>HG993124.1:36081900-38989400 GCA_905231855.2 Eristalis tenax | reverse complement strand
TCCTATTCGAGGAATCCATCAGGCCCTCATGACCGCAGGGTAGGTTCCTATTTGTCTCTGCCGCTTCAACTGGCTCACAGCACACATTTCCAATTTAATAACATCGCATTGCCAGAGAGTCCTGCCGCCACCGCCGGGCGTGCCGCTCAAGTGTTACGCGAATCCCCCGAAGAATGGCTTCCAAATAGACGCGAAACTTTTGATGTTTAACAACTTCTCGATTGTTATTAACACCTTCCTCTTCGCATCCGTTTGTTCTAATTTTAGAGAAGAAGATACCACCCACACACAACCACTGACACCCAATCAGGATGAATGCCGAGCAGGAATTTTTGATCCTGTGTCCTTCGTGCATTCGATGTCTTCAACTTTACCCTTCAGTGGGTGGATGGACCCGGGGTATGATTCAAAAATAACACGACGGGGGGTATGCTGAAATATCAAAGGTTCATTTCTGGCGTCTGAATATACTTCTTTCATAATCCCCCCGTGAGACTGTGCGGGAACTTCGGCGAATAGGAAAAAACAAATGCCTGCCCGGACGAGTTCAATAGACCAACTGTGGTTTCAGCAGCAATTCAGATCTGTATCCACTGTTCTCTTCATTCAATTGCTCCCAGCGGATGCCGATGTACCGGCGCAGGCATTAAGGGAGCTGTATTTTGCGATAGGTACGGATATTGAGCCCTGTCTCTAATAGCAGGCGAAGGGCATCACTGCAGGTGTGTAGCCTTGCTTTACCTACACACCGCTGCAGGCTGTGTCGTTGGAGGGTTTCACGGTTTGCTCTGAGAATACAAAAAAAAGTCAGGTGGTGATGGGGTGGGCGGAAATGACTGTGTAAAGTGAGCAACAGTACCGCAATAGCACACAAAATGATGGAAAACAATGCATTGCGGGTTTTAGGGATCCCTCCGAATAACTGAAACTTTCATGATTTCTGTCCGCCTGTGGAACACTTTCGACTGAGGATTGTGTCTGATGCAAAGACTGTGGGCTAGAAGCGTAATAGATCTACATAAAGAGCATTTCGTGAGGCGTTTCCTGTCCTGTTTAAATAGAACAAAGCGTGTGAGAGGTCTCATCTGCATGGAAGGTCTATTTTGCTGTCATTAGGCATGGAATACAACATCGTTCCAACGTCTTCCGCGGCTTCTCTGGGCGACCGCGCGCATCCGAAATGTGCCTGCCTCTGGCCGATGACATTGATAATGTTGGCTTTGAGGGACGCTGTGGTTTGTGTCTTGTTCGCAAAGACCGGTGACTTCGGCAAGACCCACAAGAAAAAGTCGAACGACTGCAGGCTGAAGTTATTACGCAAAATTCGTCAAGTTGTTGTCGTGTTCTTGTGACTCAAACGAAAACGACTGTCTCGGATTCTCCTGTGCATTCTGACGGATAGCGGCGATGTTTCTTTGGGTGTTGCTTAATCGTTCACTGAACCAGTTGACTGAAAATGTATCCACGACACAGCGAGTAGTCCTCTCGGTAGGCCGATTATGGCGACCATGAAATGAAATCAATATTTCGTCCGTGGTGATTTGGCAGAACTTACTGAATAACAGACAGCCAATTTGACAGATGCAACTTGGTCGCTGTCAGCTGTCAAATTTCGAAAGTCACTTTTTTTAAGACTTTTTACGCACACGAATGTTGTATACAAGATTACGTCTAACGAAAATCAGCTATGTTTGCCACCTATCTGTGAACTTTTTGGTGCCATACGCCGAGACGAGCGCAGAAATGAAGTATGACAGGGATGCAAAATTTGAACGTTTATTTAAGACAAACACTTACAATAGCATTATTCAAAGTATTGCCCATCTGAAGCTATGACTTTTTCCCATGTTTCTGGCACTTTGAGGATCCCATCCCAAAAGAGCTGCGCCGGCTTTTCAGCCAAGAATGAATAAAGCCAATTTTTGATATTCTGCTCTGATGTGAACCGTATTTCAGTCATGTTAGTCAGAAGGGGCAAGGTCTGGGCTGTAAGGCGGGTGCGGTAAAACTTCCCATCCACTGTTTTCCAAGTAGTTAGTTGAGTGGGGCCGAGCGATGTCATGATGGAAAATTATTGCCTCATGTCTGGTCGCATATTCTGGGGGTTTTTCGGCTACTGCTCTCTTCAAACGGATTAATTGTGTTCCGTAGCGTTGTCCATTGATGGTTTCACCCGGTTTTAGCATCTCATTATACAGCACGCCCTTCTGATCCCACCAAATACAGAGCATTACTTTCGCGCCATTTGACTGGTTGGGTGACGGAGATGACTTGCTTTTCTCCACTAACTTTATAACAACGCACTTAGAGCTGGCAGAAAATGCGGCATGCGAGGAGATAGTTAAAAGAGGACACGAATTTATTTTAGAATAAGAAAATTAAATAAGGAAACAGCTCACTAAAAGCAAAGACATATCTTTCAAACAAACCTTAGCAGCTGTGTTCGGTGCTAAATCAACACCTTTCACCGTGGGCGTTGGACTTCGCCAAGGGCGCGACTTGTCACCTCTCCTTTTCATTGTATGAATGGACTGGATGTTGAAGCGCATCTTCTATTTGCAGATGACTCAATGATCCTCCAATCTTGCCAGACGGAACTCCAGCGCTCACTCGACGGGTTTGTGGCAGTATGTGCCGAATGAAGGTCAACGTGGACAAATCGGAGGTTAAGGTCATCTCCAGAACGCCTGTTCAATGCACTCTACATGTTAGTGGAGTCCCATTGAAGCAGGTGGAGAAGTTTAAGCATGTCGGAGTCTTTCTCACGAGTGATGGAAGCAGTAATGCTGAGCTTTCCTATGGGATTGGTCAAGCTAGGTCAATTTTGAAACAGCTTGGTAGATAGGATCGTAATCAGGAAGGCCGAGCTTGGTGTCAAAGCCAAGTTAGCGGCTTTCAACTCAGTGTTTGTTCCAACTCTCACCCAAGAATAAGACCGCGAATGAAAGCTGCTGATATGAGATTTATTCGTGCTGTTGTGAGAATTACACTCCAGGATAGGGTGAGAAGGAGCTGCTTCTTCGAACGGAGAGGGCTGTGCTTCGGTAGCTTGGTCACATGGCACGAATGTGCCCTTCATCACGACTTCCGAGTCGGGAGTTGAATGCAATTCCATCAAGTAGGCGACCGCTTGGCAGACCCGGGACGAGATAGTTGAACCAAGTCCAAAAACTCGCCTGGTTACGCCTGGGCATAACTGATGATGAGTTAAAGCCGATGGCGGAGGATCGAATTGCCTGAAGATCTGTCGTGCGTGGATGATGATACGATGTTATAAGTTAAAGACATAAATAGTAATACAGTCGAACCCGGATAATAGCACTTCAACCGTGCTGACATATTGTGACACTAAGCGGGTTGGGCTTTTACCCGATCTTTCTTACAAACTGTTTTAAAAATGCGAAAATGCAATAAAAGGGTTGACTTCCCAAATTCTAGCAAGCTCGCATACATGCACACAAATACAAGTAGTGGGAAACTTCCTGGATATGTAGGAAGTTGAATGCGGTGTAAAGGACAACTCGTATGTAGATACCTGTGTTTTAAGTCAATTTCAAAACAAAAAGCTTCCCTTGGAAATCATTTGCAGACCCATATTCTGTGTAGGATGCGCTAATAAGCGGGCACGATTGTACGTGGACTCTTTGTTTTGTCATATTTTTGATGTGATATAAAGCAGGTTGTGCCATCAAGCGATTGTGCGATGTATTGCGTCAATACAACTTGTACGAAAAAAGACAAATGCCTTCGCGATAGTGTGCTTTTAAACGCTTAGTGCTAGTATCCGGGTTCGACTGTATTTCATAATGATATACGACGAGTCTCACATTTCACTCCACTTGAAGTCTTATAAAAACGCATTTTTCTTCTTGCTACCATGTAAAGGTCTTCCTGTTTTGGCTTAGTTTGTCAATCTAAATTAGGGCAAATACTGAATAGTGGAAATATTATTTCAAAAACCTAATTTATTTAACAAAAAATTTAATCTTCCTTTCCTCGATATGTACAATATGTAAATAAATACCAATTCCAGCCTGCTCTCAAATCACGCTGGAAAAATAAGCGTAAAACAGTTTGAATCAGAAATGAAGTATTACAGAGACAGCCAACTTCTACCACTCTCTAAAATGTTTGACAACCATTTTTTTGTATCGTTTTCTGCAGCCAAAGAATGGCATTCTCGTTATTGCGTGAGTAATTGTCAAAGAGCCTCTCAAACTCGTCGATGGGCTAGGGCCTAGGGGTCAATCAACGGCGTAGTTGGTCATCTCTATAGTTCTTGATTGAGTTGTTAATATTCAAAATTGCTCAGAAAAATTGATCTGGTCAGAGTTACCTCAGGAAACCCCCTCTGTGTGATCGAGTTCGTTCGACAAAGTCAACTGCAGTAAGTCGCACTGGCCTCTGCATTCGAACATGAACATTTTCCTTCAGGCAGCTGCTGAATATCTCCCTCTTATATCGCCTGCCCCCTCTCCTGCTCAAAATTTAATTCAAAATCGTCTAAAAATCAATTCTATTTCAAACGAAATCCACGTTTATCCCTGTCGCACACAAATCGTGCGAATTTTACTAACCTTTTGAGTTCCCAAGATTCCGGCTCAACAGACTGCATGTGAATGTGCTCAAAAATCCACTGGAGTACGAATAATACTCATAACAATGTCCTCGAAGTCGTAAAGTAATTCAGACGTTGTCGATGCTCAGGCATCCGTTGGATCGATTTAATTTAACGATTCGGTCGTCTGGTCACTCTCACAGGGCATCCCACGCACGAAAACGCCTCGTGGCCATGCGAAGAAGACATTCAACTCGACGACGCTCACAGTCTTTCAATTGTCCCATTATCCACCCCTGTCTGGGACTAACCCACCTCAGTGACATTTTCGCCGCACGCTTAGCTCATTTCCCTCTAACGAATAGTGCCCTGTCATACTCTGTTGACACAGAGTTTCATTGCGTCGCATGTGCGGGTCGTGCGAAGAAGGCGTTTGTGTGCACACATATATTCAAATCAAAACTCATTGGCAATGCTAACTACGTGCGTCCTTCCGCCATATGTGACCACCCTCTTGAGCGCAGCAGCAACCGCACCACCACGAGACGGAGCATTCCAGGAAAAAGAAGCAAAAACCACTTGACACACAAGTGCACTGCACTCAAATGCAATTATGAATTCCGAATGAGTAAAGCGCTTTGGCGTGGCAACGAGTGTGTTGCTTGCTGTGGCTGACACCCCCCTCCTCCGACTTTGTCCACGAGGCAAGGGAAAAATTCCTTCATCTTCAGGCAGTGCGAACCATCCCACTTAATTGCACCCGCCACCTCACGTAAGGCTGCACAAATCATGTGGGAGCCTTTTGCCAGAGCCGTTTGTGGATAACCCCACCTCTGTGACGGGCGAAATGAGGGACGGGGCATGATCCGAAAGTGAATAGATAAACAAGAGGAGAATAACCAGGCCACAGAACACTGTCCCGCAAAACATGGTGTCACAACAATTGGCCTTCGGCTGAGACCCTTGGGCTGGAATTAATGTCAGATTACTAGGCGCATTCCACCCCCGCCAACGCAATGGATTACAGCTTGTTGGGGGCATGGCGAGGCTGTTCTCGCTGGTTAGCGGCTTTGCTATCCAATTGCAGATAATTTACGTCGCAGTGGTGGCCCTCTCTGAGTTGATGTGGTGGCGCGTTTGTCATTCAGTCACTTGGCCAATTGGCACCCGATGTGTTGCCAATGCAGAGTGCGACTGGACAGTGCTCTGCGGAACTGCCGAAATAAGCCATAACTTCATGATTCGGTGCGACCAAATCGTTGCGGAAAGAGGGGTTGTTTCTCTGAAATTCGCATTTTCGCCGCAGCTTAGGTTGGGGTTTGATGGTATCGATCATGGACCTTGTGGAGCGTCGTTGCGGACTAAGCACTTATGCCTTGCCACGTAGTCACGTGTGACGGCAAGCAAGACAGTCACAAGGCGGGTAACCGCCGCAAGTTTTCTAGAAAATACATTGCAACCATTGGTGGACATCAGATTGGATCAGTGGACAATGCTCCGCACAAGGTCCTGCCTCCACAGTCGGCGAGAAGAATCCAACTTCACTGCGGTCCTCGAAATGTCACCAATGACGCAATGGAGACAAGTCCTCACAAAGTCGGAGTCGATACAGGCCTTTGCGACTGGAGCGGGGTGATGTCTGGTCATCGCCATGTGGCCAATGATCCACTACGAAGGCAAACAGAGGAGAAGGCCTCTCACCATTGATCCTCCTCACATCTCCCTTGTCATGTCATATCGGATGATCCTTCCAAAGCTGACGGGCTAATGCAAACCGGTAACTGGCCACAAGCTTGAGGCTTGAATGTTAACCCGGAAAAGACTGAGTTCCAAATCTGGGCTGAACTCAATCTGCCAAGACATCACATCGGGACGAAAAGAAAAACGGAAAACCCAGGCTCGAATTAAAAAGGAAGACGTTGCATTCAGAACTCGCAAGTCTTGATCATCATCCGTGAGGTGTCGGATGCTGCCAAATCTCGGAGGGGTTTGAATATAGCCGCAGGATTCTTCTTTGCAGAGTGGTTCCTTCGGATGCAGAGGATGGCGGCGGTGCACAGCCTCTGGACGATTGGGACAGATTACGGCTTCAAAATCAGAACTGTCTCAGACAAAGCAACTCGCGTGCTAGGCGGAGACATTAGCATAAGGTTGCAAATTAAGGGCGCAAGGAAGTACCTTCGGCGACTGGAAAACCGTCAAGAAAAAAAGTTCAAACAAGACCAGGAGAGGTCTGAATCGAAAATGCTGTGCCAAGACCGGTGGACCAACTCCATGAAAGGAAGAAGGACCTACAAGCGCATAGAACCCTTAACATCGAGGCGGAGAGGGGACTACAACTGCAATGCTGGGCACAGCGGCTAATGCAAGTTCTCATTCAAATACGGACACGAAAACTCGAAGATGATGCGGGGCAGGTGATGTTTTCTGATTTCATGACTGACCTGGCAAGTCCAGAGAACATAATCAGTTACATGACACAATTGGGGAACCACTGCACGCAGGTCTGGACAAACTTCGAAGGGCAGACAGACGAAAGACCCAAGAGGCAACTTCTGGTGACAGAGTATAATTGCTAACGAGCCCAGCGAAGTAATACCTAACAGCAGTTCCGATGGATTGGAAGAAGAGTGCAGGGCGTGGGCTATTACGAAGGCGTATTCCCGAAATCGGGCATTTGGCTTTGGGAATCGTGCCACTAGCATGGCCATCCGAGTTGTTGGACAGCACGGGCAACAAGCAAGGAAGTTTTGTCGGATGCCAAGGGATCTGGTTAGATCAGTGCCCGAGGTGCTTTCGCAAAGGGGCTGTTTCACAACAGCAAACTTGAAGGAAATGTAATCTGCTGCACGCTCCTTATTCAGTCGATGCTCCTCATGTCTGGTCTGAGTAGCAACGTGAGAGCAAGCTTCATGGAAAAGATTCGGATGTTTGAGAGGCCGTGTCTTAGGGCCTGCTTACACAAAATTCCGATAGTAATGACGTCCAATACCGAGAACTGGAGGAGTTCACGAAATCCTGTTCTCATGATGATGCGTAAACATGTTGCAAGGGAAATGATCTCGACGACCAGCCCCAACTCTGGCTAGACGGGGGCATCGCATAAGAAGCAAGAAGAAGCACAAATCAACTGAATCATCTTCTACATCTGGGACAACCGCCGATGATCGACATAGCAACAGCCGCGATGTCGCACGGAGCATGGAACTAACACCTTGGACCGTACGACAAATTAATAAACAGACAGACTAAGTAGCATCAACGCTGGTAGTCTCCTACAAAGTCCTCCTCAGACAGACTAAGTAGCATCAACGCTGGTAGTCTCCTAAAAAAGTCCTCCTCTATAAGTTTCCCGAACTGGAATCAGTGGCATGTGCAGACCATGCATGGGTAGCTGGTACCAGCGTGACCTCATCGAAAAGTCGACGGGACTATGAGATAACTGCACCTGATGACCAAAGTAGCGCTGAAAGCCCGAGTGAACTTGGGACTAGATTGAAAGAAAAGACAACGTTCTTTGCCTTTTACTCCTACCCCCTGGGTTCACTTGCCGAAAGAGCCAAATCGTGTAAATCGGTTTCCACACCACTTTGACCTACTTAACCCCTAGATGTCAGCACTGAGTGCCCCAGCAACCTGACATGGGTTCGCATTTGTACACAGATTCCACGTTACATTCCATCATCCATGGCATGCCATGCGACACAAACACAATTTTCCAGATTCCCATAATTCGGAGCATCGAAGCGTTACACGTCTAATAAGAGATGTAACCCCACAAAACAAAACCCTGTGACTGGTGAGCTGCTCTGCTCTGCTGAGATGAGCTACCATGGCGTCGTCGGTTGCCTGTGCAAGGACTTAAGTGCGAAACTTTCGACATTCATCATGCTTGGGCAAAAGAAAAGTTTTAATTAAACAGCATCAATGATGAGTCCAACTTTGGCGCGCTGAAACTCTGCTGTGGGGGATGAAATTAAATCCGTCAATCATAGGAGCAGCACTCAATGCTTGATTGGAAAGGATTTCAAGTGATTTATGTTGAGGTCTCCCAATAAGCCGGTCATATGCTGCTCCCTCGCTTTCATTAGCTGGTGTCGGTCTAAGTGGGTGGGTCGGGAGGATTTTGTTTGTTTTGGAAAATTATTTCCACGACACGACCCAGACTGTGCATGCTCTGCAGGACGCAGGACTAATAGGATGGAGGGGGGGTTGTTGAAAACGACGCTGCTGGGTTGAACAAAAAGACCGCATGGGATCACATTTTATTGTGTTGCCTTTTTTCGCTGGACTTTTCCTTCTCTTTATGATGTCCATCCTACTCCCAGCAATAGACGGAGAGAACACAAGAACGCCGCGAGATTTATGAAACAAAATGGTTCTTTTTCAATCTCACAGGAATTAATCAGGAGTCCAGGCAGGAGCCGGTCAAATCTGTTTCATGCTGGAAGCTATATAAAGTGTAATAAGTCAAAATATTAAATTGTCCAACGTCAGTGAGATAAACTCAATCTGCCGCATGCCATAATGGAGCGTGGAACTGTAACAAGACTGAAGAAATCACCAAAGCACCGCGCTGGCTGCCCCAACATCAGAGACTCGCCCCACAAAAACCTTGGGGATGACATTTTGCCTGCGGATCCCAGAGGTGCCGAAATAGCTCAGTTGGGAGAGCGTTAGACTGAAGATCTAAAGGTCCCCGGTTCAATCCCGGGTTTCGGCAGTAAATAGTTTTTTTTTTCTTTTTTTGTCTTACGGGGGCGTTCAGCAACTGAGACGATGATGGTGAAAATTGAGCATCGCGCTGTAATTCGATTTCTCACTCAGCAAGGAAAAAGTCAAAAACCTATTCATGAAGAGAGGGTGGCTGTTTACCAGGGTTCCGCACCTTCATTCATGACATCAACTGTGCAAAAGTGGTCAAGTGAGTTCAAGAGAGGCAGAGAGAGCATTGAAGACGGCTACTGCTTGTACGGGAGAAAGCATCAAAGAAGTCGAAAAACTTGTTCTCGAGGATGCCCGAATAAAGGTGAAAATGATGGCAGAGATCACCAAGCTTTCAATTGGTACCATTTACACAATTCTTCATGACCATCTTCAAGGTGGGTGCCACGAATGCTCACAGCGCCTCAGAAAAAAGTGAGAATCGCATGCTGTAGAGAGCTTTTGGAGATGTGTAGTGAGAACGCGGACGGTGTTATGGATCGAATTGTTACTGGTGACGAAACATGGGTCCACCACTATGACCCTGAAAGCAAACAAGAGTCATGCAGTGGCATAAAAAAGGAACAGACCCCCGAAGAAGTTCAAAGTCACTCCGTCTGCCGGGAAGCTCATGGCCACAGTTTTTTGGGATTTAAAAGTGAAACCATCAACGCCACATCCTACGCTTCTACTTTGCATAATTTGCGGGAGGAAATTGAAAAGAAAAGACGGGGTAAACTCGCAGCGGGTGTGTTGCTGACAACGCTCCTGTTCACACGGCGCGAGTTTCCAAGGCTGCTGCGCGAGATTGTGGTTTCGAAGAAATCCAACACCCACCCTATAGTCCAGACCTTGCCCCTAGTGATTATTTCCTGTTTCCGGATTTGAAAAAATGTCTTCGTGGAAAGAGATTTTCGGATGATGAAGAACTCAAGTCGGCAATAAATGGGGATTTTGCAGAGAAAGAGGAAATTTATTTTTTGAGGGTTTAAAAAAGCTTATCTCAAGAATTGACAAATGCATTGATGTAAGGGGAGATTATATTGAAAAATAAGAACAATTTAAATTGAATTCGCATTTTCCTTCACGCCCCTCGTAACTCTGTGCTTGCGAGTTTGTCTGAAGAGTTATAATTTGTTGATGGTTACTATTCTAATGTGCAATTTTTTCAGGGTTCTATTTTTGACGGCTCACGCGTGATTCGTGACATCCATCTGTCAAAGTCAAACATGATTAGTGTGCCTTGAAGAACGGACGAACACCCGAACAGCGATTACATATGATTGAATTTTACTATCTCGTGCTCTGTGGAAGACGACTATCGTGCCATTTTACGGGCGTCATAATAATAAAAACCAAACAGCAAAAAAATCACCCATTATTTCCCAGTAAAGAGGACTATTATGGATTTTTTGTGTGTTCACGCTTAAGTCGCGTTTAAAACGTTCTTCATCCAATTGGTACGAGTGGGGTTGGGGGGTGGACTTAAATGGGATTCCTCAGGTCGCAGGTGTGTTTGCCAAAGACGTCTATAGCAAAGTTGAGCCGTGGGATGATTGCATGGGATCCCTGCTGTTCCAACTGACCACTAGGTTCCGAAGAAGAGGGGCGACTGGGCATCATCATTGCGACTTGTCTCTGTTCACGTTATTTCTTGGGAGTGACGCTAGACGTCGTCTGGAAATAATGTCCAGTGGATTCCTTTAATTTCGTTCAAAACATGCAATGGCATGGATCACAGAATTTTTACCCAAACACAGCCACCATTGGCTCCAGAGTGATGTAATACATCAAAGAGATGTCACCATCTGTTCGGACTGTCTGGCCGCAATTAGGTCCCTGGACCATGTCATGTTGAACTCAAGAACATCCCTTAATTGCTGTCTCTTAGTGAGATGAATGAGAATTTTCTTGTTCTTCCTCATGTGGGTGACGGGAAATGGTGACATGATGAGCTTACTGGACATACTGGATTTGATAAGATTTTATTTTTTCAAAAACGATCTGCACATGGTCAGATTGACATCATTACTATTAAGATTTTAACATAATCATAGAAGTTCTACTTTCCCTGTATCTTAACGCGATCTTGCAGGATCTAAATAAGTTCTTCTCATGCATTTCATTATTCCCTCCCCCGCCAGGACATTCTTTTCAAAAAAGTGTCTTCTTGTCACGCTCAGAATTGGACATTTGCCGGTAAAATGTAGGGTATCTTCCCTTTCTGACGAATTGCATTGAAATTGCACATGATTGGTAGATCATCTGTATGTGGAACGGAATTAAGGTTCTCGCCGAAGTTTGAACATTACTGTGATTTCTTGAATCTTTGAAATAGTTTCTGGCCCTCATGTTATGACTTAACCGACTGTATCCATCCCAATGCTTCACTTGGGAGGGGGGCTCCTTAGCTTCTTGGTCGACTTTTTCTATTAGTCGTTTTAACTCATTTTTCCAATACCTTCCTTCCAAGTCCAAATCAAGGCCATATCCACCTTCCATTCCTGATACCATGCCGTTTGGTTTTGTATTGTACGTAGAGCCCCTATTTCTGGTAGTCGATCGCCCGACATGCTTTTTACCTGTAGGCGATACCCAAAGGCGTTAACCCAGCCTGTAATTCGGAGCATTTACGACAAGGTGGAAGGTTTTCCTGATAAAGAAACGTAAAAGGATAATCAGTTTCATAAGGTTTATACTCCCAAACTTGCATCACTGATACAGGTGCTGCAGGTGCCGCTGTGGGCTATATTAGGGTTATTGAGACAGTTTTTCCAGGCTACGCTGAGTGCCCTCTCAGACTTCTTTAAGTTTTCATTTGAATGGCTTTTCATGTTGAGAGCACTTGTAAATAGGATGCCGAGCTCCTTGTATTCTTATCCTAATTATATCCGTTCACCGCTACTGTACCAATTTCGTTGCGAGAACTTCTACCTCCTCCATTTTTAAATACTAATCGATTAGATTTGTCTAACTTGACTATAAGGCTACACAGTCTACAACACACATGTGACCGATTTATTATCCGGTGAGTATGCAGGAACGCTAAAGTAGGGCTTTAAATTAATTCCGCCAACTCCACCAGATAGAAAAAGGCCACTTCCTATCGTCTTTGAACCTTGCAAATAAAGTTTGACTTAAAGCATGCAACAACCCTGCCTTACTCCTGTCTCCGTCTTGAATCATTCGAATAGTGCTCCACCATTCCAAACCGACTTTATGGTGTCTTCGCATAGATTTGCAACACTCTTCCGAATTTCGAAGAGATTCCCATTTGGTATAATTGGAAAGCTGCCTTAATGTCTACAAAAAAAAGTGTATAACTTCGTTTCATGAATGGCTCTGCTATGTTTTTCAAGCCAAATATGTGGCTTACGCTTGAGTAACCAAGCCTAAAGCCCGACTGAAATTCTTTAAATAATTGATTGCTCCTTATCCATGTGTGTAGACGCATTTGCAGTACAGCTCCTAGCATTTTGTATGAGGCATTTACGAATGATAAGCTTCTATAATTGGCTGGGCCTGTCTTGTTTTTTTTGTGTATAGGAAAAATTAGAGCTTCTTTAAATCTTAGTGGTGTCACGCCATGTTTCAGAATACTGTCATATATTGGGTCTATAACTTAATTCGAGCTGTTTTATTCAAAATTTGAACGGTTTTTTAAGACAAACACTTACAATAGCATTATTCAAAGTATTGCCCATCTGAAGCTATGACTTTTCCCCATCTCTCTGGCACTTTGTGGATCCCATCCCAAAAGAACTGCGCCAAGAATAAATCAAGCCAATTTTTGATATTCTGCTCGGATGTGAACCGTATTTCAGTGAGGGCGTTCTGCGTTGACCGTAACAGATGGTAGTCTGAAGGGGCACGGTCTGGGTTATGATGCGGGTGAGGTAAAACTTCCCATCCACTGCTTTCCAAATAGTTCCGGGGCATAGCGATGGAAAATTATTGCCTCGTGTCTGGTCACATATTCCGGGGGGTTTTCGACTACTGCTCTCTTCAAACGGATTAGTTGTGGTCGGTAGCGTAGTCCATTTATGGTTTCACCCGGTTTTAACAGCTCATAATACAGCACACAGTTCTGATCCCACCAAATACAGAGCATTACCTTCGCGCCATGGATATTCGGCTTTGCCGTTGATTTGGCTGGTTGGCCAAGCCAAAATCGTGCAAACCACTTTTGGCACGTTCGCTCAGCTAGCGCATGTTGACCATAAACTTCCACCAAAATACGATGACTTTCGTCAGAAGTTTTCTTCATATTAATGTAATGAAGAAGAACTTCCCGCAAAAACACTTTTTCAGGCACAAAGTTCGACATATTCGAGTGAAAACAAATTATTGGTGTTTACGCTTCAAATGAATGACATATACTGAAATGACGTACAATGACAGTAGCTTTCCAACGCATGTTCCAATGGAATAATACAAGTTACGCCATCTCTTAGCAATTAAGTTATAGACCCACTAATTGGCTGGGTCTGTCTTGTCGGCTTTTTTGGAGGGAAAATTAGAGCTTCTTTAAATCTTTGTGGTATTACTCCATGTACCTAGGTTGCCTTTCAGCCCATCTCTACTATACTCGTCGATGAACACTCCCGGTGTGGTACATCCGCCTCTCTAGGAGAAGTTCCAGCTTCCATACCAATAGCTACGGACTACCATCTACTTAAGATATGACATAATCAAAATCGAAAATGGCAAAATGGCACCATCACTTAATGGCCATCACTTAATCTCAGCAGACCTTCACTCAGGACGCTCTTCGGCGTCATAACCGGACAGTGCGCAATTGGCATTCATGCCCGCAGAATTGGTGTCCCTTTAAGGCAATGATTTTCGCAGAAGCTGGCATCGATGAGGAGGAAGTGGAAGAGAGGAGGTGGCAAGTCGTAATTACTTACCCCTAGGGGCCATTGCTGCAATAACCTCAATGGGCTACTTAGCGTCAGCATTAGATCCCGTCACAAGAACCAACTAGTCCCGATGTTAGAGGCAATCAATCCTACATTGTGCTAAGTGTGACTGTCTTCTGCAGGCAACCACTACTACCTAACATAACCGTTCCTTAACCTTAATCATCGTTCGGTAGATCGACTAACGTTGCGATAACTTTTGAGCAGATCCCAAATCTGCTTCGGATGCACAAAGTACCCCAGCATATCCCGAAAAAGACCCAAGAGGTGTAGATCGACACTCACCAACTGCTAGTAGACTGCAGATTTCAAGGTAGCATGCGACTGCGAACCGCTTGCTGACATTGAGACGGGAACAGCTCAAATGGGACGGAAGAGTCCTATGACTTGGCCAAAGCACCACAATGAGCGGTTATAACTTCGTCTACTTAGACTCTGCTGTGAGTGCTTTAGAGACAGAGTCTCTGTCTCGAAAAATAATACACACCATTGACCCTCCCACACCGGCTTTACGCTCCGGAGGTGTGCGCAATTTTAAAAGTGAATGAAGTAGTCGTTCGAGCGAAAACTTCTGCATGCGGGCTTGTTTGAGTTGATAGCACATGGAGAAGAAGACTCAACCAGCAACTGTACGACGTGAATGTTGGCAGACGTCTAGAGGTACACTTAAGGTCCCTAGGCCATGAAGAGCGCGTGAAGTACTTGGCTCTGGCCTAAGTAGTCTTTGTGTTCGTGGCAGCTTGACAAGCACGGATTACGAGTGGTGCCAGTAGAGAACGTAGTCAACCATAATCTGCTGTGCAACGGGGTCACACAAACTGAGCAGAGCAATTCCGACTACCCGCAGTTGACGGCACTCTCCAAACACTGACTGATGCTCGACATGTCTCGGAATAACAATAGACAGGTCGGCGGCTGTGGCGTTGTGGGTTGGTGCGGCCACCCATACGCTCTGGAGCCTACGCAGCACAGGTTCGAGCAGGATACTGTCCGCCATCTTTCGAGTCACTGGCAATGCTCAAAGGGTTTTAACTGACTAGGAAATGAGTCTCGAAATTGGACGCTCGGAGTCGACAAAAAAATGTAGCTCCCTCTTCCACTCGTGAACGCACAACACCAGTGGTTGCTGAGAAGCTAGACCGTGGCCCTTTACCGCCTGTAGCGCCATCCTTTTTGCTATTATTAGTACTAGGCAGGAAACTCAAGTGGAGTTTACATATCAATGCAAGTGTCAAGCGGACAATCCTGTGGACATTCTGACTAATGGCAGCTTAGCCTGACTACAGGCCTCACTGGAAACCACCAACCTAAAGATATTGACCAGAATTCAGGGACTTGTCTGTCTAGGTATCACAGAAGGAGTTAGGCCCACTCATGCGGTGGGATTGGAATCATTATTAATTCGACTAGAGCTGGACCTCTAAGTGCAGGAGCGCAATTAGGATCAGCCAATCTAGTGGCTCTACGGATGGCTCGAAGATGTAAAAATGCGCAGGCTTGGGGGAATTGTCTGCGAACTCTTGAACATGAACAACTGCTCAATCAGAATTTCTGATGGTGGTGGTCCTGGCAGTCAAGGAAGCCCCCAGAATGACATCCATGTCGGATATACCGCCGGCTGACATTACCATTCTACTTGACAGTCAAGCGACCAATAAAGCAACAGAAGTCGGCAACAGAAGTCAAGCAGGTGTTGTCCCGAAGAGATCAACTGTGCAGTGTTCCAGGCCACAGGCACATAACCACAAACAGCGGATTAACTTCCCTGGAAAAGAGTCGAAGCCCAGACAACCTCATGTATGAAACCACCTCTGGCGGATGTCAAGAAAAATCGGTGCTTTGGAACAAGTTGAATAGTGCAAAGACCGACAAACTCAATCAATTTGTTGCGCTGACTACTGGCAAATAAGGGCTAACCAACGACTTTAGACGGAGAGACTGCGGCGACTTGGACGAACAAGAGGATGCTCCTCACCAGAGCCAAGGGACTAAAAAGATATGCAACTTCTTCTTTCCATTTGACAGCGTTTTAACACCGTAACACCTTCATAGACAGGCGTCTGTTAATACGAGTGATCTGAGCGAAGTGGATTACTCCCGCCTTAACTCGTGAAGACAAAGTACTACGAGTATGTGTGTCTTTAGAGCACAATGGGCGATGAGCAAGAGGATTTTTCAAAGGGATTTCCTCACTACCTCCTCCACTGTCCCGGTCTCTGCCTGTTGAGACATAGAACACAGGGAGATCATTTCATCCAGGAACTTCAGGATCTAAGAAATATCCCTCTTAAATCTCTTTTCAGGTTTACAAGGATATCTGGATGGCTGAACAACATACCAACGACGTAGGAGCTCCCATGAGCAAAACACTGGGTCCAGCAGGACCTAGGTTACGTTAGGTTAGAGTGGCGGACTACTTAAAAACCACACTTAGGCCAAACGTAGGCCCTTTGTGTAATCACAATCCGCGAACCATCTCGAGCTTTTAATAAAGCGATAAAGTTGACTGATGCTAAGAGTACTTAGTTCTGTCAAGTGTCTGTAGGAATATGGGGCGTCCAAGTGACTAAATCTGCGAGATGAGAGTGCACTGCAATTGCAAGGAAGGTGTGAAATGGTGTCTACATCCTCTTCATCCCTTCAACTTCTGCAGAAGTCGTTATAGGCGGTACCTGGTGTTGGAGCGTGCATTCCAATGACACGGTTATGACGCCGATGAGAGTTCTAAGACTCCGCCTACTCATTCTCATCAGGTCGCGTGAGCGTTTTGAATCGGACTTAACTAAGTTGTGTCTTAGCCCCGTCTACCAATGGACCTAACCTCAATTAACTGGAGGGGCTGGGGTGGCTGAGGCCATGGTGGAAAAGTGGTCCTTCACGCTTCATGAAAATACCATTGATTTCAAATGAAACCTCTTGTAGGACAACCCAGTATCCAGGTCTGACGTTAAAAACAAAAAAAAAACCTAGCATTTAGGGACCTCCAAGTACGTCGACTTTATTTTTCTTGTAAGCCTTCTAGCAAGACAACTTTTTTAACAAAAATCGTTCCAACGGGCACAACTGCCGCAGATTAAATTAAAATGCAGCTTGAATCCTTGCCGTTTAAGTCCTTCCACGAGGTAGATGAATCTCAAGTACTGAGAAGTAAAGATCGATGGTTTAAAGAGCATTTTCGACTCATTTACACTCCGAATGATGGATGCAGCATGCACGGCTGGGCCGCTCAGCAATTAAAGCGAAATTCAATCAACTGCCACAAATTAAATTAACTTGTACCATTTGCATGGTTGATTTCGACCAAATGCAGCAATTCACTGGAGCCCGCTTGTGATTACAGATAAGTAGTATCGATTGGGATTGATACGCGGAAAAATATCCACTTCAACATGCCACATCTGTAAATACGGATGATATCTGTCCCAGATGGAGAACTTAACAAATATTCCTCCATGTCGTGGCGGTATCTGCGCTTTGAACAGTAAGCAGCGAGTGGATGCATTCAATTGCACAATAGCCGGATTAAATCGTCTGTGAATTATTTACGGGAAATTCTACATGTATCGATTTCACTCAATACACGAGCGCAGAGGAAGATATTGAGTAGATGTGGAGACGCTGAAGTTCGGGTTGGGAGCCGAGAGGACATCAGTTGAAAGCAATGGCAACGGCATGCAGAATGTGAGTGCTTACAGGAAGTGTTTCAAAAGTAAGCGAATTAAATTGGAGCAGGCGAACGAAATGTGCCCACAGCTGGGGACTACTGGCGAGGGATTAGGGAAATTCATTGATTTCGAGCCAATGAACAGAGAATCGGGATCCGGCGGAAATGAGGATAACAAATGGAGAATATTACTAATTAATGCGGCCCTCCCAAGTGAGAGGTGGGGTCTCAGGGTTTCCAAAGCGATTTCTTCAAATTCCGGAAATTACTGCTCATAAAATCTCGTCTTGCGTTTGGGTCAATGTTCATTTCAAGGAATCCAGGCCAGTCGGTTGGAAGCTCCTCAGTGGTGCCTTTTGGGTAGATTTTTTTTACGAGTTTTTAAGGAGCTGCTGGGCAACCGTGTTCTCTTGGCAACCGCCGGTGCTTCGGCTTGTTCAAACAAATTAGTTCCCCTCGGTGGAGAGTCCAAGAACACGCTCTCTACACGGTTATCATGTGGGAATGGATGTACGGCACTGAAAGCCGGTCAAAAGACAGCAGAGCTGTCCCTCGGGTGAGGATAAGGGAAATGGAATAAAACTCTTATCCTGTGGGGTTACCCAGTCTCAACCGACTTTATCTTCACTTGTTCTACTTGTTAAAGGGTGACCAGATGGCAATGATGGGCTTTTTTTCAATTGTTCAGCTTCAGCAGCTGTCAGTGTAACCAATGACATCCAGCTGTCAAAGTACTCAGCAAGATTGGCCACTTCATCACACATCGTTTCACGCTTGCCAAACGTGTGGAAACGAAAATCCTGCTCAGTTATAAATAGGCAACGCCAGTTTCGTCTCGAGGTCGGTCGTCATCATGGGTTCAGTGGACTAGCGATTCGTCGCACCGTGGCTGGGCACACTCTTTTGGACCTTACACCACCAACCAGGGAGAGATTGGTGCGAAATGAAGAAAACATAACCGCCGCCATCGGCTGTATCCGAGAACAAGAACCCAAAAATGAGAGAGTCGACATCGCCAGAGAGCCAACCCGGCCTTATTTTCCTTTTCGATTTGGCCCTACATCCGTGCTGACGAAACAATTGAAGCCAAATGACTATAGACCGTTTGGGGAGATCCTTATTTTGGCAAAAATAAAATCATCTCCTCGAACAAGGCCCATTTTTCGCTCAGCGGCTGAGTCAGCAATTAAAATGGGCGCGCTTAGAAGCCTCCTAGGTGGCAGGTTGTAGCGGACTGACCACAACCCGACGCAGTCCATTACTTGTCCATCTCTCAATCGAGCATCCGTCGAAACCTCAGTCGGACTGAAACACACATATCACAATTATCGGGGGATGCAGCAGTGACCCACTAACAGCAGCAGCAGCGCATGCTAACAAATCGGTACTCATGTCCGTCAGAAGACCCCCTCGAAGCGTGTGCCAGATCGTCAAGACAGTGCTCTCTAACGGTGAGGAAGTAACAACAGACGCTACGGGGTAGTGGCCTAGACCTGTGCCGAAAGTCTGAAGTTCAACAGCCTCTCGGAACCTCAGCAACCTTATCCTCCATCACATTTAGAAAAAGCCTAGTGCAGGTAATCTTAACAAACGACTTCCCCGTTCGGAACACCATATCTAAAGCAAGCAAGGAGAAGCTCGGGTATATGTCTCGCATTTTTAGTTCTAAAATATTCTGAACATGTGCCGGTGTCACGTTCGAAAGCATGACAGCAACAAGAAGCTTTTCGACTAATGAAGCAGCAACTACTACAGGAGGACATTGCTACCGCTATCTCCAAGCGCTTAGTCTGATAATTGGACCATCGCGTTGACACCAAACAGCGGGCAGCATCACTTCTGCCAGAGTAGCGGAAGCAGTCACCATCGAGGCAACCTCCCCATCCTGAAAGGACCAACGCGGATCGGAAAAACCCGATGAAACCACTGGACTTTGTGAATGGATATAAATGAAACACTACGTCCGTTGCTCGCCTATTGTTCCGCCAACCCTTTGTTTAGTTTGAAATCTCAGAGTGTCTACAAATTAAATCTTAATCGCTCCATCAATCATCGGGCGACTGCAGTTCCACAGAACACACGCTGAGCAGCATACTCATTGATCCATCCCACTTAAGTGACCACAGCTGAGAGACAATTTGGCCTTGATGACTAGAAGCTGCATACCTGACGGAGGATGGAAGACACCTCCAGGAGCTCAATGTTTTCTTCTTAAAAGTACACACATTAGGACGCTAAAAAAAACAAACTTCGCCAACGCTTCAGCAACTTTTACAATCACAAACAGACAACACTCATGCAGGAGTGGAAATCAGTTTTGGAAGCTAGCCAAAATGTTGCCACGACATTCTTCAAGCAAGGGAATATTTTCAAAAATCCACTTGTCACACAGTGGCGTTCCTGTTAGGGCCCCGCAATAAAAAACAGAGCCTCCGTTGTGTCCATCTATTCTTTTTCCTCAGTCGTTTTTTCCCAACGGCCAAAGTATCCCTCACCCAGACATGGCAGATGCATGTGGTTGAGAACATCACAAAATGAAGTCAACCCGCAAAAACCCGACGTTCGTCCGCTGGCTGTTCGTGTCTGCAAAGATAATAAATACCGTATTCTGGTGCCTGGCCTTGTGCCAACTAATGGAGTCATGAAATCGAGCTGCTTTTGACCACAGACGTGGTTCTTGGCAGAACGAAAACCGCTGCCCAAATTTTCATCCGCCGAAATAGCTCAGTTGGGAGAGCGTTAGACTGAAGATCTAAAGGTCCCCGGTTCAATCCCGGGTTTCGGCAGGTTCTACTTTTTTTTCTTCTTTTTTTCACAAAAGCTGGAAGAAATAGCATCTGCCCAACATCTACTCTGCCCAGTCCTAGCAATGAAGAGAAGGCATTTTCCATGAAAATACTTCTTCCAAGAGGAAGAGGACTTAACCGGTGTTGGCTTGAAAAAAACCTCCTAGGATTCGTACACGAATCTGGCTGGGTTTAGAATCGTGGTGGGTCTCACGGTAGTTTAACACTTCCAAACATGGGCAGAATTGAACCAACACGGCCATAAGGCCGTTAAGGCATATTTTGTTTTCGTCCAACTCGACAATTTTTCGTTAATTCGAATTCATTGTAAGGTCCCTTGAGTTTCGAATTATGGAGAGGCGACTGTAGTCATGCGAATTACAGTCGAACTCCTATAAGTCGAGTTGTTAAGGGCACAAATATTGTGCTCGATTTTTGGACTGTTCGAGTGATGGAGAGGGACACTTAATCTTGGGTCCCTTTAAGACCTTAAACATTTAGCTCGGCGATTGGCCAACACAATATTGTGCTTTTTTGTACCATTTAACCAATGTTGACGTAATTTTGTTGCCCTTGATGTTCAGCGTATTTTGTGCTCGTGCGACAGCTCAGTGAACCACTTGTGCGCCATTCTATGTGGTCAGTTTGTTCCAGAGGTAATGGACGGATAGAGATATCCATCTTCTGCTTCTCCTGCCCCTTGATTTCATCTGACAGCGTCTTTTATACGCGTTTTGTCCCGTGTCTGTGAATACGTGTGAGCTCTTGAGATTAGCTGGCGAACAGCTGATACCCTTCCCCAACCTAGTCTACTAGGGTGAATTAGAGTTCTTATTTGAAAATTCGCTCGTTAGTTGGACGTTATTTCAAAATTTGGTGTTAAATTCCAACACAGTATGGAGGGGTAAACGAACGAAAAAAGCTTATGTTGATGAAGTCGATTACTTAAGCTCCCATTTCAGCAAGTTATAGTCTGATATCCTGAACACCACCACATCTCCGGTGTGGACGGAAGAAAATGGCCGAAGATCGATATCTCCATCCCTCCATTATCTCTGATTTTGCCGCTCAAAAACCAGTACTTTACCTTCGTTTCGTACGTTCTTTCTGGACGCAGATAGGAACAATTCATGAATTTGTCAAGCACTTAGCTTTCTACAGTGATCGAACTTTGGTTTCTAAAATATGACAAAAGGGGAATCAAATTGAGATGCGAAATATGTCGAAGTCGACTGACTTATCGAACATCCCTCCAACAACGTGTTACTACCCGATGTGTGTCGACAAGCCATCGGAAACTATCACGGAGATCATTTGGATGACGTTGTATTTCCAGGCAAGATCGAGGCAATGTATTGGAAGCACCATTTTACCGAAATCGGAATCAACTACTGTGTGCATCTACTGTCGCAAGCACAGCATGGATGGTCCGGCATTATGTGAACATTGACAGTTTGCCACAATTCCAACTTTCATACTTACTTCTTAACAAATCAAATCAGCGACTTCGAATTCTTCGCGTTATGTTCAACATAAAAAAACACACAAAATCACAGCCAGAGGTATGAATCGAATCAATTCAACACCCAGACCAGCCGGCAACACTGACCAACAATAAGCAGAACAGTCGTTTAGCCCAAAAATGAAAGCATTCATGCGGAACTACCTCCGAGTGTAAAATTACATGCCATTTGACTGTATAATGAACAGGGATACCTCAACGGAGTCCTCGCACAGACCAAACAAAGGGTGCAGTGAGCACTTGGTGGAGCCCACCTGTAGAGGCCTAATGTCAGACAATGCCCCCCCCGAGCTCCACCACTTCCCCCAAACCGAACACCCAATCCACCCACGATATCCGTGAAGCGTGGCGCGTCTCAAGAGCGTGTGCGGGTGTCTCTCTTTCGTTTCAACAGAGCACGGCTGTATGTGTGCGGATGTGTGTATCGAACAGATAAAATATTAACACGGCCCGTTATGGACTGAAGAGTGGGCAAAGCCAACAGAGATACACTTAGGGTAATGAGTTAGCAAACCAATTCAGAAAGATGCCGTTGAACGGGACACAAAAAATGAAACAAAATACGAGAAAGAGAAAAACAACAAACTTTCAAAAACACACAAACAACAAGAACTCGAGACCGAGAGTATCTCTCGCACCGACCGCCACCGCTGGCTGGGTGGATGGATGGATGGTGATGAGAGTATGTATATCTGCACGAACCAGGTGAGGCATAGGCGACTATACTCGCATCGTATGTACGTACCTTCTTTCAGATTGTTATGCCGTGTGGTGCCGTTGTGTATCTGAGACCCGAAGTAACAATCTGCCTCTCTCTCGCTTTCGGTGTAGCTCGATGATGTAGGT
Organism: Eristalis tenax; assembly: GCA_905231855.2. Taxonomy (NCBI): domain Eukaryota; kingdom Metazoa; phylum Arthropoda; class Insecta; order Diptera; family Syrphidae; genus Eristalis; species Eristalis tenax. The sequence continues at coordinate 38,966,398 of HG993124.1, read as the reverse complement.
TAATAAGTATTCCAGTTTATACTCCGTTGTTCGTTTATTGTTGCTGCTGCTGCGACTGCTACTTCTGTCGATTGGTGACTCGTAAGTAACTGGGGACTGGTGTTGGCCACTGATGGTAGGCACTGAACTATGCAGCAGACGACAGCGATGACGACGTGTATGGACGCGTAGTGTTGCTGCTTTTCGATGTGAACGTGTGGATTAGAAAACACCACACAAGACAGAACAACAACACGAGATACACAGAAAATAAGAAGAACAAAAAAAAATCACACAGAAGAACACGAAATAAATACGAATGACACTGAGATTCAAGTTTCTCTTCTGCTGGGCTTCTATGAAATTTCACAAATCTCACACAACATTAACACACACCAAGGATGCATAGATACTTCGAACTTCTGCTATTCTTCTTCTTTATTTTACCACCGATTTATTTTTGCTGCTGCTGTTGATGTGTTGGGGACGCAGCTATTCTTTGCCGTTTCACTTAACAACTATGCAAATATTTGAAGTTTAGCTTAGCACTAGATGCCCCCTCTGCTCCCCTCATTCACTGCTAATTAAATTCCTTAATTATTTTCTTCTCTTGCCTCCGCTCTTTTGGATTCCTTTGCAATTTTATGTCACACACAACACACCGTATGCGTAGCACTCGAACGGAACTAGCTCTCACAAGATTGCGGCTGGCACCGAAGTGGACGATTTAAATTGGGCAAACGTCCGACTGTCGTCTGTCACTCGGGCTTAGCGATAAATCGCTGAACGTATTTCGTATTCAAATCGGCAAATCGGCAAATCGACAAATCGACACAAGTCGGCAACCAAAGGGAGACACGAAACGACAAAACAAGAAGTGCGATGAATTGAACAAAAGAAGAATACAAAAATAAAAAAAAAATTAAATAATCCGGGGAATGGAAAACAGACAGAAAAACCCGCCGCGCTTAGAGGGCTCCGGACACGCAAGAATTCAACGTTTAAACGTCCACGACAGCAGTGTCTTACTGGTGTGCTGAGCTCGAGCTACTGGTCGATCCGCCAGCTACGTGCATCTCGGAAAGCTCCATCCGTTTGCGCCATCCACTCCAATCCACTCTACACCACACATCGACCGGGATGATGATGTGTATGCTTGGCTCTCTGTGCGCGCTCCGTCGCTGGGATTGGTCGGGGGGCGGGGGGTGGTTGTGGGGGCGACCTCGAATGGGGGACGGCTTACCAGTTACCACTGAAGCAGTGGCCGATGCGGCAGCAACAGAGTGGTGGTGAATCCACCACACCACCGAGGTGAAATCCGACGTGGGCCTGTGTGCAGGTTGGCGCACGTCAAATGGCTCGCTGAGAGAAACCCCTCTCTTTCTCTCTCTCTCTGTTGTTTTCAGTTGTTGGTTCCAGGGACTGGACTAGCGCCGTAATTCCAGACCAAGAAGCTGGGCGGGAGCGCGGCGGTGCTGAGTGAGTTTTGTTTACCGCGCCGCGAGGCAATTACGTGATGCGGTGTTTGCATGTGTGGGACTAGTACTCTGGCTCTGGCTCTGGACGCGTAGTCTGAATTGCACCTGGAATGAAATTTCAATTTCAGTCGCATTGCCGGACGGAGCAGCGGGCGGGCGTACCAGGGGATTTACGATGCCATTGTGCAGTGGAGCGTCTGACGTCAGATCTGAAAACGGATGCGAGTGTGGCCAATGTGGGGAAATTTTGTGCTCTAACGATACACGTGTCCACGTCATGGTAGGGAAATTTCAACGGCGATGCGGATGTGGAGCAGGGCAATCGGAATCGAATCACTCGAAAGTCTATGAGACTGGTCACAAAATCGACTCTGCCGTGATTGGTGACGAATTTCTTCCGGGTGTCTAAGAGGATGCGAAGTTGACACTACTTCAAGGCAAACACATGTGCTGACGCTGGTCTCTGATGGCCGGTGCTCGAAGTTCCCGCTTATACTAGATTGGAAAGCCACATGACCGGCTCTCTGGCTTAGTAGTGCGCCTACTCAACGTCAACGCGCTCGCTGTCTGGTTTTAATTACCCCCACACAACCAACAATCATAATTCACGGCAGAGAATACTGGAAAGGGCCCGATAAATCGGTAGTCGGCATAAATTGATAGGTTACATGAAAAAGCACGCACAACACGAGAGGTTGCTGTATGCGCTAAGCACAAGTCTATTTCGGCTGTAGCGCCATTCACAGCCCCTTCAAATGTCTTTTCATGCTTTCTTGGAAGAGTGCCCGAATCTTGCGAGCTTATTCGTTGTTGTTAACCGCCACTATTATTGTCAGAGTTATACAAGGGAGACGAATTTTGTATCTACTTTATGCACTCAGGCTTGATAAACTCATGTCGGCAGTTACGCAGCCACTTCCGGTCTTTAAAGCCTTCTAGAGAGCAGATCTAGCCTTCTAGATGCAGATGGGATATGTCAAATATAATCCCTTTCTTGCTAACACGTGTTTAACGCTTTTCCCAAACAAGAATAAAGAAGTTATACAACAGTTTTCTAGATGATATCCTGTGGAGGTCTATGTCATAATTACACGGCACACAGTGGTTCAAAAGCGGAAAAAATACTAAAAATGAAATTTGGAATACGGAGTTGTTGTATTTATTTGTTTCATGGATATATATACCTGGCCTATGTTTTTCCAAAATGTGTGCAAGTTATGTCAAGGGATATGCGAGATACCGGGCTCTAAAGTTAACCTTTCTTTTATTTTTGAAATGTGTGTACTCTTTGGTATAAAATTGTTTGTTCACACCCAATTTTTGTTTAGTAAATACTCTTATTTAAGCTTCCAAAACAAAAAAGAGGAAAAAAATAATAAAAAGTTAAATTTTGCTGGCCCTAGTGCCCTCGCACTAGGATTATTGGGTCTTAACTCAATTCGTGCGTTTTTTCAAAGTATTGCCCATCTAAAGCTATGACTTTTTCCCATCTTTCTGGCAATTTGTAGATCCCATCCCAAAAGAGCTGCGCCGGCTTGGCAACTAAGAATGCCAATTTTTGATATTCTGCTCTGATGTGAACCGTATTTCAGTGAGGGCATTCTGCTTCGACCGCAACAGACGGTAGTCAGAAGGGGCAAGATCTGGGTTATGAGGCGGGTGGGGTAAAACTTCCCATCCACTGTTTTCCCAATAGTTCCGGGCCTAGCGTTGTCATGATGGAAAATTATTGCCTCGTGTCTGGTCGCATATTCCGGGGGTTTTTCGGCTTCTGGTCTCTTCAAACCGATTAATTGTGTTCGGTAGCGTTGTCCATTGATGGTTTCACCCGGTTTTAGTAGCTCATAATAAAGCACACCCATGAAGAAGAACTCCCCGCAAAAACACCTTTTCAGGCACAAAGTTCGACATATTTGAGTGAAAACAAATTATTGGTGTTTACGCTTCAAATGAATGACATATACTGAAATGACGTACAATGACAGTAGCTTTCCAACGCATGTTCCAATGGAATAATAGAAGTAACGCCATCCCTTAGCAAACCGTTGTACCCATATAATAATTTATTATGTTTCCCCTCGACCTAGAGTTTTAACTCCCCGAAGCTCCAACATGTTTTTAACAGTTTTAGAAAGCTATAGTGGTCAGCTAACTATTTTATAAAGATTGGTACCTGCTCTGACCCGCAGAGAGGCAAATTTATTTTTGGTAAGTCGGTTTTTAAAACATGGCTTTTATAAACAGGGCTGATAATAGTTGGAAAGAATGCAACTAGGACCTTTTTTTTAGAAGAAATATCAATCTTTCTCTTAAAAAAAATGAGTGAATCCATTGACGGAGGTCTGAGGTATTCAATTGCTAGGAATAAACTAGGATCTTAATAAAACACGCTTTGCCAGGGGTGTGTTTTAATGTTTACTGGGCTGTAAAAAAGGCTCCCAGAGGCATAGTTCTTCTGACAGCTGAAAGCGCGCTTTATTCTAAGTTGCAAAAATCATATCCACTTGCCGAGAGCATTTAAAGTGTAGCAACGTGTTGACCTCAGCTAAGTCAAGGGATTGCGGTGATGGAAAATAGAATGGAATCAGTTTTAAAATATTTATGAATATAAAAGGGGTTTTTCATTTGTCTGTTGTTTATTGTGCTGTAATGTGTCTAGTCTAGAGTCCACATCTGTCAATGGACATGAAAACTGCTTCTCATAATTGGGAAAAAAAATCTGTGACTTCTGAACCCGTCTTCCGATCAGTCAAGCACCAAGAAATCTTTTCGTGGTTCAAAAAAGTGCTATTTCTTTTCTTTTCCACTTAAGTTCACTCCGATAACTATTAATCTGTTTGCACTGGTTCAACCATTCTTGAACAACGAAAAGATCTCCTAGTACATGTACTATGACTAAAATTTCATGGTTAGGAAAAAATGGCTAGAAAAAAAGTTATGGACATTTTTGTAAAATTTGAAGGTTTTGATGCTGGATTACTGGCAGTTCCGGCCAAAGTTTAAATTTAAAACTGAAATTGGAATTTTTCAAAACTACAAAAGATATGTTGTTGTGTTACCACAAGATCAGCGATGGAGATCTGTCGTAGAAATATGGGGCGTCCAAGTGACTGCGTCTGCGAGATGAGAGATGAGAGGGCATTGCAATTGCAATGAAGGTGTGAAATAGTGTCTACTTCCGCTCCATGCCTGCAACTTCTTCACGGTTATACGGGCACCCAGTCTTGAAGCGTGAATTCAAATCGCACAATGCCCGGCTATAATGCCGATGAGAGTTCTGAGACTCGGTCTACTCATTTTGTTCCGGGCGCGTGAACGTTTTGGATCGATTGAAAGCCATAATTGCTTTGTTATGAGCAGGAATGGGATTTTGTTGACCTAAAAAAGTAAAAAAAAAGGATGAAAGGATAAGTGAGTCGTAATATGATTTAGGCTTTGTGGCTGGATGGAGTACTGTGCGGTACCTTACGCTAAGAAATACAGTAAAAACATTCGGAATGGTTGTGGGAAGCTCAGTTCAAATAAGCGAATTTTCCGAATTAATGAGAGTTTTTTTCTGCTCTAAAATGCGTTCATATTGATGGACAAATTCAAGAGCTTACTTTGCCGTGATTCCTTCAAGTAAGTTGCCGAGACTCCACTAATAAACATTTTTGTATAGTTTTTCCCGACTTTCAAATGTTAACTGCCGCCACTCCGCCAATAGACATTTGATGGCTTGTTCTGACTTCTACTCATTTGCGACCTATATGCGTTCAATCATTGCGTTATTTAATTTTTTCTGACTCTCATTTATTCGGAAAATCTTTTTTATTCGGAAAATATTTTTTTTCTGAATTAAAGGGCTTTTACTATATTTCTCAAATTCATGCGAGTACACACAATACACAGAATGATGAGTAGAAAACAGAAATGAAATATGATAGAGATGCCCAACTTCTACCTCTCTTGCCCCTTAAAATGTTTGACAACCATTTTTTATACGGGTTTCTAAAGCCAAATTGACCAGTAAGAGAACGGCATTTACGTTATTTCGTGAATAAGTGTCAAAAATTCATGAATAACTGTCAACATTTTCATGATTATCCGTCAAATTCGTCGAAGGACTTTGTAGAAGTTGGGTATCTCTATCATGCTTCATTTCTGGTTAAAAACAAGAATTTTAATGTACGTCAAAAATCTTGCGAAATAAAACTAGTTTCACTTCAAAAATTAAATGATTTTATACACATACACTGATGGACGAAAGTATTCGGCACATGGTTGTTACTAGCTAAAAAACGCTAATAACATCACGAAACCGAATTAATTATTTGTTACATTCCAAGAGTTTCGATTATGGATCGAGAAAAGTCGCCAATTATTGACAAACCTTAAGAGAAAACTAAAATTATAAATTGTTTTTATTTGTGTTATGATAGCTTGTATGCAAGGCTCATTCTTCCGCCAGAACAGTCTGGAGTTGCTGTTTTGACTTTCTTTGCTGTAGAAGCAAGGCCCTTGCCCTCTGCTCAAATGTGCAGATGTCATGCCACTACAGAAAAAAGGGTCTGTTACTGAAAATGGACCTATATCCATGCTATAACATTTTACTGACTAAACTAGAGAGAGAAGAAAACAGGTGTCCACGAGCTTATTTATACCTACCCTAAAAGTATGCCACAAAGAGAATGCGTTTTTTGGTGTCGTTTGAAAAAAATCGTCGCAATTTACGTATCATTTACCCGTTTGACTTGTGACTAAGTAGGTATATCACAACCACTGTACGGACATTAGTCGATTTCTTAAAATTAATATCCCACATCCATTATTATGAGGGAACAAATTGTGCCTTTCCCTCAGTGCACTGATTCTCGGCTTTTACACTTTCCCAAATAGTAGGTACTCACATTATTTGTCTGTGCTTAGAGCTTTTTCAGAAGTTTCTTATGAAGCGTCGTGTGAAATCGGAACTTTCAAGCTTTCCGCTTTTAATAAAAAGCTTTTTGCACAAGATGTCAAACAGAGGCGTAGTTATTTCAATTCAAAACATTTCTAGAGGGCGCAGCGGTAGATATTTTTATGATTTTTTTTAATATAGCACAGTTTGATGTGAAAAAACATAGGCTATGGATGTAAAAGGAAATAAGAGGCTCCGGACGAGTCTTCAAAATAGGCTCCATGCCCAAAGTTGCTGTAAAGTGGAAAACATTGCAGTTGTTTTCGTTGTGTTTGTTTTACTTTTTCTAGTCTTTTTTGTGTCCCGAATATAAGTTAACACCTGCAATGTCACAATGCCTACACCAAACGCAGTACTCCAGTTCAGCTCCAAGAAGCGTATTCCAAGCATGACCAACATTCGATAGCATTAGCCCAAGCAATCTCCAAATGTAAGAAGTAGCATCCTAGTAGTTAGTAACTATTTAGAGTTAGTAGCTAGCAGTCATTCGAATGATTTTAAGAATCAAGATGTTACACTAATCAGTTTCTAGAAATATGAAACACAAATTCTTGTAGTGAGACACACCAATTTCCCACGATCAGTAAGGAATTATTTCACACCAAAAACATCGCATCCCCAAAATCGGTGCTGACAAATCTCAAGTGATTTATAAGCTCCCACGAGCGTCACCGACGTTTCCTCGAACACAAGCAGTTCTTCCCCGACATCCAGCGAGTAAAAACATTTGTAATAATTGAAGTGAATAGAAAATAGTTTTGTACCTAATAAGCGTTGTGTCGTCTAATTAATTTAGTGTAAGCTAAGTAAAATTGTCCACAGAAATGGTTATTTCTTTTATTGACCGAAAATATTTGTGCGTTTATTCTTATGGAGTATTTTATATTTTGGGTTGGTCAAGCTTTTGTTCGGACTTTGGAGCCTTTAAGTTGTTTCCCTCTAGTTTATGTCTTATTTTTGTTTCCGCAGATGGATATTTCGACTTAGTAGCACGTCGTATTCGTTAAGCTTGTCTATGGTGTAATCGGAATTTAAATACACAGTACAGACCCGTGCCTTTTAGTTTTCTAGCATTTCTCAGCAATTGTGGAGTGATTATTTTACCTTGCACCACTTTTATATGTTGTTCATTCCTATTTGACGGCAGAGCTATGATTTCTTCGAATGTGACGTTTTGGAGGACCAGAATCTCTTTGGTTGTGTAGTTGTGTAGACTGCTTTTTGAGGATATTTCTGTGCTTTCTGTGCGTTTGTCTTCCGGGAATGGGAGATATGTTTTTTTTGTCTTTGAATTCCTTTTCGGCGCGTTCAATCTTCTTCTCAAGTGTATCGTTCTTCAGTCGTACTTGCTGTAGCTCTTGTTCATCATTCATTCTTTGCTTTATTTGCATCTCTATTAGGCATGTATTGTTTTGTCGCCTAGTCTTTTATCGTCTCTTGCAAGACATGTTGATCATCTTGTGGATCCGATGTAGAAATAGATGCGACGGACATTTCTTTACGGAGCTGTTTCTTGCTTGGGCTTGGTGTTTTGACTAATGTTTGCAATAGACCCCCTTTGCTCGACATTAGTGTGAGCAAGTTTGTCTCAAATTAAGTTTAATTAATTTTTGGAAAATCAAATCTATGTCCAGTTGTGACTTTTGAAAACTGTGACCAACTGTAACTGATTTTGTAGCGGCCCAAAATAAGTTACTGATCTGAATCAGAAATCCTCGTTCGCCGATTATAAACGGGGGTATTTGTATTGTGATAAATGCGTTTGTATTGTCCTCATGTAAGCTACTCTGGTTAGTAAGTAGTGAAAATTTCAATATCGAGGACAAAATACCAGCTCTAGCAATAGTTTCCTTAGAATACTTGCATAGCCAGAGGTACTTCAGATCCTACCATCGGATTGGTTGATGGTTTCCCTAGGCGCTCTATAATTATTATTATTTTGCATTCATGAATTCGAGCTGTTAAACGTAGAATCTAGATTAGACTGTTAAACGGCGATGAAGACCCAAATACCGCTGGCAGAATGTTTCACTCAATCTGTACGAAGATCGACGAGAATTCCGTCCCAACAACTTAGACTAGGTTAAGATAGCAATATCAAGACTGAAGTCAAACAAAGCTGCCGGTGCTAACAGTTTGCCTACAACACATTCAATAACATCCGCGACTCATCTCTGAGAAAACTCTGAACACCTGCAGAAATGCTGACCCAACAATTTGTCTCCATCGTCACATCGATCGTTGCCATATAAATAGCTGTAATTTAATTTTAAGACTTAGTTCCGTTTCGCATAAAAAACTGGACGGATGTCCAACGACTGTCGACTGCTTCGAAGGTGCCTTACGTCGAGTGTTTGATTTACTCATGATTTTATTCATTACGGATAGACAACATCTGTTTCTACGGACACCCCTCTATAAGGACACCCATCTTTATGGACAATTCCTCATGGTCCCAGCATGAAGATGGCGCCACTCGAGTGTGTCGACCTGTTCACAATTGACGGCTCTATACCAAACATGGACATGAATTTAAATCCCTATTGAGCAGTTGTACCCCGAATGACAGACACACGACGCAAAAACGAACAAGGAACATGCAGAGAAATAGGATATGTATGCGTACCTTTGGTCCACATGCATAGGCACTAATATTTATGCTTGCGAGTGTGTTTCTACATTACATTCTATATTATTTTATGTTCCAACTAGACGAAATTGAGAAACTTCTGCAGTTTCCCTCGAATTAAGGATCAAAATTTCCCATACAACGAACCAATTTCAAAATTACCTCAATTTTGCCAGCTAAATTGTGTATTATAACAGATTATAACAGTTTAACAAAACTAGCAAATTTTTCACTTTTATGACAGTTCACTGAGACACCTGGCGACTGTTGCGATTGTCCCACTTTTCCAGAAGTTGGGCCAAAGAGATAGCTCCAGCTACAGAGGCATATCTCTTTTAAGTCTCCCCGGGAAAGTCTGCGCTAAGGTGTTGGAAGCGCGTTTTAGAGCTATGGTCGAGCCCAGGATGGGGGATAAACAGTACGACTTTCGTCCCGGTAGAAGTACAACCGACCAGCTTTTCACTCCAAGAATAGTACTTGAGAAGGCTTAGGACTATGCCAAGCCCATCTACAGTTGTTTTGTGGATTTGGAAAAAGCATACGATCGAGTTCCTCGAGTTAAACTCTGGAGACTCGGGATTGAAGGTCCCCTGAGGGCTTCTGAGTGGCAGCTGTGTTCGGGTTGACGGTGCTAAATCAACACCTTTCACCGTGGGCGTTGGACTTCGCCAAGGGTGCGTCTTGTCACCTCTCCTTTTCATTGTATGTATGGACTGGATGTTGCGGGCAATGGTCCCAGGAATTGAGCTGTGTTAACCGCCTTCCTGTGGCCATAGCAGTGGTTCCAAGAACAAGCGCTGCGCGGCTGCTCCTGTCATTAACGCGACACTCGAAGAGGATTTGATCTTCAGGCATTCCAAGGTTCACATCATTAGCATGCTCGAGTTCTATATCCTCGAAGTTACGATATCCCTTTTCAGGCCTTTAGTTATCAATTTCATACTGTCGTCGGAAGGATGCCTTTTTAAGTCTTGTAGAATTTTTAAAAATGTTCAGCAGTTCCACAACATCGTCCTGCAAGTCCTGAACACAATCCACGAGCAATGTGCGGAATATCCAATTTCACAGCGCCAACTTTCCAAGCTACAACAAATCACACGCATGCACTCGCAAGCGCACTAATTGTTGTGGTTCTGCTGTAATTTGACTGCCAATTCATCTACAAGTGCCCGGTCCTTCGGCACAGTTCTCCGTCAATTCAAATGTCACTTCATATTTCGAAACGGAGCACTTCAGGACTGCCCATGCAGTCCTGCACCACAATGCCTGGCTCTGTGCTGGAACGCAACAATGAACAAACAGATTTACAGACCAGCCCTGCCTGTCAGTTCAACCTCACCGAACACATTCAAAGCACTGCGTCAATTATCACCCCTCCACCATAACAGCAACGCCACCACCTGCCATTCGGCCGTTCACCGCCCGATAGTGTATCCGCCGACGGGGGGCTGGACTTTTATTGGGCCTTCCCGGCCGTAAGCCGTCCGCGATACGATAATTCACTTAACAGTTGAATTGTTTAGGTAACTGCGAGTGAGCGCCCGCCATCCCCGGGGTTGCCTGCCGAGAGCGAAATTAAAATAAGATCTCGATTCTTGGTGCTGCACGCTGGCGTTGCTGACCTCCTTTCGTTCGGGCTGGCCAGAGCGATGCTCTCGTCCCCCGGGTGCATGGCGTGTTGCAACTTTTAATTGAATTGCCATTGCAGATGTGTGCAAACTTTGGGTTTCCGTTATAAAATCAAATTAAGCACCCGTCACTGCGAAACAACAAGAATCCGCTTGACAGCTTGGTGCAGGTGCAGGGCACAGATACCCGTGACGTGAGCCTCTTGTGAACGGAGCGAAATGCCAAAGGGCACGACCGACGTCCTCAACAATCGACCCGATGTGCACCGGGCGAAGAATGAAAGGCTTCATTGTTGCCTGATGGAGCGGGAGGGAATGTCGCCTCCAGTGTGGCTGGGTTTCAATTGTGCGTAGCGTCTGTTGTGTGCCCGAACTAAAAGGTTGCGATTTGGCGGTGATTGGAGATTCTGAAAGGGTTCATCCTTCCACTTGAAGTGGTGCAATAGCTTATGACTCCGGCAGGTCCAGTGATTCCATTACAGGATTTGTGTCCGCATTGTTTGAGGTGCGCTTGAAGAGCGCTCCTTCCGAGGGTCGCAGATAATTGGGCATCGGTGCAGCATAATTAATTTCTCGGAAATTTCAGCGGAGACAATCAGAATGTGTGCATCATTCGTCATTCACTGCCACATCATTTGGAAGCTTGCTGAGTTGAGTTCTGGAATAGGCGGAGTGTGAGATGCACTCATAGCAATTACTGGATAGTTCGTGCTTTGTTTTGCAACCCTGCCACTTACTAGGCTGTCCTCCATTCATCCTCAGAGTGGACGACGTGCCGTTTGAACTGAGAGACGGAACGGGTGAGTAGATTGTGTATGGTTGTCCTGGTTTTTCCTGAAACGGGTTTTGCAATTAAATTTGCCGTTGGATTTTGGTAAGTTCTGTCTTCCTGGAGGTGACTGTCGAGCTTCGGAGATGTGTTCAGAGACGGAATCGATTCCGATTCACTTTAGCTCCACTATTACGGTCCACTTGGCAGCACTGTGGCTGAGAGACGAACGTAGGCAGGGGTAATTCTGTCAGAGAAGGGAACAACGTAATGGACATCGGCGATAGCAGAAATACGGGGGGAAGGTCACTGGAGGAAGTTCACCGTGATCTAAAGGTGGAGTTCCCATCGCCCGTGGGTCAAAGTCAGTGCCATGTTGTTCTGGCTAGCAAATAGCTAGCTGATCATGGCATAGACAGAGTAGTACCGTTTCGAGGCCTTATCTTGGAATCCCAGAATAAATGGGGTATCAGAACGACAACGTCACACAACGTCTCTGACTTGATAGAGCATGGAGAATTCGCAGGCAATTTAAATAACGACGTGGGCCCACAGTTCAGATGAACTGTAAGCTTATAGGGAAACCATGGAGAGATGGGTTTGACGTGTCCTCTTACTGTTCACTCATTTATTTCGACAACAAGAAATTCCTATTTTCGCCATGGAGCGGAAGATGCACCAATAAACAGGGGATACAAGAAATTGTGGATACGAAAAAAGTCAGCAAGCCCTGAGACTCAGATCAGTCTCGTCTCCAGTATGACCCTGTGTTCATTCGTCTATGATATTTTGATTGCTTGGAGCCCTTTTCATGCTCTGTATTTGCTCACGTATACACCGAGACTACTGTGCGAGGAATGGTGTTGAATTGGGAGGTGTCAGTTTCTGGCAGAACTTAACGGGTTCTGTGCGTCAGAGTTCTAATAGTCAGCGACGCACGATAAAGGGTTTGGGTGGTGTGAAACTAAGGGAACACCCCGAGTTAACATTCAGGAGTGAAGTGTTGTCGCCAAAGTGAACACTCCATTTTCCTCAAGTTGACGTTTGAAAACTTGAGTTGAGAGCTGTCAAATGTATTTGGCAACATTCTTGTGAGCTAATCAACAAAAGCGGGTGCAAATGGAATATTAATTGTTTTGGAACATGCAAACGCGACGATCTATAATTCGAGGCATTTCGGGGACACAAGGGATAATTTCGAGAGCCTGGAAGATCCGAGTATCATAACATGGACATTGTAAATATTTTATGAAATCGTCTTCTTTTATTCTAGGTTTCCTAATCCATCAAAGTATTCCTCTTCCGAAGCAGTATTCTCCATTTTGTTAAAAAAAGTTATCTCTTGAAGTTACCTCCAACGCACTCTCAACTTCTTGAAGTGCTCACTCAATACCATTCCATCCTTATTCACACCGAAGTGGAGGGAAATGTGTGAGTCTCACACTCAACTGTCGAAATGTGTGAGTGGTGGCTTTTAGTTAAACTTAACAAAATCTGCTTTTATTCACTTCCAAAATGCCAATTGAACGCTCAGTAAATTTAGCATTATTAAGAACTTTGGCGAGCGTGGCGCAACTGAAACTCGCTGGCTGGGTTTGATTCCCTGCCGATATGACTCGGAGTTGCCGATGTGACACCATAGTGCTATTCTGGCACTTTATTACTAAAATGGCACTCTGGTAAAAAATTCAAAAATGCACTTTTTAAATGAAGATTATGTAAATAATGTTCTATTTAAATCAAAAACCATTGGAGGAAGTTTTCATTGGTCTTGAGCGTAGAGAAGAACTTAGAACTCTGAATGATTGTGACAAAACAATTGTATGGGAGGATTGTAAGAAAATGTATACAACTTTGTCGAAAGCTTGTGCTCTTAAAATAAAAGATCCAACTTTTGTTAAAACAATGTCATATATTTTACCGCACTTCAAAAACCTAATCACAAGATTGTACCAAATTGTTCTTTTTCTCAAAGAAGTTCTATGAGGAGAAAATTTGAGAAAAATATTTGAGTTATAGAAAATATCAATGTTTGCCTAAAATTCAACAAAGTGTTGGGTAGACTTAGGAAAATGTAAGAAATGTTCTTGAAGAAGAAATATTTCTAAATGTACGACAGCACTTCTAATTTTACCACATGACAGCACATCTGCTGAACGGGGCTTTTTCCAGACTAAACAATATACCAACTCATAATAAAAATCGTCCTAACATCACTTTTGTCATACAATGAATCAATAAAGAACGACGAGTGCCAAAATTCCATACCCCCTAAGGGCTTACATAGACAATTCAAAACGCCTTGTTTTTTTCTGCAATATTATTTTCTAAAAAATATTTATTTATCGTTAAGTTTTAATTGATATTTATTAACTTAATTATAATCTTTTTAAGTATGCTTGTTATTCTTTTTTCTAATGAAGTGCAATTAGTAAAATTGGTTGAAAGGAATACATTTTTTGGTGTACTTGCGTTTGTGGCACCCTGCGCCTTAAATTGACACTATTCTGGAAGCAGTGAAGGCACTTCCAAAAATATTTTTCCCGCAACGCTGGTATGACAAAAAGTTATTTACACGGCTCCATCTCTTCCGAGCCACTGACAATGCTCAACGAGTAATAGCTCTCTAGCAACAGCTTCTCAAACTTGGCCATTCGGAGTCGGCATAAAACTGTAGATCCCTTCCAGTCACGAACGCACAACACGAGTGGTTGCTGCAAAACAAGGCCCTTGTCCTCTGCGGGCTGTATCGCGAACCATATTATTTTATATAATTATAAGCATCATCATTGAGTTTCGTTGAGTTACGTTAAATTTTACTTAGTGAAATAAAAAACACGACTTCTCACCAGATTGCTCAAGTGATTTATTGAAATCAGGTCCAAGGTAATCACAAGTCGTAAAGAACCTGATATTTTTGGCTCATGTTCGTTTCATGGCTGGCGAAATTGGATGCGCGATGAATTTAAAACTGAAACTGACCCCCTTCAAGCTTGTAAAACTAGCATTATCCGATGTTACAATGAGAATATTATGTCAAGACCGTGGACTTAGCAAGTAAAATGTAACCCTTCGAAATTAATCCGATACTTCTCTCTAAGGACGATAGTGTGATATCTAGAGCTCGCTGGGCAAGGTTTATCCGCTATCTTTATTGTATGTGGACAATACAATTTGGACTCCACGTTGAGCGCTTTTAAACTAAAGGTTTTATTAGGCTTCGAAATTCTTTTTTTTGTTTTTTAACTTTGAACTTGGTCGCAGTACAACTTAACCCTCCGTCCGACACCCAGGTCGGGCTAGGCACATTTAATTTTTAATCGTTATTTACTCATACTTGCAATAAAGTTATCGACTTGAAGTTCCAGGTATGATTTCCCTTTTCCAATGAATTCCTAGTAATGGGCAAACAAATTAAAAGAAAGAAGACACCTTCGGTCGGACACATGGTGCCTGGCCGGACCCCATTAACCATTCGTTTTTTTCTCGTTTTGTTAAAAGAACTGTGGGGCTTAGGTAAGATGGAACCAGTTAGCCACTACGCTCTACCAACAATTTTTCCAATTTTCACCCTCAATAAGCTTTATAATATTTTTCAAACTAATTTCTTTTCCCTTCCTTATGAACTTATCTCTAATGCCACGTTTCCACCAAGCGAAACCGCGAGGTTCCATCAATTTTCTCCGAACCTACCAGGTTCCGGGGTCTGGAAACCCCGCGGTTTCTGACAAAATTCGTAAAATCCTCCTCGAGTTCATCCGTCCGTGAGAGGTTGTGAACACGGATAAGCCTACATCGGAAATTTCGGCTTATTTTGGTATTTGCTGTCTCATTTTGTCTCTTTCTATTTTCTGGTTTTCTCACACTATTATGGTCTGTCAACAAACAGCTGTTCTGGCGGCCATTTAAAAATTGAGAGCGAGTGACATTTCTTTTGGCGGGCACGTGTTAATTGAGAGCGAGTGACTTGAGAATTGGGAGCGAACCCACTTCAAGGTCGGTGGAAACGGCCTATTCAGGTTTCAAGAAGAGTTTCAGTTTGGCGGAAACGTGGTATAACATCCAAAGCCATGAGAAAATTTAGTTCGGTAACGGCGATCGCATATTCCTTCATTCTATGCAACTGCTAGCAGTTGTACGCAGACTCTTGCGGTCGTGGTTTTTCCACGTGTTTCAGGAAAAAAATAATGAAAATGATGATGTTCAATGCTCTTAAATTCAAGAAAGGTATTAATTATGAAGAGAAATGTCTAAGAAATCAAATAAAACATAGTTTGCCTCTGTGTGTATGTATTATATTAGCTGAGATACACCGGTTTAAATTTGATGTTTCCCATCTGTTTGCGTTGTACGCAGACATGTGCGGCCAAGTGTATTTGTTGGACTACTTTTGGCCGCTGGGCCATCAACCAATAATATGATTAAATCGTAAGTGTTGTAAGAAATTCATAAAACATACCTGAGTCTTACAAAAATTGGCTTGTGAGTGGCACATATCTCCATACTAACTCATGTAAATTGATAGGGCCTGGCTAGGCACCATGTGTCAGCTGGAAAGTATTTTAAAACCTCTCGACGGGAGGGTTAAGAAACGAAGTCATTCCGGTAAAGCCGACCCTGTAGTCATTACCGAAGAAATTTCTTCGTTAGAAGTGTACTTGGGTCTCACATAGTACTCTGCCCTAGCGACTCATACTCCCTCGTACAGTGATCCGCGATAAATCGAGAGTATCGGACACATTTTATCTTTGGCTGACACGAATGTTTGCCAAAAAACCAAATTGCACGCGTAGCAAAGCAGCATTCTGGGCTGCGTTACACTGAATGTTACTATAAGGCTAATTCCTCGGATTCTTATAAAATCGGAGAAGTTTCCATTTCGAATGGTTAGCTAGTTAGGGCAGACTGTGTCCTTTCCTGTGGTCCATACCATTGCAGTCTGCACCATTTGAAATTTGGGCGACTGGACAGCAGGTGACCCATTCAGGGCGCAGCCATTCAACAAGCAAAGTCAAAATTATAGCCATTTCACTAGAGCAACGGAGTCAAATCCAGATTTTTGAGGGCTTCCTTTTAAGATGCTTATCAGACCCAGACTTCTAGTGTGTGGGAGCAGCTCAATTTGCTCAGCTATGACTAGAGCTTTAAACAAAATCTCAACCCAGTCAATCTTTCATCAAAATCGAAGTGAAGGCCACGTCAACCCCCTCATGAGAGTCAAAATCAAAAACACACCCTCAAGTCAATAATTTTATTTAAAATCCCACTCCACGGAGTCATCCGGAAAAGTGAGTCACTGCAGTCGTCGTCATCGCCAACAATCGCCGCCGCCTGTTAATCCTCCTCGGAGTCACCCGTCAACTGCAGCACCCGCATCGTTTCCTTGTACAGTCGCTTGGCCAGTTCCTTGTCCTTTGCCATTTCGGACGGTGTCGCAATCTCGCAATCACTGCAATGCAAAGGGAAAGCAGAAAAGAAACGATTATAATTGATTTTAAGGGAACAGCGTCCTTCGATTGAGCTTACTTGAAGTACTCCCCTGAGACTTGTTTCAGTTGCGGATCGGTGGCCAAACGTATGGCACATTGCGCGCCCTCCTGTGGGTTCTTCATAAATAACCACATCCAAGGATATGTCATGAACCGGACGCACATGGCCGACATCAGAGGTGAACTAGTTTAATGATACCAAGCACAAGGGTTTGTATGTGTGTAAGTTTGCAGTTCAGTACTGTCACCGCGACTCGTGGTTATAATTAACAAAATCAGCAAAAGAGAAAAAGGCAACCAACCAAAAAAAGAAACAACTTCCCCTCATTAATTCTTCGCCAGTGATTAAGGAAGGACTCGTGACAGAACTGGGTCTTGTCCGCGTGTCTGGCTCAAGCTAACGTCCTGGCTACGCGCTCTAAACTGTAATCCAATGTCAAAAAACGAAAAACTTAATTAAAGCCTGAGGATGGGCTTCACGCGACTGTGATGGATGGCGCTCAGCAAGCGCAGGAGGTGAGGAAATTGTGTAACAAGTTTTAAAGATCCCACACATTGGTACGAGTGTATGCGTGTGTGTGTGGGTGGTAGGGAGGGTGTTGTCGTTTGAAAAGTTTTGTCCTTGTTTGTGGGCGGAGGATGACATTTAGTCTTTTATGTTCGGTCCTCTGTTTACTTTTGTGTCTTTTAAAGTTTGTAGCGAGCATCAGTGGTATTAACCGATGTAAGACAGTCACGGTCACAGGTTTGTACACACCTGGAAAAATTGTTTCTTGTGTGATTATTCAAAATCTCCCAAAGTTTGTGGCAAGCATCAGTGGTATTAGTCGATGAACAACAGTCAGGGTTAAAGGTTTATACACACCTAGAAAAATTGTTTCTTGTGTGATTATTAAAAATCTCCTAAAGTTTGTGACAAGCATCAGTGGTATTAGTCGATGAACAACAGTCAGGGTTAAAAGTTTGTATACGCTTAAGAAATATTTTTTTTCCTGGATACTAAACTTTTCTCCTAGTCACTAGGGAGCATCAGTAGTTGATATTAGCCGAAACGTATGTGTGTGACAAGCATGAGTGGTATTAGTCGATGTACAACAGTCAGTTTATGGGATAGCCTATTAGTCAGCATCAGTAGTAGGTATTAGCCGAATTGTATGCAGTGTGGATCACGAGTTTGTACACACCTAAGAACTACTTGTGTGTGCAGTTACTAAAATCACTTAAAGCAGAGTGCGTCGATAAACTTGGCGGATGCTTTACCGTCTGCGTCAGAAACATGCTATGGGCCATGTATCACCTTCAGTCATTCTTGTGGCCACGACGCATCGTGATAACGTGTTGAGTTGTTCTCTCCGGGATACCATTCAAGGTTTAGAGCTGCCCCATGAGTGAACAAATTACCGTAACGAATTGCAAAATCTGCGGAAAATCAGAGAGACTGTGCAGGAGAAGCCGAGCCATTCAATTCGAGGTCACGCGCTGTCAAATCACTCTGAGGCAAGTTTGCAGTAGAACTTGGACCAACACCCAAGACAAGCTGAATGAAAAAAAGGACTTCGGGTGTTCGGAGACTTGGTGCCTGAGCGTTTAGAAGCAGTTCCCCATTTCACATCTTCAGCGATGTCACTGTTTGTCACTGTTTGGTTTGGATTGTAAGTGGGCGGTATTTTTGGTCTGTACTCCTTGGCATTGCCACGAGCTCGATTGTAACTGCTTTGCTTTTGATCGGATTGTTGTCCCAGCCTTCCAAGCCGATCCAAAGTCATGCTCCATTTCAGTTTCCTTTCGCACCCCACTGTTATTGACTTTTCCAACAAAGTCTTAAGCATCTTTTAAGAAGTGAAAACAAAACGAAAGATTTGCCATCGCCAGCAACTCCAACAAAAAATGAACAAGAAAACAAAAAGAAAGCAAAAAAAAAAAAACCTTGAAACTTTCCTTAGAACAAACTTTAACTTGTATTAAGCTGATTTCACTTTGCCTCTGCCGACATCATCAGCGCGGGTGCTCCGCGAGGAGACATGACCCTTGAATGAATTTATTAGTGGCTTTGTTCAACCCTGTCGTCAGACAACACCCAACGGACACAGAGCACAATTCCCTCCGACTAGGTCGCGGACTCTATTACCATACCACGCGCATGTAGCAGCGGTTTAAGGGCGCGCGGGAGCGCTGCGATGCGGATTACTTCATCAACACGAATCCCAAAGCAAAAAAAAACTGGAAGACAACACAACTTTGAGACAAAAGAAGTTCAAGTTGACGCCAGCGATTACGGTGACGGGAGGTAATTCCATTAACACTCCCCAAACTTGGGTGTAACCATATTTGAAGCTCCGTGGTGCCCTTCGCTGCCACACTGCCGTCTGCGATGATGGGTGGTGACGGAGACGGTGACGACGATGATGACGGCGACGGGTGTGCCTCGTTATAAAAATTCCATTACAAACCCCCGTCGAAGGAGCGGCGAGCTGGTCCTCTGCTCCAGGTGCGAAAGCACTACACGCCAGATGGCAGAAATCTGCATCTTCCCTGTCGTCGTCGTACATAGATGATGCTCACCAGGCCCCCTCTCCCCTCTCTCGCAACACCAACATCACATGGAAAACTGCTTCGTTTTTGTGGCTTTTTCATTTTGGCGTGGGGTCTGGCGGGCGGCTGGAGGATTGAATTCTGCGGTCCGCCACAGCGTAAAACCGTTTCATTAAATCGAACTCAGTATTGTGGAGCCTAATGAGATTTAACACCGCACGGTGCCGTTAATCGAATGATTGCATTGCAGTCCCACTGCGAAATGATGGGGTTTTGCGTAATGAACCGACATCACATGGGTGGTTATCAATTAGGGAATGTTACGACGAGCAACGCGCGAGACACGATTTTCCGTGACAACAAAGTCCGTCGAATTTGGGAATTGAGTGCGAACATTGGCGTGTTGTGCGGTGGAGAGTTGTGCAAATTCGCCATGTCAGCTATGTGGCTACATTCACTGTTCTTGCTTGGGTTCAGGGTCGACGCAGTGACTAAACCGCGAAAGCTTTACCTCCCCTAGCCATGGTGTTCATCGAGTAGTTTAACAACAATTTCTGAGTTGCTCAGCGAGTGCATGGTTGACACGGGGCACGGGTATGGCGTGGCGAATTTCTGAAAACCACTCCAGATATGGTTGTGTACATACTTGAACTTTATAGGCATGAACCAATGACCTACTCTGCAAATAACTATGTGGACTTTGCAAAACTTTGGCCTGGGGCTTGGGAGCATCATCTAGCGCTTCACGTCGGTAAACTTGATCGATGTTGAGTTAGATTTGCGGCGAAAATTGATAAAGGCGACGGTTATACCTGAAATCGGGGCGTTGCTTGATGTTGGTGGTTTGTGTAAGGATTCGTTTCCAATACAAGGATTCCCTGAAACATGGGCTACGGCACGGATAAAATCGTCATTGATATGCAACTCAAGGTTATTGTTGGCTGGATGTTCTTTTTCGAACTCAACGACGACGATGGATGAGGAAGAAACCATTGTACACTGGCTATGCAACTGCAATGCTCTCTCATCCCGTAGATGTAGACTCCTGGGAGTTTATTACTGTGTTGGCATAGCTGAACTTAACAACATTAGAGCACAGCCATCTTCTTCGTTTTATAAAAAGCATTAAAGGGTTTGCGGAATAGGTACCCCTAGATACCCGTGCTAGCACAATGGACCTGTGGTGGTATAAGTTTGCCTCTGCTGTCTTTCCGTACAGCAGTCAGCCACTTCAACCGAACCTAACCTACATATGCGTATGTATATGTTGAAGGTTTTTCAGTGTGTGAAAAACCTTCTAGGGTTGACATAAATTGGGTCTGCCTCGGCCGGCCCCAACCCACGCTACGCCACTGTATCCGACACGATAGACATAGATTTTTGTGTCTCCACTAGATTTGTTCACATCATGTTCATGAACAGGGTATGGTTCATCTCCAGTGGAGACGACGTGTAACAAATTAAACCTGTGTTAAGACAAGGTTTGTCGGCTGTGCCTTGAAGAGAATGAGACTTCCGAGCCTATCTTGTGCGAATGTCCGGCACATATTGACTAAGGCAGGGTATCTTCCATAGGGAGCTACTAACTTCAGTGGAATTAAAAAAATCTACTACATAAGAGGGAAGTGCTGAGCCCCTCGATACAAGAGATCTACCCAGGTCGCGGTATCGTTGCCTTCGCGGCATGGGTTGTACAAGAGGAAAAAATGCTCGATTAAAGCTCGATAGAGGGTTTGGAATTGTTTGGAAATTAGAATACAAATTAATTTTGTATTTATTCCAACTCTCACCTATGCTCATGAAATTTGGGTAATGACAGAAAGCTGCCGAGATGATATTTCTCCGTGCCGTTGTGTGAATTGAGAGAAACACGGCAGTGCGCGAGGAGCTCAGAGTATTTTTTTTATTTTTTTCTATTTTCCATCACAGAGCACACAAAAGACTAAGTTGTCTAAGTCTTAACTCTCAGTATCGCTTTACACAGCAGATTTTTGCTGCGCGACTGAGGATCCTCTACCGATTTTGCATCTTAGAGATTACATCAAATAAACGGTATTAATTAAAGAATAGTGCATGAATACATTTTTTAAACCCCAAGCGAGACAAGCTGAAATCAATTTCGTTGCAAAAGTGTGAATACACCGTGTAATAGATTCATTACAACCAAAGTTGGTTCCATTTCCCTTATCGTATAGTACATTTCTCACTCGAAGAAATGCGTGGGGAGCATATATATTCATGAGAAAAAGTAAATCTGGTGAATTTACACGGCAATTAATAATATCGCGGATGAACATGTCTGACGCTGCCTTACGCCTGAAACTTAAGGTTTGCAAGCCTATTATTTTACATCTATCGTCAAATTTAGGGAGTTCTTCGAAGGAATATAATTTGCGGACAGTATATCTCGGACATTTATGTATTCTAAATACGGTCTGACTAACGAACAATAGATGGGCCTAAGACCGGTTACATCTTTAATATTTCTTTTCAAAAACCTTCAGAAATCGCGTTAGACTTAACAATTGTATAATAAAAATGTAACGAAAAACTTAATTTAGTATCAAAAATTACACCGAGATCCTTAATCTCTTCTACGCGACTAAGTCTTTGATCTTTTATGACATAATCCTAGACAATCGGGGATGTAATTCGATATGCTGTAAAATATTTGCAAATTCAGCTCTAGTCCATCGTGCTTGCACCATTCCACTAGTGCATCGATATCCAATTACAAATTATTACCATCTGTTAAACTGTTTATAGATAAATACAATTTAAAGTCGTCTGCGAATGTTAAAATTTTACAATAATCGAGAATTTCGTGAACATCGTTTATGAACAAAAGAAAGAGTAATGGCCCCACATGGCTACCTTGTGGCACGCCCGATATATCTTTTATTACTCGAGATCTAAAACTATCGGTATTTACCAATTAAAGCAGCTGCTTCGAAATTAGAAAAAAAAAATATTCAAATTTTCAAGCTTGTGCTTTTCCAATGGCATTTCGCTCGTATTTTGTTCAAATCTATTTGCGACAAATGTGTCTGGACTGGTAACGAATTTTACAGGAATTTGCTGCTATGCTTTGTCCGAAGTTGCAATGTGCATAAGGTATTTGAAATCACTGCCATGGATTGATTTGGATGACGAGGACAAGGTACCCTGTGCTGGGTTAATTCCTAACGATCATGTTCAGGACACTATTGACCTGTTAAACCTTCTTGGGCAGCCTGTATCAGCTCGTGAATTTGAAGTCTCGAACTCTGATATAGTTGCTGTTGATGTTAAATCAACTGAAGACGACTACAGCATCATTGCACCTGATTTCGAAGAAGGGGCATTTGGAAAAGACATTTCCCACAAGGATGCAATTGCATTTTCAAACGGATTGTTGGCGTGGGCTCGAGGGATTAGTAAAATAATGCGGTGGAGGCAAATGCAGTCAACCACACCCGATTTCTTCCAAGCTAAATATTTTTTTAACTGTACACTTTTTAACCCTTAAACCCTACCCATTCCGTGAGAAAATCTATTACTACCCTTGGGATCCTGATGACCCCAAATTGTTCTTGTTTCTTACCCTGGGGTCTTGAAGACCCCGAAGTCGAAGTTGACACAAAATGATTTGAACACACTTGACGCTTGAAAATGGCGGGATGTGTTCTGTGCGCTTTACGTTCAAACGAGTCTCCTCTGCTAAAATAAAAACGCCTGGGAATTGGCGTTCGGCTTCGGCTTAATACTGTGGGTCCCTTCCACTCGTAAAAGAACAATAGCACGCGCCAAACGAGTAAGTGCCGGAGAAGCCAGGCCTACTTCCACTGCGGGCTATATAACTTACACTACCTTAACGAAACATTATTATCATTTCTGTGAACTGATTTTCCTCCGGCTAATGTTTCGGAGAAATGCATGGTCCCTCCTCTTAACTCCCTTTACGTAGCAATAAACAACCCCTTCTTAATTCCATGCAATCTCTTCCTTAACGAACGCCTTAAAGACTATCCCTGCCGTTCAGCAGTCATTCGTCATGGCTGCATCGATTTTTACCAGACACAACGATCCTTTAAGCGGTGAATAATTCATCGGTATCCTAAATCAATCAACTCGTCGCCCTACGATTCACCATGGTCCATGGACAAAGGGGAAACTTAAACATTCACTCCTTATTAAATTTGCAGCAACAACAAAAAAAAAAAAAAAAAACAGGAGATAAACTTGAGAAGAGTGGGGATCTCTGCTCTGGAGTCACAGCAACCGTCCAAAGGAGCGAGCGACCAATGAAGTCGGTCTCTTATTTATTATTTACTCAATCAAAAGCAGCTTACAAGCACTGTGTTCATATTGCCATCGACCCATTTCGCCGTTGATTCTACATCATCCTGCAGCCGCCAATGCGATGCCAGCAGTCCTTCGGTATTGCTCAACTCTGCCGGAAGGCTCGAGGACGCACAAGTGCATACTTCAGAAGAACAGACAGGTCGTTAGGATTCTCGGAATTCATTGAATAGATTTCCATTAGTCCCCGTGTGAGTGTGAGGCTCGGCCGTCGACACACAACAGTCAAGCAATTTCATATAGTGTTTGGCTTTTTGTCCTATTTCTTCCTTCCATTCCGAGGAATTAGACTGATGTCGCGATCCGTTTGTTCGCTTTCTGTCATTCGCTAGCCCTTTGTCGGGCTTTTGTTGTGGGTTTTGCATGCCATCGATGTGCAATTAGATCCACTATCATCGATTTGTGATTGAATTCTTCCTGCCCCGTGGTACGCGGTCGTTGGTGAGTGCTCACGACCCGAGCTGGCTTAAGATGGATTTCCTTCTTTTCAAACCTTCGAGCATGGGATGCTTAATGAATGAGAGGCGGTTCGGAGGACGTGGGTATTTTAGATTCGCATTCAGATTCACTTCAGCGACTGGTCGAATCTGTTGCGGGGAAAATTCGTCTGGTAGATGCTGCAAATTCGTTATTTTGAAGTTAGGAAGCATCTTTCTGTGTGGGACATGATTTGGGACAGCCGAAACCGTCGATGACGATGAGCTGCTTCTCAAAAAGTGTGCACTTCGGGGAATATTGTATTCAGGCGTCATTTGTCATGCCTGCTATGGGAACGACTTTCAAGGTAACTCAAGGGGAACCCTGAACAAGTAGCAGCAATCCAAGGCAACATTGAATGATTGTGAGGGATTATAATCGAAACCATTCATAGAGCATAAGACTCCAACCCAAATTCGTGGACTAAACGGGCTCGGCCTCATCGAGTGTAACCGTCAAAAATGCAAGCCTTCACAGTCGCAGACCTTGAATGGGTACTCCGACTGAGACGTAAGTTGGAGAGTAGGGATCATAAGGCGATATCGATTTTCGAGAGGGGCGTTCCATTTGGGCCATACCGACGGAAAGAAGGTAACAAGCTATTGGACAGAGATTTGTTGAGCAATTTTGCTGCACCCGCCATGTATTGGGTCTATTTATTCAAAATTTAAACGTTTGCTTAAGAAAAACATGTACAATAGTATTTTTACGTTTAGCCGAAATGAGTCTACGTAAGATTAATTAAACTGTCCACACAACAGGGTTCGATCACTGGTTATACTCTTCGGACCCGGGAATACTCCTCGGAGTTGATCGTTCTTCTAATTGCGTATAGATGGCGATGATGGAAATGGTAATACTGTGACGTGAATGGTGTAACGCGTATAAGATGAGATAATCAGGACACCAACGCCATCTATACGCAATTCAAAGTATTTCCCATCTGAAGCTATGACTTTTTCCCATCTTTCTGGCACTTTGTGGATCCCATCCCAAAAGAAGTGCGCAGCCTTGGCAGCCAATAATGAATCAAGCCAGTGTGTGAGTGCGTTCTGCATCGACCGGAACAAATGGTAGTCAGAAGGGGCAAGGTCTGGGCTATAAGGCGGGTGGGGTAAAACTTCCCATCCACTGTTTTCCAAATAGTTCTTAACCGGAATAGCAACGTGGGGCCGAGCGTTGTCATGATGGAAAATTATTGCCTCGTGTCTGGTCGCATATTCTGGGCGTTTTTCGGCTACTGCTCTCTTCAAACGAATTAATTGTGTTCGATAGCGTTGTCCAATGATGCACAGCAGACCCCTCTGATCCCACCAAATACAGAGCATTACCTTCGCGCCATGGATGTTCGGCTTTGCCGTTGACTTGTCGTGTTGGCCAAGCCAAAATCGTGCAAACCACTTTTGGCACGTTCGCTCATCTAGCGCATGTTCACCATAAACTTCTACCAAAATACGATGACTTTCGGCAGCAGTTTTCTTCACATTAAAGTAATGAAGAAGAACTCCCCGCAAAAACACTTTTTTCACACAAAGTTCGACATATTTGAGTGAAAAAAATTTATAGTAGTTTATGCTTCAATGACATATACTGAAATGACGTACAATGACAGTAGCTTTCCAACGCATGTTCCATTGGAATAAAAACAATGGAATAATACAAGTTACGCCATCTCTTAGCAAACCGCACGAATTAAGTTCCCCAATGAAATACCCGATAAAAGATAGCAAAGTGTACCTGATCTGTTTTGACCGTCTACAAGTAATGGAATCCAATGCGGTTATGAAAATTAATGTCAGCGTCCGGTTGTAAGAGAGTCCGTTTATGAGAGAATTATTTACATTAAAAATCCTGTAAAAATTCCGATTCGTTTTTCAACGTTTGCCGGGTCATGTAGTTTGAATATAATATATAAATGAAACAGACAACATTCTTGATGTGGAGTAACTGATGAAGTGATTTCGGTTTATTTTAAACAGATTGGTGTAGCGCCTGGAATGTATGTTACGATAATTTCGCAGTAAATTACCTTCCACATGCACAATGTAACATTATGTTTAGATTTGTATAATTAGGAGCCATTGAATTAATGTACAGTGATCGTATCTATCTATCGTATCTACCCCCTGATGCGAAGACAAAGTGGACTAGGCCAGAAGACGAAGTTGCTGTTCTACAAGCAACTCATTTGCCCAATTATAGTGTATGGGTTCCCTGTGTGGTATATCATCTCCAAGACCAGTCTTTCGGTCTTCGAAAGGAAGATACTCCGAATGACAGAGACCGTCAGGAGAATCCCAGCAACAGGGGACCTTACGAATAATCTCGCATTATTCCCCTACAGCAATACTTGGTGGCACAGTTACAGAGGCAGCTGCACGACATCGCAATCAATCCAAACGTGGACATCAGAGAGTTGAAAAGCACGACTCCCGGAGAACGCAGACATTCCCACGAACATCAACCAACGGGCGTGATAGTAGTCAGCATCGCGGCTAAATAGGCTGCAACACCACCACCCCATCCCGAGAGGACCAGCAACGAACACACGGACCTGAACACCCCGATATCAAAATCATGGATTAACATTCAATTAAATATAACCATAATTGAAAGAAAAACATTGTCAACATTGTGAGCTCTGTAAACATTGTACATCCGTTGTTCAGCCAACCACTACTGATTCAATTCAATGTACAGTGAAATCTCTCATTGGCGGACACCCTATTAAGCGGACAAAAAAAAACATAAATGGCTGGATTCTACTATTTTCTCTTGACATAATTTTCCCCATAACGGGCAATTCTGTTTAGTGGACACGGACTGCAAATAGTTTCTTAAGTTTCGAAAATAAATGTTACCTTAAGTGGCCGAGGAAAGAAAAGTGCGTGTGTGTGTGCAAGACGAACGTCGGAACAAACCTCTGGCGATGTTGTTCTTCTTCTCTCGCCTCTCGTGTTATTTGAAAGGAAATCCCAACAGTTTCTCGTACAGATCTCTGGGTCTGGTATTAGCTGACTTATTTGCAAACATTCATCAAGCATGAAGTCCAGGTCAAGCAAATCTTAAAGACCACATCCTTCCTTGAGTAAACACAAGATATTCACCATGTGGCTCTATCCTTTAAGGAAACAAAATGCCAAACTGTAACTTTCACATTCACCAATTCATCGTCTTAAAGTAAGGCAATTTGTCACACAGTATCTGTTCAATTTATCCTCTCTATCTGCACACACAAATGACAGCGGCGACGATGACGACAAGTTAGGACCTGCCTCAGAGCTCAGAATCCCCCATGGCACCCCTAAGGCATTCCCAGGCACACGCATCCCCTCTGATGTGTAGTGACATCTTAAAAACCATTACGGACATACATAGTTCGTCCTTCCTTCCACATCCTTCCGATCCTGAAAGAATTTTTATCAAGATAACGAAGTACAGTGCCGCCATTCACTCCAGGACACCGAACTCATTGACTTACAGCGAGAGCGTCATCGCCACTTTTCCCGCACGTCATATGAGACTACCGCCAAGCATGACTTCCTCGTGTTTGCACCCACACATACGAACAGATAAACCCGGGAGGGGGGACCATGGCATGATATGTGAGAGTCTGTTTGGGGAGTAAATAACTCGGACTCATTACAGTGAACGGTCGAATGAACATTTTCCGCTCGTTCTTCGTCGCTCGTCTGAAAGTGGTTCACTATATTTTTTCGCATTTCGTCCTTAATTGCAAGCAAGCCGACGAGCGGGTGGGGAGTGGAGTGGGGATCCCGGTGAAGTGTTGGGCTGAGATGTGGATACACATGATAGGTCCTCATGTGAGTTTCGGGAGGGTGTACGAGTATGTGTGGGTGGGTGGGAGG
This sequence comes from Eristalis tenax, assembly GCA_905231855.2. Taxonomy (NCBI): domain Eukaryota; kingdom Metazoa; phylum Arthropoda; class Insecta; order Diptera; family Syrphidae; genus Eristalis; species Eristalis tenax. Next base: position 38,938,268 of record HG993124.1, on the reverse strand, counting down.
AGAGAGGTTTTTTTTGGTTGAAGAGAAAAGTAAATTGCAGGCCATTGCTCAGGCGAGGGAGTTTGCCTGCAGGCTACAGCATGTCTTGCAGGAGGGCTAGCTAGCTGGGGAAAGTGAAGGGCTTTCTTTTTACGGCCTGTAAAAAGCCGTCGAAATTAAAATAACATTTCTAGGACTGAGGGAAACCATTTGTCTCCTTACTCTGAGCGTCTTAAACTTATTCGCTGAGTCTCTCGAAAGCTGTCGCAAGCCGCCGGTCGGCTCTTCTCCCACTGGTAATACAGTGCTTCTCGAATTGGAATCTCTTAGCGCGAATCCCTACAAACGTAGGTCCTCAGACATCTTCCGTATTAGGCCACATCGCACTAATTACGGCTTCAACTCACCGGTGACAGGAATGTTATGCTTGGCAAACACAATGGGATGCTGTTTCGACTTCGATCTCAGCAAGACATTTCTTCGTAACCACCTTTATTTCCGTTCTTTCCTACCAGATATGAAGTATGATAGAGATGCCAAACTTCTACCTCTCTTGCCTCTTTAAATTTTTGACTACCATATTTTTATACCGCTTTCTAGAGGCAAATTGACCAATCAGAGAACGTCATTTACGTTATTTCGTGAATAACCGTCAAAAGTTCATGAATAACTGCCTCTCTCTCTCTCTCTCTCTCTCTCTCTCTCTCTCTCTCTCTCCTTCTCTCTCTTCTTCTCTGTCTTTCTCTCTCTCTCTCGCTCTCCCTCTCTCTCTCTCTCTCTCTCTCTCTCTCTCTCTCTCTTTCACTCTCTCTGTCTATCTCCCTCTCTATCCCTCTCTCTTTCACTCTCTCTGTCTATCTCCCTCTCTATCCCTCTCCCTCTATCTGCCTCTCTCTCCCTCTCTCTCTCCCCCCTTTCACTCTCTCTCGCTCTCTCTCTCACTCTCTCTCACTCTCTCTCTATCTCTCTCTGTCTCTCTCTGTCTATCTCCCTCTCTATCCCTCTCCCTCTATCTCCCTCTATCTCCCTCTCTCTCCCTCTCCCTCTCCCTATATCTCTATCAGTTCATTAAAATTCAAATAATCACTTGTAATGGCATTCCCTGCCAACCAGACTGTGTACACACGTCTACATTTCTCCACACACAATCTCCTATTTATCTAGAGTTCACGAACCGTAAGTAAACAAGCATCCATCTGGCTTATAAGAGGCCCGCTGAAGGCCACAGCTGGCCGTCCCACACAACAGGAGGAGAGTGCAAACTTCAATTGTGTTGGCTTAGGTCATGCACGGCACATAGAAGATCGCCCACTCCGCCCTCCCGCAAGGCCATCCAGATAAGACGACCAGCAATTGTTCCATCCTCGCTTTTGTTTCTCGCCCATTCACTGCTCCACCCTTCATATTTTTTTTGTTTTTCTTCTTTAAACTCATCAAATCGCCCTTGCTGGCAAATATTGGCTCAGGAAGTGTTTAGTAACTCGCCTTGTGGCGTCCGCCACAACGACACAGTGACCACGAGAAGGAGGAGGACGACTATGTGGCTGTGTGTGCTGCTGGAAGGAGTTGATGAACTCGTAACTGAAAATGTTTTCCAGTCCTCTTGGCAGTTTAATTACCAGATCAGGGTACCGAGCCTGTGTGTGTTCATAGAAAATGGGTCGAAACTTGCTTTATCCGCCGTCGCCACGCCGCCGCCCAGACCACCCCACATGGGGCTGCTTCTCATTTTGCAACATTTTATTCGAACACTCGGGTAATTTGCCTCACTTGGCATTCGCTTGAGTGAAAGCGAATCCATGTTGCAGGATTGTTCCTTGCGCTGTGCTAGGCCCTTAGCCATAGCGACGTGGGGGAGCGAAGTGCTGCTACAAGGTGATCCTAATTTCTTCCTCCATTCGCTCGGCCCCCCCACACACACACTCTCATGCGTTTGACGCTCTGTGCGGCAGTGGGGCTCTCAGGAATCTAATATACCGAATGATTCGATATAGCCGAGGATAATGTATGCAAACGGTATTGCGTTTCAGTCTTAACACACTATTTGCACCAATAACTACGTGCCCCAGGACCGAGGAAGCGGGTGGGCGGTGCGGATGGCGGCTGCTAAATTACCGGGACATTTACGTGAGGGGAAGCTATTATTCGTAACACGCTCTCAACGAGGAAATGCAGGAAAACAAGAGAAAAAAATTGAATGAAAATGAAAACGAAGTGGAATCCTGCGGCAGGATGAATGATAAGGAATGCACAGCGAATGAAGTTCACTCTAGACGCGTAGGCGATATGGTGGCGTGACTACCCACTCGAGCTGGTGTGGTGGTTGGAGAACACTAATTGAAGACACACACACGCGTGCACAGCCGCAAATGGAATACGAAGTCTGTGAAAACTTTGCTCGGCAAAATGCTCGAAGTGCTGAAACTCATGCCATTCGGGGAATGAACACCTTCTTAGGGAAAAAGATAAACATGTTATCGACTGTAGGATGGCTGTAGATCCAGTGGCGGGGCACGAGTCAACAGGATGCAAATTGGAAACTTAATCATAGCGTTGAGAAGCACTGCTTGTCCTGGTTGCAGCGGGAAAGCCTTTCGATGCGCAGTTGGTGAGTGAATGGAGACGGGAGGAGGAGGGATTTGAGTACAGATTCGAGTGTCTGGGACTGAGCTTACCGGCAAAATTGCACATTTGCGTATAATCTACAGTAACTAAAAGAGTTGCGCTATCAGGTCATTCATCAGGAGTGGAAGGGGCAGCAAAAAAGAGTTGCGCTATCAGGTCATTAATCAGGAGTGGAAGGGCCCCGTCGTCGACCCAGGACGGCGATTATTGAGAAGTTTTTCTAGACATTTACACTCACTGAGTATTGCCAGTGGATAAATGGACGGAGTGTTGTCACGAGCCACTGACCTAGCACACTCGCCTCAGCGGCCAACTGCACACAAAACATCTCTTTCTTTAAATGATCACATAACCAGTATAGAGGCGATATCGGCCTGGCGGTGAACGAAGGAAAGACGTCTAGGTTCATACACTCCGTCTTGGTCCAGGTCAGAGCGTCACAGTGGCCAGCTATAACTTCGAGGTACTTCGAGGGACCTCGGCTTGCACCAGCAGCGATATTAGACACAGAATAAGTCTTGCCAACCGCTGTTTCTTTGGGAAGAGCCAAATGAATAGTTGAGTCCTCTCTCCAAAGATCAAGTTGACTTTATACCAGATCTTGATCTTTCCTGTCCTTCCGTACGTATTGGTGATGAAGAAGTCACTCTTTCCTTTGAGATAAGAGTTCTACATGTGATATCTTGCCCCGTTAACGATGATGGCATCTAGAGGAGGAGATTCAACCACGATCTGTGCAGCGTTGTGCATGGATCCAACCCTAAAAGCGGCTAGGTCCAGTAGAGTGCACGGACTTAGGTTCAGTCCGACGAGCCAACAGACGCAGATGGACCTCAACCTCAACTTGATGTGCCTCCAGTTGCGACAGCTAGTCAGAGAACGCTCTAGTAGGAGAGGACTTGTTGATTCAGGTCCATATTCGAACTGTAGCACCACTCAAAGGTAAAAAAAGAACACTTTCAGTGTCCAGGCTTCTCACATAAAGAGAGGTACAAACAGTTCAAAGAGGACAGAGAAATGTTGGAGACAAAGATCGACACGGAGGAGAGAAAAAATATTTCGTTGTCAAAAATCATCAATTTGACTGTTGTTTGGGCACGTTTCACAGGCTGGACCATTACACGAGCTTTGTTAAAACTTAAGTAAGAGCATACAGTGAGACTGCAATCTGCAAAAGTCCCGGAGACAGAACAGAACCTTGCGGAACACCAGCGCTTATTTGGGGGAAATCAGTCTTCCACAAGTATCCACGGCTTAAGATGATTAATAAGCTGACGATTTGTCAGCGTTTCCATGACCTCAGGGAAAAAGGACTCTAAATGATACGGTTCGGTGCGAGGAGGGTGACGAACATTAGCCCTTTTTAAGGGCAAGTTGAACAGATGTTGTCTTTCACTCAGAACTCAGAAAAAGATGAGTAGGATGGAAAAGCTTACTTAACGAAGAAGACCTCGTCTTTAGAAATGTTGGGGGAATAATATCCGGGCCGGCGAATTTGTGAAAGTTAACACGGCCTAGACAAACAAGGCTCCAGTGTAGAGTTTAAACCCTGAGGCAAAAAAATGATTTTTCCTCAGTTCAGTTCGCAGATATGTCCGAAAATTGATCGCTCTCTCATCAGCTCTCATCTCTAGACATACCACGCATTTTGCTTTTTTTCCCGATTGTCTCAGGGATTGGAAAACCCGTTGATTTAAGGGTATTGCCTCGGGAGGAGCGACGACATAGACTTAGAAGGTTTAATAAAGACAAACAATTTCACCCTATTTCTTGATCTCTCTAGAAGATTACCTTTCCTGAGCTTGTCATCCCTAATTCGTAGTCCTTACTTACGAAGCCATACGAGTTTACTTCCGAATCTTCGTATTCTTGAGTATTCCTTGACGTCCTCTGCTGCAGGCAGTCTTCCGGACGCAATTTCATTCAATTTATGTCACATCAACTTTTTACAACTCATGGAGGTGCATGTCGAGCATCAAGTGGCTAAGCTATGAGCTGCTGTTTTGTTGAGATTTGTTAATCTGCTGTCGCCGTGTTTAGAGCCATAAGGTTAGGTTAGGTTAGAGTGGTTGACTACCTGAAAGGTAGCCACACCTAGGGCAAAGGTAGGTCCGTTGCGTTACCACAAGATCTAATAGATCCTAATCCGCTAACCATCTGGAGCTGGGACAACGCACCAGAGGACGTCCTCGAACAATTTGGCGCACATAAGTGTAGAAGGACCTTAACCAACTGGGTGTGCGCAACTGGAAGCAGTTGGCGAAAGATCGTTCTGGCTGGAGAGGTTTGTTGCTTGGGGTCCCGATCCACCCCGGAGCACCAAACAAAGAAGAGGAAGATGAGGCACACAGTGGACATCCAAACGTGGTGTGAGTAAGAGTTTCAAGCTTTAGTAGATGTTTTCTAGTGGCGATAGACACAGACGGCAGTTTCCTGTCCGGAAAGAGTGTTGTGGTGGTGACCATTCTAGCGAGTTCGTGTGCTTCGCAATTCTGTGGGATGTCACAGTCTCCTGGCGCCCACATAAGTTGCATGATGAAACGAATCTCTTAAAGTAGCCATCTCGTCAAGAGATAGGCGGCAATTGAGGGACGTCTATTTAATTCGGAATAAGATTGATGTTATGACGGCAGTAACTACGTATAGTTCAATAATTAAACCGCACTTTGAACACTGTGCAACAATAAGGTACTTATGCTGAAATCAAGGACAATGAAGTAGACTTTAGACATAAGAAAATAGAGCGATGAGGACTGTACTAAAATGCAGCAGGATGACACCCATAAGGCAAGTGCTGGATGCGTTGAAGTGGTTAAACATTGAACAAGGACTAAAACTAAACAACATCAAGAACGGAAATGCGCCAACACTTGTGATAAGTAACGTAATAAGGGTGGGGGAAGTGCAGCCCCATGGACTACGAAACACAAACGAGTATAGAGTGGAAAGGGCAAGATCATCTACAGCGGAACAATGGGATGAAGAAGCTCTTGGCCGTTTTGGAAAAAAAGTTCTGCGTGCGATCTTTGGTCCTGTTTGCGTCTGAAGGGGGCGAACAACGAACTGTACGACCTTTACAGCGGCAAGCACCTAGTTGAGCGTCTTCGGATCCAACGCTTAAGATGGCTAGGTCATGAAGAGCAGACCGCAGCTCCGGCCCGAAGAGTCTTCCATTCCAAGCCAATGGGACAACGCAACAGAGGACGTCCTCGAACACAAGTGGAGAAGGACCTAAACCAACTGAAGACTGTGGACTGTGGCGCTAGGCAATAAAGAAGAGTTCACGGCTGTTCAGAAGTTGTTTGTCGGAAACAAACTGCAGAATTTTCAAAATAAAATTTTAGTAAATTGCAAAATTCATATTAAAGTGAAGTGTAAATTTGAAAGTTTAATAAAAACCTCACTCAAACAAAAGTGTACAGACCCTTAAGCAAAGTAGACTAAACAGGGATTAACATAGACCATAGAACAAAGAACCCAAGTACGCTTACACTATCGCACAATACTGGAGTATTTACAGGCGGTATGTAAGGACACAACATTACGAGAAACTAAGAAGAAACTGAGACTGAATAAAGTCAGTATTGACCGTGTTTGATACGTTGCCTGTTCCTTCAAAAGAACTCAGTTCCGACTTCCGACAGACAAGACCGGTTACCTCAGGAAGTCTAGTTTCCCGACCCATCAAATCGATTCCCGGAAATTGAGTCCCCTCCATTTAGCCGACCTCGTCATATGCCGAACCCCAGCACACACCAGTTCCGTTGCACACTTCAAAGTACTGCGGTATTGTTTTGAAACATTCGCGCGCATTCGCCCCCTATCCCCTAATTGAATGAAACAAGCCAACCCGCAAGAGTGCCACTCAATTTCCGTCCCGAGCAATTTAACTTTCTCACATTTGCGGCTGTCCTTCGCGGCTTCGCACCGCTTCCCCGGCCGTCCTCGTTGCTGAGTCCTCGACGGAGACCACGAGTTGTACGTGGAAAAGTTCTTGTGACGCGTCACATCGTTGCCATTCGATTTTTCGATTTCATCGACGCTAAATGGAAAATTGTCAGCGATTAGGTTTCAAGAAGCTACCGCCTTCCAAGGACAGAAGCAGAAACAACCCCCCAGGGAAGGATACACGCAAACACAGCGACAGGGAGACACGAAATAGCCGGCAGAGAGGTAGAAAGTGTTTACCTTCTTAAGTGTGATGTGCCTCTCACCAGTCCCGGAGTACACGCGTTCACCGTCACCGTCGAGCCTGAAATGGATGAAAACAAACGGGCAAGGTAATCGCATTACATGAAAGGACACTCAGGAGACATAGCCTGGTGTCGATACTCACCTTTCAACTCCCTGGCCAGCCATTTGGTGGAGAGGATGACGGCCAATTTGGAGTGCGAGAATGCATCGCGTGCATGGAACTTCACCGACCAGGTGCCCACGTTCAGGGGGTCGTCGAAGTCCATTTTGGCCATGGCATGGGCGTGGGCGGAGACGTTGATGATGCGGCCGTTCTCGGATTTCCTCAAATGCGGCAGCAGCAGATGCGTCAGCAGGAACGGTGACAGATAGTTCACCTGCAGATGCATTTCGAAGCCATCGACGGACTTCGACTCGGGATGGAAGATAACGCCGGCGTTGTTGATGAGGATGTCGACGCGTTCGAACTCGGCCCGGATGCTGCGGGCGAAGCGGCGCACACTGTCGAATGAGCGCAGATCGAGGCAGCGGGCTTCGATGAAATACTCACCGGGTGCCTGGCACCGCAGCTCACGCTTGAGCACTGACACCACCCGCTCGGCCTTTGTCATGTCCTTGCACGCCATGATGACGTGACCTCCGCGAGCCGCCAGAGCTTTGCACATCTCCATGCCAATGCCGCTGTTGCCGCCGGTGACAATGACGACTTGCCTCTCGATTTGGTTTACGTTAGGGCAGCGCTGCCCACCCATGAGGGTCCTGAAACGAAAAGAGATGAGATCAGACGTGCACCGTGAGTGGGGATGAGGCGGTGTGCGCAATTAATGCGAGCACTCTGCAACGCTGAACCGCATCCAACCCGGTTGTCCTCGCAGTGTTTACTTGCCCGGGCTCGCTTGCAAATTTGTAGTAAATCTCGTGTGAAAGCCTTCACAGCTTCGCATACTAATTGCGAACATTTTCGCTACTCCTTGCGCTGATTGCTTGTGTACCGAGTGTGCGGAGCGAGTGAGCACGGCGGGGTGGCCTCTGCATTTTGGGCGTCGCGGTGGTCGCTTTTGTTGCGCCTGCTCTGTCGGGGGAGATGGGGCCCCATGGCAGGGCATTGCCGAGGCATGATTAATGAGGCGAGCAAAATTCAGATTGAATTAATGAGACGCTGTGGATGGGATGAGTCTGTCGACGGGTAATGCCGCGAAGGCGGCGACCACGGCGACGACGGCTTGTGCATTAATTGGACGCCGTTAAGCGGTTCTTAAAGCTGAGAATTGTTGTAATTTTATTGTCTTGTAGCAAGTGGCGAGGTAGTTTCGAGAACGATGACGTTGATAGATAATCTTTTGACTGATGCTATTTTTGGTGGGTGGGGGTGCTGGATGGCAGTGGATGGGAGTCTTTTCGATGAATGTTAAGAGGGAAAGTGTTCACTTTAATCCGGACGCGGTAACATAGCTCTTTAAGGACTTTTTGGGTTTTTGGGCTGGATAAATAACCGCATTTAAAAGTGAGGTCGTTCTCATGATCCATAGCAAGGCGCTGTCCGAATGGAGAGTCAAATAATTCAATTGACGGTGACGCCAGATGCAGCCACTGTGGTGTAACGTAGGCTTCATTCTCGACACGAACAGCTATAACGACTCACGACTTCACTTCTACCGAGTTACTGAGAACTCAATGCATTTTCAAAACGACGTATTTCCGCAACTTGTCCTGGCTTATGGAACACAACTGGTAGTAACCTTAACTCAGCACCCAGCAAAGGTATGACGAATGAATCCACAGTTCACAATCCACAGTCTGAGCAGCAATACACTAAAATGGTACACACACAGATCAAGAGATGATGGGGTATTTGGACCCAAAGTAGTTCAAAACCCTGGCCAAAGGCACCAGCATATTTTAAGCAGAAGTATATGCAGTGGACAGATGCGTTTAAATCAGCCTGGACAGGAGCTCGTCGGACAGTCGAGCAGCTAGACTCCCGAAATCCAAGCGTGCGAAAGCCAAATTGGCCAATCAGAGACTGGAATTTACGTTATTTCGTGAATAACCGTAAGAAATTCATGAATAACGGTCAAAAAGTTTCTGAAATTCGTCGATGGACTAGGGGTCAATCAACTGTGAAGTTTGGCATCTCTATAATACTTCATTTCTGGAGCATACCATGCTCTTTTCTTCTGGTGTACTCTCAATCTATACTGATTTTGATGCGTAAACAGATTGTTGCTGGGACTTTGTGTGCTCACAATGGCATAAACATAGTTGAGCCACATCACGCATGCTTTGATAGGGTACTCTTCCATGCCTACGGTATCTTTTTTTCTCTCTTAAATGCGAAGAGCGTATTAAGAATGTTGCGTGTGGAATGCGTTCAGTATACGCTACTCTGGAAAATGCAAATATTGTGTGCACATTTGTTTTGATTCAGTTGCATAGTGTTTTGTAAAGATGTATAAAGTTAGCACGACACGAGCAGCAACGACCTGCAGTAATACGATCTAGTAACCTTGACCGTGTATTGCCCGAGTAATGTGTGGGAATGCGTCCCAGCGCAACTCGCATATATTGCCGATCAAGTGACCACGCGAAGAAAAATCATCCACCGGGGGATAGCATACGCCAGCAGAATACCTGTGTCAGCATGCGACCGACAAACGACGGAAGGTGATGAGGAAAGGCTAGGCAGGCAAGGCAGTCAGTCGATCGGCGGGAACAGTAGAGATAACGACATAAATTGAATTTGTAACGATATTTGGGACCTTGATTTTATTTTATTCGTAAGTCGAACAGTTGGGCCAGCCTGAGGGCTGGTGTTCGCAATTTTTTTTTTGGCATCCCCTTCAGGGACACTTTTTCAAAAAAAAAAAAAAACACATTAAATTCAGAAAAATAGTACGTTCCATATAATTTAATGTTTGAAGATTATTTCATGCAAATGTTGACCTTGACTGCGCCTCAAATGGTCCATCCGCTTAGTCCAATTATGGCATACTCTTTCCAACATTTCGGTCGGTATCTCACGAATAAATGCTTCAATGTTGTCTTCCAATGCGTCAATTGAAGCGGGCTTGTCTGTATAGACATGAGCTTTAACATAGAACCACAAAAAATAGTCTAAAGGCGTTAAATCGCGCGATCTAGGCGGCGTGAAATAAAATGTTCACCGAACTCGCCTCTCAATAAGTCCATTGTTGCGCGTGCTGTGTGGCATGTGGCACCGTCTTGTTCAAACCACATGTCATGCAAGTCAAGCTCTTGCATTTTGGGCGAAAAAAAGTTCATCATCTCACGGTAGCGCTCACCATTCACAGTTACGTTACGATTCGCATCATCTTTGAAGAAGTACGGTCCAACGATGCCACCAGCCCATTAGCCGCACCAAACTGTGACTTTTTCTGGATGCATTGGTAGCTCTTGCAATGCTTCTGGTTGATATTCACTCCAGAATCGACAAAAACCCATTGAGCCAAAAATGAGCCTCGTCCTAAACTGACCATAAAATGGAAGAAGCGTGCGATGAACTTTCTCAACAGAGCACGCATTTTGATAATAAAATTCAATAATTTGCAAGCGTTGTTCGTTTGTAAGACGATTCATGGTTAAATGATAGACCAAACTGAAGGTGTTTGACAGTGAAACAAAACACGAAACGTGCGTCAGCTGTTTAATCCAGTGTTGCCAAAAAGATAACAGCTAAAATATCAGCCTTTATTTATCTAAAAGATGCTTATTTATCAGAAAAGGATGACCTAGATGGTCTTGCAAAAATTTAACGAGGTTCCTATTCATATCTCCATGCCTGCATGCAGAACAAGTCCATGAGAAACATTAGCTCATAATGCGATACAGTTCGATACTGTTGTCAACACACATGAGTCCATTCGGTTAAGCCCAACCACCACGATTTGTGGCCAGCCTGTACCCAAGGGTCCTCTGCCTACACACTGTAGGTTGTGAGTACTCTAATGATATACCTAGAATGTCATTTCTTGTCAATTCAGTCCAGGCTACCCAGTATCATTACAATTTCACACACATTATTATGTACCATTTGTCGTAGCATCAGCCAAGTCGACCAATATTTTCAATCCTTCATCACGCTCGCCATATTTTCTGTCGCCATCACATTTTGTATCATTTTCCAAGAAAAACGTTAACGTGTAGGCTACTTCACGGAAGGAAATTGGGTTGAAGAGCACTTAAGTAGATATCGCTCGCAGAATGAAATGAAACTTCAATTTTGAGACACTTTGTTAATCGTCTAACAAGTAGTCATAGCTCACGGCTCAGATCAAGTGAACCCTTGTCAACAGGCAAAGGCTGTTTCAGTTCCTCTTCTGGTTCCGATACTCTCGTCAAATTGATCACACAGAACAGGATCCGGATCTAACAAAATCATCTCGGGTTCATATGATAATCAGAAATATCCCATTCTCCGTCGAGACGCAACGATATGCTCACGCCTGGCTTGCCGACAAATTTAAAGCATAGTAAATGCACAAGGGGACTTGAAATGCACACCGAGAAAGCTGTTGACTTAAATGCAGAGAGTTCTTCTCCAAGTCTAGTCTTGTGTAAACGATGAATCTGGTCCAGCTTCTACAGCAGCCACGTGCTACGGCAACCACTGGAATGAAGCGGACCTTGACTACTACTGTCTGAGCAATGCTGTGCCGTTAATTAAACGTAGACATGGGGGTGGCAGCACCTTTTCAAATACCCATCCATTCATCACTAAGGATCGGTAGAAGATCGCCTTGCCAAGTGATACAGTGAGTTAACACATAGAGAACTTAGGGTAATTTTGTTCACTACAAGTTGAAGGCAACCTTTTGGTTCTTCCTTTCAACTTCTGGATTTCCTTTCATTTACTCAAATTTGATGGTTTCAACTTTCAAATTGCAACCCATGAGTTTATCAAGTCCTTATATCCCTTTTACCAAAAGTCTGATCTTCGGGGCTTACTACCCCAATGATATGTATCACGAAAGGGTGCGAATGAATGGCCTAGTCCCACCTAAGGTATGCCTCTACTTCTACAAAACTGGCCTGATACAGGATGTGGACGTGTTACTCCAAACAGTAGAACGGCGATGAACCAAATGCCGCTCGGGAACACGAGAAGCTCCTACGGTTCAGGAATCTGCTAAGCAGAGATGTTTCTTTTGGTGGCTGCATCAAAACCAGCCTCCGACATCGTCAACTTTTTTTTTCTTCATTGTTTAATACATTCCGTATTTGTGAACTAACAGCGTATTAACATAGGTTTAAGGTAGGTTACGTAGAAAATTACATACAAAAAACATATAAAAAATAAATAAAAAACTAAAAACCAACGAAAAATAAGTTCACCAGTAGCTGCGCAGGAGAGACAGATAGGCATATGCATAAACACACGCGTCCATAGGTTGCGGACATAGTTAAGGTAGCTTAGGTTTTATAAGGGCTTAGAAAGGCTTAGGGTATGTTAGGAAATTCAAGATTATAAGTAGTGAAGAGCCAAGTAAGCTAGAATTAAGCATTTTTGTCTAGGATTACGTTAGACATAAGATTACAGAAAAATAAAAATGAATTAAAAAAAGACGGGATGATTGTGGTTTCAACTTTGATGCTTTATTTGTTTGCAGACCCGTTGAATTGCGGGCAATAACAGACTGACCAATCGTATCACAATATTATGAGCACGGATCAATTCAATAGGCGAATGCAGACTTTATTAGTGTCAGCTGTGCACGCAGTGCATACTGCACATGGCAGTGCCGCCGACGACTTGATCGTGTACAGATCAGGCAAAAAGATCGAGGACATCACTACTCTCGTGCAGGGTGACTTCGATTTATTCATGAGAGATTGCGATGACTGGAAGTTGAAAATCAATTTTCAGAAGTCGGAAACCATATTGTTCAGGACGCCGTTGTATAAAGCCTCGGGGGATACGAAAAAGAATTGGCGAAAGTTCTCAATTGTTGGACGACACGGGCAACCACTGGTGCAAAGGACTGTAGTCAGATACCTGGGGATCTGGCTAGATCAGTATTTATATTTTAACAAACATGTAGATGCTGCTCTGACCAGGGTCCGAGGCGTTTTTGCTCTTACAACTCGATGCGAGGGTGAAGGTTATCTGCTACATGGCCCTCATCCGGCCAATGCTCACCTATGGCTGTCCCGTGTGGTTCAACGTGAGTCCAAGCTTGATGGAAAAGATTCGGTTGTTTGAGAGGGCTTGTCTTAGGGCTTGCCTTCGCCTTTATCGAACTCCAGAGTCCCAGTACAAAAAATTCTATTCCAATGAGGTCTTGTACAACAGGGCGAACCTGATAAGAGTGGACAATTTCCTAGTGAAGTTGATTCGAGGTCATACTGCCAGAGCGATGAACTCGGTCAATAACCTGATCTCGGGGGCTTACTACCCCAATACACAATACCACGAGAGGGTACGCCACAACGGCTTCGTCCCCCCAGAAGCCTTTCTCCATTTTGACAAGAACGGACTGTTACAAGATATAAACGATATAACGACTCAACTACGACCGTTGCGTCGCACAACGAGCTGAGGAGGGTCAAGATGCAAATGCAATGAGATGCAAATTTATGAGCGGTAAGCCATGGCCGACCTACATAGCCTAGGGTAGTTTTTAAGGTAGCTTGTAAGTTGTAAATAAATACAAAAAAAAGAAGAAAAAAAAAAAATTACGAGTATTCACATGCGTACACCTGCGTGTACCTTTGTGTATACACTGTATATATTAAGTACATATACATATCATATATCATCATATATACATGTGTATATGTATGTAGTTTAGCTTAAGTTAGTTTAAGTTATTTTTAAGGTAGTGTGTAAGTTATTAGTAAGTTAGTATTTAGGTTTTACTTAAAAAAGTTCTTTCATTAAGTTTTTTTGTAAACAATTTTTCTTAATACTTAAATGTTCAGTTAAGACAATTAGTTTTAATCATATGAATTTTTAGTTTGAGTCGAAAGACATAGGATAAGTTTAAGTTTAGCTTAGAGGGCCCGCGGAGGGCCAGTAAGTTAGAAATAGTAACAATGTTCGTCCAACTAGTTTTAAGCATTTTTGTCTAGTATGTAAGTTTATCGGATTATTGGAATAAAAATGAATTAAAAAAAAGGCAGTGTTTGTTATATTCCACACTTACACCCAAGTCTAAGCTTGTGAAAAATATGGATGGATTGGATTTTATATTTCAGACTGTGAGTTGAAATAGTGAACAAATTCAATTTCGGTTCAATGGCGAGTTGAAATCAACCCTGAAGTAGATCCACTCTCAGTTTTCCCGCCAAGTTGAGCAATAGTGAACAAGGTCACACTTGTGTCCGATGTCACAGTGCAAGCTTATCTGCAAGTTTAGCTAAGTATAGGATCGAACATAAACTTCGCTTCGTTTTCACAGTCAATATTTAAGGAAGGTATGGGGCAGCCTCTACACGGCGGATCAACCACACCCAACTGACACATTAAAGTGCTGTCTATTTGCTGATGACTCGCTGACTTATGCCAGCTCGACGTCACCACAGATAGATGCGCAAAGGGTCGCAAGCCAAAGGCGAACACATTTGACTACTATTCCAAATGCGGCATTCGTATCAATGCCGGGAAATCGGTACTTATGTGCTTAAGGAGACCATACAGAGGTGGATGCAGATCAGCAGCCAAATGTCAAAGCACACTTCACAGAAAGGTTGAAGTTCAACAGCCATTCGAAACTGACCCTTAAGAAGGCCAACCTAGGCTCCCATCGCATCGATCCCTTGATGCCCAGGCTAAGCTAGAGGACAAAACTACTGCAATGAATAGAGGTTATACGGCCGATCTTAACGTACGGCTTCCCAATCTGGCATACCATCTCTAAGACCAGCATGACGAAGCTCGCAATTTTCGGAAGAAAAATACTGCGAATATGTATCGGACTCACCTTCGACAGGGACCGTCAAAGGCACCACTGCAACAATAGGCTTTACGACCAAGCACGCATCATACCCCTGCAACAGCACATGCTGACACTGTTCAGAAAGCAGCTACTGAACATCAACAACCATCCTAACGAGGAAATCAGGAACCAGAGATACACAACGCTACCTCAACGCGTTAAATCTGCTAAACGAGCAAAACTTTCTAACGACTTCGAACAATGAGCTGCATGGATTCTACCAGTCCAGCGATAGCAATCACCATCGAGTCTAAGTCGGCTAACATATCACCACCCCGTCCTAAAAGGACCACCATGGATTCACAGACTTGAACCACCCGATGTTAGCACCAGCCTTTGTAGGACATAAAAAATAAACAATAAGCCGACAATAATAATAAACATTAAATGAAACGAAGTACATCAGTTGGGCCGCTATTGTTGAGCCAACACCTTCAGTTTTTAAGCCTAGTTGTAAACACAATTGTAAAAAATAATTCTGTTCAGATAAATTCTTAAATCTTTTAATTTCTTAAAATCATGGACTGAGTTGCATTGTGAACCATGATCAGAGTAGTGACTGTACACTAACACAACCAAACTGAAGACAGGAAAAGAGTACACACCAACTCAACAAACGAAGGTTCATGCATGTAAAGATATTCGTATAATATGTGTACATCTAAAAATTTGTGTGAATTCTGTGCTCCTCAGCAGCATTGTCAACCCGGAATATTTGGTTACTTATGTGGGTTTTCTCTATGCATTCCGGGGTTCATATTACTATAGTACACGAATGGCAATTATGTGCTCTCTGGATTGACACTGAAACCATGGCAATCGGTGGCTTAAGTTAAGCCTCTACTTAAGTGGAATTCATCGTAAAGCGTCCACTGTGGAAACGAAATTTGTATTGATTTTGAGTTTATCCATGGATTGACACTTAAGCTGGCTCTGTGAAAACGGGCATTAGTGTTCTGTGCGCTCTTTGTTGGATAACCAAATAGGTCACACTGTAAAAAGGTATTTATTATGATCCGTACGCTCCTGGATCGTCGGCGTTCACATTTTTTATCGCGGAACGAAGCATGGAACCTTTGGGATCTGCAGTGAATATTGCGAATAGGAAGGCGTAGCCCCTTGTTACAGACCTGGATTTTGAAACCTTGCTGGTACAAGGAAGAAAACTGTTCGAGGAGCACTCGTCCAAAATGTCATGCCAGCCATTAAGACTTAGAGACATGGTGCCGCGTGCCGTGCTCGTCTCTGCTCTAGACACTTTTCATGCCGTGTTCCAAATAATCTGGAGGCCTTCGAATTTACTAAGAAAAGTTCACTAGTAATTGAACTACGACTTCAATCACCGAATTAGTTAATCCATCCTCGCCGTCGGCAAGGTATCGATTAAGAGACCGTCACAACCCTCAAATTTTCACTCGTTTTCACTTTCACAAACTCTCACCTTATAGTGACAATGATTCCAACGCCAACAGCAGCAACAATGGGCCACCAGGTCCTCAACGGATCGGCGTCCTCGAAAATTGCCATCAAACTATCCATCGCTGCAGGCCTCAGGTGAGTTGATTAAATTTTATATTCACTTCAATTATTTCTGCCTATTTTTCTGATTTGTTTTTCTCTTCAATTCCGGTTTAGAATATTTAACGGATGCCACTCATGTGTCCGACACTCTTACACGTTTTCAGTTCACTTTCGGGAAACAAGTCGTCAGTGCACACTGCCGGGTGGACAACTCAA
This sequence comes from Eristalis tenax, assembly GCA_905231855.2. NCBI lineage: Eukaryota > Metazoa > Arthropoda > Insecta > Diptera > Syrphidae > Eristalis > Eristalis tenax. Next base: position 38,921,778 of record HG993124.1, on the reverse strand, counting down.
CATGACATCGAGTCCAGACGATCGCAATTGTTACGAGCCCCCATCCGTCCCAAAATACAGTGCAACCCCTCGAAAAAAATCCGGGATGAATGTATCTATAACTCACTCTATTTTGGGAGACTCCACGTGAGGGTTCAACTTTGCTCGAGTCAAGTCAACGCAGAGGAGAGTGTTTGTAGGAAGTCGCGGTTAAATGTGACAAATTGAGGCGGCTACTTCTACGTTCATTTCACCCCCATTCTCAGAGAGTAATACATAGTTTTGATTTCGCGAGAAAAGAAGGTTGGCCCTCTAGGCGACGTGGTTTCATATACAGCGATGGGGCTTAAATCTCCTATGGAGAGCTCAAATCTGCTTCCTCACGCCCGCGAGCTGCAACTTAGGACCGCCCCGTAGCCGTGACAGTGCATGCAAATTAATGGGGAATCTCAGAAATGTTAAAGTATGGAACTAGGGACATCTAACAGGGACATCCACCTTCACATCGTCAAAGTTAGTGGTTATTCCTTACATAAATGGAGAGTGGAGTTCTTGTGGCCCTTCTATATTTTTCGGGTTATATTTGACTGCTTCAAGCGTTCATTTGCTTCCCTTCTGTACGATATTCATCAGATCCCGCACACGGCTAGAGGCATATTTGTGTGATGCTTTAAGCAGCGTTTCTATCAACCAGCACATTGTTAGCTTATTTACAACTCCTTCACTTTGAAAGAGCGTGATCCGCTGCAGCATGATTCTCCAAAGAGCCGAAAAAGCTTCATGTACCTAGGCACCAGAATATTTGTCAAAAAAAGGGAGCAAACCCATACGATTGTGTGAATTTACACAGCAACTGTCAGACCCATGGTTACAAATGGCAGCTTAGCCTGGTGGCAGGTTTACCTAAAAACCACACATTTTAGGGCATTTACTAGAATTTGGAGACTTGAATTACTGGGCGTCACAGGTGCACATAGCACTTGTCCAACGGCGGGCTTGGAGGCAATCTTCTAACAAGGCCTCAACTAACAAGAGTGGCCAGCTACCTCGATCTCTGGCTCCATGCCTTCAGTTTCCAGTTCGTCACTCTGGGCTTTTAGTTATGTTCCTAAAAACCTTCTTCTTCTTCTAATGGCGCTACAGTCTGGGGTGGAACTGGGCCTCAACCATCAAGCCTCTCCAGCTGGCACGATCTGTAGCCAACCGCCTCCAATTTCGCACGCCAAGTTGGTTGAGGTCCATCGCCACTTGGGTGCGCCATCGGTGCTGTGGGCGGCCTCTATTGCGTTGTTCCACTGGTTCGGCGTCGAGACTCTTCGAGCTGGAGCGGTCTTGTCCATGCTCTCTACTTGGCCTAGCCGTCTTATAGGCCTGACTAGGCTCATGTCGCCATACAGCCCGTACAGTTCGTGGTCTTCTTCAAGCACGCAGAATTTTTCTCTCAAAACGGACCCGGCCTTCTTCATCTGCTTTTGAGATTGTCCAGGCTTCCGCGCCATACAGCAGGACAGAGATGATCGAGGTTCTATATAACTTTGTCTTGGTCCTCCGAGAAATTGCCCTACCACCCAATTGCCTAGTGAGCCCAGAAAAACAGCGATTGGCAACAGTTGTTTTGCGTTTAATTTCCTAGGCAAGGTAGACGAAGTCCTTCACTACCCCGAAGTTATAACTGCCAATGGTGACGTTCAGAATCGTCCTTCTCGAGCGACCTTTCTCGATGACAGTATATACCTTGCTTTGCCCTCGATCACCGCTAAGTCCATTTCGGCCGCCTGCGTTTCTATGCCAGCAAACGCTTCATAGATGGCTCTGCTAATCACCTTAATGTCACCAGCATTTGGTAACAGTTGTTGGCTACTAAGTTCTGCACCTTCTTCTCTTGAATGGTGTTTGAAGCCGTCTTGTAGGAACGCGTCGCCTTTCTTGACATTGAAGGTCTCGGTGAGTTCGTTACCGACCTTGATGAAGCAGAGAGATCGTCAATCGTCAACCTTCACAGCCTGACAAGTTTGGCAGGAATGTCAAAACGGGGCATGCCGGCGTATACGCAGCTCGCCTCTACGCACGCTGGCACTTTGTCATATACTACGTTGAAATCGACGAATAGGTGGTGAGTGTCGACTTGAACTTTTTTGGTCTTTTCCAGGATCTTCTGTAGTTTGAGGATGCGGTCTATGCGGGTCTTTGGGACGTACTATCCCATAAAATGTAGCTTGATTGTATTATTTCAGTCCTGTGTACCTTCGATTAGAGCTCCGATAGAGATAGCTAACAGACAAGAGGCTAGTCGGGCAACTTGCTTATTCATGGCCCTCCGACTTAAGCTCACAAAGTCAGAAACCCCCGAGAAACATCTTCTCACACGATTCGGTGCGGATTGCTCCATTTTCTATTGACTCTTGTAGTTCATGAAATTTCAGAGTGGCCCTACTGTTAAATAACTCGAGTGAGGTATCGACACAGATTGCTTTTATCTCAAAGATGCCCCCGCTGATAGACCTCCCACCCGCAGAGCAACATTCCTTTATCCAACGAGTCTTGCAGCCAATTACCTCGCAAATGAATTACTTTCCCCCATCAATCCATCCCTCCCCCAACCCGTCGTTCATTCGCAAGAAACTGTCAATATCCACCATATCCCAGAAACCACACACTCTGTCAGCCAAATGAGTTCGTGTGCAAATCCGTCAAGTGAACACCATCAAGAGCTATCGGATTTGCCTTTCTGTATCCGGAAATTCAATTTAAGTCTCAGCACAGTAGCTACAGCAGACAAACACAATTCAGGGAGTTTTGTCAAGCGATAGATGGTCTCGGCAAGGGGCGCGTTCCCATAAATTAACGTATTAACATGCAGAAGTACGAGCACTCGCGGTGGATCGCCACTCCTCCGAAACTATGAACTATTCACATCCCACACGCACTCACCCTTGCACACATGTGCATAGAGTCAATTGCAAATGAGCGGGTGGGTGGATGATTCCATGTGTCCCCTGTGAGCTGGGACTTCATAAACATTTCACAAAATGTTCACATTAGGTAGGTGACGCAGCACACTCTGGTCCGGCGGCGCGGCAGTGCGGGTGCAGTGCTGCATGCAAATTTTACACCAGCTGGGCTATCGGTGTGTGTGGCGTGCCATAAACTCTGTTCCGATACGGTTTAACCCTAGTCGACGACGACGACAACGACGCTGGATCGGGAGCACACCGGTGAACAGGGGGCCCGCATGAATGTTCTTTGCCCCTCGCAGACGACAATGACGCCGATGATGACGATGATGATGGGAGGGTGGTGGACAAAGCGGTTGTTGCTTTAGGCATAAGCCCTAAATTCGCCTCGGACTGGGGCGAGTGCTGGCTTGTTGATGATTTGTTGATGATGAGGTCGGTTCGTTAACCGTACAGCTGCCGGAACTGTGGGCCCCCCGAGAACGACCACCCGACGGCAATTCATCACGTTGGGCTAGAGTGGGGGTGGCTCTGGCCACAGCCTCACCCCTCTGGCAGTCGAACTCCAGCTGATTTGGACAGCCGCTGGCTGCCTCGAGGAGCCAATTCGCATGGAAATGGCGCCATTCGGAAAATAACCGGAAGTACAGCTGGCAACGGATGTTGCTGTTCGTTGGACTGGATCCTAATGAGCCTTCAATTGGGTACAAGGTGCACGAGTGTCGTTACTTAAGAAGTGTGTGGTCTCACGACGGAGGAGGAAAAGCAGGAACTCTCGAGGAATGGGTTTTTGCCGAGGTAATTCACTTTGAATACCGAAGACTGCTGTCTGGGTTCAGTTGAAGTAAATCATTTCGCGTTAAATTGATTTCCATCGATGGAAGAACGTGTCCGCCAGCCAGCCAGCAGATGACATTCGGAATAATTAATTGAATTTGCAGACACTTTGCGTTCACAATTCTGAGGAGCAGACGCGATTTCAAAGAAGACTGAATACTTTCCTGGAAAACAATGATCCTGTGGGAGGACTTCGATGGTTGCGGTGCTGGTCTTCCTTTGTGAGGAATGTGAGTGCTGTCTTTCGCAAGAATGTTGCCATGACACTGACAGATTGCCGTTCCGGAAGCATTATGAATCCGAAACTGGGAAAGTTCATGTCAGTGTGCAGCAACCAAATTTGCAATTAAATCTGGTTTCGGTTCAAGATGAAACCACATTTTACGTCGGTTCATCGGGCCATGTCCGCATGTTCGTTGAATGGAAATGAGTTCGATTAGGATTTCGGCTGAAATGGTTGCCTTGAGCTCTTCAATGAGACATCAAACTCTGCTTTTCGAGTAAGCCGACGGGAGGGGTCAAATCTAGAGATCTCAGTGGTAAGTGAATGTCGCCATTTGTGACATGCACATGACAGTACACATCCGGGGAAGATTCATTGCAGAAACTATTAAAAAATTAGGGGATTTATTTAATAAATTAAATACTTAAATTAATATTAATAAAATAAATTGGGGGATTAACTTTATTAATTTAAATATTTAAATTAACATTAATAAAAATAAATTCGCGGATTTATTTTTATTAATATTAAATTGTAATATATAAATATAATTTATGTCCGAGTGTGCAGACAGCCTTTGGCCTTCTCTGCAGAAAATGGCCCAATGATGGTTTTGGCTAAGACTCTGGTCGCCGTAAAATGCCGGACAGTCGTTTATTGGTTCTCGACAACGTATCGGCGGTGCAATTTGAAGTAATTGCACTTCAAATGGAAACAAATGCAAACCTTTTTTTTCCATTTAAGGTAGCGTCCGTGGCGTTGTGGGTTTGTTATGTCGACCCCACGCAACTGAAACTTGCTGCCTTGGTTCGATCCCCGGCCGCCACGAACAAAAAATGCAATTTTCACGGCTCCACATCTTGCGAGTCACTGAAGCTCAAAGAGTATGAATCTCAAAAAATAAAAGCTTCTCAAACTGACCATTCGGAGTCGGAATAAAACTGTAGGTCTCTGCTCGTGAAGAAACAATAGCACGCCCAACACGAGCAGCTGCTGAGATGCTAGGCTCCGACCCTCTACGGGCTGTAGGGGCACCCACATTGTTATTATTATTATTTTATAACTTATTTATTTAACAATTGATCCACTTCTCAACAATATTTTACTAGTTACTCCATTTATTTGTTTAACAACATTTCTATTTTACTGGACATTCTTCCATATTTTATAAACCTGGGTAAACAAGTAATCCAACGAAGGGACTAGCGGGGTCCTGTTTACTCAAGTTTGGTAGTAAACAAGTGCCCAACAATTCGAAGCCACGTGATGCGGCGTTTTGATCATTGGATTCTTGTGTCACGTGATGCGTGATACACAACTCGTGTGTCAGAACGAGTCTTCTGTGTGAACAGATGAAATAATGTGATCTGAAAATATGCGACTGCCTTGAGAAATGCATAGGTAGCTGATTGGACAAAATAAAACTTAAAGAATGGCAGTATATCGATGATTTTTTTAGGCTTCATAGTGCGCCCAAATCCGTGGATATACTGCAATGATCGGGGCTTGCTAAGTACCCTCTGGTACTCGACATTACTCGACAAACATTTAAGGGCCGTTGCTTCATCTGCAAGGGGATTAGAACACAGGGCACGCGGCAAAGCAATTTCAAGGATGACAGTCGGATTGGATTAGAGGAAATGACGGCTGTAGGCTGTCGTTAAACTAAAAGGAGTCAGTTTGGAGGGACATAAGCTGGCTAGGAAGGAACGCGAACAGTCTCACTGTCGATGGCATCGATGGAGGTCGACGGTTTACGGTGACGTTGGATACGGCAGCATGACATTCAATCATAAGGAGTTGAAGAGGTGGAGCCGTTGCACGGGAGACGGCTACGTACAGCTACGGGGGAGGATGCACCCATGCTTGGAAGTTAAAAAAGACAATCACAGTAGGTGGTACACAGTTGAGCTCGCGTTGTTTTTGAAGCGGACTTTATGATTAGGACCGGCAATACTTTGGACCTTGAGCGGAGAATTCTAAGGTACAAGAATTCTCAGATACAACTGAATGTCAGCGAGGTCACGTCTTCGAGGATCAACCAACGGAAAGGGACACCAGGACTCCGCCGAATTCAGAGTACGACTTGGGGATCAGCACCTTGTGGCAAGTGGAATCCGAAGATCAAACACCAACTGCGAACATAGTCTTCGGAAGAACCTTTATAGAAGTCGATAAAGGAGAGTTACAAATGGAGAAGCAGTGTTCGTTGGAACGGATCCGAAGGGAGCAGGAGAACGATCCGAATGTATCGACGACTTTCGAGAGCATAGAACATGGAGCCAAACCGACGAAAGAGGGAAAGCCAGGGAAAGTGCTATCGCCAGGGCATACTGAGCTGAGGAGCTGAGTCTGTTTCGTGGGCTGCATCGCTTCTGGGAAAGCGAAAAGAGTGACGCAACAGGAAACTTGATTGGTGTCCCAGGGAAGAGTGTGTATGAAAGTACAGGGGGAATCAAGTGGAGGACATCTGGACATCACAAGGAGAGCTGAGGTAACGGAACAGGGGTTCCATGGAGCTAAATGCCAGTGGTCAGTGAGAGAAGGGATCCAGGCAAGTGATATCTGCGTAAAGGGACCACAATCAGGAGGCCATAGAAATATGTAGCAGCTCAACGCTGGAGCACCAGTAGCAAGGGGCGCATTGGATGCACTGACAGCCACGCGGGTGCGATCGTTTCTGGAAGAAGCTGAGCCATGTTCAGCGAAAGGTAAAAGGGCGTGCAAAGCATCGAACTGAGGACATAAAAGCACGGAGTGATGTTAAAGAAACTTCTGGAGGTTTTGCTGATCGGCGGATGGCGTTGCTTCACAAACCGCAATGGAGCAAAGAACTTCCACAGGGGTTGCAAACACATTGGGATCGTCCCCCACCGTACAGGCAGGACTTATGAATCTTGTTCGGGACGAAGGAATTGGGTAGTCTGACGTGAACAGTAAACCGTGTATAAGTTGAGATAATCAGGACACCAACCACCACAAAAACGCCATCTATACGCAAGGAGAACAACGATCAAATCCGAAGAGTATTCTCGAAACTGTTGTACATACTGCTAGAATGGATGCCGCAACCTATACACGGATAGATTACAAATAATCATGTTGTATACAGCTCCTGAAATAGATGTTTTCCTCTTTTTGCACCAATCTCAGGTCTGGTTGGTGGTCTAAAAATTTTAAATTGTATTGTAAATCATTTTTTACAATTTCAGATTCCAGCTAAACTTTTTTTCTGAGGTTCAAATAAAGTATAGATTTTCATACATCCTACAGCCGTCACGTGATTCTCTGATTGTTCGATGTCGCTCGGCAGTTCTACTGGCTTAGCAGAATTAGCATGGTGGCGCTACAGCACGGGGCCTCAACCAACAATCGTCTCGGTCTTTAGCTAGCTGCCTCCAGTTTCGAAAGCACAGTTGGTTGCAGTCCCTTTCTACTTGTGTGCGCCACCTGCGGTCTTCCTCTACTGCGCCGTCCCACGGGGGTGGATTCGAAGACGTTCCGAGCCGGAGCATTGGTTTCCATCCGCTCTACATGACCTAGCCATCTCAATCGTTGGATCTTTACTTTTCTGGCTATGTCGATGTTCAGCGACAGTTCGTACAGTTCGTTGTTGTATCTTCTCCTCCACTCGCTATGTCTATGCCCCCAGTCTTCGACATATAGCAGGACTGGGACGACTAAGGTCTTATTGAAGGTTACTCTGGTTGTTCGAGAGAGGGCTTTGTTTATCAGTTGCTTTCTTAGACCAAGCAGCGATTGGCAAGAGTGATTCCATGCTTGATTTCAGCGCTGGCGTCGTTGTCTGAATTTATAGCGGTTCCTAGACAAAGTCTTTGACTACCTCAAAGTTATACCGGTCTACTGTGACGTTCTATCCAAGACGTCGGTGTTGGGAGTCCATCGGTGCGGTCGGTGCGGGGAAATTCCATGAACTCGTGGCGACAGTATGATCTAGAAGAACTAATGCGAGGTACAAAAATCTAGAAGACGGAGAATGCCCGCGATTAAGGTGGCGCACTCAAGTGCAGATGAACCTTTGAGCTTCTGTATGTATGCTGTGCGCAATTATAAATAGCTCGCATAGAATTTTGCTGGCTGAAGAGGATTGTAGGCTGCGGACTCTGGTCCACCCAACGCCTACCGTCACATGCTTTCCAAGTCAATGATCGTCGCGCCCCTCCACAGCCAATACAAAAGGAGTCCTTCAGCGGCACACATCCAAGCCAAACCGGGAGCAAGTGCTTCTACTTACATTCTCCCTAGACACTAGACGATTCTAGGTGTCAACTGAACCACATGGCGGTGCATTTTGAAGCGGGGTTTGCATTTCTTTCCGTATAGAGTGCAGTTGCCTCAAAGAACATTGCCGATGGACTGCCCAAGTCACATCTCTGTCGACACTGTGCACATCTAATTCTGGGTTCCTCCAAGTCTACGATTTGTTTTCTCAAACTAGAGCAGGCCCTGTGGTCTGTATCGAAAAGAAGTCTTCCCATCGTCGCCGCCGACTGGAGCCCATCAGCATTCCAGTCTTTTGACAGCAGCAGGAGCATTCGGGAAATCACGGCCGCCGAGTGCCCATTTCACTTTACAAATTTCCTGTCATGGTCAGTGGCTCCTTTAATGGATGGCCATGCTGCCCACAGGCCGTCGTAATGGATTGCCGAGATTAACGGCCGCATAATTCAAGTGCGTGCCTCCTCTCCGGGCATATTTGAACTGATGGATCATCACCCACCCAATGCCCCGTCCCTTGAGTCACCAAGAACATGACGAACAAAATTCCCATGCCCGCAGTTCCGTCTGTAATGTGTCACTTGATGGGTTGTGACATGCCGCCTTCCATTCACACACACGCACACCTCGCCGAGAACAAATGACGTGCGATGTCGAAGGCGATGACATGTTTTCAAATAATGAATCCTGATGGATGGTGAGTCGGCCTGGCGATGCGTTACCGCCCCCATTATGCCCATCCGGCCGCATCCTGTTGAATGGATGCCACGCCAGCATTGTGCCCTGAAATTTGAAATTTTTATGATGCAAAATTGATGAATTGCGGTTCTTTTGTTCGGCCGGGTGTGAGTGCGGCAACTGTCGACGTCGATTGTTTTCGTCGCCCCCAGCCGCCCATCGCATTAATAACGTAAACTCGAACCGACAGCATGCAGTCATTACGGCTTTGTGTCCAACTAATGGCAATGGTTTGCATAAATTGATTTTGTGCAACAACCGCATAATAAAATAATTCATCGCAAAGCGACATGCGGGCAGGTGAGGTGCCCGCACGGCGGGTAGTCCTGCCAATGGTCCATGGCTTATTGATTGTCTCGCCCGAACGGAGGGACGGGGGCTGCTCGGCAACTCATGCGTATTCCACTTGGCTTGACGGGTATTTATTTTCCGTCTGGGTCAGCAGAAATTCGTCATTAGCATCTGACGGCTTTAAATTCCGCCCCAGACGCTCATTGTTGCCAGACTGTTGCAGCAGCGACTCCCCAGATCCCCCAGGTCATCGACAAAGGCGAAGGACCATAAGGATACTGTGCCGTGAGGCATTGATGCGAGGCAAAAAATCACGAAAGGGAAGTCGAAATGGATTATCTTGGGTTTTTTTCTCTCCTCTTCTTTGCCTCCTCGAGGTGTCCTCGGCGCCTTGAGACTTCGACACGAAACGGTGCATTAAATTGATTTTGAAGTCTTGAAGTGGAAAACTGGATAATTGAGGTAATCATTCCGCAGCTTCTGGCAGTGGCCCGTGCTCCAGACGTTGGGGTTTTGTTTTAGGGGCTGGTGGGTCTCTCGGGGAAATTATAATGATCCTTGGAGATGAGAAACGGAGATAAGCGGCTTTCGCGATTTGATTTATGAAACAAGTGTGCGGAAAAGTACACGTCGCCGATTTGGTAGCGGATGTGTTGTGATGGACTCGGTGGTGAAGTTTAAGTGGACACGTGCTTGATAAGTTGTGTGTAGAGTGAATTTCGTCGACGGACACAATCAATCTTGCGTCGAGCTGGGAGCATTTCGTGGGTGACAAAGGACAACGCCTCCGCATTTCGTCTTACAATTCCTTGATTCTCTGGGTTGGAGTGAACGGAATTTATTCTGGATTGGCAGCCTGGGTGTAGTCATCATGACTAAGCTGTTTTGCGTACAGTGGAGATTTGGTCTAGCTGTCCTCTTTCTCAGGAGGCTCAGATCTGAAGACAGTCTTAGCTGGATCATTGCTGTCCCTGAGGTCGATGTGGCCGACCCAATGCAATCGTCGGATTTTTGACTTCTAACTATTATAATTTACTTTTGCCGCCTTTTCCGCTTTCAGCTTGAGGCCATCATCACGTCAGTCCTTCTTCATCACACGAGTGGTTGCATCGTTCTTGGCCCTCTTCTTCGGGAAGTTGTGGGAAGCTTGTTCCTCTGACGCTTGCTTGAACCTGTCGTAGTCATCCAGATGATTATGCATGGTATCTGCTTCCACTTGGCCTAAAAGTCGCTGTCGACCCGAGACTTGCGTTGCCGATGTGGTGCGTTATACCCATATCACAAAGTCGCATTAGCGCGGTCGGGCTCAGACATTTTACGAAGCATACATGTTAACCCATTAAACAAGTCACAATGCAGCGGTCGCGCTTTGATAGTTCAGAGACCGTAGCATCGTTGGCGCGAGCACAAATTTCTACGTAGAGCTTGCTCTCAATATTGTGAGGAGTATAGGGTGAGAAGAATCTCCGCGATCTAGGCGGCGTGAAATAAAATGTTCACCGAACTCGCCTCTCAACAAGTCCAATGATGCGCGTGCTGTGTGGCATATGGCACCGTCTCGTTGAAACCACATGTCATGCAAGTCAAGCTCTTCCATTTTGGGCAAAAAAAAGTTGGATATCATCTCACGGTAGCGCTCACCATTCACAGTTACGTTACGATTCGCATCATCTTTGAAGAAGTACGGTCCAACGATGCCACCAGCCCATAAACCGCACCAAACTGTGACCTATTCTGGATGCATTGGTAGCTCTTGCAATGCTTCTGGCTGATATTCACTCCAAAAGCGACAATTCTGCTTATTTACGTACCCATTGAGCCAAAAATGAGCTTCGTCGCTGAACACACCATAAAATGGAAGAAGCGCGCGATGAACTTTCTCAACAGAGCACGCATTTTGATAATAAAATTCAATAATTTGCAAGCGTTGTTCGTTTGTAAGACGATTCATGGTTAAATTATAGACCAAACTGAAGATGTTTGACAGTGAAACAAAACACGAAACGTGCGTCAGCTGTTTAAACCAGTGTTTCCAAGAAGATAATAGCTAAAATATCGCCCTATATATCATGTGCTCAGTTGAATGAATTTCACGTTTCACGTTCTCGTCAGCATACGAAGATCAGACGATTCACAAGATTGGTGATAGCTGGCAGTGCGGTCATATCTTACTACAAGTGGGGGCACCGCTCTACAGATCATTGCAAGGCGCTGAGGTCTCGTGAAATGGTAAAAATCGTCTGAAAATAAGAGCTCTGTCGGCAGGCATTCCCAGTAAATCAAGGAGAAGAAAAGAAAAAATACGCATTTTTTTGTATTATTGAAAATTTGTATATATTTATTTGTTTCGAAACAAAAATATAAACCACTTTAACCAAAACTCAACAAAACACATGGTGTAACGATTTACATAATTGTACAACGCCTCTTCAAACTCTGAATGCACGTATGAATATATTTCTCGAGTATTCGTCAATCGTCATGTGGAATTCTGCTAACTATATCAACTGTACAAAACAACCGAACTGAAACATTTACACTTATAAATTTGTAAAAGCCAAACGTCGCCGCCGTGAACACGACTAGATTTGGCTGTCCTCCGGCTGGCGGATATGCCACCTACATTAGTTTCTAGGTTAAAATGTGAGAGTGTCATTTATTCTTTGTTTTGTTTATATGTTTGTTTTCTTCTCTTTTGAATATGTTGAGTGATATTTGCTTGTCTTTGTCTTGTCTATAGTGATTCTTAAGTGTCTACAAAAACAATGATTGATGCAGCAATTCAGGAGTAAATCAAATAAACATTCTCAACGAAAACAGTGAAACGCGAATATTCCGTAGAATGTATATACACATGATGATTTTTTTTTTGTTCGTTTTATGGTACTCTATAAATCTTACTTGGTAACGACTTTTTTTTGCGACACAGAAATCACAGATTTGAAAATGTGCAACAATTAATTGTTTATTTTTTTCGTATATGTATATATTGGTTTGGTTTTCTTTCTCTAATATATTCTATAAGAATCTAATACAAGTAAACAGTAAACTTAAGGACGAAACAAACGGAAAAGAATTTCAACAGTTTAATTAAATGTTCAAGAATTTCTAACTTTGTTCAGTTACATTGTATTTTTAATTCTTCTCTTTATTGTGTTTAATTTAATTGTTTTACTTTTATTTTTTAATATTAAAATTAGTATCACTAATAAGCTTGTTGCATCTTAATCTTATAATTTATTTTATATTGTTTTTGTTTTCTGTTCATTTTTAAATGATAATGATTTTCATCCTTTGTTAAATAGTAAACTTAAAAATAAAAATATTGGTCGACTTGATCGATTTACTTTTAGGTGTACGTGTGTTGGTTTGGTTAATAATTTATCTATACATGGTTCACTTCGACATTCGCTATATGTATTCATTTATGAGTATTATCGGTAAGTTTTGAGGAGCAGAGTGCGATCCAAATAACAGTGAGGAGCTCTTTAATCGAGGACGCGATGGTAGTTTTCCTGCCCGTCGTTTACCTAATCTCTCTCCGACTGGTCACCATATTCCAGAGATGTCTTGATCTAGGCCACGTACCTGGACTCTGGACAAAGGCAGGGAAATCTGCAAACCAATCAGTCTGTCATCCTTCCGGCTTAAAAATCTCGAAACTCTGATCGTTTGACACATAAAGAGCACAGTCTCGATGATTAAGCAGGTCTCGAAAAACAAGGCCAAATCTGCAGAAACAGCCCTTCACTCGCTGTAGATAAGACCCTCCAACGTAAGGAATTTACCCTCACTGCTTTTGCTGACACTGAGGGAACCCCGTGCAATTGCTTCAGCACTCAATCGGCTCGGGATCGAATAGGCCATAGTGGCTTTGATTCACCAACTTGTCAACGATAGAGCAATTGGTTCCAAGCTTGTTGATATCTACCACGATCTGCAGAGCAGTTGAAGTGCTCTCTTCTCTCGTATGGAACGTCGTAGTAAAGGAACTTCTACTAACATTGATAAGGACAGGGTGCAGGGTCATAGCTTATGCCGAAGATGCTGCGATCGCGACCTCTGGGGAATTCATATCCACGATTGGGGATATCATGCAGTCGGCTATTAAATGAACCAATGGCCGATGTGTAAATCCGCAAAAAAACAGCAGATCTAGTCGGCTTTACTACGAACTTCAAAATTCTTCGTCGATCTGCCTAGTATCAGGGTAGTCCCTCTAAAACTAAGCAACAGTGTCAAATTCCTGGGCCTCATCCTAAACTCAAAGTTAAGCCGGAAACCCAACATTCAGGAATGCGTCAAAAAAGGCTGTACCGCTCTATACTGTCGTAAGCCAGTGGTTCACTGGCTACTCCTTTCAGTAGCTAGACCCATACCACTGTACGGCTTCGCGACCTGGTGGACTCTGTTAGACAAAGTCACCCACCGCTCGAAAGGGTGCAGCGGATGGCATGCATTGGCATCAGCGGAGCAAAGCCAACTACCCCTGATTTAGGCAGGCAGGTCGCTGCCAGCTGGTGATTAGATTGAAATCGCTGCGTTTGTGGAAGGAGTTCAGCTCCGGATACTCTCGGTAAATATCGTTCGCTACCAGGAAACACCGACCTCACTACACCTAAGCTCATCTTTGTGAAAAATGTCTCAACCAACATACCCTCCAGATCTTACTGGACGTCTGAACAGCACACGCTGGACGGTCCCCTGCGATTGTCACAGATGGATCGGGGGGACGCCGAAGGAGTGGGTGCGGGAGTCTACTCAAAGGACTGAACTTTCGACTGTCACTTCGACTACCTTCTCACTGTAGCGTCGAGAGACGATTATAGAAGCTCTGTCCTAAAAATCAATGCAATTTTAAATACAGACTGTCATCTGTTCGGACAGCCAGGCAGCGATTAAATCTCTGAGCGGAGTCACATTTGACTCCAAGGCGTCCCGCAATTGCCGCATATCTGCCGAGATGGCCACGTATTTCAGCACCCTACTTATGTGGGTGTCGGGACACAGTGTCATCGCAGCGAATCTCTAGAGTGGGCACCACCTCAACACTCTTCCTGGACGTTTTTTCGTTTGCCTAGCCTACATACCAGGTTGTTGCTGCTACGGAATCTGACGAAATACGACCGTGTAAACGCCCAATACAATGAATAGCTTCTTAGAAAGTCACCAGTGCGACTTAACAACTCCAACTGAGGCACAGTTTGCGAGATGTGTTGCAGGTGACGGGACATTTCCCTTAGCTCACGGTACAATGGTTGATAGAAAAAAAGTAGCAACAGACCTCTGTCGTCACATGTAAATTTTAGAATTATGTCTCCTGTTGGTGAACTTCCCACTGTGCGACATGGTGTCTCATCATTCGCGGTCTAAGGTCAGACCACTACCAACTTTTATGGCACAAGGAGACGAATATAAAAAAGCCAGCAATAGACCTCTGACGTCACATTTAAATTTTGGAATTATGCCGCTTTTTGGTGAATTTTGTCCCACTGTGCGACATGGTGTCTCATAAAGTGTCTCATCATTCGCGGTCTAAGGTCAGACCACTGCCAACTTTTATGGCACAAGGAGACGAATTCAAAAAAAGTAGCAACAGACCTCTGTCGTCACATTTAAATTTTGGAATTATGCCGCCTTTTGGTGAATTTTGTCCCACTGTGCGACATGGTGTCTCATAAAGAGTCTCATCCACCAGCATTGATGCGCGACGTTCGAATGTAGTGTCTAAAGTGTCTCATTAACCGCAGTCTCAGGCCAGCCCACTACCAACAGTGATGGGCCGCATGCACATTTTTTGGATCGCACTTCGCCGCCTTCCGTGCGACTGACGCATGTTTCGAAATTATTGCAATATCCTGTCAAGTACGCATTTTTAACAATTTATTTCTAAATCATTTTACAATTTCTTTTGTTATAAATTTACGATTAAGAAGGCAATGGAATTACATTTTTTGTTGTTTAACTATTTTGCTACGATTACTTCGGGTTGCCTTGACTGTACTCCTCGGTCGCGGCTTGATTTGAAATTAATTCACTCGATATGACTGTGCACGTGGCGTCACCTAGAAGGTGCTGTGAATGATTTAGTATTTTTGCGGTCCCATCAGTAGGTCGTCTCTTAGTCTCATATTTACGACGAATCATTTTGGTTTTTTTTTTTGCGTGACTGTGTGGTGCTTAGACTAATCGTATGTATGCATGTTTCAATAAAAAATGATTTATGTTAATAAAAATATATGTAGTACGTGGTACATCTATGACTAGTTGCTGTATCCGCCTTGGTTGCTGTTGCTGACTGCTGACGGCGTGGATACTGTTGTTTACGGCTTCTATGCGGTAGATTCTGGGTCCAATCGGTTGCGTATGACTTCGGCAATGTGATATTCTTAATATCTGAAAAGAGAGAGAGAAGGAGAAATGATTAAATAGTGTCATAACTCAGGCTCTTAAGGTAGCTGTGTGTATCACGGGCGAGACAGGATCTGGGTAATGCGACAAGATGTCGAATAAATCTTCTGGCAGGTAGGTCTGTTGGGGACTACCTAGCTTGGTGGCACTATATGGGTCATATTTTATTTAAATGTAGGTTTCAGAAGGAGATGAATTGGAGTTTTGTTCGCATTAAGGAATGATCACTCGGCAGGACTGTTTGTTTGGTGATTTGTGGAATGAAGTGAGTCGGCATAGAGTTGCTGGCTTGGTGTGGCAGGGACTTAGTCACGATTGTCAAGGTACAGCTAAAAAGGTGAAAATAGTTCACGGACGCTTTACTCACTTCAGTAAAGTACTCACCGGTAATTGCCACCAATCATAAATTCTGGAAGCACGACGTTCAAGGGCCTTGGTTCTATTCCGGAGCTTTTTCGGTCTGTCAAGACAGTAGCATTCACGGCGAGAGGAGAGAAGAACTAGCCTCAAGGTTAATGACGAAAAGGCGAGGTACAGCGAAACTTCTCTATAGCGGACAGCAGCGGAACCATCGTGGCTGCCCGTTGTGTAGGGATGTCTGTTTTGAAGGGCTTGAAATACACGATGGGACCATGCCGAATTGTCAGTAAAAAGAGGTGTCCCTTATAGAGGGGTGTCCGCAAAGAGAAGTTTCACTGTATATGCCGCGAGGCACCGCCTAGGACAAGTCACGGTAGACTGTTGCTATTGAAAATATTGTATACTAATCCCGAGCCTCGAATCAGTCAAAACATTAAAGCACTGCAGTTTGAAATATCAACTCATCCATTTCATGAATTATTATATGTGAACAAACTCGACGTCTAAAAAGAACAAATTATGAGGCAGAGGTATAAAATAATTAAAGCTTAACTTCTGAAGAACAATAACATCTAGGAATGTTTTTCTTAGATTTTTGTTTCATCACTTTCACCCTTTTTTCGTACGCTTGTGAGTTTTGCTTAGGCGTATAAGCGCTCTAGATCTTAGCCGGGTAGCTGGATACTACGGGTAATAGTTGGTGGCTACCCAGCTACCGGGCAACAAATACCCTAAGCTAGGTTAGGCTAGGTTATAGTGGCTGCCTGCAGAAGGCACTCACACTTCAGCCAAAGTAGGCCCGTTGTGATCGGATTGATTCCCCCCAACAAATCAAAACCAGTTGGTGCTTGTGACAAAGCGGTTTATCTGGCTAATAATGACGTTTTTAGCTCATTAAGGTTGTTGAAGTAGTAGGCCCCTAGGTGTAAGTATCTACGAACTGCTAGCGCGCTGCACGAGCAGAGTAGGTGATCTGTGGTTTCAATCACACGCGCTGCACCCCCAAAGCTTCTCAGCAATCACACGTGTTGTGCGTGATGTTGTTCTGTCACAAGTGGAAGGGACCTAAGGTTTTATGCCGACTCCGAAGCTCCTACTCTCTAATTTGAAAAGCTTTTAGATATACTCTTTGCGCATTGTCAATGACTCGAAAGAGGTGGGGCCGTCAAAATAATTTTTCTCGTATTTACGGAATCGAACCTGGGTAACGTAGGATCAACTCACCAAACCACAAGGCCACGCCACAAGAATGGTAAGCGGTATTAGCTCAGGCTCAGACCTTGCAGGAAATCTATAAAATCCTGCACAGACCACTTCAGGTTCAAAGCCAGAACCTTAAAAAACACGGCTCACTGAAAATGCTGCGAGAGTGTCATATAGATATTTTACTGAGACCTCTCGTATCCTCCTCGACAGACTATACGGTTCCCAGCAGAAATGAAGTATTATAGAGATGGCTTCCTTCACACCGATTGTCTCCTAGCCCATCGATGAATTTGACAACCGTTTTGACAAACACGAAACAAATAACGCCGTTCTTTGATTGGCCAATCTGGTAAACGATATAAAAAATTGTTATCAAAAATTTTAAGAGGCAAGAGAGATAGAAGTTGGCTGTCATACTTCATTTCTTGTTCCCAGACTGCTTGGTCTATCAAACGGCTTTGACACTTTATTCCCCGAAAGGAGAGAGGTAGGTAGATGGCTACTAGTGTATTCACCAGCACACTTAGACCCAGGTTCGTCCATTGTCAGACTACTAGACCACTCCAGTCACAGTGGATCCCAACGGGAAATGGTAACTGGACCAGATTTGAAAACCAGATAAAAGCGAATTAACTTTGCTATCACTGGGATTCGAACCAAGGACTTAACTAATCAAGGGCAGGCACTTAACCAACTGCGCCACTCAGTCGTCCAGAGCGGGCCGTTTTGCAGGGATTTCAACTGGGCAGTTTACACAGACAGCTCTAAGGTGGGTGTGTTCTCAGAATTCCATTTATTAAGCATACAGGCTGAGGGCTAAGCTGGCGTCTTTAGAAGGCCAGATAAAACTTTTGCCTATACAGAGTTCCAGATCAAAGTGTCATCGCAGGAAGTGAACTGTCTAGACAAGGATGTTCACGACAGTTCTCGCTTACAGCGGAGGTGCACATTCTACTACAAGCAGTTACGGCTAATATGTGTACGCACTTCTTGAAATAGTAAATATCAGACGGGCTACACTATCAAGCTTAAAAACTTATTACTTTATTAGTTCTTTCAAAAGATCAAAACAAAATGATTTATAAAATGAAAACTTAAGCATGGCTGAGCTTCGGCTGCATCTCCTTCTACGAACTCGTCCTCTGTGACGGCGCACAGTCGTCCCGCAGTGGAAGTAAATACCAGAAGTTACATATTTTTCTCGGCCAAATGGAATATGTTTTCCGATTCCACACGTATGAGAGCCTAGAAAGTCAAAAGTTGTTGACTCCAGATGATTCGTTTGGATGCACGGTTAGGTCAAAGTTGGGACTTTGGAATTTATAAAAATTTTCATATTTTTTAAGCAAATTTGGAACCTAAGGTAATATTTAATTTAAATGACATACATTTGTCCGTCAAACTGCGTCCACCGTTTTTCCGTACTGTTACCAATTTGGTAGACCAGGCTTTTAAGTAAAGCTTAAAGTTTTTTAAGCAAACCTTTTGTAAGCAATTTAATGGAAGAAAATTTCCTTGATCGGCGACGAATGAAGATGCCATTCATCAAATGTTGGTATCATCTGATCCGTGGATTGCGTCGTATCAAAGGCCTGAACCGTAATGAACCAGTAATGAAGCGTAAGCCTTCATTAAAATCAGCAATTGTCATTAAAATCGGTCCACGGGATCAAAAGCTACAGATTTATTTCAACCCTCCCATACAACGGGACCACTGTGCGGCGCATATCAGAGAAAAAGAAGTCAATCGAACGAAATAAAGATCGTCGGGTTTTTGCTAGTATTTTCCCAACGTTGTGGGTTGTATTTGGCTGGTTTTCTGCTGTGTTCTGTGTTCCCCATCGAAGGATACACATGCCATACGTCATGTCAAACATTTGAAACTTCGTCGTTGCGAGTCGGCATTCTCTCTCCACTCGCACAGTACACATTTAGTTCTTGAGCAGTGATTGTGAAATTGTTCATTACACGTCCAATGCGTCGCCCGAAGAGTTTAAATTCTCCCTTTCTCCAAGAACTGCAAGGCCACTTGGAGGACTGTTTTCGAAACTCCATCAATCCGAATGTATTCCTTCGCAGCTCAGCCTCGGCATAAATGTGTAGTTGCCAGCTCCTTCAGGATAAATCTTGAGGTAGTGGCAATAAGTCAGTCTCGGTTCTCAACTGACTGGTCAATCATCGTTAATTTTAAACTCGATTCAATTTGACTCTCAGCGGTCACAAACATGCCAACACACATTAATTACTTCGTTTAACATAAAATCGATTTGACCGTCTGTCGTAGCAGTCACTGATGTGTGTGTGTGGCAATGTCTATCTGAAAATGCCGCAAAGCATTTGAGTATCCGGGGTTGACTCTCAACTCAGCCTCCTGTCGGTTTGAATTTGATTGTCCAGCAATTCATTACGAAGAAGTTAGGGTTTGGACATGTGTCAAGGGTTTGAAGGTTTCAACGAACAATTTAATCAATCTTAAAATTCAGGCGTAGTAATACGACACTGCTTTAATCTTCTGGGGAGCATTTTTGATGAGTTTGAGTAAATGTGACCGGGCATTATGCTGCGGGCTTTTTCGCAGGCCTTAAAGGAACATTCTTCAGCTGAGGGTTTTCCTTGCTCGTACGAGCTTCTTTCAGAATTGTTAAGTTGGTTCTGGTGATATTTGATGAGGGTTCTTAAATCTGCCTTGAACACTGTAGAGTAGTGTTCTGTCGAGCCTAATCCGACGGTTAAGATACGTCCCTACTAAGGAGGGCCATCGGAAAACCTTACCCACACTCATTCCGAATTTACTAAAGTTACAGATTTTTTTTGATATTCTACGCATGTTTACATTATTTTTAAATCGTCTGTAATTTCTGTTGGGTAGTTAACATAATCAACATGGAATCTGAATTGGATCTTACATCCATACAAATATAATCCAGTGTCACTACGTACGCCCTGTGTGGAAGGAACTAAAAGTGAATAGGAAAATAGTTGCTACTGCAATTAAGACTTATAAAGAGAACCCTTGCCCGCCGGCAGCTGACCTCCTCGGGGTGTTGGACGGGCAACAGGTTTGGGGTGTACGTTTATTTTCATACATCCCAAGCCTGGCGTACGAAGCGCAACCCCGCTCATGAAACACAGAACTAAATTGGCCTCGGATAATGCCTACCCTGGTGTGCCTGGGACCCATTTGGAGCCAGGCCTGGATGGTGGCAGTATGCGAGTTGGTGTCTGGTGGCTGGCCTGGGCCGCTCAGGCTTAGCCCGTTGGAACTACGAGTAAACCGTCAGTGGCCTTCCGAGCCGGAAGTCACGCCATGCACTACAAAGCAAAAGGCAACGGACATCGGCATCGATTTAGGATGCTACCGCTTGGCACATCCAGGTCCTGGTGGTTGGACCAAGTCCAAAAACTCGCTTGGTTAGGCTTGGGCATAATTCATGATGAGTTAGAGATGACATCGATCTCTTGTGCGTAGTTTACCCCTTCAACCCATTTAGTGCAGCGTTCGGGTCAGATAATGATGAAAGAGAAACTGTCATTTGAAAGAAAGAAGAGGTTCCGGTCGAAAGGCCGGTCTTATGAACCCAACAAATTTTTCGATGGCTTGCCTTGTTTTTCTTTTTTGTTTACAAAAAGCACGCAGAAGAAAGCATGTTCATCAAGTAATGCCAGCCTTCTAATGGATTGTGGTTCGTTGAGTGCTCACATAGTTTCCTAAGAAAGGCAATCCGCATACCACTACTCCCGCAAATGCAGTATTCTTGCACCATGGTTGGTCAAAAACCCTGAAACCAACAGCCTGAGAAAGCGGTGCTCCCCTTGTGGCTGCTTCGTGGGAACATCGCGGTGGTGGTTGGAGATTATTGCTGACGCGTCTTCTAGTTTGAGACGACTATCATGGTCATGTTCGACTTGCATTTGCGATCCGGAGCAGCAGCAAGAATTGCCCAGCACATAATCCATAAACTTAATAAGTACATGAAGTAAGACGCAAGTCTGTGTTTCGTCATCTCTGGTCCTCAAGTGTAAGTGGATTTTGTGTTACAAGCCATTGCTTGTCAATGTCCTCGGCATATGCGAGCACTTGCAAAGGCTTGAGGGGGCTCGTGCATCTAGAGCTGACATCTGAGCTAAGGACGATCGTCTCTCGAAAATGAACGTGAAAAATCGTGCATCGCCTTGTGGAAATCCTTTTCAGACATTTTGACAAGTTGATGGAAATTCACAATATTTTTTGTAATATTGCCGTGGGACCCTGGACCTTAGAATGACTCTTTTTGTAGTGGTGGCGTTTTGGAAAATATTGTTCCGGCAACGCTGCTTAGCGGTCATGTCTATTAATCTCTGTCCAAGAAGTGGGAAATAAATTCTCCAATTCGAAAAGGAATGAACGCATGCAGTATTAGGTCTGAGTCAGGATGTGGAGGCAGGATGCGACGCAGATTGCGTCTGACTTGGGCCGCTCTTACCGTCACAAACGCAATCTAAACAGCCATGAGTGATCTTTTCTTTCGTTGGCAAGATATGCCATGTCGCTTTACTTCAACGGTGGCTGCGAGGGCTTCAACATCAAGATGCCGGCAACCAACCACGAATCAACGAAGTAGATCTCACTAAAAATAGTGCCAACAAATTACATTCACTAACACTTCTACTTTTACTGTCATTTGTTACTAATCCAAGCCTCATCTCATGTGGAACTCCGGAACAGAGCATACCATGTCGTAGAACCAAGATTCTGCTGCACGATGTAGGTTTGGACAAAGATGTTTGAGCCTCCACTCGATTTTTTTACATCATGGTTCATGTGGCCGAGGACATGGTTCATGTCCAGTAGAGACGAAGTCTTACACAGGATTCACAATTGTTGCAAATTGTTGATACCAAGCCACTTTCAGGGGCCTTTCAACCTCGTCTACTGAGATCTGAAATCAAAATTTTGCCAGTTTCCCACCGTCTTTTACACATGCATTTCTCACTTCCCTTGCCAACAACATTGAAAAGTTGGCGATGCATCAAGCATGTGTAAAAACTGACTTGTTTGTGCTTTTCCAACTACATCGATGCTTTTATTCGATGCATCGTTATGTATCGATGCATTGCATCGAATAATGCGTCGATGTATTCGGTCTATAACTTAATTCAATATTTTTTTTTTTTTCAAAATTTGAACGTTTATTTAAGGAGAACATGTACAATAGTATTTTCAAAGTATTGCCCATCTGAAGCTATGACTTTTTCCCATTTTTCTGGCAATTTGTGGATCCCATCCCAAAAGAGCTGCGCCGGCTTGGCAGCTGAATCATACTCTGATGTGAACCGTATTTCAGTGAGGGCGTTCTGCATCGACCGGAACAAGTGGTAGTCAGAAGGGGCAAGGTCTGGGCCATAAGGCGGGTGCGGTAAAACTTCCCATCCACTGTTTTCCAAATAGTTCTTAACCGGAATAGCAACGTGGGATCTGCCTCGTGTCTGGTCGCATGTTCCGGGTGTTTTTCGGCTACTGCTCTCTTCAAACGGATTAATTGTGTTCGGTAGCGTTGTCCATTGATGCACAGCACACCCTTCTGATCCCACCAAATAGAGAGCATTACATTCGCGCCATGGATGTTCGGCTTTGCCGTTGATTTGGCTAGTTGGTAAAGCCAAAGACACCACTTTTGGCACGTTCGTTCAGCTAGCGCATGTTCACCATAAACTTCCACCAAAATACAATGACTTTCGGCACCAGTTTTCTTCGTATTGAAGTAATGAAGAAGAACTCCCCGCAAAAACACCAAGTTCGAGATATTTGAGTAGCTCGAAAAGTAAGGCAAACTAGGCAGCGCCGTCTGAGTGGACACCGAGCTGACTCCTCAACTGCAGTTCCCCTGCTCCTGCCTGCTACTGCCGCAGTCATTTGTCACAACTCGATGATAGCAACAAAATAGTTTACAATCCAAGTTAGCTGGCATATAATAATGCTCTCTTGAAGCTTGATACAGAACAACATGAGCGTAGGCATTTGTATAGCCCCTTCGCTGGAGTCCAAAGTCATGTCTTGGTGTCTGGCAAGAAAAGCAGCAAGCCTCGGCACTCAGCCAAACTTGTGAAACCAATTTCTGGAATTGATGCGAAATCAGTGACATTGATTCATATTAATTTTTTAGTGAAAGTGGAGGTCTCTCGAGGCGCCATGATGTAAATTCTCTCTCAACTCTGAAGGCATGTGCATTTGCACAGGCGAGACCTGCGTGCAAATCCCTCACCAATCATTGGAAAACCACAGTCGAGAGCCAGGCAGCGACACAAACCACTCCCACTGCACCAAGACTCGTTGAGATCTCGTTTTCATTCGCTTTGAAAGTCCCTCTCCTGAATGCACGCATCTACATCTGGTTGCAATCGATATGAGAAGTCGACTTATTTGTAAGTGCACTTCAGAAGGCAATCAATTGCGATGATTATCAGCGCTCGAATCCCTCTCCTTCCGTCCTTCGCATCGCCATCGACCCGATTTACGCTCATCGGAGACTTAACAAACATTTGCGTCGACTCGTGGGAACCTGCTCAGAAAACCAGATCAAAGACAAACAAACCCTTCCCTCTCAGCTCTCAGCATCACATCGACTCATTAATTATCGCATCGAAATCTCCCCACCTCGGGTCCTTATTGATTAACCTCCCACAGCAACGCACTTTCGTCGCCCTCGTTAATTCAATCAAAAAAGTTCCAGACACTTTCATTAAATTTCTCCTGTCAAACACAACACTGCGCTGCAGCGAGTCGATTGGATGATAGTCCTCGGTGGAGCAGGCATCCGCTGACTGACACAACTCGTCGGAATGCATTATTTAGGAAGCACCTCGAGTTAGCCGCGGACAAGCAGATTGCGGATTTAACTCGTCATGAATTCATTCATTCCCGTCGCTCGGTGTGACACGAAACTGTCCCGGAAACCCAGCCAGAAGCCCTGGCTGGCCCATTGTTTGCGGGCCGGGCGTACTTTTAATGGGTTCGCCGTTTTTCAAATGCGAATATCCGGGATTAGAGTGAATGTTGTGCGGTGGTGCCGTGTGCGGACTGGTAATGGACGTGCAGGGATTACGCTGGACTTTATGGTGTCAAGTTTTTTTTGTGGACTCGTGTTTTTTCTGTTTCAGTTGCTTCTGGGAAGCGGAATTACCTTTTCAGGAGTTCCGGGTCAAAGTCATGAACGCCATACGCGGGAGTGGGTGATAGGAATGGTATTTGGTGGATCCCAGTCAAAGAGGCGGTGATTTAAGGTGTTTTGAGGCAAAAACAAAGAGTGTGTGTTTGAAAATCCTGCTTTATGTCGATGTACGAAAGCAAAAAAGCAACATTGATGTGATGGCTACGTGGCACGACACGGCGCGCCAGAGAATCACTGCACAGAGAGTTAGCTTTCACAATTAGCGCTCGCATTTTAATGGGATTGGGAGGAACGGGGATCCTGACCAGAACGCGAACAGAGAGAAGGTGCTCGACTTTTGCTGTGCAAATGGCATGTCCATAATGAACACCTTCTTTCCACACAGGCATCCATAAACACACATGGTACCGTCAGAGTCTTCAACAGAAGTCGTTGGTAGATCTCTTTGTGGTACCATCGTGTGTGAAACGGATGGTTTGTGATGAGACGGGCTGAACTGTCCTCTGATCATCACTTGGTGTTGTGTACGCTGTAGAGTACCTCTCCTGCCAAGGCGGAAACCAAGAGTGGTTACACGAATACGGTGGGAGAAATTACAGAGCAGTGAGTTGCGGCTAAATTTTGCGCGGCACATATCCGAAAGGTTTGAGCGACTTCCAACTGTTCCATCGTGTGTAGAGGTAGAGTGGCGAGTGTCATTGCTGCTGAAGCGGCTTGGAGTGGCGGCTGGTGGTCAGAAAAGAGCTGAAAAGCCATCAGAGAGAATAAGAAAACCTACAGAGACAGGATTCTCTTGGGGGACTCTGCTTCTCGCGGCCGGTACACTGAGGCGCGAAGAACTTGCAAAATGCATGTGCGAGCAGCTAAAGATCAGTCTTCTAAGGAGTTCGGCGAGAAGTTGGAAAGCGACCATAGATCTGCGAAAAAGGTGTTCTGGCAAACCATTCGCCGACTCAGAGGAAGGAAATTCAACATCATCGAAGGAGTCAAATCCAAGGATGGTGTGTTGCTCTCCAAGGAGGTTGACATCTTACGCAGATGGGGCGAGCACTTTTCGGGGCTGCTCAATCCCGAACAGGCCACTGAAGATGGCAGACCTGTAGTCTTGAGTGGGGCGGAGAAAAGTCCAACGGTGGAGGAAGTCATTTTGGCGATTGAATCCCTAAAAGTTGGCAAGTCCGCCAGTGTGGATGAAATCCGGCCAGAAATGCTTAAGGCAATGGGTAAAGATGGAGTTTGATGGCTCTCTCGTGCCATTAAAGTGGCCTGGGAACGTGGTGAGACACCTGGCGATTGACAAACTGGGGTGGTTGTCCCACTTTTCAAGAAGGGGGACACGAGGGATTGATGCAACTACAAGACTATATCTCTTTTAAGTCTCTCCGGGAAAGTCTACACTAAGATGTTGGCAGAGCGTTCTAGAGCTATGGTCGAGTCCAGGATGGGGGATGAACAGTCGGAGGTTATGGTCATCTCCAGAACGCCTATTCAGTACACTCCACATCTTAGTGGAGTTCCATTGAAGCAGGTGGACCCGTTTAAGTATGTCGGGGTCATTTTCACGAGTGATGGAAGGAGTAATGCTGAGCTTTCCCGATTGGATTGGTCAAGCTAGGTCAATGTTGAAACAGCTAGGTAGCTCTATAATCAGGAAGGCCGAGCTTGGTGTCAATGCCAAGTTGGCGGCTTTCAACTCAGTATTCCAACTCTCACCTATTGTCATGAAATTTAGGTAATGGCCGAAAGACTAAGATCGCGAATACAAGCTGCTGAGATGAGACTTGTTGTGGGAATTACTCGCCGGGATAGGGTGAAAAACACGGAACTCAACGTTGATCAGCTGCTTCTTCTAACGGAGAGGGCTATGCTTCGATGGTTTGGTCAAGTGGCACGAGTGTGCCCTTCATTACGACTTCCGAATCGGGCTTTGAATGCGGTTCCATCAGGTAGACGACCGCTTGGCAGACCTAGGACGAGGTGGTTGGACCAAGTCCAAAAACTGGCCTGGTTACACTTGGGCATAACTCCTGATGAGTTAGAGTCGATGACGGACGATCGAGTTGCCTGGAGATATCTCGTGTGTAGTTTACCCCCGCGACGCCTTTAGTGGAGCATGCGGGTCAGAAGATGATGATTTTAATGTGTTTTGCTTTCGCAATTTGTGGTGGACAACGGGAAGAAATTGATGCCTTCCGGTGGCAAGGTACCATTGTCCTCCTAACGAGCAATGACCCCACCATCTGAGGGGCCTTGTCGCATTTCAGTCCACACTCCACCAATTGAGATATATGGTCAGATTTGCTTCGCCGTGAGGCAGGTAGTGCCTTCAGGTCATCTACGGCCTTAATCGTGCCAAGCATTAAAAGTTGCCCATGCGCTCTACGTGTAGAGGGTTCGATCTGTAGACCCATGGCTAGGATCATGTTGGGGTTGAGCGTGTTTAGATCACTGCCATCAACCAAGAACAACTTCTCTCTCAGAGAGACCAATTATTCCTTCATCCGATTTGCAAATATAGGGAAACCGCTCCGGACACCCCTCTATAAAGGACATCTTACGGACAATTTTTCATGGGTCAGGCACGAAGATAGGGCTATTCGTGTATTTCAACTTCTTTCAACAACTGCCTGCCTTTATATTGAACACGGTCATGAATTTCAACCCTTCTTGTGCTGTTGTACCACTAATAACGGACACACGAAGATAAAGCTTAAATACAGGAGACAAAAAAAAAAACGCACCTTGACATTAGGTACACCCACCCCTACGCTACGTGAACATTATTTCTCAATTTCCATAAATAATTTGGCTTTCGTCCCTAAAACGGTACACTCCTACATTACGGTCAATTATAACCATCCCGCGACTGTCCGTTATAGAGAAGTTTCACTGTATTCCACGCCTCTGGACTGGACTGGGATTATCAAGATCTTGCATAGGGTCAGTTTGATCCTTCCCGAGAGGGGTCTGTTCACGAATCGTTTCCTGAGCCCAAATAGGGAACGATATTCAAGAGTTATTTCGCCTTTTATATCGGTAATGATGCCCTATACACCGAGATTACCACCTCAAAGTTATATCTGCCCATTGTGTTGATGATGCCAAGGTTTCGTACTTTCGCGGCAATAGCGTGTACTTCGTGCACAAACTCTTTTTTATTTATTTTTTTTCCAAATAGCAGAAAAACATAATATTCCAAAATTTATCAGGCAGTAACTTCTGAAAAAAAAGTCTGGTGTAGTTAAAGGCTGAGGTGGGTGGCTCGCTTTCAGGATCTTAACTCTTTTTTCGTCAGAGTTAGCTGTTCACGGCGGGCCCTGTTGTTGTGGGTCTGTACGTCCGACATTGCTCCCTGGGTTCGATTCCCGGTAAATTTGTACGAGTCTTTCGAGTCACTGACAATACTCAACGAATAATAACTGTCTGGAAAAAGCTTAACAAACATGGCCGTTGGGAGTAGCCAGAAAACTGTAGGTCCCTTGCACTCGCGGGAGAACAATAGCAAGCACAAGACAAGCGGCTGCTGTAGAAGCTAGGCCCTATATTATATTATTATAAATTATTCATAGCCGGTCAAGCGAGTTCGTCGCTCCTTGAAATTGTAATACAGTGAAAGCTCCGACAACGGACAACTCTTTTCGGCAGACAATTTCCCACGAGAGGGGATCTTGAATTGAAGTTCCATACGTTCCATTGTCTTAAGCGGACGCTCCCTAACCCAGACGAGGACAGGCATCATAGCTTTTCGTTTGCGAAAGATTAAGTCAAATGTACTGACTTTACAAGGAAAACGACTTGTGGTATACGATCCGCCGTCTACCTACTCTCTCTCTATCTTTCTCTATACTTAATATCCACTTTGTCTGAATGCACCCATTTGCTCGGTGTTGCTCCTTTCCTCGAAGTCCCTTCATCCCTGCATGAGCCAGACTCGGCAGAACTTGCTGCTGTATCATGCTCGCGGACAAATCCATTCACAAGTTGAAGGACACGCATCCTAGTCTCAAGGGACCCTTGAAAAGGCGATTGAAACAGAAAAAAACAAGACCATTACCTGTGACATGCGCTAGTCGAGATATGCTCGTCACAACATCTGACAGCTCTGCTGTCAAATTAGTTGCCACTTGAAACAGTTCCAAGAGCAAATGTCTCAAAAGTAGCATCGTCTTCTTCTGCCACAGTTGGGGTGTCATTTTGGTTCATTTTCCACCCCCACACAACTGCTCCGGGTCCTAGTCTATTAGTTCGGGTCCATCGTCTGCAACCGTCGTTACGTCCACAATGAACAGACACAGATGTGCCGGGCACAGACAACCCCAGCAGAGACTTATTTGGCAAATATTTTCGGAATGAAGTCACAGCGCAAGGACCAGAAGAAAAGGACAGGCAACCACCCCCAGCGGGAGCTGAAGGACACAAGTTGGCTGAAACAGTGCACACAAGACCATCAAAACCAGATGGCCGTGTCACACCAGTCGGGGACGTTGATTAACGGTCAATAATTTCAACACATATGTCATCCAATCTCCGTGACGGTCGGGTCGGGTGTAACAAGTCGTATGGCCTTGACACATCGAAGGACGCATACATTTCATTACGTCTGCTCTCCGCCGTATTTGAAGTGCGAAAATGATTGGATATCCATTACCCAGCATCTTCCTTCGCCGCCGTGGTCCTGCAGGGATATCGGCAAATGATCCAGAGACGGGGACGAGCAGAGAGAAACCGAAAAGAATTCAAAAGCCCTCTCGGCCCTCTGTCCGGAGACTGACATGAAAAATTGACGGGGTCGTTACCAAATGGAAACCTACTTGCCAGAGTGTGTCATGGGGGCGGGCGGGCGGCGAGGCGATGCTTCCACAAAGGCCACACAAGGCCTGCCAGGAAGGACGCGGAGCGGGAGCGGAATGTGACAGAGAAAAATGTGATTCAAATATCGGCTGGATATTAGATCCTCCTTGCCGGCGGTAACAATGGCGAGATGAAATCCTTTGTGTATGTCATGTGAAAGACGGATTTGAGGAGGATTATAAATTTAATCCGCGGTGTGTGAGTGTGTGTGGGGGAGAATAGCAAATCGTCTTGCTGCTGAATGAATGGAGTTGGAATTTGCGTACGCCGCCGCCGGGATGACGCATTAGGGCGACGAACGCCACGAATGACTTATTTTCAAGGAATTAGGACCAGGCATGGTGTTGTATTTGCGAGAATAATCTCCGATAAGCGTGCGATAACAATGAGAGTGGGAGCCGTGATCGCAGTGGGAGGTCTTAGTCGCGCACACTGAGCGGCGGGTGTGAAGCTTAGACTGGTAAAGAGCTGCGATCTTTGAACTAAGAGTTGAGGATTACATGAGGATTTCCTGGCAGATGAAATGTTGGTCTAGGAGGTACACAGAGCTACAGGGGGCTGCAATTCATTCGAAATGGAAAGTAACCGGTGACTAGATAGGAGTACAGTGAAACTTCTCTAAAGCGGACAGCATCGATACCATCATGATTGTCCGCTATGTAGGGGTGTCAGTTCCGCGGTTGGAATAAAAAAAAGCATGACGGGACCAGTGTTGCCGCTGAGAGAAAAGAAAACTCGCTAGAAATTTTAGTTTCTGTATTCCAAATCTTTGTCTTTAAACAGTATTCAAGAACAGAATAAAAGCTTGGACCTATGTTGAATTTCTGCAGCTAGCTTTACAGTGAGATCAGTACATCGGGTTCTAACTGAATTTATTACATCTAGAGCTCATTGAGTTTATTTAACTTGAGATTCGCAGAGATGTCCTATCACATTGTCTTTAATCAATCAGTAAAAAGGGGTGAATTTTTAAATGAATGGAAGTATTCTCTGCCGCGTATGAATCAAGCCAATTTTTGATATTCTGCTCTGATGTGAACCGTATTTCAGTGAGGGCATTCTGCATCGACCGGAACAACTGGTAGTCAGAAGGGACAAGGTCTGGGCTATAAGGCGGGAGGGGTAAAACTTCCCATCCACTGTTTTCCAAATAGTTCTTAACCGGAATAGCAACGTGGGGCCGAGCGTTGTCATGATGGAAAATTATTGACTCGTGTCTGGTCGCATATTCCGGTCGCTTTTCGGCTACTGCTCCCTTCAAACGGATTAATTGTGTTCGGTAGCGTTGTCCATTGATGGTTTCACCCGGTTTTAGCAGCTCATAATACAGCACACCCTTCTGAGCCCACGAAAAACAAAGCATTGTCTTCGCGCCATGGATATTCGCGTTTGCCGTTGATTTGGCGCTTGGGGTTGTCGTAATGCATTCGCTCATATGTTCACCATAAAATTCGACCTAAATACGATGACTTTCGGCAGCAGCTTTCTTCATATTAAACTAATGAAGAAGAACGCCCCGCAAAAACAATTTTTCAGGCACAAAATTTCGACATATTTGAGTGAACAAAAATTATTCTTGTTTACGCTTCAAATGAATGACATATACTGAAATGACGTACAATGACGGAATAATACAAGTTACGCCATCTCTTAGCAAACCGCACGAATTAAGTTGTAGACCCAATAAAAGACAAATTATATTTCATTCTAAAATAAATTATTTCTAATAAAGAGCATGGCTTTATGCAGGGCAGGTCATGTACAACTAATTTATAATTATTTTCAAATGACGTTTATAAAAATGTATAAAAAACACATTTACAAGGTGATGTACTTTACGCCGATTTCTCGAAAGCCCTCGATAAAGCACATCACGCTATGCTCTTAAGCAAGCTAAAGTCTTTGGGATTATGTTAGAGTGGTTTTCCAATTACTTAAAGGACAGGAAGCAATTAGTACAGATCGATAGTTTTAGATCTTGAGTAATGAAAGTTATATCGGGCGTTCCACAAGGTAGCCATGTGGGGCCAGTACTCTTTCTTTTTTTCAGAAACACGAAATTTTCATTAACATTAGCAGACGACTTTAAATTGATTATTTATCTATAAACAGCTTAACAGATTGTAATGATTTCCAATTGGATATCCATGCACTAGTGGAGTGGTGCAAGCACGATAGACTAGAGCTAAATATTCAAGAATGTAATATTCTTACAGCATATCGAATTACATCCCCGATTGTCTATGATTATGTCATGAATGATCGTAGACTTAATCGCCTAGAAGAGATTGAAGACATCGGTGTAATCTTTGATGCTAAATTAAATTTATTTCATTACATTATGAGTATACATTTGCTAAGTTTAACGCGATTTCTGAAAGGTTTTGAAAAGAAATAGTAAAGATTTTCGGGATATAACTTATCTTAAGGCCATCTATTGTTCATTAGTCAGTCCGTATTTAGAATACTCTTCCATCATTTGGAATCCATTCAGATTCGAAAGGGTGCAAATTTCCGTAAATTATATTTCTTCGAAGAACTCCCTTAATATGACGATAGATGTAAAATTATAGGCTTGCAAACCGTAAGCTTCAGGCGTAAGGCAGCGTCAGCCATGTTGATCCGCGCCATTATCAATTGCCTTGTAACCAGATTCACCAGATTCACTTTTTGTCGTGAATGTATTTGCTCCCCAAACATCTCTTCGAATGAGAAATTTACTAAACGATAAGTGACAGCACCAACTACGCTTGTAATGAACCCGTTACAAGGTGTATAAATGCTTTGCAACGGTGGCGTTGACATGTTTATGAGTTGCGCGAGGGTTCTACGTTCGCATCCGGATCTGAGCAACTGTCTGTGGGCACAACAACATTACTATTTAGGTAGACCGCCAAAAGGGAAACTTGTTAATATTTTAATGAAAAAAATATTAAACTTTAAAAAATTAACCTATAGCCGTAATCTAACTACGTACCCTTTTGCCATGATCTTGGATCGAACATCCAAACTTTCCGTATCCCTTTATCCAACGCGAAATTCATCGTGAGGTCAGTCGTGGAACAGCCACTCCGTTTAACAGTTTGAGCGTAAGCACACTCCTTTGGACCCTCAGCCACCAACCAGACAGAGTTTGGTGGGAAATGATGATTACATAGTGGCCAGTGTTGAACAACCAGAACCCAGAATTGTCGAATCGGCGCCCGTCAGCTGAATTGGGCATCGCCAGAAAGTCAAATCGTCTTATTTTACTATGCTATTTGGGGCTACATCTCTATAAGAGTGTGCAGAAGCCTGACGATCGTAGACGGGCTCTGGAAATGGTGGCCGGAGATCTAGATTCACATTCTCGGCAGCGGCACATATTTGGCTCAGCGCCTATGTCAAGTAAGCAAGCACAACTGGCATTATTGGAGCGAACGCAATCAACAAGTGTTCAAAGTCCTTGACCATTTCGAAATCGTAGCTGTCGATCTTGACGTATTGTCCTAGCTGCAGACCGATGGATCCATTTTTGTCACATCACGGCTTTGGTTACAGTGTCTTCCACGTAACCAAACAATTGGACTGATTTGTCGAATGTAGTGACTTCCGAGTTTGCAGCAACCCACCGTACGATCACACCGCCGACCGTATCACACGACAGCGCACTGCCTGGCCGAAAACCGACGCAGGTTTTAAACGGCTGGCAAGTCCTTGAGTCGAACTGCACGCTACATGTCGTATGTGTTAGCGTGGTCGACCACGGCTTCGACACACGATGTCGTATGCGGTTTAATGGCATCAATTTGAAACTCGCTAGACTATGTGTGCTGTCTTGTGTAAAAATTTGCTCTTAGGTCGATTTGCCGAGCCGGAAGTCGTCCTGATTCGTAGCGATTCATGCGGCACAAGACGACTTTGGAATCAATTTCACATCTCACACCTCATTTAAACTCATTTTGGAGATGGATGGAGATGCTGTAATGTGATGGAGATTGCAGAAGCTGTGAATCCCGTAATTGGAAGCCCTCCAGAGTCTTCACTCACGGCAGACGAGGATGAGCAGGCGCCACTCATTAGCTTCACACAGCTCCTTTCTCTTCTCTGGAATCAGCAAAATTAACGCAAAATTCCTACCAAAAAAGAGCCAAATTACAGCCCGACGGAACAACTGAAGTTTAATGCTATTCCAGCACTCGGCACCGCCAGCTGTTGAGCGGTCGTTTATCTGGTTTGTTGAATGAACCGAGTTTGAACTGCAAAGAAGGAGCTGTTTTGATTCATTCAGAGAAAACAAAGCCGTTGCTTATCTACTCATTTGCCACATGAGCGTTCCCACGTCGACAAGCAAATGACAAGCTGTATCTCATTATGGCATCCGCCTTCAGTTCACCGTGCCCGATATAGACTCCACGTCGCCTCAGCACTGGCACATGGTTCGAGTGTGTGTTAATGGCTGCAAGTATACGGCACGACTACCTGAGCTATTTTAACGGTTCTGTTGTTCCACTTCCACCCCCCGGCGGTACGCCGTCACAATTCTAATTAAACTTTTTCCAGTCGCTCAAGGGATGGATGAACGGCATTAACAAAAGCCGCCAGTCGTCTGTGCAAACGAGTGCGTGGAAACAACACGGTTCGACTTAACTCGAGAAACTTTGCGATTATGATGAATGTCCCCAGCCCCCTCGACACCGCTCTTCGGCATCCTGTGCCACAGCCCGGCCTCATCAAGTATTCAACCTTATTCCACGTGCAGTCATGCTCAACTCCCACCGGCCTGGCCTGAGTGGATGCCCAAGGACGAGAGCGCACAGTCGAAAAATAGTTCACAACGCATGGCTTTAAGTGGTATGCTGGCTTTAAGGAAAAATCTAGTCTTTCCCGAGGTCGGCCGAAGGACGAAGGACGAAGGGTACGCCCTTGTGTCACACTGACGTCGATGTCGCCGCGTGCGATAGCTAATCGTTGGAGTAACACCCTCAGTCTAATGAGAGTTTAATGAGAGGATTAAAAAAATGTTGCCCCCTCCTCCTCCTCATGACAAAGCAATGATTTTCCCATTTGTTCCGTCTTGATGACTATGTGGCAGCACGATGATGGCGTATGATTGCGTGGATCAGGTGCAACGGCGCCGTCGAAGGAGGGGTCTCGGATATGCTTCGCGGTAATTTTATGCGAATATGTTCCTTCGTCTTAACGGCATCGATGTGGGACGTCGGCAAGGCGTCGGCAGGGTGTGTGAGCGGGTGTTAATGAAGCCGTGACAAACACGTACTCACTGCGAGGCGAACAGTCTTGTTCACATCATTTGTCTTCAGGACGGGCGGCGGCAGCGGCGGAGGGGTTGAAGGCTTTCGTTACCAACAATTTGTTTTCCCATTATGCTCGGCAATACGTCCGAGGTCCTGGAATTATGATTAATGGAGTTGAGGGTCCTGGATCGAGGCTACGGGACGTGACGCGCTTCTCTTTCACCGGAAGGGCTTTTGGGTGCGAAAGGAGGACCATCTACCCCAGCTGGCGATGGGCAAGGTTAGTTGCTTGATAAATTGAAGTGTCAGCTGGAAGCGGAGCAACGCAGGAATTCCTTATGCTTAGCATACTCGGTGGAGGAACATTTTAAGGTGTTTCACAGAAAAGAGAACAGAGAAGCTCATGAGACTTGAGATGGTTGGAACGAAGCAGCGGTGACTTGCAAGAATCGCTTGTGGCTGCTGCAAATTGATTAAGGAACATGCAAAATTACGTGTTCGGTGTCATTTCGAAACTAGAACGAAGCTGCGTCCATGAATGCGTCGTTTGTGGTTACGTCGTGGAAGCGGGCACTTCTGGGAAGATGACACTTGAGGTGATTTGCAGCGTGAAAATGTCATACGCTCCCATGCAGAAATCACGGAGTTCCCCGAATCCGGAAAAGGAAAGGAAGCGGAACAGAAACCTAATTCGAAGAAATTCCAAGAACCCATGGCCACATGTGCTGAAGAGACGAATATTTGATTGCATGTCAATTCTCAGTAGGAAAGACGTCCAATTGCAGTTCAAGCTGCGTTCACTGAGCCAGACGACAGACTGGATGGTCACTCTTCCACTCCGAAATACTTCGCAAATTTATGTCAATTGGGGCGAGCGTCTGGACAGCGATTTGGGTACCCGATGAAGGTAGAAAAAGTAATTTAATTAAAAGGGGCTCCAGCGGCAAACTGGTTGACAAACAAATCCGACACCAAGGTCATCAAACAATGCCTCCAAACCGAAACGAGCAGCTTGCTTTCGAGCCTGTGTGTACATGAGATGTCGAGCGACGTCAAATGAATGCGCAACGATCGGCCGAATGTCCACTGTGACCTAGGATGGTCTGCTGACAAGAGACAGGAATCCTCTGAGCACCCGAAGGTGGCC
Organism: Eristalis tenax; assembly: GCA_905231855.2. Lineage (NCBI taxonomy): Eukaryota > Metazoa > Arthropoda > Insecta > Diptera > Syrphidae > Eristalis > Eristalis tenax. Next base: position 38,886,157 of record HG993124.1, on the reverse strand, counting down.
AGAGTTTATCTCGGTGCTCAATCAAAGATATTTACTCCGGTCCAATTAAATGCATTCCATTCCTCTCCCTTCGGTGCCACACGATGGCCAGCGCACAGAGGAAGTCATGCCGCCCGGGGGGAGCTCATGCCAGATTCGGTGTTTAGACAAATGCACGCCAATCAATGCAACGGCAAGGCATATTCCCAAACACAGCACTCGACAGTGACTTGCCACAGTGTCGCCTGGTCTGGTTTCGGTGAACACACAAAGCGGAGCCGATGCAATTCTCACACACCTCAAATTAACTTCCACCTCAATCGGCATACATTACCTAGTGCAGTACGTGGTACAACAACTTCACATCTCGGAGGTTCCCGTCCCGAGCACACAAAAGCCAGCCGATGTGCAGGCACAGTCGTGTCCAAGGGTGTTGATGGCCATCTCCAATGAGTGCGGGCATGTGTCCTGGTTCATCTATGAGCGCCCGATGGGACCCAGATGAGCAGGGATGAATAATGGAACATTGAATGGGACCTGATTGGAAATACAATTTAGACCCGATTGCTGGCTTAGCTTTTTAGGGGGTCTCATTGGTCAAAGCGGCGGGGATGTGATGATAGTTGTAATTTAACATCGCAGCCAGAGGCAACGTTCGAAATCAATATGGCAGACGGAAGAAGATTCAAAGCAATTTGGCATGGTCCTGATTGTAAGTGTGATTGGATTCCGCTAAATCAGAGTTAATTGAAAGAGTGGGAGAGCCAGTGCACAACCCTGTGGGACGTCATTCTGATGCAGAATCACGTTAGGTCTGAGGGATTTGATTGGCTTGGAGGACAATAGAAGACTTACTCTAGGACTCCACAAGGCTTACATGACCCCGCAACAAAATTGTAGTCACTACAATGGCCTGCGAGTGCCATGTCAATGCAGTACCACCCAAACTGTGTTTGGTTTAGAGCGCATCAAGTCCTTGTGCTGAATGGGGACGGGCGGTATATTTATATTGACTAGAACAATGATAGAGCGGCGGTGGTGGCCTTGTGGATTGGTGCGTTGCCCTTACGCACTTGAGCCTCTGTAGCCCAGGTTACATACTCGGTACGAGTAAAATACTTTCCACGGTCCCCAAACGTATAGTTAAAGCTTCCCAAATTGGCCGTTCGGAGTCGGCAAAAACTGTAGGTCCCTTTCACTCGTGAGAGAACAATAGCACGCACAACACGAGTGGTTGAGAGAGATACTGAGATACTAGGCCCTGGGCCTCCACGGGCTGTAGCGCCACCTATATTACATTATTATTAAACAATGATACAACAGACACGATAAATATATTGGGTCCCCATGGGAAGAAAAAAAAAAAGAGGGCTTACATCCGGTCAATGGACATGCTTGCAACTCTGAATTTCTGTGTCGGAAGAGGTGATTCATGAACTTCTTGTTCAATGAGCTCTTCAAATCAGCAACGACAGCATCCGAAATTCGTGAAAACTAAGAAGTATAGGAAAAATCTTTACGAACCAATGCCTGATCGATGCACCAATTGCGGAACTTAATTCAAAAATCAAAGTCGTCTGAATGGCAAAAGGTTGGTATCAAACGACATGTAGAACTGCCGGTCTGAACGGTCTGCAAAAAAAAACTATGTTACCGTTGTGTGACATCTCAAACAGCAAACATGTTTCAACATCGGTTGCATTAAGTGAGTCAAAATCATCGTGTTCGTATGAAGGGCTATACTTCTCATTGAATTTTAATTTCTTGCCTGTTATTTAAAGAATTTTTTAGGCAAGTTTGAACCTGGTACGACCTCAGCGAGTGGTAGTAGTTATCGTCTGGCTCAAAGGCCTTTTTTTATGCATTGATTTTGACTTTGCATAGACTTTTAAAAACGTCCCGCTAGATTCACATAATAAAACACTGTGGTAGGACTTCGGTATTTTACACAACCAACAAATGAAATGTCTTCTATTTCTGGTAGCGCTCTTCTCTGGCTGGATGCTTTCGGTTACGCAGCCCAATTTAGTTGAGACACATCTTAACGACTGCCATCCTCTGGGCCATCCCACAGGCTCGTTGTAGAAGACTCTTGGTAAAAGTGTCAAGTTGTCCACATGGCTGAGCCACCTAAGCCGCTGTACCCGCAAATGCCTGACGAGACACGAGTGCAGTCAGTAAGCGTTGTTGATCCTCGGTTGAAACAAAGTGCAGCGCATTCATGCCCACGAGACGTGATAACAAATATGTCCTGGCCCTCCTTACTTCATATCTCAGCACTGGCATTTTCAAGAATTTTCTTGGTGTCGCCAAAGATGGAGCATTGGGTTTTATGCCCGTTTTATGAGATTACGGAATTCATCCTCGCTTTGATCACTTTCGTCCCCTTTTGTAGTACCGAATTTAGCCTTGTAAAGCGTCAGATCTCCTGCCAAAATACGCGCCTCTCTGTGTTTCAATCACCGTTTATAGACATCACAGGTTTTCGTCCTCTCCCATGCTCATCCCGCCGTTTATCCCCTAACGACTAGCTCACAGCAGTTCAAAGTCTCCGCGGGATGTGGTAATTATTTCACTCTCATTACCAGGGAATGGATTTTGCTAACTTATCTGACGATAGTATGGCCTTAAACAAACACGTCTCATCTCCTCCTGATTCCAAATATATGTATTTTATTTTGCCTTTTTATACCGTTTTTGCTCTTTTCTGCCTTTCCTGCCAATATTGAACTTTTCTCAGGAGAGTGTGAACTCAACAACCATTGCCCAGCTGTTTGGCGATTCAATGCGGTTGCTATGGCCAGATGAACTTAAGCGTGAGAAAGGTTGTTTTGCACCGTACATGAAGAAGAGTGGTAAATCACCGCAATCGTTGTACTTGAAAATGGTTCACGCAAATTGCGTCGCTTACGGTGTGCATACAGTCTGTGAGAGCAGTCACTACCCAAAAGCGGACGCCTTTGTATCGAACATTGCTGTTTTCAAGGAGACGCAACCTTCATTGCCGCTTCCAGTTCAAGCCGTAAGTCTGTTTAAAATTAAATCTGAATTTAAATTGTTACATTTACATTGCATCAGGTGTTAACTGGGGTACTTGGCTAGAGGCAGCAGCGGATTATTTTGCTTGGATCAACAAAATTGTAAGCGTTCTTGAAGACTATGCAATCTGTGTTATGTTTGCAAAGGAACTGATTGAAGATGAAGCAGAACAATCGCAGCTGGCGTAAATCAAAGCCAATTTTTTCGTTTTTAGTCGACCAAAAAAAAACAAATTTTCAAAGCATTACAAAAAATATGTATTTTGAGAGTCTCTACTTTTATTTTTAGCTCAACTTTATGCTCATCAAGGAACATCAATTGGCGAAGTGTTGCCGCTTTTGAACAGCATTCAAGAAGACATGAAAAAAAGGAAAGGGGAATTGCAAAGGAAGAAGTTTACTGCCACTTTCAATGCACATAGGGACTAAAAACTATTGAGCAACTTACAGAAAACATTGATGTTGATAATGTTGAAGGCTTCAAATGGGCTGCACTTGTTTCAGATGAAGTAGAAAGGTCATTTAGCTCTTTGAAGGCGCTTCTAAGAGACAGCCGGAGAAGAATACTGCCAGGGAATTTCAAAAAACTCTTGGGAGTTCATTGCTACTACAATTAAATGCGCACTTACGTTCCTTTTCTTATTATTTTTGTGTGCGGTGGCGCTTAACTGCCCCAGGTTTTGCCAAATTTATTGAGCTTAAACCTGATCTAACAAATCACGTAATACCGACAAGAGTCAGGAACACTGTCCTAGTAACTTGGTGATTACAGTTTACATTGCCATGGAGTCATAATTCAAGCCAGTTTCATTGCAAACCATGTTCACGCGCATGCATAACTTACACAACCTTATACATAACTTAGATGACGGCTTTGCACCGGGCGCCATTTTCTGAGGAATTTTAATGGCGTCCATTAAAGCCTTTCCCTGGTGATCACAGCACGCTTGTCAACACAGCGCGCACCCATTCATCAAACAACATTAGAAGACATGTCCATCGACTTGGTGTTGTCCAAACCAAATGACGCTTGTCTCGATCACTTGGCTTCCTATTTTCACCAGTTTGACCGAACGCACAAGGCTTTCGCTTGGACACAGCAAAAATAAAGGCGATTAAGCTTTGATTCAATGCTTTTCGTTTTGTATACGACACGTTGTAGTGAACCTGGTAAGCTTACAGTGTCAATTAAAACAAGCAAAGTTCTTGCATGACTGGATACGCGCATGTCTAGGCTCTATCAGAGATCATGAGAATCGCAGGTATTGTGATCTGAATCAAACCAAAAGCTTCAACATTCGGATGCGCACCAATTTTTGGTTAACCCTAGAGTAACATGCTCTGTAGGCCTTCCATTATTTCGTCCCCATGACACAGAGGGCATTTTGATAGTCCATGTGTTACTTCCAAAGGATGTCGTTGTTGATTGAAGGGACCAGTGATAGTTTGCGGTGACCAATAGGCCATCGGTATCGTGGTCGTCCTTATTGCCTTGTCCCTCTGGTGCGGAGCTGTAGCAGTGGTGTCCATGTGATCTACGTGACATAGCCATCCTTGTCGTTTAGTCGATAGACGAGTAACTGGACATATAATTTTTGTGGTTGCATCTTCTTCTTCAAATGCCGCCAACGCAAAAAGGACCGTTGCCACGATATAGCCAAGCACCTCCAACGTAGAAGTCGACGCACCAAACCACTTCACCACTGGCACCATGCAACGAATCCTTCGGCTGGACCACCCCATATTAGCATGTACCACAAATGGAAGTCTCTTTCTACACACATCCTCCAGACGTTCGACGGCCAAGAGCTCAACAGTTGGTTACTTGTTGAGAGTGCAAAGAAAAGAAAGGAGACTCCAAGCATTTAAATTGGAAATTCTTAAAACATTCAACGGAATTAAATCCACAACAATGGCCAGCAACCGCATAGAATCCTTAAAGTTTCCGCAAGTTTACCCCACAGGAAGAGCTGCTTTTTTCCCCGTCCAGATCCACCTCCCGGCGCCATGTATCATGTCCGCGTGCTTCCCTAACGATTGCAAATTGATTTCGAAGCAGGCACCGCAACAACGAAGCAGCCAGCAGACACGAAAAGGGCAAAACTGTAATCGATATCAATCTGCACTCAAAGTTCACCGGAAAACCTGATCCCTCCGCAAGGCTGGAGGCCGCCCCGCCGCCGTTCAGCCAGGGCTGGGACGCGCCGGTTGTGGTAGCCTACGATTAAACCCAGCCCCCACTGGTAATAACTTAAACTCCATGGCAACGACAAGACCTCCGACACACTAATTGGATTGCGTTACGTAGATCCGACAACCTGATGTAACCCCTGTTGTCGAAGTCGCCTTTCAGATCGATTATGCAAATAAGCGGAAAAAAGAAATACGACAATATGCGCCAGTTGGCTGATGGGGTATTAATGGCTGGACGACATCGGCGACGCACGTCAAAGTGTTATCAAGTCCGGGATCACGTGTCGAACGCGAAATCAGACGACGCATGCAAACACACAACACCAAATATCATACTTAAGCACTCGCACATTTATAATTACGGACTCCGCCTCCGCAATAGACACTGACCTCGATTAGGTATTTATTTGCAGAACCGAGCGGCATATCGACGCTCAATTATGCCAACGGCAAGGGTAAGCTGCCAGAAGAGGAGCGCAAACAGGGCGGTTGCCTTCGCCCCGGAATGAGCCATTCAACAGAGTCGCCACTCAATGCGGAATGTCATTAGGCCAGGCAAACACTCGACAGTCTCTGAGGGAAGCTTAAGCAGGCCAAGCGGGCTTTAAGTAAATTTAAGTGCGCAAGGCGGTGGGTGGAATATTCAAATATTCCGAAGAGGACTTAAACTCGGGGAGGAACAATAGCGCCGGGCGGCTCGGTAGGGTCGCCTCGGTGGGAAAGGAGAACTGTCAAGATTTGTCACTTCTGACAGAAGCAATGAATTCTGTTCATTCGTCATGCAGACTCCTGCAGAGGCAGAGTTTGCTATGATTTAACGCTTCCTCTACCGTTGCACGCGTGGAAGGGACACGTCCACAGGAGAACTCATAAGTGCAACCTGGGCAAGGTTTTCTCAAGAACCTCTCATGCTCCTGCTCGCTTTGATGAATATTCAAGGCGAGCTGAAATTAATTACGCCAAGGAGTTGGTAAGTTATGAAGTGAAAGTTTGGAAATTGTATTTGCTGGCGGAACGGGTGGCCGGAAACTTCAATGAGAAACTGGGGATCTTTGGGGAGGGCTGGGAAAATTGAAGGAGAATATTGTGTCTCGGGACCAAGGCAGTGAGTGCAGTGTTTGCGAGGAACACTGAATTCCTTCTGAAAAAATGATCCTTTTATTTGGTTGTAAAGGGTGATTTTTTAGCTATTATCTTCTTGGCAACACTGGTTTCAACAGCCGACGCACGTTTCGTGTTTTGTTTCACTGTCAAACATCTTCAGTTTGGTCCGTAATTTAACCATGAATCGTCTTACAAACGAACAACGCCTGCAAATTATTGAATTTTATTATCAAAATGCGTGCTCTGTTGAGAAAGTTCATCGCGACATCACATGTGTTCAGCGACGAAGCTCATTTTTGGCTCAATGGGTTTTTGTCGATTTTGGATGAATATCAGCCAGAAGCGTTGCAAGAGCTACCAATGCATCCAGAAAAAGTCACAGTTTGGTGCGCTTTATGGGCTGGTGGCATCATTGGACCGTACTTCTTCAATGATGATGCGAATCGTAACGTAACTGTGAATGGTGAGCGCTACCGTGAGATATCCAACTTTTTTTTTGCCCAAAATGCAAGAGCTTGACTTGCATGACATGTGGTTTGAACAAGACGGTGCCACATGAGTTCGGTGAACATTTTATTTCACGTTCGGGACCGGTCAATTGGCCGCCTAGATCGTGCGATTTAACGCCTTTAGACTTTTTTTTGTGGTTCTATGTTAAAGCTCATGTCTATACAGACAAGCCCGCTTCAATTGACGCATTGGAAGACAACATTGAAGCATTTATTCGTGAGATACCGGCCGAAATGTTGGAAGGAGTATGCCAAAATTGGATGGACCATTTGAGGCGCAGTCAAGGTCAACATTCGCATGAAATAATCTTCAAACATTGAATTATATGGACCGTACTATCGATTCAAATAAAGATTTCATGCATTTTTCTGAATTGTATGTGTTTTTGTTTTTTTGAAAAACTTTCCTATAGCTCTTAAAAAATCACCCTTTATTTCCTTACAGTTCTTGAGGACAATTTCGAAGAAGCCTTCCAATTGTTTCTTCATGACAGATCATTCACTGTCACATTCAAAGCTCAAAAAATAACGACTTGTTGTTCGAGTGTGTTTCCTGCGCATGCAAATGCAGCACTGTACCTGTGGACTGTGGCGGAAAACGCATTAATATCTGTATTGAGAACAAACGGATTCTCTGATGAAAGTACTGATAAATGCAACAAGAAAACGGCGAAATTGGCCGATCCATCCAGAGAAAAGCCAATGACAAAATTGCTGGAGTTGATTCATTTAAATGGAAGTGATTGCAATGCAGATCTGAGATAATGGGGGAAGAGATGTGCCACTTCTACGCAGATTCATCTGACAGACAGGCTCCTGTGAATACGTGTGAGCTAAGCGAAGCTGATTACTCCCGCCTAACACCATTGCGTTGCTCAAAACTCCTAACAAGCGTGAGTGAAAATAAAGAAGTATGCGTGACTTTAGAGCACAACCGTCAAAACCTGAGGTAAACTGCGATGGACGGGGGGGTTTCCACTGGAAAGACGAATATCTCTTCCTCCATTATCTTTGGTGCAGATGCTTTTGACGAAATGATGAGATCGAAAGAGATACCTCTTAACAAAGCTGGTGCTGGTGTCGCAAGTGACAATGCCTCAGTAATGGTTGATAAGAAAAATTCTCTTATTTCAAAGCTAAGCCAATGCTGCCCAAAGCTGCCACTCCTCCTCCTCCTCCGTAGCTAGCCATGCTTGCAAGGAAATTCCTAAAGAGTGTGAAGAGTTGCTACGGGGGTTTCTACGGAATGCAACAAAGTTCTTAAACCGTCAAGTACCCGTTGGTTAAGCTTACATTCTTGTATTGACCGGGTTTTAGAAAATGGGGATGTAGACAAAAGAAAGAAGACTGATTTTATTCCCGAGGAATTGGAGAAGGAAAGTAATAAAGCATACAGTGGTTGATGATTGAGTATTCGTGAACGTGGCCTCTAGACATTTTTTGTGGTTGGAACTGGAACGGCAACTCTTATGTTAATCACATGAACAAAGTTTGTACATATATGCCTTGAATTACGTACATGCGCATACAAATGCAATATTTCTCGATGACTGTGCCAACGCCTTAGCAGAGCGGCCTCATGTTATCAACATAAACTGTTATTTAATTTTATTAGACGTTAAGTAGGGTAAATCGTCCTAAAGAAAATTCACAATATTTTTACATCCTCATCATCTTCTGATCCGAATGCTGCACTAAAGGGGTCGTGGAGGTAAGCCACGCACCAGAGGTCCCCAGGCAACTTGATCCCCCGCCATCGACTCTAACTCTGAGTTATCCCCAAACGTAACGAGGCGAGTTTTGGACTTGGTCCAACCACTTCATTCTGGGTCTGCCAAGCGGTTGCCTACCCGACGGAATCGCATTCAACGCCCGCCTTGGAGGTCGTGATGATGGGGACATTCGTTCCACCAGACCAAACCATCGAAGCATAGCCCTCTCCGTTCGAAGAAGCAGCTGCTCGATGTTGAGTTCCTCACGCACTGCCGTGTTTATTAACGTATTTTGTTACCGTATTCGCGATTTAATTCTTTCGGTCATTACCCAAATTCCATGACCATGGCTGAGAGTTGGAACAAATACTGAGTTGAAAGCCGCTAACTTGGCATTGCCACCAAGCTCGGCCTTCCTGAATATAGATCTGCCAAGCTGTTTCAAAATTGACCCAGCTAGACCCATCCTACAGGAAAGCTCAGCATTACTCCTTCCATCACTCGTGAAAAAGACCCCGACATACTTAAACGCCTCCACCTGATTCAATGGAACAGGGGTTTTGGGGATGACCATAACCTGTGATTTGTCCACGTTGACCTTCATTCCAGCATCAGCACATACGGCCACCAAACCGTCGAGTGCGCGCTGGAGTTCCGTCTGGGAAGACCCATGGGTCATACAGAGCTAAGGGACAGCATCCTCCGGCCCGAAATGTCTTCGACTCCAATTAGGAAGAGCGGTTAAGGAAGAGCTCGCATCTGGCGTACACAACTGGAAGGGGACCTCAATCAGCTGATCGCGTGCATGTGTAAGCAACTAGCACAAGACCGCGCTGGAGAAGCATATTGACTGCGGCCCAGGCCCATACCGCACCGGACTGTAGCCCCAGCCAAAGAGGGAGAAGAAGAACCGACGATCCATTGCCCTGGCGTCCTTTCGTCGGTTGAATGTGGAAAGTATGTAGTTCAGCGCGATTAATTCACACCCAATTGAATATCGCTTTGAATGTCTGCAGCCTCATTTTAGGCAAATGCGCTGCGGCAGTAACCTGTGCCCCCTTCTTGATCTATGACTTCTGTCTGTTCTGTTTCTATTAACCCTTGCGCACCTGTTAGGACCCATATGTCCCACTCCATGAAGTACCAACGTGTTTTTGCTAGAAATGTACCCAAGGGGGTAGCTGATAAACACAACTTTTTTGATGTGAGTTCACTGACTGCAATTCGTGTCGAAGGGGTTAAGGTGATTCCCTTCGTTATTTAATATCTGTTCGCTGTCAGGTTTGGACACGCCACAAGTAGGTGTTTCATAGTTTCCCTCTCTACAGTTTTCAGAGCAGCGGTGCCCCAGTTTGTGCAGCAGATAGTTACATGAAAAGTGACCAGTAAGTGCACCTCACAGTATCCTTAGTTCAAGCTTGTTCAGATTTAGAGACCGACCGTCATGTTATTTTTTTTTTTTTTTTTGGAGTTTGTTCCTCTCTGTTCCAGAATGCGGATGCGGCATTCATTTGACCAGTTGCCTGTGTGTTGCTGAGGTTTTCGTGTTCTGGCAACCATACAGTTTTACCCACTTTGTGTTTTGTTGCGCTCCCAGACAGCTCTGGAGTTGAATATGAAGCTGTTTAGGGCTTTGATGGTATGTGCCAGCAAGTGTTGTCTTAGCTCTGGGACAGTCCTTACATCCGCGAGAGTGCAGCTGAACCTGAAGTTTGTTAAACTGAATAAATGAGAGTTCCCCTGGACACCATTTCCATCTTTGGTTGATGCTGCAGTCCGACATTGGGCCCGGCTTCTCGTACTCGAATCGAGCGAAGGAAATGTAAGTAGACACAGCTAACGATCCTTAGGTGTGAATCCTGTCAAAGTCAACGATGCACGACGGGAAATTGAACGCCGCTTCCTCATGTCCTCGCATGAAGCGCTCATCGGTGGTGTCGTGAAGAGTCGGCGGTAAAATTAAAATGAGATCACATCAACAGACAGCCATTCGAACATACTCGACAACTGAAAGGAATCATCTCAGATCTCACATAAAGCGAATTTACGACCACTTGGCGTATGAAGTTAATGATACGTTGCCGCCACTAAAAGCCGAATATGTAATTGTCATTCGCAGCTATTTACCGCCGCTATGGCCGGGCGATGGTGATAAAAATGTAACAAGCTGTAATCCCGTGCAAAAATGACTAGTGAAATACTTGTTTCATTTGACGGTTATGCGTGGTGGGCCACGGTTATGCGGATATAGCAATCGTCAGCGGACATTATTCGGTGGGTTTGCACTTTGCTCATCCAATTGAGTGCCGGATTTCCAAAACTGAGGGACCCCAGCGACAGTCTGTTAACTACAGTGCCCTTCAGACTCTTTGCACATGACATTGAGACTCGCACGACTTCATTCGGACGGAGAAATATTCGAGCTGTCCTCTTGTTTGTCCAGGGCCATTTGAGGGGTTTTCTTGACAGTCAAGGAAATGGGATTCTCTGATTGATGTCAGAAAATATTGAAGAGAGAGAGAGCTGGGGCAGAGGCAGCGACTGAGTTGGTACTGTCCACAAGGAGATATAAAACTCCGAGCATCACTACACCAAAGTCGAAGGGAAAGGAATCAAACTTCACTGCGGCTCGACGGTGTTTCCAGAGCCTTCTGGTCCAAGATGGCAAAACTCTGTCATTTATCTCTAAGGATCTAACTTTACCCTGTGTAGGGTCCCTGGGCACAAGGGAATTCCAGGCAACGAAAGAAGGAAGGGGGCGAATCTACCACTGGAACGAAATCTGGAGACACATCACCCTCCATTGAAAGCGCTAAAATCAATCCTACTGCAAGACGCCCTAATCAAAACCAATCGTAAATGGGAGGAATTGCGACACAAGAGCCATGAAGAACTAAAGCCTTCCTAGGATTGGACAGGAGGCCAGAAGGTATAATCACTGGCCATTGCCTAATTGGCATTAAGGCCAGAAGACTTGGCGCAGCCTACAATGACTTCTGCAGAAGCTGCAGGGATGAGGACGAAGAAGAAACCGTGCTACCTTACGTCGGAACCTGGCCAGCCCTTGCAGAGATAAAAAAAAAACACATGGGCAGGTTTTTCCTCAACAGTCTTGAGGACATAGCAAGCGAAACCTACAGGATATCCTTAAATTTCTAAGAACCACCAACTGGTTATAAGGATTAGTCTATTTACCAATAGAGGGTGCAAATCAAGTATTTTAAGAATGTCAGCGAAGTGTCGGGGAAGAAGCCGATAAAAGTGACGGCACAATGGACCTTAAAGGTCTAAGTGAGGCAACTTGCGGGTGGAACTTGTCAGTCACATCTCCCTTTCTGTCAAACTGTGGTGAATGGTGCACCTCACTCAAGTTCCTCGAATTGTGATTATGAACGTGACTAAGCATCATGTCGGCCTTAAGTCCCCCTACAGCTCTGACTAGTTTGATATTCCACTTTAACAGTCTGTCCCACTGTCCACTTTGTGCCTTGATCACCTCAATACTGCTCGAGGTCGCAAAGCGATTTATAGTGAAGGGCTTTGTGTGGGATAGAGATTGCTGCCTAGGCGTTAATCTAGGAAAAACGGATCAAGCCCTCCTCAACAGGAAATATGAACTCCTTGACTTTGAATCTCCCTCAATAAGTGGACCTGCCTGAAAGACAGCTCAAAATTTCTAGGTCTTACACTGGACACGAAGTTGAGCTGGAAGGAACCTGTCCAGAAAGCCCCCATGGTTCTCTACTTAAAGCGGCTATAGCGTGCCGCTACTGGCTATTCATACTGCTGGAGTTGCGAGTCGGCCTACGAGCAATTCGGCGCCAACCGCTCCTGCACCTTCGTCGCTTAATTTAGAACCTTCACAGAATGTGTTCCGTCGGTCTGTAGATTTAAATCCCAGAAAAATGTCTCATGCTCAGGTCGACTGCCAGTGCAACGTCAAGTATAATCTGCTGCTTCTGCACATCATGAACCAGCCTGTAACTGCGCCGTTCCTGTAGAATTCCACTCATAACGCACATCCTTCCTGGCTACACACTCAGCGGCAGGTACTGTCCATTGGGACTGCCAGAAAGGAGAGGGCAACTTCCGTCGAGTGCGATTTAGTGGACCGCGCACAATAAGGACATCAAATGTAAACCGCTTGATAGAGGGAGTGCTTGCGAGGCATGTGTATGTATCAGCGGAGCACTAAAGACTGAACAAACTGCTCAATCCCCTACCGATAGACCTAATCGATGGGCCGACAGTAGCCAGGACTGTCGGAAATTACTCCGTTCTGGCCACACCACAATCCTAGGCAGATCATAGCCCCCGACCTAATGTCAGTTAAACTCCTCTTCGAGAGGGATTTCTCAACCAGCATCCCCCAGATCGTACTGAGAGTCTCAACTCAAGACGCTGGAATGGATGGTCCTCTGCGAGTATTTTAACGTGCAACTCATGTGGGTACAGGGACTGACTGCCACTATGAATGGGACGAACTCGATAGAAGAGGTACTGGCTCCGTAATCTTTCCGCGTGATCTGCCATCCATGCTTGAAACGCAACAAGCAGAACTATGGCCTACTCTTGATCGTCTGCCGACTCACAGAACTCCCATGGGCACAGTGCCATAGGAACTCACGCCTCTAGACTAGACTTCCCTTGCAACGACTTGCAGAAGCTGCAGAGGCGAGGTAGAAACTATTGTACATCTACTCTGCTAATGCAGCGATCACCCCTCCCGCACTTTATAATATAATCAATAATTCTCTCGCTGCGTTGGGAATAGAAGGTTTCGTCCGCAAGCTGAAACCAGAATCCTCCAATCGCAACTGGGTAACTGCCTGGTTAGTGAAGCAGTCAACCGGGAAATCCTCAAGAAGGGGTTATCTCACCACTCGTATGTCTGGTAACAATAAATAAACTCTCGTTGAGTTTAGACAGCAAGACGGATAACAGGGACGTTGTAATCGGGCTAATCGGGCTAATTTCCCTCACTGGTGACCAAAATCACAGAGAGGCCTTTATCTAGAATTCAGACTGTGGCCTGAACGTGAATCATACGAAAATGGAACTCATGTCGTTTACCACGACGACCAAGATACCAGCCTTTCAGCTTATTCGGCTCAACAATCCGTCCCATTCTCACGTTCGACTCACTAATATGGTGACAAAGCATACAACTTGAACAAACTGAACAAAGTCCGGAGATCAGAGTCAGATCAGAGTCAGATCATGCTCCATCGAAGCACTGAACGTACTCCTACATCTTCTCCCACTGGAACTTTACTGAATTTGTAGTTAAGTGGAGCTCCATTAGAAGCAGGGAAGCGGGATGTTGGTCGGCGAGACCGTATAGTAGACCTCTGGATCTCCTGCCTGAGAACCTAACCCCAGCTCCGCAGCCACCACTGACAGTTCGGCACAATGCCGGTTTCCATCCAGAGAGGACAGGCAAACCCAATCGCTCATGCCGGACTATCTACATCTGATCTACACGATTGGCTCCAAGCTGGACCACTGTGTAGGCTCAGCGGTCTTCTCGACGAATTTCATTCTCTAATTCTCAGCTCTAATTCTTCCCGCCCCCAGATCATTCGAGTATCTTAAAGGCCGACGCGTTGTTCCAGAGGCGCGTGTAAGTTTCTTAGTCTACAGCCGTCTTTATGTCCGAGCCTCCTAGTTCGAGACAGAGCAGAATACCAGGCCTTTTAAAGAATAAACTAGGCCGGGCCTAAGACAACTTGCTCTGGATGACTGGAAGCAGCTTGCACAGCACTGTCAAAAATCGGCGACAACACTCGCTCAGGCTTAGACCCTCATTCGGCCATCGGCTTGAGATGTAAGTAAATAAGGTACTGAGCTCTTTCGGGTGTAGTAAGGAGTCTATGGAGCTCTGACCGCCGCTCCTCCAATCCCGATCAAAAATCAGTCAATAGAGAGGTAGCCAGAGATCGACTCGGACTCGGACTTTCCCCGGGCTCTAGGAGAGGAGGACATAGCAAACCACTCTTGACAGCATGTCCAAATCGAAGGACTAACATTTTGGCCACCCCACATAGTGAGTTGCATAAAAAAGTGACCGCAAACATTGCGCCCACCCCTGACACTTGGCAAGCGAATAGGGCACGCTTTATGGTCTGCCCGCGGTATTTTCCCATCGACCACTGAAATTCAGGTAGGCGCCAAACCAAGAAAAAATCAATTTCAATTTGTTTAGCCAGCGAGAATGTGTCACGAGTTGGGTGGGAAAAAATCCACAAGTTACATGCAAATTAACACCACAAGCCAGTATCTCCCCCCGAACACTGCAGAGGCAAGGCTCTTTGCATCTGACCTCGAAGCTCCATCTCACCAGTGCCGCCACCGCCGAGCATCCATTTAATTAAAAAGTCAAAACCAGACCGCAGGCACAGAGGCGCACAACACCTGCATAAGTATATGCAAAAAACAAGCAATTTCGTGTCGTGTAAATATTTTCTGTATCGTCCCCGTTTTGGGGCCGCCTTGTTGTCCCTTTTCACTCTTTCGCCACAAAGAGCAATTGACCTGGTGAAGCTGAAAATGGGGACAAAAAAAATACCCCTGTCAAAAAGGACGAATCACGAGGTCGTAGAGTTCATCCGAGGCGCGGTTAAACGCTTGCCGGAGAACCCTTAGCATATGGCGGTGTCTTGAAGAAGGGAACAGCACTTGTGCTCTGGAATGTGATGTGCCCTCGCGCCTTGTGTCGGTTCAGCGGAGGAATCCAATTGAATGGTGTGCTCCGCAGCATGCCTGGGATTGTTGCAGGCGCCTTCCTTGTGGCACACATCATGTGCTGACGGGTTGCCATTCCTATTCAGCCACGTTGGCGGGTCTCTGCATGCATCGTTTGATCAGTGTATTGGCTGTGCTTGTGCTTTTGCCGCACATTGGATAGTGTCGGCGTTTGCTCTCGGGGGTGGTCGTAAAATGGCTTATGAAACACGAAATTTGCAGTAGTGGCAGCGGCGAGACGAGACGGAAGGCTGTAGAACGATGCTGTCGTTCGTTCGGATGTAGGTCGTTCTGATTTTATGAGCTCGTCTTGAATTCCATTTGACATTTGAAGGACATGGCGCAATGAAGCGGAGCTGCTTTGAGAGACTAAAATATTCATGACAAACTTCCGGATAAGGTTTCGTCGTAAAGCATCACTTTGAGCCGGGAGAATGGGTGGCAATAAGCATGCAAAGCATATGTTGCGGTGCAAATTTCAAAGATGCGCCATTCTGTCTGAAATTTCCATTTAATTCCATATGAATTTTCCAATCTAAACTTAAAATCCGTGTTGCATAATCGTTTCGTTGAAATTCTACGAAAAGGATTCTTAATGTTCGTTCCAAGTAAACCCCCCTTGGTATACAAAAGACAAGGCTTTCTAAAAATTTAAAAAGAAAAAGAAAAACCCTTCCGATTATGCGACTTTTAGCAAATTATGGAAATTTTTGTATGTGTTTTTTAATGTTGCATCAAACCTTTGTCGTCGATTCACGCCTTAACGCATGTCCCGATTTCAGCCAATCTTTCACAAATCTTTGGCCATGGTCTGTACACGGTTTGTGTGAAGTTTGGGTAAGATCGCTAAACGTATGCGTGTGTTGTGCGTGCGTGAAAAAAACACATCGTACATTTAGGGCTTTTTTTTCGAGAACATCTACCACCAGAAATGAAGTATAAAATATTGCCCCCTGAAATTTTTGACAACCATTTTTTATATCGTTCTAAAGCTAAATTGACCAATCAGAGAACGGCATATACGTTACTTCGTGAACAACTGCCAAAAAGCCTCTGAAATTCGTCGATGGAAGTTCGGAAAAATGTGAGAAATGACAAAATGACAAAAATATTTTCACAATTTTATTTGTCTCTCTGAAGTCCGTCTCAAGCCTGACCAATTGAATGAATTGTACGCTTCGTAACTAAACTCCAATTTTTTTTAGAAGGAACAACCCCTTGGAGAGTCTTTACTTTGAGTTTGTTATGACAGTAAACAGGGCGCTATGACAACCGTAGGTATTGTGTGAGGTCCCACGGACAATTATGTGTACCATGTTATAGGCGATTTCCATTTTCGGTTCTTTATTCGATTTAAAACAAGAGACAATTGCAGTGAACTCAATTAAATACTTTCCAGGGATTAGATACCAAATTAGGAAGAAATATCCTTTCAACATCTCCATGGCTGCATTTTAACTCTCGAGGAAGACGAGTTCACTTAAACGTCACTGTACTGTTTAGTGGTCCTGTCTTCTCATCCATTCCAACGGACACTCACCAAGAAGACCAATTTATTGTCGTCTGGGCGCACGAGGCAGTTTACTTTAATGTTGTTTACCTTTTCGCTTCCCTCCAATTGCTCGAGCTGGAGAGATGTTCAAATTTACTCTCGATGAACTTTTCCTGCCATAAACCAGCTCAACTGCTTGCGGCTAGTCGCAGTAAGTATTATGTTTGACTGCCGGTGGGAGTTGATTTTCCAGGTTACCCTTTTGGTAATTAATCGCATGGATTAGACACTCAACGCCTGCAGGCACATCCCCTTGTCAAACTGGATAGCCGCCCTGATTGAAAACCGAACACAATTGCCAGTGAAACCTCCGTTTGTCGAGGGCTAGGACTAACAAAAGTGATTCAGAGAAAATCCCGATCTCGAGCAAGGACACCATTCAACAGGGACACAGAAATGTGTGTGTCACCTGCTCGTCGGATTCGTCTGTCAAGCAGGATAAGTCCTTTGTAGGCTCACATCATACCGGTCTTATGTCACCCTTATGTCACTTCTTAGCCTCAAATCTGGTGTTCACAGACTCCACATCGTAAAGAGCTTATATCCCCACACAGGCCAGCTTCGTACCCGTACCGTCACAGCAGCGGCAGCCCACATATAAGATGAATCATAAATAATGAAAAAAAAACCGAAAATCCTTTAAGAACCCTGGCATAAATTTAAAATTTCCCATCATTTCCAATGAATGTCAAGAACCGTTCACCGCATAAAGTATTCATGCAATAATCAGATACAACATTCGCCATTTGTTACGCACCCGCTTGCCGGGGTCTCGGCATTGACTTCGGCTCAGATGTGTATGGGCTCTCTCCGAGGAGCCATAACAAGTTACACTCATCACCTTAAGCCGCAGATCGCATCGCTCCGCCACCACTCACTGTGTGTGCGTGGGCGAAGTGCGGTAATGAATTCAATATCTAATCCTTGGATGGCACTCGAAATATTGCTTCGATTTGAATCCACGATACGACCCATTGTCTTGCACGTGTTCGCGGGAAATCACGCGAAAGCATCTCGGATCCTTGAACAAATGAACTTTTTTCTTTTGCCCCGCTCGTGGATGACGGATTTTTTACGACGTATTTCGTGCACATTTCAGGGGGGAGAGGGCTCTGATTTATTTCTCGGCTCGGTCCTTTACTTGAAACCATCTCGACTCGGGAGCTGAGAAGGATTCGCGAGTGGGGGGCACTGGGATGGGAGCAGAACGTGCTTTTAATTATGGCCATGCAGTTGTCTTATTGCTCGTGAAATATGAAACTGCAGGATTTTTGAGTTTCCATTGCTTCCTCTGCACCCCGGGGAAATGATTAAGGGCGCTGGGCGATGGGGCAGGACGCTCGGATCTGCTTTTCCTTGCACGGACTGGAGTTGTGGGTGATTTAACAAATTAAGTTTGTTCAATATTTTATACATTGCAGTCCTGTCAGCGTGTACAACCTTAAGCGCAAGTAAACTAAGACCAGTATGATCGCCAAGGGGTGACCCTACAGCTTTGGATGAGAGAACATTTCATTCGACCAGTTATTCAAGAATCATTCAAGAAAAGCCTGTCGTACGACAGGTAGAACGTTATGTTGCCATATGTATATTTAGCTTCCATCGCTATATGGCGAGTTTGTTCCTTTCGAATTAAGTAACAAAATCGTCCGCTCCGCAAAGAGAGAAGGAACTATGATGTAGTCGAAGGTCCAATTGAGTCGTCAGGAGTCGCGAGAGGTTGCTCTTTCCCTCCGCCTATGAGACAATGGGGATTGCACATCAGAGAACTGTAAAATTAGGCGAGAAAGTGAAGATCAAAGAACCAACCAAGTACCAATCTTCCGGGAGAACTGTTGTTGCTGACAATTTTTTTACAACTTTTGAAAGTGTGGAGAGACTTCGAGAAATGGGACCGGCCTTTGTTGGAACTATTCGACGGAATAAGAAGTGCATCCCTGAAGAGATGCTTCCGGATCGTAGTCGCTCAACACAATCAACTATCATTGGATTTACAGCTAATGTCGCAACAGTAACTTACGCGCGTAAATTTGACTGAAAAGAGCGCTGATTATTATTGATCTAGTGGAAATGCTTTTCGTTGCAATAACTGTGCAGTTTCATCAAAGAAGCACAACAACAACACATCGTCTAATGCATAACGCATATGCTCTCCAAGCAGGGAATTCCGAACTAGAGAGAAAATACGTACATACTCGTAAGTACACACATATTTATGTAATTCCGAAATCAAAATTCATTCTTGTGAGTGATCACTTTCAGTTTTGTGGAAAATGTTTGTTAGACTGTTCACCTCCAACGAAAAACTTTCCCGCATTTGCTGCAACTTTTCCACAAAAAAATGCCGTATACTGAAATGACAGTAGCTTTCCAACGCATGTTCCAATGGAATAATACAAGTTACGCCATCTATCAGCAAAGCAAAGTAATAGACCCAGTACATTATCATATTTTTCCCAGTCAACTTTTTGAACTTAATTTTGTATTACTTTACATTTAAGTATACATTCGTCACTTGTCCATTTGGCAACAGAATGTATTGCATTATTTCATGCTGTATCTGTTTTTTTTTATTTATAGTATGCGTATGCAGTGAAATAAATCAAATTATTATTAAAAAAAATACGTTCCGGCATCTGCTCCTCTTCTTCAACATTGCGTGTCGATTGTCTGAAGAGATCATAACTCCAATTTTATCCGCCTTCTCAAGTCCCACACATTGCGTTGCGTAATCATCTTCGACCTTCCCACCGAAAAGTGAACATAGTTTTTACTGATGAGGTGTAATTTTGAATTCTCCTCGTTCACAGGTCCTAGGAATGTACCTTGAATGGAAATGCATCTCCGAAAACAAACCCAGAATTGAACACGATTGGACCGCCTACAAGTGCAAACTACCACGTCCACCCTCTACATTGGGATACCACTAAGCTAGGTTGAAGAGGCTAACTGCTGTACGGAGGGACAGCAGTCACACTTATGCCGACATAGGCCCATTGTTGCTTTTGACAAAGCGAAGAAGGTGGGTGACTACAATGTTTCTTAGCTCAGACAGGTCATCGAAAAAGTGGGCCTCCAGAAGTCTGTAAATCTGTGGGAAGAGACTCCACCTCGCTCCTACAACTTCTGCTTAAGTCTTTGTAAGGAAGGCCTAGTCTAGAGGCGTTTTATGAGGGTTCTACTATTTGGCCTGTTCCATCTAATCAGGTTAAGCGATCGTTTAGTACCGATCGTAGGGCAGAGTTGATCCTGCGCCAGCTGCCCATGAGTGATTCATTTTGGGCAAGTATCTGTAGCTTTAGCCGATGTTTTATTGAAGCGATAGGCATGGAGGGTGGGTCGCCACCCGGAAAGAGTACAGAGCTTGTGCCCCTTCTAGCGAGTTCGTCCGCTTTGCAATTCTCTGAAATATCACAATGTCCCCGCACCCACCTTAGATGGATGTTACAATAGTTGGCCAACTCGTTACGAAATAGGCGGTCAATAAGAGCAGTCGTGGAGTTAAAAGTGACTAAGTGCAGAAATTTGATCACTGCCTGGCTGTCAAAACTGATGACGATACGCTTGCCAGGATAGAGCTTCCTTAAGCGCTACAGTTTCATCCTGAAAGCCGTTACAATGATTCTGTAAACGGATGTTCAGATCCTTGGAAAAGACTCATGCACCCACACACGTATCCATCTTCGATGATGGACCCTCCATCGTCTAGTCTTCAGACTCCCAGTATGATCTGGGGTAGTAGCTGGTCGAGGAGTTCTTCTCGCAGAGGAGTTCAGGTTTCGTGAGGTCTGTATCGATCCTGCTGAGGATCGTTGAGTGTCCCGATCGAAGTTCTTTCCAGTTTAGCACCGATCTCAGGCTGATCGTCGTCAAGCTGTTGTCTGGCTCATTAAAGAGTATATCTAGCGCTTCGGATGAGGCAGTCCTTAATGCTCCACTAATATACCGTCTTCCTCTAATACACCCATCCTCTGACTCGTCAAAGGCGAGAGGTTACCACTTCTCCACCTCCCAGGCGGAGCATCAAAGGCGCACATCACATCTCCTTAACATCTCCATTTTCCTGGGCGCTAGCGAGTGCAGCAACTGACGCTCAACAATAAATCCTTAACCGTCAAGCACCGCAAAGCGACTCCTCTATGTTGCTCACAGAGTCTCAGCAAGTGAAGCAACAAAGACCCCGGAAACCGTGCATCGTCGGTCTCATGATGACACCCATTGAACTTTGCATGCGAAACATTCTCGGGAATAGGGCGCGCTCTTCAAGTAATGAAAAAGGTCTTTTCATTGCCTGCAGCAAGGAGCCCCTGCCGCTCCGTCACCAGCGATAGTTTGAATCCTTTTTTGCCGTGACTGATGCCGTGGTATCTGGTGTCACCACTTTGTCCTTGCACAGTGTCGCAGTGCCACAGTGACAAAGGTTCACTCGGAAGGCGCTCGCTTAGACGTGGGTGGCTCTTTAAGTTAACCTTGTCATCTTGCGCCTTTGTTGCGAGCAGTGGAGGGTGTGAATAGTGAAATTTAATACACCACGGCACACACGTCTCCCCTTGAAGACCAGTTTGACACCCGACTTGTGATCTAGGAATGGCGCCACCACCCTTCGTCGCCAGGTCGTCGGCAGTCGATGAAGCACTCGTGTGTGCGAGAAATGTGACTTTTTGTTGACTCAAGGAGCGACGTGGTTTCTGTGGACCTCCACTGACACCGGCGCCGTGCGTTTGGGCCACAGCTCAGTTAACAGCAAATATTTATACTTTGGTTAAATCCAATTTCCCTAATTGACTAATGATGGGTGCGTTAGATTCCCCACGTCGTCGCACACGCTCACGATGGCAGCCAGAGCGGATGAGCATGTCGGCCGTCCATGTGGAGAGTGCTCGGGGCTGACGGGTGGTATTAATTTCTTGGGACTTCCAGATGAAGTCTGAGTGCTTCCAATCTCCAATCGAGCCGATAAAGTTTATTTGACTTGATTTGATGATGGCCAAAGTTCTCCGATAACTTTCGTAGATAATCACCGTTATTGGGGAATATTGTACACTCCGGACTCTCTGCACACAGTAAAATGCTTTTATTATGGGACCTCGGTTGTGTGAGGACGGGGTTGGGAGGCGGGCAAATGTTACTTGTTCTGAGTGTTTTTGTTAAGTGGGGCGGGTTATTAGGTCTTCTGTCTTCTACGGATTATGTCTTCTCTCCCTCAAACTATCGGATTCGGGCAAAGTGTTTGAGTTACGGATTGGAGAAAGTGTGACGAAGCGAGGAAGCCATTTGTTGAGCGTTTAATAATCTCAAGCCGTCAACAAAGACAACTGTGGCAAGAGGAGGTGAGCAGAACTTGTGAACAGGTGCGACAATAAGACACAGTAAATGCTGCACTCGGTCGTGTGTGCAACTTTTCCAGCTGAAAATTAAATAATATTAGGTGAAGGTTTTTTGATCGTGGTCTTTCCTTCGAATTAATTGAGGTACGCTGCACCCGTGTGGAGGCATCAAACAAACCACACAACTGTACAAGCCAAGCTCAACAAACTGGTATCAGCATCACAGGGGCAACGAGAGCAATTGCAATGTCGGGCTTCAGCTTCGTGGAATGAATCAGCTTCAACCGCCCAGCAGAAAATGTGGTCAGATTTCCAAGGCTAAGGGAAATAAAGGGTGGTTAAATTTTAAGGCGATGTTGATTTTGAATAAAACACAAATTATTTAGGAAATTATAGTCATTTCTTTTTATTATGATAATATTGGTATGGTTCATGGGAGCATGGGCTTATGTACACAGGGTAAAGTTGCTGACTGCATCCAACCTGGTAGGATGCCAGCGCGATCCCTGCTCATAAGTCAAGTTGACGTACAGCCTCCCCGCGGCGCCCCTTGATAGCCATCATAACAGCCGTTGTGTGGTGAACTAATATGCGCAGCGAACCCTCTGCCGAGGGTTAAATTAATGGGCCTGTCCTCCCAGTTTGGAGGTTGTGCGTGAGGTTAACTTCCTCACCACGTAAAAACAAAATACGAGTTCAGAAACAACAACCTGCCTCGGATACGGACGGATCTACTGTTGACGACCCTTGCAAACGGAAAAAGGACAATGACTTTCGGTTCTGCACGTGGAATGTGAGGTCCCTTAACAGACCGCGTGCAGCCGATCAACTAGCGGAGGCCCTAGACTGCTATAGAGCAGACATAGCCGCTATCCAGGAAGTGCGGTGGAAGGGGCCGGGCAAAAAGAGGATGAGAAACTGCGACCTCAACTACGGCGACTGCTACAGGGAAGGAGGGCAGCGCTTATTTGGATGTGGATTTGTTGTTCGAGGCAGACTTAGGCAAAAAGTCTTAAGCTTTAAGTATGTAAGCGAGCGCCTCATAACAATCCGCATTGAGGCTAAGCTCGGGAACATCAGCCTGATTTGCGGAGGAGAAGGATGACAATAGCAAGGACGATTTCTATGATCTCCTAGAAAGAACATGCGATCAATGCCCCAGCTATGATGCCAAGATCGTTTTAGGAGATCTCAACGCACAGCTGGGCAAGGAAGAAATCTTTGCTAAAGTTATCGGAAAACACAGCCTGCACGACAACACATCCGGAAACGGACTCAGGCTGGTGGATTTCGCCTCGGGGCGTTACCTCTCTGTAATGAGCACACGGTTCCCACGCCTCAACATCCATAAAAGGACCTGGTGGTCACCTGATCAATCAACCGTCAACCAGATTGATCACATTGCGATCGACGTCAGACACTCCTCCAATATTCTCGATGTCCGAATTTTCCGAGGAGCCAATATTGAATCGGACCATTTCCTTGTTGTAGCCAAGGTAAGAATGAGGATATCGAGAGAAATACGGAGTCGAGACAGGACACCTCGTTTTGACCTTGGAAAGCTACAATCGCAATCGATCGTTAAGAACTTGTCCGACCGAGTCTCCCTGAAACTCTCCGAAAGTTCGACCCAGCCTACAACCACAATAGACCAGGAAAGGAAACGTTGTCAAGAAGCCATCAAAGAAGTTGCCACTGATGTGCTGGGTTTTACGACACCACCAAAGAAGAACCCATGGTTTGACGACGAGTGCAGGCAGGCACATGCAGCCAAACAGGAGGCCTACAAGACAACTCTGCATCGAACAACGAGAGCCGGATTCTCAGAAGGAAAAAGAAAGAGAACCAGAAGCGCGCGGTCCGAAGGAAGGAGGTCCGAAAGTTTTACCAAAAGGTAAAACAGTTATCCGGAGGGTATAGACCTCGGACAGAAGCCTGCAGGGATGAAAATGGACAACTAGTAGTAGAGTCGCAGTCGATGCTGAGAATTTGGAAAAATCACTTCTGCAGACTGTTAAACGGCGATGACGACACAAATTCCGCTGTCAGGCAGAATATTCCACTTAATTTGGACGAGGATGACCGAGAATTCCGTCCCCCCCCGATTTAGGCGAGGTCAAGATAGCGATATCTAGACTAAAGTCGAACAAAGCTGCTGGAGCGGACGGACTGTCCGCGGAACTGTTTAAAGCAGCTGGAGATGATCTGGTTGGGCGCATGCACCAGCTCATCTGTAAGATATGGTCGGAGGAAAGCATGCCCGATTAGTGGAATCTCAGCGTCGTTTGTCCGGTCCACAAGAAAGGAGACCCTTTTGACTGCGCCAACTATCGAGGGATCAGTCTCCTTAACATATCGTACAAGATCCTCTCTGCCATCTTGAGTGAACGCCTGAAACCATTCGTCAATAACCTGATAGGTCCTTATCAGTGCGGTTTCAGGCCGGGAAAGTCCACCATAGACCAAATTTTCACACTGCGGCAGATCCTGGAAAAAACCCACGAGATGCAGATCGACACCCACCACCTCTTCGTCGATTTCAAGGCCGCATATGACAGCGTGCATAGAGACGAGCTATACAATGCCATGTCTAGTTTTGACATTCCAGCCAAACCCGTCAGATTGTACAGGATGAGGATGGAGAACTCTCGCTGCTCCACCAAGGTCGGTAACGAACTCACCGAGACCTTCAATGTCAAAAAAGGTTTTAGACAAGGCGACACGCTGTCATGTGATTTCTTCAACATCATACTTGAGAAGATCGTGCGAAACTCAAATGTCAACACTAGAGGCACGATCTTCCAAAAGTCCGTTCAACTGCTTGCCTACGCGGACGACATTGACGTGATTGGACGAACACAGCGGGCTGTCAATGAGGCTTTTGCTAGCATTGAAGCGGAAGCGGCTGAAATGGGTTTGGCAGTTAATCAGGGCAAAACAAAGTACATGCTGTCATCACGAAAGGACGCACAACATCGACGCCTCGGACAGAGCGTCATAATGGGCAGCAGAAACTTTGAGGTAGTCAAGGACTTCGTCTACCTTGGCTCTGCAGTAAACAGGGACAATAACACCAGTACCGAGATCAAGAGCAGAATTACTCTTGCCAATCGCTGTTTCTTTGGGCTCAAGAGGCAATTGAGTAACAGAGCCATCTCTCGAAACACCAAGTTGACTTTATATAACACCCTAATCATCCCCGTCCTGCTCTATGGCGCAGAGACATGGACGCTATTGAAAGCGGATGAAGAAGCTCTTGGACGTTTTGAGAGAAAAGTTCTGCGTGCGATCTTTGGTCCTGTTTGTATTGATAGCGTCTGGAGAAGGAGTTTCAACCACGAACTGTACGGGCTGTACAGCGGCATGCACCTAGTTAAGCGTCTTCGGATCCGACGCTTAAGATGGCCAGGTCACGTAGAGCGGATTGACACCACAGCTCCGGCCCGAAGAGTCTTCGATTCCGAGCCTTTGGGACAACGCATAAGAGGGCGTCCTAGAACGAGATGGCGCACACAAGTGGAGAAGGACCTCAACCACCTTGGGGTGCACAACTGGAGGCAGCTGGCGAAAGATCGTGCTGGCTGGAGAGGCTTGTTGGTTGAGGCCCAGGTCGCGGCGGTGGAGACTGGTTTTGGTGTAACCACCAGTAAAATTGCCGTCCTTGGGCTGACTCTCTCCTATCTCGAGCAGAGATCGCTCTACTGAACCGGAGGAGATCCTCGTGACTTCGAGCGACATCCCGTTCATGAAGTCGCCTCTCCACCGTTCGGCGTACGACATGGAATATTACAGGACATCCGTGTGGATCCTGTATTAGGGGAATTGTGTCGAGGTAGAGCAACGCCTCGGGAGGAATAAAGCCGGTAAGGCGCACTCTCTCATGGCACATTCCGTTGGGGTAGTAAGCCCCAAAGATCAGACTGGTAGAAGAAGTCATAGCTCGTGCAATGTGTCTTCTGATCAGCTTAATAATAAAATTATCTATCCTCTTCACGTTTGCCTCGTTGTACAGGACCTCGTTGGAATAGTACTTCTTGTACTTATACTCGGGTGTACTATACAACCGAAGACACTGTCTCTCGAACAACCACATCTTTTCCATCTGGGAAGGACTCCCGTTGAACCACAACGGACAACTGTACGCCATAATTGGCCGGATGAGGGCCATGTAGCAGATTACCTTCACCCTGGCATCAAGTTGGCTGCTGTAAAACAACCCCCTTGCTATAGCAAAGGCCTTTTTAGCTTTCGTCAGAGCAATATTTATATGTTTGTCAAAATACAGATATTGACCCAACCAAATGCCAAGATATCTGACTACACTTTTCACATCTAACAGCCCTCCCTGTGGGTCCAAAATGCCGATCGTACGCCAGTTTGTGCGCGTAACCCATGATGCCACGTACAACGGGGTTCTGAAAAGGATAGTTTCACACTTCAGGATGTCGATAATCAACTTCCATTCGTCGCACGCTGAAGTATAATTGAGGTTCTCTGCCGTTAATGTGCCGAATTATCTCATCCTTTAGCTCTTGAATTGTTACTGGCTTATCGACGTACAGCTTTTCTTTCAAATAACCCCAAGGAAAAAAATCGAACGGTGTCAAATCACATGGTCTTGGCGGCCAATTGACTTCGCCACCACGTGAGATAACACGGCCATTGAATTTGTCGCAAAAGGGCCATTGTTTCGTTGTGGTGTGTGGCAAGTGGCACCGTCCTGTTGAAACCACATATCGTCCATATTCATATCTTCCAATTCGGGCCATAAAAAGTTCGTTATCATTTCACGATAGCGAACACCATTCACAGTAACTGCCTGAACGGCCTCATTTTGGACAAAATACGGCCGATGATGCCGCCAAACAGTCACTCTTTGTGGGTGCATTGGTGTTTCGACCATCACTCTTGGATTATTCGCCATTCGCCCAAATGCGGCAATTCTGCTTATTGACGAACCCACTGAGGTGAAAATGTGCCTCATCACTGAAGATGATTTTCTTCGAAAATTGATCATCCACTGTTGCCATTTCTTGCCACCATTCTGACCATTGACGACGCTTGAAATGGTCAAGAGGCTTTAGTTCTTGAGTCAATTGCACCTTGTAAGCGTGTAAATGCAAGTCTTTATGCATAATGTTCCTCAACGACGAGCGTGAGAGGTGCAATTGCTGGGCACAACGACGAGTTGAGGAGGACGGCTCTACAGCCACACTATCGCGAACAGCAGCAATATTTTCTGCAGTACGGTCTGTACGAGCATGCACTGGTGTTTTCACATCTCCTACAGACCCGGTTTGCTCAAATTTTTTCACGATTTTTCCGATTGTACGCACAAATCACGAAGTGCACGATATGCATTTTGATTTGAACGCCCATTTTCATAATAAGCCTGAATAACTTTAACGCATTGCTCGATTGTGTATCTTTCCATGGTTCAAATTGAGGTAGTCTTGAAATTGAGAAATGTCAAATGAAATGCAGAAAAAAACTTGACGTTTAGGTGTGGTTCACATTCAACATCGGCCCTTGAAATGATCCCTTTATAAGGGATACGAAACAGAGAACACTTTTTTTCATTCATCACTTCCTTTGGTTACATCCTTGGGCTTGTCTGCAGAAGACTGGTGGCATTTATGAACATTAAGGTAAGTTAAGTTTTAATTACATATCTCTATTACTTTGACTTTCATTAACACTAAAATACAATAGAGAAAAAGCTAAATTTAACGTAAGCTAAATAACTTTGTTGTTTTGAAATAACTTGTTTGTTTGACTTTTGTTGTGTTGCTGCAACATTAAGCGTCCTTTTTCCGTACTCGTTCTAATATCTCGGAACTTCATTGAACTGCTGTTGTCTTCTTCTCGTATTCACTGCTTGTTGCGTCGGAGTTCTGAATGTGTCGTCGTTGCAGAAGTGGGCAAGAATTTCTAGATTGTAGATCTGCTGAATATTCAGAGTATCATTGAAGTCTTTGACTCCAGGGTGTCTAAGGTTTTGCACTATTCTTTGCAGGCGCACATGTGTTTTTTGTAGTGATTGCCCTTGTGGCGCTCTTCCCCACGCTAATGTGCCATACCTCAGATGTGATTCTACTAAACCAAAATAGCATTGCCCAAGAATTTCGGGTGTGCAGACATTTTGTAGGTTGAAGAGTGCGTAGGAGGTAGCTCCATTTATCGGTGAGTCCAAGAGACTTGTATGTTGACACATAATCGATGTATCTTCGCATCTATCATTTTTGGATCTGTTTTTGTGCAAACATTCTATGTCGGATGAATACGCATTACCTTCGTCTTCAGAGCGTTAACAATTAGTCCATGGTCGTGACACCAAGCTGTGATTCCATTGAATTCTATTTGTAGTAAGCTTGCAGCTTCATTTACGTTCCTATGGCTAATTACAACCGCTGTGTCGTCCGCGTAGGCATATCCCGTACCATGCTTCAGCACTGACATCATATCATTGGCGTAGATAACAAACACGAGAGGGCCCAGTTTTGATCCCTGTGGGACACCATATAAACATCCTCATCTTCACTTAGGAATCCACCAATCCTTACTTTAGACTTTCGGCCGGTTAAGTAGTTTGCAAACCATGCTAGAATATTGCCCCGAGCTCCAATCTTTTCTAACTGCCTCAGTAATTGGACTGGCGAAGGCTTTTTTAAAATCTATCAATATAACCACTGTACTTTGGTTTTCATCCAGGCTTTGATTTATTTGATTGGCAAAATTAGCCAGCAACTGGTTGATGCTCTTGTTTTTGCGAAGACCATATTGATTGTTGTTCAGGATTTAAAATTTTTCTACAAATTCGTAAAGCCTCTTTGCCAATACTTCCTCCATAACCTTGTCGACAGACGATAGAATTGAGATGGGTCTGTAGATCACAATTTCGTTCTTCTTCCCGCTTTTGTATATCGGCCGCACTATTGATGTTTGCAAAAGCTGCGGGATCGTTGCTTGGTCGAAACTCATGTCTATAAACTTCGTTATCAAGGGCGAGAGGTATTCTACGCTTATCCTTAGATCCATTGGCCTTACGTCGCCTATTCCAGCTCACTTGTTGCACCTTAGCAAATGGAGTATATTTTTAACCTCGGTATCGGTAACATATTGTACACATACTGAGTTTTGAACACCATTCGAACTGCCACAGAATGTTTTCTGCCTGCACTCATGGACTGTATTGCAAATTTGTTCACTAGGTCATTACAATTTTCTTCTTGGGCAAAATTCTCTTTTATTATGTCGTCTAGATTTTTCGACCTTCTTCCAAGTAATGCGTTTACAATCTTCCACGTCTCTTTTGGGTTGTTTGAACACTCTGGGGATTTATGTTTGTAAAAGTTTAAATATATCCGCTTTATTTTTTGTTAAGTTCGTTTCTGTATAATTTGTGCTCTTTGTGATAATCTTGATTTTGTCTGTTGTTTTTGTACCTTCTGTATCTTCTATAAAATACCTAACAATTACGATAATTTTTATTATTTACGATTAAAACATGACCACAGTGATGTCTCAACGAATGTCTCTTACATGTTACATGTTTCTGGACTTAAATAAGGGTATCGTTTCTTAAGACTTATTTTAGCCTCATAAAAAGGTATAATGTAATCTTTTGTGGACTTACACTTGGAAACAATTCTACTTGGAAATATGTCAAGCGTTTAAAGAAGAATTCCGGTGCCGTGAACAAAGGCCATTTGAATTAAAGCCATTATGGCGTTAATTCTCCTTAAAGTGAGAGCTTACACCATAATTCAATTTCACTTTTAAGTGAGAACTAAAGCCATAACTCAAATGCGAACTATCCCCATATGGTGTTAATTCACATTCCAATGGGAACTAATCCCATAACATTAATTTAGCTCCAGGCGCCTGCTTGACAGTTGTTGACATACGCTTAGCGGAGCGACGAAGTCGCGAGTTCGGGTTAAACACTGCGGAAAAAAAGGTTAAAATTTAAAATTTTAAAAATTATAAATTTCTAGATTTAAAACGACATAAGTCCAAGTTCATCATTTTTTGGTCTTATTTCGTTGGGTCTTATTTCGCATCATGCACGCCCATTTTGGTAGTCTATGGAAAACCTGAATAAAAATAAACTTTGCCAGAACCTAGCACCAACATAACATGCTATAGTGACCCAGGGGGGCTACAGGGCAGCATGCGCCCCTATTCATACCCAACTTGTTTTTGCATTTCATTATTTGTAGGCATTATTTTCCTTTTCCTTTGTACATCCAGTTGATGACTAGGGCCACTTTCTCAAATGAACTAACGCCACATGGATTTAGTTTCGAAAGCGGAATAATTCACTAGTCATAAGGCCGAGTCAAAAATGCTACGAAAACAAAGGCGATGCACATTCGCACTCCATCAACACCTGCAGCAGTCTTCCAAATTTTTCATCGATCACCATCATCAACCAACAGCAGCACGAAATCGAAGTTGTCAGAAGTATCAAATACTTAGGAATTACCATCGACGAGAACTTTCCTTGGCGTGAACACATCCACGTCCTGCGCCTGCGACTTAAGAGCACCGTCTTCGCAATGACGTATCTTAAGCGTTACACAAACGTAGGAGTGCTTAAGCAGGTGTATTACTCATTAGCAGAATCGCGCATCGGATACGGCATTGTGGCCTGGGGAAACGCAGCCTGGATAAGATATCTAGCACACAACGTCGTCTTCTAGAACTTGTTAGACACTTTAACACAACTAGATGTCAAAGCTCAAGGTGCCAGCAACCATTAAGTCACACGCTTAACACCAGAAGACGTGCCCAAGGGATGCTTGATGTTCCGAGAACATACAACTTGTACGGAGACCGTCCCCAAATTTACGAATTCGCTGCCACAGTGTCTTAAAGTAATGGCGAATTTTAAAAAAAGAAGAAAAGAGCTAAAAAGATTTTTAATGGAAATTCATCCGATGAATGGCAGCCCATGTCCCAAAAGTATGAACACAGTTACTGCAACGAAAAAATGCACGCTTTAAACCCACAATGACTGCAACAAAACACTCAACTTTAACGACTTGAGAAACTCAGGCATGGCGCGTTATTTATTTTTGCGTGTGGCCTTTTGGCCTATGGGACGAACCACTGTGCTGCTGTAAATTTGCCACTGGACCGCTTAAAATGTAACCGTGTCCAATCTCTCTTCCATGAAATCGTACTGGTTTATCGACCCACGATACAACAGTTTGTTGTAAGTTGTAATGCAGATTATGTCAAGACCAAAGGAAGGAGGCTTGGTCGGGGTAGCTGGCGGCAGAGTCCACGATAAAAACTCATTTTTATGATTCCCTTGTCATTGACTGTTGGTGACGTACAATTTTTTGCTTTCCATACAATCTCCAGCTTCCTAAGCCAGCTCCTCGAGGCAAGTCTTCCTGTTCAACAAACGAATTCTGTCAGTTGGCATGCAAAGCATTCTCCCTCAGTCGCGCCAATCCGTCCAGTGAGTGCTAGTGGGCTCCAATATTTTCTATCAAGTTGGATTGTGGTCGGAACGAACGTCAAGTTGGTTAGTTCCAATTCCGCACATGTGTACGTACGCCAGCACACCACCAGGCACGAGTGAGAGGAGGAAGGCGAGCTCAAAGTCCACCCTCCGGCGGCCAGTGCATTGAATGAGAGCAATTAGTAACCACTAGCTAATCTCTTCCGTTTCCCTCTCGAAATGCTTAACCATCTGCAAATGAGGCCACACCCCTTCTTGTGTCAAAGTACCATATCCAGTCTTCATTTCCCGTTCCCGACATTTTGCAGAACGTCACAACAAAGGACGCAAAAGTCCCGCCCGTCGCCACCCTCACTCAATGCGCTCCGCTCCACGTTCGCCGATCTAGGTCAGGATGAGAGCAAAAAAAAATCGATTCCAATTCCGATTCCGATTTTCTGAGCTCCTTTGCACAATTTAATTCCGAGCTCCGACGAAAGAAACTATAATTTTTCATTTTCCATAGCTGTCCTCGTCGCATTCAGACGCGAGCGACGCAGCAAAAGGCTTCCCTTCCCTGCAACCAGCACGCGCTGCACCGCACAGCATTGGCAGGACTCGAAACAATCTGAAAATGAACCTAAAATCATTTTCGCTTTAATGCACTTTGTAATTGTGATGAAAGTGGAACTCACCAGATGTGCCGTGCTCTGCTCGACTCTGTCTGTTGCTGGTGGGGGCCATGGGGTGATGGGTGGTGGTGGTGGTGTTGTTAGTGGGCCTTCACGTCGTCGTCGCAGCCCGAGTTGTGCCCCACTTAGAACGTAATTACTAACCTTGCGGTTGGCCAAGGGCAGCATCACTTGCCAGGCCGTTTCTCGTGCAATTCATGTTATCGATTTTGATTGAGAATCCTCGCAACTGTGTGTACACCATCAGGCGGCCACTGGACAGGCGAGTGGCGAATGGAGCCCCGTCCTAAGCAAATGTTGCTTTTTAATTTTGAAATGTATTCAAATGAATACCTCAGTTCGGGGGTGCGTGGATTCGACCGTAGACGTCGTCGTCGTCGTCGTCGAGTAGGTGTGATGTTATTTTTCAATTTACCACCGCGCTGAGAGGAGTCCTTCCGACCGCGCCCTTCAATTAAATTTAGGAATTCAGAGCCTCGGGTGCGAGTCGCTCGAGGAGATAATGAAATTAAGTGTGCTCTCTCTCCGGAGATCGATTCGGCTGATTAAGCTGTGCCCGTGCCGGGGGGATGACGCAATCGTGGCCCCTCGTAAGCCAAACCCCGCGCTGCGGTTTGTCCTTGCCGGGCTTTCATTTATTTTCAAGTGATTTACATTCGAGAGATTGATGATGGCGGAGCTATCGTTAATCAACGTGAATCTTCGGTGCGGTGTTCAGGTGTTGCTAGGGAGACTATGCTGCGTGGAGCGGGTTGTTCAAATGTCGATGACTGCAGGGAGGAGCCGAAATCTCTGCCGGACCCTGGGCAACTGGGTGAATTATCGAGGAGCTAGTATAAATTGACGGAAATTAATCTTGGTTTTGTGTGGTGTGAGGAGAAGTGCTTAAACTCCCGCACTGGACCTTGAGGTATCCAGGGATACCGACCTGCCGTCAAATTAAACTGAAGAGCACTTGCAATCCGGCTTGAGGCGCTTTCTAGTCCGATCCATCAGGAGCATCTCCGTCTGTCCGAGGAGCACTCACACACAAAAGTCATGTCAATCAATAATCCAATCATTTTCCTAATTGCTTATCGCATTGGACCGGCCCTTCGCTCCAGGGGTATAAAATTGCCATTGGAAGCCACTTACAGGCGATGTGTAAAGTAGCCGTTCATTAGTCCAAAAGACCCATCACCACTACCAAAGCCAAACACTCCACCCAGTCGGTCTCCGCATGCCAACAAAAAAAAAAAAAACAACGACTCAGCACAGTCACTGGCAACCAGAACACGTCCGCACTTCTGGCTCATTGCTAAGCATGCACGGCAATTTAATTTCCTTTGTCTTCGACAAGACACAAAACCATCCACATGGTCGCTGTGACTGGAAATCGATCGCTGTGTCGATGTTGGCATCCTGTTTGCCAATCGAACTGAAAGGACACGACCCAATAGACGGGGATGGACCCACTGAAACGCGCATAAGTGGCCGACAGTGATGGAGATGAAAGTGGACAGAGACACGACCTCCGCGTGTGCGTGTGCTCTTTCACGAACTGGGTCGAAAACAGACATAAAGTAATGTTTACTTGATAAGTCGAGATTTGCCGTGTCCTAATTCCATTTCTGAACGATCCTCCCTATCATCTCAGCCAGGCCAACCGCCTGAATTGCACACAAATCCTCGATGACGAGCGATGTGAGCAGCAATTCACGTGTTCATTCACGAAACTGTCCTCCGACCGAGGAGAGGAGTGTCCTCCTGCTGGCACCCGACGACACTGGGCAACGTGTCTAGTCGAGGAAGTGTTAGTTTCAAAGATTATTTTTGCACTTCACTGCCAGACGGGGCAAGGACAGGCCAGAGACCGGACGGCTTAGCGCCCAAGCGCCCGTATCGAACTTTGCAGACTTTCTCGGAAGACGTTGGTCTCCCTTTTTTTTTGACGCTGTCAGACAGCGTTCGTAGGTGTGTTTGTGTGTCAAGACCACCCGTGCAGCTGGCAGGACGAAATAATTGCCTTCAGCCGGATGTTCATTGTTCGCCTTGAATTGGCAAATCCATGCGAGAGGCCGGGACGAACGGCTCAATGATGGAGATTTACTTCGTCGCATATTGGCTTTTATGGACGCACACGGGCACTCAGAGCGATGGAGGCAGGAAATAAAAGGATATAAACTTTATGATTAAATTAAACTTTTATTACGTGAATAATTCTTGCCAGCCCTTGGACGGGCGCATGTGTGTGTGGCGTCGTCACTCTGGGATAATAACCAACAAGTTGATCCGTATATTGAATAAATAAATGTGTTAGGAGGCACGTACGGGCATAGGTAGACGTGTGGGTCGCAATGAGGGACTGGGTGGAGGCATGGAACGTCCTTCAGTTGGAACCGTGGGAGACATGGGTGTGGATTGGAAATGCTGCGCAAGCAACAGTCCTTGGGGGACTGTTTCGAGCAACTGGGGGTGCTTCTTGTTGGGCAAGGGCTAAGAAGCTGACTGGGCTCATCAATCTGATGGCGCAACGATTGTTGAGTGTAGTGGGCAAACTGCCACTTGGAGGGAATTGTAGCTCGAATTATGTGCCATGTCATCCAGGTATTTGTGGCACTTTCATTTGCTTGAACAGACAGAGGCTTTGAATCTGCTCGCACTAGTGATCCCTCTCAAATGCGCTGGTAGAGAATTCCACAGCCTACCGGCCTGAACAAAAAACTGGCGTTCTGACTGAAGGCTTGAATATCTCGGTTGGATTATCAGCCAAGATCCTGGTGATTGGAAGAATGTAATCTTTTCGAACAGATATGCAGGCTGTCCAGTTCGCATTAGGTTGTTTAGAAAGCAAGGCGTTCTGATTTTTAATAAGTTTTCGAAGGAACATCCAGTAATTTGTATTGAAAATCTTGAAACATGGACTATTTCTCAATGATTTTATCTTCATTGACAGAAAATGCTGCGTGACCCAGAGCAATTTTGTATTTATATGATAATAGTTGTATTTATATGATTGTCCCAAGATAGCGTACGATTCAAGGTTATTCCACGATTTTTTGCAGTAGTAGCCCACTCAATGGGCACACCATTAAGAAGAAAACGTGGTAAACAAGTAAGGTCGAAAGCCTTGTTATATACAGCAACACCTTCGGACTACGACGCAGGTCTTCTCTTAATGACCAATCATAAATTCGAGATAAATCATCGTTCATGTAATTAGTTGCACTATCCATTTCATTAAGCGGTCGACTTAGAAATAGTTGAACGTCGTCGCATACATGTGAAAATTGCAGTATTTAATAATTTCAGGCAAGTCATTTGCGTGAAAATAACGTGGGCCCAAGAGTAGACCCTTGCGGAACCCCATTTACCACGTTAATGAAACTTGAAGATCTATCACCAGCGATTGCGCATTGTTGCCTTCCACTAAGATACGATGAGATGCGTTTAATGGATGAAGAAGAAAACATAAAGTTATCTCCCAACTTTCTGCACAGGATAGAATGGTTGACTGTGTCATGAGATGCCTTAGAGAAGTCAAGGAGTGTTTGCAATGTCGGCTTCCACTAATAAAAGAGCAGTATTACAGCTCCTTCTAGATCGAAGACCCGACTGATCACTGCTAAGGAGGTTATTACTAATTTGGTAATGACGCAATACTAACTTCCTCAAAACTTTTGAAAAGAAGGGCTAAATTCGGTGGCTTTTCTCGACTTATTTTTTGGGATGGGGATACTCTTGACTTTCTTCCGCTCTGATGGCAAGCTTGAAGTAGTTAAACAACTACTAAAGACATGCGTAATATATTTTAGCGTGAATGGCTGTAAAAGCTTAGGGTTTAGATTATCGAGAAGATTTAGATTAGAGATAGAATGGCTTCAACAACATCTTCTCTTCTCGACTCTATGGAAACGAAAACCATCCTCCCGATTTGAGATTTCACTTAGCTCAATAGGATGATCAGCTGATGGGGCACCCGGAGCAGTGATAAAATCAGCATTCAGCTTTTCGCAGTCAAGATCGTCAGCGGTTCTAGGGCTCTTCTTACAGCGACCAAGAGGAGCTGTTTCCATAATGAGTTACTTGAAGCAGATAAGTTCAGCTTGCTGCTATAATGAGTGGCTTTAGCTGCTCTAATTGTTTAAACAACTCTGTTACGTAGGCACCGGTAGGTTGTCAGAAACTCATCAATGCGGCACTTTTTCCATTTCACATAAGCTGCATTACGTTTCTGCATGAGAGCCAGAATTTCCGAGTTCAACAACAAGCCTTAGTTCTTAAAGAGACATGTCGTATGGGAGGGATACTTGTTGGTGGAAAAAGGCTACTTGCTCATGAACAAACTGTATGCGATAGATTTGATCCCATGGAATTCGAGACAGGAAACCTCGCGGTTTCTCATAAATCTGGTTGCAGCCCCCTTTAATTCATCCGTCCACTCCGTCCACTCCATTACCCGACGAGCTGCACCATTTTTGAGAGACAGTAAGATCTAGTGGCAATTGTTTATTGACAAATGGTTCAATTTTCATTAAAATCGGTCCTCGGGATCAAAAGATTTATTTCCAACTCTCCAACGGGGCCACTGTGCGGCGCCTTCGATAGATTCGAACACTTTTGAGAACAAGGGAGGAAAACAACCAAAGTAGCGTAGTAACCAAAAGGCTTTTAGCAGGTTTTTGTAAAGACAGTGACTTCAGCTTAAAAGACACCGAATTCATCTGGCATCCTGGGACCAACCAAAGTAGTCTGTAGTGCTTATTCTTGATGTGACTGGTTTTCCTTTCGGAATAAAAATAACTCGTGAGACCCACCTAGAGCCGGGAATTGTATCACATTTCAAAGATTGTCTTGGGAATGTCCCCGAAGTGTCAGGGAGTAAGTTATCTCGGCCAGGTGAGCATATGGCCGATCTTAGACTGTGATTGAGTTTGTGTCAGCAGTCCAAAATGCGTGTTTAATAAAACTTCCACAGTCCAACAGTTAATGTATAAGAACGCTTTAACCAAGGTCCCGCAACTTTGGGCGAGACTATCGATGTGTGGTGACCTGGCGTTGTACTTGGTGGGAACTCAGTTGCTCTCAAATTATTTCAAAGCTGACCCCTTGTCGGCGATGTCTTCCCTTAGACGGTGCAATTGACCGAGACACAAACTACTAAATCCATGTGATACTCAGTTTGGATTTTTCATTACAGATTGGTGAGTGTTCTGGACTGTCTGTTTGTCCTCAGCGAAGCGACTTCAGTAGAAGACTGTATGCTGTGCATCTTCCTCTACGTTTGGACATTCTGGAGAGAACAAACTGTCGTGTCTACATCCCTACCCTGCCAGGACAGGAACTGCACAAGTTGGTAATTAAAGTTACCCCTCTTCTCTCTTCTTCGATGACCATGTCCATTGTTATGTGCCACCTTCTAGTTGTGAAGTTGTCCCAACTAGTCTGCTATTAGCGTTGTCCTCTCATCTTCTTTGACTTGTTCGGCGTGCTGCATCCTTTTGTCTTACCGCCTAGTAAGATTCTGCCCATAACCAGGCCCAGCGATGTTTGGAAGCGCTCGAGAGAGAGTACCAAGTGCGATGCCTTCTCGCTGGCGGACATAATGTGAGCTTTGAATTAAAACCTGCTGTCAAGCACAACTCCAAGGTATTTCACTAATTCCAGGCCGGCAGTTCCCAAACAGTCCTTTATTTTCCCGACTGCCGCAACTGTAGTAAGCTCCGCTTCTTCGCTGTGCTTAGATAACCTGACACCTCTTGTTAAAAACTCTGTAAGCCTAAGCGATCGATAGGCCGGGCTTTTGCTGTCTCTGTGTGTAGTGAACACCGAGATCAAGCCAGCGACTAGAGTTTATCGCGGCATAGTCGTTCAATATGCTCCACAATTATGGTCCAATTATCAAATGATCGTTGTGGAACACCCGTCTAGCATCTGGTGCCATCGCCAGTGCTACATTTGAGCTTTCTTTTTCTTCACTTAGGGATAAACGCTGGATAAAAAAACTTGTCCTGTGCTGAATTGAACGTATCATCATCTTCTTACCCGCATGCTCCACTAAAGGTGTCGCGGGTGTAAGCCACTAGCGAGAGATCTCCAGTCAATTCGATCCTTCGCCATCGACTCTAACTCATCAGGAGTTATGCCCAAACGTACCCGTCGCGGCTTTGGAGTTGGTCCAACCAACTCGTCCTGGGTCTGAAAAGCGGTCGCCTACCCGCCTTGGAAATCGTGATGATAGGGACTTTCGTGCCACCTGACCAAAACACCGAAGCATAGTCCTTTCCGTTTGAAGAAGCAGCTGCCCAATGTTGAGTTCCTCGCACACTGCCGTGTTTATCACCCTATCCCGGCGAGTAATTCCCACAACAAATCTCACCTCAGCAGCTTGTATTCGCGATTTTATTCTTTCGGTCATTACCCAAATTCCATGACCATGAGTGAGAGTTGGAACAAATACTGAGTTGAAAGCCGCTAACTTGGCATTGACACCAAGCTCGTCCTTCCTGATTACAGATCTACCAAGCTGTTTCAAAATTGACCCAGCTTGACCAATCCTACAGGAAAGCTCAGCATTACTGCTTCCATCACTCGTGAAAAATACCCCGAGACACTTAAACTTCTCCGCCTGCTTCAATGGGACTCCCCTAACCTGCAGAGTGCACTGAACAGGCGTTTTGCAGATGACCATAACCTCCATTTATCCATGTTGGCCTTAATTCCAGCACCAGCACATACGGTCACAAACCTATCGAGTGCGCGCTGGAGTTCCCTCTGGGAAGGTGTGAGGTGATTTGCAAAAAGAAGATGACTTACCCTCAACTCTCCCAAAGTAAAACATTCATCGCCTCGGCTGCCCCGCAACATCCAGTCCATATATACAATGAAAAGAAGAGGTGACAAGACGCACCCTTGGCGAAGTCCAACGCCCGCGGTGTTAATAGCACCGTTAACCCGAACACAGCTGCTACAGTTTGTGTATAGAGACTGGATGGCCGTCAGAAGGGGACCATCAATCCCAAACTCCTGCAGAACACTCCAGAGCTTACTCGGTCATATGCCTTCTCCAAATCCACAAAACAGCTCTAGATGGGCTTGGCATACTCTCAAGACTTCTCAAGTACAAAAAGGCTGATCGGTTAATTCTGCCGGGATGGAAGCCGCACTGTTCTGCAACACTTAGAGAGAGACTTGCCCTAGAGATATGCCCCTGAAGCTGGAGCAATCTCTTTTGTCCTCGTTCTTGTAAAGAGGGACAATCACCCCAGTTGGCCAATCGCCGGGTGTCTCACCACGTTCCCAGGCCACTTGAACGACACGAGAGCCATAAGACTCCCTCTTTACCCACTGCCTTCATCATTAATCGCCGGATTTCCACACCGGCGGATGTGACAACTTTTAGCGGCTCAATCGCCAAAATGACTTCCCCCACCGTTGGAGTATTCTCCGCCTCACTCAAGACTACGGGTCTGCCATCCTCTATGTCCTGTTCGAGCTCCGAAAGGTACTCGCTCCGTCTGCGTAAGATGTCCACCTCATTGACAAGCAACTCACCGTTCTTGGGTTTGACTCCTTCGATGACGTTGCGTTTCCTTCCTCTGAGTCGACGAATGGCTTGCCAGAACAGCTTCTTCTCAGATTGAACGCATTCAAAGCTAAATTGAAC
Organism: Eristalis tenax; assembly: GCA_905231855.2. Taxonomy (NCBI): domain Eukaryota; kingdom Metazoa; phylum Arthropoda; class Insecta; order Diptera; family Syrphidae; genus Eristalis; species Eristalis tenax. The sequence goes on along the minus strand of HG993124.1, from coordinate 38,846,208 downwards.
TCTTTACAGCAAGGAAGGCGTGAAATTCGGTTTAAAAGTAACTCTGTGTTGGCCCTCGGAAGAAATGCACGTTTATTCACAGGACCCAACTCAAACTCTTGACACACCCACTAATCATTTTAAAAACTAAATGCCGCCCCAAGTGTTCAAAGAAGGGTTACCTTGAGGAGACAATTACCCACTGCCGGCGCCCCAAGACAATGTGACTGGTCACACCATTTGTCAAACTATCAAACTCATCAATCACCCAGCGCCCGTCGCACACCACGCCTTTGGATCACACTGTGCCAGCGGCACGATCCCGGCCCATCTAATAAGCCCACATCGGGATGAATTTAATTGAGACAAAGGACACAAATGCCGAATTCGCTTAGCTCCGCAATATGCCAACGTCGTGTTGACGGGGAGGGACACATTTTGCGTGATCCAACACCCACTCGAGTGGGGGAGGCCTCCACCTTCGCATTCGAACCCTCGACGGAACTTGCCTAATGGCATGGCGAATGGAAAATACCCGGGACGTAGACAAGCAGCTAGAAAAGCCTCCACCAGAGCCCATTAAAGGCCGAATTGTTTGCTTTTAATTGTCTGACGTTTATAGTATTGACGTCGGCGCCTGGTGCTCGTTTTGTTGAGCTAGCTCTCCATGGCCGCCTGGACGGGCAGGCGGAACGGGAGGACTGCCTTGCCATTATAGATTCCTGTGTTATTTTTGTTTCCGTTTCCTCAGCAGCCCCGGCCTAGTGGTGGCACCCTTGACTGCTTCAACAAATCGATTCGCAGTCGCGGGAGATGTATTGATTTACGAGCATCGACGACGCAAAGTAAGGCATTCAAATCGTGACGACCGTCGTTAGACTTGAGTGTCAGACCCTCGTTGCCTGCTCCCGCAGAGGACAGGCAGTTGGGCAATAGGCAAACACACCAGCCGGCCATTAGGCGACGAAAGGAAGAGGATGAAACGAGGCGAAGCCTTTTTGACTTCTCTTCTCCTCGCCACGGCCGGGCGGTGCGGCGACGGTTTGGCACGGCTTCCAGTGGTTTGGACAAGGCAAACATTTCCTCCCACGGACGACGAGGAGAGGCGGCAATTTTTCTTTGTTCCGTTTGGTGTTTCCCTCCGGTTCCGTGGAACCTCATCATTAGTGCGATCAAACCGGGGTGGGTGGCATGGACGGCACGTGTGGTCGATGGGAGCTGCTGTGTCTGTCCGAAGAGGTCTGCGGTGAATGGGGGGTGTCGACCGGATCAAATTGGTTTCCTTCAGTAATCCTTTGCGTCACCATGTCAACGGCTTTTCGGCTGCACCTTGTGCGGGCGGGTTGTGGCGCTCCGTCATCGGATGCTTTATTAATTTTTATCGGCGGTTGGTTTATTGGGCGGCTGTGAAATGATGTGCCTGTGTGCGCTGACATGTGTGCGAGCAATTGCGAAACTCGTTACCAGGATCAGAAGGATATCGTCTGCTTTTATTTTGTAATTACAATTTTTCTAACTACCTGCTTGGCCCGTTAAGTGCGTCGGAATGGAAACGAAGGGAAATGGTGGCACTTACATCTGCCCATTAACAGGATTACGACCCAAGCCGGAGGATGGGGGTGGCTGCGAAGGACTGACATGACGATGGAAGACGGTGAGCATTATCAGAGTTTAATGAGAGCTGTAAACGAAATGGTCGATAAGGAGAAGCAGGATTAATGCGACTACTTGTCTCCACGGGGGAGGGTGTTGTTACAGATTAAGGGCTGCTGCACAAAGTATTTACCTTTGGGAGAAGGATTACGCCGTTTATTCGGGTTCCTTGGGGGATGTGCTGTCCATTTGCTTGATGAAAGTCAGCAGTTGGGGTGAGTCTGAGTCTGAGTCTGTGCTGATGGAATGTGATACACTGAAGTGGAGTCTAGTGCACTATCACAACTTTTGAACAGATCTCCTTCGCTGTTGACGGGAGGTGTTTGATGAGTGGTGGCAACTTGCCAGCGAAACTGATAGCCATAAATTTAAAGTGCCTGTTTGAGGATTTGGAACGTAACTACGTAGACCGTAGCCTGAATAGGCACTTTGAAAGTGGACAGAAGTAGGAGAGACCTCAAGGGAGGTACCGAAGATAAACAGAATAGGTCGGTAAACGTAACGACAAATTGAGTACCCGTTACTATACGTATTCGTTACCTTTTTATCTGAATACTCGTTATTTTAATATCGTTACTTTCGTTACTTCCATCATTATTTGCTATATTTATGTACAAAATGAATACTTCTGATTTTAGAACCTCAAATAGGAACTTTGTACTCAACCGAATAAGGTTTTAGGTACAGGCTCGAACAGAACCTTCACATTCAACGAGACCTCGAAGGAGGTACCGAAGGTTAACAAAATAGGATTGTAAAGTAACGACAAATTCAGTACCCATACGTATTCGTTATTTTTTATCTGAATACTCGTTACTTTAATATCGTTACTAGTTACTTTCGTTACTTTATATAATTTTCAATTTATGGTAAACCCTAAAGCACTGAGGGGGTTCTGTGCTATCCTCCGACGCGTACACTTGTCTCCGTCGGTTCATTACGCGTAAAAATAATGTAAATCCTGCGGCCAACAACAATGTCGCGAGTCAGGGAAAATATCACAACAATACGGTCTGAGCTCCAATCCGGCATTTAACTTTTTGTGGTTAAAACTCCATGTCCGTAAGCATTTGGTGTTCCCCAAGGGTCTGTTCTGTCTCCGACACTCTTTCTAATTTTTATAAATGATCTCTTGTCTGCTACTTCTAATCCATTCCATTCCTTCGCTGATGACAGCACCCTCAGCTTTTCATATTCGTTCCAAGACTCACGACCCCGCGTCGGCCTTGGAATTGGGGAAAGGACAACCGAGGGGAATTACTGAAGCGAAGCTTTGTTAGCTAGCCATTTTCCATGAATGCTGTGTCGATGCAGCCGGAAAACTGTCCATCCTTGGTAGGTGCATCAACATAGCACTTAGTTGGAACTATCACATATTTGAGGTCTCCAAAAATGCTGCGAAGTGTTTAGGTTAGGTTAGGTTGAAGTGGCTGAATGCAGCGCAAAGGGCAACAGACACACTTAGGCCAAGAATGGGCCCATTGTGATACCACGCGGATCTTGAGGTACCTGTTCCACAAACCAATCAGCGCTATGAATAAAGTGAAGAAGAAGGCTGATTCTAATATTGCTCAGTTCAGCCAGATTATAAAAAAACGGGCCCTAGATGTCTGAATCTACGGGACGAGAGAGCACGCAGCTGCATAGCAAGTGTTCGGTGATTTCTTCTTCGTCCGAAATGTTCAGGTTTCCTCAATAGATGCAAAAAATACTTCATCCCTTCTGATTTGGCTTTAGCTTATAAGGCGTATATACGCCCCAAACTTGAGTACAACGCTCATATCCGGTCTGGTGCCTCCAAAACCACCCTGCACCTACTAGATTGTATCCAAAAGCGAGCGATGAAACTTATAGAAGACATTAGACTCGCTCTAACATCGACGTACCGTCTCTTCTTTGCCCGCATTTTATAGCTATTTTAACAAACGATGCTCAAGTGAGCTTGTCAACTGCATTCCTCCTCTCCATGAATTCACCCTTCTCGCCAGGAATGCCCATCAATTTACCCTTAAGCCTACTTTCGGACGCACAGTTAAATTTAGAGACTCTTTCAGCAGCCGCACGGCACGAATATGGAATGCTTTTCCCAGCCCAATATTTCCCCCAGAATACAAAGGTTCCCCCTCTGCTTTCCTCCCTCTACACCTTCGGAATGCTAGAATCCATTTCACATAAATAAGAAACCTTGCCAAATGTTTCATATTCGTTAAACTTTGACCGGCAGCATTACTTTGACTAGTTCCTGACACCGTAAACCGCTTTACTTGGACCAGTAATGATAACTTTGGCCAAAACACCCTAGAACTTTGACAAAACGTTCTTCATCGTCATATGGTCAAAGTTACAAATGAAAAGGTATAACTTCGACCAGGATGTGTTTTAACAATTCAAAGGGCACCTGGAATGCAAACACTGATGTAAAGTATGGATTGTACGAATCAAAGACATCATTAAACGGAGAAAAATATTGCGCATGTTTTTCTCATCAGACTCAAAGTTAGGCGGTTTTACTGTACGTCGCCTCGGTTAGTTCGCCAATGCAGACATCTTACATTGAACGTTCGACTCGGCAACCGGGAACTTGTGCAAAAGTTGGTCACCATGGCTTGAATTGCTTCTACATTGCACCAATTCTGACGACCTAAGGGCAGTTGTTGTTGTTTCCCTCCACAACGAAACGGAACTTGTAACTGAGAATGTTTAACTTTAATGCTCTGAAGACTATGTAACGCAGAGCAAGAAGACCGGAGTTCACTATCAGCGCTATGTATACAAAGAAAGTAACCGCACAAACCTTGGAAGTTATAGGGGCGCTTGGTGGAGATTGGAGAGGGTTGGCGCGTTGCTCAGGCTTTTTCCAAGTTATGTGATAAAATCGTGATTTTTTTTTTTTTCTTTTTTTATACACAATACCACTTTTTGTATGAATAAATATTTCATATTCAACTTTCCGAAGTTTTCTAATTCCACTGAGTGTGTGAGTGAAGCCGCACTTTAAGATCAGCCGTGCAAGCTGCTTGTATAGCAGCAGTTTTGTCCTCTGGCTTAATCCATTTTGCTTACGCATCAAGGGTGAGGATGGAGGATGCGATGAAAGCCTCGGCTGGCCCTCTTAAGGGTCAGTTTCGCATGACTGTTGAACTTCAAGCTTTCCGTGAAGTTAACGCCAATATACTTGACCTTTTTGTTTGTTGATATTTCTGTACCGTTAGGGAGCACTATATTTATGCTTCGACATTGGGCTGCTGATCTGCATCCACCTCTGGATGGTGTCCTTAAGCACATAAGTACCTATTTCCCAGCATTGATACGGATACCTAACATTTGGTATTGTAGTCAAAATTGTTCGCTGTTTGGTTTTCGACCCTTTGCGCCGCTATCTGTAGTTCCGTCGAGCTGGCATAAGTCAGCATGTCATCTGCAAATAGATAGTAGTTCATTGTGTACGTTGGATGTGGTTGATCTGCAGTGTAGATGTCGAAAAGCCACGGTCCCAGCTTTGATCCTTGTGCAACTCCCGCCTTGATGCTCCCCTCTGTTGACTTGAAGCCTTCAACTGAGACGTAGAGTCTTCTGGAATGCAGAAAGCTATACATTTTTCTGATGAGGTTGTAGGGGAATTCAATCTGGTTCAGCTAGTATATGAGTCCTTCAATCCAGACCATATCGAAGGCTTTCTCTACGTCCAGGAAGCAGGCGACGGTCTTTCAGCGCAGCTACAACATCGTGGTGGAACTTCATTAGAGGATGTAGCGTTGAATGCTCAAGAGCGATATAGGCCTGTATCCTGGATAACTGACAGCGTTCCCCTTTTTTGGTATTGCGACAATTTTTTCCTTTTACCACTTGCTAGGCAAGTAGCAATTGTTGATGCAAGTGTTCATGATGACTGGGAGAAGTTTCATCACCGTTTGTGGTATTCGCTTCAGGACAATAGTTTCAGCCCCGTCTACTTTCCTTGTTGGGCTACGTTGAATAATTCCGTTGAATAATTCCGTCAATTCCTTCGGCCGTTGTGAGGTCATAATTTCCTGTCGGGTCGCCTGCTGGAGAATGGAAATTAATCCCACTTGAAGACACAAATATGTTGCCACTCGTTTTCTTGGGTTGAGAATTTGATTGGTATTTATGTCACCTCACAGATTTTGATGTGAGGTGATGTGAGAATTTGTCACCTCGTCTAAGGGGGGATATCCAACTGCTTGCTGACACCGGAAGTGACTCCTGTTGAAATTTAAAGACATTCCCCTCTTGCCTCACATCGTAGCATTACCGGATTGTCGAGGTTACCCTCATATCCTCAATCCTCACACAGCCCGTCAGCCGCATCCATTAATTACACGTCAGTCAAATATTCCTGCGTAAGGATCTGCTGGATGGACGAGACCACATCAACCCGAGCAGGCAAGTTGCCGGCACAAATATGGGTATCAGTTGGTGGATTATGCTGAGTGGCTCATTGGTTTGTATTAACTTAGCGTCGGATTACGCTTGAGCCAATAGCCGGCCGAAATGGGAAAAGTTTGTGGTTTTTCATCTGTCGTATGGAATATGAAATGAGATCCACTTAAATATCGAAGACAGAGGCGCCCAAGGGGAAACGATTTGAAAGAATCCATCGATCGATGGCTTAGTGGACCATCAACATATTGGAGACAGCAGCAACTAGGCCGTGCTAGGTCTACCGCCCACCCCACTTTTTCCACATTGAATGCAGACAGAGCGCTTTCTCGCAGTGCTTATGGACGATTCTCTTGAGTGGGTCGTAGTTCAAGTGCTTCAAGACAGTGCGCTGCACTTCACTGGCTGTGCAAGTGAATCTCATCTGTCTTCGTGATGACTGCACTACAGTCGCAGCCGAACCCATGCAACTCCCATGGCAACAAGGAGCTCTAGAGATTCGCCACTTCAGCAGCACCCCTCTGTTGACGCAAGCACAATCAACAACGGACATTGCAGCGTATGCCAAATGACAACAATATTTCACTTTGTTTTAATTAACCTCCATCGCAGGACACTCATGCTCGCTTACCCTTGCTTGTGCAGTGTCCGCCGCGCCGCTCGCCGCCCGGGGATTATGACGAATCGCATGGAAATCATCTAATATGGTGTGTGACGACAATCAACAATTGTCAAGGATAGGCTTTCTGGCCGGAATGGATGAATTTTCATTTTTGTTTGCCTTTGTCACGAGAGGGAAACGAAATAATGACCATCCATGAGGATTGGTGGCCCCAAGAACTCCGGAGTGGTGCAGTGCTGCCGGATGTCGTGATGAGTGGTGGTGGCGATGTTTAGTTTGTTAGTTGTTCATCCCTTTTTTTTCCTTTTTTGCCTCTCGTTCCCTCCCACAGAATGGCTGGCTGGGTTGCTGACGGTTGCGTAACGTCGATTGTTGTCAGGCGAGGAGTTTCGTATTTTTAATTAAAGCCAGCGAGGACAAACACCGGATGGGGATTGTGTAATTAGTTTGAAATATGACGCTTGTCCTTTCGTTCAAGGACTCGCACTTGTAGAGTTGATTCTCGAAAGGACAGCACTCAAGAGCGCGGGCGAGGTTCGCTTTGCCTCCAATTATAAATTGGAATTGTATGCTTTGCTCGCGCCAGCGCAGGCCACAACTGATGGGTAGAATTAGTCCAAATTAGGCCTCTTTGGAGTCCGGTGGGGTTGCCGGCTGGCGGCGATTCCCGTGACCACCGTCATCCACATGTGCCTACCGCTCATAGTTCCATAATTGAATCGCAAACTTGCAAAATGAAATGTGTTAGCTGCACAAATCTGCCAATGAACTGGATCTTCGTTCGTCGAGATTTATTGCGGGCCATGTTCCGCATCAACCGCAATAATTTCCCCCGGGTGCTAGGGGAAATTATATACGAATGTGTTTATTGCCGCCGAGTGTGTTTCGAACTGCGGTCCTGATGACTTGCCGAGCAATGGAGGAATCTCAAGTCTCACCGGAATCAGTTTATGAAGTGATTAAAAATGCTCCACTCTCTCGGTGACAATCATCTGTATGTTGTGTAGATTCTGCTTGTTTATCGTCGGCAATGACGGCAACCCATGACGCCACTTGCAGTGCGACAAGCGGGTTTTTAAGATCCAAACCATGGCAGCAGATTGTAAGTAATTTTCAAGTACCGTAGAGATAAACGTGAAGTTGTGTGAGAATTGAAAAGGGTAATAGGTCACGCTGGTATGGTTGGTACTAAAATTACGGTAACAACTTCGAAGGCCTGTGAATGTTGAGTGTAAGCAAGGTGATTCAGATCACATTGTTGCCAATGTCCGACACTCCGCCAGCATTCTCGATGCGGATCATTTGCTGACATTTCCTCACTGATAACGAAAGGACACCGGAGTAGAGCAATACCACACAGACCTTTGCCAGTCTCTCTGAAGCTATCAGAAAGTCCAACCCTGCCAGGCGAAACAATGGAACCGTTGTCAAAGAGTCATCAGGGAAGCTGTCTCCGATGTGTTGGGTTTGAAAAAGACACCCAAAATAAACCCTTGGTTTGACAACGAGTGAAGGCATGCGCTTTCAAGGTGAGGCTGGACTGAAGGACGAGGGTTTTTCGTGAGCCGAAACGAAGAGCACCGGCTTTCAAATGAAGAGAGAAGGAGAATGAGAAGCGCGTGATCGTGGAAAGGGAGAGTTGTTGCGAGTAAAACAACTATCCAATGAATAAAAACTTCGTAGTAGAGTAGCAGTCTGAGCATACTGAGTACCTTGAAAGATCCCTTCTGTAGACGGTTAAACGGCGATGAGGACCCCAATACCGCTGTCAGGCAAAATGTTCCACTCCACACAATGGACGATGATAGGGGAGAATTCCGCTCCCGCCCCCACCAAGACGAAGTCAAGATAGCGATGTCGGGTCTGAAGGCGAACAAAGCTGCTGGTGCAGACGGACTGTGTGCGGAACTCCGTAAGGCAGCTGGAGATGAGCTGGCAGGGTACATGCAACAGCTCATCTGTAGGACATGGTCGAAAGCAAGCATGCCCGACAAGTGGAATATGAGTATCATTTACCCGATCCACAAAAAAGGAGACCCCTTCAACAGTGCAAACTACAGAGGAATAGGGGTCTTGCGTGTGTTAAGAACTCTAGCTTACCTCAAGGAGAGAAAATAACGTCTCTTATGATAAAACCAGTCTTTATTAATATTGGACGAACCTCATAGCTTCGCAGTCCACCGAAAAGAGAGAGAAAATTAGAAAAAAGAATATGTCTGACATCCAGGAAGTATTAGCTGAGTCGATTCGAAGTTGGGTTCGAAGCACTCAATATGGCAGCCTCGGTAATCTCTGCCTGCCATCTATTTGTCCGTATTTAATTTAACAGTCTGAGCACCCGAAACCATTGGGAAATAACCTGGCCGGGAGGATCCGCCATCGGCCAAATCTTCACACGCCGGGATATCCTGGAAAAAAACCCAAGAAATGCAGATCGACACCCACCACCTATTCGTCGATGTCATGGCCGCTCGACTTATGTTCCGCACAAAGGGACGACAGATTACAAATAAACGCTGTTTAAGCTATTAATCACTCCAACTTCAAACCCAAGAAAAAACAATTTGAGCACCCAGACTCCTGGGACTGAAAAGGCCTTAGTGGCTTTTTTAATGCACTCTAATCTGGGAGATGCTACTATCCGCGGAGCAGTTAAAAGTGAAACCCCAGAAGGATGCGTACTCTCGCCCCTTCTTTGGAACGTTACTATAGATGCTAGAAGATGCTGGATGCAAAGTTATTGCCGATGCCGACGATGTTGCTGTAGCGGCATCGGACGATTCCGTCTCCAACTTAAGGGCTTAATGGAGAATGCCTCAGATTAGCTGGAAGATCTTCACTCAGGACACTTATCGGCGGCATAACCGTAGGATGGGTGTCCCTCATAATGATATTTGCAGAAGCTGCATGGATGAAGAGGAGGTGGAAACCACAGATCACCTACTCTGCTCGTGTAACTCTCTGACAAGTCGTGGGTACCTGCATCTCAGGGCCTACAAGTTTAATAACCTAAATGAGGTAAACAGCATAAGCATTGGCCAGCTAAACCGCTTCGGCACAAGCACCAATTGGTCTTTAATGTTAGCGAACGTCAATCCGCGTGGTATCAGTACAGCCTTAGGCTTTGTGGCTGACAGCCTAAGGCTCCTAAGGCATATTGGCCTCTTGACGTTCTGCATAACAATATAAAGGCGAAACCTTCTGTCTTCTCCAGAGTGAGAGGGGCGCCGCGGCGCCGTATGTGTGGATACTTCCTATATTTTGCTGGCTTATTATGAACTGCTGATATCAGCAGTCAGCCACTACAGCCTTAGGCTAAGACTACTAATCCCAAGGCTTATTGGCTAACAGCCTAAGTCCTAAGCCTGCAAACGACAGTGTCAAGAAAGGTTTTAGAAGGTGATACGCTGATTGTTTCGACATCATTCTTGAGGTCGTGCCTGTTGAGTAAGAGGCACGATCGTCCAAAAGTCCATACAATAGCCGCAATATGCCAGGACGACGGACGAAATTGAAGTGATTGGTCGAACACAGCGAGCCAGTCAGTAGTACGTGCTGTCATCGAGAAAGGAAGCACAACATCGATGACTCGGCCAGCATTTCACCATAACTTCGAGGTAGTGAAGGACTTCGTCTTAGCTCTCATGTAAAGAGTACGAACAACATCAGTACCGAGATTAACCGCAGAGTAACTCTTGCCAATCGCTGTTTCTGTGTGCTCAATTGAGTAGTAGAGCTCTCTCTCTCTCCATAAAACGTTTATCATCCCTGTCCTGCTCTATGGCGCGTAGGCATGGATAATCTCAAAAGCAGATGAGGAAGTCCTTGGTCTTTTCGTGAGAAAAGTTCTGCGTTCAATCTTTGGTCCAGACTCAGTCACTTGGACGCCCCCAATTTCTAGCATCAGTCAGCTCCGTCGCGTTAGCGGATTAGGATCTAGCAGACCTTGTGGTAAGACAACCACAACGGCCTAGGTGTGGCTACTCTTAAGGTAGTTAACTATTCTAACTCTTTGGTCCGGTTTGCATTGAGGATTTTTTGAGAAGAAGATTCAACCCTAAAATGTACAGCGACATGAGCCTAATCAGGCGTCTCAGACGGCTAGGCGATGTATACCGCCTGGACACTGCTCCAGCCCGAAGTGTCTTCTACTTCGAACCAATGGAACAACACAATACAGTACACCCACGAAAGCGATGGCGCACACAGGTCGAGAAAGACCTTAACCAACTTGGCGTGCGAAATTGGAGGTAGCTGGTTAAAGATCAAGCCAACGGCAAAGGTCCACCACTGGACTGTGAAGACGCCATCTTTAGTGCTGAGTTCGGTGACTCTTGGACACACTCATCCCGCTCATCCGCCGCTACAGTCTGTGCTTAAATCTTTGCTCTCCAAACGTCATCAACGCAAAATTGCCAAAAATTAATCGCAGAGCATTTCAGACTAAGAGTCTCTAAATGCACTGGACACGAGTACAAAGCTCTTCAGCTCCCCAGAGATTGCTAAGTAAATGCAGTGCAAACGAAGCAACAAAGACGACGTCCAAGTGGATGAAAAAGTTAGCTTCCCCGGACGTAATGAAGTGCCAAGCGCTTCCTTAATCAAAACCACCCTTCACACCACAAGAGGCTTAGCAAAGTCGAGAAGATTGGGAGCGTTCACGTCAGCCGTCATCACAAGGATTCAAGGATAAACCCCTAAAATAAAACCCACATCCTTTAAAGAAAGTCAAGGGAAACACACAAATCTCTTCTCCAAGAGTGTCCAATCAATTTGCCCACTCCCCACAGAGTCTTATGTGCATTATCCAATCAGCATAACTCGATCCTTCCTCACCCGTAAACAAGTGCCCCCACATGTACCATTCACCCAGCCGGCTCTGCCAGCAGCATCTGCAGCAACCCAGGATAGACTCGTCTTATACCCTTTTGTCAACCCATTTCTCATTCAAATTCCAAATCCAAAAAGATATCCTGTGCCACCTTAAGTCTGAAACGAGGGATCCCTCCCCACCCAGAGCACATCAAAGGGAAACACTGTTCAAATCTTTTTTCATTCTGAACACTTTTTAATGAATTTAGCTCACCCTCCGAACGGCGGCGCCCCAAAACTTACTTAATATCACCATTTAGCAGCACAAAAACCGGTCACGAAAAAAAGGACAAAAGGGGGAAATCTAATTTCTGCTCCTGAGCCGTCCGCTTTGCATTGTTTGCCCTCGTTGCCTGCCTGGACAGTGTCGGCGACGCCTCAGATGCCAACAGTTGCTAAGCTACCACTAAGGAGTAAACATCGAAAATACGAAGTTTCGTTTTTGTTTTCTGCAGAAACCCGGATGGGGGTGGAATGCAAAAAAAAATGGAAAAAGGATACACTAATAAATTGAAAAAAAAAAAACGTCTCGAGCAATTTTCTTCTCACGGAGGTGTGGTTCAGCAACTCCCAAAACAGCAGAAACATTCCAGGACACCAGCCGCAGCACGTTGGCCTCTGGACGTCCCCTTTTTTTCTCGCTTGTGGGGTTATCTCATTTTGCGGAGTCTGTCCCCGAAGTTCTGCATAACAAAGTAAACGCGAAACCATCTGTCTTCTCCAGAGTGAGAGGGGCGCCGCGGCGCCGTGTGTGTGGACACATCCTGTTTTTTGTTGGCTTATTATGAACTGCTGATATCAGCAGGACGAATCGGGAGGATAAAAAAAGAGCTGTGGGCCTTGTGTGCGCGCTCAAATGACACCCGGTCGCAGTGGCGTTACTTGTGTCCTGCGCCGTGTCCCAATGTGTATTCGAATGGAATCGCATTATTTCTCTGAGAAATGGCCTTTATTTTTAATTTAAAGTGATTTTCTTCCGTTGCCTCTCACCCCGGCGCGAGGTACGGATGTAGCACGTTTCCGAATACGGATGCTACTTGTGTGCATGCGATGGAGAGGGCAGGGAATTCCTTTTGCAAGTGGCTGGCGGTTCAATTCATTTTGAGCATCTTATCTTTCGGATACTCTCTTCAACTTATTTATTGAACACAACTGCGACCGTTTCCTTTGCCGGCACCAACTGACTGCTAGCAGAGAATAAGAAAGGATCTCTTCACTTTGTGAGGTATTCACTGAATGGAATTCCGGAATGCAGTACCGTCGCACTTCTCCACACCCACTCAGTTGAGAGGGAATGCATTCATATTTGAGCTCCATCTCCACTTCAAGAATCTGGTTCACTTTAAGAACGGTGATTCAAGGGGTTCAAAGGGGAATTTACCTCGTGTGTGTTTAAACTTCCAAAATTTGTGCATATACTCACCTGGAAGAAAACGAAACAGAAATCGATTAGTTGTTATATTTGTTAAATATATTTTTATTTATTTATTTATACAAAAATTAGTTTGATATTTGTTTGTCCGTGTATATCTCGAGTTTGGCAGCACTGAATTTTGTGATTCTTATTTTGTTGGAAAGGTATTCTTTTGGAGTGGGTTTGTATGTCGCACAATACTTTCGCACACCAATAGAAGAGCGACTTTCTAAATTGAGAGGTCTATTGAAAAATTCATCGGCAAGCGCATGGCAAACATCTCAGAATTTAACGCAGAGCACTTCACATGCATCTTTAGGCCAATCGGCTGATTTAAAGAAGGGAAACACCAACTCAGCAGACAAACCGGTCTAAGTTTCAATAAATTAAAGCATAAATATTGAAATTTATTTGAAGTGACGTTTCTGTTTCAACTGCAATTTACTTGGAATGTAACGGTAATTTGACAGTAAGTAATTTTGATGTTGGTAAAATGCCATGTTTTCGGTCTGCATTTCATAATTTGTCTTTGTCTCATTTGAAAGAAATCCTCCACCACCAAGAAATATTGGTAGAAATACACGCGATAGCAGTCGCAAAGCGGCTGTAAGAAAGACATAAAGTGAGGACGAGCGTGTCGTCTTCTTCTTTATTTGGCGCTACAGTCCGGGGTGGACCTGGGCCTCAACCAACAAGCCTCTCCAGCCAGCACGATCTTTCGCCAGCTGCCTCCAGTTATGCACCCCAAGTTGGTTGAGGTCCTGCTCCACTTGTGTGCGACATCTCGTTCTAGGACGCCCTCTTATGCGTTGTCCCAAAGGCTCGGAATCGAAGACTCTTCGGGCCGGAGCTGTGGTGTCAATCCGCTCTACGTGACCTGGCCATCTTAAGCGTCGGATCCGAAGACGCTTAACTAGGTGCATGCCGCTGTACAGCCCGTACAGTTCGTGGTTGAATCTCCTTCTCCAGGCGCCATCAATACAAACAGGACCAAAGATCGCACGCAGAACTTTTCTCTCAAAACGACCAAGAGCTTCTTCATCCGCTTTCAATAGCGTCCATGTCTCTGCGCCATAGAGCAGGACGGGGATGATTAGGGTGTTATATTAAGTCAACTTGGTGTTTCGAGAGATGGCTCTGTTACTCAGTTGCCTCTTGAGCCCAAAGAAAAAGCGATTGGCAAGAGTAATTCTGCGCTTGATCTCGGTACTGGTGTTATTGTCCCTGTTTACTGCAGAGCCAAGGTAGACGAAGTCCTTGACCACCTCAAAGTTTCTGCTGCCCATTATGACGCTCTGTCCGAGGCGTCGATGTTGTGCGTCCCTTCGTGATGACAGCATGTACTTGGTTTTGCCTGATTAACTGCCAAACCCATTTTAGCCGCTTCCGCTTCAATGCTAGCAAAAGCCTCATTGACAGCTCGCTGTGTTCGTCCAATCACGTCAATGTCGTCCGCGTAGGCAAGCAGTTGAACGGACTTTTGGAAGATCGTGGTGTTGACATTTGAGTTTCGCACGATCTTCTCAAGTATGATGTTGAAGAAATCACATGACAGCGTGTCGCCTTGTCTAAAACCTTTTTTGACATTGAAGGTCTCGGTGAGTTCGTTACCGACCTTGATGGAGCAGCGAGAGTTCTCCACCGTTATCCTTCACAATCTGACGAGTTTGGCTGGAATGTCAACACTAGACATGGCACTGTATAGCTCGTCTCTATGCACGCTGTCATATGCGGCCTTGAAATCGACGAAGAGGTGGTGGGTGTCGATCTGCATCTCGTGGGTTTTTTTCCAGGATCTGCCGCAGTGTGAAAATTTGGTCGATGGTGGACTTTCCCGGATGAGCAAGTCGTTCGACTGAATAGTGAACCCGAACCTGTAGCAAGATCAAGCGATGAAGGTGAGAGTGAAACTAGCCAACATCGACCCCGGCAAATGCCTTTCACTGGGAATCTTGAGCCTGCTGTACAATCGATTAACGACTGTGAATACTGCAGTTCACTGAAATTCTCGGCAGAAGTACCAGGAATGTGCTGTGAAATTGCCTACATTGAATCCGCCCCCGAACTTTTGAAGTCTCCAGTTTCTGGAGACTCATCGGAATCGAAAGATTTCTTTACGAAGATTCAGCAGAAAGATTCAAGTTTCCCAATTGACTTAATTTGGTGCTTCATGCACTCTGAGAGATGGATTTATGGCGGTAATTTGTGCGCATTTTTGTGAACAAATTTGATAGAATATGTGAATATTTCCAGCAGCACTGATGTGTGTCAACGGCAGGCCTTCCAAGATGGCAACAGGTTAGGCTGTTCGAGAGTCACTGTCCTCCGTCTCCGTACATCCGAGTCTGAGTACACAAATTTTTATTGAGCCGTCTTACCATTAAATAGAGCGACTTCGTGGATTTATTCCTCCTGAAGCATGCTTATGCATCCACATTAGTGGCCCACTACCGGATACGGAAGGTTGTCCTGTTATCTTCCATGTTGTGCGGACAGGTGAGTCTAAAGAGCAAATAAAAGTCAGGGCATGGAAGCCAGACAATGTTACCAACAACACCTCAGCCCAGAACACCTACAAAGAGTCACAGGAGCTTGAGCAAAGAGTCAGATGTTAAACTGTAGCTGATGCAACTATACCTCGTAACAAGTAAACAAAAACAAGATCCCCGTGCGGCGTGTGGAATGTTTAACATCAATCCTACACAAGTGTCAGGGGGATTAAGCTTCAAGGCTAGCCTTTGAAAATGGAAAAAAAAAAGATAAACTTTTCGCAAAAAGCAAAAAGCACGTCATGACCGTTCCCCCCGGGTTCGCTCAAAGCACTTTGAGACTATATCTACAATTCATCTTTTGAGTGTTTTCCACACGCTTTGGACTCGTTCAGAGGTCAAGAGGAGCCTTGACTCAGTTCTATAGTTGCTGTCTCAGGCGCAACCATTTAGTTTTCTGGCGGATTCTCGTTTTTGCGAAGCAATATCTAAATGGACAAGTTGCCAAATGACGTGAATTCAACAAATTGCTGCGGGTCACACTGCACGTCTCTGGAATCACAGCTGAGGTTGTGAAGGTGTGGAGGATATGTTATCACAATCGACAGTACATTTGTGCTTTCTGCTTTGTTGTACACATCGCACACAGAAAACAAAAGTGGCACTAAACAACAAACCCAATTTAATAAAACCGACTAAGATCTTGGGCTTAATTCAATCGTCAATGGCTGTAAACAAAAGTTTTAAGACTTTTATCGGAACCTAGATGTGACAATAGATTAGACTAGATTGGGACTGGGAAAAGATCACCTGATCACTGCGGCCTCTAATGGGCCTTTTGAGATTTCCCTCATTTCGAGTTAACTCAGGAAACCTGAGATCATGATTTTTGAGCGAACTAGGGGCAACTTTCTGTCGACGACGTGACCAGACTAGTGACTAGGCAGTTACAGTGACTCAGTGCTCTGCAGTTTCCTCGTCCTCACTACACATTCTGCAAGTGTCATCTTGTGTAAAAAGCCATGGTTTTGAGGTGTTTGTTTACTGAGCAGTGTCCAGTAAGAAAGCCTGTGGTTATACGAATCTGACTCCCGGTGAGCCTGAGGAGTTGTTTCGTTCTATTAAGCGAGGTAGAAACATTTTGGCTTGCATGTTACCTCCCGTGTGCGTCCAGTAGTGGTGGGCCATGCCTCGAAGCCAATTATTTATACAGCTCTTATCGGTGGTGATAGGTTCGCCGCAGAATGGTCGTGGCTCTAACCAAAAAGTGTACAAATTTGTATAGTCTCACCTTTGTCGGAGCTGCTCAATCCACTGAGGATGGCAGACCCGTAGTCTTGAGTGGGGCGGAGAATAGTCCAACGGTGGAGGAAGTCATTCTGGCTCAAATCCGGCCTGAAATACTGAAGACAATGTGTAAAGAGACAGTTTTATGGCTCTCTCGTGTCATTGAAGTGGCCTGGGAACGTGGTGAGACACCTGGCGATTGGAAAAATAGGGTGATTGTCCCACTTTTCAAGAAGGAGGACAAAAGAGATTGCTCCATCTTCAGGGGCATATCTCTTTTAAGTCTCTCTCTAAGTGTTGCAGGCGCGTTCTAGACCTGACGAGCCCTGTATGGGGGATGAATAGAACGGATTTCGTTCCGGTAGAAGTTCTACCGACCAGCTATTGACTCTTAGAATGATACTTGAGAAAGCTTGGGAGTACGATTTGGAAAGGACATGTGCCCGTTCTGAAGGAGAATAGGATTGATGGTCCCCTTCTAACTGTAGCAGCTGTGTTCGGGTTAACTGTGCTCAATCAACACCGTGGGCGTTGGACTACCCCAAGGGTGCGTCTTGTCACCTCTCCTTTTCATTGTATGTATGGACTGGATGTTGCGGAGGAATGTTTCACAATAGAAGAGTTGAGGGTAAGTCATCAGAGGGGACTCTAGTGCGAACTCGATATGTTTGTGACCGTATGTGCTGTTGCAGGAATGAAGGTCAACGTGGACATACCAGAGGTTATGGTCATCTCCAGAACGCCTGTTCAGTGCACTGTACAGGTTAGTGGAGTCCCATTGAAGCAGGTGGAGAAGTTTAGATATCTCGGGATCTTTTTCACGAGTGATGGAAGGAGTAATGCTGAGCTTTCCTGTCAAGCTGGGTCAATTTTGAAACAGCTAGGTAGATCTGTGATCAGAAAGTCCAAAAACATGCCTCCTGATGAGTAAGAGTCGATGGCGGAGGATCGCGGTGCCTGGAGGTCTCTCGTGGATACTGGTCAGAAGGTGGTGACGATGATTTCTCCGTCACTTTTTGAAATGAGGTACGCGGAATCAGAAAGTTGCATACTAATGCATTTTTCGAGTAGACAAAAAATCTTGTCTTGTCTCTCTCTCTCTCAACGTAGGCCAGCATCCTCTAAACTATTTGGATGAACTTCAGCAATTTTTGTTTCTTGTTGGATGACCCTATTCGAATTCTTTAGCCTTAGGTAAGGTGACGTTAAGATGGTTCTCACAGCTGTGTCCTTTAGGTCCTGGTTGGATCCATCGTGTTAACACTATCCAGTGTCTAATGACCAATTTTGGATAATCGACTCCTACGGTGGATTACAGCCAATTTGTTTGCCTGATAAACTGAGCTTTGTCCTGAATCTTCAAGTGTGACATTTCCTCTAGGTTGCTGAAAAAGTAGTTGTCGTGTGTATTATTTCTTGGAAGGGCTGGGCAAGCGCCGAGGAAGTGGAGAGTAGTTTCTTCATCTCTACAGCCTCTACAGAAGTCGCTGTGTGGGGCTCCCACTCTTCTGGAATGCGTACCGAGAAGGCAGTAGCCGGTTACAATGCTCACAACATTTCCACTTTCACTCCTGTTTAGTTTAAGGAGTGTATTCGTTTTGTTTGGATTTATTGAAGGTCAAGTAAACCTCGAAGGCTTATGCCTCTCCGATTGGCGCTCTTGATGGCATCTGTAAATAACGAGGTATATTTCTGGAAGTGGGGTGTTCTGATTATTTGCCAATAGCAGTCGCACCCCTGCTCTTGCTAACTTGACTGCTCTTTCGTTGCCTGAAAAACCACTATGCCCAGCATAGGGTTAGGTTACGTCTAACCGCTATCCCCCTTAGAGATAGGCGGACAAGTTTTTCCATCATCGATTTAATTGATGGTGTATCCAGAGCCCTAATGGGCGACTGACTCTGTATATAGCGACAGTCTATCGGGTTCATTGACAGTAAGCGGCCAGTCTCTTGGATAGCTTCTACTTCTGTCTCGAATGAACTGCAGTAGTTGGGCAGTCGAAGAGACAGGGAGAAGGATATACCCGGCGATCTCCCGAGAACCCCAAGTCCGATGCGCTGCTCATGTCCTGAGTTATCTGTGTAGACTTCCAAGCTTGCCAGATTTCCTTACTAGATCTTTTGCCCAGTCTTCTCTGTCTGGGATGAGAGTTTTGTACCTAACCTCGAAGTCTAAGGCGGGCGCTGAATGATCTGTATGCGTCGGTATCTTCGCATCTTTGATTATTTCTGAATGTCCTGGATTGTGTGATCTGCACCAGCGGTTGCATTACCGGAAGGAGGAGCGCTGTAGCATTGTTCGCATGGCGGCTGAGAGTGTGGAACCCCCGTGCTGCAGACACACGCAGGAAACCATGATTTTTGACAAACCTTGGGCATGGGGAAGTAATTAGTTGACTCGAGTGTATTTGAACGTTCGGCATTGAGTCCAGACCAGTCCAGTCCAGTGTGATCTCACCGAGGCTCAAATCTCCATTTGTCAGCACTGAGCGTCCATTCTATTCTTTCTCGTCATCACCTCTCGTGTGTCACATACAATGCTCAGGGAGCCAGACTGCCGAGACAACTTTTTCAAACTTCGATTTGCCAATACCCAGTAAATGAATTGGATATTTTTAACACTCACCAGGAGCATCAAGGAGGTGCCACGCATGGCCTACGCTGACAGTTGGCCTCGGAAAGACTTCAGTCGCTATGGAACTGCCCACTCAATTCACACATCGAGGAAAGTAGCCTCCAAGGCAAGTAACCTCCGTACCGTATCTACACTTCCAAAAAGGCGAATGAAGTTGCCTAACTTTGTTCTGTTTCCTATCGCCCAAAGGGGGTAGCACATCCAGCAAAAGTCACAGAGTCGTTTCGATTCCCGATTCATTGTCGTAGCCTGCACAAGTGGAGAAGAACCTCAATCAACTTCGGGTGCATAGCTGGAGGCAACTAGCAGGTTATCGCGTTGGTCAATGATCAGGTCGACCAGGACAGAAGAAGACAGAAGAAGACGAAGTCTCTCGGGGCTAGACACACTGTTTAAAAGGTCTTCACTGTTAAATCCTGCAATGTCGGAAGGCTCTGTGAAAGATTTCAAAGAAACGGAACAATCTAAAAGCCTTTTTAAATCGACACTCTATCGACATGGCATTCGTGGTATTTTAACACATAACTCACTCCAAATGGTCTTCAAGAGGCCATAGAAATTAAGGCTAAATGCACCTCCAAGGAACTAAAGCACTCCGCACAGTCCATGACGAGGCCAACCTTCTGCACTGTTGGCCAGCCCATACCGCCTTCGTCTCAGCACTTAGCAGAGCCTATGACGAGGCCAACCTTCTGCACTGTTGGACAGCCTATACCGCCTTCGTCTCAGGACTTAGCAGAACCTATGACGAGACCAACCGTCTGCACTGTTGGACAGCCTATACCGCCTTCGTCTCAGCACCTAGCAGAGCCTATGACGAGGCCAACCTTCTGCACTGTTGGACAGCCTATACCGCCTTCGTCTCAGGACTTAGAAGAACCTATGACGAGACCAACCGTCTGCACTGTTGGACAGCCTATACCGCCTTCGTCTCAGCACTTAGCAGAGCCTATGACGAGGCCAACCTTCTGCACTGTTGGACAGCCTATACCGCCTTCGTCTCATCCTCTGAATTCCACCAAAGAGAATAATAATGCTTAAACAAAAAATTCTCAGTCAACCGATTGACAAGGACAAATGTCACACACTCCATCTGACTTAAAAATTCCTTCACGCTCACCACTGACAGGAGAGAGAGGGATCATTTGAATGACTTCAGCGTGACGAGTTAATTTGTCTTCCCTTTTGTCAAGAGCCAGGCATTAGCAACAATTTGTGCCCTCATTTACAAGGCCCTGCAATCAAACCCACCCCAGCCCGTGTCATGTGCCTTATCGACGTCACCTATGTTAGCCCATGACGGCGTCCTGGCACACACATTTCCGTACTCACAATCAAATCCATTCGAATATGCCCTAAAAGCTTTATAAGTCATTCTCGTTTCCGCGCTCCATTCGAGGGGCTCTTCTGGTCCCTTTTCCATGGGTCGTTTTAATTCGTGTCTGTAAGGATGGCTGACGTTCTTCTGCTCCTTTATCCCTCTCTAGTGCTCTTCTGTTTGCCACCCTTGCTCCCTGTCCGTCTCTCTCCTCCATCTCATTGTTGTTCGTCTCGTTGGCGTCATGTAATCATCTGTTGATCTAGAAATCGCTACCACTCCATCCTCGGCGTTGTCACCCCTAAGAGGCGGCAGCGGTGGCGGCAGGATTAGACGCACAGACGTACATGTGATAGAATAGGGTGACGGGGCCACAATAATATCTGAATGGGTTCTTCTCGTAATCTATTCAATTATTTAAGTGGCTGTATGTGACTCTGCGACTGTTTCCTGAGGGGTGGGACTGACGAAGAAGAGGGTGCCGCTGCCTGACAGGTTACCGATCCCTCGTTGGACCGTTAAGCTATGCGGGTTAATGGATGTCATTTGGACAGTCTGGGATTCAATTCCGGCTTGTAATTGTCGAGAGGACTTAAGTTGTCGTCTCATAAATTTCAAGGAATCCAAAGGTACACACTCCTGCGAGTCTCGTGAACGGCGCTGGTGAACTGATTAGTCTCATCCGAAAAAAGTCCCTCCCCCGCCTTGTCGAGACATTAAGTAAATTGCCCGTAAAATTTTTTGAATTTTTCCTCGTCGTTCTTGCTGTTGTTGCCGTCCGGAGCAGAGTTGGTGCGGCGGGGGTGGGGGCGCACAGGGGTAAATTAGCCCATGTTATGAAGTACATTCGGCCATTGCATCGGGAATCACCTCTAGAGATTGATGTTTTCCTCGTCGTTTAAACAATAAATTGATACATCCACTCGTTTGCTGTTGAAGCCAACCCTCGGTGGTGGACGGGGGCGGAAGTGGATGGCGACTTTATGTAAACGATTTTTTGTGTTTGACTCTGCCCTCTGGCGGTGTGATACTATGCCCTGTTTTGGGGGCGATGGGGGAGCGGAGTGATTGCGTGAATTGAGTTGTAAGCACTGCGGTACCAGTCGAAAGGGGGTTAATGGCGGCGGCGCTAGATATTCGATTCATTTTTGTTTTTCAAGCGACGTAAGCTGATACGAGGTTTACTTGCTTCTATGGGAGGAGAATTTGTAGTCGTTAATGGTGTTCAGATTGGATTTCAGTAAAGGGAGGGGGAATTTGTTTGCGAGCCTCCCATTAGTATGTGTGTGTGAAGGCCGCCGGAGGGTGCATGGAAAGTAGGGCACCAGCAACATTTTTGCAACATTTTTGGCTACATTCCAAGGAGATTTGTGTTGACATTTTTTCTTGCTATCAGCTGCCATGATGTAACATTTGACGATTTGGCTTCGTGAAATCCTAGTTCTGAAAATGGCAGTGACATGGATTCTAGGATCATTTTACATCATTTTATTTGGGAACATGGTTTGGACGGCATTTTTGAGTGTATCCGTTGAATGAATGAAGCGCAATAGCATTTCAGCTCGTTGCACTGGAGACCGTCACACGTCGACTTAACGTGACGCAACAGAAAATTGCTCATCACATCTCCCATGACAGGATCTTAGATGCCAACTGAAGGGACACACTCCGCAAGGGTATGTCAGCGCTTTTCGAAGATGAAGTCAAACCTCGTGTTAGACAAACATTATATTATATTCACCAAGTTTCGCCCAAAGTTATCCGCCTACTCAGCTTCGACAGACGGCCGCCGAAGCCCTCAAAGCTTACATTCTTTAACGTTTTTGTTTTTTAAATTGTTTGCTGGGTAGCAAGATCAAAGCGCAAAGATAAGGAAGCCAAAGCAGACAAAATAAAAGAAAGCGAAGTGTGCCACATAGGTTTTGTCCGTTTAATAGAGAGTGAGTGAGTCTATTGCGGTTATGCTAATTGGTATCCGCGTCCGGTTGTAAGAGAACTATTTACATTAAAAATCGTGCAAGTAATTCCGTTCTATGAAATGTGTCCGGATATGAGGGGTGTCCGCTTATGAGGGGTGTCCGCTAGGAGAAAAGTTCCGTGCAAATCGATTTTTCCAACTTTTTGATACCATTTTCGTAGCACGATTTGTCTTTTGCTTCAACATTGGCCTCAGTCTCGGCGATTACATCCTCATTAGCGCTAAATGTTTTCGCAGCATGGACCATGCCCTGTTCATGAACAAGGTGTGAAAAAAAATCTAGTGGAGGAGTAAAAATCCAGGTCCTAACCTACATCGTGTCGGAGAATCATAATTTTACGCATGGCATGAGCTCTGTTCAAAAGAAGGACATGAGATTTGTCGTTTTCCTACATGGGCACGATTTTGTTTGAATAGAGTGGTAAATATTGAGAGTAAAAGCTGAAGTGTTAGGGAATATCATTTTTTGGCATTATTTCTTAGTGAGATCTACTTCGTGGGTTGGTGGTTGGTTGCCCACTTCTTGATGTTGACGCTCTCGAAGCCAACGTTCAAGAGAAGCGACATGGCACATCTTGCCCACGAAAGAATATATCGCTGATGGCTGTTCAGATTGTGGTTGTAATGTTGGACAGATATATGTCCAGTGGAGACGGTGTGTTAAGGATCGAGAACAGGAAAAAATCGCTGGCGGCCAGATCTGGAGAATGCGTGGCTTGCGAATACAATTCCAAGCCCGATTCACTTTTACCATTGTTTTCATTGGTTTGTGACTTGGTGCCTCGTCTAGTTTGTGCCGATATTTAATTCACGAACCTTTGGTCTATGAGTCGACGCACTTGTCCACCTAGCTACGGCTCCCAAATTTCCGGGCATTTTTGTAGATAGGTGCTGTTATTGATGAAATTGGCGACTGAATGATTGTTCTCCCGTACCAAAAAAACGAGCCAGCGGGAGACTATGAATGGCGGATGAACTCCCAAGCACACAAGGGAATGCATGGTGATTGGCACGGCAAAACCCCAGTATTTAACATGACATGATGACGAATCGGTATAACATCACGTATTATTCACCTACGTGGTGGCTGCGGCAGTGTGGGTTGCTGTTTCAACCCCTACGGAGTCCAGGTTCGATTCCCGGTACGAGCAAAATACTTTTCACGGCCCTACCTCTTTCGAGTTACTGAGAATGCTGAAAGAGCATAAATGTCTAGAAAAAGCTGCTCAAATTGGCAGTTCGGAGTCGGAATACAACTGAAGGTCCCTTCCACTCGTGAGAGAACAATAGCAGGCCTTGTCCCCTTTATGGGCTATAGCGCTACCCATGTCTGAATTCGAGTACTGGACAGTCGAGTATGAGCCGTCGCAGTTAATAAACGAATAAGAAAGTGATCGTTTTTCTATTGTCCTTAGACTCTTGTTCTTCTCTATTAAAATCCAATCGACTGGTTCAGTGACAAGTCAGTCAACATCCGTAAGTGAACGAAACGGGTGATCTGCCAAAAGAATCATTTTTTTATAATTTGTGGGCGCTCAAGAGGTTACTAATACCCTTTAATGTCCGGGTCTAGTCACAGCACAGGCCGAAGGTATAGAGGGAGAAAGGGTGAGGAGGTCATAGATCTTAAACATCTGCGGATTGTAGCCTGTGGGCAGTATTAGGCTGGAAAGAGCATTCCATGTTCGTGTCGTGCGGTTGAAAGACGATGCTCTAAATTTAACTGAGGGCCCAAAAGCAAGCTTCAGGATAAACTGATGAGCATTCATAGCGAGACGAGAATTCATGGAGAGGAGGAATGGTCCCTTGGACATAGTTTGTTAATAGCGATAAAACAGGAACGGGGTCGGCACTTTTCGTCTGTGTTCGAGTGATTGCAATGATTCGGCGATATTGTGGTTTCTTATAAGTTTAATCGCTCGCTTTTGGGTTCTGTCTAGTAGAAGCAGGGTGGTCTTGGGTGTAGGAGACGAGATATGAGCTTTGTACTCAAGTTTTGGACGGATTAAGACGACCTTATAAATTAAAGCCCAATCAGAGGGGATGAAGTAGTTCTTGCATCGATTTAGGAATTCCCAGCCGCATGCAGTGGCCCGGCCAATGGCGGTCATCAACTTGTCTGCATCCAACTGGCCCCAGTGCTGAACCATAGACTGCGAAGAGTGAAATCTGTGCATGTCTTCTGGAGAAGCTGGAAATGGATAACGATTTCAAGAAAAACTCATCTTCGGCGAAGAGTCACATTTTCGGATGAACGACGGGACGATGCCAATCCACACGGGGTGCACCAAGTGGCCATGCATCAAGACTACATTGGTGTGGACTGTGAACTGGCATCGCCATCGGTCAGCACTTCCCTCTACGATGATATTGTCATCATGACGACAACCCACTTGTCCTGGATCAATTGGATGAAATTGATGCGAACAGCCTTTGATGCTGATGCCACAGAGAGGATATATCTGTGGGCTCCGAGATGTTGCGTGTTTACATTTTTTGGGGTTTCTTTAAGTCAGAGGTCCATGCCAATAAGCCGTATATCAGCGATGCCCTCTGGGTCACGATATAACTCGTGCCATCTGTCGTATAAAGTCTGATCTATGCGCCCGAGTGAGCCTCTCGTATACCACCCATTTAGCAGCACACATATCTCTAAATACGCTGACATCTCCCTCAGAACTTTTTGAATTCGAATACGTTGACGTCTCACTCAGAACATCTTGAATTAGACACCAATAGGGCGCGGTACCCCATTAGAGCATCCTTTGTTTCGCTGGCAACAACCTTTGAATTAGACCTCCTTTGATGTGCTCACCTTTGATTTGCATTCCCTTTGAAAAATGGACGAACTGACCAACATCTAGGATGACTTTAGCCATCAATTTACAAATAATCAGGTTTTCAAGCTTCCAATCTCCAGTTGCATTGTAGCAAGCGATTCGTTTGGACTTTGTTTTCTGCAGTTTTTTTTTTTCGCAGATCACGCGGTTTGTCCTCCTCGTCATTATTAATACTTACTCCTCAGCAGCGCCTACAAATTATTCAGCTATATTACGAAAACCTGCGTTTTGTGAAAAATGGTGTTCGTACATAGGGTGTGCATCATCGACTTTCCGAGTCCATCATTGCCTTCTGAAAGGTCGCGTCTCGGGGTACGTGACCGAATAGACCACATCCAGACTGCAGTGAAGAGCATGTTGTGGCTGTTGCGGCGAGTGTGGCTGAAGACCGTGAGCAAATGATTCGACGCTTATTTCAAGATATGGCCTCATCGTATTCGAAACCTCGTCGATTTCTACACGAGCTTCTTCAGAATGAATACAGTCGCGAGCAACAATTATTTAAATGCCAGAAACTGTTCGTTCGGGCCATAATAAAGCTTCCACCGCACATTTTTAAAAAAATCCCCCATTAATCCTAACGTCTACAAGCAGTCTTGTCCGTCTTTCTGTAATCATTTCTTGATGGTCAATGTCTGGCTAAAAAATACAACGGCCCGACAGATAAAGAACGAATAAAAGGAAGATATGAACAAGC
Source organism: Eristalis tenax (assembly GCA_905231855.2). Lineage (NCBI taxonomy): Eukaryota > Metazoa > Arthropoda > Insecta > Diptera > Syrphidae > Eristalis > Eristalis tenax. The sequence goes on along the minus strand of HG993124.1, from coordinate 38,820,021 downwards.
TGTTATCAGCATCATCCCACTCCTCCACCATCGCTGGACAACGATGTGGCCTCTACCTTCTTTCCCTATCCGACCATTTTCTTCAAAGATAGTGTTTGCACAGACACTGCAAACTTGCCTCCCGAGCGACTAAGACACTAAGAATAAATCGCTTGACCGCTGGCCACCAAAGAATCGATCATCAGCCCGTTTTTGCGAGACCCCCATTTCTCTCCTCGTTAAATCCGAAACCATAAAAGGATCATATTACTTGGATTTTTCCCATGATGCAGCCCTTAAAAGTCAAATTTTATTTCACAAAACAACAAACCACACACACACCACACATCGACCGCACCCAGCACCTGTGCAACCGCAGAGAGACACCTTATATCTCAGATCGCACACAAAGGATAACGTTTTTGTTTCACTCAAGTGTGTTAACTGCCACATCAACCACAGGGCCAGGGACCGGAGGAGAGACCGCCTGCCAAGAGACTTCGTCTCACATTCACCGAGTGCACAGGAAATGTGCGCAGCCCCAACGCCCACCGCCGCCGCTCCACACGACACGAGGAAAATCTCTTCAATGTTATTGGATTGGAAATGTATTACTTAACTGAAAATAGAATCGCAGTGGAATTTTATGCAAATGTCCTCGATGTTAACATGCACACGGGACACCCTTATGCTTGTGCCTCGTCTGGTGGCACTCTCAGTCGGTGGCGGAGGCGTCTCCGCCCACCCAGCCAACACGATTGGCAGAAAGGCTCTCGTGCAAAGGAAGCCATCTCGGTGCAGATGCGGTGGGCTGGAGCTGTTTATTCAGTGTCAGTCTCCGGATACCGCCTGAATAAACCACGCAATGCCTTTGCAAAATGTATTGATCCACCGACGATGGTGTTTATTCGAACACACCCACTGGCACTGTTGGTGGAGGTGCGATGGCTGAAGGGCAAGCGGTGGCTTGGATTTTCATTTTCAAAATGAGCAAAACAAAATCCAGGCAAGCAGTGGAAGCGCTATAATGCATCACACGTCAGTGAGTCGGGACGAACGTTCAGTTGAAGCAGTGCACACACTCTGGCAGTGCATCGGAGGGAGCTGCTGGCTAGATTTATTCTGGATGAAAAGTGATGCACTGACCGGCGATGACAGGCAGTTGAATGAAGGAACGGCTTCCTGTGGACAGTGCACTCGACAAGAAAGGGGGTCTGTTTGAATTAAACTGACTCAAGTTCACGACATCCTGTTTCGCTTAACTTTTCGATTATCCCAGAGCAACTTGAAGAGTAATGCAGGACTTCTTAGCTTTAAAGCATATCTGCGAGACATCAGATCGAGGTGGAGGCAAAGGGGAAGCGGTGTGATTTCTATCTCCACCTCACCAGTGTCCTGTATCACGTATCTGATGTGAGAAGAAAGCAACTGTCTCTATCGCGCAGGGTCCAGTCGGGCGAGCAGGACTTAGTAACCGGCGACCATCTACTGTTGATTAGTTCGGCCGCCGACCTATCTGCCAGCAGATTGCAGATGCCTGCAATAGACGCTGTATGATTTACCAAAACGAGTTTGAAAATGCTATCACTTTTGAAATGACATTCTTGCTGGAATGATGGAAAAATGACAGTTCGTAGCTTAGAATGAAAAAAAAGTGACGATAAAAATGAAATAAAATGACGAGAGTTAAACTTTTTCCCAGATCTCGCTGGAATGAAGGAGAATCGTGCATGAGAACTGAAAAAGGGTGAAAAGGTGTGAGACAATTTTGGAAAAATTCCATTCCTGGAACGATAGGGTATAGCCTGGACTGAAGTGTTTGGAAATGACATTCTAGGAATGTCATTTGAAAACTGATAGAGGGTAGCCCTCTTATCCCAAGGATTTGGGACCTCTCAAAAAACCAAAAATCTAGCTAGAATCGAAATGAAATTCAGTTGTAAAGGACAGGAAGTTCTATCGACTGTTCTTCCAATACTAAACCATCAAAACAATGCTCAAAAATTAAGCTAATTTGGGAATGGTACTTCCATTTCGAAGGTTTCACGCAGTAAAAAAGGAATAGAAGTAATTTCGCCTTCCAGCAACAGCGATGTCGATCTGGCCATTCATCAACTGTAGCACGCAGCACATTAAGGGTCGTTTTGTTCACAATTGCTCAACTTCCCGGAAAACTGTGACTTGATCGACTTCGGGGTTGGTCTCAACTCGTTATTTAATCGGCGCGTTGAAGATTGATTTTGTTCACTACTTTGTCCAACTTTCCCTTTTTGAATGTCTCCTGGGATATTTTTGACAGTTCACACATACAATGGCATTTTCTACTTTGCATTTACGATGTGTGCTGTTCGTGTCCGTTGTTGAAAGGAGAATTGAGAGCGAACGTTTCAGCAGAGGTAGTGGTTGCATATCTCTATCCTGCAGTATGTCTGGTCTTCAGTTGCTGTCGGTTTGTCGAGCAAAATGATCCCTTGACGTCAGCTATTTCCATAAATTGAAAAAAGGAGGAGTTAATAAACTCATGGGTTCACATTTGAAAGTTGGAACCATAAAATGGGGGTGAATGAAAGCAAACCCAGAAGTTGTAGAGAAAAATGCACAAGTTGTGAACCAAATGACCCTAATTGGAAAACCACCCACAGCTCGGATTAGGCTGTCTTGTCTTTGCGCTAGTGAGTAGGAGCGGTGTTGTTGGAAGGAACTTCTCTTAAACATCCATTTTGTAAACCTTTATTGACGTTTAACCCTTGTGTCAACACTCACACAACCGGGCGTGTTTTGAGTTCTAGGCGCCGTATCGACTTGTGATTTTCAATGGCCTCCTAAAATATTGGGCATAGAAGAATGTACTCCAATTGTTAGCTAGAGGTGCAGAAAAGCACTTGTTTCATTATAAATTCATGTGTTTTTATTTTGTGTGGAATTTTTTATTTTGTTATATTGCTTGTCGGGATTGAAGTATGAGTTGCTCAGACCAAATTGACTAATCAGAGAACGTTATTTAACTGTCAAAAAGTCCCTGAAATTCGTCAATGGACTAGGGGTCAATCAGCTGTGAAGTTGGGCATCTCTATAATGCTTCATTTCTGATTGCTTGTAGTCGAAATAGGGGCATTGAACGTGAAATTACAACTCAGTATGGCACACTTGACTGTACAGTTCTTTGAAAAAAGACGATGAATAGGGTGGCATACTGCGCACGCTTAGAAACACCACATGAGTGTATGTAGCAATTCAGGAAGACCTTAATTGTAATTGTGGCTTAGTTAGTTGCACGGCTCTTGCGCTGATGGTCTGTGTATCAAATCTCGTCTGCGCACGATTATTCGCAATTCTCATTTGTGGTCGTGGGAGGTTTTAGACGCCGTAGCTTATCTTATCTCAACGAACGGATGTTTATTATGTCAACTTAGCTAAGCTTTTGACTGGGTTGTTGATGAAGGATTTTTACAGGCTATTTATGGCACTGGTCACTCGACATAGCTTGACATTTGGACGAAGTTATGTTGTTGCAGCGCAAACTGGCTTCTTGCAGACTTTTCGCGTTGGTCTTCTTCTGGGCCATACACAGTCCTTTCTGCTTGATTCGGCCAGAATTGTCACGTCTTTCTTGAGCCCTTAGTGGACAATTTTCAACTGTCGGTGGCCCAATATACTTTCAATTCCACGACGTGATGATTTGGGCATTTCGCGAACGATCTTGGACTTTGTCATGGCTTCTTCAACTGATGTAGGTATCTTCTGCGGTTTGCTATATATCACGAATGCCAGCCAAGGGTCATCTCTTCGTTATTCTCTTCCTAGTCTATTCACCAAGGCACTGGTCCCTATTGTCAACACTGTCATTGACAGCACTGTCCCTATTGTTGACTTGCTCTTAGGACCATCAACTACGATGGGAGGTGGAAAGAACCACAGCCGAGTTCTTATTTTTTTGGAATATATGAACACATACTTCTACTTATCCAAAGACCGATTTTACTGCTCTTCCTTGTGGATAGAAAAGTCGGCTGGTACAATTACACTGGTCCAAATTGGTATCAAGGTGGAAGCCAAATTACACCGTGTAAAGAAGTTATCATATACCAAGTTTTCTTGCACTTCCACGGAATCTGTTCACAACACAAATCTTTGAACACAAGTTCACCATTGTTTGTTTCTCTTTCTCCAGAAGGTACCGTACCCGTATGGATCTCTCCTTGACTGGATAAACACTTCAAACAATTCTAAAACACAATCGACAGAAACATCCAACTCCTTCCGATGCATGACACACCCGGGTGTCATTATTTTTGCGTGTTGGCACAAAGATTAAACACCTTTTTCGCAAAAATTGGAGCTTGGCGACTCCATCATATGCCACATCCCACCAACCCATCACAGAGGCTGTGTGGAGTCCACTTTAAATTCTCAGAACTAGTTCACAATGTCGCGATGAGAGAGCATAAATCCTACCATTCTGTTTGTCGAAAGGACCCTTCAATGGTGTATATTTTCTCATCACTTAACCGGATTTTTCTGTGAGAATTTTTGGCAAACACTCCAAGAGCTTGTCCCATTCCATGATGTTAACGAGGAATAATTCCATAACTGGCACTTGTCAAACAGCAGTCAATTTCAAATGGGTTCGTTCAATGCTTCTTGAGAATCACTGAATTCATTTCGTGCATTTGCTAGCACTAGGTACAACACCCAGAATCAACTTCAGCGGGAGATTTCGTGGAAATTAGACTTAACGACTGTGAAATTTCTGAGACTTCTTAGAAATCAAGTACAGTGCATAACGAGTGCAAAAATACTTGAGAAATTGTGTCTATTTCTTGACAGTTCCCAAAGCCTTTGAAGGCTTGAAGCACAAATTATACCAATTCCTTCCAAAAATCCCTTAAATGCTAAAGAATTTCAAAGAACTATCGCCCGTCGGTTTCCTCTCAAGCAAGGAAAATAATAATCCCCATTCAAATTCCATGTATTTTTGGCTACCGCGGGGAACTCTTCATAGTCCTTTGATGTCACCCTTTAAGGGAATGATCAATTTTCTATTTTTATTGCAAGATTTGACATTACTGTCGAAATTTCAGCGCCGTCTTAAATGCGTAAATTGCATTCCGTGGCCGGTCGCCAGTGTGCAGGCAGTTTTCACTGTGGAACAGTAGAGCGTGAGTACTCTCTTTTGGACCTTGACAAAGATTGATGCAGAATGAAGAAAATATAGCCGCCGTAGCGACCAGTATGGAACGAATGCCTACTCGGCACCGATCAGTGGAATTGAGAATCCAGACAGATTCAACCGGGCTTATTTTGCGGTTGGATTTGGTTACATCCGTGTAAGATTGTTTTTTACGCAAGCATTTAAGCCGACGATCATAGGCAACACCGTGTGTTCGCTTATTGGTGACCGGAGATCTGGAGTTTGGCAAAAAAACCATCTTCCCGGACGAGACCCGTTTTTGACAAAGCGACTATGTCAGTTATTGGAGCGAGCACAATCCACAAGAGTTGGACAAAGTGTCAATACATCCACACAGAGAGTGCAAACACAATCCACAATCCCTGTCTGTGAATAAGTGTGAGCTCTTCAGAACAGCTGGCGAACAGCTGATACCCTTCCCCAACCACTTAAGGGGGTGAATTAGAGTTCTTATTACTTCGACGTTATTTCAAATTTTGGTGTTAAATTGTCAACACAGTATGGAGGCAGCGCTGCCAGATTCCAGGATTTATCTTATTTTTAAGATTTTTTAACCCAAAATTGTGTCCAAGATTTCTGAGCTAAAAATCATAAAATTCCAAGATTTCGATTTTTCCAAACTTTTGTATAAAAATTAGTTTGCAATTTTCAAAATATATCAATGTTCCAAGCGAAATATGAAGGAAGATACGGATACGGATTTTTGAGTAAATGTACTTGTTTTGTAAACGAACTGTAATTGCGTTGTTAATGACGAATTCCGCTTGACTTCGAATATTGTTCCTCTTGACAAACTATACCTCTGTGTAGGGGTTCAAGACCAATTGGATTCTTTGAATCTAAACAGCAACGATGCTGAAGCACTCCTACAGACTTGCTTGGATTTCTACATAAAACTTGTCCATCAAATCTTAAAAGGATTGACTTTAAAAAAAACTGCTGCAAAGTTTTGTTTGATTGTAAAAAAGTATAGTATTTTTATCCACTATTCAAAAGTTTGCCAGTTCGTGATTTTGATTATTGTAACATCTTTTTGGAAAGACGTTTTACAAACGAAGGATGGTAATGATCGTTTAGCATTTCCGTTAATATTTTGAAGTCGTATGTCTTCCAAATTCAAGTGCTTATTCATAACATTCCATTCAAGTTCCGTAGTTAACCTAAATAAAACGAATCGTTGGTTCGATGGTCACTGAAACCTCGCAAGAAATTTGGCATATCAAAGATTTGCTAAAAAATAATTTCACATGCAATAAATTGAAGTATAACGAATTTCTTCTTTTTTATTTTTTTTAATTCCAACCAAATCCAATTGGGTATATAACTTAATTCGTGTGGCTTGCTTAGAGATGGCGTAAGTTGTTCTATTCCATTGTTATTATTCCATTGGAACATGCGTTGGAAAGCTACTGTCATTGTACCTCATTTCAGTATATGTCATTGATTTGAAGCGTAATCAATAATTCTTTTTTTTCACTCAAACTGTCAAACTTTTTTTGTGCCTGAAATGTGTTTTTGCGGAGAGTTCTTCTTCATTACTTTAATATGAAGAAAAGTGCTGCCAAAATCACCGTATTTTGGTGGAAATTTATGGCGAACATGCGCTGGCTGAGCGAACGTGCCAAAAGTGGCTTGCACTATTTAAAAGGTGTTTTTGGCTTGGCCAACCAGGCAAATCGACGGCAAAGCCGAACATCCGTAGCGCGAAGGTAATGTTCTGTATTTGGTGGAATCAGAAGGGTGTGCTGTATTATTAGCTGCTTTAACCGGGTGAAACCATCAATGGACAACACTGCCGAACTCAATTAATCCGCTTGACTAGAGCAGTAACCGAAAAACGACCGGAATATGCGACCAGACTCAGACATAATTTTCCATCATGACAACGCTCGGCCCCACGTTGCTATTCCGGTTAAGAACTATTTGGAAAACAGTGGATGTTTTACCCCACCCGCCTTATAGCCCAGACCTTGCCCCTTCTGACTACCATTTGTTCGGGTCGATGCAGGACGCCCTCACTGAAATGCGGTGCACATCAGAGCAGAATATCAAAAGTTGGCTTGATTCATTCTTGGCTGCCAAGGGATGGGATCCACAAATTGCCAGAAAGATGGGAAAAATTCATAGCTTCAGATGGGCAATCCTTTGAATAATACTATTGTACATGTTTTTCTTAAATAAACGTTAAAACTTTGAAAAAAAAAAACGCACGAAATAAGTTATAGACCAAATATTTCCAAGATTTTGAAAGCTTGAAATTAAGACTTCTGGTGCAAATCATCTGGCAGCACTGTATGGAGGGGTAAACGAACGCACAAAGCTTGTTTCACGCAGTCGTTTCATTAAGCTCCCACTTGAGCCAGTTCTAGTCTTTGATAGTTGGACAAAATTAATGAATGCACTACATAGTGTATGTATGGAAAATGATATACTGGAAAATGCATCCACACGAATCATGCGTACAGATAACTAATAATAACAACATTATTGCAACGTTTGCATGAATCACTTAAAAAAAGCTTCTTGGCTCATTTCATTTTTTATGGATTCGTTATAATTGCATATCTTGTCACTGTTCTTATCAAATTTGAATTTATGAGTTTTCAGAATTCATTAATTAAGGATATGGAGAGGAATTAATTTTTCAAGACAATTTGTCAGATATGCCTTATAATTAGGCTGTATATATACTTAAGAATTAAATTGAGGACAAATTGGCATTGCACTACATTTTTACTCACGAACGTCCATATGACAGTACACATAATTATATGCTCATAAAAATACTAGCCAACTTTTGAACACCCTCCGCAGAAAAATACACGAATCGTTGGCGAATTCACCAATCTTCTGAAATTTTTTCCCACAAAATCTATGAATCTGCGAAATTAACACTAAAATCCATGAATCGGACCAAATGGGGTATTCGTAGCAATGCTGGGAAATCGGTACTTATGTGCTTAAGGAGACCATCCAGAGATGCAGATCAGCAGCCAAATGTCGAAGCTACCTAACGGTACAGAAATATCAACAAGCGAGAAGGCCAAGTATCTTGGCATTAACTTCATGGAAAGCTTGAAGTTCAACAGCCATCCGAAAGTGATCCTTAAGAAGGCCATCCTAGGCTGCCATCGCATCTATCCCTTGATGCGCAAGCAAAATGGACTGAGCCAGAGGACTAATCTACTGTTCTACAAGCAGCCTCTATGTCCGATCTTAACGTACGGCTTCCCAATATGGAACACCATCTCTAGGACCAGGATGGCGAAGATCGCAATTTTCGAATGAAAAATACTGCGAATATGTACCGGAATCACCTTCCTCAATGGCACCACAGCAACAATATTACGACCAATCACGCACCCCTGCAACAGTACATGGTGACACTGTTCAGAAAGCAGCTACTAAACATCAACAACCATCCTAACGAGGAAATCAGGAACCTGAGAAACACAATCCCCGGACAACCCTACCTCAACGCGTTAAATCTGCAAAACGAGCAGAACTTTCCAACGACATCGAACAACGAGCTGCATGGATTCTACCAGAGCAGCGATTGCAATCCATCACCAGTCGGCTAACACACCACCTCATCCCAAAAGGACCACCATGGTCACACGGACTTGAACAACCCGATGTAAGCACCAGCCATTGTAGGACAAACAAAAATAAACAATAAACAATCAATTAAACATCAGTTGGGCCCCTATTGTTGAGCCAACACCCTAACCTTTAGTTTTGTAAGTCTAGTTGTAACCTCTAAACCAAAAAAGAATTCCGTTTAAATAAATTTTTAAATCGCTCGCCACGAATCGGCCGCCATTTCGTGGTGCTCCTAAAAGTATGTGTGAAATTCAAGGAAATACCGCCACATCTCCGGTGTGGACTAGGGGCAAAAATTACTGAATATGGATTTCTCTATCGACGCACCACTCGAAGTTGTGAAGGAAAAATTTGGCGACTAGGTCATCTCATAGGCGAGTGTAAGTATAGAGTGAGAGTAAAGAGTAGTCAGCTTCACTTAGCTCACGCGTATTCACAGACGCCTGTCTCTGAAAAGGTTGTAAAAAACGCTGTCTGATGAATCTGTGGGACAAGAAACGTAGAAGTGGCACATCTCATCCTCCATTATCTCTGGGCTTAACATAATTCCGTTTCATTGTCTGGGGCAACGTCAAGTCTAACACGCCAACCACTTTGCTCGTGCTCGAGGGTAACATTCGATAGGCAATTGCAGGAATAACGCCGTACATACTGGACCGAGTCATCCAAATTCTGACCGCCCACTTGATGCTCCGCCATCTGAATGATGGGCTGCTCTGAACAAATTGACATGATAGTAGTTTCAAAACAGACCCAGAATAAATTATCTCATACCGTTTTTTTTTTTTACTGAAATTATATTCTGGTGGACCTCATCTGGTCACCCTGTAGCATGCACACACACAAGTTCTACCGATTCTTGCCAAGTGCAATGCTTTTTCGGGTCAAGTGATTCCGGAAATTAAATAATTTGTTTTCAAAGTCTGTTGTGGCGGCCGTGGCGCTGTGGGTTTGTGCGCCGACGCCTACGCACTTGAGCCTTGAGCCCAGCCCAGGTTCGATTCCTAAATAATGTTCACTGCCCCACCTCTTTCGTGGTCAAGAACTAGAAAAAGATCCTCAAATTGGCAGTTTGGAGTCGGCATTAGACTGTAGGTGCCTTCCAGAACAATACCCACGCCCAGCACGAGTGAAGCTAGACCTTGCCCCTTCATGGGCTGTAGCGCCACCCATATGATTATTCACTGTTGTGACCGGCGAGTTAGTGAATAAACGAATTCTCAAAACAACTAGGTCTTGCTGCCACCAAGTTCGTAAAATGATGAAAATCCTTCATAGGGGGAGCAAGTAAAAGTTGTGGGCACCGAACATCATCGTAATCCTCTCAGGGGATCAGGACTTAATCATCCGGCTAGGAACCATCGATCCGTATCATACACTGGACATCATGTCAGCCACTCGCCATAAGAAAGCGCATTAAAGTGCTGATCCTTTAAATACTCCACCAGTTATTATTACCCTCCTCCTTGGAGTAATCCCTTCGAGAGACGAGTCTCATAAAATCCTAAATCCTTCGTCTTTCATGAGAAAATAAGAACTGCAGATAACTCCTCTCGATAATCCCACTGCACTTTGCAGCTGCATCGTAAAGTTCATCGAATCGAATGAATCGAATTAACCACACTGTCTGTCTCGAGGATGCGTCGTCCTCGTGGTGCTGAAGCCACTACACAGGACGAACTCCCCGCGGGGCTCACTGGTAGCGGAGAGACTGAAGAGAAAAAAATCCCCGCTGTTAGAGTTGAAACTGACACAGCCATCAGCACACACGCAACCCATCTGGCCTCCTCCTTGGACGATGTAGAAGATTCCACAAATTCCACCCACCAAGCACTGCCGATTGCCTGACGCAACAGCATCTGGTCGCTCCCCGGGGACTGAAGACTCACACAAAAATCCGGGAGCTGTACCTGGACATCAGAACGAGCGCACTTTTATGACTTCACTCCACGGTCAACAAGCTCAGTCGGCTTTAACTGGGAATGGAAACCAAACGGGAATCCTTCTTGAGGTCAATCAACTGCCAGGATGTAGCGTGGATGGGGGTGCTTCCATTTCTGCTCCGACGCACATTCTCCCTGTCCTTCTTCGTCTCTCCTTCTGCTCGATTTATTTCTGTTTAATTTAAGCGATTCCTCAGCCGCCATTTGTTACAGTGGCGGGCACACGAAGACAATGCCCCTGAATAGACCATGGCTCTTGGCGAGAACACACTTCTCAAGGACCTTGCAAACGAGGTCTGCTCTCATATCAATGGGAATTATAACGTACAACAAATCCATTTTTGCTGTAATTGTAGGACGCCACTTAGGAAGTGAAGCCATGCACACATGGTTGTGCCAACGAGGGATGGTACAGTGCAGGGCTTCCTGATTCAATTTGAGTTTGCTTCCGAACAGATTTCAGGTTCCCTGGCATCCGAAGTTGTTGGATTCTCTCATCATTTTTGTGTTTTCGTCCATTTGGTTGTTCTCGAGCGGCGGGGTATTGTGGGATTATTCTGAGGCCAGGCGATTCGGGGGTGATGTCATGCGAACTTTGAAAGTGAGTCAACTAGTTTCAAGGGTCTGCAGTCAAGCAGTGTCGTTTGACGATATGTTGTACGATTATTTGTGCTGAAGTCCCTTGCACAGTGCTCTCGGTTTTGAAGCGGAACAATTGCGCTTAGAGCCAAGTTGGGTTGGACGCAGCGCGGTTTACTGTGCTGTCACATATGGAAACTAATTAATTTTCTTAATGAATGACTAATCCCGTGGGTGGTTGGGTTGGGTACTTGGATAGGTGCGGCCCCGTCTCACTTAGTTCCTTCGGATGAGTTACAGTTGACGTGGCTGGAGTCCTCATTGGCGTCGCATTCCTTTTTATGCAGCAGTAAAGGACAGATTAGGACGTCGTACCCCGATCTTGACATACGGCGTAGCTTGATGGCAGGCTTGCCTAAAACACTCCAACATGAAGATGTTAACAAGCGTAGAACGTCATATCCCGTTTCTGGGTATTGGTTACGAACTCACACCAGAAATATTCTGTGGATGTACACAGCGCTTGTCAGGCCTATCGTGACAGATGGCAGAGTAGTTTGGTGCCAAGCCTGCCGCAAAGCCTGCAACTTAGGGTTGTCAACAAGCGTACAGAGACGTAAATGCCTAGGTCTGACTGGACCGATCTGCACCAGCCGTACACGAAGCCTAGAGGTTGTATTGGATCTTCTTCCATGCACAAGACTGCTGCAAAGAGCACCGTAAGGATTGTCCAGTACAAAAGCTGGCATACAAGCCTCAATGGTCATGCGAGTATTCTAGACAGACTACTGGAAGAACAAGTCGTTATTGACTACTCCATCCCCTCCCTTGATTTCGAAATAGCCTTCCAGTGTTATTTCCCAACAAGGGAGAAGTGGAACTCTACTGAACCCATCAACATCCATCCACGTCTACGCGGATGGGTCGAAGGTGGAAAATGGAAGAGGCGCGACTGTTGAACATGCATTGCTCATGCATCCGATATTCAGGGGACTACGGCAGTGCTTTCAAGCGGACGTTCTGGCGGTCAAGGAAGCCACCAAAATGATATCAGTGCTGGACAGTCAAGCGGCCCTTAGAAATCAAGTCCAAGCTGGTGGCAGGCTGCCGCGAAGAGCTCAAGGTTCTGGGTACCAGCTCGTGGGGACGTAACCGGCAATGAGGTGGCGGATGAACTTGCCAGAAAACTGGCTGAAACCGACCCATCCCAGGTAATCTCATGGTTTGATCCGCCTCTAGCTGATATCGAGAGGAAAGTGGATAAAATCATGGAGTTAGCTACTGAAAGGTGGAACTCTCTTCCCAACTGTGAGACCTCTCGAATGTGAGATCGCAAAGACCGGCATTTTTCTCCAATGCAGCAAGAGGCTGCTGCGGATGGTAGTCGGACCGCCAACTGGTCATACTCACCTGAGATACCATGAACACGAAATGGGACTTACCCATGACACCATATGCAGAGGCTGTGGGGACGAAGACGAAATTGAGGGCACTCCTCACTACCTTTGCAATGCGTCAGTCTCTGCCTTTTGAGGCAAAGAACACTGGAGACTTCCTCTTCCAGACTTCCAGACACTAACATCTATTTGCAGGTTCGTCAGGTTTTCTGGATGGCCGGACGGGACAGGCACAACAACACCTGAAGTACGCAAGTAGGAACGGAGAGGTTAACAACCCCATGGTCACCATATCCAACTGGACCTGAGTGAGACCTGACCACCATGCCTTCCCACCGACCTAACCTTCATATTCAACCAACGACTTAGGGAAGGCAACGAGCTGCGGCCTTGTCAACATCGATCTATGGAGATTGTGCAGTACTCAGTCGCCAACAGAAGCGGCGCAAGTATGTCGGCTTCTGTACATCTACTGCGAGCGAAACCGATGATCCACACAAGTTGGAGAAAGACCTCAACCAACTTGGGGTGCGTAACTTGAGGGCACTGATTGAGCAGATGTCGCATGTTCTGCGCATTCTGTGGCCAATTGGCTTCAATTCTTGAGTGAGTGGCGCAGACGTTGACACCAAATGCATACGCTTAAATTGCGTACTTCTTCAAGCGCTTTCAGGAACGACGAAGATTTTTATAGCGTTTATTTCGATGCTGCTGATGCATCCTACCGCCTGCCACCATTTCGGTCTTTTATGTACGGTCAGCGATTGTTACACGACCCACCAAATGACAATCCTTAGACAGTGCCGTCTCGAATGATGGTTCAGGGTGAGGTTTGTGATTCAAATCTGGATCACGAATTCCTCCGTTTCCTTATGTGAGTTACCAAGGATCATTCAGTTAAACTGCTATGTTTGTAGCAAAACGCCGATAAAATGTCAGTCGGGCAGCACAGTTCCACGTGTTCCCAGGAACTTCAATGAAACCACAGACAAGGGGCATCCATTTTATTTGCACGTACCAAATGCACAGAAGTCATTCAGTCGAGAGCAATCAATTTTATTCCACTCCCAAGTTCACACCCGTCGCACGGGCAAGCAACTCTAATTGAACTCCTATCGATCGGCTTTCCAAATATGGTCCATTGCAATATTTACGCCCTTTCATAAGCACTCACCTCAACACGGATGGCTCTGCGTTCACGGGCCATTCTCAGATCCAATCACTCAACCCAACTGGAGGTGCTTTTAATCAATCCCGTACATGTCCATAAAATATCCCAGCAGGCCACATAAATTCGAAACGACGTTTGAGGGTTATTTCATCGTTATTTTGAGCATGCTTGCACTTATGAATGGAGCCAACACCGTTGTTTCGAGGAGGGATGAAGGAAAGTCTTGTTGAAGCATGAAAGCAACGAGATTCTAGCGTACAGGTGCCCATGTCATGACTCAATATACTCAAAGATTGGTATGGAACAATTTATTCCGAACAACGACTTCATAGCCTTTGCTGCAAGTACGTGGAGTATGTTGAGTTGAGACCGACACTTCTGTATGGAGTCCCAGTTTGGTGGACAGCGCTAAACACAACTGTCAAGTGCATGCTGCTCAATCGGGTGCAAAGACTGGTCTGCATGTGCACTCAAGATGCTCCTCCGTCTTCCACACAGCCTTGAGACTCGATCTTTAGCTAGATGCCTCCAGTTTCGCACACGTAGTTGGTTGAGGTCCCTTTCCACTGTCATCTGAGTCGTGGTCTTCCGTGGATTTCGAAGACTTTCCGGGCCGGAGCATTGGTTTCCGTCCGGTCTACATGAACTAGCCATCTCAATCGTGGGATCTTCACTCTTCTGGCTATGTCGCTGAACAGTCTGTATAGTTCGTTGTTGTATCTCCTCCTCCTAAATCACTCGAAGAATTTTCCTCTCAAAGCAACCAAGAACACCTTCGTCCGCTTGTGACGAAGTTCATGCCTCTGCGCCATATAGCAGTACTGGGACGATTAAGGTCTTATAGAGGGTCACTTTGGTTGTTGGAGAGAAGGCTTTGTTTATCAGTTGCTTTCGTAGCCAAGAGAAGCAGCGATTTGCTAGAGTTATTCTTCGTTCGATTTCAGAGCTGGTGTCGTTGTCACACATAAGACCTTTTTAAAAAAAGGCGGCAAGAGAGATTGCTGAGACAGAGGCACGTCTCTTCTATGTCTTCCCGGGCAAGTCTATACAGAGTGACTGGAGGCTCGTTTTGGAACTATCGCCGAGTCCAGGATGGGACAGGAGTAGGTTGGGTTAGTTTGATGTGGTTGACTGCTGCGATGAAAAGCAACAGTAGCACTTAGGCCAGCATACGCCCATTGTGTTACCTCGTGGATCTATAAATGCCAAGCCAAGGAGATGGTTGGCAGATGTTCTGCAGTAGCAACAGGCGTGGATGGTAGATCACCACCCGAAATGAGTACGGAACTGGTGCCCTGTCTAGCGAGTGCGTCTGTTTCGCTTTTCGTGCCTCAGTACCCACATAAGCTGGATGATAAAATGCTTGCCCATGTCGTTGACAGATAGGGGATTGTCCGGGTTGACTGTGACTGAATTCAGTGATTTGTCTGACTGTCGGAACAGATGACGATATATGCGCTTGATATTACATTGTTTTTAGCGGGGACAGAGCTTCCTTAATCGATAAAGTTTCAGCCTGAAAGCCGCCACAGGGACTTGGTAATCGAAAAGATATCCAGTACCCAAACCTACGTCCATCGGTTAAGACTCGCAAAGGTCCATCCAGACTCTTGTATTCAGACTTCCAGTTAGATCTGGGGGGATGCTGGTTTGGAAGTTCTTGTCGAAAAGGAGTTTAGGTGCTATGAGGTGAGTATAGATCTATACCTGCCGAAAGTCGATGAGTGTCTAGACCGAAGCCGCTGTCTACCGATTAAGTCTGTCGACGGAAGATTGAGCAGTATGTTCAGAGCTGCTGAGGTGGATGTCCTTAGTGATCCGCTGATACATGCCGTATGCTGCTCTCTGTCAAGTGGTTTGAGGTAAAAGTTCCCTTTAAGCGTAGTCCACTGACCCGGCAGGAGTAAAACCCCAGCCAGCTTTTCGCTCAAAGAATGGCACCAGAGAAGGCTTGAGTGGCTTTGTAGATTTGGGAAAGGCATACGACCCAGTTCCTCTAGGCAAACTCTGGAGTATTCTGCAGGAGTGCGAGATTGAGTCTCTATATGCAAACTGTAAGAATTTATAAGGGTCGAGTTGCCAGGAGATCTTTTGTGGGAGGTTTACCCATGCGAGCACTACAGTGGATCATGTGAGTCACTCAACAAAAAATTACGAACTTATTTTAAGAACTATTCCAAGTGTGCACGGAACCTTCCGAATGTTAGCACACTCGTCGTTTTGAAAAGGCCTTGAGTGAATTCCGACAAGAAATCTGACGTGAGAGCTTCGCAGAATTTGGTCATCAGATTTTCAGAGCCAAACCTCACATCTGAGTGTCACTGTTGAAACGCTGGGTTCCACTTTCACAAGTTTTGCCTCCCCCTACACTAGTGACCTCTATTGTCAAGTGTTTTTGTCTGTTCTCTGGAAGTAATCCGTTTTCTCTGCAACATTTCAAAACTGTTGAATTTAACCACAGCCGACGCACGACCCGACCCGACCAGTCACTAAGTGAAACAGAAACTTCAGATCCTTCCCTCAGCCTTCTCCCGTCGCAAAAAGACACCCCCACACGTAATCACTTATTATCCCATGTCCATCCTGCTCCTTTCGCAATGCAATCTTGGCAATTACAAACTTCCAAGGAAAGACGCGCTTAATGGCTTCTGAAAGACCGAACTAAGAGGATTACAGTTTCAATGTTTCCCATGTCCATTTAATCACGTCGTTGCTTGTTTCTTCTCATTTTTTCTTTGATTCACTGCCCAATGCAACTGACATCCTGTGCTAGTCCATTGATCCAAACCGCCAGACCCGGTCTGCCAGCGCACTTTTGCCGTCAGTTTGTATTTGCCCCCAGTTTAAATAAACTGCTGAGGCACGAGGTAAGGAGACCCTCGGGCTAATGTCCAGGATTAACCTTGCACCCAGCTATCAAATTCCCTGCAAAACACAGCCAAGCAGGAAGTGAAAATTGTTTGTATCCGCCGGAAGGATTAAGTTTTGCAGTGCAGTGGCACCCTTAATCACCGCGGCGTACAAACCGCAGTCGAGTTGCGATAGAAAAAATCGGAAAAGCCCATTTCTCATGTGGGCAGAACGGAAGGCAATTGCGACTGGAGCAAGGGGCATTGGCGGCACTCGTCAGGCACGCGGAAGTTGAACAGCGTGAAGGAACGGCCGATTGGGGGGCGCGGTTTCGGATTGCCGTC
Source organism: Eristalis tenax (assembly GCA_905231855.2). Classification (NCBI taxonomy): domain Eukaryota; kingdom Metazoa; phylum Arthropoda; class Insecta; order Diptera; family Syrphidae; genus Eristalis; species Eristalis tenax. Next base: position 38,802,964 of record HG993124.1, on the reverse strand, counting down.
TGCCTTCGTTTTGACATGACCTTAATTAGAAAGATCTCTCGGATGAAAGGACACGTATCTGTTCTTACCTGTGTGTGCTGCTATTTGCTTTCACATCCAAGTTGTGCTTTGTGTGCATTCACGCATACCGTGCTGTCTGTGTCGGCACTTGCGCCAGATCCAGGACCACAGGACATGACGGGTGGCAGTGTCATGACTGTTTGGGAACTGTTTTGCAAAACAAACACTCGACATCAAAATAAGATTGCCCTTCCTCGCATCTGTGTACGTTTGGATTTGTGAATTTATCTACGGGACTACGCTCGGATGTGAGAGCGTCTATCCTTCTTGTTGTTGCGACGAGTTTTTACATCTCATCTCGTCTCGTTCGTAGTCCTCCTCTCGTTGGCTTGCTTCCGGATATCCTTTTCTTTGTTTTTGAGGGATTATGCTGTTAAATTGGCCCGTCGCCGTAGCTGTGCTTCGAACGCTCCTTGAGAACCGGATAACACGATGTTTACAAAATTGAGTTTGACTGCGGGATGCTGACGCTGAAGAGTGTGTGAGAGTTTCACAATTAAAAGTTGGAACCGAGTTAAGACGCTTGGTAGGATTAAACTTCTCAGAAGAAATTAAAAGAACAGTCATATCACAGGAAACGAGGATTTACACTTGGATTCGATTGCTGTACGCATGGGACGGGAAACATCCGTTCGCTTTTGCCACACCAAGGGCTTACTGAAAATTTGTTATTTCTGATAATTAGCGGTCCTAAGTAAAGTACCCGGGTATCTAAGCGGGTACACGAATAATTGGGTATTGCTCGCGTACTGAAATGTGATGTATACTTTTGTGCTCTATAACTTTTGGTGAGCACACTACAAATGAGCCGACAAAGACGGGTACCCGCTAACTTGGGTATTACCCGCACTACACGGGTACTCGGGTGATTGTTGAAACGGGAATTACGTGCACAATACCAAGAGCAATGTGTGCAGCACTTTATTCTGCTCGATCATGGCCATCTTACAGGCGCTGGTGAGCGAGGTTCCATTGTTGGGGTTTCGGAAATTGGCTCAGGCGCAACAGTAGCTGAGTGAGTTTTTAGGTTGTGACCGCTAGAGCGGTTGAGGTACAGGGGCATTTCCTTACAATTTCTGCCATTGCTGTTCTCCGGATCAGTGCCTTGTTTTTGCAGCTCATGCTCTCTGGCGTTATCAAGAAGGCTTCAATAAAGCTGTCACTGATGTGCCCATGGTTTGACAACGAGTTCAAGCAAGGACATGCAGTGATCTCTATCGGGGAAACTTTATAGTATTTTACTTTTTTTCTCTGATGGAATCTTTCGTGTAAAGTATGGAAATTAATACTCTGCGTTTAGAAACACAAACACTGGTGTACCGCACGGGAGTGTTCATGGCCCTCTGCTATACTTACTGCATTTACAGTTTAGAATAAAGCAGACTGTTCTAGGCACACTTGCACCCATTCTGGTAACATGCGAAACCGCTAAAGAGTCTACAGCAAAGTAACAGGAATGGATCAACTGCTGGCAAATAGTCCCTAATGAAGGCGAATCAGTTCATATTAATTTTACTTATAGGCACGTCAATAGTCTCTACACACAACACAGTCTCTATACAGAAACTGTAGGAGCTGTGTTCGGGTTTTAAGGCAACATCTTGGAGTTGAACTTCGCTAAGGGTGCGTCTTGTCACCTCTCCCATTCATTGTATATATGGACTGGATGTTGCGGCGCAGGCGAGGAATGTTGCACATTGGGAGAGTTGAAGGTAAGTCATCTTCTTTTTAACTTAGTTGTCCTCACATCTATCCAGACGAAACTCCAGCGCGCACTCGATAGGTTTGTGACCGTATGTGTTGATGCTGAAATGAAGGTCAACGTGGATAAATGGAGGCTATGGTCATCTCCAGAACGCCTGTTCATTGCTCTCTACAGGTTAGTGAAGTCCCATTGAATCAGATGGAGACGTTAAGGTATCTCGGGATCTTTTTCACTCAGGGAGCACCACCTTCGCGTAACACGAGCAGATAACCCTCAACACAACTTTGAGAAGAGCTGCATGAGAGGGGAGCTCTTAGGAAAGCAAAGCTATGAAAAGGGCACAATATATTGGTCGCTGTGCATTCTACCTTAAACAATAACAATAATAATAATTGGGGTACATTGGTACCCCAACAAAAAATACTAGGCAAAATCCCAAATTCCATCGGTTTCTGTCAAAAAATAAAATAAAAATATTTCCCACAAGTTGGACACATTTATTTTGGTGGTGCTACTCATTGGCGGGGATTTTGAGAAAATAAACTGGGCTACGAGTGTACCTCAAGCAGTCCAGGTTTAAACAAGGGGACGGCCACAACTAGTTTCTCAGATCATATTTCCATTGGTTTCAAATCCCACCTGATACAGGGTGAAGTATCGGAACGGCAAAACCGCAATCATTGGCTCCTGGCCTGAACCTACTATCGTCCGCCCAGCGTTGCAGTGCAAACTACATACTCTTACATAGATATTGCTTGCTGAATTCAGTACCGAAGGCCGCCTCCATCCCTGTCCAACTCTTGTTCATTTTCTAGTACACTTCAGTTCACGATTTAGGAATTTCTCATTCGGGAGCGATTCCCTCAGCGAGTTCAGCGCCAGGTGCTTTCAAAGGACGTCAAACGAAATGCCGGAGGTCCAGCCATTTCATGAAAATTGTTCATGCAAGTAAGTCGAAATTAATTTATCCGCAAAGAGGAGAGCAGATACAGCTAAGAGATTATTGAGACAGATCCCAGTCATTGCCCAGTCCAGAACAAATCATTCAAATTAGCGACCACTTGAAGTGAGAAGTGGATTCTCTTTAAAATTACCGAACAAAAACCTTAGAGACGCTCCTTCACAGCACTCGATAACGAGAGGCATTCTTCACTCGACAACAAATCCCACAGCTCCCCTCGGCATTTCCACAAAAGTCTCGTCAGGCGCACTGCTCACTGTTGGAAAGTCCTTCAGCAGAGCAGCGCGCAAAGCTGAATAGGAAAAAATAAAATCATTGCATGCTTCGGAAATTCCATCTCGCAGTACGTAGGCGTAGCTCAGTTATCTATGCGGCTCATATTTCAGGGGCATCCGATCCCCCATTCTCGACAAGTGTACTTTAATTCAGGTTTCACTCCAGAGGCTCACTACTCTCGAAACCATAATGCGTTAAATTGAAGCGCTCTCCCCCCCACCATGAGCCGTAATCACATGCAAGCCAACAACAAATATGAGCCCCTCTTCACAAGGCCGGTCTATTGATTTTTTTCCCTGGTTTCTCATATTGTTTCAGATGTTTCCCTTCAATATGCCCCTCCTGGGGCAAGCCAAACCACGCGATTGCCGTGAAATCACCCGCCTAGGGGAGACTCTAAAAAGTTCAATCGCCTACTTAGGGAAAACAGGAAGGATCTATGCTCGGCACTCAAGTCGCTGAGATGTGTCGGGGCGGGTGTCTGTCTGTCTACTTGATTCATCATGTCCTCTGTGATGGCCGGATGGAATCATTACATCCTGGAGATTTGTTTTCTCTCTTTTGTCAGATGCCTGCGTGGGGGCAGAGGCAGCTGGGCCAACGAAAAATGAATAAAAGAAAATGCAAATTAAGACGGAAGATGTGCTCCGCTCCTAGATAAGGAACCCTCTTTAGGTGTCCTTCTGGGGGGTTTTTTTTCGGCACATGTAGAACAGTGGAGGAATACCCCCGCCCCCTCTTCACAGCTGAAATGGAATTTTCAAAATTATGTTCAAGGTCTGTCGGGGAAACTTGCTATCAGACGATGTTTACTCTGCTTTGGGCTGATTGCTGATATGCACCGAACTTTCCCGAGTACACGGTGGGTAAGGCACGGTCCCCTCCCGGGGCTGGAGACAGTGGCATTTCAGTGCTCGTCGAGTGCACTCCCCAGTGAACCGTGGTTCTGATAAAATGCTCAACTTTTCAAAGGCAGTTGTGAGAGACATGAGATCGATAGGACACACTCCCTTTTAGGGTGGTTGCTACGGTTTCGTTACCGTCTGGTTTCCTGGAAAAACCGAGGGTGACCCTGGGGAAGAAGTCGAGTGACGTGCAGAGTCCGTAACGCCAGCTGGTGAGGCTCAAAGCTTCCTTGCGCCACGGGCTTGATTAGTAAGTAGTGCCGTCCTACTTCGGTCCATACATTCATTATGACAGATTGACTTATTATATATATTACAAGCTGTAAACAGTTCACAAGCCCCATGAGAATATTTACCCTCGAGGCAAGGATACGATGCCACGTCATGTGTCCATGTCAAACAGTAATTTGTCAGATCAATCTCAGCGCAAGCAATGCAAACAATGCCCAGCCCAAACCATTGAGCAAACATCTCAATCCTGACACTATTTAATCAGTGACGGGCGTCTCTCGACCACAGTTGAGTGTGTGGTCAAATAAATGTGCACAACCAATCCTCCATCACCACCCACCATCAAGACGGACGATTTATGTTGGTTTCATGCAATTAAAATGAGCCGAGCAATTTACAATAGCAACCTGGATTGGCAGTCATTAAATGTTCACCGTGCTCCTTGGCAGCTTGTGACCCATTAACCGCATTCTTCGAGGCTGTCCATTCGACAGTCACGTCTGAGGTCAGCGATAAAACACCCAACGTTGCACGGTTTAATTTCCCATGGTCCGTGAGGATGGTAGAGCGCGATGCGAAATGAAGGCACAGTTCGGCGTGCAAGGGATGACACAGACACGCAAGCACAGGGGTGCGCAATAAACGATATCCTGTGAGGCACATAACCCGGTGAAGGGTACAAGTTGCCGGCATTAAATGAATTTATATGGAATCTGAGGAAGATCTTCCGCTTTGTTGCGTCAGTGCCTTGGAAATTCCACTCCGCCAGGTGCCGCCAAACTTTTCTCTCGAAGTTTGAAAGTTAATTAATGAACTTTCATAGTTCGCTTTACGGCGACGATATGAGTTCACCAGCCCGTGCAAAGCATCAACTGAATGACTTGGGTTACTGTCCAGTCATAAACTGAAGGTTTGTGTCTTCTTCCTTCACACTTTGGAGGCCATACGCATTTCTGATGGCATTCGACATAATCACTTTGGATGACAAAGTCTTTCAGGTGCGCCCTTCAACTCTGGCGGCTCACATCCCTTTAATAATTCAAAGATGAGCTGTACGACTTTGGCCACTAAGTCACCTACGTCAGAGTGTCATCTGACTTGAGAGTCTTAATGTAAGAATTATAGTCACCTGGGTTTTTACCACAACTACATGGTTAATGCTGATGTTGGCCATAACCTCACTCTCGTGTGCAACGAATGACGATGGCGCGTGGGATTTTAGAACCGGCTTGTTGACCTACCAACCCACAGCTGGGTGGGTTTGTGGGGGGATTAGGTTGCCTTACATTGATCACATCCTAAATTTGCCAAATTTCTTCGTTCTTGTGTCAGCCAGTGGTGGCCAGAGGTGCCGTGACATTGTGCCAAACGACATTGGATGGCAAATGGAAAAATTTGGTACCGGGACGCTTTCGAAAGCATAATGTGCCTTAAGTAAAGCGTCATAGAGTCAATTTGGTACTTTGTTACTTTGGGTATTGGAATTTGTTTTGCAAGGAAGGGACCCGCCTAGTTTTCAGACTCATAGCCTGTGGACCTATGACTCTGTACGAAATTTGGCACAACGACGCAAACTAGCTTGGCCCTGACACTTTTTAAACCGACTTTATGCCAAATGCAAATATTCGGCCTAACCACACTTTCAGAAGCGTCATTGTACCAATTTGGCATTATGTCGTTTGGCACAATGTCACGGCATGTCACGTGGCCAGAGGGTACTTAGCAGGCCCCGACCAATGTGCAAGGATCATCGATATGCTGCCATTCTTTAAGTTTTACTTTGTCCAATCAGCTACCTATGCACTTCTCAAGGCCGTCGGAATATTTTCGAATCACATCACTTCATCTGTTCACACAGCAGACTCGTTCACACGCACGGGTTATGTGTCACGCATCACGTGACACAAGGAGTTATCTGCCACGCATCACGTGACACAAGAATCCAATGATCAAAACACCGCATCACGTGGCATCGAATTGTTGGGCACTTGTTGAGCACCAAATTTGAGTAAACAGGATCCCGCTAGTCCCCTCGTTGGGTTACTTGTTTACCCAGCTCTATAAAAGGAGACCAGGCGCGTTCTAGAGCTATGGTCGATCACAGGATGGGGGATAAACAGTGCGGCTTACGACCTGGTAGATGTACAACCGACCAGCTTTTCACTTCAAGAATAGTACTTGAGAAGGCTTGGGAGTGTCCTGCAGAAGTTTCCCATTGAATCAGGTGGAGAAGTCTAGGTATTTCGGGATCTTTTTCACGAGTGAAGGAAGGAGTGATGCTGACTTTCCTGTAGGATTGGTCAAGCTGGGTCAATTTTGAAACAGCTTAGTAGATCTGTAATCAGGGAGGCCTAGCTTGGTGTCAAAGTTAGTGGTTTTAACGCAGTATTTGTTGCAACTCTCACCTATGGTCATGAAATTTGGGTAATGACCGAAAGAACAAGATCGCCAGTACAAGCTGCGGAGATAAGATTTGTTCGTGCTGTTGAGGGAATTACTCGCCGGGATAGGGTGAGAAACTCGGCAGTGCGCGAGGAACTCAACGTTGAGGAGCTGCTTCCTCGAACGGAATGGGCTGTACCTCGGTGGTTTGGTCACATGGCACGAATGTCCCCTTCATCACGACTTTCGAGGCTGGCGTTACATCAGGTAGGCGACCGCTTGGCAGACCCAGGACTAGGTGGTTGGACCAAGTCCAAAAACTCTCCTCATTACGCTTGGGCATTCCTTCGGATGAGTTAGAGTTGATAGCGGAGGATCGAGTTGCTGGAGATGTCTCGTGCGTGGTTTACCCCTCGACCCCGATAGTTGAGCATGCGAATCAAAAGATGATGATGCTTACGGACTTACGATTCACCTAACTGGCTCCACAATTGTGGAGTTATAACCCACTCAAGTGGGTCATAATTCCATTTTCGACTTGTGGCCTATGGACTTATGATCCTGCACCCACGCAAACTAGCAAGAAAAGAGGATATCATGATGCAAAGAACACTGCTGAGTAAATATTTACAAAGTCCCTTTTTTGCAGTCGGACTTGCTCGTTAGAAAGAAAATGCTCCAGTATACGTGTGTGGGCATAGTACCGCAGAATGCCCGAAATACGCGTGCAGTAGAATTTAATAACTCCTCGCGTACTATCAGTCATTTGGAGCAGTGATTCGGAAAAGATTTAAATCTGGCAAAGGACATTAAGATAGAAAGCGAGTCTTGGCTTCATTCGTTTGTTCGGCTTTGTCCTGAATCAAAAAATGCTGTAATGTTGTTGCTGGCAATCACATGAAATGCGATGTACTGCGGTCTCATCGAAATCAGAAATAGAGACAGCATGCATCTCCGCCTGGCCGTGCAGTATCGTGCGACCATGTATTGAGCAACGTGCAAAGTCATGTTCTCTCGTTTTACTGCGGCCGGTTTTCTGCACGTGAAGTGAAAGACAGTGTTGAATCGTAGTGACGATGCTGAGCAGTAGCAAAGTTGTTGATCGCTCTCGACCTGGTGATATGTAGACGCCTGGATACATGTAAATGCCTGACCTGGACACACAAAAATGCACGGGTCGAGTTGACACACATCCTCCTCGTGGCGCCCTCTGTATAGCTCCACAGCAACCGTCTAGATGTGAACTAATGTATACGGCGGTCACTCTGTCCAGGGGTTCAAGTTAGGACCCGGCACTCCAGGCTCAGGGCTGCTTCAGATACAAGCACATGCCTCTGAGACGGATGACCAATAGACAATGAAATACGGCGACGATTTTGGGTGGAATATGAGGTCCCTCAACAGACCACGTGCAGCCGAAGAACATGCAGAGCCCTAGAAGCCTATGCCGGCGTTGATTGTATTTGGAGAAGCAGATTCGAACTGTGCAGGCTGTACAGCCGCATAAGTCTAGCTAGACGTCCGCGCGTTTAAGGCCTAAGGCGGGTAGGTCATGTAAAGTGCATCGGAGAACCTCATTCAGTCCGAAGAGTTTTACACTCCGCACCAATGCGAGAAAAGGCGGGGGGTATTCGGGAGAGAGAAAGACCTCAACCCACTTGGTGTGCGAAATTGGAAGCAGGTGGCTAAAGAGGACAGAACTCACGGACGGCTAGGACGGATTCCTGTGCAGGCTAGAAAAGATGACTGACGTGCGAGAACTGTCCTTACAAAGAGTTTTAGTCTCCGCACCAGTGAGAGAAAAGACGGGGAGTCTGCGGGAAAGAGAAAGACCTTAACCATCTTGATGTGCGAAAATGGAAGCAGGTGGCTAAAGAGGACAGAACTCACGGACGGCTAGGACGGGTCCCCTGCAGAGGCTAGAAAAGATGACTGACGTGCGAGAACTGGCCTTACAAAGACGGCGTGTCCCCTACAAATAGAATTATCCGGATGGTTGGGGGAAATTCGGACTAAGTGATTAAATTGAGTGAAACCCCACCAAATTGCGATGACCGTGCTCTGAAGCAGACATCACTCGGTGGCAACGAAGAATCAGCAGTAAATGTTGAAACTGTTCAGTGCTGAGACGTCTTTCGTCATGGAACTAAGTTGGAAACATATCGCCGTGGCGTGGGGGTTAGTTGTATGATGAACCCATGACATTCTCTCGAGTTACTGCCGAAAGTTTCATTATCAAGAACCTTTCCGCTCGGATGTGGAATAAATCTGGAGATCTCACCTGCTGTGCACGATCAACACAGAAATAGGCCGAGTCAAACTGTGGGGTTACCCATGAACGAACAAATAAAATCCTCACGTACCACGTCTTCTGTGCAATCGATGTCTTACACTCGGCGCTCGTCGAGTTGTCGTCACTTTCTCAACCTTCCTTTTCAACTAAGCCTGCGGTGCTTTCTTGTGTGCCACACTGTCGGTGTCGAAGTGTTATTGTCGTGCTGCTCTTTTCGAAACATCCTCGAACCAGTGTAAAATGTCATTCAGTGCGGAACGAGAACCTGACATCGCTTTATAGCTTTTCACCACTCGCCTGGCACGCACAATGAAATATCTGCCGGGGACACGCAAAAGGAGTGCTCCTCCACACAGCCAGCCTTTCTGGGCACCCCCTCTAGCCAGTCGACCACCACAACCACCCACATGAATATTGCAGAATCAATAAAGCATCCAAGCGCCCCCACTGAATTTGAATGAAACCTTTCGCCCACCCATCCATTGTGTGTAGTTCGAACCGTGATAGTGGCGTCCTCCTTCCCACTCGACACTGCCCATTCGAATGGGGTATCTGCGTGCAGGTCCCGGCATCCACTCGTATCTTATCCTGCTTGTGCGTTGGAGTGTGCGAGTCGCTGTGGAAGAATGAAATATTTATGAGCCTCATAAAAGCTCTGCCCAAGCATCATCGGATTTCCACACCAGTGACGGCAGCAGGACCACCGCACCACACCCGCGCCACCCCAGACCCCAGCAGCCGACATGGACATGACCAAAAGCGTAAAGCGAGCACAGTTTTACTGCCACCGAATTACACTAAACTCCAACTCATGTGTTAATTTTTTGGCCACTTTTTATTCGGCCCCAGAGGGTTGTGGGCGCAAAGCGTCTATCCGTGTCCCCATTTCCATGGTAATGCTCTGCCGGGTGGTCCGCATTCGGTCGATACGTATCCATTTGACCCGATTGGAGGACGTCGTCGGTTGGTTCAGATTGTAGCCCTGTAAGTGGTGGTGTTGCTGTTTGATGCAAATGGCTCTTCGAGACCTGTGCGGCTGGCGAGAAAGCTTTACAATCTTTTCGCCTGTCGTTGCTGCCGCAGAGTGTGGCGAAATTAAAAATGCATTCACGGGGGAAAGTTTTACTCGAGATTTGTTGCACAATTTATGTCCTTACGTCAGCTGTTAAGTAATGAAACCGCCTTTGGCTTGATGGCTGATGTTCTGGCTGTTTTGCCTTCTCTGCATGTGTGTGCACGTGTGGTGTGCGGGTGGGAATGTGTTACAGTCAAGAAGATAAATTGTATAGTCGTGTGGCCAGTGAGAGAAAGTTGCATGCCCTCCCGCTGAATGAATTGCACCGTGCCACCCCCCGTCGGTGGGAGAAAATTAATATCGCAGGACGCGCAAGACCTGCCAAAGGGCAATAAAAACTTTTTGGGAATACACTTCTGTCCGGTTCACTGATTAACTTTGTCCTCTTGATGGTCTTTCGGTTCGGTTTCGGTGGTCGGGGGGCAATGACGGGTGTGCCGGGTGCGGCGTCGGGGCCAGGATGTATACTGAAGTTCTGGTCCGCCGACGGCGAGGACCTTTTCTGTGGCGAAATTTCACCACAAGGATAAAGACATTGTGGTATTTTTGCAGAAGTACGTGCATGGAGTGAATGGAAATGACTGAGGAGTCCTTTTTATGGAGTTTTCTCCTTTTCGTGCTGCTGTCGTGGGAGAGGCGAAGACATAGACGTGCGTCCATGAAAAATGTATCAGGAACGGAAAGAAATGGAAATCCTCTCCCTAGCGCTGACTAGAAGGGCAGTCCTGTTTTGTCGCAAGTTGCGATAGCCACTATCAGGGAGTGGAGAAGCGTTTTGAGCACAAGACGGTAGCGACTTACTTACTTACTTACTTAAGGTGGCGCTACAGTCCGGGGTTGACCTGGGCCTCAACCAACAAGCGTCTCCAGCCAGCTCGATCTTTAGCTAGCTGTCTCCAGTTTCGCACGCATAGTTGGTTGAGGTCCCTTTCCGCTTGCGTGCGCCACCTGAGTCGCGGCCTTCCTCTACTGCGCCGTCCCTCGGGGGTGGATTCGAAGACTTTTCGGGCCGGAGCATTGGTTTCCATCCGCTCTACATGACCTAGCCACCTCAATCGTTGGATCTTCACTCTTCTGGCTAAGTCGATGTCGCTAAACAGCCCGTATAGTTCGTCATTATATCTCCTCCTCCACTCACCATCTATGCAGACGGGACCGAAAATCACACGAAGAATTTTCCTCTCGAAGCAACCAAGAGCAGCTTCATCCGCTTTTGATAAAGTCCATGCCTCCGCGCCATATAGCAGGACTGGGACGATTAAGGTCTTGTAAAGCGTTACTTTGGTTGTTCGAGAGAGGGCTTTGTTTACCAATTGCTTTCTTAGCCCGAAGAAGCAGCGATTGGCAAGAGTTATTCTTCGTTTGATTTCAGCGCTGGTGTCGTTGTCTGAATTGATAGCGGTGCCTAGGTAGACAAAGTTTTTGACTACCTCAAAGTTATATCTGTCTGCTGTGACGTTCTGACCGAGACGTCGGTATTGTGTGTCCTTTCTCGTTGACAGCATATACTTGGTCTTACCCTCGTTTATCGCTAAACCCATCTTCGCGGCCTCCGTTGCAATACCCACAAAAGCGCCATTGACATCACGCTGTGTTCTTCCGATAATGTCAATATCGTCGGCATATGCGAGTAGTTGGACGGACTTCTGAAAGATTGTTCCTCTGGTGTTGGCGTTCGAGTTTTGAACAATTCTTTCAAGAACGATGTTGAAAAAGTCGCATGACGGCGCGTCGCCTTGTCTGAATCCTTTTTTGACATCAAAGGTCTCGGTTAGGTCTTTACCGACCTTGATGGAGCAGCGTGCATTCTCCATCGTCATCCTACACAAACGGACGAGTTTGGTAGGGATGCCAAAACTAGACATTGCTCTGTATAGCTCGTCTCTATAAATGCTATCATACGCGGCCTTAAAATCGATAAAAAGGTGGTGGGTATCGATTTGTTGCTCCTGGGTTTTCTCCAAAATCTGCCGCAGTGTGAACAGACGGTAGCGACTACCTTCGGCAAAAAACGGAGGATTGTCCTAAATAGTCTTGGCAGGTCCAACTTAGTCTTTGATACTGAGACTGACTGCATTTTTGATAGACATGTTCCACATTGGTAGCCTGTGGTTAGAAATGAAACACTTTCGTGGTAAATGGATAGAATTTGTATAGCTGACTATTCATGCCATCGCCGACTTAGTCGCGCGCTGAATTATGACTTCCTTCAGTTTTATGAAGGAAGGTCGGCCAAACTACTGGAGCATAACGCATCCACCAGATTTCTCTTTTCTTTCCTGGAGTGGATGCTATGTCATCCTCCTTTTGCAGATGACTTAGTTATCCTCACATCCCTCCAGACGGAACTCCAGCTTATGTCCAATGTACGTGGCCGCATGTAAAAGTGGACAACTTCATCACTGGACGCCAACGAAGAATCAAGTATGGCAAGCCACCAACAAATGCTGATACTGTTCGGTCTAGAGACTTTTGCCGTCGTGGCTGAAAACATGTCGCCATAAGGTTGTGGTTAATTGTTTCATGAAAACAAAAACTTCTCTCGAGTCACTGCGGAAAGTCAAGAACCTTCTCTCGGAAAAAAGTCTGTTGATCCCATCTGCTCGTGGGCGCACGCTCAACACGGACGGCGACTGTACAAGCACAGGTCGTCTCCAGAACGTCTGGCAATGTATTGTGAGTCTAAGCAGCTGGAGATGTTTAAGTATGTCGGGGCCTTTTCCACGAGTGATGGGAGGAGAAATTCAGAGCTTTCCCGTAGGATCGGTTACTCAGGGTCAATTTCGAATCAGCCTGGAAGGACGAGCTTGGTGTCAAGTCAAAGTTAGGGATTAAATAAATCAGCATTTGTTACTGACCGAAACAAAGGGTAAAGAGAAGGGATGGGATCACTCTTCGATGGTTTGGTCAAGTGACACCAATGTCTACAGATTTACGCATTCCGAGGTGGGCATTGAACGCTATCGCTTGGCAGACAAATGACGAGTTGGTTGGACCAAGTCGAAAAATTCTCCTCGTTCCGCTCGTGCATAACTCAAGTCGATGGCGGAGAATCGAGTGTCTTGAAGTGAAGTGTAGTATTGACTCACCACAACGACCTTACTTGCCGGTGATCAGATCACTACTGCCCTGAGACAGGAGTGGACATGCACACAAGACTGCAACCATAAGAGCTAAGGTGCATTATGACTTATCGCAGAGTACCTCCTGACGTTTGGATAATCGACTCCCTTCAGTTTTCTAATTGCCAAACAATTCCGAGCTTTACCGTACTTCAACTATCGGCAAAACAGAAAGCAGTGCGCGAGTTACGAGGGGCGTTCAATATATTCTCGGTATCGATGTGAAGGAAAATGCAAATTCAATTTAAATTGTTCTTATTTTTCAATATAATCTCGACTATCATCAAAGCATTTGTTACATCTTGAGATAAGCTTTTTTAAACCCTCAAAAAATAAATTTCCTCTTTCTCTGCAAAATACCCATTTATTGCCGACTTGAGTTCTTCATCATCCGAAAATGTTTTTCCACGAAGACATTTCGGAAACAGGAAATAATCTCTAGGGACAGGTCTGGACTATAGGCTGGGTGTTGGATTTCTTCGAAACCACAGTCTCGCGCAGCAGCCTTGGAAACTCGCGCCGTGTGAACAGGAGCGTTGTCATGAAGAAGCAACACACCCGCCGCGAGTTTACCCCGCATTTTCTTTTTAATTTCCTCCCGCAAATTATGCAAAGTGGAAGCGTAGGATGTGGCGTTGATGGCTTCACATTTTTTTTTTTGTACTCAATGAGCAAGATTCCCTTTGAGTCCCAAAAAACTGTGGCCATGAGCTTGCCGGCAGACGGAGTGACTTTGAACTTCTTCGGGGGGTCTGTTCCTTTTTTATGCCACTGCATGGACTCTTGTTTGCTTTCAGGGTCATAGTGGTGGACCCCTGTTTCGTCACCAGTAACAATTCGATCCATAACACCGTCCGCGTTCTCACTAAACATCTCCAAAAGCTCTCTACAGCATGCGATTCTAGCATTCGTGGCACCCACCTTGCACTGATCTTTGAAAGGTTAAGATGGTCATGAAGAATGGTGGGAATGGTACCAATTGAAAGCTTGGTGATCTCTGCCATCATTTTCACTTTTATTCGGGCATCCTCGAGAACAAGTTTTTCGACTTCTTTGACGCTTTCTCCCGTACAAGCAGTAGCCGGGGCGCCCGAGCGGGGGTTGTCTTCAATGCTCTCTCTGCCTCTCTTGAACTCACTTGACCACTTTTGCACAGTTGATGTCATGAATGAAGGTGCGGAACCCTGGTAAACAGCCACCAACTCTTCATGAATAGTTTTTTGACTTTTTCCTTGCTAAGTGAGGAATCTAATTACAGCGCGATGCTCAATTTTCACCATCATCGTCTCAGTTGCCATTACGATTCTGTTTAACTAGAGATACAACGCGAATTAAAACATTTATATGAAATTTTACACGAATGCACTAAAATAATAGTATTACTTGATAAATAAGTCAAGTAAAACTAAGTCACCACTGCTTCACCCCGATACCGAGAATATATTGAACGCCCCTCGTACATCTTGGCGACTATGCCAAGACTACGCACTACGCACTTGCCATCATCCACATTGTCCTACGATATCACACTTTCCTTATCCTCTCATGTGTTCTGTACATTAAGCGTCTTTTCCTTAGTCCCACTTCGACAAACATAAAGGGTGATTTTTTAGCTATAATATTTTTTGCAACACTGGTTTCAACAGCCGACGCACGTTTCGTGTTTTGTTTCACTGTCAAACATCTTCAGTTTGGTCCATAATTTAACCATGAATCGTCTTACAAACGAACAACGCTTGCAAATTATTGAATTTTATTATCAAAATGCGTGCTCTGTTAAGAAAGTTCATCGCGCGCTTCTTCTATTTTATGGTCAGTTTAGACGAAGCTCATTTATGGCTCAATGGGTACGTAAATAAGCAGAATTGTCGATTGTGGAGTGAATATCAGCCGGAAGCATTGCAAGAGCTACCAATGCGTCCAGAAAAAGTCACAGTTTGGTGCGGTTTATGGGCTGGTGGCATCACTGGACCGTACTTCTTCAAAGATGATGCGAATCGTAACGTAACTGTGAATGGTGAGTGCTACCGTGAGATGATATCCAACTTTTTTTTGCCCAAAATGCAAGAGCTTGACTTGCATGACATGTGGTTTCAACAAGACGGTGCCACATGCCACACAGCACGCGCAGCAATGGACTTATTGAGAGGCGAGTTCGGTGAACATTTTATTTCACGTTCGGGGCCGCTCAATTGGCCGCCTAGATCGTGCGATTTAACGCCTTTTTTGTGGGGCTATGTTAAAGCTCATGTCTATACAGACAGGCCCGCTTCAATTGACGCATTGGAAGACAACATTGAAGCATTTATTCGTGAGATACCGGCCGAAATGTTGGAAAGAGTATGCCAAAATTGGACTAAGCGGATGGACCATTTGAGGCGCAGTCAAGGTCAACATTTGCATGAAATAATCTTCAAACATTAAATTATATGGACGTACTATCGATTCAAATAAAGATTTCATGCATTTTTCTAAATTTTATGTGTTTTTTTTTTTTTTTTGAAAAACTTTCCTATAGCTTCACCCTTCACCCTTTACTAGGCAGCATCACTAAATACGCTTGCAGCCCATAAACAATGCAACAGACATGAGATCCTTCATTCCTCATAGAGTGAAGTGTATCAAGCCCAAAGCAAACGCATGGCAGGACTCGAGCTGTAAAGAGGCTATCCGGTTGAGAGAGTTGAATTTCCGGATATACAAAGCAAACCCTACTGAGGAAAACCGGAATAAGTTTTAACGGGCCAGAAATGACTGTAATGCAATTATAAGACGTGTGAAATTCTCGTATGAGCAAAAGTTGAGGCAAAACGTGCTACAATGTCCCATGGGTAGCAAAAACGTTGGGTCATTTGTAAAAAACGTAAAGAACTCCGCCTCGTCTTGAATTCCCACGCTCATTTACAATAACATCCCAGCTGTCAGCTCTTTAGACAAAGCGAATCTGCTTGCGGCGCATTTTGCAGCTAGCTCAACGCTGCCAGATTCCAATATGTTGCCACCTGTACTTGAGAGCGTTGATTTCACCATGTACTTAAAGATCTCGACGTCCACAAATCCGCTGGCCCGTATGGTATTCCCCCTATTCTTCTGAAGAGGTGTTCTTCTGCGCTGGCAAAACCACTGCGTAAGCTTTTTCATCTATCCTACTCTTTAGGTCTCTTTCCGAGCAGATGGAAAACAGCATTTGTCCAGCTCGTCCCTAAAAAGGGCGAATCTTCGTCACCCACCTCGTACCGACCCATAGCACTTACGTCCCTTCTTTCTAAGGTCATGGAAACGCTGATAAATCGTCAGCTTATGAAATATCTTGAATCGCAGAAGCTTCTTAATGATTGGCAGTATGGTTTCCGCAGCAACAGGTCCACTGGTGATCTGATAGCTTATTTCACCGAGAAGTGGAACCAACCTTTGCACAATGCGGGCGAAAGCAAGATCGTTGCGCTTGATATTTCCAAGGCATTTGACAGAGTTTGGCATCAAGCTCTCTTGGCGAAAATGCGTGCCTATGGTGTCGATGAATCTCTTCTTCAATGGATTAGAAATTACCTTTCGAACCGTTCAATTCAAGTTGTTTTGGATGGGTTCAAGTCTGATATCCACCAAATAAATGCTGGGGGAAAGCCATGGGGGAAGGCTCTGTTCTGTCTCCGACACTCTCTCTCATTTTTATAAATGATCTCTTGTCTGCTACTTCTAATCCAATCCATTCCTTCGCTGATGACAGCACCCTCAGCTTTCATATTCGTTCCAAGACTTACGAACCGGCCTTTCGGCCGTAGAATTGGAACGGCAGCGTATGATAAGCACATTGAATTCCGGTCTTGACAGCATAATCAATTGCGGAAAGAACAACCGTGCGGAGTTCAATATTCACGAAAAAAATTCACGAATATGGAATGCTCTTTCCAGCCTAATATTTCCCCCAGAATACAATCCGCAGGTATTTAAAACCAATGTGCACAGGTACCTCCTCTCCCCTTCTCCCTCTTCACCTTCGGCCCGTGCTGGGTCTTGAACCCGGACACTTAAGGGTACTAACAATACATTGTGCGCGTGCAAATTATAAAAAAAAGACATCCCGAGCGTATTTCTAGGGACGTTAAGATTAGGAAATACACACCACTTATTTCAAGAATCAATAACCCAAGGAATTTGAGTTCTTTGCTTAAGAAAAGGGATCAAATAACGATTTCATGCATTTTTCTGAATTTTATGTGTTTTTTTTTTTTTTTTTGAAAAACTTTCCTATAGCTTTTAAAAAATCACCCTTTTTTTATTCGATCACTTCGAAATTTCTCTGAATTCTGTCAACATTCTTTGTGTAAGTTGAAGGTTAAGCATGAATTTGTCGCCAAGCATATCGTAACGACAAACTGTGTTGTGTCTGAACGCCGCTATCGACATCGGAGCATTATTAAACTCTCAGGCAATAACCCATGAAGCCCCCAAGGATGAATTAATATAAAATGGCACAAGCTTCAACAGCAAGTTTTCCACTCTTCCTTGAAAAAAACATGTCTTGCTCTATCTCTCCCTCTCCCTCTCTCTCTCTACTGAACATACTAAAATAAATAAATAAATAATACCCAGTTCGACCTCAAAGTTATTTTACAACCAGGGTCCGGTCCCACTCGTGGTCCCTCTTGTCACTAAAATATGACATTTTACTGGGAATCGGAAGGATTGCACGAAAGCCATCACTTCACCCCCCTCCCTCTGGAGGAGCCACGCTGAAAATAAAGAGTACCTTCTCAACTTCAATCACAAAATACTTTGCGGCTTCAGATCCAACAAATACCTGCTTGGGAATGGTCAGTTGTCCGGCGGTATCATGCCGCAGTTTACCTTTTCTCTGTCCTTCACCCCATGACCGGGCCAGGCCACATACTCGTATCTCATTTGACTAATCCAATCCCGAGCATAAATGGAATTCCTGCAGAAAACAAAAACCCTGACCAGGATGGGACTGCACACAGTCCCCGATGGACGGGGTCGAAACTCGAAACCAGCCATCCACCCACCCTCGGCTCATACATATTCCGATGTCCATCTATCTGTGGCTGTGCTCTCATTATTTATGCCCATCCACAGTTTCAAGGACAGGAACGAAAAATAATAATCATTGTTATCCTGAAATATTCTCGCTTCCCGGCATTTTCGTCCTTCTTGCTGTTGGCGCTCTTGTTGGATTTTCATATTTCCACTCAAAAGCGAAGAAGACAAAAAAATCCATAAAACCTGACTTCGTTCCTGTGGTTTGGGTCCAGCCCCATGGAAGGAGCCAAGAATGAGACCTCTCCACAAAACGACAACGGCGTTGATGATGATGATGGTGGTGATGGCTGTGAATGATACACACACACACACACACACGCGCAGGACATGTGCAGTACTGGAGCAGTCCCAGTATTGTCCTTTGGTCGGTAACGTTGGTTTGTGATTTATGAAATGGCAGAGAAGATCCGTTCAGTGAATGGGCATTACCACCAATCGCTCCCCACCACGAGCTCTACTCTTCATTATTCCGGCTTGCGGTAAACTCAGCCATTCTTACATTAATTTAAGAAAGGAAAAAATGAAAGAGCGGAGGCGGGGACTGAGAAACACGACGTGTATTCGTGATAATTGGAACGGATTTGCCGGCTGGCCGTGGTGGTCACGTGCAGTGGTCTCAATTATTAGAATATCGAGTGGCGAGCTTTGTTCACGTCCCTAATTGGAATGGAACTCGGTAATGCGATGATGTTATCCTTCGGATTACAAACTGGGAGTCGGTGGAGTGCGCGCTTAGATTTGAATTTGAGTCCATAGTCGACTTGAGACAGGACCGTAGCGTGGGTTGGGGCCGCCCGCGGCGGACCCAAGTTATGCCGGACATTGTATCACACTTGTTGCGACCTCCCCTCGATAGACCTAAGATGTGCCTAGGACGTCCAATAGTCGAATCGGGGATGGAGTTTCGATTTCCAGTCTCATTGGAAATTGAGAAGGATGTGAAAAAAGGGGAGTCATTTAACATGTATTCCGTGCCTCAAATGATGTGCTGAGACTGAGATCCCTGAGACTCCATTTGTGCGGACTTTGGAGGAGAAGACACAACCGCTTCGAGGGATGTAGACGTAGAAGTACGAAATCCGACGTAGACACTGGCTCGGGAACATTAATCACATGGACAATAAAGTTCCATCTAAAGTCTCCTCAAGTCACCTCCCGTCGCCCGGCTTGAGAAGGCAATGAAGCCCAAATCTGCGTCCTGGAGATCCAGTCTGTTACCCCGACTCCAGGAGATCTCTTCAAATGGCAGGAAGATCAAGCACTCGTTGTGGTTCAGAGTTGCAAGCTGGATAAGCAAGAAAGTGTCCTCAAGGTCAGAGAAAGCAATCAACTCCATACACTAACTGCACATATTCCTCCCAAATTGAAAGCCAACGGCGAGTGCTTCGTCCATTACCCACACACAATGCGAGAACGTCGGAGGCACGTTCCCAATTCACTTCGCGTTCATCATCGCATCACTTTGTGACTCCTTTGCTACTGGCGGCGACCTTCTAGAATGTTGTTCAGATTTAAAATCAGGCAACTTCGTGCATCACAGAAGTTCTCCAAGTCCGCTGACTGGCTCGTATCGTCTTGAAAAGTGTCATAAAACGTTGATTACAAGTTCCATTCCGAATGTCTATCAAAAACAAGCTCCATTGACTACTCCATCTGGCTGCGGGACGGCATCCGTCTCGCCTTCCCAACGCCGGAATCTTAAGGAGCGAAATGCGTGGCTCGTAAAACACCCAAGTACGTGTAGACTCGTAAAATTGCTTGACGAAACGTAAATATTTTCGCCATTGTGTAACACGCGCAAGCAGTGGGACGTCACGAGTGTAGACCAATAAATGGCTTGTTTGATCTGACGTCGGCCGCGTTCTGGGGACGCATAGCCGAGCGAAACTTTTTCCAATTTGAATATGTGAATGGGAAAGAATTCGGATCCTCGACCACATAGCTTTCAAACTTGACGGCGGCTGAGGGGACTTTAATTCTTTGTTGTTCTTGAAATGTCGGCATTTAAATGAAAAATTATTTCAGAGTTTGGGTTTTATTTGCGGAAGTGATTTGAAAGATTGTTTGGACTCTGGGCGGGGGCTTGCGTCGGAATGCTGTGTTAGCCTGTGCAAGGGAGGGCACATGTGATGGCGGGAGGGTGCAATTATTTATGGGAACTTGGTGCAACAACAGATGAGCAGGGACTTGGTTGGAGCAATTTTTTTTCGGGATTTTGATTAACGTTGATTGTGCTTGAAAGTCCCCCACCATCTGCTTCTACAACTTTAGGGTAACAACATTAAGATCCGCGTACAAATTTGAGAGTACGTGGATTCGTCGCCTAGGACGTTCCCTCCTAAGAGTCTTTCATCATCGCATTAGAAATTGATCGCGCATACAAGTGAATAAGGATCCCAGTCAACTTCTCCGCTCAGCGTCTGTGGACCAACGCATTAGAGGACGCTTACGAAGTTGATCGCGCACACAAGTGAATAAGGATCCCAGTCAACTTCTCCGCTCAGCGCCCGTAGGCCAACGCATTAGAGGACGCTTACGAAGTTGATCGCGCACACAAGTGAATAAGGATCCTAGTCAACTTCTCCGCTCAGCGCATGTGGGCCAACGCATTAGAGGACGCTTACGAAGCTGATCGCGCACACAAGTGAATAAGGATCCGAGTCAACTTCTCCGCTCAGCGCCCGTGGGCCAACGCATTAGAGGACGCTTACGAAGTTGATCGCGCACACAAGTGAATAAGGATCCCAGTCAACTTCTCCGCTCAGCGCATGTGGGCCAACGCATTAGAGGACGCTTACGAAGCTGATCGCGCACACAAGTGAATAAGGATCCGAGTCAACTTCTCCGCTCAGCGCCCGTGGGCCAACGCATTAGAGGACGCTTACGAAGTTGATCGCGCACACAAGTGAATAAGGATCCGAGTCAACTTCTCCGCTCAGCGCCTGTGGGCCAACGCATTAGAGGACCCTTACGAAGCTGATCGCGCACACAAGTGGATAAGGACCCCAGTCAACTTGTCGTGCGTAGTTAGAGACAACTGGCTAAGGATCTTCCCAGGCGGATCCAGGTCTACGCGATCCTGCAGCCTATACTTAGTCTGTCTGTCTTCGAGGAGTCCTCGCACCTCTTTGTGGTATCATCTGAGGGGAGGAGGTGAGTGATTATCAAATCGTAGGCCAATGACTCTTGAAGGACAACGGCGGAGATGCTAATCAACTAACTAGCGGCGTCCAGAGCCCCAGCCAGTGAATCCTATCTTGTGGGTATTCCTTTTGGGTCTACTCCTACATGTTTAGAGCTCAGATCGAAGTGGATTCCTTCAAAGCCAAGTTCGACTTGGAATGCAGTCGACGGGGATTAGCCGTTTTCCTGACATTGTCTCTCAGCCTCAGGACCCATATGCTTAAGAAACGGAGCCGCCCCTTCCGTTAGAGTTATGTAGCTCCCTCGTCACGCAAACAGAGCTACTATCTTCAAACGGACAATGTTTTCCGGTTCTGTGGTACGTGAGGATGGGCTAGCGGAGACTCCATACTGGTGTAGAGCAGATATTTTGTACCAAGGACCAGTTTTCAGCGCAGTTCGTTGTCGGCGTTCGACGTGTGCAGGCGTCTTGTTTATCCCTCCCAATAGACTTACCCCAAGCTAACCCCAAGAAGATATTCTCAACCAGCATTCTCTCTTAATCAGATTGGATATCCGATAACCAGACGCTAGCTGATCCTTCAATAGAGATATCACCATCTGTTCGGACAGTCAGGCTGCATTTAAGTCCCTGGACCATGTCATGTTAAACTAAAAAACACTCCTCAATTGTAGGATTCCTCTTAAAGACATAACTCAACATCTGAGCATACGCCTCATGTGGATGCCGGGCAATGGCGATGAACTCGCCAGATGTGGTACACCCTGCTGGAGTTCCACCTTCCACGCCAATCCCTACAGCCTACCATCCACTCAAGCCATACTCAATCAACACTACCAATCGTTTATGGCTAGAAGTTATCATATGCCTTTGGCCATCACTTCGTCCTAAACGATCGCTCAATCTTCCCCGACCCTAACCGGCGTCATAACCGGCACTGCACAATTGGCACTCATGCCCGCAGGATAGGTTTCCCTTATAAGAAGCTGCATGTCCCTTTTGAAGAAGCTGCGTGGATGAAGAGGAGGTGGAAACCACATATCACCTACTCTGTCATCGTAGGTACGTACACTTAGGGGCCTACTACTCCCATCACCTTAATGAGCCAGAGTTAGCATTACCCACCTCAACCGCGTCATTATAAGCACAACTTGTTCTAACTGGGAAATCAATCCGCTTGGTATCACCACGGGCCTACTTTGGCCTAAGTGTGATTGCCTTCTGCAGTCAGCCACTACAAGCTAACCAAGCGCCCTTAATACCAGGACACTCTGTCTGGCTCTAATCTCAATGGAGGGGACTTCAGCTTGAAACACGATAGGACTCGAACCCATAGGTACGGGCATCCTTATGTTGGCCCCAAAGACTCCAGCTCTAACTCCAGAGTCCATCTCTGATCCGTCTGTGAACCATACCAGACTTCTAGTGTTGGGACATCATAGCTCCAATTCTCGCGATCCATTATTTCATACAGTCCGAAGCACTGCAGCCTGACCATAACATCCTGCATTGTACAAAACATGCTTCTTTTAGGGATTGAGTTGACTATCCTTGGGTGACCCGTTAGGTCGCCTGGTTTGAACATATAATCGAACTGCAGTTTGACAGAATATCTGGCAGTTGGTTGACACAAGGTCTTTTGAATCTCGAAGACCTTCCTCATTGCAAGGACACGTTAAGCGAGTCAAGTGGATAGCGATTGCAGAATTTGAAATAACAATGGATCAACTTCCGTAAACTCAAATCCCAAGCCATCGATGTACCAAACATAGTCTGGCGTGGATAAAATTCGCGCAATCAATCAGTGTCCGCATCACCTTCAAAGCACTCTCCACGTCAAGCGAGATAGAAGCACAAGCCGGGCGTGTTACCAAAGACATAACTTCTCTCATCGCCGTCGGCATTGGCGTAAATGCTTCCAAATCTTTGATTTATAAGTGAAAGCTCGCAATCACACCACGAGCTTACCACGCATCATCCGAAAAAATACCCCACCACCCCACCACACATCGCCAATCTGAGCAACAAGCTTCCGGGGCTAACCACACCCCCTGGCTACATGCTGAGATAAATCACAACCGAACATCACCCAGCCCCCTGGCGCAGGAGGGGTGGACTTACAGACAATCGTGCACTCCTTTATCTTCCGTTATTAAATGTCCCATTAAAAATCATTTGCGGTAATTTAAAAAACTTTTGTGCGCCTGGTTCAGTCGTAAATCTCTCGCCGGAGCCGTCAGGACCGCCGCATAAATCAGAATAAATAAAATTTATTTTCCTAATTCCACCTAGATATCCGTGGACCGAAATAAACGTTCGAGCTTCGCTTCGCGCTCGCATATGTTACGAGGGGCGAAGCAGAACGGTATCTCAGATACAACCGGAAACAAGAAACTCCCGAGACTCAAGCGGTTTTTTTGTACCTTCCCCCTCTGCAGCGCGAATCTGCTCAAATCCGCCGCTTAAGCTTGGCATGACATCTAGTTTCGTTGCGAGAGCCCAACCACAGGCATGGAGGGCACGGAAAGGAAAGAGTCACTCGTACTTGCCGCAACCAACCGCGAAAGCACTCATTTTGGCGCACATACTCGTACTCGCGCCTTGCCAGTGCCACGCAGTCAATTGCGGAGTCCGTCGGTCGCGCGATTGCCCCCATTTGGGCGGCAAGAGCAAACCTGTGTTCCTGAATGTTGCCTAAACGCTGCGCATACGTCCCGTGTTCAACAACCCCGATTCTTTCCTCGGCCCGCTGGAGCATGGTCGGTCCTGGACGGGCAAGTGTGTGCTCAGGGACAAGGAGGCACGGAGGACCCCGGCTGTAAAGACGCGCATCTCTTATGCGCCGGGACGATGTGCTAATAAAATATAATTACGTGCGTGTCATGCCAAGCATTAATTACGCCTAAACCGAGTGGGGTCCTGGTGTTGGGAGAGGTCTTTATGTCTCATTACTGCTGGATACACACACTCCCACCTCCAGATCCGCCCGAGCGGCGCGGGTGAACGTGCAATCACCCCGAGTCCTAAAGCAAACAAAAGCAGACGCTCATTTTGTGGTAAGACCAGGATCCGGTTCCAGGCTGCGTAATTGGGAATGTTTCTGCTCCCAGAGAACTGTGTGCATACAGTTGGGTGATTAACATTTTAATGTGTGTGTCAACAGCATCCCTTCGCCAACCCGCCCCCCTCCTCCACGGCCACCCAACGCACCCACCAAAAAAGTTGATTACGATTTAGTCAGTTGCCGGGCGGTTGCTTGGACTGGGCGGTTTCTCTGAGGATGCTACCGGTGTGGTGCTGCCTAGACAAACAGTTGATAAGGATGAAGAGCCAGAGACAGAAGGTGGCTGTGAAGGCAGCTTCTGCCTGGTCAGGTGCACGAAATAGTTGGGTCTCATTAGTGTTTCCGTTTGGAGAAGGAACGATGTCTTCAGTTTCGAAATTGGGGGACCAGCGAGGGGCGTTGGTTGTAATTAGTTCTTTGAATAAGAGCACGCTCTCTGTCGGACTGGTGGTTTGGTGGGTTTGGTTTGAGTCGTTCTTTGAGATCGGGCATGACCTTGAGTGGATGCGATGGTTGCCAGTCCTGTGTTGGACCACGGGACTGATGATGATGCCACTTTGAGTCTCACACATCTCCCATGCTGTTTGTGTGGTCGGTTCTCGTTCCAACAGAAGGCATGTCGATTGCGTGGCAGTCTTTTTGGGAGGACGCGAGGGGGTGCCTTCCAGTTGATGGGCTAGGTGGGGCGGAAATGAAAAGAGAAACTTTTTCTGCCGAAAGAGGCTACTGTGCAACAGCAGGCAAGGCAATGACTCGTTGCTCGTTGATGACCACGTACTTACAGGGAATAGCTTTCACCAAAGCTGCACAAGAGGCGAAGAAATGCAGACGAGAGGCTAACTGGACGAACTTGTTGTTGTTGATGCAGAATCTGGGATCTGGGAGGGGTCGGAAACTTGTTCAAGGGAACCAGTCGGCACTCCACTTGAATTCATAGAAGATTAGAAGTCCACTCGACTTCCCCCCAAACCTGAAGCAACCATTGTGCACAGCACATCATAAAAGCACTCACACCCCGTGATCACATTCAAGACTTGCACGAGTACACTTAAGGTTCTACCAAACGGCGGGGTCCACAATTGGGGCGCCCCTTCGACTTCTTTTCAACTTCACCGCCAGCCCAAGCTCACTACACAGCCGCAAAGGCTACTCCCCCGATGCTGTGGCGTGCTAATTAACGAATCCCCACCCGCTGCCATATTCAGCATGATTTTCCGTTCAGTCCACTCCAGGCAAGTCCCGAATCTGGACGCACCACCGCCCTCCCGGGAGCGACTTGCATACTCAAGCAGATCACACGGATCCTGCTCCCCGGAGAGCTGACAAACCCCTGGATCCGAATAATCACAAGCTTGCCACTCGACTTTGACAGCCGAACAAAAGGGCAGCGGTATGAGACGGTGTTCCGAAACCCAATTACACAATCCGACGTCGATATCCCACACCCAGTTGGCGGGGGGCCCTAGGAATTATTAAAATTTGATGAGCTCCAGTCAAATCTCGGTGTCATCCCTCCTCCCACATCGGTGCGCTCTGATTGATGTGGAAACGAGAAGACGTTCGCCTGCTGTCAGTGACAGCTAGAATAAACAATTTATCGAGACACATCAGCATGGCGTGCACACATGTACATCCTTCGGAGGAGTGACTACGCGCAAATGGATGACAACATCTCTGCACTAAGAGGAGTCATTAATTATCAGACGGCCTCGCATTCCCAGAACGACTGCTTCCGGCCGCGGTACGGCTGGGGGTGAATTGATGATAATCTCGTTTGCGCGCCGATGGCGAACCTTCAATTTCAATATGTCAGACTCGATTATCCCGGATTGGGTCCTCAGGAAATATGACCGAGTTGGCAAATGTGTTGCACGGTCGTTATCGCTTAAATTACATTTTTTTTTTTCTCTTTTTATGAGCGCCGTCCTACGTGATCTTTGCTAAGTGCTGTTTGCGTGTCGCTGGCATCAGAGCATGGACTGGGGCCAGAGGCCGAAATTGGTCATATCCTGGTTCGGAGAAGTGAGGTGATGAATTATACCACGGGGTGAGCTAGGAGTCACGTTTGAATCGGCTATTTTCGGGCAATAAACTGGAGTACTCATTGTTGAAACGTCAATCAACAGGGGTGTGAAACGTTCACAGATGTCTGTTCAGTTGGCTGGAGATTGATGATCTAAGCAGTTGACGGTGTATGCTTGTTTGCAAATTTCATTGTGTTGTTGACTTGGGTCAGTATAGTCATATAATGGACATCCTTTCTTATCTGGAACCGCTTGGATGGGTCGCCGTCGACCCTTGATGGGCCTTGTGTTACCGCCAACTGACAACTAATCACTGCTGATGTCGAGACTGCATGCAAAGCTGGGGCCACTTAGTGAACTGGCACCGCATGTTAAAAGAACACTTGTGTGCACTGCATTTAACTTCCTACCTATCCCAAGTAAGTAGTAGAAGCATCCCACTTTATCCGTTTGTGTACTTCGATGTCAGCGTGCTAGAATTTGGACAGCTAACCCTTCATCATCTTCTGACCCGCATGCTCCACTAAAGGGGTCCACTCGATCCTCCTCCATTGACTCTAACTCATCAGGAGTTATGCCCAAGCGAGTTGTTGGACTTGGTCCAACCACCTCGTCCTCGGTCTGCCAAGCGGTCGCCTACCTTATGGAATCGCAATCAACGCCCGCCTCGGAAGTTTTGAAGAAAGGGGACATTGGTGCCACGTGACCAAACCAACGAAGCATAGCCGTCTCCGTTCGAGGAAGCTTACCCTTTTATTGTATTTTTCGCAATTGTAAACTATTTGATCGCAAATATGAATCATTTCACGGGTGACGTGTTATTATCCGGGTTCGACTGTAGGTATATTCACGTGTTCAGCAAGGAAGAGAAGATATTTTCCAGGAAAGCAATTGTCCTTAGAACGACATGGAATTGAAAATTCTAAGATTCACACGTGCTACTGGCTGGTTTTAGGACTACAACAGGTTTCACGGTAGTTAAACACGGCCAAAAGGCAGTCAGGGAACTCAATTACTTACCAGCCTACCTACCTTTGCATATGTATTCACGTGTAATTAGATTCACTCGAAATTATGTCACGGGGCTTATGACATCTACTATTTCACGGACTTGCTTATTTCACGTACCCACCTGAAATCTTGGGATATGGTATATTGATCATTCTTTTTTCAAACTAGGAAGCTACTACTCGAGGACATTGTCATCTCAATCAACAGAGTTTTATCCGGACGTTCGTCTGACTAACTCTCGGTCGCCTTCTACCTTTTTCTTTTCACAAACGGGATCAAATACTTGACAGAGGGCCAGGCATGACCTCCGACAAATGCCTTATTGACGTCTGAAATGTCGTCATCCTCGTCGCATGACTGTGGGAACTTAAAAGGCCATAAGCGGCTGGATGCACTTGGTCAAGTGCTTGTGCTTGGTTAGTGGGGTCCCCGGTTAATAAACTTTTGTCACTCTAGCATCACTAGAGTATCACAATAGACTACGATGCAGTCACTAGCAGCCCCCTTCCCTACCCCTACCCCATGTGGCCTTGTATGCAAATACTTCTCAAGTTGAGACACAATCTGGACAAGACAGAAACGACTACGATGATTTGCTGAATGTGATCACGCAGTATTTCGATGATGTTACTCCAGGACAGAGGAACGGGAGACTCTGGCAGGCGTTTTAAGGAGACCATAATTCGTTCCTCTCAAGTTGGGACACCTGTACATTTCCGTGGGCAAATGTCGGGACACTCCTTTGCTCTGTGAAAACTAAAGAAGTAGTTTTCGCTCACTCATCATTCCTGTCAAACCGTTTCATGTTTAAAACGATCAAAATCAGCTTCGTTTGTTCATCAGCGACAGAGCGCAAAATACCCAGTGACCAGACATTTTGCTTTCTTTGGACCTTGCAGGACAGCGGTACACGAAGCTCGAATGCGCGACTGTCCCACCGAAAGCGGGACGTAGGGTCACCTGAGGCATACTGGCATGCTGGCTGAAAACTGAGTGAATACAGGAGTTGAGTGAAAAGGTACAAAAATAAAATTACCTTTGCAATAAAGCTGAGACCATAGCAAATGTTTTTCTCCACAAACTGCCACTCGACTTATCTAGCAGAACGCCAGTGTACTCCGAAAGCTAGTGCCCTCCTGCACCAAAAGCAGTGGAGGCGACTACTGTGCTGCTCTCAATGAAAGACCAACTCCTAGGTAAGATCATCATCGATTACCACAAAGTTGAACGCTCTCAAACTAAGAGGAATGTTGTGTTGACTCCCGCAAGGTCCCGCTTTAATCGAATCGATTCCTACACGAATCCCCTTCCCAGTCAAGTGCTCAACAATGTCAATATTCAACAGGATAATCCACTGATGCCAAACAGATGATTGCTGCTTGAAACAAGAGTCAGTGAATATCCGATTCCGATTTCCCATCAGAGGCATGCTTCAATTACGCTTCAAGATTGTCGTTACAATGCCCCCTCCCACACACAGACACACCCAAAGTCTTGGAACCCTCCGGGCTCATTTGGAATTTCCCCACAAAAGACATTTTAAAAGTGAGAGCAGAACTCGCAGTCACTTCTACGACGCCATCCGCACGCACCGCACCGACAACAAAGCCCATCCATCCGCGGCAGCCGTTGTCGTCAACGTCGACGGCATACCGATTCCTGTGGCTGTGGCTGTCGAAAATCAATTTCAAATCAAACCAAGCCAACAGCATAGATCAGCCACCTCGCTCCGTCCCCCCGCGAATCAATAACACTAAAGGGATATTCAAAAGGATATCAGTGTTATTCCAAAAGCGCTATTTGGCAAACATATTTATGCAGACATTATGGGAAAAATTTCCCATAAAATACTCGAACGGAAAAATGCTTTCGAATTTTATTCTGCCGCCCTCCCGTGCAGCTGGAATCCGGGGGATGTGCAAATGGACTGCACACTCGGGAACGAGGACGGGACTATGGCTTTGTGTTGAACTCACCTGTTAATGGCCAGGCCAACGGGACACGGACAGGTTCGACATCCTTCTCGTGACCGCCGGCCGCCGCGCCTC
This sequence comes from Eristalis tenax, assembly GCA_905231855.2. Taxonomy (NCBI): domain Eukaryota; kingdom Metazoa; phylum Arthropoda; class Insecta; order Diptera; family Syrphidae; genus Eristalis; species Eristalis tenax. The sequence goes on along the minus strand of HG993124.1, from coordinate 38,773,604 downwards.
TGTGGCCAAGACTGAGTCGTGTGGAATGAGACTATCACCGCTGGCGGGAGCGGAAGGTTCGTGGCAAAAACATAATCGATTGTTAAATCAGGCGACGAGACCTGCTGCTGTTGACCTGACTGCCGATGCTCACTTGAACGATCATCATGTAGCATCCTTGTGCTTTGTGTGTGTACGAAGCAGAGAGCGAGAGGGTGTGCACGTTTGCTGTTTTGTTCGGTGCCTCAAGTATGCATAGAGACACTACACCACTTGGCATTTCTTTCATGACCGAACAAGTGGATGAATATATAAACGTGCAGTTGAACGTATAAATTGAAAATCGAGTGGGGTCAAGATGGCAGTACTTGAAACACTGACACAGGTCGTGTCGTGTTTTTCGAGCATCAGAGTGTATCGATATCAAGTAAAGTGGATGGATGGTCAACACAAGGCTGTCTGTTGACGTTTTTGTTCAAAGTTAAGAATGAATGAACGCTTTTTAGAATGTCTAGTTTGAGAGTGAGTCGGGAGTTCCGTATTTTTTATTGTCCGTGGAAGGAGCGTTTCTAAATTTAGTACGAGGACATCAGTTCAGAGAGAACATGTTGCATTGGACTAGCAGATGACGCGATGAGGGGCTTCGCGAACTAAATAATCATGTGAACCAGAAAAGAGTCTTTGACTCCGAACCGCAACAGAGGACTCCCGTTTTTAAGGTGGCGCATCAAGGTGGAGAAGAGGCTAAACCAACTGGGCGGGTGGCACTGGGGGCAGTCAGAGATCGTGCTAGATGAAGAGGCTTGCTGGTTGAGGCCCAGGTCCAAAGCGGCGCCAAATAAAGGAGAAGAACCAGAAAAATGGTGCATTACGTTCGCTTGAATGCGAAATTTGTTCATGGCTCATTTTCTAGGTTTGGTTGGGTAGTAGTGGATGACTGAAGAAGGCAGCCACACTCACACACTTAGGCCAAAGTAGGACGGTTGTGATACCACGCGTAGTGATTTCCCCTAACAGTTAGAACAAGTTGGTGGTTTAGCTGGTTAAGCTCCTTGAGGTGATGGAAGTAGTAGGCCCCTAAGTGTAAGTACCTACGATGACAGAGTAGGTGATATGTGCTGTCCACCTCCTCTTCATCCATGCGGCTTCGACAAAAGTCATTTTAAGGGACACCCATCCTGCGGGCTTGAGTGCCAATTGTGCAGTTTCGGTTATGACGCCGGTGAGCGTCCTGCGTGAAGGTCTGCTGAGCCGGAGAAGATTGAAGTGGAGGATGAAGTGATGGCCAAAGGCATATGATTACTAGCCATATACGATTGGTAGTGTTGATTGTGTATGCCTTGAGTGGATGGTAGACTGTCGGAATTGGCGTGGAAATTGGAACTCCTCCTATCGTTAGGGAGGAAAATGTGCCACACCCAATTGGTTCATCGGCCCGGTATGTCACAATGTCCCGGCACCCACATGAGCCATCTCGTTAAGGGCCAGTCTACAATTATGGGATGTGGCTCATTCTTGCCATTGGAAACTCTGAAGTTTATTTACTCAACTCTCGACATCGAGCAGGCAGGTTTTTGTCCTGGATATCCCTACAGCGACAACACCTTAGGGACCACAAACGTAAACAGGTCTTCTCTGCATTTGGAGTGTATCGACTTCGAAATGGATTGCGACAGCTTGAGTCGAGATGTCAACTGGTTGGGCTTATGTGTACTTTTGATTTTTTAATCCCATCTGTAGGTAATGGCATCTGCCGCAACCCGTTTGCGTCTTTCCAAAATTACTGACAGAATGTGCACATATTTCGCGATTCCAATTACTCCAACCACCATCGCCCGTTTACACATGTTTTTCTTTTTTCGCAAAGTCGAATTTGATCGTTGTGATTTCCAAAAAATATATCAGTGACCTATTATGACAATAGCTGCCATTTGAACTGTTGAACTTCGGGAACTTGATTTTCCCGAAATGTTGGATTTAGGTGCGGTGTAAACGGACTATTCTCTCCTATTGGCAAAACAGTAGATATCGTCGATAATGTAACATGGCCAGTACATATATAGGATGTACCACACCCAGTTAGTTCATCGACCCGGTATGTCACAATGTAAATTTTTTGTCGAAAAATACATTGAACAAAAAAAACTAGGGCTAAACTGGCAGACCGGCAAACTTCGTCTTGCTCCAATTTAACATCTTCAGATAAACTCCATCACTCTATAATAAAGAGCTATGTGTGGATGTCACACCTTTACCGAATGCGTACGAAAAACAACCCCTAGTATTTGTCGAGTGCCTTGTAGAGTTATGCTAAATGGCGGAACGATCATGGAGCGGTTATTTTTCAGGTCGGAACTTGTGGTGCGCCAACCCGAAAATTGTTTAAACCGAGTTAACCCGGGTTGAAATAGAAGCAGAGCGAGTTGTAACCCGGGTTAACGAACTCGCTTCGATGATGAAAAAAAACGCATGGATTATGGAATGGGAATAGAGTTGTATTGTCCAATTTTATTCAGGTTCGGGTATGTTTCGGAGTTGCGCAACCCGCACGTTGAACTTGCTTGCTTTGAAACGTCACACAGAAAAGAGAAAATTTAAGTATACATACAAAACACACAATACGCGCCAAGAGCTACCGAAATTCTGCAGCCTTCGGTGGGGCTACAGGTCAGGTGCCCCGAACCAATATGGAACGGAGCAAATCGATTTGTATTGTCTAATTCGATTTGGGGTTGGTTTCGGTTCGGCATCATATGCTCACACCGGGTTGTACCGTCTACAGTTTTTTTTTATGTTTTCCGTTCGTTTCATCGGTTTTGCCAATGCGGTTTGAGTAAATTTAGGTTGAACCCGTGTTAACTCACAACTAGTCGGAACTACTTAATCGGATACGTATCCGAGGAAGTATATAGCAGAGATAATGGATAGATGATACTGTAAATGGAGGACGAAATGTCCATTCCAGTTCCACTTTCAATCCTTGTCAGTAAAAGATGTACTACAACCACGATGTGCGCATGTAACTCTCATCGAAATTGGTAGTAGTACAGTAAAGCCTCGAAAAAGTTAAGACGCACAGAAATTAAGTGTACGGAAAAGTTAAGTACGAGTAGGTTTCTGTTTCCATGGGTATCTCTAAAAAGTTAGGTTTTGTCTTAACCCTTTCAAATCATTTTTGTTTTTTTTTTAGCTTTTTTTCCATTTTCGTTCTTTAGTGTTATGAGCTAATCCGGGATAGTGAGCATAATTGAAAGAAGAACACCTTATTTCCGGAAGACATCAGCAAGGTTATCATCAATCATTTTTGCTAATGGATATTTCATATTTTACAAATGTACTGCCCAAACTCAATTTGCGCAACTAATATAACTTAAGGCAGTTGCAATAACCGAGCTTGTTGCACTTAACGGTAACAGAACCTACATTTGTAAGTATTTTTTAACTTGGATCAGTGTCTTGGGAATGTTAAGAATTCGCTAAAGTTAAGAACCCCAAAAACAAACTACTTAACGTTTTCGAGTCTCTACTGTACTAGAGAAGTATTTCTCCAACACCACCCATGTACGACCATGTTCGGATTTTAGTTTGAATCTGATATGTCCATACACACATATGTTCCTTTTCATTTATGCACATCTCTCCGAACTGGGACTCTTCAATTGAAATGAACATGTTTATTTGAAGTGTGCGGAACGATCGGAAATAGTTCCGACAGTGGACATAGTTCCAGGAACTATACAGGGCCGGAACGACCCAACTCTAGTCACTTGGTAGAGTTGGTTGGGACGTTGTTCACTCTTTCGTGTAGGTTTTGTGTTCAATCCGGCTGGAGCTATCCCTTTTTTGTACGCAACACATTCTTCTCTTTTTGTTTTGTTTTGTATGAATGAAATAAATGGTGCAACAATCCGGTGTCAAGCCATTTGTTTAGTCACGGATATCAAACATCCTCCAGTGCGTTTTAATTTCGACAGACATAAAGGGTGATGTTTTAGCTATTATCCTTTTGGCAACACTGGTTTAAACAGCTGACGCACGTTTCGTGTTTTGTTTCACTGTCAAACATCTTCACAAACGAACAACGCTTGCAAATTATTGAATTTTATTATCAAAATGCGTGCTCTGTTGAGAAAGTTCATCGCGCGCTTCTTCCATTTTATGGTGTGTTCAGCGACGAAGCGCATTTTTGGCTCAATGGGTACGTAAATAAGCAGAATTGTCGATTGTGGAGTGAATATCAGCCAGAAGCATTGCAAGAGCTACCAATGCATCCAGAAAAAGTCACAGTTTGGTGCGGTTTATGGGCTGGTGGCATCGTTGGACCGTACTTCTTCAAAGATGATGCGAATCGTAACGTAACTGTGAATGGTGAGCGCTACCGTGAGATGATATCCAACTTTTTTTTGCCCAAAATGCAAGAGCTCGACTTGCATGACATGTGGTTTCAACAAGACGGTGCCACATGCCACACAGCACGCGCAACAATGGACTTATTGAGAGGCGAGTTCGGTGAACATTTTATTTCACGTTCGGGACCGGTCAATTGGCCGCCTAGATCGTGCGATTTAACGCCTTTAGACTATCTTTTGTGGGGCTATGTTAAAGCTCATGTCTATACAGACAGGCCCGCTTCAATTGACGCATTGGAAGACAACATTGAAGCATCTATTCATGAGATAATGGCCGAAATGTTGGAAAGAGTATGCCAAAATTGGACTAAGCGGATGGACCATTTGAGGCGCAGTCAAGGTCAACATTTGCATGGAATAATCTAGAAACATTAATAAACATTGAAACAAATAAAGATTTCATGCATTTTTCTGAATTTTATGTTTTTTTTCTTTTTGAAAAACTTTCCTATAGCTTTTAAAAAATCTCCTTTACACATTTTTTTTCATATGTCATGTTACTGCAACCCTCTATTTCGGTTTACGTCTCAATCGATCTTGCAAGCGAACATATACGAACGACCGACTGGTTTACCAAACGAATACGAGACAATAAACATGTTCTCCCTTTTCTTATTTTCTCATTTGTCTATGGATGTACACAGCTATGAATGTGGGCACACACTTACCTTCGCACAAACACCAAATGTGAAAAATCCTTTGAAGCCGGGTTGCCGCACAAGGAAGTGCCTCGGGACAAAAAAAAGTCGCAGTTGTCCGAAAAAAAAGGTTTGTGGTGTGAGTGGTGCAGTCATTTAGTTGCTTTTTCTTACAATTATTGTTAAGTTTATTGCTTTCGAGAAACTTAAGGCCGCGTGAAAGAAATATGTTTGATTTAAAATAGACGCCGGAGTCATTGCATGGTCTCCCGGCACGTCGCGGCCTATTATTCAGATTATTCAGAGAATTTCCGTTTCAGATAGGCGGTAAATCTCCCTCTGGCACGTCGTAAATTTCACTTAAAACTACTGCCAGCACTGCATAAAACATCTTGTGCATGTCAACAGAGAATCTATCCCAATTCCGAGGACATTCTGCAAAATTGGATTACAAACTCAGCGGAACTGGAACCCCCTCGTCAAGCGACAACGAGCTCGCACCTCCCTTCTGCAGACTCACCCCATGTCATTTTGTCACAATCCCTTCAACAAACCGTAGCCCCCACTGCAAAGACATTGAACACCAGCCATAATCAAAAATTCAATTGTAACTCAGTCGGAATCTGCAGGGAATTCAAAACGTGTTCCAGAAATTAATTCGCACTCAACATCTATTATTCTGCATCCTTAACCAACAGCACACATCGTCTTTTGTGTCGAAGCCACCGCCCCGTCACCCGTTCGTAACGTAAGACCCACTCAACATATGCTCCGCGCACACATCCATAATGCAAATGTATTACGCCTTGTTGTCGTGATGCTTCTTGGCCTGCTTACATGCTGAGTCGTCACACTTTGAGCACAGCGAAGGCAAAAAACATAATACGACCATCCAATGAATACGACGATGACGACGATGATGACGAGGCGAAGGACTTCTCCCCTTTAAGTGTAATCGCGAAGGCGAATTTCCACGCGGAAGGCACCAATCCGATTCCCAATTCAATGTACCGTCTTGGCTTCATCGCCATCGTCATCGTGCGTTGCGAGTAAAATTATTATCCTGCATCATTTCCTTCAACTATTCACAATCTTCTTTCGGCGTCTCTTCATGTGCTCTTAACGCCCATCGAGGGGTGGGGGCAGGGGCGGCAGGCCCTGGAAGTGGATTTTAGCTCCTCTCCCAAATGACACGAGTACATCCTTTTATTTCAGTTTTCTCATTCATAACTCTTGCGGAACTGAAAAGTATATCGGCAGAGATGTTTCTGCCTCCTTGCCCCTCTCCCCATAGCCGACTGTAGTTGAATGGGAACATTCACACCGCCAGCGCCCCACCAGCCCTGGGCCACCCCCAGCGTGCACTTAAGCATGATTAAAATCGAGATGATTTTTTTTTTTCTTCCTCTGAGCAGAGATCGGTTGATTCCTGTGTGGGGGTGGGAGGAGGGGCGAAGGGGAAGGACGGGATGAGTTGACATGACCGTATGAATTACCTAAATTAGACGATAATATCCGCCGGTGAGGGCGAAGGAGGGGAGCTTAGGCGCAGCCGGTCACCAGGGGCTCGTACTTTGATTTATAATTTGGACTTTATTATTTTTCGCACGGACTGCTCCCTAATGACATTTCGAGTGATGTGATTAATTACCTAGAATGCCATCAAATGAACCGGACGGGGAGAGGAGAACTTTGCCACCCCCTATTAATAAGTTCGCCGAAGGGGGTGGTGCTGGTGTTGCTGGTGCTGCGTGTGTGCGAGATTTGCTGCCTAATCTGAGAAATCATTGGCTCGGAATTAGAGGGGCATTTTGAAAGGAATTCTGTTCGGTTTCTGCGGGCAGATACGAGTATAAGCCGCCTAATTTCTGCACATTGCCACTCTCCTGGGTGCGATACCTGTTAATCTTCATAAGAGCTTTTCCCATTTATCTTGTTTCGTGATATCGAGATGTCGGGTTGTTTCATGTTTACGGGCGTAAGTCGTGGATTTCTGGTCGTAGTTGGGTTGATCTGCTCGGAGGTGGAGTAAAAAAGTCTGTCTATGTTTGGCATTCAGCTCCGGTGGGGGTTTTGAAACGTCTCTAGGTGTAGTCACCAAATCTCTTACTTCACGAAACCATCTAATCGGAGATTGAATATCAGCCGTAAGCTGCTACAATCATCAGTTATCATCCGGGAAAGCGATTGTGTTTGTTAACGAAATGGAGCTCATTTGGGAAATGTTGGGTTTGACAGAGGGGACGTCTATTTGACTTGCCACTGCATTGAATTCAGTGATTTCAAATTCAGGTGGGGAACTCAACTTTGCTGCCACAATTGACAGGAAGTCTAAGAAGATGAATTCCGGAAGCAATCATGGGTATGGCTAAAGCAGTGATAGAAAAAGGCAGGTGCCATTTCAAAGGATAACGCGATTAGGAAATTCAATTTCCAAAAGGAGTGAGCCATCAAGCTCAGCTCCAAAAACGAATGGAGCAATGAATCCACAGCCCAGAGGCTGAGCAGCAATACGTCGAAATGGTGCACAGACGGATCGAGAACTGATGAAGGAACATTTGGACCCCGGCCAAAGTACTACGAACCCATGGACAACCGCACCAGTATCTCTCAAGTCTATGCCATACACAGGAACCATACCAACTGCGATATAGCAATAATGTCGCACAGTCTATCCTGCCTCTATCCTGCCACTAGACTCCTGCATCATCAAATCCAAGCTTGTGTGGGAATGCCTACAGCAGTTTAAGGAGCTGAACCGGGTAGATACCTGGAACAACGCTGGCGGCAAAATTCAAATCTCGCCTTAATTTTGGGACACCCTTTATCATCCATTCGTGTCAGTTGCAGCTGGCCAGTAAACGAAGACGCTGTGTGGGAGCTAAACCGGGCAAATACCTGGAACAAGGCTGACGGCAAAATTCAAATCTTGCCTTAATTTTGGACACCCTTTATCACCCATTCGTGACAGTTGCAGCTGCCCAGATTGTCTTGAGAAGATCGCAGCTATTCACAGAGTCTACCAGATCCCGCCCGAAACTCAAAGAGGCTCATCTTCCCACCCAGTTATACTTCGACTACACTTTCTTTTTCGCAGAGATCGAAAAGGATCCACCGCAGCTCCATTTCCCGTGGCACTGCACAGCTGCCACCGATGTGATGCCGGAGTCAGTATAGTTGAGAGAGAGCCAATAAAAATAAATAGATTGTTCAACCGCAAGAGGAAGCTTATGTCAGAGATCCCATAAAAGTCTATTTTAATTAGCAGACAGGGCTCTGTGCGAGGGAAGGCGTGACGCTTCACCGAAACATGGAATTCCCTCAGGAAGCATCAAACACGTCAAAACCCGGCAAAAAATGCCGCTCTTTTTTCGCATTTTCCTTTTCGAGTCCTCAACAAGATAATGCCTCACGGTGGCTGATTTTAACGACCCACCCCACTGCAGCAGCCCACCTGACGACTGACGACTGTCGGCTGGCGAGTGTGTAATAAAGTTCCGCCCACTGACGCATGGGCAAAATATGCCGGCTGTTAAATTCAATTTGCATTTTTCGCCGCCGCTGTTGTTGTTTGGGCTTCGTTGGGTCCCTATCTGCGATGCATTTAACGGCAAAAAATGAATAAAACGAACGATTTTAATACATGCACAAGAGGAGCGACAGGAAGACGCAGCAGCACTCAGGCGTTCATGAATTTTTCGTAGTTTAAATCTGACACAATTCGCATGCGAATGAGTGAGTGTGCGTGTTGGTGCGTCGTGCCGAGGTCCTCGTGGATATACGAGCTCTATGGCACTGCCGCGGCGCGAAATAACCCAAAAATGTTTCACTATTCACGAGAAAAGAACCAGACGCAGGCCCAGGAGCAGATCCCATTTCATTTGGTGAATGTAATCGCAAAGTGCAGCACTCAGATAAAATGTATACATCACTGGCTGTGCTGGGTGTGGGGGTGGAGTGGTGGTCCGTGTTTTCCTCTTCTGACGACCGGCCATAAAACGGGGGCCGCAGAATTGCTGAGCTGAAATTGGTCGCGGATTGAATTGGTCACGTGATGGGCTAGGGGGTCGTACCTAACTTGTGCACGCAGTTGTACGAACGCAGTTGAGAGAACGAATTCCCGAATGCGAACGTTGTAGTACGTATTTAGCTATTCTGGGGTAGTGAAGGACTTTTTAATGCGTTTGTAGGGGCGTCTATTCAATTGGAGGTTTTACTGTAGGCCAACCGAGCCAAGCTAACCCATAGCGTTGTGATAGAGACAAGTCTAAACATATACACCGTGCTTCAGGTTAGGTTTATGTGGCTACCTGCCAAAATGCATCACGGCCAGCGTGCGAGTCTTACGTAAGGACTTGGTCGAATGTTTTCCGATGCCTAGCAGACTATACAAATGAACAGTGAGTGTCAAGGAGCAGTGTCAAGGCTAGTGCTCCTGATCTACCCGATTACCCGGGTACCCGCGTGTAATACCCCCATTTGGCGGGTACCCGGCATTGTTCGGCTACCGGGTAATCGTCATCATCGGGTAACGGGTACACGGGACAACAAAAACTAAAATTAATTTAAAATTAATTTTTATATTTTTACTAATATACATATAATAAATAATAAATAATAAATATATCTAAAATAACATATAATTAATAATAATTTAATTATATGTTATATGCCCCTACAAACGCATTAATTTACGTAAACATAAGCCATTGGTGGGATACCCTTCAGAAGTATCCGAAATATTTCGGCCACCCACAATTACACGGGTACCAGATAGTTTGGTACCCGTGTAATAGCCGAAAATGCAGGTACGGGGGTTCAAGAGCTCTAGACAAGGCCTAGAGAACAAGACCCCTTGAACATAATTCTTCTTTCCAATTACCTAAATACCATTGGACATCCTTCATGCACACTGTCAGTAGTTGAACTAGTAAATTTCAGACACTGTCTGTATGGAGCCGTCAGGTTAGGTCAATGTGGCTGACTGCCAACGTGCAGCAGTCACGCTCTAGCCAGCGTAGGCCCATTGTGTCACCACGGCCAATGCTATAGCAAAAATATTATCACCTGACCTACAGCTAATGGTGAGTTCGCGCCGTCGGTCTTTGATAGGCGTTGCTACACGTTTTACCCTGCTTGCGAGAGTGTAGTATCTGAAAGCGGCAAGCTCAGTTTTCCTCATCGCGTGCGTTGGACAAACTCAAATTTTCTGAAACGCAATTTCCACAAAAATATTGGGTCTATAATATAATTCGTGTGGTTTTTATTTTCTTAAAAATTTGAACGTTTATTTAAGAAAAACATGTACAAACAACAACAATGTTCGACATATTTGAGTGAAAAAAAAAAATTATCGTGGTTTACGCTTCAAATGAATGACATATACTGAAATGACGTACAATGACAGTAGATTTCCAGCGCAGGTTAAAATGGAATAACAACAATGGAATAATACAACTTACGCCATCTCTTGGCAAAGCGCACGAATTAAGTTATAGACCCAATAGAAATGAGCCTCTCATTTCCAGTCATAGAACAAATTGGTGTAACAATCCAATAACTCGCGCCTTAGTGCTTTACAACTCTATTTGTTATGAAGCCGATCTACAATTGAGCAGGGATAGTTTTAAGAATACAATTATGAATTTATTAAACGCTTGTAATGTGTAAGCAGTCGCATTATTGTGATCAAAAGATGAATGAAATAAATAAATAAATTTTTTTTAAACAACTTTGAATACTGAGTTTTACCTCGACGGGAACCAAATCTCAAATTTTAATTTTAAATTCAAATCTTATTGAAATGTCACAGTTAGACGCATGCTAATGCTGAAGGAGAGAGACAGGGGTCACGTTTCAGAAGAACGCCTGTATTTTGTGTATCTGCCAAGTTATCCCAAACGCTGAAGCAAGTAAAGTATTCAACGTGCCGGAGCCTTAACTTAACCAATTTCATTATTCGTGATGTATTCCACTTGTGGGCCGCGTTTATGGTCTCTCTCTCTTATGAGTTTTACACTTTTTGACAGAACGCATTACTCAGACATTAGCCAGCTCAATTACTCTGCATTACATTCGATTGAGACCAGAAATGAAGTATGATAGAGATGCCCAACTTCTACCTCTTTCCACTTAAAATTTTTGACAAACATTTTTTATAGAGAACGGCATTTACGTTATTTCGCGAATAATTGTCAAAAATGCATGAATAACTGTCAAAAAGCCTCTCCTCGTCGATGGACTAGGGGTCAATCAGCTGTGAATTTGGGCATCTCTAAATTACTTCATTTCTGATTAAGACTGTACACGTCAGTACAATGACTGTGGAAACAACAATAAATAAACTGCCCGCATTCCCCAAATTACGTTAATGCCACAAAAACACAGTAGCCGTCCTTCTCATCGTATTGTTTGAATTTAATCTTATCTCCTCTGTATTTTGAAATGCTTGCATACAATGTTTGAATACAAAATCTTTCCTCACAACGCAACGGCAGCTCTCGTCAATTGCCCTTCAACCTTCAAAGAGCAACAGTCTCCATCACATAATGGAAGTGAAAGGTGAATTCCAATTATATCTCTTTACGAAATCAATGTGCTCCCCCCTTTTCAACCCCAATCACGCAGAAGTAAGTAATTGGAGGGATAAAAAAATGTGCCGAAATAGCTCAGTTGGGAGAGCGTTAGACTGAAGATCTAAAGGTCCCCGGTTCAATCCCGGGTTTCGGCAGTCAATTATTTTTTTTTTCCTTTTTTTTTAAGGAAAAATCAATTTTATTGCTTGCCTTTGCTGGTTGAGGCAAACAAGCGGTTTAAAGTTAAGAGAAAATGAAGAAACGGAGAAATACGTAAACTCCCGAAATCGCCACTTTGCGTGTTCTGTTGGACAATGTCTTCCCACAAAACAGTGCGTTGTGTTGCCACTTGTGGGACCTGTTGCGTAACTACACGGTTAAGGTCAATAACCAATTCATCGAATGGGACCGTTTCTCAAATTGTTGGTATCTGTATCTGAAATGAATTTCTTTAATCAGTTCATTTTTGCGACTGCCTCATTCATTGCGGTCATGTGCCACAAAAATGGGCGAGTCTTGAAGTGAAGGTTTATTACCGAGTGATTACTTCACCTATTGCTAACCAAACATTTAGTCCAGTGTACTCGAATAGAACGGGTACACTGCACCGAGTACAGCGAATTTTTGGTGATTGGGTAAAGTACAGATTGCCTTATCAGATTGTGGTTGTCATTTTCAGTGCACACTATGCTGAGGGGGTGCAATCAATAGAGCAAGTACTGTACAATATAAGAGAAGATCGCCGTGTTCATCGCATACTGGGTGACCATATAAGAGCAACAGTATACAATAGCCACATTCATGCCATTATAAAGGGTGAGTTTTTAGCTATTATCTTGTTGACAACACTGGTTTAAACAGCTGACGCACGTTTCGTGTTTTGTCTCACTGTCAAACATCTTCAGTTTGGTCTATAATTTAACCATGAATCGTCTAACAAACGAACAACGCTTGCAAATTATTGAATTTAATTATCAATATGCGTGCTCTGTTGAGAAAGTTCATCGCGCGCTTCTTCCATTTTATGGTGTGTTCAGCGACGAAGCTCATTTTTGGCTCAATGGGTACGTAAATAAGCAGAATTGTCGCTTTTGGAGTGAATATCAGCCAGAAGCATTGCAAGAGCTACCAATGCATCCAGAAAAAGTCACAGTTTGGTGCGCTTTATGGGCGGTGGCATCATTGGACCGTACTTCTTCAAAGAAAGTGAATGGTGAGCGCTACCGTGAGATGATATCCAACTTTTTTTTGCCCAAAATGCAAGAGCTTGACTTGCATGACATGTGGTTTCAACAAGACGGTGCCATATGCCACACAGCACGCGCAACAGTGGACTTATTGAGAGGCGAGTTCGGTGAACATTTTATTTCACGTTCGGGACCGGTCAATTGGCCGCCTAGATCGTGCGATTTAACGCCTTTAGACTATTTTTCGTGGGGCTATGTTAAAGCTCATGTCTATACAGACAGGCCCGCTTCAATTGACGCATTGGAAGACAACATTGAAGCATCTATTCATGAGATACCGGCCGAAATGTTGGAAGGAGTATGCCAAAATTGGACTAAGCATTTTTCTGAATTTTATGTGTTTTTTTTTTTTTTGAAAAACTGTCCTATAGCTTTTAAAAAATCACCCTTTATATGGAATATCGCGTCACTCAAATATTCGCTGGCTAGACTTCAAGCGGGCGCTGCAGTTATTGATGACTGGACTCAATATGTGCTACCTTGTACCAGCAAGAGCTTATCGAATGTTGTCTTCGAGCTCCTTAGAAGTCTATGAGCTTGACGTAGACTGAGAGACAAGAACGGAATGGTGATGGTGACAAGACGCATGGATGAGGAACGGGCGGGCGGATGAGTCCCCAGATTTCTCCTTAACAGCTTTGAGCAGTGGATAGCTTTTTTTTTAAACTTATATAACTAACTAGAAAAAGGAGAAATGAATATGTATTGAAGATCGATATGAAGTGTCGATCCCTTTTCTTGTTTTACTCATAAAAACTATTTTCATTACCCCTTGCAGCTGATGAGCAAAGAACTCAAATTCCTTGGGTTATTGATTCCTGAAATATGTGGTGTGTATTTCCTAATCTTCACGTCCCTAGAAATACGCTCGGGATGTCTGTTGCATTGTTTATGAGCGGCAAGGGTATTTCGTGATGTTGCCTAGTGTTTCTTATCGCTAACATAACTCGGGCGATGGTGATGCACTGCCCCCGAACGACGCAGATTTTTAAATCCGCGAGCATTTTACGTTACACATGTAGATCCATTTTATTGGAAACACAGTTGTCGGGCTCTGCTGAGGTCGTTGATGGCAGCTTCCACATTTAAAAATAAAAATCGATCATGCCGCCATGACAAGAACCGGGCCAACCTATTGGTCGTTGGGGATGCATTCCTACTTGGGCGAACACTGATGGATTGTGTTCGCTTCAAAGAACTATTTTGCATGTTGACATATCTCCTGAAACCCTGCTTTATGAATAAAAATACAGCCCATAGCAGCAAACATCAGGTATTTGAAGTCGTTGCAGAGAGTACAGCGCTCAAGCTTGGGGATGTAAGAAATTTCACACGATGGAGAAACTCTTATCACAATACGTAAAGAGAGTGTTCCATCTGCCAAGGGACACACCAAAGTCCTTGGTTATGTTGCAAACAGGACTGTCACCGCTTTACTGAAGCTGCAAGCGGACTACCGTCTGAACGTCTTCAACATGCCCGAAAGCAGACATGTAAAGTTGCATATAAAGCTTACAAGACCAACATGGCTGGTACAGAGAGTGGTTATGTCTGCAATTTGAATTTTTTTTTGAACGCTGACTCAACGGCTAGAAGCAAAGCTTTTCAATGCGAAGCTACATATATCTGCGGTGGATGAAGCTGAAGCTTCCGGTTACTTATACAGAATAGGCTTAACCATAATCTGGCAGAAAGGAACTATTTCCGCGATTCGTACAAGGTAAACATGATTGCAATCAACTTCATACCACATAGGCCCGACTAAGCCGAAAGGGAGGACAATATTCACTTCATTGGAAGGTGTCCAACTCTCAAAGAGACTAGGAGGAGTACTCATGTTGGCTCGTAGTGGCTCTTACTATGTTGAACGAGATGGATGTGACAAAGCCTAACGAATATTGTAAAATTGCGATGAGATACAAAACACGAACTCACGTCGTTTTCAATTCCTGCATCAGCACAATCGGATATAGGCCCAAATTCAACGTCAAAATAAGCCGGGTTAACTGCCTGGCAATGCCCGATTCAGATAATTGACACCGAATTGGCATTCATCTTCGATATTCGTCGGACGTCGCCTACGTTTTCTTCATTTTTCGTCAGTCTCTGGACAGCGGCGGTCCACAAGAGTTTACTGGCCTCAACCTTGGCCACGGTGCATCAAATTGCCACGAGAGTAGGCTTGTGTGTAGTTCACGAACGAACTAGTACAAAACACACCTCTTACAAGTGAACTATGGTAGCTCACATAGTCCACAAGGTTACTTACACGAGTGCTACTTGTCGTTTCTTTTTTCCTTTATAAAAATCTGCAAGTAACAAAAACTATGATCGATGTGTGATGAGATGAATATTTTGACAGCTTCTGAAACATACCACAATTGGAAAAACGAACCATTCTACCTCGTCACCCTTTATCCACTTTCGTTTGAAGATTTGAGCAAATAAGCTAACGACATCACAACAATTCAAATGTCAGTATTCAGTCCCCTTGTTGTTAGCCACTCTGCTGGAGTGCAGATGCAACAATTATGTAAACCAGATAGACAACGAAAAGGAACCACAATGACCACAGAAAGCTCATATCAATCTAACTCCGGAGGATTTTCGAAACTCAGTTCCAACCAGCCGTCAGTTCAATAAAAACCTGCAAAATGCACCCGATATCACATCGCTTTCAGTCGGAAGGTATGTAATTCCAAATTTATGAGCAAAGTCCTTAACGCCCCTTCAGCACCTTGAAAAGGCATCCAACACTCTAGACGTGAGGCAAGCAGCCGTCCCACAAATTCAATTTTAAACTCGTCAATAACTGTTTTATGTTAATTACCGTTCAATGCAAATTGAAATCCAATTAAGTGTGCACTTATCGAGTTTCAAATAATCGAAAACGATTATTTCGAGACTGCTCCTGCAGTGCCACCTCACCACCTCACCACCTTCCCACCCCCCGCTGTCCGCCAATGGGCGGGAGTTTATTGCCAAAATTTAATGAGATTCGATTTTATTTCCCCGTTTTAATTGACTTGCTGTGCCGATGAAAGGCTGGCAATGACATGGCGTGGTGTGATTTTGTTCGTCATAAACCGTGCGTCCATTTCGTTTCGGGAGAACCCAGAAGATGAATGGGAAGCCAGAGGGTGGTGTATGGAATTGAATACTTCCAAAGTCAAAGGTAATGGGGAGTCAAATCGAGTCGAGGTCAAAGTTCTTGTAAGGAGTTGTCGGCTTGCAGAAGGTTCGATGCAATTCCATGCTGAACTTCTGCGCGATTCTCGGCCTTGGTGTCAACTCGGATCAAGTGGAACTTGTAAAGAGTGTTTTGTTAGAGATTTGGTTTTTGAAGTGGCAACACTGTTTCTACAGATTATCAATTTGGCAATTGAAAGTTGACTTGTGGCTTCGACCCACACTTCCTGTGCTGCACGCACTTTAGACGAATTTCGGCTCTTATTTCAACGATACCAACTTCGCCTCATCCTCCAAGACTTTGTATTGATACGGGAAGGCCCTAGGATGCATGTGTCATTATGCGCATCAGTAGTCAGGCCCGTCTAATAATGGCTCACATGGCTCTCTGCCTTTTCGCATCAGTAGTCAGGCCCAGCTTATTATGGCTCGCACGGCTCTCTGGTTTTTCGCAGCAGTAGTCAGGCCCGTCTTATGATGGCTCGCATAGCTCCCTGCCTTTTCGCATCAGTAGTCAGGTCTGTGTTATGACGACTCGCATGGCCCTCTGGCTTTTCGCATCAGTAGTCAGGCCCAGCTTATTATGGCTCGCACGGCTCTCTGGTTTTTCGCAGCAGTAGTCAGGCCCGTCTTATGATGGCTCGCATAGCTCCCTGCCTTTTCGCATCAGTAGTCAGGCCCAGCTTATTATGGCTCGCACGGCTCTCTGGTTTTTCGCAGCAGTAGTCAGGCCCGTCTTATGATGGCTCGCATAGCTCCCTGCCTTTTCGCATCAGTAGTCAGGTCTGTGTTATGACGACTCGCATGGCTCTCTGGCTTTTCGCATTAGTAGTCAGGCCTGTACTACTATCTAGGAGAGCTGCTAATTGACCCGAACTTCCACCGATAGCGCCTTGACAGATAGCGGCCAATCTGAAGCCAATGCAAACTTTAGCATTCTTGAGAGATTTAGATACTCTAGGGATCTCTAGGGACACTGACTTTCTTGCTGCCTAAGTTTCTCTTCGAGGACATTTTCTGAACCAGGATCTCGTTCGGATCCCATTGGAATGGATGAAAGATGATCGAAGGCATGGGAGCAGAGGACTCTTGCAAAGATCCGTGACTCTGGCGTCTTTCGGGAGTAAACCGATTGAGGAATCTTTGTCTTCGCTCAAGAACAACGTGATATCGAAGATATATGTTCTCGCCTGTTCTCACAGCCAGGCAGCAATCAAATCTCTGGATGGAGTCACTTTAAACTCGAAGACTTCCCCGAATTGTCGTGATGTATCTCGTGATGATTCATCCCGGGACACATTCCAGTAATCTGCCAAGCTATAGACCCAGCTAAGAAGGGTACAAGTTCATCACTCCCCCACTCCTTAGTCTGCTCACGCCTGAGCCGCTTGCAGCTTTCTCAAAAACCTAAATCATCAAAATCCATCGGAGTAGCACTCGAAAAGGTTTCAAGAGATTTACGAGGAAAGTACTCGAACTCGTGCTCACTCGAGCTCACATCTGTATCCCGCCCACTATGCTGAGCCACCACCACTCAGAAGACCGAATCTGCACCGCCCGACGGTGCAAAAATCAGTTCAATCCTTGAACATCTGCACAGATTCCAACGTCTATCTCCAATTAGAACATCTTATTTACACATGCAACATTGAAATGAAAAAAAGCAATAAAAACTGCTGTCGTCCAACACAGCTGGTCCAAGGATTTCCCGAAACTAGTCCAAACTGTGATTAATTCCACACGACCGTTGATTACTTTCGAACGGATTTCTTCGTCGAAAACAAAAATCAATCCCCTCTTCAAATTGGACACGGACTGTGGCCTTGCAGAGTGCTCCTTTCGGTCATGTGCCAAGCTGCAAAAATGAATATTACAACGGAAAAAAATGATCACACACTCATCTCTCGAGCCGCGCACAAAGTGGGAATATCCACCAGAACTCACCCAACCGAAGGACGAGCTCAAACAAAACCAATCGTGTCCCTCGCCAGCGATGCCGACATCGCTCAACACACACATACACCAATCTGTTCTTTTGTCCGTTTCCCGGTAAACAAAAACGAACACCAGCCCATCACCCCCTGATCCGTGAGGGCTTTATTTTCACATGAAAAGCTATTTTCTTTTTTGTTGGTTGACGGCGCAAAACATTCTCCCGTTCGACCGAAGAAATAGATGAGATACCAGAAGAGATGCGATTAAACATATTCCTGTTTGCGGGAGCGTTGACGTTTCGTTCGGGTGCCCTTTTGACTGTGGCAGCACGTACATAGATGCAACCGGGGGAAGGTACAGCTTATCAAATTTTGAATTGAATTTCCCAAGGAAACGAGTGGGTTTGTGAGCCAGTGGCCACATGAGTGTTTACTCTCCTGCAACGGGACAGATGCGACTGACTGTTGGGAGGAAGATGGTCTATTTGCATTTCATGAAAATGCATAAAATGGGTGAAGTCTTCCATGGCCAGTGGAACAGATGAATGTTGTTCGGATTAACCTTTGTGGCATGTGCAAGGGAGTCTGAGGAATATGGTGTGTTTGACAAGGAATGACACGGGTGAGCGAACATGTCTCCGACGCTAATCGAAAGGCAGGCCTTACATTCGTGCGCTAGAAATTTTAAAAGACTGTGGAAGGATGGAATTCGTCTTCGAATTTCATCGTTTCGTAGCGAGGAAGAGACTCCGGATTTACCATCCGGACGAGGCCAAAGTGATTTCCGTGATTATCGCCATAAGTTCACTGTTTCACAGGTTTCGATCAAATGTGATCAAGTCATGGTACAAGGGCTCGCTGTCTGGCTCTAACAAGAACGACGGTGTTAAGCTCTCCCTCTCAGCTGTGTGGTTGCAACTGCGACAATGTGTACTGTGTGGGAATTGGGATACTTGATCTCCTATCGGCCGCCAGTGTCCCGTACAGACCGCCACCAATCTAGCGTCACCATGATGAGTTCACCGAAGGAGATCTTTTGGTTTTCGTCCTCACTTGTACTCAGCTTTTGAGTCTGGCCCATCTGAGGTGTGCTATTTCAAGGAAGTACTTCGCCAGCAAGCACTGAAGGCGGATCCCTGCGCTCTCAATTTTTAAGTCACTCGCTCTCAATTTATTAGTGGCCGCCGAAAGGAATGTCACTCGCTCTTCAATTTTTAAATGGCCGCCAGAACTGAAATTCACGTTGTAGGCTTATCCGGGTTCACAACCATCACGGACGGATGAACTCGAGGAGGATTTAACAAGTTTTATCGGAAAGCACGAGGCTTCCAGACCCCGAAAATGTATGGCAGAACCTGCTGGGTTCGAAGAAAATTGATGAAACCTAGCGGTTTCGTTCTGTGGAAACGTAGTATTAAAGCCTCGGGCTGGATGAGGGTGGTTTTCGTAATAGATTCGTTATTTTCATATCATTTTTGTTTTTTCAATTAAATATTATGAGTATTGCCATTAATTTATTTCGCACCAAAATTGTTCGCTTTATGCAAGTTTCTTCCACGTTTTGATTGTTGTCGCTTTGCTGACGTCCGCTCAAATCCCAGCGAAAGAAATTGTCGTACCACAGGACGTCGTTTCGAAATGAATAATTTAAGTAATTAGAAAATAGCATAGTTCAACGACTGAAAATGACAGCTGACGTTTGTGCACGACTAATAACGACATACTGAACACCGATTTCGTTTTGTCGTGACGTTTGTTGTCGATTACGACATAGGGAATCAGGGTCAGTAATTAAGTGGGATAGGGACTAATCGTTATGAACAGAAATTAGAAAGTGATGTCACTTTTTGCGCATTGGCTTCAGCTCACATTGTTCACTCCATTTTTCGCAAACGAAGTGAGACGTTTTATAGCACGTATTTAAATACGAAATCGTAGAATTTAGACGACGGCTGAGCCTAGATTTTTTTTTTGTAAAGTAAGTTCATGATTATGGCCCCATTCGTAGATGTTGTTTATGCCAGAGTGTAGCGTTTTGATCAACAGCGTGTGTTTAACGAAATCAAATGCTTTACTAAAATCAGTATAAAGTGCATCCATCTGATTTCCCTATTCCATCTAGTTGATCACGAAAGAAGAACCAAGTGAAAAAGGTTGGTAGTTGCAGTTCGACCAAATATTGGGTCTACAACTTATTCGTGCGGTTTTCCAAGAGATGGCGTAACTTGTATTATTCCATTGGAACATGCGTTGGAAAGCTACTGTGATTCTACGTCATTTCAGTATATGTCATTCATTTGAAGCGTAAACATCAAACATTTGTTTTCACTCAAATATGTCGAACTTTGTGCCTGAAAAAGTGTTTTAGCGAGGAGTTCTTCTTCATTACTTTAATATGAAGAAAACTGCTGCCGAAAGTGGTCGTATTTTGTTGGAAGTTTATGGTGAACATGCGCTAGCTGAGCGAACGTGCCAAAAGTGGTCTGCACGATTTAAAAGTTGATTTTATGGTGATTTAATGGTGATTTTGGCGTGGCCAACCAGCCAAATCAACGGCAAAGCCGAATATCCATGGCGCGACGGTAATGCTCTGTATTTGGTGGGATCAGAAGGGTATGCTGCATTTATGAGCTGCTAAAACCGGGTGAAACCATCAATGGACAACTCTACCGAACGTAGCCGAAAAATGCCCGGAATATGCGACCAGACACGAGGCAATAATTTTCCATCATGGCAACGCTCGACCCCACGTTGCTATTCCGGTTATGAACTATTTGGAAAACAGTGGATGGGAAGTTTTACCCCACCCGCCTTATGGCCCAGACCTTGCCCCTTCTGACTACCATTTGTTCCGGTCGATGCAGGACGCCCTCACTGAAATGCGGTTCACATCAGAGCAGAATATCAAAAATTGGCTTGATTCATCCTTGGCTGCCAAGCCGGCGCAGTTCTTTTGGAATGGGATCCACAAATTGCCAGAAAGATGGGAAAAAGTCATAGCTTCAGATGGGCTTTGAATAAATTTTGAACTGAGTTTTAGTTTTACAATACTTTCGAACAGTTTTGAAAAGCTTACAGATCGTTTTGCACGTTATTCATCGAACGCGATTTATGAATGGGAGCTAAGAACGATTATTTTGCCCGTTCGTCTGAAAGGACGCCCTCTGATAAGAAGCGATTGAAATTGGGGACTGTAGAGCGAATCAGCACTGTATCTTAGATTATTTGATGGAAGTCCATCTACTCCTTGAAGTGGTGCAAAGACTTCAGAGGAATTCACGGTGAAGGACCCAATATCCATTGAGCTATAAAACTTATCTTTTGTGCTGCTAGTCGAATAAGAATTTAAAAAAGTAGCTTGGAAAAAGGTTGCGATCAGTTCAAGAGTAGAGTCGATGTTATCTGATTCTGCATCTTTGAAGTGCATTACGTTAGGAAGTCGCACTGATTTTCTTTTCGAGTTTCGAG
This sequence comes from Eristalis tenax, assembly GCA_905231855.2. NCBI lineage: Eukaryota > Metazoa > Arthropoda > Insecta > Diptera > Syrphidae > Eristalis > Eristalis tenax. The sequence goes on along the minus strand of HG993124.1, from coordinate 38,752,165 downwards.
TTAAAGACATATTAAGAGAAAGAAATCCTTAAGCAATTTCTTAAAAATTTCATAGCCGCAGGGAAACGATTCACTACCCTTCTCCCTCGTTGCTCCTTATCCAGTCTTCCACTCCATCCCAAAAAAATTTTTTTTAAAGAAATAACATTTTTCGAGAACATCCTTTCAACACCGACTGTGAGTGACAACGATAACAGGGGTTGTCATCATATGACCGCACTCCGAACGATACAATTATGCCGTACAATCAGATTTCCAATTGAATCGAAATCGATTACCTCCAGCGGATATCACTGCCAACGCCCATTTGCATCACACATGCCGAGGTCCTCTCGCCTGCAGGAAACACTGTCACACATCGTTACTGACGCGGTCCATTGTAACCCGTCGCAGCCCATTGTACACACAGCCGAGGCATACGTTTTGGCAAATTTCCCGATGCAATTAGTGCATATCGCCCCGTAATTGGCGCTCGGTGTGCACCCGGAAATTCGAGTACAGAAGCCGGTGGCCTTTGAAAACTTACGTGACCAGCACAAGGGTATCGTGTGCAGAATTAATTGCATACGAGGCAGGTAATTAGTTTACGGAATTCCATACTCATCGCGCCACTAACCCACATTCGAATAAATGCACCGCCATTCCAATGCAGTCCTTCGTGTCAGCCGGCCGGCGGGTGGTGCGGAATTTAATAAAATGTTCTCTTGTTGTTTGCGGGCGAGTGACTGGGCGCAGGGGTGCATAGCATGTGCCATCAATCCCCCTGATTGCAGTGGATCCCCCGCATCGTCGCGGCAGCTCGGCTCGTCGTACAAAAAATGGCATGTTTCCATCGGAAAAGTGTTGAAACGGGGGGTGGAAGGAAGCCCAGCCGAAAATTACAATGTTTGGGAATTAAAACTTGATTTATGGGCGAAAACCGAGCGATGGTGCTGCGGAGGCCTGCCAGCTCGCTTGTGACACACGGAGTGTTGAAATATCGCCCTAGAGGGGTTTGTGCAGTTTTAGATTTTTTTTTTGCAGCGTCTCCTTTCCTTAATCCCGTCATGGAATGTAGTTGTTAAGCGAAATGTGGGGGAAATCTGTTCATGAAGTCAACTGTTATTTCATGGCTGGTGGGCATGGGGGGAGGTGGGCATGAAATGTAAAGGAAAACACTAGGAGCCATGAATTATGAATTGCGCCTTGCTGGGGACGTGTCAGTTTACAGCAACTGCTACAAACAGGGTAGACCAGTAGCGCGGGGTGCGAGGACTTTGAGTTGTGGCCATGTGGCAGGTGGGACGGTGGGGAGTTGGGCGTGCAAGTTGGATGTCATGGTTGGCGTAGGAGATTGGCACACCGCCAGCACATGGTGAATTGAAAACAGAGCACGCTGCCATGAAACAGATGTGTCGGCGAGCGGAGTTGCTGGATTGGATAGCATTCGGGACTAGATGGGCTCAAGAACTGTCTCGAGATCCATGGAAATTCACTCGCTGACCAAAGATTGAGCAGGGCCGAGCAAAATATCCTCCAAATGCTAGAGTTGTGAACGCCTCATCCGCTGGTTCCCGATGAGTCGAGCGTATGACCGTCTCGGTGATAAACATGAAAATGCCTCAACGTCCGGCCGGTTGGTCACATAAAATCCCCATCGCCGCACAAGTCAACTGTAGACCGAATTATCGAATGCCCCCGGCAACCCGAATCCACAACGCAAACCGAAGGACAATGGAGTTCTTATCCGAAGCGCAAATAAGCGCCGTCAATACCCCGAATAAGCGAAATCCTTGGCAATAAAATTTAAAAGCAATAAATGAATAAAAACGTCACCACCCCATGAAATTATGCGCAATGGCATTCGGATCCTTTTTACGGCTAGCCCCCGGCGCGTTGGGACATGTGTATAATCACGAACGAACTGGCCAGCAGCGGCAGTCCAAGGCTATGCAAATGACGATCACATCGGAAACCTCTCACTCCACAAAATTCCAATCAAATTCTCATATCCTTTCGAATGGCTTCCCCCGAGCGGTCCGCCTTTTTGCTCTTTTTCTTGTCGCTCCTCGGTTTGCCTCTGCCAGACTGTCTATGAAAACACTTTCGCAGATATATCGAAATGCCTTTGGACTACCTTTGACCTCGCTGCCCACCCGCTGAGCTCAGCAACCATCGGGAATGTAGAATCCTTTTGCAAATCTCACACACTCCCTCTCACTCGCTCTCTGGTTCGAGTCGGTCGTCTTCATTGAAGGAAATACGAATTCAAAGTGGCGCCCCTAGGCACGCAGCCACACCAACCGATGCTGCTAGAGCTGGATTCGTTTTGATTTCTCCTTGCACACACACACACATACACGTTGGAGTACAGTTCCTAGATGTGCCATCGCCTTCTTTCGGTTTATTTGCGAGCGGGTGGCACAGCACCACCCCAGCTTAGGGGACGAAAGCAATAAAATTTTATTTCAGCTCAACTGCACCCACATGGCACGAGTTGTAGCTGGAGCGGGAATGCCGGCCCCATGTATGTGGTGTGTAATCGTATCCTGCTGGCAAATGCTTAATTTGATTTGATTCGTTTCGGGTTTTAAGGACCCTTTTCCCCAGTCCGCGAAATCAAAGCATCGTTAAATAATAAAAACAATAAACGCAGCACTTTGAAGGCGCGAGTCGGTTGGAGCACAGTTGGTGACCAGCTAGCTGATGGCTTGTGTCAGCATGCCTCCCTTGGATCCCATTGATTGGTCTTCCATATGGATGAGGTTGTTGTTGCCGAGGGTTGTACGGTCATTGGGCCTGCACGTGGCGGTCAACCATGGTCCCTGTGAGTTTGACTTTGGATCTGTCAGCGTCAGCTGGTTTTCCCAACAATCCACCAAGATGCTTAAGAGTCAAACAATTTTCATTAGAATGGAGAATCAATTTTCATTTTCACCACTCTTGCGTAGTTTACTTTTTATAATTGCCTGTTAGATTGGCAGCACTGCAGTAAGCTCTTTGACGGCTGATTGCTGACAGTTGAGAGATGGCTTGTCTTTGCAAAAACTGTACACAGAGTGGTGACCATGAACCTTGGCGAAGTACTGCAAGGAAGATGTCACTCATTGTCTACTGCAGATGTACCCCCAGAAAATCTAATCAAAAGGAAGGAAGGGCCAGTACGTCAGGCAGCGACTCCTGTTGATCTGGTGGTGAAAAGATCAGTGCAACTGTTGGATTTCGCAGACGACATCGACATCGTCGCGTCTTCCTACGGTTGAAGAACACGAGGAAAGAGCTGGTCTGTAGGTCAATGCGGACGAAATGAAATATATGCTGGGCTGATGCAATACGACTGAATGATTGTAAGCAACACATAAAAGGGCACATGGAGCTACTCCAGAACACGAAGATTCCTAAACAATCCGATTATGTGACATTCTTTAAGGACTTTGAAATTAAGCACAAAACAATAATCCCCATGAGGATAGAGTGGGATGAAGGAGAGTTGTGCAACTGACTGACTGCTTTATACGCTTGCTCGCCTGAGCTAGCAATAGCCATGCGGCTCAGGAACCACTGTAGTGTTCTCCAGCCAGAAGTAGCAGCTATTCAAGAGGGGATTCGATTAATTCTGCCGCCTACCTCTAAGGGAGATAGTGAACAGATGCAAGCTTACCCTGTGCTAGGCCCCTGTGTACAAGGGTACAAGGATATTAGCAAGAAGGAGCGCGAATCTACCACTGCCACAAGATCAGGAGACACAAGCTTTAAAAACAATGCAAATGACAAACAAAAGCAATCATAGATGAGCGGAATTGGACATTTGTAGCTGAAACGATGTGGCATGCTTTAATGCATGAGGAGGAGAAGGAAGGCCCGTTAGGCCCTTGCAGAGATGAGAAGAAAAAATACAGGCAACTATTTCCTCAACAGCTTGGAGCACTTATGCTTGCTATCATAAACATAAAGGACATCCTTAAATTTCTAAAAACCATCAACTGGTTATAAGTATCTCATACACACACACCAATAGAGGGTAAGTGCGAATCTAGGTTTTAAGTAGGTCAATGAAGTGGTGGGAAAAAACCCGATCTAAGTGACAGCATGATGGAGTTTATAGTTCTAAGTAAAGCAATTTCCCGGAGGAACTTGCCGGTCACTTACTTACCTAAGCATCAAGTTTCTCCAAACCTCCCAATTTTCATCAAATTTCTCCAAACCTCCCAGGTTTCATCAAATTTCTCCAAGCCTCCCAGGTTTCATCAAATTTCTCCAAGCCTCCCAGTTTTCATCAAATTTCTCCAAGCCTCCCAGGTTTCATCAAATTTCTCCAAGCCTCCCAGTTTTCATCAAATTTCTCCAAGCCTCTCAGGTTTCATCAAATTTCTCCAAACCTCCCAGGTTTCATCAAATTTCTCCAAGCCTCCCAGGTTTCATCAAATTTCTCCAAGCCTCCCAGTTTTCATCAAATTTCTCCAAACCTCCCAGGTTTCCTCAAATTTCTCCAAACCTCCCAGGTTTCATCAAATTTCTCCAAGCCTCCCAGGTTTCATCAAATTTCTCCAAGCCTCCCAGGTTTCATCAAATTTCTCCAAACCTCCCAGGTTTCATCAAATTTCTCCAAGCCTCCCAGGTTTCATCAAATTTCTCCAAACCTCCCAGGTTTCATCAAATTTCTCCAAGCCTCCCAGGTTACATCAAATTTCTCCAAGCCTCCCAGGTTTCGTCAAATATTTTCGTGTTTTTGGCCAAAGCCAGTTAAAACCCTCTTGAGTATCCCGTCCATGAGAGGTTGTCAAACCGAACTACCATTATTTTTGGTGTTCATTTTCTCTCTCTCTCTCTCTTTTCTGGTGTACTCAACATCATTAATTCCAGTCAACAAACTGTTGCCGGCCACTTCAAACTTGGGAGCTTATGACATTTAAAAACACATGGCGTTTCAGTAAAACTCCATCCAAACACGGCGATATCGATTTATTGGGCACATAACATTATGCTATGCGTAAGCGTCTCATGAATTCAGGCGGTCAAATTCAATTCTTGTCTGTTGCTCTCTTTTTCCAACACTTACCCACATCCGATACCCAATGCTGAGGATAGGAATACGCAAACGAGAGGAGAAGAGCAAAACACTCGAAAGCTGTTGCGATATCTGCGCACTTTCCAAGAATAATGTATTCAAGATTACGCCCAGAAATGAAGATAGGAGATACCCAACTTTACAGCTGATTGACCCCTAGTCCATCGACGAATTCCATAGACTTTCACGAAATAAGTTAAATGCCGTTCTGTGATTGGTCAATTTGGCTTTAGTAAACGATGTTAAAAATGGTTGTCAAAAAATGTAAAGGGCAAGAGAGGTAGAAGTTGTCTATCATACCTCACTTCTGATTACGCCTTACGAAAATCCGCCATGTTTGAGACTTACCCGTCAACTTTATTTTTTATCTGTCAACTTACAGTTTGAAATGGGTAAATAAATAAATTTATTGTTCCATTTACACATAACAGATAATCGTAATTGATTGCAGGAATTTGCAAAAATAATGGATTCAACGATACGACCACAGTCAACTTTATTTTTTGTTTAATTAAATCTCGAAGGACTTATTGCCAAATGGAAGCAGCCTGTTTTCTATGACTTTGATTGTCAAATGACAGCGAACATTTTACACCATATTCTTGACAAATTCTGCGAATCTGGGTATAACGTGGTTGCTATTGCCAGTGTACTGGGAGGAGGAAACAGAGGACTATACAAGAGTCTGGAAGTAACCATGCAGAAACCTTGGTAAGCACTAATGAAAATCTGAATTAAAAATCATTTAACAATTGCTTTACATTATATGTTCATTCGCAACAAAGAAAAAAGTGTTTTCTGTTGTTCCTCATTAAAAAAAAAACTCATGAGAAACCACATTGTTGATCATGGGTTTTTAATAAATGACAAAGAAGTAAGGAACAAAGAAGTATGGATGGTTGGGTGTTGCGGGAATCGGGTAGGCACTGACTGGCGTCAACCTGGCGATGCCCAGTGTTGTAACTTTTTCTACACACCAATTGTGCTTATTTTACCTCCAAGTGGTAGCCATCGGGTACTGGTTGTAGTTCACCCGAGTTCAACTTCCAAACTTATAAGTGCGACCTCTTGTCCTAGGGGTGACAAAAAACGGAACTGGCCCTCCAGGTTGGGGGTTGTGCCGTCGGGGTAACTGCCCGGCCACATAAAAAAAATATGTAGTTACGAAGCAACAACAAGCCTCGGAAACGGAGGATTTTACTGATGACAAACCCTGCAAACGATATACGGACAACGATCTTCGGATCTGTACGTGGAATGTAAGGTCCCTTTATAGGACACGTGCAGCCGAACAATTAGCGGAAGCCCTAGACTGCTGCAAAACGGATATAACCGCCATCCAAGAAGTGCGATGGGATGGACCGGGCAAAAGAAGGCTGAAAAACTGTGATATATATTACGGTGACGGCTACAAACAGCAAAAACAGCGCCTATTTTGATGTGGATTTGTCGTTAGAGGCAGACTTAGGCAAGAAGTCTTATCGTTCAGATCCGTGAACGAGCGCCTCACGACAATTCGCATCCAGGCTAAATTTGCCAACATAAGCCTTATATACGCACATGCCCCCACAGGGGAGAAAGATGACGACACCAAAGACAAGTTCTATGAGCTCCTGGACAAAACTTATGAGCAATGCCCTAGCTACGACATTAAAATTGTCCTTGGCGATTTTAACGCAAAGCTTGGAAAAGAGAACATCTTTGGTAGTACGGTCGGAAAGCACAGCCTACACGACACCATATCCGATAACGGATTTAGGTTGATCGACTTTGCTGCTCTCGATATCCACAAAGGAACATGGCGATCTCCTGATCAATCAACCGTCTATCAGATTGATCATATTGCGATCGACGCAAGGCACTCCTCCAGTATTATATCGGTAAAGACCTAACCGAGACCTTTGATGTCAAAAAAGGATTCAGACAAGGCGACGCGCTGTCATGCGACTTTTTCAACATCGTTCTTGAAAGAATTGTTCAAAACTCGAACGCCAACACCAGAGGAACAATCTTTCAGAAGTCCGTCCAACTACTCGCATATGCCGACGATATTGACATGGAAGAACACAGCGTGATGTCAATGGCGCGTTTGTGGGTATTGCAACGGAGGCCGCGAAGATGGGCTTAGCGGTAAACGAGGGTAAGACCAAGTATATGCTGTCAACGAGAAAGGACACCCAACACCGACGTCTCGGTCAGAACGTCACAGCAGACAGATATAACTTTGAGGTAGTCAAAAACTTTGTCTACCTAGGCGCCGCTATCAATTCAGACAACGACACCAGCGCTGAAATCAAACGAAGAATAACTCTTGCCAATCGCTGCTTCTTTGGGCTAAGAAAGCAATTGGTAAACAAAGCCCTCTCTCGAACAACCAAACTAACGCTTTACAAGACCTTAATCGTCCCAGTCCTGCTATATGGCGCGGAGGCATGGACTTTATCAAAAGCGGATGAAGCTGTCTTGGTTGCTTCGAGAGGAAAATTCTTCGTGTGATTTTCGGTCCCGTCTGCATAGATGGTGAGTGGAGGAGGAGATTTAATGACGAACTATACGGGCTGTTTAGCGACATCGACTTAGCCAGAAGAGTGAAGATCCAACGATTGAGGTGGCTAGGTCATGTAGAGCGGATGGAAACCAATGCTCCGGCCCGAAAAGTCTTCGATTCCACCCCCGAGGGACGGCGCAGTAGAGGAAGACCGCGACTCAGGTGGCGCACGCAAGTGGAAAGGGACCTCAACCATCTATGCGTGCGAAACTGGAGACAGCTAGCTAAAGATCGAGCTGGCTGGAGACGCTTGTTGGTTGAGGCCCAGGTCAACCCGGACTGTAGCGCCACCTTAAGTAAGTAAGTAAGTAAGGTAGGAAATAATTTCAATCAAAATCACTCCTTTGCTTAATTTCGGGTGAACTCTCAATGACACATAAAATTACTCTTAATGTTGTTGGAGCCGAAAGGCAAAAGGTTAAGATGGCAACAAAATTGTTCTCCCACACTATTGCACAGGCTCTAACAAGGACTGCAACTTTAGGCCACCTATGTGATCGCAATTGGGAAGAATGCTCCAAATTATTTAAAACTGTAATATTTATTAAGAATATTTTCTAAAGTTGAAACACTAAACTATTTACTACTTTTCAGCCCAGACATCAGAGCCAGATTCGAGAAAGGGAACTCATGGATAAGGTTTAGCTTTTGATGTCCAACATCCAATCTTAAATGACATGACTGAGCTCATGCTGAAAGTGAGGGTCATAGGAAAGAACAACGTGTTTTTTAGAGCACGAATGTATGTTAGAATAAGGAAATAGTTGAGCATCAACACGAAAGAAAAAGGAAATCAAAGCAAAGACATGTCTTTCATTCGACATATTTGTATTCACCTCAATAGGGATAGATAACTGGTAAAATTAATAATAAATACGTTGTAGACACTGTAAAGGCATAAATGGTAATATTTGATGATATAAGACGAGTCTCACATTGCACTCCTTTAAACATTTTTCTTGTTGCTACCATATATTGGTCTTCTTTTTTTGGATTTGTTTGTCAATCTAAACTATAATTTTACTGAATAATGCAAATATTATTTCAAAAACTTAATTTATTTAACAAAAAACTGAAAACTTTAATCTTCCTTTCCGCAAATTGTGGGTAAATAAATATCAAATCCAGTCAGCTGCCAAATCATGCAGTCTCGGCCTACGTCACATGAAAAAAATGGAAAAATAAAGGCGCAATCTTGTTGTCTGTCATTCCTGTACCTATCTCGCAGTCTTTGCGACGGAATCTGACGAAATGTTACGGTTTAAAAGTGGCCTCGTGCGCACGTATGATTCCAAGCTGCTTTCCAAGTAGCACGCTTCAATCGCAGTTTAAATCACAGTCGATTGCAGACTGCGGTTGCCACTTTCCAATCACTGTTAGTCGCAGTAAAATCGCGGTAAGCGACCTAGGGGCAACTGGTGCTACTTCGGTTTAGCGCATTTGATCGAAACTCCTGGCTCGAAACACGCAAATGATTGCTGCGTTGTACTATACGTACGTTGTGCCCTGACACGTTCTAAGGTTTTTTAAGAAATAAAATCGAAGCGTGAACTGCCACCAACCTACTCAGACACTTCTCTAAGGTGAAACACACACGACGAATTTACAGAATCTTTCGACGGCAACTCGGCCTCAATTAGTCTTTAATTAGTCCTAAGTGACAAATTTAGAAATCCCTTTGTCCTCACATTGGCAGCGTGCTTGCCGACACAGAGGAGGTTTGTTCGATTTCCCCTCCAATAAGGTGCTCATAGATTTCATCGAAATGAATTCAAATTAATTGACGTCAAATCGAATGATATGATTCAATTAAAAGTCGCACCACTTGCTTCGGTATCGCACACACAGTTTCGTAATTCTTCGAACTTCCATTTCGTATAAAACTTCAAACAACAATAATTCTTTCAAATTCCCAGTGCTACCAACTAATTGCAAACAATTAGCCAACTTTAAAGAGCAATTGAAATAAAAACGAGAGCAAATGAGGAACACCTGTTATGCGCGATAAATAAAACAAACAGTTTTCTCAGAGACGTCAGACGCCAGCAAATCAGCGGCAAGAAAAAAAACTTCCCGAGCGAAATTTCGAACTCGTTCCACGAAGCACTTGACGGAAGTTTTTATTCTCGCGTATCTACCGCGTCAGTGAGCAGAGCGTAAACTTGGAAAACGATTTTGGCGTGGTCTGTCAGCGATTTTAATTGTTTTCCCATCGACACGACGCACGGAGGGAAATGAAAATACTCCGACGAACATCGATTTATTTATTGGGGCAGGGTGTGAATGGGCTTCGCACATGCTGGTGGCGGGTGGGCGGGTGTGTTCACAGAAACACACATGTCATTGAAATGTCATTCAATGTCGGGAGATGTCAAATGGGATGTTTTTATGGCCTACACTGTTGGAGGAGTGTCTTCAGACGAAAATTACACACAGTGCAGTTTGATAGGTGGGGGAAATGACTGAGGAATTTGAAGCAAGTCTTTATTGGATACTAGCTAGATTAGACAATGCTCTTGGCAATGCTCATAGAGTCAAAGACACTGTTAATTGAAGTTCAAAGTAGTGCCCAATTCGACTGCTACGTCACATTCACTCTGCTCACAGTTTGACCCCACAACTTGCCAGTTATCAATGAGGAAGCACACTACTACTGTGAAATGAACTCCAGCTGACGTCCAACACGTTCCCAGCCCAATGTCTCAAGGACATTGTTTATGAACTACGAAACTCCGTCTTTCATCTGTCCCATAAGCAGAAAGAAGGGGAGTACCTTCAATCTGCCAGATTTCCCTTGTCTATAGAACCTCAAGAGCTGGCCGTCTCCCACTCAAATGCGGTTCGGTCGGTAGAAAGTTTACCCAGCCTAGGATATTCGATACAGATATCATGTATCAAAGGTATTGTCAAAATCATTCGCACTAGTGGTCTGTGGAAAGAAAAGGGGGCGGGGATGGGGGATGAATGATTTAAGGACGACTTGGTTGAGCACTCATTTGTAAAGTGTAGTCAACTAAAAAAGGGTTGCTCTCTGAATGGGGCCAAGCAGTATTTCAAATTAAACTCCCAACTAGTCGATTTGAGCTCCATCATTAAACAGAATCAAAGCTCTGTGGGTTGCTGTTTTGGTCTAATAATTCGCCACACGTCAATGGCTTTGCGGGCAGTAACCGCCCCCGGATTAGATAGTCGAGCGCCGTCATGCATACGCATTACCTTCAAATGAATTGTAAATGGGATCCGTGAAGTCAAAACAAAAGACCGAACCCCTCGGCTTTTCCCTATCCGAAAGGATCTATTAATAACTGATGTGTTGTGCAATTGGGGTCTTGGCCTTTCTTAAATGGAAGGGATAGACGGTTTGTAGGTTATCTCAGGACCGCTTGAGCGGAATTCAACAAAAACAGTTGTGCGAGATTGTCGGGGAACCTTGATGTACATTTGTGTTGAAATGCTGGAACATCCATTGAAAAAAAAACCAGCAGACAGGCGGTCAATTCGGATCCAGGGCTGGGGGTTATTGGTGAGATTCCCAGGGACTGTTGAATGGGCGCCGGGTAGTTGTGGGGAGGTGAATACTAGGAAATCGGGTTTGACAAGACGAGATACAAGCAATGGCCCCAAAGTTTTCGTATTACTGGCTTCCTTCAACGGCTTTAAAATGTTCTATAGTGCTCCACTCTCGAGAGCAGGATTGGTGTGGTTTTTGTTGACAGTGGGCACAAGTCCACCCAAGCTCCTGTTTAGGCCATGGATCGGGCGAGAGCATGTTTCGCGATTGGAATTTCAGTATCGTTGGCCCGATCCACAAGAGTATTTCCAGTCCTTCCCCCTTTACTGAGCTTACTACAGAAGAGGGGAATAACTTTCGAAAAATCCTCTCTGCAATTTGTTATGTTCGCCCTCAGGCAGGTCTCCTATCTACCTTCAAACTATGGCATATCATGAAAAATATTCAAGAAGTCGATTTCAAGGCAGCTTATGACAGCGTGCGTGGAAGCGAGCGATCTATATAGCCTGCCACGTCCTCTTTCGCGATTCGTTCGGAAATGACGATAGAGAACTCGAACTCACCCATCAACAACGCTAATGAACCAGCTGAGACCATCATAAAAGGTTTTAGACAAGGCCACGCGCCGTCATGTGACTTCCTCAACATCGTGAGCTGGTTTTGGCGTATTGTGCAAAATCGCACGACAACGACAAGAACGATCTTATAGAAGTCCGTCCAGCTGTCAAAATACGGGGATAACAATGACGTGATGACGTTCTGCCAGCTGCGCTGATTAGGGAAGCGGTTGAAATGGATCTGGCGGCGAATAAGAAAAATCGTATTAAGGGGTGTTTTTTTTTTAGTTGTGGATCCATGAAATTGAAATTGTAAGAGATGATTTTATGGCATTAATTTAATAATGTGACGATAAAATGACGCGTTCATTACGTAACTTGTGGGCTAAATCGACGGATACTCTTGGCCGTACATCAGGCTAAATTTGGGCAAAAACGCGACGAATGTTGGCTTCCATGTTCAAGTTTTGAAAGAAAAAGAAGCTCACCGTTAACTGTAACGTTTTGATCGTCATCATTTTCCAAGTCGTCGAGCCAATGATTCCACTGGCCCATGAATCGGCGACTTTTTGTGGACATTGTTTTTTTCCGACAATGGCTGTAGTTTGAGTTCCTCGAAGAAGAACCATTTTTCAAACGCTGCTCCGGCTCAAGTCTTTTCATGATGGATTGCCAAATCAAACTTACTTCAAAACAACCGAGAACTGTCAAATCAGCTGTCACAGGAGACAATGTTGCCAGCTTAAAATACTCAGCCTCTAAAAAAAACACCCTTTATACGCTGATTCCAAGAAAGGGCATGAAACATCGATGTCATCGCCAGAACATCACAATGAGCAGCTTTAACTTTGATGTAGGTAGGAACTTCGGTTCTAACAACCGCGATCAAGATTGCTCAGGCAATTAAATTGCAGAAGCGCCCTCTTTCGAAGGGTGAAGCTGTCTTTGTCTAAGACATCGGTCATTCTAATCCTGCTGTGCTGTCCCGGGTATCTTCGAGAGAAACCAGTTATCCTAAGCGCAGAAGAATGACCGCGACCAACTTCGTGTGGATAACCGGCAACAGCTGGCCAAAGATAGCGCTATCATCAATGATCTTGTTGGTTGAAGGTCAAGGTCCATTGAAACCCCATATCAGGCTTCTTAGTGAAATGCCAAAGAAGTTCTCGAGTAAATGTGTCCAAGCCATTTGCGAGGTTTCCGATATTTTGCCAAGCAAAATGAAATGTGGCGTCCGTGGGGTTGGGGGTTGTTTGCGTAGACTCACACGCACTTGGACCTATGTGACTAGGTTCGATTCCAGGTACGACCAAAATTTTTTTCACGGCCCCACCTCACTGGCCACTGGCCACTGGCCACTGGTGCGTCGGACTCTACGCAATCGAGCCTACGTTGCCCAGGTTCGATTCCGCAAATACGAGCAAAATTATTTTCACGGCCCCACATCTTTTGAGTCACAGACAATGCTCAAAAAGTCTAGACAAAAGTCTAGCTCAAATGGGCCGTTCGTAGTCGGCGAAAAATTGTGTAGGTTTGTTCTACTCTTGAGAGAGCGAAAGCAGGCACAACGAGTGGTTGTGAGAAGCTAGGTCAGGAGATGGCACGCACAACGAGTGGTTGCAGTGAAACTAGGCCCTGGTCCTCTACGGCCTCTACGGAGATGGCATGCACTACTGGTGGTGGCAGAGAAGCTAGGTCCTGACCCTCTACGGCCTCTACGAAGATGGCACGCACAACGGGTGGTTGCAGAGTTGCTAGGTCATGTCCCTCTGCTGCTGTACCGCCACTTATTTATATTCTTTTTTATTACCCACATTATTATTATTGAAATAAAAGGCTTACAAATTAGCTTAGCAGCAAGCACACTTTCCCATTAATTTTCAATAAAATCCCCGTGATGTAGAAGTACACTCGTAAAAAGCGGAGTTCTTGACAACGGTGTCCAAGATAGTGTAAATGAGTCGCTTTCCAGCCTACTTCTCCAAGTTGTCTCCGTTTGCTACTCCAAGGGATCACCTTTCAAGACAGTTGTTAGCAAAATCTTTAATCTTAATTTATGGAAAAAATCACCAAATTCAAGAAAGCACGACTGATACGTAGATCCTCTGAAATAACAAATGGATGCCTTCAGTTTCGCTCAAGTAATCTTAAATTTCCACCAAACCAGCCAAAAACACCCGTCTTAGACATCAGTTGTCCAAATACAGCCCTCTGTTGGCTTGTGTCTATTATTTTTTCCTCATTTAATATACAGTCCCATTAGCATCCCATAAGCAGGCGTTTTCTGGTGAGGAAGAAAAATATGCAAATCCGGCGCCCGCCAATGTGCAAGAAGGGCTAGCGATGTGCTGCCGTAAACGCCTGTCTTTAGACTAAAGTGCCTAACATCTGGTGGCGAGATGAACCTTATCAGAGGTCATGAATAACCAATTGAGGAGAAGGAACAACAAGCGGGTGTCTATGCAATGGATCTATGTGAGAATATGCACGATGTCAGAAATTATTTGAAATATATTCATTCCCCGACGCTCTTCGGAAGTACTGGTCGAAACCTGTTTTTGAACATTTTTCTTTCGTCGTTGCGACAGTGTCTGTCTCTGTGTGCGGTTGCTTCACTAGCTGTATATCGGAACCTTTGATAGCAAGCGAATCACCTCAGAGCTCCCATTGCCGCGAGTTTCGTGCAGCTCCTGTCGCTTTAGCAACGATGCCTCTATGCACTTTTCTTTGTCAATTGTGTCCGTCCTTCCATTCTTTCTCGTGGAATTTTTAATATGCTCTGTTCCCTTTCTTATTCCTTAACGCCTTTTGCTATGCTTTCGTTATTTTTCCTTTTCATATCCTGTATCCACCATTGACACTAACGGTGTAGTTGTTGTTATCAACCAAAGTGTGTGGATATCGATCGAATTATAGACTGCCGACGAAGTTGGTACAGGTTTGAAATACATGCTTTTGAATTCCTGGCTAAAAATATTTTATTTGTGTTTTTTTTTTTTTTGCTAACACTTCGCTCACGATCAAAGCTAGCGCCGCTGTCTCACCATGCGATGTCAGTGAGATTCATTGGAATTGCTGTAGCCTGCAAATCACAACCATGAGCCAGCTATAATCACTGATTCCATAGACAAGTCTCTCCTTTACAACCGTCTCTCTCGGAAGTGTTGGACGAAACCTTGGCTTGAATATTTTTCTTTCGTCGTGTCTGTCTCTTTTATGGTCGGTTCATAAAATCAATGCTCTCCACCTTCTTGCGTACTCTTTTGGCAGCCTTATGGACAATCGGCTTGCCAACCGTCCTGTCCACACTAGTCGGTCTTTCAAGTGAGTGACCAAAGGTGGGACCTTCGGTTCGACTTAGTCCGCTGAATAATTCATTCATTCTGTCTTGTAACTTCCCCCTTCGGGAAGGTGCTAGAAGTTCCACCAGCAATTGAGTTGGAAATTGGAATTTTGGATGGCTCATGGCATTTGTCTTTTTTTTAATACCGTAAGTGCCCGGGGTCAAGACACAGCACGGGCCGAATGTATAGAGGGCGAAATGGAGAGGAGGTACCTGTGCAAATAGTAGTCTGTGGGAAATATTAGGCTGGGAAGAGCATTCCATACTCGTGTGGTGCGGCTGAAGAACGAGTCTTTTAATTTAACTATGCGTCCAGAAGTAGGCTTGAGGGTAAACTGATGAGCATTCCAGGCGAGATGCGGGTAAATTCATGGGGAATAGGAATGCAGTTGGCTAGCTCACTTGAGCTTCGATTGTTAAAATAGCCAAAAATGCGGACAAAGAAGAGACGGTACATTGATGTTCGAGCGAGTCCAATGTCTCCTATAAGTTTCATCGCTCGCTTTTGGATTCTATCTAGTAGGTGCAGGGTGGTCTTGTGGGCACCAGACCATATATGAGCACTGTACTCAAGTTTGGGGCGGATATACGCCTTATAAATTAAAGCCAAATCAGAAGGGATGAAGTATTTTTTGCAGCTATTGAGGAAACCTGAACATTTTGGACGAAGAAGAAACCATTGAACACTTGCTATGCAGCTGCAGTGGTCTCTGGTTCACTTTTTCGATAATCTGGCTGAACTGAGCAATATTGGAATCAGCCTTCTTCTTCACTTTATTCAAAGCGCTAATTGGTTTGCGGAACAGATCTGCGTGTCTAGGGACAGAAAGAAAATACGGGCCTTTTATAAAAAATCCAATAGCCTTGCTACTGGTTTTAGGAAAGGCACTCAGGCTCTTCGAAACTGTGAGGTTACCCTTGTTACTGACACGCAGGGAATAGTGGATGTGTTTCCCAACTTCAGTCGATGGAGTAGTCCTCCCACCAAGCTTTGAAGACGTCGGCACAGCCATTAAAAGGCTGAAGATGCACAAATCGGGAAGGAAGACATCTTTGGCGATGTGAGCCTCCACCATGCGACTTCAGATAAGATCCGCGTGGTAACACAATGAGCCTATTCTTGGCCTATGTGTGTCTGTTGTCCTTTGCGCTGCAGTGAGCCACTTCAACCTAACCTAACCTAAACATTTTGCAGCATTTTTGGCGACCTCAATTATGCGATCGTTCGAACTAAGTGTTGTGTTGATGCACCAACCACGGATGAAAAGTTTTCCGGTTTCATCGATCCGCCATTCATGGGAAATGGCTGACTAACAAGGCTTCGCTTAAGTGACAGCAGACAACATTGAGTTCCACTCGGTTGTTCTTTCTCCAATTAATTATGCTGTCAAGTTCGGAATCCTGCCGTTCCTGCCGTAAACAGTCTTGGAACGAATATGAAAACCTGAGAGTGCTGTCATCAGCGAAGGAATGGATTGGATTAGAAGAAGCAGACAAGAGACCATTTATAAAAAATGAGAAAGAGTGTCGGAGACAGAACAGAGCCTTGGGCATTTATGGGGTGGTTATCAGACTTGATCCCATCCAAAACAACTTGAATTGAAAGGTTAAAAATTTGGTAATTTCTTCTTATCCATAGAAGAAGATATTCATCGATACCATAGGCACGCATTTTCGACAAGATTGATGCCTATCTCTGGTAAATGCTGTAGAAGTTGGATGTCTCTACAAGCACTAAGGATATAAACAATGGTTGTCAAAAATGTTAAGGGGCGAGAGAGGTGGAAGTTGGCTCTTTGTCTATAATACTCTCCTCATTTCTGGTTTCGCCTATAAATAAATAAAATCTGGTGAAGTATAAATGTAAAAAAAATCATCACACGCAACTCCAAAGGATTATAATCATCTCTTAAATGTCTTCGTTCACTTGGTTAGTGAAAGTGACATCTTCCTCCCCAGATAAAGTCCTCATGGCCATTCTGTGCATTTTAACTGACCGTAGCGGGCCAAGTTTCCCAGCAACCACTCGTGTTGTGCGTGCTATTGTGGAACGATCCTGCAATTATATGCCGACTCCGGACGACTCAGTTTGAGAAGAGTTATTACTCTTTGAGCATTTTCAGTGAATTGAAAGAGGTGGAGCCGTGAAAATTGTATTTTCGGTGGTACCGGCCGGGACTCGAACCCAGGCAGTGAGTTTCATTTGCTTACGGGTCGATGCTCTGGCCAACAACGCCACGGCCGCCACACTGAAATTCAATTTGTTCAATTATTTTTCATTCGAAGTGGAAATTGGTTCAGGCGATAATAACCTTTTTTTGTAGTTCGGTCTAGAGACAAATTATTCGGAAGAAATCCTGTTCGGGCTGAATGCAATCATACTGTGACGTGAATAGTGTAACGTGTATAAGATAAAATAATCAGGACACCAACCTCCACAAAAACCCCATCTATACGCAAGGATATAAGTACACACAACAGCCAGACGCTAGCTCAGCGTTTTAACCCAAGCATGCCAGACGCAGCGAAAGAATCGGACTCCACCGTGGGAGCGTCGCCGACCATCCACCGTGGGACCGAATAACATCAAGGCCATAGTTCAACGAATCGAACGATTAGAATAAGTAGAGTAAGTTTAGTTTTAAGTTGACTCGGGCTGAGTAACGTCAGCAGTTTAACTTTAATAAATAAAATCCGTCAAAGAGGGAAACGAAAAAGAATACGTGTTTAATTTGTATGGGGTCAACTTCGATCAACTTTGAAGAGTATTCCCGAAATTGTTGTCCATACTGCTAGAATGGATGTCGTCACCTATTCTCGGATAGATTACATAGATTCATGTATATAAGCGTCAGCGGGGAAACTCCATAGACCCGTGGCTTCAGTATGATCTAGAAGAACTATTGGGAGGCATAAATATCGGGACGACTGTAGATGCGAGTCTAAGCTCCACAACATCCACAACGTGGACTTGAACAACTGCTTGCTAATCCAGTCTTTTTTCGTGGTCAACATCAACGTTCGCAATAACAGCCGGATTACCGCAAGTCTCTATCCTGGCACCTATTTTGTATCTTTTATTTACAGCGGATATTCCTGCGGATAACCCACCAACCCAGGAGTGAAGATCATCACGTATGCCGACGACACTCTAATCTACTCCCACACCCCATTTATTCTACATAGCGAGAGACGAATTAACTCACCAGCTATCTCGACAAGTGGAAAAATAAGACCCAACGAAAGGAAAACCCAAGTGCTGGTAATCAAAGGCCACAACAACCACTGCACAAGGAACACCCTGAAGCACCACACAAGAGTTCGCATAATGATCAACAGCGAATCGGTACAACCAGGCAAGGAGATGAAGTACCTAGGAGTTACTTTCACCAGAACTTTCTCCTTCGGAAAGAACATCACCAACCGCATCCAGAAGGCCATGATTCAACTCAGCTACTGCAGGAAAGTAATGTCGAAACACAACACTCTTTCCACCAAGTTAAAGAAGATCCTTTGCAAGCAGATCATAAGACCATCACTGACATACGCGTGTCCAGTACGGTTCCACCTAACACCATTCCAAATGGAGAAACTCCGACTCTTCGAGCGTAGATGCTTCAGGACCATCACCAACCTCCATCGCCAACAAAATTCCTACAAATACGTAAGGTCATCCATCCTCTACAACAGTGCCGAGATAGACCGAATCGACAGACGCATATTCCAACTCACCAGCAACTTATGCAAGAACCTCGAGAACATCCCGAATAGCCTAATAACTGAACTGGCTACAACACGGCCTGTCCATAGCGACATCTTCCGCACAACAAGCCACATCAGAAACCCGTACGAGATGGGCAGAATTGTAAACAACCGCAACAACATTATCTACCACAACTTAAGACAACTTAAGAACGGGCAGCAACACATTTAAGTTCGACAGGTTTTTGTGAACCTTTTCCTGCAATTTCTGACTTATCTAAAAATGTAAAGTGTGATTTTTTAAAAGCTATAGGAAATTTAAAAAAGAAAATACATAAAATTCAGAAAAATAGTACGTTCCATATAATTTAATGTTTGAAGATTATTTCATGCAAATGTTGACCTTGACTGCGCCTCAAATGGTCCATCCGCTTAATCCAATTTTGGCATACTCTTTCCAACATTTCGGCCGGTTTCTCACGAATAAATGATTCAATGTTGTCGTCCAATGCATCAATTGAAGCGGGCTTGTCTGTATAGACATGAGCTTTAACAGCCCCACAAAAAATAGTCTAAGGGCGTTAAATCGCACGATCTAGGCGGCCAATTGACCGGTCCCGAACGTGAAATAAAATGTTCACCGAACTCGCCTCTCAATAAGTCCATTGCTGCGCGTGCTGTGTGGCATGTGGCACCGTCTTGTTGAAACCACATGTCATGCAAGTCAAGTCCTTGCATTTTGGGCAAAAAAAAGTTGGATATCATCTCACGGTAGCGCTCACCGTTCACAGTTACGTTACGATTCGCATCATCTTTGAAGAAGTACGGTCCAATGATGCCACCGCCCATAAAGCGCACCAAACTGTGACTTTTTCTGGACGCATTGGTAGCTCTTGCAATGCTTCCGGCTGATATTCACTCCACAATCGACAATTCTGCTTATTTACGTACCCATTGAGCCATAAATGAGCTTCGTCTAAACTGACCATAAAATAGAAGAAGCGCGCGATGAACTTTCTTAACAGAGTACGCAATAAAATTCAATAATTTGCAAGCGTTGTTCGTTTATAACTAAAAATTTATGTAATCCAACAAAATATCTAGAGAAATGTAAAGCAACGCATGTTAGATATAACACTATAATTTAAGATTTTTTAAGTATTTTCATTATCTAAAAATGTATAAACAATTGGTTCAATAAAGAAAATGCATTAAAAAAAAATGCGAGTCAGTTCAGTTGGAAAAAATTATTACAGTTCAGTCAAATATTTATAACAGTTTAGTGTTAATCAGTCCAGCCTGAAAGGCGGCAAAGAGTTTTGTAGTAAAGTGCTAGTGATTTTTAAAGTGTAATAAAGTATAAGAAGTAAATCAGTTGCGCTCGGGGCTGCCGTAATGGATCCATTTTTGACACTATTGGCCTAATACAGAATCCACACGGATGTCCTGTAATTTTTCATGTCGTACGCCGAACAGTGGATAGGCGACTTCAATATGAACGGGATGTCGCTCGCAGTCACGAGGATCTCCTCCGGTTCAGTAGAGCGATCTCTGCTCGAGATAGGAGAGATTCTGCCAAAGAACGGCAATTTTACTGGTGGCTACACCAAAACCAGTCTCCGCTGCCGCTGACTTTTCTAAGTGACCCGGTAGCTGACCATGGTGGCCAGCTTACATAGGTTTTAAGGTGCTCCACGGCGTATAAACTATATATGTTAAGCATATACATAACATATGCGCCCTGGTGCACGCGTTCGTACTGTTACGGACATAGTTAAGATAGTCTTAAGTTTTATGTTAGGGTAAGTTAGGATAAGGTAGGTTAACTAGTTAAATTAAGTTTAGCCAAGTTTTTTTATCAGTTTTCTTGGTACATAAAAAATGAATAACAGTTTGCAGTCAAAGTCTTAAAAAAAACACATAGATTAAGCCGAAAGGCACATGTATAATGTAGATTAGTAGGTTCGAGTCAGTAGGTTAGTATTAAGAACACTTGTGAATTCTTAAGTTAGTTAAGCTAGTTTTAAGTTATTTTGTCTAGCAAGTAAGTAAAAATACATTTCAATAAAAATAAAATTACACTGAAAAAAAAAAATGGATCCATTTTTCATCACCAGTAACAATCCGATGCAAAAATGACTTCCTTTTGTGGCGTCGTGTATCGTGTGTGGCGTGTCCCCACAAAAACACTTTTTCAGACACAAAGCAAATTATTGTTGATTACGCTTCAAATGACTGACATATACTGAAATGACGTACAATGACAGTAGCTTTCCAACGCGTGTTCCAATGGAATCATACAAGTTACGCCATCTCTTAGCAAACAGCGAATTAAGATATAGACCCAATATGGTGTCATGTTTTGATGAGAAATATTTCTTTCTCATAGCCCTGTTTCCATCATTGATACGCGCCATCTATGGGGCCCACAAAACATCATTTACGCACTCGAAGCGGAGTTGGGTGCATTTAAGAGAAACCCGAGCAACGAAAAATAAGCAAAGTTAAACACAAGTTTTAAGTGTAACTTGTCCATGAAGGAGATTTAAGTGTAGTTTGGATGTATAATCCAATTTGCCCTGAAACGCCTCACGCCCACCTGTGGCTCATGATTTTGTCCATCCTTGTGGCTGCTCGCTCGCTGTATATCATCGAGGTGAGTCTCCATCTCCTGATCAGATGTGTAATTAGTACATTTTCAACTTGAAGAGTGTCCATATCCCTGGTGGATTATCATTTTCTTTCGCTGTGAGTATACCTTCTTCAAAAAAGTCTCGAGACAACATTTGATTCTATGATTCTCCCAAGAACCACTAGCAATGATCATCCGTCCCTGATCATCGCTACTTTGTGGATGCAGGCCTGGAACCCATTAAGGCCATGAGCCTGAGCAACAGCTGCCTTCCAACGTTGACGGTCCTGGGCGTGCTGCTTGCATTCATCCCCACCGATTGTGAAAGACGCAGCACTGCGGCCTGGGTGTCGTTTTAACCTTCCCTCGGGAAGACGAACCAGCTCACAGAGTATATGAAAGCAAAGGGGCAAGAGGAATTGAATGTGCTTTCAACTAAACACAGGATGCGATGAATTTTCGGTTCATTTGGCTGTACGCCACGAATTTTAAATGAAATAAGTCTGCAAGCCCGTTTATGTTGGCGATGTGAACTCAGCTAAAAAGCATAAGCAACTGAAGACTGTAATCACATTTATCCACGTGCTGCAACATGTCATAAGTTTAAATTTCTCGAAAATCGACTAATCGGCTTGTTTCCACGCCACATGATGCCAACAGATTTCCTACGTTGAATGCCAAGACATCAAGCATCGAACCCGGCTAACAAGTGTTCCCACCCCATTCGAAGGCAGTCCGCCATGCTTGTCCACACGAGTACATCGATTCACTCCACCATCAAATTCCGGACACGTAGTCAAACACATGATGATAGCTCCGCTGCTCTACATTCTACCCAACCATTAAGAGAAATAAAAAAAGGGAATTATATTTGAAATCTCAAGACGTTTGTGTATATTCGTGCCTCCACCCCGCCTCACGCCCACCACGTTCGATTTTGACCATCCTTGTGGCTGCTCGCTCGCTGTATGCCATCGCCATCGGGGTGAGTCTCCATCGCCTAATTACATTCAGATGCCGATGCTTTTTCGTCGGAATAATGGCATGGAGCATCCATAAATCAGAACCACATGAAGTACAGACAGATGAATGGGAGAGCGGTTAATATCGCCATTGTGCCTTGTAGCTGGTGGAGCTGTCGATGGAGCATATACCCGTATTGGAAAGAAATGGCATCTCGCACGTTCGGCATGGCCTGGAACTTCCGGGACGTGTTTTAGTTTGTTAAGTCCACTGTGAAACAAAAGCACTTAGGCTGACACAACGAATTCCCATAACTCTGCTGGTCGGACCTATGATGATGTTGCTGGGAGTGGGGGATGTGGATGCAAAGCACCGGTGTGGAAAGATGATCCAATGGGGATCTCGTATTCGATTGAATTTAGACAAAAATGACTTTTCAGACTTGTGGTTATGGTGGTTTTTTTTTTGAACTGGACAGCATGTCATAAAGAAGTCCGATGCTCTTCAGCAGACTTTATTCGGTTATGAACTGGACTGAGAGAAGCAGACAACATGGGTGTCTTACTCTATAGTATACGTAGAATCATTAAAAAGGAAGTACGATCCGATATATCAGGACTTAAGCCCGACCATAAATTAGTGAATAAGCAAAATTTAGTACTTCGTTCAGTTTCGTTAAGTTTCGTTCACTTTGCATTCATAAATGGGGGCAAGGATAATTGAAAGGGTGTACACAGAAGTGATAAACTTCAAAATTTAGCACTACGTTCAGTTTCGTTAAGTCTCGTTCACTTTTCATTCATAAATGGGGGCAAGGATAATTAAAAGGGTGTACACAGAAGCGATGAACTTCAAAATTTAGCACTTCGTTCAGTTTCGTTAAGTCTCGTTCACTTTGCATTCATAAATGGGGGCAAGGATAATTAAAAGGGTGTACACAGAAGTGATAAACTTCAAAATGTATCACTTCGTTCAGTTTCGTTAAGTTTCGTTCACTTTGCTTTCTTAAATGGGGGCAAGGGTACTTAAAAGGGTGTACACAGAAATGTTAAGCTTCAAAATTTATCACTTCGTTCAGTTTCGTCCACTTTGCTTTCTTAAATGGGGCCAAGGGTAATTAAAATGGTGTACACAGAAATGATAGACTTTAAAATTTAGCACTTCGTTCAGTTTCGTTAAGTTTCGTTCACTTTGCTTTCATAAATAGGGGCAAGGTCGATTAAAAGGGTGTACACAGAAATGATAAACTTCACTAAGTTCCGTTAAGTTTCGTTCACTTTTGCTTACTTACTTGGGAGTAATCTCAATCGCTACCTACTTACACCAATTGTTATTGGATTTTCGGTTAAGCAAAAGTGAGTAGTACTCGCAGTACGTCCTCCGTTGCCTTGTCGCAAAGACTTAGAATGGAAGTTTTTTTTTATATCAAACCTGAGTTAAGCGTTCGCTCCTCATGGGTCCTTCACTTAAGGCACTGAATCCGTTGAAGCCTCATCAAACCCAACCCTAGCCGTACAGTGAGTCTTCTACTCCAGTCACCATCGATGCCAGCAAAACAGAAGATCGCACGCAGAGCTCCTCTCTCGATACGAAGCAGTTGTTCGCACGCTGGGATTGAGAATTGACTGCGCAGTAAACACCTTGAACTCTGTTGACAAGAAAGAATGGAGGCAAAATAAAGTCAGTAGCTCGAGAGCACATGACGAAGAAACGCATAACGTCCCGTCCATCTGGCGGTGGAGTGAGTACAATCCCTGATGAGCAGGAGCAGCGGATGCAGCCCTAGGCGTGTCCATAGAACGGGGTTCCGTGATGCCGTAGACTTCTGCTGGCAAGTGCACAGGATTAGTTGCCATTCAAAGTAATTGCTTCCACTTTTGAAGGTCGAAGTGTGACGCACTGGTCAGAATACCCGCCCACAATCATCACACCCTAGCGGTGATCATCTGGTACAGCTGTGCCAAATTACAGGCTACCGATGAAATTGGTTAGTCATCGAGTTTGTTCCAGTTCTCATCCCTGTCACCTTACGACTGTCAACCACTGGCAGCGTCCCAATTCGGCTTCATAACCGAATCGGCATTTAAATCCATAAACTGTCTAATGGTCCAAAGTCACGCGACGCTCACCTGGCTCGCTCACACATCCACCCAACTGCTGAGTCATTTCCGAAATTCGATTTACGAGGTGGGTGAAGTAAGCGCTTCAAGCCCTCACTGCTCCCCCGTGCAGTAGCAGTTGTTCAACCACAATCGGCTTTCCCGGCGACATGCGTATTCCGGCGGTTTAACTGCCGCCCGAAGAAATTGTTTATTGCTCACGAGGCCAATCCAACGTCCTCGACTGGTGTGGCGGCACGCAATCCGAGTCGTATGTCAAACTGTGACGGAATGCCTGACAAACGGGGTCAATCACTCACACTACCCCTCAAGCCCTACCTGATTTGGGACCTGAACATGAGTAGGGTGGTGTGGCAGAGGGGGCAAGGCAGGGGAGCACATTCAGGCGAGGCCCGTGTTGGCTCATCCTGCATTACGAAACGCTCTCGTGACCTCATTCGTGCCCTTTAATTCATGTCGGAATTATTCCCATTACCAACCCCTTAGCCACCCCTCAACCACCCCCTAACCACCCCCTACCACCCCCTAACCCCCTCTTCAGCGACATCGTCTTCGTCGCTGTTGGCAGCATATACATAAGTGAATTGCGTATCGTGAGAGTTGAACTCGCAAGCGGAAATCGGAGAACACCGGGTCTTGACACATTTTTATCGAATACAACCCCTCCAGTTGACTGGTTTCTCACACTCGACATGCTCCTTATCTCCTCCAGTTGCCTGTTAACTTGCATTCTCCGCTTGGCTCCGGACCATTTGTCCCGACATCACTCATGTTAGGGGAGGAGATCTTATCGACGAAAAATATAAGCGACGTCTTATCCTTCGATGGATACACGGCTAATGGCACTCTTCCCCAGGACATGAGGAATGCCACGCAGTCAACCACCCCTCGCGGAGGCATGCCATGAGATGAGCATGAACATGGCGATAGTCACGAAATCGATATAAGTGCACACTTTCGGTCGCTTATTTATTTACTCGTTCGCACACTGGCATGTGGCATGTGGCATGTGGCATGTGCCCTCCGCAGCCGGGGACAGTGCATCGAACGGAGAACGAGCTTCTCGAAGCTGAAGACATCATTTAATGGAAGATGTTGTTATGAACTGTGGAGCAGCTTCAATTTAAAGTAAATTTTGTGGAGCATATTTCGCAAATGGGATTCTCCATGCAGGCGGAGCTCGAGGCCTGGCGTGCCTGGAGCTGTTGTGCAACGTTGTAACTTGTGTAATGCATTTACGGGGACACAGACGACCGAAAGGAGTCCTCCACCAGAGTTTGTCGATTATTTGAGTTGGTTTTGTTCTTTTTTCTCTTTCCGCTCCTTCGACGGTGGGAAGGACAAATTGTTGGTGAATACTTTCAGTTCTTGTCCGCTTTTGATGTGGGTTACTGTTTCTGTTGTTATATCGCCGCTGACATGTAGGTTGTGCCCTTTATCATGCTGGGCTTTGACATTTGGGATACTATCCAGGGCACACTGGACGTGAACCATGAGTCGAAAGTCAACCGAATTGGGAAAAGTTACTTGACCATTCATACCGTGGCCTGTGGACGTGGTTGCAGTGGCTGTCTCTCACAAGGGGGTACGAACTTAGGCCATGAGAAAGACGAACGAAAAGTTTCTCAACCCAGGCGAAGAGAATTTGACACAGTTACTGTGCGGTTTCCTTTTTGTTGGTGGCCTACACTGGCCATGTGCCCTCAGCCATGTCTAAACTTGAGCTCGCGGCTTGGCAATTCCGGGATTATTTGCATTCACTTGACACCGTGGACTCCGTCACCCTCTCATTCTCAAGACAGAAGCCCCTGAGCTACGTAGTCAGTAGCTGGAGGTTGGATATCCATACACAGACCAGCCCTGTCGATTTTTGACGAATTGCTAGAGTCAATGAGAACCTTCTTGATTTGCCTGCGGTTGTCCTTTAGCTTCCATCTGCCTTCATGGCAAGTGACTAAATACTAAATACTGTGACCAATAATCAGCTCCGTCGTGTCAAATATCGTCCAGCTGTCGGGCTGGACTGAGTTGAACTTTTTTTTCAGACACCTTGTGCAACAAGTATAAATGATGAGTATTCTCTTGGGGCAACTTAATCCATTGCATGGTCATGCATGATAATCAACCAACAACCGTACGTCAACGGACTGCAGGATCTGCCGAAAGCATCGGCGCTGTCCGTGAGAGTGGGCACGTACTCGAAGCAGTCAGTTTCACGACGAGCCTTGGCGCAGCCAGAGGCGGACCTGGGCCTTGCTTCTCAGCAACCACTCGTTTTGTGCGTGCTTTTCATATTTCACGAGTGCATAAGACCCCCTGTTACCTCTGTTATACCGACACCGAACTGCGGAGTTTGAAAGTCTGCCACTCTCTGCCACGACTAGCAACTGGAAGCTTAACCCAGTTTCAGCAGAAGACTCATCTAGAGAGTTGAGATCACAACGCTAAGACACGAATTTGGGACGGTCATGCACACCAAGTCCATCAAGTGGCTATGTAGCCTTAGAAAGTCAGCAGTTCCTGGTTGATTATTAGCATAGGACTTGGACAGCATCAACAAATGCACTACCACACACCATCTGTTAGCCCTAAATGGATGGAAGGATAGTTGTTTCATGGAGAGGCGACCTGATTTCCTTAAGTTGCAGGTCCATGCCAATAAAACGCAAACGCATGGTGCCCTCAAAAATGAGAATAACAAGTGCCATTGTTCAAATTTAGTCTACCCCTGCCTTTGCGACAGCAGATTTCACAGCCACACAATGTGCGCGTCTGGCGGTCATACGTCTAGATGGCGCAGTTGGTGAAGTGCCTGCCCTTGGTTGGTGGGGTCCCCGGCGCACAGTGGTCCCGCAGTGGAAATAAATACCCGAAGCGACATATATCTCTCGACCAAATGGTATATGTTTTTCAAATATGCGAGCCTAGAAAGCCAAATTTTGTTGACTTTTGATGATCCGTTTGGCTGTACCGTTAGCTCAAAGTTGGGACTTTTAAGCAAAATTGATGTGGCATATTTCCTAGAATTATCTGCTTTGGAATCTAAAGTAATATTTTTTAAATGCCATACATTTGGCATTCTCACTACATCTTCAGTTTTTTCATATTGCTTACCAATTGTTTAAACTAGGCTTCTAAGTAAACCCATTTCAATGTTTGATGGTATATAACAAAGATTCTCCAACGGGAGACCATCATTTTCTGAAAGCTATTATCTATCGATGCTGCAAAAACTGAAAGCCACTCTTAGCCACTTTGGGAGACCGAGGCGTTTAAGTGGAGCAATGTCGTGCGTTTTTCGGCATTTTCAAACGATTTCCCTTGCAATGCATTTATTGTGTAAATGCTATGCGAGAGGCAGAGGAAGTGTTTAATGAAACTAATTGCTTTGAACTTGTTTTCTTTACGGTGTCATAAAGTGCATGTCCGGTTCACATGTCGCAATGGCGTAGAAGTTAGCAATTAGGGTGTTGTTGGTGCAAAAAACTAGATTTCTGACTTTGGGGGCCATTAGTTTATGATTGTAGTCATTGAAGATTTCAATTAGGAAGCTAAAATGTTGCTTTCTATAGAAAACGAGAATATATTTGAAATTCTAGTTGCATTTCATCATTTGTCGCGATGGCAAGTATTGCTTTGGAATATACACTCCTGTGTGATTACTTTTTTGATGGAAATATTTCCAACTTCGGTAGCTTTTTATCAAATAGTTACGGTGGATTGACATCGTGTCAAATCAGTCAAATAGTTTTAGAAGTTACAAAAAGGTTTTTGACACATTGAACGGTATAGTGTAGTGCGTTACACAATATTCTGCTTCTTCGAACGGAAAGGGCTATACTCTGCTGGCTTGGTCACGCGGCACGAATGTCCCCTTCATCACGACTTCCGAGGCGGGCGTTGAATGCGATTCCATCAGGTAGGCGACCGCTTTTCAGACAACCAAGCCGAAGTGGTTGGACCAAGTCCAAAAACTCTCCTCGTTTGGCCATGGCGAAGGCTCGAGTTGCCTGGTCTCGGTCGTGGTTTACCCCCGCGACCTTGGAGTGGAGAGTGGAGCATGCGGGTCAGAAGATGATGATGACTTACAGCGTGGTTGGTCTATGACAGCCAGTGCCGAGAATACCTAGTCGGCCACTTCCGTTCTAAGTAAATGAATCCGCTGTTCTTTAAAGTGTTTGGCGGAATTGGTTATGCGCCGTAGCATCTTCGTTGTTGTCGCTTGAATTGAAAGTTGTCAAAATTTCGTCGTCACACAGAGCTCAGCAGACTTCTTTTATAGAATCATCGAAAGTAACAGATTCACCAAAGTGAGGAAGAAGGCTCCATCCAGCCTTGAGATGAATTTTTGTTCGTATACATCACAATCTAAAGTGATCAACGCACGCTTGTAACAACAACTGGGTCATGAACAGAGAACAAAAAACAAAACGACACAAAAAATTCGAGAAAACAAGTTACTGATTACTGTTCGAATAACAACACGTTTACTGGCTGCCCGACCCGACTGAGCAATCGCTTCGAATTAAAGAGCGCACCAAACACGATTTATCAAGATTTGTCCAAGGCACCTAACAATTTGTTCGAATTATCGACAGTCGACGTATATCAAGTCAGCCCAAGTACACCACAAGTCTAAGGACGAACAGAAAATGGGAGATCTTTATAAGAAATCCAAGAGTCTGGCTTTAGGAAATCCACCGCGGCTACTCTCTTGCCGCGCAGTGAACAGTGCGTGGGTCGAGGGCCGTTTGACAAGTTGGTGACGCACAAGCAACGCCGAACGTCTGGGTTGTTACAAAAGAGTTGCAGTCACGACAGAAATTGTCGACGAAATAGTATCGAATGATCAGAGAATTAGAGTGCCTGAGGAGGCTGAGGAGCCTGAAGCTGATCACCAGAGATAATGGAAGAAGAGATATTCGTCTTTCCAGTGGAAAACCCCCAGTCCACCCCAGATTTTGACGATTGTGCTCTTAAGTCATTCATACTATTGGGCCTATAACTTAATTCGTGTGGTTTTTTTTCGTATGGTCGCATATTCCGGGCGTTTATCGGGTGCTGCTCTCTTCAAACGGATTAATTGTGTTCGGTGCGTTGTCCATGGATGGTTTCACCCGGT
The DNA here is from genome assembly GCA_905231855.2 of Eristalis tenax. Lineage (NCBI taxonomy): Eukaryota > Metazoa > Arthropoda > Insecta > Diptera > Syrphidae > Eristalis > Eristalis tenax. Next base: position 38,722,620 of record HG993124.1, on the reverse strand, counting down.
TTTAGCAGCTCATAATACAGCACGCCCTTCTGATCCCACAAAATACAGAGCATTACCTTCGCGCCATGGATATTCGGCTTTGCCGTTGATTTAGCTGGTTGGCCGGGTTTCACATATGATTTTTTGCGCCTGGGATTGTCGTAATGGATCCATTTTTCATCACCAGTAACAACCCGATGCAAAAATGACTTCCCTTTGTGGCGTCGTGTGTCGTGTCGACGCAAAAAGTTCGACATGTTTGAGTGAACAAAAAGTATTGTTGTCTACGCTTCAAATGAATGACATCTACTGAAATAACTTACAATGACAGTAGCTTTCCAAACCGCACGAATCAGAAAGGAAAGTAGAAGTGGCACATCTCTCCATTTTACATGAATATTTGAACATGAAAAATGTAGTCACTGTTGTTCTCACTCGACCATTAGCGCAACAGTGTGACCACTTCAAAGGAATAGCAAAAATTCACGAATTGGGCTACGGACTTACGACTATTTCCTGGAAATTGCTGGATGAAAGTTATGTTGAGGAATAAAACGCGTTTTTCTTTTATTCAAAAAGTCATTGACTTATCACCCAGACCTCGTATTAAAGCAGGACTTCCAGCACTTACAGAACGGACGTGGACGGGCGGTGGTCTAAGGGGAACGAATAAGTCCCAACGATTATGTGTCAAGAGCGGCTAAGTGTGCCTCGGAAAGTTTTAAGAAGTTTAAAGAAAAAGGATAAAGCAACCGCGGCCCCGTCCATCCACTCTCGCCTGACGCTTGGAATTATGAACGTCTCCATCAATGAGACGTATTCTTTTGCTTTCTCTCAGAAAATCAGGGCTGTTCGATTCAAAATAAATTCAGTATTATTAAATCTCAGTCTTAATGCACTCGGTGTTAATTTACACTAGCTTTGCCTTTACTCGTCGTCGCTTTTGTACCAATTCACGATACTCGACGTATAATCGACATTAATGCAGAAAAGAGAGACGTCACCGCCGCACAAAATAAGAAACCAAATTCAAAATGAGAAGCACGCCAGCACGTATGCATTGCAACAGAACTGCATTTACCCGATACTGTCGACACGAACTTACATTCTGTTTGTATCTCATTCCGCAAGCGACAAGAATTGAGCACAATTCCTCTGAATGCAACTACATTCATTGTCTCTTTTAATTTGAATTCATTGTATGCCTGGCAGGTCTTTTTTAACGATGTAAAATGTCCTTTTCTCCTGCTTTACGAATGCTTTGTCTGAACAAGGACATTCGTGGTGCTTTGCGCGTTCCTTTCTCCTTCCTAACACAGACTGGTACCTGTGCTGAATTCAAATTTCGATTGTCTCCTTGCAGTCATCATCCCCAAGATGTCTCATTGTTCGTCCTTTATCCTTTCCTCGCATTTCATCATAATGGCGTGCATCTGTTGTTTGTGGACAGTCAGGATTGTGAATCCATTGTTGTAAGGACAAAATTATCAGTTTATTTGTTGGTAGCGTCTTTTTCTTTTGCATGTTTATCAATGTTCTTGCGAGATTTTGAAAATGAATTGAATGTCAAGGAACCTCGGTCCAAGACGAACATTGGGAGTTGGAAGGGTTGGGTGTGATCTCGAAATATGAAATCATCAATTTTGTTCGTCGAAATTATCCCCAGAAGGTGCGACGAAGTGCGAGGAAAGGGAACCTAGACCTCGCACATTCTTTGTTGGCAGCACCCAATGCCTTCAGGTCATGGAAGAGAAATGCTTCATTCCTGATTACCGATTGAGATGATTTATTTGACCATTGACTTGCATTTGTCCATGGAACATCGAACTGCTTGTGTTGTGGATAAGGCCTTTGATCGTCTTTGTTTCTTTGTTCAACCGCAGTGCTCGACGTTTCCCAAGCAAAACTTAGCCCGAAGATTTGACACAGAAATCATGCCAATTTGTTTCGGGAATTTCAGAGCACTATCTCTCAGATAGGACATCCTGCATGCCGTCCACAGACGTCATTTAAAAACTAGTTTTTCCATAAAGAAGTGTATCCACGTCTGAAGTCGGGCACACGCAGTTCATCATTCACCACCGCAAGTCATCGGAAAGACAAATCTGAAGCGAACGTATTCAAATCTAGCCTCGCTGGTGTAACGCAAGCAACGCTCTTAGCACCATTTCAGTTTATATAGAAAACTGAATTGTGCAGTAAGCTTTACACATCGGATGATAAGCCAAATTTGAGAAAATGGTTACGGGTGCCAGCACAAAACATTTCGTTAATTAATTCCGACAAATCCACCAAATCATCGGAAATTGAAAGAAGCTGTCACAAACGCTGACAACAAGCGGAAGAGACGCAAACACGCCGGCGGACAAAGCCGTTTTCAGGCGCAACTTTTAACCAGCACCGACCGATGACCCGGAATTTGTCACAGAAGTCAACACCTACGTCAATGCCCTTGAGAATCCATCCGCACCAGACATCATCTTCAGCCAAACCAACCCAACGGACGACCCGACAGGAAACGAAGACCTCACAACGGCCGAAGAAATTGCGGGAATTAACAACGTAGCCCAACGAGGAAAGTTGGGGGCTGACAGTATTTCGAATTTCGTCCTGAAGCGATTGCCACAAACAGTGATGATACTTCTCACAATCATCATTTTACTTTCCCAGCAAGTTTTCCACTTGCCAGCAAAAATTGTCGCAATACCAAAAAAAGGGTAACGCTGCCAGTGTTCCAGGATACAGGTCTATATCACTCTTGAGCAATATAAGCATGATCCGAAAACTTAAGCGATGGTCTACCGACCTAAACATGATTCCGGATATTGAGTACGGATTTCGGGAGCGACATTCAACACTCTCTAATGAAGTTCCGCCACGATGTTGAACAATAACGAGGTTACCATCACCTGCTTCCTTGACGTAGAAAAGGCCTTCGATACGATCTAGATGGAGGGACTCATCTACAAACTGAACCAGATGGGATTGCCCTCCAACCTCATCAGAATATTTTATAGCTTTCTGCATTCCAGAAGATTCTAAGTTCAACTTGAAGACAGCAAATCAACAGAGCGGTGCACCAAGGCGGGAGTTGCACACGGATCAAAGCTAGGACCGTGGCTTTTCAACATCTACACGGCAGATCAACCACATCCCACCGACATAGTGAACTCCTGTCTATTTGCAGATGACTTGCTGACTTATGCCAGCCTAGTCGGTGCCTTTGACGGTCCCTGTTGAAGGGGAGTCCGGTTCATATTCGCGGTATTTTTCTTTCGAAAATTGCGAGCTTCGTCATGCTGGACTTAGAGATGGTGTGCCATATTGAGAAACCGTACGTTAAGATTGGCCGTATAAGCTGCTTGTATAGCAGCAGTTTTGTCCTCTGGCTTAATCCATTTTGCTTCCGCATCAAGGGATAGATGCGATGGAAGCCTAGGTTGGCCTTCTTATGGATCAGTTTCGAATGGCTGTTGAACTTCAACCTTTCAGTGAAATTGACGCCAAGATACTTGACATTTTTATTTGTTGATATTTCTGTACCGTTAGGGAGGACTATCTTTATGCTTCGACATTTGGCTGCTGATCTGCCATCCACCTCTGGATGGTCTCCTTAAGCAGCTTTTTCTTGGGCTGTCATTGAAATGTAATCCGCCGCATACGCGCACCAACATATCCGTGTTCTGAACCAAATGCATACAAGAATTATACAAATTATCAAATGCCACCACCGAATTGAAATTGATCCCACTTGAAGACACAAATCTGCAGCATATGTTGCCAACTAGTTGAATTTTCAGAATACAGATCTAAAGTCGAATTCAAGAATACAGATTTTTATGTGAGGTGACAAAACAATTCGAGCCGAGAATTTGTCTAAGAGAATAAGGGGGAATTTGAGTTGGAGAAGTGAAAGGGTGGGTCACACAAGGAGACGCGACAGATGTGATGAGGGTGATTATATCAATGAAAGACGCACCTGCTGCCTCAATAAATAATCGTGGAAGTATTATATAACGAGGTCGGAGGAGCCGATCACACGCGACTAAAGAGAAATCTAATGTGTGTTGAAACACAATAGTTGGTTGTTACAGCCCACTTCGAATTACGTTCCGTTGAAGCACTGCTTTATTGTCAAAATGAATTTAAATGAATTAAAACGTCCATTTGGTGTGAATAAAAGTACATTTTGTTAAGTTTAACGAAACGCCCCCCACTCACATGCTTTTCAGAAGGGTTGAGCTCCCTCCATTTTGGTGTGAACTGAGATCACATGTATTGAGTGAACACTTGAAGAAATTGAGAGTACTTTCTAGGTAACTTCAAGGGAACACCATGGTTTCATTCCTCTCCTTTCAAAAAGGCCTGTCCTCTCAAATACCACATGACAACCCCGTGAAAAAGAGGCAGCAAATGTCACTCGCAATTATTTTCCACTTTGGGCTGGTACTCGTAAACAAACAAACCGCTGAACGTTTCCTTAAATTACACAAATAAAACGGGCCGTAAAATGCCCCTTAACTTGGGCGGTAATCATACATTTAATGCATTATTAGCTTTGTTAATTTGGCAATTTGAAGTGTAAACAAACCCCATCGCTGTCATTAATCTTTGTTGTTTACCGACAAGTTTTCGTAGCTAGAGACGGCGGTATCAATTATCCTCCAAATCGATGTTTGAAGAACGTACGGCTTTGTGCAATGAAACTTGGACCCAATCATTCTTTTTTTGCGTCCATAAGCGACCAACTGGGATAACTTAAGACATTTAATCTTGCAATGAATTCAATCTAAACATGTAAGTCCTGAAGTGAAACGACACGTTACGCAGTTAGACAACAAGTGCATTTTTGTCTGCTTCAATGGTCGACATCCCGTGACAAAAGAGACTCAAAACGTACGTACTCATAATTTCTTGGATTAGTTTGCTTCGACGTGGCTTCGTATGGATTCCCACTAGAATTATAGGCACAGCCGTCACGTATTATTAACGCTACCAAGAGTCACAACGTCACGATTTGGGACAGCGTGTCGGAAATTAGTAATGTTACAACTTAACCCAAAAGGGGAATGGTCAGCATTTGGAGTGTAGAATCTCACAAACTAATGTCACAGCGTCACAAACTATCGCTACTCTGTCAGACTGACAATAAGCCCTGGACCTTGGAAGGTAATGCATCACAGCCTAACAGCGTGACAAAATAACAAAATTGTCAAGCTGCCTTAGAAGGGAAGCACAAAATCAAAAAACGTCACAAAACGCTTCACATCGTCACGAAATATTTCAACTGCATCAGTCTGCCAGCGGGAACTCTGCCTTAGAAGAGAAGACGTCACAGAATCACGTCACAGCGTCACAAAATACTAGAACTTCTTCAATCTGACAAACGATACTACGCCTTGGAAGGTTAAACGTCACAAGATCACGATACAACGTCGCAAATCATCCCACTCGACCGGACTGCTAAAGAGAACTGCGATGTGGAGTGTAAAGTATCACAAAAATCCGTCACGACATCACATCAAACTCACAAAATCAGATCACGGTGAGCGTCATGAAATATTTTCAGGCTAGAAACTTCGCTAGAAACTTGTAGGAGACAAGGGAACTTCACATTATAAAACAGGTCGTCACAAAATTACGTAACAGCGCCACAAAATACCATAACTTCATCAACCTGCAAACGGAAGTGCGAAGTGAAGTGTCAAAAAACCCGCACAGCATCATAAAACACGACAGGTTCATCAGATTGCCAATGAAAACTGCGACCTTAAAGCCGCTACCGTCACAAGGCCGCGTCACAATTTGTCTTCAAACCTCAATGAGGCTTCCTACCGAACAGGTAAACACAAAAAGGACTCGCAGTACTCAATTTCCCTTAAAACTAAGTAATGTCAAGTAAAGCTTTTTTAAAACTACTCACATTGAATGGTGTCGTACTCGTACTCCATTAAAAGCTACGTGCTGGGCGACTCGTCACCCGGTGAGGCAATATTGCTATCGGAAGTGGACAGTGGTCGGCATATGCCAATGCGTGTAATTCCATTAGGCATTCCCTTGAGTATGGTAACAGCTTCGTCCAACGTTAGGCTCTGCAGGCTCTGATCGGCAACAGAAACCAAACGATCGCCGGGGAATATCTCACCAGTGGCTTCCGCCGATCCGCCCGGTATGAGACCGCGTATCACAATTACCGTACCCTCAGCATCCAAGGGATCCTGATAATCTAGAATTGAGAAACCAAAACCGCGTTCAGTCTTTTCGATGTCTATGTACGTCACATCTGTGCTCCACAGGGCCAGGCCGGAGACGTTCTCAACCGACTTGGATCGCTGCTGATCGGTGAGAGTGGCCGTGCTCGACGTGTACAACGAACTCTCCGATTGTGCCTTTGTGAGAAGATTCTGCAGACTCTGATGGCCACCGGGTAGGAGGCTTCTCGTCTCAAACGCTTCCGGATTTTGTGAGGTATTAATCACAGACGGTGCTGTTGGTCCTCGGGCGCACACTAGCCGCACTTGAGTGGGTAGCTCTTTCAATATCTTAACTACTTCAATGTGCTTCAGCCCCTGCAGCTTGTGCTCGTTGACTTGCAGCAGTTCGTCGCCCGGCCGAAGGATACCCTGCCGACCGACGGGACCATCCTCGAGGATTGAACGAATGTAGTGATGTGGCCGTTTTTCAATGCCTCCCTCAACGTCGACTGTTCCTTCGAGGCTGATTCCTAGACCTGAAAGTTTATTTATTTCGGCAACTATTATTTCGCTTTCGGGGCACTCACTTTTCCAAGCCGCAACTTGCAGCGAGTCCGGGCTGTCGGCGGTGGGCGTGGGCGTGGGTGTATTTGGCGCCGATTGTGTCGTCTTCAATTTTGATGGCGAATGTGGCGAACGAGGGCTAGGCGTCGTGGCATTTCCGTTCAATTTCTCACTTATGCTACCATTTATTTGCTTTAGGATCATTGTCGCTGTTGTTGCTGTCGTTGGTGTCACAGCTGACATCGTCGTCGGAGTTGTCGCCACCGTCGTTGTCACACTACCATTGCTAATCACTGGCACTGGCTGGCTGCCTTTAACCTCACCATCACCGTTTTCGAAGTCATGCTCATCGTGTGACCCACTACAGCTGCTGCTGTGGTCCAGCACCAAGGACATGTTCGAGTCGACAGTATCTCGCGACGGCATCAAGTCGCCGCATTCATTGGCAGGCGCGCCGAGGCAATCCTCAGTCGCTAATGAATCCGCATCGGACCTGGGCGGCACCCAAGACAGCGTGGCTATCGAAGGCGACGCTGGCAGCGATATCTGCGACTGGGCATCACTTTTCAGCTCGGTTAAGGCGACTTGAAGGTGTTCGAATTTTCTACCACGCAGGAATCTCTCCAGAGTCAGGTGCACAATTATGTCTGTGTTGCGCAGGATCTCCACCGCCTGATGGTTGGTCACACCGGCCAGGGTCTTTCCATCAACGGCGACTATGCGGTCGTTGATTTGGATCTTCCCGCTCATTTCGGCGGCACTGCCCTCGATGATGCTCTTCACGAAGATCCCCGAGAGGTCTTCCTCTTCACACACGTATCCTGCCACTGTGATACCCAGACCGTAGACGTTCTTCCGCAGCTCGACCTCGTACGTCTCGGTTTCGGGCGAGTCTGCGAAACTCAGTGGCGTGATGGGCGACGGTTCGTTGAGCACCGCCACGACTCCGGGTGTTGAGACCAGGGTCTCAATGCGATCCATGTCGCTGCAGTTCGACGAGAGCTGCTTCTGCTGTTGATGGCACATTGATGGCGTTGCAAACGGCACGATGTCCAAATGCTTTGGGCAGGCACGTGAATGCGGCAAATCCGTCGGTATCGGCGGCAATGGCAACGGCAAGTCGGCCAACTCAGTGTCCGGTATTGGCATCGTGAAGCCGCCAACCGTATGCGCTGTTGTCGCTGAAACGCCTGCAGCGGCGCCAGCTGGAGTACCATGATTCGTTGCAACAGCAGCAGCAGCACCAGCAGTAGCAAACTGAGGATTCTGATACAGATGTCGAGACAGTTCTTCCGGGTCGGAGAGGAGCTTAGTTGGAATAATTGGAGCATGACTGGCCAATGTTTGATAGTCAATGGCCGTGGGCTCAACTGGACGTGCCACAATCAATCGAACCTGAGCTCCAGTCTGACGAAGAACCGTTGCTACTTGCTCTGAGCTAAAACCACGCAAATTCACTTCACCAATTTGCAGAACATGATCGCCGCTCTGCAGTCTACCGTCACGTTCGGCCACACCGCCTGGTGTCAGGCCCTTAATAACCACCCCCGTACTGCGACCACCAACCAGGATGAAGCCCAAGCCATTGCCATCGTTGACGAGATCAATCACCTCCACCTGTGACCATTCTGTGCTTAGAACCATTTCGACGTTTTCCTTGCGGACAGTGCGTCTCTTCGTCTTCCCTTTGCTGCTGCTACTGCTACTGCTGTGGTGTCGTCGTTGTCGGCTGCGTCGTATTGCGGTGGTGTCATGACTCGAATTGACTACAAGTTAAATTGCCTATTCGATGCATATACAAGGACATACGCTACGATGCTCCCAGTCCACATGGAACCGGGACGTTGGACCGGTACGCGGAATTCTCGAGCCCGCCACACGTAACCGAGAGGGATTGTCACATCTCCCTCCTAGCCCTCGGCTGTCTTTAGCGAACAAATCGGAACGAAAAACCAACCCCTAGTCCTGGCTGTGCGGATGGGTCTTGCGGTCGTAACAGCTGGCAGTGAGAAGGACCTAATTCCGCTGGTCCATGGCGCACACAAGGGCCCCACTTCGCCCACAACCGACGTGGCTAAAATCAATAAAACCCCGTTTTCCTTCTTTCGACTACTTCCGCCTTCCGCGCGACGACGACGGCTTCCTGCGAACCGAAAATCGCTAGAAACTTAAGAATCCATCATTCGAGTGCACAGTCCAAGCGGAAGACCTGCTGGAAAACTATCGACTACACGGACAACGGCGTGTCGGCCAAGCGAACGACTACAACGACGACGAACGGCAACGAGTACGAGTGCGGGGCCAACTGCGGATGCGGCACAATTTCTCCACTGCAACGCACACGACACTAGGACACTTTCCACACTTTCCGCGAAGGTGGCAGCGGAGATGGGGCACAGCGAACTTAATTTTTATTTTTATTTCTTTTCTCTTCTCCTGAACACACTCCACACTAGCCACCCACTATCACTGATTACACTTGCCTGCTCCCGTTTTCCTCGTCCGTTATTTATTTATCTACACTGTATGCACTTTTCCTTTGAAGGCCCCTCGCCTCTTTTTGCCAGGAGCCGATATATATTCCCCCCTTTTTTCTGTTGATTTTTTTTTTTCGACGACAAAAATCGTTGCTTGCCGTAAACACAGTTGGTGTTTTGGAAAATCTGTTGGTTGGGTATTCCTGTCTTCGAGAGAGAGAAAAAAACGCACGCGACAGTAACGTATACGCCCGGTCGCTCCGAGTTTTCTTGGCCGATTGACACTTGGGGGCCTGAACGACCAGTGCGGAGTTCGAACGGTGGAAGGTGTTTGCGGTGCGTGTGGCAGTGTGTCACAGAAATGTGGAGCACTCTCGTGTGGGGGTGTGAGAGCGAGAGAGAGAGGACTATAATTGGTTGTTATGCGGTCTGTTGCTCTGCTGGCTCTTGTATACGGAAGTTGTGTAGTAAGTGAAGTGTGCTGTGGAACGTATCGTAGGGATTGCTGCGCAGGATTGTATGCAAGGGGTATCGGCTCGAAGTCGAAGTTGGGTTGGGTGGTGAATGTTGTCAGAGAGAGAGAGAGAGAGAGTAAGAAAGCTTTCACTTGTACAGGGATGCTTGACTCTTTGACAGAGGTACAAGGGAGCTTTTTAATGGTTGTCTATATTTGCGCTTAATTTATTTAAGCAAGGAAATGCACCTTTCGCCGGTTTCGAAGTTGGCACAAGAGATGGAGTGAAACGCTTATTTTTGTTCAATATGTTTAATCTTCATCACGACTTCCGAGACGGGCGTTGAATCCGATTCCATCAGGTAGGCGACCGCTTGGCAGAGATGGTTGGACCAAGACCAAAAAACTCGCCTGCTTACGCTTGGACATAACTCCTGACCTCTTGTACCTCTGATGAGTTAGAGCCGATGGCAGAGGATCGAGTTGCCTGGAGATCTCTCGTGCGTGGTTTACCCTAGCGACCCCTTTAGTGGAGCATGCGGGTCAGAAGATGATGATGATGATGATGTTCAACCAAGTGTATAGTAATTTGCTCAGAACGAAGGACGAGGAATCTTCAGATCCAATCCCCAAAAAGGAATTCAAAAACAGCGAGTGAGAAGGTGTCTATTTTGCATACACGGGTTTTCCAATGCCACCACATTTTGAGATATCTCGAAGCGTTGTTGGTTCAATCACAACATTTATGTTTGAAATTCGGCGTCCTTCACGGACATGTTTAAAGCGATCGAATTGTTGAATCCAATTTTCTATGACTCCGCCACACATTTCGACGGAAACGGTCTGCGGTCTGTCTGTCTGTCGTCCAATTTTTTGGCCATGAGCCGCTCTAACGACGCCGCCTTTATGACATAGACCATTGATTTAACACAGCCCCATTGTTAAGTCACACGATCTCAGCCGCCAATCGACAGGATCTTTTCTCAATATGACGATCGATCTCGAATTGGGTTTTCAACATGTAGATTGTTGCAACCGCTGTTTCTTGTGGCACCGTCTTGTTGAAACCATGGACAATTGACCAGCGAAGCAACGTTGTAACATGCCCCTGTAGCAATCCGCATTGACTGTAAGGCGACGGTCATTTTCATCAACGACACGGCCCAATAACACCGACCATCATGAAAACCATAACATGTGGGTGAGGCATGTGCATGTGGGTTGTTGGGCGACCAAGAAATCTCCTCATCCCCGAAGATGATTTTGAGATGAAATTGGTCACTCAAAATTGCTCCCTCTCATTCTCTTAGACGAGGTGACAAATTCTCGCCTCGCATTATTCTGCCACCCCACGTAAAAATCTGTGTTCTTGAATGCGAGTGAGGTGACAAAAACCCAATCAAACCCCCTTATTCTCTTAGTCGTATCCCGCAACAATTTGTGCCACTTTGACAAATTTGTATTCTCTTAGGCACTTTGTGTGGCATTTGTCACTCGGACGTTTCCCTTAGTCACGTCTCATGAGATAGAGATAGAATGAGAGTGATTTTGTCACTTGGCTTTTTGTGGGTGATACCAAACGACGTAAGATAAAGTAGTTTGTTGTCGTTTACGACATAGGGAATCAGGGTGACCAGCTTGTATATATTTCGCCTCGGTTTTGAAATTCACCGTTGTTCTCATTGGCGGACGAACGCTTTCGACCTATTACCATAAATGAAGTGTTATAGAGACGCCCAACTTCACTGCTGATTGACTCCTAGTCCATCGACGAATTTCAGAGGGCTTTTGACAGATATTCATGCATTTGTGACAGTTATTCACGAAATAACGTAAATGCCGCTCTCTTATTGGTCACTTTGGCTTCAGTAAACGATATAAAAGATGGTTGTCAACAATTTGAAGGGGCAAGAGAGGAGGAAGTTGGCCTTCTCTATCATACTTCATCCCTGCCTATTACTGTTGGCGAACTTCACAAAGTGCGTTCGAAAATCACTGCAGCCACGAAAACAATAAAAAAAAAATCGGCATAAATAATGAGCATCATCATCTTCATCATTTTATGACCCGCATGCTCCACTCAAGGAGTCGCGGGGGTAAACCACGCACGAGACATCTCCAGGCAACTCTATCCTCTGCCATCGGTTCTAACTCATCAAAGGTACAGGAGGTCAGGAGTTATGGCCAAGCGTAACCAGGCGAGTTTTTTGACTTTGTCCAACCATCTCGTCCTGGGTCTGAAAAGCGGTAACTTACTTGATGGAATCGCATTCAGGGCACATTCGTGCCACGTGACCAAGCCAACGAAGCATAGCCCTCACTATTCGAAGGAGCAGCTCTTCAATGTTGAGTTCCTTGTGCAGTGCCGTGTTTCTCACCCTATCCCGGCGAGTAATTCCCTCAACAGCACGACGACATCTCGCCTCATCAGCTTGTATTCGCGATCTTAGTCCTTCGGTCATTACCCGAATTGAATGACCATAGGTGAGAGTTGGAACAACTACTGGGTTGAAAACCGCAAACTTGACTTTGACATCAAGCTCGACCGTCCTGATTACGATCCTATCTACCAAGCTGCTTCAAAATTGACCCAGCTTGACCAATCCTACAGGAAAGCTCAGCATTACTACTTCCATCACTCGTGGAAAAGATCCCGAGATACCTAGACTTCTCCACCTGCTTCAATGGGACTCCACTAACCCGTGGGCTGCATTGAATAGGCCTTCTGGAGATGACCATAACCTCCGATTTGTCCACGTTGACCTTTATTCCAGCATCAGCACATACGGCCATAAGCCCATCGTGTGCGCCCTGGGGTTCCGTCTGGGAAGATGAGAGGATAACCAAGTCAGCTGCAAAAAGCACCTTTAACTCTCCCAATGTGAAATATTCCTCGCCTCGGATGCGCCGCAACATCCAGTCCATACATACAATGAAAAGGAGAGGTGACAAGTCGCACACTTGGCGAAGTCCAACGCCCACGGTGAAAGGTGTTGATTAAGCACATTTAACCCGAACACAGCTGCTACAGTTTGTGTACAGAGACTGAATGGCCTTCCGAAGAGGACCTTCAATCCCATACTCCAGAGTTTACCTCGAGGAACTCGGTCGTATGCCTTTCCCAAATCCACAAAACAACTGTAGATGGGCTTGGCATATTCTCAAGCCTTCTCAAGTACAATTCTTAGAGTGAGAAGCTGGTCGGTTGTACTACTACCAGGACGAAAGCCGCACTGTTCATCCCCCATCCTGGGCACGACCAGAGCTCTAGAACGCGCTTCCAACACCTTAGCGTAGGCTTTCCCCGGGAGACTTAAGAGGCATTTCCCTGTAGTCGGAGCAATCTCTTTTGTCCGCCTTCTTGAAAAGTGGGACAATCACCCCAGTTTGCCAATCGCCGAGTATCGCACCACGTTCCCAGGCCACTTTAATGACACGAGAGAGCCACATTGCTTTAAGCATTTCTGGCCGGATTTCATCCACACCGGCGGACTTGCCAACTTTTAGGGATTCAATCGCCAAAATGGCTTCCTCCACCGTTGGCCTTTCTCCGCCCGACTCAAGACTACAGGTCTGCCATCCTCAGTGGCCTGTTCGGGATTGAGCAGCTCCGAAAAGTGCTCGCTCCATCTGAGTAAGATGTCCACCTCATCAGAAAGCAACACACCGTCTTTGGATTTGACTCCTTCGATGATGTTGGATTTCCTTCCTCTGAGTCGACGAATGGTTTGCCAGAACACCTTTTTCGCAGATTTATGATCTGTTTCCAACTTGTCGGCGAACTTCCAAATTAGCTGCTCGCACAGCCAATTGCGTCAAGTAAGTTAAGGAAGGCCGATGAAAAATCGACACGATCAAGTCGTGTAAAACGACAGACGACGTAGCGAATCAGGGTAAATGCTCATAGGAGGGGCGTTCAATATATTCCCGGTATCGGGGTGAAGCTGTGGTTGTATATGTAAATTGACTTATTTATCAAGTAATACTATTATTTTAGTGCATTCATGTAAAAGTTCATATAAATGTGATTTTTAATTCGCGTTTTATCTCTAGTTAAACAGAATCGTAATGGCAACTGAGACGATGATGGTGAAAATTGAGCATCGCGCTGTAATTCAATTTCTCACTAAGCAAGGAAAAAGTCAAAAAACTATTCATGAAGAGATGGTGGCTGTTTACCAGGGTTCCGCACCTTCATTCATGACATCAACTGTGCAAAAGTGGTCAAGTGAGTTCAAGAGAGGCAGAGAAAGCACTGAAGACGACCCCCGCTCCGGCGCCCCGGCTACTGCTTGTACGGGAGAATGCATCAAAGAAGTCGAAAATCTTGTTCTCGAGGATGCCCGAATAAAAGTGAAGACGATGGCAGAGATCACCAAGCTTTCAATTGGTACCATTCCCACCATTCTTCATGACCATCTTAACCTTTCAAAGGTCAGAGCAAGGTGGGCGCCACGAATGCTCACAGCGCCTCAGAAAAAAGTGAGAATCGCATGCTGTACAGAGCTTTTGGAGATGTGTAGTGAGAACGCGGACGGTGTTATGGATCGAATTGTTACTGGTGACGAAACATGGGTCCACCACTATGACCCTGAAAGCCAACAAGAGTCCATGCAGTGGCATAAAAAAGGAACAGACCCCCCGAAGAAGTTCAGAGTCACTCCGTCTGCCGGGAAGCTCATGGCCAGTTTTTTGGGACTCAGAGGGAATCTTGCTCATTGAGTCCAAAAAAAAAAGGTGAAACCATCAACGCCACATCCTACGCTTCCACTTAGCATAATTTGCGGGAGCAAATTAAAAAGAAAAGACGGGGTAAACTCGCGGCGTGTGTGTTGATTCTTCATGACAACGCTCCTGTTCACACGGCGCGAGTTTCCAAGGCTGCTGCGCGAGACTGTGGTTTCGAAGAAATCCAACACCCACCCTATAGTCCAGACCTTGCCCCTAGTGATTATTTCCTGTTTCCGAAATGTCTTCGTGGAAAAAGATTTTCCGATGATGAAGAACTCGGCAATAAATGGGTATTTTGCAGAGAAAGAGGAAATCTATTTTGAGGGTTTAAAAAGCTTATCTCAAGATGTAACAAATGCTTTGATGATAGTCGAGATTATGTTGAAAAATAAAAACAATTTAAATTGAACTCGCATTTTCCTTCACATCGATACCTAGAATATATTGACGCCCCTCGTACAAAATCGGTTAATGAACCCTAGTCGCGCAACAAACGTCTGTTGTGTAAAGCGCTAATGAGGGCATACACCAATAGAACGCAGTTTGCAATGTAACAAATGCACTGATGATAGTCGAGATTATGTCGAAAAATAGAAACAATTTAAATTGAACTCGCCCTATTGAACGCCCCTCGTAGGTCTAAGGTTTACATCTGATCCGATGCGCGGAATGTTGCATAAATGATGCAAAGTTTGACATTTGCATTGATGACCAAATTTGCGCAGTGATGCGTGTCTGATTTGACCCTGCCTCACCTTAATGGAGTCCATATCCAAGTGGTGTAAGCCTCATCCATTCAGAACTCAGGAATCCAAAGTCGATGCACGGCAACTCCCCTCCCATACGGAGCCAATCGCATGAGAAATAAAACACACACGCCTTTAGTCTTATATTACAAGAATTCTTTTATAGGGAGCAATATGCATTTGATTTTCTTTTTCGTAAATTCAATAAAAATAACTATATTATAAGAAGGCATATACATAATAATATGTTCTCCTAATTTCTCTCGATTCATTCAAAATATAAATATTGTATATGAACGTACATACATGTATAATATATCATACTCTCCGCCACACACGGGGCCGCGCTCGGGCGGCACACAAAAAAATCAAAACAAAAAATAAAATATAAACTTCCTAAATTCCACCTCAGCTCACGTCTTTTCTTCGTCATTTCGGTTTTATGTTCGTTTGTCTGTCTGGCTGTGTCTGATTGCTTCACACACTCGCTCTTTATCACTTTCTTATTTACACTTCTCACAAATTTTGTCAAAATTTATTACGATTCCTATATTATTTGTTTTCTTTCCTTTCTCCGTTTTCCTTTTTTGTTTTCTTGTTGTCCTCGTTCTTATTTCTTAATTTTGCTGCATGATGTCAGTGGGTTTTGATTTGTGTTTATGGAAAGCGATCTCTTAGAGTAGATACATATTTCATATATATATATATGTATGAAAAAATCACATGATCTTAACACACTAAGCACTTCTAAACACTACTGCATACAAAAGGAAATTAAACTACTAGTAGATATCTGCAAGTTAATTGAGTGCATTGTTCCATTCGGAAAATACGTCTGGATTTCAGTTGCTAGCTGATTAATTCTAACTGAAAGTTTTAGGTTTCCATTCAACGGTTGAGAGTCATCATCGGGGCAGCTTGACGGAGGCCTCTGCTAATCACTGTCGTCTTTCCACTTTTCTTTTGCCTCTATTTTCGCATCGGGAACTAGGGAACTTTTGACGCCACCTAAAATGTTTGTGGTCGCTTGTGTGGCAAGGACTGCTGGTTGAACGACTAGCTGAGGTATTTGACGAATTATTCCACCAAATGCTCCCGTGTAACCCTTTTGATCATGTTCAGCGACTGCAGTCTCGATCAGTGTGTTTGCACTGTCATTGATTCCCTGTGAGAGAAAAAAGAAACGAATACATTTGAAATGAATGAATGGTCGTTTTGAATTGGTCGATGTAAAGATTGGGGCATTTGAGGATTAAAGGGAAGTACTAAAGGACTGACGTATCGATTATCTGGTCTGCACTGATTGTCCAAGAACAATTTCCGACACGATCCTTCGTTGAGATCGATCGACAGTCTTGAATTCTGTTTAAAATTCAAATGGGATACAACACAAGCGCTCATGTTCGATGACCGATCAGCGCTTGAACTTCATTTGTTGTGGGGCTAGATTTGGGCAAAGCCCTCACTGATCTCTAGGTAGTTCCTTCCAATTCGATGGTGTCCCTGTCCACTCTTGTATACCGCCTTAGTTGCTGTCCCACAGGCCCAGAGTCGAAAACGATTCTATGCGCTCTTCGATAGATATGTTCGTGGTCCAAGCAGCACCAAAGATCGGACGCAGAACTGTTCTCTTCAAGAGAGCAGTCTTCTTTATCTACTTTGGGTCCTTTTCTCTGGGGCGTAAAGCAGGATCAGAACGATCAATGTCACTTTCATCTTTCGAGAGAAGACTCTGTTACTATGTTTCCTTTTAAGTCCAAAACTAACCGCGGGCGGAGGTACTCCCACTTTGATCTCAGTACAAATAATTCACCGAAACACTTAGATACACGAAGTCTCTGATTGGCTAGAAGTTATATCTACCCGCTGTGACGCTTTCCCCCAGAAGCCGATCTTATAAGTCATTTCATGGGAACAGCTTACTTGGTACCCTCAATGCGACCAATCACGTCAATCTCATCACATTCCATCCATCCGACTTCCCTTCGCACTAACGCCAAGAAACAGAATGCGTTTACTCACATCTTTTACAATTTGATACGCGTTGATAACTCCTTCGCGGAAATCTTGTGGGCGATGGGGCCTCTTGCGCTTTCCCTTCCGATTATGCCGAATACTTCGGACCGAAGGTCCCGGCGATACCATGTCATACGCAGTCTCCGCAGTGAACTGCAATAGAGAGAATGTCAACGTTTAGAAATGCAGTCAGCACTGCTTGCACGTTGCTCGAGCTTACCTGCAGCAATTGAATAACTCGTGATGTAATCTCGAGAGCAGCTAGGGCAGTTCTCGCGGTGAAGCTTTGTGCGCCCAATTGCAATCCGCGAATGAAACGACCATCCTTTTGATACTGTTCAAACGGCAACCGGAACAGATCGCAAATTCCTTGGACTGTAGGAAAAAAAAAAACAGGTGAATTAGGAACAGTCTTGACAGCAGTCATCAATGTCTTACAGAGCTGCACGATTGCATATGTTGGACCCACGCCACTCAATATCGCCGGCACTTGGTTCTTCTTGATGTCCTGCAGCCATTCTTTGCACAGATGGGCTATTAATTTGTCGATTCCCAGCAAGCCATGTCTGAAACGGAGAACCCACAAGTGAATGCTGCTTCGCAGAGCAAAGAATTGACAGACTTACTTGTAGATAATCTTCTTCAGCTTGATCTCAGAGCACTGTAACTGACCTAATCCCATTAGGAAGCCGGCCACTGGCCCCCTGGACATTTCAATTCTGCGGCCTTGGTAATCGAATCGGATATTCACTTCAGGACTGAATATTACCTCGCGGAAGTAAATTGGGGGCCTTCGGTTTTCCGCTTCCGGCGCCGTCGCGCTGACTGGCTCTTGATCTCCTTTTCGAGATTTCTCATCGCCGTCCATTAGTAAGTCTAGGTTTGTGGCCACCATTCGCCTGGCTTGCAAATCTTGCACGGCCTCTGGCAGATCATCTACCATCATCACTGGCGGCTGGACAGATTGGCGCTTGTAGCGTGTCGCCCCACCTTCGCTGCCACCAAGAGCGGCGGAGCTCAAATCGTTGAAGAACTGCGCAATGAAGAGCAGCGTATCCTGATCGATGTTCAGCCGCAGCGGGAGCAGCGATATCCGAAGTGAGCACTCCTCGGAAATGCTGGTTTTCGGGTGCGGTCGCACGTGGAGTGCCTTTATCACAATCATGTGCTGTGAGCTCTTATTCGGAAGGTGTTTGGCACTCGGATGGTATAGGAATTTGTTTATGTCCGAAGTTTGCAGGCGATCCCTCACCTCGAGTTCACTCACGATCAAGACCTGCCGCGATGCTTGCGTTGTGTGCCGGGGATACACCTCGTGTGAGCAGCGTACCTTCGACAGGTGTATCTCAACAAGTGTTTCGTGGTTACGGTCCTGTCCACCAATTGTCTTCCAGGACAGCTTCTCTTTAGGCTTCTTGCCGGTTATGTTCTGTGAACCCTTCGAGTAGGACACGCCGTGCTTGAAAGCTTCAGACATGGGTGGTTGGTCTTCGGGACGGCTGTTGGTTCAAGGGAGATCAGTGAGCTTTGTGAAATCTATGCAAACTAGTGGGTAACCTTACATGTTTTCCTTATCCATGTCAGATGTGTCCTTCGGGGCGGATACCGGAAAATCGTTGCCGCCATACATGTGCCATATCAGAGACATCTCACACAGCGTGTAGCGACACTCGGCCATTGGGAAATCCTCTGGTGCCTGGAGTAGATCTGGTTTCCCTGCTGGTAGCTTGAAGTGATTGTCCACCATTCGCAAGGGGTCTTCGGAAATGATTACATCCCGAATTCCACACTGGGACTGAAATGAAGAGAAAAGAATTTTCGTTGTTGCATTTCAAAGGAGGATAACCGTGACGTGAACTTACCAAGTAGGACTTCTCCTCATCTGCAATTACGCAGAAGTCATCCAGTCCTAGTGAGCTCTTCTTCATGGGTGAAGGCTCTGTCAGCTTGACGTCCCCCAACTCCTCACGAACCTGCGGCAGTGCCTCAACAGCATCGTCTTCCTTTTCATTCATGTACGAATTCTTCATCACAGAAGTCTCGAAATTGAGTAATTCCTGCAATTCGTTGCTGCTTCCACTGCCCCGCCGGGCATGGTAGGCCCACTCGTCGGAGCTGCTGTTCGTTCTCGATAGCCCCGGCACCGAGGGCTCCTTGGTTTGTTCCTCCCCCGTTGGCGAAGGACTTTGCTTTCGAACACTCTCAGGATTGCTCTCATCGGGGAAGAAGTAAACCTCTACACGATCCATTCGTCGGTTAACTTCGTCATCGTTCAGAACTATGCTGGAGGTGACTGTCTCTCGGACAGCTTCAGCCATCAGAATACTCACGCGCTCTTGTTGGCGCGCAGATATCTCGGGGAGTGGATTGGTGCTCTCCTTCATTGAGAAGAGCCCAGCATCGCTGTACACGGACGACGAAAACGACGCGGTCATACTCTCTGCGTCTTCATTCGAGAGCAAATCACCATCTGCAGCGATATACGAAATTAAGTGCGCCAGTGCCTGGCCAGAGTCGTAGCAACTCCGAATGTGAACGTCTTGCACGGAGGTTCGCATGTCGAACTTTGGACTACGCTCGCTTGCTTTTTCATTGAGCCGCAATGAAATGTCAACCAGCCCCAGATCGACCACAGGGACTAGATCCGACGATGGCAGAGCTGTGACCCTATTCTCCTGTCTATTTGTTTTCGGATCCTTGAAAGAAAAACAAAGTCTGTCACCACCTGTCTGAGGGCGAATGTGACGTGGGGGACTTACGTATGGAGCCAAGGACATAATGCAATCCTCAGCAATGAACCGAAGCGTACAGCCAGGGACAGAGGATACGATGTTGCTGCTGGTCATAAAGGACCCGATCTCAATAACACTGCGGAATGAGAAGTTGCGTGGGCTGGAAAGAAGCGACGAGTCAGAACAGATTTAATGTGGGTCAGAAACATTCCACGACATACCGATAATCAATGGCGCAGTCCCACAGGTGCAGCTGCATCTCGGTAACAATTCCAAATGGTTTGTATCCTTCGATCGGATAATCCTAAAGAATACAAAGTTCATAATTATATACACAAGAACCGGGAGAGAGAATAACAAATGTTCGACATACTAGTACGTCAAGGAAGTCAATCAATTGGTTCAGCCACGTGTGCTGTGACATTGCAGGGTTATGGCGCAGAGTGGCTCTCTGAATGCCCGCTGTTATCTTCAGACGCTGGTTTTCGAGGAATGACACAAGAGGTTAGAAAGGACAGGACTTGATGAGTGGTGTGAGCACACTTACCTTAACGCACTGATCGGGATTCTTCCTGATTTCAATGGCCAGCGATATCATTTCGCGTTTGTTGCAACCCTCTCCTTCACCTTTTGTTAGACCGTCTGGTGTGGGGTAGAATGTGGACTGCATGTGGCTAGGAAGAGTCCCACTCAAGTCCGGCAGACCTGGTTCAGTCGCTCGTGTCGGTATCAGGCCTGAAAGCAAGAAACAAAACCAAATAAAAGCTCGAGACTCGAGGCATGACTCCTTGCTGGACTCACCACAATGAAAGACTGAAATTGACTTCGCATTCAGGCACAAATAAGCAAGGTTGTCATTGCCGTTGAATCCACTGACCGAAAATATGCAAAACCCATCCACCATTGCGGTGAATTCACCGAGTTGATTTGGCAGCACACGATTCTCGGCATCACGTACCGGGGGAAACAGCGACAATACGCCTTTTCCCACCGTCAACTCGAAAGAACAAATGCTTGTGCTCATTGCCGGCGTCGTTTGATGGCTGCGCTTGGTTCTCTTCTTTTCGTACATCGAGTAGTAGATACTTTCCGATTCGTTGCCAGACTGACCGCTTTCGGGATCACCGCCATCCGACGATGAGCAACGTTTCTGATATTTGACATCATCACTGTCGTAGGGATGCACTGGCGACGTCGATGGCACATACATTGAGTCCATCATGCCAATGTTCAAGAGGCTCTGCTCTATCGTGGGCGCCGGCGGCGGCTTTGCTTTTCTGCTGCAGCTAGGTGAACTCGGCTCCCACATTAGCAGGTCTGTATTGATGCGATTGTATATGATTTCGTACAGCTGCTTGGATCTATAGAGAATTAAGTGAACAAAGGCGTTCAAGAGAGAATGGGGCACACTTCATGAGAGCAACTTACTGGACTTGGAAAACAGCTGTCGGAAGACTAATTTTTATTTGCAACTTTGAAGTCTTCATGGCGGTGTCACAGAATCGTCGCATCTCTTGTGTATCACCAGGCAGGAGTATTGTTTCGGACTCATCTAGAAAGAAAAGTGATTACTTTTCGTCTTGGTACTTTGATTTGATGACCAAACCAACCAGTATTTACAGAGGGATGAGGTGTATCACTTTGTCGACAGACACGCTTGGAACTGAAGGGCACATATTCGCGTTTACGTCGAGCATACAAACTACAGCCTTCCCCGGACGTCTCTCCGCTATCACTGTCCTCGGCACAGCACTTTAATAGAGTGTCTAATGTCTTCTTCGAGGGAAACTCAATCGTAATCCTACGGCGGAGGGGTGGGTTGGGTTTGCGTTAATGGATGCGATGCGTCATAGGGAATCATTAGACTTACTTAGGATAATCCACATTGGGTTCCTTGAGGGTGGGAACACTGTTGTTGACCATAGTCGATTTCAGCAGATGAATTTTAGGTATCGCCGGACTCTCCTGTAAGAACAAGCATTAACCTCTCCTCAAACACAAGCGTGACCACCGACTTACCACATAGTGAATGTCGATCTCATTCGCAAGGAATTCCAGCAGCAGCGAGGAGAACTTCATCCGAAATTGGTAAAACGAGAAGAGCAATAAGTCTGGGCGAACATTCTGCTTCCACCAAGGCACACGATTCGGGTCGTGGATGGGGCGAATGTCGGCAATTGGGAAGCGTAAACTCAATTGCAAAATGGATGACACAACACTGAATTCCGTTATAGGATCCAAGTGACGACTTTCGTTCTTTTTTATCTCCTCGGCGGGAGGCGGGTTCGCTGTCACTGTAAATGGTGACGCGCAGAAGAGCGCTGACAGCCTGTCATACATGGATATATCCATTTCCACGCGACACTTATCCAAATTGAATTCGAACTCTGTGCGCGGAGGGATCGGGATTTTTCTTCGTCGACTGCTGGGATTCGAAGGGGTAGTCGTTTTCAGTTGAACAACAACATCAGGCCGCTTGTGGTATTCGTTCGTGGGCACCTCACTTCTTTCGAATTCAATCAGTGGCGTCGCAACACCCTCTAAGACCTCGTAAATATCTGCTTGCGTCACCGAAATGGAGAACTTCATTACAATCAAGTTCTTGTTGCGCTGTTGTATGCCTTCCGCTATTACAGGCGCCGCATAGACTTTCAAATGGTTCTTTTGACATGTGTAGTCAACGAGGCCGGCCTTTTCGTCAATGCACGCAAAGAAACTATTTGATGTGTCGAACATTTTAATCTCACTCTCTTCGCTCAGTGGACTGCCCAGTGCGTCCGGACTGCTGCAAGGCAGAAGAATGTCTTCGTGAAGAATAATTACAGTCGCTGATGCCACGCTTATATTAAAATTGGAGATATCTCCGCTGGCTTCCAAATTCACCGCTTTGCGGGCGAACTTTGATGAACACGTCGTTGTGGTACTACTGCTCAACGAGCTACTGACAGACTCACAATACCCGCTGCCCAGAGTCGACTGGACATCATCATTGCTGCATGCGCCCGAGCCTCTTCGCCTGGAGCCGGAAGCGCCCCGGAAAGTGTAGTCTTCAATGGGCTCACCCCAGTTCCCCTGGCCGCCCAATATTCCGGTCATGTTAGAGCTGACATTTTTATTGATAGCTGCTCCCGCCGGTGAAGCGAACCCTTGCGACTGATCACTTCGACCAGCAGTCACCATCTCACTGGTTGATGTCTCAACCAAGAAAGCATCACAGAAGTTTGTTACTAAATGAATTTGTCGTGGCGTCGAAAACACATATAAAGCACCGAGTTGAATGTCCAGCGACACCTTGGGTCCAGATACATCTTCTGTTTGTTTCATTTTAATGCGGATCTCCTGTGTGCCATCGATACGCACAATGGGAATACACTTGGAGCTGTACATTTCAATTGTGGGCTCGGAGCCTTCATCCTCCGGATCACTGTCATCTGGGGCGATCGATGCAGTCGGTGTCCTCGAACGGCGGGAGTACGACGACGAAGAGGAACAGTGTGATGCTGTCATTGCGGACTCGTGTGTGCGCTTGAAACTTTCCGAATATGACATCGGATCCGCTGTTGAGATCATACTGTAAAAAGGATCGTCCGCGCTGGCCTCCAGATCTAGATTACGTGTGGTCACCGTGCTCTCGGCCAGAGGTTGCTGATCAACAAACGAACTTGCTGGCTCTGACACCTTGAACTCCTCGGTGTATATTGTAATGCCTTCCATGCTAATGTTGTGTGTTGCATATGTGGAAAGTGTGTGGATGTGTTGCGCCCCATCGCCATCTCCATCGACTTCCTCTCTGAACTGCGGTTGAGTATTCTTTGCTTCCGATGGATTATCATCGCCTGCTTCGTTCTTATAACTGAAGCTATTAATTTTCACAATAATAGCTGTTCCCTGATTACTGTTCGGTGGAAGGTATTCCAGTCTTATTTCTGTGTTAAGAAATTTAGCCTTGATTCTATTGAGAACTGCGCGACACAAGAGAAGAGACACAAATTAACACACATGAGCAATGAATGAATGAAGCAGACATCTGAAATTCACTTACCACTATCGATAGTTTGAGCGAATTTCTCCAGGCCTTCAAAGGAGTTACTTTGTGCATTAAACTCGAAACTATCATCATCGGTCGAGCGCTTTTCGAGATATTCCTGTGCCAACTGCATTGAACTACTAACCGACGACCACATGGACTCCAGCATTGAACTGCCATCGGTTTGCCGTTTCTTCGGACGCAAACATATGAATAAGTCCCTTACTTCGATGGAACTGTCTGCCGTCATAATCGCATTCCATGGCACTGTGATTGTTATTAGACCGATACGGCCTCCAGTTACCTCCACGCCCCAACCTTGAGTTTCGCATAGTTCGTTAAGGGCCTGCGAGGGAGAAAATGAAATTATTTTTTTGTTTAGATTCGTATTTTATGAGGGTTTGTGTGTAGTGGGCGAATGTTATGCATTCCAAGTGAAATGGTCTTTTGCGTGCTTCTTCATGGTCGCCATGGCTGCATGGACGTGGATGAACTTTGTTCTAAAATCCAATTGAAGCAGAGCTAGATGAATGACATTTCGACATGACTCTGTGCAAACAAGAATGTTATGAACAACATTAATTATGAGCTCTGTAGGTGCTGACGCAATTGGAGAACATAAAACTCCTGCTGAATCGGTGGGCTATTCCGCACAAAGGACATTTAAATTGGTATCCAAACTTCAGGAAAAGTTCGGGTTACGGACGTATACATAGTTCCATGTGAATGCTAATAACCCATGGTCTTTCAGCACGGGTTTGTAGAGGAATGTAGCAAAGTTTGGGCCGCTATAGCTGCTGTGGATAACTATTCCGTGCTTCCCGCATTGTTCTAAGCTAAATATCGAGCGCTTTCATGAGGCGGGCATGTTGTGAGCACTGCTTGAGTGTGTACTTATCGACCACATCGGGACACAATTTGAGTATCGGAAGGTTTATGGTCGTATGGGCTGGTGCAGATTAACGTGGACAAATCAGAGGTTATGGTTACTTTCAGAACGCCTGCTTGTGGAGGTTAAGTACCTCGGGGTCTTTGTCACGAGCGATTGAAGGAGTAATTCTAAGAGGGCAAGGCTAGCTCAGTTTTGAAACAGCTCGGAAGATCTGTATTCAGACAGACCGAGTTAGGCGTCAAAGCCAAGTTACCGGCTATCAACTCAGTTTCTGATGCAACTCTCACCTTTAGTCGTGCAATTTGTATACAGAATAATGTCGGAGATGTTGGTTCTTCGAATGGAAAGGTCTATGCTTCGATATGTTGGTCACGTGGTACGAATGGGCATATCATAGCGACGCATGCCTTGAATGAGATTCCAGCAGGGGGGCAACCGCTTGGCAGATGGTTGGAACAAGTCCAAACACTCGCTTGGTTGCAATTGGATATAAGCCAGCCTGATGAATTAGAGTCGATGGGGTGGGACCGAGTGGTCTGGAGGTGGATAGTGGATCAGAAGATGATGATTCCCTAAATGTTTCTGTTTGAGTGAACAGAGGTTAATGCCAGCTAATCACCGACGGCTTTAGCCATCGCTACTTTAAAACAGCTCTTGAAAAAATTGTGCAAAACTCACACACCAACACTAAAAGCACGATCTTCCAGAAGTTCGTCTAGGACATTGATGTGATGATAGTCGGCGAGCCTTCAATGCGACTTGTCTTGACATTGGAACGGAAAGTGTTCAAATATGTTCGACGACGAACGATGGCAAAACGACGTACATGCAGAGGCCGCAAGGAAGGACATACGCCATCGACGACTTGAACAGAACGTCACAATGGGCAGCTATAACTTAGAGGTAGTCAGAGACATCGCCCTAGCAGTGAAAAGTACTATCAACGGAGAGTAACTCCTCCCAACCTATGTTTCTTTGGTTTCACGGACCAACGCAGAGGGTTCTACTCGTTGATTATTGAAGCCAATGGTCATCCCAATCCTGCTGACAAAGTCCTTCGTATCTTCGACTGAAATGTTCCGCGTGTGATCTTTGGTCGTGTATGGCATCTGGATGAGAACCACGAACTGTGCGGAGGAGCCTAGCCGTAACTGGAGCCATCTACCCAGAGATCGTAAGAAGTCGAGACTCCGGTCCACTCTGGACTGTAGCGCCACACAAATAAGGAGAATTTAAAGTTATGGAGCTTTAGGGCAATGCCACGCTCCGAGAGGAAGAACGAGCTACTGAATTCATTGAAAAAATCGACTGCTTGTGCGTATGCCGACGACATAGCAATCGTGGTGAGACACCAACACTTGCATTCAACTGTGCAGATAATGCAGGACGAATTCAACGCTGTATCCGAATGGTGCCATGATAATGGCCAAGTCATAAATGCTACGGCAACAAAGGCGATGCACATTCGCATTCCATCAACACCTGCAGAAGTCTTCCAAAGTTTTCATCGAATTGACCGCTGTCCGCAATCAACCAAGACTCAGAAGTATCAAATACTTAGGAATTACCATTGACGAGAACTTTGTTTGGCGTGAGCACATCAACGTCCTGCGCCTGCAACTTAAGAGCACCGTCTTCGCAATGGCGTATCTTAAGCGTGACACAAACGTTAGGAGTGCTTAAGCAGGTGCATTACTCATTAGCAAAATCGCGCATCAGATACGGCATTCTCGGGAAACGCAGCACAATCCCACCTGGATACGATATCAAGCACACAACATCGTCTTCCAAAAATTGTTAGACACTTTAACTCAACTTTTCAAGTTCTAGATGTCATGTACATGATAGACCCACGGTTCCAGCAACCATTAAGTCACACGCTTAACACCAGAAGACGTGCCCAAGGGATGCTTGATGTTCCGAGAGCATGCAACTTAAATGGAGACCGAGAGCTACCTTGCACCGTCCCCAAATTTACGAATTCGCTGCGACAGTGTCTTAAAGTAATTCCGAAATTCAAAAAAGAAAAAAAAAGAGCGAAACAGATATTTAATGGAGATTCATTCTGAATCACACATTTTTTGGTTCATAAATGGAGTAAAAAATGTAATTCAAAGTCACTTCAAAATTTGTAGCGATCAATTTGCAACCACCTGCAGATAAGCATTTAGCTTTGCAGGCAGACTCTTGTAAACTACTACTGTATCAATAAAGTCTTTAAATAAAGGGCCGATGATGAATGTGAACCACACCTAAACGTCAAGTTTTTCTCTGCATTCCATTTGACATTTCTCAATTTCAGACTAACTCAATTTGAACCATGGAAAGGTACACAATCGAGCAACGCGTTGAAGTTATTCAGGCTTATTATGAAAATGGGCATTCAAATCAAAATGCATATCGTGCACTTCGTGCGTACAATCGGAAAAATCGTGCAAAAATTTGAGCAAACCGGGTCTGTAGGAGATGTGAAAACACCAGTGCATGCTCGTACAGCTCGTACTGCAGAAAATATTGCTGCAGTTCGCGATAGTGTGGCTGAAGAGTCGTCCACCTCAACTCGTCGTCGTGCCCAACAATTGCACCTCTCACGCTCGTCGTTGATGAACATTATGCATAAAGACTTGCATTTACACGCTTACAAGGTGCAATTGACTCAAGAACTAAAGCCTCTTGACCATTTCAAGCGTCGTCAATGGTCAGCATGGCAGTGGCCAGAAATGGCAACAGTGGATATCAATTTTCGAAGAAAATCATCTTCAGCGATGAGGCACATTGTCACCTCAGTGGGTTCGTCAATAAGCAGAATTGCCGCATTTGGGCGAATGATAATCCGAGAACCAATGCAACCACAAAGAGTGACTGTTTGGCGGCATTTTCCAAAATGAGGCCGGTCAGGCAGTTCCTGCGAATGGTGTTCGCTACCGTGAAATGGTAACGAACAATTTATGGCTCGAATTGGAAGATATGAATGTGGACGATATGTGGTTTCAACAGGACGGTGCCACTTGCCACACACCGCAACGAAACAATGGCCCTTTTTCGCGACAAATTCAATGGCCGTGTTATCTCACGTGGTGGCGATGTCAATTGGCCGCCAAGATCATGTGATTTGACACCGTTGGATTTTTTTCCTTGGGGTTATTTGAAAGAAAAGCTGTTCAAGAGCTAAAGGATGAGATAATTCGGCACATTAACGGCATAGAACCTCAATTATGCTTCAGCGTCATCGAACATTTGGACCATCGGATGGAGGTGTACCGCCGAGGTCAAAAAAAAAGAAAAAAAAAAGTAGTCGCTAAGCAACAAGCGACGTTTCTGGGCGGCACTTGGTTATTGGCTGACTGTAGTTTTTAGAGTTTCTTTTCAATAAATGGCAACTTGTCGCTTAAGCTGGCCTTGAGCATGGCCTTGTCCTAATCCAGAATCGTGATATGCGCGACATACGCGCTGTATTCACAGAAAAGAGACCTTAAACTAGAAACACCGCAGCCTTAGGTGGCCTACACACTCATCAGTTTTCTAATCACGTTCCTAGAATGTCATTTCTTGGCAATTCAGTCCAGGCTACCGACTATCATTATAACTTCTCACACAATTGCACACGGTATCAGTCCTTGTGCACCAATGTTCTTGTTATGTTCTTGTTAAGTCCATCATCACACTCGTCATTTTCATTCCAAGCAAGAATTACGTTCAAAAAATGATTGTGTGTAGCCCGCTTTAGCTACTTCAAGGTACTCCTAGCTAGCTTTTGTTTATATTTTCATTCAAAAGACGCATTGTGGTCAACAAAGGTTTGTGTTTTGCTAAGTTATCAGTGAATGGCAGTACCACTGAATAAACTTGCAGCAGATGAAAGGAACCGCCTGAACAATCACACGTAAGTGAGGGAAATGACTCAATCAGAGAGCCTGCTTGCCCCAAAAATGATGATTGCCCATGTGATGTTCAGCCAGAATGTACAAGATCTCCAGTCTTTAGCTCTGAGCTTAAGTGTCAGGGTTTCCTTTGTTTGGTAAACACAAAAAAACCGACTCATCACCATCAACACCGGCCTGTGATAAGGTTTCCAAATCATTGCCACAAATGCGTAGTTGGAAATTAAATCGAACTGATAGCATAAATGCAGATGTTGTCAACAGACGGCATTATAATACCGTCCAAGGTTTATGACATGCTGGCAAAAAAAAAAACAAAAACGAAACCACATTGCTCAGATAGATAATGACACTCGAGTTTGGTGCGTAAAACTACGTTCTATTGGAGCAGTTGCTTGGGAATAGCCATAATTTATTCAATGCCAGTCGATTACTATTTCCTCTTACACAGAGACCACACCCGGTGGCTGAAAATAAAACCAAAATTTGCTTCTATTCTCACTTGAAGAGCGCCTATAGACACACAGCAGCAGGCTGTCGAAGTGTGCAAATGTAGCCATGAATGCATTCCAATTATAATTAATATGTTTTCGCTCAGACTTTTGGACAGAGAGATAAGTTGGCGGAGCCCACAATGCAAGCTGCTTAATCCTTGTGCATGTCTGTGGCTGGGCAGCTTATTGACTTGATCGTGAGCTTATCGCGGGTCAGTTCTCTTTCCTTGTCTTTATCTGTCAACTCCAATAAGGTGTACTTGCAGTCACTTTTCAGCAGAAATCATTGCTTCATTATAATTCCTAGGTAAATATAGCCCGAGGGAAGGAGAATCGTATGAAGTTGCGATTTGCATACGCACATGCCCTGAGAAGAAAAGCAATTAATGGGAAGCTGTCGACCGAGCACCTAGTGAGGAGTCCAGCAACGGCGCCACACGTATTTACTGCGTCTCTTCTATTATCTGCTTGAGGGAAAAACAAAATTGGATGCCTGATACACTGCGCGATATGTTAATAGGTACATTTCAAAAATGCGATACCACTGAGTGTCGATGACTGTCGATGTTTACACATGAGACTGTGCGCTGATAGACATTTTCTAATTGCTTGTCATCTAGGAGAAACCATCGGAAAGGGTTTTTTTCATTTATTGGGGATTTCCATACTCGTTTCAAGGTGTTTTCATTGATGCACTCATGGATGATTATCACTAATTTATGCCGCACGGTATTCTGAGTGCGTCTCTGTTTGCTTTGGCAGACAGTTTACGGACGGTTATTTGGAAAATAGGGGAGAGGTTCACCTTTCACTTGGCTCATTATTCACTGCTTTAGGGAAAGGAATGGCTGAGAATATGCTTAACAGAACTGGGAAAAGAAGAAGGTGGGCAATCCTAGACGGATGCAGACCGACATGAAGCGATGATCACAGGGATGGGCGTTATGACTATCCTCTGGTCTGAGGGGCTTTAACTGTCCCTAGACGTTTCATGAAGATGAGTCATTCCTGGAGAGAGGAAGAAGTGATGGCACTGCCCACGTGTATTGTGCCAATGGGAAGTACTGTCCAGAAATTCCTGGAAAGAAATTCAATCAAACAGTCAGATGTCCATTAAACCGACCGCGACGTTAACAGGAGAAGTCGAGAGATGAGAGGAGACTTCTGGGAAAGCCCAGAGGCACTGAAAGGAATCATCAGAGATAATGGAGGAAGAGATATTAGTCTTTCCAGTGGAAAGTCCCCAGTCAACCTCAGATTTTGACGGTTGTGCTCTCAAGTCACTCATACTTCTTCATTTTCACTTGTAAGGGGTATAGAGCAACGCAATGGTGTTAGGCGGGAGTAATCAGCTTCGCTCAGCTGACACGTATTCACAGACGCCTGTCTGTGACAAGCTTATAAAAAACGCTGTCAGATGAATCTGAGGGGCAAGAAACGTAGAAGTGGCACATCTCTTCCTCCATTATCTCTGGGAATCATGGAAGAGGGACGGAAAGTACTAAGTGTGACTTGGTCTGGTTCTGTATCTCGAACAGGGGATGGCTAAGATGGCTTTTTTTCTGACAGACTAAGCTATTCCATGTATGCCGACTTAAAACGGCAAAGTTTGAGAAACTTCTTGATAATTGGATTTAAAGGGAAAACTGGAGTCATAAGCACAAAGCGGAGGAGTCTGTGATTTCCATCCAAATTGAGTTTCGACGGCACAGTTAATGGGAGGCCCGAACACCGCCACACAGTTCGCCATACAAATATCACTCCAGGCGGTTCAGCAAAGAATTTAACGCTTCGAATCAACAAAATTTGAATATAGGGTGACACCATGGATCATGCGACAAAATTGCGGGTGTGGTACGCATCTGCATTATCGTTACATTCTGTTGCATTGTAACTGTCACTTGGGAGCGTTTTTTTTAGCATGTTGAAGGAATTTTTCTTTTCATGCGCAACAAGTGGTGCTTGATTGAAGCGCGAACACATTTTCCATTTTGGGCAAATCTCACAAGTGGTGGCGCTACAAGTGGTGCTTTATTAAAACACGAACACACTTCAAGTTTTGGCCAAATCTCACAAAACCAAGTTCTTGTTTTTTTTTTCATTTTATACCCAGAAAGAACAAAAATGTCAGAAAATATCCTCGAAACTTGAATTCACTAAATTGTCGACCCGCCCCAGTAGGGCTTAGTTTAAGAAACAAAGAATGGAGCGTGTTAAAGAAAAAATATTCCTTACTGCCTTTTATCAGTTTGGACCTATCATTTGGACCTAAATGACAGCATTTACAATTATGCTAAGGAATAAATTGTTTGATGCTTAATATGCGTTACATAATGTTTAAATCAAATTTTTGCCAGAATGCCAGCGTTGGCAAAAAATTCAGTTGGATAATATTCGGAAAATGCTGCGCCTTAAGCACAAACCATAGCAGATCTCCGTAAACTTAAGTCACTTTCAGCAATCGAGTTTATAGTGATCATAATATCGAATCGCTCGATTAGGTTATGTTACGCTAACAGTTGTTTATATAGAGGACAGTAATTGATCGTCCTCGACTTCGAACCTGTGAAACAACGCACCAGCGAGCGCCCAAGTTCAAGGTGGCGCACCCAAATGGAGATGAACCTCAACCAACATAAGAGGTTCTTCTGACAAACTGAAGGTATCTAGCCAGCGATCGCGGTAGTTGTAGAAGCTTGTTGATGGGGTTGCCATGGCTGCCTAAGCTTGGACAAAAACCATTAAAATCCCGGACTTTGGAGGACATAATCTACCTTAAAAAAGAGGACAAAATGAAGACAAAAACTAGGCGCATGAACTCAAACAAAAAAGCAGTTTGACATTTATGAAGTGTCAAGAAATGAAGTATGATAGAGATGCCTTCCCTTCTACTTCTCCCCAGCCCCTTAAAATTGTTCACAGCCATTTTTTTTACATCGGTAGATACAGCCAACATTTGCTACCTCTCTTTTTTTATTTCGTTTTCTAAGCCAAATTGACCAATCAGAGATCGGCATTTGCGTTATTTCGTGAATAACTGTCAAAAATTCATGATCAACTGTCAAAAACCCTGTGAAATTCGCCAATGGAGCTGATTGAGCCGTAGAATCAGCTGTGAAGTTAGGCATCTCTATAAAACTTCATTTCTGGTAGACACATAGGAGTCCAAATAAGATCTGTTTCATTTTATGTGTTCCATGAGATTTGTATTGGTATTGGTTCAAAATCCAATTACTAGTTAGAGGGAAAAAATATGACAATTTCTTAAATCGTTGTAGGATCTTCCTCCCCGGAGTTAAAAAGAGGACATATCCTCCACAAAGAGGACGCTTGGCAACCCTACTTGTTGGTTGAGACCCAGATAGACCCTGTTCTCGAGTGTCACACAATGAAGAAGGAGGATCTGTCGTTGTTAACGAACGTAAATGTCTGTTGCTATTGTAAAAGCAGTGAAAAGAAATCCATTCGTTTTCTTTAGTAATCTATATCTCACGTTGTATCCCATCGGTAGATTTGTACTAAAGAGAGATATGATTTTGTACTAAAAAACTTGATGGGCCGTTTTGTGATTGATTGTGAAAATGTGGTGGTCTAATGCTGAATTGAATTTTTGCTTTTCTGACTTTGGAAGAAGGATATAATTTGACCAGACCACAGGATACTTGAACGCAGGTCCAGATGAACTTTTACTGAGACGTCAATAGGTCGTTGCCACTCAGTTTGAAGTGGTTTCGCTCTCAATTTCCAATCGTTCTCAATTTATAAGTGCCCGCTAACAAATTTTACTCGCCCTCAATTTTTGTGTGACAGGAAATAATAATTGTGTGAAAATGAGAAAATGAACACCAAAATGAATTAAATAAACTAAAATACACGCTGTAGTCTTGTTCGCTTTGACAACATCTCATGGGCGGTTTATCAGAAACAGCGAGGTTCCCAGACCCCGAAAATGTATGGCGGAACCTGGTAGGTTCGGAGAACATTTATGAAAACCTTTCGTTCAGTGAGAACGTGGCATTAGAGTAGTGTTTACATCTACCACTCCCCTGTTTACACTTGAATACAATAAGAAGCTCGTTGCATGGGAACCACATGAGTTAAAGAACCTCACGTACCTCACGAATTTCCATTTGCGAATCACTGCTGAACGGAAGCAATC
Source organism: Eristalis tenax (assembly GCA_905231855.2). Lineage (NCBI taxonomy): Eukaryota > Metazoa > Arthropoda > Insecta > Diptera > Syrphidae > Eristalis > Eristalis tenax. The sequence goes on along the minus strand of HG993124.1, from coordinate 38,689,274 downwards.
GCTCAGAAGTGACCAGCTTTGGCACATAGGAGAGGAATTGTGTTTCATCAGAACAACGCCAGGGCACACATATCGATAGAATCTCACCAGAAGGCCCGAGCTTGGTTGGGAGGTACTTCCACATTCATCTTATAGTCCGAACCTAGCACCAAGTTATTACCACCAGTTCCTGTACGATTTTGCTTGTGAAACGAGTCTCGCTTAGTTTGGATCTTGGGGATAAGGGTATTACCATCAAAACGGCGCATATTTGAACATTTGTTAAATACAGCCGTGGCGCTGTGGGCTTTTGCGTCGAGCCTACGTTGGCTAGGTTCAATTCCCGGTAAACGCAAATATAACTCATATGCAGCGTTGAATTTAAAAGTATTTTCGCTGAACAGGGTATCGTAGCCATAATTAAGGCAACACCTTTTCACTTATTATGCACATTCAATCTATCCTTATTGGTGCAACGCTGCCCCTAAAGAACAAATAGAAGACAAGTTTCAATTCAAAAGCCATCGAGCAGCAATTCTTTAAGACTACATGGGCGTATTAATACACTTGGCTGGCGCTGATATGAACTTCTCGAAGTAAGACGCACATCTCCCACACGATGTGATGTCAACTCAACGTTGAATAAGATTTAATTAATTATGACACTAAAAGCTCGCTGATAGGCAACCACTTATCGTCTCATTGTTTTAGATGCAACCACGCACTAGCCGGCATGCCCATGCGCGGACACAGTGACCAGTCCAATGTCGAGCGTAAACCATTTATTTATTGCTTTTCTTTTTTTTAATGAATACCCGTGCCACTGGCCACTGGCACGGGCAATCGACAGAGCGGGCGACAGCGCGGGGAGCACATAAACAAAATTGTTTATTGTTTATTCCTTTTATTTTTAATTCGTTTTTTTTTTTTGGTTCATCGTGCCTAAACATACTTTACGACTACTGGTGTTGACCCACATACAGTTCCGATAACAGCCAGCCAGCGATACCGGTACGCAATTGTAAGACCCACCAAGCCACAAGGTGTTTGGACAAAATTGGAGGGTGTTATTTTTAGTAGAAAAAAAAACCAAAATCAGAAAGAAGCTAATCAAAGCAAGCTGCGACAGCAGGAAGCCAGAAATAAATATGAACGAACTACCTTGACTTATCAGCTGTTGAAGTCACCCCAGACAAATGACCTGATTAGTGGGTTCCAATCGCAGGAATTCAAGTTTCCGCGATAACTGCTGCCTTCTCGACGGACAGTGGCTAGAGCTGGGTGAAGGCCAAGCTGACCGTGCGCTGAGATGAAAATATAACTTTCACTTGTGACGGATGCTAAGATGTGCTTTGGTGCGACGTACGCCTTGTGTCTGGTTTGAAGAGATATGGAAATTTTCCATTGATCACTCAGAGAGTTAAGTTTAGAGATAGTCGATGGGAGGGGGAGAAAACGTGGAACGCAGAGAACTTGATTAGCAGATCCAACGCGTTGCTTTTAATGATGTAATCGCAACACCATCTTACACGATACTCACTTTGAACACTTGGGGAAACACTCAAGGCAATCATAGAAATGACGGATTGAATCAATTAAACTGGCTTTGTTTGTTGCCCTGAAGATGGGTTAATGGGCGCAGGTCTGCGCGAGCGTTCACATGCAAAGAAACCAGTTAGTCTCGGCGGAGAGTTGCGTGAGAAACAGTATCATCTGACGGGAAAGATTAAAAGTGCGGTTTGTCGGTTCTGTTGGAAAGCAAACATGCTGCAATCCATCTGCCCCGTTAAGTAGTTTTGAGTTCGTCGTAAGAAATAGGAACACAACACACACGCAGTAGCTGTGGTGTTCTTATTCTCTGCGAAAGAGGAGCGTTTGACACAGTTTAATGGTTGTTGACTGGCAGATGTTCTTTTTGAGCCGGTTATTCTTAATTCATGAATTTGCTTCACATCGATCGGTATTGACTTCATGATTTAATCTGTATTGAAGGAGAAATTCTCCGGATCGCCCAATAAACGGGCAGTGATTTATTCAACCAATCAGTTCTATGATAGAGGGATCGATTCACTCGAGGGGGCCTTGAGTGCTTTAATCAGAGCTCAACAACATTAGCCTCGAATGTGTTCTGCACCGTCTGGACTGCATTCTGATTTACCAGCTAGAGTCGTGTCGGTTTTTGAACGGCTGGCAGTCTACCGGACAGACAGGCCTTAAGACCCAGCAAAATTATAGAACTGATACACCGTAAGAAACAATTCTCTTGGTTTCGTTAAGTTTCGTTCACTTTTGCTTACTTGTGTGGCACCAAAGAATTCGCTCTGCTCGTTTGTAAATGACAAACGGTGTCGTAGACAGGCATTGTGACCGTATAAACACTCCGCTATGTTTCGTTAGGTTTCGTTAATGTTTACCTACTTGTGTGGTTCTCCCACAAAGTTATATGTAAAGGAAAGATTGTGTTGCAGACAGACATGGACAGGTTCCGTTAAGTTTCGTTCACTTTTTCTCACTTATGTGCGAGAAGAAAATTTCAGAACAAACGGGGAAGACGACGATGCCATACATCACCTCTTCTGTTTGTGGAGTGCCTTCGCTACGCGTAGAAATATACACAACGCACTCGTGTCTTCGATAATTTGGACAAACCTAACAATTGCGCTTAGTTCCAAGCACCAACAGCTTTCATAAGTGAGATTGGCAAACCACGCGGCTAAACATGGGCATATAAGTGTGACTCATGCAATCAACCTCTAGAGCCCAACCTAACCGTCTACTCTCGGATTTCGACATGAACAACAACACATATGAAATCAAAAATGCCTTCTCCTACCAGGTTCGAAAATCTTCTATAGTCCTGGCCGCTGGAAAAATGGTACACATAAAGGGAACCTTATCAAACCTCCAAAATGGTTTAAGTCTCTAAACGCATCCCGAGGCGTCACCACAATTCGCAACACATTAGAATGAAGCTTGGCGCATCGCCACTGTAAGCCTCATAGACCTAGAAGATACTGGCCTCGTAGACTCGCAGACTCTAAAATTAGGTTGTCAATAGTAGACAATAGCATACTCGTTTTCCTGAGAACGACGCTTCATAGGGCTCTCGACGCGAGACCAGTCGCTGGTGATTGATCACCGCAGCCCCCAGTTTTTTCGACGCAAAAATGTTTTAGGTGTTTTAATTTTTCACTCTGGGGAGATTGGTGAGAACGTGTAACAGATTAGGGAGAACGTGTATTCCCCGAAAGTGGCTGCCACGGAATAAGAAATTCCCTCATTCAACTCAGAGCTCCGTGAGGTCATTCGAATCCCCATAAGCTATTTTCTAGAACTTCTAATCATCGTAAAACTAGTTATGGCCACAACCATTAACCAAGCCAGACGATAGCCACCAGTTCCTCACATCCTTTCATACTCGTCTAAAATTCACAATCACTTCAGCTTCAGTCTCACCACAGGCGTGGCGCACATCTACCCCACCTTTCAATCGTTCACGTCAATCCCGATATCTGAAGACCATATTTTTACCCCGCGGGCAATTACTTGAACGTAATCATTTCAGAACTTCGCTTGGGGTTTATTGCAACCGTTCATTGATACGAAAATCGACTCAATGCAGCTGTAGTGAGCAAACAGCGATAATAGACCCGAGAAATTGTGCAAATTACAAGTCGAAATACCACAGCCATATGGCAATGACACGACACAGACATCTAGACTATGCAAGTGACAGCTGCTTTGCTATGAACTGACACGTATATGAATATGTCATAAGGGACACTCCGACAATGGACACAATTAATAATGCATTCCCCCTATGCACTCAATAATAACAGTGCTCATTACTGATACACTGTGCATGACCGAGAGAATTAATAAAGCCGTTGTTCTCCCCAGTGAAGTGTGCGTTTGGATCCAATAAAAGATAATATTCATGCATTCAGTGGCACTAAGCTCAAGTTCAATTTAAAGGCAAAAATAAGCACGAAATGCCCTAATTGGCAAACTTTTTTCCTCCTCTTCTTCGCAAAAGACACTAATTGAGCAAAACAAAATGTTTAAATGTTAATAACAATCCCGTACTCGAAAATAATTAGCTGTGCTATGCATCAATTAACATGCGATGATGTGCGTTGCGATAATTACGACAGACTGCCCCCAACGGACGGGGTGTTCTGTCAATTTACGCACCGTACTCGCAGTCTCTGTATCTTGGTCGGTTGATAGAAAAAAAGCCTAGTTTTTGTGTCCACAGGCTTACACGCGTCGCTCGCATTTATCGCTGATGGGCTATAATTTGTAAATTGAGAGGTTATGTGCGGATTACGGGGGTGTTTTTTTTTTGTTTTGTTTTTGCTCATCGGAGGTTATGGTCGGTTTGCTTGTTTGGCTGTTAATGAACTGATGTCAGCACTCAACCATGACGGTTGTTGTAGTCGCACTTATCGAATGGAAGATACGTCATGTTCCCTGCTTGGTGTGTTGACCCGGTCACTGGTTTCCAATATGTTTCACAACAATTGTGCGCACAGTCCTTCGGGGGATATACTTTGATGTGTTGGGTGGGCTAGATAGGTTGAGGCTCCCTAAAACGGTCAAATTGACTTTATACAGCACACTGATTGGGACTGGAGCACTGCTGTACAACGCAGGGGGGCTTGGGTAATTTCCATCAACATCCTTGGTCTCTTCCAGGACCAAGTTCTACGAGCGATCTTTAGTCTTTTTAGCCTTGATGACGTCTGGAGGAGAAGATTCAAGAAACACGGGAATTACGGCGGCTTCATTGTAGCCAGGCGCGTGGACAATAAAAGAGTGTGCTTAGATTTCGAGCCTGTGGAGTACAGGGTGATGGACTTAACTAGTAAGCCAGAGATCCAGGTAGCTTGAGAGGGTTGCTGGTTGAGGCTCAGATTTAACGTGGATGGGCCATACAAGGGGGGGGGATGCACGTTGTCCATACATGATCCATTATCCACAAGTGGGGGAACATTTGGATAAATGGAAGACGACTTGCGACTGTCAGCACACTTAGGTTGGCTAAGTCGTGGAAAGGTGGGAACCCAGGTGGACCCCTGGCCAAGTATAGAGAAGGTGTGGGATAATTTCAAACTCCTCCTCATTAATGCAGTTTTCTGCAGACTTTCTCTTAGTCGTGTGACATGTCACTGTGACAAATTCGTACTGTTTTGGTCACTTGTGACAAACTTGTCCTCAATTAGTGACATTAATTGATGGCGAAATTGTCACTGTGACATGTGAGAGATTAAGGGTGTTTCTAACCAAAAAAACCAGTAAACACATATTCTTTTTCTTATCTTTTCAGTGACATATGCCGCTTGGAGAGTTTGTGGTCCAGTGTGAGTCAGACCACATTGGAGGGTGCCATACCTCCTCCAACATTCTACTTACCTGTAGCAGTAGCAGTAGTTTGGTTGCTGCATGTCTGACTTGCTCGTCCAGTTCACATTCACCTGAAATGTCTCTATGGCCTGACACGCAAAGACAAACGACAGCATGCTGAAAGCTGTCCCAGACCGATTGCCCTTATGCCTTATGAACTTTTTAAAAATGCCTGATATCACGACTGGATAATACACTCCACAAAAACCATGATGAATGGCCACACTCTCCGCCGGAACCTGGCTAAAGGCCGACGGGGATTCAAAAAGATTTTCAAAAAGGGCCAGAGTGGTCAGAGCAAGTCATCACTCCACCCAACTCAAGATCAGGAATTTTGCCACTGGCCAAACTTGATCTATGGCCGAACGTTTTAAACTCCAAATACTGAGTTCTTCTCAATTTGCTGCAACCCCAATTGTATTTAGCATTTTTTTTTTGTTTGCTTACAGATGATGGAACAAAACCAGGAAGAGACGGCATCTCAACATGGACTTATCATCTTCCCGGACAAATTGACATTTTACACAAAATTGGTAAATTACGGTCACGCATCGTGTCCCTCCACAGTTGTCCACGTGTCCACCATGTGATTCTGACACACATTCATAACCCAACACAGATCAGAATTCAAATTAAACAAACACGTGTTTCACATAAGCGAAGAAAACAATCACTTTAACTGAGCAACTTGATGTCACCAGAGCATACCACAACTGACCCAAATTCGTGCGAGTATTTGAAATGCTTCATATTTCTATTTTTAACGCGTGTCATAAGGACACCCTCAACCCAAGGAATACCCCGCAGAGAATAAGACGATCGAATAGCAGATGTGTGTGTGGGTGATGTGTTCCGTCACAGGAGACAAAACAAATCTCAAATCTGTCATTGAGTTTTGTTGCATAGCAAGTTCAGTGACGTTGAAGTGGAGAAGATTACACCGAACACGTGTCAGCTGTACGTTATCTGTGTAAAGAAAGACCAGAAAGCAAGCACTTGTTTTTTCTCTAATTTGAACACGTTCGATGACAGACGACAAGTTTGTTTACACACTTCAAATTGACGAACTTACCAAACTGACTTGAATGACGTTCAAATAATGATCATGCACAGGTGTAAGGCCGAGAATGTGGACAAGTATCGTCAACGACTGAGTGGATGAGGTGAACAACTCAGGAACGGCTGAGGCTTATTTGGGTTGAGACTACGTCATGTCTGGTAGTCATAAGGAATTTGTTTGGTATTTAAAGTCAATAAAATATGCATTTATTGTATGAGACGCACTTGTTGCAAATAATTCTTTTGTTTGAATTTAGCTGAAAGAGAGGAATTAGGGTTGACTATTATTGACAGATTGTGTGTCCAGCTTTCTATGGTTGGCAATAACTGAATCACGGGCACAACCGATGGCTAAGTGGGAGAACTTTTAGACACAACGTCACTTGTACGTAGATCCGTTGAAGAATTCAACAAAACAAATTTTTAACCCACAAAACTGTTCCAAAAGTTTGCTTCAATCACAAATTCAACAAGTCACGGCCGTTATTGGCACCATATTTTGTAAATTTTGGCACGAAGTCTCGAGTTCCTCTGGGAAGGCATTTTAAGGAGGCATCTGACAGATGGGTGGATCGCCGTAGCGCGGCTTACTTACTCACAGATGGGAGGGCATAAGGCATGGAAACGATAACTTGGTATTCACACCCATAAACGCTGCTTTTACACCGTGACGTGTGATTGGTCCTCTCCTTCAAATGCGTTTAACGTGCGATATGTCGATTGCAGACGACATCTCCGAATAATCGAATAAATCATTACAGATCCTATTGAATGAAGAGACTCCCAACAATAATGGAAGAAGCAATCGAGCGAATGCCCACAAGTGATACATTGTGACGGTAAAGGGCCAACTAAGCGCATGAGTTAGTGTGAAACGCACCTGGGTGAGTGGGCGAATATACTCACTCGCATGAGCCAACCTATATTGTCGTGGACTAACGCTTCGATTCGATTTGTTAAGGATTATGTGAATTTGGCAGTTGGCATATTCCGTGCACAAACCACACAAATGATTAAGCATGACCTAGTGCTGGGACCCAGTGAAAATTGGGGAAATGATTTTGTATTTGGCTAGTGACGAATCATTTCGTTAAAGTTTTGACACTAGTTCATGTACGCTCATGCGCATTATGGTTGAGCCTTAATGACCTTTCGTTGAGTTTCGTCCAATTTTGCTTGCATAAAGCGAAATCAAACGAACTGTACGTAAACTTTAAATGGTCGGATACAACGCGCATAAGCAAGCATGAGCCAGCGTCAAATTTTAACGGCATGTTTCGTCATGTTTGCACAAGACACTGTGTGTATACACGAATTATAATTCAATATCGGCTGATTTGCCCATTTTTCCTATTTTCCAAATTCGCATGTGCGCGGTGCGTTTCAGAGAACACTACCTCATGCTCAATGTTTCGTTAACATTGCTATGGCTGTGTGTCTTCTGCCAAATTCGCATATGCTTAACGTAATGTTCGCAAATCGTTCGTAGCCTACAATTATATGATTTGGCTCATGTGGGTGGGGGTATGCGCCCACTCACGCTCACTCGTGCTCGCTCATGCGCATTATATTTGTCGCTTAAGGATGGATGGAGTTCATATGCTCCATAACCTCCTAATAGCAATTACGAACATGTCGAAAATTGATGACACTGGCAACTTTAATCATCGGATTCTGACATAAACGACACTCTGCTTAAGTCAATGTGATGGTTGAGTAAGATACACTTTGGAGGAAATCAAATGATTTCTTTAACATACAATTTTAAGTATAAGTTAACGAAAAAATGTCCTCGCATCTCATTACAGCAACATCACAAGTAATTCATCCTCTTTCTACAACTCGTTGGTGCACTAAAATATCCTCACATTACATTAAAGGATTTTTGCAACACTCACCCGTTAAAAAAACGCATTTTGCCATTTAAACAACAGAGCAAGCAACATCACAGGTAATTCATCTCGTTTCTACAACTCGTTGGTGCACTAATCAAAAATCCACCACATTCACACGGGCATTGACAACCATCTGGTTTGTGACTGGAACTCCAAAGCCGTCCCTCGTCATCTGCACCCTTCAGTGTGCGAAAAAGTTGAATGGCATTAAGTTAACGCCGAATTCAATAATCAATCGGAATTATAATTCAAATCACAAGGGAAGACAAAAACTAACTTGAGCTTGTCACTGACCGGTTTTTGTTTCTTTTGAACCTTACATTCACTTGCTTTATGAGTTCCAGCTAAATGAGCTTTCGATGGCTTCGACTTCGCCGAGCAGACGCGCGTTAGGCGTTAGGCGGCACTCATTCAGTCCTGACCTAGCTTCTTCCTCTTTGACGAGTAAAACAACGACGGCAGATGTTGGCGACGGATTAAATCAAAGATCTTGTTTATAAGGCACGTCTTCCTGTTTCTTTGAACACAGAGTTGGTTCAATACCAGCTTACACGCTGTAGTGTGGCGCTATGTGCTTCAAACCGGAATGGGGGAACGATTCCAAGGGGCTTCTTGAAGGAGGGCACTTATCGCGGATACACTCCTCTCAGCAAATTGTACGAATACGTCAATCAATCGCTTAGTTCTTTAAGCAATTCGAACCGAAGAACTCGAACAATCACACGCTCAGAGTTTCATGAAGCACTCTCGACTGCCGCATTTTGCAGTCGAAGTTCTGAGAGGTTTTACACTCTCTCGTATCTCTCGCAGAACTCAAGTGGCCCTTCTTGGTGCTCTTTACATTATTAACTAGTTATGAAATTGATGATTCAATTGAGTATCCCTTTTCTGCATCGTTTTCAAGTTCGGACGGAATCGAAGCCATTTGGAGTGTTCCCACAATTGTTTGCATACACAGCAACAAGAATGCGATGTATTCGTTTTGAGAACATCCCTGTAATGAAACATCTACTACAATTGCAGTGCGATATTAACCTTACCTCCGTCAATTGGTCTTAGCCTTTAACCAAACTCATTTCGAAATGAAATGCATTCCCTGTGTTTGTTTAATGGGTAATTCATGGATTGGATCTTGGTTAGAGAAAGTTTACCCTTAGCTTGATGTGCTCTCTCCTCAATCCGTGTACAGGGAGGGACGTGTTCAATGCTTATAAACGCCGATGGCATCTTTAGCCCCTTTCTTACCGACCAAGTGTTTGTTTTGAAGACACCGTGCAGACTTTAATCTTTGCTCTTGGAATCGTCATTTACTTCTCAGCAAAAAGTGAATCTGTTACCATCTAGTCTAATTGCAGTCTCAACGCTGTTAATCAACTTGTTTACATCTGTGAAACAACTGCAATTAACTTTTCAAATCACTTTCACGAACTACTTTCTAATTGTTGTTTCGTCATATATGTCGTCAATCGCTTTCGTTTGAACCTTAAACATCTCATCAATCTCACGCAGTCTTACAGGGTTCATAAAATAAGCAATTTAAATTCCCAGTCATCCTCTAGACCTTCCTGACCAAGGCACATCGATGATTTTTGGTGACTACAAGTAGACTTCACTATGATTCTATGTCTCGACTTGCTTCAACGGTTAAGGCGTCGGCGGCTGCCTGGGAGACCTTGTGAGGTATCAGAATTACTTCAGAACACGAACAAAATTCGTTTCACGGTATCATCACATCGTCACTCACTCCCACACTGAAAATACGATACGACACTTCTCAACTTGCCGGTCAACGGAGACAGAAAATAGTAAAAACATTAGCACGCACAAAACAAATACTTGCTGGAAACTAACCGATGGCCTTGGGTAGCCTGTTAGCAGTCGAATATTTATATTTTATTTTGAGACGTGACACGTTTTGCCAACTTTGTGCGTAGTTTTTAGAGCATTGAAGTGATTTGCGACTCGGTTGCTGTGAGACGTTTAACTCGTCCGGAGTTGATACTCAATGGGGCCGGGACTTAGTTAATCTCTCTTGATAGCTTCTTCAGCGAAGTTTCAGTGGGAAGTTAGCATCAACGTCGGCTTATACAATTTTATTAGCAATTATAGACAAATAGCGAGGCAACCCATCGGAACGGAAACTTTTACGATTCCATATGAATCGGAAGATTTTTGCTTCGAAGTAACATTCCGCACAGCTGATCGGAAATGTTTTCCGACAAAATGTAACGCAACGCGTTCGTATCTCTCGTTATTTGACAAACATTCGTGTCAGCCAAACGTCAGTTCTGTCAGATAATCTCCGCAAAGAATTTATGGCAGAGCATTGTACAACGAAGTATGCCTTGCGGAACAGTTTCCATACCGAACGTCTACCTCGCTAAGACAGAATCCCTTCTTATTCCTTTCAACCCAATAAAGACGGCACTTACATTAAACAACTCGTGTCAAAATAATGTACGCAGCGCATTTCACACGTGCTGGATCCGACGCTCTGTCATAATCTCATTTAGCAGATCAGAAATTAACATGATTGTAAAGACTTGAATTTGCGTAATTGAAAGACTCGCCCCAGAAAAGGCTTGATACGGTCGCCGCAGAGCTGCGCAGAGATGTTTTAATTAATTAATTCTTCCCCGACGAAGAAATTGATGTGAAATATTTGCATGATGTGGGTACGACTCTGACGCTAAGCATGAGATTTTGTGACGCCTTCTTTTTCAGAGTTGTATTGAGGGTTATGGACTCATGTTGAGCATAGGAAGGGATTTCTTCTAGAGTACTCTCTCAGAGCCAGTTTGTGTTAGGAATCCGAAAATGAGAGAGGGGATAGTAGGTGCTTGCCCAGATATCCTTTGTCTTTTGTGGGCTAGTACCTCACAAAATCCTAGCACATGTTTTGGAATTTTATTAGATTCACCCCAGAAACTGCAGACCTTCGGGACCTTTTTCCAGTTCCTAACTCCAGTTTCCTTAGGTGGTCCCTGAGTCAGCGTTCTGCCTTTTAGGATACTGGGGGTTGTTTGTGGTTGTGGTGGCTTTTTGACTAGTCAGTCGAAGTGTGTCGATGTAGTGCACCTATCTTCTTCTATCCCTTTAGCTGTTCTCATCATAGTTTTGTTTCCATATTCTGCAACTAATAGGTGCAAGGGAGTCAGCTCCAAAAGCATCTCCATGGGCAGCAGTTGGGCAAGTTCCCTTGGCCTCTACAATAGAGAGGTATGCCAGCCTTTGAAGTTTGTTGGGATTTCCTTCGCGCTTATCAGGTTGTGCGTAAGCTGTAAGAGACCTTTTGACATCTGTTATACACATGATGCATTACGCTTCGCATATATTTGTGGATGAATAGTATTTGGAGTGGAGGTGGAGAATAATTGAGGAATTTCCAGCAAGAATCATGACAAAATAAACCGAAAATGTTGCAAGTCCCAGCTCTTCTTCTTTCGAAGCATTGACAATACTTCGAGAGAACACGTGTCAAGAAAACCTTCTGAAACTTCGCCCCTCGGAGTTAGTACAAAACTTTCGATCCCATCCACTCCATGAGAACACTGGCACACCCAGCACGAGTGGTTGCTGTAGAAGATAGCCCAGGTCCGCGTTCATTAGGAAATATTCACCAATCGCCCTTATTTTCTTAGTCTTGCAACTGTGACAAATTTGTACTGCCTTGGTCACTTTATGAGACATTTAAGTGACTAATTGACTTATTGAATATACATGTGACACGACTAAGAGAATAAGGGGCAGTAGTACATACCCACATATTTCCAAATATAGCGTCGTGTTAAGGATAGTGAACGCGGACCAGGCTAAAGCATACAGTAAAACCTTCCTCATTCGAACTCTCGAACGCTGCATTAATTCGAACACCAAATCTTGCACGTTACCAAATCTTGCACGTCACTATCTACGCAAGTGTAACTTGTTTGTGTTTTGCTAAAAAGACTTCATTTTGAATTACAGTGCATCCTTGATTATCGCAACTAATAGAAACTGGGGTAGTTGCAGATATCGAGTTTCTCTCTTTATATAAAAAAGTTTCATACATTTTCGTGGTTTCGAAACCTCGCGCTTTTGGCGAAAGCTGGTTGAAACCCCCTTAAGAGAGGTAGTCAAACCGAACAAGCCTTTGACGCTATCATATTTTGGTGTTAATTTTCTAATTTTCTAATTTTCTCATTTTCTCTCTCTCTCTTTCTATCTCTCTATCTATCTATCTCTCTCTTTCTCTCTCTCTCTCTCTCTCTCTCTCTCTCTCTCTCTCTCTATCTATCTCTCTCTGTCTTTCTCTCTATATCTATCTCTATCTCTCTCTCTTTCTCTCTCTTTCTCTCTCTATCTATCTCTCTCTCTTTCTCTCTCTTTCTCTCTTTCTCTCTCTCTCTCTCTTTTTTTTTTTAATGTACTCAACACTATTGATTCCTGTCAACAAGCAGCTGATTGAATGACATTTGAAAACACTTTGAATTCTACGGAAACGGCTTACTGAGGTTTCTGCTAAACTTTCGGTGGGAACATTGCATAACACTCGATTACAAACCCAGAGTTTTTTTGTAATTGTTAAATGCCTTTGAGTTTTTAAAGAGACCACAGATCTGCAAACGCAAAGCCCTTTGAACTCAGTGTATATGCGAATCACACTGAGAAAACCCTACCACTGTGCAGGTTATTTGTTGCAGTGAGGTTGGATAAAGTTGCAATGTATCTTTCCCCTCCTTTCATATCCCTTCCACATAACATTAGCACCATCAATTTGAGAAATGTTGTACGCAATTTAAGGATTGCCCAGTCTTTTCTCGAAATAGGGTGAAACCTTTATCGAAGTTCCTTACTCACTGACCTGTTCTGAACACAAAGGATTCGAGCACCTCTTCTAAAACCCTCAAATAGAAGAGCCACAATCTCCATCGCAATCTGAACCAAAGGAACGTATAGCAGCAACTGAAAACTTGACATCACCACTCGACCAACTTGAAATTCATAACCGCTCTAACTTCCACCAAACACTTGTCCAATAAACAATGACACTCTTGAGCACTCAACCGCCTCTTCCGCGATGTGCAAATAACGAATTCCAAACAGCTTCATTCACTAGCAGCTGACGTTGTGTGCTTGTGAAGAAGTTGTCTGAATCTGCGTATTCAATCTGAGTGCTTGGAAATTATTCAACACTCCATTTATTTATTCGATTCATGGTGCACTTCATGCTAAGACACCTTTGATGACAGACAAAAACTCTCAATCAGTATTTTATGACAGTTGTTGATCTGTCAAAGCAATCTGGCAATTGCTGGCAGATAGGACGGAGACAACTGATTAGATTTCACTTGTCTACAACCGATAAACCCTCACCAACCCTCTGCGGAAGGTAATAAAGGAAATGTTTGTAACAAATGAAATACAGCACTGACTATTTCAGCATCTTGTACCCATGCACTGTGTCCTCCATTGAGAAGAACAAGTCCTCACAATCACCAAAAACAGGCAATATGTGTGTTTCCTTTGCGTTCCCCCGTCGCACACCATAAGCAAATGCACTCAAGTTCTCCACACCCGCTACATTTGGAAACTGTCCAACGACAGGCTGTAAACCGTTCATTCCACAATAGTCGCTGATGGAAGTACTTGAGCAATGTTTACCACGTGTCTTCATCAAGGCCATAAATCCCACGCGAATGATTTTTTGAAGCAAGCACAAATGTTGGTAAATTGAAGCTGTAACACCACGTGTCCATGACACTACTCGTAGATAGAGCACAACAAACACAGTCTAATGAAGAGATATATTTTCACACGGACGTACTCAAAGTATGTCGAATCTTGTTTGCTATCTACGAGAACGTATGTATGCCTGTATCTAGACGGAAGCAGCCCGCATATATATGCGCAATTAATGTAAACACCGTCAACACTCAATCCACTCCAAGCTGTTGTTTTCATTTTGAACTTAATCAGACGCACGAATATTAGCAAGCGCCAATCCATGTACGGCGGCCTCACACATTCCACACTCAATGCGAGACAAAGCAAACAAATTCCAAACATTTACACTACGTAGGTATGCATGTTTTTTTTTAGCCAAAAATAGCCTTGAAGTGGCAATTTCATAAGCCCCATTCCATTCGTATTGCTGCGCCTCCTGCGAGGAACTTTTCCCATATCTCCTGTGCTGTCAGTGTCTAAATATACGGATATGTTCACGAAATACTTGAGAATGGATACTCCTCTGTATACGCGTTCTAAATAAGTAAATAGGTCACCCTACGCCAAGTCTAGCTGGAGCGCGCGTGTAACGAACCGCCGACGTACCCGCCAGCAAAATAAATAAAATATTCCAGAAAACAACAAGTCACTCAAAACAACAAAGGTGCGCCCCCCAAAAAAAAGCCTGGCAATTTTTGCTGGGTGCATTTGAAGAAATGAAAACCTCCTCTCGAAAATGATTGTGCATTTTTGTGTGTGTCTTTCCTTTGCATGTGCACGCTCAGCACGTATCGGAAATGAAAAATATTTTGAATTACGTTCCACGTTGTCTGTCGCGAGAGACGTAGTTATGTATGTCAAGTTTGCGTTTTTTTGCTTTTGTATTCAATTCCAAATCGAAATCTACGCGATAAGAGCAGAGTCTAGAGTCTAGCATTAACTGGCATTAAATCGCAAACAACGACACACTCGATGTATCAGTTTTCGATTTCGAAAGGTAAAAGTATAACGACGCATTATGAAATTATTCCGTACTGTAAACATGTGGTCTTGATGCCTCGTCGTAGTCGTTGTCGTTGCTGAATCAGGTTTTGCTTCATGCCACGTTGGAATAATTATCCTTATCGAAAGCAATTTTCCCCTAATCACACACCTAGGATACAGCTGGATATGACGAACTGTGTGTTTAAACTGCATCAGCACGGTCGGAAGAGTTAAGTGAAAGTTACTGAATGATTTGGTCTGGTTAAACGGCCACACGATTTCCTTCGACACAAATTGTCCATATTCAATCTTTACCTCTCTCTCTCTCTCTCTTCAGCAGCTAATGATTATTCATCGACAAAACAAAACAAACCAGACCAGACCGTGCCGCTGAACAGTGAACAAAGAAATATCAAAGTTTGTGCTGCTGACTGAGACTGACTCGTAGCGTCTACGTTTGTGTTTGTCTAATGGCGTGTGAATTGACAGATTGGTGGTGGTGTCGTAGGAGACACAGAAATGTGACTACATCTGACAAGTGCATGATACCGACGACACCTACAATGTCCGATTGCGATTGTAATTTGACTGACAGAGAAACGAGTACCTACCTAACACCAGTAACAGACCCCCAAACCCGATCACAGCAGACTGTGGCCAACACAACCCAAAAATGACACTAAAAGAGGAAAACATTAAACGCCATAAAAAATGAACATGGACAAAACCTCAAAGAACAAAACGACCAAGACGTCCGTGACGTAAATGGAGTGGGAAAATACACTAAATGTGCAGTGACTCAGAGTCGCACCACGTCAAGTGTAAATTTACATTTCGATGGCCTGTTCGCTTTGGTGTCTGTCAGCCAGCAGTCAAAGGTTGATCGGTAAAAGGTGCAGAGTTTATTGTGTCTGGCAACGTCAGGCAAGTGAAGCGATGCATCTCGAGGAGATATTGATTCATCTCAGCTTTTGCAGCGACAGAGAGTCGTAAAATAGACAGTCGTTAAAAATACAGGCCGTGTAGGGTAATTAAAATATTTTTGATTCTCTTGTTTTGTTCAACGATTTATTCTTGACTTCAGTGGGGGGAAAGTCACTAGTAAATTTCACAATTTAAGTGAAGTGAAACGGGTTTCCGAGGGCCTATGTTTTAAATGAATAAAACTCAAAAACCGGTGGTCAGTTTGTTGATTTTTAATAGTTTCTATGAACGAAGTCATGTAACGCACGGCAATACACCAGATTGCATCATCTTCAACTGAAAGATGCGATAATTCATCACACGAATCAAAACAATCATCCAAAGAATGAATGAAAATCACTTAACCGGTTGACATAGAGAACATTGCAGAACCTTATGAAAAAAATGCAAACAGTACAGAAATAGACACTCATTAAGAACGAGACTTATCTGCGCTAGAGTTGAATGTACTATTTCAAGCATTTTAGGAAGGAGGAAGAACGATAAGAGCAAACAACGTGGACTAATTTACTTTGGCTAGAATACAATGAGAACAAATTTCTGTGGCGCAACCAATGAAACACGAAGAACCTCAAACACAGCGAGTGATCTAAAAACTTTCCAACTTATTGTGATCACTCTTCGCTGAATCATGCCCGAAGTGCGACCGTGGGGGAAATGTGGGGGACTTGGAAAAAGAATTAATTTTATTGACAGAGTAGTGGACAGTAGTCTCTACGAATATGGACAGCCCCAAAAGATGGGAAGGTTAATTTTGGTTGACCATTGTGACTGTACACCTCATTAATGACAAATGACATTTAGAAGTGTCAGAAGTTGATGACAGAAAATAGTCGCGATTTATGGCGCACATGGAATGAATGTCTGTACAGTCGATGTTTGATAAAAGAACTAAAAACGGATTCTTCATAAATAGCTACTTAATCCGTGCCCATCAGCCCATCAGCTTTTATTCGAAGTGTTTCGCCATATTTTTCCGAAATGTGGCAACGCTACACACACTTCCAACAGCAAAAGGCACACAAATGTAAACAGAAAATTTAATGTAATTCATTTGGGCTAGAATAACATTATTTCAATTTTTGCTGGTGCATCTTTAATTTTATAACAAGTGCTTTCAATGCAGGTGTCAATTTAGAGACAAGTAGGCGAGCAGAATAAACATTTCCATATTTAATTTATTCGTACGTTTCTCTCTCTTCTCTCCAGCAAAGTCGGGTCAAGAATTCACACTTTCACGTAGCTAGACTCTAGCTAGAGGCACCATTTTTTGTTGACATTTGAGTTCACATTATAGAGACTCTACTGTATGCAAAAACTTTGAAGAACAATGAGTTTGAATGGAGGATAAGATGATTTATTTGAATTGGGCGAATAGGTTTACTGGTACGATTAACGACGATTAACAACATACTAAAGAGTAGCATGAACATACGCTATTACAATATAGACCATTGCATTTGAGACAGTAACTTCGAAGAGTCTGTATATGTAAAATAGTACAAATTGGAGAAAATCCGGAAAACTCTCTCCACATTCCAGGTGGATCCAGAACTTCTATCTGCGTAAGAGAGCATATTTTCCAATCAGAGTTGTTGCTGACTCGTTGAAATCAGAAGCAAAAGAAAATAAATGGTTCGAAGTTTGACAATCAACGCATGAGGGAGCATGAGTAGTGTCAAACGCGCATGGTTGAATGAGCGAATATAACGACCCGTATGAGGCAACCTATATAGTCGCCTACGAACGATTGCGAACATTTAGTTAAGCGTATGTGACACTAGCTCGTGTACACTCATGTGCATTATAGTTGAGCTTTAAGCATTCAAACTTAAAGAGAAATCACTTAACGAAAGCAAAAACGTCAAAAATCTTAAAAAGCGTTCTCATTACCGGTTTGCTGTATGGTTGTCAAGGAAATCTAAGCGACAAAGCTCTGTGACCACTCCTATCGGTGCATTGGCAAATGCGATAAGGCTTAAGGTGCTCAAAAAACAAAGCAGTCTTATTTCACCACTTCTCCAAATCGACGGTTAAAATGCATCGCGTTGGACTTTTTGATATTATGACGGGAATACATTTCTTTTCCAGAAGCAAATACAACGCGCATATCTGAGATGAACAAGATGGCAAACAAATTAACTTAATTTATTAATTTCCTCAAATAACGTCGGTGTGTGTTCACCAGAAGTCATGAATTATGAATTAGAAGCATTAAATTTGCGTAGATCTTCAAGGAAAATTGATTTAAGGTGTCATGAATAGGCCCGTAGCAGAGAAGTTACGTACCGGACTACTCTTGGTCTAAACACTCGTTACAAGCTACTTTCGTTGAAATTGGTTCCGTATAAAGTGTCTTTCTTGGTAACGTACTTTAGCAAACACTTTGCATTGGATTGTTACGTGTTACAACATGAAACATCATTAAAGACAAGTAACGAAACCGTATGAGAACTGATTTTATGACGAAATACAACGAAGGCATATGATTCGCTACAGCTTAAGGAACAGCTTTAATCGAGAGAAAAATTCATCACGACTTCCAAGACATGCTTTGAACCAAGACGAGGTGGTTGCACCAAGTCCTACAACACGCCTGGTCCCCCTTGGGCATAACTCCGTATGAGATAGAATCGATGGCGGAGAAACGAGTGGCCTGGAGATCTCTCGTTCAAACTTGTCCCCCGTGACACCATTAGTGGATCATGTGGGTCAAAAGATGGTGATGAAGAAGACATTTACATACTTCTACTGCAGCCTAAGTTATCGCTTTAACAGTACACCACAAAAAATTGTCGTATCAGAGAGTTTATACTAAATTGACGACTTTTGGTGTCAGCTTGATAAAGAGTCGATGGGTTGATAACTTGGACTGTAGTATCATAGATTGTTGGTGGAAATATTTTGAATGAGGGAGTTCTCCTATCATAAGGAAGTTGGTTGCTTTACTTTCCTTTCCCTATTCAATATTTCAACGACGACGATTATTATAAAATTTTAAAAAATTGTACAATCAATGCGAAATTTATGGAGAACATAACATGCGTTGTGGTATTTTCTATAGTATGGAGTGGGCCTACAGTTTTATATGAATTGTGAATGAATGTCGCATCAATATCTGCTAGAATATGCGTGTTTTAGTGAGAACTCAGTACTCAGCTCAGCATTGTTACTCAATAAAACGCACATCTTCCCACTTTATTTGTTTGTGTCAAAAGTTTTGTGTCTTTACTTTCGTGGCATTAGATGTAAAAATACAAATAGAGTGCCTCTATAGGTCATTTCTTGTCAAATGTGTTTTATAAGTTAGTACAAAAATGGTTTTATTCACTAGAAGCGTTTACACATTGAATAAAGCATGAATAACAAATTTTTGTACGTTATCCTATGCCGAGAATTAGAACACCAATGCCGACAATTCTGGTGTATATTCAAAAAGTGTTGTCAGCGGCTTTTGTGATTGAGTGATGTTAACTGAATCGTAGGTGAGGCACCGCCTGTGATTGAGTTTCTTCAACGCGATCTAGTCGGTGTTGACTGCCAAATAATACACGCCTACTCGTGTCCACTATGTTTCATTGCGAGTTTGAGCAATTGACAGATTTTGATGCACAAAATGTACACATACTAATTTGGCGGCCGTGGCGTTGTTGGTATGAGCCATACTCACCTGGTTCCGATTCCAGGCCGGTACGACCAAAAATAATGTTCACGGTCCCACCTCTTTCACTCACTGTCACAGTCACTAATACTGTTTAGAAGAACTGCTCAAATTGGCCGTTCAGAGTTGGCCCTTCCACTCGTGAGAGAACGATAGCATGCACAACACGATTGATTGCTGAGAAGTTAGGCCTTGATTGTTGTTCCTTAGTGGCAACGAAGAAGGACCTTATAATTCTGTTACATGCAATGGTGTCTTTGTTTTTCACATTTTTGTAAAAATCCAAGTGAAAAAATCTCAACTATCATTGGCGTTATGGAAGACTAATCGAAGCTATCTTCAAAGGTGTATTTTATGCACGACGAAGTGAAGGCGTGCGCAAGACAATTTCGTATTGATGGCAGTAAGTCAGGCTTCAGCTCAGGCTCAGACCAACCAAGGCTAGCTAAAGTGTCATGGTTTACCAAATTAAAATATAACTCCAAACATATGCACATCAAATCGTATAAAGTCATTCCTCAAGATGAAAATCTAAAATCCCACCGCATCTTGCACACACAAAAATTATAAATCAACTGTTATTCTTCAGTTATTATATACCTACAATGAATGACTGTCAAGAAGAATATCAGATGTGTAAACAGACACCGCTCACACCGGCACGGCGAACACACTTGAACTCAAATTGCACCATACCGGCAATCCATACTTCCACACGTGTCATGTGTAATCAAAAACCGACAAAATAAATGAATGAGCCACACAGGCAAGTGCAGCAAAAAAAAGTTACAAACAAAACAGTCTTAAAAGGCCATGAACCCTAACCAAGGACTCTGAACAAAGAACCAGATCAAAGTGATGGAATGTGAAGAAAATGCAAGAGCAAAGAGATAGTTTGTGTGGTACATTCGACTGTCAATGACGGGGAAGTTGGGGCTGAGGCGGAGCGATTTTACAAAACCCTACATACATCGTCGGTTACTCATTTCCAGAGAACTCTTTAACAAACACTTCAATCCACATCCAGGTCAGGCGAAAAGCACAGACGTGTGCAAATTTTAGGCGTCATAGTTAACACATCATCCATAAAATGACGCAGATTGACTGTCCGGATGACAAAGGAAATACGAAAAAGAATTGTGGACCTTTTTTATTCTCCCCCAAACGAAGCACTCCGAATCACTGTAGTTCCATATGTTTCTGGTGTTTCTTTGCTGCTGATGGAGTGTGTGGAGGGTCAACAGCAGAGTGGAAAAAAAAAATAGAAAGAGAGAGCGAGAGAGACACATTTCACACATATTCCCCTTTGCCATGGTCGGGGCTGATTCGTATTCCCCCCACTGTTATTTGATTGTGTGTCATCGTCATCGCATGCTCCCCACTTTGGGTGGTGGAAGGGAAACTTCTTTGTTTGCAAATAAAATCTAGAAAAGTTTGACTTTAAGCTTGTTGCTTACACCATAAACAAGGCAAAAAGAAGAGGAAACATCTGTAAACAAATACCAAAGTAGACTTACCTTGCAATTCAGGTTAACATCCTTGACGGTAGCTTTGCCATTGTACAGCTCAACGTTCAGCTGTTCCAAGCTGAGCTTTTCCTCGAGAAACTGATCGAGGTACCTGTGCAATAGGTATCTGTAGGTTTTGTTCTTTAGCGCGTCCCATACGCCAAACCAAGGCAACATTGCTGCGTGTTCTCTGCTGTGTTACAAGAGATCGGCTCCTCTCTGTCTCACCTATGCGATATTCTTCGGTCCGTTTGGGACTCGTGTAATGTGTGTGCGTGTATGGTGTGCTTCAGCCTCTCACCCCCACACTTGCTTTTTATTTCGTCCGTTCCCTCTTGTATTTATTTATTTATTATTTTTTCCTGCTTTCGTTGCCTTCCCTTACCACTTATGGCTGATGTCTATTATATTTCCCTGTTCCTTTCTTTTTTTCTGTCAATTCGCTGGTTTAATTTTAAACTTTGCTCTGTGGCAAGCAAGGAAAAGGTATTGTTTTTCTTTCGATCGTTCTCCCTTATTTTGCAACCGCTGTGTGTCGCCAGGACACTCTTTTCGCCACCAAATAAGTACGTCACTCTCTGGTCTGGGGGGGAAACTGATATTCCTCCAATTCACTTGCAGATTTGCGTGCAAGTTCTTTCGTTAGAAAACAATATACGCAGTACAAAATATATTTCTGTTTTACATATGTTCTCTCTGTGGCGTGTGTCGTCTTGACCGTCACACTGCTGGGGCTGGTGTGCTATTTTGTGATTTTCTGTTTGGGGACGAGTGTACAGGGGGCACTCTTTTTCACACAAAGAAATTTTGACTCACTTCACTTCACACTGCTTTTCTGTTACGCATTTACGAGTTGTGCGAGTCTCATTTTTGGTTTTCCTAACCATTTGTTGTAATCTCCTGGCACTCCGAACAGCTAAAACGACAACGACGACAGCGACGAAAACGACGACGACGATGACTGCGACGACAGCGCTGACAATGTTAATTGAAAGAGGCACTCCAACCACGACGATTTTACATATCTGCTAGAACTTGCAATTTGCATTTTAGTCAGAGTAGACTCCAGTCCCGAACTGAGATTTCGATTTCAGATGATATTATTGACACTTTCAAGCCAGAAACTTTTTCTATATGTATTTTTTTTAATTTGTGAAGTTGTTTTCTGCGACTCGACCGTCGACAGTACGGAAATTTTCTTTGTACCACACACTTTGCTGGTGAGAAAAACCGAGAAACTGTGTGAAAATGAAACTCAGTAGAGCAAGAGGAAAATTCTCCTCTCTTTTGTTGAGAGATGAATAATAAAATGAGGCAAAAAAAAAAGTGTATAAATTCAGACAGAATCGCACGGAAGATAACGATGAAATGATATAAATGAAACTGAAACAACCCAAAATGTCGAATGTAGCTGGTGGTGAGAATGTGAGATTGTGTGAAGCGCCGAGTCGAGTCGAGGCAATGGCGAAGCGTGGCAAAAGGAGATAACCAGAGAAAGAGTGTGTAAGAGCAAGGGAGGGAGAGAGAGACCGATGGTTCGTCACGTCGGGCGAATGTGTAGGTCTTCGGTCTTCCTGTGTGGGTTTCTGTGTTGTTTTTCGATTCCATATGTTCGTGTTGTTGTTTTGCTTCCTTGTTTGTTGTTCTTTTGGTGTTTTATCGGTGGGTCTGTTTTGTGGTGATTCGCTGTTTGGCTTGTGTTGGACAGCAGCTGATTGCTCTTAGCGGGCAAATCAAAAATATTATGCGAGAGCGATAGACTGTGAACGGGGGAATTGAAGAATGAAAACAAAGGAAATCCAGCAGCAGCAAGCGACACGATGGGGTTAAGTGTTGCTGAGGGTGGGAATGATCTACTACAATTCAGGAAGAAATTTGCAATCCTAATTACACGCAGATGTGAGCGAACGTGTAGCTGATACCTGTTTGTGTGAATTGCACTTTCTCTGGTGGAGAGACGGGTGTCTAGCTGGCTGCTGTCATGGGATAGGCTGCAATCAAGGGAAGTTGGGTGCTTCCACTCATGGCCAAAAACACAGTCACAGTCCTGAATGACTTGTTTTGATTATCTTCCAACATACACACTAGTTTTTTTTTTTTCGAAAACTGTGACACTCTAAAGCCGCGTAATTTTTGTACATCTTATTTACCTGGCACTACAGTCTGGGGTAAACCTGCGTCTCAACCAACAAAACTCTCCTAGCAAGCACGATCTCTGACTGCCTCCAGTGTCGCAAGCCAAGTTGATTGAGGTCCTTTTCCACTTGGGTGCGCCACTTTATTCGCGGCCGTCCCCTGTTGCATTGTTCCACAGGTTCGGGGTAGAAAGCTCTTCAGGTCGAAGCTGAGTTTCCCCTACGGTCTACATGGCCCAGCAACCTTAAGCATTGGATCCGTAGACAATTGCTTAGGCTCACGTCGTTGTACAGCCCATACAGTTCGCTGTTGCATCTTCTCGACCATATCCCATCTAACCAAAGATTGGACGCAGAACATTGCTCTCGAAGAAACCATCAACTATATTATTCCCTTTTGAGATTGAGCCTGTGGGAGAACACAACTGAGGACGGCCATGGTTGAGGTGGAGCACGCAAATGGAGTCATACCTAAACCAACTTGGTGTGCGCAACCCGATCGAGGGAACGTGCTTGGTGGAGAGGCTCGTTAGTTTCTACGGGATGTAATTATATAACATTTAACAAGTACAACATTTTTAGAGACTAGCTTTTGAGGAACGACGATGATTAGTTACTTCATACAGCAGGTCCACCTCAAGCTGTAAAGCTCCTCACAGAAAATGAGAGTAAGTGCAGCGGCTGACAGAGGAAGACATTCTTGCCCAGCTTTGCCCGCTCACTCTTTAAGTAAGTTAATAACTTCTGAATAATGATTTTAATAATCTCAGAAATATAATATATATCTCGTCTATGTGTCGATCATGAAGGTAATATATTTTGCAAAAAAGTTAAAAATGCTGTTTATTAGTGTCCAAGGCTGTTGGGTCTTATATAAGGCAAGCACACACCATTTCCGGGTCGGATGAAAGTTAAGACCGATCCAGAGGGACAACGCAAGGGGAGATGTTTACGATTAGGGCGTGGAGTTTTTCTCCAACCATATAGAAGTGCGAAACTCGAGGTAACTAAAGGGTGATTTTTTAGCTATTATCTTTTTGGCAACACTGGTTTCAACAGCCGACGCACGTTTCGTGTTTTGTTTCACTGTCAAACATCTTCAGTTTGGCCTATAATTTAACCATGAATCGTCTTACAAACGAACAAAGCTTGCAAATTATTGAATTTTATTATCAAAATGCGTGCTCTGTTAAGAAAGTTCATCGCGCGCTTCTTCCATTTTATGGTCAGTTTAGACGAAGCTCATTTTTGGCTCGATGGGTACGTAAATAAGCAGAATTGTCGATTGTGGAGTGAATATCAGCCAGAAGCATCGCAAGAGCTACCAATGCATCCAGAAAAAGTCACAGTTTGGTGCGGTCTATGGGCTGGTGGCATCATTGGACCTTACTTCTTCAAAGGTGATGCGAATCGTACCGTAACTGTGAATGGTGAGCGCTACCGTGAGATGATATCCAACTTTTTTTGCCCAAAATGCAAGAGCTTGACTTGCATGACATGTGGTGCCACACGCAACACAGCACGCGCAACAATGGACTTATTGAGAGGCGAGTTCGGTGAACATTTTATTTCACGTTCGGGGCCGGTCAATTGGCCGCCTAGATCGTGCAATTTAAAGCCTTTTTTGTGGGGCTATGTTAAAGCTCATGTCTATACAGACAAGCCCGCTTCAATTGACGCATTGGAAGACAACATTGAAGCATTTATTCGTGAGATACCGGCCGAAATGTTCGAAAGAGTATGCCAAAATTGGACTAAGCCGATGGACCATTTGAGGCGCAGTCAAGGTCAACATTTGCATGAAATAATCTTCAAACATTAAATTATATGGACCGTACTATCGATTCAAATAAAGATTTCGTGCAGTTTTCTGAATTTTATGTATTTTTTTTTTGAAAAAATCACCCTTTATTAAAGAAGCTTGCTACCTTCACTCCTGATGTTATAACACTACGGCCGGCAGCTCTACACTCGTTAAACTGGTCCCAAGTTTTGCAATGTTGTTCGCAAGGGTGGTGAGACCAAATAGATCGCACAAAGGAGTATGTAAAGTGGCGTGTAAAAAAGATCTCGCATGTAGAAGCCGCCTATGCAAGGAAAAGAAGTCTGTGCAGTGACTTGAGTTAACACGAGTTTGCTACACACGAATACCTTCCGTGCGCTGTTTTAACTAAATTCATCTCAATCTAAATAAACAACAACACGATATTCTAAAGTAAGGAAAGACGAAGCCGGATGTCAATATTCTTCTTTACTTCAGGTAGATTAATTTACATCAGGTACATGCGCAGATTTGAATTAATCCTCTTTGAAGATTTTGAGCCCTAGTCGAAGACCTTTTCACGTTTATGACCGTAAGACAAATGCAATTTCCCGAAATAACTCGCATATGTCGAGTATACGACCCTCAATAAACTGGATCTGCTTTCCCAGTGCTCGCGGGGACTCACCCAATTCACATCCGAAGCACAGAGTTCTGAAACACAGAGACTGAATGCGTCAGACGGCGGCTCGACCTGTGTGGCACGGATTTGAAAGAAAAAAGAAACCAAGGAATGCACAGATATGGTTTCATCATTCCAAAAGATCTATTTGAATATGTACTGATTGAAGACAATTTCCGCTCTATTATTGTCTCTCCAAGTTTAGAAGTCAAGGACGGTCAGTTGGCAGCTGTTCAGCAATTGCACGTAATTTTGCTTGCATTTATGTTTATTTACATTATTTACATATGTGCTCCGGTTAGTTATAGATTCCCGGCTGATGATGCCATCAAGTATTCTAAGCCGACGATGATTTTGATCCTGCTTAATAAGCTTGTACACCTTGTGGCATCTAGCTCCTTAAAGAATAGCACCGGAGAGAGTAATGAACTTCCCGACTTAACCAAAATCACACTATCAAAAACAAAACGCGTTGAAATCATCACCAATCATGTGACGTATTGAGTCGTTGCCTCCTAAACTGAGTGTTTAAACTGAGGTTTAATTCCCAACACAAACAACATCCATAATTAACGGCTCTTACGCTTTGACAATACTCAGGCGTAACAAATGTTTTGAAAGGCTTCTAAAACTTCGGTCCATCCATCGGTGAGAGAAGACCACTAGAATGGCTGCTGCGAATGCTGGTCCCAGGTCCTCCATGGACCGTAGACACAATCAACATCACCATTTGCGGACCTTTTGTTCTTCAAAACCACTGATTCCGACTTACAGTCATCTCCGTTGGGGACTCCAAGGATCCTAGGTCATCGATCTAAGGAGGCTCCCAGTCCCAACCTGTCTGCGCAGCAAGCTTCACCCTTGTTCCAACCTTGAATTAAAGTCCAAATGAATTGTGTACATTACACGGTTGTGCCGTCCATCATTCAAGCAAATTCAAATGTTATTCGCTTTCTCACGATGCCACTACGTTCTTCCACAGACCCAGTCACCGGCTCGCTGCAGTTATGGACCTCAATCAATAAGCGTCTCTGGCTAGGTGTCTCGAGTTGATTACATCAAGAAGCTCGAGGTCGTCGTTCACACTTGTGCGCCACCATCAGTCCGGCCGTCCACAGGCCCACTGACTCGGAGACAAATATCTTCCGGGCCAGAATCAAGTAGTCCATGCCATCGACATGGCCCAACCTCCGTAGGAGTTGGTCCCATAAACGCCTGGTTATACCCACGTCGCTTTACAGTATGTTTTTTTTGCAGACGTCTCTACGCAAGCTGGGCTTAATATTGAACTCAATTGTTTCTACTTTTCATCATACACTTTGAATGGGTTATCTGGGGTGGTCAGTGCTTTCAATAATGTCTTCTTGAGCCTTAGTGTCTCTTGAGCCACAAGAAACAGCGGTTGACAAAAGTTATGCTATACTCGCAGTCAAGGTAGATAAATTCCCGGACTGCCTAACGAGCTTAGTAGGCATGCCAAAACTAGGCATGGTGGTGTACACCTCGTCTTTATCTAGGCTGTCAAATACCTCCTTCAAATCGTCGCATGTGTAACGAGAGTCGATCAGCATTCTCCGACCTGAAGCCATATCGAGAGGGGCTTTCAAGAGTTCAAGCATAAGGAAGACTTTGCGATGTCAAGGGGTTGACTTTGTAGTTGATCGGGATTCGAGTGTTTTCTCATTCCCTCACAGAGGTGCTGGTGCACGTGTCCTAAAAGGTCATCCCCACTTGCCTTAAATATCTCAGCGGACAATCTGTCTGCATCAACATATTTGTTAGGCTACAGGTTCCCGATTATATTGATGCAGTCTGCATAAATCAGTCTTTGGCAAAGTTACGGGATAAGTTACCTAAATCTCCATTTGGGTGCCCTCTGGGTGTGAACTTTCATAAAAGCTGAAAAGATTGCCTGTGGCAGGGAAGACACAGCATACAACAATGACCAGGCGTCGCGTGAGAGAAGAACTTTCTTCTTTGCATCTCTGCATTATTAGTATGCTGTTTGATCTGTTTATTGAGTAATTGATAAATGCAAGTCTTGTTACGTCTTTTTGCGTTGTTTTTGACTTAACTTTTGAGTCATAAATTCAAGATACAGCATTCCACTGCCCACACCTAACATAGATGAAGTACATCTGACCTATATACCGTTGCCTGTCGATGCTGTCATAAGATCCACTTGAACTCAGCGCTTAAAGCAAACTTCTGAGAGACCCAATTCCTAACTGAATCTGAGTAAAATATTACACGTGCCTAAAATGAATCACTCCGAATTGCTTACTTCATCTGACCAGAGTGTTGGTCATCTCTCCCACAGTCACACTTGGTACTTTAAGAAAATGTACAACTATGAACCTCTTACACGGCAACACTTTAAAGCCAATCGCTCCGTTACTAATTTGTTCCAATGCCGTGAGAAATAAGGAGGAAACTGCCAAACTGGTTACCCCGGATTCTCTCAGCTAACGGAAAACCACTCACACACTGCCATCACGTCCGAGAACACAGTGGAAGAGGAGAGCGAACAAAAATAAAAAGCATATGATAGGAAGCAAAGAGAAACATGCAGCAGCAGCATGCACCTTCATTGTTACAACACCACCGATGCCAGCGCCAGTGTTTTGAAGCGGTGGATAGGGGCGACGCGAGTGGAATAGGAAAACAAGTGGGGAACGTTTAGAAATTATTTATTAGCACTTTTCTTGTTGCAGGTTATATAATTAATCCTCCTTCTCTTTCTCGTGCTTGTAGGGTCGACACTCGGGATACTTGTCCGTCAGGAAGCTCCTCAGCTCGCCGTAGTGGGCGATGGTGTCCAATCGGACCTTGTCCTGGTTCCGCAAGTACTCGCGTTTTTTCATGTACAATTCGTATCCACGGGTGTTAACGAAGAATGGTGGGAATTTCTTTTTCTTGAGGACGATCTTGTCGTCCATTACGAACTGAGTGAAGTCCATCACTTCGTTGATACCAATTTGGTCGTTCTTCCTGCAGACACTGGGGCTGGCAACCACCCGCGGCAGACCACCAAGTTCCTTTCGGAATTCCACTAAATGCAAGCCCTTCTCCTCGGCAATTTGAGCATGCGATTTCTGCTGGAGAAGGCCGATGAAGAACGCCTTAACGATGTGCTGCAGATTTGTGGAACCCTCAACCTTCGCGTGGAGATCCTTGATGCCGATAACCTTGCAAATTGACTGAATTGCACGATGGCACACCAAACCGTAGCCCTCGGGCTTTTTCGACACGAAAACCTTTGTCTTGCCGAACTGGCAATAGAAGTCGTGGAACACAGTATGGTTGTCGCAAAGTTTGATGTTCATCAACTTCTGTCCAGCTCGGTTTTTCGACTTCCTAAGTGCAGCGCGAATTTCAGTAGCCTTGCCCAGTGCGAAACCAGCCAATCCGTTACCATTGCCTGTCACTGACATCACTGAATACCTGCGCGTCCGGCCCATGTTTCCCTTCATAATGAAAACGATTTTGTTCTCCAAAACAATCGTGTCGAATCCCTCGAAATTATCCTCTCCCACTGGATCTGGGGGTCCAATACTGCGACCAGGTACCTTCGTTCCCGACCAACCACGGTCAATAGGACTCAGTTTCATGGCACGAAAGCCACTCATGGAATCCCTCAATTTGATGAGTTTCTTCTCTCGCTCAGGGTCATCCGGAAGACGCTGCTGTCTTACTAGTTCCTTGCCTCGTATAATTGGCGAATTCAAACCCGGCCACTGAATGTTCGTGCTGCCCACACCGATAATCTGACCTCTGTTCAAGTCTTTGACCAACTTGCGGCCTGCTCCCCGACCACGTCCACGCTTCTTGCCGGCATTACTGACCGAAATCACACCGCGCCAGAGATCCTCAGCGGGTACTGAAATCGATAGGGAAATCGGTCACATAACCACACAATGATGACAGACGGGACTTACATTTGTTGAAGAAACTTGTGCAACGGATGCCAGACACTGTCGGCAGGGCTGTTTGCAGGAGGCCACTTGCCTGTTCAATTTGATGGAATACATTTGTAGTTGGATGATTGGTAATGTGTAACTTTTGTAAAGATTTTACAAGCTGACCCGAGGTGGACAGAATGCGTGCTGCCATTTTTTCTCACCTATCGGACCGATTTGACGTTTGATAGACTTCAAATGTCACCGAGGAGGTTAGTATACATTGTTTCACAACTAGATGGCGCTCATGTGGCTATGAAGTAAAAATGCTTACAGAATTGTTATTTGAAATTTGAGGAAGAAAATTTATTTATACGTAAATTGAGTAAATGGTTGTTTTTTTGTTTTAGAAATTGCATGATTGACAAAAAAATGAAAACTATGATCGGCGCTTAAGACATGGATCGTGTAAGGTGATGGTGGATCCTCCCAATTATCACAATCTTCGGTTTGTTGTTGTGTCACTTAATAAATTAATTAATTAAACACATTTTTCATCGAATGAAAGAAACAATGAAAAGAACCGTTTGCGAACAGGGATGGCAGAAATGCCCTTTTTTTGAATAACTACGTATCTTACGTCAGCTACTCATTGTGGTAGCTAATGTAGTAGACGTAGGAAAAATGTCAAAATGTGCATGAGATGCCCACTTAACGTCAGTTCAATTGTACTTGTATGTGATAAATGAAAACATTCTAAAAACACTGCAAGATCCACATGTATAAAATATATACAAATGTATATAATAAATGAAACAGATTAGGCGTGTAGTTTTTTCGAATAACTACCTTCGCTCTGGCTTTCATTAGCTTATTTATAATTTAAATTATAAATTATGCTTGTTAAATAAATAAATAAACTAATAGAGTATATACCTCCTGTAGTCTACTCTGCCATCTCTGTACAAAACATAAACTAAAGTAGAGCACAGACACGGATCAAAAATTGCAAGAACATTTCAAAATTATCCAATACATCAACCGCACCTATTTATGCTGCTTAATATCGTAAGCCACATACAAGCCTCCAAAAGGACCACCATGGACACACGGGCTTGAACAACCCCATGCAAACACCAGCCATTGTAGGACATTAAAAAAAAAGTTGGGCCACTATTGTTGAGCCACAGTCTAGTTGTAAACTCAATTGTAAAAAATAATTCTGTTCAATAAATTTTTAAATCCACATACAAGCTCTAGAATTGCCGTTCTAATATGGAGAGACTGAACACCAGAACAGCACTTACAAAAATTGTTGTGAAAATTGTAGTAAATTTTAATAACTAAAACTGCCAGTGTTGTCAATTCACCCACAATAATGTACGGCTTGAAGTGAGAGACGGAAGGTTGGTGAGAACAACGTAGTTGTCAAAGGCGGCCGCTACTTTTTAATACTTTGGAACTTTATTTTGCTTAAAATGCACGGAGTGAACCTATGTGTTCCCAGCGTTACATGCCAACCAGCAAAACAATTGAACGTGATCATTTTCGACCATTTAATGGACAACCTAGATCGTGTTATTTCTCGCCTAAAGACAATAGGAATTAAAGTTTTGGTCAACTACAGTCTTGGAACATTACGCGTGCCCTATGGACCGTAGGCAAGGTAGAGAGGCGTAATCCTTGACTATACATTCATTAAGGATGTCTATCATTTGATGTTGTCAAGCATTTCTAATGGATGCGATAAGCTTGTCCAGTTTTGTAATCATGCCTTGTGTAGTATTGACTCACCAGTACGTGCGTCAGATACCAACTCACCTGAGACAAGATTGGGTATGCACACAAAGCAACAA
Source organism: Eristalis tenax (assembly GCA_905231855.2). Lineage (NCBI taxonomy): Eukaryota > Metazoa > Arthropoda > Insecta > Diptera > Syrphidae > Eristalis > Eristalis tenax. Next base: position 38,657,758 of record HG993124.1, on the reverse strand, counting down.
AGCTAAGAGCTAAGATGCATGTTATGTCTATTAAGACGTGTCGAATAGCGCCTCCCAAGCTCTACCGTAGTGTTGCCAATACAGTACACCTTGCATAATCGAAAACCCTTTACCCCTTCTGCAGTTCGTCTTACATGTCGTTACTCCATAAGAATATCATTTCCGCTGAGTTGTGTGCAAATGTGTGCCCAGCGTGTCCTACTTCAATTGTTGGTATACGTATGAACAGACTCTCCTAGTTCCGCAATATCGTTTAGGATCTTTATTTCGACACTAAGTCCGCAATAGTCACTGAGATTCACGAACGTCCATCAAACGGCTGGTGTAAACCGGAGCTGCAGTCCGTCGAACAGCGAAATATCCGGACAGGAGCCTCTTCTAGGGAAAGACGAGAACTCTGTTGCTTTTAAATCGGGTTCACTCGGCACTGCTCCAGCAAAACCAGTTGTAAAGCGGGTTCCCTTTATTATTTTAGAGAAAACAGCAATACCCACTTCGGGCATACAAACAATGAATTAGTTTTCTTCCGAATTCGAAAGAGTGAGCCGAGCTCGAATGTAAGCGTTCTGGTACTGGCAAAGCCGGAGGAGTAGACCGAAACCACACACAGCGTTCTTCCATTTCGGAGGGAAGTACACACCATGCGGGCTTCCAACTCTTGAAACCTTCGTATGGAGATGGCACCGTCTGGAGAGACATGTTGGGTGAGGGCCATGTCCACCCCGGACTATACCCCCCTAAGAAGAAGAAGAAGAGAAGTACTGAGAACCTTGAGCTCTTCACGGATCAATCAGCTCAGCTTGGATTGATTTCTGTTGCCGAACTTGCTTTAATGGCCGCTTGACTGCAGATTAGGATGTCAATAACAGCCGATGGTGTTCCCAACGTTGATACCACTCTGGCCTCTTCCTTGACCGCCAAGACCTCCGCGTGAAGAGCAGTGCCATAATCAGGGATTCGGATGCAGCGGTGCGTGTTTAACAATTCACGGCACAGCGATGGCAAGTCAAGATGAGGAACGCATGTGAGAATTGTTCATGTACTAATTACCAGAATTAGTACACAGCCTACGTGGTCATCGCTAGATATTTTGATTTTTTAGCGGTTTGAGCACGCCGACCGTTGGATCCTCTTACGTCCAAGAAGACATGCGCCGTACGAGTCAAAGGACAGATACCCCCTCTGGTATCTGCATCCGACCCGAAACACAAGCACGGACCAACAAGCCACAAACGATCCAACACCCACATCGCAGACGGGTACTGTCAAGAATCTTGACTTGGAAATCGATTGCCCAAGATGCAGTGGAGTGCACGAAAACCACCCCAGACGAGTTTTGAAATCCTTCACAGCCTTTGCACCCATAAGCCACTTGCCTCTTCGTGGGAACATATTCGAGTGCGAATCGAATTGAGTTGGCCTACCTGCTGGCCGAGCAGAAGGGTGAGAAACACACAGTCGAACCCTCTTCGAAAGCAACCCTTGACACTGTCCACTCAGCAGCCGTGAACAACGTCTCACACATCTGCCAATCTGCCACCGATCAGATACGAGAACCCTCACTTATCTAAATCAGTATCTAAGTAATCTCTTCAGTCTTATCTGTGTCATCGGGGACAGGGGCAAATCTTCTTCTTCTAGCCAATTACCCATTCGAAAAGGAGCCGATGCCGGGGCTCCCGTATCCGTGCCATCCAATTACGTCGGATTCCGACGGATTCAAAGGACAACAGCACATCCATTAGCACCGGCAGCTCTGGCATCCTTTGCAATTTCTGCACTCACTCGTGCACCTCGAGAGTACGAGTGTCTTCCGAATCAGCGTAACGCATTGCGATTGCAAAACAATGCACGTCCTATGAAATTGCGCTAAGTAGCTCGGCCCAGCCCAGTCCATTCGAGGCCAATTACCTTCGATTCTTTGTGTGCATTGTGTATGCCTCCGGCACTCAACATCTCCAGAATGTCTGCCAATTCGGTCGGTCGGTCGGTCGGTAGCCCGAGCGCACTCCGGGCACAGCGGCGATCCCATGCGGTTCCAACAATGGACAGCAAACAATCCGATAATGTGACAAGATCTCAGGACTGTTAAGTATTTTAATTCCCGTCTAATTGAGCCACTGATTGCAGTAACAATACGAACCCGGGGTGGGGAACCATTACCGGCAGAGGCGGAGGCGAGGGCGGAGGAGTAACGACAAATGGCAGCCGTAATGGAATGCATTCTTCGGGGCTTCGCTGCACAGCTCGGCACAGCGGGGTGCGTCGTTAGCGCGCTTCTTAATCCCCAGCCACTTGACGAGGCCGTACAAAGAAGTCAAAAACGCTTCAATTAATGCCATTCAGCCGGCCTAGGCCGGGCGAGTGGTGGGCGGGTGCAGCGCAACTCTATTCAGTCCTCTGATCGGCGGTGACGAAATGGGGTGCATGCACACCCATCCCATACCCCGTGCCGAAAAGCACAGATGCAAGGACCCACAGACATAGACACCCACTTGGGCATGTATCACAGCAAGTGAATATTTTGAAGTGAGTCCTGTTGCTGCTGCCCAGGCCCGCCGGTCGTGTGAATGGCGGGTGCGGATGGAATGGAGGACGCCTCTAACGATGGTGTTTCCTTTCCGGGTTCGCACTTTGATTGATAGTCGCTTTTTGAAAGGATTACAGTGGCTCAAGGATGCGGATAACAATTGTAAGATGTAAACATTGGCAGCGGGTGGGCCGTGGGCATTACGCATTCATGAATCTTGTTCCGATGAGCACTCAATGGTGGCCCGAGGAGATTAGCTAAATGATGTCGGTCGTGTTTGTGGGCGTTGCTCTTGTCGTGGCTTGGCGGTGATCCATGGAATGTGGCAATGATAATGGATGGTAGGGTGAGTTTTATGTTTTGTGAAATTGTAATTGACTCTGGCTCTTAAGAGCGTTAGGACGCTCACTGGAATGGAGCGAAGACAGCAGATAGGGCTAAGGTGCTGTCCTGATGAAGTACCACTAACAATGTGACACGTCAGGCCGAGGTGAATCTGGGCATAGCCTCTGCAGCAACCACTCGTGTTGTGCGTGCTGCTGTACTCTCACCAGGGGATGGCACCTACAGTTGTATGCCGACTCCGAATGGCGTTTTTGAGTAGCTTTCTCTAGACGGGAGTACTCACGGAGGATTGTCAGTGACTCGAAAATGGTGGAGACGTGGCTTTCAATGTTGGGAAATTCGGAGAACGGAGCTGTTAGCAATCGACGCAACAGCTCAGTAAGCGGCGATCCACCATTCCCAAGCATTTGAGGGAAAAGAAAGTCAAGACACAGCACTCCCCTTCTCGGCATGGCGCAGTTGGTTAAGTGCCTGCCCTTGGTTAATGGGGTCCCCGGTTCGAATCCCAGTGAAAGCAAAGTAAATACGCTTCTATCGGGTTTCCAAATTTGGTCCAGACACCATTTGCCGTTGGGATCAAATTATCACGGGAGTGGTCGATGAGTGGTAGTTGTGGATATCACGATGGACAAACTTGGTCTACGTTTGCTGGTGAACTCACTAGCAGCCCCCTTCCCTGCCTACCTAGAAATATGAATACGGAACCGCCTCCGGAAGCCGGTGGTGCCGGCTGTGATATGGCTTTGGGCGCAAGGGGGGAAAACCAAGTGATAAAGGGACTCTAGATGGTCTAGACGCATGACACTGATGAGAACCATTGAAGTTGGAAACCAAGACCAAACCAACATTTCGTCTAGTTTGAACATTTCAGCCCAAATGTTCAGCATTTCGTCACACATGTTGGATTCCGTGAAATGTTGAATTTCGTCGCTGCATTTGCAAGTTCGACAACTCGAACAATCCTCTTTACAAATTCAGCACGTCATTTAATGGCTTTGCAGCCCGCTGACGAAAGCAAAAAACAGCTGTCAGCAAAACGAAAATGTCCGAATTCGGTGGAGAAGTCTAAGTATCTCGGGGTCTTTTTTCACGAGTGATGGGAGGAGTAATGCTGAGCTTTGCTGTAGGATTGGTCAATCTGCGTCAATTTTGAAACAGCTTTATAGATCTGCAATCAGGAAGGCCGAGCTTGGTGGCAATCCCAAATTTTGAAACAGCTTGGTGGATCTGCAATCAGGAAGGCCGAGCTTGGTGGCAAAGCCAAGTCAGCGGTTTTCAACTCAGTATTTATTCGAACTCTCACCCATGGTCATGAAATTTGGGAAATGACCGAAAGAACAAGATCGCGAATACAAGCTGGTGAGGTAATATTTCTTAGTGCTGTTGTGGGAATTACTCGCCGGGATAAATTTTGAAACACGACAGTGCGCGAGGAGCTCCACATTGAGCAGCTGCTTCTTCGAATAGAGAGGGTTTTGCTTCGTTGGTTTGCTCACGTGGCACGAGTGTGTCCTTCATCAACTTCCGAGGCGTGCGTTGACTGCGATTCCATCAGGTAGGCGACCACTTGCCAGACCCAAGACGAGGTTGTTGGACCAAGTCCAAAAACTGGCCTAGTTCTGCTTGGGCATAACTCCTGGTGAGTCGACGGCGGAGGATCGAGTTGCCTGGAGACCTCTCGTGCGTGGTTTACCCCGGCGACCCTTTAGTGGAGCATGAGGGTCAGAAGATGATGATGATGATGATTCCTCTTCAAACTAGTGAAGCTAGCTAAAAAGGTTTAAGCTCTTCTGATGTCTAACAATAAATTCTGACACTTGCTGTCGTTTGAAAAGATGACGTTCCAGTGGGAACGCAAAATTGGATCTCGAAATTTGTTTCCCGAAATGTTGGCTTTGGGTGCGGTGTAAATGTACTTAACATTGAAAGTAATTTTGCTGCCAAACAATGCTCAGTGGTACACAGCAAAACCGCGGCAGAAACTCATCTACTCCTTGGACTGGGAAGCCTTAGTTCTTTCTGACAACCACTTGTCAGTCATGCCATGATTCAAAGACCAGCAGCTTCCACAGTTGATGACGTCTAATAAATCTCTCGACGAGTATAGTTTTATCCGGACAATCAACGCGATAAGTACCCGTAGATTGTCATAGTGAATATAAATACCATCTTCTGAATAGTTTCGAGTAAGCTAAGCACGAACATTGCATAATGTTTCCATCAGACGGTGGGTAGAAACCTCACATCTGGCACCAATTTATAACAATTGACTCCATTAGCGTCACCGATGTCAACAACTTGCTTTGCTGTCCATACCGGTCCCACTATAGAAGATTCAGCCATGACCCTTTTCGCTTCAACACACCGTTCACTCGTGCAGAACCTGAGACTTATTCAATCTGCATTCTTGAAGCTGCCAGTTGGAGGACCCAACACAAGGATTCCATTCCTCTCCGTAAGTTTCACCATGATCGTTCAATCGGCCCGGCGTACAGCCCTTAGGGAGTAGCCATCGTAATCCTGTGCACAGGCCTTTTCATTAGCATGCAAGAGTACATCTGCATCTGCGTTGCCAAAGTTCCAGCTGAGCATGTAAGCAGATAATTGAGAATGTTTCTGCCTCTGGTTCCTCGTTCACATTGTTCGAAACTCGAAATATAAACACAGCTCCACTCCTTCAGTCGGTTGAAAAGGTGTAACTTTATGGAAGGGAGAAAGGAACTTCAGAACCAACTTTAATCCATCTGCATTCCCTCGAATTGCTGCCTCCCATCTCATTTCATCATCAACTGAACACACTCGACAGACAACTCCTCGTCCTTCAGCCACCTCAGTTTTAAGCTCCCGCCCCACGAAAGTCTGCAAATTAATTCCAATGAATCGAAAATTATTACAATTTCGAGTGTCCGATCGATCGTGTGCATAAATTCTGATTATCAACGGCTTTTGCCGGTAATTCCAGCCACTCGAGTTGGCTCCCCACTCTTTTGCATGGCATGAACATTTTCAGCGAACTACCGAAATCGATTTTGATCAAATGAAGTGGTGGTGCACTCGCTGCTGCACAGCGCACTGGTGTGCCGCTCCACAAACAACCCCATGCACGGGGCACTTCAGTTCATCATATATTTAATTACGCGGAACGCACGCACATTGTGCTTGTCGGTGATGCCGACGGTCATTATGAATGGGCAGTTATGAAAGGCGAATCGGCACACGAGGAGAACAAAGGGCCTCTCGGGAGGCAGCTCCGCAGAAAATGCGCCCCATTGGGAGTGCAATTTTAACAGATTTCCAGATAAAACTGCACCTAGGGCGCCGTAAGTATTAATACATTGAATTTTCGTAAAAGGTAAGAAGTGAACGAACAAAAAAAACTGCGTGAATGCAGGAGGACTGGGACTGGTCACAGTAGTTCCGTGCAGACAAGTCAAGAGCTTACAAAGAAGAGGCTTTTTTGGCCTTTGCCAATGGTCTCTGACATTCGGTCCCTAATCCTGGCATGGCCATCCAATTCATGGTCCGGATGTGACGACCTCTGTTTAATCACTTGTACCATCTCAATTTGTCATCCGAGGCTGCCTGTGTTTAGTCTAGAGAGCTATGTCGTTGTTCTGGGCAGCTTATCGAATTCACCAGCTTCACTTCACTCGGGACACAGTGAATTTTTCTCTCTCTCTTCTCTTATGCTTCTGCAGGCCTTGATGAGGCGAGTTTTTGGACTAGGTCCAACCACCTTGTCTTGGGTCTGCCAAGCAGTCGCCTACCTGATGGAATCGCATTCAAAGCCCGCTTCGGAAGTCCTGATGAAGGGGACACTCGTGCCACGTGACCAAACCACTGAAGTAAAACCCTCTCCGCTCGAAGAAGCAGCTGCTCAATGTTGAGCTCCTCGCGCATTGTCGTGTATCAAAATGTATCCCGGCGAGTAATTCCCACAACAGCACGAAGAAATCTAAGCTCACCAGCTTGTATTCGCGATCTTATTCTTTCATCATGACCATGGGCGAGAGTTCGAATAAATACTGAGTTTAAAACCGCTAACTTGGCATCATTTTTAAGACTCGTCGTTTTTAAACTGTTCTGCTGCAACTTGACGTGGTTCATCATCAAGGGAAATTACATTTTTTAAGCCAGCAGCGTTGTTGGTTGGTGCGTCAACCAATACGCACTTGAATCTACACAACCCATGTTCGATTCCCGGTACGAGGAAAAAAATAATTTCCAGGGCCCCACCTCTTTCGAGTCATTGACTATGCTCAAAGAGCTTCTCAATATACTCGCTATGAGTCGGTATAAATTTTAGGTCAGTTCCACTCGTGAAAGAACAATAGGCCGCACAATACGAGTGGTTACTCAGAAGCTAGGCCCGGGCCAGAATTATATTACACATATTTTATTACCCATATTACACAGTCGAACTTTGATAAGTCGAACTTCGATGACTCAAATATTTGACAACTCAAATTATATTGGTTGGAAATAGCGCCAAGGCTGAAATTTACACGTAATTTGTTGTTGATAACTCGAACAGAGATAAGTACACACAATAAAGGCGCCCAGGTTCTCAACAAAAAATGTACATATTTGAAACAAGGCAATTTTGATATTACTTGCTAAATCGAAGTCTTGATAACTCGTGGCAAATGATGGTTCGAGTGGTTTTTAGGTCAACTGTATTACTAAGCGCCTTCTTAGAATTCGTGTACAACCCCTTCCAACATTGGAGCAAGGTAACGAAATGGATGTGGTGACCACAGAATTTTTGCACTAAGGCAGTGCATTTGGAGTTGGTGAACAACTACAGCACGGCTGTCTTCATGGCAGCTTTCAAATGATTCACCGTGCGTCGTGGGATTTGCGTGAATTTATACAGTGATTGCGGCACTAACTTTTAAGGAGCTGCTCGAGATATGATGCAGACGAGGACAGAGCTCTCAAAACACTGGACATTGTCACACAGCTGCAAGCAAATGGAACCGCCTGGCACTTCAACTCCCTGCACTTCCCCTGCTGCTCCACATTTTGGGGGACTATAAGAGGCAGGAGTAAGGTCAATGAAATTTCATTCAAAACGAGTCATCGGGCACTACACACTGACGTTTGATGAGTATGCCACCATATTGGCCTGGCTCTAGGGTTCGAAAGATTAAAGGCCCTAGCTTTCTCGTACCTCATCATCGCATGGCTCAGATCGTGTCTTCAGAATCGCCACTACAGAGTACTCTTCAGACACTAAATATCAGACCCCATTGCCACGCTCATCTGGCGTTCCGCAAGGAGTCACCTGGGATCCCCACTTCACGTCGACCATTCAACCGTATCGAAGCTGTCCAACGTAGATTCCTACGTTTTGCTTTACCACCCTATATAGAGAGGTCGTTAACGGTTGATCAAGTATGGGGCACAATTACAATAAGCGACATTTCCTTCCTGTCATACACTATTGGGCAGAGAGTGGGACAGAAAGATGCCCGACGATGTGGCGAAGGTTCTTATGGCTGCACCTTGGATCATAATTCTGATATGGATTTACAAGGTAGTGTATTCTTATTTGTTTATGCTTCACAGTGAAGGCTTGAACTTAAGTTCAGCTAAACCTTAAACCACGTTTTTCAGTGAAATCTGAACTTCAATTCAGTTCAACTTAGTTGTTAAATGGCAACACTTTCCATTTGGTGCGGGTATTTGCTACAATTTGTATGAATTTTCGTTGAATTTGACAAGCATTTTGTCATTGGCAAAGAAACGGAACAAAGAACTTTTCCACAGATGTCGAAAATAAAACAAAGCCGACAAAGCACTACGGAAGAAATGGGAATTACAGTGAACTCTCGATAATTCGAACCTTCATAATTCAAAAGCCTCTGTAAATAGAAGCATTCCACAGTCCAGTGAACAAACCTCTTTAAATCGAAGAAAACCTATTCAATTTGTCACTTTCGCTGATTCGAATAACATGAAACCTCGCTAATTCGAAAATGATGGCTTTTTACCTCAATACAGTACGTTATCGATTAACGCTCGAAACACCCAACTGCTCGATTTTTGCAACAGCTAAATTAAATTGCTGATCATTATTGAAGCAGTACTCGCAACTTTTCAAATAGACAGACACTCGATAATTGCAACTATCCAAGCTGCGATAATCGAGAAAATGCTCTATATTTCAATTCAAGGAAAGGATCATTGGACATCACCCACGATCAGATGTCTTGAGAAAAACATATTAAAACTTGAAAAAATGCCGAAACTATATGTAGCTGGGGTGCAGAACTGATATTTGCTGTCTCGTTTAACTTAAACCACAAATTGAACGCTGTTCAAGGCTAAAGCAAAACTGTGAAACCGATTAAATCGAACTGAATGAACCCACCGAAAAACTGAAGTTCACGCTGTCGACTGTTCGGTTATACAACCTCCCATCGACGGATGAACTGAACGGTGTTTCAACTAGCTTTCACCGGAAGCGCGAGGTTTGAAATTGCGAAAAAATGAGGCGAAACTTGTAAGTTTTGGAGAAATCGTTATCGTTCGTTCGTTTGGTGGAAACATAACATTAAGCCAAGAGTGGAGTTTTAGTAATAGCTGGACGTGTGAAAACTGTTGTTTTCACTTTAAACCGCTTGATTGAACTCAGTCTGCAGCTATGGGAAGTATGTCCTCTGTCGGAAACGTTCGTTCCGTAAACTCAACCTAAACATGTCCATGTCCATACTCCATATAGTTTCGAATGCACAGAGGTGTTAAAGAAGCGAAGGAAAACACGCACTTGGCAATTTGTATGTTAAACTTTTCAATTACACATGGCACACACAAGCACACGCATGGAACCACACGTGATTGTTCCCACCTGAGTCGGAACAATGTGCGGACTTAGACATGTATCATGCGTCCATTTTCAGCACAATTATCTATACTTCACAGCCACACACAAGTCAAACATTAATACACGCTTTGAACATGTTGATCGAACTGCATACATTCATTCTCGACTAGGGTTAACATCAACAACAAATCACTCTTCCTCGATCGGTCTCAACATGAACTACAAAATTAGATAGTTCTGTGGACTTGTATGATTCCTTCAAACAGTTCCGCAGACATGTCCCACGCAAGCATATCCTTGGAACTACATAGTTCAATTCATCGCCAGCATATCAATGGAACTACAATACATAGTTCCGCGGAAATGTCTCCGAGAACCAGTTCCGACTGCGAAAAGAATCGTTCCATGTCCGTTCCATCGTCGGAACTGTTTAGGACGACTCTAACTCCGAGATCCAGTTCCGACTGCGTAAAGAATCGTTCCATGTCCGTTCCATCGTGGGAACTGTTTAGCACGACTCTACTCAGTCCAGAATAGGATGCTCGAACATCAGTGCTTGGAAGACAAATTTAATTTCATTTTGTCATAATTTTTTTCTCGTTCTGGGAATCGAACCTGGTCGGCGTAGGTTTAAGTTCGTAAGGGTTGACGTGAAAATCCACCAGAAAGTCACTGCGCAATGTGGTCTGGAAAAGTGGACACCATCACAATCAGTGTCTATTCCTTGTTAACTCGTGTTTATGCACTTAATCCGCAAAATCCTGACGCCTTGAAATAGAGTGCCCGTCAAGTTATGGCCGAGTTATTGACCGCGAAGCATCGAAGGGTCAGTCGAGTGCATATTTCGCCAAAATGTGTAACGAATCTTTTTACACTGTAGACGAAAGCACGATGCTTACGCTAAATAAAAAACTTCTGAGGCATCTGACAGAGTATGGCATGAATACCCTTAGTTAAAGTTGCGTTCATACGCAACCGTCGACTCACGGAAGGAACGCCCACTAACCCAAGCTTGTCCCATTTCCTAGGGTTGACCACTTCTTTTTCCGTCTGCCCAAAATCCCATTTCCAAGCATCGACTCGCACACAAAGCTCCTTCACAGCATATCACAATTCACAAAGCGACACGCTCCACCGACCATCGTATCACTTGGGCTTTTGTCGAACTCCAAATGAATCCCAGTTGGTGTTCCGTTTGAGGGAAACAAAACCTCGCCCAAATCCGTAAGGACGTCTTGAATAATGAAGACAGAAAATGTTCATTCATGACTCGCGATGCATGCACAAAATGAGAAACCATCCATCACCTGAAAGGATACGACTCTGGGACGATGGCTTTTCATCCACGGGCGCCCGCCCTCCCTACTCAGCCTCCCCCTGTGTCGGTGTCATTCATATCCGTTCGACTGCTGCCACCTCTATAATCTCACTCACTTCCTGTGCACTCATTCATTCACTGCAAGGCACTACTTTCATCGCATCCTTTCAAAGGATACTTGCACCATATACTCTTTCTATTCAACCGACCGACCAGCCATCCTGCGTCCTCGGCAGAGACATGCTAATCCTGCTGACCAAAGTTTCAGTGTAGTCGTGGTCAAGCCAGCACTAAGAACCTGCATTTGCCACAGTGTCTGAGCAGTGCAGCATGGAAGTGAACACAGAGAGAGTGCGAGCGAGAGAGAGAGATACAGTCAAGCGGAGTCCTCAAAGTTCGTTATGCTATAAGTTAGAGCGTCCTTCAGCGACACCTCTTCTCGAGTGGCCCCTCATACTAGAGTGAGCGAGATCTACTCTTGTCAGCAGACCGACCTCTGGCCGGCAACGACGACGAGAAAATGAGATGAGAGCGAGACAGTTTGGCTGCAAGGACTACTGCGCTGCACTGGTCATTGGCGTGGTGGTCATCACGAGCGAGAGTGTGTATGGCTCTTGAACCCTGTTGGAGTACATAATGCACTTAGACGTTGCACACGAGGGTTTGCAAGCAGCGGGAGAGGATGAAAAAAGCATGGACTTTCTATTACACCGCGGCCGGGGAAGCCCCTCTTCGCATTCAAATGCGATAGACATGACACGCCGCCGCCGCGCGAAATGGACTATTTCTGACAAGCTCCTCCGACACCGTCGCGCGGCGCCGCTCCACCACCCAGACGGCGGCCCACTTGTGGACTCATTTGAGTCGAGCACCATTCAGGATAATGTGCGAGTGTGTCTCTTCGCTTTGTGCCAGCACATGTGTGTGCACATTTGTGTTGAGCGCGACGAGGACGCCATCCACATTGGGGAGGGATCCATAATGGTCGCTTCTATGAGTCTGGTCCTTAAGGACTCCAAGGAGACATTCGTCAAATTCCACACAAAAACGGGGAAACACCGTGGCATCTCAGAAGAGATGGGCGAGACAGTCCAGGAGCCGCACACATGCATGCAGACGATGCAACCGGTGGGCCCTCACATCAAACGCACATCGGTACAGGTCCTCCAGCCTCTCGGCTCTAATGCCATTCATTCATCGACGGGGCCGTCGCGGATGGATGGAGAATAGATGGCTCTTAATATAAATGAAAAACTTTTCGAAAGCGCTCCTAACGTAATCACAGAAGATTGATGGTCCTTGTCGCGGTGCGATGCAATGGAATGGCGCCCCAACATCGGCTGCCACCCCTTTGCTTTGGATGAATGGTTGCAGATAACCGTTTGCGGGGATTTATAGGCAGAGCCATCGCCGCCGGGCGCAAGCCATCGTGTAGTGATTCTACACAACTCTTCCCGTGTAAATGCCAGCCCAGAGGATGCCAGACCGGTTGTAGTGAGTTCTTTACGAAGGACAGAAGTGCAGGAGGGCAGAAGAGCAATGCGCAGCGCGGCGCTCGTAAGCCAAGGGTGAGGTGACTTCTCCACTACCGCTCGGTTCCTCAAGTTTGTTGTTCTCTCAAGGGTCATAACAGTTTACTCTCACTCCCCAGCCCCACCAATCGGCCCGAGATAAGGGACTCTCACTGGGGTAACTGGGAATTGTGGCACTGTACCAGCGCGTTCCACTGCCGCCGTACTTGACGCCGAGCGACGAGTGGGCGGATGGAGGGAGAAAAAAGAGTAAAATATCGAGACGAATTTATGTTTTGGTTTTGGTTTTGGAGAAGCAGACTCAACTGCCTACCGACTGGTGGCTCGGAGCTCACCCCCGTCGCCGTCGCGTGTGAGTGGATTTTGATTTTCAAGTTCAAGTTGAACTCGGTCTATCTGCCGGGATAAGGGTTTGCCTTGGGAGTTCACCTGTCGGGCAGCAGCGCCGGGCCCCAGACAGTGCGGAGAGGCGTTCTCGTGCAGCAAGACTACGGCTGTGAATGAGGTCATGAACTTGGGATTTCGCAATAGAGGGTTGATAAAGTGGATTTCTTTTGATTCGAAATTAATATGCACGTATATGGGCTTTTATTGCAATCGATACGTTGAGTGGAACTGTAATCGGGCGCCTGCCTGCACCCGCGGGGGATACAGGTGCGATGTTGACTTGAGATAAGTGAAACCGCATTCACTGAATTGGACTTCATGTGTGGATGCATAAGTGTGCTCTGGGCAGTTCGCGTTAAAAACTGGGTGAGTACTGGGAAATGTGCTCAAGCTTAAACTGAGCGTTTCGAGTTATTTCGATCCGTCCTGTAAAATGTAGAAATTTGATAATGTTTTCCGATTGATTCGATTAAGCATTTTCTCACAAAAAATACTAGGGTGCTGCCTCCAAGTTCAACACGTCAACGCCACATAATGTTTTGGCAGCAAACTGCCAAGCGTTTAGAACTTAACCATTCCTATCAAAATAATGAACTCCCTAATAGTTAGTGTCAAGAGAGAATGGCTGGATGGGGCAGTTGGTTAAGTGCCTGCCCTGGTTATTGGAGTCCGCGGGGGAAATTAAAACGCTTTTATCTGGTTTTCAAATGTGGTCCACTCACCATTTGCCTTGTGATAGAATTAACGGCACTATCAAGGGTAGCAGTAGTCTGACTGGGTATCACAATGGACCAACTTGGTCTAAGTTTGCTGGTGAATTCAATAGCAGCCCCCTTCCCTACCCTACCTACCTAGGTTAAAAGTGAGCTGCCGAAAGTTTTCTCTAATGGAAGAAACAGCCCGAATTCGTAAGATCCACACATAATGCAAGGCAACTGGAGACATCTTAAAGTCGTCTAAAATTGCTTCTAAGAACTTACGTGAAATTCAAAAACTCACATCTAAGTGCGTAGAGAGCGGTACAGCTCCCTCACACTTAAGTAAGCAAAAGTTAACGAAACTGAACGAAGTGGTCACATCTCACAGCCTGTCACAGCGTGTGGGCCAACTGTAGTAATCATGAACGAACATGAGCTAGTGGCATTTTCTGGTCTTGACTAAGCATTGAGTGAGCTACAAATTTATGTAGACATTGCATCCAACTTAACGAACAAAAATGTATCAATTATATTCAGTCAGTTGAACGCGCTCTCTTCTACTTGTCAACCAAAATAAGAGCATCAAACCTTCAAACTCCGCCAGTCCTTGACCAGAAGCTCAACGGCGCGCAGCTAAACTAACGCCCCTGTCATGAGCTAGTGTCAAATAATAAGGAAAGTGTTCGCAATGTTTTAACACATGAAAAGTCATACTGGAGGAATGCGTCACAATGCTGCGTTGGGGTGTCACCTCGTTTTCAACCTACACAATACAATGGTTCCATGTCATTCACTGCGTCGTGCTACGTTTAAACTTTTATGCCCAGTCATGCCCGTTATAGTTGTCCCTTAAGCCTTCACATGCACAGCATGTCTGGGCCTTCGGGTTCATCTTGTTGGGTAAGACAAGAAGTACTCAATATTTCACGTCGGCCCTGAAATGTTGACACTTGGAAGCAGTGACGTGCCTTGGTGCTTCCAGTAAGATGTTCACTCACTAAGTAGCAACTTCATGAATATAATATAACTAGTAGAGCTATAAAGCTAGAAAGGAAGCATGTGCTGCGTCGCTTCCATTAGTCACGTTTATTCGAAGGTGAGCAAGTGTTCACCGCACCATGGTACCAAAATACCTAGGTCCCGTCATTTTTATTTGTTTTGAAAGTTTTAAGAACCTTTTGCCTTTGGCCAACAAATACGTGGTGCTCAGCTGTATAAGCTCACGAAAATATAAAAAAAAACATCGAAAAGTGGGAACCCTGTCTATCCAAATACAGTCGACTCTTGATAATTCGAGCTTACACAACATTCGAATTAACGAAAGCTCGAACTCGAACGAAATATGATCGAGTTAAAGCGGATGACGAAAACGAAATAACTGTATAGGACATATGCAACAATATGTTGACACTTCTAATACGGACATACAATTTTTCTTACGTTTTTTTTTTTTTTTTGATTTTTTCTAATTGGGTCAAAGCATTGGAAGCATGTATACAGCTGGACAAGAACAGAGAATTACTTGAGGAATTACTGAGAGGAAAACAGCCAGGGTTGCCGCTATGCTACTTTAATCGCAATTTTACCCTTTTTTGAGGCCACGACGCGCCGTGTGACTATAAAATGACTTGGGGGCCTATTTTATATGACAAATATTTCTTCCGCGAAATACGTCGTTAAGTTTCTGATAAGCAATAAACTCAACACTAATCATAAGAAAATGCAACTAAATGACTGCACGACTCCTATGCACGATAAAATCTTAAAAATAGTAGCGATTTCGGACAACCGTGACTTGCACACTTGGCTGCCCCACTGAGCACTCACTTCGAATTAACGAGCGTACCAAAAGACATAGGTTTTGTTCGATTTATCAAGGTTTTTTCATGGGACCTGACAATGAACTTGAATTATCGAGAAACTCTAAGGAATACGAGATCGAAATTTCTGTCAATTTCCGTCATTGCGCTCCTCCATCTGTGCAGTTGCTGTATTTGGCTGTAACGCCGCATATTGCCCCCGAATAATTATTTGCTGCTCGAGATGCGATACACTTTACGCCACATTAGGCTTTTGCATTTTACTGCAGTCCAGAGAGCGCCCATTTTAGTTCATTGAACTAGTTCGTTATTCTAGTTCATTTAGTTCAATCGAGTTCACTACTCAGGAAAGTATAATAATCAGGGACCGGATTTTGTTGACCTAAAAAAGTAAGAAAAGGCAAACCAAACACTTAAAAGGCAAAAAAGGCATACAAATATAAAAAGAAACGTGAGTGCTTTTATATTTAGTAGCATTTAATTGTAGTAGCAATGAACTACGAAGAGTTTTTTTTGAAATTCTCCGTCAATAATCTTCTCCGATTATCTCTTAGAAGCTCCTTAAAAGACCTAAATGACCTTTCTACTTCAGCTGAAACAAGTGGAGCCCATTTAAAGCTTTCAACATTATCAACATCAATGTTTTCTGTTTTCTGGAAGTTTGGAATTCACGTTCATTAGAGAATTTATCTGCTCAATAGTTTTCAGTCCCCTATTTGCATTGAAAGCGGCAATATACTTCTTCATGACTTCCTTTGCAATCGGCCCCTTTTCCTTTTCCTGGTGAAAATTGAGCATCGCGCTGTAATTCAATTTCTCACTAAGCAAGGAAAAAGTCAAAAAACTATTCATGAAGAGATGGTGGCTGTTTACCAGGCTGTTTACTGTGCAAAAGTGGTCAAGTGAGTTCAAGAGAGGCAGAGAGAGCATTGAAGACGACCCCCGCTCCGGCTACTGCTTGTAAGGGAGAAAGCATCAAAGAAGTAGAAAAACTTGTTCTTGAGGATGCCTGAATAAAGGCGAAAATGATGGCAGAGATCACCAAGCTTTCAATTGGTACCATTCATACCATTCTTCATGACCATCTTAACCTTTCGAAGGTCAGTGCAAGGTGGGTGCCACGAATGCTCACAGCGCCTCAGAAAAAAGTGAGAATCGCATGCTGTAGAGAGCTTTTGGAGATGTGTAGTGAGAACGCGGACGGTGTTATGGATCGAATTGTTACTGGTGACGAGACATGGGTCCACCACTATGACCCTGAAAGCCAACAAGAGTCCATGCAGTGGCATAAAAAAGGAACAGACCCCCGAAGAAGTTCAGAGTCACTCCGTCTGCCGGGAAGCTCATGGCCACAGTTTTTTGGGACTCAAAGGGAATCTTGCTCATTGAGTACAAAAAAAAGGCGAAACCATCAGAGACACATCCTACGCTTCCACTTTGCATAATTTGCGGGAGGAAATTAAAAAGAAAAGGCGGGGTAAACTCGCGGCGTGTGTGTTGCTTCTTCATGACAACACTCCTGTTCACACGGCGCGAGTTTCCAAGGCTGCTGCGCGAGACTGTGGTTTCGAAGAAATCCAACACCCACCCTATAGTCCAGACCTTGCCCCTAGTGATTATTTCCTGTTTCCGAAATGTCTTCGTAGAAAAAGATTTTCGGATGATGAAGAACTCAAGCCGGCAATAAATTGGTATTTTGCAGAGAAAGAGGAAATTTATTTCAAGATGTAACAAATGTATTGATGTTAGGGGAGATTATATTGAAAAATAAAAACAATTTAAATTGAATTCGCATTTTCCTTCAAATCGATACCGAGAATATATTGAACGCCCCTCGTAGAGACTCTCAAAATACCTTTTTTTTTTGTAATAATTCGCTTTTTTGAGTCGACTAAAAACCCAAAATTGACTTCGATATACTTCAGCTTCGCTTGATCTGCTTCATCTTCAATCAATTTCTTCGCAAACACAACACAGCTTGCATCGTCTTCAAGAAGGCTTGCAATTTGTTTGATCTGAGAAAAATAATCCGCATAATGTACTGCTGCCTCTAGCCAGCGTAGTACAACAGCGAGTTAACACCTGATGTAATGTAAATGTAAAAATTTCAATTTAAATTTAACTTTAAACAAACTTGGTGGTAGCGGCACTGCAGGTTCCGTCTCCTTAAAAACAGCAATCCGGGATGGACTTTTTGAAAATCGATACGAAGGCGCCAACTTTTTAGTACGAGTACGAGTCGTAAAGACTGCGTATGCTTTCACAGACTCTATGCACACAGTGAGGGACGCACGTTGCGTGAACCATTTTCGAATACAACATTTGCAGTGATACACCACTCTTTCTCATATACGGTGCAGTGTCTTTCATATGCTTTCTCACGCTTAAGTTCATCTGGCCGCAGCAACCGCATTGAATTGTCAAACTGCTGGGCAATGGTGGCTGAGTTTACTCTCTCCAGAACTTCGGACGTTAACAGGAACCCTCGACTATTTGCAAAGGCCCAACAATTACATTTGTTACACAGCGCCCTGCTTTGTCTGTCGTTTCATCGATGGATACACAAATATTTTCGTCACCAACTTCAGCTCGGATTTTGTGGAGCGCTTCAAGGTAGCTATCTCCAACGTAATTTTTTTCTTAGTGTCGACTCATCTGGCACTTTTTTTTGTGTGTACTCCTCTATGCAAGTCTATAGCCAATGTTGCCGCTGAAAAATGTGAGAAATTCGCACAATAAAGTGTCTCGTGACAAAAATAGTCGCAATAGTCCGAAATCGCTACTATTTTTAAGGTTCTATCATGCTTAGGAGTGCTGCAATCATTTAGTTGCATTTTCTTAGAATGAGTGTTGCAATTTATTGCTTATAACGTGTTTCATGAAAGAAATATTGCCAGAGTCATTTCATGGTCTCTCGGTGCGTCGCTGCCTCAAAAAAGGGCGTACCGGCAACCCTGTCTGGAACTCGGGTTTATTGACTTTATCCGACGGTATGTCACATGCTAACAAGATTTTGGTCATATCGCCGTAAAACTAATTTTTTTCAGTTCCAGTAACGAAAGATGTAATTGCTTGAGTTTTTTTTTTGCTTTTAAGCCATTGCTGGCTGGTGCTTTGATCGCTTTTTGTTTTTTTCATTTTTTTATTAATTAATTCATGATATGCTTAAATACTAGACAAAAATGCTTAAAACTAGATGAACGAACAATGCTAGGTGTAACTTACTGGCCCTCGGCGGGCGCTCTAAGCTAAACTTAAACTTATGCTATGTCATTCGACCTAATCTAACAACGCAAATATCTGAACAGAACATGGATATTAAATGGACAAATTTAAATTAAGAAAATTGGACAAAAGACTTAATAACCGAACTGTTTTCTTAAAACTTATATACTAACGTGCTTTGATCTCTTGACAATAAAATATTTTTTTTTCATGGTCAACTTTTATACCACACAATTTTCATAAAAGCACTTTTCCGTCAGAGGACAAATAATCTGGTCCAAATTCCAATAAAAAATGTTTCAATTTCGTCTCCTCTTTGCAAGCCGTTTTAGCCATATTAGCACTAGAAGAGATATTAAGTCGACGGCGGGCAACTCCAAACTAGATTCTTAACTTCTTTCTGGCTTACAAACAACCAACGCTACATCTGTGCGAAGAGTGCAGCGTTGCAGATAACGACGGTTCCTTTGTTTATTACCCAATGCTTCCGGTCCCTTGATGTCTTCGTTTTATCGCCATAATTGTCGCTGCACCCACAAGTGCATCCACAACACGTGACTATTTGGTGCGAATTTGGGCTGGAGGCATTATCGGACCATTCTCCTTCGAAAATGCGGCCGGTCAGGCAGTAGCAATAAATGGTGTTCGGTATAGTGACATGATACCCCAGTTTTTGTTGCCTGAATTACACGACATGGATGTGACCAACATGTGGTTTCAACAAGACGGTGTCACATGCCATACAGCCAGAGAAACAATTTAATGACTACATGAGGCATTGCTTGATATTAATTTTTTGTTTAGTCAACTCCTGCGCCAATTCGAGACTCGAAATTATCACTCACTTTTTTTTGTTTTTTTTTTTTATGCGTCCATGACTTTAGGTGTGCGTATTACGTAGTGTGAGTAAGATTCAATGTTTGCACATATATACATTCACGCAAAATCGGAGTTTTCTAAAATATTTGTAGCGACCAAGCTCTGAGAAGAGTTGAGAAAGGCAAGAACGGCAATAATGGTATAAAAAGGCAAAATATTAGGATTTTTTTTTTCTAAATTTTAACGTTTATTTAGTAGTAATAGTATTATTCCAAGTATCTAATCTTTCTGGCAATTTGTGGGTTCCATCCCAAAAGAACTGCGCCGGCTTGGCAGCCAAGGATGAATCAAGCCAATTTTTGATATTCTGCTCTGATGTGAACCGCATTTCAGTGAGGGCGTCCTGCATCGACCGGAACATATGGTAGTCAGAAGGGGCAAGGTCTGGGCTATAAGGCGGGTGGGGTAAAACTTCCCATCCACTGTTTTCCAAATAGTTCTTAACCGGAATAGCAACGTGCGGCCGAGAGTTGTCATGATGGAAAATTATTGCCTCGTGTCTGGTCGCATATTCTGGGCGTTTTTCTACTACTGCTCTCTTCAAACTGATTAATTGTGTTTGGTAGCGTTGTCCATTGATGGTTTCACCCGGTTTTAGCAGCTCATAATACAGCACACCCTTCTGATCGCACCAAATACAGAGCATTACCTTCGCGCCATGGATATTAGGCTTTGCCGGTGATTTGGCTGTTTGGCCAAGCGACTTTTGGCACGTTCGCTCAGATAGTGCATGTTCGCCATAAACTTCCACCAAAATACGATGACTTTCGGCAGCAGTTTTCCTCAGATTTAGGTAATGTAGAAGTACTTCCCGCAAAAACACTTTTTCAGGCACAAAGTTCGACACATTGGAGTAACAAAAAATGTTTGTTGTTTACGCTTCAAATGAATGACATACACTGACAGTAGCTTTCCAGCGCATGTTCCAATGGAATAATACAAGTTACGCCATCTCTTAGCAAACCGCAGGAATAAGTTAAAGACCCAGTATGCTGTCCGTGAATTGTATTCCTTCGAAGAGCTCCCCAAATATGACGATAGATGTAAAATAATAGGCTTGCATACCTTAAATTTCAGGAGTAAGGCGGTGTCAGCCATGTTCATCCGCGACATTATTAATTGCCGTGTAAATTCACCAGATTTACTTTTTCTCATGAATGTACATGCTCTCATAAGATCTCTTCGGGTGAGAAATTTGCTATACAATAAGAGGCTAAAGCTTTTGCTCTGGCTACTAAGCTACAATATAATTTGAATTGTATTGCAGCTATTGAATAAATAAATAAATAAATAAACTAAAGCTTTAAATGAACTTGATTTTAGTCTCGATTGGAGTTCAAAAAATGTATCCATACACTTTTCTTTAATTAACACTGTTTATTTGATGTAATCTATGAGATGCAAATTCGGTAGGTGATCCTTAGTCGCGCAGCAAAAATCTGCTGTGTAAAGCAGAACTGAGGGTTGACACGTAGAGAACGTAGTGTTTTGTGTGCTCCCTGATGGAAATTTCCACGTCTTGATGCTTATGTGATGGAGCAGTATTAGGCTGATGTATGATGTTTGATGTCGCTGTGAATTCTTCCGCACTCACTTCGGTTGAAGCAGAACTGCAACGGGTACTACCATCGAATGGTGGACCTAATTCTGGGTGAAATTGTCTGAAGTGCCATGAGGACATGAGCCATTGACATGAGGAACATAAAGTATGATCGTACTGCAACATTTTGTTTTGGTTTTCGGGAATTGCACAATCACTCGTTGGTCCTGGCACTCTTTTGTGAGAGATGGTCTTTTGGTCTTTCCTTTTGTCGATTGGGGCTGTCAACATATAAGAAACAACAATTCCATCAACACTCATGTTAGTTGCCATTTACCAGTCACCGTGTGAAACTTCACAAGTTTAAGCGCTGTAGACTTATGTGAGGAACAAAATAATATGGGATTTGAAAAAAAAAAAATACCAGACAATATCCAAAGACCGCAATGAAACGTTTTGCATCTTCCTTCTCTTGACATTTTTACGAGAATAATACGTTTTTACAAATATGTCGTTAAGCATAGTCCACATCAGGTGCTTGGCATTGTGCTTGACGTAGATTCTGCCCTCACTGCTGTGCTCCCATGTGTGGGATCTGGTGCACGAACATCGTCTGCGGCAGTTCACTATGTGTTTTTGGATCAATAAATAAAGTTTCTATCAAAGAATCTCAAGCCAGGTGAGTTTATCAGCATTAGACACCAAAAAGCGCCATCTCCAATTTCTTATTTCGGAATGAGCAACTTGCGATTGTTATGTCTTAAGTTAAGGCATCTTAGATTCTGTTGCTAATTAGAAGTATTCGATGGCTAGCGGCATTATAAGGAATTTCTCAAAAATTCAACTGACAAAAGGCCCGGAATAAACGATCAGCAGAAAGTTTTCACGCATGGACTTGTTGAAATGATCGAAATTCCGGATCAGCTGTAAATGAGGTGGTAGTCATGCCTTCAGTGTGCAGGCACTTCATGGCACTTCAGTGTGCAGCCAAGCTCTCCAACCGTTTGAGCGTGACTACATTCTTTGGCAGCGTACAGAGATTTTTATTCACATCTTACACCCCTGTTGTTTATAGTCACCTTGTAGTAGGGAGTAGCTCTCTTTCTGACCTACATGCACCCGAGATTCGGCCTTCAAACCTAAATGCTCGGATTCGAAGGCCCTCTGAGCTGGAGCACTGCTGCCCGTGCACTCGATGTGGCCGTGTCAGTGCAGTCCTGCCACATCGGGGTACAGCTTCGGGGTTGTGTCTTCTCCTTCATTCACCTTCCTCGCAGACACAACCATATATCCGACGGAGAATTTTCTGGCTCTGTTCACGTGCGTAATTATCTCAAGTTTAAGCAGGTGATTAGAATTGAGGGCCCTGTAAGCTGGGGCTTGCTTACCCACCTCAAACGGCGGACAGCGTTAATTTTTCTTTGCAAACTAAGCAAGCAGCCAACATCCATCACAGCACATCCATACGAAGAATCATTTGATTAAAGTCCTGTGAATAGTTTTTGAAAGGATCGCCGCATTTTACTGCATTTCGGCGGTGCAGTTCGAAGTCAGCTCAATTTATTTTTCGAACTCCCTGTGAGTTTCAAGTGCAGGGGCGAATGAAACCCCAGACTTTGCACATATTTGCTTCCATATCGGTTTCTATGGGTCAACAAAAAACCATAAATAACAAAACTCTTCAACTATGCCAAATAACACGGACACACACACGCACACGTACTCATCTGCTTAAAGTCATTTCAAAGTCAAATTGGTTGGGAACGACGGAAAAGAAAAAAACGAAAGCCCCAACTTGCCCACTTCTGCATTGGCCCACGTCTTTGCAGTTCAAACTCCATCCAACACTCTGCACAAAATACATTTTATCGACTTTTTCAATGCCTGCGTCCAGGGACACTAGTCCCAGTCGCAGTCAGTCCCTCCCGCATTCGGTTGTGAGACCACCCCCGCTGTTGGGCGGCCGGGCGAAGGGAGATGACAGAAAGTAAATAGATCCGCATGCGTCTTTAATGCAAAACGAGCCCACCTGACACAGGGTAAATAAAAGGATTAACTAAAACTAGGTTTTTCACTATTTACCAGGCCATCGTCAATCACACCCCACCACCACAGTCGCGGCGCGCCGTCATCTCGCTCTCAACGATCCAATTAGAGGAGCCTGTGCATTCATCCTTTTTAAGGTCTACAACTGTAGCGGAAGTGATTAATCCACGGCAACAACAAAACGCTCCGCGCTGTCTGCTGACCACCACGGCATTGCCACCACACCACCGCCGCAAACATCATCATCATCAAACATCATGATCATCGTTGAAGGGGGACAGGTCAGAAACTAACTGTTTTTTATGCAATTTCGCCATTAAATGGCAAAATCAACATTGGAACGAGCAAGGAGTCGCAAAAACGACAGAAACGACGAATAAACACTCACGAAGGATAATCAAACATCAAATAATAGGCAACATTAAATCCACCATTCATCCGAGCAGAATCCCAAGGAGGTACACTTTATTCACACCTTTCCTCAAAAACCCGCACACACACACAGCACGCCGAGCGAGAGTGTGGCTGAGCGTGTGTGCGTGTGTGGGCTGTAAACCAACTTCTGCGCGAGTGTAGGTTGAGGGATGACAGCGGCAGCAGCAGCAGCAGCACACTCATGCAACTCGATGAAAGCCAATTGAAGTCGCTTGAGTGGCAAGAGAGGAAAATTTTGTATCATCTGGTTGGTAAGCACCATTGTATGCCACGCCCTCTTGTCTTACGCGAGTGGCCGCGGATCGATGTGTGTGTGTGCGTGCGTGTGAGCGAAAGAGAGAGGGAGTCCATTGCGCCAGTCAGCACAATGCGACAGAGACAACAGGAGCAACTGAAGCGACGCGCACGATGCCCGATGCTAGTGGGGAAAAAAGGCATCGGAGCCGAGCTATGTTGCGGCTGCAATCACACTTTGGCATTTCGCCGGGATACATCTCATACATCATCATCACCATCAACGTCATCATCATTACCATCGTCGTCATCGTCATCCGCATTCGCATTCGCATCCTGCAGTCTACACGCGGTGAGCAGGGATTTGCAGGCGAAAGCAAAATAAAAAAAAAAAATAAAAAATCTGGAAGAGAAGAGAGAATTATCGTCTTTTTGTGTGCTCCATGCTTGATGGGAGAGAGAAAAAAAAGGATATTATTGTCACCAGCACACACAGGGTGCAGTTGAAGTTGCTGACTCTGTTCAACGGACACGGGCCACGGCTGAGTGTAGTGGTGTGTGTATCCTTTGCGGGTCATGGAGGGATTTTAATAGAAATTTAATTTGTTTGTTTGTTTGCATCGAAAATTTTCCAAAATTACATTACGTAGTTTGATAAAATTGACTTAGATACCAGTGGGTGGTGGGTGGTGGGTGCTGGGTTGCCAGGGAGCCAGAGGAGGGCGGTGAAATTTCACCATTCACCACGGTGACGATGGAGTGATGGAATGTGATGGTTTAACTTTATGGAAATTCTAGCTACCCACTCGCATATTAATTTTTGCTCTGTGAACGGAAGTTGCAAATACGCTTGGCACGATGACACTCAGTGCCTGCAAGCATTTAGAGAAGAATTTTCTGACAAAATTTCAGTGCTCGAATGGAATTTCATTTTGTAACTTGTTAGCAGGAGTCCGGTATTGCCAGCGATGATGAGGGGTGTCTTGGAAAGCTTTGCAAAAGGATGCTTGGGGCATATTTACAACTTCCGTACTGTATACGAGACCGATTCTCGAGACTTAAAGAAAACAAAGAGCTGATAGGTGTGCAGGCACAACGCAGATTAGGCGGAACGTTGGCATTTGCCGTGCCTTGTTTAGGCATTCTACTACAAGCCGCAAATAATAGGTAGCATGTTTCTCTTGATCTTATTCAAGTCCAATAAATGCTATTCCCTGCTTCAGAATCAATTCCACTTAATCCCGAACTAATGGCAGAATCTGTGTGTTACTCAACTTGACTTAAGGGGCACAGCTCATAAATCCGCTGCTAGCTAGCGGTAAGATCCCACAGAAAATTTTCTTCACGCAACGGACATTGTAGTAAACTTGATATGCGTCATATTGCGTCTGGCCACAATTTCCAGACGTAATCCAAGAACCATTCCTATCAGCAGTTCTCAAGAGTTGGGCAATATGCACGCGATCACCTGGTTATGCTTGCCTTGATTTTTGCAAGCGTAAGTAGGAATACGAAATAGATAACAGGGCAGTCCGCAACATAACCGGCCCCATGGGTGCCTACTTAGCGTGTGCAATCCACCTTTGTATAAATGCCACCAATTGGAAATTTTAAAGAAGTTCCTCAATCATTAGAAACTGCTTAAAAATATTTAATTGTAAACAAGACAAACCGCACACATTCATTCATTCGTAACTTGTTTCACTTGAGTTCGGTAAAAAGTATTTTCGCCAGACCCTACTCAGTATTTTTTCACGTGGTTTTGAATTAACACGGTCTAGAGGAAAGAATTGATTCCGTTTTTCACCGATTTCATTCGATTTAGTTCTGCGTTCAATCTTTGAAGAAGAATCAACCACGGTACGGCCTGTACAGCGGCAAGAGTCTCGCTAGGCGTCTACTGATTTAACGCCTAAGATAGGTAGGCCAAGGACAACACTGCTTCAGCCTGAAGAGTCTCCGACTCCGAACCAGTGGGATAACGCACGAAACCGATGGCATACACAGGCGCAGACGGCCTCAAACAACAGTCGTTCACAGACCGTGCTACAGTACACACGTGTTCCGATTAAATAAAACCAAGCAGTAAACTAACAAAGTGAAGTAGTGCAAGTAACAAGTAGATCCGCAACAAGAGCGTGGTCAAGAGCGTAGAACTCAGAGCTGTAAACCCGAGGGGCCTGAGTTCGAGACCCAGTGGGGGCGTGCAATTTTTATTTTTTTTCTTTCTTTCCCTCTCTCCGTCATTTCCTTCAATTGAAAATTGCAGCGGCAAAGAGAGTGTGTGCAGAGGATGGAGGAGAAAGGGCAGTCCGCTCGCCTAGAAGCGGACGGTCTGAACCAAACGGCGGCAGAGGAATCACGCCATCAACCAACGGTGCCTAGAGATGGCACAACGAAGAGGCGGAGGAAAAAACAGACCTCCGCCAGTTCGAAACGACGCAACACAGCGTCAACGGAGAAAACTGAGGAAGAAAGTACAGCGTCTACGTCATCGAGCGAGACATCGCAAGAGGCCGATGCAGAAGACGCATATTCCTATGTGTCCGACGGGAGGGAGTGACGATTCGCAGTAAGCAGTATCAGCTTTGAATCGGTGCCCTCCGATACAGAAGAAGAAGTGGAGGAAATAATCCGCTCCAAGGAAACGAAAGTCTCCAATCTGAGGGAGGAGACCAACAAACTCCTTCACGAGATAAGAGAGCTGCGGAGAAGAACTCTCGAAAGGAGAAGAAGCGAGGAACAAGCAGGTCGACAACCTGGGCAACATCAACAAAAGTTGCCCGAACCAAGCCAGCTGGGAAAGCAGCCGCAGCAACAACAACAGCAAGCAGCAAAAAAGCGAAATAAACAGCTTCAACAGTCAACAGCTCAGCAACAACAGCAGAAGCAGCAACC
Organism: Eristalis tenax; assembly: GCA_905231855.2. NCBI lineage: Eukaryota > Metazoa > Arthropoda > Insecta > Diptera > Syrphidae > Eristalis > Eristalis tenax. The sequence goes on along the minus strand of HG993124.1, from coordinate 38,631,042 downwards.
AAAGAAGGCAGACCAGCAAGCAACATCGCAACAACAGAAGCAGCAACAGCATGCAGTACACCAGCAACAACCACAGCAAAGGAAAAAAGAAAAAGTGCCTCCGATCAACCTCTACAAGGCGGACATTATTTACACTGCTCAGGTATGTAGGACGGCCGTAGGTAGTGGTAACTTTTTAATTAAAAAAAACAAAGGCTTAGAGAAACACTCGATCTGCTGCAAGACATTAGAAAATTACAACAAAGTTAAGAAGATGTTAAAGCGCTCGAAGATGGAGTTCTTCTCCTTCACGCCAAAAGAAGAGAAACTCCAGTCAAAATTGTTGAAGATCTCCGCACCGCTCGAAGCGGAGGAGATCCTCCAACTGCTCAAAGAGCATGTGTGCGACGGTCTCGAGTTCGTCGGGGTCAAGCCCTTCACCACAGCTAAGGCAAAAAGGGAGGGGCGGAAATTACCGTTCTTTATTGTACAGCTGTCACCCAACAGCAAAATAGACAAGGTAAACGATATCTCTAGATTATCTGACTATCATTGCGTCTGGGAAAATATAAGAAGGCGCGACGGCATTCTACAATGCGATCGCTGCCAAAGGTTTGGTCACGCCGCATCGAACTGCCGTATGCAGCCCCGATGCGTGAAGTGCAGTCAAAACCACAAGGCGGAGGAATGCCCGCTGGGGAAAGAGGGAGCAGCTGACAAAAGTCAGCTCGAGTGCGTACTCTGCGGGAACGCGGGGCACACCGCTAACTATCGGGGTTGCCCTAAGTTTCAAGAGCGGAAAGAAAAAATGGTTCTGCAGAAGCAGCCCCCAGTGAAAATTCCACTCGGGGCAGCCATACCCGTCACACCTCAATTGACTTTCGCCCAAATTGCGTCTGGTCAAAGGAGTACGGAAAAGCAGCAGCTACCAAAGGTAGTGCCGCAAGTCTCAGTGCCAAGGGCACACGAACCAGCGCCCGAATGGAAAGCTTCCATTGAAGGGCGTATGGCTCGGTTAGAGGAGCAGGTCGGCCAAATTCTGGCGCTCCTGCAGAACTCAGCACGTCAAAAGTCCTAATGGATGCGCAGACAGAGAGTATTTTTAAGATCCTCGCAGTGAATGTAAATTCATTGATAGGGGTCCCACGAAAAAACGAGCTCTATAGATTGTTGGACGATCAAAGCCCAGAGCTGATGCTGATTAGCGAAACCAAGCTAACTCAGAGAGGCAAGTTGGAGCACAGTAATTATAGTGTTATTAGAAGAGACCGCCCCAATTCCAGTGGTGGAGGCGGTGTTGCGATCTTCATTAAAAATAACATAAAACACAAAGTAGTGTATAGTAGTGAAGTACGAAGGTTTCAGGAGTTGGAGGCCTGCATCGTGTGCATTTCGCTCCGCAGTGGAAGGAGGTTGTATGCGGTGTCGGTCTACTCCTCCGGCAACCCTAGCTCCAGAACAACTATATCAGAGCTCGATTCACTCTTTCGATGTCTAAGGCTAGACTCGGAGGAGAACTATTTCATTTTGGCCGGGGACTTAAATGCCCGACATGGTTATTGGGGGAACACAGCTTCCAATCACAGGGGGGACCAGCTTTATAGCTGGTTTTGCTTACACAGTGTCGAGTATAGACTCGATTTGAAAGCAACAGAGATCGCGTCGTTTCCGAGAAGCGGCTCTTATCTGGACCTCCTGCTGCTTGACGCAAGATTACAGGTGACAGACATAAACTCACAAACGGTAAACTGTTTGAACACATTCGTGTATCTCAGTGACCATTGCGGACTCAGTGCCGAAATCAAGATTCCTAACGACATTGCGGAATTAGGAGAGTTTGTTCAAACGTATCCCTACAATTACAGTAGAGCACGATGGACACGCTTCTCCAGACAAATGACAAGAGCACTCTCTTCGAACGAGCTCCACATACCGTCCAATAGAAACTTGTCAAACGAAGAGATTGACATGTATCTAATACAATTGGACGAGATAATTAAACGAACGATGGACAGTACGATACCTCGGTATATACGCACAAACAACCAGAGCATGTACCGCAATGCGACAATTGACGCACTCCACCAACAAAAAAGTAGACTCCTGTCAAGATTAAAAACCTTGTACAGGCGGTTTACGGACAGACGAGACGAGGAAGTTAGGACACTGAAATCGCTCATTAAGAACATACAAACATTAATTGCTCAGAATTACAGACTTTCTGTTAATTCGTATTGGAACGACAAGGTCCGGGCTGTAAAATCCAACAACCCGAGCATGTTCCCACAGATCAACAAATTCTTTAGAAGCAACAAGCAAAGCGATCTTCCATGTCTTAAGCTCCCTAGAACGACGGACAACGAACAAATACTGACTACAGCAGGTATTGATCCAGATAACGCTGTACTTGACGACAACTTCTTTGTGGTCGAAGATCCGCAAGAAAAAGTGGAAGTACTTGGCGCGGTCTTTCAGGAAGTGTACAAGGTGAACGAGAGTGTTCGACCGAACCACGACCTGGAGAACCGCGTACTGGTTAACAACACGCTTCTTCGTGAAGATCTGCAACAATGGCGATCTGAGAACACTGGCTTTGTCGTGTTCAATGATGTTAACATGGCAGATAATGTCATCGCCGACGAAGGGGTTCATCCCCCGTTCATTTCGAAGACAGATCTTAAAGCGGTCTTCGAATCAATAAAAAAGAAGAAGTCAGTGGGAGTCGACGGGATCTCGAACATTGTGTTAAGACATCTCCCCCTGGAAGTGGTTAATATGTACACGATCCTCTTTAACAATGCTCTAAATAATGCACATTATCCGGAGCATTGGAAAACTGCGATTGTGCAACCCATATCCAAGAGAGGCAAAGATTCTTCGAATCCGTGCAACCTCCGGTCAATTAGTCTCCTTCCGAACATCAGCAAGGTATTCGAGAAGGTGATAAATAGAGCTCTGATCAACTGGACTAAGGACAAAAATTTAATTCCGGATAACCAATTCGGTTTCAAAGCGGGGCATGACACTATTCATGCCGCGTCGAAACTGGTGTCGGATATCCAATGGAACAAGAGCCAGAAACAATGTACGGGTGCCTGCTTGATTGACCTGGAGAAGGCCTTTGACACCGTATGGTTAGAAGGTCTTTTTTACAAGCTCAATCGGCTGGGCATCAGCAAACCACTGCTGTACCTACTGTGTAACATGCTTACCGGTAGACGGTTCGTCGTCAAGAATGGCAACGTGACCTCCACAGGTATTTTTGATGTAAAAAATGGTCTCCAACAGGGTGCCGTTAATTCGCCGATCCTGTTCAACATTTACTTGAGCGATCTGATAAATTCTCTTCCTCACGTTATTGCGTACGCCGACGACTTGATCGTGTACAGATCAGGCAAAAAGATCGAGGACATCACTACTCTCGTGCAGGGTGACTTCGATTCATTCATGAGAGATTGCGATGACTGGAAGTTGAAAATCAACTTTCAGAAGTCGGAAACCATATTGTTCAGGACGCCGTTGTATAAAGCCTCGGCGGATACGAAAAAGAATTGGCGAAAGTTCTCTATTGTTGGACGACACGGGCAACCACTGGCGCAAAGAACGGTAGTCAGATACCTGGGGATCTGGCTGGACCAGTATCTATATTTTAACAAACATGTAGATGCTGCTCTGGCCAGGGCCCGAGGAGCTTTTGCCCTTACAAAGAGACTGTTTTACAACAGCCAACTCGATGCGAGGGTGAAGGTTATCTGCTACATGGCCCTCATCCGGCCAATGCTCACCTATGGCTGTCCCGTGTGGTTCAACGTGAGTGCAAGCTTGATGGAAAAGATTCGGTTGTTTGAGAGGGCTTGTCTTAGGGCTTGCCTTCGCCTTTATCGAACTCCAGAGTCCCAGTACAAAAAATTCTATTCCAATGAGGTCTTATACAACAGGGCGAACCTGATACGAGTGGACATTTTCCTAGTGAAGTTGATCCGAGGTCATACTGCCAGAGCGATGAACTCGGTCAATAACCTGATCTCGGGGGCCTACTACCCCAATACACAATACCACGAAAGGGTACGCTACAATGGCTTCGTCCCCCCAGAAGCCTTTCTCCATTTAGACAAGAACGGACTGTTACAAGACATAAATGCGGTACCGCTCATCTACCACATCGCCAGATCAACTGTGGATGGGCGACTCAACTACGACCGTTCCGTCGCACAACGAGCTGAGGAGGGCCTCCTCCGGTTCAGTACGGCGGTATCAAGGAGAGATGTTCGGGATGTTGCAATGCAACACCGAAAATTCTGGTGGCTGGGGAGAGGGGGAACTCCCTCGTCGAACCCTTTAGACCCTTTGTAGAAAGGGTAGTACGTATCCCCGAAAGGGGGAGCAGTCGGCTACTGTCTTGCAGCAATTGAGATGCAAATCTATGAGCGGTAAGCCATGGCCGACCTACATAGCCTAGGGTAGTTTTAAGGTAGCTTGTAAGTTGTAAATAAATAAATAAAAAAAAAAAAAAAAAAAAAAAAAAAAAAAAAAAAAAAAAAAAAAATAAATAAAAAAAAAAAAATGACGAGTATTCACATGGGTACACATGCGTGTACCTTTGTGTATACACTGTATATATTAAGTGCATATATATACACATGTATATATCATCATATATACATGTGTATATGTATGTAGTTTAGCTTAAGTTAGTTTAAGTTATTTTAGGTACTTATTTTTAAGGTAGTGTGTAAGTTATTATAGGTTTTACTTTAAAACGTTCTTTAATTAAGTTTTTTTTGTAATTTTCCTTAATACTTAAATGTACAGCTATGATAATTAGTCTTAATCATATTAATTTTTAGTTTAAGTCGAAAGACATAGAATAAGTTTAAGTTTAGCTTAGAGTGCCCGCGGAGGGCCAGTAAGTTAGAAATAGTAACAATGTTCGTCCAACTAGTTTTAAGCATTTTTGTCTAGTATGTAAGTTATCGGATTATTGAAATAAAAATGAATTAAAAAAAAAAAAAAAAAAAAACGGCCTCAAACAACTTGGAGTACGAAATTGGAGGCAGCTGGCTATAGATGGAGCCAGCTGGAGAAGCTGAAGCCCCCGGACTGTACCGCCTCAAAAAGATAAATGAGTTAGTCAAATTTGGGGCGAACGTGAATATCACAAATGACATCCTAGAGCAGATGTAACACAGAATCCTTGCGTCTCCGGTTTTGTCCAAGCAACTTGGGACAAATCTCTTGACCCGGAGCGCCAAACTCCAGAAATCGTACTTATCCATGGCTATCCTCTAACGTGGAGTCAAAAGGTGGGCGATAAGAAAAACAGCGGATCCAACCAGCAGAATGGAGATTCGAGTTACACAAGAATCCGCATGTAGTCGACTGCATGGCGAACGCAGGTACACCAATACTCCAGCTAAGGGGGTCATCGAATCCGAGCGGCCTGGGTTAAAAGGGAGATGAAGACCGAAACTTCTGGTCAAGTGATCGCGGACAAAAGACAACTTAGACGTTCAAGACTGGGAAGCAGCTTTAAGCTCAGGATCAGACATTTCATGGGTTACTGACCTGATCGAGCTGATTTGTAAATTTTGTTTCACGCGAGTACTGTCTCCTGTTTAGTTCAACCACGCTAAGGCAGCTAAGGCATTAAAGCGCAAGACTCCATACTTTCTACACTGGGCCAGATGCCACAAAAGAATACCACAAATAAAGCGGAATACTGAAGTTACACACCTGGTCTGTGGAACCTCTTTGTTTGGCCCAACAAGCCTCACCAGCCAGCTACTTCCAGTTGCGCACACCAAGTTGGTTGATGTCCTCCTCCACTTCTGTGCGCAATCTCGTTTGTTTGGGTGGGATTCGAAGACTCTTCGGGTCGGAGCTGTGGTGTCCATCAACTGTACATGACCTAGCCATTTTAAAAGTTGGATCTGAAGTCGCTTAACTAGGTGCATGCCGCTGTAGAGTTCGTGGTTGACTCTTCTCCTTCAGATGCCATCAACGCAAACAGGACCAACGATTGCAAGCAGAACTTTTCTCTCGAAACGACCAAGAGCTTCTTCATCCGCTTTCAATAGCGTTCATGTCTCTGCGCCATAGAGCAGGACATTGATGATCAGAGTGTTATATAAAGGCAGCTTGGTGTTTCGAGAGATGGCTCTGTTACTCAATTGTCTCTTGAGCGCCCAAAGAAGCAGGGATTGGTAAAAGGAATTCTGCGCTTGATCTCGGTACTGATGTTTTTCTCGCTTTCTACTGCAGAGCCGAGGAAGACGAAGACCTGGCTACCTCTGCTGTCCATTATGACGCTCTGTCCGCTGTGCGTCCTTCCCTGATGACAGCATGCATTCTGTTTTGACAATTTACTGCCAGACCCATTTTAGCCGCTTCCGCTTCAGTGACAGCAAATGCCTCATTGACGGCTCGCTGTGTTCGTCCAATCAAGGCAATATCGTCCACATAAGCAAGCAGTTGAACGGACTTTGGGAAGATCGCGCTTCAGTTGTTGACGTTTGAGTTTCACTCGATCTTCTCAAGTATGATTTTGAAGACATCACATGACAGCGTGTCGCCTTGTCTAAAACCTCGGAATAGTCTCGCAGAGTTCGTTACCGGCCTTGATGGAACAGCGAGAGTTCTCCATCGTCATCCTGCACCACCTGACGTGTTTGGCAGGAATGTCAAAACATGGTGCTGTATAGCTCGTCTCATGCGCCCTTGAAATCGACGAATGGGGTGGTGGGTGCCTATCGGCATCCCTTGTGTCGTTTGAGTATTTGGTCGATGGTGGACTTTCCCGGCCTGAAGCCGCACTGGTAAGGACCTATCACATTACTGGCGAATGGTTTCAGGCGTTCACACAAAACGGCAGAGAGGATCTTGTAGGCGATGTTAAGGAGACTGATTCCTCGATAGATGGCGCTGTCAAAGGACAGGACAAATGACTCAGAGATTCCACTCATCAGGTAAGCTTTCCTCCGATCATATCTTACAGATGAGCTAGTGCATGCGGTCAACCAGATCATCTCCTGCTGCCTTAAACAGTTCCGCGGACAGTCCGTCCGCTTCACCAGCTTTGTTCGACATCAGTCTTGATCTCGTCTATGTCGGGGGGACTTCCGTCCCCTTCTCTTGTTCATCCTCGTCCAAATTAAGTGGAACATTATGCTCGACAGCGCAATTTGTGTCGACATCGCCGTTTAAAAGTCCGCAGAAGTGGTTTTTCCAAATTCTCAGCTTCGACTGCGACTCTACTATTAGCTGACCATTTTCGTTCCTGCAGGTCTGTAGAACTGAAGACAGTTTTGTAGAGATGGTGCTTGTCTATGAGTTTATCGGTTTGGGCTTAATCCGGACGACAGCCCCCGTGGTGTAGTGGCTGGGCGTGCCCTTCGATTCCTTACATCAACGAACACAAGTGCTTAATTTAGCAGGCAGTGTCGGCGCCGCTTTAATTTGCGACGCAACCTTATTCATCACATTCTGTTCAGGGCACAGGTTGTTCCAGATTTAGAGAGAGATGACTCAGAGAATATGACTTCTTCTTTCGGCGTCGGCTTCCACTCGTGAAAGACGAATAGCATCCACATACGTCTTGCACTGCGCCTTAAAAGCACAGTTTTTCTCATAACTTCAGCGCGCACAAGGGCTTTGCTAATTAAGGGTATTAGTCAAGACGTTCCGCGGTCAAGACACAGTCAAGTGTCCTGGGCCCATACACAGACAGCACGGGCCGAATGCATAGAAGAGAGAATAGGTACCTGTGCACATTGGTCTTAAATATCAGCGGATTGTAGTCTGTGGGAAATATTAGGCTGGGAGGAGCATTCCATATTCGTGTGATGCGGCTGAAGAACGAGTCTCTAAACTTAAAGCGCGTCCGAGAGTAGGCTTCAGGGTAAACTGTTGTTGTTGTTGCTTAAAGTTATGTATAAAGTGAATTGGAGACTAACAAACTTTCGTAAGCGTTGTCAAAGAGTTTAGGCTTTTTCAACAGCCTCAGATGGTCGATTATGTCTAGTGCAGTATGGCGCCTCATAAGATTGGCGGAAATTTGCACAGAAAATGTATTTCTAAAGCGTCTGTTGTTATCACGATGAAACTGTAAGGTTGACTGAATAAAGGTTACAATCACAGCTTGTAGTCTGACAAGGGGTTTGACATATAAATTGCTGACTTACTTAAGGCCGGGGGTACACCTGGGCCTCATCCATCAAGCGTCTCCAGGCAGCCCGATCTTTAGCTAGCTGCCTCCTTTTTCCCTTTTCCACTTGCGTGCGCCACCTGAGTTGCGGTCCACCTCGGGGGTGGATTCGAAGACTTTTCGAGGCTGGAGCATTGGTTTCCATCTGCTCGACGTATAAGTTATTTTATGCGAAGTTAATATTGGGTTGTTTTTTTTTAGGTTCAAGTTTAATAGTCAGAAGCATGCCCACATAGGCCAAGTTTGTTGCCATGCGGATCTGGCTCCATCAACCAGTTAGTGGTGACACTAGTTCTTGCTTAGTGCTGCCAGTCTTGGTTGCTTTCCTTTCCCCGGAGAGAGAGAGAGTGATGCAAGAGCAGAGAAGCTGCACTATTGTCTCCTAATCTTCTTAATCTCCGCAACGACACTGTGCCTTGCGATAACGTCGATGAAAGTCCTGGGGCCAGGCTCGCTCAGTCACGTCAAAGTCTGCCCTTCCGCAACGAGGAACATGCTGCTTTCAAACCATCTGCGATACATTGGATTTAAGCCGCTCACATCTCCTAACGATGTTTTGTTGTATCGAATGGCAGATCACAGAGCTGGTGCCCTTCCCAAAATTTCGCACGATGAAGTTTCCACACCTGCCATCCCAAGAAACCACCAAAGCCCTACCAACAGTCAGATCGGTAAATTCTCTCACATTTTCTTCAGCAGCGAGTCAAATAAGTCGACTGGTGAAATTTATTTTCGAACACAAGTCACGAAAAGTTTTCTTTTTCTCCTCATTCCTCTTCGTCTTAACTCCCCGCCGCGCATGGGTACTTGATAATTATTGTTTTTTCCCCCTAATGACACACTCACTCTTGAACCCTGAACCTGTAACGGAGGCAAATAGGAATCCGTTTATGTTGGTCAAGTTGACTGCTGGGAGATGTCAAGTGGATGTTTATGTGCGGCAAAGCTAAATCGTGTTGTTTGCATTAAAATAAATTCTTGAGCACTCCACAATGCCAACCAATTGGTTGCTTTGCTACCTAAACAGCTCAAGATGAAACGTGACGTAAACCGTGGCACACACGTTGAATTAGCGGAGCTCTGCTCAGAATCTGGGACAATTGCTATGCAAATCGAATCTCAAGAAAATTGAGGAAAAGAACTCAAATTTCTTCATCACGATTTGGCAGCACTTGGGCCAGCTTGGAGTGAGGACTTTGTTTGAACTGATCGTGTGATTTCCAACAGAAGCTGTTGTTCCAACAAAACGCATGACTCAATGGTGAGTGGCTGGAGGCTGGAAATGCTGGCCACTGAGTTACAGTTACAATCAGAAATCAATCGTGTGTTCAACCTTCTGTACCCCCCTCTACAGCTCAGCACTTTCATTCACTTTAATTCATTTTTATTGCAACGCAACACATAAGCATGGGATTGATGGTCTCGTTTGGAGGGGCAGTCAGTCTCTATGCACAGAGTGTAGCTGCTCCCTTCGGGATAACGGTACTAAATCATCACCTTTCAACGTGGGCATTGGACTTCGCCAGGGGTGCGTCTCGTCACCTCGCCTTTTAATTGCATACATGGGCTGGATGTTGCAGCGCAGCCGTGGCGAGGAATGTTAAAGAGTTGAAGTTAAGTCATATTTTTTTTTGCAAATGACTTAGTTATCCTCGCAACATCCCAGACCGAACTTGAATAGGTTTGTGGCCGTGTATGCTCGTACTGGGATGAGGGAGCCGAGATTATGGTTATTTCCACAAGGTCTGTTCTGCATTTTAGTGGAGCCCCATTGAAGCGCGTGGAGAAGTTTTCGGGGTCTTTTTCACGAGAGATGGGAGCAGTAATGCTGAGATTTCCTGAAGGGTTGGCTAAGCTGGGTCAATTTTGAAACAGCTTGGCGGATCTGTAATCCAAGCTTGGTGTCAAGGCCAAGACAGACGTCACGATCAACTCTCACCAACGGTCATGACATTTGGGCAATGCGAAGGAACAGGATCACGAGTAGAAGCTGCCGGGATGAGATTTCTTCGTGCTGTTGTGGGACTTACTCGCCGGGATAGGGTGAGAGCAGCTGCTTAGATGATAGCTATGCTTGGATGGTTGGGTTAAAAGGCACGAATATCCCCATCATTTCGACTTCTAACTGGTGCTTGAACCAAGTCCAAAAACTCGCCTTGTGAGTTAGAGTAGGGTTGCCATGTCTCCTCCTTGTAACCCCGGCGCGGAACATCCTACAACGTTTGAAGAAATTCTCGTCTTTTTTTCAACTAATTGTAGTTTTGAAAATAAAAAAGATCATCGAACTCTGAATTTAAGCGGGGTGTTGGTCAGCACGACCGTACGGCCAGCAGAGGTCTGCAACTCCTGGCTGAGCACCAAACTCTAGCTCCCACGGACTGCATTACCCCCACTGTAGACTTCCAAATGACGGCACAATGCCGGTTTCCATCCAGAGAGGACCGGAAAGACCAATTACTTACCTCGGAATACAAATTTCTGATCTTCTGACACGGTGGACGGGTCAAAGCTAGACCACGGGGTAGGTTCAGCAGTATTCTCGACGGATTTCAACATCTCTAATTCTAACCGCCTCCCAGATCACTCGAGTATCTTCCAGGCTAGGGATCAGAGATGTGTGTAAGCTTTGTTAGTACTATCGGCTCTTATGGTAAAGCTGTCTGCAGCTACAGTCAGAACAAGGTGCCACAGTGCAAGGAAGAGCTCAAACAGGCCAGAGCCGAATCACTCTCCTCTGGCTTGCAGGCCACAGCAACGTAGAAGGAAATGAGATCATCATCATCTTCATTTTCTGACTCTCCATCCCGCCCCATGCAGCTGACCGCCTAGTGGTGCATCCCAAGCCTGGCTAACGAAACGCAACCTCTCAAATGACAAGAAGACCACGATTGGCCTCGGACATTGTCTACCCTGATTTGCCTGGGACCCATTTGGTGCTAGGCCTGAATGGTGGCAATATGCTATCGGTTGGTGGCCGCTCTGTCCAGCTCGGCAGCCGGTGGCCTCCTGAGCCGCTATGGGAGTGGGGGGGAAGTCACGCCATGCACAAACCAGTGCGTACGGGGAGCAAAAGGCAACGGACAACGGCATCGAATTGGGAAATGAGATAGCCGACGAAATGGCCAAGCAAGGAGCTTCCGGCAATGCCTCCATTGACATGGGGGGCCCCCTATCCAAGTAACCACCTCAAATACATCATTTATCACATTTTCTGTCCTTAGCTAGTAGAAGGTGGATTTCTCTAGGAAAACTTGGCCCTCCTACATGAAAAGTAGCACTGATGACCTGCTCAAAAGAAACCCAAATAGCTAGAGTCGTGGCTGTAAGCACAGGGCACTGGTCCATAGACATTCACACTGCTAGACTTGGAATACCGTTCAACACACTGCCCCAGTTCCATCCACACTCACTCAGAGGAAGGTATGTCTTCCTTTCTCTGTGACTGTTTGATCCCCCCAAGATTGCTAATCAACGTTTAATGAACATAATCAAATTCTAAACTCTACGGGTTCCGACTAGCTAATCCAAATAACCCAGGTCTACGAGGTGTGGTATCAAAACGACGCACAAGGTACTCTGATTGACGCCAATCGGGTAGCCACTTTAACCAACCAAACGAAGCAGAGTCAATACAAGTTGGATAGAAAATGTGATGTCCTCCAGAGTCCGGGATTTTGAAACTGTTTGTACTTGGCTAGCTTAGACAGTCATGGCAGCCCTAGGTTAGAGTCGATGGCGGAGCATCGGTGATCTAGGAGGTATCTCCGTGATCTCTTGCGTGGATAATGTGGGCCACTAAAGATGAGATGGGATGAGATGTTTATGATAAAGTCCGGCAACTCACGGCTTCCGTAATTCCGTGCTTATTCCTCTTACATGTGGTTGACATCTGCTGCATTGGCTCAAAATTCATCGTCTACACACTTCATCCGGGTCTAGCCAATTTAAGGCGATGTATTTCTCGGGTCGTCTCCTTCAGTTCACGGTATTAAAATAATAGTTAATCACCACTTCTGCAAAGGGTCGAGTGGTTTCTGACTCGTGATTTGAACAAGCTTGTCTTGAAGGAAAAGGAGAAATGACTCTTTTGATGCACGTGCCAACGAAATCTTAAAATGCCTCTACTGAAAATGTGACCTCCTGCGTGAACTCGAAAGAGTGACAGTTCTTCAAGATCTGAGCGGGGAAACAGCAGCCGCTCCAAATCTGTGCCGGATTTCTTAAGGAGATGCTCTGTCGTGTGATTTACTAAAACTGTCACTACGACATCAGATTAGTATCGATTTGCCATAAAGACCATGCTCTGGGATCGGTTGGTTGCTTAGTTGGCCACTACCTACTCGTAGATAGGTAGGGTGTACTCCTAGTGGATTTACCAGCACACTTAGACCATGTTGTTCCATTGTGACACCCAAAGTCACACTTCTACCACTGATTGCCCACACCGGCGGAGCAGATTCAAACACCAGCAAAGCATAATAACTTTGCTGCCACTTGGATTGGAACCGGGGACCCCACTAACCAAGGGCAGGCACTTAACCAACTGCGCCATCTAGTCGGCTGCCATCGCCTAATTGCACGCATTTCTTCCACCAGGTCATCGTTAATTGAAGACAAATTCAAGAACCAAACCAATTTCAATAATTTCCGTTCGAGTGTCAATCTTTTTTTTTGTTCTATCCCTTTTTATTGTTTAATTCCTAACAGCTTACATACTAGACAAAAATGCTTAAAACTAGTTGAACGAACATTTCGAGTGTCAATCTATGAGTGATCAGCCCGGATGCCATAAATAGCCCGGTTGCCATCGGAAAATTGTAAAAATCCTTTATCAGCAACCCATTTAAAAGCATGGCTCAGTTCTTCACTTCCGTTGCTGCCACTGAGCATCACCCAGTTTACATAATAAACATCCGCTCGTTGAGATAAGATCTGATAAGATAAGATACGGCGTCTGGAAACGTGCTACGACCACAAAAGAGAATTGCAAATAATCGTGCGCATTCCATCTACAAGGACTCAACGCATTACTGTACATAGACGCAGGGCTCTGCTGTTAGGAATTTTTTGCCAGATGAAGCTAGATCGGTAAATTAGTCTCTTCGCACGAAATGCGATATAAATTTGAGCTAAACAAAGGGTTTTTTCATTTGTGAGTACAAAAAGTACTGACTCCCATCATTTCAAAATTTTACACACCCAGCTTCAAAATTTGAGAGGTGCTGTGACCCGAATCGATGAAGGGGAGATGCACAAGAATTGTAAAATCATGGAAAAAAGTCCTTGCTGGTAAACGCAATGCAATAGCAGCTTAGGGGACAGTCGTGCCACGTAACCCAACCATCGAATCATAGCCCTTATCGTTCGACGAAGCAGCTTCTCAACATTTAGGTCCTCGCGCACTGCTGTTTTTCTCAACCTATCCCGGTGAGTAAATTCCACAACTGCACGAAGCACTCTCATCTTGTGACGCATTTAGCGCGTGTGAAAGCCTCCAATGCGTCAAATTGGAATTTCTTGAGAGAAAGTGAAGCGCGATGGTGACGGGCGCCACAAAAATAAGGGGTGACTTTTTAGACGTTCGGTTTTTAATCGAGTCGAGAAGAAAGCGCAAGAACTACAAAAGTGTCAATTCATAAACCGTACGAAGAGTTCAATTTCGAGTCGCTTTCCGATTTGTTGGCTGGTTTGTCTAATGTTGTCTTGACCTATCGGCAAGTGATATCTTATAAAAATTAAAAATATAATCGCAAGATCTACACAGTCAGTGGACCATTCCCAATTGAGAGGTGAAGCATTTGCGTGTGGTTTGGAAAGTAGTGTCTGACATGTGCTGGCAAGATGGAATCATGAGAATTTCTTGTTCAAATTCAACACTGACCACAATAATGATGGCGTAAGGGTTGCTACAAACGATTAATTCAGTTTAAGTCCAGTGCAACAACAAGCAACTCGAATAATAAACCGAGCTTCCCAACATAGTATGGCGCATGACATTACAGTCTGAGCTGGACCTTGGTCGAGCTTCTACAGTAATCACAGATATGACTGTACATCTATGACTGCGTACGGGGATGTTCAAAGAGCACGATGATGCACGGATGTTCATCGTGGTTCGTTGTGGCGAGACTTGATCCACGGATCTGCAGCGTGCAACTAAATAAGCCGCACGCACAATTCAGGTCTTCCTGAATGCTCACATTCATTTGGTGTTTCTAAGCGTGCGCAGTATTTCACCCTATTCATCGTCTTTTTTCAAAGAACAGTGTATTATGTTGCTGCCGATTTGCCATACATACAATCATTGGGGTATCTCGACGATCAATTCGATTTAGAAGACAATTGCCTTTACCAGGCGACTGTACCCACTTGGGTGCCTAGACGAACAGATGATGATGATGTGTGACATAAAGGAAGCACAGAAATTGAAAATGTTGACATTCATACCACGAACCTTTGAAGAGCGCAGACAAGATTCAGTGTAACTCGAGAAAATAAAATTCTGCGTAGGTATACCTACAAAAGGCATCAAAAATGTCAAGCGATTTAAGTCAACTTAACCAAGTCAACTGTAACTATAGTTAATTCGCATAGTTTCGTTAAGTTTCTTTGAGTTTAGTTAAGTTTCGTTAAGTTTCGTTAAGTTTCGTTAACTTTTGCGTGGACACTGCACCACGCGGCGGCGTGCATTTGCCTTCTTCTTATTCGATTGAGTGTCGTGCGGCTACGGTGGCGATTGTGACAGCAACGACAACCAGCCATAGAACCCAAATGACGGCTGAATTTTACTTAAGTTTTAGAAGGAATTGTGAGCACTTTGAAATTTCTTTTCTTTTCTTTTTGTTCGGTTCTAACATAAGTTTAAACATACTTAGGTCAATGTTGGTTGGGCCGAGGCCTTGCATCTAGGCCTTAATCGTTCGTGCAACGCGGAGTATTGAAATCGTATTTTTAATTCATTATATACTCACATACTAGACAAAAAAGCTTAAAACTGGTTGGACGAGCAATGATTCTATTCGGCGGGCTCTTAATCTTGACCCATGTCGTTCGCCTTAACCTAACTGTGCTTAACATTGAAATGGTGGTTGCTGTGTTGATGCAGCCCTCGAGCGGTGTTGACACACAGGTGCCTTGTTCCGCAATCAGTATTGCCACAAGTTTTTGGTTCGTCGCTGAACGATGCTCAGTTTGTATGTTTTGCGTATCTGAAGGTATTTTGGAAATGTAATTTTTAAAACTACAGTCGAACCTCCATAAGTTGAGACGAGAACAAATATTGTGCCCGATTTAAGTCTTGGGCCCCTTTAAGTCCTGACACATTTTTGTCCAACTTTTAGAAAGATCGACTTAAGCATGTTTAACTGTAGTTGCTTAAACAATGGCACACACTGAGAGGCCAATCGTCACGTCGCTCATAGCCTACGCTCAATTGTCCAGCCCGCACTGCGTGCGCTTAGCTTCAGACACGATTTCATTGGACATGGGTAAAAGGGAGTGTATTTTCATTGACCTTAAACAACATTTCACTTGGAATTTGGCTGGCATCACTTCAAATAAATTCCTCTGCACAAAAATGAGCGTGAGTTGTAGAACCGATTATGCAAAAAATTGTTGAATCTATTCTCAGCAAGGATCAGCAATGAACGCATTTGCTTCCTCGCATGCGCTTACCGACAAGAATCGACAGAGGGTGCTATTCAAGGACCCACCAGTCTCACCTCACACCTTCGTAGCGCTTGCCGGTTAAAACTTGCTCACCGATCATCATCAAAATCAGCGCACGGTCACCGAACGATTCCTTTCGCTTTCCATATCTTCCCGTTCACATTGGGCCGACCTTAGGAGGCAAAACCCACCCCGCACTCCCATCAATTCGAATGTCATTTGACAGTTATGCCACATTAAAGTAAACTTTCAACGCAATACAACACATAGCCTAGCCGTCACAATTGACATGAGTGAAGCACTTAATTGAATAACGCAAAAGAGCGTCATCGTCGGCCGGTTGTTAGCGAGGAACACACACAAACATGTGTCGACCTAGTCTCAGTCTCAGGCCCGGTGTAGAGTCTTGTGAAGCATCGTATAAAGCACTTTGACATTTCCCACAAGTGCCACTTTCATCAATACCGTAAAGTGTCGTAGTGGGTACCCAACCTATACAGCAACAAACGCGTCTTAAACTTTCGCAGACCACCTCCCCTCCCCGTCTCCTGCAACTAACGCATGGAAAGTAACACTGGAAAAAAAAACAAGGTCCTAATTATGACGTCGTGTGATGGAAGGGAGAAGGAGGCTAGGGGAAAGTAAAGCGATTTTCACCACCATCCACGGGGAGTGAAAAAGAATTTGTAACTGTAACTCAACAACGGAAACAGCAACAACAACAACGAAAACTATGGTATCAAACAAAAAAAAAAAACAAGGAGTCTCTAAACTCCATGCATGCATGATGAAGAGCAGGCGCTTATGTCACACACTGCATTTCCACGCTCAACACACACGCCTTCCTTTCGTTGCCCCTCGAACAACGCTTCAGTCGATTTTTGTTTTGGTGTCTTTAGTGCCACTAGAGAATTTGTTAAGTACCCCCTTCACGTAGGCGATGGCGATACGACGCGCCGTGGCGACATACCGATGTGTGTGAATGCTCTTGTTTTTTGGGTCTGCGTTCACCAAACTCAACGATGTGCACACATCATCGCCGGCGACCAAAGAAGGAACCTCATTTCAATCGCAAATCATCGCATATCCCAGTCAGCTTTCGGTGAATGTCCTGCCAAAACAAAAAGAGGCTAGAGGCATACACACACAAGTGTGAATGAGCGAGACAGAATGAGTGACAAAGGGAAAAAAACTGTGTAGATACTGAAAATCTAATTTGAGAAATATATTGCACACTTTAGCCGTCTCTAGCAAAGAAACGAAGAAAAAAACGAAACAAAACCGAATGCAATAACAACAACAGCAACAACAACAAACGAACGGGAACTTCGCCTGGAGAAGGTGTGTGGCCCATTGGGTTGACGCCTTTTGAAAATTACCTTTTCATTGATTTTAGCCTCTTTTGCTACACATCTACACATCATAGTTCTCTTTCTCTTTGCTGCTGGCCTTCTCCTGATACCGTGTACCCGTAACGATGCCGATCAAGAGCCGAGCCAAGCCGAGCCGAGCAGCTATCACAGAGCGGCGGTGGTGGGCTGGGTGACACGGACGTTTTAGCACACACAACAACAAACCATCTACCATCTAGCATCTACCATCTACCATCCACCATCCACCATCTATAGCCATTTCGTTCTGGCGTTTCGCGTTCTCTTCTATGGCCATTGTGTTTGACACTCACTAGCCTCTTCTAAAAGTACACGCTTGAGTGCGATGACAAGTCTCATAAACACATACACACTCATAAATAGTAGGTAAATGTATCTATGGGACGCCGTCGTCGTCGTCATCATCGTCGACTACTCGACGAACACACTCATGACGGCTCACTCAAGCCCACATAAGTGGGATGGTACTTTTTGGTTCCCATTATTCCCTACTTCTCTGCGCTCCACACCGATGTGGATGCGGATGCTGATTGCTGACCGAACGGTTGAGCAGGGCGCGACGCGGCGGTGTGCGTTTGCCTTCTTCTTATTCGATTGTGTGTCGTGCGGCTACGGCGGCGACTGTGACAGCAACAACAACCACAACACCAATTCGATGTCGATGATGTTGATGATGACGATGATGATGAAGATGAGGATGATGTTGATTTGGTAGTGGTGGTGGTGGTAGAGGATAAAACAACGGATATTCCTCATCGAACCAACCTACCAATAGTACTCTCTCACACACACACACTGTGTGTGATACAAATGTATCTATGCAGTGTGGTGCTCTCCTCTTTCGGTCCTTCTCTTTCCCTCGGCCGGCCGTTGCCTGTCAGGGGATGGGTGGGGGATGCCCGAAATGAGACCTACACAATTTCGGACTCACCCCCTTCAGACTTTCACACACGCACACATTTGTATCTTCCCACCTCTCCCGCGGTGCAACCATTTGTGCTCGCCTTCCCTCTCACTCACACATCGCATCCACCCATCTCCCTCTACCTCGATTTCACGTCTCTTTCTGGCCGACTATGTGTGACCCTCTCGCCGCAGCTACAATTGGACTTTCTGTGTATTGTCGCGGTTCCTTCCCCAGTGACTGCCTGCCTGTGTGCGTGTCGCCCAACACGTCGCATTATTGTGCGATGTGTGTTTGAAATATGTGTGCTGTGCTTGTTTTTTTTCATCTCCGTTCCTTTCTTGTAAGAGTACTATATGGAAAAGTTTTATTCGAGGGCTATCCAGAAGCCATCTGAGAAGCACTCGTCAGTACTGTTCAGACCTCTTATTTCATTTGACGGAATCGTGTCGAGTGGATATTCATAATAAATTTACTGAAGCTGAATTGTTGTTTCAGTTGTTTCCAATATTATTTTTTTTTCTTGGGTTTTTGCTGTCAAGAAATTCGGTTCTTCTGTCTTGTCTTGTAATAACTTGTGTGGTGTGGTAAACTGGATTGTTGAGGATCTTCGCGGCTTATAATTCTTGCGGATTCTTGCGTGGTGTTGTGCTCTGTATTTGCCGCCGTTTTTGTGGCCATCCACTGCTGTGATCATTATTGCTAGTATTTTGACGTTTGATTACGAGCCCGTGCATCCGCGTCTTTGTGTCGTCCTCCGCGCATCGTTAGTTTATCGTTCCGTCGTGTACGTGTGGGATTCAGTCATCCATTGACAAATGTACAATTAATTGACATTGATACTAGTATCAAATTGATGATTGTTTAATCCGTTGATGACGTTGTCATTTTAGTTGAGTTTAGTTGAGTGTCCTTTTCATGTTAATGCGTGCGTGTGTGAGTGTACGCCCGCGAAGAAGGAGGAGTGAATGAATTCACGTGATACAACTTGCCTGCGCCTACACTCTCGGTTCTCAACCTTGCCTCTTGAGGGCGAAAAAAAAGAAAAAAGGAAGTCACTGGATTGCCCACAAAGTGTACACTTGACTCGTGATCTGTGTTCTGGTTTAGTCGGGGTGGAGCGCTTTCTGTTTCGCGGTTTATTTTTGTTTTCACACAGAAACACGAATTGCGTCGCGCGATAATCGAGTGATATCAACAAATACACTTCAGAGGATTCCAAAGTCTAGTCGAATCTGAGGGCTTTTCGTTTTTGTGTTGTCGTATGTTTTGTTTCAAGAATTAGTGCAATTGACTAACGAGTGCTCGTGGTGTTCTTCGCGTTCAGAGAGGACAATAGGATCCGTTCATCGGTTTGAAGAGATTCGTGAGCTTGCCGGAACGCACAAGTATCAGTCATCAATTGGATAAACTATGATCTGCTATAGGTAATTGCAATTTTAGATGCTCAGTTATTTCTTATGGTTTGCCGAACGCACTCAGTGGGAAGAAGGAAGAGGAGTTGTCACTGGGGCGAGCGCACAAAGTGTTGGAGTCCAAGTGCTTGTATTTCAATTTGGCGACGGGATTACGCCCGATGTAGACAGATGTCGACGGTACTTCTGAAATCTGCTGGCAAACTCTGCGATGTCGACATTTGAACAGTAATCTGTGTGATTTAGACGAGATTATGAAAGATGCCGAACTGAAAGAAGCGCGTTCGATTTCTCTTTTTTGAAGCAACGTGTGTTTATGGTGACGATTGTAAATCTCAGTTCATGAGTAAAATCGACTTCAATTTGTCTGCGTCGGAACAGACCTAAACAAGAATGAATGGACCTAACCTGTTCTTCTTTGCCGAAAAGTGATAATTTATGCTTGGCCATGGGGGCAAGCCTTCCTGCTAAAGTAGAGCTGCCGTTTCTTAGTCGAATGGTGATTACTTAAAAGTTCCCTTCTGTCTGCTTAATTTAAAATACTGTGTCCCGACGAAAATAGAGAGAAAAGAGAACTTTTGAAAGGATTGTAAATCGATTAACGACAGTTCGTGGCCACGATTTGGAAACATTTATGAACACATTTAGAGGCAAAGGCCACAGTATGATCCCACTGAATTACGGTGCAGTTCGTGGCCTACAGACATGGTTGTTGCTGATCTTGGTTCTCAGCGAATTTATACTTTACGCCTTACAGGCTAATAAAGTTGAAAGTTGAAGGATAAGTAATAAGTACTCTGCTGCCTCGAAATGAAAAAGATGACCGAATTAATCGTCATTCGTAAATGCTTTACTTTAATCACAAGTAAGCGATCCGCTCTGGCCAGCCAAGTTAGAAACGCGTTAACAAACGGTTTACCCTTAAAAAGAAAAACTATAAGCTCACACCTAGGTTTATATGAAAAACACAATACGATCATTTGCTTCGCTAATCGACGTATTATTTGTGCGTTTGGCAAGAAGATGCAAACAAAAAAGAAACACTTTCAAACGAGATAAAGAAATGTAACCTGGCAGCACTTTTTTTTGAACACATTTTACTGCCACCTCAGTCGATTTTATGGTGCTTAGTTTTTTATTTAAAGCTTATAAATAAAAAAAAACTTCACTTAGCTTCAAAGAGAAAACCAGCACCAGCTGGTGTGTCAGTCAACGTCCTAAAACACCGTGCTGCCAAGTTATGTTCATAACACTTTTAGTTCTGGAATAAATAAAGAAATAGAAAAATACAACTAATCGCTGTCGAAAGTAGCTAAATGCCAATGCAACGTCAAAGCAGTGGATGGAATAATTGAAATACTAACACACTGGCTGTTAGGTGGCGCTATGATTAGTAAATTTCATGACTTACTATTCTTCATCAGAATTCTGCTTCTGGTCCTCGTGATCTTTAGAACGTTTGACAATATGAGCGTGGACGCTAATCGCTATCGTGCCAAAATGCCAAATGCAAAGTCAATAATTGAAATGCCACTACAGTCGAACGTCCATAAGTCGAATAGTCACGAGAACAAATATTTAGTTCGATTTGTGGAAGGTTCGAGTAAAGAAGTGTAACATATGGGATAATTTAAGTCGAAGTTGTGTACATTTAAAAAATTTCGTTCGACTTAGAGAAAAATTCGTCTCTTGGAGACAGTCAAGGTTTGACTGTATTTATATAAGAGTCAGTCAAACCTCATCAAGTCGAGAAAACTCAGGATTTAAAGGAACTCAAGACTCAATTTGTCCCATATTTTGGACTCCATAACTCGAACACACCATAAATCGAACACAATTTCTTTTCCCGTGACTATTCGACTTTTTCGTCGTTCGACTGCAGGAGTATTTAAATTCTTGACGTTGCATTTGGCATTTTGGCACTATCGACAGCGATTAGCTTTCACGTTCATATTGCCAAACGTTTTAAAGATTACGAGGACAACAAGCAGAATTCTGTAGAAGAACAGTAAGTCATGAAATTTACTAATCATAGCGACAACCTACAGTGTGCCCCAACCTAGTTTCGAATACAAGGAGGTGCTCTCCATTCACGAGTGGAGAACGTGCATTTTTTGAATATTTCAGAAAAGCATTAGTTGGTTAATGACAGGCCGATACGACAAAATGGCCCTCAACGAGCAACGGACAAACAATCGGAAGAAATTCGTTCGTTGCTTGACGAATCGTGTCGTCGTTCAGAGTATCAAATCTTTGTTGATGAGCTACGTCAATAACTGGCATCACAACTTTTTAGGAATAAAATTTGGATGGAGTTGCGGGAGTACGAAAATAGAATATATCAGACTGAATAAATTCAATGATCATGGTTGAGACCATTCCCTCATCAAGCTCACGACTTTGTACGAATGAAGGAGAGTGCTGTTCCAAGAGTTCCTTCTTGCCCATAAAGTACGCGGCATTGGTTACGTATTTGCATGGTTTCATCCAATTTTGACTAGTTTAAGGACTCAACAATTCCAAGTTTCAGAAACTCATTCCAGGCGCGAAACAGATTGTGTACACTTTCTTACAAGTTGTCTTATTTTTTGGGCCAAACGCAACTGAAGTTCATCGAGTTAGGTAAATATGAAAAATCATATTCTCAATCTGCGCTTTGATCTTAAAGATAAAGTTTTAAAATTTGAAGGACCTGCACTCCTTTGTCTATTGGCATTAAGTTGACAACTAAACCAATTGCTTTATAACCGTACAACTGGAGTAAGCTTCCTACAGAAAAAAAGTTGCAGAGGAGTCAATTCTGAACAAATTTTATTCTATTTGTCATAAGTGGCAGGTAATCTCAGGTAGTACATGTCCAATTGGGCACGCTGGTCCTAACTCACAACAAACTTTTTTGGGCAAAGAGAGCGTGTCCGAAATGGGAATGTGGGTATTTAAGTCTTGTCCAAACTAAACATGGGCATTATTCACAGCCGATGTTGTCATATTTGTGAAAAAAAAAAAAGATGGTTTAAGCAATTGGAAACCATTTGCATGAAGAGAAGTCAATAACGTCAGTCACAGATTGGCTGATTAGCTTAAGACTTCGACGCGATCTATATTTTCTGTTTAATTAATTGCGGGCATCTTCAATTATCTTGCGTAAGATTAACGTCTTCTTTATTGAGACATGAAGAACAAAATCCTTTGAGCTTCAAGGTTCTAGATTCGATGGCTGCAGTAGTGTGTCTTTCTAAGGAAACCATCACCCGGCGGTATCCCTTCTCTTCCACTCGGGATGTAAAAACTCCTGTTCAATGCCATCTTTTTTTTATTTTCAAATATTTACCAAACAATTTCTTGACGTTTCATCAAATTCCTCGAGTTTTGAAATTTATTCAAACACATTTTTGGTCGCAAAAGACCATTTTGAGCACTCCTTCGTGAAGTTTCATCAAATTCCTCGAGTTTTGCAATTTATTCAAACACATTTTTGGTCGCAAAAGACCATTTTGAGCACTCCTTCGTGAAGTTTCATCAAATTCCTCGAGTTTTGCAATTTATTCAAACACATTTTTGGTCGCAAAAGACCATTTTGAGCACTCCTTCGTGAAGTTTCATCAAATTCCTCGAGTTTTGCAATTTATTCAAACACATTTTTGGTCGCCAACGACATTTTTGACCACTCCTTCGTGTCAGAAATGTGATGGCCATTGCAGCTTGTCTCTCCCGACGGCTGTATGGATCTGCTGTACATGTGGCAGTCCGTTTGACACAAGTTCCCGTTCTTTTTTTGTGAAGCCGTTGAATTTTTCGAACTTTCAGTCAAAAACGGTTTCGGATACTATATGCTCCATTCATCCCTAGATCCGTACCCCCACAATTTTTTGGATATCCCATCTCCGTCGATAGATGTTTAAAAGGTGCCCTAGGTGCTGGGCAAGGATAAACAAACTTAAGGAAAGTGCGAGCAAACGGAATGATTGGAAAGTTTGTCCTGTGCCACGAACACCGGCATAGTTCAATAGTTTCCAGGATACAGACGTTCATTGCAAGCGATGTACCAAAAGCCCTTCTAACTGATTCTAATTTTAATGAAATTGTTGCTAGTTCAGTCGGTCTTTTCAATTTAGATTGTGTTGTTTGGAATAATGGTTAATTTTTTCTTTAAAGCTAAAGACTTGCGACAGCCAACGAGGTGCAAAAGAACTTGCTGCGTGACACTAGGAATTCGTTACAAGCAAAATCATTTTTCATCTCGATGGTGTTTGAAATCTCGCAGTCGAACGGCACTCGTTCTGTAAACGTTTGATATGAAGACATGCTCTTCAAACTAGGAAACGATTCTTTTAAATTACAACCGGCATTGACAGAATGTTTTGAAGTCAGGCAAATTATAGTGCCGGCTCTCACTTCGTGGCGATGCGTATTACGTGATCTATCGTGATTTTTGGTCCAAACGGTGATGATGAGTGGCATTTGGACTGAAAAATGTAACAAGAGAAACCCAAGAAAACAAGCTCTTATCCTGTTTGTCAATTGTATACGAATTTTATCATGTTGAGTATAATTTTAGTTTTTTTTTGCTGTTTTTTTGATGACTTGCAAAAATAATAAAATGCGTTAAATAAACCACCAACCAGCAGGATGCATTTTACGTAGGTCCGGAGCAAGGAAAATTTAGTCAAGCCTCAGACTAGGTGACACGCGGCTTTGTGCTGCTAACAGAATATTTTGCTACTCACTGTTCTCTTGAAAGTTAATGGTTATTGCCCGCATGAAATCACGATCGTGTCTAAAATTCTGACGCCAGTTAGAACAGCAATTTTGTTTGTTAAAAAGAGGCATAAAAACTATCAAAAAACGCAAAGAAAATCCATCGATTCTCCATCGACACCACATAGACCTTGACGCAACCCCTCAATCCGCGCTCAAAGCAGACAGTGGTTCTTCCAAAACACCAAAGTTTCGGTCGAATGGTGGCAACATTATTTGTCTTTGCGACTTAAATACGGAAAGACTCACTCCTTATCTCGCTTCAATCCTCAAAGTCCTTGTGACAAACTTTTCCATTGCCTTCCTCCGAATCTAATTACTTCCAATTCCTTACGTAACGGAAATAAGAAATTCGGGGGAAAAAAAAGAATTCAATTTCAAAGCAAGCAAATGCAATTCATCAGTTAATGGAAGATTGCATGTAGATCGCGGCGGATGACGGGAAGGAAAAAGAAAAAACACAAATACAGAGATGGCCAAATTATACATTCACTGTTTTCTTAGCTCATTATTCGCGGTCCCCCTCATTCGCGACCGGTTAGCAGGAGCGACAGAGAGAACGAGTAAGTGTGACATAGACACAGGTGCGCCTTAAGCGCGCGCATATCTTCATCCTTGAAGCGAACCGCACTCGTCATACCAGTCGGCACGAAACGGGGCAATTCATAATTTCCTTCAATTAAAGACGCAACCTCCAGTGCGCTCCGCAATTCTCACACCGCACAAGATGAAGACACAAATTCACAAGCGCTCGTCTCTTGCCACCCAAAAGTTGTCGTCATCCTCCCCCTCGGTTGGGGGTGGTGAAGTTTCTTCCATTTCCTTTCTTCACAAGGAAGTAACAACCTTTCCGGTGAGACACGAGTATCGTGGTATGCCGTGTTATGCCGTGGTATGCATACACAACGCAACATTTGAGTGCGGCAGAAGGCTATCATTCAGATATGTCCCGTGTGCAGGCAGCGCTTTAATTAGAAAAGAACAGAACGGATAAAGAAGGATAAGCGATAGAGCAATGCAAGTCTTCGCGTCAAGATGACACCGCGTGTTCATTCTCCACCGCCAAGCAGTGGGTGCACGGATTTAGTTTAGGTCGGCTTCTCAAGGATACCAGAATCGTCGGCTACACTCTGGTGCGTCCTTCCTTCGATCCCGGTGTGTGCGTGATGACAACTCTGATTGTTCGATTTTACGCGCCAAATGAATGATTACAATCGACTGATCCACTCTCGTGTGTGTCCTTTTCTTTTCCAGGTGATAACACTCTCGGACGCGGATGGATTATGGATGGTGATTGAATTGCGATCGATTAACGCCGAGTGTATGTTCCTTGTGTGAAGTTGAAGTGATCCTTACCCACAATACGGTACACATAATCGAAAGTGAAATCCTTCAGTTATCCCTTTTGTTTTGTTTTGTTGAGTGGTGATACGGTCTTTATTTAAAGAGAGCAAGAGAGAGAGAGAGAGAGAGAGAGAGAGAGAGAGAGTGGCAAGAAAGAAAAAAATAAATCAATTCGATAGAGATTTAGATTTATGCGAAGCTAACGGCAGAGCGCTGCATAACATAAACGCGTATGTCAGCCACACTGGCCAATATACATCAGAATAATTCTGGAGCCTTTGCGGAGGATCCCGAACACGAGGATACGAATCTATTGACAGAATTAAATGGCGTCGACTTGGTTATGAGTTTGTCGCCAAAGTCATCGCATCAGCAACAGACAGCACTGACATCCGTATCAACGTCCGTTAACGCCGCCGCCGCATCAGCCGCCGCCGCAGCAGCAGCTGCCGCCCACCATCACCACCATCATCATCATCATCATAATTTGAGTAATCTACAGCACTTGCAGAATCTACACCATCAGCACCATAACACTCTGCTGAATAGTAGTCATTCGACACCGTTTAGCGTCACAGACATACTGAGTCCGATTGAGGAATCCTATCGCAAACTGGAGCTTAGCACGAATCCGCCATCACCATATAGGTGAGTACCACATTCATCTGCACATTTGTCGCACATTTGTCGCACATTTGCCGTATGCCTTCAGACTTTCGCGTAAACTAGTGTCCTTTACAGGGGGTTTGAAGGGGAGCTCTGAGGGTTTTTCACTTCGAATTAAATACTTCTGCTTGAGAGAGGGAATATATCCGAATGATTGCTGGGGTAAAGCGTCCCCTCGAAATGTGTCAATAATTGATGTCATCCATTTCGAGTACAGTAATGCACACGAAATTGACGGTCCGTGATAATTTTTTTTTTTTTCTACATTTTTCCACCCCTCTCATCGCTCTGATTTGGTTCATTGAAACTCACTTGGATTCGGAGTGCTTTCAACTCAGACAATTGGCAGACTTAGCTGTGATTTCGTGTGGCTCTCTCTGGATTGACTGGATTGAGCAGTGATCGTCTACGACTTTGATCGGACAAGAATTTGTTGTCGAATTGACGTGTCCTTTGAAAATGCACATGTGTGGGTGCATTGGAAAAATGTGCCAATTTACCATAATTGTTTCACATTTTCCAGCTGGAGGATAGAGGGCATCCTTCTGTTGTTTGTCGCTTTCGTGAAAATATGAGCTAAGTCAACATTTTTCTAGAGACTCCAGCATTTGGTGAAAGTTTAGTGTAATGTCCAAATGGTCGTGTTCCTTCCTCTGTCTCAAGTGTGTTTTTTTTTTTTAATTTTAGTCGCTCTGTGCGAAGGAATCTTAATCCTGTCCTATGTCCCACTCAATGTTCGAACTTTCTTTTTGCTGAAGGGAAGGTCATCTGAGAAGATGAACGTGCCATTTTTGGTGCAAGTTCACTGACCGCATTTCGGGTGGAAATCAAAATCTTCTTTGTCTGCGCGTCTTCCCCAGAAAAGTTGCATTCGTTGTTCAATTGATTTGTGAATCTCCCAGTCCAAACTGCTTTCGGACTTTGACTCGGAGTACACCCCTACAAAATACAATTAATTCAAGGAAAGCCTCTTGATCCCGAAACTTCTCCGATTGGTCTCTGCAAAAGTTCTTGGTATGTCTCTGGGGCTAATTTCTTCGACATGATTGGAAATAACACAACTCGTCCATTCGCATTCAGGGATATTTAGGGTGTCTCAAAATAGACCCAAGATTTGAATTATGTAGAAACACACACTTGTTAGACTTTAGATTGTTATTTTATTTTAAATGATTCATAAGCAGGGTTATTTATGGCATAACCCATCGGCCAAAAGAGCTCCACGGCCTTTCTGACACATACGCACTCTTTTGTCGATGTTCTGGGATGTTCACCAACACACTCACGCTTTGAATTGGGACGATATTGGACAACTGTTCCAATCCCCCGGGATTCTTTTCAATTCATCTCTTCACAGTTGAAGAAGCTATTGTGGTTATATTTCTTATTTTGTGTGCATTTTTCGAACGTTGGATGCCCAAATTTCATTACTTTTTACATTTTTCTCATCTTGTTGCGTGGTGTGACACTTAATTTTCTAAACAAGAAATGAAGTATGATGGAGAGGCCCAACTTCTACCCCTTAAGATGTTTGACAACCATTTTTTGCATCGTTTTCTAAAGTCAAAGTGACCAATCCGAGAACGGCATTCACACTATTTCGTGAATAACTGTCAAAAATTCATGAATAACTGTCAAAAAGCCTCTGAAATTCGTCGATGGACTAGGGGTCAATCAGCTGTGAAGTTGGGGATCTCTATAATACTTCATTTTTGCTATCAGCCGTCGACTTGTCTTTTTTTTGTTGCCAATGTTGCCAACAATTTACAAATAGCGGCCAAATTGAAATCTTGTGTTAATTTTAGAACACCCCATAGGCGCCCCCGATATAGTAAGAAATTAGTACAAAATATTGGTGGGATCCCAGATCCAGGGGAGGACAAGTGACCCATTGTGCGAGCGCCTATGGGACTTGGAACACCCGCCCAAATGGCATCTGATCAGCTGTCATTGCTTGGATTTGGATAATTCAGCTTTAGCTGATTTTTTTAGTTTTAGTCAGTAACTTTTTTTGTGAAAGTAAACCAGACTGCCCCATTGACAAGTATATTGGCAAATGTGCCCTGTTTTCTGTTGTTCTTCATGTTCTCATGAAAACATTTAAAAAGAGGAGTACCTTTATAACGCATTTCGCAAGACAAAAATTTTCTTCATTGCATGGACTAATTGAATTATTTCTTGACCTGTGCAGTACCGTGAACTGCGAAAGCGGCCCGCCGGTTTCACAAGTGCAGTGTGCACATTTTGATACGCTCTGCTTGATGCGGCTAGTTAGGGCCACAGCAATTTGAATTCTACAATAAAAATCAAAGATTTAGATTTCTTGGTTTATTCCCCCTTATTTCTCTTAATCGTGTCACATGTAGCTATGACAAATTTGGTCTGCAGCGACGTGTCTGTGTCTGCCAGACTAGCGGGAAAATTCTTATCGTACACTTGAATAAATCCTAGGATAGACAATTTTTGGAAATTCATAAAATTTGTACCACTTCGTGGCTCAAATTCTTTTCTTAATTGCCAGAGCAATGATTAAAGCGGCACAAGTTGTGTCTGTCATATTCCGACCCGACGACTGCAGATCGTCTGCATCGTGTGAAGCGAACAGATTTACGGTGTTTGTGTCGTGTATGGGTCCTATAAGACGAAAGTCCTTAAGGCGAAATTTGTTCAAATGCTTCAGAATTTTGACTTAAATTTTCCCATTTGTACGCTACATAACTCGAACAAAATATTTGTTGACGTGGCTATTCGACTTATAGCGCTTCGATTGTAATTGTTGAAAAATCTCAATTATTATTCACACAATCATTAAAAATTCTGAAAATATTCGCACAGCATCACGTGGTTCAAAGGAAACATCTGTTAAAAAAAGTTTGTCAACTTCACCCGTCGCAGCTCATCGGACTTTTGAGTCGTATTTGCTGTCCCTCTGGCGCAAAGAAAGCATGCAAAATCGTTAATTAGGATGTCTAAACTATTGCAGTTTTTGAGGAGGTCACTATTAAATGCGCAAAAGTACGTGTATAATATACAAAGAAGCAGACGCGATCCACAATTTCGTGTGATTAGGTGTCCGTTTTCAGAATTTCTAGTTCTCTACGAATGGGAAAATTCGATTTGATAATGACGCGTCAGAGTTTGCGAAGTTCTCAATTCGTAGTAGTAGATTTTATTGAGCTCTTTTTCCACAAAAAATTGTAGCAGATTATACAAGTATTTAGATTATTCTGGTTTCGATTTTTTTTTCATGGAAGGCAACTCACACGACTGATTCTATAACCCGTGGCTTTGTTAAAGACGGTGGTAGTAGCAACAAGAAATGCATTATTATAGAGATGATCAACTGCACAGCAGTTTGACCCCTAGCCCATCGACGAATTTGAGGCTTTTTGACAGTTGTTCACGAAATAATGTGAATGCCGTTCTCTGATTGGTCACTTTGGCTTTAGAACGCGATATAAAATATGGTTGTCAACAATTTTAAGGGGCAAGAGAGATAGAAGTTGACTTCTCGATAGTACTTCATTTCTGGTAACAACGCAGCATTGTGTTTCAGCCGACATGCATGTACAGTGAACGAACGAATAAGGCTGCCGAACTGTCAAATGCCAAAATGTGTTGGTTTAGTCATTGCCTACATTTCACTGCACGGGTGTCATATTCTTGACCTAAAAAACCAGATTTGACACATGCATACAACAACCGAGTTGTCGTCCCTTTCGTCCAGAGTCTCTTGACCTACTTTGTTCACTTTTCGAAGGTTCCGTTTTCTGACAGAATTGTACTCCCTTCCGTGGAATTACAGAACCTACTGGAGTATTGCAAGAAAGAACGTGAACGGTCCTAATGTTGCGGGGGTATTTATGTCTGTCTGTCAGTCCTGCCAGTTCTGTCAGTTAGTATTTATGTGGTTTATGTCAGTTATAACAGCTTTGTAAATTATTTCAAGCCTGAGAATTTCACAAAACTGATTTATTCAAAAACAAAAAGAACAACAATTTTTAGGTCAAAATTATGCCACCCATGCGAAGCTAAAAATGTTTCCCAGTTAGCACTAGTTGTCTCTGCATTCACTGCTTTTTTTCCCCAAGAAACTATCTGCCCTCCGATGGGTCTGTCAAAATGTTATAATAAACGATGGTAACACATATATAGTAGTGGGCAAGAGCGAGGTTACGAGCCAGCTGTCTGTATTATACGTGATTTCTGTTAAAAGAGCAATCAAAACTGGTTTGGTAGTGCATCCCCGTAAAGGATAATGATCCGGTTATCGGGCTCCCAGCAATCATTCGATCTTCTTTAGGCAAAATGTTTTCTGTCTTTTGTCTTTTGGACTTCAACAGTCTGATGTTGATGATCCCCTCGGTCGTAGGGTTTGATGCCAAGTCGACACTGTCGAGGTATTGAGATCAATGAAGACTTTGCACAATTTCATACTTGTGGTTTTCATGGACGGCGATTTCTGTCACTTGTACGCAAACTCTTATTCCCCCCACCCCCCATATCTTCTAGATCTTTAAAATGTTAACTGTGTTCCCGTACCCGAAATAAACAGCGTGTAACAACGCAAATCTAAGCAAGTCTGTTCCCGTATGCCAAAAATATGGGTTTTATGTCAAACGAGCGCTCTCGAGAGAGAGTCAAAAATCTCCCCAACCGGTCCATTCTAACCAGAAATGAAGTCTGATAGAGATGCCTAACTTTTGCCTCTCTTGCCCCTTAAAATGTTTGACATCCATTTTTATATTATTTGAAAAAGTGTGTCTCGTGAATAACTGTCAAAACTTCATGAATAACTGTCAAAAAACCTCCCAAATTCGTCGATGGACTAGGGTTCAATCAGCTGTGAAATTGGCACCTCTATAATACCTCATTTCTGATTTTAACACAAGCATTTTCTGCTTGTTGGTCTCTTGTCAAATCAGTTGGCGTGTCAAAAACTTGAATTTAGTTTTGTAAGTGGAGGAAGTGCGAACTCAAGAAACTCCTGTTCATATTAATTTACAAGTTTTGCTGTTATTGTTGACATACGGCATTTCTCACAACATTTCCTCTAGCATATTCCCCAAATTATACGAAGGACTGCTGTTTACAATAGTTTTCTCTATAAAATCTGAATAATCTTTCACTCTCGTTCTTTTTGACTTAGATAAGGAGACGCAACCAATTTCTCTTGCGTCAGGTTCATTAATAATTAGTTCCATCACGGCGTCTTCGTCAGTTATCATGTCCAAAAGGAACCTTTTAGAAGTATTTTTTAAGTTTTCCATTATTTTCACAACACTCTAGAAGTGTCATTTAATTCAAA
The DNA here is from genome assembly GCA_905231855.2 of Eristalis tenax. NCBI lineage: Eukaryota > Metazoa > Arthropoda > Insecta > Diptera > Syrphidae > Eristalis > Eristalis tenax. The sequence goes on along the minus strand of HG993124.1, from coordinate 38,599,406 downwards.
CAAATGTATGTGACATTTCACATTTGACATTTCATAAATGACATAATTTACACAATTGGGTTAACTGCGTTCCCGTACGTTCTTGAGATTTTGCCTCTCTCTGAGAGATTTTTACCCCCCACTCCTTACAATATGACAGACTTCACAATTTGGTGCAGAAAGTACTCGAACCAGAAATGAAGTATGACAGAGATAACCAACTTCACAGCTGATTGACCCCTAGTCCATCGACGAATTTGACGGATAATCATGAACATTTTGACAGTTATTCACGAAATAACGTAAAATCCGTTCTCTGATTGGTCAATTTGGCTTTAGAAAACGGTATATTTTAAGGCGTATGAGTTGGGGCTCTCTGTCATACTCCATTTCTGCCTGCTTTACCCATCACATCATCGTAATTTTTAGCTGAAGTCACATATTTCTTGCATTTTTACACAAAGGACATTTGCTTAAGTTGCGAGGTGTAATCTACATTTTGCAACAATTAGATGAAACACCACGTCCGATTCCTTTGACCATTCACTTTATTCTGTTCTTTCTTCGTTTGGTTACATTTACCATGCTCTTTAACCGCAAAAATAGAGTACTGCTAGCTGACTAAAATCTAACGGGGGATCGATAGGAATTGGCATTGATTTGGCCAAAGTACAGTGGGTTAGAAAAGTTTCTCCGCATTTAGTGATTTACTTTTTATTTATTCCAATGAAACTCAAATGCGTCGTTTTTTTTTGTAATGCAAATGTTTAGTTTATACAGTTTTTTTTTTCGATTTGTACACTCATGCTATCTCTTTACATTCATTCTTAATTTTTTATTTTTTTTTTTTCAGATCTAACTCTAGCGGCAGTAGTATAAATTCACCCAGTGCATTAGGAAGTAGCAGTATGGCAAATCCATATGCTATGGGCCCACTCTACCACAGTCCGGGAGTGCAAAGCTATTGCGGTCCCACAGACAACCTCTCCCTGGCCGGCCACTACACGGACATGCGAAGTTCAGCCGGTTGGTACGGTTCAACCGCCAACGATCCCAGATTTGCAAGTAAGTTCATCTAACTATTTATGCATCGAATATTCTTGTTTTTTTTTTTCTCCTCCACCATTTTGTTGTTTTGAGAACGTCAGATGAATTTGTCGTGCTCGATAGAGATCATCACCTCGGTTTGAGGTATTTTTTTAAGCTGTTCGTCGTGACTGTTTGGAGAATTTAATTCAAGTGTGTAGGCAGTCGGTGTATGGCGTTTCCTTGAAATATCAAGAAAACACAGATTCACTCTCGCACACAGTCGCATGCGAATGAACAAAAGAATGAAAAAGCAAAGCAAAACATCTACCTCTGTGTGTGTGTGGAGATGGGAAAACAAAGCGTTGTACGGGTCTGTTTGCGCAGCACTTAACGGAAAGTAAATATAAATTCAACTTTGAAAAATATTAATTTTTTAACTCGTCAGCAGCATGTCCAATTCAAACATGGTAACATTAAACAACAAAAAGGTGAAATAAAAAATCATTTTTCATTCCGTTGTGAGATTTTGTGCGGGCATTTTTGGTTGAAAGCGACCTGAACCCGGGGTGAATTCCTGATGCGGGCGATTGCTTGGATCTGGTCATGGGACTTAACATACTTAAATTTGCATTGAGTGGTCGGTAGTCGGTCGGTCGGTCGATGTCCACGCGCTTGTTGCCTGTCTAACGATGTGACGTGACATGACATGTGACCGCGGGTAACTGATATTTGAAATTGGAAAATTGATTACACGTCATGACAGCATCTGATCCGTCACGCGGCAACTGCTACGACTTTTGAAAAAAAAAAAAACAAATCCTAGAATGTGGATGTTGCGCCAACCGCTTCAACTTCGACATCACTCGCCCCCAGTTGCCTTTGCCACTTCGGTGGGTAGCCGCTACCGCTGCCGACAAACCTCAAAGAACTTCTCATTTGTCACCCGGCATTCCTCGTGGGCCTATTTCCTGTTGCCACCAATCCCGCACGAGATTCACAAGGAAACCACACAATCGGTCCCGGCGAGAGGGTTCACACAAGCGGATGGAGGCTGTATATCATGACACCTCTTGAGGTGAGGTGTCGTTTTCTTTCCAACTTTTTCTTGGGAACACACATCAACCCAAGACTCCAAACCCATCTCGAGATCTCAAACGACTTCGAAGGAAGTCGATGAAGTTGAGACGAAGAAGAAAAAAAAAACTTTCACCCATCATCCCCGTCATAATCATCACCTCATTATCTTGACCATGTGCTGTTGTGGCAGACCCGCTGTCGAACAAGGCATTCCCGTATCGGTTTTCTCACCCATCTCGAGAGCTGGAACAATGAGCCGCAATGACATGGCGAATCTCGGACTGACGGTGATACGACACCACGACAACTGACGGCGGCGGTCTTGGGTTGTGTAACATGGAATAATGACCATGAAGACAAGACACCACCACCTTGGATTCTTCTCAGCTGCATCTGCGTCTCGGACGCGAGATGAGTTCCAGCGAAGCGATCAATGAAAACGTGCAGCAGCTTTGTTCTCGATTCAAAGAAATGCTCAATGAAATGAGAAGAATGGTTGACACTTTTTGCCGTGTGGGAAGCCGAGTCGCTTCGTGGGAGCCTACGACAAGCACGCACCCAGCCCGAGCGCGAGTACATTACCGTCATTTGATTTGCTTCTGATTAACAATTCCGCACATAATTAAGCAAACACAGGTTGACGGTGTCTACACCTCCATCCACCTCGCCCATGAGAGTGATTTTAATTCAAATATTGGTTGATGTGTAATTTTTGTTTAATTTTTCCTTATTTTCGCTTGTTTTGCTGTCATCATTGGCAATTATTTGATGCTCCGTCATCACTTCGCCCCCCGCTCTGTGCTGATCTGTTGATTTATCAGGGCCCTGGGTTGGATCCATCCGTCTGTCTGTCTATCAGTCTGTTTGCGGGGGACAGGTGAATGGGCGCGATTGCTATTCAACTTGAACTTGTGGTCAATAGAAAATGATTATTGAATCGGATTTTGTTGTCGTCGGTTGTGTTGTCCAGTCAAGGTCTACAAACGGACTTGACCACGAAGGCAAGACAGGTTTCATCATCATCATCATCATCATTCATCGAGAGACGAGAGGAGCTTGCTTGCTGACTTGTTGACTTGATGGCGAGTGTTGGTGTAGGTGGTGGTGGCTTTGTTCTGAATTTAGCAATATGACTTCCTCTTCAAAAGTGATCTGTCAATTTGCTCAGTTGTTCACATTGATTGGGGGCTATTTAAAGACTCATCTGTTATCTCTATATCGAAGTGTACTTGTGACAAATGGCGTGGTGTTTTCTCTTTAGCGGATAGCGGTTCCTTTTTTTCGGTTCTACTGTGAATGAACGTCACTTTGACACATTTGCTGTCACTGGTGTGGCATATGACACTTTTAAATGCCCCTTGACGGCGTAATTAGATTTGGCGGATTGGTTATGCTTGAACGTTGATGTGTTGTGGATAAGTCAAGGGTTGAGCAATACGGTGAAGAAGAATTCACAATGGTGCCCTTTCGAAAATTCACTCAATTTGTTGCCAAATCAGTTGAATGTGTTGGTTATTCTTGAAAACTATACGATTTTGAACTGTCTCTGGACGGTCGAAAGATACTGTGAATGTTGACAGAATTGAGAATTCACAATGTTGCCCATCCGAAAATTCACTCAATTTGTTGGCAAATCAGTTGAGTGGGTTGGTTGTTCTTGAAAACAATAAGTTTCTGGACTGACTTTGGATGCTCGAAGAGTACTGTGAATGTTGACAGTATTGAGAATTCACAATGGTGTCATGGCGAAAATTCACTCGATTTATTGGCAAATCAGTTGGATGGGTTGGTTCTTCTTATAACAAGTTTTTGGATAGACTCTGCATGCCCGAAGGTTCTGTGACTGGCGACAGAATTGAGAATTCACAATGGTGCCCTTTCGAAAATGCACTCAATTTGTTGGCAAATCAGTTGAATCGGTTGGTTATTCTTGAAAACGATAAGTTTTTGGACTGTGTCTGGACGCTTGAAGAATACTGTGAATGTTGACAAATTCAGAATTCACAATGGTGCCGTTGCGAAAATTCACTCTATTTGTTGGCAAATCAGTTGGTTATTCTTGAAAACTATACGTTTTTGGACTGTCTCAGGAGACTTGTAGAACACTGTGAGTGAAGACGCACATTGCCAATTCACAATGGCAAATTTGTTGATTGACTTCCGCAATGCCTACTATACTTGCAGACTTAATTTTAATAAGAAAAGCTGAGCCCTGCTATTCACCATTTGTAAAATTCAAGCCCATCCCCGCCTCTAATGCTTTGAAAGATGACGATGGATTTGGCTGTACAAACCACATCCCCAAGCAAACACAGTTATTCCGTCAGAATCCATTACAAATGCTGTTGCATATTCAGAAGAGCTTTGAGTTCCGATTGAAGATATGACGTCCACCTCGGAAACAACTTTGAATAAAACATTATTCACATCTCACAACACACACACACACGCACGCAAAAAGGATTCGAGGGCAAACAGGTAAAAAAAAAAATCAATGGAAACAAAACAAGCAAAACCATTTAAGAAGAGAGACCAGCCAAGGGTGAGGGGAACAAATACGGGATCCCATTCCCGTGTCTTGATATATCGTCCCAACAATGTGGATACATACCCCCAATCCGTCAAATGACGTTTCCTATTGTGTTCCCTCTCGCTAAGAGCACATTTTTCCATTCAAACGAACAAAAGGACCCATGAACTCCATTTGTACATGGGAATCCTTCAGCAAAATAAAATAAAAATAAAAACCGCCGTGCATATGCAAAGGATATCAGCACGAACACACATATCCACGAATTGAGTCAGGATGCTTTTAGCGTATTCTGAGCATTCAGTGTGCTTCTTATTTTTTGTTCATTTCATTTTTTGTTTGTTTGTTTTTTTCGCTAACCGTTCATTCATTTTGTGTTGTTCTTGTTTTTAGGGGGCACAACTATTAAGGATGAACGGCAGAATAAAATCACACACACACACACACGCGCCGTGTCTCTCTCACACATAAGTAGGGGCAATGGCGATGTGGATTTTCTGTACCTGAATAATAAATCGAGCACGAATCATTCAAATCTATCGCAAGGATTACATGACAATCGTTTGTCGCTCCGTACACCTCCTTGGTTAATCCCTCCTCTGTCGGCTGTCCACGTGTGTGTGTGTGTGTGCTCATACATAAAAGATAATCCTTGGAATGATGCCTCAATAATATTTGCCTTTGCATTCGATTTTGTATTATTTTTTTTTCTTCATTGTTGTCGCCATTATTTTGTTCGACTGGTGTGCTCTCCTTGTTATGCAAGCGTTTCACGATTGTTGAGCTCAATCGATGATTCCATGTTTGCCAAAGATTACGGAAGAATGGAAGGGAATATTGAAAATATCTTAAGCAAACATCGTCCACGGTAATGTGTTTGAATTGCATACGGGAGAGTGATTTGCACACAAGCTCCGGTGCAAGGGTTGGAGGTTTGCATTAAATGTGCGGTAGACGGACAGAAAGGAGTTTGAGGTCTAGGCAGGGAGGGGAGCGCCCCGAAGAGACTGTGGAGAGTCAGAAGGAGCAGGCTCTTGGTTTCGAAATTTACTAAGTTCCTATTCCTACTTCCTGTTGAGTATGAATGGTTCGGATATGATTTTCTCACTTCTGTGTGTACAGCCCCCGTGTGGGGTGGCAGCCTGAGCTAAATCTTGATTTCATTCTCCGCCAGCCTCAGTCATGAGAGCAAAGTTGACCCTCCCAGCCAGGAGGCTCGAACACAAATACCCTCTCCGCCAGCCTCAGTCATGAGAGCAAAGTTGACCTTCCCAGCCAGAAGGCGCGAACACAAATACCCTCCTAGCTGGAGCACCGATGTTCAGGCGTTCGATTTGGACGAGGTAGTATTCGACGGCGGACAGATTGTTGCTTTTTGGACACGCCCACATCTAAAGTTCTTAGAGTTCGTGGTTGTCTTTGTTATCTCCTTCGTCTTGTTTGCAGACAGGCAAAGCAAATATCGTTTTTTATCCCTGAAAGCTGACTCTCCAGCTCAGACCGTTAACATCTTCCTCCATTTTTTTTCGACAATCATTCCTATTGGCTTTAGATGTGACAACTCCGCTTCGCACTTGCGTGGAATGTTTCTGGCAACGCATGGACTAATATTGAACTCCTTATCCAAGACTGGGACTCTCTGGACCCAAAATAGGCGAACATTGAGCTCCGCAACCATCTCCCCAAAAAGATGAATATCTGTTTCCTTCATTGGAATGTCCTGACTATCAGCGAAGAGCTTATTTCATTTAAGCCTTCAACACCACTACCGCCAGGATCTCTTTTCTTCTCGTTTGACTAGAAGAAGGACGAGTATCGAGTCGCTTAAAAATGTCCCACTTTTCCACCCGTCTGGGTGTAGTTCCAGAGAACCCAGTCCGCAATCAGGGTCACAAATTTTTGCCAGTAGCGAAATTGGTGGTTCTTGATCATGTTGCCAAATTTGGGCCTACTAAAAAATACCTGAACCCCAGCAAGGAGAAATTAATGTGTGCAGAGACTTGCCATTCGCTGGCTAAGTTCAAAAAAATGTGATGTTGCAAATTCCAATTCATTTCCACGCAGTGCACTCACGGGTCTTAAAGTTGCATCTGTCAACTGAGACATTTTGACGTACTCGATGGTAGGAATTTCGTGTTGTCATGAAGTCTCGAATCACGCGATGGACGTGTGACATGTGAATGGCTTAGAAGGCTCTAGGCTCCAGTCTTAGGCTCCAGTCTGTACCCTGCTCTTCTTGATGTCCTTGTCGGTGACCCAATTAAATTATGACACTATTTCCAAACTTGCTCACAAGATCTAATAATCTTCAAAACGGTTTTCCAATTGCGCAGCCAAGACCTGTGCTAATTGAACCTACTCATCCGCGTCAGCTCGCCCCAAGGACGTTTTCATCAAATTAGATCAAATTATCAAACTTAATCACACTCCCACACCCCAGTGACCTGCCAGTGAAAAGATAATGAAGTTTCATCTGAATCGAATTTATTCATCTGCCACCCCTTCATTCATTCACCCATTGCGACGTCACTTTAGTAATCAAATAAATTAAAGAACAATTCCACAGAACAACACGCACCCTCTTCCCAGTTTGCTCGCACACTCCCCCAGTCAAACTCCGTCGGTGGCGGCGGCAGTGGCAGTGGTGGGGTGGTGGCACACACTCATCCAATCGGTCTCTCTCAGGAAGTTCCTTTACCGGCTGTCTTCGGGAGGAGTATTTCCCTTCTCGCAAGTGAACAGTGTATCTGTTGAATATTTATTTTTCAATTTTTTTTCCTCTCCTTCTCCCTCGGTCTCTCTCATTCCTCTCCATCCATTCTGTCATTTAATTTTCCCGGAGTGAGCATAATATTTGATTTGGACTAGAAACCTCAATTTCAAGTGCAAACATCATCTTCGGAACGTCAACAGAGAGAACAAGTTAAAAGTATAACTTTTGCCCACAGCGCACGGCTGATAACGCCACGCGATGATGAGGACACAAAACAACGAACCTCGAACACATGTCAGCACACTGCGACTCCACCTTCGGGCTGGGCACTTTGGTGACTGACCGGTCCGCCGTCGCCGTCTTGTGTGTATTTATAAAAGCTACTGGTCTTCTTTTGTTTGACTAGTTAAAATGTGACCAAAACGGCGTTAAGTCACCGAAAACCTCAACGGACGGCGCAGTCCATTTGGGTTCTGTTTGTCTTCGTTTTCTGTACGCCACTGTGTGCGGTTCATCAGTCCACGGCAAACACATGTCACTACAAATGATACGCAATTGTCAAGGTGATTAAACTAATGATAGTGTCAGGTTGCACGTCATCGGGACTGTAATCCCCTCTTCATCGCGAGCGTACGAGGGAGTAACTGCGCCGCCGGCCGGGGGTAGCTGACGAACGTGTCGTGGCCCCTTTCTTCTCGTAATGTAACCCGATATGATTTTTAATTGTATTTTGGGTTTAAGTAATGGGCTCTGAGTGGTTGGCGCGATGCGGTGGCTGTTGGCTGTTAACACTTGTCATCGAGCGACAGCGACAACAGGGTCGTGGCAAGCGCCTTTGTGGATCGTATTAGGAATATCGAGTTTCGGGTGTTTGGCTCGAATTGCCTTCCGGACGTCATAAGTAGGTGTTTATTGGGATTTGCAAAGTGCGAAGGTTTTTGTGGGTGAAATTGATACGGTGACTGAGCGACGTGAGATGGGCAGCGTTGAGAGTTGAGTGTTTGATTCTAAAAAAGACGAATGATTGAGTTGGCTGTTTTCTTTAGTATTTGATGTTTGACAGCGAGCTGAAATGTGCTGCCATTTTGACGGTAAAGGGTCATGCCTTTTGTGGTTGCGAAAGGAAAGTTTGATTACACACACATCTATGACTTGGATTCTCATGAAATATTGCGTCAATTCAATCTTGTCATTATATAAGGATGGCTCCAACGGGGGTTCTTGGATGACGTGGTTTTGACAAGACAATTGAAAGCCTTTTCGACACAGTAACTTCTGGCGGCCCTGGGTTGGTTGTGGGATGGTGTGTCGACCCCTACGCACTTGGCGCAACGTTGCCTAGGTTCGATACCTGGTGCGAGTAAATTAATTGTCACGGCCCCACCGCTTTTCGAGTCAATGACAGTGCTCGAAGAGTATAACTGTCGAGAATTGGCCGTTCGGAGTCGGCATAAAACGGTAGCTCCCTTCTCCACTTCACTCCACTACCACGCGTGTGGTTGGTGAGAAGCTAGACCCTCGCTTTAGAGCCACCGATATAACCGATAACCGGCCATAAGTTGACGAAAGCACTCGAATTCGTGTTTAAATCATCATTCGATTGTGGATTGTGTTGTTGTAGGCGAAACCTGGCGACTTATCTTACGATCTCGTGGCAAGTTCACATCAACAATCCATTAAAGAACTCGTTCTGGGGGATAGTTGTCTTGCAATGTAGCCTTAGCGGATCATTTTGTGTGAGAATTATCTTCGATTTCAAGCCAACAGACATTTGTCTATATACGATGGGAATTGACGGTATCGGTACTCATTTCCTCATTTCGACGAGGACATGCCGACAAAAGGACACACCATACGGCGACATTTTGTTGACGCAATAATCTTTGGAGATTTTGGATCATTCACCGATGGAAAATGATTCTCAAATGTTGTGTGGCAACGCAAAGCTGCTGCTCAACGAATGTCCATTTCGTGGTGAGTTGGCACTTGTCAAGGTGACTAAAATAATGATGGTGTCAGGTTGAAAGGGGTGTACATGCAAATACAAAAAAATTACCATCATTTGACGGAAGACAAGTCGAAATACTATGCACACGCATTCCATGTCCAACGCATTTTTCTCGTCGAATTAGTTCTCAGCTTTGCCTACAGCACATAGCTCAGATAAACCGAATTATACCCGAAACGCACTTCGCGAAGGACAACTATTTTTGCAGTAATTTTTCACAATTTAAGCATGTTCAGCGACTGCCAGACGATCCACAGTGCAAAACGGCAAACTTCTAACGTGTGCGGATGGCTTATCGGTTGCATAAGATTGAAGCAATAATGTCAATTATTCGGACCACGAATTTGATCCTAAATTGGTTGTTATTCGCGTGCCGGATGAATGCTAGTCAAGCTCACTTGAGTCCCGGAGGTCTTTGCATAAGTGGGGCTATCATTGAGTCACTCGTTAACACTCTTCCTATTTCTGTTTGATTTCGAAGCAGTTTGTCGTTCAAGATGGACGTTCAGGACAAACGCTAAATCGCGTCTTTTCATACTCGGCCTCCCCTCATTAGGTTAGGTTTGGTTATGTTCGTGCGTAGACTTGAGGTGAGACACGTCTCACTTAGGTCCTGATGGACTCATTCGTTGGTGTTGTTGCTCAGCCATCCTGAACTGAAAAGAGATTTTTGTGGATCCTGGAGGTCTTGGAAGAAGTGTTCTCCTCAACTGGGAAAGGCTGTCGCAGTGACAAAGGTAATGAGGAGTGGCTGCCTCTCTCTGCATATAAAGTCATTAGCCAGTCTCGCTTTCATTGCATGGTACTTCGGACGATTATGGCCAGTAAGTACCCCAACTACCATGGCTAGCAACTTTTTGTCGCGTTGAAGGAGATTGTCGATTCTGACACTGTTCAACTTGGGCCTGAGCATCAGAGCTGTCCCACCGGTGGTTAGAGCGATCCCCCTTTTGTTCGCTTCCTCTACTATCGTGTCTTTCACTTTTGCCTTGACGTTGTCAAGAGGTGGTGTGATTCATAAGACTGCCTGGGGTGGGTCGGTTTCGGCCCCGTTCCTGACAAGTTCACCCGCTGCCGCTTCATTGCCGGGTATGTCCCTGTGACCTGGGTCCTAGATCGATGCAGCGTCCTGACGACCTTGCACTCGATTGCTGTTGCTAAATATGTCGATTAAGGGATTCCCGTGAGCAAGTAATGTCATTTTCTATATTTTATATTTCAACGTACATGTAAGCATACGCAATGACTTGACCGCGTACAGATCAAATTCAAAGATCCTGTGGCGACTCCGAGAAATCTGAATTCCTCCGTTCAGCCACTGGAGAGTACATTGACCCTCGCTACTAACGTCACTGTTAAAGACACACTATTTGGCGGCTGAGTGTTGGATTCTCTAGTTGGAAGAGCACTTATGTACGATGGACCGTTGTTGTTGGTACGCTTCTTGGACGTTGCTGGCATTTGATCATGCAGAGAGCATCGTCGTAAAACTGCACACTCAACGCACCATAAGGCAGCATATCAAACAAAATTGTCGAACGTTCTCACTTGTTAAAGGCCAGAAGCATGGTCATCTTGTAAGACTAATATCTTTAATTCAACAAATGCTCTGGCCAGAGCCCGAGGCGCTACCGCTCTTACAACAGCCAACTCTATGCGAGGGTGACAGTAATCTGAAACATGGCCCTCATCCGGCCGATGCTCATCCACGGGTGCGCCGTCTTGTACAACGTGGGGGACTCTTGATGGGATGGATTCGAGTGTCTGAGAGATAACCAGAGGCACAGTCTTATACAACAGAGCAAACCTGATAAGCATATTAGCTCGGTCAATAATCTGATCTCTGAGGTCAACTACGACAATCCTCAAAATCAGGATACGCCGGAAGAAGAATTTCTCCATTTCATTCACGAAATGCAGCACCGTACTCAACAACGACCGTTCCATCGCACTGGGAGCTGAATAGAGTCTTCTACAGTTCAGTACATTTCAGTGACTGAGTGTGCTTCCTAAAATTTAGGGCAGTCGGTCACAGTCTTGTGGACTGATTGGACGCAAGCGTCTTTCAGTCAGTCCTTGGACTCCCTAAACCACATTTAACCACGGATTCTTGGCAGCCAGGCCTGAAAATCCATGTCAAAGCGCCGTGGCTTGTTTATGACTTAAGACACGAAAGCACCTCCCTCATTCACTAGAGCTGCCCCTCCTTGTAAAGCCTTGGTCGCTGAAAAAGACTTCTCAAACACAGACAATCTACAGAACTCGCCGTCAGTAGCAATGATTCCGAATAATTTTTGCACAGATATGAAATCTCGTCATCTGCCAACCAATTCGTAGTCGCTGTCCAAACAAGAAAATACACATTGAAAGGATAACCCCACGAGGGTCAAACGAAAATATTTTCGTTCCCCAGCCACAACCACTGTTCATCGTCGTCGCCGTCGAATATTATTGCTGTCACGCTGCTTGTGTTGTTCTTCGGTGAAAATATTTCCAAAAAAAATCCAAATTCAATCTCTCAGTGTTTACTTTAAAAATTGCTTAATTCAAAAACAGGCGAGAGACGAAAAAAGAAAATGAAAAAAAAAATACACTACACACGTACTCACGTCCAGAAGATGGACATTGTCATCGCCCTTGTGTAAACATCCCCGATTCGTCAGAAATCCAAAATCGTTTCGTATGTGAATCGTTATCCTCTCCTCCGTCTCTTTGCTTCTTTTCGGTGCGATTGCCATCGCTCGGCTGTGTGTGAGTGTGAACCCATGTGTGGTGTGGATGTTGATTCAAAGCCCATGACGATGCACGCAACCGCCATTGCGGCCATTTGATGGGTCAAGAAATTGATTCTACCACTTTCGAGTGCCAACAAAGGAACAAGAATAATATTGAAAATTGAAGAAATCCTTTCCAAATGGTCGCGGAGTTTTCTAGGAAATATCCTTAAACTGATACCACCGCATCGGCGAGGAACGACGGAGAAGTGGAGAGGAGATGGTTGGAGAAAAAGACACATGAAGACGATGAAGATAAACAAACAAAAAGGGGTTCAAGTGTCAATGAGGGCCCATTGTTGTGGCGAATGTCCTCAAGGTGTGGAGAGCATATTAGGAATGATTAAAACTACCACTCAAAGCACACTAATTGTATGACTCTCAAGGAGTGCTCTCCAGCACTCTTGCTCCCTATTCATTGATGTGGCTGATGCGGTTGAATGCCAACCGGTCTATCGTAGACTGAGAAACGTCACATTTCTTCGCCTGACGTCTGTCAAATTTCCCCGCATCACTCATCCGCCGATGATGCATCCAAGTATGTTTGCACGAATGCTGTTCAACTTTTGCTGATTTGGCTCCTTTTCGCATCGCAACTAGGATGTCAACCAACAAACTTCAAGCCTCCGTCTTCCAGAAGCCCCTTCTCCTTCCTCTGGCCCTGGCCCTTTCACCTCAGTGGATGCAGCAAAAAGGCAAAAAAAAAAAGAAAAAAAAAAACGTCTCCTTGTGACATTGGCACTAGGACTTAGGGGACGGGAAGCAAAAGGTAAACAATCTCAACGCGAATGAAGTAATTTATGAAAATTTATTCGAAATTGATTTCTCCCCCCGCCCAGAAAAGTTCTCACAATCCCCTTGGTGAGTGCGTTCAGCGATAGCGCGCTATTTCCTGGCAAACAAGAAAGTTTCCTGTTACCTTCCTGTGTGTTGAATATTGGTTCTCAGTCGATAGAAAAGTTGGCTATAACCCCCCATCCTTCCCGTTCTTCCGGCATACCCTTAAAACCTCGGCGGCGGCGAGTGGGTGTTGGCCTATGCGTCTGTGGTGTCATTTTTTTTTTTACTCTGTTGCTTGTTCGCACACAAATTTGCTGACGTTTTGTTGTCGAATTGATTTTTCATGAGTATTTTGTGAAATATTATGATTTTGTTTACCCACGGAAATGGGAGCGGGGGAGGGTACTTGTTTTGAAAAAAAAAATGGTGTGCTGTTTTTTGTATGGTTTTGCTGACGGACAGAGTTGTCAACGAGCTGTGCAGACGACTTGACAGATTTGGTTAATTAACGGTGTTGGAAGAAATTTGTAGACTGTGCTGATGGCTAGGAACTAGGTTTCGGTTGAATGATTTGACGCTGACGGAGAGAGAAAAGTTAACACTTTGTTCCCGGCGGTGGAGGGAGGTTCCCGGAGGTGTCATTTTATCTGTTTGTAGGAAACACTTGGTTTTGCCATGAAAGCAAGTGTGTGGTTTCACTGTGAAAGCAAAGGGATAAGAGTTGAGCAACTACATCCGTCGCGGCATCTTCAGCGTCGGGCTATGTGTCACTTCCCATAGGAACGTATGCATTTTATGTATCTGCCAAAGTGCCGCCGACGCACGTAAAGTATTATTTGTGCTGGATTATTCCACGTGTGCATTTGTAATGTGGGTCTGATTTTGTATTGTATGCTATCCAATCTGTAGAGTTGGTCAGACTAAGCATTAAAAAACAAGCCAATGTATCGCACAAGACTGTTTGTACCCACCACACGTATGCATTCGTAGATTTCGAACTGACTTTCATCACAATGCACAATGCTTGAAACACAATGCTGCGTTGCGTCTAGCGTAGTCTGTCAACACTAGCAATTGATAGGCTTTTCACTGCGTGAAGCTTGTCACAAAATACCAGAAATGTCAAAACACGTAAGCAGGTATGACATTTCGTAAGCATTTTCCGGCATGTTTGAACGATCTGCGGTATGGCTGCGTTCAGCTGACGCTCTTCTTACTCATTAAGAGTTTTTCTTCCAAACTTCTCACAAACCTGTCTTAATTTAATGCCAAAATTGATTTGAAATGAGTGTATTCGAGAAATGGAAACATCTCAAAAATTGGGTTGACATTTCAAAGTAGGCAAGCCTGAAGGACAACGCCCGCAACTATTGCGTTTCGCGCATAATTTCTAAAAAGTCTGAAAGTTGCAACAGGTCCAGTTGTCCAGGTCAATGACGTATTGTCGTTCGAGTCATTCGAAAAGAAGACGACTAAACTTTCAAATAAAGGCTTGTTGGTCAGGAACAACAGCTTGTTGCTTTTTCCATGCGTCTCGCTCTTTACCTTTTCAGTCCTGTTTTAATAACGAACGAGGGTTCAATAACGAAACGGTGTAAATCATCTTTAGAGACTCTTATTTGATTCTGATATTTTCCCTAGAAAAAGATTTTGTTGGCTTCGAAAGCGTAATTAATTACCGCCGCGTGCCTTCTGTCCACCATCTAATCGAACAAACATTTTTCCTGCATTCAGCCGACTATCTGGTGACACTCATGCGGATAAGATAACCTTCGCAGTTCTTTTGTGCTGCGGAAGGAGGACTGAGACTATAATAACCAGTTCGTTCAGTTTCGTCAAATTGTTCTTCCCCATAATGCGCTGAATGAAACTTAAGTGAACTCAAGTAATCGTGCGAATGCACCGAAACGATAAACTGAGACTATAATAATCACTTCGTTCAGTTTCGATAAGTTTCGTCAAATTGTTTTTCCCCATAAAGCGCTTAAGGTAACTTAAGTGAACTTAAGTAATCGTGCGAATACACAGAAACGATAAACTGAGACTATAATAATCACTTCGTTCAGTTTCGTTAAGTTTCGTTAAATTGTTCGTGCCTATGTGGAAGCAAAATTAGTTGCTCTCTATGTGGGTAAATGTCAGTCCCGAGCAGCAATTATGGGGAGTTGAAAATTTGACGAAGAATTTAGCTATTTTTCGTTCGGTTGTGAAATGAAATTTTCGTCATTCAATTATGGATGAGTCGTAGCAAAGTGGACATAAAACAAAGAATAAAACTCATTCCCTGAATAGTGATTGAACACTCTATTTGAACAAAGGCAAATCCACCAATAGACGAAAAACACCAACCTTCTCCTGTCTCTTTAAAGGAGACTCTCTTCTACATTTCTCGAACTAAACACCGTCTTCGTCTTTTCGAAAACTTTAAAACCTTTATCTATTGATTTTCCCTTGCTAATAATCCTTTCTCTCTCGTTTCAGTCTCAAGATTAATGGGAAGTTCAGCGGGCGGTTCAATGGGACACATGGGCAACATGGGCAGTCTGGCGGCGTGCAGTGTCAGCGACACAAAACCCATGCAATTTCCCCTGGCGCAACGAAGAAAACGGCGAGTCTTATTCACACAAGCACAGGTTAGTATCCAGACCCGCCTCGAAAGGAAAACTTTCAAAAAGTTGTTAAATTTGTTTTTCTTCTCATTTTGTATTTCGGATGTTGTCGGTTGTACAGGAAGTCCCGTAAAATTACCCTGAGAAAGGATGTGATGCCAGAAGAAACGAGGAAAACACAAGATTATGGTGCACTTTCGTTTCTCCAGCCACAGCTCGCTGATGTGACGACCAGGCCAAGTGGCCTGTCAAGACTCTCAGAGTCATCCTCTTCAGTGTTTTCTTCGTTTTTGTTTCCGTCCATCCGTATGTCTGTCTATCATTTGACAAATGAAAACCAAGAAGCACCGCGCAATGCCTTCTTTCACTCCTCCTCTCAAGTGCCCATCGCCGCCGCTGCCGCCAACCGACCGACGTCGACATTGGTGTCCACCACCGTCTGATCTGAACTTATTTCAGAAATGAATTCAACGATACGTATTCAGGTCTCTTCTTCACTTGAATCTCAAGCGCGCCCACGGATGTGTGTGGTTGGTGGTGTTTCCATTTTGGCATCGACTTTTCTAAGAGTCGCTTAGCTTCCTCTGTCATTCGGCTTGTAAACGACGACAAATTCACTTGATTGTCGTAATGTCTGTCAAATGCTGTGTTTTTGGTTTTGTTTTGGGTTCCTTCGGTTCCTTTCTTTTTCATCTCAGTTTCGATGGGGGGCAAGCAATTAATTTAATAAAATGGCAGAGTACATTCTTGTGTTTGTGTGTGTGTGTGTGTGTGCTTGTGCTGGACGACGACGCGTCCACTTGAGAAGTCATGTCATCGCAGCCATCAACGAGAGCCATTGTCTCTTGCCCCCGTCAAGTGGCCATTTTTGGAGCAGTTTACATTTGTTTCTCTTGGACTCTTGAAAGATGCGCTCGATCTTGTTTCTGAAATTTCTCAGAAAATGTATTTGGACCACACAGTGTTGCTGATTAGATGAAGCAGCTTGATCACACGCATCGCGTCCGGCAATGGACAGATGATGGGACAGTGAATTTGTGAATTTTCAAAGAGGGGCAGTAACATAATGAAGGGACACGCTCATCCGTTTGTCCGATGGGCTACAGTCGACGGTGTCATGTGGCCTACAGTCCCACTGTGTCGTGTGGGCTACAGTCGCGTGAGCCGCGTGGTCTGCAGGCTTTTTGAGACTCCACAGGGCCTCTGTCTGGCGCACTTTCTGGCAGAGAAACATCACTGTGGCTTGAAAATGTAATTTCACCAACAATCCAAAATTTAATAAGCATTTCTCGGAACATGCACCAGCAGCCCAGCATCATGTCACCCCAGAACACAGCAACTTCCTCTCCCTCTCTCTTTCAGTGTATCATTCTGTTTCTTCATTTCTTGCGTCCAAGGACTTATGGCAGCTCCTTCAAAAGTAATTTCGAAGTCCGTGATATTTACTCTCGCCACACCAATTGGACTGGAACTTTGGCCACCAGGGCTCCCCATCAGTGACCAGTTCCTTCCTCACAGAGTACATCAAGAACAACCAAACAATAACAAAAATAACAACATCAACGAAAGCCAAACAAACCCATGCGATGCGTCGTACAGTATCCATCCACAAGGCTGGCTCCCTTTTTGGGACCCACACACGACACAACACCAGTGGCATGTATCCGCCGGTTGTGGATAGCCCACACCAACCAACCAGCCAACCAACCGACCAATTGACGGGGCGAGAGACAGGGAGAGAGGGGTACGAATATTATTATTATTCTTATTGTTTGTGTTGGTGGAAAACTTGGCATCTTAAGAGCTCCGCAAATAGACATTCATTCTTCCGTCGTGTACGAGTGTACGCGTGTAATGCTTTTTACTAAAAAGGATTCCAACTCTCCGGGATATCTGTGTATGCACATGAGGCTGGGCTGGCCTGGGTGTGGGTTGGATATAAAACTTTCGGGATCTTTCTCCCCGGATCCAAGACAAACACGTTACGCTCACACTCACACGCCACCCTTCGCTGTGACCTTTGCCGTCGAAAGACGCTCCAGTTGTTGTTCCCTAAAACAAAGAATAGACCCGAATCCACCTCACCCCACATAAACGCGCTGGAATCCACTGGAACAGACCATACCCACGGATAAATGTCCTTTAGGTTATTAATTTTTTCTTTTCTCCTGTTTTTTTTTTTTCGGACAAAAGACCTCCGACTCCGACGCTGGCTCTGCCCGAAAAGTAATGAATTATTAGTCCCTTCGGTGGGTCGGCTCGGCACGGCATTCGTTCAAATTAAAAGCAAATCATCGTCTGGCTGACGGCCTCTGTCAGGACCAGGACGGTACGGAATTGTGAAATCCCCCTTTTTTCGGGGTTGACAGTTTTTGTTTGACAAACGTACATACACACACACACAGAGATCCCTCTGTGCGCACGCGGATTGGTTAAAGGGGGTAAATATTTATTCAAAATTTGAGGACAAACTTTGTTTCGTTTTCTGCGTTAATCCTCAGGGGGACTCGCAACCACTTTTGCAAAATTTCCTTTTCTATATTTTTGTTGTTGTCGGTCTCTGCTCTTGTATTTTCTATATTTTGATGATGCGAAGGGAAATACCCTGTAACGGTGTAACTACGGCGTATTGCTTTGTCAAGTGGTTGAAATGAGTTTTGAATTTGTTCAGAAAAATGGGGTGCAAGTGATTTGGAACGAGTGGAACGGAGCCGAGTGTATTGACTCAGTGAATGTGGATTTCTGTTACAATTAGGAAGCAATGTTTAATTTAACATTCTGTTGACTTTATGCCCTGATTGAGCTTTAATGCAACTCCATCTGAAAATTGCAATTATGCGAGAGTGCATGGCAATTGGGAGGTGTTCATAGTAGATCAAGGCGACTTCGACTTGTTGACCTTTGTCACAGCTACTTTCGGTCGGTCTCATAGTTCACTGCAGTATGTAGTCTGGGTGAGGTTAGATTGCAGAGCAGCATTGCGGACTGCGTGCTGGGAAGTGTCCAAGCCGATCGATTGTCCGGAACCCTGTGCTATGACAACATAGATAGACAGTTCCAAGCTTCCTGAAGGACATGTTTAGCCAACTGTTGGGAGGTCGTTCGGAGCGACCGATATTTTTGACAGTAACTACGTCCTGAGATCTTCATCCAAAGGTAGAGAGACCTTCGTCCAAAGGGAGGAAGGTCTTCGTCCAAATGCGTTCACGGAGCGACCTTCTAAGATATTTTTGACAGTAACTACGTCCTGAGGTCTTCATCCAAAGGGAGGGAGTCCTTCGACCAGAGGGAGGGATGTCCTCGTTCAAATGCGTTCACGGAGCGACCGATATTTTTGACAGTAACTACGTCCTGAGATCTTCATCCAAAGGTAGAGAGACCTTCGTCCAAAGGGAGGAAGGTCTTCGCCAAATGCGTTCACGGAGCGACCTTCTAAGATATTTTTGACAGTAACTACGTCCAATTCAGAAATCACTTACACACAGATAGCCGACTTCACAGTCGGACATCTTCACAGTTTGACAATTATTCACGAAAATTAATGACATCCTCTGATTGGTTGGTTTGGTTTGAGAAACGATATAAACAACGCAGTCAAAAAATGTTAAGAGGCAAGGCAGCTCTGAAGAAGTCGCCGCTCTATACTCGATCGCTTTATTTCTGGTTAAATTCAACTCACTTGTCGACATCAAAAATTGTTTGTGGCTGCCGCGGTGATGCAACAATTCATACGCTGGTGAGCTTCGGGTCCCTTTCATAATTCACGGCGCCACCTCATTCGAGTCACTGCCAATGACCAAAGAGTGCTCTCGAGCCTGGCTTGGAAAAGCATAAAACTGTGACTGTCTCTCACTCGTGAAACGGGTACCAAAGCCACGGTCTGCCTGAGAATGTTTCGTCACTGAATTTACGAACCACTGAATTTGATCTGAACGCTGAAATGCTCAAGGAAAAAAGCCGTGAATTATCCATCCTCGGGTAACCAGCGGTAACTCCAAGAGCAGAGGAGGGATGTGTGCCCTTCTACTCTTCCACTTTCAGTCGTAACACATTTTTAAGCTGAACTAAGCTCAACTTATTCCAATTCTATGTTCTCTGATTGAATTTTGGCAAATGTCAGTGCTGCCTGTTGGCTGCAAACACCACGAGACGAAAAAGTCAGTGCTGCTGGTTTAATTTTAAGTTCAATTTTATCCATTTGGCAAATGAAATGGCAATCATATTGAAATACTTTTTCTTTTCTCATATCCTTCAAGAATTGGTCAAAGTTATTTTACTGGTAGCATTGTAATCTGCAAGTGCCACCAATTCGTTACCCAGTCTAGCGAGTTCAGCGGCGTTACAACTATGTCCCGGCACCCACATGAGTACACGATTTGGAATGCTCATGCATCTCATCAAGAGACAGCCGAGAATGATGGAAAGTCCTTGAATATGACGTTACATTGCCCAGGAATTTAATCGCGTCTGGCTGTACTTTTTGGTTATCACATTGTTCTTGAGCCAGGCAAGTGCCTGTGCTCCACTGTCTTCAACGATAGATTAAGTTCGTCGACTGGACACCACTCCATCGGTCTTCCAGCCAGACCTTGAAGGAGTGTTGGCTGATGAGCAGCAGCCGTGGAGACTCTTCAGACACATTTCCACGTAGAAACCCAGGAATTTTGCGTGAAAAAGGTCAAATTCTTGAATATTGTATTCCTCGGTGAAATGTACTAACGCCACTCCTTATGGATTGATTCGAAGGCCGAATGACTGATTTGCAAGCGCCGTTCTGCCTGAGAGTAAAGACAATTCTCGCACGTACCACTAATTCCAATATGAACCGACTTCCGGTACCAAAGTAGGAGCAAGGCTGCACTCCGGTCACAAATCTCCCAACCTGCCAGTCACCACAAATACAGTAAACTTCCCATCAATGCTTCAGTCCCTTGCCATGCTGGCTGCATTTCATTCTCAGCATTTCAGCTCAGATTACGTTGGGAAGCATTTTTTTCCTTTCTTCGTCGCTTCGTGTGTGCGGCACAAAAGTCAAATCGACCAACTTCATCGTTTACATTACCTCTTCAAGTGTTGAATGCTGTTTAAAAGCTAGAAGACTGCTTGATTTTGGACCCACAAAGAGAGATTACTCTGAATTTACCTCCTCACAGTGACTCATTAGACAAGAGACTATGTCTCAAACTAGGTGGTGTACACGTAAAGGGTCCGCCCCATCATCACCGATTAACCACAGACGTGTCGCCATCCCTCTCACTCACCGTTGGCCCTGCCCAGTCTTGCATCAGTTCGACTTTTGTGTCATTGGCGGGGACGGCAAGACAGCATTGTCTTTCAATTAAATAATTCCACAGACTGATAAACTGATCAGATTGCCAGACTTGTCGCCTTCCCATTTGTTGCTTCGCAGTCGCTGCCCTTCTCTAAGATTCGCATCAGCAATAGAGTGTCGGCAAACCGGCAGAAAGAAGGTCTGATTGAGATGATAGCCCACGAAATGCTGTGCCATCATAAACTAGACGTGAATTCTCACTTTGTACCCCACAGCTGCCGCTAGAAGCTTCCAATGTAAGACCGATTCCATCGTTCGTGTCTTTCAATACATCATCCGAAGCCGGTGCTGTGTAGAATCGATCTGGGTCACGTACAGCTTATCATCGGCATCTTGGAACTCACACACTCACTCCTGATTGAGATGAAACGATGGGAAGTGCTGCCATCGCACATAGACGTCCTGCATAAGCACGACGAATACATTTGCCCCCCAATCCTCCTCCCACCAGCCTAGCTCGAAGCGATGTGATACACGATTACAAGTACGGCTGTGGGCATGAATATCTTTTTCCTTATTGTCATTCACCCCGACACTTGCATCTATGAACGTACCCGCATCTGGGGCCGAAATCTCTGATCATCTCGTGGATATTGTACCCGGCAGGCGAGACGAGCACAAAGGGCATATTAAGCGACGACGCAAATATTGAATGAATTCATGAACACGCAGCACAAGTATCTGGAGAATTCTCACATCTCTCTATTATGTGAATCGGGGATAAAAGAAGCTTTGCCGCATCTTGCGGTGCACAATGGAATGAAGGAAGTGATTCATGTGCGTCAGCGGAAATATGCTTATTGTCGTCTCCGTCAAACCGACTGACGGCCATGGGGCGACTGTAAGCAATTTTGTTGCGAAAATAATTTGTTTATCAATTCAACGAACATCAATCGCCTCACCGCCTGAGATGAACTGCTGATGACAGCGACACTTAGACGGGCCCTCAATTTGCCGGAGATTTGGCAGACAGTGGTGACAGAGTGCTGCTGGCGCTAGGCATAGTTAAACGACTTGGAAGAGATCAGTTTAGGAAAAGTTGATCATTATGTAGGGTGTCCTAAATATATAACGCGTTGGTACTTGAGGGCAGCTTTGGTCAAGTCTCTGCTGAGCCATCTCTTCAAGAGGCAGTGGAGAGGAAATGACATTGGTTGAGGTCTTAATCGCAGTCAGATTGCTTTCAAGTCAGGATCTTTGATAGCTATGGTCTCTGTATGAAAAGGACTAGGATTAATAGGATATGCCTTTATTTGGATTCGGTGAAGAGACAACTATTTCTACTCCTTCGCCTGCCTTCAAACTAAGCCTAGATAATGTCCAGCAATTCCAGCAAAGTGGCAACACTGATTCAGGCTCGGTGGTTACTGGTGGGTGACACCTGAGACAGATTTACTCTTCAATTCCTCTTCGAATGACTTAGACGGTTGTATCAGATTCACATAGCACACGCTATCACAGCCAGGCGATTGACAAGTCGACTGGCAAACGAAACGTCTTTGAACGCAATGCGTCAAGTCACAGCTGTCACACCGTGCTTGGTCTGTCAATAAACGATAGGTTTAAAGTCGCACATCTTACACTGTTGCATGCAAAAGCAGCAACAAACCCTTCGAATTTAAAGAGAGGACTTACTTGGTCGCCAGGTTTGAAGGCATTAATTGTTACAAATCAATCTCAGATCACATCCAGCACAACAGTCAGTCACAAACACTTGATTTGTTTCACACAGTCAGCTCGTCCACAGCCCAAGGCTTCTCCAGAAGTCACCACACTTATCTGTCGACAAACGTCAAAGTTTTAATTCAAAACCAAAATGCGGCTGAACTTTATCTAACCTCGCCACAGCCGTGACACATTGCCTCCTCAACGCCGTGTTGGCACACTAATGACATTCGAGGTCAAATCAACAGCAATTGAAGCTGTCACTCGGACTGAACAAGACCAAATTTAATTAGTCGCGAACCATCAAACCGCCCATCAAATGCTCTCCACACGAATCCAACACCCCGTTCGCATTTAATTGAATTTCAATTCGCCTTGTTCTCACTTAAATTCTTGTGAAATTCAAAATGGTCGCCAGTTGGCTGCTGCGGATTGACACGGAAAAGTGGAGTTTACCTTGCACCCGCCTCCATCCGAATGGGCGCCGAGTGCAATGCTATGGCATGGCGTGCATGATTGTGGCTCGATTGTGGATACAGTGCGTCAGGTCGGCGTTGTTATTGTTATTTATCGGAGAATTGCAATATTGGGTTCGAGAATGCGGATGCTCTTCACTCAAGCCCGATATGATGCGCGGATGCGGTTCATCTCCTGTGGCGCCAGGCGGGCGGGCGGTTAGTCGATTGTACCCTTATTTAAAAAAAGAAGAAATTTATTGAAATTGAGAATTCATTATTGTTAATGGATTTTTCAAGTACCAATATCGCTGCTGTGACTCGCTGTCTCCCTCTCGCTCATTCACATTCGCTTTGTATTTGCCCGGCCGTGTGCGCATTTGAGTGGTTCCAGCCAGCGTTCAGTGTGTTTTATTGGCATTCGACGGTTGCATAATCTTTTATTGGATATCCGCGAGTGCAAACATGGGATGCTAAAGTGAAATACGTTACAATTGCTTCCCACTTTGTTTGACTTTTATTAAAACCAAAGCAGACACACTGACAAACCCGCACGGGAGTGCATGCCGATTGCAATCACAAATGGATTGGCTGCTGCTGGCGGATGCTGATCCTAATTGAATCCTTTTAAGCGATAATGCTCCCCTCAGCTGAGCCCCTCAGCCAGCAGCCGGTCATACAGTGTCCACCGAAAAAATGCAACATACAAAAAAAAAGGAAAAAAAAGCGGACCAAAATTCATGGCGGAAGACTTTTCTGCGGTGAATTGCGGCGTGTGTGTTTGCCAAAGAAAAACAAGACGTGCGCACATCGAATGACGTTTGGAAGCAGCCTCACGCGGCACCCAGTCCCAGTCAGTTCAGTTCAGTTCAGTGGATGCGCTTGCGGTTGTGGCTTGTTGTTGTTGTAACAACAAAACGCACTCATCCATTGCATAAATATTATTGCGCGCCATTCCACATAATCATCTGACAAATGTGTTAGCTTAAACTGTCAACCGAGTCTGAGGACGCGACACGGCAATTCGCGATGCGCAAACCGTGCATACGTTCATTTTTTTTTTTTTTTGCATTCCTCAATATCTGTTGGATGCGCATATATCTCACTCTAACGTTGTGCATTAAGTTTGGTCAGGTTTTGCAGGTAATTTCACTTAACGATGATTATCCTCCACGCCGAGTCGCGCCACCGCTTGACCATGCATGAGCGTGTGTCTGTGTGTATTTTCAATGGCAAATATTTTCTAAACTGTCAATATTTACTTAAGTGACAATTAATTGACGTTAGCAGCGTCGTAGAAGCCAAGGCGCACTTCAAACACCAAGCTGCCAAGGCGACCAGGGGGGCAGAACGAGCGCCTGCACTGTGGACGGACGGATGGCTTGTCGAATGGAATGCATGTGAGATGAAGGTGCAGATTGCTGATGATTGAAGATTTTTCATCTGTCAAGTGCCGAGCACTGGCTCAAGGAGGCCCATTGTTAGAAAATAATTCGATTCGTTTTTTTTCATTTTTTTTCTGAGTTCACATTTCAAAGTTGTGTTTGCGTTTTAAGCAATTTTCTGTTTCTTCTTTTCAAGGTCTACGAACTGGAGCGAAGATTCAAGCAACAACGGTATCTGTCGGCGCCCGAGAGAGAGCATTTAGCAAGTTTAATACATTTAACACCAACGCAGGTAAGTTCAGCATTTTTTGAGAATATTTTTGTCACCGAAAGTTGTTTTTCCAATGGCATCCTGGCAAGGTTGTGTGGTAGTACGCGAACTTGTTTGTTTGAGGCTGTGACCCGTGAAGACCTTGCTCGCCATTATCACCGTTTTGTTTCTTGATTTGCGGAACAACTTACAGGATCTCTTCCAGCTCAATTTGTTCGCATAACCGACTACGGTGTAGAGTTTTTGTTGTCGTTGCGCAATTCTGGGATCCTCTCACGCTTAAGTAGTAGGACCCAACTTGTAGGCGACAAAATACCCCTGTCTGGACCACACTCGTTGAAGTCACTATCCTCCTAATGTTAATTAGACATCGACGGAAGGAACAACTTAACAACAGTAGCTCTTCCCGGCATGTCATCACAGTCAGTTCGGGTCTCAAGCCTTAGTCAAGTCCAATCGTACCTCCCATCCATACCATTCCAATCCAGTCATCAAGTCAATGGGATTAGGGAAATTTCAAAAAGACAATATTTTGACTTCATAATGAATGGGTGGTTCCGTGTGCCATTCGCCTCAACATCCTAAGTCAACACACTCCATCCATCCGTCCCAGTCGAGCAAAGGCATCCTCTAATGAGATTCCCAATGTAACTCCATCCGTTCCTTTGACATCCTTATTGGCTACAGCGTGCCTAAGCAAACATCCTCCACCATCTCTACCTGTTGGTGTGGCTGGCGTGCAGTAAGTCTCTAACCAAAACACAGAAGTGGCGGTTTTCTGCTGCAATAACAAAACTCATAATTAAGCTAACGATAATCCGCATCCTTGAAGGAGAACAGGGGTAATAATAACAACAGAGCCAAGGTATTCCCACGTAATTGCGTTCTATCATCCCACTCATATTTTTATTAGCAGCCCTCCATGCCCGTCGGCTGTTTTCGTTGCGTGCGAATATTTTGAGTCCTTCTTCGGCTTCGGATTTGCGACGACATAATCAATTATCCTTTTTCGCCTCCCTCCATCACTCTTCTGTGGTGCTGGTGGTTTGTGAGATTTCGTATCTTTTTTGTCCGATGGCCACAACCTGCAGTGCACCACCGCATCGCGTCAATTGAAGTGAATGAGCAGAGAGTATCCGAAAGATTGTGGGGATTACGATGCTGATGATGATGATGATGATTCGTCGTCCCCTTTTTTCCCCGGTCCGGATTAAAATGTCAAATATTTACCCGCATTATTATCGGATTTAAGCGGGTTTTTCCCTTAAGGTTAAGAGATCTGTGAATTTGTATACACCGTCAGGGCAACATGTGTATCCTGTCTGCGTATCCTGGGGGTTTCTCTTGCGTATGCTCGGGCATTGTTCGCCGTCGCTATTGTTGCTGTGATTGTTGCTGAAAGGAAGTATCGGGATGTGATGCTGATCAAATCCAGGGGATTTGTGTCTGGATGAACAAGTTGTAATAATATTTATTGAATTTAGCAGGACTCTGCAGGGGGGAGTCCTTGTTCTTTGGTGTTTCCTTCTCTTTTTTTTTATTGAAGGGAGTCAATCAAGTAGAAATCATTTGTGGTTGATTGGGGTTTGATTGGAAGCGAATGAGAGAGATAGGCGGCGAGAGCGGATTCGCATTGTCAATGACCGACGGTGCACTGCTGGGCAGATCTTCAGATGTTGCAATTGGAATTTGCCACCACTGGCTAGTTGCAACTTGAGGGCGAAGACCAACCTGATTGAGGTTTTGTCAGGTACAAAGACGAACTCATCGCGGACGCAAGACAGCATGGTCTTGGCTGTCAAGGATGGAAGACGCCAATACGTAAGTAGGTAGCCTAGCGGCGACTGTGTCGGATTTGAACTCGTGTCCAGAAAGCTCTGAAATGAAGTAGGTAGCCAAGCGGCGACTGTCGGATTTGAACTCGTGTCCAGAAAGTTCTGAAATGAAGTAGGTAGCCAAGCGGCGATTGTGTCGGATTTGAACTCGTGTCCAGAAAGTTCTGAAATGAAGTAGGTAGCCAAGCGGCGACTGTGTCGGATTTGAACTCGTGTCCAGAAAGCTCTGAAATGAAGTAGGTAGCCACGCGGGGACTGTGATGGATTTGAACTCGTGTCCAGAAAGCTCTGAAATGAAGTAGGTAGCCACGCGGGGACTGTGATGGATTTGAACTCGTGTCCAGAAAGCTCTGAAATGAAGTAGGTAGCCACGAACTCGTGTCCAAAAAGCTCTGCAATGAAAACATTGAGACAAGACTCATCCCAGTGAAGAGTCTTGTCTCAATGTTTCCATTCTCAAGAGTCTGTACGCACTTGTGTACTCAGCGTGGTGCCGCTTTCTGCTAAACAACATCGTTGTCCACACATCTTGTTTGTGCCGCAAATTCCCACAGCCGCTGCACGTATATCTAATGTGGCTTGCTTCTAAATTAAATTCGTCCTACAACTCCCTGGATGACAAAAGGAATTCATGTTTACAGCCCTTAAAAGCAATTTATCATCTCTGTGAGTTGTAATTATTGGTCTTTCACCTCCTTACCAGAGTATGCATCAACCTACAACGCTACGGTCGGCTTCTACTCCACTTCTTCTTCTTTAGCGGGGGCCACATTTCGCGGTGGACCTGGACCTCAGTCAACATGCATCTCCAAGTTTGGTACACCCAACTGATTTAGCTCCCTTTCCAACTGGGAACACCATCGAAGGCGTTGTTTTCCTCTACCACGTTGTTGGGTTGGGTATGAAGCTATCCCAGCCAGAGCTTTGGTGTCCCCTCTCTCTACATGACCTAGCCATCTGAGTCGAAGCATTCGACATCGTTTGAGTAGGTCGATGTTGCCGTACAGCGCGTAGTTTCGTATGCTCCTCCAAACTCCTGCTCGACCGGGACCGAGTTCAATTCGAAGCAAATTCCTCTAGAAGCGACCAAAAATCTTCGTCCACATTTGATATTATGCCTGCATCAGAACTGAGACTATCGTCCATACAACTCATAAGCTTGAGTTCAATTAAGTCTAGCCGTATGTGCTTCACCGCAACAGCTCAAACCCATAGAATCCGTTGCGTGCGTTGCGGAATGTCATGAAATTGGCATAAGCCCTAATACGAGGGTAATACATCGCGCCGAATGAAATTGGTCAACTTTTAACTTGTTGTGCGGTTGGTTCGATGTATCCATCGAAATCCATTCGGGTGCTTTAGTCTCTTCGATATTTTATGAATGAATGAATGCGTTAAGATTGTGGAACTTCACAATTTCAAATTTCTTAGATTAATGCAAACGCGCAGATCGTCGACTGGTGCACTGACAGGACGTTTTTCATGGGGCACCTCATTGCACACCGGCAACTATGATTTTTGTGGATTATAAACGCAACGGATTCTAAAAGTTTGTGGCTGGGAATACTGCTGTGACCTTAAGCGTACGCAAAACATGAATAAGTACACGTATTGATCCTCCCTGCAGAGTTATTTGTAAGTCCTTCAAATAAGGCGCATGACAATCCTTTGCGCGGCAGTGTCCATCAATCACTCTGTGGATGTTCAGTCAAACCTCCCACCGTTTGTATACGGGTCGACTCTTTTTCCCCGAATTAAGGAACGATTACGAAACAGGGCAAGGGTCAGTTTGCTAAACAACCAAATCCTTTGATCCAATAACTCCGCCAAGAAATATGTACGTCCACAGGCTTTCCATTGACAACCATTCGAATGTCATCTCTCTCTCCACGCGCCTCCACGCAAAACCCACCACAAGTCACAAAATTCCTAAACAGAGAAGAACGAGAACCAAGAGAGAGAACGAGGAGAAAAAAACCGGATTTTCAAAAGCAAATTAGGCCATTTGAAGCGAATAAAATGGAAACGATCGAGCCCCCACTTGTCCTTTAAATGATGCGTAAATCCATTCAACTTAACTACATTTCGTACGTTTATTTAACGGTAATTGATTTTGAGATATTTCCATTCAGCATCCACCGACTTGCAAAAAGAAAACAACATCTCCCGACTGTGCCGGTACAAATCCCTTCCACACGGTATCTGTCCGCATTGCCACAGAGTTCGGATCACCCCCTGAATGAGCAAAGGACGGAAAAAATAAAGCCTGCAGGGTAATTGCTCTGCGAGTGTCATGACAATAGAGTTCCACACCAACAAAGACCGAATCGAACCCCTTGTCACCAGATTCAAATCAAAACACATCCCGTCCATTCAGTGTCTATCTTCGGGCTTCCATCACATCCTCACTCGACCAGCGGAGGAGAGCGGTGTGGCGGCGAATGTTTTCTGGTCACAACCCCTAATCGTTGGAACTCTCTCGCTCATGCACTCCGTGCTGGGCGCTTGTCTTCTGTTTCGGTTCAGTGGTGCAACCCAATTATGGTCGACGATGGTGGTGCGGTCGTTGCCGAAGGGCATGCTGCCTGCATTCCGTCTCTTCCGGGGTAAGCATCTGACGACAATTGGTTTTGACAAATGCGTCGATCATTATCATTATCGTTATCCTTTCTATCCTTGTTATCTAGCACTTTAAGAGTTACTGTATCCGGATTCGAAGCGAAGGGGACCTCTTGTGTGGATTGCCCGTCACCCTGCCGCCGGCAGTTTTGTTGCCACGTAATTGCCGGTGGCGGGGTGTTGTTGTGATTTGTGCTACCAATTGGGTGTAGCTGTGTGGACGTAATTAATTTATCCCTAAGTGGTATTTAACGATAAGAGAATGAGGTGTCAATCAGGGGGACTTTGGAAATGGGTGGAGCTTGCAATCGGATGGGAGGGCAGTCGTGTGGGTGATTAGGGAACGACTTACGGACATTTGTGTTTAGTCTGAGTTCGAGAAGTCGACTACGATGCTACGTTTGGCATGACTGCTGTGAGGTGGCAGCCATGTTGTCAGATGGAGGTCAAAAAGCACGCCTCTGGGCCACAATTCAGTGATTTTGTTCCTTTTTTGGTGAAGGATCTACATTCTGGAAGTCTCCTCTGGAAGTCCAAATTTCCATCAACAACGACCTCCCCCTTCAAACCAAGTTCAGGGAATGTGCCAAATGGAGAGACAGTGGAGCTCGGTAAGCCATGGTCAGTTTTTCTGTCGTCTGAGCCATTATCGAAGAATGCAGATGAGGGAAAGAAAATTCCTGCAGTTTGGCTCCGTTCTCACGGGCATTCGACTTGTCAGACTTCCTCCTGCCACTCATGCTAGCTTCTCTCGCTTTCTCTCTCTCTTTCTCTCTCTCTCTCTCTCTCTCTCTCTCTCTCTCTTTCTCTCCCTCCCTCCTCACAGTCGATTCACCGTCGTTATGTCCCTGTCAGCGTGCTTGTCGTCTCCTTAATTTTCACTCCTTTGTAATCCCAGATGCATGCACACATACAATATTCATGCGATCTAGAGTAGAGGGAATCCATCTAGCATCCATTAAATGCACTTTCGACAAGCTTTTATGCGCATCTCTCCAAGCGAACATTACATCTCGCCAAGAGGAGCGCACAGCGCATACATGTAATGCCTGTTATCCTTGTGTTTCCTGTCCACATCCTGAAGTGGTTTCGTTTTAAATTTCATCTCCTTCTTCTTCCTCTTTTTTTTCCCTGAAAAAATCACGGGACACTTAAGTGCTGCTGTTGCAGATGCTATCCCTATCTGCTCCCATCTGAGGGGGATGCAGGCAAAGGCAGACAAAAATTTGTTTTGCGATTAAATTTGATTTTGCGCATTTTGTGAGGTACAAACAGAAATCTGCAGCAGCTCCCTCAGCCAGGTGCACTCTGCGCCGACCAAAGGCGGACCACGTACACGTGTCGTGTGTTCCTTCATCCTTTTGATGGTTTCTGCTCAGGCAGGACCTTTTGAGAGTGGAGTTGGCCTCATGAATTAACATTAGCCAGGCCACCGTGAGCGGGGGCATATGCAGACACAGAATCTTGTGCATCGCTAAGAGAGATAATTTTATTGGCATTCTGCATTTGCAAAAAAGAAGAAGTCGTCCCGGAACGGGGCAAATTGTGACACAACTCTGTGTGCACTCATGGCCGGGTTAGTTGGCTCTCCCTTTGCCTGCAGCCCGTGCCGGTGTTCTTGCGTTTGCACCTACTTCAGTTGGATGTTGTTCCAAGCCTCCTTACATCGGCATCACAAGCTCTCAGAAGGGGGTGGGGAAGGGTTGAAGGCTGTGTGTGTTTATGGGGGCTGTTATGTTGATGGGACGAATGATGGGCTCTTAATTTTCTTCGCAGTGTTCTCTGTAAATATGTGCAAAAATTATTCAACGGCTTTCCATTGATGCGAGGGCTTTTCATTTTTCTGTGATGAGGTTAATTCAAGTAAGACAAGTGCGAAGATAGAGACACCCCAAGCGGGGCAGCCACAGCCGCCACCTAATGCTTTGAAAATACTATTTAAAGCGAGAAAGTCCTTTCAAAATGCTGTCCTTTCAATTTGATTTTGCATTGAAGCCACGTCTTTGCGGACGGGGCAGGGTAATTTTTGTGTCCTTTCCCATTCGGCTTTCCGTTCACAATTACGAGAAGCTGACTGAAAGGACTTATGGCTCATATGGTGTGCAGGATATTAAGTCGAGCAAGTCTTTGGATTGGAAACGAAGCTGTGAGTGGCCCGAGTGAAGTAAGCAGTGGCTATGAACTGGAGCTTGTGAATGGATGGACGTGTGTCCGTCCAAATACTGACATACGCGTTCGACATTGAAGTGATGGGTCGAACGTAGCCAGTCGTCAGTGAAGATTTTGCGAGGAAACTGGGTTTATTTCCCTGTCCTGCTGAACGGCGCGGAAGCATGGACCATCTCAAGAGCAAACGAAGAAGCCCAGAAGATTTAGTCACGAATTGCACGGGCTGCACAGAGAATTGAGTCTATCCAGGCGTCAATGGACATACAAGACGCCACACCAGTGGAACAGCTCCCACGAAACCGATGGCGCACACAAGTGGAGAAGGAACTCAAATTGGCGTTCGAAACTAAGCGCAGCTGGCTATAGGCCGTGCCAGCTCGAGAGGTTTGCTCCACCTCCGACTGAAGAATATGACACCGTAAAGGAAAATACACGTTTACTCTTTGAAAATGATACATTTTAAGCAAAGTTTTATGCAAAAATGACTAGACTTTTCCCACTTGTGGGCGTTGTCAACTTCTTCCTCCGATATGAGCAACTTTCATCTCACGGCGCCACCTCGTTCGAGGTACTGATCCTCAATGAGGTAACTTCTATCTAGAAAAAGGCGCTACAAGTGAAACGCTACAAAGAGATCATAATCAGACGGAGCAGAGCCTTCCCCACCAAATGCTCTCTTCTGGATCTCGGCCATGCCTTTGAAATTCATCGAGACGACTTCTGTCGCAGTTAAGCATGTTGCTGTGCAAAAGCGTATGCATTTCGCTGTCTTCAAAGTCCTTCAGTGGTCCTCCACGTTCTTGGTTTCTCACATCAAAATAAGCACTTCTTCATTTTTCAAACCGAACCAAAGCTCTGTATGCGAAGTGCATGATCATCGTAAGCCTGCAACTGGTATTCTGCAGCAGTTGTCCTCATGAATGACCATCTTGGCTAAATTGTCATGACTTTGAAGTTATCTCTTGTCAAAATGTTACGCAAATATGTTCAGATGATGTGTCCACAAAAATTGATCATCTAAGAGGATCCAAATGGATGCCAAATCTGGATCTCTGGGCAGTTAGCAAAGGCCTCAGAATTAAAATTAACCCCAAGCTCAGACGAGACTTAGGGTCTTAGACTTAGTTCCAGTCCTGGTCTACGTCGCAGAGAGAAGGAACATTTCAAAAGTGAATGAATTTTTTTTGAGAGAAAAGTGCGATCTTGAGGAGAAAATGTTCTTGCTCATGAGTATATCCAGGGACAGATATGCAATTTAGGTCTCATGGCAATCAGGCTCAGGTTCAGGGAATCTGCGAACGGAGATCGGCGTTGTTTAAGGTGACGCACACAAGTGGTGAGCGCAACTGGGGGGCAGATAGACACAGATCGGCTGAGGTTTGGGTTCGCCTCGAACTTAGAGCTACACAAAGAGGAAAAATGCTGAGTAAGGAATATTTCTTAGCAATGAAACTTGAAGTGGTCTTGCACTCTTAAACATCTTCTACCCGATACGATCGATCGATACCGCCCTTGCTTTCAGCAGTACACACGGACTCCTAGCTTAAAGCAGTGCCTACAAATCACTGAAACGAATGTTACGTTGTGACCCTGCTATTTTTGTGCGTCCTATAGTATATTGGTTCTCATCGTGTCCCCCCGTTTGTAGAAAATTTTGAAAAATAATTCTTCTCCTCCAACGCCTGGCTATACTTTGGTTTCCGAATCCACGAAGGATCATCTCCCATCTTTTTTTTCCAAAATTGGAATAACTTTTCTTTTGGAATTCAAACTATGAAGTACCCTGAACACCCCGTCCATCGAGCTTGTGGCTTCGTTGAAAGGGTTTAGTTCTCTGTCTACTCCTGGTCTCACATTCTCTTAATGCAACAACGACAAACGAATTGAACATTATTCCCGGTCTTAATTTACCACTTTTCCTTTTCCGATTACCTCCTCGCAGACATTTGTTTAAATAAGTAAGAGCGCACACCATATGAAATAATAATTATAATATCGGCCAGCAGATGTTTAAGAGTGCAAAACCACTTCAAGTTTATTGTTGTTCAGCCCATTTTTGCTGCCCTCGGCGGCCCCTCGTCACATGGCAGCAGCACAACCCATTTCTGATAGGACACACAGCATCTGACACGGTTTCAGCAGCAACAACAACAACAAAACAATTTAACGTGAATCCAAAAAAAAAAAAAAAAAAAACTGGTAGCTGTACTGAAATCACATAACCGTACGGGAGTTACGAATAGAACATTGCCACCGCCGAGGAGTGTAGCTAGCATTGTATGCCGTTCAAATAGCGACAAGGACGAGGACGACCTTTAGAGGGGTAGCAAGAGGTATAATGGTCCCGTGATCTCAAGTGGCTGCCATGTTCCCACTGGTTCTCGTGAAAATAAATAAAAATCAAAATACATATATATGTGGTGCAGAATACCTACTCGTTGGTTAGTAGACGCATTGAACCTACCTACCGCTGCAGTCCGTGTCTAAATTTTAGGGTGGCAACCAGCACGTGAAGGAAAAAAAGATGGTCGCTGCCGCGGTAGCGTCTGTGTGCACACGCTTTTCGCTTTAATCGCACATTTGTTCGCCTCTAGATCTGAATAAGCTACCCTCTGTAGCTGCCGCCGCCACAGTCGCTGTCGCCGTTGCCGTCGGTGAGGTAGTGAGGTAAATTGACTGAGACTCGTGGAACCGTTCGTTAAGTACTAAATTCATGTGCTCCACTTAATTTACAGCTGCTAAATATGACACAACATCCGATTTAATCATCACAAACTGACGGTCGAAACGGGGAGTAGTGTGACCACTTTTTTCTTTCACCCTGCATTGTCGGCGCTGTTTTTAGCTGCTCTCATGAAGATTACAGTGAAGTCTGAAAAATGAATACCTGGCAAAAAATATACAACTTTGCCTACCGCTTGGTCATCCCTGGCTGACTGACGTCAAAGTTTTGGTCAAGTTTTTATCCATTCATCAGCAGTCCTTAATTTTGTCATATCCGAAGTTTAAAAAAAAAAGATTCCGCTTGAGACTTAATATAAATTAATTAAACAAGCGAATCCCTAGAAATTTTACACTGTAACCAATAATAAACACTTCACTCACTTTCGTTGAGTTTCGTTCACTCTTGCTACGTTAGGTGGGAGCGGAATAAATAGTTCTCTATTTATGGAAATTAAGCTGGTAAATTGCTCATTGCCCAGAAGCATTTATAACCACTTTAAAAGTTGACGATGCTTCGAGCTACTTTTCGTTAAATTTTAACATAAACGCACGTTCATTATATTTGTCCCTTTACCCAGCACAACATGGTTTTCTCATGCCCATTCCAAAGTCAAATTAGTTTCAAAAACTGATTCTGTCTAATATATTGTTGACGCCTACATCATTCTCAAAATACCATCACCTTCAACAAGCGATTGAAATCCATTTATTTATCATTATAGTATCGGGCAACAATGCATCATAGCCGAATCTAAATCCCTGAGTCTTTGTCATAAATTTTAACTGTCACAACACTTGTGTGTTGTCTTGTCATAAGCTCTTGTTGAATATGTCATTAGATGAAGGAGGTCACGGTGACAGTGGGTCGGCTAGTCATGTCAGCGCTGTCATAGTCCATGCGGAACCTTCAATCGGAAATGGTTTGCGTAATCTTTTCTTCAGCATTTTGAATGTCACTAATCTGTCACTTTAATGTTACTTATCAAAAGAAGGTGTTGCAATACCAATGTCGCCAATTTCACATCAATAAAAGCCCACTTTTAACATACATTCCTTCTATTAAACTGTCGCTGCAGCCGATCAACTTTTGACAGGTCCAGGACATATGACAAACTGTCATCTGAAACTCTTCTGACAGTTGAAAGATGTGTCAACTTCTGACAGGTACAGGACACATGACAAATTGTCACTTGAAGCTCTTCAGACAGTTGCAAGATCTGTGAACTTGTGACAGGCCCAGGACACAGGAAATATTGTCACTTGAAGCTCTTCAGACAGTTGCAAGATCTGTTAACTTTTGACAGGCCTAGAGCACAGGACAAACTGTCATTTGTAAATCTTCTGACATTTAAAAGATCAGTACAGAATTGATATCCCTGAATCTTTTGGCCAACTTTTCTCACCCATTGCCACGGCTAGCGACTGTGAATAATAACGAATATAAATCGTGTCGTCTCGATTTGACGTATCTGTCAAAGTAAACAGTACTTGAACACGTGTCAATTCATGACAACAGCCGTTATTACAGTTCATATTTTTCCCTGAAGAGGCTTCTTTTGACTTGTGGCCGTGCACCAGTGACCATCCTCTGGTGCATCTCCTTATTCGAAAGACAACCCTCATGACTTTTGGAGTACTCTGTATCCATGACCAAGTAAGACACACGACAGAATCCCTGCCCTGACCCAGTGGGTGACTATGGGGTGTTGTGCAGTGCATGCCTCTGTGGCGGCATGTTCACATACGGTTCCATGCTCTCACGTCTTCGCGCCCTCGCGCTCCAGCGATACGACACTTTGTCACCGTTCAATTGGATAATCGTGTTTCGAGCCCCAGTGACTGAGAATAGGTGCCCGCTGGGGGTGCACAGTACACACATCTTGCGACCCCAAAGACTCTGACTCTCCTCCATCGACCATCATCCAGTCACCCTCGTATCCACAAGTACGAGTGGGTACTCACTCATTTCATAATTTTCTACACTCTCGTGTGGTATTGTTGACGGTAAATAGTATACCGAGAGTACCGGAATGCTTTTGGCTTGTCCTCACGCGGCGGCATATTTGCGAGTCTCGAATGTATCGGTGGAGTGTGCATACATACGTGTGAGGCTATGCGGCTGATGGTGCTGGTCTTGTTGTGTCGGTTGTGCTCTGAAGTCTTCAAAGTGATTGACGTTAAAATCCACTTAAGAGCCTTTTTCATTTGAATGATGATGGGGCGAAGTAATCAAATTATGAATAAACACGATGAAAGCCCAAACGAGTTGTGGTCGCCGCGTCGCGCCTTGTCCGCCGTAGACCGGCTGCAGGAAGATGATGGGTGACGAGGAGGTGGAGCAGAGGGCTACAATGATGAGGATGAATGGACGAAATGTGTGTACTTGAGATACATACTTCAGGTGGTGTTTGAATTGTTGATGTTACGCTATGCGCTAAATAGGAGGAATTTGACATGAGCTTGTGCGGCTCTAATAAGTTTGATATGCGTGACAAGCACGAGAAGAGATCTTCAATGGGCTAACAAAACACATGAGAAGAAGAAGACGAAGAAAACAAATGTGAAACGGAAGCGGTCAGTGGATGATCAGAAGGCTTGAGCAAAGTTCTGAAAGTGAAAGCGAGCAATCGCCTGACTTGATGCGGAGAACTGTTGATTGCCTGCATTTGTGCCGTTTGAAATCGTGGGATCTGGCGTTCTCTTCGTGGAGTCTGGCGATTTTCTGCTGCATTTGCTTGCAATCAACTCATATCCGCGCCCTCTTCACCTCCTCTCTGCTACATTCTGATTTATTTTAAGGCCTCGCCTGTGCCGCTCCAAAGTTATTGCCGAGTTAGCACTCCTCAGACTTTCCATCGACGAGTCTCTTTCTCATTTTTTATTTATTGATCTTCTTGCAACCCCCACTCGAGAGGAGACGACGACAAATCGCTGACAATGCCACTTCACACTGAACCGCAATCCGTGGGTTCTTTCGAATACTAAATCGCCTCCTCCGGCGAGCCAAGGTATCCGCACAAATCCAATATTGAACATCCCATCCCCATCTCAATCCATTTCCACTCACCGGGCAACAGTTTATGAGAGCAAACATGCATAGGTAAGCGCACCCCGAGCTGGCTGGCATTATTGGCTCGAAATCGATTTTTAATTCCATCACATCCATACGACGCACACACAAATGCCAAAAAGACTCACGACCCATAGCAATCGAGAGGAGCAACCTTGCTGAAAGATGATGACATTTTCACAGACACTGCTCAAGTAAGTCATAATCCTGCACGTTACAGTGGCCAACACGAAGGAGACTGAGATGTCGCACCGCAATTCAGTAGCCAAACACTCTCAAGTGTGTCTTAAGCCTGCGACAGAACTGGCAGAACACTGACGGACGGCACACAAGGAGATCCCACTTGAATGTCTTTTATTTGGACTTCCCTTGTCACAGTAACGCGCGCCGTTCACCCTTCCTCGGTTGCGGATGGCTCGCCACTCGTGAACTCGTGTGTTCCAATTGCCACAGATTGCCACACATGTGTGTGCTGGGCTGCGCTGTACTGTGTAGAGGCCATGAAGGACATCGTGTAATCTCTGGGAATTGCCGAGCATCTCTGCCTCTTGCGTCCCCATTGTTCCCAGCCTGAAAGGGCGGTGATGACAATTCTATTACCGACCGATACCGTAGCATGCCCCCGAGATATCGGCCGCATCAGGTGTGAATGAGACTGCGGTTTCTCGATTCTTGTCGATTGTTCTCCGTCGTTGTCGGGTCGTCGACAGAGCTAAGCTGGGCTTAGAGAGAGAGTGGAGAGAACTGTGAACTGCTTTGTGTCAAAATCTCATTACGAGCGTATTCAGCCGATGAATTGTGTCTTATCGCGGCACTCGAGAGCGCGGGGGCATTTAAGAATTATTACCTAAGACCGTCTTACACTTAGGCTTTGTTCGGGCAATTGTTTGGGGGGACTTGAGACCGTTCGATAGATTCCTTTCTTTTCTATTTTCATTTAATTGTGTGGTTTTAAGAGTTCTTTTTGTGTGATTTCAGGTGAAAATCTGGTTTCAAAACCATCGGTACAAATGCAAACGGCAGGCTAAGGAGAAGGCAATGGCTGAACAAAACCAACAGAATCAGGTAAATATTTGTTTTTCCACTAGGATGCATTTATGGGACTGCGCTTGAAATGATGATGGCTTCGATGGCTTCGCGATTTTGGAGGAGTTGGAGACTTTTGTGTAAAATGTTGGTTTGATGACGATGCTTGTGATTTAAAACCGTGTACAATCAGTACAGTTGGGGCTTACAATCTCTCATGGCTAGCGGTGGAGCGAGACGTTGGATCAAGCACCACTTTATGTTGAGTTCGACTTAATTGTTGGTTTAATTCAGAGCGATCCATTTTGTGGTTTCGCAAGTAAATTTAAATAAATCGTGTGTGATCGATAGATTTTGATCAAATTTCATTTCAAATTGTTGTTTCGATCTTGCCGTGAATGTAAT
The DNA here is from genome assembly GCA_905231855.2 of Eristalis tenax. Classification (NCBI taxonomy): domain Eukaryota; kingdom Metazoa; phylum Arthropoda; class Insecta; order Diptera; family Syrphidae; genus Eristalis; species Eristalis tenax. Next base: position 38,560,951 of record HG993124.1, on the reverse strand, counting down.
GTCGTAATATATGTCTATTCGGAAGAGGTGAATTTCGATGATTTTTGTCACATTTCCGGCGATGTTTCGGTCATAACTTGACGAATTTCGTCTCTAAGACCGCCAGAAGCGCTCAGCTTTTCAAAAATAAATCGAATAATCAACTTTAACACATTTAGCCAGTCAAGCACATTGTGGCACTCCCTAAACTAAACATGTACACTCTCAAATGACAGCTCGGTTTGACTCACATACCTGCCACAGGGATGTCAAATTCGGATCTCAAATTAGGTGAGGCTCTAGATTTTCAAACAGACCTTGCCAGGCTCATCAATGAAAACAGGAATTTGGTTTCCTTCACAGCCTCAGGCTCTTAGTCTTTGCTTTGCGTTGCTTTCATTCCTCAACATTGACACATGCAGTCAAACGTCAGCGTCAACATCAGTCTGGCGTTATACCGCAACCATCGACTCATGACCAACGAGCTACAATACAGGCCCATTTCGGGCTGCTGAAAGAGCTGCCTGACAACCCCAACTGAAGCCAGGTACAACTGTCAGCGCCATCATAAGCTCTGACTTTCCCCACAGTGGGGCCTTTCAAACGTGTTCCATTCCTCCACCCCATCATCGTCATTGCCATTTAAACCAGTTCCACAAGTGTAAAGAACAACAGCGCATATGTATATATCATTTCTTGTCAACCCATATAACCCTCAATTAAATTTTGTTTTTGTTTTTTATTTTGTTTTTCCTCTTCTCTTTCTCTCTTTCTCAATTCGAACCATGTCCTCTGTCACTTGCTTGCGGGTATTTTTTGTTCAGTCAGCGAGTTCACCACGACGTGTCGCTGTACCAGTTTTAGTCAAAGATGGCAAACCATGTTCGGGCAGTTCAAATTCAACGCCTCAACAGCAGCAACAGCAACAGCAACAACAACAGCAGCAACAACAAGTAGGTGGAGCCAGTAATGGCGGTTCAAGTGGCAGCGGCGGCAGCAGCACCGGTGGCGGTGGTGGTGCTGTCACCAGCGGTAGCAATTTACTTACCGGTGATGCCCCCCACACCCATTCACCGGATACATCATCAACGTTATTGGCCACATACAATGGTGCCGTATCTGGTCATAATGCTCAAATGCTTCAGCAGCCCTGCAATAATTCCCTCATGTCAAATAGTCTCGCCATGGCCTATCGGAATCAAAACAACTTCATGACTAACTCACACCAACAGCAGTGCGGTGGCTATCTACCACTGCAGGGTAGGGCTTGGTAATAATTAAGCAATTGTATCAGTTCGTTTTTTAATTAGTTTATTTTCGTGAACGAAAAACATTTTGACTTCATTTTATCTTTTTCCTTTTTTTTTCTAAACAATTATGTATTTCTACAAAAAAAAAAAAACAAAGTTACGCGATTATTTTGGCAACAAGACAAAAAAAAAAAAAAAACAATGACATACCATTTCGAATTTAGACCAGATTTTTCGGTCGCAGTGCGCTTGCTAATCAAATTGGCAATATTAATTTTACTTACAAGCAAAACAAAAAATTAAAGAAAACGAATAATTTGCTTTTCTTCTTTTAAATTTATTCAAAAATCACACACACACACGCCACGTTCTACAACAGCTAACTGGGATTTAGCATAAAAATGAAAATAAAAATAAAAATTTACAAAATAACAAAAATACAGAATTGAAAACCATGTGTTTGTAAATAAAAAAAAATTGTTTCGAGTTAGCACACTTAAGTGATGAAAATAATTACAAGAAAAAAAAAACAGAAAAAAAAAATGAATAAACAAAAGAGTTAAATAAAAATGATTAATTAATAGTTGACATTAGATTTAAAATTTAGTAAAATGATAATTTTTGTCTTTTCCACTCTAAATATAATGTAGTTCGATAGTTGTAAGCTCAATATAAATGTATAGAAGAAAAAAAAACCAATAAAAGTTAAAAAAAAAAAAAAAAAACAAGACAACAAGAATGTGAATAGATTTGGAATTATTTTTGGTTTTTGCGAACCACCATGGGAACTTTGGTGTTTATTTTGGAGGACACTTTAAGCATTTTAAGTGGGATTTAGTTTTGTTTTGGTTTTTTTTTACACGCGATCTTCTGATGCACTTGGTTTGTTTTTCAGGTATGTATTTTTTTCACGTGAAATTGTGCTACACGACACCATTTACACGCTGTCGCCTCGAATACAGGTGTATATCATCAGTCAGACACTATTTTTCTCGAGTATCCTAAAAACTTACCTATCAGGCATGCGACCCATGGAGGGCCCGAGCCTGAGCTCCCAAGTATCCCCGTCTCTAACAAATTACACGTGTGTGCAGCAGTATACACGGCGCCGTGTTAAACAAGCTCACGCGAGTACTCGAAATGGGCTGTTCTAGTAAAAACGTTTGCTTTCGAGATTCCAAGCCGTTTCCTTTTGATTCAAATCGTTTTCAAAAATTTCTTATGTTTCACGCCATCGTGTCTGAATGTCTTCTCTGAACACATACACTTTCATCATCTTCTTTCATCAGTGGAGATCCTTTCCCATGTGTTTATATCAATTTCGCTTGAAGGGTATTTGCAGTTTGAACTTAAGCGAAGTTGACCATTTTATGGTTTTGCTTCTTTACAACCCACACTCATTCAGTACATCTTTTCCGTTTCCAACATTTTGATTCAGACTTCTGTTAGAAATACCAAAGTCGACGTGTTTTTTTTCGCAATCGAAAGTTTCACCTTTCAATCGGATGAATTCCCACACCAAATCAATCCTTTGGAAGTCCACATGGTTGTCATCAAGTAATATTTCGCGTATCATTTGGACTACGTCGGCACGAAACAGAGTCTTGTGCCAAGCTACGCAACGATTAACTCTGAAAATGAAAATAACTCTCTTTAACAGCGACTCCGGAACACATGCTTGAGAGAGCTTTCTGGATTGAACAGTATTCGGAGAAAAGTTTTTCGAAAAGAATTCATTTATAAGGCAGGCTGAAAAAATCCTTCTGTTGTCTGCATAGATTCTCGTCAGGGTTGTCGCGAAGTCAATGATCGAACAGGACTCATGATCGAACAGGACTCATACGGACAATTATTGGCGCGAATTCATAGCCATTTAAAGTCTAAAGGTTGACTATTGGTTTTACCAATAGTTTTTTTTTTCTCTTTTATTTCTCCACATATTTGGAGACTTTTCAATGTACAGCAGAAAAAAGTGACTGGCATAATTTATTTATTTGTGTTTATCAGGAAGTTTTGTTTCATCAAATACTGGTACAATTTATGTCAAGTTTTCCCGGCAATGTGTATGCAATGCAAACGTCGGACGCAGCACGGACTTACACAAGGTTGAAGACAGCAGGTAAATACTTCTTTGACACCCACAAAGATGTGCCACATTTTAATTACCTTTGATCTCGCCTTCAACTCATTCTGTATGAAGAACGGTACTGGTCAAGCACTTTAATTATTTGCAGTTGGTTTTCCATTTCTCGGGGGACTTAGCGGTAATTCTATGCACCCCCTTGAACTAACTATGTGAGGCTGCGACACATAATTTATACATTAATTGTTTGTTTTTTGGTCTGTTCACTGATATATCGAAAATATTAAATCTTCCATCAATTTGTAGACAAAGCAGTAAACATTGAAGTATGTTCGAAAGATATCCATCACATTCATCTTAGCCCCCAAAATAGGTGATGAGAGATTGCGTTTGGTGCTAACGGTATTTGGACAAAGAGATTTGCTCGGCGAGTCAGTGAGTGGCGCATTTATTTTAAAAAACCTCCAGTGAAACTATCCAACTATCCAAAATATTGATGGCTTTTCAAAGAGATTGGACCGTCAATTTACTTGGCCTTCCTCTACCCTCGCGGTATTCAGTCAGATTGACAATATATTTTGTCACGTTAAATTTAAACCATTCAATTTGGTAGCTCCGTGATACTTCTCAAACTTTAATTCAAACTGTAGTCCGATCTCTGGAACATTTATGCCTAGTTTTGGTATCAATTCATCGGGTTAATTTAGTCCATAGCCGATTTTTTCATTTTGCCTTTGCCGAACAGGAACCTTGAGGGTTCTGTCGAAATTCGTTTAAACAGAGCCACAGTATGCCCAATATTCTGTGTTCTTTCTTCATTTCTTTTTCTTTCGAAGAATGTTGGACATTCCTCATATGTCCAACATTCTGTGTTCTTTCTTCATTTCTTCTTCTCAACTGCAGATGATCTTGCCCTCAACCTTTACTGCTCATCATTTGCAACTGAAATAACTTATAAACTGGCACACACTAGTTCATGTCTTTATTCAATAGCATTGATCATCAGTACAAAACATCCCATCGCTTCTTTCATAACTCACATCAAAGGCCCCCAGATGGGGACAATGTTTTGTCATGACTTCTTGCAAATGGGATAGGGACATCGCCTTTGTAGACAGGTTGAAATTTCCTCTCGACTACCTCTCACGGTAGCTTTAATTTCGGAAAAGTTGATGCCTTTACTGTAATCGACATGTTTCTGCGCTAATACGCAACGATTGCACGGGACATCATTTGTGAATGTGTACACGCTGTGGCGTGATTATAGGGACACGTGTGTGAAGCCATGTATTCTCGATTGTCCGCCCCATATAGAGAACATGTATTTTTAAGGCTACAAGGTGTACAACACAAGTCCAGGTTATGCTCAAAATTTGAAGCTTAAGCTCAGTCGGTTGGAGGATGCACTCATTTTTATCATCATTCGGAGATGTCGGCGGTGTTTAACATAGGGTCACGAGTATGACCAAAAGCTTAATTTGAGGTCCCGCGAACACAAGCAATGAAATAAGTCGTAACTTTCTAAGCGACTTTATCAAGTAGTGCTCACACTGTTTGTTGTTCTAATGTTGGTGTTTACGAAGTAAAGGGAACAGACAAGCAGACTATGGTTTCAACAGTCCATTTGGAGTAAAGGCTATCGTAACGAACATTGGTTTCCCTTTAGTTTAGCATGACCATTCCTTCAATCCCTCTTAAGAGTTATCAAAAGAGTACAGCCTATTGTTCAAATGTAGGAACGTCATTTGTTGTCATTCAACTGTTTCCATTGCATGGTATGGGATGCCCTACAGCCTGAGATGAACCTGGTCCTTGAACATGTTAATTTTTCTAAAAATATTGAAGTGCCGCATTTTATCAATCGTTAGTGCAATTAGTAAACATCAGAAACATTTTGTTGTTTCTGCAAGCCGCTTGTGGTACTGGTATCCATAGCATTGTCAAACTGACACCAAGTTGAAGTAAAAAAAAAACAAGAAAAATCGACTTGTGATTGAAACAAACTTATGTGGAAGTAGTCTTTATGAATTGCCTCTTTATTACAAAACTGCAGGTGCTTTAGAGTGTTTGCTTAAATGGGTCGCACATCCCTTAGTTGATGTGCCCTAGCGAGGTGGGTACCTCGTTCGGCAAGGAAACTTTTCCGATTTCATATCTATCGGGGGATTTTGCCTCGAAGTATTATTCCGAACAGCTGATTGGGGCATTTTTCCGACAAAATGTAACGCAACTAAGAAATCTCGTGTCAGCCAAATGTCAAATTTGCCCGATTCGATACGCGTTGCGTAAAAGTTCCCGCTTCGAAGGGTTGCATCGCTAGGGCAGAATATGACAATGAACATTTGTTCATTTAAATTTGCTCCTTCAACGATTCCATTCGATTTCACTTGTCGAGATAAATACACTTCAACCAGCCGCATCAGAAAATACCCTTCCACTGCGAAATCACTCAAATAATTTACTTTACCACACAACATTCCATAGTTATGTTCATAGTAATAATTAAATACTGATTTTTCAAATTTCCCATCTTCCAAAAACACTTCCAATTAATTTCACAAATAACGAACAAAATAAAAAGAATCACAAAAAATAAAAGCTACATTAACACACAATAGGAAAATTTAGATTTTCATTCTTAAACAAAACAAAATAAAATGGAATTGTACTAAGCGATAGTGTAAATTAAAAACAAACAATTAACCAGTATAAACAAATCAAAGAAAAAAATCAAAAAAAAAAATAAGAGAAAAACTGTTTTTCAGTCTCAAATAGCAAAGTAAAGCAGAAATGAATATTAAACAATGAAAAGAAACACAAAAGAGAAGAAAATATACACTGGACGGTAAACATTTTTATTTATTCTCAATACAGCCGAATTATATATGGAAAAAGTTTTATTATAAATAATTACTTATTGATATGTAAAATTATATAAAAATAGATATATATATATATATAAATATAAACTTGAGTATATATATAAAAAAATTAAGTATTAAATTTGTACACATAATTGAACGCAAAATGAGAAAAAAAATGAAACTTAAAAAAGAGAATCAACAAAGAATTTAAAAATAAATAAATTAAAAATTAATTGAAAAGAATCTTCTTTTGGTGTACACATGATGAACAAGGGGTTGTATTTTCAATTTTGAGACGATGTGCATCGTTGATAATCTGAGAGGTGAGTATATCCACGCCTATTACCGATGGCGAGTGGAATGCTCGCCTGCTTTTGCAATGTAGCCTAAATTTCACTACTTCCACCATAAATGAAGTATGACAGAGATGCCCAACTCCCCACTCCCCGTATCCTCGCAGCTTGTGAGCATTACGGCAACTGTCAAATTGATGTCCTTTCGGGCACATCCAGAAATGAAGTATAATAGAGAGGCCCAACTTCTACCTCTCTTGCCCCTTAAAATGTTTGACAAACCTCTTTTAGATCGTTTTCTAAAGCTAAATTGACCAATCAGAGAACTGCATTTACGTTATTTCGTGAATAACCGTCGAAAATTCATGAATAACTGTCAAAAAGCCTCTGAAATTCGTCGATGGACTAGTGGTCAATCAGCTGTGAAGTTGGGCATCTCTATCGTACTTCATTTCTGGGCACATCACAAGGAACAAAAGGAGAAAGTAGAGACAAATGCAATAACTTCAAGAAGGACTCTAAGAGATTTACGAAAAAGAAAAGAAATTCTCGCATTGGAGGAAACATGCTCCATCCTTAACACACAGAGGTCAGATGGCTGTCAGAGAGCGAGGTATTGCCACGCGTTCTAGAACTCAGACCTAAATATTGATGTGCTTACGTACATAATTCAAAATCTACAAATTCGAAAATTTGTCTAATAATGCTTGCTCGCTGACCTTATCGACCACTTAAACACACTGTGGAGACAAGAGCCTCCAAGGGAGATAAGAAAGCATTTTGACAGCAAAAGACAAAGCAAAAGGATTCCTCGCAAAACTTCGTTCATGGTCGGAGACTTCTCCCTGCTTTCAAAAGATCCTCGAAGGAATGTCATCAGATTCATCTCATGGTACAGAGCTTGCATGGTTTAGAGATGAAACCATTAAGTTGCCTTCAAGAACTGGATTCGGATAAACCGCTTTTGGAAATGTCAATGAAATGATGGAAGAAAATCGGATAGATGTAGGTCGACTTCATAATTGCAACATTGTTGCCCCTGCACTGCACGAAATATTATACAATTGGTTTGGGGTGTAGGAGTTTATTTTCATACATCCCAAGCCTGACTAACGAAGCGCGACACCCAAATGACAAGAAGAACATGACTGGCCTCGGCTATTGCCTACCCTGGTGTGACAGGGCCCCATTTGGAGCCAGGCCTGAATGGTGACAGTTTGCCAGCGTCTGGTGGCCGTTCTGTCCCGCTCGACAGCCAGTCGGGCTTAGCCCGAAGGAACTACGAGCAACCACGTAGTGGCCTCGTGAGCCGCTATGGGAGTGGGGGTGAAGTCACGCTATGCACAAGCCATCGAATTAGGATAGGCACATGGAACGTCTCGAGCTAGTTGAGGAGGCTGCCAGGTATCGCTTGGTATCTCCTCGACAAAAGAAAAGGGGATCTAGGACTGTGGACCTTTTGGACGGATGGAAACTTTTCCTGTCGGGAGTTGAACCTCAACACCGCACTGCACGGGAGTGGGGATACTCCCAAGTCCCAGGTTGGCAGGCAGGGTATTGGAGTGGATACCATTAGGAGGGAGAGTCTGGACCTTATAGCTCAAGTTTGAATGGTCAAGAGTACGCGGCTTTCCTGGATGAAGTTGATGCTGCCCTGGAAAGGGTAGCCGGAATGGATTCCTATATCCTGATGAGTGATTTCAATGCTCACGTGGGTGGGGATGTAACGACATGGGGGAGTGTGATTGGGAGGAACGGTGATCCTCACCAGAACGTGACCGGAGAGAAGTTGGTTTTTACATTGCAACATCCCGAACATCTCACCTTGATACTGCCTGAACTGAACCGGAGGAGACCCTCCTCAGCTCGTTGTGCAACGGAACAGTCGTAGTTAAGTCGCCCATCCACAGTTGGACGGGCGATGTGGAAGATGTGCGTAACGCATGTACGTCTTGTATCAGACCGTGCTTATCCAAATCGAGGAATGCTTCTGGGGGGACAAAGCCGCTGTGCCGTACCCTTTCGTGGTATAGTGTACTGGGGTAGTAAGCCCCCGAGATCAGGTTAGTGGCCGAATTCATCGCTCTGGCACTATGAACTCCTATCAGGTTTGCCCCATTGTATAAGACCTCATTGGAATAGGATTTTCTGCACTGGAGCTCTGCAGTTCGATAAAGGCGAAGGCAAGCCCTAAGCCCTCACGAACAACCGAATCTTGCACTCACGTTGAACCACACCCAGGTATCTGATGACAGTCCTTTGCGACAGTGGATGCCAGTGTCGTTTGAGAACTTTCGTCAGTTCTTTTTCGTATCCGCAGAGGCCTCATACAACGACTTCTGAAAGTTGATTTTCAACTTCCAGTCATCGCAACCTCTCATGAACGAATCGAAGTCACCCTGCACGAGAGTAGTGATGTCCTCGATCCTTTTGCCTGATCCTTGGCCATTCTTGGCTACGAACCGTCTGCCGGTAAGCATGTTACACCGTAGGTACAGCAGTGGTTTGCTAATGCCCAGCCGATTGAGCTTGTAAAAAAGACCTTGTAACCATACGGTGTCAAAGGCCTTCTCCAGATCAATCGAGGAGGCCCCCGTTCATTGTTTCTGGCTCTTGTTGCATTGTATTTATAATAAACTGACCAACTTTCAAAAATATTAAATAATGAAACCGTAGCAAAATAGACGGCGAAAGGGCCATGCTTTTAACTAAAAAGAATTACAAGTCAAAACAGGTTCCAAATAACAGAAATTTCTTTTAAAAAATAAGAGAATTTCCGTATGATGTTGTTAGGAACCATTTTCGCATGAAAAAGTCCACTTTTAGGTTTCCCTGCAATCCTGCAAGAAAACAAAAATCATTTCCAATTTAATCGCAGTTTGCTTTTATGGACGCATTTGCCGACTGCTGTCATGCACAGTCACTTCAGTTTATGCACATTTATGAACGTTGCACATGGCGAGCTTAGACTGAAATTCAATTAAACTATTGACAGTTTCTGTACTTAAAAGGAGAACAGCAGAATGAGCTGGAAAACAAGGCTTTGAGCAGAAATGAGCCAACTTCTATTGGGTCTACAACTTAATTCGTGCGGTTTTTTAGTCAACATTTGAACGTTTATTTAAGAAAAACATTTACAAAGGTATTGCCCATCTGAAGTTATGACTTTTTCCCATCTTTCTGGCAATTTGTGGATCCCATCCCAAAAGAATTGCGCCGGCTTGGCAGCCAAGAAATCAAGCGAATTTTTGATATTCTGCTCTGATTTGAACCGTATTTCAGTGAGGGTGTTCTGCATCCACCGGAACAAATGGTAGTCAGAAGGGGCAAGGTCTGGGCTATAAGGCGGGAGGGGTAAAACTTCCCATCCACTGTTTTCCAAATAGTTCTTAACCGGAATAGCAACGTGGGGCCGAGCGTTGTCATGATGGAAACTTATTGCCTCGTGTCTGGTCGCATATTCCGGGCATTTTTCGGCTACTGCCGAATTTTTCAAATGGATTAATTGTGTTCGGTAGCGTTGTCCATTGATGGTTTAACCAGGTTTTAGCCGCTCATAATACAGCACACCCCTCAGACCCCACCAAATACAGAGCATTACCTTCTCGCCATGGCTGGTTGACCAAGCCAAAATCACCACTTTTAAATAGCGCAAACCACTTTTGGGACGTTCGCTCAGCTAGCGCATGTTCACCAAAACTGTAAACTTCCACCAAAATACGACGACTTCCGGCAGCAGTTTTCTTCATAAGAAGAACTCCCCGCAAAAACACCTTTTCAGGTACAAAGTTCGACATATTTGAGTGAAAACCAATTATTTTTGTTTACGCTTCAAATGAATGACATATACTGAAATGACGTACAGTGACAGTCTTTCCAACGCATGTTCCAATGGAATAATGCAAGTTACGACATCACTTAGCAAACCGCACGTTCTATACCCAATACTATGGTTTTTTCAAACCAACGTGACCAGTTAGAGAACGGCATTTATGTTATTTCGTGAATAAGTATCAACAATTCATGAATAACTATCAGAAACCCTCTCAAAATCGTCGATGAGCTAGGGGTCAATCAGCTGTGACGTTGACCATGTCTTTAGTGCTTTGTTGATCATTCGCCACTTCATAGAGGTGTAAAGTGAAATTATCTTCAATTTTTGACGTTCACACTAAGAAGTAAGCTAAATTTGGAAAATGATTTAATTGTAAGAGTGCCAAGATTTCGACGTTTATTTAAAAATACATATGTCCCACTAAGAATGTTCCTTTTTTTTTGTTTTTTAATCTTACCGGCTGACCGCGAACTCCCAAGAAACTATTGGCGCGACCCACAGTTTGAAGAACACTGCTTTAGACCATCGTTTTATGAAACCATGAACACAGTCGGCTTTGAGTATAATGTGATCAATGTGCAAGCGGAAGTTTAGCTCCCTGTCACAAGTGACATCCAAACCACGCATTTGGCGTAGAGGCTGAAAGAATAGACTCTTTGAGAAAGTAATAGGTTCTATGTGCAGGGGAGAGACGTTTAAGGGACAAGTTTAAGGATTTGGATTAATTTCATCGAACAGCATCCTCATGAAAAGCATTGGTTGACATTGAAAGACAAAGTTGCACTCATTCAACAACATAACAAAAATCAGCGTTCGTATGTTAGCGGCAAGAAGAGAGTCAGAAATTTCGGAAATTTCAAATTTAAATATAGTTTCCAGTTTTCAAGGTTCCGTGATTTCAGGACAACTCTCATAAACGGACAAATTTCTTGGTGTCCGCTTATGAGAGTGTTCACTGTAAATTTCAAAAAAAAAAAATATTTTCAACGAAAATATAATTTTTCTCAAATATTTTCTCAAAAATTCAAATTTAAAATATAATTTCCATTTTCAAATAAAATGTTATTCAAGGTTCCGGAGTTTCAGGACACCTCTCATAAGCGGACAAATTTCTTGGTACAGTCAATGTCCGCTTATGAGAGAGTTCACTGTAAACTTCAAATTAGAGCTGGTTAGAGAAAGCCACTCAAAAAGTTCTTGCGTTTCACAAAGATTTTCAACGAAAAGATAATTTTTCTCAAATAAACCACCTTTAGGGGAAAGGCACAACCTGAGGTAGTGAAAGGTGAAAGAGAGTACTCTTGTTTAGTCACTATTGCACGAGTTGAATGTTATGACGAGTAGTTAACTTACAACCCGCGGGAGCAAGACAGCTGTGTACTCACATCGATTGTCTTGAATTTCCCTGACAGCCCACCATTTTTGTTCGCATGCCTTACAAGATTACACTGCCTTGTGTGCGCTTCTCAGTTGTAGCTAGGCTTGCGTTTGAAAAAAAGTACACCAAGACGTCTACCTTGTTCAAAACAACATCCGAACAAAGTCCAAATTTAGCATCAGTAATTGGCTCACGAGTGGTGATTTCTGTCCTTCACTTCAGCTCCCAACAAAGGACACCAAGCCCCCGCGATGATTGATGACATCCATCTCCAGCGCCCACGCTCGTATCTCGCAAAAATAATATTTTCTTTTTTCCGTAAATTTCTTCACAAACAGCACGCTGAGGGGTCAACAAATTTTCAAACTCAAATCAAAACTAATTACCGCATTTCCGCCGAAAAAAACAGAATTCCAAAAAGCAAATGCAAAGGACATTTCCCCGCCTCAAAAGCAAACAATCAATATTTACTCGCTTAATGACATCGCACGACTCACGGCGCAGGCAAGTCTCCAAGTCCCGCTCGGTCCCCTCCGCCCCAGTCGACGGCGATGAAGCCCTTCCCGGCCCGATTTGGCAAATGCCTCAAACTGGTTCCACACAGCCGAATCTCTGCCGTTCACGCCGATGACAATATGTAAATTAACAAAGAAATCAAAATCAAAACAGATTCAAAGGCCCAGATACAGGTACGAGCACATATCGGCGAGTCACATGCGGGCCTTATCAAAATAATCGCCAAGCTTAGGCCCCAGCCACTGCCTGAACCGCAGCCCGGCCCCATCGCCGCCGACTCTGTGCAATTATCAAACAGTGAACTTGATCCAATTAAGACTCAATCGACAGTCGATCCGAGAATACGGTCCCACCCTCCTTAGCGGTCGCCAGAAGCAATTAAATTGAATTAGAAGCCCAAAACCGGACAGTAGACGACGGCGACGACAACTACAACAAGTTTTTACCACAAATCCATTCAATGCTTGATTTGAATACGAGTGCGTTGTTTCCCCGCACCAACGGCCCACGGGTATTTTCCACGAATAGAAGAATCAGTCCAGATACAATTGCTAACGATGTATCTTGTTGTCCGCCCAAGCCCCTGTGTCAGATGTGACAGGCACTGTGACATGACTCTGCAAGATGTGAGTTGTTGTCGTCAGTCGCGGCGAGGCTGTGCGCGTCGTGGACGCGGGAGCACTGCTCGCTCGTCGCGTTCCTCTGCGCAGCCGTGACCAAAGTGTCACTGGAACAACAATGATTAAACGAAGAAAAGAGTATATTTTTTGGTAAAACACGCTTCAAAAAGATTTAATTCGGACCTCTCCTCTCGCTGGCCCCGCGCGCTGCTGACTCCGTAGATCGATTCAAATTGAGTCGCCGCGTCTGCGGGTGACACGTGTGGGAATGGCGGGCGATGGCGTGCACACGTTGAACTTTCAAAAGGTTGAGCTAACAGCACCGGACCAACTGACAACAATAGACGTGTCTTTTCGGCGGGTTTTTGTCCGAAACCTTTCCAAAAGGTACGGGCCACAAGTGGCCGCCCTGTGTCCGAGCTGGAACTGAACCCCTCTCGGGGATTCCTGTCGCGCTGTGGCAACACGTTAAATTAGATATTTTGTTAAATAATAAAATTAGCCGTATTGAGACGCAATTAATGGCATTGTAATTGAACGAGGGACAGTGCGTGCATGTGTGTGTGCGGTTAATACACTTTTTTTTGTCATATTTTTCTTCTTTTTTTTTTTTTTGAGGCTTGATGGTGTTTGGCTATCGAGAGTGATTGTGCCTATAATTGATGGGGCTTGTGTTGAGAACAGTTATGAAGTATCACGGCAGCTACCAGACACTTCAACAGTGGGGGGGGGGTCATCTTACCGTTAGCGATATGATAAACCAGAGGGGAGGATTAAACTGGAACAGCGACTGGGGAGGTGATGATGCTTGAGGACATTTAAGGAAGGTCGCTTGGTGTCGTTGGAGGCGGGGTTATTTGCTTCGTCTGTATGAAGCATCTTCTAGTGTTCTTATTCCTAGGATTGAGCTTGATTGGAGACAACCAGAAACAATGAGCTAAGCTTTGAATTTCATTTGGAGTCGAAATTAATCACCTTAATCTGACAGACTTGCGTTCATTGTAGTTGGAGAAGCAGATGAACGATCATGAACTGAATGGGTTGCACAGCGATGGGTGCTTAGTTGGGCGGGCCTCAGATGGTTGGGCAATGTGGAGCGCATGGCAACTTAGTTGCGGCAGGGAAGAGTCTCCGACTCCGAACATGTGGGACAACGAAACAGAGGCCACCCCGTGTAAGATGGTGCACCCGCGTGGAGACATCAACCAATTTGTCGAGCGAAATTGGAGGCAGCTGCGGATAATTCTTTGCGACACAGACGAAGGTTTCAACAACGTCAAATGTTTGAGACGAAACCTTTCCCCTTTCTCGCTCTGTCGTGTCAGATGTTTTGTCTTCAATTAGTCACTTAAATGTCACATAAAGTGACTAAAACAGTACAAATTTGCCATGACTAAGAGATACCATTCGAGAATGAAACAGGCAAATATTCACAGCCAAACGGATGATGATCGGATGACGGATCTTAACCCATCCAAGACAGAACTAGTACTTTTCATGAACAGTTCAAAGATGCCTCCACCGAGACCGAACATTTTCATTTCCGAAACCCTTCCGAATTCATTCATAGTCAATTCAATTCAATTCAATTTATTTACCTTTGTGGAGGCTCCCCCGGCAGCTGATCTCCTAGTCGTGGGGGTCGGGCAACAGGTTTGGGGTGTAGGAGTTTATTTTCATGCATCCCAAGCCTGACTAACGAAGCGCAACCGCCCAAATGACAAGAAGGCCACGATTGCCATCGGCTATTGCCTACCCTGGTGTGACAGGGCCCCATTTGGTGCCAGGCCTGAATGGTGGCAGTATGCGAGTGTCTGGTGGCCGGTCTGTCCCCGAAGGAACTGCAAGCAACCCCGCAGTTGCCTCTTGACCCGCTATGGGGGTGAGGGGGAAGTCACGGCATGCTCAAACCAGTGCGTACGGGGAGCAAAAGGCAACGGACAACGGCATCGAATTAGGATGGGCACATGGAACGGCTGCTGCCAGGTATAGCTTGGTATCTTCTTGACAAAGCAAAGGGGATCTAGGACTGTGGACCTTTTGAACGGATGGAAAATCATCCTGTCGGGAGTTGCACCTCAACACCGTACATGGGGATACTCCCAAGTCCCAGGTTGGCAGGCAGGGTATTGGAGTTGATACCATTAAGAGGGAGATTCGGGATCTTAAAGCTCAAGCTTGAAAGGTCAAGAGTACTCGGCTTTCCTGGATGAAGTTGATGCTGCCCTGGAAAGGGTAGCCAGAATGGATTCCTATATCCTGATGGGTGATTTCAATGCTCACGTGGGTGTGGATGTAACGAGATGGGGGAGTGTGTTTGGGAGGAACAATGGTACTCACCAGAACGTGAACGGAGAGAAGTTGTTTTTTTTTAATTCATTTTATTTGCAATATTCTAATAAACTTACATACTAGACAAAAATGCTTAAAACTAGTTGGACGAACATTGTTACTATTTCTAACTTACTGGCACTCTGCGGGCACTTAGAGTGAACTAAACTTAATCCTATTCTATGTCCTTCGACTAACAACGCGTGTAATCAATTATAAAATTATAATTGGCTTGAAGAAGTTGAAATTTAAAAACAAAAGCTTCATCACCGAGCATTTTTATTTAAAACTTATGCACTTACTTACATACTACCTCAGAATAACTTAACTTAACTTAGTGTCCATAAATACATATATACTCATGTGGTTAAATTTAAGGGCCGATGTTGAATGTGAACCACACCTAAACGTCAAGTTTTTCTCTGCATTCCATTTGACATTTCTCAATTTCAGACTAATTCAATTTGAACCGTGAAAAGACACACAATCGAGCAACGCGTTAAAGTTATTTAGGCTCATTATGAAAATGGGCGTTCAAATTAAAATGCTTTGATTTTTTCTTGATTTTTTCGGTAAATTTAATCGTCCAAATGTGCTTACAGTCGGAAAAATCGTGCAAAAATTTGAGCAAACCGGGTCTGTAGGAGATGTGAAAACACCAGTGCATGCTCGTACAGCTCGTACTGCAGAAAATATTGCTGCTGTTCGCGATAGTGTGGCTGAAGAGCTGTCCACCTCAACTCGTCGTAGTGCCCAACAATTGCACCTCTCACGCTCGTCGTTGATGAACATTATGCATAAAGACTTACATTTACACGCTTACAAGGTGCAATTGACTCAAGAACTAAAGCCTCTTGACCATTTCAAGCCTCGTCAATGGTCAGAATGGTGGCAAGAAATGGCAACAGTGGATGATCAATTTTCGAAGAAAATCATCTTCAGTGATGAGGCACATTGTCACCTCAGTGGATTCGTCAATATGCAGAATTGCCGCATTTGGGCGAATGATAATCCAAGCAACCAATGCACCCACAAAGAGTGACTGTTTGGTGCGGTTTATGGGCTGGTCAGGCAGTTGCTGTGAATGGTGTTCGGGAACAGCCTTAGATGAGCATTGGCCGGATGAGGGCCATGTAGCAGATAACCTTCACCCTCGCATCGAGCTGGCTGTTGTAGAACAGTTCCTTTGCAAGGGCAAAAGCGCCTCGGGCCCTGGCAGCATCTACATGTTTGTTAAAATATAGATATCTGATCTAGCCAGGTCCCAAGGTATCTGACTACAGTCCTTTGACAGTGGATGCCAGTGTCGTTTGAGAACTTTCGTCAATTCTTTTTCGTATCCGCAGACGTCTTATACAACGGCATCCTGAGCAGCATGGTTCCCGACTTCTGAAAGTTGATTTTAAACTTCCAGTCATCGCAATCTCTCGTGAATGAATCGAAGTCACTCTGCACGAGAGTCGTGATGTCCTCGATCCTTGGCCATTCTTGACGACGAACCGTCTGCCGGTAAGCATGTTACACAGTAGGTGTAACATGCTGGTTTGCTAATGCCCAGCCGATTGAGATTTTAAAAAAGACCTTGTAACCATACGGTGTCAAAGGCCTTCTCCAGATCAATCGAGCAGGCCCCCGTTCATTGTTTCTGGCTCTTGTTGCATTGTATATCCCACAGCAGCATGAGTAGTTTCATGCCCGCTTTGACACCGAAATTATCCGCGATTATAACTTTGCCCTTAATCCAGTTGATCGGAGCTGTATTTATCACCTTCTCGAATACCTTGCTGATGTTCGGAAGGAGACTGATTGACCGGAGGTTGCAGGGATTCAAGAAATCTTTGCCTCTCTTGGATATGGTGTGCACAATCGCAGTTAAAGAGGATCGTGTACATGTTAACCACTTCCGGGGGGAAATGTCTTAACACAATGCTTGAGACCCCATCGACTCAAACTGACTTCTTCTTCTTTATTGATTCGAAGACCGCTTGGAAATCTGTCTGCGATATGAACGGGGGATGGACCTCTTCGTCAGCGATGACATTATCTGCCATGTTATCATCATTGAACACGACAAACAAAGCCAGTGTTCTCAGATCGCCATTGTTGCAGATCTTCACGAAGAAGCGTGCGAACACTCTCGTTCACCTTGCACACTTCCTGAAAGACCGCGCCAAGTAGCCCCACTTTTTCTTGCGGGTCTTCGACCACAAAGAAGTTATCGTCGAGTACAGCGTTATCTGGATCAATACCTGCTGTAGTCAGTAGTTGTTCGTTGTCCGTCGTTCTAGGGAACTTGAAGAATATCACTTTGCTTGTTACTTCGAAAGAATCTATTTATTTGAGGAAACATGCTCGGGTTGTTGGATCGAACAGCCCTAATCTTATTGTTCCAGTGCAGGTTAGCAGAAAGTCTGTAATTTCGTCCAATCAAAGTTTAGACGTTTTTTATGAGGGATTTCAGTGTCCTAACTTCCTCGTCTCGTCAGTCCGCAAACCGCCTGTACAAGGTTTTTAATCTTGACAGGAGTCTACTTTTGTGTTGGTGGAGTGCGTTGATTGGCGCATTGTGGTACATGTGTAGGTGTCCTTCACACCGTATGTCGTCCTCACTCTCCTCTTGACGGTATGGTACCTCATCCCGGTTGTATTCACGCCTGATGACAACTCACCATTTCCCTCTTCATTTGAACACACGGAGGTTACGTCTCAATCAGGACAAGTCCGACGATCAGACTTTTCTCTCAGATGTCAAACTTGGAAACATGTACTCAGGCATCGTTCAAGCACATTTAAGAAACCGCTTCCTTCATCCGTCTTGACTCCTCTCCAAGTACAAGCACTTGAAGTTCCTTCAAGCCTTCCCCTTACCCTTCCCCTCCCCCACCACCCCAAGACGACCTTCCACAATCGTCATTCAATAAAATCACAGGAAAACAAAAAAAAAAAAAAACAATCCGCAACCAATTCGAAATCCGTACTCTCTGTAATCCCGTAACATTCTCGAAATGATTTCTCCTAATTTATTCTTTTTCCATAAACAACAGGCCCAGCCAACGGAAGGGAAGAAATCAAATTTCAAATATGACAGAGGATTAATCCTCCCCGCATGTAAACAATTACTCAAAAATCTCCGACTCGTCGTCCGCTCCCCCCGCTCCGGCCGGAGGACCTGCAGGGCTGCCGTCACTAATCACCGATTAATTTAATCGCGGACTTAACCTGAATTGTGTACACGTGGCCTGCGAGGCACGTGCTAGCCAGCACAGGGGCAGGACGCTTGTGCCCGTCATCCGAAACCTAACAACATAACCAGAAAACAGGAGCAACACTCAATCCCCCGGCAGCGTAGTCTGGGAAAGGGCTGGCCTCTGTCACATGAACATTCGCCTGGTACGTGTGTGCGACGCGATGACGCACGAAGGATCTGCGATTTATTTGATTCCTTGACGATGTGCGGCAGGGCTGCTGTTGGTGGGTGAGAGCGCGGCGGGTGAGGGGCCGGCGGGCGCTTGAGGGATGATTACACACCTCGAAGTCGGTCTCTATTGACGCATAAACGCATGGTAATGGGAATATCCCATCGAGTGCTGTGTGTTATTATTTTTATGTTGTCTTTGTTATGACAGGATATGTTCCGTTCGAAGATTAATGAGTTTCGCATGATCTTTGCTGGCTGTTGTTCTCGTGTGGCCTTATTGATTGCGTTGATTTGTTGTTGTTTGCCGAGTCGAGTCTGGGGCGGGCGGAATGCATGCGGCGGAGGTGTGAGGCGTCAGGCGGATTTCTGTTTGAGCAAACAGGACATGAGGAGCGCTGCTTAACAAAGGCAATTAAAAATTGATCCACGGCATGCATCCGACGGGATATTGTGGATTTAATGAGAGGAAATGTTGACGAAATTTTGAATTTTGAAATTTGTTCGACTTGTAACCAGGAATCAGCTGCTGTGTTGCGGTGGAGCGCGGTCTATTGTTTGTGGTCCTCCTCGCACTTTAATTGCTCGACGCCATCGGGTTGGTTTTAATTGGTGGAAGCGAATAAATCATCATTCGCCATGCATATGCAGCGTTCAAGAACAAGCGCGAAAGAAACACAAACGACATGGGGAGTGCTTCGTGTGCATATTTAAGGCGGTTTGGGAGCGCTTGAATTGGAATCTGTGTTTTACGGCCTGAACCTTTAATCGAAGTCAAAATAGGGGGGTGGGCTTGCAGGGATACCAGATGAAAGGCCTTGGGTTCCAGCGGTTGTAAATCCATGCACGAGTGCGTCACATTGCTTGGGCCTACATTGATTGTATCCTTGCCGCGAATTATCACACACTCAGCAGACCTGCTCTATCTGCTAAGAGGCTCGTCATTGTCCATTCGGCAATGAATTGTCGCGATCTTGGCCGAATTTTTCTGACAGTGCCGCGTTGAAGGCATCTCCGTGGGAAGATAGCCAAACCATGGACATTCGTAGTGTTGTACAAGTCAGTGAATGGAACACTTGGGATGAGGGACCTTCCCTGCCTGGCCCTGCCTGATGAGGCTCTGCATGATTAGAGAGGATGTGTTGTGGTCTTCTTCTGCTGTTCGTCCCAGTCACTGTTTGAGACTGTTTTGAGAATGTCAGAGGTGTCAATGTTGCCTATGATGCTTGTGCGAACCCGAGCACTATCCTGGACTGTTGTCCACTCTGAGCCAACTGATTATGCTTAAGTTTAGAATATATTTGTCTTCTGTGTATTCACGAATGACAGGCGTCGAACTTTCCTGCAAATACTGCAGTATCCCAGGTCTTTGAATGAAACGTGTTCGTGTCCAGAGACTCGATTGTCGAAACATGACGATACCCCGATCGGACTTTGCCACTTGAGCAGAACCTCTACGACAGGACTAGCCTCTGACTGAATTTCGCAATTTTATTAAGTCATTGTCACTTCCTCAGACATTTTGAAGCCGTCTGTAAATTCACGCAGGTGCCCACCCAACGTCAGATGTTCAGACTTCCAGTCAGACCTAGAGGGGGTGGATGGGTGAGAAGATTCTGGCAGGAGGAGGTCTGTGGAAGGAACTCTCGCCGCTGAGGTAAAAGCTGCAGGTATTGATTGTGAGGACTGTTGTGTGTTGCCATTATCACGAGAGCAGCTTGAACCACTAGAATGCAAGGAAATTCTGAATTTATGAATTCGTCATGACTTGAGTACGAACAATTTAATGGACAACCTTGCTTCTGTGGTAAGTTCGGGTCATGTAACAAAATAATCATCAAAATGAGAGCTTCGAAAAAAATGCAATCTTGGGGCCTGATAACAAGACTGCGCCATTTCTTTAAATATGACTTTGGACGAGACTGCGTGATTTGACAGCTGTCTAGCTTCGGTATTTATTTACATACAATTTGCGGAAAGGAAGATTAAAGTTTTTAGTTATTTCTATTATTCACTATAATAATAGTTAACATTGACAAACTAATCCAAACAAGAAGAGGTAGCAACAAGAAAAATGTGTTTTTATATTGGGTCTATAACTTAATTCGTGCGGTTTGCTAAGAGATGGCGTAACTTGTATTATTCCATTGGAACATGCGCTGGAAAGCTACTGCCATTGTACGTCATTTCAGTATATGTCATTCATTTGAAGCGTAAACAACAAACATTTTTTTTCATTCCAATATGTCGAACTTTTTGCCTGAAAAAGTGTTTTTGCGGGGAGTTCTTCTTCATTACTTTAATAGGACGAAAACTGCTGGAAGTCGTCGTTTTTTGGTGAAAGTTTATGGTGAACATGCGCTAGCTGAGCGAACGTGCCAAAAGTGGTTTGCACGTTGACTTGGCCAACCAGCCAAATCAACGGCCAAATCCATATCGAGAAGGTAATGCTCTGTATTTGGTGGGATCTGAGGGGTGTGCAGTAGTATGAGCTGCTGAAACCGGGTGAAACCATCAATGGACAACGCTACCGAAAACAATTAATCCGCTTGAAGAGAGCACTAGCCAAAAAAAAAACCTTGAATATGAGACCAGACACGAGGCAATAATTTTCATCATCACAACGCTAGGCCCCACGTTGCTCACCGTTTAAGATGTTTGTTGCTTCTTCAAGCGAGAGTACCTGTGCTCCAAAGAAGTGGCGGAATTCTTTAAGAAAGGCACATATAGCGATAAAGTGGAAAACGTCGTCTCGTTCCTGAAGGTGGCAAAGGTTGCACAAAAGAGGGAGTTCTGGGCGATGCGGTATTAAGTTTAAACTTATAAGTTCACCTCTTATATGTTCTGTCTTGTAAATTATGGTTCAATTTGGCTTCATCTACAAATTGGTTGAAGATGCGATGTCTTGTTTTCTCCAACAGCGTGTAGAACTTATGCCTTGGGTGGATTTGCTGCTCGTCTGGTGAAACTCACATTACGATGCTAAGTTTTCCCATTCTCGGACACATTTTCCACCGTTAACCAGCATTTGAGTAAGCACTATATTCGGAATCCTTTCTTGATTCATTCACATGACTCTTACCACATAGTCGAAGTGGAGTTTGAGGGTTTCCAAAAATAGGGGCGCTACTCCAGTTTCCAGGTGAAGCATGTAGTTGGGTGAGCCACCTGGTAATTTAAAAACGCGCTTGATGAAATAGCGTAGACATTTTTTAGCTGCTTCAAATGAACGATATACCCATACTTGCGCTGCGTGAAAGAGAATGGACACTGCAGTGGCACGAAACATTTTCTGTTTTGAGAAGTGGCTGATGTTTCCCCTGATCATCTTAGACTTTGATAGGTTGACTGTCAGATTTGAAGTTTTGCAGTATTCGTCGAGCCTGTTTATCATTAACTGCATTGTATCCGTCGAGTCTGCGAGGAAAGCAATGTCATCAGCAAACATTAGAGCTGGTATTTTGGCTTGATTTATCTCGATTCCACCTCTAACGTGGTCTGTTATATCATTTATATATGGGATGAATAAAAGTGTACTCAGCACGCATCCCTGCTTCGCTCCCATTGTTGTGCTAAACTCCTCTGATAGATTGTTTCCATCCCAAACACAGGCTGAGTTATTTTTGTACAAAGCTCTCAGTACTTTAATCATTTTTGTTGAGATTCCGTAACCGTATAGCTTATAAGAAAGGGCTTCACGAGGTGTAGAGTCAAAAGCAGCGCGAAAGTCGACTAAAAAGGCATACAACTTTTTATGTTTTCTCTTGCATATTTCCGCAAGGTTCACAAGGGCGAATATTTGATCTATAGTTGAACAGTACTGACGGAATTGTGTCAAGGCCATTGCTCATCGACATCGAGGCAAGATTGGATTACAATTTAAATAAAGTCCCTCATAGCGGGAAATAATCTTTGTCTTTAATTTATTTGGCCCTGTGTGCAAGGAAGGTGAATGAAGAACAAGACATAACAGCGAACTCTTCGAACTGTCCGAAGACGTGGGTGTAGTCCGTACGCCAGAAATCGGTCGAATGCACTGGCTCGGCCACATCGAGCGCATGAACATCAATGCTCCAGCAAAGAGGCCCTTCGAAAGCGACAAAAAGACCGAACCTTCAGTTCGGCATGTTCGACAAATAGTCAAAGCACGCATTCGATTTATACGGTCCTTTGGAAGATCATGGCTCTATTATGAATTTTTGCCAAAGAGCCTGACTGCAGTTCAATATGCTGACTTACCCAAAACCCGGCATCTAACCCAAAACCCCTGCCGTCACCGAAGCTGTAGGTGAGTTCGATAAACCAGTTAATAACCTTAAATGTAATGAAAATGCACTCTCGTCCTAAGCAAACATCAGCAAATGAGTGTCCCTTGCCCACGACCTCGATGCGACATTTCTCCGAACAGCCCATGCGCTTACCTCGTTGCTGGTGGTCCTACCTGCAAGCTACCTCCTGTCCTACATCGCACGGGATAAAATGCACACCACCGTAACCAAAGACATATTCATAACATCATGTGGGAGCACGTCACACTGTCATCATCGACAGAAAAAAAAAACAAGGTTAACAACCCCTCGAAGCCAACAAAACAAAAAATAAGAAGAGAGAATAAGACACCCCAGCAGCAGTTCACCCTTTCCCTAGTCAACCCTTAAGCACTAAAACACGAACTTTGTATTCATAGGGACAGCGGTGCGATGGAGATAGTCCCCACCTCTCATCCGCCCACCAGCTACTTACGAATGACTTGTCTTATTTCGATGACAGGGTTAAGGACATCCCCCGTTTGTTGTTTCATGACTACATTTATGGGGCGTCTTCAAGGAGTTGTTGAAAATGCAAATTTGCAGATTCCTTGTGTCGGGCCCGCACCCCTGCACGTCCCTTGAATATTCCCACAAGCAAGCCGATGAGGCACCGGTTTCGATGTCGCAATTGATTTCTACCTTCACACGCTGCCATCCCTTCATCCCTCGAATCATAATAATCAAGCTGTCAGAGGCGCGTACATGTCAAAAGTGACATTTAACACCACCGCCGACTGATTATCGCCTCTGTCTCTGTCTAATTGAGAGCGTTTAACCATAGAACCATTTTGCTTTGTTGCCGTGGATATGCATGCCCACTTGAAGACGCCCATTGCCTATTGTTACCAAACGGACTCGTGTTCACGGGTGGTCTCTGGGGCGATTCATTGCAACTATGACTGGTCAGATATCCACTGACCGTTGTTAGTGTTGCGCTGCTTCTTGGTTGTTGTTGTTTCTCGAATGTTTTGGAGGGCCTGTGTCTTTTGTTTTCATTTGTGGTTTTCTTTGAAGAGAGCTCATCGCTCGACCACAGACTGCAATCGTTACCTGAATCGCTGTTGCTGTCATCGCCGCGCCGCCGCCGCCTGTTGGCCAGTGTGAGACCCGTTCGGAATCAAACGATCAAGGCACCACCACGAACGTTGCTGTGCATCACCTAGCCGGCTTGCCAATGTTGTTGCTTGTGTCTACACGTTTAGGGGAACACATGCATGTAGACCCAGGCAGACACCTTCGTTATTGTGTCGTCGCATCCATTCTTCGGCCGTAATTTTGACATCCCATCTGACAGTTTCTCATTATTATTTACATTTGACGATGGATTCATGCGATTCGTAAGACGAATAACGAAATCATTGATGATGACTGACGGAATGGAGCACTTGAGATATCTTCTTGGGTAAACAAAACGTTTTCATAATGTTATTCGAAAAAGAATGAAGAATGAAGGAAGGAATGAGAGGCGACAGGTCAGGGGAAGGAGGTGCAGTCTGGAGAGGACTGGGTTCCGGGGAATGATTTTTCACCCGTTGAAATATCGAGATGAGCCGGTCGACGCTAAACTTGGGCAATTTGAATTTTTAATTTCACACGAAGCGGGTCCCCATTGCAGCGAAATGTCAATCATGTCAGCCGTAGGACTTGAAATTTCCTGCATTTTGTCGAGGATGATGAGCGTGTGCATCTGTGGGCGAGACTAGAAACAGTGACAAACCCTAGTGTGCATCGTGAAGGTGTGAAGCGTCCTTCAGAGACAATTTGGTTGTCACAGTGACGCACGGCTGTCGTTGGGATTGAGAGCTTTCAATTTTGACATGAGAACTGTCAAATAGAATGGTTCTGTCGCACTGATGGCGAATGGTATGAGTGAGTGGCATTTTCGAACAAGAGGAGTCTTCTGATTTTTTTTGCAATCTCAACAGGGGTTGGTTGCGATGTGCAGCAAGGTCTCTTCCTTGGACGTAAGCAGACGCTGGAAGACCATGTTCCAGAGACTTTATGGCCCAAACAAGGACATCAATCATTTCAATTGCTCTACCTATTGCAATTATAAACATGTGACAAGAACAACTTCAGGCTCGCTATTACCTTCAAAACCAAACCTTTTTTGAAGAGGATATAAAGAGCAGAGTGTTAGCATATTTTGCGAAAATGGAATTAGTACTCAACGTGGTTTTAGAGAAGGTCCCACAAAAGGTGCTTTCTTGGAATTCAGTCTATTCATAAGGCAGTGGATGACGACAAATGTTGAGCTGGTCTCTTCGTGGCGACAACCAAAGCCATTGACATGGTTAACCATGAAATTCTTCTCCATAAGCTTTACTGTGTTGGCTTTCAGGGTTTTGTCTATGACCGGTCAAAATTGAGAACATCTGTTAACCTTGGTGTTCCCCAAGGTCCATTTTTCGTTATCATCTTCTTCTGACCCGCAAGCTCCACTAAAGGGGTCTCGGGGGTAAGCCACGCACGAGAGATCTCCGGGCTACTCGATCCTCCGCCATCGACTCCAACTCATCAGGAGGTATGTCCAAGCGTAACCAGGCGAGTTTTTGGACATGGTCCAACCACCTCGTCCTGGGTCTGCCAAACGGTCGCCTTCCTGACGGAATCGCATTCAACGCCCGCCTCGGAAGTCGTGATGAAGGGGACATTCGCGCCACGTGATATTTTCTTCTTAAATAAATGTTCTAGCAAAACAGACGTCAACCAAGAAGCTCCAATTCACCAGTTAGGTGGTCACCAGTTAGGTGGACAGCCGCTGCCCAGATGTTAGAGAACCTTAAAGGGGGGAACATTACGCATCTAGGAGAGGGTTCTTCTGCCCTTTTTCAGCGGCAACAAAGCCGTATGATGTAAATGGGGACTGCAACCCCGCATCATTCACTGAATTTGTACCTGTATTGTCAGACCGACACTTCTGCACGGCGTCTCCGTTTGGGGAACAGCTCTAAACAAGGCTGTCAACTACACGAAACTTAATCGGGTGCAGAGACTGGCCTGGAGTACTCCGTCTCCATCTTCCACCAATGGACGTTTTCAGCAAACACTGCAGTCAGCACAGCCATGAGACTCAAAACACCCCGACTATGGTCTGAACGCACCTTCGGCCACTCAACTACTTTAAGGGAATAAAACTTCCTCCCCAAATACACCAACCGACTACTACCCCAAGTTATCTTCGAGAAGAAATACTCATCCTCAGTCAGCCACTACGACCTAGCATGCAATGCCTCTAGCAGACTATGGTCGAATGGCTATGAATGACTATGGATGCAGCAATGTCCAGCTTTGAACACAAGAAAAAGAACATGATTAGGGATCACATGCAGGTTATAAAAGGGATGCTATGTGAAGAAGCGAGATCAGAAAACAATTAAGGAAAAATCCAGTGAGCTCTCCTCAATAAGAGTAGCTGTGGAAGAGGGTCGAAAAGTTGGTAAGATCCCTTAGGGTCGTTTTGTTCAATATTACTCAACTTGCCGGGAAACTGGGAGTTGATAAACATCGGATTTCAACTCGTCATTTGGCAGGCGAGTACAAAATTCATTTTGGTTGTTAACTCACACGTTGAAATATAAAATCCAGAAGTTGACCATGAGTCAGTTTTCAAATTTCCTCTGGGATATTTTTCACAAGTCACAAACACGATGACATTTTCAGCTTTGAATTTTCTGTGTGTGCTGTTCGTGTGAGAAAGAGAGTTGAGAGCAGAGAATGTGGTTGAATATTTCGGTCCTTCATTGGGTAGTGTGAATAAAAACTGAGAGGACATTCCGAGTGTTTTCGTTCAAGGAACACTCACATTGGTGTGAATAAAAAATGTCCTCAAAGAAGGTTCCTTCTCCCAAGTTGACGTTTGAAAACTAGAGTAAGGATGAGTGCAAAGGTGGGTGCAAAGTAAAGGCAATGTTGTCAAACATAAACAAACGAAAATCAAATAACTAGTTATAGTATATTGTAACGAGGTTTCGGGGGCACGGGGGACAATTTCAAGAACCTGTATAGATCCAAGCTTCATAACTTGGAATGGTGGAACCCGTGGTAAGAATTGAGAAGATGAAAATATTCCTTCAATACATTAGTGACCCGGAACCCCAAGTTGGAGTTGGTGAGGACATTAGGATTCATAGACCCACAGTTTGGTAAGTGTTGTTCCTGGATGAATTTTTCTCCAACGCAATATGTCTGTCGTTTGGGGGTTTTTAGACTGGGATGAAATTTTCGTATTCTTAAATTCCAGATTTCTGTTTTTTTTAAGAGGCTTTCAGTTCCGAAATATTGGGTCTATAACTTAATTCGGTTTTTTTTTTTTCAAAATTTGAACGTTTATTGAAGGAAAGCAAGTATTGCCCATCTGAAGTTATGACTTTGTCCCATCTTTCCGGCAATTTGTGGATCCCATCCCAAGAGAACTGGGCCGGCTTGGCAGCCAAGAATGAATCAAGCCAGTTTTAGACATTCTGCTCTGATGTGAACCGTATTTGAAGGCGTTCTGCATCGACCGGTAGTCGACAAATGGTGGTCAGAAGGGGCAAGGTCTGGGCTATAACCCATCCACTGTTTTCCAAACAGTTCTTAACCAGAAAAGCATCGTGGGACCGAGCGTTGCCATGATGGAAATTTATTGCCTCGTGTCTGGTCGCATATTTCAGGCGTTTTTCGGCTACTGCTCTCTTCAAACGGATTAATTGTATTCGGTAGGGTTGTCCATTGATGGTTTCACCCGGTTTTAGCCGCTCATAATACAGCACACCCTTCCTATCCCACCAAATACTGAGCATTACCTTCGCGCCATGGATTTGGCCGTTGATTTGGCTGGTTGGCCAAGTCAACGTGCAAACCACTTTTGGCACGTTTGCTCAGCTAGCGCATGTTCACCGTAAACTTCCACCAAAATACGATGACTTTCGGATGCAGTTTCCTTCATGTTAAAGTAATGAAGAAGAACTCCCTGCTAAAACACTTTTTCAGGCACAAAGTTCGACATATTTGAGTGAAAAAGTTAGTAGCTTTCCAACACATGTTCCAATGGAATAATACAAGTTACGCCATCTCTTAGCAAACCGCATGAATTATGTCACTAAACCCAAATTACAGTATTCTTCATATTTTAACTGCTTTCTGTCTCGAAGACACCTGCGCACACTCGACTTCTACATGTGATCTCTCACGACATTACACCTTTATTCACACCAAAACGGAGATAAGACTCAGCCAAAATATGAGTGGAGGGGTTTCGTTAAACTTGACCAACTAATTTTTTATTCACACCAGCGCATATTCTGTAATTGACCGTAATTCGACGGGTGTGTTAACAAATAAAGAATCCATCAAGTACTTTATTATTTCAAATCGAATCGAAGACAGTCTTGGTACTGCAATGAATCCTGTATAAGTATGCTGTGAGTGTTGACTAAATAAGAAATTTAAATGAATAAGGATGCTGGGATGGAGTTTAACGTGGACAAATCGGAGGTTATGGTCATCGTCAGAACGCCTGTTCAATGCACTCTACATGCAAGAGGAGTCCCATTGAGCCACGTGGAGAAGTTTACGTGTCCGGGGTCTTTTTCACGAGTGATGGAAGGAGTAGTGACGAGCTTTCCTCTAGGATTGCTCAAGATGGGTCGATTTTGAAACAGCTTGGTAGACCTGTAATCAGGAAGGCCCAGCTTGGTGTCAAAGCCAAGTTAGTGGTTTTCAACTCAGTATTTGTTCCAAATCTTATGAGAGAGAGACTTATGACTGAGAGAATTAGATCGCTGCTGAGATAAGATTTCTTCGTGCTGTTGTGGGAACTACTCGCCGGGATAGGGTGAGAAACACGGCTGTGCGAGAGGAACTCAACACTGAGCAGCTGCTTCTTCGAACGGAAAGGGCTATGCTTCGGTGGTTTTGTCACGTGGCACGAATGTCTCCTTCGTCACGACATCCGAGGAGGACGTTGAATGCGATTCCATCAGGTAGGCGACCGCTGGCCAGACCCAGGACGAGATGGTTACACCAAGTCCAAAAACTCTCCTGGTTATGCTTGGACATACCTCCTGATGAGTTAGTGTCTATGGCGGAGGATCGAGTTGCCTGGAGATCTCTCGTATGTGGTTTACCCCCGCAACGCCTTTAGTGGAGCATGCGGGTCAGAAGATGATGATATCTTCAAATAATTAGCAATGAAAAAGTTTTAAAAAAAATATCTCGCACTCTGGCAACACTGCACCTAATCTCACTCCAGTCCCCTCCACGTTCCAACTTACCGCCTTTATTTTGCTACCACCAAGCAGCCGGCAAAGAATGAGCGACAATTGCGTCACTAAAATGCGACTCGAAATAAAATAGTTGTGCGTGACATAAATAATTATAAATTATGCAACCATATTCGTCAGCACATTGAGGCGTGCGGATAGTTAATTCGTACGCATTTGGATGGACACCTTTGGGCGATAATTAGCTTCGGCCAACAAACTCGTTGTTACGCCATACTTTTTTATGTCGACTGTGTTTTTTTTTATTGCGAGTAAAAGTTTTTAGTTTTACCGTCACTTCCAGGGGAGCTGTGTTAACAAGTACGTACAGTGTGGGCGTGATTAGATGCACCTTTTGCAACAATTTATTTAAGCTTAGAGAGCTGACTCTGGATTGCGCAATTCACTGGCGGAATACAGCGGCAACACGCGATCAGGCTTAGATCCACCATACGTCATGGGAATGAGGTTAGTAGGATGATGGATCACAGTCAGCCTGTGTGATACATGATCTTCGCCGGCGGTGCGCCTGCGTTGCTGTGATTCAAATCGTTATTTTTATTTGAGCGGCTCTTGGTGCGAGGTGTACTGAGCTATTTTTAGGCCCATGAAGGGTGTGAATCTCCCTTTCTCTAATCGAAGCCAATAGCTCGACGTGACCGTGTTCAATCTAGTCGACAGATTTGTCGCTCCCAAGCTTGTTATTAATTTCAAAAGCCTGGCCCCGCTACTGTACAGTGTGAGGCACAACCATCCGCCTCATTCTAAAGTCTCCTTGCCGTGGCTCCAGACTTGTGCACTTCAAAAACAAGCTTTAAATGAAAACCTGTTTAAGAAATCTGACTTTTTCCAACTCCATGTTGTTTATCTGTCAGAAGTGAGTCTCCAGTAGGCAGATTCCTGCTGAGTATAATCGTTTGCTTTCAGTGCAGCAATCAATCCAGACGCATCAGAACAGAGCTGTGCCGGTGTAGACCGCTGTATGGGTAAACATATACGCCAGCGAATTTCATTTCATGTCTTCCCTTCCGATTTGCGTGAGCGCCTGAAACCAGTCCTGAATAACCTGTTAGGACAGGAAGGGGAAGTCCACCATCGAGATGCACACCACCTACTCCTCGATTTCAAGACCGCATCTGACAGATGAGTACAACGCCATTTTTGACATTCCTGCCAAGCTCGTCAGGTTGTGCAGGATGACGATGGAGAATTCTCGATGCTCCATCAAGGTTGGAAACGAACTCACCTTCAATGTGAAAAAAAGGTTTCAGACAAGGCGATACGCTGTCATGTGCCTTTTTTTACATTATTCATAAGAAGGTCGGGCAAAACTTACTCTAAAAGTCAGTACAATTGCTAGCCCACGACATTGACGTGATTGGTCGAACACAGCTAGCGGTAAATGAAGCGTTTGCTTACATTGACCACCTCTGTGGTGGACTAAGCAAAGCTGTGGATTAAGGAAGAACACACACCATCCACGACTAGGCACTAACGTCACTGCAGGCAGCTATAGATTCGAGGTAGTGAAGGACTTCGTCGACCTCGGCTCCCATGTTCACAGCGCGAACAACTTTAATAACGAAATTAAATGCAGAATAACTCTTGTCAATCGATGGACTCAGGAGGCATTTGAACAGTACAGCCCTCCCCCGAAGGACCGAAGGATGAAGCTATCAGTGCAAAATTGGCGTAACCGATATAACCCGGAAATTCCCAAAATATCAATTTTTGAGACCCTCAGAGCTCTATAGTGACGATCAGCATAATTTCACTTTTGGTGGGCTACGCCACTTTTGCACTGATAGCCTCATATAACATCAATGCCCTGCTCCACAGCGGGAAGTTTGGACAATCTCAAAAGCTGACGAAGAAGGCCTTGCGTATTTCGAGATGGTCCTGTTGCATCCAGCGACACGACCTTAGCCAGGCGTCTACGGATTTAACGCCTATGATGGCTAGGCCATGTAGACCGCATGGACAAGACCGCGTCCAGCCGGGAAGACTTCGACTTCGAATCAACTCAAAGCCTACAAAATCGATGGCGCACACAAGTAAAGAAGGACCTGAGCCAACTTGGCGTGCGAAATTGAAGGCAACTGGCTGAAGATCGTGCCAGCTGGTGATGCTGGTTGCGTGAGGCCCGGGTCCACTCTGAACTGTAGCGCAATTAGAAGAAAAAGAAGATACCGGTTATAGCGTTTTTGATTCGCTACGTCGCTCAGTTAAGGCCTTGCGCAATCCTTTAACCACTTCCAGGATAATTCAGGAATGCAGGTCCCCTCTGAATATGATCGGTCACCCGGGATCCCCGATAAACTTGGTAGATAAGGATCAGAGGAGACATTCTCAGAACCTGATCCTGCACTGGTTCTACCTGTGCCCTTGATTAGGGCCTCTCGAGACCACAACCAGAGGTGGCATTACTCTCCACAATGCAGGCAGACCAAGCGCATGCTCCCTAACGTGTGTAAGAAATGCGCGGCATTCTTGGTATCCCTTGGCAAAAAAGACTGCAGACAACTTACAGGCCGGGACACTACACCTAAGTGTGCTTGGCATACGCGACGAAACCCTCTGCGGTCCCTGTGGAGGAGACGACGACACGGCGACACTACTTCATTTGACACTGTCCCGTCTCTGCTCTGATCAGGTGTCAGGTTTTGCTGATGTGGTAAGAGCTGATGATGTGGGCTCCTCATCACAAAAGCGCCTCCCGAAGACCAAGAAACTTCAGCAAAAGTAGGTTGCTGCCTGGCAGTACAATGGACAAGTTTTTGAGTCTTAGTGCTCCAGTGTAGTGTTAAAAACCGCCGACAAAAACTATTACTGTCTGTATTAGAGTACAACTAAAAGCCTTGTGGTCCACTATTCTTTGCCAATCTGCGAATCTACTTTTTAAATCGTGCAAGCCGATAAGTCCATCTTAACGTGTTAAATGAAGTTTAATTCGCTTAGATGAGTATCAGCAATCGGCAGTCATTCAGAAAACTCAAAAGCAATGTTCTTCAGAGCTTTTCACAAAAAACTTTGACATTAACTGACGACTGACATTGACACACAATATCTTGGCAAAGTGATTTGATGCCTTGCGACGTCTTTATTCGTCTTATAGTCGAAGCCCACACTGAAATATAATACAGATCCAAGGAAACGAGAGCTGGAAGAATTTGTGGGTGTCTCTAAAATGTGTCAAGCAAAGACGTAAGCAGAACCAAAACGAGAAAGTAGTCATTCATAGTCAATTCTCGAAGTTTTCATAATTGCTAGAGCGAACGAAAGCAAAACAAACTGTAGTGTATGTAATTACGTACTCATCGAAACCTAACGAAGCTTTTAGCATCGTCACAATGCATATTTGACTTCAGAGACCTTATCAGAAATCATGTACACCGAGATGGTCGTCTTTCCAGAAAAAACTCCTTGTCCTTGACTGGCTTTCGAGCAGCACCATGGTTTTAGGCGAGAGTGATCAGCTAAGTTCACACGTATTCACTGGCCCCTGTCGTTGGACGTTATAAAAAACGCCATCAAATGACACCGAGGGGGAAGAGACGAAGAAGTTGGATATCTCCTTAGACGCTTTTTTCTGGACCTGGGATTACAGTTAGAGGGGATGGATTCCGGCAACGGTGGTCCCTTCGTGGAATGAACCGCGATTATAAGACGCTGATTACTTTGTCAAAACTTGGTTATTTTGTCATAAAAGTCTCTACTACTCAACGACTGAGTGGACAAACATAGCACAACAGTATGACTGATCATGTCGACCGTGGCACCCTGGCCCGGCTTCCACAAGCGTGAGTTTAGCTGTGAGCGTTTGATGCAGATTCAAAAATCCCAAGAATGAGTGTGCCCATTTGATTAACTTCTCTTCTGAAAAGTATGTGCACAGTGAGCCCATTATGCTCATGTCCGTTCCGAGTCCACTGCAGAGTCACCTAAAGAGAAGTCTGGTACACACACCGACGAGACGAGTAAAATACACTCTCACATAAGTTTCTCCAGGAAATATCTCATGAGTCAAATGGATGCTTGACAATCAATTCCCCAGCGAACCGTAAAACACTCATCGAGTCATAAATCCTTGCACGAGTCGATGCTTTGCGAAGGTGTTGGCTTCCAGCAAATAATGTAAAGAAAATCCCTCAGTCGAAACTCGACGAAATTCCATCAAAAAACTAATTATTTAAAATAAACCCTAAAATCAATCAAAACTTGACGAAACTCGACGAACTCGTAATTGAACAACGAACGCATGATTAAATGCTGCCAAGTTTGTCTTGAAATTCTACAGTTTTCATCACTCTTGACTAGGTCTCACTCGTTATGAAATTTTCCTTTATTGTCCTGACTTCGAAAGAAAGGTTTCGTTAGGGTTTCGTTAAATATTACAAAGCACACTTAAAGTAGTTTTAAATAAGACACATCACGTATTTCCAATACTCAAGGTAACAGCGCCGCGATCGGAGCAAGTTTCTCTTGCAGAGCACCCTGTAAGGTGTTCTTCAGGCCCATGAGTGTCTGCAATTTGCTTGTCTTAAATTCAACCAGCTGCTTGACGGGCGGTAGGTCGAGCAGTTGTTGAAGCGGCAGTGCTTCGAGAAGTTTCGACGGATCAAGATCTGGTAGTCCGACTAACTGCTTCGTAATGATCACTTTCACTGGTCCCTTTGGCGGAGCTGGTGGTGCTGGCGGAGGTGGCGGTGGTGGTGGTGCTGGAAGTTCTTGTCTCGCTGAGGGTGCCCTTGGCGGTGGTGGAGGCGCAGGTAGCTCTAACTTTGATGACGGAGCATTGGGTGGGGGGCCGCCATTTTTGCCAACCAATTTAGCAGCAAATGGAACCGCAGCCACTGGAGGTGGTCCACTCAGCACAGTTGTTATCGGTACCGTTTCCACATAAGTAACCGGTGTGTAGGGATAGCTGAAGACTGGATAATCATATGCACTGTACCCTGGACCGAAGTAGCCACCATAAAGTCGCGAAGGATATGCGATATACTGTGGCTTCGCAGATGTTGTGGCGACGACAGCCAAAAGAGTGATGGTTATCTAGTGAAAGTTAAAATTAACACAACAAAGCAGACAAGCTCAATGGATCCTTACAAGTCTACTCATCCTGCAAAGCGTCGATTGTCTCGATAGTCCGGAGTGACAGATCTACTCGCTACGAATTCCCGGTGTGAACTGTCATCGATCATGCCAAGTGAAGTAAGTTTTATCCGACAGCCAAAAAAGTACCGAAGCCCGATTGGAGCATAACTATACACTTAGGAATTCCAACCAGGCAGCCATTCAATCCCGAATGCGGAGAGCCGTCCATGCCGGACGCTGTGCGTGCGGGGAAAACGTTTCTGTACAAATTCGTTCCAAATTACGTGACGGTGGTGCGTACGTCTGCGATGTCTGCCGGCCGCTGTTGTAGGAAGCGCTCGGACTTCGGTGGAGGCGGTTGGTTGTTTCGGGCACGAATGACTTGTGGCAGCCTTATTAGGATGGATTTGGCAATGTTTCATAATTAAGATGCATAATTGTTTTTCTTTTATTTTAAGTCGACGCCTGTTCGGGAGCCAAGCATAAGTGCGACCGGAAAACTGTGGAAAGGAAAAGTTTCAAGGGAATGAGAGAGAGATGTCGGGAACTGAGACTAAATTGGCGGACTCTTGCGACGACACATAAAGGCCAATGTGCTGGACGGTATGTGTTCTTGAAATAATGCTAATTAGCATGTGTCTAGAGAGACTCAATAAAAGCTGCCGCTAGAGCTGGAGACATGACTAAAATCAAGCGACACAGCGTCTTAGGTGCTTCATTCCTCATTCAGGACAGAACGGGACCAATTTTTCTATCGAAGGCATTAAGATACATCTTGTCCAGCTTTCGTTTTAGAGTAGAAATTGGACGTAGGGGCGATTCTTCTGTCTTTTGTGGAGTTGAGAATGCCCAAAGGTGGACAAAGTCCTTAACTGTCAGAAGATAGTAGCAGTGGATGGTTGTGGTTTGTCCCTGGTGACAGACAAACAGTGTGTTTTTTTTTTGCCAAGATTAACGGCACTTAATTGAAAAATCAAAGATCTCCGAATGGCGTAAGTTTGGTACCAACCGTCAGCTAAGACCTCAAGTCAAGTTCTGCAGAAACTAATTTCCTGGTAACTGTGTGTACCGTTGTGTGACATCGAAACATTTTCGAGCAAGAGGATCGTAAAACATCCGTTGCATTACGTAAGTCAAATTCATCGTGTTCGTAGGAAGTAAGTAGCGACCAGAAATGAAGTATGATAGAGGCGTCGAACTTCAACCTCTAATGCCCCTCAAAATTGTTGACAAGCAGTTTTTATATCGTTTTTTAAAGCCAAAGTGACTAATCAGAGAACGGCATTTACTTTATTTCGTGAATAACTGTCAAAAATTCACTCAAATTCGTCGATGGACTAGCTGTGATGGACTCACAGCTAATCAGCTGTGAAGTTGGGCATCTCTATAATACGTCATTTCTGGTAGCAACGCTATGCTTCTTTTTTTTAGTTCTTGCCTGTTACTCAACAAATTTTTAAGGTGTGTTTGACGACCTTGTGCGAGGTAGTAATTATATACTTGCTGAGGTAGTAATTATGGTTTGGCTTGAAGGCCGTACGGTTATCCGTTTTATATTTGTACAACGTGACTTTTTTGCAGCATCATCATCTTCTGACCCGCATGCTCCACTAAAGGGGTCTCGGGGGTAAGCCACGCACGAGCGATCTCCGGACAACTCGATCCTCCGCCATAGACTCTAACTCATCAGGAATTATGTCCAAGCGTAACCTGGAGAGTTTTTTGGCTTGCTGTAACCATCTCCTGCTGAGTCTGGCCAGGGGTCGCCTACCCGATGGGATCGCATTCAACGCCCCAATCGGAAGTAACGAAGGGGACATTCGTGCCACGTGACCAAACCACCGAAGCATAGCCGTTTCCGTTCGAAGAAGCAGCTGCTCAATGTTGAGTTCCTCTCGCACTGCCGTGTTTCTCACCCTATCCCGGCGAGTAATTCCCACCACAGCACGGAGAAAGCTCATCTCAGCAGCGATCTAATTCTCTCGGTCACTACCCAAATTTCATGAGAGTTGGAACAAATACTGAGTTGAAAACCGCTAACTTGGCTTTGACACCAAGCTCGGCCTTCCTGGTTACAGATCTACCAAGCTGTTTAAAAATCGACCCATCTTGAGCAATCCTAGAGGAAAGCTCGTCACTACTCCTTCCATCACTCGTGAAAAAGACCCCGAGATACTTAAACTGCTTGAATGGGACTCCACTAACCTGTAGAGTGCATTGAACAGGCGTTCTGGAGATGACCATAACCTCCGGTTTGTCCACGTTGACCTTCATTCCAGCATCAGCACTTACGGCGGCAAGACTAGCGAGTGTGACTTTGCATATGCTTTTAAAAAATGTACCCAAATATAGGGTTTGAAATATTCTCCTAGATGTTGTCTCTCAGAATCAGGTTTTCACTTTTTGCCTTAAGCTGCCCAACCCATACCATGTTTTTTTGGACAGACCTTGTGCTCGTGCATTGAAGTTTTCCATCTCATTTCACATACAGCGTACATCTTTCATTTTCTGGGGTTATTAGGCCCTGATATTGCAAAGAGTAACAGTGGTGCTAAATAAAATTTCCGCATCTGGCATATTTTTTTTGTTTTTCTTTTTGGGAGGCAAATGGTCGTCATTCCAAAACAAACAGCTAGCAGCACAGCTCGACCTTTTTTTCGAAACGCTGAAATAAGCTCCGGGATAAGCGGTATTAACTTTGACCTCATCAACATTCGAATCTTACTCGAAGTAATTTCGAGTGAATATGAAATTGATGCAGACAAGTTTGAGAGTAATGTCACTGAAACCTGCAAGCATACACAAACTTTTGACTCACAAAATAAATGCACCAAGCTTGCATATTACCACTAGGGCAGCTGTCCGAAGTGGCCCAAGAAGCAAGCTATAAGGAACACAGACGGTTCCGCGAGCATTTCAGCCGAAAGTCTTCCAGGCATGGTCCTCGGACCCGAAGCCGAAGCATAAGAATCAACAGAAAGAGAAACCCACTCCCACAGGAAAGTGTTAGCCTGTTAAAGGCTCTCGAAGAATTCAGAGGCAGCTTAGAAGAACACGACGATGACAGCGACTAATTTCAGATTTAAAAAAAAAAATGATTAAATTGAGGGAATAGTTAAAATAACGTAAATCAATGGAAATTCCTAATCTTTTATTCTAATCTGCATCATTTCAGTCCTTATCTTTATCAAAATGCGTCGCAAGCAGATTCGCTTTGTCTAAAGAGCTGACAGCTGGGATGTCTTTGTAAATGAGCGTGGGAATTGAAGACGAGGCGGAATTCTTTACGTTTTTTACAAATGACCAAAAGTTGTTGCTATCCTTCGGACATTGTAGCACTTTTTGCCTCAACTTTTGCTCATACGAGAATTTCACACGTCTTATAATTGCATTGCAGTCATTTCTGGCCCGTTTAGACTCATTCCGGTCTTCCTCAGCAGGGTTTGCTTTGTATATCCGGAAATCCAACGCTCTCAACCTAATAGCCTCTTCAGAGCTCGAGTCGTACCATGCGTTTGCATTGGGCTTCATACGCTTCACTCTGTGAGGAACGAAGGATCTCATGCCCAGCAGAAGAATGTTTGTGATCATATCAGCGGCGGCATCCACGTCGCTATCGAGGAAGCATAGTGACCACTTAAAATTCCTAAAGAAGTTGTTTAGACCGCTCCAATCGGCCTTCTCGTACAGCCTAACTGTTTTTTTTAGCAATTTGTTCTCTAACTGTTTGTGGCGATGACGACCATTGAAGGGGCGGGACAGCATTTTTGCTTGCCCCTCTAACCCGACTGCTGCACAGTTGCCGCCTTTACTTAAAAAAGAGCAAGAAGGTCGTTCAAAAATATATGAAAGAAATGCAACAACTACGAACTGACGCGCTAGATACAAGTCCTTCAATCTCAGCTCATGAAAATCCCAAGACATTCCTTACCTCAAGTGATTAACAGTAGCAGTAGCGTCTTCCGTTGTCTGCACGGCCATCCGGATAACCGAAGCATGTTGTCCACAAACCGACTGCAAACGTTGGCCACTCAAGGAAGGCGCGTAAGTGGAAACAGGATCCAGGCAAGCAGGGAATTCCAGGCCGAGCGGATCACAAAAACAAAAGAGCAGCAAGCAATCTCTTGCCCACTCGTCGAAGCGCCTCAGTCTCAACCACGATGTATCATCGCCTTATGTAAACATCCAAGCTGGAAACAATTACCATTCTAAGATGAATGCAAATAAAGTTTCTCACGATTTCGATCGGACGTCGTCGCCGAGGCATTCCCACAAGTCCCCCCACCAATTCGTGGCTCCGTTGGCGGTTGTGTCCAAACGCCGAAATCATTTAAAACAATTAACCAATCACAGCTATCATAACAAAATTGCTAACAAAGGGGAAAAAATGGAAAATACGTCTCGAACTCTGTTTCTGTGGTTGCCTCATTTGCATCGCTGCCCGGTTGGAGACTGTAGCCAGCACAGCACGACCAGTACGTCCCTGACAGGTATGGGCAGAGGAGAGTTCAGTCTGTGTCTGTGGGCACATGACACTCACGAATGCCTACAGATTGGTGATGTTGCCTAGTGGTGGCGATGACGGTGACGGTAATGATGGCCGCTGCCGTCGCCCGCGCTGGTGCTGTGCTGTTCAGTGCAGAACTGATTGACATCTTCGAGTGGAAGCACTCAAAGCGTTGCCTCAATTTGAAAATCGTGCGCTCTCGAGTCGAACTAGAATCGAATTATGTGGAAACGTTTGACTTAAATAGGAAATTATTGTAGGATAAGCAAATAGCTGGCTGGCATCTCTCTACAGATCGAGATGTGAATATGATTGGAGATGGAGGCTGTGGTGCATGTATTTGTGTGTGCATGTGTAACTGGCACTGGCAGTGCTCGTTCCGATCCAAGTCAAATGTAGGTGATTACACTTGACCAGAGGAGGCGTCGTCGTCTTCGTCGTCGTCGTCGTCGTTGTCGTCGCATTCGTCGTTATCGTTGTCGTTTGGAGATTTATTGCCGAGACATAACACAGGAACCACCACCATCACCACGATGCCACAGTCAGCAGAGACGCGACGTAATTATGCACGACGTTCGATAGATGGGTCATTTTCTCCATATTTGATAAATTTAATCATTTTGCCAGCGGAGTGGGGAAATGTAATGAAATTCTCGAGTGTGGTGAGTAAATAATGTTTTTCCTTTTTCAAATCGAGCGAGGTGACTCGACAGAAACGCGCTGCTCCACAGCTCCACTCGATTCGACATAAAACCGAACGACTGCAAACCCATCCCATCATCCAGTCGCCGTGTGTTTGCACACACAGACGAGTACGAGCGTGTTGCCTCATAGACTAATTACGCAAAACAAGACCAAA
This sequence comes from Eristalis tenax, assembly GCA_905231855.2. Lineage (NCBI taxonomy): Eukaryota > Metazoa > Arthropoda > Insecta > Diptera > Syrphidae > Eristalis > Eristalis tenax. Next base: position 38,521,372 of record HG993124.1, on the reverse strand, counting down.
GACGAAGAAAAAAACCGCTGAAACCGATTGGTCACTTGTCGGGACCAATTATACCCTTCCGCTGGGGGCCTGTTGATCGCTTTGGCAAATATGATGCTCAAGTTAAAACAAATTAAGGATCAACAGGTTGGCAAATATCGGAATTAGTCGAGCTGACACCTTTTCAATCAAACTGAACCTTGGGGCGTTTGCTTTGAGCTTACAGGCGACTGTGGCTGTGTCTGTGGCAATGCATTGGGTGTGAAGAGGATTTTAATTAGGCACAAGTGTGCTCACGATGCCAGCGGATGAGAGCTGGCAAGCGTGTGCCTTACGCACATTGCATGGAGCCCCAGGGACGTGCTTGATATTGACGGCGGATAAGGTCAACTGAAATGCAAGAAAGTGAGGTTTTTTTCTCCTCATCCTGTTGGTTGAGAGTGGCATTGAGATGGATGAGGCGCGAATGGTGAGAAGTTCTGCGTCCGATCTTCGTCATGTCGATAGCATCTGGACAAGGATTTAAGCCTAGCCATGCGCCTACAGATTGAATGCCAAAGCTATGTCCGTATGGACAGATTCTTTGATTCCGAAAACATAGCAGAAGATGCGGTGACGGACACAAGTGGAAAAGTGCCTCTACAAACTTGATGCGAAAATCTGTTTCGCTAGCTGGAGAAACTGCTTGGTTAAGTCTCAGCGCAACAGAGGGGTCTTAGACCAGTTGATTGACTTGTAATGACTGCTGACCTGTGGAACAGAAAATGTATCCACTATTCTTTTTCTGAACGCCAGGTCCTCTGCCTGTGAGAGTTCATAAGCATGGCTGTGCAGTTGTCATTTCGTCACATGGTGGTGGGCCTGGAACTAAGGCCCGGTGCTCGGTAGGGAAACGACTGGGCCGCCATGTGGTGCATAGTGAAATTTCCGATGTCCTGAAATGCACTCTGACGTATCGGATCGATCAATACACACATAAAAACATCACCAAAGGGTACAGAAGTCATAGGAACGTCTAATGTGGCTAATATGCCAGGCGGAGGGTGAACTGACCAGAGACTGAAACGTACCATGCCAGCTATGCAAAGATTGGTGAAAAAAAGCTCTAGATGAGCCTTCGTATTTCCCTTGGTTGAAAGTGGTGGTCACTCCCAATCTTCTGCATACGTATTGCAGCACAGATTGATAAACATTGCCGTGGGACAGTAGTAAGTTTGTGTTCAGGGCACATGCTGGACAGTAGGCTTGTGCATTTTGGTTCTCTCCAGAGATCTACTTCAAATCTCTTAATTGAACTCGTTGGTTCTTCTTTTTCATTTAGTTCGATGTAGCACACTACTCAGGAAGGCACAATAAAGTCCGTATGACACTACGTTTTTTCCACACTTTCCTTGAGTCTAATGAGAAAATAGAGGGGTGCAAAAGATTCACTAATTAAATTGTCATTGGGTGTGAGTTTGCATAAATTGTGAAAAGTCAAACACAATTGATTGAAAACTGCAACCCATATACATTATTCAGTCGCTAGGAAATTGTTTCTTGGCATTTCTTGGGTTTTCTCCTTTTGAGAACCAAATACATACAGACCACGGTACATATAGTTCACACATTCATTTACTTTAAGCATAGAGAGCGCTTGAAAGACTTGTTGTCTCTTTCCAAAAAAGTCTTCCTGTCTCCTCTGCAAACATGTGGTTAAGGTTAATTTTGTTCACTAATAGATGACACAACTTTGGGATTTTTCTCTTCAACTTCTGGATTGTGAAAATATCTGGAAATTTTAAAACTGAATGGTACACAACTTCTGGAGTTGAAATAGTGAACAAGATCAATTTTCAGCTCGCTGGTTAAATGGGTTGAAATCCACCCCGAAGTTGATCAACTCCATTAATGTATCAAAAATATGGAGAAACATGTAGGGTCATGCGAGTTTACGCAAAACATATCCAAAGACAAATCTCCTTGATACAGTACACCACGGATATAAAGTGGCCAATTGACCGGTCCCGAACGTGAAATAAAATGTTCACCGAACTCGCCTCTCAATAAGTCCATTGTTGCGCGTGCTGTGTGGCATGTGGCACCGTCTTGTTGAAACCACATGTCATGCAAGTCAAGCTCTTGCATTTTGGGACAAAAAAAAAAAAGTTGGATATCATCTCACGGTAGCGCTCACCATTCACAGTTACGTTACGATTCGCATCATCTTTGAAGAAGTGCGGTCCAATGATGCCACCAGCCCATAAACCGCACCAAACTGTGACTTTTTCTGGATGCATTAGCAGCTCTTGCAATGCTTCTGGCTGAAATTCACTCCAAAATCGACAATTCTGCTTATTTACGTCCACATTGAGCCAAAAATGAGCTGCCCATAAATTGGAAGAAGCGCGCGATGAACTTTCCTGACATAGCACGCATTTTGATAATAAAATTCAATAATTTGCAAGCGTTGTTCGTTCGTAAGACGATTCATGGTTAAATTATAGACCAAACTGAAAATGTTTGACAGTGAAACAAAACACGAAACTTGCGTCAGCTGTTAAAACCAGTGTTGGCAAAAGGATAATAGCTAAAAAATTACCCACAGTATTCACAACAATTCAATAACAACGAAAATAAGCCTTCTTGCCCATCTGAAGTTATGACTTTTTCCCATCTTTCCGGCAATTTGTGGATCCCATCCCAAGAGAACTGCGCTGGCTTGGCAGCCAAGAATGAATCAAGCCAATTTTTGATATTCTGCTCTGATGTGAACCGTATTTCAGTGAGGGCGTTCTGCATCGACCGGTAGTCGACAAATGGTGGTCAGAAGGAGCAAGGTCTGGGCTATAACCCATCCACTGTTTTCCAAACAGTTCTTAACCAGAAAAGCATCGTGGGACCGAGCGTTGCCATGATGGAAAATGATTGCCTCGTGTCTGGTCGCTTATTCCGGGCGTTTTTCGACTATTGCTCTCTTCAAACGGATTAATTGTGTTCGGCAGCGTTGTCCATTGATGGTTTCACCCGGTTTTAGCAGCTCACAATACAGCACACCCTTCAGATCCCACCAAATACAGAGCATTACCTTCTCGCCATGGATTTGGCCGTTGATTTGGCTGGTTGGCCAAGTCAACGTGCAAACCACTTTTGGCACGTTCGCTCAACTAGCGCATGTTCACCATAAACTTCCACCAAAAAACGATGACTTCCAGCAGTTTTCGTCCTATTAAAGTAATGAAGAAGAACTCCCCGCTAAAACACTTTTTCAGGCAAAAAGTTCGACATATTGGAGTGAAAAAAAATGTTAGTTGTTTACGCTTCAAATGAATGACATACACTGAAATGACGTACAATGACAGTAGCTTTCCAGCGCATGTTCCAATGAAATAATACAAGTTACGCCATCTCTTAGCAAACCGTTATAGACCCAATACAAAGAAAGGTTTTAAAACATCCATTAACAGAAGGGTTAATGTCCAGTTCGCTGCTTCAGTTGGGCCCGCCTAAAGACTGATGACTTTTGCCTCTTCGGCGTTTATTTCTATCCCGATGATGTGTACCTACCTCACTCCACGTCAGCATTGAAGGGACTCTTCTCAAGCCCACAGAAAACCGAGTTGGTTTTGTTCACCAGGAAAAGGAAAATTCCTATGTTTGAGTGGACCTCCACTCAACATCACAACGGAGGCTAATTATCTAGACATCATTCTAGATTTGAACATTCCTTGAAGAGCAAGGAAAGGATGAGGAAAGGATTAAATGCTTTGCAAAGCGACCTTCGGCAAAAGATGGGACTTGTAGCTGTACATCATCCATTGGGTGCACACAGCAATCATCAGACGCATTATAACTTATGGGGTCCTAATTTAGTGGACTGCCAGCAGCACAAAAAGCTATTTGAGCATGTAACAAAGTACTGTTTCTACCACGGGAGCTATAAGGGGCTCGCCGCAAGCAGCGTCGGACATGATACTCCATCTTCTTCCTCTAGACTTATACATAAAAGGCTGCACCGAAACAAGTGCTCTCAGAGTCAGACTAAGGAGTGCTCTTTGTGGAAACAAGCCCCCTATGGACATGCTTAAAAATGTTTGTATTGCTTAAAGATGCCGTCCGTGACGTTGTGGGTCTTTGCGTTGACTCCTACGCAATTGAAGCTCGCTGTTGGGTTCGATTCCAAGAGACAACCGGAGAAGATTATTGCCAGGGAATTTCAAGACACTCTTGGTAGTTCACTGGTATCACAATTAAATGCGCAATGAAGTGTGGTGTACGTATGTCCGTGAACGTGCTGTTTGCACCACTTTTAAATAAACGTTCTCAGGTATTGCCGTTGACACAGCAGTAAATTAAGTGAATTCATAAACAAGCTCAATTGCTTGAATTAAAGAAAAGATAAAGGAAATGAAAGTACCAAGCCCAATCACATGTTATCTAAAAGGGGACCTACCGAGTCCGACGAGTTCTTATCCGGACCCCGCTGTCACTGCTACATCGCATGACTTCGCCTCAAGTCTTGATATCGCCGTTGCTATCCCACCCTGTATTTTCTTGAGCCGATGCTACTTCAACGCAACAGCAATGCATACTGTGCCATTAACGTATACTCGATTTCAGAAGACGTCAGTTTTGAAAACAGTTTCCCTGTTTCGAGAGCATGACCAGTTTTGACACAGCTGATGTCTTGGGTGCTGAATGACTGATTTGGCCCATTTTCCCGCCGGAGATTCACAAAGCTATGTCGGCAGACCTAAGGTGATCCTTTCGAACTCAAGGGAGACCAAAGTCGGCACCGACGACGATCCTCATCAGCAATTCGCAGAGAAATCGCCAACCCCAAGACACTTTAACTGTTTTTAATGAACACACATTCCAATTATTCCAGTGCATCTGTTTGTACTGGAATAAAATACTCGGTTTAATTAAACTCAAAAAATACACGTTTGACGTCCCAAAAGCGACAGGAAACCTCGGGCCTCTCCAGCTTCATGTTTTTCTGCAGCGTGCATCCTTAAGGCATACACACTCTTACGCGGCTCTGTATGATCCTTACGTTAAATTCCAATTTGAGTAAACGACTCCATAATTGCAACTTATGTACTCGCCTCAAGTTCAGCCCACTCGCTTTGGAGAAGTCGCAGCGAGTGTGCCAGAAACCACAGCACACTCGCAACCACAGTCGATATCGCCCCGCTGTCGGGGTGTAATTATTTTTGGAAAAGTTTTCACATTTAATTAAAAACAAATTCAATAAACAGTAATTAAAAAACTAAAACCATGCGTGTCGGCGGGCATCTCGGGCACTCCGAGCGCTTCGAGCACTTCGGGCACTCGGGGCCAAGTGGAAAGTAACCATTAACCATCAGCGTTCAACCATTCAGTCACATCAAAGGTGCAGTACGACAGAAGGGAGCGGGACAAAAATGTTGCGAAGACGTCCTGCGAGCCTCCCCCCATACCCGCCGCCCCCCACAGCACATATGTAAACGAGTCCTGTGTCATGTATCCTTCAAAATTAATTATCACGCTTTACATCTCCCAATTTGTGAACAAAATGGGATCTGATGAAAAAAGAAAGAAGAAAATCACCGTCATCCTCATCCTCATCATCTTCGAGAATAAAGCGAAGAGAGACGATGGATGAAGGACGAAATACTATGTAGCCACTTGAGATCCTTTTTATTTCAATTTTATTTCATTATAATTATAAATGTCTCAAAGGGACGTAATTAACCTCTTCAGGGGGAGATGCCTCGCAAGGAGGAACACCTTTGAACATTCTACGCGCACAGTCTCAAAGAATCCCACCAACAGACGGGAGGTTAACATTACACGAGTCCACCTTTCTCCTTGGCGATGTCGGGTGTGCGAACGACAGAGGGACGACATCCAAGTGCGCGCTGGATGAATGGATACACGCTCGGGATGGGTGATGCTTGAGCGGAATGTTATAAAAGGAGGTGAAAAAATTATATAAAAAAAAAAAAACAAACAAACCAGGACACACAGAGCAGATTCGGAGACGTGGGCGTGCCATACACCACCCAAGTCCATCATCATCATCAGCCTGACGATGGCTGCGAAAACGTTGCAGAATGCCATCGGTCCGCGATGCAGTAACAGCTTTAATTCGACTTAGCCTCGGCTCAGGGCTTCGCCGAATGCACTTGCCCAGTAATGGAAAAATTAAAAGTACATCATTATGCTGGATGGCTAGCAATTATGCGCGTTCCAGGCGCGTGTTTGTGTTTGACGGAGCGAAACAAAATGCATATTTATTTGGTGGAAATTTTTAATGGCTAGGCTTGTGAGTGGATCGTGATTCAGATGGACTTTGGGCGGAGTCACCACCAGAGGATGTCACTCTATCCGGTGGTGAAGGAGTTGCTCTCAATGAAGACGAGTCTTGGGGAAGACAGCAGCAAAGGGGCTATGCTCAACCCAAATTTGAAGTGCACTCGGTTCTCCCAGAGACGCAATTCAGTTCCAAGAAATGACTGCGGAAATGGAAATAAGGTCAAATGCAGCCGCATCGAGCTCGAGGATCATTACAAAGCTTGTCCGGATAGATGCACTGCAGCACAAGAAGTCGAACGCATGTATTTCGAATCTGGGTTGTAGCTGGGCAGTTACCTAACAAGCGCCCCTGTTTGAGCACGCTAAAGCATTTGAAATTCCCCATACATGGCCTGGGTGGCCTTAATCAAATTCAAATGAAGCTTGAAAGGGGCAATACCGCTGTTTGGTGCCTACAAAGTATATGTCTAAAGAAAAATCGCCAAAAGGTGCGTGTGTGGCAGCAAAGCGGGGTATATATTCTATTCCTGTCGTGTACAGTTTATGAACGATATCTTGCGTGGTTTTCAGGCCGCCATACCATCTGAACTCAGAAAATTGAAAGAGAACTGAACTGGGAGACTCTACGTAAAGCCTGCAGACGTTATGCCAGTTTCACAATGCAGGGTTGGTGCCTCGACTATGTGCTGGTTACGAAATCTGCTTTGACGCATAAATATGTCACAATCATCTGTTTTTTTTTTCATTTCAGACACTTTCAATTTTCGTTAAATTTCCCCGTGGAGTAACGCAGAGAAATGTCTAAATGCCCCAAACTTACGTGACATTACGTTGCTCTCACCACTCTCATAGCACGACGCAGTGAATGGCATGGAACCATTTTGTTGTGTAGTTTGAAACAAAAAACAGGCGACGCACCAAATGGGCATTAACGTCCGGGATAGATTTGAACGTCAAGAGAGGCTCGTCGTCTCCACCTGACTGGTTTCTTCATTCAGTACACCAAGCTGGTTTAGCTCCTTCCCACGTATGAGCTCCACATTGAAAGTGGACATCGTGTGCTGCGTTGTTCCATTAGCACATGTTATGGCCTAACTTGGTGTCAATCTTATGCATTGGATCCAAAGACGAGAAAGAGCCTGGACTCGCCCGTGCAGTCTGCCAGATGTCACCAATGCAAGCAAGACCTCAAGTAAAACAAATAGACCAGCACGTGTTCTGTTGATGAAGATCAATAAATTAAAGTTTATGGATATAAACATAATTTTCTGTGTATTAACAAAATTTTAAAACCCCTTCCTCTAAAAAAAAACGAATTCGTGAACTCGAGTAGCAAAGTCACAAAAATCGAGTACACTTGATCTGCTTGGATTGCCAGTTATCGTGAATATGATACTCCGGTCAAATCCGCATTGGTTCATTCGATATTGGTTTGGTCGGCCAGTGGTAAGCGCAGCATCATCATCATCTTCTGACCCGCATGCTCGACTACAGGGGTACCCCCACGACGCACGAGAGATCTCCAGGCAACTCTATCCTCCGCCATCGACTCAGGAGTCATGCCCAAGCGAGTTTTTGGACTTGGTCCGAACAATTCATTAAATACAAATTAACAAATTTAAGGAACAACCATTCGTTGGCTCAACGAACAAGTTCATCCGACAAGAATCAATGAACTTTTCGTTGGCTCAAGGTGAATAATCGTCGTCTGTACTGTCATCTCATTCCCAGTCATTTCATATTGAGAAGCCAAAGGGTAAAGCCAGCAGAAGCAAAACGCGGCGGTAAGATTGGGACAATTCCTGAACTTGTAATCCAATGGTATTCTCCTCTTCAGACATAAATTTGTGAAATACTCATTTCGTCCACTGGATTGTTTCTCAACAAGGTGCTGTCAAAACGCCACTTGAAAATTGCCCCTGGTTAGGTTAGGTTGGGTAGAAGTGGCTGACTGCTGCGCAGAAAGACAGCAGGCACGCTTAGGCCAAGCATAGGCCCGTTGTGTAACTAGGCGGATCTGAGGGCACCTATTTCGCAAACCAATTAGTGCTTTTAGTAAAGCCTAGAAGAAGGCCGATTCTAACGTTGCTCAGTTCAGCCAGATTGTCAAAGAAGTGGCCCCCAGAAGTCTGAGCCTACGGGATGAGAGAGCACTGCAGCTGCCAAGCAGGTGTTCAATGGTTTCATCCTTGCATTCCTTCACGCAGCTTCTGCAGACATCATTACAGCGAAGGCGTGAGTTTCGATGGCACAATGCCTCTGGAGTCTTAACACTTGCAAATTGATGCAACACAAAATTGCAACTGACCTAACCAGTTACAGAAAGACTGTAGGCACTGGCCATGGCCTAAGATAGTTCGCAAGAGTTCACAGATCCACGTTCTGCGTTATGGTCGGATTCAATACTGGGCACTGCCTTATTGGAGTGGATGAAAGATGGCGGTACTCCTTCATCAGTGACTTCTGGCCAAGAAGAGGAGGAACCAATGCGTCCACCAACTTCTGCTTGTGATGGCCATAGTGACTTAAAGGACATCCCTCTGCTGTCAAAGCTCCCAACGTCAAAAAGAGAGTTCAGTGGAACATTTGTTTTTTTTCTCATAGTGTTCCATGGCCAAAGTAGCAGAGACTGGGGCGGTGATAGAGGTAGGGCAGGAGCATCCGAGTGCTCTTACAGGTCTTCAGAGAATCCCACCTTTTATTAGCTTCCTCTATGATCGAGGATTCTGGAAAAATACTCAAGAGATGCAGATGACCACCTATTCGCCGATTTCAAGTCCGCATATGACAGCTCTATCCACGAGCTATACAGCGCCATGTCTAGTTTTGACATTCCTGCCAAGCTCGGCAGGTGGCGCAGGATGACGCTGGAGAACCCTCGCTACCTCATCAAGGTCGGAAACGAACTCACCGCGACCTTCAACGTCAAAAAAGGTTTTAGACGAGGCGACACGCTGTCATGTGATTTCTTCAATAGAAGACCTTCAGTAGAAGATCGTGCGAAACTCAAACGTGAACACCAGACTTTCGATCTTCCAAAAGTTCCGATCCGTTCAACTGCTTGTTTACACGGACGACGTTGACGTTATTGGGCGAACGCAGCTAGCCATCAATGAGGCGTTTGCTGAACTGCTTGTTTACACGGACGACATTGACGTGATTGGACGAACACACAGCTAGCCATCAATGAGGCGTTTGCTGACATTGAAGCGGAAGCGGAAACAATGTGTCTGGCAGTAAATCGGGGCAAAACAATGTGCGTGCTGTCATCACGGAAAGACGCACAACATCGACGTCTCTGGTGACAGAGTGTCATAATGGGCAGGAGAAATTTTGAGGTAGTCAAGGACTTCATCTACCTCGGCTCTGCAGTCAACAGGGACAATAACACCATTACCGAGATCAAGTGCAGGATTCCTCTTGCCAGTCGCTGCTTCTTTGGGCGCTCAAGAGGAAATTGAGTAACCGACCCATTTCTAGAAACACCAAGCTGACTTTGTATAACACTCTGATCATCCCAGTCCTCCTCCATGGCGCAGAGACATGGACGCTATTGAAAGCGGATAAGGAAACTCTTGGTCGTTTTGAGAGAAAAGTTCTGCGTGCGATCTTTGGTCCTGTTTGCGTTGATGGCGTCTGAAGGAGAAGATTCATCTACGAACTGTATGGCCTTTACAGCGGCATGCACCTAGTTAAGCGTCTTCGGATCCAACGCTTAAGAAGGTCATATAGAGCGGATGGACACCAGACCAACGCAACAGAGGACGTCCTCGAATGAGATGGTGCACACAAGTGGAGCAGAACCTCAACCAACTTGGTGGGCGCAACTAGAGGCAGCTAAAGAAAGATAGTGCTGGCGGGTGAGGCTTGTTGGTTGAGGCCCTGGTCCACCTCGGACTGTCTGGGATGCCATAGGATTGTCTGGGATGGGCTGGTTACGGTCGTAATCGAGATTTGCCTAGAGCTGTTCGCAACAACCTGCGACCAACTTCAACTTGACTTTCTGCTCAGGCGCACATATCTTGGCGTCAATTTTTGAAATTGTTGGCAGATGATTCACTCCAATTTGAACATTCCGGTTGATTCTGTTTTGTTCTGTCCTCTGCAATGCATTCCCCAAGTTCCCAGCATCACACGCCAGCTTGATGGACAGCATCAAGAGGCAACTCGAGGCTCGCTTGTGATATGTGTCTATCCACCTGTCTGTCTGTCCCTGCGACTCACCACCCCCAACACACAAGGCAGCGGAAAGCAGTAACGCTACGTGTGCTTGCCTTCATTATTCGGAACGCGCAATTCCTTGCCAATTAACCGTTGCAGGATCACGGCACACAGCGAACTCATCCCTCATCGCATATGTGTGCACATAAATTGTTCCTCCTCCACTGACGACGACGGCCGCCGCCGGGCAGCGGTTTGAGTTCAAGAATCCGAAACAACACAACAACACCCCGTTTCGTTGTTTCCCCTGCTTCCGTTTCCCGGAATGCACAGACGCGAAAGGGAGCATGAGGCAGCGCGAGAGAGAGTGAGAGGAAAAAAGGGAAAATCTGCACTTGGTCACAGAGCGAACACAATGCATCCGTATCATGTACGTGACTTCACAATTGAGCCAGAAAATCCTCCACCCCCATTCATTGTCTGTAGCCATCGTGCGCTTCCTCCTCTCCAATGCCATGATGAGCGGCAGCAAACCATCACCACTTCACATGACACCACTCCCGCGCAAGATGCGCTCTCTCAGATAATAATGCGGATACCGACGAGAGGCGGTTGTTGGCTTTTGTTGTGAGGCGCTAGCAGGCGTAATACACACCACATGCACAGGATATGCACTTGATATTTTAAGCTTGATTTTTTGTTCCTTCACTTGTATTCCTTATCCTTTCGACGTCTTGTCGTCGCATTGTTTTTTAGCAGCAGCAGCAACCCCCCGCTGCAGCACGTACTGATGCCGCAGCAAAGGGTTGCAGGAAGCGTTTCTTTGTCGAGGCAAGACAAACTTCCGAGAGCGAGAGATGTGCCACAGCTGCCGCCGGGGCTCGAGCGATGAAATTTACAGCCGTACGAAGCGTCGTGTGCTTGGAGAGTGAAATCCGAAGAGGTCCTGCAGGACTGAGAGTATCTCATTATTTTATTTTTATTTTTTGTATACGCCTCCTACCCCAGCATGTGAGTTTGCTCCTGAAGTCGAATCGAATTGGAGGTGGTGTATGTGTGTGTTTGACCATCCACCACCCCCGGCACATCCTGTGGCAAATATTCAATTAATCCATTTCTGCCACTGACAGACGCAAATGGTGTCACTAATGTGCTCAAAGTTGCGTAGATCTGCCAACACCCACATCTATTAGCCCCGCTCCGGCAAACACTGCCGCACACATGTCCCACGGGATGCCCGACAAATCCGGCGGGGAGTGAGGGCGCACGAAGGCCTGACCATTACACAATTTCACACTGACAGGACCTTTTGTTGTGCTCTGCGATGCGATGCGGTCAACAAATTTCCATTCATTTTGATTTTTCCAACGCTCTCGGGGTGACGCACAGACACACGGATACACAGAAGGGATGCAACAAGGACGAACTGGACGACGGTAGCCGGCAGACAAATTAACTGAAGCTCGAGTGAGTTTTATTTGGACTCCATCGGAAATGATTTACCGAGAGAATCATCTGCATCTGGATGTGATGGGGCATGATGCGTGGGGTAACCTGCACGGGGGACAAATAGAATTGGCTTCAATTTCGAGGAAGCTAATGGGTTTGCTTTGCTGTTGGCTTCGGCTGTGAATTCGAATGGAATCGACGGAATATAGGACCCACAATACCGGCGGGGGAACACCCGCTAAGGTGGAATGGAGGAAAATGACTTAAACGAGGTGAATCAAGTTATATCGAGATCGGGTTCGTAGGTGTTTCAGAGTTTAAGCAACGCTTGAGAAAATTTCGAAGTCAGGCGAGAGCGTCAATCTCCAGAATGGCTTGTACTTCGTGTTAAACCATGATTCCTTTGTTTGACTTGAGACTTTGACTGTAGAGTCTTGGGTCCCGGTCACGGTGCTTCCAGTCACCAAGAATGCCTTGCGGTAACCGGAAGGATCTTCTGCTTCTTTTTGAATCCGAACACCAGCTGGAGCATTGGCGTCCATTCACTCAACGTGGAGGAGCCAATGTAGCCGACGGACGGAACAATTCTTAAACCAGCAGGTCACAACGATGTGGATACAATACACAAGAGACAAAAAAAAGAGCAGAAAAGTCGACAAGCGAATAGAAATTTAACAAACATTAAAATTTGTCGGTCGGCGGCTTATTAGCAGCAGAAGACGGAGTTACATACACTTCCTAAACGCGTCTGTCTCCATCTTCGCATTCGACGATTGGTGACGTCTCACAGTTGCCGCGCGTCATTTGATTCGCCTCCTCTTCCACTTGGGTGCAGAATGATATCATCCTCTGTCCGACATCATTCACTGTGAAGTGAACAGATTTCCTCGAAATGATTTCTATTCGTGTCCGAACCTGTTCAGCGTGAAAGTTGATGATGCCTGGCCAATGTCACTGGACACTGGACACTGGAGGCCATTCAGTCAGGACAATATGCGTCCAATTATGCTGCAGATGACAGGGGATCTGATAATACCCTGGCTGGGGAGCATCTATAAAGGATGCCTTATGCTGGGCTATGCTCCCAAAAGATGGCGAGAGGTCGAAGTAATTTTCATACCCAAGGCAGGTAGGCCAGGTAGGTCGCATCACTGTCAAAGACTGGAACTTTTGGTAGACATCTATGATAGAGATCAGCTAGGCAAAAGCTTCTTCTCTAAATTGCAGCGTGCCTACATGATAGATCGGTAGAAACTGCACTACATCCTGTAGTATCGACCGTTGAAAAATCCCTGTATCAGAAGGAATTCACATTGAGCGCGTTCCTCGATATAAGAGAGCGTTCAACAAAGTAACCAAAGATGCAATTCAGACGAGCAGGAGTCAATATGGGACTCTGTGAGTGGATCGGACTAATGTTGCGACCACGACTGATTAAGTCATCCCTAGGCGACATTTGTTGCATGTTACACAAGGAAGTTGAACAAAGGGACACCTCATGGTGGAGTCCTCTCGCCCATCCTGTGGATCCTAGTGGTCGACGAAATCATAAAGACGTTGGACATCGAGGGGTTCACATTATCTATGGCTACGCGGACGATGTGGACATCGTCGTATCCTTCAACTCTTATCGAGCGTCTAACTCATGTACTCATGTTAGTAAATAGAAGGGACTGAACGTCAACCAGAAAAAAACAAAAACGGAGTTGCTGCTCTTTACCAACAAACGAGTTATTCCAGAGTTGGACTGTCCAAAAAAACTCTCAAAGACTGAAAAGTACTTAGGTGTCATACTCGACTCCAAACTTATCTATCATGGAAGACCGTATATGGCATTTTACACGTGCAAGCGTGCCTTTGCTAAAGAGTGGGGTCTGAAACCACGGATGATATACTGGCCATATACCACGGCTGTAACGCATACCCTAACATACGGCACTCTGGTGTGGTGGAAAGCGCTGGAGAAGAAATATCTTCTGAAGCAGCTCACCGGGTTGTCTCAGAACAACACCCACGGCAGCACTTGAAGCCATCTTATTCCTTCATCCCCTCGACCTTTTCTGTAGCAGCAGTGCAGCGTAATCGGTTCTGAGGCTCAGAGAAGCGGGCGATTTAAATATTTATTTGAACGGAAATTTATTTTTACAATTGAGATTACAACCAGACTTACAAACTAAAGGTTAGGGCGTTGGCTCAACAATAGGGGCCCAACTGAGGTACTTTGTTTAATTTAGTATTTATTATTATTGTCGGTTTTTGTATGTCCTATAATGGCTAGTGCTTACATCGGGTTGCTCAAGCCCGTGTGTCCATGATGGTCCTTTTGGGATGGGGTGGTGATGTGTTAGCCGACTTAGCCTCGATGGTGGTTGCTATCGCTGCTCCGGTAGAATCCATGCAGATCGTTATTCGACGTCGTTAGAAAGTTCTGCTCGCTAGCTTTTTCCGGGGATTGTGTTTCTCAAGATTTCCTCGTTAGGGTTGTTGATGTTTAGTAGCTGCTTTCTGAACAGTGTCACCATGTACTCTTGCAGGGGGATGATGCGTGCTTGGTCGTAAAGCCTATTGCTGCTGTGGTCCCTTTGACGGTCCTTGTCGAAGGTGAGTCCGGTACGCAGTATTTTTCTTTCAAAAATTGCAATCATGCTGGTCTTAGAGATGGTGTGCCATATTGGGAAGCCGTACGTTATGATCGGCCGTATAAGCTACTTGTATAACAGCAGTCTCGTCCTCTGGCTTAATCCATTTTGCTTGCGCAGGAAGGGATAGATGCGATGGAAGCCTAGGTTGGCCTTCTTAAGGGTCAGTTTCGAATGACTGTTGAACTTCAACCTTTCCGTGAAGTCAACACCAAGATACTTGATCTTTTCGTGTGTTGATATTTCTGTACCGTTAGGGAGCACTACCTTTATGCTTCGACATTTGGCTGCTGATCTGCATCCACCTCTGGATGGTCTCCTTAAGCACATAAGTACCGATTTCCCAGCATTGATGCGAATACCCCATTTAGTCAAATTTGTTCGCTGTTTGGACTTCGACCCTTTGCGCGGCTGTCTGTGGTGACGTCGAGCTGGCATAAGTCAGCGAGTCATCTGCGAATAGACAGCATTTCACTGTGTCGGCTGGATGTGGTTGCTCTGCCGTGTAGATGTTGAAAAGCCACGGTCACAGCTTCTACAGACTCACCGGACGCTAGCTTCGGAAAAGACCTTCCACCTTCTTGTCGTAGACCGGAAATAATGGGAACAGCAGATGGAAGCGACAGAAGAGGAATTCGCAATATACAACGACGGCTCAAGAATGAGTACCGGTACGCAAAATGCCTGACACTAAGAGCCGACTGGAGCGTCTTCCAGGCAGAGGTGGCTGCGATACACGAAGCGGCACTCGCGCAGAGAGAGCCAACATAACCAACAAAACGATCTCGATTTACCCCGACGGCCATGCGGCAATAACAGCCATAGCGTCAGACATCTTAACATCGCAACTTGTTAGGTAATGTTGGCAGAGCGTCAGCGATATTTCCATGGTAAACCTATGCCGAGTACCAGCGGATACTGACGTCCAAAGAAACGAAAAAGCGGACAGCCTCGTAAAGGACGGATCTGAGCTTGCGGAATCCCGGGGCATCCCTTACGCACTCATGCCGCTCAGCTCTGGACGGAGAAAACTGGAAGAAGAAGCCCTGAATAGAGTAGAAACTAGATTGCTCAGTCTGGATATTGGCAAGGGCCCTATGGCTAACGCTGAATAAAAATTAATCAACATCACAGATCAGTTTTCGTCGAAAAAAAGTGCGGAAGCTAATAGGACTCCTTACGCGAACACTGTGCTATAGGCACGCATCGTGACTGAATATACCACACAACGACACTTGCAGAAGCTGCAGGGATGAGGTAGAAATAGAATCTATCCAACATCTGCTATGCGAATGTCCAGCCCTAGCAAACAGTACGTGGGTAAACGCTTCTTTGTAGAGCTGGAAGACCTGTGCGGTCTGTCTTCAATGAAGTCTTCAAATGAAGCACGATGGGTTTGTATAATAAAAGCAGGTCTCACGGTAGTAGCGCAGTAATTATTAAGGGAACAATGGAAGGGAACTCGTTGGTCTAAGCGAGCCGGTTTGACAACATCTTATGGACGGATGGTTTGAAGGGGGCTGCAACTAGGTTTCGCAGGAACCGCGATGTGCAGTCTTCCACTACAGCATGGCTTATCGTCTGCGATTGAAACATGGACATTCGCACCATGATTTGGATCAGCCTTTATTAACAATGTCCTGCTCCAACATAAAGCCTTGATGGCTTCATTGTATGGATGGATCCACAAGGTCATTAAGAGTAATCTATTTACGTCCACTTCGGGTCAGGGGCCAAGGCCACTGATAGTGACGCGAAATCAGTCCAAGCAATAATTTAGAGAAGCTATCACTGAAACCTATTTGCCGCAATAAGCTCTTATTTGCACTTGTGCTTCTTCACCGTACTCTTCTATCCGAGATTTAAGATGCATATCCACTGCTCATGACTTCACGCAGGATTCAGTTTAGTTGGATTCAATTTAAGCACGTCGGACATTGAAGCACATCCTTCCAAACCGAACGAAAGCATTTCTAAAATTGCCCCATTCCCAAACCTAACCTCAATTCTACAAATGCTACCGCAGCCGGTCCCGCCTGACAACTGTAGTGAGAGACATTCGAATTTGGCACAAACTCTTCTGGGCTAATCTGCGTTCTGTGTACGTGTTCCTGGAATGCCCTGCTTTTACGTCGGATACCATATCTGACAGCGCTCGTGCACGTGGGGGTTGTTTGTTTCAGCTCATCCCCACCCCACCCTACACCGTTGCACCACCGCCTGTGTACCTGGCTGGCAAAGAGTATTAATTTGTTGCCATGGCTCCTCCTTGGCTCGTCGGCGATATGGGAATCCGGATCGCATTCACATTCACATCGAGAAAGATGAACACAAAAGCGATTTCTAATAAGAAATTCGAATCGCATTCGTTCCATGCCAGCGATAGCCTCTTGAGAGCGAAGGGGGCGGGCGGCGATGCCTGCCATAGCCAGGCAATCGGCATTTGTTGCCATGTGAATTCGGCTTGTTTTCCAGGAGCTGTGCGGCAAGCGGCAGAGTGGGTGCTGGTAGATGGGTGGAATGTTTCATGCTGAATTGGAAAATTGCTATTTTGCCAATTTCCACCTGCGTTTCAGCCAGGACCGAGGGGCGGCAGAGATTACATTTAGAAACACTCAACTGAAATGCAACCGTGCGTGTGTAATCAATCCTCTTAATGTACAGTGGATTCTCATTGTGGAATGTCACCAAAGGACTGCTGAAGGTATTCCAATACCAGCCGCACAGTCTCGGAGGCAGGACGACCTTCTCCTGTTCAACGGAACTTGATGCTTAAACATTTGCTTGCGTAATTAATGAAACATGGCGAAATGAAATTGTTGCCGACTTGTGCAGATGCAGGTGGGCATGGGTAGCAAATGAATGTTCCTTTCCCTTTCAAGTCATAAACTGGGCGTGGTGTCGTCATACCCACGCACCAAGAGAATATTTCAAATTATTTGAGATGACTGACATTGGTCTAGGTTGAGAGGGAATTATGTTCATATTACTTTCTTTTGCATATTCTTACAAAGGAACGATACAGGACGTGTGAAGTAAAAAAGAACGAGACCTGACTCAGTATAAAGCTGTGCCGTCCAACAAGACGTGTCCAACAACACTATCCGATTATCAAATTTCGGTAGCAGACGATTTTTTCCTGTTTCTCCTGTTTTCCCATGGCCAGCAGTCGGGTTACATCATAATCACGAGGGGAGGAGGGGGATGGCAAAAAATGTGCGAAAAGTTCTCTCGCCTCGCTTGATACTTTTAAATCCCTAAAACTCGCTATCCTTGTGTGATCCTACGTGGGGTTCATCGCACAGAAGGGGTCGTAATTAATGACCGCTCGCTCTCTGTCTCTCTCTCTCTCTTTCTCTCAGCTATACAGGGTCGTTGTCGAGTGACATCATGCCGTGCGATCGAAGTGGGTTGGTGGGCCGCCTTGGAGCACATCAGCGTCCATTCAAGCATTCATCCCCTAGTACGCCATGGGCTTAACTCTGTTCCCTCAAAGGATAACCGTTTTAACTTTAACTTAAAAAATGCCGACTTCATAGGTTTAAATAATTTTTATAGTTCCATCGACTGAGAATATAGATTGCACAATAAATCACTTGATCGTACGTATGATGATTTTAAAGAAATAATTTGTAGAGGCATTGAACAGTTTGTTCCAGTGCTTAAGAAGAAATCTTTCTATAAACTTCCATGGTTCAACAAAAGATCATCAAATTTAGAAAACGTTAAAAATAAAGCATTTAAACGTTCGAGGATATCGGGTAGGCCTGAGGATCGAGTACGCTTTCTCCAGCTCCCTAGAGAGTTTGATTTCTTGAACAAATTTTTAGTCCACAAACACTTTAGAGAGTGATATTAAAAAAAAAATAGTAAATCTTTTTGGGTACACCTTGGCAATGGAACTGGAAAAGTCATTCAATATATTCTCGGTATCGATATGAAGGAAAATGCGAATTCAATTTAAATTGTTTTTATTTTTCAATATAATCTCCCCTAACATCAATGCATTTGTTACATCTTGAGATAAGCTTTTTTAAACCCCCAAAAAAATAAATGTTCTCTTTCTCCTCAAAATACCCATTTATTGCCGACTTGGGTTCTTCATCATCCGAAAATCTTTTTCCAGAAGACATTTTTTCAAATCCGGAAACAGGAAATAATCACTAGGGGCAAGGTCTGGACTATAGGGTGGGTGTTGGATTTCTTCGAAACCACAGTCTCGTGCAGCAGCCTTGGAAACTCGCGCCGTGTGAACAGGAGCGTTGTCATGAAGAAGCAACACACACGCCGCGAGTTTAACCCGCAAATTATGCAAAGTGGAAGCGTAGGATGTGGCGTTGATGGTTTCACCTTTTTTTTTTTTGTACTCAATGAGCAAGATTCCCTTTGAGTCCCAAAAAACTGTGCCCATGAGCTTCCCGGCAGACGAACGAGACTTTGAACTTCTTCGGGGGGTCTGTTCCTTTTTTATGCCACTGCATGGACTCTTGTTTGCTTTCAGGGTCATAGTGGTGGACTCATGTTTCGTCACCAGTAACAATTCGATCCATAACACCGTCCGCGTTCTCACTACACATCTCCAAAAGCTCTCTACAGCATGCGATTCTAGCATTCGTGGCACCCACCTTGCACTGACCTTTGAAAAGCCAAGATGGTCATGAAGAATGGTGTGAATGGTACCAATTGAAAGCTTGGTGATCTCTGCCATCATTTTCACCTTTATTCGGCCATCCTCGAGAACAAGTTTTTCGACTTCTTTGATGCTTTCTCCCTTGCAAGCAGTAGCCGGAGCGGGGGTCGTCTTCAATGCTCTCTCTGCCTCTTCCTCCTTAAACTCACTTGACCACTTTTGCACAGTTGATAATGAAGGTGCGGAACCCTGGTAAACAGCCACCATCTCTCCATGAATAGTTTGTTGACTTTTTCCTTGCTTAGTGAGGAATTTAATTACAGCGCGATGCTCAATTTTCACCATCATCGTCTCAGTTGCCATTACGATTCTGTTTAACTAGAGATAAAACGCGAATTAATAATCACATTTATATGAAATTTTACATGAGTGCACTAAAATAATAGTATTACTTGACAAATAAGTCAATTTATATATACAACCACAGCTTCACCCCGATACCGAATATATTGAACACCCCTCGTACAATCCTCCTGTAATCTTTTTGCGAACTTTTTGAATCAAATTACAACAATGAAATTATCCGACATTAAATATGTATATATGTTATACTCTGACATCCCGACCATTTTTAGATTTTAATCTGAACATTTTTACAGAACAAGAAATAGTCAATGGCTAGATCCAACTGGATCTGACCAAAAGAGCTGGCTTGATAACATTTCTCTTTGACTCCTGTCGATGTGCGCATCATCACTTTCCTATGCTTTAAAAGTCATATTTATTGAGTCATTGTCAACTGGTGTTTTTTTTCAGATGAGTGAAAACAATCATCCATAACATCATCTCATTAAAAATTATAGACCCATATCAGAACTGTCTATAATACCAAAAGTTAGTAAAAGTAGGTAAAAGTTAGTAAAAGTTAGTAAGAAAAGTTAGTAACACAGAAGTTATGTTTTGATATTAGAATTTCGATATCACCGAAGCAACATAGTTTTGTGAGTGGCCGTTCAACTACAACTAACTTACGCTCCTTATGGAGAATAGATTGCAAGTCGATATAATATACACTGATTTTACAAAAGCATTTGACAGAGTTCAGCATGGGCTTTTATTACAAAAACTTCAAAAGCTTGAATTCAACCTCAATTTCTTGAAATGGTTGAGCTCCTGCCTTTCAGACCGAAAAAGCAAGTTATTCAATTGGACGGAGTTAAGTCCGTTTATATTAATGTTATATCAGGTCTCCCCCAGGGCAGTCATCTAGGTCCCCCTCTGTTTAACTTGTTTGTTCATGAAATTCCTGAAATTCTTAAATTCGCAGAATGTTTAATGCATGCAGATGATGTTATGTTAATTAGTCAAATTTCATCTATGACTGTTTTAAATTTCAAAACGATATTGATTCTTTTCTAAGTTGTTGTAAGCACAATCACCTTGAGCTTAATGTTTTGAAGTGCACGACGTTTAGTGTTCACAGAAAGTTGTCGCCGGCGATTTTTTCATATAAAATCGGAAATGAACCACTGATGAAAGTAAGAGAAATAAAGGATCTTGGTGTTTACTTTGATTCAAAACTCACTTTTTGGGCACACTTTGACTTTATCGTATGTAAAGCAAACTCTATGTTTCCTTAAAAGAACTTCAGGCATTTTTAATGACCCTTTTACACTAATTGATACTAATTTAACTTGAAATATTTTCTTTAATTAATTTTAACAATTTCTTCCGCTTTGTCTTGCTTTAAATTTACCTCTCTCCGCAAAGCCACCATCAGAATACCCGCACCTCTTCGTTTTCTCTTATTTACTTCTCTCTCTCTCTCTTCCGTGTTGTCATTTGTTTCGTTTTTCGTTACACTTAAGTCAATTTTTTTCTTATCACTGGTGCTTCCTATTTTAGAACACTCATGTGTGGTTTGGATCGCCTTTTATGAAAATACAATAAATAGAATTGAGAGAGTTCAAAAAAGGTTCACGCGTTTTACGATGGTCTGATGGGTTACCCCGGCAGGATGTGCCCTTTTGGGTGTAAAAGCTCTTAAAAACAGAAGAGAAGTTCAATGCGTATTATTTGCAAAAGATATTTCAAATTTCAATATTAAATCCGATGAATTACTCGCCTTGGATTCAACCTCAATTTCTTGAAATGAAACCTTTCAAACTTGAAATGGTACCTTTCAGACCGAAAACAAGTCCGCCAGACAAACCTCTAAGAAATATAGATGAAATTTTCTATCTTCCCACTCATCGTACTGACTATGGTCAAAATAATCCTTTTAGTCGTTCTCTTTAATTATATAAGTCTGTCTCATCTGAAGTTGGTAGTTCAATGAAAAGGGACTGTCTTAAAAATATTGTCAGAAACTTAATCTGAATTAAACCAAGTAAATGTATTTTTTGTATATTTTTTATTATGAAGTTGTGTACTCAAAATGTTTGTAATCAGCAGATTGTTTAACCAAAAATAATAAATAAATAAATAAATAAATAAACATCCAACAGACGTTTTTGCTGTGGATGGTCGTGGATGTTGTTGATGGCCAGCAGGACGATACGTCACATGGCACATAGCTGATGGATTGATGTCTTGAATCAACGGAGGCGGTGATCGGCTCAGTTTAGTGTTTCCCTTTGGGGGCTGTGGTGAACATATAATCAGCGGAAATTCTTCATCGGGGGCATGGCTTTAAAAAATTGAACCTCGGAAATGCCACTCGAAAACAATATATTTTCCATTCCCTTACCACTCTAAGACAGTAGCAACTAGCAAGTTATCGTATAGCTTTGGAGCAGATAGCTGAGCAACTGTACTAAGAGCTAGACCCTAAAGCTAGACACGCAAACAACGACTTTGGCGCCCCCTTTCAGAACTGTGTCACCAACTGTAACAACTGCCCTGAGACAAGATTGGACATGCACACAAGACAACAACGATAAGAGCTAAGATGCATGCCATGGGCATTATGGCTTATCGGAGAGTAGCTCTTATGCTCCTATGCTTCCACGATCTGACGTAGTGTTGCCAATAAACTGCACCACAGACTAGGAATAGTCTCGCCACCAGCAAACTACTGCTTCACCCGGCAGCTACTCAAATAACTAACACCAGCTGGTTGGTAGACACTGCGTGCCAAACCTCCAAGCCTAAACGCATCATGTACGTCGTTCGTCAGGCTACCAGACATAATCACTAACGA
Organism: Eristalis tenax; assembly: GCA_905231855.2. NCBI lineage: Eukaryota > Metazoa > Arthropoda > Insecta > Diptera > Syrphidae > Eristalis > Eristalis tenax. The sequence goes on along the minus strand of HG993124.1, from coordinate 38,499,033 downwards.
CTTCAACAGACTTACAGATGAGGAGTTAGAAGTTAAGCCACTACACCGTTAAAATCCGGCAATCAGTCATCGTGGTATGCTCTCACAGTAAAATGTCTCTAGCAGTCGATTTTTTCTTGATTCACTCTCTTTTCCACACTCGTGTTATATGCTTCCTATACCCAACGTAGAGTACGAAGGTTGATACAATTTCTGCAGCCATGGGGCGCGAGAGCCTCCCACACTTTCCATGTCCCTTAAGGGTTTTAAAGCGACCATAGACAGCACCGGACACCTCGTTTGCAACATCTCAACTTACTTAGCTCCTAGCGGCATATAACCGCAAGGTTGTTACGATTTCTGCACCCATGCGGCATGTGAGCCTCTCGCACTTTCCGTGTCCCTTGACCATAGACAACATTGGACACCTCGCTTGCAACATCTCAACTTACTTAGCTCCTTGCGGCATATAACCGCATTTGGGCGATCAAATGAATGCGAAATGCGGAGTATATGCGACCATTTTACAGATGTTGCACCCAAACCTGACCAAAACCTTGTAGTTTCGAATCGATTTTCCTTAAAATGTTGCGCTCATCTGTTGACGTCTTGTTGTTTGCTTCCCTCAATGGACGTGTGACCTTTGGAAGAGATTTACAACAGACGTCAACATAATGCACGATTCTCGGAACCACACCTTTGCCCCCATTATAGGTCTGATTGGGAATCAGTCTTTAACCGAGGGGAGGCGGCTCTTTAGGAGCCTTCTCTATTTTTCCACTCAACGTAGCTTTAATTGCATCCCAAGAACTAACGCGAAGGTTCTAGTTTATCCATTGTCAAGGTGAAGGAAACCATGGAACACCTAACGATCGACTGCCCAAGCCTTGTATGAAGGTTCCCAGAGAGACTTTCAAGAAATCCCATCTAGATAGGTCTTAAAGTTTTTGAAGGCAGCACTTAAGTCCTGTTTCAAAAGAAGGGAGTACAATAGACCTACATGGGCGTAGTTGTACTAGTATTTATATGGCACACCGCAAGTTTTCCGGACTTGCAACTTTATGGTCTATCTTCTATTCGATGAAGGACCGCGTGCTCTGGGTCTTCTTCAACGTTTGGGCAGATTGGCGAACTTTCGTGTGAGGATATTTTCGTGTCCGGAAAGGAACTCCAAGTCAATATTGGGAAAGAGCTTATAAGTTCAGCATAATTTTCCTTGACAAGACGCTTATAATGATGTGCTCTCTTCTTTAATTGGCTTGCCAAGCTGCCGAGAGGTTCGCCCAAGGCTCATTTTACACAGTCAAATTTCTACCCATCAAATGCCGCAATTTATCGCATGTCTAATTCAAATTTGATTGCATATGATTTTTGCTATCCCACACACACGTTCTCTTCTACTCACAAATGCACTTCATGCAGCCTATACCTAAAGCTGAGAATAAAAGTACAATAAAGAGAGGAAATCTTCAGAAGCTCACACGAAATCTGATAGGTTTTCCGGACTTGATCCGTTTGTCATGAGTGAGAATAGCCCTGTTACCGATGGTGGAAGTGTACTGTGACGTAATTATATCCAATGGAAGCAGTAGAACGACGTCTATTTTATGTTTGAGTAGTAATTCGTATTATTTTAATATTTGTGAAGTGAAGTGTTGAAATAACTGTAAAGGTTTATCATGGAAAAAAACTCGTTATTCGCCATCAACTGTCAAAGTCTACGAGCACATTGCAACGCCTTCAACGACGACGTAACACAAAAATGCACACTTCTCATGCTCTCCGAGACATGGGTTAATGACGAAGAGATCATTGACATTCATACAAGCGACCAGAAAGGCGCGCTGGTGGTGTTGCTATTTATTTATAAAAATGGACGCAGTCCTCATGTAATTACTCCAAATATGGAAATTAAATATCGCCAAACCAACGGGCTGGGTATTGCAAGTCGAGATATCGGGGATATATGCGTTCTTCTGAATGGCCAGAGCGTTGTGTTGTCTACATCTCTCCTAACCAGTCCATGGATATAATCATCGACTTCATTCACTTCGTACTTTTGCCATTCGCAGATGGTGATTCAGATCTACTGGGAAGGAACTAACACCTGTGGCCAATTTCCAACGATATCTCAGTACATTGCAGTCTCAAGTATACGTTTCCTAGTTCAGCTATCACAAGCCCATCGTATCAACGTTACCATAAATTGAACCTGATTAAGTATTCGTCACCAAATCACTCACGACTCATTTTTTAGATGAAATACTTTGTATCCCGTGAAGGTTCCTTGTCCGTTCGGATATCATCGATTGGGAGGAGACTGCGGTGATAGGATGTTTACACATAGACCTCGAGTACGTCCACTGCTCGCTCCTTGTTTTACTTTATTTCTCTCTTTTCACCTCCTATGCATACAAGGGATCTCTCATTAGATTCCATCTTTATTCTCGCCAAGCCTTAGATAACATTCAGCCGTCAAAAACATGAGTGGAGGGTTTTCGTTAAATTCAACGAAATGCATTTTTATTTACACCAGATGGAGATGAATGCACACTCAGTTTTTATTCACACCACCCAATTATGCCAGCTTCAGATTGGGTTCTCTTACTGCAAGTGCTGGCCTCCAAATCAGTGAGAGAGAGACTCCATATTCCTGCTGTTGGTCATGAATCTCTGGTGGCGAATGCACGCACACAATTCGATAATCAATTCTCCTATCTGCAGCTGACGAAAGGACGCCATATCTAGGCTATTCCGGTAGTTAACACTGAATCTGCTCGGGTTTTGATAGATGAACCTGTGTCCAGTTATATATCGCGGAGGACTTCATTTATTTTACGAGTCGCTAGTGAAATAAGTTAATAATATTTGCACGTCACCATCATACACACTAATCTTGCAGTGTTGCGTTATATTAATGAACTCGTTCACACGTATTGAAAAAAGAACGGCGCCAAGTATAGACCCTTGCGGTGCACCAATTGTCTTCAGTAACATCTGAGGAACCCGATCTCTCTGACGACTAGTTATTGTTGTCTACCGGTTAATTATGAATATACCAGTTTCGTGGATTCCGTAGACACGCAGTTTAGAGCACAGCGTGTAAGAAGGTCAATAAATAAGAGAGCCGTTTTGCAACTCCGCTTGAAAGCGGATGCGATTTTCTCCAAACGAAGAAATAATTGGCTGCATCGCTGTTGGTACACCTTGTTGTTTTGTAAAGCTTTGTTGCCAATGAGGTCATGTCTCAGATGCGCTTGCGTAGATCTCAGAAGCTTCAATGCACCGCACACGGCCAGCACTGTACTCTGTACATACCGTGTACGTCTCATTGTAATTAAATGTAATGATGAATAGCCTCTTATTTGAGTACACGCACAGCTAAGCCAAATTCCAAATTCACAAGCAAAGTGCCAAACGGAGTGTGTCGATACTTGCACATTTACAACACCTCCAAGGGGGATGCCTTGCACTTTTCACATACTAGCGCATACCTTGCAGTCTCTTTACAAACTAATTCACACCAGTCGCCCATTACATTGTCAAGATTTCCAATCGACTACACACGCCGTCTTTCGAAGCCACTGCATCTGAATGCCTTCTGCACTTCAAATCGACACTATTCTCATCAAATTCACGAATTCGATCGGTTTCCCATAAACTCGTCCCGTTCTCAGTGCCAGCGTGTCGCCCCAAAAAAGGACATTTACACGCCGACTATCACTAATTTCCCGTCTACTTGAGTAGATCCCAGTGCAAGGACTACAACTGTATCCAATCATCCGTAAAAATGTACAACTCCTCAAGAATTCTTTCACACGTGAATCGCTGTAACGGAATGAAGTGCTATCAGGACCATCGCCAGTATGAATGAATGAATGTATGCAAAATGCGCAGTCACAGGCAAGTGCCACCCGTGAAGTCACGACGCGGTCGGTGGTTCAGATGTGAACGATCTGTCAAAGGATCCCACAGTCGAACAGTCGCACAAACACACGCGCATGCATCAGACGGCATCTGAAATGAACATTTTCACGTTTCCATACCGCTCGTCATCAGCACCACCACCGGCACACCGGGGAGGCTTTTCTTTTTCTTCGGCTTACCCTGCGGCACACCGCCCAGCATGGATCGAGGACTGATTGAAAGAGACGAGATCTTGGTCAAGTATGCCTGCACCACACTCGTTGAGGACAATTTTTCTTTTTGTTTCCCTGCCGTAAGCCCTGAATTGACTTATCGATGGGGCCAAGGATGGAATTTAATTTAATCGATTCGGTCAAGTGAAAAATTTTGAAGACGCAACGATTGAATGTATTTTCGGTGGTCTCAGGGCATCAGCAGATCCTGTGGGAAAGAAACTGGCTCTCGAAACTGTAACCAAATCGAGAGCAAACCCCCGTCTGGGGTTGCTCGTCAGCGTCAGCCTTTGATCGCGGTCCGCCGTGGAAACTTTCTGCATGTCTGCCTGGAGTGTTGCATTCTTTACTTAATGCAACTAAGGGCGAATGGCGAATGGCGAATCCTTTTACTCCTGCTCCGGGCCAGCACCAGAGCCCACCCACCGACAGGGTATCCATTAAATTTTGTTTCCTTTTAATTATTTCTTTTTTTGCAATTCTCTTTGTTGCTCCGAGAATTTGTTCCGTTTCCTTCATTGCACTCCGATTCTTGAGCAGAGACGAAAGAGAGAAAACATTTAAAAGGACACACAGCACACATAAAAAGCGTTCACCGTGGAAAGTGACACGCAAAAATGCCACAACAAAGGGATAACAAGTGGAATCCTTCAGAAACTAGAAGAAGATGAAGAAGTTGAAAGTTCTGCTGGTGGAGAGGGACGACGCACGGGTTTGGGAAACGTGGGCGGCAGTCGAGGGGGGAATGGAAAAAGGCTGTATGTGCAGGAAATGAATTTGCAACTGCCACAAACGGCTACAAAGGGAACTTTTATTGCTGTGAAGGATTTCTGCTCTCCTTTTATCTTGTGTTTTCCATTTTACCGGTCTCTGTGTGTGTGTATTTTTGTTTTTGCCTCCGCGAGGAGGGTGGGTGAGCCGAATGAAGTCTCTAATTGTACAGCGGCTTGAAGCCATTGTGAGGAGCACAGAAGGAACACATGCTTCATTTGATTGGATGGATGTGTGTACGTTTTCTGATTGTTGTGTTGCAGCATTGTTTTTGCATTTTATAGCAGTCTTTGATGATGTCGAACTCGTTTGGGGGGTGCCACGGTTTCAGGTTGCTCCATCATCAGCAGCCGCCACCTTCCCGGATGTTTGCAGCAATTCGCGTGCCTCGATCTGCCATGAAAAGCATTGGACCCATCAGTCATCATTGCAGACTGTGCCACGATGAATGTGAACAATTTGTTAAGAGACTAGCCCGGCCACAACACTGTTGCCGCAGAAATGATATCTTAATTGGCACGTAGAGTAGCGCCAGAGTCTTAAATGTGTCCTCACTTGTCGAAATATGTGCTGTTGGTATCACCAGCCGGATTGGAACATCTCGGCGTCAACATCTGGAGTATTTGTAACTCTGCCTTCACAAATTGCAGATATAACCACGTGAAGAGCAAAGAAGAGTTGCGGCTAGGGAGTACATTTGTCAAATGTCCACCATAGCACAGCCTTATCCAGACGCCAATAAGCTGATTGACAGCAGTCGAAGACAATCCATCTGACGTGAGACCGCGATCTGGTTCAAAAGGAACAGAAGATGATGTGCCTGAAGACTCGCGGTGAGTACCTGCAGTAGACCTTGCAGGAGAAGACGATCGAAGCCACGAGGTTGAGTCGCAGACTGCGCATTGAGCTGATAAACGCTAATGACATGGCTAAACCCCACTCAGTGCTCAGCATCGACCACGATGTTCGCAACCAAAACAGTCCGCGACCCTTGCACCCGACCCTGGTCTACAAGCAGCCACGACACAGAACTGGCACGCATACCGATTTCGCCACCCGAGCTGCAACAACGCCAAACAATATGAAAACAAAAAACCATTTAGCCTATAATCTTAAATATCTCCTCTCACCACTTGGGACATTATCAACGTCGTCGACAGAACTGCAACCAGTCCACACGGACCGGCAATCATCATTGCATCTTCAATGGCATGACACACTCCAAAATTAAAAGAAGAGAAGCTTTACTTCAAGAACACGTGGAAGTAGATATTCGGATCCTGAGTCAAGTGCAGCTATCAAAAGGATAACGGCAGTTTCGAGGAGCAAGTAAGTCCTGCTTCTAGTTTCACGAAGAAGTGAACGAACCGAAAACGCGTACGTTTAGAGAAAATTCGATGGGAACGTAGAGTTACCGACAATAACCGACTTGTAGTTTCTTCTTCTATCGTTTCCTATCCGACCCAAGGACCTATGATTGTCCTTTTTTTACCACACTCGCCACTGTTCTCATTGTGCCTTCGTTTCTGGTGTGAAATGGTGTATCGAAGATTTAAACGCAAAAATTTAATCACCTGAATCCGTGTCTGGTCCACAGTCAGCAAACAGGGAAGGCACTTAGTTTATCCATGCCCCAATGGTCACGCCAGATTGGTGACTCTTACATGTGAGATTTCTATACACACGACTTTTTCAAATTCCCCTTTGTGAACCCAACACACAGGTTTATCAATTTTGCCGATTGAGATTACACTTTTCAACTTTTCTGTTTCCCACTCATTCTCATACATGCGTCATCTCTTTCTCACACATGTAGAACTTGGTTTCAATACCCAAAAGCATTCAAAGAAAAGAAGAAGAGAGGTAACAGAGAATACGCAGAATCCCAAGCAAACCTCGAGCACACGAGGTAAGGTTCCCTAGCTCATTCCTCTCTTGCCTGAAAATTAAAATATCTTGTGACTAATTTCACGCATATAAAAACCGCCATTCGAACAATTAACTCATCCCACAAATCTCGATCCGGCGATCTTCCAATGCCGATGGATTGCATCCACAAGACCGTGGATTACGCTACGAAAAATCAGAAAAAGAAAGAGAAGGTACAGAATGAGAGCAATGGATGCGAACAGACACTTCGTCGCGAATTTCTTGGTCGTAAATTTGTGGATTGCGTTTGCCTCTCTTGTTTATTGCTCGCAAAATAGAATGATTTAGTAAAGATATTGGATCTATTACTTAATTTGTAGAATAGTATTATTCAAAGTATTTCCCATCTGAAGCCATGACTTTTTCCCATATTTCTGGCAATTTGTGGATCCCATCCCAAAAGAACTGCGCCGGCTCTGATCGACCGGAACAAATGGTATTCAGAAGGTGCAAGGTCTGGGCTATAAGGCAAATAGTTCCAAATAGTTCTTAACTGGAAATAGCAACGTTGGGCCGAGCGTTGTCATGATGGAAAATTATTGCCTCGTGTGTGGTAGCATATTCTGAGTGTTTTTCGACTAGTCCTCTCTTCAAACGGACTAATTGTGTTCGGTAGCGTTGTCCATTGATGGTTTCACCCGGTTTTAGCAGCTCATAATACAGCACACCCTTCTGATCCCACCAAATACATTACCTTCATACCATAAACTTCCACCAAAATACGACGACTTTCGGCAGCAGTTTTCTTCATTGAAGAAGAACTTACCGCAAAAACATTTTTTCAGGCACAAAGTTCGACATATTTGTTGTTTACACTTCAAATGAATGACATATACTGAAATGACGTACAATGACAGTAGCTTTCCAACGCATCTGAAATGAAATATGATAGAGATACCCAACTTCACAGCTGATTGACCCCTAGTCCATCGACGAATTTGACGGATAATCATGCAAATTTTGACGGTTATTCATGAATTTTTGACAGTTATTCACGAAATAACGTAAATGCCGTTCTCTGATTGGTCAATTTGGCTTTAGAAAACAATATAAAAAATGGTTGTCAAAAATCTTAAGGGGCAAGAGAGGAAGAAGTTGGGCATCTCTATCATACTTCAATTCTGCCAACGCATGTTCCAATGGAATAATACAAGTTTTGTTTGTCGATAAAAAAAAAACTCGATAGTTAATTTTTTGTTCATATTCGGTGGAAAATGCTTGTTGCTCAAAGTATCTCGTTCGCAGTTTGCGGCTCACACGACTAGCACTTAAGAAGGAACGGAGTCAGTGAAGCAAACCCCTATGCAAGCCAGCGCCATAGTTCACTGACCTATCACATAGTCTGCACTGAACATATTTCTGTCCAACATTACAACCACAAGCTGAACAGCCATCAGCGATATTTTCTTTCGTCGGCAAGATATGTCATGTCGCTTCAAGAAGCGGGCAACCAACCACCAAGCAACGAAGTAGATCTCACTAAAAAATAATGCCAAAAGATGATGTTCACCAACACTTCTACCTTTACTCTCAATATTTACCACTCCATTCAAACAAAATCGTGCACATATAGGAAAACGTCAAATCTCATGACCAACTTTTGGACAGAGCTCATGCCATGCCGTAAAATCAAGATTCTCCGACACGATGTAGATTTTTGAGCCTCTCCTAGATTTTTTCATATCATGTCTTGAACAGGACATGGTTCATGTCCAGTGGAGACGACGTGCATCGAACAGCCCTCGTACTACAATTTCAGTTCACAAGTTTATGCTTCCCGTTGAGAAATCAATGCAAAGGCTTTGGACGCTTATTTTTTCTAAAATTTGTATCCATTTGCTGGTGGATTTTCAAATGAGTCCTGCAATTACCAGGAATTGACCACTTTCTAAAACTGAGATGGGAGTAGTCCTTTTGAAGCCGAGGGATGTACATGCTGCTGTACATGCAGCCTCAAATAACTTGGCACCACTGCATAACGCAGCTACAGTGTCAGCATTTAAGCAGTTTTTGATGAAAATTCAAACAGTCAAGATTCTGTCGTTTCTTTTCTTGCAACAAAGGCGTCCAGTATTAGCTGCATAAGCAAAGCCTCACAATGGAGAACTGTCGCTCGCACAAGTCCTTCGTATCTCCCTCTGAACGGCTTGGCAAATCTTCGAAATAAATTGTTTACTCGGCACCAAAGCAGAGCCACCTTCACTTCACAGAGGACATTGTGTAAAATGGCGAAAGTCCTCCTTTGTCTCGTGGTGAAACAATACCAACACGATGGATTCGATTGGTTCGCATCCCAACCACCACCCACGTGGCCTAAGGTGATTCAATTCAAAATGGATATTTCTACCCCCATTGCGCCCCCTGTGTGTTGTCATAGGCATATACAATGTATCGAAAGAGGGTCACATTCACGTGTGCACTTGTGCGCAGAATATCGCTTCGAATGTATCAGTGGGGTTGGATGGTTGGGAAGGGGAATGCGTTGTGTAACAATGGATTTACCCCACTCCTCCTCCAACCCTCACACACACATGCCTTCGCTTCGCAAATTATTGTATGTAGCAGAGTCCTTTGAGTTCTATTTAAAGCTGGCTCTGCATTTTTCTGTTGCCACAAACTGTGCAATGAGCAGCGATTTTACCTGAAGGGCTGTTCAGGGGGCTCGCATTCGATCGATTGTTCAATGGAATTGCCTCGACGGATTTGTGACCAATGTGACTAATGGAAGAACCAGATACATTTGTATCTGCTTTCAGATCTGGCGCCTGCGCGTACGAAGGCTCTTGGCTCTCGCTCCATGTCGTTTTTTTTTCCATCGCAATTTTTGGCACTGCGTGGGTGTGCAGCATGGCTGAGTGGGAATGGCTTTAATTAAATAATAGTTTGCTGAGATTTTCTTTTGTTCTATCGAATTTCAATTCGAATGAGATGCTGTCTGTTCATTGTTCTCTGAACTCCGGAAGTTTATCGTCGAATGTCTACCGAACCGGCTCTCGAAACAAATTCTTCCTCTCTTCGGAAATGTATTGGGTTCTATTCAGATTCCTCCATGATGAGTGAGAATCGATATTTATTCCTTTTGACGTCGAATTTGCAATGGCAAGTGGGTTGGTAGTCCTTCGATGCCACATCCCGCACACGCACTCACAGTCGGCGGGGGAAACTTTAAGAAAATCAATTGTGGCCAGAAGAGAAAATGGTTGAGGGGCGATGCCGAGACCACTTGAGGCACACCTTGTGTGGCTCTACTGTCTATTCATCGATTTTTGCCTTCTGAACTGATTTTTCACAACTTCAAGACTGTTTTGGACTTGTACAAAATTGGGCTTCCTCCTTTACGTGGCGGCAAATTAAAACCACTTCAAAAGCTAGGGTCTTCTAAATTTATTATGCCATTAGCCTGATATTTATGTGGGATGTACATCCGGCATGAACGGCACTTCGTTGAGTCCCAAATTTTCGATGAATTCGGAGGACTTGACGGTCTAAAGGGCGTCGAGTCGACAAGGAGCGTTCACTTTGCAGCTGAGTTCGGGTTTCCTACTGTTTTCGCAGATGCACAAGAACCTAGCCCATCAGCATCGTCATCTATGGACCAGCATGATCCTCTAAAGGGGTCGCCGAAATTATTTGGCTCCAACCGCAGCCAGACCTTCCATCCATCCACACATTCTTGTGGTGCATCAGTTCAGAATCCATCCTCTCGCCATAAACCCATGAACACTGATAAAATAGTCAGGCAGCCACTCCTGCCCACACTGTCTTCGCGGCGAATGATAAGAACCATGAGCATCGAGAGTGGCAACCTAGAAGCAGTTTCACTCATAAACGTCATCAGAGAGAGCTTCCTTGCCGGGTCTACAAACAATGACTGTTCGTCTTTTGGAGTTCGTCACATGTCAAGCAATTCTCCTTGCCATCTGTGCTGTTCCCTGCTGAAGTCAATTGGAAGCAGCCTCGTGCACTTCAGCTCGATACCCAGAGTCGAAGTAAGCCACATCTGCTGCATGGTCTGCAGGTCCCTTCTGCATACGACCTCGGTTTCATTAAACAATAAAAGTTAATGTTCAGCCCGGTCGAACGATACGACCCACAGCGGTTCGAAACAATGCCAAATGGTCTCAAATCCATTGAATGTGCCTAACCGAAGCTCAGCTACTTCACAAGCCGACTGACGGAATCCTTGCTGGCATATCCACGCTATCCAAAGCTAGCCCCTGTTTTCGTCACACCGTCATCGTCGCAAGCGTTGTCAAGTGGCCCTTGTAACTCAATTGGAATGAGATTCCGAGTGAGTTCCACAGAATGCCAAAAAAAGAATGGAATTTGAAAAGAACTTCAAGTGTCCACTTGAGGCCGAACAATTGCTGATGGTAGCTGCGACGACAACGCGTCAAAACCCCCATATGACGTGGGTTTCCAAGTGGCTTTAGGAATTTTCAAAAAAAAAAAAAAAACTCAAACCACTGCGATCGACGATCGTTCACATGTCTGAACCACAGGAGACGGCGCGCGAAGCATATTTACCGAATATCGTTCATTATGGCCGATTGGTTGATATCGTAATTTAACAGCGACTAAGGGTTGCAATTTGTGCACCGCCAGGGGATGATGAATTGCCACCGTCTGGCAGCGGTTTGAAACTCTTTTCCCCCGGTTTCAAAAGGAAACACGAATGATTTGTTGAGTGGCATTGTGCGTCCGACTCTGATGAGATTCGGCATCGTATGGTCGAGCTTAGGACGCGGATGAAGGTCTAACAGCAGTGGAGCTGCTGCCAGCATTATGATGCTGGCCAGTTGAATGGCGATAACTAATCAGCATGCACTTAAGGGTTAATCGATTAACGGAAATTTGCAGAGCGCCAAATGAACATGGAAATGGTGGCATCTGGATTTGAGGCATTGCGTGCGGACATCGACAGAATGCGATCAATTTGGAATCACGGCGCTTTTGAATCGATCTGCACAGGCGCGGTCTGTCCGTACAGGGATTGTGTACGTTTTCTGTAAGCAAAACTCAGAAATGAAGTATTATAGAGATGGCCCACTTCACAGCTGATTGACGAAATTGAGAGGCTTTTTGATAGTTATTCACCAAATAGTGTGAGTGCCATTCTCTGATTGGTCAACTTGGATTGAGACAACGATGTAAAAAGTGGTTGTCAAAAATTGTAAGTGACAGGAGAGGTAGAAGTTTGCTATCTTTTTAATACTGGCATAATTTCTGGGAAAACTATTGAAAGCGCAGAGTCCAACTCCGTTTAACTGTCACATGAAGCTTTTACCTTCCTACGATCCTAAAAATTTTATGACGCGAAAGGATTTCGGTAGGGTTAGTAGTGGGCTGTTGCGTCGACTCCTACCAGTTTCGATCCCCGAACTTACCAACTCTCATAATTCTCGGCTCCACATCTTTCGAGTCACTGACAATGCTCGAAGGGTACGTATTCCTGGTTAGGAATAGTTTAAATAACCTTCTCTTCATACGAACAAAATTAGATCTGATTTAATCCAGTCAGCCCCTTTTCCATTTTCGAAACCATATTTTCCTAATTGTTTGTGTAGCTACCTTCATTAAATTTTCTGACTATGCTTTTAGCGTTTACCATAAATTGGAAATCCATGTGGGTGAGGAAAAAAGGGTTTTTCTATTGGGTCTATAACTTAAGCGGTTTGCTAAGAGATGGCGTAACTTGCATTATTCCATTGGAGCATGCGTTGGAAAGCTGTTGTCATTGTACGTCATTTCGGTATATGTCATTCATTTGAATCGTAAACAACAATAATCATTCACTCAAATATGTCGAACTTTCATTACTTTAATATGAAGAGAACTGCTGCCGCAAAACCGGTGGAAGTTTATGGCGAACATGCGCTAGCTGAGCGAACGTGGCAAAAGTGGTGTAAACGATTTAAAGGCTTTGCCAACCAGCCAAATCAGCAACAAAGCCGAATATCCATTCCGCGAAGGTAATGCTCTGTATTTGGTGGGATCAGAAGGGTGTGCTGTATTATGAGCTGCTAAAACCGGGTGAAACCATGGACAAAGCTACCGAATACAATTAATCCGTTTGAAGAGAGAAGAAGCCGAAAAACGCCCGGAACATGCGACCAGGCACGAGGCAATAATTTTCCATCTTGACAACGCTCGGCCCCACGTTGCTATTCCGGTTAAGAACTATTTGGAAAACAGTGGATGGGAGGTTTTACCCCACTCGCCTCATAGCCTAGAGCTTGCCCCTTCTGACTACCATTTGTCGACTACCGGTCGATGCAGAACGTCCTCACTGAAATACGGTTCACATCAGAGCAGAAAATCAAAAAATGGCTTGATTCATTCTTGGCTGCCAAGCCGGCGCAGTTCTTTTGGGATGGGATCCACAAATTGCCAGAAAGATGGGAAAACGTCGTAGCTTCAGATGGACAATACTTTGAATAATACTATTGTACACGTTCTTCTTAAAAACCTTCAAATTTTGAAAAAAAAACAAAGACAGCACGCAGTTATGGATCCAATATCTTAATCCATTTTTTGCGCAGTCAATTTGTTCCAACCGTCTCTCTCCAATCTTAAACAGTTTTCTTTAATATCATCGATCATAATTTTGATTCTAGAAGACACATAGTGAACGTCTTTGGCGATGTCTGAATTTTCTACTTAAATCTCCATGTACTTCTTGCTTGCTAATTTCCTGAAATATATTTATATTTTCAGCACAGAATCCTCGGTCGACAGCAGCGACCTCAAATTTGGAATCGCTAAAAAACTGCTGTCAAGTCGACAAATATCGACTGCGGTCGACACTCGCAATACCAAACATAAGGATTCACAATCGACAGTTGACAACGAGCGATTATCAACCGATAGTCGACACTCGTAATAGGGGACTATTACTATCATATAAGTATGGTATACCTGCTTCTAATTCGGTCAAGTAAAGGCAAAATCACACAGTCGCGTTCGAGCGGTCGGACGTTGATAGGGGTTGGTGCGCGTTTTATCGAGTTTACGAGAATGTTATGTCAAAGCGCGGCTCCCTCACGCTTTGACATAAGGCGAGCGTTTCACAAGTAAAACGTTCATTTTACTGGAAAAAATGCAATTATTTTGCATAAAATCTCTACAAAAAATTAATTACGCACACAAATAGTTGCCTCAACTTGCCAAGACTGAAAAATCACGAGTAAATACAAGAATATTTGTTTCACAACTGTCAAAAAACCGAGTTTGTAGAAGTAGCTCTACCTAGAAATGTGGGCTCATTTACATTGCGGTCTGCGAACAATCAATGCACGACCGCTGCATTGTGACTTGTTTAATGAATGGGTATCCTACTTAAAATGTCAGAGCACGACCACTCGAACTTGGCATTGCGATATGGGTATAATATGTTGTATAAACCCGATTGGGTATTTTGCAGTCTTTGTAGCATGATCTGCCAGAATGAGCATCTTCCTCATATTTTCGTATGGATTATTTTTTCTTTATTTTGCATTTTTTAAACAAAATTTTGTTATTTTAGGATGGACATCTATCACTCTGAGTTATATCCGGTGAATGTTCTGCACAAACTGGCTTCCGGCATTCCTTGCTGACTTTTGTTGTTCACTGATGAAAGTAAATACCACATTTTCGGTCACGATGGTCCATCGAAAGTATGGCGAAAGAGTGGCACAGCATTGGAAGTAAAAAATCTCCGAAGAACAATCAGACATGGTGGAGGCAGTGTTATGGTGTGGGGGTCCAGCTGGTACTCATAGAAGGAAATATGGACCAGCACTTGCATCTGGAAATACTGAGGGAGAATTTAGAGTCATCGGTCGAGAAATTGGGTTTAAATCCTGGCTGGATGTTTCAGCAGGACAATGACCCTAAGCACACAGCTAGAAAAGTCTAGGAGTGGTTATTGTACTCTGCACCGAGACAGTTGTATTCCCCTAAACAGAGTCCAGATCTAAACCCCGTTTGAGCGTTTGTGGGACTTCCTAGAGAAACAGCTGCACAGGTACACAATAACTTCAAGTGCTTCACTCAAGGAAGCTTCGCTACCAGAATGGGATAGGGTACGCGAAAATTGAACCCAGAAGCCGGTTTGTTCAATGCCGCGTAAGCTACAGGCTGTCCTCAAATCCCGTGGAGGTCCAACAAGCTACTAGGAACCTACTGCGGTGTAATAGCAAATGTAGCCACATCCACAAAAAATATAAAAAAAAGCCAAAGGCCATCTCTTCGCTTTTCGCTTCGTAGTGTATTCACCGAGCCACTTGCCCATATTGTCAACACCTCCTTTGCTTTCGATTACAACGAGTATAATTTTTGCCTTTCTTTTAGGACCTACAATTTCGATAGTATAAAATGGAAAGAACCACAACCGATTTGTTCTGTTTTTGGGAATAAATGAGCACACCCCTTCGCTGCTGAATCCAAAGATTGATGATCTTACTGCTCTCCCTATTGGATTAGGAAATTCGGCTGGTGCAAATGTGCATCTTTTGTTTCCACTTCCCAATATTGATAAATTGCAGTCTTACATCAAAGTTGACGCAAAATTATTGCTTGTAAAAAAGTTGTCTTCTACGATGTTTCGAGCAGTTCCTCGGAACAGATTGCAACACAAATCTTTGACCACACGTTCACCGTGATTTCTTTCTCTTCCTCCACAAGTAGCCATACCAGTATGGATTTGTCCTTGCCTGGAAAAACACTTCAAACAACTCTAGGACACAATTGACACAAACAACCAACTCCTTTCGGCGGCCGTGGACATAGAAAAACGCATGTTAACGTGTAATTTGTTGGGTGTTGACACAAGGGTTACAGACAACCAATCGAGCGATAAAAAAAACAACAGTTAATTGTCAAAATGTTTTATTACGTTTACAAATGCGATGTAATCGACAAAAATGCGCCCTTTGCCTCCGTTTAGTTCTCTCGACGGGGAAAAGGATCACATACATACTTTGACTTATTTTCCTAAACTCTCTAGAATTCGATATATGTATGTTCTGTGTTTCTAAAAAAATCTCTTAAATATATCTCCTAACTGTACGCTCTCTCAAAAACGTACGAATGTGAAAATCTATCGAAAAGTTAATATATAATATATATTTTGCATCCGACGTCTAGAATCGCCGGTTGTTGTAGTTGTTTGGACGGTTGTTGTAGCCGCCGCCTCCTCCGCGACCGCCACCACCGCCGCCGCCGCCTGAGTTGTTATTGAATCTGCCGCCACGCTGGTTGTTGCCGTAGTTTCTTTGTTGCTGATGTGATCCTCTGTTGTTGCCACCGCCGCCATAGCCATGGATCCAGTTGTTGCCACCACCAGCGTTCCCGGAATTACCAGCATTGCCGCCATTGCCACCACCCCGACCACCGCCGTAGCGATTGTTATCCTGTTGCTGATATTTGTTGCTATTGCCTGCTTGCTGGTAGTTGTTGTAATTGTTGCCATTGCGCTGATTGGAATTGTGACGATCTGAAAGGAGATAAATGGAACAAGATCAAGAGTTGTGTTTTGTTTTTAAATAGAGTTTGGGGACAAAGGCATTCAAACAGGGGAAGGATTAAAGTTTGTACAGCGAAATAGAAAGTAGACAAAATTGATAAATTCCATGCAGAGGACTAGATCTGGAGAATATGCAGGATGGTGTAGCAGTTCGTAGTCCAGTTTATGAATTTTTGAAGAATCAGCAAAAATCGCGACTGTTCCATGCCCAAACATGTAAAATATGATGAACACACTCATTTAAGAGGTCTGCAGCCTCAGCCGGACCACGCACTTCAATTCTCCGATCGGCCAAAATTAACAATTATCGACGATTTTTGGCGTGAAGGCCTGCATGATATTCGGCATGTGCTGTACGACCACAACGGAGTCCCCATGGTTATTATCAAGATTTTCCTTTGTTCATGCGATGGTTTCATGAAGCCCAAGATCAAGGCAGAATCAGAGACCTTTTCATTTTCGTTCAAATTCACGAGGCTATGTGCTTTCAATGGCTGCCGAATCCAAACCGAAAGACGCCCCACAGTGGTGCAGAATGGCCAAAAAGCGGGAACAATCTCTGTCTCGTAGAATAGTCTCATGCTATTGAGGATAAAAATGCATCCGAATTGGAAACAAAAAATTAAGGAAGACACTCCTTCATATTATTGCACCACCAGCTATAAAAAAATAATTGCTAGAATGTCTTTCCAAGCCATTTACTGACTATCCTCATTTCGTTGTGCGCTCAGGGGATAAACCATTCTGCTTGAATTTTAAACATAACCTTTTTTTTTTTGCAACTCTCTTGCTGTGGTTTCATTTCCAGTTGTCTGCAGTTGTCAATCAAGTTAAGAGAAATGTTTGGTACTGGCATAAGCCGTCAGAAAATATCCAGTTTTGACCGGAGCTCGGGCTAGCTCAGAAATGAAGTATGACAGAGATGCCCAACTCTCTTGTCCCTTGAAATTTTTGACGACCAATCTTTGAACGATTGACCAATCAGAGAACGGCATTTACGTTGTTTAGTGAATAACTGTCAAAAAGCCTCTGAAATTCGTCGATGGACTAGGGGTCAAACAGCTGTGAAGTTGGGCATCTCTATAGTACTTCATTTCTGGACTAGACAAAGTCCCCCTCTCTCTCTCTCACACACTCTCTCTCTCACACTATCTCTCTCTCTCACTCTCTCACACACTCTCTCTCTCTCTCTCTCACACTCTCTCACACACTCTCTCTCTCTCTCTCACACACTCTCTCTCTCACACTCTCTCTCTCTCACACTTTCTCTCTCTCACACACTCTCTCTCTCACACTATCTCTCTCTCTCACTCTCTCTCTCACACTCTCTCTCTCTCACACTCTCTCTCTTTCTCTCTCACACTCTCTCTCTCACACTTTCTCTCTCTCACACTCCCTCCCTCTCTCGCTCTCTCTCTCTCTCTCTCTCACACACACGGTGACATTTTATAAATATTTGGGGATATTTTATTTTGCTTCTCTTCTTTATATGAAGTGAAACCCTGAGAAGTTTCATTGTGCTGGATCAGGTTAGGTTGAGGTGGCTGACTGATGCGTGAAAAAGGTTGCAGCCACACTTACGCCAAAATAGGCCCACTGTGCTACCACGCGGATCTGTGTATACCTATTCCGCAAACCAATTAGTGCTTTATAAAGTGAAGGAGATGACACTAATGCTCCCCAGTTCAGCCAAATTATCGAAGAAGTAGGCCTCCAGATGTTTGAATCTGCAGGAAGAGATAGGGCACTGCTGCTATAAAGCAGGTGTTCAATGGTTTCTTCCTCCTCCTTGTCCCTGAAAAATTCAGCACAAATCATTTTGGGGAAGGCCTAGTTTAGGATTCCAATGGCAAAATGCCTTGTTATCACGCCAATGAGGGTTCTAAGATTCAGCCTACTTAGACTAATCGGTTTGAGAGATCGCTTAGGGTTGATCGTGGGCCAGAGTTGTTTGGTAATGAGGCATCCTGTGCCATTAGCCCATCTGCTATTCATTTGAGCTAGAGTTTCCAGCCTTACCAGATGTTTCATAGTAGCGATAGGCATGGAGGGTGGGTCTCCAGCCGGAAGGAGTGCAGAAATTATGCCCTTTCTTGCGAGTTCTAGGATATAACTGTGTCCCGGCACCGGCAGAGATATGCAGCATTTAAGGGAAGTCTTGGAGTTAAAAGTGACTGAGTTCTAAGATTTGATCGCTGCCTGGCTGTCGGAATAGATGATGGTATCTGCGTTTGATATTACAATTGTTTTTTAGCCAGAACAGAGTTTCCTTAATCGCTATGGTTTCAACCTGAAAGACGATAAAGATAGCTGAATGTGTATATCCTTGGAATAGACACCGGCACCCACACCTGCATCCATCTTCGATCCATCTGTGAAGATTCGCAGAGGTTGAGAAGCGATGCTGGTTGAGAAGTTTTTCTTTCTTTTCATGCTTAGACCGTCCATTGGTTCGCAGGACCGAAAAGTGGGCAAAGAAGTCAATTTGTGAAGTTCAGGAATCAAAAGGCACCAAACTCCAAGGAACTTGATGTTTATTAAAGGTTGCATTGAAAAGACCCCGTTTCAACGCCACATTTCACAGTCGCAATCGTTTTCTTTGGTTACTGCAACAGAGTGACGCGAGCATTGCCACAGCAGCCCTGAGAAGATGACTGTGTAATAAAGGACAGTGGAGGACGTGACATCTAGGTGTCATGAGTCTTTCCGAGGCACGAGTTATAGACTACGAGGCTTCCACGAGGTTCAATATGTAGCTGCGTGAGTTTTTCTGTAGGATGCCTGTACTTCCCTGAGTCCAAATCTTCAAATGGGTATTCTACCACATTCACAATGTTTTGCACTACAGCCGCTGCGTCTCAGGGATCTAGAAATCCGAATCACATCACATCAAGAAGATCCCAGCAACCTTTACGTAGAACGAGCGGACAAAAGTGGTTTAAACACTCTTACTGATGGACAGTGCTCTGCACCTACTGAAGCACCAACGAATTGACGTAAACTACCCGTTCCATCGGGGACTGAACCGGCAACGGCAAGAAGTCCTAGCTGATTGTTTGCACTGCAAATGCCGTTCACAAAGAAATGAACTGCCAACTTCCTTGATCACTCGAATTTCATGTTAAGCGCATATTTCAACACAGTCGCACATCCTTCCGAAGTGAAATTCTCCATTCACACATTTGAACTTCTCACGTGAATGCGTAGCAAACACACTGCTCGAGAACGCGTTAAATGGTGAATAATACAACAGCGAGCGACGATATCGCCCACCCGCCTTCATCAGTCTTGAAGAACGGAAGCATGTGTAATTGGCAGAAGTAGACCCAGTGGGTCGTGAAATATCCCCACACTTACCTCGCCAGAGTCACCAGTGAATGTGAAAATTAACATTTTCCGTTAAGGCAACACCCGTCTCTCACAACGTTCAACACTAGCTGCCATTGTTCGTCGTCAACGTTTCACAATTTCCCAATGACGAGCGCAGAACAGAAACGCGGCCTCGTCAAGTGGCGCAAACGACGGCGGCGGGACGGCAGGTTAATTACCTCAATATTAGCAGCGTCGTCGAAAAAAATCACAGTTAATGGAATCAGAGATGGATTTAATTTCGACTCGAAGGATTATGCTCCAAGGACTTGTGTTCCTGCAAGTTCCCATAGGGAATGCGAATCGCTCACAGCCGAGCGATGAGAAGTTTCTTAAGAAACTGTGAATGCAGACAATGCACTGTCGATATGCACCCTTCCTCTGTGCCCCACTTGCACAGGTGCCATTCACAAAACCCTGAAAGGATCCTTCGCAACACAAACACCCAGACACCCAGTATCTTCCTTCATTCTCCGCAGATGAGAGTTATACTCGTAAAATTGGCTCAGAAGTAAGTAAGCGCTCGCCTCTTCAATTGATAATTGGTAATTCCCAACATTAAGGTTATTGTTGTGGCTGTTGAATGCAGGAGAGGAACAAAGGATCAAGGATTTTTATCAAGATTTCGGAGATGGCGCACAATGGACATGGTATTTGCGGTCGCTATGCCATCCAACTGCTACCTTTCACGTGCTCTCATCGTCCTCTTTCTCCCTCGTCCGTCTCCTAGGATTGGAATCGAATTAATTTAATAATTACAACGCAATCATCCTGACGTAAGTGGTCTAAATAGATGAATCAAGGATGCCATTGTGTCTCGGAGTTTTGTTGTGGGAATCGAGAATGAATGGAATTTGAATGGCACTGCCGAGCAATGAAAATGTGGGCGTACCAGTTTTGGGTTATTTTTCACGCTCGAATGGCACGGGTTTGGGGAGATCGCATCGCATGTCGATATTCGTAATCACAGTTAGATGTGAATTATTCCAATTAGTAAGGGATTTTGATATGAGTTCCGTCCAAACAACGGTCTCCGTTGGGGGCAATGCTATGCGATGAATTGATTATTTGCCGGTGCAACATTAAAGCAGTGATTTGGTTTGTCTATTTTACCCTGTTTTTGATAGACCTCAAGATTCTATAAACTGACCGCAGAAGAAGGCACTATTGATATCGCCAATGAACATAGGGCTCTGTCTACGAAACATCAGACAAACATCAGACCCCTGAGAGAAGGAGTGTTTTGAAGATAAACTGCATGATGAAAACTTTGGAAAACAAATCTCTTAAAACACGTCTTAAATGGTGTCGCAGGGTAATCCAATCGGTGCTCCGGATGTGTTGGGCTTATAACTTATTTATTCGTGCGGTTTGCTAAGAGATGGCGTAACTTGTATTATTCCATTGGAATATGCGTTGGAAAGCTACTGTCATTGTACGTCATTTCAGTATATGTCATTCAATTGAAGCGTGGACAACAATCATTTTTTTCACTCAAATATGTCGAACTTTGTGCCTGAAAAAGTGTTTTTGCGGGGAGTTCTTCTTCATTACTTTAATATGAAGGAAACTGCATCCGAAAGTCATCGTATTTTGGTAAAAGTTTACGGTGAACATGCGCTAGCTGAGCAAACGTGACAAAAGTGGTTTGCACGATTGAAAAGTGGTGCCTTTGACTTGGAAAACGATGAACGTCCTGTGCAGCCAAACAAGTTTGAAGATGAAGAACTGGAAGCATTGCTCTATGAAGATTGTTGCCAAACACAAGAAGAGCTCGAGCTTTGGGTGTCGCTCAAGCAGCCATTTCAAAACGTTTAACGGCAGCTGGATATGTTCAAAAGCATGGCGCGAAGGGAATGCTCTGTATTTGGTGGGATCAGAAGGGTGTGCTGTATTATGAGCTGCTAAAACCGGGTGAACCCATCCATGGACAATGCTACCGAACACAATTAATCCCTTTGAAGAGAGCAGTAGCCGAAAAACGCCCAGAATATGCGACCAGACACGAGGCAATCATTTTCCATCATGACAACGCTCGGTACCACCGTCATCAATCCTTGATCGTTCATAAACGTCAGAAATTTCTGTGAATCAAATGGTTCGAAATTCGTACGTAAGCTTCCTTTCGGAACCATAAAATGAATTGCTCTGCACTCAACCAATTGTCAAATTTTACATTTCCCCTTACACCCAGCCGCATCTGAGGACAAACTGAAGAACTACAAACGCATTCGAATTCAATACTTAGTCCTTAGGAAACAAGAATTAAAAACATAAGACGTCCTCATCCTCACACCTAAACGATGGTAAGCCTTCGAAGTGAACGCTCTCTTCAATGCAATTCAGGCAAACAACGGCAGAAAGAAAAAAGAACAATCATCGGTATTGTGTGCGGTGGTTGAGGTGGTTAAGGTGAGAATAAATGCAAAAATTATTTGAATTTCGAGCCACGGAGGTGATTTCTTATTTCGGATGAGTGCGTTCAGCACAGCCACTCGCTCATCGTCACCGTGCCTCCATGCATATCGTTGGCGTGCACCGTTCAATGGCTAAGTGAGTGTTGAATGTGCGCTCTGAATGCACTCACTTCTTCTCAACTTATTATAATGCATCGCGAGGACTTTATAAGCCTTTTTGACTATCCAAGTTGAGTATTTGCTTTGTGCACGCCTACGTCGTCTCTCGCTCTGGCCCCAGCGGTGTGCTTGAGTCCCCCGCTTTCAAATTCGCTCGTTCTCCTTACAACTGCTCTGTGCCGCCTCTTTGAACCTTTTCGGCTTATGTCCTTGTTGGTTAAAAGGTGCATAATATATTGTGTTGAGGAAGGCGTGAAACAAAAAAGGAGACGCGGGAGGAATAAAGTCCTTATTACCCCCTGTTTCGCAACCCATGGACTGGCGGCAACTACCTTGTCGCACATTGTCCTTAAAAAAAAAAAAACCGGATATTGTGTGGAAAGTGAAAGTAAAGTAGCAAGAACAATGCAAGTGGCCTTAAATGGGATTGATATGACTCTGTCGCGTTGCGGATGGTGTGAGTTTGCCAAAATAAGACGCTTGGATCGTAGAAATCACCCCTGCCACGTTCAGGACGACTAGATGTTTGCATGTCACGTCATTTCTGTCACTTTTCAGTACTTTCAAAGCTCATTCAGACATAAAGCAAATTTGTGTAGAAATATATTTTTCTCGAACATCAGCACGTGCTGCCACTTCAGTTTAACTTACACAGCATCGGCTTTGCCAGAAATTTTGATTACTGACTCGCACACGCACACAAATGCATGCATACATATTTATTTATGTTAATGCAAAGCAGAAAATTGAAATGAAATCCATCCACATCATCGGCATATCCTTGCGTCGGGGGGACACAAAATATGACATTTCACCAAGCCAAGCCTCGGAATTGTGAAGTGCTTTTTTTTGCTTTCGATTTGTTGGCGACGGTGGCGTGACGACAACGGTCATTCGGGGCGTTTCGAAAAATTACGAAGGAATTGCTGTTTGCGGAGCGTGCTCACAATGTATGCCGCGCGCTCACACAATGGGGGGTAATTAGTAAAGTCTTTTATTTGTTAAGTGAATACACGTATACGCAGCGTCGCGTATACGCAGCGTCGGGTAAAACAAAGAATTGGAAATGATTCCGATATTTCCGCTCGGCAATTGAAACCATCTGAGCTTGGGCCATTGTTGAGTTTGATTGGCTGTTTAATTGCTCGTCAAAGAGGTTCAGAAGAAGGGTGAGTGTAGAAATACTGAACTTCTTCTAATTGGTCTTGAATACAATCAGGCAAAAGTCTTTGATATAAGTCACTCAAGTCTGAAGGTAGGTGGCTACCAAACCGAAGAACATTTAAGGGGGCTGTAAACAGGAACGTTGAGAATGTACGACGGAAACTACAATTGTGACTTCATCGGAATCAGTAGGTGACAACATTTTCGCAAACTCTGACACTTTATTCGTATGGAGTTTGAAGCGCCACTCGCAGAGAGCAATGGGTTCAAACAGACACCTTATCGCGAATTTCTTGGTCGTAAATTTGTGGATCATGTTGACTCTCTTGTGTATTGCGAATTCAGCTTGACAGTTCGCAAAGAGTGTAATTGATTCGTGGAGAAAAAAAAGTAAAATCCTTAAGAAGAATAAATACAGAAATACAAGCGCAATCTTTGTATGCAAAGTACATATTTTAAAAATTAAATAAAACACCAAGTCCGATTCACTTTATTGTTCTTGCTTCTTTTGCTCACATTTAGAATGTTTTTTAGCTCACAAAAGGGAGTGCCACTACTGAGTGAAATCTAACGGGGAATTGGAATTGAGTTGGACAGAGCACAGTGGTTTGGAAAAGTTTTCTATCGTGTCATTACATTACAGTCAAAACCGTTTAAAACGACATAGGTTAAAACGACCAAATTCTTAGGTCCATTGAAAAATCGTTAACTACGACATCACGACAATCTTCACCTCCTCTCAAAACTACACAAACACCTTTTTCGCCATTTTTTTTTTTTTTTTCAAAAACCACTAGTTGCCCACTTTCGGGATTCTCTGACTTTATCACAAACCTTGTTTTATGAAAATAAAGGAAGTCTCGATGGTAAAAATGTTTATAACGGTTGTTATTGAGAAAATTACGTTGTCTACCCGCTTGCGTAAGTTTCTACGCATATTACACACGGACCTGAACACGATGTCAAATTCATGGATCAACATGAAATTTATTTAAACAGGCTCTGTAAGCACTGTACATCCGTTGGGCCCCTATTGTTGCGCCAACATCCTCTCATAGTTTTAGCTTTCAGCATATAAAATCAATTGTATAGCTTTTTTTTTTTCAACTAAATTCAAATCTAGCATCAAAAGTCACAAAAGTCTTTTCGCAAGTGAACTTCGTGAGTACATATTGTGGACCTAATAATAATAAAAATAGGACTATGTCGAGATCAAGATATCTGACAGATGAAGAAACGGAAGCATTTTTGAATGAAAGTGATGGTGGTGATTCTGGAGACATTGATGGCGAATAGGTACCAGAAGAATATGTTGGTGATGACGATGACTTATGTTCAGACGATATTGATTCTGACATTGAAGAGGAAGCGAATGAAACAAACGAATCAGTGGTTGAATGTGAAAATATGGATCCATTGCTTGTTCCGAAAGACGGTATTGTGTGGCAACCACAATCATTTCAACATCAAAGTGGCAGATTGCGGAATGAAAATGGATTTCTCTTCATCCTGGAATAACGAGATATGCAAAAAGCTCGTGTTGCTGATATCAAAGATGCTTTTTTTACTTTTTTCCCACCACAAATTCAGAATGCGTATTCACAAGTTATTTACGGCAAGGACCAGAAACAAATCGATTCAAATATGTTGCGAGCATATATTGGTCTTTTTTTACAATTTGCGCGCTCACAATGGATTGTTAAAAAATGTTAATACCCTTAAGTATCCCGGTTCAAGACACAGCACGGGCCGGGAGAGCAGGTATCTGTGCACATTGGTTTTTATTCTGGGGGAAATATTGGGCTGGGAAGAGCACTCCATATTCGTGTCGTGCGGCTAATGAACGAGATTATAAATTTAACTGTGCGTCCGAAAGTAGGCTTAATGGTAAACTGATGAGCATTCCTGGCGAAACGGGTATTGCTGGTGAATTCATAGAGAGGAGGAATGCAGTTGGCAAGCTCACTTGAGCATAGTTTGTCTAAAATACCGATAAACTACGGCTCGAGACGAGACGGTACGTCGATGTTCGAGCGAGTCTAGTGACTCTGCAAAATTGTTGTCTCCCATAAGTTTTATCCCTCGGTTTTGGATTATATCTAGTAGGTGCAGGGGCACCAGACCAGATATCAGAGTTGTACTCAAGTTTGGGGCCTGTGTACGCCTTAAAAATTAAAGCCAAATCAGAAGGGTGAAGTATTTCTTGCATCGATTGAGGAAACCTAAACATTTCGCAGCATTTTTGGCGACCTCAAACATGTGATCGTTCCAACTAAGTTTTGTGTTGATACACATACCAAGTATGTAAAGCTTCCCGGCTTCATCGACACAGGCGTCATTCATGGATAATGGCTGACTAACAAGGCTTCGCTTAAGTGACAACAGACAGCATTGAATTCCACTCGATTGTTCTTTCCCCAGTTAGTTATGCTGTCAAGATCGGAATTCAATGTGCTTACGTCTACGACCGAAGGGCGGGGTCGTGAGTCTTGGAACGAATATGAAAAGCTGAGGGTGCTGTCATCAGCGAAGGAATGAATTGGATTAGAAGTAGCAGACAAGAGATCATTTATAAAAAGGAGAAAGAGTGTCGGAGACAGAACAGAACCTTAGGGAACACCAGCATTTATTTGGTGGATATCAGACTTGAACCCATCCAAAACAACTTGAATTGAACGGTTCGAAAGGTAATTTCTAATCAATTGAATAAGAGATTCATCGACACCATAGGCACGCATTTTCCACAACAGAGCTTGATGCCAAACTCTGTTAAATGCCTTAGAAATACCAAGCGCAACGATCTTGCTTTCGCCTGCATTGTGCAAAGATTGGGTCCACTTTTCGGTGGTGTTTTGATTTTAGCTGGTATTTATAGGTAAGTCGTCATTGCACTCTATTTCATTTCAAATGATTTTTTAGAGCGAAAAACTATATAAAGAGGTCGTCCTGTGTTCAAAGCAATAAGAAGACGAGAAGACGTGGAAGACAGAATCTTCGGAATCAAGACCAAGTCATCGCAGACGTAAGACAGCCTGGTCTTGATGACTTGAAGGAGTGTGTCCAGGACAGTCAACAATGGAAGGCAGTGATATGCTAGGCTCGGACCCTCTGAGTGAGTAAGTAACAATAGACACACGCGCCCAAGCCATTGCCTGTCGTTTACCGATCCATCTACGAACATTTTCAGAGGACCGCCTGGGCCGGGGCTTAGGTATCGCGAGGTCGGTCTGTTCGGGAATTGATCTATGTATGTATGTCAAGGTTATTAGAGTGTCCATAGCGGAGTTCATTCCACATGGCTTTGCTGGCTGCTGTCTTTTTGTGGAAAAGTCTATCGGCGAAAGATTAAGCACAGTTGGCAGTTCTTAGCTCTCCGCTCATTCACACACACGCCATCTGTTGCACCCTTGTCCACCAAATCGCAAATGCACACAGTAGTAAGTGTTGTAGTCCGACCCAGACTTAAATAGGCAGTGGACCATTCGGGGCTGTGTTTAGGCCACATTTGCACCGTATAACTTTTTTTACCAGTTTTTTACAGATGTGGAGGCCTTTTTGACAAGTTCATCGACGTTGGGTTTTCAGCTTAATTTCATGCGAAGAAGGAGACATAACTGCCATTCCATTTTAGAGCAATTCCAGATATTGTGGCGAAATCCAAGTTGGGGATATTCCTATTCCCTGGTAAAGAGAACTAACTCTGTTTTCTGTGGATTGACGCCTAGCCCATTTTTCTAGTTTGAATTGACCAACTGCAAAATATCGCTGTTCGTGGATGCATAACAAGCAACATCCCACTAGTCGCAATTTGACTTTTTGAGGCCGCAACGCTCCAAGAGACTATGAAATGACATCGGCGACCATTTTATATAAAACATATTTCTTTTGCGAAGTACGTCGATTTCGGACAACTGCGCCTTTTTTTCACACCGAGACACATTTTTGTGCGACTTTTTCAAATTTTTCAGCCGCAACACTGATCCCATCCAGTGCCAGTAGAAGTGCACTCAACGCTACGTTCCACAGGAGAAGGACGAGCACTCCACAATGTGGATCTGGTGAAAAAAGCCACTCTGGACCTTTTGATCTCGAACCTGTTGAGTGCAAGGTTATTGCATTGGGAACGATGTGAATGGCTTCATCAATGTCCACAAATGCTGTAAGGGCAACTCCTGGGAATCGAGGAATTTCCCCCCTGCCGTCTTTAGACGTGGTCAGTTCGGTCGAATCTTTTCTAAATGCTGAACATGGTCGGGCTTCATGGACATGTGATAACAGCAGCTTTTGTAAAATCTTCTATTTTTCCACACAAAAAGAACCTACCTAAAAGAGCAAAATAACAAAGGCTTTTTCTCGTGAGCACATTTTTCTACCGAATGTCAGGCGACAGTAGACGTCGCGTGGGCCGCATCAATGCAATATGATTTCAGATTAGCATCAGCTCCGCCAGAAAGGGTGCAATCTCATAAAAGATTCATTTTTGTTTGTTAAACATCAACTGAATGAAGGCGGTGCGGCGGCAGCATAACTCCGGCCAAAGCAACTGCAATACTCCCCCGAGATGTTGCCTTCGGTCTCAATGCAGGGCCCAAACCCGCTGAGCCATTCGGCGCGGGCGTTGAATAAAAAGCAAAAATTAATTCGTTAATTAAAAACGGCGTTCTTTTTTAACCGTTCAGCATTGTCGGTAGTTACAGAATCAACCAGCCAACCAAAATAAAAAATACACCACCACCAGCCTTTCAGAAGCCGAGACAAAAGCCCCGGCACCGACCTCGACTGAGCGCAGCGAACGAAAGCGGAGCACAAAAGCACTGAGAAGCGGGAAAAAACTTCCTTTCAATGGAAAAAATATACATAATTTAGTATAGTATATCCTTTTTTCATATTTATTTCAATTTAATTTGTACCGCTATTCATCACTTAAATGGAAGAGAAAGTGCACGGCACACCGCCCCCATTGCGGTCTACCGTGCCGGTGACGCTGGGCGTGCATTCTCTGGCTTATTAGTATAAAGCGGCGGGCGCGGCAAATAAAGATGGCACATCCGTGCCCACTGGATCCTCGACTCGTTGGAGCACAGCCAAGGAGGAGTTGCACCATGTCAGAGAAGGCATACCTATCGAGGTACAGCTGCACAGAAATGTGTACGCGAAAAATCGCGATGCGTCTTTATTTGGAAGCCACTCAAGCCATAGACAGCCTGCTGCTGAGAGGACGTTGGCGAAGAAAACGACGGTGATACTGCTGCTGCTGCTGCTGATGAAGATGATGAGGATGATGTGGATGGATGAAGGAGCAGCAACGAGCACGTCAATGAGGTCGTCATTTTCAGTTGCAATTCCATTTACTTGAATGAGCCCTGTGTCCTTTAATTGGTGCATATTAAACAAACAGTTCGTCCTCCTCCCCATTTGCCGAGCACCACCAGCCAGGTTTTCTGCAGCAGGGAGAAAACGCTCAAGGACATTGTTATTGGGGATGTGCGATGAATGCCGGAAAGCGAGGAAGAGGAACGTCCTTTACCTCATTTTGATTTAATTAATTATAAATGGAATTGAGCTTATTTTCTTTTGTCAGGTATGCAGAGAAGTGGTTGACGGTGAATGGATCCATCGCGGCAGAAGGGAAAGAAACGATTATTATTTTTTTTTTTTCTTTCGTGAATTTCACTTTATTGACTTGTAAATGGTTTGGGATTATATGTGCGCGGACTTTTGAAGGCACGGCCCCTTGAGATATGCGAAGGAGGATGGAGAATTCTACAATAAGGATACCTACATCTTTACATATACATGTTTAATTAATTGTTTATGTAATTATATGTGCATGCTCTGCTTCAACATTAAACCAGTCGTCAATAACTATTCAAAATCATAACAACGTGTAGGTGAGGTCAGGGTAGAGTGGCTGACTACCTCATGCTACGTTCCCACCGAACCGAAACCGCGATGTCCGGATGAACTTCTACTGAAACCTCAATAGGCCGTTCCCACCGAGTTTGAAGTGGTTTCACTCTATAAGTGTCCGCCAAAGGAAATGTCACTCGCTCTCAATGTTTAAATGGCTGCCAGAACAGCTGTCTGTTGACAGGAAATAATAGTGTTAGAACACCGGAGAATAGAAAGAGAAATGAACTCCAAAATGACCAAAATAAACTGAACTTTACGCTGTAGACTTGTTCGGTTTGACAACCTGCCATGGATGGGTGACTTCAGGGGGGCTGCAACTAGGTTTCACAGAAACCGCAATGATTTCAGGCCCAATGTATGGCCTGACATGTTCGGAGAAGATTGAAGAAACCTCGCGGAACAAGGTTGTGTCCGTTGTGTTATCACAAGAATGGGTCTATAAACTTTTGTTGCCCGTGCGGTTTTTTTTTTTCTTTTTTTCAAAATTTGAAAGTTTATTTAAGAAAAACATGTACAATAGTATTGCCCATCAGAAGCTATGACTTCTTTCCATCTTTCTGGCAATTTGTGGATCCTATCCCAAATAACTGAACTGCGCCGGCTTGGCAGCCAAGCATGAAGCAAGCCAATTTTTAATATTCTGCTCTGATGTGAACCGTATTTCAGTGAGGGCGTTCTGCATCGACCGGAACAAATGGTAGTCAGAAGGGGCAAGGTCTGGGCTATAAGGCGTATGGGGTAAAACTTCCCATCCACTGTTAGCCAAATAGTTCATAACCGGAATAGCCAAGCGTTGTCAAAATGGAAATTTATTGCCTCGTGTCTGGTCGCATATTCCGGGCGTTTTTCGGCTACTGCTCTCTTCAAAGGGATTAATTGTGTTCAGTAGCGTTGTCCATTGATGGTTTTACCCGGTTTTAGCAGCTCATAATACAGCACACCCGTCTGATCCCATCAAATATAGAGCATTATCTTCTCGCCGTGGATATTCGGCTTTGCCGTTAATTTGGCTGGTTGGCCAAGCCAAAATTACCACTTTTGGCACGTTCGCTCAGCTAGCGCATGTCCACCATAAACATCTACCAAAATAAGATGATTTTCGGCAGTAGTTTTCTTCATATTAAAGTAAACTCCCCGCAAAAACACCTTTTCAGGCACAAAGTTCGACATATTTGAGTGAAAACCAATTATTGTTGTTTACTCTTCAAATGAATGACATATACTGAAAACGACGTACAATGACACTAGCTTTCCAACGCATATTCTAATGGAAGAATACAAGTTGCGCCATCTCTTAGCAAACCGCATGAAATAGACCCAATAGTTCTGTCAAGCCGTAGAAATATGGGGGGTCCAAGTGACTACATCTGGGTTTAGTCATGAAGCAGGAGCAAAGCCATCATATGTTACTTCACTCACTCCGCAATGTGTTGATTTTGTTTAAAGTTTGATACATCCATCCATTATGTGAAAGTATCTCGATGAGGTAGACACTTACAGAGGAGATGACATCGAACTTCCGTCCTGGCAGAGGTACATCTGTCTTCTAGCTCCTTCACAGTGGGGGAGTTGAGGGTCCGTCATCTCCTTTTTGCAGTGGACTATATCCTCCCACACGGAACTCCAGCGAGCACACGATGTGGCCGTATGTGCTGATGCTGGGAGGAAGGTTAACGTGGACTTGGTAATTTCCAGATTTCCAGAACTCTTCATGTTAGACGAGTCCATTGAAGCAGGTGAAGAAGTTTTAGTATCTCGAATCCTCACTTCACGAGTGATGAGAGGATGGCACGATGCCGAGCTTGCAAACATCAGAAATCCGGAAGGCCGAGCGTGGTGTCAAATCCAAACAGCAGTTCCAACTCTCACCTATGGTCATGGAATTTAGGTAATGACAGACTACGTTCGCGAATAAAGGCTGCCGCAATGAGATCTCTAACTGACCGCGATGGGGTAAGAAACGCGAGGAACTGCTGGGAAAGGAAGAAAACAAAGCCAGCGTCCAGTTTCATAGACGGATGAAATTGAAAATCGCAACAGAGTCAACCCTGTTGGATTTGGGCCGACATTCGAATACGATTGTGCTGATAGCGGCATCACCGGTCCCTATTTCTATCGAAATGATCATTGACGGTCTTAAGGTATCGCCAGGGCTAGACAACTTTAATATATCCGAGCTGTAAACGACACAACGCTTGATGTTGTAAAAAAGAAAACTGACGACTGTCATTTCCGACAGCCGCGATCATGCGGCGTGACTTGCCACTCGATTATTCTATGTAAAGTCCTTAATCTACACTAACAAGCCAACAACTTAAGGCGAGTCGACCCCAACATTCACATATTCGACCGAGTCATAACAAATTTAACCGCCCGGCATTGCCATCGAAATTGAGACCGCCATTTGAATGATGTTCTATTCCATGCTTAATGACATGAATTTAACTTCAAACTAAAAATGTTTAATCACATTTAAATTATCTTAACTGGTCACACGGTAGGTTCTGTGGACATTTTCTGAAAAAGGACTCAACTTTTGTCATAAAAGAACACATTTTCTTTCATTTTAGCGAAAATGTGTTATTTCGGGGACCGCATCACGTGTACAACACTTTAAACGACAACCATAATAGTTTAGGTACGCAGGGTATTGTGCACAGCACAGATGAGTCATAGTCAACACACTCAGTTTAAACTGGGCAACCCCTTCAACGAATAATCGATCACCGCACGATACAAGGTATCAATTAATGCGAACCGACGACTCACCTTTTCCCGCCGACCAATAACAAATTAAAGTGCGTCTCATCGACAAAGCTATCGCGCCGCACAATTTTTCATAATTATTGGTTCGCTTGATGTGTTGCTGCCCTCTTTTCAACGTCAATTGTACTTTAATATGTAAACAAACCACCCCCGGTCAAACCACACCATCAGTAGCATCGCCACCCCGACAGAACCCACCGAAGAGGGTGTCAAATTTAGTTTTCGCCTCACTCTATTAAAATCCATTCAGTCAACACATGCACATAGCAAATAATCCCGTCGGTTGTCAAAAGCGAATAGCTGCCTTTCGCCTTTCACACCCTCACACGAGAGTAGTACATTTAAACACAAGGGTACACCGCTCAATACAACCGGCAAACAGCAGCAGCAGCAGCAGCAACAATAATTGGCGAAAGGAAGAAGGGAATTTATTGGCTGCAAGCTGTCACCGCCTGTTATGATTAAATCTGACATGCCATTGTCCTCCAATTACACGCGTCATATACACTGCTGCATACCCACCACACCGCCACCAAGTCCATGTCCCCGGATTCATTCGTGTCCTTGTGGGTGAAGGGCGATGGTGTGTGCTCACTGAAGGATGATGTCAATTGTTCACACACAGACCCTGCTTTGCTGCTGAGCATATTTGACAGATCTTAGAGATGAATTTCATATTTTGTCAAATACCGACGACGACGCATTAAGCACCTCGCCGCGTGTCCTTAAGCAAACTTGACATTCGATCAATGCGGCGTGCGTAGACGTCTGCGGCACAACGTTAATCAACGTTAATTACAAAATGTTTCGAATGTCAAAGGAAGGTCTGACCAACGCAACCCCCGCCCGGTCCTACTTCGACTGACACAAATCCACACGCTGTCCAAAATCTCGCACCACCATCGCCGACCGACCGCTCAACAATCACATAAAAGCGGGCCAAACTGTTAACAAATTCCACTCGACGCCCACCCTTCTTGGGACCACCAAAACAGCGGAGGAAAAGAATTCATAGGCAAGCACTCCAGAGACTCAAGTGCGGAGTATACAAACAAATTTTCTAAAATGCTCTCAATTTTAAGTTTTTTCGCTCTTGTTTAATCCTTTTTCGCATTTTACTCGCTCTCTTCATCTCTCGTGTTACATGGGAGCTGGAAAAACAAAATATTGTAATCGGCTCCTCCTCGACGGCACACTTGAAATTCACTTTCCCTATCTGCGCGAGGTGCATCCATCGTGGACTGCGAACGTCCGGTCCGGTCTGTCCCGAGGTTGTGTGACCTCCTAAGCTGCAGTCAGAAGAAAACAAAACAGAAATGCAGCCTGCCTCGCGTGGATGGGTTCCTCAATAGAAATTGCCTTTTGAATTTTAATTTTTTGCACAGTCAAGCGGGCAGCCTTTAGCGAGGTTTTTTC
This sequence comes from Eristalis tenax, assembly GCA_905231855.2. NCBI lineage: Eukaryota > Metazoa > Arthropoda > Insecta > Diptera > Syrphidae > Eristalis > Eristalis tenax. The sequence goes on along the minus strand of HG993124.1, from coordinate 38,465,503 downwards.
CGCGTGTCTAGTGGATGCCGATGGGGGTGAGTGGTGCGAAAGTTTTGTGTTCCAGTAGTGAACCGTCTTAAATGCATTTATCCCCAATGAAGGAGGATGGCATTGAGTGGAGTGAATTGTGAGAATGAGTGAGCAGGCGACGGACATAAGACTTGTACCGACTGTGGAGGTGGAGGTCATGCGTGGATCCATAGACCAGCGATGGCGTTTTTATTGGGCTGACTTGTGATTGGAGAGTACTCTCTTTCCCCCACGAACATACCGACCAGGAGAGGGGCACAGTTCCAAGATGGCATCGAGTTCAGCTTATCGACGCCATATATACGAGTCCCCTTGATTAACGCAGTTCCCTCACGATAAATACTTTCCAAAGAATTCACGCCAACATACCATATTTATTTGAAAACAAAAGATACGCAAGCACCAATTAATCATTTGGATTAGTGATCACCTTCAGCCCACCGAACTTCTTTGTAATTTTGATGAAATCGTCCATGGTCACAGAATTGTCGTTGTCAGTGTCTGCCTCCTTGATCATCTCGCGCAGTTCCTCATCGTTGATGGTTTCCCCAAGCTCAACGGCGACATGCTTCAGATCTGCGAATCGAATTCTCTCACAGCCCCTGGCGTCAATCAAACGAAACGCCTTCAAAATGTCCGGCTTGGTGTCCTTCTCGGACATTTTCATTGCCATCAAATGAAGGAAGTCATCGAAGGAGATTTTACCTTTGCCGTCTTTGTCAATGCCAGCAATCATGCGACGCATCTCTTCCATTTTCGGCTCAAAGCCGAGGGCTCGTACCGCAACGCGAAGTTCCTCGATTCGTATCCATCCGGTTCCATTGGTATCGAAGGAGTCGAATGCGATCTTCATGTCCGACTTCTGCGTGGTGGTCAATTCGTGCCGAGGACCGACTTTCTTCCTACCTTTCGGTATAAAATTCAACGATTTCCGAGACGATACAATTGAAACAGAATCTTGTAATGCCCCGGACATTGCAAAATTGTATTCCTTTGGGACTTGTTGCGGTTTCGAAGGATATGTAAATTTTAATAAAATCAAAAACGAAGCAATGGGGACTGTGTTTCGAAAATGTTTTAGGAAAAAGTAGATACATTCTCCCGTCTGCGAGAATTAACAATTTGTTGAATTCTCCATTGCAGGGTCTGTTATTTTTCCGATTAATGCCCGTGCAGATCGTCTACACTGTGTGTGGCTCGAGGGTGTCTGCACAGACTTGAGGTTTGGATCGACAAGACGCAAAAATTTCGCTGGGATATTCAGCAGAGTACCATGTCAACTATTAGAGAGATAATCAACGTCACAGCTAATTGTGCCCTCGTCCACGGACTTCTTGACAGTTAAACATAACAGTGCGTAAACAGAATTCTCTGATTGGACCTTTTGGTCCGAGCAAGCAGTATACAAAACGACGTCAAACAATGTTAAGGGGCGAGAGAGTTTGAAGGCTATTTACCAATTGATTTCTGGCGGTACGATCCACAGCTGGCAAATGCTTAAGCTTATGTTGGCGAACCAGTCTGCACTTAACCCGCGAAACAAAAGCGGACACATTTATCCTGCAACAAGCCTTTCGACAGATAGAGAATAATTTCCTTGTTTCGATTTACATTAGAGCTATTCCAATACTTTTTTCACAAAATTGGGATGTTTTTCAATTTTAAGGAGTGGGGGCAAAAATCTCTGAGTCTCAAGAACGTACGGGAACGCAGTTATATCAACTGTGTAATATATGTCATTTATGAAATGTGTGTCTTCATTTGAAAAATACCTCCGAAACCGGGACCGCCGTCTAAAAGAGGAGATAATTCTCGTGAATAATTCTCTCTTCAAGCAGTTCAAGCCTTGCAAACCATACGACTTGAATTCATTCCTTCGCTTAAAACCACAAAATTTCCCAGGCACGTGTGTCGTTATTTTGACTGTATGACAAACAGAATTTAATAATATCCATCGTCCGCCTTTCGTAAAGGATGTCTTTTTTGGCGTCGGATGACTTTCTAAATTGTCAATATTGTTTCTCTTAATCTAATAATCCCCACATTCTCGGTTTCAAAAAATCTATTTTTTTTTTAATTTAGTTCGAACCCATATTCAAGAATGTTCCTTTAAAATTTCAAGTGACACTTTCAAAAACCCTCGAAGATATGCAAACACATTTCCCAACTGAACTGTCAGTGTCAGTCAATAAAAGTCAACCATTTTCTTTTCTTTTCTGTTTTTTGAGAAAAGAACAGAGAAAGAGCATTTGTAAGTATGTTAAAAAGTTAAAATGGTGGCATCTCAGCCGATTTATAGTGGAAGCATCAGGCGACGGCGAGAGCACTCTTGCAGCATGGGCCACATCGCAGGTACCTAGCTCTCATTAGTGCCTCCCTCATAGTGCACCTTCATGGGTTCCCCTTCGGCATATTTTCTGAAACATCTGCTTCTAGTCCCCCCTACTAACCGAAATAAAGAATAGGAAAGAGAAAACAGCCACGTGAGTTTAAAGCTTCTCAAAACTTTAAACGCGTTTTTTCTCGAAACAGTGTTTTTACGACTGGCGCATGGGGTTACTCTGAAACTATTAACCCAATCGGTTCCAAATTTTAATACGTCGTTCTATACATATATAGCTATGGTATGAACAAGTGAAGATCGGTGAAGATCTTCTTTACTTTTTAACTTGATTTGTGGCTGAAAAAAAGGCGATTTTCAAAAAAAAATGTCAAAAGACCGCCATTTTGCGAAATTAATAGTCCTAGTTCATACCAGAGCCAAACATGTATTTTTGGTTTCAGATGTGTTTCCAGAAATCACATGCGCCGCCGAAAAGAAGGACTTTTGTTTGATCACAAAAAACAACAACAAAAAAAATGATGTAAATTTGTTTTCTTCTTTTTTAAGTCTTCAAATATAAATGTACGGAAAGTTACAAGCCTAAACAATAATTTTCGTTCATTTACAAGCACATTGGAAATCGTCAAAATTATAAATCGAGAATGGGAGGGTCTCCTTAAACGTGATTTGACAATTTTTGTTTGTTTTGAGGTGAGTTTGGTTTGGCAACCCTGCACAAATAGACGCAGGCCGCACCAACGTTTACGAATTGTTCAAATTTATTTTGACACTTGGAAGCCAACATTCGGCGCGTTATTACCGCATCCTGATTTACTGCAAATTTTACGTGACGGTGCAAATTTTTTTGTGACGACCACATTCGCGAAATCGTATTGAAACATTAATGTCAAATAAATACAACTTCGTGGATAGTAAAATTATTCTTCTGTATTTTATTTCAATTCAAAGTCATGCGCCTAATAAAAGCAGCCTTGACTAAATGTATGAATAAGTCGTTATTTGGCAGCTCCGCCAAGTTCAAGTTTTCTGTATACTCAAAGTAGGTATTTCTCGAGCATTTTGCCTAGCATGGACAAATGAAATTTATGCTGTTACACTAATATTGATCACGCGAGTTACATGTAGTAACATGAGACCGACATCCTCAACAACTCGCAACGAGTTGAACAGAGTTCATTCCTCAACAATTGAAATGTCTTCGTCAGCAACACCTGGCGACGAGGTGAACATAGTTCATTCTCCAATATTTGCCGATGTTGCACCGCAAGCAGAAAGCGGGAATAAAAGAGAATCGCCGAGGTCACCAAGGCGTTCTTTGATTGGAATATTTTGAAGCGTAAAGTTGACGATAAAGTATTCATACAACAAAATACCAAACAGTGTTTTTATTGAAATCAGTAAAGATACTAAACTCGTGCAGCGTAAAGGACTTGAATAACTGAAGCAGAAGGTTCTTTCGTAAATTAAACATACTCAGGTATGTCACGTATGACGTAGAAAAAAAAACATTCAGTAATCCACAAGAAAGGATACACGTCCAGTGGCGAGTGTTATGACCTCTCGTATTCCTCACATAGAAGAAAAATAGCACATGAAACAGGATTGGTTGTATAGAAGCTAGACCCAGGTCCAAGGTGGACTGGAGTAACTACAATTTAAAATTCGTCCTTCGTTAGGAAGAGGGAAGAACAACTGATTATTTATTACGCGATACACGATCTACCCCACTTTGTGTGAACATTTGAAACCTGTGGTCAACAATTTGAAAGATGATAAGGGCCACTGTCCTTTCAGAAGGTCACGACTTTCACGCCACGGCAGATCCTAGAAATGACTGGAGAAATGAGATACACCGCTATGTCCAATTTTGACTTTCCTGTCAAACTCGTGATGAATCTGGCTGCATTATCAAGACGGGCTTATATTAGAATTCAGTAATTTTTCAAGGCCTTAATCATCCCAGTTCGGCTCTCTGAAACTTAGAACCATATCGAAAGCACGTGGAGGAGGTCATTTGCCTTTTCGAGTTAAGATGTGCACGCAATCTTTGCAATCGTTGGTCGTCTTAGCGGTGATGGGCATTGAAATCCCGATCTGCAACTGCTGAATAGCAACATGATCGCGGATCAACTGGCAACGTTCGCATTAACAAACTTCGACTCTATGCCAGTGCATAAGATCCATCAGCCTCAATTCCAGAAACAAGGAGAAGACCGGGATGTCTGAGAAGTCTGGTTGGTTGAGACCCAGATCCTTGTAGTCATACACGCTCCAAGCTTACATAAAATTAGCCAAGTCTTATTTCCATTCCGGCCGACAAACATCACAATTGACAATCAACCGGACAAATTTGATGACAATTCAACTCAAACTCATTCACATTAAAAAGAAAAAAATGCAGACAAGCACATTTCAATTCTCTAAGAAAACATCCCTATCAGGGTCACCTTTGTGTAGCCCATTCCTTGGTGGCAATTATTATTTCCCCATTGACAAAGGAAGAAGGCCCGAATCCAAGCGCACACAATGCCCGTCCACTTTGCTGAGTTGTGGGATACCCCGTTTCGTGATAATTTTCCGGTTTTACATGGCATCTCTGCGAAATCGAGCACTTGAGCACGTACAGTTGTGGCAATTATGCGAACTCGTAGGTGTTCCATCCAAGTGCAATTTATCCGCCAAGTTACACCGCCCCGCAGAGGTATGCCTTATGTCGTCTGCCAGCACAAACATCGCCATTCGGTGGCGCATTAATAATCATCGTGACTTACGTCCTTTTTTGTTTGCTTGCCTCCTGCGACAACCAGTACGACCGCGCCCAAGTAGAGTCCTGGACCAAAGCGGGGTGCAGTGGGTACACGAAAGATCATTGATACGAATTTAGAAATTCATCGATTGATGTAATTACGACAATTTGTCATTTCTCACACACACGCACACAGGAAGTGTGGAAACATCAAAATCGATGGGAATTTGAATGGCTCTGCGTGTCCTGGTAGTCCATTTGTCAATGACTCCTGACGGCGACTGGTGGGGGCCGATAGCGAATGTGAAGTGATGAAAGCCAAACCCCAATGGGAAGTTCGTCCTCGAGTGTGTCGACTGGCGCTGGTGCCTGTCAGGGGTGGCGCTGGTAAACAATGGGATTCGTTACGAAGTTGAGGGTTGTGTACGTGAAGTGTCTCTACGCCATTCTTCGCAAATGGGTTGGTTTATGAAATTTTCGGGGGTGGATTGTTGTTCAGAAATGTCGACGTTCAACGTCGGGATTTGAATGAATTGAAATCGGTCCTGTTGCAGAGGTTTTATTTGTCAAGCGGCAGCAGCCGTCGATAGCTTGCAAACTGCTATTGAATCATGTTTGCTTTGTTCGGACAGCAAAGGGGAATCATGGTTTGATTTTTGAATTTCAGAATATGATACCTCTTGCTTTAGTGAATTATGGATTCAGATTTTTTTTTTCTTTCTGTCAGTACTGAAAGTGAACTTAGACCTAGGTTTGGAAGTAACTACTTGAGTTGGGCGTGGCATTGTTTTATGCAGACACCGTTTGGATATTTTCCGATCGAGTCTCCCAGGAACTCTCTCTAAGCTCGACGTCGTCTGCGCATACAATCGAAGAAGCGTTGTCAAGAAGTCATCAGAGAAGCTGCCACTGATGTGCCGCAACGAGTGCAGGCAGACACGTGCAGCGAGGATGGATGCCTACAGAGCAACTAACACGAGAGCTGTTTGCGAACTTTGCGAGTCAAAGGGAGACCCGACTTCTTGGGGGGAAAGGACGAAAATGGACAACTTGTGGTATCGCAGTTGATACAGACAGAGACTTCTGTAGACTGTTAAAGGGCAATGGGCAGCCAAAATGTTCCACTCAACCTGGACGATGATAGACGAGAATTCCGTCCTCCCGACCTAGACGAGGTCAATATAGCAATGTGAAGACCGAAGTCTAAGAAAGCTGCGGCAGCGGATGGTCTGTCCACCGAAATCTATAAATCAGCTGGAGATGATCTGGTAGGGCGCATGCCAGTTCATCTATAAGATATGATCGGAGGAAAGCATGACGAGTGGAATCTAATTATCGTTTGCCCGACCCACAAGAAAGGATACCCAACTACAAAGGGACAAGGGTCCCCAACATCGCGTACGTCATCTACAACTAAGCAAGTTAACATTATTTGACCCCATGATCACCCCTGTCCTGCTCTATGGCTTAGACAGTCACAAGAAGCCCTTAGTCTTTTCGAGAGAAAAGCTCTGTGTTCGATGTTTCCTCCTATTCGCGTTGACCGCAATTGGAGGAGAATATACAACCTCGAATTGTACAGCAACATGAGCCTAACCAGGCGTCTACTGATCCAACTACTAAGGTGGCTGCGACATGTAGATCGTAGGGACAACTCAGCTCAGCTGTGGGGCAATGCAACAGAGGACGCCCACGTCTAAGGTGGAGCACACCGATGAAGAAGGACAACCGAATTGGGATGCCAAACTGGAGACAGCTAACTAGTTGGAGAGCCCTTTTGGTTAAGGCCAGGTCCATCCCGGACTGTATAGACATCTAAAGAAGTGGTGGCCACTCCCCATGCCACTTCCATGTAACATTTCTAACAACGCCTCTTTGTTCAGGCTAAAGGCATGGTTACATCAAATATGGGAAGGCATCCGTAACGAAAATTTAGCCCTAACGACACATTGTTTAATGTTTTTGGAAATCCTCTACTCTTTCGGACGATTGTCGAGTAACGCAACTGCAAGGTTGGTTCCTTCTAAGGCTAAATAAGGCACAGATTCGATGTGTGCGTCGGGTCCCGGGGGCGGACATGGTTTGCGGGTTATGTGCACAGAAAGATTTCATCACATTTCCGTCGAAAGCGTCACTTAAAACACTATACCATAAAAGGAAACACGCACTCAAAGATGGTGATGATAAAGCGAAAATTGTAAATCGAATTTCAACTGAATGCGATCATACCCCAAGTCAGGCGTTCACGAATGGCAGTGTTGAATAGGAGGATCAAGAACCCAGACCAAGCCCGCATTCACTATGCAAACGTGTGGATATTGAAAACGTATTCCAATTAAGTCAGCCCTCATGAGTCATGCAGCATATGTAGCATTATGCGAACTCGAATACCTTTGCGAATTTCATTAGTGACTAAAATTACACGTCCTCTTCTGGTTGCTTTTAATTAATAACTTTATTCAAGAGTAATGTATAATTTGTCATTAGTCCAGTATGTGCATGTGTGTACAAATTAAATGGAAATCTACCACTGAATACCGTTAAGTGGATGGTGACATCTTTGCCAAGCATCATCTACGTGCTCTTTCATTAATCAGCATATCTATTCGACGGAGGAAGGCAAAAAATAAAGTAGGGAAAAAATAACAACTGCATACGAAGGAATAAGGTGGCAGCATCGTGTGAAAGGAGGAGGGGTGAAATAAGAACACACCCACACACGGGTATGCACCCACTTAACATATCAACTCTGAAAGTACAAAGTATAATATCGCAATTTTCTTCCAGCTCACTGGGAGCTAAATTTATCCCACTAGGACTGACGGCACATATATCCTATGTGAGGTTGTAGGCTGTGTGTGGTTTGGGTCTCTATGATCACCGCATTCCGCCGCGTCAGGTCGACTGAGAAGACAGTAGCAGTACTTGCTAGTACCACTTAATATATGCCCCCAGAGGTTTATCAAAGGTACAGTAGTGGTACAGGATGCCAGCTACAGAATTTTTTTTCTTTAAAACCTTAAGTGCCATGTTTCGCTAATGAGCAGAAATGAGAGTGAAAAAATGCACAGAAAAAAAAAAACATGACGGAATACTCAAAGCCATCTACTTCTCCCGCTGCTGGTTCTGCTGATGATGATGGTGGAAGGCCTACGACGACAACGACGATGATGATGATTATGACGACGACAGCACGTTTATCCTACATGGGTTTGCATTTATTTATAAACTTTTCCTTTTGTGTGTTTTAATAATCCCCAATAATTCATGGTAATGTGGAATTTTAACGCATTTTTTTCTGAGATCCTTCCACATTTGGGCTTTCATCAGTCCCCCCATGGCTCGCATGGACGTACCTCTCTGTGCATAGGGGCGTATTTTGAGATTGCTTTAGGGATGCAGTCCCAAAGTTCTTACATGGGGTCTGTGCTGTATGTAGCTCGTTAATGATTTTGAATTTCCCTTTTTTTTTTGTTTTTGAGTCCCGTCGTTGTTGCCGTTGTTGTTACTTTCATTCATTCATTAATCATACTAACAGCAGAAATCGCAAGGAGCGAAAGAAGGAAGGACGCGATGACATGAGTAGTATGGGGAAGCATACCCGGTTGTCACATCCTCCTCGGCTTCGCACAAGTCTGTAGGTGTTATAGTCCATATAATTGTCAGCAACTTGTGTGTGGAAATGAAACAAAGATGGCATGAATGTGTACATCTATTCCGACTTCTTTTTGTTTCATTTCAATCGCTTTGGACGGCCTTAGGGATGACCTCTGCCGCTTCCACTCTGCTCTGCACAGGAACCAGAAAATAATTGTTTCGACACAATGAGTGAAGCTCTTTCTTCGCATTTCTCCGTGAAACTCTTCAGAAATCCTCTTCCTTTGGATCACCCATGCTTGCAAAGTTGCTGATTATAAGGCACTTCCGATTGGGGGTTTTCTTTTCAGTTTGATTGTTAGTGCTTTTGTTATTGTATGACGTTCTCAAAGCCTACACACAATGACGAATTAATTGTCCTTTGTGGGGCAAAAAATAAGTTTATGCGGATGTAGACGTTTCATGCTAGGTTATGCATGGGTTCTCATTAAATGGGTATGTGCCGAGGCGAACAATGGAAGGGAACTGGTATTTATGATATCAAAATTCAATCTTCGAAAGTGCTGTCCTGCAATACGTTGCTACGAATCACAACTGTTTGACATGACGACAGGTCGCAACTATCGAGTGGCTCTTTACTAGCAACATGAATATGTTGCGTAGTCAGAGGTGTGTCGAATAAAACTGAATAAAAAATAGAATTTAAATAAGTGGGCAATTCACCGATTCCACCACGATGTCGTAGCTAGTCCTGAACAAACACTGGACGTGAAAATTTCATTTGACACGGTCTGGATAGAGAGGATTGAATCAGAGAGGATTCCCCTCCAACCTAATTAAAATAGTTTATAGCTTTCTGCATTCTAGAGGTTTCTTTTCTACGTTCAAGTTAAAGACTGCACTAAAGACTAAGGAGCGGAGCACCAAGGCGAGAGTTGTACAAGGGCCAAAACTCGGAGCGATGTTCAACGACATCTACACAGCAGATCAACCACCTCTGATCAATACAGTGATCTGCTGTTTATTCGCATGCAAATTCGCTGACGTATGCCAGCTTAATGCCACCGCAAATCGCCACTCAGAGGGTCGAATCGAGAGAGAATAGAAGTACAATTACTACACAGATTGAGCTCGGTACTCAGGGACTTGATGATACCATTCCGAAACGGGTTCAGATGAGCAGCCAAATAGCGAAGCATCTAGATATAATAGTGTTCCCTAACGATACAGAAATAACAACCGACAAAAAGGGCCAGCATATTGGCTTTACTTAACGGAAAGATTAAAGTACAACAGCCATCCGAAACAGGTGGTTCTTAGGAAGGCAAACCTTCGCATCCAACGCTATCACTTGATGCGTAAGCAAATGCACTAAGTCAAATGAAGAAGCGTATGGTTTGTGGGGAGAAACTCGAAAGTCTCGATAGGGACCGTCAAAAATATGCAGAGCAACAAAATCATGCCTTTGCAGCAGTACATGGTAACACTGTTCAGAAATCAGTTTCTAGACACCAGCAACGAGAAACACACTGCACGGCCAACGCTACTCCCCAACGGCACCGAGGTACATAGCTTCTACCACAGCAGCTACCACAACACCATCATTTCTGTTCAAAATTAAATAGTAAATTGCTCTTTAAGTCGCTATAGACGCTGCTGAGTGAAAAGTGAATACAGAATGGTCGAGATCCGCGTGGCCTACGATGGCTTTAATTAATCGCTCGATGGCCCATGACGTAGTGTTTTCTCGAGATGAGGTTATCACTTGAAATATTGGTATACACCGGCCTCATTGATTGGTCTTCCGTTCTTATTTTGCTGATTATTTTTCTAAAAGCTGCTCCCGAACGATTGATTTTCTATTTTTTTTATACCTTGATGTCACAATTGTGTCCATTGCTACCTTCAACAAAACGGATGAAATGATTCCTCCTTTGATTACGTGATACTACACTTAACGAAAGTTGCCTGGACTTAAAGAACAGGGTGACAAGTTTCACTTCCCTTTCATTTAGTTCGTGAACATACCTCCGCAGTGAGGACAAGATACAACATCTGCAGAGATAAAGTGTAGAACCAGAGTGTAAACCTTACCTACACCTACTTACTTTATTATTTCACATTTGAACATTTTTAACACATTGCCTGGCATTCCTCATCAGCCTGGTCTGAGTTCAAAGATATTCTCTTCTGCCTCTGCTTCTCTGGTTCGTACCTCTTGCACAGTTCCTCCACATGACATTGCCAAGCAACTCTGGTAGCTTTGTACAACAGGTCCAAGTTTAGAGACAGATGTACTTAAGCGTCCTGTGCTAGGACAGGGCTACAAATCGTAAGAAGCTAAGAACGTCAAATAAACTTCGTGTGAAGGGGTGAGAACCGGTGAAGTTGAAGGCCATAACTAGATGTTGCGCAATACAACGCATGAGGGCGTGAATGCGTCAAAAGAAGACCGAGCAAGCGACGAGAATTCCTGCACCGCCATTCAAACTAATTTTTGGCGCAAAAAGTTCAGAGTGCGAAGTTAGGCACACCGTTTGGAATTCGTCCCCCGTATTTGCCATAACAATCATACAAGCAAAAATATATTTGTTTAGTTCGAGCTTACCGTTATAACTATTCGGTGGTGCGATTTGTGCAAAGTTCTGGTTCCTATTGTTGCCACCGGTATAGTTGTTGACCATTCTGTGACCAGCTCCCGACAGCGACGCTTGTGGCATGTTACGAGTGAATCCTAAATAAAAGATGCCATCAAAAACCATTTGTTGGAGGGAACTCAAGATCGCCTGGCTTACCAATCATTGGCCTGTAACCCTCCTCCCTTTCCTCAGGTCCGAGCACATTCGGTGGATCTACTGCATTGGGTAGCCTGACAGAAGGGTAGATAAAGTCAAGGCTCTGCTTTGGATCCCTGTAGCGGACAGTGATGACCTGATTATCTGAGACATCAAGTAAGCCTCGAATCGGAGATTGCAAGTTCCTGAAAGCACACCGAAATTTCAATGTAACGACACCGCCATCAGCTGAGTGCTTACCCTGAGAGTGGAATATTTTCTTCGGCCAACAATATCAGCCCACCCATGCCTTGCATGCTTATCGAAATCTCCTCGTCCGGCGATATGTTATTGTTGTACTGCTTTTTCAACATTTTGTACTGATCATTGCCATCTGCCACGTACAACCGGCTGTCTCCGCATTTGTTGCGTCTCACTGTGGGGAGAAATGGCTGAGATATTACCCAACTGCTAGTGAAAAACAGAGCACTTACCTTCAGCATCTGTTAACATCGAATAGTATGATTTGAGGGCCTTGAAGAGTCTCCGTTCATCCACAAATGGAAGAAGAGCGACCCCTTGCCAGGCGAACTTTTTGCCATTCAAATCGATTTTGAAGTCTTCTGGATAAAAATCAATTATGGGAGAATGCTGGAGGATTAAATTTGAATTAGGTGTATCAAGAGAGATGACCAAGACAGTTTAGGAAGAAGCTTTCCACGGACACTTACCGGATCGGACATAAGTCTGGCCCATGGAGCCGGCACATGAGAACTACTGGCTGCCGGGAAGACACCCATAAGTTGCTCCAGCGGATTGAACTGGGATTAGAAGCAGTTAACTAATGAAGCATTTTGTGCGTTGATTACTTACGGGTTTGGTGCCTTTCTCAAAAGCTGTCGATAAACCACCAATGGTCACGAAGTCCGATGCAAACGGTGCATAGTGGTATGGGAAATACCATTTCCACGATGCGCAACCTTGGTAGTAATACTTCAAGACCCAGCAAAGACCTCGCACGTACTGCAACGCTACAGAGTATCGGAACTCAAGATTATCCGGGCCAACATCAAACTTCGACTCGTAGTAACGATCCTTAAACCCATCCTCCCACAAGCGCACTTCGTCGTGCTTTTGTTCGTCCTCCTCGTCATCATCCAGGCCAGCAACGTCGGCCTTTCGTTTCTGGCCCCGTTGCTGCTGTTGTTGTTGCTGCTGATACTGTTGTGGACGCATGAGAGCGTCCAATCCATCTCTGCCGGTGGCGTTGACATTACGTATCTTTGCAGCCTCTTGCTTATAGTTATCAATCTTTCCTGGCTGTCCACCTCTGCCCAGAGCTGTCGGCGCAAAGGGAGAGTTGTCGAACACTGCAGTGTTACTTTCCATGGCCATGCGCCGCTTCTTTGCTTTCTCGCGAGCCTTGAACTGCTGCTCACGCCTCTGACGTTCCTTAAAGATCTGATCTTCAGCATTCCCCAGATCGTTCATGATCAGCTGGACACGATCGAGATTCACTTCTCCAGAGTCGGTGATGTAGCCACCAGTTTTGTACACACACTTCTTATACAGCTCCACCAACCTGTCCACGGCGCCTTCTCTTATCTCCAAACTTGGCAAGTGTGGTAAGAAATCGTTTCCCACGAAGAAGCACATAAACACCCAATCATCAAGAGCCCGCTCGAAGTCGTACTTAAACGGCAAGCCTGGCATTTGCAGCGTTCTCTTCAAATACTCTCGGAGCACACTCAAGCGGACGAATATGAATTTCACCTCTTGCCCTATGGGTACATCCGGTTTAAAATCAGCGCCCGTGTTGGTGGCATTTAGACCCTCGCACTTGTCCATTTCGTGGCCAAACTGTCCGCACATGTCGCAAGGACGCGGCTTGTTCGGCAGGAACTCTTCTCGGATGATCGTGAAATTCGGCTCATGTGTAGCCAATCCTAACATGATCAAATCGGCGTCAGCTCCACAAAGGACGTGCTGCGTGTTTGGATCGTGGTCGGGCTGAGCACGTTGCTTGCGTATGTAATCCATGATCTTGTGCTCACCCTCACCGGGAACATTGGCGTCGGAGAGGATAACTTTGATATCCTTCCAAGCCGGATTGTTGTTCATTCGTTCGTGGATGTAGTAGGATAAACACTCGCTCAGCCGCTGCATGAAGGGTGTACCCGGTGTAATACAATTGGAATCGAAATGCTCCTCCTTAGGCTTTTCTGGAGGTAAAACGCAACCTGAATGGACAAAATGCTATTATAATGGTCGTTCGTGTAAAGAAAACACCAGTGTGTTGTTTAACTGAAAACTTACCTCTTGCGAGAAGTTCACTTCGCACTCGTTCCATTTCCAAGCGCTTTTCGACTGACTCCTTGGCTGCTCGAAAACGCCTTGAACGCTGTTGGTTCATCTTAGCGCGCGGAGCGACACCATCAATAGCCATATACAGCACTTTACGCGGCCGAACGATGGCAAACAGACGATCAATACAATCAAAGATAGCCACCATCATTTCGTCCTCATTCTTGGGAGGAGGCTTGTCTTCCGGATGTGTACACGGGTGAATAATGCCATTCATATCGAGATACAAATTATCAAATTCTATACCATTCGGATTGGGTTGTGTTGCGTCGTCATAATGATTTCTTCCGTCATCGTCCACAGTCTGCAAAAAAGAAGTGAAAACAAGAATACATAAATGAAGAAAATACACTGTTGTACACATCACTTGGCTGTAAGGTTATGTTTTGTTTTGGACGGAATGCGCACCTTGTTTTCAACACACTCAATTATAACACTTGGATATTTTCGGCTGAGCCATCTGAAGAATGCTGGTACTCCCATTGTTAAGTACTTTATAGAAATTTATATTTTGTCAATTGGTTTTATATTTGTCAAATATGTAACAATAATGTTAAACAATAATTTTTCAAGAAGCCCTCTTTACTCGGCGGTGTAAAGGTGAACTTTAGTGCCTGACAGGTAAATAAGTTTGTAAGCGTTTTGAAAGATGGACGACCAAATGTCAATCGTAACGTAACGTATCTGTCTAAGGGTTACTTGCCACTATGAAGAATATATTAATTTTAGTTTTTTTATAATTTATATTATTCAAAATATATAATATTATATTGACCAAAAATATGAGTGACTTGATAAGGCATATGTTGTGTTCAATATTCGTAGTACGCGGCCTGTGTATGTAAATAATAACGTGTGTTTTCAAATTCAACAGTCTGGCTGTAAAATGTAACTCTTGCCTAAGAGTTCAGAAACGCACATTTCCGCAATCAAATCCCAATGTAAACGGGGGCAAATGTGAAGACCACATTTCGAAATTTGTTTGACAGATATTTCAGCAATCCGTCAACAAAAGTATTAAAAATACTTCAAATTTATGGAATATTTATGTAGTTTACAGAGTAATTTATCATACATTCATTGTGCTAATTATTTTATTCGTGTCGTAGTTCCGAATTTAATTGCGCGTTCTGAATGCGACTCTGAGTAAAAACGGCGCCAAAGGTAAATGCCTGTGTAAACCCTTGTAAATGCACATACACGGTTAATATTCCAGGTCTAGATAACAAGGTTGTGATTGCTTTATTATCTCAATCAGTCAGTTTCATCGTCCACGTCGATTTAAACCTGACTTATCAAATGGCCAGTGTATAATTTCAAAGTAAACGTTATTGATAGCAGGCAGTTTGTCAATATTCCTCTCCCAGGGAACCATGTAGCCTTTGTGTGACAATGGTTTCAGCATTATTCGTTGACACTTGATCTGATTTCAGTTAATAACTGACTCCTTCATGCGATAATTCTGGAGTGTATTATTTTGAATTGATTTGGTGACATTTTTAGACAGAATTTCGCCACAAATCGCCCTCAAATGTAGTATGCTGGTAATTTTCACTTGCACCTCACTTGAATTCTGGAACAAATTCTGTACAACAAATAAATTTATCTACATTTATAAAAGTACTAATTAATGGTATTATAGTAATAAATACGACTTCTTTTATTACCTTTTCCACACAATACGACAGTCAATGAGAAAATCATACAAGAGATACGTTGTAAATGCCTTCAAAAACATACAGAATTAACCGATTCAAAAATATGAAATTACATGTGATAATCTGAAATTTGTTGGCATCAACAGGACCGTGCTATCAGCTCCTTGCTTCAGTCTCAATATTTGTCAAAACAAATTTCTTCAGGCGAGGAATATGGACTATGAAACATCAGAAGAACCTATCGACGAACAGTGGGTCGATAGATCATTGGAAGAGTTGCACGTTGTAAGGTTCAATGGACTGAAATCGAATTCAGATAACTGAATATATTTTCTTTTAGGAAAAGGTTGAAAAAAGAGGTCGGCCATCAGGATACCCTTCGTGGACAAAAGAAGAGACATTTTCACTGATTTCTCTTTTCAAAGAGCACCCATTGCTTTATGACACCACCCATCCAAAATACGCGATACCCATTCATCGAAAAAAAGCCCTATGGGAAATACATGACGATATGCAAATCTACAAGCCGAACGTAACAATACCAGAAATTAGAGCAAAGTTGAAAACGCTCAGATCACAGTACATCAAGGAGAAACGAAAGACAAGCAATAAAAAATATATTCCCAAGTTTTGGTGTTACGATCGTATGAGATTCTTAGACAATCGAGGAAAATTCCTCGAAGACGAACGAGAACCAAAACAAGAACAAAGTTTACCTGGACATAGTCAGCAATTTCAAGTGGGAGAACAACCGGATGATTGTTATGTGGTAGAAAATGAAAATGAGATTTTCGTGAAATCCTACGACGAAAGCGACTCAGATGAAAAACCTGAATCATTTCAATCGGTATAGTTCCAAATCATTTCCATCACAATTGAGGAGTAATAATTTAACAGCATTGCAGGAAGTTACTGAGCAGAGACCTAGAAGTGTTCTTTATAAGAAATGCCTAGGTCTGGTAGAGACCTTATCCACACTAATGAAAGATGGCACGATTTTGGGTGAGTTCGTGATAACTCTTAACTTCATCACTCATTCGTTGTATTTCTAGATCCAATGAAGTCAAAAGCACCGGCTTCTCTTCTAGGACGGATGGTGGAAACCGAGCTGTCAAATTTTCCCGAGCACATATATGACGACGCCAAATGGAAAATCATCAAAGTGCTAGAGGAAGCTTCAAAGAAAAACAAACAACTCAATTCAAGCTGATTGAATGCGTGAAACCGAGAACTACGGTCATAGCTTGGCCATAGCTGAACCCATTTTTGTGATAACACATTGTACAGCTCATAAACAAATTCATGGTTTTCCCGATTTATTTAAAAACAAATGCTGACTACATGCATATTTCTATATGTACACATCATTGAAATGGAATTTTTCAGTACTCCATATATACTTAATTAAATTGTACATTATGTGGACGGAAACATTTACTAGAATTCGTAGCTTAATATTTCTTATTAAATTATCTTATAAATGTTGTTGTAAAAAACATGTCTGGACGGAAATTTACCTACACTGGACAGTGTAACGCTTGCCTTATATCCTATATGAGAGTTTGACACAAATCGCCTCAAAGTGATAGTTCGACTTATACCCTAAATTTAATTGTAAGTTTTATATGGACGGTAAAATTTACTAGTATTCGTCTGCGGCGTCAAAGGAAAGGTCACTTTGCTAGATTTGAAAACCTGACTACTTATTCAATATCGTAAATATTCGTGTTCCAATGAAGACGGTCAAGAATACGATGAGAAAGTCGAAATTCACATTTCGCACCGCTCGATAAGCCCCGTTTCGCGTGATGTCCCAATCGAAGATTTTAATGTAGTTCTCCGATTGGAGCCACGGATTCTCACCATCATCAAAATGCATCGGGCACTGATCACGTTCACGTTCATATTCGATCATATTAATTGCTACGGCAGCTCCCTCCGTATAGTTCCACGACCCGACGTCTTGTTTCAAATTGCAGAATGCTCCAACAGCTATATAAATGACATGATTGGGGAATGAGCAATGGGAGAAAACACAAAAGGCATTGAAAAGTTACCTTGTGACATGAGTACACGATTCAAATCGGCTCTCTGATAGACCCAGCAACGATACTTTGACAAAGGATCCAGTGCATCGTAAGTAATAAGATATGATCTAAGATTTTCTTTCCAAAAGCCAATACATTTCATTCTATAATCGGGATCACCTTTAAAAGAACGCAATTAAACATGGGAAGCGAAGGTGTTTCTAAGACATTACTGTATATATCGACAGGTCGGCCTAAATGATCCACAGAGAGGCAATAGTTTTCATCAATAGCCATTTCCTTTTGATCGGTATCACAGACTGACAAATCTGAAATGTTCTGTTTGCATCGAATGTCTGGCCTAGGACTTAGGGTTACACCTCCAAGAATTCTAGGAGAGAAAAAAAAGGGCACGATGAAAAATGATTCATGTTTTTAAATGTCATACCATACCTAGTTTTGAAGGGGTGTTGTCCACGTTGGGTGAAATTAAATTTACCAGCAACTGGACAGCGGACTGGGACAGGGTTCTTAGCGAGGAACAAATCATATTTCCAAGCCTCTTTATTGGGAAATTGTACCCACGAACAGACCGTACTGAAGTCGTCTTTAATAACCGCCAGTCCCTTGCGATATCGAATCACATTGTGATGTCTGGGCATGAAGTCGAAGCAAACATAATCCTTTTGACACCCATCCACAGTGAGACGTGCCATCATGTACCGATTGCCATTCTTCTGATGGCACACATAAATTGTTCGTCTATATCGAGATTTGTCTGGATAGTAAGTTTCGTTGATGTGGGTTTCACTTATGGTTACATCTGCGTCAATATTTGCAGTATTCACCCATTCTCCACTGAAGTTTTGCGGCAATGTGCACGCAGGCACCACAACCTCCGCCTTTACCGGAGTAAGTTTTAGACGTTCCGGTGAATTCTCGGGCGTTTTAAGTGTATTACATTCAGCCGTTATAGACACACCAATATACAAATCATCATCACGATTTTTCAAGAGGCAACGATACTTCTCGTCTTTTCGACTTTCCTTGGTATTCGCCACTGCGAAGTAATGATTCTTACCAACGAACCAATCTCCTAAACAACTGTACTCAACGGTTCCAGTAAAAGTGCCGTCCATACCTTCGCACTGCTGATATGATATATTGAATTTTTGATTTGTGATGAGAAACTGAGTGCCTGGCGTTTGGCATGATTGAATGCGAGCATCTGGCTTGTTGCACACTCCAGTAAATCGAAAACGATTCTAAAGTGGAAAGTAATTAATAGCAAGTTAATGGTTAACATTATTGAATTAGTAAAAGCTTTACCTGGTATGTAAAGTGCCACACTCCTTCTAGAGACGAACGACAATTAATTGGAACGAAATTTTCGTTAAATAATGTAATCAGCTGCTGGTCTTCCTTTACACCCTTGCACACATTTTCAACTGTTGGTTCAACACCATTCGGAAGTGAAACACAAGGTCCCTCGAATTTTTCAAAAACATTCAATGTTCTTGGGAATGTCTTCACGCAATGGTAGCAATTAGCCTTTCCCTTAAAAACAAATGAGTAATCCGCTTTGTGATGTTTGATGTCTATACAATATCCCCGATTTGACATCGAATTTGCATCGATAATCGTTTGTGTGGGCAAACCAACTTCCCAGGAGAACCAAGATCCACGAAGGATAAGTGGCATTGTACATTGTTCTCCATTTTTCAAGCAATTAACTAATAAAAGAAAAGAAAAACGAGTTAATTTGTGAAATATGTTTTGGGTGTGGCATTGTTGTAGTGGAATGTACCTTTGCTTAGAACGCCAATGAGGCATATAATTATGATGTTTTTCATTTCAATTATGTGTGCTTACTTCCTGTGCATTAATTAATAAGTTTATTTTAATTAAATACACATTACATTAACAAAAAAACAAAACAATTCCGTTCACTAAAGAGTAAGGCACGCAACAAGCCAACCAAAAATGATAATTAGCAAATGACAAACGAACATAAGTTCGAAGAGAACTGTCCTCAGAGTGTCAAGTACAACACAGGTATGTTATATGCAACCTGTTGGAATGAACGTATTGTTTTGTGTATACATCGTCATTTGGCTTTAATTTTTTATAAGCCATACCAAACTTGATTGCAGTATTTTTACACCAATATGCAGAAATTAATGCTGTTGTGCTTGAAAACGCGCCCACACGAGAACAAAAATCATATAGAGTAATTCGTTGTATACTTGCTTATAAGGTAGGTATGGTAGGGAAGGGGTTGCTAGTGAATTCACCAGCACACCTAGATCATGTTGGTCCATCGTGATGCCCACAGTCAGACTACTACCATCGATAGACCACTTTGGTGATAGTGGCGTTAATTTGAAAACCAGATAAAAGCGTATTTACTTTACTTTCAGTGGGATTCGAACCACGAACCACTAACTAAGGGCAGGCACTTAACCAACTGCCCCATCCAGTCGTCGATGATGCCTGCATATTAGATCTCTCTCTCCTCTCTCTCGCTATCTCTGTGGTTATGGCTTGACAAAGATTTCGAACACTAGCAAGAAACTGGGCAAATTTTATTTTTTTTTTTTTTGTTTATTTAATCCGTTTTTTTTTTTTTTTTGAAAATATAGTTTTTATTGTCTTTTCATGTCGGTTATGATCTGTGATGAGGCTTAAAAACGTGTTGCTCTTAACATATTCAAATAAATAATTATTTCGTAAATATTAAAAACATCCGCAATGTTGGCTTAGCGTATATAAAAGAAAATGTTGCGATGTAGAAATCACGCATTTATTTGGAGTCTTCGTGAAAAGTATTTTATACTTACCAGAGTATTTCGGCGATTATCGCACCAACGCCCACTGAACCTTGAAAAGAACAGAACTTATAATTGACGTAACGTAATATAATGACAGTTCATTATACATTGACATTATATCGTTGAAGTCGTTTCTCCACTTAAATTGTTTTTTTTTGAAATTTAATTTAAATATGTTTTCAAATATCCTAACTCCTAATTCTGAGGAAGATAATTTTTGTAACATAAATTTCACGAAAAATATTGAATGTATATTTCCTAACAGTGAGCTAACTATGAACGTTCGCAATGGAGGCATTTCCACTAAAAAACAATGTTTAGTGTGTGCAGAGAAAATCGATTTTAAAGGATTAATTGTATGTTCGCTTTTCATAGTTATCTCCTTATATGATTCTTTAAATGTATATGCACTCCATTTTAGCAACTCCGAATAACAGAAAAGTCTGACCATCGAAAAATGTACATATCCACTGTGGACTCGAATTCATTTCATGAATTGAAACAAGATCAGTCGTTGCATGTTACGTTTTCTGGGTTTGTTGAAAATCTGATCAAAATTCTTCAAGAATGCCAGAGGGGTCATTTAGAAGTTGCTATGGTCCAGAATAGGGAGAATCAGCAGGTTCTGCAATTCTATGAAATGCGGTCTTTCAAAAATCTTGTTCATTTATGTTTGCCAACAAAGCTGGCATCGTTAAATATTGTCCTTTTTTACATGAATAATGTTCTGAACACTCTACAGGTATTTAATGGGATGGAAGGGAAAATAAATTACAGGCAGTATATCATACATTTATACTTTTAGCAAATGAATGCCTCACATGAGAGTGCTATGCAGTGCATGCAACACGAGTTGAACTCACATTTGGGACGCATGTCGCAATTGGAAGTCGAAAATACCAAGTTGAGAGAATCAATTCTTGAAAATAGTAAGGCATTAGCAAGTCGACATCAGGAAGAAGTTCATCAGTTGCAAGAAGCTCTAAAACACGCAAGTGATCAAAGGCATTCAGATAATGAACGACATCTAAAGGCAATGTCTGGGTTGCAGCAACAACTTGACAAAGCAATTCATGAGAGATCTAGCATTTATGCGGAGAAATGGTACGTGTTTAGTAAAAATAAACAACGTAGAAAGAAACAAACGAAAACAGCATTGATTTGTAAAAGAATTCATTTTCAGTCAGGAAACGAAAAAATGTGAACACTTACGAGAGGAAGTAGCTTCATTAAAGGCTTCACTTGCTTCCCTTAAAGAACACAATGAAAAATTAATCTCGGACGCATCCTCGCTGAAAAACCTTGAACGCAAGAATGAGGTTCACTTGATTGACTCACGCAAACACATCCACGAATTACAGGACAAAATCAAGAAATACGACAAAATGAAGGTACGAATCAGATCACTTTAATATGTACCCTTCTATTTACACATAATGTAGTCCGATTTAATAGCTGAAATTGAGGCAGAGAAGAAAATTTGTCAAACCAAGCGGCAAGCACTCGAGATGGCGACCGAGGAGATATCAAAAGCAAATGAAATCATAAGTAAGCAATCGCAGGAGCTATCGAAATTGAGAAAAACTATTGGTTGGCGTACAGAGATTGCACTTCAACAAGAGAAAGCCATAAGACAAATGGACAAGCAATTGGCTCTTCGCAACGAACAGGTAGAGGGCTTACAACGCACTGTAGACGGACTTCGCAAAGACATCCCCAAGCAGTTGGAATCGATGAAGCAATTTGCTGATTCCCTTGAGAGCAAATACAGTGAAAGTATGTACACGCATATTTCAATCCATTCATAGCATATGACAGCTTTTTCTGTTTTCAGAAATCACAGAGTTGAGTAGAAAAATTTCATCCTCAAACAAGGAAAACATTCCTGCGAGAAGGACTGTGAGATAAGCAAAGCTGGATATCCGTTATTTGTAGTTTATTACACTTAGATTAAATTTTTTATACAAAGATAGAAATCAAATACAAATTAGACATCTTCAGAGTCCTCTTTCGATTTGATGGCAGTCCCAACGTTTACTAACTGAGAAAGATCTTGGTTCTTTTTCAAACGTTCGCGAATTAATTCAGCAATTGCTTTCTGCGTGCGTCTTTCGAGCTTTTCCAATTTCTTAGCAACATCTCGCTTTAGATCCCAGTCTGGTTTACGTGGAGCGAGATTAGCGATATCAATTTCATCGATTACCATTGGGGTCTTGAGCAGTTCCAGTTGCGGTTCCACTTCTTTCTCGATCTCGCCCGTCGGCCCTTGTTCCAGAATTTCGTCACTAATGTCTTCATCGTTGGGTTTATAGCTTCGAAATATTGGCCTGAAAAATATCCCACTAAATATCATCAGTAGTTAGGATGAGATTTACATGCTTACTTTGGTAGTTCCTTTCCGTCTGATGTCGACGAGTCTGTTTTCGTTGCTAAAGTTCTCAGGCGCTTTAGCCTCTCTTTTCTTTTTAGTGACTCTTCTGTTAAAGATCCCACCTTTTTCTCACTTGTGTCCATTTTTATGAAAATTAAATATTAACTTAAACCATAAAGGAGACCTGTATAAAGTACCAAAATTGTTTACGAATAGAAACGTCAAACAATGAATGTCAAACGATAATTGGGAATGTATGTAAGGTTATGTTTGGATCTGCAGGGACGTTAAAGAGGAATTGACATATCACAAATCACGACGTTTTTCGTTTACACCCGTGTGTCAATTGCGTTAACATATAAATATGATAATATTGTTGAAAGTGAGTTGAAGGGGATATATGCAGTACCAAAATGTTCGTTTTTGTATAGTTTAGGAGATATCGAGGCCTAATCTGGAAATTAAACTTTAGCTCCAGTCGGCTGCCAGACAGTTGTTGACATAACATAAGCGAAGCGACAAAGTCGCGTTAGCGGGTTTAACCCCTGCGGAAAAAGCATTAAAATCCTCTTGGCGATCGAAGGGAGACACCCACCTCATACTTAATATAGGACAACATACCCCCCTCCCCCCAACATACCCATTTCCTTGATAGACTTAGTGCCCTAGATGATAAAATATAAATTAATCGTGGAAGATAAAATGTCTTGATAGCTGACACATGTGTCGTAGCTCGTAACTCAAGGGAATATATATCAAAGGGCTTACATTTAAAAAATTTCTTAGGCTTATGTAAAATGGTTTTGACTAATAAAATGGGCTTAATGTTATTGGATTTATTTATGCATCTTCGTATAATTAAATACGATTTTTAGCGGCCTCCAGTGAAGCCTGCAATTGTTGGTTGGATTTCTTATTCAATTGCATTACTCAGGGATCAGTGTGATGCTAAATAAGTAGATGTTATGAACATATTCAAGGTGACATCCGATTCTGATGCATTGTGGAATGATGACAAGGTGTGCTTGACAGTTTATTAATCATTGTCCGTTTTCTTAAGCATGACCACAATTTAAATGCTTTGATAAAATCAGTGAGTTAATTAAAATATGTTAAGATATTACGATAGATACTAAAAGAAAGCAGAGGAGAACATACAAATAATAATTATTAAAACAGTCAGATACAATTTGCAAAAACAGTTGTTTCCGCCTTTAAGTTTCTACTGACATGAAAATTCCCGCGATGACATCACGCGTCTGTACTGTCAAGCTGAATATATTCTTCTTCCACCATGGTGCTGACGGTTCTGACACATTTGTTTATTTAACACCAGCTGAGCACTTGTATTTTGCGGGAATTACCCTTGAATTTAAATCAACAGCTAGCTTATCAATTTTGCTATTACCATAAGATCACACTTTTGGAGCCAATTAAAAAGTTGTCGGTTTTTCTTATCGAATAGTTGCAATATTAAACAGCTTTCCACATGAGGTGTTTCGTTATAGTGTTGATAGTTGGACTTATAGCCGGCAATGTGTCCGCAGATTTTTTGGAAGATTCTTGGGTGGAATCTTCGTTATCTGATTGTGGTCCAAATGTATGTCCTGTCTGTGATGTAGCAGAGGATGGTGGATTGGCAGCATTTTGCTACAAAAAGCTAATATCCAATCTATTCAACCGAAATACTCTTAAAGTAAGACGCTATTGAAGAAATGCATATATTAACTGAGGATGACGCCATAGTATTGTTATTTTTGCAGAAAAATGTATATACGGGAGATATGGAAAAAACAATCCTCTTTACAGTGTCCGCAGCTCAATTGGCAATCATTGAAAAATCTACCGATATTCGAGACGTGGACACTGCGATTACAGAAATTCTAACAGCTGCCAAGGTAGTAACAGGTGCGGGCAGTGCGAAAGAGAGTGGGAGTTTACCTTGGTTGTTTAGTGATATTTTAGACGATTATTTTCAAATTTTGAAAGTGTTCTGGTATAATTCTGGGGTAAAACTTGTCGTATACTATAACGATCTATTTTATTTATTTTCGACTGTTTCAGATTCGTTTTATATGCTTCGTAGCTGGAGTTATGATGTTGATATGGTTTATTCATAAACGTTACAATAAAAACCTAATAGCTGTGGTGGCGATTGGATTTTTCTTGTTCGGATACTTCCTTACCTACTTAGAATGCAATAGAGTAAGTATGCTAAATTGGTAATGGATCGATATTTTTGGATTTAAATTGATGTAGGGTCATAGGCATAATGGGATGGCTGAAATCTTCTCCGTCGTATTGCGCAACATATGCGTAATTGAGCAAATAAAATCCTAGATATCAGATGCAATATTCGCCCTTTAGACAAAATCTGTTCGGTTTCGATTATACTCACCTCTACTTCATTAACATCACTCACATTAGTAACACAATAGTCATGACATCGACGGACTCTACACTGTCCAAGGAAACCGTTTCCCCTAAATACCGACCTATTGCAATCCTCCCGTTTCGATCGAAAGTGTTTCAATCTATTGTCAGTCGAAACATGAAAGATTACACTGATCGACACAATCTCCTTAACCCATTGCAATCAGGTTTCCGCAAAGAACATAGTCCTGCCACAGCCTATTGACGATGGCAAAACGACATTACTAACCTCACTCTACATGTCTTAAGTATTTGAGTGTGTTGACCCAACAATACTTGACTGCCCAATCAATTCAACTTATGTAATCCCACTATATTTTATGTTATATATATAGTATCTGTTTCCACAATTCAAAACTCACGTCACGTGCATGTGACGTACGCTGTGGTGTTCCTCAAGGTTCCATTCTCTGTATGTTATTATTTCCAATGCTTATAAATGACCTTCCAATGGTTTTGTCCTATTTTGAATTCCATATCTAATGCTCAATCCTGACAAAAACAAAGCCATCTCGATCTCGAAACAAGCGACTTCCTTATCCAATTTCCGCCGATCGCACTCAACTAACTGTGTAACCAATTTTAACACATGGATCTGAGTTGATCTGAAATTCACACTATTCCTGAGAGTGAGAAAAATTGTTTAATATATATATAACATTTTATATCATATGTAATTTAATCATCACATTTTTTTATTTAGAAATTAGAGGCAGATAAATTTATTGCAATTGTCAAGGATAATGAAGCCCCGGCAAGTTGGTGGTTTAGGAACCCGTTGCAATCTCTATTTAGTACATCGAAAGAGGATAAATACATATCGAAAATACAGTAAAAGCTTTACGATATTATGTTTGCATTTGATAAATATGTCTCATTTAGGGCACAAACTAAGATAGACCTTCCATTCTGCAAGCCTGATAGAGTTCTTCTTATGTACATGAGTGAGATGTTTCTCAGTCAGATTGAGCTTATTATTGAAAAGTGCATGTCGATGACGAAGACATTTAAGGGTAAGGTCGAATTTGCAGCTTTTCAAAAACCAGCTCGAATGAGTTTGATATCGTTTCTTTTGTTTTCCTTTCAGATTCAATGCAATTTCCGTATAATTTCATAGCGATGCTGTGTGTACCTGCTCTTTTTGTTTTCATTACAAAGCTCGTATTTAAATATTTCTTAAGTCCAAGTGTTTGGTTTGGTATTTTTTCAACAGCTCACAAGTCTGCGGCAAACCAGCCGCAGTTGCAGCAACCACAAAATGTTTCGCAAGAGGACCGAATAACAGGGTCAAACTTGCAACTCCTCTTACAAGCTATTGCTAACAACAATTCCCATAAAGAACCTCTTCCATCTGGAGTAGAAGTCCTGGAATGCTTAGAGAACGGATCTGCCGACCGCAAGTCAGATGAATCTAAAAGTGAAGATGATATCGAAACAAGTATAAATCTGGACGAAATTAGTCGAGAAAAAGCTAAGAAGGATAGTTAGTCTACAAATAAAATGCTATTCTTGTACTTAAGAAAATTAATTAAGCAAATTTTACATCTTTCATGTACCCAATACAATAGCTCCAATATGTTGTAGTATCGCATGTTTGTGTTGTTAAAAGTTTACACTTTTATTTATATATTTAACTATACGTTTATAGGCAACAATCTCGAAGTGAATTTTTAACATTGTATTCTATTGTAAATAAATAATGAATTGTTATCGCTTGATTTTTTTATGAATCCCCAAATTGTTTTATTGAATGTAAACATTTAGATTTAAGTTGGATAGTCTTTAGGAGGAGGGCATGTGCCTGAGCACCCAGATAAAGCTGTTGAGTGCTCTCAACTTGGCGAGCTGCCAGCACAGATCTGTGACGCCTGTAAATGCGTGGGTCATTCATTCTTAAAAACTTAAATTTCAGTATTGTGTTCGACTGAAGGAAACCAATCGTGATCCGTCCAAGAGGTGCGATGGGATGCACCGGGCAAATAGAGGATGAAAGAGTGCGAGATGAATGAGGGGGAAACGATCGGTATGCTGTCTCCAAGTAAGGGCACACACTTGGCCACAACGTCACCATAGGTTGATGTACTTTTGGGGTAGTCAAGGAAATCCTCTACCTTCGCTCCCAAGAAAACAGTATGAACACCAACAGTACCGAGACAAAACGCAGAAAAGCTCTTGCCAATCTATGTTTCTTTGAGCCTAAGAGGCAATTCAAGAGTGCCAACTCTAACATTATATATTACCTTGATCATCCCTGTTTTGCTGTATGCGGGGGTAGAAAAACGATTTTCATTTTAAGGCTCATTTGGGATTCAATTCATTTTGGACCCAATCTTTGTGTCCATTGACCATACAACACTAAGCTCAGGCTCTATGTCGTCAACAGCTATCTCGGCATCATTATCTTCAGTAACCCGCATGATACACTAAAGATGGACACACGAGATGTCTCCAAGAGTCCAAACCACTCCATCCCCCACCATTGATTCTCATGGAGAAATCTCATTTCAGCAACTTGTATTCGCGTTCTTATTCTTTCGGTCATTACCATAGGCGAGAGCTGAAATAAATAATTAGTTGAAAACCGCTAGCTTGGCCAAGCTAGGCTTTCCTGATTACAGATCCTTCAAGCTGTTTCAAAACTGACGCAGCATGACCAATCCTACAGGAAAGTTCAGCATTACCCCTCCCATCACTAGTGAGAAAGGCCAAGTTATACTTAAACTTCTCCACCTACTTCAATGTGACTCTACTAACATGAAGAGTGGCTTGAACACGGAGCATTATTACATACGGCCGCAAACCTATCCCAACTGCGCTGCAACACCCAGACTCTATTAGTAATGAACAGGAGAGGTGTCCAACGCCCACGTTGAAAGGTCCATTAAGCCGAAACCAACTGCTACAGTTTGTGTATGGATACTCAATGTCCCTCAAAAGGGGACAACCTCATACTCCTGCCGAACATTCCCGAGTCCAGAGTTTACTACGAGGAACTCGGTCGTATGAATTTTCCAAATCTACAGAACAGCTGTAGATTGGTTTGGCATATCCCAAGGCCCTATAATGCGTTTCCAGTTAAGTTTTCTGTCTAGGATAAAGCCAAGGTATTTCGCACTTTTCCTTAGACCGAGGGTTATACCCTCTTTTTTTGGGAGCTTGAAAGGCGGAATGATCCTTTTGTTGGTGAAGAGGACCAGTTCTGTTTTTTGAGGGTTAATCCCAAGAACGTATGATTTACCCCACTTAAGGAGGGAGGTTTTGCGTGTTCGACTAACTCACAGAGGGTCGGGGGAAATTTCGAAATTTACTCGGAATTATAACGTCATCAGGGTAAGCAATTGCCCAGGTTCCCGAGTATCTGAGGTTTTCTAGAATATCATTGATGACTGGCACCCATAGCAGGGGGGGGGACCCGTCCTTGGGGGTGTCCCTTGTGGCCACGGAGTGAAGAACCGGTAGGCTTTCTACCGCGACCAAACCGCACAGTTCGCCCCCCATTCTGGGTTCAACCATATCTCTAGAACGCTCTTCCAACACCCTAGTGTGGACTTTCCCGGGGAGACCTAAAAGCTGCTTTTAAAAAGACCAGACAATCAACCCATTCACCAGGTGTCACCGTGTTCCCGGGTCACCATATAGACATGAGGAAGTCATAAGATCCCCTCTTTACCCGTTGCCTTACGCATTTTTGGTGCATTTGCCAACTTACTTCCTCTACCGTGGGACTATTCTCCGTCCCACTCAGGACTACAGGTCTCAACCATATCTCAACCATATCCTCAGTACTACCTTGTTCAGGATTGAGGAGCTTCGGAAAGTGCTAAATCTGCGCCAAAAGCTCACCTCATGGGAAAACAACGCACAATTTTTGGATTTGACTCCTCGGATGATGCTGAATTTCCATCCTCTGAGTCAAACAAAGACTCATATCAATTGCCAGCAGCATGGATCTAAGGTTTATGTACATACGGATAGAATATATTTGTAGGAGGTTATTTTAATGGAAGTTAAAATCAATGAAACACGGTCTCAACTTAATTGTAACTATTTAATGTATATCATTTAATATATATTTTTATATATATTTTAACAATAGTAAGTATTTTATTCAATATATTCTCTTTTATTTATTTACGGTATTATTTAATGTAATAGCTCAAATATATATAAAAAATGTGTTATAATATATATGTATATATCTTAGCAATGAATCTTCTTCTTACGCATAGTTTTGCTATTCCAAAACTACATCCGCCGTTTATTGTTGTTAAAGTTTTTCATATTTTCGAATTAAACTTACACCAATATGCTAATAATTATTATTCGCAAGTATTGATTTAAATTCAGTTTAGAAATTTGCTATTAAAATGCAATAATTTATATTAATACACATCGTAGTTTGTCTTCATTTATTGTAATTTTTTTTTTTTTTTTTCATTCAATAAGCCAAAACGAATTATTGTTTATTTTTGTCTTTACAGTTTTTTTTTTCTACATCATGTTCTTCTCATTATAATTATTTTTCGTTGTATTTTCTCAATCAGATTATTAATTCAAATTATTAGTTTTTTGTTGCATCAAATGTAACATGCATTGTTTAATTTTGCTTCTTATTGGGGATCGCAGTTGTTTTTTAAACGCTTCTTTATGTGTTTTCATTTTTGTTCAGTTAAAATGTCTGTTATTGTTTTCAAAATCTCTTCAGAGACTGAAATATATGTATAAGTAATATATATTCTTTGTATATATATATTGTTTGCAAAAATGCACATTATGTATGTATATGTATATATGTATATATATATTGGTTTGAATAATGAATTGTATAACAAAAATTATTTTCTTCTCCCGACAACAGAACTGCTTCAATTTTCTTGAATCTTGGCTAACATAATCGTTTTTATAATTAGCTACGAAATCTCACTTAAGAATCTAGTAAATTTTAAGGCAATACACTGGAATATGCTATTAAGACATTTTTTCTGTTTTAAATTGTTTTTGTTTCATTCAATGTTATCAAATATTAATATTTTAAACATTTGTTTTGCTTAGTTTT
This sequence comes from Eristalis tenax, assembly GCA_905231855.2. Lineage (NCBI taxonomy): Eukaryota > Metazoa > Arthropoda > Insecta > Diptera > Syrphidae > Eristalis > Eristalis tenax. The sequence goes on along the minus strand of HG993124.1, from coordinate 38,435,281 downwards.
TTCTTGTTTAAATATACATATGTTGTTTGCATATTTCAAAAGCCAAAAGGTATACCACTCGGTATAATGCTGGTAAATTATATTCTTGTTCAATATTTATTTCAAAATGTAATTAACTTCTTATTTTAGGTGTACGTGTTCGTGTTTTAAAGCTTTCATAAAATGGAGAAATGGATTAGCCATTGTATCTTAAGACCAGTATATTTACAAAAAGTTAAAGAAAACAAAGTTAGATTATCATTATTTAATCGGATTAGTTAACACTCCAACGGACAGAAATTATTAAATAAGCCGCTTGAAAAATGTACACTGTAATAAATACCTACTTGTAGTTTGTTCATTTAAATCATAGACAATCAAAAATAAAGTGGCTCCTTTCTAATACAAATATATGTTATTTAAATTTAAATCATCTGCATTTTATTAAGAGGAACGATACTTTAGTTCTATTGTGTTTTTGTTAATTGTGTAGACTGTTATTTTTTATTAAATAAATTTGCTTGGGCATTGAGTTGTGCAACATAATCCTAAATCTATCTATGTAATTATTTTAAACTTATAAGAATACATATTATTAAATTGTTCTTAATGAAAATTCTTATTCACAATTGGTCCACATTAAACTTTCATTGAAAAACAACTGATTGGGAACAATAGGTATTCTTAATTGAACGGTTAATAACGTCAACATTTTTGATGATGGAGTTGAAAGCGAGTGTGTTCGAGTAATTTCAGCACGGTGACTCCAACCAAATATAAAAAAAAAAATACAAATACTTAAGTAGTTACTACAATTTTACATTAAGGGGATGTAGATGTGCACCTTGAATAAATTAACAAATACTTACGATCTTGTGCTTAGAGTCGATGAACTTCAGACAAATCTGTCAGAAACGGAGAATATGTTGCAAAAGCAACGCACACATCTCTGTGAGCAGCCAAAAAACGTCTCAGAATGACAGTTATTGAAACATGTTGGAACTTTTAAAATAGACATGAAAAGCGTCAAAGGTTGAAAACTAATATTTCATGAACACCAAATAAAATATTTGCTTGCGATAACACAAGAACCTGAACTCTTATATAAGATCATAGGAAATTGTGAATATTGAAATACATTTTATATACGTGCAATTTTGGACCTAGACACACCCTTATACATCCATTAACATTTGAAATAAGGGAGCAGTCTTGGTAACTTCCATATAGATGTGATGCTGCAATCGATAGATATTTTCAAAGTAGGGCTTTTGTTTCAGAACTCCATTTCGGAGATATTAAGCTCCAATGTGGGTAAGTGTTTGGCTCCGCTCATTTTTATACCAACATGCCTAAATATAAAATTGGCAGCGCTCGTTGAATGGGGAGTATGATGGTCCTAATGTGCATAAACATAAATTTCATCAAGAATGGTAAGAAATAAATCACTGTGAATAATGTTATTCGACGAATTAAAACCAAACTTGGTATTCGAAACAAATTTCGAAACAAGAGACGGCAACAAAATCCCTATGGAATAATTTGGGGTCTAAAAGAATGTCTGCTGACATTGATAAAGAAAACTAAGGCAACTTGGCTGCAACATTGATGTGAAGTTCCCATTTCATTTAACCGAACATCGCAACTGTTATACTCATCCGCATACTAGCGAGTCCTTATGAGAAGAATCAATACTGTATGTGAAATGATTAAGAAAAGATTTGATAGAACTCTAGAATAGTGATGGGCATACTCGAATGATTTTAAGAATCGAGACTTTAGTAATCGAGATATTTTAATAATCGAATGATCACTCGAATGACTACTAACCACTGGAGTGACTACTAATCACTCGAGTGACTACTAATCTCTCCAGTGACTACTAATCCCTCGAGTGACTACCAACCACTCGCATGGCTTCTAACTACTAACACAAGAGAACTCGATTAATGTATCAACAGCGCGAGAACGAGTAACAAAAAATTCTTGTCGAGAGCTACTGATCAGGAACATGAGGTGAATGAAAGAAAAACGCAAAAGAGAAGAACTCAAATATTACTCCACTACTCAGTTCATTTCTTCATTCTCAGTTTGTGGTTGCTCTTATGTATATCTTACCAGTAGGTATACATGTATGTATGCATATCTAAAACAAATTTTGCACTATGACGGTTAGTAGTCACTCGAGAGATTAGTAGTCACTCGAGAGATTAGTAGTCACTCGAAAGATTAGTAGTCACTCGAGAGATTAGTAGTCATTCGAGTGATTAGTAGTCACTCGAGAGATTAGTAGTCACTCGAGAGATTAGTAGTCACTCGAGAGATTAGTAGTCACTCGAGAGATTAGTAGTCACTCGAGAGATTAGTAGTCACTCGAAAGATTAGTAGTCACTCGAGAGATTAGTAGTCATTCGAGTGATTAGTAGTCACTCGAGAGATTAGTAGTCACTCGAGAGATTAGTAGTCACTCGAGAGATTAGTAGTCATTCGAGTGATTGATTGAGAATCAAGATGTTGTAATAATCGATTATCACTCGAGATATCATTCGAATGCGCCCATCACTACTCTAGATCATTAGAGCTTGTAATAATAAATGAAAGCTGTAATGACTTAACCAATATTAAACAAATTGTTACTTCGTTATGGAAATTCCAGCATACCTCTCAAATAAGTGCTGAAAATGAGAAATAAAAACTTGTCTTTGCAATGCATCTGAACCTTTATATAAAATGCAAGTACTTATATTATATGCACGAATCTCAAAAGACAGCAGTATCTACATAGGTTTAAAATTTGGCTTACAAATTACCTCAACTCACTCATTCTAAATTTGTATAATATGCAAAATGTAAATTATCCTTAATTTAAGTATATTTTCTCAGTTGACGCAACACTTAATTATACGTTTCAAGTTTTATACAATTTGAATGTAAAACGTTTTGGTCTGCGACAAGTACAACAACATTTAATTTATAATATCCGGGATTAAACCATTTCAATGAGTTTTCAAAACCCTAGAAAACCATGCAATACAAGTTTCTTAATATTTTTCTGAATTATTTTTAAAGATAGTAAATTACGTAACAATTCCTTTAAAAAAGTTTATCTCTATTAAAACTATACATACATATATACAAACATTATGTCAATAGTATGAAGTAATTCTTTAATCGTATATTTAGATGTGTTCGCAACGAAAGACATATACTTGCATGGACATGGGGGAGGGATTTCGAATAAAATAGGGGACTAAATAGCATTCTTGAAATATAATACATGAGATAACATAATTACGGTAGAACGAAAGTATATGCTATTGTATTGATGTATCCTCAATTTTAGGGCGTCATTTATTAGCTTGTAGCATATATACGTTTTGTTTAAAACATTTCCAATCACTGTTAACCTTTGCAGAGAGATAAATGTGTTGCAGATAAACTATAAAGTCTAGTCTAAGTCAAACGACAAAAACAGGCTGAACAGAGGCAAATTGATAAAGAAGTTGTCAATATTATCAAACTTGGATGATTGACACACTGAAAACTAATTGACACACAATGTTAGATGGGTTAAACAAAAAACGCAGCATTAAGCAAATTTCGTCCAGCATCACAATCAATTTCTCACGGGTCAAAGCCCAAGTCACACACTCATCCCTTTATAACGCAAGGAACACATGCCCAATATAAACTCTCTATTTGGTAATTGCATGCATTATATTTCCTTGACTCACGCACATACTACAGTTCTTACATTTTCTATTGCAAGATACACACATTAGAAAAAATAATTCAATAAAAGTCCATGTACATAGGAGGATTTCTACAGAAGATATTACGAGTCTCTAGGGAAAATTAGGAATTTTTTGTCATCGTTGGTTGGCATTCTTCGGTTTTTGGGTTTGTTTTTTTTTTGCTATCACAAGTGATAGGTATTCAAGACAATGAGTTTTTGAAAGCACTTTCCACTCTTGTAGGGTGTGAGTGAAGATCCTTGTGTATTGGTTTATGGAGGCGCATATAAAGAGTAACTGTTGAAAAATATTTCTAAAGAGTTAACCACTTCAATAAAATATCGCATTAAACATTTCATTAAACTTCTGTATAAAATATGAGTATTGAAAACATTTTTTAATAATAATTTGAAATCGCGTTACTTTTCAGTTAAAAAGACTCCTTAAAATATTAAGTGCAATAACAAAATAATTATTTATACTTTCATCTTAATAGAAAAATAATATTTTTTTTTGTTTACTTTAATGGCACACACATTCATATATACGTAGACATGTAGATTTTTAAAACAAAGAAATACATATCTTTACCGTTATTTTGTTTATTGTAATAAATATATACGTATTCGTTTTGTTTTGTTTTTGTTTCAAAATATATAATTAGCTTTTCATTTGTTCGCCCTTCCATAACAGTGATCTGTTCATATTAAGATTCCTCTTTAAAAAAATACTTATCGTTCATGTGTAGGATTCGATTGTTTGCTTATTTCTCTTGACTATTTCCATACACAGAGTGTAACTATAAATACTCGTACTTCATTATTCACCATTAAAATGTCACATTTCAACTGAATTGATATGTATACGGTTCGTTACATTTTTGTATATATCGTTAGTTATATTATTTTGCAATAAAATGTATTGTAGTAATTCCATTTTATTGTGCTGTGGTGGCAAAGAAGGTTAAATCAAGCAAGCAATTGGCAGCGATTTAAGATAACAAAATTTATAAAATTCATGCAATTTATGTTTTTATTCCAATTCTATCGACTAATGAATATGTTAATTCATCTAAACATCTTCCTCAAAGATTTTGTTTATATTGATGTACTTTGTATGCTAGTATACATGGTATATTTTCTTTTAAGCTAGACTTGTTATATTTCGAATTTATTTTAATACGAGCGATTGCAGCTGAATGCGTCCATGTTTTCAAACCCAATCGGCGACACTGATGACGAATAGAAGTGAGCAATACTATCCAGAATGCAACTGTTTTGAGTTCAGAAGTGAAACATGAGGGTTTGTACTTTTATTTTCATTCTAATTATGTCCAACAAAAACCGTGGAAAATGGCCCTGAGGGGGAAATGCTCTGTATGCTGTCTCCAGGGAACCACAGCTTGGCCACAACATAGGCAAACATACTTTTGAGGTAGTCAAGGGCTTCGTTTACAGCGGCTCCCAAGTAGACAGTATGAACACCATCAGTACCAAGATAAAATGCAGGATATCTCTTGCCTATAACTATGTCTTTGGGCTCAAGAGGCAATGACATTCTTAACACCCGTCCTGCGCTATGGCTTGGACAATCTCGAGATCAGATGAAGAAGCTTTTGATATTTTCGATAAATATGTTCTGCGTTCAATCTTCGCAGACAGGATACAATGCCGAAAGTGGCTAGGCCTTGTATAGCACATGTATAGCTGCTCTATTTTGAAGAGTCTACGACTCCGCACCAGTGGAACAAATTATAGATGACAAAACCGATGGCGCAGCACACATGTTGAGAAGGACCTCAGCGTGCGTAATTGGATGCAGCTGCCTTAAGTTCGTACCAATTAGGGTCAGAAAAAAGGGAAAGTAAGCAGTACGAGGAGTAAATGTGAAAGTTTTCAAAATTATGCAAACCAAGAATAGAAGCCCGAAATGCTTGTCATTAGAGATGTTGAGATATGCCTTTTTTGCGCAAACTAACTGATATATGAGGTCAACTCCGCAAAGAATCATCATTTAAGGGTGTAATTAAGGGGAAGAAAACCAACAACAAGCACGCATAAAAAATGTCTGTGCTAAAATCCTCACCAATAATTAGGTCATAGCTAAGCAGAAAGTACATTTAAAAATTCATCAGGAAAAATAATAAACAAGTTGCTAGTTCATTCTAGATTACCCATTTCAAATTCATCGCTTCAGTGCACACTGCTCATAACTTGCCTTACTGGTTACAGTCGTTTAAGTAATTTCAAATATTGTGAATAGTTATTGTGCTAAAACTATGTTTTGCTTCTATTACCCATTCTTTTAACTTGTTATCAATTAGTTACATATAGCATATTTATTTCTCTTGGGTGGTTAATTGCTTGATTAAGTAGGATTTTTCTGAATTTATGTTTTGTTCTTATTTATCTTATTTGACCTCTACACCGGCCGGGCTTAGAGGTGGGTGATCAAAATTGTCACTGATTTATTTACAAACTGCTATACACTAAATTGAAACTCATATGTTTCATAACCTCTTTTAGGGTTTACCACGCAATTTACCAACTACTATTCAATAACATTTTTCATTATTAGTTTTTTGTTTTGTTTTATTTTCGGTTTTCCTAAATAAAACTAATTTCTTTAAAACAGAAATATAAAATTAATTAATAAACGTGAATGAAACTAATTGAGGGAAAACAAGTGCATTACATTACGTGACACTTTTCTTTGGTATTTCCACTGGTGCCTTCGCCTCCGGCGGCCGTGCTCTCCGCAATTGATCCATTGGTTTCTTTCTTTTTCTTCTGTTTTTGTTTTTTCTGTTTTTTACCGTCCAATTGGAGTGATACACTTCGGTTTTTCTCCATATTTAAAAGCTCCTAAAAATTAATTACATTTATATTTTGTATTTGAAGTGAAAAGGAATTAGTTCTATCTATCTATCTATCTGTACAACTGACTACTTGTTCAGCCGTATAGTGTTCCAGGTTTCCACATTGACAGAATTTCCAGTCGGTTTCAGTGAATGAAGGCAATGACTTTGAAATCATAGATTTTGAATCATCTTTGTCAACACAAAAGCGTACTTTCTAGATTAACCAAAAGGCAACGCTACGCGGTCAGTGTATTAGTTAGCTATGCATTTCATAATCTTACTTTATCTGAATACCTCAGATTCCATTAGAACAGGAAATGCATTATGAAGCAGTGAAACTTCTCTTTACGAACACCCCTCAATAAGGGCGCCTCTCTTTGCAGACAATTCGTCATGTTCCCGGTATGAATAAACAGACTGGCATACTTGCCAAAACAAACAGCTAGTGATTCTGGGAAGCAAGGTACTCTCGCAAATTTATGACATGAAGTCAAGGCAAGTCAGTAAAATCGCACATTTGTCTTTGGCATTAGTCGAAGCACAGCCACACTACACGGTACTAGCGGTGTGGCAGCACGCCTGTCATCATCAACGCAACCTACTTCCCTTAACAACGGACCCCGTCTATACCGGAGATACATTTGAACCACTTTTGAACAGTTGTTCTGGCAATGTGCCTCAGTTCGCCCCAGCTTTTTCCCAGTTGCCGTCCTTCCTTCTCGACTGTTCTTCGCCATGTATTTCTTTCTAGGGCCCGCGTAAGCGGGTTCCATTGTATCGCTGTTTAGCTTTGGAGCTGTTGTATATTTGTTCATCGCCCGTTTTCTAATAAAGTTCATCGTTCAAAATACGATTTGGACACAAAACCCTTCAGGTTTTATGTAAGCTCCTACTAACTTACGTGGAATGGTTTTAGAGTAAGTTCCAGTGGAGTGATTAAAACGCAGGAAATGTATGCTTCCAGTTTGAGGTTTAGTGAGCTTTTAATTATAGTTGAGGGTGTGTCGCACTGCGACCTTAAGATCTATTGTGCACTAAAGGGGAAATTGCTCTCACTCGAGTTTCCTCATATTTACGTCTTTCCAGATTTATATTTATCCTGTTGTGCATAGTTAAAAGAGATTTGTTCTAGAGGACACTCTCCAAGTCAGTTTCCTTCAGGAATGTGAGAAAGAGAGATAGTTCCAGTAATCTTATGTCTTCCTCTAATAATAGGTGCTTGGCCAGACATCTTCTACTTTTCTGTGCCAATGCCACACAGAAAGCCAGTATGTGTTCTGGGATTTCAGACACCTTTGATATCTCTGATATCCCTAGTCTGAAATGCGCTGTTAAGAGTTCTGTTAAGCTAGTTGGAGGAGGTTAGTTTTGCTCTTTTTTATGAATGCCTGTGGCCTGTTTCATGCAGTTCCCTAAATTCTTCTCTGAGGACGTGGTCTCCTACTGAACAAAATGGTTCATGCCCTATGAAAGGTTTCGATGCTCCCTTCCTGCCTAGAGGGGGTCGGCCATTTCAATGTCTCTATCCCTTTAGGTATCCAGCAGAGTTTCACTCTATTTCTCCTGCTACATCCCTTGAGGCTCTGTAGGTATTCCCACACAAGCTTGGGTTTAATGATGTAGGAGTCTGGTGTCAGAATGGCAGCACGACATTGCGACTTTATTGCTATGTCCCAGTTGGTGTAGTTCCTATCAAGATTGATTTACCTGTCTATGGCATAGACTTCCGCCTGGAAGATACTGCTGGGTTTGACCATGGTTTCGAAGTATTTTGTCCTTGGTCCAAATACTCCAGCCAATGTTCCTTCATCGGTTCTTGATCCATCTTTGTACCATTTGATCGTGTTATTGCTCCTTTGTGTGTTTGAAATTGAATTTCCTGATTACGTCATCCTTCGGAATGGCCAAGAGTGATAGCTTTTTGACTAGTGCATCGAGTTGCCTCCCTCCTCCATTTCCTATCCCTTCTTTTGCCATTCCCATGCCTGTTTATTTGCATATTCTGCAACCATCAGATTCTACAATTAGTGAGCCTATGTTACACAATTTCTCCACGGGACGACCATAGCAAAAGCATTCGCCTACGCAATCGTCTTGCAGCCTGCCCTTTCTAACAGAAGTATTTTTAGTTTTTCCATCCACCATTAGACTCAGTGCCTATTTTTGAATATCGAATAAATCCTCCAACTAGACTACTCTGTCACTATGGAGAACCTTGTCTAGAGACTTTATATCGTCTTCATCTGACTTTGCCTTCTTGTCTAGAGACTTTCTATGGTCTTCATCTGACTGTGCCTTCATGATTCCAGAACTTCTTCACTGCAGCAAATATTCTTTTGAGAGAACCCTTCAAACGCTGGCGCTATAAACAATACTATATTTTATATTAAGCGACCCCCCGAATAGATACCCGTACACACCGGACACTTATGATGTCCCGCAGGTTTTCGCTATAGAGAAGTTTCACTGCATTTAATAAGAGCAAATGATATCAAATCTACAACACAGAACTTGAAACTCCTAAAATAAGTATCTATGTAGGCCTATTGAAATATCTATCGATGTGATCAGGTATTGGCCAGGAGAAATTATAGGAGTACATTATAGGAGAAAAAAGAGTTGAATTTCGTTCCATCCCGATTACGATAGATGCAAAATAACATGCTTGCAAAGCTTAAGCTTCCGGCGTAAGGCAGCAATGTATTATGAATTCAACACAAGTATTTTTTCTCATGGATATATAATATGATCCCAAAAGACTACTCCGGTAGAGCAATTTACTCTGTGGCAGGAGCATAGAACCAACTATGGTTGTTATGAACCAATTACAAGGTGCAGAAACACACGAACTTTGCAACGAAACTAGCTGATCTTTAGTCGTGCATAAAACATGTGCTGTGTGGAGCTATACTGAGGTATATCACTGAGAGACCGTAGTCTGCTACATAATACATTCTGCTACATAATAAATTTTAATAAGTCACCTGAAATAATTCCGTTACGTTATGATTTGTTTTTGCCGACGTTTCCATGAATGAGACCCCCCATGATGCAGCTTCTGCTTGGCCTTCACTTTGAGTGACTTCCCGTAGCTCTGCGCTTTCATCGCACTTATTCCCTACTAGCATCACAGGAATTTGCGTGATGTCTTGTCCCTAAAAAAAATTTAATTATTTATTGTATAACACTAAACACTAATCGTGTTGTATAATGCGGGAATGTTTGTTTATCCCAAAGTTCAAAGGAATAAAATTGTTCGACAAATACTCAAGTAAGGGAAGTTTTTAATTTTCAAGTTTAGTCGGTCACTGCGGCCACTCTCAAACTGAAGGTCTAGATTCGGTTCCCACCACATGTGTACAACAAATATTGGAAGTTGTATTTTATTTTTGGTGAGATCAAAGCCGATATACCCAGAGAGTATCCACATACCTTTAACTCCTTAATTAGACTCCAAATGGGTCGCAATTCCTCCAGACTCTGCTTCGAACACATTGAGTAAACTAATATGAAGGCATGTCCCTTCGTTATGGACAGCCTCTGCATAGCCGGAAATTGATGTGATCCTGTGGTGTCGGTTATTTGTAGGGTGCAAATATTCTTATTACAGCTAATGACCTATGCAGTGGAGAAACAAACATAATACACACTCAATTAGATGTTTTCTTCAATATTTTATGTATGATTGTTATCCCAAGGGGGTTGGCCCCGGAACAGCAGGGCGAAACGAAAGCGAAAGCAAGTACAAAAGGAATATATGTAGGATAAGGAAAACAGAAAAAAAAAAGTTATCTCCATCCATGTCATGCATGAATGATTAATTAATTAGTAATAATCAAAAGGACTCCTAGGATTTCAGACAAAAATAGGTATGCAAGCTTCCGCTGTCCTAAGTTTCTTTTTTTTTTATTTTCACGCAAAACTTATTAATAATTCATGCCCGGAGATATAACGTTGGAGCAACTGCCGTCGCCCTCAAACTGTTTTCCACTTGGTACATCATGGTGATGGCTTACCTGACGGTATGTGTCCTCAATGGTCGGTATGTAGCTCTCACGGAACGTGCCCTTTATGAAGCGTAACACTAGGGAACTTTTACCAACACCGCCCGCACCGAAAACAACTACCCTATAGTCGTTGCTTTGTTCGGGCATGTTTGGGGCTGGAGAATACGTTTTCAACCCTTTCCGAGAAACGTGTCTTCACGCGACGACAGAGGTTTTGATAGCTATCAGGACACTTGTTATTTGTTGACCTCTTAATTGTATTTAACTCCTTCCGAAAGTTTTAGTTGGGCGGGAGCTGGGGAAAAGAAACTTAAATCTCACTATGCCACAGTCAATTAGACTCTGATGCTTGCAATAGCAGTGGCAGCAGAAGTAGCAGCAGTGGTGGGAGCAGCAGGGCAGAGATAATTGTTAAATGTCAACATGTGGGAGTCACTGTATGTATTGAGGGGGATGATTTTCTTTCTTCTTTCCCTTCCTGCTTCCCGTAGTTTCTTTTCGAGTTCACATGCAGATTTTTTTTCGCACTTTTACTACCTTAAACACTCAAATCAGAATCATTCATATGACGAAGGATTTAATTCGCATTTATTCACTCGGTTTTGGGAAAAATGTGCATGGGCTCTGGGGGAAGGGAGTTTTCTTGTTCGATTTGGAGAACACAAAAACGCCTAAGAACCAGCAATTGATTTTGTCATTCGATGTACACCGGTATTGATAGAATGTTGATAAACACTTATTTCTTGGACTTTTGAAGCCTCCCGAGGGAACTGCACTTTGGACGTGTATTTTTCGTTCTTTCCGCTTGCGACTCCTTATTATTGTGGTGATTAAAGAAAAACTCAATTCGATGGATTTATAAATAACAGTTTTTTCGTGCGAACATCCTGAAGAGATGGACGAAGAGCAGTCAGTATTTGACATATTAATTTCTGTTGTTCTAGGCGCAAGTCAGTTAGAAAACTCCCATTTGATTGGGATAAGTGTGATAATAGGGGTTATTTATATATGGGGACGTTTTTCTCTCTAAAGTGGTGGAGATCTTGAATAGCAATATAACAGCTTCAAGTGGCTGGTGACTGTTATAGGTAAAGGTTGGTGGGTAAATTTATTCTGCAGTGCGCTAGGGTCACAACGAAAGCAATCAATTCGTACACACTGCAAACGTTTTTAATATTTGCTGAAGGCAATCTTGCATCGCGCCAAATCATCACGGCGTCAGATCTTTCGAGTCACTGACCATACTAAATGTGTCCTACTGTCTTCTCAAACTTTCGGTATTAGGAGAATGTGAAACTAGTCGGTCGTTGAAATTTTCTCGAATAAATTGTGATTCTCGCTTAGATTATGACTAGTGTATCTTGTAAAGGGCGTAAGGAAGTTATGTAGATTTGCTAAAGCAGGCAACTAATCTCGAGAAGCATGTTGGTCGAATCAGAAATCACATAATTACACGCTAGGACTGTCTGATACTCGAACGGCCTGTTGTCAGATATTTGGCCATTTGTAATGATTCTTCCAGTGTAAAGAAAAAAAAACCCCAACATTTATTATTCTTCTTCAACATTTATATTAATTAATAGTTTTGCAATTTTAACTTGGGTACAACATTCATACTAGTCAGTTCTTGAAATAGCAATTTACACGCATATGGCATTGAAATCTTCGAGACATTTGCAGAGGACTGACAGAAATGACACCACGAGCAATACGCCAAACGGCCGCAAGTCTTGCAGACATCCACATCGAATGCATCTGAAGAGATCATCAAGCGCTCCATTATAAGCATACTAGCTCCATAGGATATGAGGCAATCACGCTCCATTTCGCCCAATCGAAGTCCACCTTCACGACTACGACCCTGAGTGGGCTGTCGCGTCAGTACGGCCTTTGGTCCACGAGCACGAGCATGCATTTTATCTTGCACCATATGCTTTAGCTTCTGGTAATATACCGGACCAGAGTAAATGTAGGCCTCTAGTGACTCTCCAGTGATTCCAGAATAAAAGTAATCTTTCCCCATGTAGTTGAAGCCGTGTTTGAAGAGTTCGTCCTGTATGTCTTTACACTTGGAGCCACCGAAGGCAGTGCCATAATGGAACTTTCCCTCCAAGAGACCTGCTTTCCCACCCAGAAGTTCCAGCGTTTTCCCCACTGTCATTCGAGATGGAAAACCGTGGGGATTCATCACCATATCTGGACAGATGCCGTAGTCATTGAAGGGAAGGTCCTCCTGATCAACAATCAGACCAGTAACACCTTTTTGACCGTGACGCGAGCTGAACTTATCGCCAATTTCTGGTCGTCTCGTCTGGCGGAGAAGTATTTTGATGAGGAAATCCTCTTCTCCGTTTGCAGATACCATCACTTTCTCAATGTAACTCGGCTCTGGACCTTTGTAAGAGATTGGTACGGCTGTGTATGGAACTGCAGCCTGTCCAGGCTCTTTCTGTTCTATCGGGTTAATAGATGTCACAGCGGGCATTTCTTTGTTGATTAGAATTTGCTTGTTCACTACCATTTCACCGGGCGACACTATTCCGTCGGTGTCCAAGGCTTCGTGTTTGAAGATGACCTAAGTATGAGCCACGTGAATTATCAGATTTCGGTTGAAATGCAAAAAGACATACAAACCTTATTGGTACTGGAATCCTTCATGGGACCCATGATTCGATCGTAGGTTTGATTGGCATATCGTTTCACTGTGCATTTGGAGTTTTTGTACACTAGACACCGGCCATAGCCCCGGTCAATTGACGCCTTATTCAGAATCAGGGCATCCTCAATGTCGTACCCGGAATAGCTCATCACGGCAACGGTTGCATTCTGCCCAGCAGGTAGCTTATCAAAGTTTGTAAGCTCAATAGTCCTCGATTTAACCATTGGAGCTTGTGGATATACCAGGTTGTACATGAGTGTATCGATTCTATTTTTCTGATTATACCCAATCACGCCCATTGCTTGTTTACCCATAGCGCATTGATAGGTGTTTCTTGGACTCTGGTTATGATGGGGATAGGGAACTAAGCCCGCACAGACCCCGAGCAATGTAAAGGGCTCCACCTCCAAATGTGTGGTAAGCTCTGCGTTGATTTCAGCTTCATTCCAGCAAATGAACGAATCATTTTCTTCGTTTACGTCAAGATACTCGATTAGGCCATCGGTGAGAAAATCCTCGAACTTCCGGACTCCGCGATTCAACTCGTCTATGTGGCTCTGAAGAACGGCAGGCTTGCCCTTGTTTACTATAATGTAAGGTCGACACAAACGGCCGCCGTCTGTGTGGATGTACACGCATCGCTGAGTGCGGGAAGTGTGGATGGACACAAATGGACCAAGAAGACCCTTGCGACGCATCATGCGAAAGACTTGAACCAGTCTTTTGTAGCTAATAGACACTCCGAGGATGTTACCGTTGATGAATACCATGAATACTTTGGGATTGTTGATTGCGTCACCGCCTACCAAGCGTATGTCCTCTACTCCAGCGTTGAATGCTAATCGAATAACCGGTCCTTCATCGACTTCGGTTGTAATGTGCGTCATCAGTGCTAAATTTTTAACCAATCCACACGCCTCACCTTCTGGGGTATCCGAAGGACAAAGCATACCCCATTGACTTGGCTGAAGAGACCTTGGACCAGACACCTTGCGAGTTTTTTCGAACTGTGAGTTTACTCTGGTCATCATTCCCAGTGCGGATATATAACTCAGCCTAGACAGGACCTGGGTAACTCCTGCCCGTTCCATTTTGAACCGCTTAATGGTCCAGTTTCCAGACGAGATCGCTGACTCCAGACCTACTGTTATCTGAGCTGCTCGCATGTGTTTCACAACGTCGAATTGTGCTGCTTTGACTTTCGGTATGTTCTTGTCAGCTATCATCTTCAACTCCCAGTTTAAACGCTTGAAGAGGTCCTCAAACATCAAAGAAATTAAAGATCCAGCCAATTCCAGCCTCTTGTTACCGTAGTAGTCGCGATCGTCGAATGCACTACTGTCTAACTCTGCAGACATGACGCGTCTCACCATCAACGATACATAAATGGATTTGATTTGAAAATTAAAATTCTCAACAGGCACGTGCGCGAGAATTGTCGTCATGAGCAGCTCCCTGGCCTCGTCCGCGGGCGTCTTCTGCTTAGACGCTGACGTCTGGAAACGTTTTACGACCAACTTTGAGCCCATAAACTCAAGAGCACGCTGCTGGGTAAATATCTTAAGATGAAATGCTTCCAGTAGAGACGGGGCAAATCGGTTCTGAGTGTCGACATCAGTACCGATAAGCGACATGATTTCCTGGTCAGAGATGATACCCATCGCCTTGAATATCACCACTATCGGAATGTCATCCACCATCGAATTATGTTTCAAATAATATTTTCCATGTTTGCTCAAAACGAGTGTTCTTGACTTCTTCTCATGCGTTGAACTAGTGACTTGACACTGCACCTGTCCGTTGAACTCCTCTGTAATCATTTTGTTCCATGACAACTGCTCCTGAATGAGAATTACTTTTTCTTGCCCGCGTACGACAAAGTAGCCCCCAGGATCCAATGGGCATTCATTCATTTTTGCCAGTTCATATTCTGACTTACCGCTGAGTACGCAGTTCGACGAACGCAGCATTATGGGCATACGGCCAATGAGTAGATTGTTCCGTATGATTCTCTGCGACCCCCTTGTGTACTCAATATCCACAGTAATCGGCGCAGAGTATGTCACATCCCGCAGACGACATTCGTGTGGAGTCGTTGGTTTGGTAATGTTAAAACCATCTTCGATGTCCGGTGTGCCTACGTTCACGTCTAAGTATTTCAGATAAAACATCGGATCGGCATCGCTCAGTACGGTTTGATTGGCTTCAATAATTTTCTTGATGTCTAGATTTACGAAATGATTGAAAGAATCAATATGTTGCTTAACGAGTCCTTTAACTTGAAGAAATGCCGGTACTAGTTTCCATTTTTCTTCTAGTGGTTTAATTGGTTTCGACCATGACTTGGGGTCACTGTCCCAAGAATTTTGGTTATTCTTGTCTGTCATTGTTAAACAACGTTGAGGACTTTGTTTAAATTAATAAACTGCACCAAATCACGTATAAAACAAACTGCACATGGGAAAAGAAAGATTCAAGTTTTGATTCGAACGAAATGTCAAAACATTGGGTTCGAGTTCAGGGTTGTCTGCGGTAGAAGTGGAATGTTAAAGAGGGACACTGCTTGCATAATGGTGGGTTTTTTTCAACGCACAGAAAAAGTTGTTGCTAGATGGTAAATCATGGCATTTTTACGTGTATTACGTACTAAGAAAATGTAATATTTACAGAAATGCTAGCATATATATTGCAGCTAACAACTCTGTTTTTAGGTTATCACTGAAATACAGGGAAATGGCTGATTCGCTTCAAAATAAATCACTTCGCTTCATTCGTATGATTTCGCCGCCAACTCCACAGTAAACTGTCACTTTTGACATTTTCCAGCGAATGTGACGTGTAATTGGCGACTGCCTGTAAAAAAGTTTAATTTTCTCATCGAAAATCTAAATAAATCCGTGTAATTCCATTTAATTCATACTGTTTAAAAATCTGCTAAACAATGGGTTCCTTTAGACGCGATAAAGATGATGAAGATGAGGGTGAGTTATTGATATTGAATTGAAAACCTATCACTAACAACCGGGTTCCTTATTGGGTCAGTGGCGGTGATGTTTTTTCTTATTGAAATAAAGCAGGTGTTTATTTCATTTATTTAATCCTAAGTTGAATCTTCTTATTTCATCCATCCAAGATTTATATGAACTGGTGTGATTTCAAAAACACTAAAAGTAACCATTACATCGCGACTTATTTGCTCAGTTAAAGATTAAATTATTTTATTTACATAGATAAAAATTAAATTTGCTTACAATCGAACTTTTCGGAGTGACTGCAAGTTTAAAAAATCACGGGTATTAAGTTTGTGGCACGAACATGTACATGCATGCTCTAACACTGACAAGTGTGGACAAGTGTTTCATCCCGACCTTGATCTCCAAATGAAGAATGTTCGACTTTATCCGAAATTACTGTAAATAAATTAGTTGACATAAATACCTATTAGGAGCGTCTTTTCTAAAAAGATGATGCATGAAGGGTTCAAACCGATCAGATTTTGCTTTACAGCCGTTTTTTTGGTAATTATCGTGGCACTTCTAAGCCTTTGTAGGTAACAGGTCGTTTGCGTCTTTTTAAGGCATTTTAATTAAGTCTTTGGAAGTGTATTCTCCTTTATGAGGTGGATAGCGACAGCGTCCAAATTATCTCCTTAAAACAAGGCAACCGCAAGACTGACATAAAATTTGTGAGCATTCACTGAAATTTCATCTCATAAGAAACTAATAGTCATTACGGGGTATAGGTCAGCAATATCTGAGTGCCCTCATATCCGTATACACATATGGATGTTTTATCTGGATTGTCTGAAAGAATTGTAGAAAATCATTTCGTTGAGTGTAACTCAAATAACAGTCTCAAGTTGCCGTGGCAGCGAACATATGCTTTTGGATAAAATGTCATTAAATACAGCGCAAAATCAAAGCATGAAATTTTCCTTATACGCAGTGTTGAATGCAAAATAACAATTGCGAACTTATACAAAATGTATTTTTCAGGACCTACTAACATCTACCAGAACTTGGAGAAGACGTCCGTTCTTCAAGAAACACGAATTTTCAATGAAACACCAGTAAACCCGAGAAAATGTATTCAAATATTGACCAAAATTCTTTATCTTATCAACCAGGTAAGGCCTTTTTATAGCAAGTTGGTGAGGATATTAAAACCACGAGATTATTATTTTTACTTAAAGGGTGAACAATTGGTTTCCCGTGAGGCTACGGATTGTTTCTTTGCCATGACTAAACTATTCCAGTCGAAGGATGTTGTCCTCCGGCGCATGGTCTACTTGGGCATTAAGGAATTAAGCTCAATTGCTGAGGATGTTATCATAGTAACGAGTTCGTTGACAAAGGACATGACTGGCAAAGAAGATTTGTACAGGGCTGCTGCTATTCGGGCGTTGTGCAGTATCACCGACAATACCATGCTGCAAGCTGTTGAGCGGTACATGAAGCAGTGCATCGTAGATAAGAACGCAGCGGTGTCGTGTGCTGCTTTGGTAAGTTCATTGCGCTTGGCTGGACAGGCTGGGGATGTTGTCAAACGTTGGGCAAACGAAGCCCAAGAGGCTCTCAACAGCGACAATATCATGGTGCAGTATCATGCACTTGGCTTGCTCTATCACATACGCAAATCCGATAGATTGGCTGTGTCCAAGCTGGTCAACAAATTGACTAGAAACTCTCTCAAGAGCCCTTATGCCGTTTGTATGCTGGTAAGCTAAACAAAAATAAGTGATTGTACATTTCATAGCGTTTCTGTAAAATCTGTTTTAGATCCGAATTGCATGCAAATTAATCGAAGAGGAGGACAATGGGCAGTCACCTATGTTCACCTTCATCGAGTCCTGCTTGCGCCATAAGAGTGAAATGGTTATATACGAGGCTGCGCATGCGATTGTCAATCTAAAGAATACAAACGCGCGCGTCCTTTCATCGGCATTTAGTATTCTACAGTTGTTCTGTTCCTCACCAAAGGCGACCATGCGATTCGCTGCTGTTCGAACCCTGAACAAGGTGGCAATGACTCACCCAGCTGCTGTTACTACTTGCAATCTGGATTTGGAGGGATTGATTACCGATTCTAATCGTTCAGTCGCAACCTTGGCCATTACAACTTTATTAAAGACAGGAGCAGAGAGTTCAGTTGAACGCCTAATGAAGCAGATATCGTCGTTCGTCGCAGAGATATCCGATGAATTCAAAATAGTTGTCGTGCAGGCTATCTGCGCCTTGTGCACCAAATATCCACGGAAGCATACCGTCCTGATGAACTTTTTGAGTGGCATGTTGCGTGAAGAAGGCGGTTTGGACTACAAAACATCAATTGTTGATACTATCATAACAATAATCGAAGAAAATGCCGATGCAAAAGAATCTGGTTTGTCGCACTTGTGTGAGTTTATTGAAGATTGTGAGCACACTTCACTGGCAGTGAGGATCCTTCATCTTCTCGGTAAAGAAGGACCTTTTGCAAGCAATCCGTCGAAGTACATTCGCTTTATTTACAATCGTGTTATTCTTGAGAGTCCAATAGTAAGAGCAGCAGCAGTCACGGCTCTGTCTCAGTTCGGTGCTTCATGTCCAACATTGTTAGTCAACATTCTGGTTCTTTTGGGTCGTTGTCAAATGGATCCAGATGATGAGGTACGAGATAGAGCAACGTACTACTGGTATATTTTGCAGTCCAAAAAACCGGATTTGTACAAGAACTACATCATTGAGCGGTCTCATTGTTCATTGCCTTTATTGGAGAAAGCTTTGATTGATCATCTAAATGGGGACTTGAGCACACAGTTCGACATGGCTATTGTACCCAAGGCAACAATTGTAAAGGAAGAGGTTTCTAATGAAGCTATGCTGATTTCAAATGGTACTTTATAATATCTGCCAGCTCTTTGACTATGTTATCATGCATAATTTTTCTTGCAGCTCCAAGAGCTCCGAAAATCACTCGAGAAGAAGAGAGTGCTGCAAGATTATCTCAACTTCAGGGTATACAAGTTTTTGGACCAATTCACCGAACTACTGCGCCAATACAACTTACCGAGAGCGAAACGGAATACACTGTACAATGTATCAAACACATTTTTAAGAGTCACATCGTTTTCCAGGTAGAATCCAGGTCAATGCTCATATCCTCTTTGTAATCACATTCTTTTAACCTATTTCCAGTTCGATTGCTTGAATACATTGTCAGATCAAATATTAGAGAATGCCCGAGTTGAACTCACTATTCCAGAAGGCTTTACAACTCGCGCTGTAATCCCTTGTCCAAAATTGCCGTACAATGAACTAAAGACCACGTTCGTTATTGTAGAATTCCCACCGGATCTTGCTAGCTCTGCAGGTTTGTTGCATGCTGAGAGTTTGAATCGAAACAACTATTTGCTAATCTTGCATCCCTCCCTTAGCAACATTTGGTGCAACCCTCCGTTTTCTTGTAAAGGATTGCGATCCCACGACTGGCGAACCAGATTCCGAAGATGGTTATGACGACGAATACATGTTGGAGGATTTAGAAATAACTGTAGCTGATCAAATACAGAAATCGAAGAAGAGTAACTTTGCCGCCGTATGGGAGGCAGCGAATTCAGAAGGTAGTCCTCCTACTCGCTTCAACTTTGATCGATAATTTCTGAGACGGTTAATTCTTTTTAGAATGGGTTGAGGCTGAAGACACCTACTCTTTGTCCGCTGTTAGCACCATCCAGGAAGCCGTTAATACCATCTTGAAATTCCTTGGTCTTGAACCGGCAAATATGTCCGAAAAAGTCCCAGAAGGAACACATACGCACACACTCTTATGCTCTGGTTTGTTAACGTGCATCAGAATCCTTTTGGAAATGTTTTTGAAATTTTCCATTTGTCTTCAGGTACATTTAGAGGCGGTGCAGAGATTCTTGTTCGAGCCAAACTAGCACTATCCGACGGTGTTAGCATGCAACTGACAGTTCGAGCCACAGACGCAGATGTAGCTGAGCTGGTGACGTCCGCAATAGGATAAGAGAATGTTTTGTTTTTTGTTCATAGAAGCTCAACTCTAAGTTGTTTCCGACAGCAATGTTTCGTTTCTATTAGTTGCTTTTTAAACACCAGATATATAAGGAATGTAAGCCTTCATGGATATGTATGTAATAGAGCATTTATTAGAAATGCATAATTATATCGATTTATTTTCTTTTGATAACTTTTAAAGCATTACTATGTTACTCGTAACTATATAATATTAGCAATAAATTACTTAATAACTAAGCAAAACGGTGTGCTTTAATTGATCGTGAAGGATCCACTAGAGACGAGACGTCTTTGACTGTACATAAGTCTCCATAACATTACGTGCAAAATTCTCTGCAGCCTTGAGTGCGCTACTGACGACATTTAGAAACGTCCACATGAGCGTGGCTTCAGGCCAGGGAAGTCTACAGTAGATCGAATCTTCACGCTACGCGATGATTGGCAGATCACAGCAAACCGTCAGTGAGGCTAAAATGGGTCTGACGAGGAACAAGGGCAAAACGAAATATCGGCTGTTCTCAAGAAAGAAAATCGATGTGCTATAACTTCGAGTTAGGTAATGAATTCGTCTAACTCGGCTTCGCAGTAAACACTTCGAACGATATCAGTACGGAGAATACAGGTAGAATAAGAAAGAGTCGTCTCGAAGGACACTGATCATCCAGTTCCTGGTGTACGATGTAGAGGCATGGACAATCTTAAAAGTGAATGAAGAAGTCCCTTGTATCTTCGAGAGAGAAAAGCCCTGCGAAATTCAGTCACGAACTATACCAGCAGTACACCGGCATGAGTATACGGATGCAACCTCGAAGGTAGCTAGGGCATGTAAAGCGCATGGACAACTTAGCCCCGGGACGAAGAGCATTCGACTGCGAAATAAGGGGACAACGCAAAAGAGACGACGGACGCCTGCGTCTAAAGTGGCGCACACAAGTGGAAAAGGACGCCAACTTAACCAGAGATCTAGCTAGCTGTCATGGGATGGGACCCGCACCCGACCCTCCGACACCATCCATAGGCTTGTTGGTTGAGGTCCAGATCTGTAGTGTCACCCAAAGAAGATGAGGTTTTTTTGCAGTTCGAGAGAAAAGGCGGGACAGATATGTTGGTGTTTTACAGCGTTATCACTAATTTTAACTTGGCTAAAGACATTACCTTTCAGGTGTTGCATAAAGGTTACGTGATAATGTGAGTTCATATCGTTCATTTTTGTGTGTCCTCAATAATACCGTCACTATGTCATTATGTATATGCAACTTTGTCTACTTGCTAGCTGATCATAAACCATTGTCCATTACATTCCGAGTCTCCACTCGGCAAAAAATTATGAAATGACCCCTTCTCGTACAGGGCTGTTTTCAGGGTGGGTATTGTCCACCTTTCACTGCGTCAGGGAACGTTCTACTTGTTAGCGAGTGTGTACCGAGAGTTTTTAAATTGCAGGAGAATATTCTCAAATCCTTTACATTTCCGGATGAATTCCGGTTGACATAATTCATAAAAATGTCTTTTTGTCCGCAACTTGCACAACAGTCGGCCTTATCAGGATGAAGCTGCTGTTCCTTCTTGTCTAGAGATTTGGTTCACTTGCTCGGCTGTTGCATATCTCCTTTACTTGGGGATGTACGTTTTTGAGTGTTTGTGCATATGGACGTGCATGCGTGATTTGTAGTAATTGATCCAAAAAATAAGACCTAAAGTGCTAAAATTAGCCACAAAAGTTACCCTATTTAGGTGTTTAATTAACGTTCACATTCTGTTCTGATTATTTTTGGCTAATAATGTGAAAGTGCAACTATTCAAGAATTCTTAAAAAGGACACTAATTGTCCTAAATATAAGCATGATGTGTTTAATGGTGATCTTGTCAACTGGCTACCTTGCCATCTTGTTGCAAGGCCAAGTTGTCATTTACCTGACGCATCCGCAGTATAAAAGAACCTGGTACATTTTTGTGCCCACATTATGTCCGTTCGAAACCAGCCGAATTCATCATCGTTTGTAAACCAAAATGCATGTTCCCATCCCGACACAACGCAACTAAAAATAACTTATTAGAACTAATAGACACACCATCTGGTTGTGTTTATTTGTAATTTTACAAAAATCAAATCACAATACTTCACGAAACCCTCCCCCATTCTATTTCTTTTATAAGAAAGTTTATTTTTGGAAAACTAGGAAAGCATCATGGGATGGGACCCGCACCCGACCCTCCGACACCATCCTCATCCATAAACTGTGATCTGTCACTATTTGTATATGTTGCCTGTTAGTACATTTTATTTGATCCAACATGAATGGAGAGCGCGAGAGATTTAACCTTTGGGTGTCTTCTGATTTCTTGAAACACAGACTTGTGTTTAGTCTGTTTGAAAATTCTAACCGAACAACAAGCATAATAGGTCTAGCTACGTAGGTCCTTACTCTGCGCTGCGCGTGCGATCGGTTGTGTTTTTAGCTTTCTGTTCAGTCCGAAAAGGCGTATACGCGCGAGCGTGTTTGTTCGCTTTTATTTTAGTTTTCCAGACGCACTTGCCAATAAAATCGACTGATTTGAGTCATAAGACAAAGCGTGTCCGCTCGTATCTTGCCACATAATTGAAAAACTCTGCGGAAGTAGAATGTTTAAGGTATCACAGGAAATTCGTCTAAGCACAAACAGTGAGAGCAACAAATCGAATAATGATATCATTTTTGGAAAATATCAGAAGACACCTGACGCGGGTTAGTATTTGAACTCTCTCTGAAATCATTTTGTTGTTTGTTCTGGCATTCCGCTGCGGAATTGCTTTATAAAGTGTTAAAATGATACAAGATCACGATGTGAAGTGTTCCAGCGGAAATAATTGGTCGGCAGGCAGATCACTTGTCAAGTTCATATGCACATACAATGTTTGTACGAAAACAAAATGCCTTTGATGGGGATGTTAAATTTAGAGAACATACATACGTACGTTCTACATGCTCACAGAAAATTGATGTTTCTTCTTGGAGCTGATTATTGGAAAACGACCCACATTATGACCCCCTGATCTTATGTCCATCCGAGATGACGCCTCTGTTGTGCTTATCTCTATTCCCTAAAGCTTAAGGACGGCGTCTAAAAGTGCTTATGTAAAATTGATCGAAACAGCAAATTGTGTCGGGTGCCAAGGTGACAATTTGCCCCGCAGACGTAGTAGCCATTCAGACCATTTCAGTACTAAAACCAATTGAAGTCTTTTCCACATACGGCCGGAGAATAACAAGTACACTGCCTCCAGCTTTTGAATAAGTCTGAAGATGATGGGATCGGTCTAAGCAGCACATTCTATGCGGTTCTATTTGTGGTTGTTCAACATTCATCTATTTTCTTGTTGTTCCTTGTCTGTCAGTCTCTTTAAACGAAGAATCATTTGATTTCAGTGATAAAATACCCTCATACGTTGGCACTCAAGTGGCCTAAATAAACTTCAGTAGGCTGAATTAATCGCGCAGATTAACTTCTGCCACTATGTCATCATTTAGATTTATTGCATGCTAACACTATGCTTTTATTGTTTTTCGCCAAATTGAGATCAGTTTAAATGGAGAAACCGATTTTATTAGATTCCTAAAATATAACTTTAATACAGATTTCATCGCCAGGCGGAACCAGTAATTTAGTTTTATTTGTTTTGTTATAAAATGTTTGTTGCCGCCATTCGACTTTATGTCTTGTATCATCTTGTAAGGCATAGGGTCTTTGCCATTACGCCTACGCACCATCACATTCAGTTTCTGGCAATGTGCCTTAGTTTTCCCAAATTATCCCCAGCGGTCGCACTTTAGTCTCCACGGTTAGTCGGCACGATTTCTTTCGAGCGCCAGTTTCTCTGTCGCTCTGTGCCACAGGGCCCTACTACTCGCCACGTTTTCTTTAGAACACCAGTTTCTCTGTCGTTCTGTGCACAGAGCCCTACTACTCGCCACGTTTTCTTTAGAACACCAGTTTCTCTGTCGTTCTGTGCACAGAGCCCTACTACTCGCCACGTTTTCTTTAGAACACCAGTTTCTCTGTCGTTCTGTGCCACAGGGCCCTACTACTCGCCACGTTTTATTTAGAGCGCCAGTTTCTCTGTCGTTCTGTCTCAAAGGGCCCTACTACTCGCCACGTTTTCTTTAGAACACCAGTTTCTCTGTCGTTCTCTGCCAAAGGGCCCTACTACTCGCCACTTTTTCTTTAGAACGCCAGTTTTCTGTCGTTCTGTGAGAAAGGGCCCTACTACTCGCCGTTTTCTTAAGAGCGCCAGTTTCTCCATCGTTCAGTGCCAAAGGGACCTACTAAACAGCATTATACAACATTTCAGCATTACAGCATTTCTGTGCATTATGAAATGGTCTGCAATGCAACACAAAACACTTTGAAATGCGGGGCAGATATCCACAGAAATCTGAACATCTTAAAACTCCTTCATTGCTGATCCGACGTTACACCGAAAATAGCCACTTCTACTGATCCAGCTTTGGGCGAACGGAGTTAACAAAAGCGGCAAAGCACCAAGTTCAACCAGCGATATTTCTTGTAGTCACCCACGGTGCAGTATAATCTCCACAACCGTCGCACCCACATGGCCGGTCAGCGAGGCCATTCAGAATGAGGTTTATTCATTTTTTTTTTTTAATCTAGTGGCACGTTCGTCATTGTATGACGGTGTCTACGGGTCCGTGACGATCAAAAGCGATTTAACAATTTTATTTGATCAGAAACTATTTCACACTTGAGATGACAACTGGGCTTAAAAACTAACGGTAAGGGTGTTGGTTCAACAATAGGGACCCAACTGATGTAATGTAATTTTGTGTCGGTTTATTGTTTATTTCTTATGTCTACTAGCTGACATCGGTTGTTCAAATCCGTGGGTCCATGATGATCCCTTCGGGATGGGGTGTTGGCTCTGATAGAAGCCATACAGCTCGTTGTTGGATGTCGTTGAGAAGTTCTGTTCGCTTAGCACATTTATAGAGTTGTCCGGGATTTGTGTTTTTTTATGTTCCTGATTGCCTCGTTAGACGCAAGAGTGTCACTATGCACTGTTGCAAGGGGATGATTCGTGCTTGGTTCATAAAGCAGTTTGTTGTTGCGGTACTGTCGACGGTAGTTGATGAGTAGTATTTTCCTTTCGAAAATTGCGAGCTTCTTCGTGCTTCTTCTTAGGACCATGTGCCATATTGCGAAGCCTACATTAAGATCGTCCTTGACCTGGTATCTGAAGAAGAGATACGATGGACCACTTGTGTGCTTAGAATCGCTAGCAAGCATAAAACGCCATATTAGTGGCATATTTTCTTTGGCAAAATGGATCATGTCTTTTGAATAATACGTTTGTGCACACGTTGATCCATTATGGTCTTTATAACTGGTTCCACGCCATGCCAAGAAGAAAATGACCACACCATCACATCCCCCAACGTTCTTGCCTTTTTGCGTTTACTTGGTGTTGTACTGTAGGTAAGGAGGACGCCAAACTTATCATTTCCCATCTGATCAGAACATGCACCACAATATGGGTGGCGACCTGGACCTGGGCCTAACTTCTACAGCAAGCACTCGTGTTTTACGTGCTTTTGTTCCTTCACGTATGGATGGGATCTACAGTTTTATGCCGACTGCGAACGCCCAAGTTTGTTTCGTACTTTAAGCATTGACAGTGACTCGAAGGAGTTGGAGCTGTGAATTATGAAAGTTGGTAAATTCGGGGATCGAACCTGGAACCCGCTGCGTAGGAGTCGACACACCAACCCACTACACCTATACAGTGGTGTAGTGCGTATATTTTAATCATTGAACAAAATTAAAACAACATTTAATTACACTTCCTTTTATGAATACAATTTCATGCTTTCATTTTATCACATTTGCTGTAACCTTCAAAATCTGCCAGATATCTATCCTCAAACTGTAAGCCAAGTGTACATAGCACCCGAACTGACCGACGTCAGTAGGGTCCAGCTTCTTCACTTTCCCAACGGAGCCGTCCGCGTGAACAGCGATGTGTGCTTCATCATTAAGCGAAATGGAGTCAAAGGCAACTTCGAAGTAAAGGTAAGCGATTCCGAAAACTCACTTATGTGCATCTTGCTCAATCATTGTTTCTGTAGGTAGAAAATCCGTCCGGAATTATTATCCCCGTGCCTTTGCAAATAGTCGATCCAGAACGCTTTGAGGTCTCGCTGAATCTAACTCAACTGGGGCTATACAAAGTTCACATAAAGTGCAACACAGTGGCTTTACCTCGATCTCCGTTTATGATTGTTGTGATTTCCGGGGAACTCGATGCGGATCAGAAGTCCGAAGGTGATTGAAACGGCAAGCTAAGGAGCCATGATTAATGATTGCGTCTTTACTTTCAGTTCCCGTATTCAAATCAGACGCGTCTAAGGTAACATACCGTGGTGAGGGACTCGATTGCATCAGAATCAATCAACGAAATGAATTCATCATTGACGGCTCAGAGGCGGGTAATAATATACTCTTTGTGGGAATCTTCGGACCAAAAGGCCAATGCGATGAAGTGGTGATAAAGCACATGGGAAGAAACATCTACAAAGTATTCTACCAAGTGCAGGATCGTGGAGAGTACATTCTGGCGGCGAAATGGGGCGATGATCATATTCCGGGATCACCATTCAGTTTGGTGACTGTATAAAGTATTCATGGCAGGAACAACGCAATTAATTTGTATTTAGTTAAGCTTAAATTATGTTAATAAATGGATGGGGCTGTTTTCACAAATCCTTCCTCTGATGATGATGTTGGCCTCAACCAACAAACCACTTTAGCTGGCATGATAGTTGGCTGAGATCGTTCTTCGCATGTGTGTGCGATATGTTTCATGGGCGTTGTCCAACAGGCGCGGAAAAAGAAGACTCCTGGGCTGGAGCCCATTCAGTTCGTAGCTAAATCTTCTTCCAGACACCAGATGCCATCAACGGAAACATGATCAGCGTGGAATGCAGAACTTTTCTCTCGAAAAGAACAAGGACATCTTTATCTGCTCTTAAGATATTTCATGTCTCTGCCCAAAGAGCAGGATAGGTACAATAAAAATGTTAAGCCAGATTGGTCCTTCGAAACGGAGTCCCAGACGTTGTGCCCAAAATCGTCGACAGTGTGTATCCTTCCTTCAAAAAAGAATATACACACTGGGTTGTGCCCTCATTCATCTGTAAACCCATTTTAGCCGCTTCCGATGCAACGCCAGGAAACGCCATAGTGACTAGTCTAGCTGTGTTCGACCAATAACGTCAATGTCATCCCGGGTATGACAGCAATTGTACGGAGTTTTGGAAAATCGTGCTTCCTGGGCTGACGGGTGAGTTCTTCACGATCTTCTCATGAACGATGTTTCAGTCAAAAGACAGCGCATCGCCCTGTCTAAGTTGTGAATGTGTGGGTGAGTTTTATAACCGATCTTGAAGGAGCAGCGCGAGTACTCCTGTGCCATCCTGCACAACCTGATGAGCTTGGTAGGCAAAACTTGGCATGGCTCTGTCTATTTTGTCCCTAGTTACGCTGTCACATGCGGCCTTGAAATCCACGATTAGGTTCTGAGTGTAGATCAGCATTTTTGGGTTGTTTGCATGTGGCTGCTGAAGTGTAAAGATTTGGTCAATGTGGCACAACCTCTGACTGAAACTACACGGATAGAATCAGATTATTCACTAATCAGGAACCAATAGTGCTCACTCAATACGGCCGAGAAGATGTCATAGGCGATGTTTAGGAGACGTTTAAAGATCCACAGCAGTCGCTGGGGTAGAAAAGCGCTGCAGTTCTCCTTTTCGGAAAACAACTTGCTTCAAATTAAGATGTGCTGTCTTAGACAAGCTGTGTTTTCTTGCTTATCGTTCAGCTTTCAAATCCACATTGCAGAACTGACGGAATAAGATTTTTTTATATCTGCTATGACCTCGCGTATCCAATGAGATACAATTTTTAGAGTTCACGTTTGCCCCAAGGTAGACCAACTCAAACTCAAACTCAAAATCCTAAGTGATGACATATATATCTTCAGGTTAATATGAACTTACAGACGGCATAAAAGGACCTTGGGAGATTTTAATGTTTCTCCAAGCACACCTCTAAACATGTACATGATATGATGGCAACTCAGACACATCTCACAAAGCGATTCGTTAACATCCTTCTTCTTTTCTCCTTCCCACTGGAAGCTATCTTTATCAGCTCCACGGCCACTCCACTGTCAACTTTCCATTGAACAATGTGTTCCCCATTTCCACGAAAACCATTATCGCCTTCTCTGCTTGTGCTTACTAGTTCCCCTCCACCTAATGATGATGATAATGGCTGTACATTTGGGTATTTTCATCCGCTTTCCATGCGCAGCAAAAAAAAGGCCATCAGTGTTCCGGCAGAAAACATTATTAAAACCTAACACCCCTCCCCAATGCTTCAAGCTCCAACGATGAAAACAAAAAAAATAAACAAAAACACTCAACGTAATGATAATGATTGCGATTGTGACTATCCGACTGACGGACGGACGGCAGGCAATTATCGTTAACTCCTCATGCTCCCCATTCAGCAGTCCATAGACGGAGAGAGATAGGAATACCTGGGCTGGTGATGACTGTGCAAGGTTTCAGTTTGATATTCTTTCACATTCTATTCAGTGGGTTCGAAGAGAAACATCATTATTGAAGAAACTGCGTATGCTCATTGCCATTAAATTAATTACATCATTTATTTTCACCGGAGAGCCAACAGTCAACTCTCTCGGATGGTAGCTCTCTCCCTCTCTTTCTCTCTGAACTTCATCCAACAATACCCAGGGAGAGTTCATTGCAGTTTCAAACTCCACGAAAAGAAGTGCTTTTGGATTATTCTCCTCTCAAGGAGTACAAATTGGAATAAACATCTTGAGGAGAAAAGTAATTTCTTAAAATTCAGCAGAAAATCACAACCCGAAAAAAATAAATGTGCATTAACGAAAATCACTTTGACCACCGTTCTCGTTCTGTCAAAAACAAAACTGTGGAGAGAAGTGACAGCAACGCCGCCATCGCGCTGTAGATCTCGTGTGTCGTACCAACCAATTGACAAATGGAGTTTTCGTGTTCTGTGACGGTGCTTTTGCTCTTGCATGTCAGTGTTGGAGATGAATTTTAATGATCATTGAAATTCAATAATTACAATCATTAGTGCACTTAATTAGTTTGATTCGTAATTGTGTGTATGCTGGTGCTGGTGGCCGCGTACTTTTTTGATTCTCCGTTTTCGCCCATTGTTTTGTTGTTATACATTGCTCTACTCGGCGCGGCTCAATTTTCATCGACGGCAACGCAAACTGCGACAACGGCGACAGCAATAGTGGTGACTGTAAAATTCTGTCCAAGAGACTTGAAAGTCGTCGACGGACGGGAATCAACTTGACTGTTGATTGGTCATGGATGTAAGTTGTATGCGGAATGCCATCTGGACTGGCTATCATCATCATAAATGTGCGACGCGATGATGATAGGTTGATGATGATGAAGAGTTTGATCGGGAATCCATTACTCAATTTGTATGTGGAGGAATGAAAAACCATGACTGACTCAAATGCATTGTCATTCCTACATACATAAGCGCGGAAGGGGTACTCCACGGACACAACTTGCTATATTCGCTGTTGTATTTCTTGTTTTTTTTGTTTGTTTTTGATATGCATGTCCGTATCTCTCATCATCATCATCATTAAAGAGAGCAACTAAATTATTTTCTTTTGTACCTGTTTATATATTTTTTT
The DNA here is from genome assembly GCA_905231855.2 of Eristalis tenax. Taxonomy (NCBI): domain Eukaryota; kingdom Metazoa; phylum Arthropoda; class Insecta; order Diptera; family Syrphidae; genus Eristalis; species Eristalis tenax. The sequence goes on along the minus strand of HG993124.1, from coordinate 38,405,251 downwards.
AATCTTAACTTCTTGCCGTTTCTTCCATTTGCAATAACGACTCTGAACAACAAGGGCCGCGTAAACGGGGTTAGTACATACACTTTTTAGACTATTAGTTTATATTAAGCCAAAAATTAATTAAAATGATTTCAACTTTAATTAACGAGCAGTGCAAATATTCAAAGAGTGTTGCACAGGCTCTTTCTGTGATTGATTGTTCTGTGAGCTTCAATGCTTTATTAATTGGGATTTGCCTTCATATTCAGTACCTACATATAAGGATACAAGGGAAAAATAAAACAAACATATGTAGATAGAAGCTTGAAGATAATGTGAAAATCGTCCATCATTATTTTTGATTGCCTTCTCGAATCATGCATGTATACGTGCAAACGTTGCATTGCAAACCTGATTTAGGAAAACAAGATATACGACCGGTAGCGTTGCATAGAACATGCGAATAACATTAAGCCAAAAGTGCACACATTCCCACTTGAGTTCATGGCCACTGATATTCAGAAAAGTTCATCTCCAGCATAGCCAGAAAAATGTGATTGCGTAAAACATAATTTTGAACATGGGAGATGTATGAGCATAAATTATCGCCTGAATGTTTCCTCGAAATTAATCATTTTAAGATAATGTGCGAACAAAGAGTTGCTTTTAAAACATTAGTGCGTTTTCCCTATTTCTTCAGGTGGTGAAGTGGTTGGTTGAATATCTTTGATTCCTTACATATCATTGAAGAATCACAAGGAATCGCACTCGAACGATCGGAACTATTTTACTTGGAAATTTACTTGAAAATAAGATGGCAAGCCTTGGACTTAATCCATGTTGTTTATTGTCTGAGCTAAATGTTTTCCGAAACGTGGAAAAGTACTCCATCAAATCGAATATCTTGTAACCAGTTTATCTAAGTGCCATGAAGTAACACTAATCACCTAATGCGGCTCATACACTCTTTGAATAATTAACACCAGCTCTGATTGATACCCAGTCTTAGTGCATTGTTTCAGAACTAATAAGTCTTTGTTTTTATTTTTGTTCAGTATGAGAAGTTCGGAAAGAAACGCCGCCAATGGGAAGACACTGGAGTACATGAGCTCATAAAACTTTGGAAGTGCTGTGCATATGAACTGAGAACAATTAAAAGAAATGGACATCTCTATGTTGCTATGGCCAAGCAGTTATCTGCAATAGGGATCCCAGTAACAGCACTAGAAGTGCATTTCAAAGTCAACAACTTAACTCAGCGCTACAGGTATTTACAACATTTTCTTTAAGAAGTTGATTGAATTAAAAAACATCATTTCTGTTAATTATTCTGAAGACAAGAATCAAAGACCTACGAAACTACAGGGATAGTGAGTACGTGGAAGTTTTACAGTTTAGTGGATGATGTATTCAAAAGTTTATCCGGTCACACATCAAATACACCCGGATTTAAAACGTGAGTACCCACGCACAAATCTACTTTACTTGAGAAATAATGCTGTAATTAAATACTATCCAGTGACAAACGAGTGATGACACCAGCCAGTAATGCGAGCAACATATCCGATTCCTCAGTGTGGAAAACTTCAATGTCCGAGCCAGAGTTTAGCAATAACTCCGAACCTTTCTATAAGTAAACCATCAATGTGATTTTCACTTCAAACGTATGAAATAACAAATATTGTGTATTTTAATAGATCAGAATATTCGATGCAACCCCGTCACTACATGGAGCCCGGCTCGCATGCAAATTCCACAAATCCCGCCGAGGTTCCAGCTTTCATGAATGCATCACGCATGAATGAGAACAATATGAATCCTATGACACCAAGTGGTGTACCGAATGGTGGTGAAGATGATTTTGTTGGTAGATTAAGTAAAATTAAGAAATCCGATGACTACGAGAAGCTAGTAGACATTGTTAAGAACATTGTTGACAACTATAAAACAGGACAACCAGATAAAGTGGATTCATTCACAGACTTTCTAAAGTCTTATCTACGAAAGTGGCCAGATCGTATGCAAGACGAAGCTATAAATCACATTACGAATTATATCATTGTCAAAAACATGGAACATACAATTAGCAGCGCGGCTGCTAATAGACAATAAACCGTAATCCTAGTATTTAAGTAACATGGTTAAGAAAATGACTTTGTACGTTAGGATGTATAGATCATGTGGACGTAATTATGTTTCAAGTATACAGTATATGCGTGTAGATGTAGGTTAAGAAAGAAAGATTAAAATATACATATTACCTAGACAAAATTTGATCCATCTTTATCGATTCACGTCTCGTAGAATTATGCTGATACTTCAACGATGCGCCATAGGTTGCTGTTTAAACTTACGCATGAGTAAATGCAAATGGTGACTTGTTGTAGAGTCTCAAGGGCATAATAACCCGATACATTTGTCTCCTTTGTGTGGCGATATTGTTTGGTGGTTCTGGGCTTCAACCAACGAGCGGTCTCTAGATAACTGCCTCCACTTTCGCACGGCAGGTTGGTTTGAGATCCTTCACCGGATCCTATTAGACCCGGCTGTCATCCAATCAGTATACACAGGTATTAAAAATGCACAATAACAAATTTGCTCTATGCACTAGAAGCTAAGCCATCACAGTTACCTGACCTGTTGGTATCATTCTCATCTCATCCCTAACAACCACAGCCAACACCCTTCCATCAAATCAAATCATTTTTTATATCCAAACACTAAAGGTAGAGCTATATGGGCCCATGCATGTACTTGCAGAAAGACCCGATTGATACAAAAGAGTCAAAAGAAAATATATGAAAAAATTAACCTCTACAAGCTTTCCCGCTGTCCGCCGTTTCATAATTGCTATTGTCAATTTTAGCGACTGGTATTTAGATTCGTCTGCAGTCAAAAATAGTCCAGGCTCAACGCAGTCACAGAAATAGTTAGGCTCAGACTCGGTCACACACTAGTACTGTTTAAAAGAAACTACATCTCACTGAAGAAATTGTTGCTTTGTAACGCCCTCACTGAATAAAGCCGTTGAATGTGCATTTCTCTTATCATCTTTGTCAAATTATGATCCACTATGTACCGTCCGTGCCGATAGAGCAGTGTTTTCTCTAAAAGTACTCCCAAAGATAAGTGTGAGAATTCCGCAAATACAATCATGATACCCAAGGTCATTGCTGCACGGACATCTCCACATAACTCATGGCCTCTATCTGAAACAGTGGCCAGAGTGATTGCTGCAGAAACCTGCAGAAAAATACACCCCACCTCCCCCGCAATATATCCAAATGTGTTCATATCCAAGCAAAAGAGTATACTTCTTTTCCTTTATTGTAAAATTGAGTTCAATAAATCCTTTGGCAATGTCAAATATTTCGAGTTAAATAATTCCAGCATTTTTATTCTGCTCTTATTAAGAAATTGACAGGAACTAGTGCAACAATATCAGTTTACACAAAGTTTGTTCATAAATGAAAAATAAATAGAGTCGAGGAAATTAAATAAAAATAAAAATACCTATTTAACAAATATGAGACGCGAGCAAGAGAATAATAATAATTCGGCTAAATTTTTTACTCAATTTTGTCTTCAGCCACAACATGCTCGAAATGTATGTAAGGGATGATTCTGATTCTGGTTAGGAGAGAAATTTACAATATAAACTTTTCTACTTAATACTATAGAGGTTAATATATTCATCATGGTCAAGTTTTTTTTTGTTTTTCATTTTTTGGACAGACAATTAAATCAGCAACAGGATATGGCAAAAATGTACAAAATATTTGTGATTCTATATAGGTTTACATACATATTCTCATAATAATACTGGCCAATGACATATGGCCCGCTCGATTCAGGTAGGGCAAAAGATAAATTGTAAAAATAAAATACTAACACAGAGTCGCTAGACAAAAACTCTTCCTCTTTGTGATTGAAATAACTAGAACTTTGGTTGCTGTCGAAAGGAAAAACGCACTCTTAATGAATATTGGCGATGACAGCACGTGTGTAATCTTGAGTAGTCGATTGTCCTCCCAAATCCTTGGTCTTCACCCTTCCGTCCAGAAGCACTTTACTAATGGCATTTGTAATTTTATCACTGTAATCTGGCAAATTGATGTGCCTCAGCAGTTTTGCACCGCATAGCATCATAGCTGTTGGGTTTGCTACATTTTTGCCAACAGCCTCGGCGAATGTGTGCCTTGCGCCCTGGAAATGAAATGATGACACTTATGTATGTGTACATTACTGGATGATTTCAAAACTCTCTTACGGGTTCAAATACAACTGCTTCAGCTGAGTATGAGGCACCAGCTACGACACCGGCACCACCAACAAGACCAGAAGCAATGTTATCCACAATATTGCCGTACAAGTTCGGTGTGACCATTACATCAAACTGTACGAAAAACAATTATTTTATGTAAGTAAGTCAGTGCCATTTTACGGTTCTACTCACTTGATTTGGATTCGAAACCAATTGCATGGTGGTGTTGTCAACGATCATCTTTTCAAACTGAATTCGTGGATATAACTTGGCCATTTCTTCACAAGAACGCAAAAATAAGCCATCGCCCAGTTTCATGATGTTTGCCTTGTGGACAGCAGTGACCTTCTTGCGATTGTTCTTGGTGGCATAGTCAAATGCGAACTTTGCAATTCGCTTAGACTTTTGGGCGGTAATAATTTTGAGGCACTCAACAACACCAGGCACGGACTCATGCTCAAGGGCAGAATATTCACCTTCAGTCTGTTCACGAATAATGACAATATCAAGATCCTTGTGGCGGCTATGGACTCCAGGTAAGCTGCGAACATGTACAACGTTTGCGTATAAATCGAGTTCATTTCGCAACTTCATGTTCAGTGTTTGTAATTCTCCGGCTACACTGTAGTCGGGAGTTGCCAATATGCCCTAGCGAAAATAAATCCGAAATGTGAATATGAACATCTTCACGGAAGGATCACTCACCTTAATGCAGACTTTATTCTTAGTTATAGAGGCAGCAACATCTTCAAGCTTTGCACTCAAAACGGGATTGACTTCGGAGAGGAAATACGACTCGAAGTCGACTGGGACATCAGCAGCCTGCAAAGATTTTGACTTATTCAAATTTACCACACAATTGATATTTCGATTATAAGACCTTGAAAACTTCTTGAAGAGCGTACACAAGCTCAGGACCTACACCATCACCGGGGATAAGTGTACACGTCGCACGGTTACGTGTAGGAGCACCGGAACCCTTAAACAAAAAAAAAAAATTGCCATTATCGAAATTTAAATGGAAATCAATTTTATTTGATTCTTTACCTGACCCAGTGTTGATGTCGTATGCACAGATCGAGCAGAAGCAGCCTGTGATAAACAAATAAACAAAGTATTGAAGTATTTTGCAAATTTTCACAGGGATAACCTAAAATATAACTCGGTGGTGCGCTTATATAAACACCCAGAATACGAGGATTTTCCAAACCCACCTGCACCAAAGTACGCCCCAACGTCCTTGCTAACATCGCCATTTTTTCGTCAATGAAGTGCACAAATACAAGTTTGAGGAAATAAATTACTTTAAAGTCAAGATCTAGTCTTAAATAAAAAAACAGTGAATTTGAGGTAAAATTTTTGAGAAAAACTTATATTTGCAGCACCAACCCGTTGACTGCTAAGCTGTCACATGTGGAATGGAACGCGATGTCAATAGAATCTGCGATATCCAAAAATGTATGACTGTATGATCTACTTCTCTCTTCTTCTATCCCGTTGTCTTTTCTTGCAGGGGATGTTACAACTTCCCAGTGAAGTGATTTGATTGGACGACGGTTAATAATATAATCGAAAATTGCATTTTCTGTTCCGATGTATAACTGGATCTTCGACGCATATTATATTCTTCGCTAATTAGTATCTCAAATTTACATGTTTTTCAACTAAATCTAAGGAAATGTATTGAAAAAAACTGAAAAACCGTCCCACAAGATAAGTCTTTCCTGACGATGTATTTGTATTCTTACAAAGAACATGCTTTAAAAATGTATTCTCAAAATTACAGTGACTGCAAGACGGTAGACACCAGCCTGATATAAACTTGAGCTCGGTAGAAACTCTTCCCACAGAAAACCAAACAAATTTTTGGAAATGAACCGAATGCTCACCATGCAAAGTGTTGCTGTGGAGGCATCAATGAAAAGGGTGAAAACTAGAAGTCTCTCAGAACGTCGTAGGAACATGTTCAGAAAAGTATCAACGAAAGACCAACATAGGCTCCTAGTCATCAGGAGCAATCCCACTAGCGCAACCAGGCGAGTTTTTTGACTTGGTCTGATGCCACTTAATCTGATGCAGTAGCATTCTTGGCACGCCTCGGAAGTAGAAGGGACTACCAAGGTGACATGCTTTTCCCTTTCTAAAGGAGCTTATCTCAAAATAGAGAGGGTGTGGGGGGGGGGGGACACTAGGTGGTTACTTAGGTGTTGTATTTATGTTACTAGGTGGCTGTATTTGTTGATGATGTTCCGGTAACAACCAGAGCTCCACCAGAGAAGAAGTTCCAATTGTGATAAATTTATTTTGAGGTTAGAATAACGACAACCAGAAAATTTTGTATTCATTAAATTGTTCAAAAATACAATTAAAAATATAACCGATTTAATATCCAAATATGGCTGAATTTGATTTTCATCTGGCACTGTATTTTTTAGTTCTCTTCCTTGAACGAGTTCTTCTGCGTGCTTCAGTTTTGGTAGGCAGCGTAAGTTCATCCTCCATGCCTGAACAAGTTACATCTTGTTGGTGTTGATATTGTTTTAAGGATGATGGATTTCCACCTGATTTGAGCTTCTTCCATACTCGACCAAATCGCTTGCGCCATTGATAAACCGAGTCAGTTCCATGACTTACGTAGTAAAGCACGCATGCAGCAATCGTGATCGCGCCACCCTCAACAATGGCATCGCTAGTGTAATCATTGATTTTCGGAACAACAGCCCGTAGTAATATCTTTTGCACACGATAGATAAGTTTCTCAAGATTACACCAAATTATAATGCTTCCGAATTCCATGCACAAGACCCCGGTAAACACTTCCACGCACCACAGCCACCATCTTGGTAGAATATTATAGCGTTCCGGAATGAACTGTGTATCACAAATGATTTCGACTATTGACAAAAGGAATATCCAACTTGATATCGGTGTAAGTGGAGAGCAGCCCTTGTAGTTCGGCTCAATAAAGATGGTAACTCTTAGAAGCGCATGGATCAAAACGGCAGTTGCTACAGCTCCTACATTTGTCATACTTGCTTTACGGGCTTCGGAACGTACTTAAATTGACTGAAGGTATTCAAGTTGTTATATTCCGAAATAGGTAAATGGTCTGTGTTTATTCCTCAGTGCAGTTCACTTCAGTTCGAAACAAAATATGCAAGTGCAACTACCAAATACAAATGGATTTTACTTCTACAGTTTCGAAATTTTGACTTTCTGACAATCAAAATATTTCAATACTGAATATTGAATTTCAGTTGTCGCACTTCATAAGTGGTTTTAAAGCATACGTAAGTATAAAGTCACAGTAGTTTAAAACAAGTGCCATCTCTGCTTTTAGACTACATACTAACGAAATCGCGAGTTTTCATCAAATTTCTCCAAATCTCCTAGGTTTTGCAACATATAACCATGGCTTCGAAGCTTCGCGATATCGTTGACTGTTGAAACCCCCTCGAGTTCATCCGTCCGTGAGCAATTGTCAAACCGAACAAGACTTTTGGTTCGCTATTGCTTATCCTTATTTTGGATATACGGCATCAAGTGATAAGAACCAATATGTTTTGCGTTCGGGATAACTTGGTTTCTCGAACCAGGAGGCTCGCATTCGAAGAACCTCTTTGCTGGAGCGTTGTTGTCAATGCGCACGATGTGTTTCGGGTAAAGTTCGCGGTTGTGTCCTACCCCCCATTCATCCTCCTTGCAGATCTCCGACCATCCATCATCCGACGTAGAATTTTTCTTTCGAAGGAACCAACAATCCGCTTTGTTGTTTTACTTATCGTCCATTTATCGACCTGGCAAAAAAGTTTTGTAATGAATGATCTTGGTGCTTTGAGTGAGGATTTTACAGCCCAATTGTTTTGGCAAACCTAAGTAGCAGCGGTTGCCAAGGGCTACCCTACGTCGGGTTTCCACTAGGATGTGGTTTGAAGAGGTCACTTTTGTCCCGGGATAGACAAGAGGTCTATTGACAGATTAAATAAATGAAGGTTTATTTCAAATTGTTTTTTCTTACATTACAACAACAATCTTTAACGCTTCTTTGCAAATAAACTCAGAAACTAAACAATCAACAACTTCTCAATGGTTAGGATATTATAGTGATGGGACTCGAGTGATTTTATTTCAATCGAGTAACTCGTGTCATTTTCAGAAAATAATCGAGTCCCACTCGAGTAGGAATAGTTAAAATTCAAACCATTTGAACTAAAATCGAGTCAAAGACGCAGAACACTTTATTGTACTCTTATTTTTGACCCAAAACATTAAAAGCACATTCCAGTTTCCATAAAAATTTTATTAAACAATACAAAATAGAGAAAGAGGCTTGGAGGGGCTTGGTGAGAGTAATGACAACGAGCGCTGCTGAAAATGTCGTTTTTATAGGCACTGGCGTTGTCTAGTGATCAAGCAAAGACTCCTAAGGATCGCACTTTCCTCCTCGATTATTGATTTTTGATGAATGCACTTGGATGCAGATTTTGTATGTGCCAAATGAAGATTTTTCGAAAGCCACTTATTATTTGTTGTACAAATTGCAAACAACTTGGCCCTTTCGTCTTTCTCATCAAAAAGCCCAAGCCGTTGATTTCTTGTCAATGGAATACCTTATATTTGCTCAAACTAATACAATAACTAAACAATTTTACATAATAAAACAAAAGCTGAGAACCAAAATTAAAAATGCTAACCGCTATCAGATATCTATTATAAAAAAGAAGTGCGAGACCTACCTATATGGCCTCGTTTTGTAACGACTTGTTTGCATATATCTCATAGGTGTAAAAATAATTCTCATTTTTCTTACGAATGTAAGACAGTGACGTTATTTTGAATGTATCACTGAAGTCGGCTATTCTACTCGAGTTCGAATGGACTAACTCGAGTAGGAGTTCAATCTGAAATTACTCGAGTCACTCGAGTAATCATCATTAGGACTACCATCATCACTAGGATACCATCATTAGGGATGACTCCAAAACAACATCTGAGCCCTCTTTTGCCTCTACAGATGAAAACTGGTACCTTATTAAAATAAGCATCTGCCCCCATCTTCACAGCCGAAGCAGCAGCCATTCTAGAAGCAGTGGTTTACATCCCAAAAAAATGCAATATTTGGAATATGCTCAGATAATTAAGAACCCCAACCACAGAACTGAACTCAATCGACAGAATCAGACTTTTTTTATAAGGCTTCACGTCTTACCCAAAATTATGTGGATTCCCAACCATGTTGGGAAACGAGTACACAGACGCCGCAGCTAATCTCGCCAGAAACAGCCCTGTCGTTCTCTTCAACCATGTCACCAAATTGGACATATCAAAAAGGTATAGAACAAAATAAAACAACTACTACTCGACAAATGGGCATCATATAGACATCTCCATAGTCAACGCGGATAGAGCTACACTAAGCTGCAAAACGGTAAATAAATCATCCATCTTTTCGACTCTTCGTCTGAGACTAGGTCACACAGCATGACCCAACAACCCCTTTTAAAAAGGGATAACACCCCAACTTGCTCTTTTTGCAAAACTCTACATTTGATATTAACCTTCTTGGCCTAATATAAATAAAATAGTACTTAGTTTGTAACTAACTACTAATAAATAAATAATAATTATAATAATAATAATTATCAATTTTATTCTGCATAATCACATTTATTTGGTTTCAAAACTGCATATTTTCATTCATTTTCACTTATTTCATTCATTTATTGGTCAGTATCGCTGTACATTGAGAATATTCTACTTCCTAATTAAAGTACGATACCATAGGATAAATATAGTGAAAGCGACGTACGTACAGTTTCATTTTATAGATTAGAGTACAGTAGACGCTCGATATAGTGAACACACAATATGTTATACAGACTATTCTAAATACAATGAACAAAAAACGAGTACGCAGACGCCGCAGCCAATTTCGCCAGAAACAGCCCAGTCGTTCTCATTAACTACGTCACCAAAAACAGCTCCAGGGCGATAACAAAGGACATTTTTATCGTGTGCCAATGTCACAGGTCACCATAAAGTGAAACCACTTGTCATAGAAAAAACACAAAAGCCTCGTTGCTTTAAAGTGTGTTATGGCCTCGATGGCCGCAGCAATTTTAAAGAACTGGTTCCAGACTATATTTGCTCCAGAAGTAAGCCGTTTTCTTCGCAGAAACCCGTTAAGGTTTCCCCAGCCATCCTCCAGAAATTGAGCATCAAAATCCAGATGCTAACATTTCAGCCATATAAAGACAATGCCCCAGCCATCCAGATGTTAGCATTTCAGCCATGTACGAGTATGTACATGCCTCTCAACGTAACAGCACTAATTCAGCCTACCCGCCTGACCACTATTTTTATAGAAACAATTTGCTGCTTCTTAAAGCGTAGATGCTTATCACCATTTATGAGCAGCAGTAATGGCGATTAACGAACCCTGTCCTGGCTAAGGTGGAACGTGATATCCACCCGTAATATCTGCATCTTTACGGATAGCCAGGCAGCAATCAAATCCCTGGAATTGTTCGCTATAAACTCGAATATGGTAATCGACTGCTGCACATCTCTTAACCAGATATCCGAACAGTTCAATATTCGCCTGTTCTGGTTTCCAGGCCTTAGAGACATCCCGGGAAAGTCAGATGGTTGACAGGCATCACTTGCCAAATCTCAAAACAGATCTGTCCATCTTGACCCAAAAAGCTCAAATAGCCTGATCTGTTCAAGGAGCAGTGGGTACAGTCGAAAATAAAAACCTTCGCGCAAAGAGACAAGGCCTATTCTCTAACGACGAAGGAGGAAGAAAGTATCCCTCACTTCCTCTGCAACTGTGCCGCTCTTGCCTCAACTAGAAAAACCACTTCAGACTCCTATTTCTACGAAAATCTAAACGACCTCAGTAAAATGCCGGTCAACGCAATATTGAATCTTATTGAGACAACTGGCTGTCATAATTCACGGCAAGCCTCTTAATGCGAAACACCCACGTGGCGGTGCAATGGGCCAACATTGGCCTAAGTGGGTTAAGAAAAAATCACTTAAATAGGCAGTTACCAATAAAGTGTAATACACTGATGTTTTGGTCCTTAAAAGGTTGCAGGAAAAGGCAAAATAATTGACATAAGTTTAAAGAAAACGCAAACGAAAAGAACTAATTATTTTAGCACAGCTTAAGTTGTTGTAGTTGTGTTTCTTAAAGTCCATGAAATTCATTATTTTTTCTGTGTGTTTGCCTTTGGATGAGTTTTCCTCGTTGAAAATAAAATATTCTTTTTATAAATAGTGTCTTACTTTTTAATAAGTGCAAGGACACATTTTGATGCAATTTGCTTCAAGGAGTCCACGCTCGTTACAGAGAACGGGCCCGGTTTTTATTAGTTCACTATATCGAGCGTCTACTGTAATTGTAATTATAAATGTATTATTATAAATTATAAATGTGAGAGCATAATTTTGCCATGTTAAAATTAAATTTACGTGCAACCAAATTGAGGTTACATTCATGGAAATTATTTTAGTTCAAGTTGGACAGGTAAGAGAAGCAAGCTGAACAAATTGGTTTGTACTCTGTCTTGGACCGTACCAGTGTAGGTAAATGATTCCAGAGATGTACAGCATGAATGAATAAATGCCTGCTAGATGATGTTTTAAAAATGGAATGACTTTGGTTTTGTCAGGATTGAGAGCATTTTCTTCCGCCCATTACGGTATTGAGCAACTGCTTAAATAATTTTTTACCCTTCATAAGTATGATATTTCCAATAAGATAGCACTTTAGTAAGATCATTAATGAACATTGAGAACAATAACGGGGTGAGATTAGAACTTTGAGATAATGAGTACCTCAGACCAACTCTAATGAACCCATCAATAACTCAACATCCATCCATGTCTACACGGATAGGTCGAAGATGGATACGGATAGGACGGATAGTCTGCTCTATCAGATTACCTGAGTGCGGCCGTTTTTTTAAGCGGAAGTCCTGGCGGTCAGGAAACGAACAAAATGATATTTTTGTTGGAAATACCACCGGCCGATATTACAATTATAATTGACAGTCAATGGCTGTAGAAATCAATACTTAGCCTAAGCAAGCTGCCGCGAAGAGCTGAAGGTTCCCACTATGCAGAAATCGATTACTCTATGCTGGGTTTCAGGTCATAGGACATAACCGGCAATGCGGTAGCAGATGAACTTGCCAGGAAAGGGGCCGAAACCGACCCAACTCAGGCAATCCCATGGCTCTAGAGGTGGACTCTAGCTGATATCAAGAGTAAAAAAAATCATGGCGCTAGCTACTAAGGTGGAAAGCTGGTCATAATCGCCTCAGATACCACGAACAAAAAATGGTACTCACCCATCACACCATATGCACAGGCTGTGGGGACGAAAACGAAATTGAGGACACACGTCACTGCCTTTGTCAATGCCCCAGTCTTTGCCTAAGAGCAGCATCTATAGTAGGACCGTAAAAAGGTATCACAATGGGTCCAACTGGATTTAAGTGAGGCGTGGTCCCACAAGGTCTACCCCCCGACCTAACCTAAACTAGACCTAGAGTAAATCACAGTTTGGATTTCAAGCAGTACGCGAGAAACTCAATAGTTGAGCAGTTGCTTCACGAACGGAAAAGACTATGCTGTAATGGTTGGGTCCCATGACACGAATGTCTCCATCGGTCGAGGTGATTGGACCAAGTTCAAAGATTTTGAGTTAGTTAGAGAGTAGAAGTTCTGATGAGTTAGGGTCGAGTGCGAAGGATGGAATGACCTGGAGATTTACCTCCGCGACCCAATCAACGTGTCATCGAAGATGATTATAATGGAAATAAAATCAAACTTAGGTGGATACCTGCTCATTATGAGGGTTTAAAAAATGAGGCAGTTGATTTGACTGTAAATCGGGTATTTGTAAAACGAAATGAAGACTGCAAGGAATATAGCCACCAATATATAGCAATAAACTCTGCTAAAAACCCAAGGGCAATTATTCCTTCGCCTTCGATTAGGGCATACGAATTTCGTCAATGGCCATCTTATATCTGAAACAGACCCTATCGCTAAATTTATCCAGTTATTCCTAGTCTGTGCTGCTCGACATGTTACTTTCTCTAACTAAACTGCATAAAATGGTGAAATTATGTTTTTATGATTTACACAATTTTCTGCAAAATATTATTGCATTGCAATTGGGTTAATCAGAGAAACGAAATTAGTAGAGGATGTAAAAAAACAGATCACCGCTGTCAGGTGTGGGGTTCGAACCCACGCTCCCTCTCGAGAACCAGAGCTTAAATCTGGCGCCTTAGACCGCTCGGCCAACCTGACTCACGCACCTTATCTAACATTCATCATATATGGCATTCCAACAAATTACACAAATTTATTAACACTCCCTCCCTATTTATATGTAGGCACCCAACTTCAATAATTACTCTTTTAGTAAAAAAAAAACTCAAAATCAATTCACAAATTGAACATTGTTTGCCTTTTAATAACTTCAAAATAATGCGCTTTTAACAACAAATTTTCTTTCTGCAACATATGCCCTCAAGATGCGATCGGCTTCTTTCTGGTTGTCCAGTATTCCTCCCGTTTGTGATACGGTTCATACGGATCATTAATATATGGCTTTGGTTTTCTCCAAAAGCTTGTGACCATTTTATCGAGTAACCAGCTCTGTGAGGCATTAACTAGGACATGCTGCCTTAGTCGTCGCCTAAGAGCCGGCGACTTCTTAAACAACTTCTTATGACGACCTGAATGTGTTCGAATCCAAGTGCCCCAATCCAAGCGCTTGAATCGTTTGATCACAGCCTTCACTGACTTTCTTTTCCCTTTGTTCAATGAGAACTTTGTCACTGTTCGTTCTTGACCAATTGTGGTTTGCACTGGTTCGAGAAATCTTCTGCATGCTGCCAATGAAGGAGTATTCTTTCCCAAAACCGAAAATCCATTGGTTACAGATGAAAGGAATCGTGTTGCTTGTGGAGCATGGGTTTGCAGTGACACGCGATTTGCTGTGATAATTGTTGTCCGCAACGCTTTAACCAATACACATATTAATAAAAAGCACAATGACAAATAGAATTGTTGATTTATAAATACCTGCATTTACAATTGATCGGATCATTTTAAGTGAAAATATTGTTTTTACATAAACTCGACTAATAATAATTCCATAACCCCTAAAATGAAGTTATGTCAATTGACTCGATTTCATTGTGTTCCAATGGATCGAACTACATAGCCGACAGTGCTCGTTCATGAAATGTCAAGCAAGAGAAAACATTTAATTTTTAATTGTAAAATATTCGCATAGATTATTCATGTTAAATTATTTATCTATTTCAAAACATAATTAGCTTAGTGTATTTTATTTATATCTTAAATAATCGATATTTCCTTATATCGATCATTAAATGCTAATCTTACTTCGTTCGCTGTTAAACGTAAACGTCACTTTTACCAACGACGACCAGCAATCGCGGCTCTGCCTGGCGAATCAAAATCAAATTTCGAGTTAAATATTCTCCTCCTGTCGTACAATAGTCGGAAACCCGGTGAAAGATCCTCAGTCCAACACAAACATTAGAAGCCCTTGAAAGACATGTACCGCCTTGTGTTAAGAAATCCCTACAAATGTGCTGTGAGAGTAAGTATTTAATATTTCATTCTCGTGGGTAATGCACATTTTATCGATGGTTTCGCACACATTTGCTGTTATGTCATCTGTCAGCGGCAGAAAAAAGAAATCAAAAATAGAACTGAATAAACATTTATTAAGAAACTTAAGATTCTTATTCTCACGGTGATAGTAGTTTGCCCCCTTAAATAAATGAATTGCAGTCATTCGAAAAGCAATAACGTTTGCGGGATTTGGATGAAGAGTGCCGATGGTCAGTTGGCATGGTCATCTGTCAACAATAATTTATCTTTTTTATTTTAATCATAGTCATTGAGAAAAATTGCATAAGAATTAAGACAAAATTCGTGTGAATGTTTGGTTTTAGAGTACCCTTCAGACACAGAGTTCTCGACACGGTAGTACGAATGCACCGCGCCAAGCAGGCTTTGGCAAGGTTTTGGTCCTGATAGCCCCATTTGCTGCAATTGGAGGAGTGGTTACATATGCAAAGTAAGCTGTACATTGGAAGAAACCTTAAATTATTCACTATGTTCACATTAAATTTTTTGTAGACATGATGCCGATTTTCGTAAAACAGTCGAGAAAAATGTACCAGGCTCAGCGGCTATTTTAAAAGTTGCTCTGCAAGAAGAAAACCCTCTCGATGGCGTCAAACAGAAATTTGATGATGTATCGAAACAAATCAGCAGTGTCACGTCATCAGTGACCGGCCTTTTTGGGGGTTCTAGTGAAAAAAGTGAGTAAATACTGTTTTTATTTCCATTTCATTACCAGGCCAATGTATTTTTAGAGACGGAAAAGGTTGAGATTAAGGCAACGCCCATCTCTAAGCCGGTAAGTCTACACTTCTATACACCATTAACTTTATAACTAGAAATGCCTTTTACTTCTCAGAAACCTTCGCCACGAGCAGCAACCGAAGAGAAGACATCGGTACCCAAACCAGCAGGCCCATCAGCTCCAGTAGTAATTGAGAAGCCACCCGAAATTCTACCAGCAGATGTTGTCGGCCTTGAAAAGGAAATTGAACTTGCTGCATCGCTAGCTGTAGCGGAGTACAACAAAGCAATACACATTTTAAAATCGTGAGTATACCCTAAGTGTGTTGGGTTGGAAAGAAGAAACAATAATATACCTTCCCGTCTCTCCAGATTCAATGAAGACGTTCGAAAAGTTGTTGATAAGGCAGTTGAAGAAGTTGACCCAACATCGTGGGCAACTCTGAAGAACAAAACCAGTGCCCGTGATTCAGCTGTAGGAAATGCCGAAAGCTTGGCTCGTGAAGCTCTTCAAAAGATTGGTAAGCTACTATCGATTGATTGCATCCTCCTACTTCCACTTCCACATGCTATGCATATTTGCAGAAAAATGTGAGGTAGCCCTAAGTAAAGTTGCCAACAGTACCAATCACGATCGCGTGCAGGAAGTACGTAACAAAATTAAGACACTCACTAGCCACATTAACGGAGTCAAAGATGAATTGTTCAGATCAAAAGATATTTCCACATTATCTGAAAAGTATTGGAAGAAGGTATTTCATTTGTGTATAGCTTGTGCATTTTTCTGACTATTCTCTGTCGCAGGTTGAAGCATCTCGTAACTATTTTGTTGACCAAATTGAATCTATTTTCCCCGGAATTAATCTGGCCGAGAAAAAGTTGAAGCTTTCTCAGGACGACCTTGATCTTTTCATAATGCATGCGTATTCTCATGTATTGGCGTATCAAAAGGAACTTCAACGTCTACAAACCGATGGAGAATTGCGCTTGAAACGAGCAATTGAAGCCTATCGCGGTGACGATCAATCGGAAGTGGTGAAGTCCCAACTTGAATTCTACTTGGAGAAAGAGAAACGAAAATTAGCAATTGAAAATCAAAATAAAATCTTCCAAATCCGAGCTGATGCAGAGAAGCAGCTGCGCAAGCAATTGAAACAGCAAGCTGAAGCTCATGTTGATCACTTGAAAGATGCTTTATCTCTTAAAGAAGCCGAGTTAAAGAGGGATTTCGGCAGAGAACTCGATGAGAAGCTATCGTCGGAAAAGGCTTCTTATAAATTGCAACTGGCCGCTATGTTGGGAAAGCTGCGAGGCATGGACGCCGCATTGAAAGGTAAGAAACTTGTATACATTTAATCATTCCCGTCATCAATTTATTAACTCGTGCATGCGGCACAGCAATCGATGAGGAGTTGCAAGGTATTTCTAAGAGATTCTTACTTGTTCAATATGAAAATGTAGTTTGGAAAATTATATCTAATCTAATAATGGTAAAATTTTTGTAGCTCGTGCGGAATCGGAACGCTCCGCGCATCAGGCGCAGGCATTGTGGGCTGCCTGTCAAGCACTCTGGGCTACAGTTCGTACTGGCGAGCCAGGGGTGCATTGGAGAAACAAGCTTCGCCCATTGAAGAGCGAAATCAATGCTGTGGCCAAGGTTTCTGGTAAGTGACCTGAAATCATTTGTAAAATCTACGAGGTTTTTTATTTTATTATAATTTGCTAGAGGGAGACGAGTTGGTTTCGGTGGTGCTGAAAAATCTTCCAAAAGCAGCAGAAGATCGTGGAGTGTTCCCCGAAGATGCACTACGCGAGCGTTTCCTCAATGTGGAGAGAGTGGCTCGCAAAGTTGCATTAGTTCCAGAAGAAGGAGCTCGCCTCCCCATTTATCTGTTGTCTTATTTGCAGTCGCTGTTCATCCTTCGCCCAGATGATCCAATTTCCCAGGACGAGCTCGAGAATAAAAAAGTTGATTTTAGTAAATTAGATACTTACGACATCCTAAATAGATCAAGGTAAAATCTTCATATATGACTTGTGACCCATTCTCAATGATCTATCGTTGCGTAGGTACTTCGTCGATCGCGGTGATCTTATGCAGGCACTCAAGTACATGAATCTGCTCCAAGGTGCTCCAAGGAAGGTTGCTAGCGACTGGCTTAAGGAAACACGATTGCTATTAGAAACACAACAAGCTGCCAATACTCTAATGGCTCATGCTGCTGCCAGTGGTCTTTTGTACTTGTAAATTACTTGTTTAATTTTATTCCTGATGTTGCAATTTATACCATCGACTAAGAGTCACAATCGATACGACGACGACGAACAGACGAATCATAAAAGAGAGAAACCTATGAATGCAAGGATTCGAATGACATCATTGTTTACTTTTATTATTAGTTCAAATTAAGTTCAATTTGTGTTGATATATTTTGAGCAGTTCTAAATTTTGTTAAATACATTATCTTGGCAATAAATGGAATTAAAAATATGTAACCGGGCTCAATGTGTGCTACCCTTCAAACTTTCCAATGAATCTGGATAGTCTTTAGGAATCATATTTTTACTTTGAAATGGTATCACTTGTCTCAAGGACGGCAACATATTCGACGGTCGAAGATCCGTTTTCATACGATTTACGGATCATTTGAACACATTACAAAATATCCGTATCGCCATACACTCATGATATTGTAAGTAAAATGAAGAAATCGATTAGCACATTCGCAAGCTAGATCGGAGGAAGAGAACGAATGGAATGCAGAAAAAAATTGTTTACCTTCCCATTCGATCGTAATTCCCCTTCACTTTTTTTTCTAAATAAAATTACATTTCGACCATAATTATGTATGTTTGCAGGTTTTATTATTTTGCATTTTAAAGAATTTATTTCGACTAGCTATATGTCCAAACTTGGTGGACATCATCACCTACAGGTTCACAACGTCTTCATACTAAATGATCTATTGATCAATCTTCCCACCGACAGCCTTCTCAGAAGCTTCAAATTTCCATCGCATATATGTTACTCGCATTCTGTCCCATAAGTTGTCCAAGGAATCCATTGCAGGACGTACATCCAATAACGCAAATTTGTAGTCATTATCCACAACGCCACCATCGTAGTAGTCGATAACGTAGCGTACGTCCTTGCCGCAACGATCTACAATCCAGTCATGCCGATCGAATGGTAACTCATACCTAAATAAATAAAACATTATATACAGTATGGTAGGCGGCATGAACTCACTAACCCTAGCCATGATCGAATGCGAGCACGTGGACTATAATTACTGGCCTTGCCGCCAAAACTTTTTAACTTTGGATTGCCGCACTCTCTAGCGTGGAGCGCTTCCCATTTAAGTACCTCCTTCCAAGCCTGTTCGTTGTTGGCATTATGAATTCGAATAATATCACCCATATCCTTTTGGCTTACGTCCTCATTCTTCCAACGCCAACCTTTGCGCAGCATTGCATTCCAGAACATTTGCTGGCTTGGATACTGCCAATATTCCAGACTTCCGTCTGGTGTGGACTTGGGAATAGAGGATGTCTGTCTATCTGTTGGCAGAGGGAATGGTTGATCCGGTGCCGGCTTTTGATTTGCAGGTGGCATCATGTTTAGAGGATTCACATCGTTGTTATCGTGCTTGACAGGACATTCCGAAGATGATGGTGGAGCAGGTGGGGTTTTCTGGTGCATGGGACATTCTGGAGGTGGACTGCCAGTACTCTGTGAGACATTTGGATGCTGTTTTGGTAAATTGGCAGATATACCCGCGTCGGCAGATACTGTGTTTCCCATAATTGCAGTTACTACAATAAAATCTTTAGTGTAAGTCACAAGGTGCATGGAATGTAAAATTACGTAATTTACCATATGATTCGGGTGTCAGACTATATAATCCTGTTGATCAATATTCAATTGAATGTTCTTACAATTAGGTCACTTTAAATTGAATTTCGATGGGTAGCCTCAATGAAAACACAAGCCTAATTAACAGCAGCTAAATCTCGATTAATTTTATCAAGAACTTCCCCAAAATCCATCTGCTATGTTAGGTGTATTTTGACAGTGACAGTCGATTGCACATTCCAGTTGCGACATCTGTACTTGAAATCGAACAACTTTAATCTTTGCACAATGTGGTGAAATCGTTATTCGATACCAAAATTTAAAACTTTCGTTGCACTCAAATGACATTTAAAATGTTTACTTTTGATAAACGTGATTTTGTATGTGTAGTTAAAAAAAATAATGTTTTCTAAAATATGTAATTACTAATTGGATTATAAAAAATGTATGTACATACATTTTTTGTCGATTTTAGATGTGTTTCTAGAATTTTGATGCAAGTGAACGATTGCTTAGGAGTGTTGACCCTAGAGATAATTGAGGATAATATTTATTATTTCCTGTATCTCTGGTTGACACTTTGTGGTTGATCTACATCCAGATGTGAAATTTCCGAATCTACCACATCTACCCAACCAATGTGCATAGTCTACCACACATTCCTTCCTATTTTCGACGGGGAGAAGCTGTTTTATCGTAGAATCTAGAATTTCTTATAAATTGAATAGGTAAACAAGATCTTTTATCAAATCGATCACTCTTCTGGATCTACCACATTTTGAAAATCTTAAGTTTCAACACTGTTTTTTTTTAATTAACCGATAACTCGTAACAAATGAAGAGGAAATCTATAGGAGCGAAGAAGGAATGCGTGATTTGTCCTTTAGAGGAATGTAACAGCTTTTATTAATCTGCTATGGGAAGCTGTTTAAAGTGCTCTTCTCTGTGGTATGTGCAAGCCCCATCACTCGAATTAGTAGGGTTGGGCTACAACAAATTGTTTGATGGCTTAAATATTCAAAATTTAATTTGAATCTTAAATGTTTTGACCGTAACTAAATGTTTCTCAGCTGTTTAAGTTAATAAGGTTTTGTTTAACTTGTAGTTCTGCCCAGCAGGCTAGGACACCGCACAGTGGTTCGCTTTGTACGAGAGCGTGGAAATAAATATGCAAAAACTGAGCATTTTGGATATGTGTGTAAGCCCACATTTTTGGGAATTATGGTTTCTCGACTTTTATGAAAATAACTGAATATATGAAATATAGGAAATAAATAAATATTTTCTTTTTGTAATAAATTACTAATTAATTCAATACTCGACGTGGTGTGATGTGGTTCGAGTGGGTCTATAGTTCTTGTAGTCCTTATTCCTATTTTCCTGTGCCTGTTCTGAAAGTGATACAACGGGCAAGGATGCACTTTCTATTACTTCTGCTCCGAGTAATAACATTTGGTGAACTGTGGTAACAAGGGTATAACGACAACGACGAATTCATTCTTCCTTAATATCACGATTATTTCTCCATGGCTTAAAGGTTGACTTATTATCCTTTAAGCATATTAATAATAAAATCAAGAAAGTACTAAAGCTCTCTGGTGCTCTCTCTGATTCTGTTATTTGGTGGAAGAAATATAAACAAAGACAGACATCAGGTTGGCGATCTCATGACACCGGTCTTAGAATTCAACAAACAATACAAAATCATTATGCCTAGAAGGGCACGTTCATCCCTTCTTCCAATAGCCCTCCTTGGATGGCTGAAGACGCCCAAATAAGGGTACGGGTCAATGTCAGAACGTGGAGTAGGAGCAGGCATTTTAGGACCTCGATGTAACTTACACGTGCCCCTACCAAGGAGTACACTATCTTCCAAGCTGAACTCTTCACCATAAATGATGCAGCACATTACATGAATGACAGAAATCTAATAAATACAAAAATATCGATACTCTCAGAGAGTCAGGCAGTGCATTAAGCTGTAAACAGCTTCACATTCAGCTTCATGGCTGTCTGGGAAGTCGCAAGGTACTCAATACGCTGGTAGACAAAAAGAGGTTAAAACTGATATGGGAGCCACGACGTGAAGACCACAAGAGAATGAAAAGGCAGATATCCAAGCAAAGAATGGTGCCGAAACTCCTTTTATTGGGCATTTCCCTGTTCATGGATTCAGCAACATTGACGTATAACAACATATAAACAACTGGACTGGAACAATCCGGAGGGATTTACACACTCCAAAGAGTTCATTAGGGTTGATCCCAAAAGAACCAAGGAGGCACTAAATTTAAACAACCCTGACCTTAGGGTACTATGTGGCGTACTTACTGGCCAATTACTATGTTGATATCACATATATAAAATGGGACAACTGTAGACACTGTGGACAATCAATGGAGACCATGGAACACCTACTACTCGAGTTTCCAAACTTGGTACCAAGCACATACAAAATAACCAATAGAATCACATTAACAAGAACAGACTATCAGACCGCCCCGTCTAAAGAGATGATCAACTTTCTCAAGATAGCTCTGAAGTCCTAGATAAAGAAAGGGGCACAATAGATCAAATGTGGCAGCATTGCCATATGGCTCTATAGTCACTTCCAAATATCTTCAATTCAATTCAATTCAATCTAATATCTAGAAGACAGTTGTATTGTCGGAGTTAGATTATAAACGGACATGAAAGGGTTTAGCTTGCTGATTAAGTGAAAATAAATTAAGCTTATGATGATTTTGGCTAAGGCCCAAGTCCAATCCGGGCTCTGACGTCACTCAAAGAACAAGAACATACTGCCTTGAATCATCTGTTATCGAGTAAAACTTGTACGCACGTGATCACTTTTTGAGTTTATTCGGGTGCTATCGGCTGAAATTTAACAACGGGGAATATATTACTTCCATATCTTCAAGTGCCTGCTAATTTATGTATGACATGTCAGTCGAATGAACAACAAGCAATTAAATAAAACAACACATTAAGAAATTGCGCAATAATTGTTCGCAATGAGTGATTTAGAACGATTGTTGATTACTTTTAGACACCCAAGCTAGACGGCAAGCAATTATTTATGAGGTTCGTTGACAGATCCCGTCATTTATTTCCACTTTTATAGAATAAGACAGAATGCTAATTCAATCAGCACTTCGATGCGGATATTACAATACAATGTATAACTGTAAACACGTGTGCTTGTTTTGTCAGATTCAATAATTAGTTGGCCCAGAAAGATGTTACGTTTTGTTTACTCTTTTTGCGAAATTTATAGTTATAACCAAGAATTTTAGATCGTTGGCTTATTTCTGATGACAAGAAATCATAAATCTGAGAGGCCTAAAGCCACAGAAGTATTCTTCCATACATCCCTTAATTACAGACTATCTCTTGGCATTTCATGTGGGTGTCGGGACACTGTGACATGCAGGGCAATTGCGAAGCCGGGGAAGTAGCTAGATGTGGTACCTACCATATTCGTAAGATACACACAATAAGAACAACCAACAGCAAGTGGCTAGAAGGTACCACCTGCCCAATGAACTCCAAACCCCCCAACAAAGGAAATATGGCTAGCACTAAATCTTCAACGATCACTCTGTCTGCGCAGACTAAACAGACCTACATTCAAGACTATCATCGACCTCTGGTTACACTGCGCAATTGGCAAGTACGGTGCCAGTGATTTTATTTCGTCGGTTCGGGGGGAACTTGGTAATACAGTGAAACATCTCTATAGCAGACAACCGAGGGACCATCATGATTGTCCGTTATGTAGAGGTTTCCGTTATGAAAATTTTGATATATAGAACACCACCCTGACGGGAAAAAGAGGTGTCCGTAAAGAGAAGTTTCACCGTACAGTACAGCCACGCTGGTCCGGACACACAAGGTTTCGGGTGTAACGAATTGTATGAACACACATATGTGGGTATGCATAAAAATATGTACGAATTTTAATATAATACTCTGTCCGGACTATAGAGGCAACATTTTGAAAGTGTCCGAAATATAGAGGTGTCCGGTCTGATAAAGTGTACGGGCTAGCGAGTTTCCCGACTAGTGAGGCTGTAATGTATGTATATTGAATCGAATACAATACATTTCGGAGGCCCAGTTTGTTGTGGTTCCGCCAACTTGTTATCCGATATGGTCAAGTTGAAAAGTAAACTTAACCTTTTTCATCGTTTCATCTTGATTCATCGTTAAATCAAAGTAGGCGCACCTTGTGCCGTTTGTAATTTTCCAGAAATGAAGTTCGTGCACGTGAACGTATTGAACTAATCGAAACGTTATTCGATCTGTTGGCATTGAACGTACATATTTGATTTGAAAAACTAATTGCGAGTTTTTAAAATAATAAAACATGTGAGTAAAAGTTAATAAAGGGTGATTTTATAAAAGCTATAAAAAAAAGATTTAAAAAAACACCTAAAATTCAGAAAAATGCATGAAATCTTTATTTGAATCGATAGTACGGTCCATATAATTTAATGTTTGAAGATTATTTCATGCAAATGTTGACCTTGACTGCGCCTCAAATGGTCCATCCGCTTAGTCCAATTTTGGCATACTCTTTCCAACATTTCGGCCGGTATCTCACGAATAAATGCTTCAATGTTGTCTTCCAATGCGTCAATTGAAGCGGGCTTGTCTGTATAGACATGAGCTTTAACATAACCCCACAAGAAATAGTCTAAACGCGTTAAATCGCACAATCTAGGCGGCCAATTGACCGGTCCCGAACGTGAAATAAAATGTTCACCGAACTCGCCTCTCAATAAGTCCATTGTTGCGCGTGCTGTGTGGCATGTGGCACCGTCTTGTTGAATGTCATGCAAGTCAAGCTCTTGCATTTTGGGCAAAAAAAAGTTGGATATCATCTCACGGTAGCGCTCACCATTCACAGTTACGTTACGATTCGCATCATCTTTGAAGAAGTACGGTCCAATGATGCCACAAGCCCATAAACCGCACCAAACTTTGACTTTTTCTGGATGCATTGGTAGCTGTTGCAATGCTTCTGGCTGATATTCACTCCAAAATCTAAAATTCTGCTTATTTACGTACCCATTGTGCCAAAAATGAGCTTCGTCGCTGAACACATGTGATGTCGCGATGAACTTTCTTAACAGAGCACGCATTTTGATAATAAACTTCAATAATTTGCAAGCGTTGTTCGTTTGTAAGACGATTCATGGTTAAATTATAGACCAAACTGAAGATGTTTGACAGTGAAACAAAACACGAAACGTGCGTCAACTGTTTAAACCAGTGTTACCAAAAAGATAATAGCTAAAAAATCACCCTTTATATAAGAAGAACTACATAAACTACAATGCGTATATCCTTTAGGACAAACTGGAACAAAATAAATCCCTCGCAAAAAAGACAGAGTATAGAACCCAGTGTCGATATTAATTGCAGCACAGGAGGTACTGTAGTAAACGAATGTGGGTTCTGGGCAAGTTTAGAGAGAACATGTTTTAATGCAAATATATAAATAAATAAAATTTAATTTAGTAAAATAATTTAATTTAAATATATACAATTTAATGAAAACATTACACTTCTAATGCTGAAAACAGATGTACAGAATTTCTACTGTCTTCTACGACACACACGCGCAGAATTTAATGTCATTTCGGTACATCAGTTGCTGTCAAAATCTTATAATGTCTACTTTTTTTGTCATCCAAAATTGTATTCGTGCGTACAAAATCTATTAATGTTTCTTCCATTGTAGTATCATGCATTCGTTGCTTAGGAGAAATAATAATCAAATGACAGATGGCAAAATTCAAATATATTTTTTTTGTGTTGTAGTAATATGTTCTCTGCCCAGCGAAATTAGAAATAGAGACTGAGTGCAGTACTGCTCTGCTTCCAGAATTTACGTGTGTTCAGCTATGTACGTATAAATAATGTGTATTCTAATTTCGCTGCATGAGAAACTCTGCACATCAGTTTCCAGCCTCATACATTCATATTTCAAATTGTGTAGTTCTAATATTTCTATGGTATTATTATTATCTGAATCAGAAGAACTCTAGTAAAATTATTCCATCGCTTGATTCAATCGTCGCATTTGCATAAATAATTTCACAAATGACACATTTTTGACGTTTAACTATTACATTTACTATGTCCGACTCTACTACAATATTTACTAAAAATAATAATTACGTTCTGTCAGGATTCGTCGCATAATCTCAATGCGTTCTTTCGTATGACGAGTAACGTTCGTATAATGGAAGATCCGTTCACGGATGCAAATGCACGGATTTGACACCAGGTCGAATATGTGGTGAAAGTCGATGTTTTCAGCAAAAGGGAAGCTCTTTTGTTTTTCTGTGTTGTGTAGTGTGTAGGTAGATGTACAAACAAATTATTTGTTTTTCATTCTCATTCTCATTGCATACGTCATACCACAGCGATAGAAATGTTGATATCATTCATATGTACATGCTTAAAGTTCTAGTGTAAAATTTATGAACTGACCATTTAAATGAGCTGTGATGAGAAAAGCGTAATTCTAAATAAACATCGCCAGCCTTGAATTGCACGTGCAAAGAACATGCCATTCGGTACGTGATGCTAGACAGTGCAGCGGACTTGCAACAAATAATGCTGACTTGCTCAATACGATGTTCAGATACAGAATGCGAATTAGCTAATTGAGGATAAAATTGTTTGGGAATTAAAACAAAAAAAAAAAACGCAATAATGAGACCACCAGCATCGAAATACTACACTTTGTGAAAAATATGTACAGTGAAGTCTTACTTATATGAACTCTCAGTTATACGAATTATACCAGTATATGAACCGCTAATTGTTTGTACTGGAATTCAGCCAAAGTTACATGAACATATACTCTAATAAATCCGCTGCACGGTCATATAAGTGGATTTTTGTTGAAATATTTCTGAAGTTAAGACAGTTCTTTTGTCTAGACCGAGTTTTTACGTTTTATTTTGCTTCAATTGTATTTTGTACAAGTTAGATCATATTCATTATCGAAGAGGCAATATCGGTTCGCTGTTTTCAGGTGATTTGCTTTTTAAAAACTGTTAATAAAGAAAAATCTTTTTAAAATTTTTATATTTTATTTTAGGTATCTGGTTTTTCCCGAATACTGGTTATCTACATAAAAGTGAACGATACTATCCGAAAATGGCCAAAGAAAGACTAACAATGTTTAAAATTGTTCAACCAATCTAAACATTTTTCTCATAACCGGACAATTTTCTTGGTACCGTCAGTGTCCGCTTATGAGAGAGTTCACTGTGTTTCTGTTTAACAATCACTTTACTGATTTTAAATTCAAATATTCATTTTTCGCTGTTTGCCATACGACCGACGCATGTTCTTATTTACAGACCTACCTCAATCGCATGTATGAAATTCAAATGGTCAGCACTATTATAGGCGACCGGGCTGCCGCTGAACTTTGACAACGCAATGGATAATGCATTCAAGGGTAATATCACAATACAAATTATAAAGGAAAACCCTTGACATCGAATAGTCGGATTTTGTACGCAAGCACACACTATGACGTTACAGATGAAACCTATTGGTGTGATTCAAAATACGAATGGGGTTGTGGAAGCATCAACTTGTAATTTATCGTATCAAACTGCGACTGAGATTGTGAACGTGTAGCAACTCGATCTCAATCTCAGTTTAAATCGCAGTTAAAATCACATATCGCAGACTACGATGTCTCATCAGTGGCGTACCGATGGTGGGGGGCACAGGCCCCGGGTGGCACATTCCAATTTGGCATTTTGGAGCCGTAAAAATTGTTTATTTTATATAAAATTTACAAAACGAATTCTTTTTTCAGTCCAACGAATTTATTTACAAAGTTTACCAGCATCAACACTGCTTCACAGTAACTATGTAAGAATCTGAATTGTCAACAGTCAAAACATCTGTTGGAGATTGACATTTGATGACAAGGCTAGAGTTTTAGAAAGAGGGTGATGCAGATATTTAAAGATCGACGCCTGGTTTTGCTTAATACTTTCTTCGTGCTCTCTTTTATTCTTTTGAAATTGTACGAAGTGTTCACACTACGCAATTGGTTGCAATTTGGTTAGACAGTGAAATGTCTTTACGTCGACATTGTGTGGACAATTTTAGAAAAAAAACACAATCTGTCAAAATCTGGCTGTTATTACTGTACGGAAACTGGGATAACGTGTTGTAATACACAATCATCATCTTCTGACCCACATGCTACACTAAGGGGATCGCGGGTGTAAACCACGCACGAGAGATCTCCAGGCAACTCTATCCTCCGGCGTAACCAGGCGAGTTTTTGCACATGGTCCAACCACCTTGTCCTGGGTCTGCCAAGCGGTCGCATTCAACGACTGCCTCGGAAGTCTTGATGAAACACAATTTCGTACGCAACTTCATTGAAAGTGATCTAATTGAGGGAATTTTGGTACCTGAACAGACATATTTGCATTGTGCTGTCTTTCTAGACCAGGCCTCTCCTAAAACGAAGAACCCATTGTACACGGGCTATGCAACTGCAATGCTTACTCATTTCGTAGATTTAAACTTCTCAGAGCTTAGTATTTTTATATCCTGGCTGAACTGAGCAGCATAAGAGCGAGCCATCTTCTTCAATTTATTCAAAGAAGGAACAGGTTTTCTTAGATCTGCAGGGCAGCACAGTGGACCTGTGGTGATCTAAGTTTGCCTGCTGTCTTTTCGTACAGCAGTCACCCACTTCAACTTAACCTAACCTACATATGCGTAGGTATATGTTGAAACCGTATACAAAGGTTTTTCAGTGTGTGAAAAAATTACTAAGGGCGGTATAAATTGGGTCGGCCCCAACCCAGGCTACGCCACTGTGTCTCATTATCATTGCTGTTGTTTGATAACTCTTGTAGATAACCCTGTCACTGGCAAGTGAAGACAGCGACATTTAAGTGTTACATATTTGTCGCATCGAAAAGGTTTCCCAATGGATTTGAGATATTCACCATCTTCACGTCATCATTCAGCAACTATGTTAAATTTCCTCAAGACAGATTGAACAATTCATCTCGCGAAATGATTAGAGTAATGTTGGTTCTTTCTGATGCGTACCCCACGACAGTTAAGATAACTGAATAAAATCCATGCTCCATTTAAACCCCATTTTGCAACATTTTGTTGTCACTTTCCACCTTAACCTCCTGGATCCTCGTTTAAAGATGTTGTCATAATACGATGTCCGGTTTTTTTTTTGAGGTATTTAGGATGTCCTTTATATTGTCACTTGTTAATTTCTCGAAGTCCTTAAGAGATAGCAATCTTCTTCTAGTTTCTGCAAGGGAGGTACAAGTTCCGAGACATTGTACTTGTACTGCTTACTCGTCCGTGCAGACCTTCAAATTGTCTGGATTGATTGCCTATGAGGTAGTGTCTAGTTATTGCAACCACCGGAAGGGCCAGGGGAATATCTGGTGATCTAGCGTGTATATGCTGAAACTCTGCCTTCACCATAAACTTATAGACCCAGTTTAGTAAATTCTTTCCATAGCTGAAATGAGCAGAATTTTAGTACATTAACTTGCACAAACAACACACAGACGCAACCATCTACAGTCATATGAGACTAACCTTCTCAACTAGGGTACGAAGCTAGAGGCGCCTTCAGCTGTATCGACCTGGCCAAACCAATGTGATGAATTATGTGTGGCATAAATAAAACGCAACCAGCTCACGCAGTAGATTTTTCAAGAGTAACATAACGTATTTTATTTGACAGGAGATTTAAAGAAGTACAGAAGAAAGTAATAGATTATAAGTGCTACCAAATCAAGTTAATTCATTATAACATTGCATAGATTAATTCTAACACTATGTTTCTATCACTTTAGTTCAGCGTTGTATCCGTAGACACTTGTCTAAACTCATGTCGCTCAAGCCCGTACAGTTAGGTGCTGAGCTGAAACCTGTCAGAGCTGAATCCTCTGCGCTGTGTAAAAGGATTGGGGTAATCAAGATCCTGGCACTCTTGAAACCAAAGAAACATCGATTGACAAGAGTTATTCTTTATCCTTATTTTGGCACAGATGGTATTGGTCCAGTTTGCGCTGAGCCAAGGTAGCCATAGTTCTTTCTTTACGTAATGCCATCAAAAATCAGCCAGATCTTTAATTGAATAACTTATAATTGTGAATATGGAAATTAACAAAAAGTGTTTATCATTGCAATTGTCAGTTGTTTTTCAAGACAGACTTTTAAACGGCTTACATAGGTTTACATGAGTACCGACACGTGTAACCTTTGAAAAACAGATTAATCAACAGCAATCTGAATATTAATCAATAACAAATAAATTACTTAATATGCAAATTCTCCTCATCCCCTTTCTAATTGCCTGCAACCTTAGTTGACGATTGAGCAATAAATAATAGTAGTCAGAATTCTTAATACATGCACGTGTTTTGTTTTGTATGTAATTATTGCCTCGCTCAAAACCGGATATCAGTAACTTACCTTGAACTAAAAATACACATGTGCATGTGCACTAGATCAGATGTTGTAGATATTGAAACAGAACCCATTCAGTACACATCAAGCTGACATGGATTAGATGCGAATTTGTCATTTGCAAGAGCTGCTGCATACATGTGAGAAATGCGAGTGAAGTGCAATGGTGAAATAATTGCAGAGTCCGTGAAGATCTCGTGTGTGTTGTTTCGTGCAGACTACAGAGCTCGAAAGTTACATGAGAAAATTTCTAGATTTTTTATCCAGCATACGAAGAGCTAATGACTAAATTAGGGGCGGGTCAGAACACATTTGAACACATTTATGTGGCAAATAATGTACGAGTCACATAAACATGGTTGGTTTAAGAAAAATATTAAAATTTAATAAATAATACATTTTTTTCATTTCCTCAAGAAAAAATTTATTATTTTTATGTTTTTAGACCATTTTAAGCCAAGAAGAAAACAATACATTTGGTTAGTGAGCATAATGGAAACAACCTCAGCCCTAAATTAAATTAACAAGCACTTCACATGACTGAAAAGTATAGCAATTTGCTTACAATTCTTTTTCCAGGATTATATTAGGCGTATTTTTTAGGTTTGCAAAAAATCTTCCCCAATATATTCCTCTTTTGATGGCTCTACCGTCGGGGTTGAGCCTGAGCATCAGCCCTCAACCAACAAGCCTCTCCAGCCAGCTGCCGATCTTTAGCCAGCTGCCTCCAGTTACGCACGCCAAGTTAGCTGAGGTCCTTCTCCACTTGTGTGCGTCCTCGGTTTCTTTTCCAAATGCCATCAACCAAACAGGAGCACATGGAACGCTCTTTATCTGCTCTTGACACTGTCAGTGTCCATGTCTTTGTCTCACAGAGCTCCCAATATATTCCTCTTTTGATGGCTCTACCGTCGGGGTTGAGCCTGAGCATCAGCCCTCAACCAACAAGCCTCTCCAGCCAGCTGCCGATCTTTAGCCAGCTGCCTCCAGTTACGCACGCCAAGTTAGCTGAGGTCCTTCTCCACTTGTGTGCGTCCTCGGTTTCTTTTCCAAATGCCATCAACCAAACAGGAGCACATGGAACGCTCTTTATCTGCTCTTGACACTGTCAGTGTCCATGTCTTTGTCTCACAGAGCAGGATCATCTCTATCAATATATACAAAGTCGCCTTGATCAGTCGAAAGAAGGTACAAAAAACAGTTTATGGCAGAAAGAATTTGCCTGCGTTCAATCTCGGTACTAAAGGTATTCGTACTGTTAATCTTGGAGCCGAAGTCCTTGCTGCCTCAAGTACCCAATGGTGTCTTCTTTCCAGACATGGCTAAACAAACTCTGACGCTCCATTCGTATGGAGTCGTCTCATTCGCACAGAGCAACGAAATAGTACAAACCAGAAACAAAGCAGTATAGAGATAGCCAAACAGCATTTTTGACAGCCGTTTTTTCATATCGGTTCCTCAGACCGAATTGACCAATCAGAGAACGGCAGTCACATTATTTCGTGAATAAACGTCAAAAATTCATGAATAACTGTCAAAAAAACCTCTCCAATTCGACGATGGGCTAGGGGTCAATCTGCTATGAAGTTGGCCATCTCTATAGTACCTCATTACCGATATGTAGAATGACTTGATTTAAATTGTTTCGTTAATGAGGATACTTCAACTAATTGTTGTTGAGATTTTAATCGATTCCAATCTTCTCGCATGCCAAGAAGTGTAATATTTTGTTTATTCTGGAAATTGGTTATTTCTGAAAGTTCGCTTTAGCAGTTCGCGGCTCATATGAATGACGCTTTATGCCGCGTTTTGGAGTCGAAAACATTTCGTTTCGAAGAATTTGCGTCCATTTTCTCTACATGAGTAAAGAAACTCGAACTCTTCAAATGTAGTACAGTTCGTCGTTCAGTCTCCTTTCCAACACCGGACCAACGACTTTCCCCTCGAAACGACAGAAAATCTCTTTGTCCGCTTTTGTGATTGTCCATATTTCTGCACCATATAGCAGGATTGGGACTATTAAGGTCTTGTATAGGACTTCGTTTTGTTTTTCACACACGCTAAATATGTTTGCGATTTTTTTATATTGTTGGCACAGGAGGTGAGACATGCTAGGGGTAGACTCAGGATCAGAAAAAAGTGAGCAAGCAGATATTCAACTTATATTTCCCTTGCCCCTTGATTTAGATATTCAACTTTTATTTCTCTTGCTCCCTTGATTTCATCAGAAAGCGTGTGTCGATTCACGGTACGACCAAAATAGTCTTCACTGCTCGAATCACTTACAATGCTTAAAGAGTAATAACTGTTTAGAAAAGGCTTATGAAAATTTGGCATTTCAGAGCAGATATAAATCTGCAGGGCCTTTCCACTCGTGAGAGAACAATAGCATGCACAGCACGTGTGGTTGCTGTAGATTGTAGAATCTATGCCCTCGCCAGTGTTGGGACTTCAAATGCTCAAGGTGTGAGAGATACAGAAGAAAATGAGTGGTAGATTTGGAAAAAGCGTGGTAGATCTCGTTTACATACTCAATTTCTAAGAAAATTCACATACATACATAAAATTCAATACGGGAACTCGTTCATAAATAAAATGAAACAGCTCCTCACTTTCCCATTTGTTCAAATTTTTGAAACATGGTCGTTGCTAATAACGCTTTTGGTAATTCTTTGCTCATAACTTCTTTTGAAATTGAGCTTTGAGAAGGGTATCAGAAACAAAACGCAGCAAGAAATGGCATAGAAAAGGAAGAATTACCATGTGTGGTAGTTTTGCACTTTGTGTGTGGGATGTGGTAGATTTGTTGTTGTGTGGTAAAGTCCCAACACTGGCTCTGGCCCGCTACTATTTTTATTACGTGCATACTATTATTATTACGTGCGAAGTACGAGGGAATTCCACTAATCTCTCGTTTATCGTGGTCATCGGCGAGGTTATACTTTCTGGCCAAATTTGGATATCTCCTTGCTTATTTATTCTCCGGCATTTCTCAAGTCTCAGGCAGCTCGCAGAGGGACGGAACAGCTATTATGACATTCTTCTAAAAATTGCACATTCGAAGTCGACCTAGACCTCTAGGCCCTCTCATCCTCGTGGGGGAACAATAGCTCGCCCAACGAAGTTGAGTTCAACTATTCAAAACTTTTTTCTTAGCGGTCTATAACTTAATTCGTGCGGTTTTTTTTTCAGACTTTGAACGTTTATTTAAGAAAACTATATACAATAGTATTATTCAAAGTATTGCCCATCTGAAGCTATGACTTTGTCCCATCTTTCTGGCAATTTGTGGATTCCATCCCAAAAGAACTGCGCCGGCTTGGCAGCCAAGAATGAATCAAGCCAATTTTTGATATTCTGCTCTGATGTCAACCGTATTTCAGTGAGGGCGTTCTGCATTGACCGGAACAAATGGTAGTCAGAAGGGACAAGGTCTGGGCTATAAGGCGGGTGGGGTACGACTTCCCATCCACTGTTTTCCAAATAGTTCTTAGCCGGAAAAGCAACGTGGGACCGAACGTTGCCATGATGGAAAATGATTGCCTCGTGTCTGGTCGCATATTCCGGGCGTTTTTCGGTTAATGCTCTCTTCAAACGAATTAATTGTGTTCGGTAGCGTTGTCCATTGATGGTTTCACCCGGTTTTAGCAGCTCATAATGCAGCACACCCTTCTGATCGCACCAAATACAGAGGATTACCTTCGCGCGGATATTCGGCTTTGCCGTTCATTTGGCTGGTTGGCCAAGCCGAAATCACCACAACCACTTTTGGCATGTTCACCATAAACTTCCACGATGACTTTTGGCAGCAGTTTTCTTCATATTAAAGTAATGAAGAAGAACTCCCTGGAAAAACACAATTGTTAATACTCTTAAGTGCCCGGGTACAAGACACAGCACGGGCAGAAGGTGAAGAGGGAGAGGAGGTACCTGTGCACATTGGTTTTAAATATCCGCGGATTGTATTCTGGGGGAAATATTGGGCTGGGAAGAGCATTCCATATTTGTGTCGTGCGGCTGGTGAACGAGTCTCTAAATTTAACTGTGCGTCCGAAAGTAGGCTTAAGGGTAAACTGATGAGCATTCCTGGCGAGACGAGTATTGCGGGTGAATTCATGGAGAGGAGGAATGCAGTGGGCAAGCTCGTTTGTTAAAATAGCGATGATATACGGGTAGAGACGAGACGGTACGTCGATGTTCGAGCGAGTCTAGTGACTCTGCAATATTGATGTCTCCCATAGGTTTTATCGCTCGCTTTTGTATTCTATCTAGTAGGTGCAGGGTGGTTTTGGGGGGCACCAGACCAGATATGAGTGGTGTACTCAAGTTTGGGGCATATATACGCATTATAAATTAAAGCCAAATCAGAAGGGCTGAAGTATTTCTTGCATCGACATTTCGCAGCATTTTTGGCGACTTCAAATATGTGATCGCTCCAACAAAGTGTTGTGTTGATACACATACCCAGGATGGAAAGTTTTCCGGTTTCATCTACACAGGTGCCATTCACGGATAATGGCTGATTAACAAGGGTTCGCTTGAGTGACAGCAGGCAGCATTAAGTTTTTGAGGCATTGAATTCCACTCGGTTGTTCTTTCCCCAACTGATTATGCTGTCCAGATCGGAATTCAATGTGCATGTTCCATGGAATAATAACAATGGAATAATACAAGTTACGCCATCCCTTAGCAAACCGCACGAATTTATAGACCCTGTATACATGTAGATGAATCTTAGTTTTGCTGAACTTCCCGAAAGCATTTGGAAAATTTTCCTAAGCATAAAGCAACACACTTACATAAATGTCTCCCTGTGTACGATAATCACGCTCGAAGCAATGTGCACCGGCTTCTGATAAGTATGGAGGGAGCTATAAAGTCAAACATACGTAACTGATAAGCAGCTCGAAGCATGTGAGGTAGTCACATGATTCCCATGAGCAGAAAACTGAAAAGTTAAATGTGATACACCGGGCGATCTCTCGTTGACGCGAAAGTCGCCGTTGAATTGTGGCAAAATCTCTAGTCAAGAAAACACGAATGTGATTTGCATTAGCGTGAAGCCATTTTAAAAATGTTAATTAGTCACGGAATTAACACAACAGAATTATTTTAATTGGCTTCGATTGTGTGGCTTGCTTACACCGATACCTCACCCTGCATGTGCATATAAATACGAACGTATTCCGTTTTGAAATAGTGTCTATGACTATTTACTTGGCTGCCTACGAATTTGACCGATGATAGGTACTTTGCTCTGTGAGTAAATACCAAGGCACAGATGATTTACGAAATTAGGTGCACACCCAAGTGTATCTTGTGAGTAAACATTTAGAAATGTTTCCTCGCAACGTATCTTTAGAGCGGCACAGTTTTTCTGGGTTTCGAAAGTGTACATGCATGTGGTTTCTATTTGCTGCTTCGTACTGGAAGTTCGTTAGCATTGGACAATTGTATTTTGTTTACGCTAACTTAGTTCTAGGGTTATCTTTGAAAGGCAGCACGTCTACATTGTGCCATTGGTGTCAAAGTCGAGGTTAAGTTGATAAGTTGGATTGATTGGGTTCGTTTAAGAAGCATATGTTCTTCTTTGAAATAAACGATATGTTTTATTGAACGTAGCTGAAATTGTTTCGCCTTGCAGTCTTCAGTAATATTTATTCAGCATGGAGACTGTCTAGACACAATCAATTTGTATGCACATAACCAGGAGGCAGAAAATCTAAGCTGATATGTAGATTTATCTTACGACGTAGCATAGTTGGGCGTAATCTGTGCACGTAGGTACAACATTGCTACGTAATCCCTTGGTGGCTGACACGCACGAAGGGTAGGTGGACATACTTAGTCCAAGCAAACTCTGCTGGTGTGAATATTGAGCCGGATGTTGAAAGGCAAGGTGACTCACTCAGACCAATGCGATGCGGTAGGGAATTGATCTACGTTAGTCCTAAAACCAACCAGATCTTCATACGCCAGATCCAACACCGCCAAAGTCATCCAGCTCTACAAACAGTGCCAACTGCCTTTTTTTCTTTGCTGGGGCTGGGGAAACGCAGAGAAGATAGATTCTTTCTTTCTCACCTCTACAACTTATGCAAAATGCGTTATGCGGGAATGCAATAAGCATGTGTAAATCCGTGCGCCTAAAACCGACGAACTTAAATGACGTTTAGCTCTTCTGGCTCATCCGGCCTTACTGTTGGTCCAATACTCAGACCAAGCCATCGAACCCTGGACCTATCCAGGGCTTCATTTTCTATTATTTTCGTAATGGAGCTGAGCGGAGAGAGAGAGCTGCGATCACGTTTTTTTTTGATTCCAGTATGCCCCGGATATCTCTCTGATGTTGTGTCTGCACAACAACCAGCTTCGGTGTCAGAATATCTGATGCTATGGCTATCAGAAAAATGCCGATCGATTTGTCGGCTACGATGTAGTCTCTGAACGCGAGTACCTTCTCGTGTGTTAATTCGTTCGCCAATTCGTTTTAAAAGACGCTGCAGTCGTCCCTTAGTGCCAGTCGTCCGCGTTAGTCTTGGAGCAATCGGTGAATAGGGTGATCCCCTGTCCAGCATTGTTTCCTGTCCAGAAAGCATTTATGAAAGCTCTTCTCAGGAGTTAGACTTGGTGCTAAGTAGTCCTTTCGTCTTATATGCTGTGCTATTGTATTTAGGATGGCAGCATGATCGCATGGTTTTCCCTACAAAAACCCACATGTCTGAGCTTTAGGGACGAATGGATAGGCCTTACTATCATGGTTTATAGCCAGTATACCACCCCGACGATTAACTAAATAGGTAATCCAAATGTATACATGATTTTGTATACAAGCTTATCTGAAAGGGGAATATTGAGTACTATGATCTGTGGAAAGCACGGAGACGGTGAAGCTTTCCTTGATACGAGAAGGCTTGGATTATATGACCGAAATCGGCGCTCCCAATGTCTTCAGAAGCCCCAACTTAGGTTCATGTCAACCATATCTCATTGGTCAAAATTAAAACTATTCTATTTTCCTTTTGGACAAACGCCCTGGCTTCTTTACTTTTTTGCAGCGATTAGGAGAAAAAGGATCAAAGGAAGAATAGAGAAATGGGAAAAATTCACACATACAATTAATTTACATTTTCACAAAAATTAAAAGAAAAAAAACCCAGACTGAAATGTCTGCAAGGAAAAAATATCATCAATGGATGCACATCAGTGATCATTCCTGGACTGTCATTTCTCATCATTTCACTCGTGGCAATATACCATGATGGAAGGATATTAATGTGTGCTTGACAGTTCTGCAGAAGACCTGCGCGGCGCCACACAGTGGGACGAGTGTATTACGAATGGAACTTCTTGATTTTTCAAATAACTATTTATTACATATATATCAGCGTTTTAACATTAACGGTACATAAATATGTTGCCCGTACAAGCTATAGAAAAATAATTAAAATAGAAAAAATTGATTATTAAAAATAAATTACCATCGCTCTCTGATGTTCGTTCAAGTTTACATACCAGTGACAGATGTCAACACTTCCAGATCGTTCTTATGAATGTACTGATCAATGTCTAGGTCGATCTTAGACATATGCGTGCTTTTGGATGTTTTTAACAAGTGATTAATGAAATCAATCATTGTACTGATCCTGGAGCATTTTCGACAGTGGTCTAGCCTTGCCTTTCTACATTCTTTATGTCTAGCTTCCAATGCTTCTTCAGAGAGTACACCAGTAGGCAATTGACAAAATGATATTACATCTTTCCCATGAATCAAAAGCTTATGGACGCTGCTAGGCATGTTGTACCAATTGTATTTGGAAAGATTCATATTTTTTGTACCTTCCAATAGTTTATTGAATCTCTCAATATTAATTGATGACCAGTTGAAATTGTCCTTAAAATCATTACGAAGTTGCCGATGAGTTCCGTGTCCCCTGTTATCTCAGCACTCAATTCGGGATTTGAGAAATAGCGTCGCGCAGTATTTCCGTCATTGGTAGCAGCATATATGTAGGCTTAGGAATGTCGACAAGCAACCCCATTTTTAATCTAAAATTTTCTTGAATAATTTTATTTCTTTCTCCTAATGCTGATTTATTTTCCTGGCCACGTATTTGCCAAGTCTTAAAATGTAACCTGTATGAGATATGTAGCAATCTTTCAAACCATCTTATACAGGAATGCAAAATTGAAGGGAAGAATTTAAAATTATCGGTATTTGGTGGTCGTTCTTCACAAGAAGGCAAATTCATCTGCGAAGGTTTAGCTCCACAGACATAACAATTCTGAGCTGCATTTGGTCTACTCAATGAATATATTGTCCTACCATCAAGCATAGTCATCAGGAGCTTGTATCTGATTTGCATGTCTCTTTCATCAATATGGGAGTGGACATTTTAAAGTTGTTCAATAATTTCTTCCATGTGGGCTTGCTCAGACATACTGGTAATAAGGGAACTATTTTCTTTCAATTCACTCAAACTTCTCTGCTATTGGTGGTATCTACTAATTTCAATGGGACAAACGCGGTAACAAATACGAAACTATCCGTACTATCACTATTAATAAAGGTTTGCTTATAGTTGCTGTGTCCGGAACTGCCATCAAATCCCCACGTGCACATTAAATCCAATGAAGTGCGCGTATTGTTTTTACTTTACCTTAAGAGAATACAACTTAAAAGGTGTTCATTTTTATGTTCAACATTTTTGCTTTGCCTTAATGCAATAGAACTTAGAAGATGATTGGCTGTTCGGATGTACGGCTAAAATAGTTTTTTTTTTTTTTATTTATTGCTATGGATCGTTAAACTGTGCGTCATCGCGGAAATTGTCATGTCAATAGACATTTAAAGGCTGAAGCAACTATTTGCATTGTTTTTTTATAATTTTTCATTTAACTTTACAATTCTTCAACTAACTTCAGAAGTGTCGAATCAAAACAATTTAGATTTCCATTCGCCACTATTGTAAGATCCCGGCTCGGTACTGCCTTTTTGTCTAATGAACACTTTCTTTCGTTTATATTCAAAGGCTCATCCTTAAGGCACCAGCCATCGTCGATGAAATGTAAGAAGCAAATCCTGGCGATTTTCCAATTAAAATTGTGTACATTGCATGCAGTATGATCATGTGAAGGTGTGATAATGTTGTTCCCGCTTTTACCACACCTGACTCCGCAGTGCGACATTTTTTACATAATAAAACCACTAACTGCAATTAATTCACTCAACATTTATGAGTTTACTCACATATTTTTAATTTTCACTTTATTATCAAGGAAATTGAAATTGCGGCCAATGCTTAAGAGGCACAGCCATCGAATGTCAAAATGGACCCCGAGTAACGTCACAAAACAAAAAGATGACAGCTTTGACAAGCTGTCAAGCACACTTTATTATCCTTCCAGGAACGACAATTTTTCGAAAGCTTTCTCAAATCAAATTAATCGAGTCCTATTGTTCGGTTTACCCCATTTGGGTCCTTGCGTTTAATTTTTCAAAAATGAATGAATTGCGTGTGCATGCTTTATTATTGCCCTAATAAAACTAGCGAAAGTGTTTTTTGAATATCGTCGTCTCAATTACAGGTGTTTGGAAAGCCTAATCTTTTGCTTCCTTCATTATTTGCTGAAGAACAAAACACCAATACTTGAATTCCAGAAAATCTGAGTTTTCACTATTTTTTGCAAACTTTCAGTCCATGGTCAAGCCAGGAAGCATGACAACTCCGTCACTCCAGGGCAATTCGCGAAAAATGTCCAACCTCATCATTTCCTCATCATTCGCATCAACAAGCTACACACTGTTATTTACTGTCGAGCTGCCTATCATTCCAGCAAGAATGCCATTTGTATAATGCACACACAATAATAAAAGTTGAGCAGAGGACAAACAACTGAACTTTTTCAGTTTAACACAATTTCGAACAGTTCGCCAATTGCCTCCCAGCACAGTCATACGTATAGCTCTATTATTACAAAAATACCCACACGCGAGGTGACATTCTATAATTTTCTATAAATACATAATCATGCACACCTTTTGAATGTGAATCATTTCAGTCTCATTCCCGTCAAGTTCTAGCCATTCACGTGAATCTAACCAAAAAATAAATAAATTTCAAATCACCATAATACAAGAATCCGTTTCTTTGTATTCTTGTATTCTCAACTGGAGTCGAATTTGAATCGTGAGATATCTCGAGCCAGCTCCGACGTTGCCAATCTACATACCCATTCCAAGAGAATATAACTAGAATATCACATACATACAGGTAAGAGAAATTGTATAAATCTGAAGCGATTTATACTTATTGGTATGTTAATTTAAGCCGAGGGTGATCATCAACAGCAACAAGACAGTGATTCAAACGTGCTAATAATACACGAGTAACAAGCACAGCCGTGTGGTTACGTAAATTCCAGTGTAGTCGGGCACGAGTATTTGAAAAATCGTTCATAAAGTAGATCAGAGTCTGTGTACGATTAACGATGCAATTCACTTTGAATTTTAAGTGCGCTGCACATTTGCATGTATACATATGGATGTGTGCGTTATTTTGAAAACAACATAAATCGAACGTGACAGCGAAAGATACTCTGTTGGCATTTGTGTGCTATTTTCCCTGACGATCAAGACAAAGTTAAAATTGAAATAATGAATGAAATCGGAACTCACTCTCTAAGGGATGATCTCATGACTTTGTACTATTGGCTTGTCGAGTGGTCTTTCTGGAAATATTTAGTTTATAGACAGGCATTAGAGGATACGTCTGGATCGTGGTGTAACGAGAACACTTCTACTGAGGCGATTTGGAAACAATAAACAAATAAACACTTTTCACAGACTTAAAGGCAACAGCGATTTATTTTTAATGGTTTCCTAATCATTATAGCTCCTTCAATCTTTCACTGCACATGGCATTTTCCTAAATGGGTTACATCTTTTCATCTCACATCAATTTGTAATCCAATTTGATTTTTTCAATTTTCAGTATTTTATTTATGTGCGAAATTGAATTAAGTCTTAATAGCAAAAGCGCGTTAACGCGGTTGGTTTTTGAGAAGCGCTGGTACGCGTTTTATCGACCTGTTGTGAGATGTGTGATGATGAGAATGTTGTGCCAGTGTCGGAACGCGACAGCCTCAGTTTTCCATATCGAAATGATCGCGCGAGTTATATGTTGGTAACCCTACTCATCGCCCAACAACTAAACGTCTATGCACTCATTGCAATTCGTTCTCGCATTTGTTTACTTGTTGGTAAGAGCGTCCTTTCCTATTTTTTCTGTTGTAATTGGCTGTTTTATTGGGTCTATAACAAATTATTCGTGCGGTTCGCTTAGAGATGGCGTAACTTGTATTATTCCATTGGAACATGCGTTGGAAAGCTACTGTCTTTGTACGTCATTTCAGTATGTGTCATTCATTTGATGCGTAGACAACAATCATTTTTTTTCACTCAAATATGTCGAACTTTGTGTCTGAAAAAGTGTGTTTGCGGGGAGTTCTTCTTCATTACTTTATTTAATATGAAGAAAACTGCTGCCGAAAATCATCGTATTTTGGTGGAACAGGCGTTTATGGTGAACATGCGCTAGCTGAGCGAACGTGCCAAAATTGGTTTGCACGATTTAAAAGTGGTGACTTTGGCTCGGCCAACCAGCCAAATCAACGGCAAAGCCGAATATCCGCGCGAAGGTAATCCTCTGTATTTGGTGGGATCAGAAGGGTGTGCTGTATTATGAGCTGCTAAAACCGGGTGAGACCATCAATGGACAACGCTACCGAGCACAATTAATCCGTTTGAAGAGAGCAGTAGCCGAAAAACGCCCGAATATGCCACCAGACACGAGGCAATAATTTTCCAACATGACAACGCTCGGCCCCACGTTGCTATCCCGGTTAAGAACTATTTGGAAAACAGTGGGTTATAGCCCAGATCTTCTGACTACTCGTACCATTTGTTCCGGTCGATGCAGAACGCCCTCACTGAAATACGGTTCAAAACAGAGCAGAATATCAAAAATTGGCTTGATTCATTCTTCGCTGCCAAGCCGGTGCAGTTCTTTTGGGATGGGATCCACAAATTGGCAGAAAGATGGGAAAAAGTCTTAGCTTCAGATGGGCATGTTTTTCTTAAATAAACAATCAAACTTTTAAAAAAAATACAAAAACCGAGTTAAGTTATTGAATCAACAATAAAAACTTCTTTTGGCTGTAAAATGTATTTTGGAATTAGAATCATTGACCCTTAGTTATAATTGAATTTAAACTAAAGTTGTGTCTACGTTAGCTCGAATTTAACACGAAATCCGATCGATCGACCTACTTCTAAAATCGACAAATACTAAGTTGTGGTCCAATCGTATCCATCGGTCGGACTTTGATATTTTTAGAAGGATACATGTAAATAATTTGTGTAAGTCGGAGTGGGGACGTAATCGTAGGTTAGGTGAGGTTAAGGTTAGGTAAAGGACAAGAAACCTTGACTTACATCCTGTTCACATGTTCAGTGCAAGGCCGACACCAAACACAGACATAGACTTCGCTATAACTACTCGTAAGTGTACACTGAATTCACAATCATTAAGATTTGGAAGGCGTTATTAGTGGTTTCTTCAAGACGATGCCACATTACCAGATGTGTGTTCAAAAGTCACCAAGAATTCACTTGCAAGAATTAAGTCTTGCATAGAGGACGTTTAACAGTCGAACGTCCATAAGTAGAACAGTCACCGGAGCATGTATTGGGTACGATTTATGGAACGTTCGAATTATGGAGTGTAAAAAATGGGAACATTTAAGTCTTGGTTGCCTTCAACCCTTTGCTTCCTAGTGGTTTCACAGTGAAATCTAGTGCTTTCGTGATAAACTTAGTGTTTTCTACAAAAACAAAAAAATAACAATAAAAAATGAGCCTGACTCCTCCAAGAGCATAGGGCCCTGAAGCACTTGTTCGACTTACACAGGCTTCTCTGTATTTAATTGTTCATGGCAATGTGCAGTCAACATTGGCCGATCTGTAATCGGGAAGGCCGAGCTTGGTGTCAAAGCCAAGTTAGCAGTTTTCAGCTCAGTATTTGTTCCAACTCTCACCTATGGTCATGAAATTTGCGTAATGACTAAGATCGCAAATACAAGCTGCTGAGATGAGATTATTTCTCCGTGCTGTTGTGGGAATTGCACGGCAGTGCGAGCGGAACTCAGCATTGAGGAGCTGCTTCTTCGAACGGAGAGGGCTATGGTCACGTGGCATGAATATCCCCTTCATCACGACTTCCGAGGCGGTCGTTGAATGCAATTCCATCAGGTAGGCGACCGCTTGGCAGACCCAGGACAAGATGGTTGGACCAAGTCCAACAACTCGCCTGGTCACGCTTGGGCAAAACTCCTGATGAGTTAGAGTCGATGACGGAGGATTGAGTTGCTTGGAAATCTCTCGGGCGTGGTTTCCCAGCCCGAGCCCTTTAGTAGAGCATGCGGGTAAGAAGATGATGATGGTGATGATGACTTGAGCCGCTGAGCCGAAAATGGACCTCTTCCGAGGAGATTTGTTGGCCAAAAGCCGGATCGCCGGCCTGTCTCAGCAGTACCTATGGACGTCCGCCATCAATGCACAATAATGAATGGATGTAGGCCACTGTACATACTTATATCTGTCGAGCGGATATACACAAATTACTTGCACTGAGGTTGACTCCAATGGCACAACTTTCAAGCTCTTATCATATCATATGACATG
The DNA here is from genome assembly GCA_905231855.2 of Eristalis tenax. Taxonomy (NCBI): domain Eukaryota; kingdom Metazoa; phylum Arthropoda; class Insecta; order Diptera; family Syrphidae; genus Eristalis; species Eristalis tenax. The sequence continues at coordinate 38,361,469 of HG993124.1, read as the reverse complement.
CCATTCACAATGATGTATGTTGGAGCAACTATTTATTATGTACACACGTCTGTCTACTGTTCACGTGTCTATCGCTGTGTTTAGTGATGTTTTGTAAGTTTCATGTAAAGAAATTTAACATTGACGAATGTTTGATTGCATCGCGTGTTCTTTCAATTTTACTGTAACTCCTTATCTGGACTGCGTACACCAATTAAGCACGATAGACCCAGCACATGAGATTGTATTCCTTTTGTGGGGAACAACAAGATAAGGCCTTATATTTAGGTTTATTGGGATACATCCACCTGCCTCGCTTCGAACAGTTTAAGATAAAATATGATTTTCTTTGTCATTCATTTATTTAAGTTTCGCCAGATTAAATAAACATGTGTACCTTAAATATGCCGGATTAATCAGGCGGTACCAATACGCATTCAAAATCATACATGAGTAATTTCCGGTGTGGAATACGAAGTAATTTCTCACGGAACCTCATGTAGTTTTAATCATTTTAATGGAAATGTCTCCATGCAAGAGACAACGTGTGTCATGGAACGTCCGTCATGCCCTCTCTTTTAGTCACCTGATTTGCGGCGTGTAAGCACGTGGTGAAAAATAGAATATACGCAGCAACCAGCCACGTAGCGTAGGAGCTGAATTGTTTTACTGCATGGCTACTGCATGATGGTGGATGTGTTGGATGTGAGGACACTGGGGATAAGGCATGAGTTTGCTGAGAAAGCTACATGCTGTCAAAAGAACACATTCGTCAAAATAAATACAATACCGTCGAATAAAAAAAAACCCATCAGTGGACAAACAAAATGCAGAAAGTGGAAACACCGCAAGTTCAACGTAAACGAATGCTTAAAAATGTTTGCAATGCTTAAAGATGCCGGCCGTGATGTTGTGGTTCTGTGCGTTGACTCCAAAGCAATTGAGGCTCATTGCCTGTGCTCGATTCCCAGTGTGACCAAAACCATTTTAACGCATCCACATCTTTCGAGTCGCTGGCAACTAGAATATTAAGAGAATATTAAGAACCCCTCCCCTTATTCCCCCATGTGAACGGTTCGAGGTGATCGAGATGCACGGTGTCAAAGGGCAGCTGCACGCGTCAGTGCAGTTCACCCTTGAATTTGCTTACTCTCTCTCCTCTTTGCGTAACATCACTCAATCCATCCACCTAGCTCCTTGTGAGGTTTTGTTTCACCCAGTCCTGCATCGTTATAACTGGGACTTGAGAGAGAAGGGTTGTCGATTGTCGATTGAAGCTATAATCGACAAATCTTTTGATTGAAATATTTATTGTGGTATTGTGTAAATCAGAAGATGTCCTTGGCGGAGTGATCGGAAAGCACAGCCCCCACGACACGACATCAGATAATGGCTTCCCACTCACACGCTTCGCTGCTGGTTGTACGAGGTTCCCCCACAAAAAAAAACAAAGGAATTCACACAGTAACCTGGCGATCTACGAACTGTCGAACCGCCAACCAAATCGACCATGCATGCGTCAAATGTCCTGGATGTTCGAACATTCAGGGGGACAATTGTCGCTTCTGCCCATTTATTCAGAGCTCGACTATTTATTCAGAGCTCGACTAGTATATATACAACGTCAGAAAGCTGCCCCAGCCAACAACGAGGAGTTTTGACATTGGACGCCTAAGCACACCGAAGAAAGCAAGAGCCTACAAAGAACAACTAAGTGAGAGACCCTTCGTTAAACACAAACACCAACGAAATGTGGTTGCATTGCTGCTCGGCCATCAAAGAGGCTGTGGAAACTACGGAGCTACGCACCTGACAAGAAACCCGTGGTTTAATGGCTAGTGCGAGCTGAAGAAACGTGGCGTACCATTCAGCCTCTAAACAAGGCGTACTAAAAAGCGCTGCAACCGAAACCAAGGGCAGTGTAAAAAGAGTACCGGGCTAGAAGACGGGGAGAGAAGAACCTTCTACGCTTGAAGACAAGGTCTCTCGTAACCTCGGACAAGAAAAAAATATGGGCCTTTTATAAAAAATCCAAAAGCATTAGGAAAGGCACCCAGGCTCTTCGAAGTTGTGAGGGTACCATGAGTTAATGGGTAATATGTGGGCTTCGCCGGTACAGTGTGATCAAGCACATGTGTGCGTATCGGAATTAACGTATCAAAGAATTAAGCAGACAGCTGGATTTCTTTTAACAAGAAAGTTATATGTGCATTTTTAAAAAATTGACAAACGTCTGCTTGACAATTCGCTGTTGCTGATATTGATGAAAAACATCATCGAAGCAACAATGTTGAAAGGGAATAGGTTCAAAGGCCATACATAATAGGTGTGTATATAGTGCTGGACAAGTTTTACGAGGGGCGTTCAATATATGCTCGGTATCGGGGTGAAGCTGTGGTTGTATATATAAATTGACTTATTTATCAAGTAATACTATTATTTTAGTGCATTCATGTAAATTTCATATAAATGTGATTATTAATTCGCGTTTTATCTCAGAATCATAATGGCAACTGAGACGATGATGGTGAAAATTGAGCATCGCGCTGTAATGAAATTTCTGACTAAGCAAGGAAAAAGTCTAAAAACTATTCATGAAGAGATGGTGGCTGTTTAACAGGGTTCCGCACCTTCATTATCAACTGTGCAAAAGTGGTCAAGTGAGTTCAAGAGAGGCAGAGAGGGCATTGAAGACGACCCCCGCTCCGGCGCCCCGGCTACTGCTTATACGGGAGAAAGCATCAAAGAAGTCGAAAAACTTGTTCTTGAGGAAGCCCGAATAAAGGTGAAAATGATGGCAGAGATCACCAAGCTTTCAATTGGTACCATTCACACCATTCTTCATGACCATTCTTTATGATCTTAACCTTTCAAAGGTCAGTACAAGGTGGGTGCCACGAATGCTCACAGCGCCTCGGAAAAAAGTGAGAATTGCATGCTGTAGAGAGCTTTTGGAGATGTGTAGTGAGAACGCGGACGGTGTTATGGATCGAATTGTTACTGGTGACGAAACATGGGTCCACCACTATGACCCTGAAAGCAAACAAGAGTCCATGCAGTGGCATAAAAAAGGAACAGACCCCCCGAAGAAGTTCAAAGTCACTCCGTCTGCCGGGAAGCTCATGGCCACAGTTTTTTTGGGACTCAAAGGGAACCTTGCTCATGGAGTACAAAAAAACAAGGTGAAACCATCAACGCCACATCCTACGCTTCCACTTTGCATAATTTGCGGGAGGAAATTAAAAAGAAAAGCAGCGGGTGTGTTGCTTCTTCATGACAACGCTCCTGTTCACACGGCGCGAGTTTCCAAGGCTGCTGCGCGAGATTGTGGTTTCGAAGAAATCCAACACCCAAGTCCAAGTCCAGACCTTGCCCCTAGTGATTATTACCTGTTTCCGGATTTGAAAAAAATGTCTTCGTGGAAAAAGATTTTCTGATGATGAAGCAATAAGTGGGTATTTTGCAGAGACAGAGAAAATTCATTTTTTTGAGGGTTTAAAAAAGCTTATCTCAAGATGTAACAAATGCATTGATGTTAGGGGAGATTATATTGAAAAATAAAAACAATTTAAATTGAATTCGCATTTTCCTTCAAATCGATACCGAGAATATATTGAACGCCCCTTGTAGTTGTTTTTTCTGTTTTTTTATTTGGTCGAGTTGAAGTTACAATTTAAATGTTTTATAGATACAACAATATAACATCATCGAAGCAACAATGTTGAAAGGGAATAGGTTCAAAGGCCATACATTATAGGTGTGTATGTAGTGCTCTACAGGTTTTACGAGGGGCGGTCAATTTTCCACTTGCATGTCTCCTCGTGACCAGTATTGGCTCGAGGAAGTAAATGCGGGCAAATTCGCCGGTGTGTATGAAATCCGGCCAGAAATCCTTAAGATAATGGGGAAGGGGGAAGTTTTATGGCTCTCTCGTGTCATTAAGGTGACCGGGAAGACGACGAAACAACTGGCAAACTGGGGTGATTGTCGGTCTTTTTAAGAAGGGGCACAAAAGAGAATATTCCAACTACAGGGGCATATCTGATTTAGGTCTCCCCGTGAAAGTTCACGCTGAGGTGTTGAGAGCGCGTTCTAGAGCTATGATTGAGCCCAGGATGAGGGACGAACAGTGCGACTTTCGTGTCGGCAGAAGTACAACCGACAAGCTCTTCACTCTAAGAATGTTACTTGAGCAGGATTGGGAGTACGCCAAGTCCATCTACAGCTGTTTTGTAGATTTAGAAAAGGCATACGAATAAGGTCGTCGGTTCAAACTCTGGAGTGTTTTGCAGGCTTGTGTATGGGTCCTATTTTTAAGGCCATTCAGCCGCTATACATAAACTGTAGCAGCTGTGTTCGGGTTATGGGTGCTAAGCCCACACCTTTCACAGTGGGCTTTGGACTTCGCCATGAGTGCGTCTTGTCTCTCTCTCCTTTTCATTGTATATATGTATGGACTGGATGTTGCAGCGCAGCCGTGGCTAGAAATGCAAGGGTAAGTCATCTTGTTTTTATAGACGACTTAGTTGTTCTACCATCTTCCCAGATGGAACTACAGATGCTGGGATGCAGATTAACTAGGACAAATCCGAGGTTCTCGTAATTTGTCTACACAAAATTCACTCTACATATATGTTCCATTGAAACAGGTGGAGAAGTTTAAGTCTCTCGAGGTCTTTTTGTGAAGTGATGGATGTAGTAATGCTGTGTGATTGGTAAAGCTGGGTCAGTTTGGAAACAGCTTGGAAACAGCCGAGCTTGGTTTCAAAGCCAAGTTATCGGTTTTCATCTAAGTATTTATTCTCTCTCAACTCTCACTGACCGAAAGAATAAGATCGCGAATACAAGCTGCTAAGGGGAGGACTAGTGAGTGAAGAACTCAACGTTGAGCGAATGTCTACATGGTCACGACTTGCGAGCGAGCGCTGGATGAACATCAGACCGCTAAACTCAGAACGAGCTGGTTGGGCCAAGTCCAAAAACTCGCCTTATCACGCTTGGGCATAACTCCTGTTGAGTTAGAGTCGCCTCGTGCTTGTTTTAATCCCCCGACCCCTATAGTGGTTTATAATGTGTATTTTAAATCTGTGGACTAAATATGAAGGGAAAAGCGACTTATATCGGTCACAATAAACACATGTGTACCAAAATCAATCGACTGTCGGCACTTGTCAAACAGGTAGCCGCGATGGAGAAATACAATATTCGTTATCCAACGATTCCCACTGAATCAAGATGTCAGCTCCATCATTGGCAACGGCTCTATAAGCCGCTTTATCGTCTCTGTTCGTGGTGGATTCTCTGATCACCCTGCATTTCTTTTGTTACCAGAGCTGCACTTATGTGTCATGATGGAAAACAACGCCCTATCATCCTTTCCTTGAGCGATCGCCAGTGTCGACAAATCCCTGCCAACGCTTGCCAAGACTGGATCGTCTTCTGAGGTTGGTGGACAACAACAACGAACATCATCAGCAACGTTTGTATTTCCTTAACGAAAGCTGACGCTGAACACCCAAATTTCAAAACGAGTGCGATCACAACAAATTTTCACAACAATGTGAAGGATAACCCCTTTTATCGGAGTAAACAACTAACATTTCGTATCGGCTCTTCTGGAGCGGAAAACATTATCTTCTTCCAAGAAAAAAGAATTCCAATCCAAAGTGAAATATAAGTATTTCACGTTAGATTGAGATTCTTTGTAAAAAATGTATCATTTAATATTAACGATTAAAAATAATGTCCACACAGCTTGACTTTTCCGTCCCGTTTTAGATCACAACATAAGTCATAACCTCACGTTAACTGACTGAGCACACATATGTACCTACATATGTATGCTGAAATAAAGATTTTCTGTCCGGAATCCGATAAAGCTTTCATAAAAAAAATGAGTCTGCCTTTACATACATACATGTCAGTATTCAGGTGTGTTCATTTAATAATTCACATTTGTACGTCAGTAAAATACCGTAAAACACGTGAAAGCTTGAGACCTAGCCCAAGGACAAGCAACTCCGGGTCGTATCAAGACTGCATGTAATTGACTCACAAACCGAATCCAATCCCGGGTCTAAGCTGACTTCGACAACAAATGTAGGCATGCATCAGTAAGTCCTCAGATTTGTGTTGTACATACATACGTCAAATACTGACTACTTCCTAACCTGGCAAACAAAAACATTCTGAGAGCGACCATCTCAATTACAAAATGCCTATTCATGCATGATTGAGTGCCCAGATGTACATACATGACTCACATGCAACAAGGCGCGGTGCTGAAAACACATCACCAAGACATTTTTTCTCCTGTTCTTTGAATTAAACACATTCCATGGCCAAAACAAAACGTACTCGCCACACATCGCAACACAGAACATGCTGAAAAATTAGCTAGGAAAAAAATATAAATTCCATTGCAAATTCCGTCCATCCCTGCTAGCACACGAGGAAAACGTGTTCTCGCTCTGAAACCAAAACAAGCCGCAATTGAATGTGTATACGAATGTGCCGTACATACACTCTCCCATGTTGCGGGCGGCTTGTCTTGCCACATGTCATGTCATCCTCTCAGTGCCTGGTCGATCATCCAAAGATTTGAAAACGAAATTTTCTAAAATTAGGCAATCGCCTGACGTCAGCCGAATAATTTATTAATCGTATATTGCATGCAAAACTTTCCTGTGATCAATAATGTTTGCTTTTCTTTTATTAGACATCTGAAAATAACTATTCAAGCTCAGTCCATTCGCATACACGACTACGGGTGACATTAAATTTATATTCACGGGGCTCGAAACGCTAACGCCCTCTCAACTCCTACCCGTCTTTGGTGGCGCGCTGATTGATGAACACACAGCGACAAGAGCGACCTGAATAAGGCGACTTACCAGATATCTCAAACTATTAGTCTTCTCCTTCATCCTTCGCACTGGCGTAATTAAGAAAATATTCAACTCAATTATTCATACATGTGTGCATGCACATGTGTGTACAGCCAACAGGCGGATACATACTATACCGATTCACATTGCGCTGCCCGAGCCAAATGTATCCGCGTGTGTGCGGTGCGACCCGAAGTATTTCAACATTCACAACAACACGTGACCACCTCAACTGGCAACATTTTAGCACGCTGGAATCGCGTGAGACATTACGTCACTGGAAATGAATGCTCACTCATTTACCATGCAGTCGCACACACACACACACACACACGCACACCTTCGTAGAATCCAATAATGGCCGAACGGAAAAATAAAGAAACGAAAGCTAAAAAGGCCGACTAAGAAATAATATGAAGCGGAAAGGCATGAGAGGGTAAGGCCACACAAAGGAAAAAACAAAGTCAGCACACTCAGCCAAAGACAAAAAAAAAATAAGAAACGAAAAAAATATGTATACAAAAAATAGATATAGAAGCTTGTCACGTTCACGTGTCTCCCACCCCACCCAGAAAACGAGGGCTTTCATGTGAACACAGCGGCGCAGACAATGCCACGAGATACAAAAGTATCTTGGTATCCGGCCGCTAAGCGGCGAGTAAAAAATTGAATCGTGTGTACTGACGAACGCGATTTGCCGACTTGTCGATTTGCCGATGACGAAAACCAAAGCTCAAGCACTAAGCAAAAAGTTCGTATAGCGCTTCTGTGGGGGGGACAATACATAGACGTCGTGGAGCTATCGTAGCCGGCGGACTATTGTACCCTTGGAGCTTGTTATGGGCGATTCATAATTTGAAAACGGGATTTTGGAAAATATCATGCTAATGTGTTCACAGTTGTAGTGAAAAGTCGATTTCGAATTTCATTTAGCGTTGTACCTAGAAGAATAAATTGAAATAATTGAAAAAAAATGTGAGCGGAATATGCTCGGGAGATGCTTAAAATTGGAACCTAGACAGAAGTCGACAAGTGCATCAAGAAGATAGATAGATAGATTTTTTTTATTTCGCATAACATTGATGACACACGTATTGTTACCGCACATTTTACAGTTTAGAGATATGACATTATAATATAACATTTCACAACTAATCAAGTAACAATCTGTTTATTTAAAACGATATAATTTACTTACTCCAATGGAAAGGAAAAAAAAAGAATAATACAAAATAAATAAATATAAGAACAATATATTGGGTATACAACTTAATTCGTGCGGTTTGCTAAGAGATGGCGTAACTTGTATTATTCCATTGGAACATGCGTTGGAAAGCTACTGTCATTCCTTTGAAGCGTAAACAACAATATTTTTTTCACTCAAATATGTCGAACTTTGTGCCTGAAGAAGTGTTTTTGCGGGGAGTTCTTCTTCATTACTTTAATATGAAGAAAACTGCTGCCGAAAGTCATCGTATTTTGTGGAAGTTTATGGTGAACCACAAGTGATTGTGGTGATTTTGGCTTGGTCAACCAGCCAAATCAACGGCAAAGCCGAATATCCATGGCGCGACGGTACTGCTCTGTATTTGGTGGGATCAGAAGGGTGTGCTGTATTATGAGCTGCTAAAACCGGGTAAAACCATTAATGGACATCGCTACCGAACATAAATAATCCGTTTGAAGAGAGAAGTAGGCGAAATGCGACCAGACACCAGGCAAACATTTTCCATCATGACAACGCTAGGCCCCACGAAGCTATTCCGGTTAAGAACTATTTGGAAAACAGTGGATAGGAAGTTCTACCCCATCCGCCTTATAGCCCAGACCTTGTCTCTTCTGACAATTTTTTGTCCGGTCGATGCAGATCGCCCTCTCTAAAATACGGTTCACATCAGAGCAGAATATCAAAAATTGGCTTGATTCATTCCTGGCTGCCAAGCCAGCGCAGTTCTTTTGGGATGGGATTCACAAATTGCCAGAAAGATGGAAAAAAGTCATAGCTTCAGATGGGCAAGACTTTGAATAATACTATTGTAAATGTTTTTCTTAAATAAACGTTCAAATTTTGAAAAAAAAAAAACCGCACGAATTAAGTTATAGACCCAATAGCTTGGTAATTATAGTCAATACACAAGGAATGACAGAGAATAAAAAATAAATAAATAAATAAGTAAATAAATAAACAAAAAATAAATAAATAAATAAATGATTAAAATAATATATAATAATATAATAATAATAAATAAATAAATAAAAAATTAAAATAAACGATTAAGTATCACTTAGAATATTAATAAGAGGGGTTTCAGAATAACTACAGCGTTCTTGGAATTTTAGTTTCAGTTTCTGTATCTTGTCAGCAATCAATTCAACATTTGGTTTTTTGTGTACGTGATGTAGTTGAGTGATGCTATGACATAGGCCTAGTTCATAAACGCCCAGCCCTGCACGATTTGGGTTCATAAATGTAAATAGCCTGCAGTGACCTTGTATGAGAGCAGTCGGCAAATGCGTTCATAAAAGCAATATGACAGTCAAGTTGCGATCAAATTGGCAGCGATTTTTGTCTTGTTGCAGGATTGCTAGGAAACAGAAAAGTGGACTTTTTTATGCGAAAATGGTTCCTAAGAACATCATACGGAAATTCTCTTATTTTTTAAAAGAAATGTCTGTTATTTGGAACATGTTTTGACTTCCAATTCTTTTTCGTTAAAAGCATTGCACTTTTGTTGCGTATTTTGGTACGGTTTCATTATTTAATATTTTTGAAAGTTGGTCAGTTTATTATATTTTTTTAAACATTAAACCTAGTATCATACTCTGCTTAGACATGATGTAGACTTTCATTTCATCAATACAAATGTCAACCAAACACTTTTTGTGTCGTCCACTTATGTCGCATTTATGAATACTTTTTTGACAATGCTGACCTGGTGCAAACTTGCGTCAGTATTCATGCTCATAAATGTATTGAGAGAATATTTTAAACTGTGCAGGGGCAACAATGTTGCAATTATGAACTCAACCAAATTTAACATCACTTTAAGTGGTTTGTTTTGAGATGCTTGCAATCTTTTTACGTGACATCGTTACCCCAGACTTGACACCCATAAAGCATAATGGCTTGAAAAATCACCTATATCACCGATCATTTTATTTTCAGGTGAAAGTAACCATTTCCTATTGGGTATAACTTTTTGTTGCAACCCCAACCTTTTTAATTGTTTTACTAATGTGATCACTAAGGGTTAGTTTCGTATCTAGATTCATAGCCAAGTAACGTAGGGACTTCTCCCAATTTAGACTGCATCAAGAATTTCGCTTTTCTTTCCTTTCTTTGTCATTGTATAGATAAGCCGCGTCTTGCGAACTGCGAAGTTCGCCGACACCTGACATTGTATTCACATGGAGCTGACAAGATGAGGGCGCAATACACAAAGTGGTCCACCAGACGCGGTCCACAAATTCACTATGAAGGGTCAGTTTCTCAGATTTTACCCAGAAATGAAGTATTATAGAGATGCCCAACTTCACAGCTGACTGACCCCTAGTCCATCGACGAATTTCAGAGGGTTTTTGACAGTTATTGCGAAATACGGTAAATGCCGTTCTCTGATTGGTCAATTTGGCTTTAGAAAATGATATAAAAAATTATTGTCAAATATTTCAAGGGGCCAGTTCGACATCTCTATCATATCCATGATCTCAGTGAATGAGAGAACTGTTTATGAATGATGTGCCAGAGTTTGTCTAGTAACACATTTTTAGTCCTGAATTTGTGGATCTCTTCTGCCTCCTTGTGGGTCGCGATTTCAGTTTGACAATTCGAGAAACAGAATTCGCAGAAAATCAATAAAAAAACATTCATTGGGATATTTAGGTAAGCTAATTCTTGTTGAATTTATATCCTATTCTCTGAAAAATTGGTTATTCTGATTTATTTCACGCTCACAGTTCGCAACTCGTGGATACTGAGAAAGGATTAAGCTTTCGCAAATTAGCTTGCACACATTTGTCTTCGCAAGCAGGAAGTTTATGTCTCCCATGCAAGGTTTTATACCTATTCTCAGAATAGTTTATTTAATAAAAACAAAAACATGAAACTCCAAACCACTCGACACTGTCCGTCAACGCAAACACTAACTGATTTGGGAAAATAATTAACAACATGCAAATTTGTGTATTAGTCATACAGATGTATTTAAATTTTATTTTGCAACAAAATCAAATATTTTAGAACACTGTAATTCAAGTAATATAGCAGTGGTAATGGTGCACGAACACAGAACAGATTAGAAGATTAATTCCATTTTTAGACTCATCAGAAGAAACGGGCGCGCACTGATTAAGGCTTGTTGAACTCAATTGTTTGCTTCAAAATTTGATTTCCATTTTCTGTTGTAACGATTTCGACTTTCTCCAGCATTTTTGGGTATGTGGAACTAGTTGTTGCCACAGATAATTCCTGCTGTTGTCCATCTCCCAGATAGTTTTTAGCCTCGGTTCCATCCTTTCCGATTTTAAACACCGTCGACCAGCGCTTGTAAGGCTCATAGGTAGTATTAATAAATGATATTTCCCTTTGTATGCTGACTCGGTTATCTTGTCGTTTTGGATTACTAATCACTGAACTGCATTTTATTGTCTCCATAGTATCAATGGCTTCGTACTTCCGCGACGTTCAATCGACGACAAATAGAACAATGTGACGATAGCTTCCACTTTTATTGAATGCACTCACGTGAAATTCTATACTCCGTGCTGTGAAGTCAACGTAATTAATTGTGTAAACTAAATGTGGTTGAGGTTTTTGGGCGAAACTAATTACCGCCACCACAAGTGGCGAATGGTTAAATAACCTCTACACAGCGAGGTCATTCTATTAACGTGCCGAATTCCCAATCATCAAAGACAATTCAAACAAACAAAAAAAAATCCGCCGCACTTACATGAAATGACAAATTAATCGTGATCTTGTCAACGCCGCCGTTGGTTTTCTAAATTGTGGTATTTGCATTCAGATAATTCACTTCGTTTGTTACAAAACATGTGATGGGCTGACGCAAGTCAAGCTATCGAGATTACTCTTGGTTGAGGGGGGAATTGTTTTATATCCAGCATTATTGTGGCAAGCCTCTCTAACACGTCAGCACGTTTGGGTAAGTATGCGCGTTCGCTGATCGTGTCGGATTTTATCAATGAATTCTATTTGCACAAAGCGAGGGGCTCATATTCAGGGATTATGGCTTATGTACACATTTTATGCAGATTTAGATTTATTTGAAGAGAGACAGAATAAACATTTTAAAAAGATAAACGCATATATAGGCCCAAAATTAACTGCTTCGGCAAATAAGAATACATCTCAGTTTGAAGCGCGTCGTTGCTGGGCGTGTGCTGAATGGATCTTAGGATAGTGGTGTTTGAGCTTGCAAAAGAGGTATGGTCCAGTAAAGGCGCCTGTGCTAATAAGGTCGGATCGATTTGCTTCTTATTCACAGTAGGAGTAGCATCTTAACTTGGAACTTAACCTGGAGCACCTAAATCAGTCGGTTGGCTCTGCAGAAATGCAGCCAATGCATCCCCTAGTCCCACACGGTTAAACATCCTTAAAAGCTGTACAAACATAAATTGAGCTTATAGAATAGGCCTGTCTATAGTGACATTATTATTAGATCCTACAATGATACATTTAGTGGGCCCAGGTAGACCCCGGACTGTAGCACCAGCCAAAGAAGCATGATAGACTACACCTCACCACGACGCTTCCCAGAGATCAACTTGGGAACACTGATTCACATAGACTACACCTCACCACGATGCTTCCCAGAGATCAAGGGGAATCAGGGTTCCGAATCCAGACAGAGACCTGTGGTACGGCGCCACCATACCCTTTGGTAAAGCCATGCATTTGTACACAGCTGGATCCAAGACGGATGACGGAGTAGGAAGTGGTGCTTTCTTGGAGTGTCCTAATCTGAATACATCCGTTCGTCTACTAAGCAGAAGTAATGGCGGTTGGCGAAGCCCTATCCTGACTAAGGTGTGAGGGGATATCCCTATTTTTAGCTATCGACAGGTAGCAACCAAATCCCTGACATCGTTCTCTACAAACACTCATCATCATCATGATTTTACGACCCGCATGCTCGACTAAAGGGGTCGCGGGGGGTAAACCACGCACGAGAGATCAAGTAACTCGATCCTCCGCCATCGACTCTAACTCATCTGCAGTTATGCCCAAGCGTAACGAGCGAGTTTTTGGGCTTGGTCCAACCACCACTCCCTGGATCTGCCAAGCGGTCGCCTACCTGATGGAATCGCATTCACAACTCCTATTTAGTAGCCGCGCATCTCTAACGTGCTGAGTGCCAGGTCATAGGGACATCCAGGGAAGCTGATGAACGCGCTAACTTCGGCACTAAAGTGCCAGTTGATGGTCTCTCTAGTAACGTTGGTACCCCCACAACTGGCTTCAAGTTACAGCTCAATAATATCTACGGAAAGAAACCACTGCTAGGTGGTTGACAGGCACCACTCGTCGAACCTCAAAACGAATCTGGGCGCATAATCGATGCAAAAATATCAAATAGATTGATCTCTCTAAATAGGTCAAAAATTATCACTTCACGGAATAATCAATGGACACTGCCTACGAGGCCGTCACGCAACGAGACTAGGCCCGCTCTTGCCTCAACTAGGAGTGCCACTAAATGCCCCTACTGCTAAGACAGTCTAAACGAACCCAGCAAAATACCGGTGAACGCACTAATAACATGTGCCTAAGTTCAAGGCACTTGCTGCCCTCGGTATAATATTGTATCAGCTTGTAAATAAATTAAATTAAATTAAATGTGTTGAGAGCCAGTCAGTGTGGCTGTCATAAATCAAGGCAACCCTCAATACTTTGATACACCCACGTGGAGGTACAATGGTGCATTAATGCCACTTTTTGACTAGCTACCGAAGTATGTTTTCAAGAGTAGTTTCATCATGTCTTGGGGGTTGGAAGAGGGATCAAGTGACGTTTGATTCCGAAAAATTCTTAGGCCGAGTGCTTTCTCTTCGACTCTGAGCCTGTGGGCCAAAGCAACAGAGGACGCCCACATACAAGGTGACGCACACAAGTCGAGGTTGAACTGAGTCGGTTTGGTGTGCCAAACTGGAGACAGCTGGCGAGAGATCGGGCCGTTTGGAGAGGCATGTTGAGTGAGGCTCAGGTCCAACCCGGACTGTAGCGCCCTAAGAAGACGAAGAAGAAGAAGAAGAAGAGGCCCAAGTGCTTTCGATTCTTCCAGCAGAATGAGACAAAATTATGTAGACAAAATTCACAAATTCACATAACAAATCTAGCATTCACTTTGTTAGATTTTCGAAAGACCATGAAACCTTATCCCATGGTGTAAAGCAAGCAAGGTGTGCCTCACTTGTTGAAGTTAATAATAGTAATTTTGGTGGCGCTATAGCCAGGGCCTGGCTTCTCAGCAACCGCTAGTGCTGTGCGTGCTATTGTTGTTGCACGAGTGGAAGGGACCCGCAGTTTTATGCCGACTCTGAACGGCCAATTCGAGAAGCAGTGATACACTTTGCGCATTGGCAGTGACTCGAAAGAGGTGGGACAGTGAAAAGTATTTTTGCTAGTTTCGGCAGTCAAACCTGGGTAAAGTAGTCGCAGGGGTTGACGCATGAACCCACAACGCCAAGGCCTCGTCGGCTTGTGAAATTAGTTTATTTAATGACGACACTCGGGGTCCACTTTTGAGCTAAGTTTTCTTGTATTCATCGTCGCGATAGTCCGAGATGCGCCTAGGTTTAGCTGCTACATCAACCACTGGTATTGTGCGTGCTATTGCTTTATCACAAGTGGCCGGGACCCAGAAGATTGAGAAGCATTTTAAAGACAGAAGAACACTTGAGCATTTTCAGCTACTTGAAAGAGATGGGTCCAGGTTAAGTTTATCTTAGAGTGCCCGTCGAGGGCCAGCAGGTTAGAAATGGTAATGATGTCCGTCCAACAAGTTTTCAGCATTTTTTTCTAGTAATTAAGCTAATCATGAATTTTTAAAAATAAAAATGAGTTAAAATGAATAAGAAGAGATGGATCCGTACATTAAGAAGGTTTGACGATTTCGCACAAAATCACTAAGGATTTTCTGCTTTGTGGCATTAAGTCCAAGTCGAATATAATGTCTCGCCTCGCATCAATTGCTTTAGATCTTAGCAGATTCCAACAAACATTAAATACGCGCAATGAACCATAGCTGATAGATGATGTTCATCCAATTGGAACTGCGGTGTCTACTAGTGTCACATGATCTGGCGTACTTATGTCAAACATTGGAGCCAGTAATAGATGGCTATATCACATGAAGCTATGCTCACATGAAAAGTGTCAAAAATGTTTTTTTTTTTTTAATTTACTTCCCTTTAGGTGCTCTTCTCTGTTACCGGTATACCCTGCTTTAATGCTCCAATCACTGTTTTTACTGTTCTCTAAATAAAACCCACTCGCTATTATTGAATACTTTCTTATTTATTGATAACTTCTATCTTCTATATCGACTGTTCACGTCTATGTCCTTCTATAGAATGAATCTCTCTCTCAATCCTTACTCACCACGGAGTTGTCACTTGCTCCATGTTGCCGTGTTGCTACACTTTGAATGAAATTTTATCCGAGTTAACGCTGTCTGTGGCAATAACCCCGAGTTATGCTCATATTGAGTTAATGATGCCATTTAGTTTCTTTTGCTGCGGGCTTGGTTCTGTGAATTTCAACTGCTTCATATACCTTCAAGCGCTTCCCTGAAAAGTAGCGAAAATTGATGAATGCTGATAGGAGTTACTGCCACAGACATGTTCAAGACGTGAACAAAATGTTCGGCAGCCCACTGTGTTTCCTTGCAGCATGCCTTATGCGAATAATTTTTGTTCTTTTGATCTTGTGCTTTCCGATTTTCCGGAAGATGTCCGTGTCACAGAATTTCCCTATTTGACGCCCTCAAACACACCATTGTAACACCTTGATGATTGACTGCTGCCGACGATCGATAGTAGATTTTTGATTTTGGTATTGCGACTGCCGATTGTGATTGATATTTGTCGATTTACATCATTTCCCAATTTTTGTCGTACCGTTTCGGGTTTCATAAGGCAGACAATCGTAAAATAAACTTTGTTATTTAATTGGTCGTAATAAATCTATTGCTACCTTAAGAAGCTTTATAATCTTTCTAGATGCTATGATAACCATCAGTTAAGCTGACTGTAATTTTATGTTGCTTCATGTCGTATTTGGACACTCGATGATTAGGTGTTCCGCGATTCCCATGTTTCCTTCGATTGTTTACAGTGTCTAGTTTTCTGAACTGCAGTGCAGAAAAGTGGCATGAAAAGTAAGTGCATTACATGGTATCCTTAGGTCAGACTTGTTCAGATTAAGGGCCTCCTTGCTTCTCTTGAAATCAACCCTCGTGTATTTTTTGGAGTGTGTACATTTCTTCTGAATCGCAATAGAGGATGGCTAAGAAGTCGATTGCGCACACAAGTTGAGTAGGACCTCAACCAACTTGGCGTGCGAATTTTGGGGCGACTGGCTAAAAATCGTGTCAGCTGGAAGGCTTTTTTGGATGAGACCCAGGTCCATCCCGGAACCAGAAGAAGAAGAAGAAGTCCCTTCTAAATGCACCATTTACAGACTCCATTTGTTGATAAAGTTCCACTTCAGTAGAAAAGTGACCACCATTTACATCAGATGGGGTTTTCACGACGAAGTGGCCACATGTCCCCATAAAACCACTTGTCATAGAAAATGCTCAAAAACATCGTTTCTTTAAAATTGTATCCTTGCCTCTCCATTACAGGAACTCCAGATCGGCCAGCAAGTTTTAAGGACTGGTCCCACGCCCTATTTATTCCAGAAGTATAACGTCTTCTTCACCAAAACGGGTTACCAGTTAAGGGCTTGTTCATTTTAGACAATGCTCCCACTAGTCATCCCAGCTTCAGATGGTAGCTTTCCGTCATGTGCTTGTCTCCAATGTTACACTATAATTCAGCTGGACAGATTTTTTTTTAGAAAAATTGTGTTGCTATAAATTGCTGCTTCTGAAGGGTAAGTGCTTGTCATGAACATTTAAAGATTTTCTTGAATGTTAGGTCGGTGGGTAGACGTGGCGGGACCACGCCAAACACAGGTCCAGTTCTTGGAGGATTACATTTTTTTTTGTAGATATAGTCGACTGTAAACTCAAGGGACAAGAGACCAATTTGAAATGACCAAGAGTTCAAAATTACACGACTTTAACTAAACAAGAGGAAGGGATGGACAATTAATTACTTCAAATTAAACAAGAGCTTGACTTAAATTCGTGATTTATTATCCAAAGCGCTTGTACAATTATTCACTAGTGTTAAGTTTGAAAGGCAGCCTGTAATGTTCTGTTGAGTGACTGTCTATCCTCTGTCATTGTCCAATGAATTTTTGATGAGCTGAGAAGAAAATCTTCCTCTTGTGTCTGAGGAAGTCACAAGGTTCTGAGGGAGTAGAAGCGTGGGGTAGTAAGAGATCCCCTTGTTCCGCCCAGTGTAACAGAAATTGGCGGTTGTTCTTCTTAGCTTTCATCCAGAGTACCCAAGTCCAACAGTTCAGCACCTGACTCTGATATCATTGTCAACATGAGAATCATCCTCAAAAGTTAACTCTCAGAACTCACTCAAACCTCTCTCATGCAAATACTCGACAGGTCTGTACATGTATTCAAACCAATAACAGGCCTGTACATGAAAACGTCTTAAATTATAGAGAGTAGGGAAAGCCCGACTGCAAGTTATTGAATGTCAGCGATGTAAGATGCCTTCAACTTCAAATTTCCGTGGGAACTCTAAACAATTTAACGAGACTTTTTCTAAAATTAAAATTTTCGAGAGACTCAAATAAACGAGTGGCAAATTATTAAGAGTCGACTGTATTCGTTTGGTTTTTTGCAGTTGCAAAGAAAAATTGTAAATCTATTCTTTTTTAGGGTACGGAAAGAAATTTGCTTCTATTAGTCCACGCTCATTACAGTGAACCATCTCTCTCTAGTGAACAGAGCCGGTTTTATTAGTCCACTTTGTCGAGTGTCTACTGTAAGGAGAGTATATAATAATTAATAATAAATCAAAAAAAAATATTTTTGAATAACTTATTTTACTTAAGTTGATACTCGTATATTCGTTTAATCCAAACCGATGTAGAAACCTGAAAATCCCTACGCCACTGAATCGAACATATTTATTGAAAGCTTTCTGCGAACCAAAAGTATCTGTTGACATGTCTATACTGAAAATACCACACGTTTAGCTCACACTTAATTCACACACATTCACCGACGAATGTTTATTTGAATAGCAACTGAGGCAATACCACTTAGTAGCACATTTACTCAGCCACAAGTGGGCTAACATATTAATCTCGTCAATATCAAATTCAATATATATATTTAGGTATATCAAAAAATACTTATAAATCGCATTACCCTCGAGATTCTACTGATAGCTGGTTTCAGTGGAAATACTCCTCGGAGAGTCACAACAACAGATAACACCAATATTTCGGAATAGTGTATAAAATACAATAAATTAAATATTTAAATAAACCAGACAGTAACTAATCAAAAACAGAAACGAAAAAAAAATATAATCGAGTATCTAATCCACACACACACACGCATACATTTGTACCAGACATTCGCATACAGTTTCTATCCGTACCGTCAATCCACATCTGATTACACATCGTGATTGAAGTACATTTATTTATACTGATCTCTGTCTATCTACACCTACCTATCCGTACAGTGGGAGTTGTTTTTCGTGCACACTGTAGAGTGGTGTGGTGTGTAAGTTCAGTGTATCTACAACAACTGGCTGCCACATTAAACGGGGAACCTATCATTTCATTTTTTTTTCTTTTCTGTATTATTTCTTCTGTTTTTGTTTCTGTTCGTGCCCGTCCAGTATAAAAGCCGTCTCGTGTTAATTTTAGAAATTTCTTTCAATTTAGTCTTCAACAGAAAACGGTCAAGTTAAAGAGTGCTTGCAGTGCGGTCTCGTTTCGTATTTTTTGTTCTGTCTGGTAGTCGTGTGTTGGTTTCTTTTTTTTTTATTTAATTCTGATTTCATATCAAGAATATTAACTTTTGCAACACACATTCTGGCCAAGATATATTTTCTTCGTTCTAATGCAAGCACAAGTTCGTGAAGAAAGAATTTGATAATTTGTTTTATTTTAATCGCGCGTTGTGAGGCGAAAGTGTACCCATAAGAATCTATTTTTGTGTAAAAAAAAATCTGTTCAAAACTGCTCCAGTGGAAAATTCCAACAACACTTTGCTGGTTGGAGAGCATTTTTTTTTGGTTTTGATTTTGAGTTCTTCTTTTTCGTGCTCAACTAGAAGTAAAGAAAAATTAGCAAATCCTTAACGAAACTGTTCTCATGAGACAAAAGTTGATCTAACCCGGTCACGACACCTTACAAGGGGTAATCATCACTTTGAAATTATTGCGGTACCGCGAGCTCCCATGCAAAACAAAGAAATACCTCTGATCAAACGTGTTAGAAGCTATTCACAAAGCTATTGCAAATACATGTGTGTACCCATATCAAGCTGCTTGCAACGGAAAATTTATGAGATTTGAAAGTGATTTTGGCATTTAATGCGTGGATTCATTTCAGTGGCTTAGCATACCTTCAATCCTACTACATTTGTCGCCGCATCTCAACTAAATACAAACAAAAAAGAGGAGTTTCGGTCCCACTGCAATCATTTAACAGAGTCAACGAAATGCCACACGTTTAGCAAATTTCGGGAGTGTTCATGCAAAACAAAAGCATCTTCTCGGTGCTTCGATTGAAGTGAAGAATAAAGTCAAAATTACGTAGCACGTATTACAGAATTGGTATGTTTACTCCAATACGAAATTCAAGTGATAATTGTTGGGTGTGCAATCAGAAGTCTTGCCGCAACCGGATACAAATATAAAGTGTGCAAACCAGTAGATAACAATTAAAGCATTTCCATATAAATCAATTATACATCAAAACTACCGCAACAGCAACAACCTGTTATTCAAAGAATCACGAGACAAGGTGACAATAAAGGACTGACATAAATTAAATCCGAATATATAGAACAAACGGATAGTTATGGAACCTTACTGGGAGGCCAACGGACATGCTCCGCATTCGGTTAAATATGAAAGGTAGGTATTTTGACGTATCCTTTAGTTGAACTGTCATTTGAGTTTGTCTAAGAGAAAAAGAAAAAGCTTTCAAGTTTGGTATTTTTTTTTCTATATTTTCTTTTTTTTTTTCGTATCATAATTTGTTCTTATTTTCGAATGTTTTCAAAAAACACACACTTGTGTGTGGAAATACAATCAGATTCTTAATGAGTTCAATCTTAAGTCACACATTTGAATGACAATGAAGCAAGAAATGACAGTTGCGAAGCAAAGTATACATCCACATTTTGCTTTTACGTGCTAAAACACGTGTAGATTACTTTCAGACACACCAGCTTACACTTTCATTCCATCGTTGACTCAGCGCAAATAGCAACATTTACAATGTATAGATGTAGATGTACCTGCCCTCCCCTTTAATACCGTTGGTTGGCCACCTACTTCTTGTCGTTCTCCTTTCGCCCTGGCCACGTCCAATTAGGTAATGTCTGAAGTCTTCTACAGAAATGTCCTTTGCAAGGTCATCGTGTTGTGTATTGTGTGGTGACATTTTTAATTGGCGCTGCACCCGTACTTACATATACATGATTGAATATAATGTGATTACCATTTCAATCCGCGTCAACTGGACTGACTTGCAAATGCGGGAACTCACACATCTCTATCAAACGCAAAATTTAATCAATTTGTTTTTAAAACATGTTCCCCCTTAAGCAAAATAACTACTTTATCCATTCTAAAATTATCTCATCCTGTTGACACGGAACGCAGACACACGTGAATGGAATGGCTCTGACCTTTTCAATAGATGAACGTAGAGGTGCACAAGTTCTCTGCGGTTAGACACGTGTCTAGTTAAACTTGAATTTGTTCATTCAAGGCATCGATGGAGTTTCCATTACGCCTACTCATCAAAATGATTCTTTTAATTTTCCTTCTATAGAGATTTGTTTGTTTATCATTTCGGAAGAGGACCTAAGTTAAAGGTGTGTATTTGCAAGGCGCTATAAAGGGGACTACGATATGAGCTTTCTGAAATTCAAGTTTAACGAAGATGCTATTTGAGCCTGACTACCTAAATATAAAGAGTTTCCCATAATTCAGGCAAAATGTAATTTTGATAGAAAATCCCGGTGTTTACTTAGAAAGTTACACATTTTATTTTCTATTTTTTTTTTCCTAGAGCCCTTATTCAGATTTCTGTTGTGTTTGGAATAGGCCACGGTTACTGAGTCACTATAACGAACACCATTAATTGTTGTTTTCCAGCAAGAATGGCCCGATAATGCATCCAGCCCAAAAACCCCACCAAACTAATACACTTGTTTCTCAAAATTGCTCGTGGTTTTCTGAATACCAAATGCTGCATTTTTCAGGATTAACGAAGCCATCAAGATTAAATTGAAATGCAGCCACATTTATGCGAATTGGTCTAGAAAGTTTCGATAAAAGTGTGCGTATGTTTCAGCAATCACGTGGCGGCCATTTAGCGGATGGGATATTCCAGACATAACCCAAATATGTATAGTCTATGAATTGAAAAAGAAAATGCTTAAGCATCTGTGTTGTCAACCAAATTACATTTTGCGTAAATTATGGGACACCCTTTACAGAGTGAAGGGTTTATGAAATAACAAAGTGTTAGTAATCTGAATCACTTTAAAAGTTCCACTTGAAAACCAACAGAGAAATAAAACAACAAGCTTATACCCACATTTTGAGTAAACAACTGGTTCCGGAATTTACACGAACACCGTCCGCAAACATGTGATCCGCGTACAAATGTTCCACGGACATATGTACATCTTAACAATGACTTTCAAATACATTGAACTTTGATTTTCCTTCTCGAACCCACCAATACATCCTTCTGTAGGAAACGATCAGTGCTAAAGTTATAAACAAAAAAACAAATGAACTCAAGCTATTGCAAAATAAATAAGCGAATGACGTACAAGATCCATTTACGAGAGAATTTCCATAATTTCACACAGATGCACGTCCCACCTACCGTCGAACAAAAAGAGAATAAACAGAAAAAAAAAATGTGAAAAAAGACAAATGAAAAAAAAAAAAAAACGGACACGTGACTATAAAGTGTATTTATTTAATAATTAGATAGTTGTTCACAGATATGAGTTGTTAGTGTTGAAGAGCCTCAACAAATGGACAAATGTGTTCTGAATTTCAACATAATGTTACAAACAGCTAAGATCTCGGGTTTGTCGCTCGACGAGACAGTTGTGTTGGTGTTTTCTATTCAACTGTCTCTCGTTGTTTTCGATTTCGGGATCTTGAAATCATCGTTGGTAACACTCAACACACGTTCTTTTTCAAATGTGTAAATACCGCTAAGTGATGTGTTTAGTCAGTGTATTAAAGTGTTTTTTGTTTATTTTTTATTTCTTTTTTTTTCTCCAAAATGTGTTGCATTAAGTTGAATAAACGTGATATTTTAAATGTGAAAATATGTTTTTGTTTTTGTTGTTGTTTTGAAAAGTCTTCAAGTCAGTTATTATGATTCGTTCTCGTTTATCGACCATTGCTGGTGGCATCGAATGCACGTCCGCCACTCCGTCACTACTGGCGCTCCAAACTTACTTGGCATTCTTTTAAAATCACGGTCTGTCAAACGTCTCACAGTGCGCCCATAAAATACTCTGCAGTGTATAAATATATGCACTTTTCCAGTTGTATGGTTATTTTTATAAACAAATAACAGAGAGAAAGAGAGAGAGAAAAAAAAGAAGGAGAAAAAGAAAGGGAAAAAAACGGAATTAACAAACGCAAAACGAGCTATTTAACATTTTAAAATATTCCATTAAGGCGTCTGGTTTATGATACTTCAGATGGCAACAAAAAATGGCCACCAATTGTAATAACGAATACGAATGTTGTGTTTGCGTAAATGCCAGTGGACTCTTGGTAAGATTTGAAGGTTGCAAAGACCACAATTAAAATAATAGTGTGTCTGCTTTTGAATAGATTGATGCATGAGTAATTCTTCTACGAGCTTTCGAAATCATGCCAGACAAGCATACATGAGTGAAATGAATCATTTGAGTGCCTAGACGAAGCATAGATATTGAGGCCGAGTCACTATGCGCGTATGAATATGAGTGCAGTCTGTAGACGTGCATAATTTATAACACTGTGGAATCAAAGTTAAACGATTGAACCAAATTTAAGAACACAAACGCTTTTTATTACTTTCATAGACGGCAAGCTGTTAACATTTGAATGGAATCTACACACTTCGCCGCACGTGCCTCATACATTGACATGTGTGAGCTATGCATGTGGTGGAGACAAAATTTATGACTAATTTTTGCAAGACTGATTATTATTTGATCCGTGTATATTTAGTATTTTAATTCAACGGTTTCAACTGGTTAGGAATTTGTCATTGACATCACGAACATTTAATTTAATGAAACAGCAAAAATGACTGTTTGACTTACTGACATTTTTTTCTAAGCTGGGGGGTAAATAGAAAGATCAGTGAACTAAAGAAAACCGATCCATAACGCAATCTGACGAAATTGAGTTGTGTTTTAGAAATACACATGCAAACCAAAATTTCATAATTTAATTTGTATTGTCTTTGATTTGTATGTTGTTCTATGCTCAATCGATTAATTCGTAATTGGTTCATTGTCGTAAAGATATTTTTAGGACCTGTGTTTGTTTAAGATCAGTCTCCTTTGTGATTAGAGTTTAAAGAAGTAAACGTGGATAATAACATGTTCCCACCAAACCGAAATAACCGCATGATTTGGATGAATTCTCGTTTTCATCGAGTTGAATTGATTTCAAATGTCATACGCTCTCGATTTGCAGGTCATTTCTCAATTTATGGATGCTCTATATTTTTAAATGGCCGCCAAAACAGCTGTATGTTGGCAGGAAATAATAGTATGACATGAGAACACCAGAAAGAAGTGATAGGAAGAAAATGAGAACATTAACACAAAAACTATGCGGTTTGACAACCAGTCATAGACTTACCCGTCTGTCAGAGGGTCTTTCAACTAGATTTCATCGAATTCGGGAGGTTTCGAAATCGATGTATGGCGAAACCTAGGATTCTCGCTATTTCATAAACTTACGGAAATGGCAAGTAATGTAAAGTAAATCCTTAACACGATAGTGAGTTGTTACAGCCGAGGAGGTGTTGCCTTGAAATGATAACTCAATCTATCAGCTATTTTCTCAATTTCGAGGTGGACCTTGGCCTAGCTTCTACAGCACGCACTCATTTTGTGCCTGCTATTGTTCTATCACGAGTGGATGGGACCTAATGTTTTGTATCGACTCCGAACGGAGAAATTTGAGAAGCTTTTTATAGACAGCAATACACTTTGAGCATTGTCAGTGACTCGAACTAGCTGGGGCTGTAATTTATGAAAGTTGGAAAATTCGGGGATCGAACTTGGCACCCTTGGCGTAGAAGTCGACTCACCAAACCACTACACAACGGCACGCCGGCGACGACCACTCCATCACCACAAATTCTCTCTCAAATACCAAATGGAAAAGATTGCGTTCTTCGCAGAACGGCATTCACATTTGTTCTTGAATAAGTCTCAAAAAGGCACTTACATCCGTTGATGGACAAGGGGGCAATCAGCTGTAAAGTTGGCCATCTCTATAGTACTTCATTTCTGAATTTAATTTTAGTCAATTTTGCTTCCATTCCTCAAATGTCATTGGCACATGTCTGGAAGAAAATCTCTTAATTTGGATGAAAATCACAGTTTCAGTTAGAAATAAAGTATGGTAGAAATGCCAAGATTCTGCCTCTCTTACCCCTTAAAATGTTTGACAACCATTTTTTAAATCGTTTTCTGTCTTATATCGTATAAGTGTCAACATTTCATGAATAACTGTCGATAACCCTCTGAAATTCGTCGATGGACTAGCTGTGAACTTGGGCATCCCTACCTTTCTTCATTTCTGGTTTCAGTCTTACATTACAACTGACACCTCTGTCAAAAATATTCGACAATCGACATGTTCGTGGAATCTTCCCTGAACCTTCTTAAAACGTTTGTTTTGGAAATACAGTGAAACCTCATATTTAGAGTGCCCCAATAATCGATCGCACTGTAAGTGAAACTCTAAAACCAGGGCATCTTTAATTTGAACCATGGGGCAACGATTTCGTTAGATTGAGATTTCGTTGCCTGAAAAACAACCTCAAACGTGGGACAAAAAGCAAGAGAGGTAGAAATTACAAGTATCAGAGCTGATCCACGAATGTACATGCTATAGTGCAGAAAATAGTCGATTTCTTCGAAATGTCAGAAGTGCGTTTGGAGAAAATCCTTACTCTTGCATTGTTGTTGCCATATTTTACACATTAATTTAAGAAATTTTATTGGACAGTTAACACTTTACTGGACATTTTATTTCAGAGCTCTGTATAATTGGGACAGAATGGAATGGGACACCTCTAAATTGGTTCACTTTTTCTTTCTCCCCTGGAGTGGCCTATTTGGGATGTTTCACTGTAGTCTTTGTAAGATAAATCCCAATGCACGTGGTGACTCCTCTTGCACTATAAATTCTTCCAACAGTTTTTGCTTTTGTTTCCGTTAGAGCCATCATTTACTACTCCGATACTCACTCCGACAAATGACGAATGATGAAACTTTTCTAAACGCTATCCATCTGTCTGCATCATACTTCCACATATCAGCGAATGACAAGAAAAAATTTAAACCCAAGAAATTTCATCATTCCCGCCATCATTTCTGTCGCCAGTTTTCATTCCAAGCTACACACTATATTTTTTTTATCATTTTCCAAGAAGTGTAGGCTACACACTTTAGACCAGAAATTAAGTACTGACGAGGTATGCAACTTTCCAGTGGAAAACCCCTAATCCGTCGCAGTTCACCTCAGATATTGACGTTTGTGCTCTCAAGTCACGCATTGCTACTTTGTTTTCACGCACACTTGTTTGGAGTAATGAGCAACGCAATGGTGTTAGGCGGCATTAATCAGCATCGCTTAGCTGACGGGTATTACAGACGCCTGTCGGTGAAGATGTTATAAAAAATGCTGTCAAATGACGCCGATGGGCAAGAGACGTAGAAGTTGCATATCTCTTCATTTCTGCTTTAGACTTACGTTTTATTTTGCATTTCGATCCTTTCATTTCTCTCACGTAGGCCGACCTGTAATGCCTGCGTTGAAAGACGACGGCAACGCCAACGCACTATTGTGTTTCAGGCAAAAAAAGATCTGAAGAACACACCCTTTGACAGATACTTGATCTGTGCAACTTCGGAAATCTTCAACTTTGTCAGAAGCATATTTAGAAAAGCAGAGAAAAAAATACTCTTTTAAGTCGACAAATATATCAAACAAAATATATTCCAACAATGCAAACTATTCGTTCCGTCTTGCTTGCATTCTCGAATGTACTCACATAAAACTCGATTGAATCGAAGTCTCAGTGTGATACATACGTGATTTTACTCATGTGTGAGAGGTTTGTTTTGAAATCACTTCAAATCACGTGAAGAAAATCGATGTTAAAGAAACCATCATGTCTCGTTTTAAACGTGACTCATAAGAAATGAATTGTTGGTTGCACATCGAACTTCCGTTGCGATTGGAAATCGTACACAAAAAATCACAATTCGTAAGTTTTAGCTTCTATATCCGGTTTTATGTCTGGTGACACGTCAGTGTGCTAACGCATGTATAATACTTTTAAATATGTACCATAAATGCGGTCTATTTTTAGAAACAATAACCCCGTGTTACATCACTTCGTTGAGATCAATTTAGAAGAATTAACATATGCTCAGTATTAATTTGGCGATGGCATGCAAAAAATGAAGAAAGACGAGGCAGAAGATGATGTCTTAAATGTTAAATTGGTTATTTTAAGGAAGAATCTCTGTGTGCCCTTAGGTTAGGTTAGTTAGTAGTGCCTACGCACCGCGACTAGGCTGTGTGGACTTAACACGTTGACATCGATGAACATTACCAAAATTACAAAGCGTAAATAACGCTTTAAACTGATCACGTGTGTTAAGTTGTCCTTTCTCTTTTGTGACGTTTTATGTATGCTTACAAACATTTGAAAAAGAATACCCTGGGGATGTCAAATTGATTTTTTTGCAGAAAAGAAAGCACTAGGATTATAGAGAATTATGCTTATTGTATGCGTAGTGAAACCAATCGGAAGAAAGAGGTTAAACTAGAGTCAAACCTCTGGAAGTCGAACAGCCTAAAGTCTAACAAATGTTACAGGACTCAAAAGTACCCCAGACATAAATGTTCCTATATTTTACACTCTATAAATCGAACACAATATTTGTTCCCGTGACTATTCGACTTATGGAGGTTCGACTGAAATTGATAGCTTGTCCATTCACTCTTTCTTCCGTAATCATTTTGCTGTTTCTTCATCTGCTTAACATGTGTCATTCGTGTTTGACGTCAATTAAGTCCTTGAATTTAGAATGCTCTTTAACCCCACATTCCTTGCATGACGTGCGCGCCACTCCTCCAGACAGAAATGAAACAGATTTTTCATATCAATATCATTATTATTCAGATCAAGTCACAACGCCATTCATGAAAATATACCCATATGCGCTACGAAGGAGAAAAGAAGAACAATTAGAAACATAGACCGACTTGAAAGGCTAATACCGATCTTACGCTTTATCTGTGGCGTGTGCATGGATTCTAACTTTTCATTCATTCAAGCATTCTCCCGCCACTGTGAACGTTCTGCACTTTGGTCGAAATGTTGTTGATACGTGAGTACAGACATGTCGAATGTACTGTCGATTCACATTCTAAATAACGATCTTCCATTCAGAGAGAAATCCACCCACGTCCGAGTACGGAATTATGCAAGACAATGCTTGGACATATTGTTTTCTAGTTTCAAAACGACTTAGCAACACATTAACCAGTCGAAACAGATGATCAGACATCATATATGTCCGACAATATATTTCGCACGTATGCAAGAGTAGGTATACACCGCGGATGTTGAATATGATCATTAAATTTTGTTTTGTCATTGCGCTGGTAGAATTCATAAGTGAAATTCCTTAAGCATCTGATATGTTATGTAAATAATGATCAGAAAGTCTTGTTTGAAGTGATAGACGTCAACGTGCTTAGACTGAAAATGTTGAAGTCATTTTTCAAAGCTAAAATCAAATAAATGAAAAACGACTGAAAGTTCTGAGCAACATCTCTCCGTCGAATAAAATGTACATACACAGCCATGCACATTAGACTTGGTTGATAATCGATAGAAACACAAATCCGGCTAGACTGCGCTAGGGATAGCAACCACAAATGACTCGGTACTTGAAATCTGCCGGTGGGCACTTAAAAACCAATCAAAAGTATGTGCGATACAATAATAGAAACCCCAGTAAGCCATGTTTTCAAAGAAGGTACACACAAATCGATACAGTCACTTGAATGTGTTTTGCTATCAGTACGTGCAGAGTGAAAAAATGTTAATAAATTTATTGTTATTATTACCCACCGAACAGTGACCTTTATTTTCCTCGTACACACATTTGATTAGTGATTCAGTTCCAGACTGTGCAAGTACATAGGTACGATAATTATATACATTCCATGTACGAATTACTATAATGTAGAACTTGATGTTATTTTTAGCTTAGACTTCGCTGATAAGTTTCCTTTTAATCTACTACTCCCGAACGCATATCAACATACCGCTATACGTTTCGTAATGAGCTATATGCACACATGTGTACTCGTAGATGCGGCGCACAAGCACACAAGCATTTTATGAATGTTTTCTCTCCAACTCTATGTACAATTATGACATTTGCAATTGTGTGAAGTGGCAGCGTTTCCCAGTGTTGGTGCAAAACAACACACTAAATTATCGCGTTTTTATACACCACTGGAAGGTGATTTCAGTCATTGTACAGTACATATTAAATGCAATCACGTGAAAATGTGATACTCAGCCTGTGACATTATAAAAAGGAAAAAGAAGGCAAAAAAAAAAAAGCACGTACGTAAAATCACAGACAACAATGTTGACGATGAGAAATGACAGTAAACAGTGTCAGTGTGGTGGCGTGTTTGAATTATGTAAAACACGAACAAAACTAATGGACAGACAGACATACCAAGCAAGAGATGACGGTACGATTAGACATTAATTCCTACTTGGCTTGGCACCACGTACAAAACGCAAATTAAGTTTTGTATTTAAACTGCAGTAGTCATTTAAATGTTATTTTATTTATTTATGCACTTTAAATGTATGGTTCAGCTTGCCGTAACATTTTACATCGATATTTTTGCTGTCTGAGTCATTGGTTCTGACACTTAGATACTATATTCTTGTATAGCCACTATAATACATGGAATTCACCATGACTTTGTTTGTTATTTTTCGACTTTTATTTTGACATTGAAGGCCGAAATTAAATTCAGTGTCAAGCTGAAAGCAGAAAATATTCAAGCGGTTCGGTTCTAGGGAATTCATCTTGCGGAGAAGCACGTTATCAAATACTTTAGCTTTTATTGAGTGCATCTTTGCGTGGGTCAGTGGGTCAGTGTCAATGCCTCTTTCTTGCTTTCAACCAACCAATCGTTTGATGGGCTTATTAATCAATATTTCATCCGTCGTTCAGCTATGATGCATTTTATTAAGTATTATCTTTCTTCCAACGGAAAGGGCTATGCTGCGTGACTGGTCACGTGGCGCGAACGTCCCCATCATCACATGTTCCGAGGCGTGCCTTGAATGCGATTCCTCAGGTAGCCGGGACGAGGTGGTTGGACCAAGTCCAAAACTCCTGTTGAGCTTGAGTCGGTGGCGGAGCATCAAGCGCCCTGGAGATCTGTCGTGCGTGCCTTACGTCCGCGACCACTTTATTGGATCATGCGGGTCAGCAGATGGTGACGATTAAGTTAGCTAAAACTAGCCGAACAATGGCTGGAAGAACAATTTGAAGTAAGGTCGGTCAAACTTATGAGAATCAACAAGAACGAATGTTGTTTTTCCTTTTAAAACCACGGCAGATGAACAAATTAACTTCAGCACAGACGATGAGCTTCTTTCTCATTTAAACTAAAACGTGTCTGTTTATATTGCCATTGCCATCGAAGTCTAATATCTATATCTGAATCTTGACAAGCAATTCCAAATACGTATTTCCACTGAATCTAACAAGAATTCCCTTAGTTACATATTCAACAATGACCTACCTTGCAGAAATGAAACACACCCCGTAACCACCTGGAAATAAGAATCCAACTGTTACGTGTTTACATCTTTGTTTACTAATAAAATTAAATTCTTGCATAAGAGAAGTATTTTGTACATTTGCTTCGTTCGTTCGTCACATTTTTTGTTTTTTTTTTTTGTTGACTCTCCGTTCGTGTATTTGTCAAAAGCCACGTGAATTTTATACATTCTTGCAGCACATTCAACGGAAAAAAACAAGCGAAAACGAGAAAAATAAACTAAACATTGTTACAAAACGTGCACAGCAGCCGTGAAGGCCTTAATTCAGTTTGTGCACGTTATGCATCTCGGTTTGCATGTGTGCCTGTATGTGCCCATAGCTATGTGTGCAATTTCATTAGTGTATCTTCGTAGTTGTGTCTATGGAACGTGAATCGTTTGTTTTTTCTCTGTTTCTTTATATTTTGCGACGTGGCAATGAGTCGCCTGCATTAGACCAATTGCGCAAGGAAATGCTTCACTGGATAACTAGGTAATCGAGTGGTTGCATCGATATAAGCGAGGACGTCTTTAGTCTCCGCCACAATATCAAGGATTATAATCGTCTGCAGAAGCTGAAGATAGTTTTCATTTCGTTTGGGGTTATTGAACGTGGCCACACAGCGACAAGATTGCTGCGGAATTTTGATGACACGGGAAAATAAAATACATTTCTCACTTTCATGTCTTACATACATACACAATCTACGTGTGCTAATCGTTTCGTGCTTATCAGTAAGAATTTCCCAGAATAGATAAAAAGTAAACATGCGTCACTGAGTTTATAGCAGTTAGAAGCTGATGGCATTTTGCTTTCTCCTTTCCTCACTTGCGCGAGTTTATCAACGTTATATTTATAGAATGAAATTAATGAACTGCCTCCTCTATCGCATAAGCCCATTTGGGGAAAGAAAACTGAAGAATGAAAAAAAAAAAGTCACGAAACGATCACCTGGAGGATGCATGATACTGGTGCGCACGTGTGAAATAATGTGATAACACTGTTTCAATTGGAGCTGTATGCATAGGTGTTTCACACAAACAGTGTGCTCACGAGTTTTTTTTCGCTAGTTAGACAGAAAATCTTGCAAACGGTCATGTTTTTATCAGCTTGTTTTTTTTTATTGATAGAATTTATTGAAGACCTTATGTGACCTTGTTCGAGTTATTTTTTGTTTTTGAAGTTTTCCTCTGCTGTGAACACACACTCGCAAGAATTTACATCAGCGAGTGTATTTTTTTGGGGTATTATAAAATGTCAAGTAGTCATTTTTTATAACATTATCGTGAGAAGACTTTGCCCGAGAATTATCTTCTTGTCACGTGCGGTCACGTCGTCGACTAATTGATTGTGCGATTTGTACAGTTTTCCACTCTAAGCAGCCACGGGACATGTTCCGATGTACAGCGACAATTTCTGGCAGCATACATGACGGTTTCATTATGCTGACTGTTAAGGTACAATCGAGCCATCAGATGTATGGGAACAGATACTGTGTTCGATTTATGGAATGTTCGAGTTGCAGAGGTTTGAATTTATTTTATTTTTATTTGTTTTTGTGTTGGATTTTCTAGATGAAGGTAATTTTTATTTTATTTTTTGTCACATGATGCTATTTTTGACTGCCACCATAAGTTGAATAGAAACACCTTCTTCTTTTTTTCTTGCTAGAGTGAGCCGGGGCCTCAACCAACAAGCCTCTCCAACTAGCACGATCTCTGGCTAGCTGCGTCCAGTATCGCACTCTAGGTTGGCGGTCATTCTCCACCTGGGTGCTCCACCTTAAATGCTGCCGTCCTTTGAGGCGTTCGGAGTCAAAGACTCTTCAGGGCGGAGCTGAGTTGTTGGATCCGTAGGATCGCCTGACTACATTTCGTGGTTGAAACTTCTCCTAAAACCACCAACGCAAACAGGACCAGAGATCGCACGCAGTTTTCTCTCGAAGAGACAAAGGCCTTCCTCATCCGCTTTGAGATTGTCCATGTCTCATGGATGATCATCCCAGTCCATGTGCCGTACAGCAGGACTGGGATGATCAAGGTCTGCTTGGACCTTCGAGAGATGGCTACATTGCACAATTGCCTCTTGAGCCCTTAGAAACAGCGGTTGAAGACAGAAGTGACGATCTGTTGAAGATGTCGACGCTGTATGTCTATCATTGAAGACAGCATATGCAGTAGAATAAAATTGCTTTTTGGTTGTAACGACATTTCTGTTATAACGACGTAGTTAACAGCTAAAGTTTGGTTTCTCATTTATTAATGAATAACGTCTTTATCATACCTATATAGGGACATCCGCTTGTAACGACGGGAAATTCATCACACATGAGTGGTCGTTATAACTGAATTCCACTGTACTTCGTTTTGGCCTCATTCACCGCTAGACCCATTTTGTCCGGCAAGCGCCTCAGTTGAATACGAATTCTATCGCAAAATGATTTATATAACAAAATCCATCGCTACTCGGTCTAGAATCCTTGACTGATATCATAAAACTGACGAAGTTGTTGACCTGACCCTAATTTGTTCTGAATTACTGCTAACAATGCAAGCAATTACAGATGGATATGCTATCATCTGCATTCATTCATACGGCAGTTGCGTTTACAATCATTAGATATCATCTCGTTCACATTATCATTGCTGTTTATCAGAGCAAACTAACCAGGTTGTACACACATCTGTTTATTGTGAAATATTCACCAGTCTGGGACTATTCTCATGTATTGTTTGATGTCTAGACGTTGATACGATAATCACAGGACACAGATAGGTTCTGTAACACCGAAAATGATATCGATTTCGTCCTTGGTCTGCACTCAATTTCTGTGTGTTCTTTCATATGCACTCAATAAGTATGAATAGCTTTTTTTTCTAAATTGAGAAGTCGCAATTGTAATGCATTTGACTGTTGACATTGTAGACCATTGTTGAAGGAATCATAAAACTCCTATAAACACATCAAAATCAACGAACTTACGGGTCACAATGGCAGAACAATTTCCCTTTCTTCTGGAACGAACCACAAGTTGCACGCGAACAAAATCGAAAAACAATTAGGTCCTCATTTGCTGCTCAAAAATATCAAACAAAAATAAATACTTTTACCTTAAAATAAACCCCATGATATCTTTGTGTGACGTCCCTAAAAATAAGCCAAACGCCACATTACAGCATTTCCTGGGCTTCAAGCTGTTTCTGGTGTTCGTTCGGTTTTTTTTCCACCTTCTACAGTTGTTGTGACCCCTGAAGAGACGGAAGTTAGCAAAAGCTTTGACACAGTATGTGTCGAAAATTTCAACCAAAAGCCCAACAATCCCCTTTGAACATTGAACAACTTCGATGACAGGTGACGTCATTTACCTCGCGCACATTCCCCGCGTCAAGCATCGAGTATAACAGGTACTATTTGTTCTTCACTTTGGCGTTTTCTTGAATGAATCAATTTTGTAGGCGTAGTGGGGGATGGTACACTGTGCACTAGTGGCCCGAATACTCAGTCTCTCTGTCGCTACAAAGCGATCAAAGTGAAAATAACTTTTTGGCAGCATGTAAATTCGGGCGTGGTGGCCATCGCCAGCAGATAGATGCATACATATGGCAGCCAACAAATGAAACGGGCCAGGACACGGCATCAGGCCGTCGTCGACGTATGGCTAATAGATATCACTATGTTACGTACGCTTTGGGCGATGGCTACCTGGTAGTATTGTTAGCAGAGTACATAGAGCGTCATCAGAGCACAGACAATTGTGATACAAACGTAATGTTGATGCTGTTATCTTTTTCAGGAAATCGCGTAAATATTCATGAATTGAGCGAGTGATTTTATTAAAAATAGTCAAAAATTAATTCATGATGCACTGACGTTCAAGAGGACTGACTCTCTGACGCGCAAAGGGTATACGTGGGAGTGTAGTCGACCAAAGCGTGTTTATTAATATCTCTCCCCCGAAAACTCGTGAATATGACTTAACAGTTGAATCACGCAAAATTCACGAGATCCATTCACACTTTGTGGGAGTGATCAGTGATGCTGTTGGTCAGCATTTGGTCATTGTTTCGTGCTATTCTTACATTTTTGCTTAACGAAAAGGGGTGGGATGGAATTTGAAATGTAAATAGGAATTCAATGGAATGAATAATAAAAACCTGGTTTTGGCATCGATGCGATAACCAGATATTTATCTAAATCGGAAGGTGTATGCATGTGACGTGTTCTTTTCATGCGAAGCAAATTTAATTAACGTGTTTTCAAATGTGGGGTCTATAACTTAATTGTGCGGTTTGCTAATAGATGGCGTAACTTGTATTATTCCATTGGAACATTCGTTGGAAAGCTACTGTCATTGTACGTCATTTCAGTACATGTCATTCATTTGAAGCGTAAACAACAATAATTTTTCTTCACTCAAATATGTCGAACTTTTTGCATGAAAAAGTGTTTTTGAGAGGAGTCCTTCTTCATTACTTTAATATGAAACTGCTGCCGAAAGTCATCGTATTTTGCTGGAAGTTTATGGTGAACATGCGCTAGCTGAGCGAACGTGCCAAGAGTGGTTTGCACGATGACAACCAGCCAAATCAGCGGTAAAGCCGAATATCCATGGATCAGAAGGGTGTGCTATATTATGAGCTGCTAAAACCGGGTGAAACCATCAATGGACAACGCTACCGAAGACAATTAACACGTTTGAACGCCCGGAATATGCGACCAGACACGAGGCAATCATTTTCCATCATGACAACACTCGGCCCCGCGTTGATTTTCCGCCTAAGAACTATTTGGAAAACAGTGGATGAGAAGTTGTACCCCACCCGCCTTATAGCCCAGACCTTGTCCTTTGTTCCGGTCAATGCAGAACGCCCTCACTGAAACACGGTTCACGTCAGAGCAGAATATTAAAAATTGGCTTGATCCTTCTCGGTTGCCAAGCCGGCGCAGTTCTTTTGGAATGGGATCCACAAATTGCCAGAAAGATGGGACAAAGTCATAGCTTCAGATGTTTTTCTTAAATAAACGTTCAAATTTTGAAAAAAAAGAAACAATATTTTGACAGCAGAATAGCGGGCATTTATTTTTTTGTTCGTTTGGATAACAAAATGGTTTTGAACTGAGTGCACATTATTTGGATGGAAGGACATAGTAACACGACCTCTCGAATGTCCGTTTTCACAGTACGAGCTTAAGTGTCGGTGGCTTACCTAAACCGTCCTTACATATTAACTCTGAAAACGAAATCTTCTTGAGTGAAGTTCATACATACAGTGGAATACATACAGTGGTGGGTATATAAATAGCACAAACTTAAGAGCAAGTAATGTCTTCATAACTCGGCCTGTACCTCAAAGTAGGTTGCTATAATTTCGAGGTAATGAAGGACTTCGTCTACCTCGGCTGCTAAGTAAACAGTACGAATAGAGCCGGCACTTTTGCCAATCGCGGTTGCTTTGGGGTCAAGAGTAAGTTCAGTTTTTAAGGTACTTTTTCGAAAGACGAGAGTAGATTTATGAAAGACCTTGGTCGTCCCTGTCCTACTATCCTACACTTAGCTAAACCATCGGGCGTAAACCGTTTAAAATTAATGGGTAGCTCTACAGACCGCAGAGGGCCCGGCCCTAGCTTCTACAGCAACCAATCGTGTTGTGCGGGCTATTGTTCTCTCAAGAGTGGAAGGAACCAAGTATGCGACTCTAGACAGTTATTATTCTTTTAGTATTGTCAGTGGCTCTAAAGAGATGGGGCCGTGAACATTATTTTGGTCGTACCTGGAATCGAACCGGAGAAGTAGACGCAAAGACGAGCGACGTCACGGCCGTAAGCTTCTCTTGTATTTTATTTTATTCGATGGATGGTCGGGGGATAGTAACACATACTCTTTAGTACTTCCGACTCAACTGGTTGCTGGCGGGTTCACCTTCAAATCGACTTCCACTTGAAGCAAATGTTAAGCATAAATAAATTTTAAAACAGATTTCACAACCAGCATTCAAAAATTGCAGCAGTACCTGCCTTATTGCACATTATTCTTTATTGAATTACAATTCGTTTGTTTATCTTTGTGTGCAATAACATTTCATTTCCATCAAGGAAAAATTCCACAAAAATACTGTCAGCAACAACTGCTGGGTGAGGAAAAGAAAATCATAAAACGATCGTACCACTATGCGTGGATAAGAATCAATATTGGTTGAAACCAGTTCGCACGGTTCCTAACTGGTTTTGCAGAGGGTTATTAGAAATCTATACGTTTGAGTTTTTCTTTTCAATTATTCGACCTATGAAACCGGATCGAATATACTTCTTAGGTTTGGCATATTTTTTTTACTGCTTTTTTTATAATTTTTCGCACGAGATGATGACTTGCTAAAGTATTGATGTGCACCTAGATAAATTATGGTTGAGCGTGAACCTTATGAAATCAGCTGACTCTTTTGGATGGGCTGTAAATTTCAAGGAATACATACAGTGGTGGGTATATAAATAACACAAATTTAAGAGCAAGTAATGCCTTCATAACTCGGCCTGTACCTCAAAGTAGGTAGCTATAATTTCGAGGTAGTGAAGGACTTCGTCTACCTCGGCTGCTAAGTAAACAGTACGAATACAGCCGGCACTCTTGCTAATCGCGGTTGCTTTGGGGTCAAGAGTAAGTTCAGTTCTTAAGGCACTTTCTGGAAAGACGAGAGTATAATTATAAAAGACCTTGGTCGTCCCTTTCCTACTATATGGCGCAGAACCTTAGACAATTACAAGAGCAGATGGTCTTTTCGAGAGAAAACTTCTGAGTTTAATCCTTGCTCCTGTTTGCCCCGAACTGTATATATAGCGACGAGCTTAGCCAGCCGTCTACAGATTAAATGCCTAAGCTGGCTAAGCAATGCAGAGCGCATGGACAACAACTCCTCCAGCCGGAAGAATTTTCGGCTACGATACCGACGGCGCAAGTAGGTGGAGAAGGTCACCAACCAACTTGGCGTGCGAAATGAGAGGCAGCTGGCTAAAGTCAGTGCCAATTGGAGGGGCTTGTTGGCTGAACCCCAGGTCCACTCTGGACTGTAGCGCCAGTCGAAGTAGAAGAAGACACATCCATAAACTGGTGATGTTTTGGGAAAAATATGTTGTTGAGTGATGTATCCAAGTATTGCTGGTTCTGTTTAGATGGGGAAAGATATATTTGGCCAAGAACGGTGCCGGTAATTTCGGTAATATTATTATTTTTGATTTCCATGCAAATACCCCAAAGTCTGTTTTTACATGGTTCAAGACAAAATCGTGTAAAAATGACACAATTTGTTGTATTATTAGAAACAGAGTGAATAACTACCTGGTTACTTGACTTTACAAGTGCCCCTTTCAGTTGTCCACCACTGTATTCATTTTAATAATTAAATCCATGCAAACGTGCCTTACTACTTACCTACACTGTAATAACAGTAGTAGTTACTGTTCAGGAACTATTAATAAAAAGATTATTATTTATCTTTCGCATTCGCAAACAGAAAACGATAGAAGTGTGCGCAGATGGAAAGATGATAAGCATTCACATTTGACTTCCATTT
Source organism: Eristalis tenax (assembly GCA_905231855.2). Lineage (NCBI taxonomy): Eukaryota > Metazoa > Arthropoda > Insecta > Diptera > Syrphidae > Eristalis > Eristalis tenax. The sequence goes on along the minus strand of HG993124.1, from coordinate 38,323,546 downwards.
TTGAAAATACGTAAAAAAATGAAATCCCGGCATGACCTGCCACATTCGAACAAGCTCTCTGTACAAGACAAATACTTCAATTTCATCAACTTCATCATTTCATAAGAGACAAAATGTACATGAATATATAATATGTATAAGACATCTTTAGAGAATTATATCGCTTTCAAGAGGAAACCTAAAAATGTATTCAATATGTTTGCAAATTTGCAGCTTCCGTTTATTTTGAAATAAACAATTCTAAATATAACCGCATCTTGTCTTTGTGAATTTATGGGTCGTCACGTCATGAGTTTGTACACACATTCATTTATTGTTTGCAGCAGTCTGGCAGAAACGTGCTGTTTTCTTTGTACAGCATTTGTCGAAAACGTGTTCTTTGCAAATAATGAATAATAGCGCAAAAATTAATTGCAAAGCATTACCGATTCAGCCGAGACTGCATACCTATTTGAAGTAAGATGCCGAACAAAGATTTAGAGAAATATGCGAATTTAAAAAGAATTTATTGTATTCACGTAGTCGTCTGAGTCGACAAGCATATTATTGAACATTTTGTTATTGTGTTCGCGTTGTATTTTATACTTGTTGTTCGCTTTTATGAAGCCTCTGCTGAAGGAATGCAAATAAAAGCAAAAAATCGTGACCTGTATGATTTGTGTTGTTTTCTTCGTTCGCCTGACAACAGCCGTTGATAGAGACATCAAATTTGTTTCAGGAATAAACAAATGCAAAATGTGAACAAAAAGTACGATTATTTACTATCACGTCAAAAGCGCAGAATTTTCCAGTGCCATACAGCACGTGATTCATTTTCACAGAGACGAGCATGTGCATATATCTGTATTTGTTTAAACGTATTCAAAATTTTACTGACTGTAACAACTTAACTGAGTCATTGGATATTCATGTGGTGTGTGGATAGAGATGTAAGTTTTGCTGTCACTAAAACCCTCAACCTGAAATGAAGAAGAAGTTTCTAATCGGACTAAAAAACACTAGAGATAAAATGTAATTTGGAAATTTGTTATTTTCAAAAAAATACGGTAATTCGAAAGTCATTTGGTTAGTGAAGTGAATCAGTGTAAAGTGAAGTTTTTTAACGTCATACGAAAGAATGTATTGTATTATTTTACGACAAATAAAACGAAAGACAAAATTGTTGTTCGCCTTTTCTTGTTTTTTTTTTTTTTTTTTTTTTGTTTATTTCTTTGACAGATAGTATGCCATACAAAAAACACATGTATTTATATTATGTTCACGCAATAAACTATTGGAAAATGATTCTGCTATTTTGGCCACAAAGGATTAGTCTGCTTGTGGATTTGTACGGAGGACCATTGGATGAACCACCTTCACCCTCTGCTACTCCTCAAAGAGTGCTACTACAAGTGCCGATTGTCTGTCCTTATAATATACTCACTAGCTCTTAAATTATATGATTTTTCGCAACGCGACAATTCAATTGGTATTTTGGTAATTATGAACAGTTCTTCCTATTCGAAGATATCCACTGTATTAACAAATTTCAACTTACACATCTCAGGTGTACGTTCTTGGGAATCTTCTTTTGAATAGAGGAATCTGTTAAATGAATTTATTTTCCATTATTTTGTTTATGTTTTTCTTTATTTTTAGTTAGTTCTTCTCTATATCAATTGTGGACCGACAATTACTGATCAGAAAAACATTTATTATATTTTCCATTATTGTAGTGAAGCAGCAGTATCCAGTTTTCCTTATTGCCAAGAATCTAGTTTAAATTTTTCAACATCAGCAACAGCATATAGTGAAGACGACGCAGAATATGCAACTGGAAGACGTAATAAAACATCGAGGGTAAATATTTAATTATATAGCAAACATTCGAGCTTTTGAGTTAGACACGATTAACACAAAGCTGATATACATATATATATTTTTTTTTCATTAACAAATATAATAATAAAAACAATTTCGAAACAAAACTAAATGCATTTTAGATGAAATGAAAAAAAAAAGTAAACCCAAAAGCAAATAATAAAACCGAAATTATACAGCATAACCAATGGCTTAGTGTTTGGATTTAGGTTAAATTTTATATTTAATACATTAAGTAACAAGTGAAAAAAGGGTAAACGGCACTATTGATCCAATTGTTGCAGATGGTCTGAATTGCATGGGACTACACACCCACCGAACAACTAATTTGTGTACAAATTTATGCTTTCGTACTACCACCAACTTTTTTTGTATTAAACATTTTATTTTGAGTCTAATTTTGAATTTTTTTCTTCTTATTTTATTTATTATATTGAACTCTTATAGCAAGATCCACTGTCGCATAGAATTATCGAGAAGAGACGTCGGGATAGGATGAACTCATGTCTGGCGGATCTATCCCGACTCATTCCACCACAATATCAACGCAAGGGACGTGGGCGAATAGAAAAAACAGAAATCATTGAAATGGCTATAAGGCATTTGAAGCATTTACAGAATGAGTGCGTTCAAAAGGGCAGCGAGTATCGGTTAGGTTATGCGGATTGCATGAAAGAAGCTGCCAAGTTCCTTTGCGATAGCCAAATGCAGGATGTCTGCTACAGAATGCTGACACAATTACAAGAGCACTGTGATGAAATTCTTCTCAAAAGTGAGTACATCACGTTTCCGTTTGATAGGTTTGGCGCAAATTGATAGTCATTTAAAGTCGACTTTAACACAATTTATTCACCTGCATGACTTAAGGTAGACTTTTTGTTATTCATTATACACTTAAAGTGGACTTTTGCATTTGTCTTATTCGCAAATGCAATTGTTCGATTTGTTTTGAATTTATGAATGATTTTAAAATATTTATGAATTGAGACTATGCATGACGAAGAGTTGAAGTTGGCTTTTTGATTTAGAGTCACAACCAAAGCCGACTTTAGGCACTGTTATTGAGCTGACTATAAATTTGCACCAACACATACATACAACATGTGATTTTTTCAAACAATTCGAAGAACACATGCATACATACTTTTTAAAATCATAGTCGGGAGCGGAACAAACAAAGAATAAACGTTGTTCGTGAAAAACAACATAGGGGAGAGGGTGGCTAAGAGCTCCCTTATTATCTTAGTAGTGTCACATGTCAGTGGGACAGAAATGAAGTATTATAGAGATGCCCAACATCACAGCTGATTGACTCCTACTCCATCGACGAATTTGAGAGGCCTTTTGAGGTCTTTGCCTTTTGAGTTATTCATGCATTTTTGACAGTTATTCACGAAATAACGTAAATGCCTTTCTCTGATTGGTTAATTTGGCTTTAGAAAACGATATAAAAAATGGTTGTCAAAAATGTTTAGGGGCAAGATAGGTAGAATTTGGTCATCTTCATTTCTGCTGTCTTAGCCATTTATGTCACATTTGACTGACAAATTTGTCATTGTGACTTATGACACGACTGAGAGTAAGGGTGAGTAAAACTTTCGATTAAAATCGGCGGTCCTCCTTAAACCTTGAATGTAAGTCGAGGAAACTTCATTTAAATTTAAGATTCATATCTTAAATCTTCAGCAACACCTGCTAGAATATGTCAAGATATAACATTAAAGCTTGGTGTTACAACCTATCGCGACCATGGGGTTAGTTGTATTGAACACATGCTGTTGCACAATGCACGGTAAAATCTCGATAATGTGACCTAATTATGGCCAGTTCACATTTTCGATCGATTCACATTAACGAATAGAAAAAACAAACAACTTTTTTTGGGGACAATTTTTGAGGTTAGCATTAGCGACTTCTTCATTTAATTGTATAAAGGGCAGTTTGCATTTGAGGCATTTCTGGGCTTCTTCCTCATAAATTTCCAGACTCCATTTTTTGATAAACTCAAGTAGTTATATAATTTACTACTTTTTTTTCGGGATCTACCACACTCTGAGTCCCAACATAACTTATCACCAGAAAAACCGAACAGAAATGAGTCTGCTCTGGAATGGTGCCATATTCAACTCCTCTTCCCTTGCCTCCTCTTCACCTTGCAGACTTTTCTCTTCTCCGGCAGACTTTGCTTGCAAAATCAAGCAAAAGACGAGATAAAAATAAATCACATTTCCGAACAAAAAAAAATGTTCACGAGTTCATGTTTTAGAGTAGGTAGTGCACCATTTTTCCAGTTCACATTATCGAGATTGTACTGTAGCATTTGTTTGTACTGTAACAACTACCCAAAATGTAAATAACCTTGCAAGTGCTTCAAATGATTGTTACTCTGGACTGTCAGTTAAATCTGCTGATTTTCTTGTCCTCCGCTTAACCTTTTCTTCCTTTGCCTTTGGACAACACATAACTGCCACTAGAACCATCAGATTTGTCCTGAAGGTTCTGGTGCTCACAAAGGTGGCGAACCAGATGGAAATTGAGGCCACAATGCACAAAGAACTTGGTTAATTGCCTGAAGTCGATTTTACAGCAAGTATTGTTTCGTAAATTGTATACGTGTTATATCTTACCCCAGAAAAATGTTACAACTTGCTCCGCGGCGAAAAAATAATAAAAATAAAAAAACATCGAAACCTGCCTTTGTTTAGGGACCACAGCTACAACCTTTTTCACAGTCCACTGTACAACTAGAGTAGGTGCGCCAATAGCTAAGGAGGAGATGATAATTTGTCTCCTTTACCAGATTCCTAGTTTTCGAAGGACGGCTGTATTTTTAGATTTTACAATCTACCCCAGTTACTTCTAACCCCGCTCTCCCCCAATTGGCTTCATTAAATAGTACCCGTCTTTGATAACAGGTGACGTTACGCAGAGAATTTGGCACTCAATTTGGCAGTATTTCCGTTTGCCAGACGACACCATACAAAATTCTAGACTATTACAATGGTTAATATTAATTTGGCCCCCTACAGCACCACCTTTCTTCAAACACGTCTACTTACTGATCGGGTACAGCACTTACGCCTACGTATTCACGACCTTATTTAACTGGTTATTTTTACTACTTGTTTAAAAACTAGCCTTAATAGAAAGCCATGTTAGAAGAGACAGGTATTAATTTTGAATTTTTCTTTTTAGACGATTGCTACAAATCGCGTTGTCATCCCGACGATGTAAGTGCATCCAGTGGCAGTCCGCACAATGGTTATCACCCTGCCGCACCACTGTCTCAGCTGCGCGATATACTAGCATCCGATGTGGAGCATAGCAATAGCAACGATCATAATGATGTGAAAGATTTGAGTTTTCGCAATTCACAACCCCACCAAGCACCCGTGATAACATCCACAGCCCCACCGTCGCTGCATCATGACTCAAGTAATCATGATTTCGATTCATCGCGTGAGCCGCTCTTGCATCACGAAACCGCCAATATGCATTCACCACCATCGCATCCACACAATTCCGTTGATAGTTTAATGATGCAAGCAGCTCGCATGCGCAATTTCTCCGAATCATCCCACGATATAGAGCACAATAACAACTACAAGTACAAAAATCACATAAAAGAACGCTTCAATCAGGATCACCTGCACGATGAGACATCCAGTGAGCATTGTCCGGCGGGTCCCACGTTACAAAGTGATCACTCTATATCTGAACATTCAAAGGATGACTTAGAAGTTGCAGCGTCTTTGGCGAAGAAACGTAAACTGGAGAACGGTAATGTTCAATCGTCATCATCTATAACATCTGCATCAGCTGCTGTAGCGTCGTCCGGTGAACAGAAGGCTCTGTCTTTTAGTGACATTAAGTCTGAACTGAATTGTAATAGTGCTGCATCTGTAGTGACTGCGAAGCTCTCAACAAATACCTCCTCGTCCACCACCGGCCGGCATTTTGCCGTTCCAATATTCGCCTTGCATGGTCAAGGTACATATTACGTTCCATTGAACATTGACTACAACAGCCTTGTGCCGTATCTCAATGGCATAGATTTACTTGACAAAACGTTTACAACAATGCCTGTCCTCCATCCAATAAATATAAATGTAAACTTTACGCCACTGGCTCTAACGAAGCAGCAGTCATGCAAAACTAAGGTCGAGGCCATCACAAATGGATGGTAAAAGACAGGACCACTGGTAACACCAACTACCTCAGGTTACAAGATGTACCTCCTATTGTCTAACAGAACGCGCTAAAAGATATCTACTAGATGAATAGAAATGTAAAATGTGTATTCTCATAGTGGGAACATGCAATGCTACAGTTTAAGGAACTCTTGTTTTAGATAGATTTATAATTATATAAAAAAAAACTGCACTGAATGTAAATTACTGGTTTTTGTTTCATTTAAAGGATATATTGTAGATTCGTAAATTTTCTAATACAATGCACGGATATATTTACACAAACAGTACTGCTCTAATCATGATTTTGTGACATTCTTCAGGTTAAATCTTAAATATAATTTTTTACGACGAAATTAAAATTAAGTACACGTCCGTTCATACAACTGTTTGTCTGGAAAACTCAATAGGGTGTGATTGAATGTATGCAACTATGTAGATTTTAATTTTTGTTTTACGCGAATTTTTTACTTACGCGAAGATATCAACTTTGCCATAATCAGCGCAATAAAATAAGAAAAGCACTTTTCCTTATCTTTTTTTACGAACTTTTTAGTACAAATAAATGTAAAGAATAAAATACCCCGTTTGATTTCGTGTTATTTTTTCGAACGTATTATGTCCAGCGAGTTGTTATGGTCCCTATAACATTTTGGCAATGAAAACTCGCTACAAATCGATGGTCGGGCATGTGACACTGCAATTGAAAGTCAAAGTCGATTGACAACATTCCCGTTAAAAATGCAAATGAAACATAAAATTCAGATTAATGTGCGAAACAGGTGTAGTTAAGGTGTCTTATCGCAAAACAATATTTGAACAAGGAACAACTTTAACCCTGACTGTACTGACGTCCGATGTAGAGCACGATTTTGACTACCACTCACTTGGTTACGAACAATTAATCAACTTAATCTTAGCTTAAACAGGATTAAATAAAAAGAATTTAGCAAAAATAGTTTACTACCTTGGTTTAAAATGATAACAATTTTCGATGAGTTTCCAAACAAAGAAAAGAGAAAATTACCTACTTAAAATTAACTTTAAGATCACGAGTGAATTAGAGATGCGCAAACTTACTAATCAAGAAACAAAGGCAAAATATCTTCGCGAAACAGTTGTTGGCAGATGCTTCAGACAGAACAGCCGACATTTTTTCTGTTGAAACATACCCACTACTAGTTGAAACTATGTTGCTGTACTCAATCAGGCATTTTTCGTTTCACTTTTAACGGTCGAGTTCATATACATATCAAGACATGCAGTTGTTAACATTAACAAAAGTAGAACACATTCATACCACGTTAGTTCCTCCTAACATCCAGACAAATTCCATGCGTTTAATAAGTTAATTGTCCAATATAAAGAATATCCAACTATTTAGCACATTTCAAGTTCCAGTTTTCACCCACAAAATGTACCCCAGCAGTACTGTATAAATATTGTCAAATCATAATTTCTGCTTTCCCAATGTAAAGACAATTCCATTCTGGAATTTGTCCCAAATTGAAACTTTTTATATACGGATATAAAAGTGTTACCATATGTATGTCGTATCAATAACGGAAACCTACATCAACCACCCTTTAACGTGGCTTGAGTGAAATATTGTATTCGATCCTTTTTTTTGTTTTTCTTACACATATGTATAAATACCAAAAGGCCATACACACTGCTAATAGTGTCTGAAATTGTATATTTTTTAAACAAACAAAAAACAAATGAATCAAAATCGATACATTTTCGCAATTGATTCCTAGTCAAAATATTAATATTGCATATTATGCTACAAAACTAACTACAAATAGGTAAGAGTTTAATAATTTTAAAATATCTATATGTATGTACATACGTCATTTTGTACTATTAATACTGATGTCATGTTGAGTGAAAGAATAATTATTGACAAACGTATTGCAGTTTATTTTCACTTCTTTTGTTTTATTTTATTTTTGTTATATCATTATACAGTGTTCTTGTTAGTTTAAATCTACTTTTAATGAATAACATTTGTTGGAGTCGTCTTTTGTACCATAAACAATATGAAAATAGTTTGAAGCATAAGAGGAAAGTACACATATTGCGTATATATTTACCAGATACAAGTAGTAACCTATTTTTCTATGCATGTAGCTGATTAGAATTTTACAAGTAAAAACAAATTTTTATTGTATTTAAAAAACAAAATTAATACCTTATCTACCTTAATGTTCTTCTAAGGATCTAAGCGTAAAAGGAAAGTTGTAGTTATTGTTAAAACAGTATAAGTAATTGTTGATATTGATTTAATAAATAATATAAAAGAAGAAACAAAACAATAAATGAAGTTAATAAACCCATAGAAATATAGAAATATATATGTCTGTGTATATTGTGGCGTGTTTTTAATTCAAAAAGATGCAATTGTTTTGTTCGCTGTCAAAATTTGCCAATGGGAAATGAGTCTCCAACTCTCAAACGATATCCGCCGGAGCGAGCGCGACTTGCTTGCTTATTCGGCAATGATTTTCTGAATCAATTGATTCTTCTCGTTGTTGCGTTCATCGTTTTGATCGATTGTCAGAAGGGATGTGTCGGTTGGACTGGTCAGTGGGACTGGGGTTGTGGAAGGGTAACTCTTGGTGGCACCATTCAATCACCACCAGCATACTTGGTCTCGTAGTGCTTCATCCTTTGGTCAGTTTGCGTGTAGTCTCATCGAGGTTTTTAGAACGACTTGATGTCTTCAATGTTGGTTTTCAAATATTTAGCATTGGCCCCAATGCAGCCGAATCTCTAGTCTCAAGAGTTCGCTTTAGTCTTCTTCCTCGGATTAGACTCCTTAGATCTCGGTGCAATCTCCTCGGGAATCAGCTGCTCAGACCCCGCCCGACGGGCTGCCATATTGTCGTTGACTCTTCTGCGAGAACACCATCATCTGAATCCTGCTTTTCCAATTCTGTACACTTTTTTGCGGTCCCCCATCTCCTTGGCGTGAATGGCTTCCATCAGTGAAACCGTCCTTCATGACCGTTATCAGCTGCTGGAGACAGTTGATTTCTGCGTCCGTCTCCATGTTTTCTGCCTCAATCTAATCGGTGAGGATTTTCAACTCGCCGTCGTACTTCATGCGACTGAAACTGTTCATTCTGCTTACTTGTTGGTTGGACCGCCGAATCGGCAAAGCCATAAATTTCCACTGTTCGTCGTGTCCTTGTGAACTTTTTGCGAAAGATTTAAATTCACCTTCTGGTCGAAATGTGGTGAATTCGAAATAAGAGTCTTTAAGAAACCGTTCATATGAAAAAAAAGACACAAAAACATGGAAATTAATCGTGCTGATTACGGAAAACGGCAGATCGACTGCGGAAAGACTTCCACAATTCAACCCTCAAACCGACGGATGAGCCACATTATCGGCCCGCAAGAACCTCTTATCGATATTTATTTATTATGTGAAATGAGGTGTGTTATAGGTACAATTGGCTTCTTATGGATTTAGAAGGGTAAGAAAATGATTGCCATGAAACTCGTTTGAAAATTAGAAGCAGCGCGAAGGATATTTTAGCGATACCGGACTCATTCGTTTAACATTTTGCGTACTGGACAGAAGTGTCTGGTGAATGGACGTGTTGGCACAGTCCCTGATCTTAATCCCTGAGCTGCACTGTGACCCTTAGATCTACTGTGCCCCCTTTACATACATTTGCTTACAGAAGAGTTCCCCTAACATGCAGTTGGACTCATGTTGCGCGAAGGTGGAAACGATTTATTCCAGAGTATTCTCTTTAAGCCAGTTTCCTTTAGGAAACGGAGAATGAGAGCTGGTTCTAGTGTCTTCAATTCAGACACCAGATAACTTTGTTTTTGTTGGCTAGTGCCTCACAAAATCCCAGTATAAGTTCTGGAATTGCGTCAGATTCTCCGTAGAATCTGCAGAGACCTTCGTCTGATACTCTTAGTTTCCTGAAGTACCGTCTATCCCTATATGGCCAAGTATCCAGCAAAATCTGACCCTGTTTCGTCTGGTCAGCTCTTAAGCTCTGGCTCAGCTCTAGCTCAGCTCTTAAGCATCTGTACGCTCACACAAACTGAAATTTAACAATAAAGAAGCCTAGTGCTAAGATAGCGGCACGACTGTCCAACATTATTTCTATGTCGTAGTTGGTATAGTGCCTGCTAAGATTGATTTGAACGCATATGTTTTGTCCATGAATTCGTAGTACTTTGCCCGTGGTCCCAATACTCCTGCCTCTGTTCCTTTATCAGTTCTTGATCCATGTGCATAACATTTTACCGTATTATTGCTCAGTATGTGGACTATGGATTCATTGCTCCAGTCCTTCTTGGTGCTGAGCTTAATGGTTAACTTCTTTTGGGAATTGAATTTCCTAATCGCGTCATCTTTCCGAATGGCCACATGTGGTAGCTTTTTGACTAATGCATCCGATTGTGTCTTTGTAATAACTTTACCTATCCCTTCTTCTGCCTTTCTCATGATTGTTTTGGTTGCACATCCAAGTCAGCGCTGAATGTATGAATCGAGCACTTGTGTGAGGAAGGGGTAGCAAGGCGATTGCCAATTCAGCTAATTCTAGAAAATTATTCATATCTGAACGTTGTTATAGTTATTTCACAATTTGGGTCCAAAACTTAAGAGGATCCATTAATAAAGCCATTGCTGTAAGAACTCGTCAATTTTTTCATCGTCAAATCGAAATTGACCAATCAGAGAACGGCATTCACGGGAATAACCGTCAAAAATGCATGAATAACTGTCTAAAAGCCTCTTAAACTCGTAGATGGGCTAGTCAGCTGTGAAGTTGACCATCTCTATAGTACTTCATTTCTGATGTATTGGCAACATTACAGTAGAGTGTGGAAATTAAGTGACTTTAAATTTCTACAATTAAGAAGTCTGTGTGGAGTTTACAGCAGATGATAGCAATAGTCTGTTACAAATAGAATAAAACAACGACATCAAGGAGATTAACAACACGATATGATTTGATTTTTAGTTCGCTAGTGGCGGCCGTGACATTGTGGCTTGTGTGCGTCAACCCCATACGCAACTGATATTCGCTTGCTGTGTTCGATTCCCGGCCGGTAGGACCACCTCTTTCGAGTTACTGACAATGCTCAAAGATTAATAACTGTCTAGAAAAAGTTTTTACAATTGGTCGTTGGGAGTCGCCATAAAACAATAGCCAGCGCAACCAATGTTGGGACTTCAAATTTTCAATGTGTGGTAGATCCCGTTTACATACACAAATTCTAAGAAATGTCGCACGTATACGTGAACGCTTTCATAAATGAAATGAAAGAGTTCCTTACTTTCCCAAGTGTTCATATTTTTGAAGCACAGACGTTACTAATTTTCTGAACATAATTTCCTTTGAAAATGTGTTTTGAGAAGGGTTTCAGAAACAAAAAAAACAACAACAACAAATGGCATAAAAAGGATTTGTGGTAGATTTTGCACTTTGGGTAGTAGATGTGAAAATTTCGCGAAATTGTGATGGATCTACCTTGAGGTAAAGACCCAACACTGCGCACAGCACGAGTAGTCACTAAGAAACTAGGCTCTGGCCCTCAACGGGCTGTAGCAACACCCATATATTATGAATAGAATTATCACCTTCGACATTTGTTTACACTTTTTAGAACGCACATGTATAGTAGATTACAGTGATCGTTGCACATTGCCCGAAGTAAATCCACTGTGTTGGACCTCGTTTGCATTACTACATAGGTGTGGTAGCGAAAAATCGCTAGAATTCACTAGACTTTATTTTAACAATTTTAGGAATAGGGTGAGAAACGCGGCAGTGTGCAAAGAACTCAATGTTGGGCAGTTGCTTCTCCGAGAGAGCTATGCTTCGTTGGTTTGGTCACGTGGCGCGAATGTCTCCATCATCTGAGGCGTACCTTGAATGCGAGGCGGGTGGACCATGGCCAGAAACTCAACTGGTTGCGCTTGAGCATAACTCCTGATGAGTTAGAGTCGTTGGCGGAGGATCGAGTGGCCTGGAAAACTTTCTTTAGTTTCTCATTCGTGTCAGAAGATGAGATGAAACCGTTTATTTTCGAAAAATGGCGGTGTTTGATCTGAAGGAATGTGCTCAGGTAAAAGTGGGTAAAACTTTCCTAAAACTTGTGTTGATGCCCGCACTAAGGTTGGAGAACCAGTAAAAAGTGAACCATCAAAAAATGTAATTTTGAAAAAACTCGCAAACATCACATCTTCATAAATGATTTTTATTACTGAATACATTAAATTAATTTTAAGAGATATTACACTACACGATATCATTTGCTTTGTTTGTTTGTTTTTTTTTTTTTTTTTCAAATTTTTGCTTCTTATTGAGAAGTTTATAAACGATTTAAATTATTATGAATATTCTTTATTAATATAATAATAAAATATATTATTACAATGCACGAGCACGTATGAATCAAGTGTTTTCGGTTCATTGAGTAGGGAACGATATGAATATCGTTCGTTAAGTAATTAATTGTAATGGTTTTCAATAATCTGCAATTGTAATTCGAATTTGATAGGTTTTGTCTCGAAATATGAAACTTTGATATAAAATAAAACCGCATACGTAAAATTAAACAACAACTAAAACTGTGCTTAATGTCAATGTGGAAGGACTGAGGGACAAACAATCAATATTGGAGATTTCTTGTATTTTGGGGAAGAACTAAGTAAAAGTGGGCAAGTTATATTCATGATAAACTAATTGAATCTTAGCATTGACAGCGTTTTCTTCGATCTTCTTCGGCTGGGTGGATGGAAAGGAACCGAAATACGCAATATCTAGGATTCGAGCCAAAAAGTATTTAGTTTCGTCTGGCGCGTCTTCTGGTTGAACTTTGCGGCTGACCATGGGGATTTTGCCCACTATATAAGTTGTCGAGGAAATCATCAAGAGTTGCTTCGCTGTAATGAGAATTTGGAATGAGACTTCATTTGGTTGCACTTCTTCAGATTGCATGCATACCTTGGTGGTTCCCGCTTGAATTTACTCTTCTCTTGCTGGGCGTTCTGTTGCTTTTGCTGTTGTTGTTGCTGTTGCTGCTGCTGTTGGCTTTGTTGCTGCTGCTGCTGCTGACCACCGCGAACAATTCGATATTGTACCATATGAGAATTCGGTTCCAAATGAGAGAGTGCTCCCTTTTGGCAGTTGGCCCACTCTGTTATGTCATACACTTTACCTTCCATTAATGCGAGATATTTCCAACGTAGTCGTAGCCAACTGGTCTCTGCCCAAATGTCACCCTGCATTGATTCAATATTTTCCGAATGCATTACAAAATAACGACCGAACGGCTATCAAAGAACATACCTCTCGTGCGGAATGTCGAATCTTACAGGATCCACATTCTCGGGCAGCATAATGAGGACGATCGGTCATTTTTCTTGGGTGACGCAATCCACAACTGCTACACCTATTTGATATCAAACAAAAAATATTTAAATTATAGCTTTAAGTTTTTCTTGCTTGACTTACCTTATGGTATTGGCAGCCTCGGCAATTTTCGTCTGCAATTGTGAGAGCAAATCGTGCAGTTCCGTCCAAGCTTTTTCTGCGTGCAATGCTTCAACAAGACTCTGATCGTAAGCGGCACGATTCTCCTAAGAGTCACGATTTACATATGTAAAGAAAAAATATTGCATTTATGGTCAAAGCAAAGCAATATTAGAAACAGATTTATAGAATCTATTTTTAACCACGTCGTGTATAGCGGAGGAAGGAGTTATAAACAAATGCTGTGGCAAAACAACAAAGAAGTTGAAGTCTGTCCCACAAGCAATTTTCCTGCTGTTTGATTTTAAAATTGGTGAACTGTGCTGGAGAATAACATCAGCTGCACTCTTTCAAAGGGTAATGCGCATGCGGAGCGTTGAGGAGAACGCCCTACGCTGCTCTGAACATACTACTCAATTTTGCAGACTCCCAGATACTCCACCGGCAGCGGATAGTACGACGATTAGGCTGAAATTGCTGCGCTCCGGACACTCCACTTTGCTTGGCAGTTGGCTCTAAGGCTCAGAACATCCAACTATCATTTCGTTTACCGAATTACTGAGTTCTGACATTAATGCCAATTGTAACCGCAAAACATCTACTTAAGCTCGAAACTCTTGTTCAAGTCAATCGTAGATGGTCTACTGGCACAGGGTGCCTCATCACCTTAACACTATGGCCTACAATCGATCCAAAACGCTCACTTGGCCTGATCCGAATGAGTATGCGCAATCTCAGAACTCTCATCGTCGTTATAACTGGACACTGAGCCATAAGAACTCACGCCTCTCGACTTGGCCTTCTTTTAAACGACTTCTGCAAAAGCAGAGACGACTATAAAGAATCTATTTTACAACTACTCTGAAATTTCTCTCCTCCCGAAGAAGAGGTCACAAAGAAGCCTACTACCGCATAGAGATCTCCACCCCTTTATCAAAAGCATTCACAAGTTTGAGGAATATGAAAAAACTGCTGTCTACCGGCAGTCAGTCACTACAACATAACTTAACTAACAGCTGAATTTAGCACTCGGCGGACAAACCACCACGAAACGGCGGTCACACATTCCAAGTGCTAAACCTAACCCCCAGTATCAAATTGAGTTCATTGACGTATTTTCTTACCGGCTCGCCAACTAATTCAAATGCCCGCTGGAGAACCTTAAATGCCTCCTCGGCGCCTGGTTGCTTGTTCTTATCCGGATGGACAAGTACTGCGATCTTTTTGTAGTGCTTTCGTATTTGCTCTTGTGAACTGTTCGCTGGAACGCCCAATATACTGCAAGGAAATTACAATGCATCAATTGAATGTTGTTAATTTGACAGACGAAATATTTCAATGAGCGTACCTGTAGGCATCTTTGCCTTTGCAATTCAATAGCGAGTACATTGCTTCCTCTCCCGTCTGTGGAAGTCGACCGTTTTTATAAAACTCCGTTGAATTTTCTGCCGGTTTCTTTTTGTAGAATTTCCTCCAAAATGCCCACTTTGAGTTCTTCTTGAATTTACTGTCAATTTTCTTCAAATAGTTTCTTATCCAAATGCTTGGTTTGTTGGAATTGTCTTTGAGGTCCTTGCGCATGATAAGGAAGTATGCGTAGCCACTGGCAAAGTAGTTCGCCAGTCTCTCGTAGGCCATGCTAAATCCGAGAACAACAATGTCATATATTAAGTAGAACAACCATGTGAGGATCTTGATCGTGTACTCCAGCAGCCATTTGTCAAAGAATTTCTTCATCAATTCGTACTTGTTGGTGACACTCTTTTGTGCGCCTCGATTCTGACCGCGTCGGCTTGAGGAATAATTTTGTTGTTTCTCGAAACGGCTGCCACTGGCTTTTGAACCAGAGAAAATTCCGTTGCTTTGACGAGATTTGCGTGTGCTGGATGAGTTGTGCTGCGAGGCATACTTTTGAGGTCGCTCAAAACTGTTGTCCGTTTTCGCTACGTTGTAAAAGCCTTCCTTGTCTGTCGCTCCGTTATTTGGGGGCTTTCCTCCTGCTGGTGCTGGTCTTCCTCCGTTGCTAAGGTTCGGATCGTCGTCACGTTTCGAGGAGCGCTTCTTCGGATAATCTCCATTCGGAAGGGGTGTCGACGCATTTTTACTGGTTGGTTTTTGTGGCTTGGCAACATTTTTCTTGGCGCCCTTGTTCACAGACGCGGAAAAGTTTTGTATATTCTCCTTGTTTTCATGTGTTGGAGATCTTTTCTTTTCTCCTCTTTGAGGTCCGCCGCTTCCCATTTGACCGGAGTTGGAGGCAGACTGCTGAGTATTTTGCTGATCGGATGATTTTCGATTTCCACCTCCGCGTGAGTCTATGCGTTCTTTCTCATCGCTTGATGGTGAAACCTTCCTTTCGGTGGGATATGGATTTCCCCTAACTTTGTCACTTGTGCCAATATTTGGCTTTGGGGACTTCGTGGTCTGGGCTATAGTTTCAGATCCTTGGGGACCCAGAACATTGGCACCACCGTTCTGATTGGCTACATCGGTTTGGTTATTGATTTTACTGAGTACGTCCGAATATGACATTCGCATGGGTTTCACCTCAGCTATTATGCGTTTCTTCACCTCGGGTGCGGGGTTGATGTTTATTGGGTTATTGCTCTCAAAACTTCCGTTGGTTTTGGTCGCATTCGCTTTAGGACTTTCTTGCAATTTCTGCTGTGATATCGGTGATGGAGGAGCATTCAACGGTGGACGTTGGATCCCATCGTCGATGGTCGCCCCATAATGGGGTTCTTGGGGCAAGGTATTGTTAGCAACTGCATATGATTTCATCGGCGATGCTGTGACATTTTGCTCCCCAAACTGGGTGTATGTTCCCGTTAGATTAGGAGACCAATTGTTAACGAGTTTATTGATGATCATGTTGGTCGTTGTTGCGGACGACTCTAGGCCACCGAAACCGGGCGGATGAGTGGGCATTGAATGCATGCCATCCATGGCGAGGCCATCTTCGTTTAGAACAGCACCACGAGGAATGGCAGTGTGTTGCGGCGGCGTTGATTGAGTTATTGTGTTGCCAGCAAAGAGTTCATAACTGTTATAGATTATTTGCGGTTGTTCACTGTCGGCGCTGTGATAGATTTTCAGAAAATTTCCATGGCCAACTGGCAGTACAGAATACGTTTCGGGATGACCCGAAGAGTAACATAACTTTGGTGGCGATGATTGCTGTTGCGGCGATGGCGGCATTCCATAAACGGTTGTTGTTGGTGTCGTCGGTAGTGCCTGCGCTATTTGATGTTGTGTCGGTGGAAGCGTCGAATGCAAATCGCCAGGAACTTGACCAAACGGTGAATGCTCATGATGATGTTGTGGCCATGACAAACGGCGCACATCATCATCGGGTTGATGCGACATTTATATATTTCAAACAATTGAAATACCAATTGGAATTTTCAATATTATTGCCTTTATTCGACTTGCTAGTTGAACTTTTCAAACTCGAATATCACTTCATAGCTTCACTGCTAATGTTATTGTTAATATTGCTTTTGATTTGAACTCGTTGCAATTATTCTGGAGTAAGGAGAATTTCTTTATTTTTTGCACAATAATTTCTATTAACTTAAAAATAAAAAAATTTTCGCCACTTCGACAGCAACAAGGAACGCAGGAACATTAGAATGTGTCAAAATCCAATTGACATCGATTAGAGCGAAGCTAGTACCTGTTCATTTTTGTAAAATTCTCATTGTGAATATGCAAGGAAACGACATGCTCTGATGAAATAGTTCAATTTGACGATTTTTTTAGATTATAGAAAGTATATAACTTTAACGTTAGCTAAGAAATAACTTTTCATTTGACAAGATAAATAATTGACTCCTTGTGTAAATTATTTTGAAAAACCACTGTTGTCAATACCCGATTTCATTTCAAAACTTGTTACAGCATTGAACAAATGATGTCAAATTGACGGTCAATTTAATGTAAGGGCTTGTAATTGAAACTTCTTAAGTTCTTAAGTTATAACACTTCATTTCTGGTTGTAACCGAAAAAGTCACTAAGGAAATCTGGAGCTAATCAAACGAACATCTCTGTAAGAAAGAACGAAAAATAAAACGGGTTCTGTTTTGTTTACCGATTGAAATGACATTTGTGCATGCTCTGCGACGTTGTATACACCTTTCCAATAATATGACCAATTGCTGGAGAAAATATTTTCTTTGGTTCGCCCAGGAGCATGTTGAATTTCGAAAAGCGGTACGTATACAATAAAGCGAGATAAATTCTAACTACTAAACTGAAGCATTTTCTCAGGAATTTGAATCAATCGTCAAGCTGTTTGATCTGAAATACAAAATACTTACCGACGACCCATTGGTAAGCATGTTCTTCATATCTCAATTCGAAATGCCATTACACAGATCATTAGAAACCCTTTTGGATAGTTGAGTTACCGGATGAGGAAACCGCCTTGAAACTAGCCTCCCGATCGGTGTCTTTGCGATGTGTTTTCGAGCTGTGGTCGCATTCGACATCGCTATCAATTTTTCATGACAACGTCCGTCGATACATATCCGAACATGAAAATAAAACGCAGCAGTACTTCAAAAAGGACAGTTCCTTTAAGATCACAGTGGAAACTTATAATAAACACTTTAGTCAAAAGGAAAAAGTCGAGAAAATTGAAACATTTGACTATCTTCCGCTTCAAGGAGATGTGGATTTGAAGAGTCCCAACGTGGAATGGTGGTATATTGAATTCTATGGTTTGAACCCACAGAATGTGCCTGATGCACCAGATGATATACTTTTCGGGCGTCTGGTAAGGCAATTGCAAAATGATGGGCTCTTGTGACAGTTTTTCTTTCAGATTGCAACTGGCCAGCGCCACTTGATCAAGGAGCTGTCCTTGAAGAAACGTAAATTTATTGGAAACACTAGCATGGAGGCGCAGTTGAGTCTACTCATGAGCAATCAGGCCATGGTCCGCCGGGGAGATTTGGTCTTTGATCCCTTCGTCGGAACTGGATCGTTGTTAGTGAGTGCGGCTAAATTTGGAGGTTCGAAAAGCGGTTGATTTAGAAGATTGTGTAATTTTGTTTGCTAATTTAGGTTATGTTCTTGGAGCGGACATAGATTACATGATGCTGCACGCCAAATGCCGACCTAGTCGTATTACGCAAAAGGTTAGGGAGAAGGACGAAAGTATTCGGGCAAATCTGAAACAATATGGCTGCGAGAAGCTTTACTTGGACGTCGTTGTTTCCGATTTTTCAAACCCACTCTGGAGGGACACCATCAAATTCAACAGCATAATAACTGATCGTAAGTTAGGGCTGTATAAATGCTAGTTCACGTAGATAACTATTTTGCAATCCAGCTCCATATGGAATTCGAGAGGCTACGGAGAGAGTTGAAACAAAGATGTCCACGAAGCCAAATAGTCGATCTGAAGACACGCCGCATTACCCCTCAACTTCCCATTACTCCCTACAGCACCTGTATGCGGACTTGTTGATATTTGCTGCAAAGCACTTGGAAATGGGTGGTAGACTGGTGTGCTGGCTACCCTTTCATCGGTGAGTAGTTCCACACGTGGAGCACGCTGTCTATACGCTCACATCTTTATACGAATTTTCCTAGGGAGGACTACTCGGATGAACTGCTTCCTCGACACCCAGACCTTAAGATCATTGCGAATTCCGAACAGCCGCTTACTGGGTTAACCAGCAGGAGGCTACTGACATATGAGAAAATTTCCGGATCCAATACCAGCAGTAGCACCAATGCAGACCTTACCGATTTTCGGGACCGATACTTTGACAGTGGATTGGAATCTCGTACAGAAAGGCGACTTCGAAGGGCGGAATTGCGTGAAATAGGTCGACAGGAAGCGCTTAAAAGGGGAAAAAATATCAAAGTCGATAGCAAAGTGTTAAAAATAGAGGCAAATAAAAATCGAAGAGTCGTTTTATAGAGAAGCTATGTTGTCTTTAATAATTTGACTTTCACAAATTTCCACGTTACACTGGAACGCCCTCCCAAACGCGTCAAGCAAATGCGGTATAGCCTCATCTATCGCAACGTTTCTCCTCAGTTCCTTCGACAAAGACGTAACGCCTTTGTTCTCCACTCCGCACGGAACAATATGGTCAAACCAAGACAGATCCGTGTTGCAGTTAAGTCCTATTCCATGAGTTGTGATGTAGCGTGACCCGTGAATGCCAATCGCACAAATTTTGTTATCACCAATCCAAATCCCGACATCCGATGTGGTTTTTGCATTCGGAATGCCAATGGATTTACACGTCTCAATTACTGTATTCTCCAGTTGACCAACATACCATCGCATGCTCGGTTTGAATTGCTTCAAATGAATTATTGGATACGCGACAAGTTGACCAGGTCCATGAAAAGTAATAAGTCCTCCGCGATTAGTTTTGTGAAAGTCTGCTCCCAGCCTTCTCAGATGATCTTCATTATCAGTATATTCCCTCCTTCGGATTCCGATGGTGTACACCGGATAATGTTCCAAGAGAAGTAAGTAATTTATGAATGATTCGACATTGTCTGTGGGTTGTGCCGATAATTTTTTCTGTAGGTTTAACCCATTTTGGTAACTCAACAGGCCCGGCGGTTTCACTACTTTTATAAGTCGCTTCATTTGTGTCAGATATTAAATTTAACAATCAGCTGATCCAATACTCATGCAGTTTTCCTCTTTCTTGTAGCAAAGCTGTGAACCCTAAAAGTTGGCTCTAATAGGTTGGTAAATCGTATACCAGTCTAGCTTCATACTAATATTGTGTAGCGTGTACTGATGTATGAATCTATTTAATTTCGTGTATGATAGATATCTTTCTCTGTGGTTAAGTCTTGACAGAGATAACATACAATTTGATTTTTGTTTTGTTGTTATTTATAATAAAATAATATAAATTATGTCAAAAATTATCCATATATCTATTTTACGATTTTTATCCATTATTGTGACTTGGCACTACTGACATTATTACAGTTCAGTTAATTGATTTCAATTTTTTGACAGCTAAATGAATGAAATCGGCCAACTCGGCCATTTTGTGTAAATTTCGACGGCAACTAAATAAAGCCGAAGATTTTTATGAAAACTCTCGTAGAAGACGTGAAAATTTAAAGTGAAAACTACGTAAAACTCTTCATAACAATTGCGTGTACGAGAATTTATTAAATTACAATGGCGAGATATATGCAGCGTCCGGAAAATGCTCTTAAAAGAGCCAATGGTAAGTGAAAGAATCTATATGTATGGCCATGCGGCCACCTCATCTCATTCAATATGGAGGACCATGGTAAGTGATTAAAAACTTGTCTCATTTTTTTTTATTAAAGAATTCATCGATGTGGGAAAGCCGTTACGTGCTCTGGACACCCTTCAGGAGGTGTTCCGGAACAAGAAATTCACCTATACTTGGTCGGAGTCCGTCATCGAACCGCTCATGTTTAAATATTTGTATTTATGCGTTGAGTTAAAGAAGTCTCATATTGCCAAGGAGGGTCTGTTTCAATATCGTAACATGATTCAACTGGTAAATGTGAGTTCGTTGGAAAATGTGATCCGTGGATATTTGAAGATGGCAGAGGATCATACCAAAGCCGCTCAACAACAATCCTCGGCTGCTGTGGCTGTCTTGGAAGTGGACGATTTGGACAATATCGCAACGCCTGAAAGCATTCTCATGAGTGCTGTCTGTGGAGAAGATGCGCAGGATCGCTCTGATCGCACAATTTTGTTACCATGGGTTAAGTTCCTATGGGAGTCGTACTGTCAATGCTTAGAGCTATTGCGTCTGAATACGCATTGCGAAATATTGTATCACGATATTGCTCGTATGGCCTTCCAATTCTGCTTGAAGTACAACCGCAAGAGTGAATTCCGTCGTTTGTGCGACAAATTGCGCAAACATTTGGAAGACATTTGCAAAGGAACGAACCAAGCGAACGGCGTTAGTATTACTAAACTGGAAACTCAGCAACTATGTCTGGACACCAGGCTTCATCAACTCGACAGCGCTATACAAATGGAATTGTGGCTCGAGGCGTACAAAGCAATCGAGGACATTCATGGTCTGATGACGCTATCCAAAAAGAGCCCAGCAGCAAAGACTATGGCTAACTACTACCAGAAGTTGGCTATGGTATTTTCTAAGGCGGGTAATCAATTGTTCCACGCAGCCGCTCTGTTGAAACTCTTCCAGTTGACGCGTGAGTTAAAGAAGAACACCACTGAGGAGGAGATGCAGCGTATGGCGTCACATGTGTTAATTGCCACTTTGTCGATTCCACTGCCATCCGCACATCCAGAGTTCGACCGGTTCATTGAGACCGACAAGAGTCCACTTGAGAAAGCCCAACGGCTGGCAGTTCTTCTTGGATTAACCCAGCCACCGACGCGCATTTCACTTTTGAAGGAAGTGGTAGGTACACTTGACCTTAAAGCACTTATTTAACGCCTACTTTCGTATGTACATATTCCTTATAATGAGGATTTTTCTTCTTAGGCCCGCCTAAATGTTCTTCAATACGCTTCCGAGGAATTCAAGAACCTCTACAACTGGTTGGAGATTGACTTCAACCCGCTCAGTCTGTGCAAACGCATTCAGACTGTAATCGATGTCATCGAGAAGGATGAGAACAACCTCCTGACTCAGTACATCCAGTCATTGAAGGACGTAACCATCATGCGTTTGATACGACAAATATCGCAGGTCTACCAAAGCATTGAGTTCACTCGTCTCATCGAGTTGGCATCGTTCTCCAACATTTTCTATATGGAAAAGATTTTGGTGGACTGTGTACGCCACAACGACATGCAGATTCGTATCGACCACCAGAAGCGCTGCATCTACTTCGGAACCGACTTGACGGAGAGTCAACGCGAGGATCATACAGATGGTCCGTCCTTGCAGTCGATGCCATCTGAACAGATTCGTTCGCAGCTGGTCAACATGTCGAATGTGCTCCATAGAGCTGTGGCTATCGTCTGCCCTAATCGCAAGAGGGAAGATCGCCAGAAGAAGCGCGCTCAGATGGTCTGGCACTACCACGAGATCAAAGAAAAAGAACATCAACGCATCTTGCAGCGGCAAAAGATCATCGAAGACCGCAAGGAGTACATTGAGAAGCAGAACAACGCCCGAGAAGAAGAAGAACAGCGCCGTTTGGAGGAGGCCTCCAGGCTCCTGAAGATAGCAGAAGAGAAGCGCCTGCAGCAGGAGAATGAGGAACGGGAGAAGAAGCGCCACTTGAACGAGATTGCAGCCATTAAGGAGAAGAGCTTGAAGGAGAAAATGCACCAAATCTCCCAGACGGCGCATGGCAAAAAAATGCTTTCGAAGTTGGACGAAGAGGGCATAAAAAAATTGGACGCCGAACAGATTGCCGCCCGCGAGGCTGAAGAGCAAACTCGCGAGCGCAAGGAGCATCAAACGAAACTCAAGTCACAAGAAAAGAAAATTGATTACTTCGAGCGTGCCAAACGCATTGAGGAGATTCCTCTCTTCGAGAAGTACCTCGCCGAGAAGCAGGTGAAGGATAAGGAGTTCTGGGAAATGCAAGAACAGCAGCGCATTGAGAACGCGATTGCAGAGCGCAAGGACGCAGTCTCACAACAGGAGCGCTTGAAGCGAATGTATCCAGACCGAGATGCCTTTTTGGAGAACTTGAAAAAGGAACGTGCATCGTTGTTCGTTGAGAAGTTGAAGAACTTCAACATTGCACTTGAGGAAGAGCGCAAGCACCGTCTTGCTCAGCGGGTCATTCAGAGGAGAGAGGAACGTCGCCAGAAATGGTTGCGTGAGAAGGAGGAGGAACGTCTGCAACAAGAGGAGGAGATCCGTCGTGCCAAGGAGGAGGAGGAACGCGTGGAAATGGAGCGTCGCCAGAAAGAGCGCGAAGCAGAGGAAGAGAAACGAAGGATACAGTTCGAGAAACAACGTCAAAAGGACGAGGAGATCGAAAGGAAAATCCAAGAAGATCGCGAACGTTTGGCGCGTGAATTTGCCCAGGATTCAGAAAAGGATCGTGACCGTGAGGCCTGGCGTCCGAGTGGTGGCGACCGCGACCGTGGTCAGCGGTCAGATCGCATTGAACGCGGTGATCGCCCTGCTCGTGAGGATAATAAGGAGTGGCGTCGTGGAGGAGGAACTGCTACCGCTGCTGCTGCATCAGATTCTCATACTCAAGGAGGCGACTGGCGTATGCGTCGCGATGGTGGTGAGGCCCCTGCTAGGCCGACAGCAGCTGGTGGCGGCGACAAGTGGCGACGTGGTGGTGGTGCAGGAGAGGATGATAAATTCCGTCGCGGCGGTGACGATCGCCGTGGTGGTGACGACCGTCGTGGTGGTGATGATCGCCGTGGTGGTGACGACCGTCGTGGTGGCGACGAGCGTAGAGGTGGTGAGGACCGTCGAGGGGGTGATGATCGCAGAGGTGGTGAGGATCGATTCGCTCCTCGTCGTCGCGATGGCCCACGTGAACAGGATAACCGTGACTCCGGATCCAATTGGCGCAACGCACGTTCCAATGATGATCGTCGGGATGAACCCCGCAGACCAGCAGGTGATCGTGGTGAACGCGCTGATCGTGGAGCTGACCGCACCGGCGACCGTCCAGCCCGCGCTCCCCCAAGCAAAGACTCTTCCAGCTGGAGGCGACCAGGAGATGATGACCGCAAAGAACGTCCACCACAGCGCCGCGAAGAAAAGGGTAAGGACTTGCCAAAACCAACTTTGAACAAACTTCACTAATATTTTTTTATTTCAGAAAATCGAGATGATGGCGCGTGGACTAGTGTCAAGCGTCGATAAACATCAACTGATACGACAGAACAAATTCTATAATGCAATTAACTTTTTTTATTTTATTTTCTAACAACTGACATTTTCTATGCCGATGTCGCATGCTGGATTTGTTCGAAAGCGGATAAATACGATCGACAACCTGCAGGCGATATGTATTTGTGTAAGAAAACGTTTCAAATTGTATGTAGAACCCCATTAAATCAATAAAATATAATCAGTGATGGAGTTCCAAAAAAAAGTTGTGTTATTACGCGTGATTGGCAAACGTTTCTCTTCAGTTTCTCAGATATTCGCCGTTAAAACTGTTTGAAGGTTTCACCCCAAAGATGCCCTGTGGCTCACGTTACAGGGCGAAGCAGGTGGTTTGTTATGAAAATCTCCAAGAACCACATATCACACGCACTTTGCATGTGGGTGTGCCAACTAGTTCCTGTGTGATATGCTGGTTTTGTTTGTAAAAACAAATGATGACACAAACTGGGCGTCTGAAGCCCAGTCATCTGGGTTATAAATATATACCCCGGAAGATTTTTGCTTGAAATTTTGATTTTCTAAATGCGCGAATCTTATGACCGAAGTTAAAGGCCGTTCAGATTTAATTTTGTCTAAAAAAATTCTTCCATAGAGCTAATAAAAGTTAATTAAATTCAAAAAATATGAAATGTCAAATATTTGTCATGGGACGAACGAAGTACCTTCCTGCTATAACAACCCTGGTACATTGTGACCAACTGACATGCCGGTTAACGTTAAATATTACACTTTTCCACGTGCTATGATTTTTTGGCATTTCTTAGTGACAGCTGACTGTGCACTAATACACCTGTTTTGCTCGTCCTCTCGGTTATGTGTGCAGGAAAATTCAACATTTCATTGGTCCCTCCCTGGGATCATCACGTATTTATTCATATACGCATTTGTTAGGGCTTCAATGTATGCGTTCATTTAGCTCTCTCCAGCTTTTTAGCATCGCCCCGACTGTCAATTGAATCAAGCAAGCGGCCCACGTGAAATTCGAAAGCCCGAAATTTATTTGTGCATATTTGTTGCGAAAAATCAAGAAACAATTAATACAATTAATCTCCATAAAAAAGTGTACTAAACAGAATACATAAGAAGTTGAAAAATATTTCATTTAATTGCAACAGCTTCAGTTTTCCGCGGTATCAGAAGCACATACAAAAAATTCTCTATTCCGGTTTGCATGGTCCGCCGTCGTGTTCGTGGTTGTGAACGTCACCGTCGAACGCTCAACATGTGAGGTTAAAGCACAGATGCTTAACACGTTTTCAGTTTCTTTTAGTGCATTTATTAATTGATAGCCACTAAAAGTGTTTACAATAACGATATTATTTGGATACATTAACTGTACATTATTAGGGTGAGTAAAGAATTCTGATAAATCGTCTGTATTCGGCCAATAAAGGATTGTTTCGTGCCGCGAAAAAGGCGTGTGCGAAGTCTTCTTGTATATGGAATTGTGCATGCATACAATATATGTATACAATTTTGGTATTAGATTTCGAGCATCACAAATGTGTGACGGGACTTTCATTTTTTCTTTTCATACAAACAATTTTATTTGTTTGGTGTCTCCAGTTCAAAAAGCAATGTACTTGTACAATCGTTGAAGATTTCCTTTGTACGCATTCATCCTCCTTTAGAGATCATCAGAAGTCTGGATGATGGCTTATTGCAGACGTCCATGCGGTAGTTGCCCTTGTCAACGTCACATAGACTCGTTGGCCATAGTGAATGTGATAAGTTATTCCGCTTTCATCCGTCTCATGCAGTCGAGTACAAGTGTGTATATACGTGTCAAAGAAACAATCTGCTACGGACACCTATTCAATTCGATTGTTTGGGAACTGGACAATGGCATAACTCATTTTGTGGGCTTAGATGTATACTTAAATAGGTTTATAGACAAGGCTCTAGTTGTTTGTGGCAACATAGAAATGGCTCATCGTTTCAAATGTTTAACTGTCGTACACGACGATGAGTAATTTGTACGCACGTGGAATGCTTATGTATACGGAAAAAGCTTCCACGCTGCAAAAATGTGATTACTTTGTTGTTGTTGTTATTGTTGTAGTAGTGTTGTGTGAGATTGAAAGGTTCATCAATTCTTATCGATAGGGCACACGGTGCAGTAAAATTGACAACGTTTATAATTTTCAACAAAATCCCAATTATCAACAATTTTTTGTTTGAATTTAAATTCGAAAATTGCGCTTGAGTTCATACACATGTATGCATGTGTGTAAATCGATTGGATTTGTAACCTTATTGTTGCGCCATCTGGTTCGAATCTCATGCAAACTACTTGGCTCTCGAGGCGACATTTTTCGGATACACTTTGCAAACTGATTTTGAATTTAGCAGTTGATTTTTGATTATTTTAGGTTTCTAGGTAAGAATATGAAATGGACCGAGAAGAATTTATACAAGTTTATTTGTGCTCATATAAATAAACATCACCTAACCAGCAGTTTAGTGAAAGTTTTCTTTGTAAATTCACTTCTTGTTTGCTGGAGATTAGAATGCATTAAACAAACGAACGAACTTTAAGAAGTGGAGCAGAAGTAGCTGCCAATACATACGCACGTAAACACATGTTCTTTCAGGCAGTGGTATGATTCATTTTCTCCAGTTCATTGAATCATGGATAAATTAATGGTTTTTCTTAACTAAGCATTAAACGAAAATATGTATGTTCATATGAATATTAATTGTTCAAACGAAAAAAACCCGTGCTGCTGTGTTGAGAAGTGGAGAACAACGCAACGAATGCGAAGGCTTGACCACAAAGGAAACCATGCGGTTAGGAGTATTATTCAAGAATTTAGCTTAAGATAACTTTCGGATGGGACAACGTTAAGATTAGAAATGAAATTTTGAAAACAACACTGAACTTAATGGACTGTTCTGAAAACTGATATTTTGTTTTTATCAGAAACCTCAAAGCCAACACTGAGTCCTGAGACCTACTCCTAATCATTAGGAATTAAAACCCACGCTCAATTTCATTGTAAAATGTGGGGAAAGGTCTGATTATGATGATGTTTCAAATTAAATGAAGCGTCACATGGTCAAAGCGAACAAAACAAAACCACACGTTTTAAGGCCCCTAGCATTTGTGAAAAACAATTCACGTTACAAATCGCTATTGGAATTGTTAATTGAGAAATTTGCATGAAAATGTTGAACAAACGCATGTCGGTTTGATTTTTGAGGTTATGGTTTTGTTTCAGCAACGAAATGAAAACAATCACAAAGCAACTGTCAGTTGAAACCCCCAACAGAGGCATTTTTTCAACTTAATCCAGTTCTGGGTGTACATGAGGTCGCTGTCAATTGAACCTCGATTGTACTCAGACTGGATCAAGCATATAAGATGAGTAAGAGTTATTCTGCTTTTAAATGTTTGAAATAACGTCAGCCGGAGTCAGATTTAAGGCCCAACTGTAATGGATTTTAGTTGACTTACGTAAAGTTAAGCAGAAATGGTACACTGATAAAAAAAAATTCGTTGGGTTCGTTAATTTTTGCTTCAAGTGGGAGCGAAATGAGTTGCTCTCTGCCTGCGTGATTGACATTTCCCTTCGACCCGCGTAAGCTGCCTGACGCGATCATTCTTACATTTTAAAATTTGACGATACTTCCGGCTACTTTTTTTACCGACTTATAAGCTCGAGTCTTATAAGCTAAGTCTTAACAACGTTACTTATGATTAGCTCAAGTCTACCAACGTTGCGTATGATCCTTTAGGCTACAAGCAATCAACTTTTCCAGTTAGTCATCCGACTTCAAGCACACACAGTTGTTGGCCAGTTGTGCCACGATATGGTCTTCCTCACATTGTCATACAACCCACGCGACTACATTCTTTAGATTGTGCCACTCATACTGAACCTAAGTTTGATTCCTAAGAAGTTGTTTATTTTATTGAGTAAAGTAAAATATGTATCGCCGTTAGATTTGATCAAACTTATTTATTCCGTAGAAAACCTCGCAATAAATACACACAATATGGATTCGAGGCTTTTGAACGCATTTCACGATGATCCGTTTGACGGCAACTACGTCAAGTACGATACAGATTCTCAATTTTGGTCTGGTGGAACTGAGTAAGTAAAGACTGCTTATTTCCTAAAATTGATACTAATAAGTCATGTTTATTTTATTTTTCAGAGCATTAGGTCTTCAGTTAACAGAGACTCTCCATGGAATACTACCAATTGCACCCACCGAGGTGATCTCAACCAATTTATACAACGGTTCAATGTTAAAAGATGAAGATTACTCTCTAGAGAGTAAACACGAAGCGAATACAAATTCGGTACGTTGTTGAATCTCGATGATGATATGAGTTCGATGTGCACGGCATCCAAGCAAAATCTTATCGTGTTTTTGTTTCATTTCTATCCATAGATTATATATGGAGGCTATGAAAACGCAGAATCAATTGCAATGGTCAACAACAAGAGACAGTTGGCCTCTCAGCAGGGAATTGAAATAGTCTCTGTCGATCCAAATATCGATTTTGATTCAGATTATTTAGACTCGTCCGATGAGGAGAATGAAGTCGACGAGGAACAGAGAAACAATGGGCTATTGGGCGTTTCTACGTTCGACGAAGTCAGAAGTTGTAGTCGATCTACATTTCGGACTCGTACAGATAGCTCTTCGATTGGTGATTATGAGAGCCATTCCAGTGACTATTACGATAGCGATGAGGAGCACGCTAGCGACGGATTGATTACTAAAATGCATACAGACAACAATATCATGGAATTAGAAAAATTCGATATTGGTGTCCATGCAGATGACGCATTTTTGAAGAAAGGTGACGAGGACGTCGATGGGTTTGGTATACAAATTGACGGCAATAACTTCGATCTAGCAGCGTTTATAACTCAAGATGATCACATCTACGACACCCATACGTCAGCTGAAAAAGTGCAAGCTGTAAGCTTGGGAGAAATTATTGCTCCGATGAGACAATCGGACTCAGACTCCGATTCTGACGTGATTGTCGACGTGGAAACCGTTGAGAACGATGATGCGGCGGAAAAATTGTGGAGTGATGCAAAAGAAGATGTTGAAGACATAACGTATGCAGACAATGTGAAAAGTGATCCATATTGGAGCCCAAGCAAGCATCATGTTGAGAAGAAGGAGGTAAGAGATTTGTCTACAGTCCTTGCTTGTAGAGGCTTAGTTCTAAGTGCATTTATTTATATTTTCAGCTAGTCAAACCAGTCGTTGAACCCAACTTTACCACTAATTTTACTGTTGTCCCCAACAAACGTCAGTCTGACATCCTGAAACGAAAGTTCGGGATTGGCCGTGGGAAGAACATAAGTATGCACCGTAATCCGTCAAAACCGACACCAAAGTCAGAGCCGAAAACAAAGAACCCCAGCAGTCAGGTTAGAATTCCAGCTCCGGAAAAGAATATAGAGGCGCTAATCAAGCAAGAAAAACCACCCATAAAAGAGGAACCTAAGCCGTTAGTGGCTACAGCTGTGCAAACGCAACCAGTGGGAAATGGAAAAAGTATAAAACTCCTTAAACATGACACAGAGAGCATAAAGCAAGAGCTTAAAGAAGAGAAGTCTGTTAAGCTTGAAGAAGCAGCTAAGCCTTTACAAGCAGAAATAGTCCCAAAGAAACGCAAGCTAAATCTGGAGGAATATAAAAAACGACGTGAAAATCCGTCAGCAATTCCAAATCCAAAAGAAGTACGAACTGTCGATACACATAAGCTTCCGAAAGCAGAAGCCTCAATACAAACACAAACAACGCAACATGTCGAAGTAAAACCACAGCCAAAGATTATGGTCAACAAACCTCAAAATACCGAAGTCACATCGATTGTGAAAAGTCTCAAAGAGAACCAATGCTCAAAACGTTTCGTGGACCCTATCACGGAAGCAAAGAATAAGGTTTTGCGCTTGCAGGAGTTGAAAAAGGCACAACAGATCAAAATCATTGACTCAACAGTGTCGGCTAAGGTAGGAAGGGTGACGAAGATCCTCCCGCTGAAAGATATCGTCAAGGACACTTACAAGAGCATGGACGATGAGGAATGTGGAAGCCAAGTAATTAGCCATCCTGACTACGAGGAAATCGTAATAGTGTCGATCGGTTGCAATACCGATATCACGATCCCTCCAAACGGGTACAGTACCACCCAACCGAAGTCCGGCAAGAATTTGTCCCGTTCGCTGTTAAAGTCGAATGTGTTGTTGGCGAACATAAGTAATTCGTTTCAAAAGGTCCGTTCCGATGACACTGTTAAGATATCAAGCAATTCCCTTATTGTAAGTATACAGGATGTTGTGGTGAAGAAGAGTGCCCCTATGCCTACGGAACCGATCAAGTCTCCACAAACTTCGTCTTCAGTGTCAGAGCATGGTGAAGATAAAATCATCATGCATTTGCGAAAGGACAGAATACGAAAACGCAAATTCACCCAGTGCACACAAACAGAATTACTTCCAGAGTTCCCCGCATTGTGCTTGCCGTCAAATGGAAATTGTGATACTTCGGTGAGTGGGGGTAGAAAAGAAAAACGACGTAAGAAATACAGATCCCGTCAGAATTCATACTCGTCCGATGAGGACCGCCGCACGTATCGTGACCGGAGCCGTTCGAGCAGTAGTCGTTCAGTGGGTAAACGTAGTCGGCGTCATAGGAGTTCAATCAGTTCCTCATATTCGGAATCAGATGATTACCCCAAACGGGGTGGAAGGTATAGTGGATCTTCGAGCAGATCCCGTGATCGTAGTCTTTCCTCCAGCGGTCGGCGAAGCAGAAGTAGATCTTTTGATAGAGTCTATAGAAACTCTAGGTCTCGCTCCTCATCCAGATCGACGTCAAGGCGTGGTCAAGAAGCCAATCGATTCGTTGACAGAAACGTATCCGCCCCAGGTAGGGAGTTTTCAGAATTCGGTGACTTCGAATTTTCTTATGACATGTGAATTCTATTTCCAGCCGTCGAAGAGCGACGCATTGTCTATGTTGGCCGTATCGAGCAAGATACTACCAAGGAAATGCTCCGTAGGAAATTCGTTGCCTATGGGCCTATTAAACAGATAACTATTCATTATAAGGATACCGGGTAGGCTTTGTGTCTCTTCCCATTTTGGGGTGTAACTGCAATGATTTCCTTTTCGATTGTAGAATGAAGTATGGTTTTGTTACCTATGAAAAGTCCGAAGATGCATTCAGGGTAATAGATTGCGGGCCAAAGGATGGTACAATAAATATGTATGATATCAGCTTTGGAGGGCGTAGAGCATTTTGTAGAGCATCATATGCGGATTTGGGTAAGTTTTATGACGAACATGCATGTATACAGTGAAACTTCTCTAAAACGGACAGCATAGGGAGGGGATCGAATATCTCTATGTCGGGACGATGAAGTATTGTCCGAAAAAGAGAGGTGTCCCTTACAGAGGGGTGTCCGCAAAGATAAGTTTCACTGCATGACTACACTGAAACCAATTCTCAATCAAATCGTAGCTACAAATGTGCTAAAGCATGCTCATATCTATGTTTACTTTAATTTGCAGATAACGCCGGCATTAACACGTATCAATCGTACGTTGTTCCACGTCCAGTTGCACCACCAAAAGAAGAAGATTCATTCGAAGCGCTTCTACTGAAAGTCAAAGCAAAACTAAATGCAACAAAAACAACAAATGCAAATTCAAAAATTTGACATTACTATGTTTGTAGACAACGTGTAGATTATGTTTTTATTTAGATTCATTTAAACCCCCCAACAAATATGCTGTACAATTTGAGACACAAATCCCGCCACACATTATTTAATTCATTTATTTTTTTCCTAGAAATTTTGTTATAAAGTACTGAACCTTATAGTTTTTTTTTTTTACTGAAATAATAACAAATCATGGATATTTCATCAGTTTAAGAATTAAAATGAATATTTATAGAAGAAACTATAACAAAAAAATAAAACAATTGAAGCAACTCCTCTTGCACTGAATATTAAAGTTAAGTTTTTTTTTACTAATAGTTTGTTTATACAATTTTTATGTTTGGTTCAAAATTTTCCAGAACAATTACTTCAAAGGATATGTGTTTGCTAAGGTTTTGCTATTCTCTTGAGGTCTAGTTAAAGTTGTTTTGTTTTTGTGCCGAAGTTAATGAATGGAATGCAAACACAATCGAACTACCTTTACGATGTATTCGCGATGATAATGTTTTGGTTAATTTTGAATGAATGTGATAAAAAAACAGTCATTTTATAGCATGTAAAGTAATTAATTAAAAAGGAAAAACAAAACACAAATTAAAAGCAGATCTTTTTTTATATAACGCTAACCCCGCCCACACACACCCACAAGAGCCACTCAACAAACTCTAAAAACAATAGACTAAATGATGTAACACATATTTATAGATTTATAACGGAATTATTTGTGCCTCGCTCTCTGATATAATAGTGAGCTCAAGACGACTAAAAACAAAAGAAAATACACTGACCACTGATCTGATAGGATTTTGGATGATTTGGAAGGCCTTTCTTTTTGAGTGTGGCAGGTTCAGTGACAACGAATATCGAATTATTTTAAATATTCCTTAAAATTAAGTAAGTCTTTTCACATGGTCGCCCTTGTCATTTACATTCGTTTAAGCAGGCTTAGAGCTTGACTGGTAAAGGTACTGAATAAATGTTTAGACTGAAAAGAAACCAAGTAAGGAAAGACTTGCATTTGGAGGTTTGTAAGTTTGGTTAGTTTAAGGTTCGATGTTTTAGATGAACCTGAGGAAATGTGTATCTTGGAGGATTACTTTCGTTTTTTTCTTACAGTTTGATATATGATTTTGTACATTCATACGAGGGATTGTGTTGAAATTATATATTCGAATGCATTTTATCTCGTTGTCACTGCGTAATCTAAGAAGGGTCAGTTTTTGTGATTCGTTAAATTAAAGATATTCTATTCAGGAAACCTAGATAAATGATACAGAACAAAGAAATAGAGAAAAAAATACAAATATAACAAATAAAAGTTTAGGAACAAACAAAGATTCAATTAAAAACAAAACAAGATGATATTAGTTTTGATTTTGACTATTTTACCCGACTCGTTATTACCTTATAAAGAAGCGTTTTCTGTTATTTCATTATTAAACGAAAATATTTTCCTATCGTTTTCCTATATTAATTGTGTTAAAAGTACATATTTACGAAATGCGAATAAGATAATAAGATACGTTTGCGAAAGAGAAATGCAAAAAACATTGAAAATTGTGTTAAAGAACAGTTAAAGAGTTCTTAAGTGATTATAGGATATAGTTATATATTTTGTTCAGTTATCTTAAATCAATTGTATAATTCATTTATTCAGATGAATTTATAGCAGATATGTAGTAGTATAAAGGCAGTTTGACAAAGAACACGATACAAGGTTAAAACTGATGATATATACACCTGATAAATGTTAAGTAATATAAAGAGATAAGAATGTTAAGATTCACTGATGAACATTGAGATAAACGCAATTTGTTAAGTAATGCAATGCAAGTTATGTTATAGCTACACTTTGTTTATCTTATTTTAATTATTTTTTGTACAATTTCAATAAAAACTTCTAAAATTGAAAATTATGTTCATTGAAGTGTCTTTTAAATTGGGTATGGTGACGAATTACAAGTGAGATGACATGATCATGACAACTATGGGTTCCATCTCATAAACTATCGCAGCTCTTGTTTACAACGGACTCCAAAGAGAGCGAGCTTATCTGCTTGCTCATCTTCGTGCCACAAGTTCCACCTTACCAGTTAGCTCTCCTCCACCTACACTGAACCAAGAAGAATATACTTGCGACAGAGTATATATTTCCGTAGCCCGAGTCCTTAATGATCTCAATTGAAAAAATCTTCAGGCCTAGATTGAATTTCGCAAATTGTGTTGAATAGGTGTTCTTTTACTCTGGCCAGACCACTTCCACAGGTCTTCCACCTTTCGGGCATCTTTCCGGACAAGTGGAATCTTGCGCGTGTTCAGCTAATTCCTAAGAAGGGCGTCAGTCATTACGTCAATACTCTCTAAGGTCGTGGAGCATTGTGTATTACCACCTAAAAATATTAAATATAAATATATAATAATATAAAAATACCTAAAAATATTTCTCGATCGAAGCCATATACTCTACGACCGGAAAATATGGTTTCAGGCAAAAAATTTCCCCTGGAGATCTAATGTCCTACCGGTCAGAAAGATACTCCACGACCGGAAATATGGTTTCAGGCAAAAAATTTCCCCTGGAGATCTAATGTCCTACCGGTCAGAAAGATACTCCACGACCGGAAATATGGTTTCAGGCAAAAACTTTCCACTGGAGATCTAATGTCCTACCAGTCAGAAAGATACCTCCATAAAAACTGTAAAAACAAAATAGTCGGCCTTGATATATCAAAAGCTTGCGTGGCACAAAGCCTTCGAAGCAAGCTTTATGTTTTTGCTGTCTTTCACCGGTTTGCACATTTTTTAAGTAATCGATCAATACAGGTTGTATTGGATGCCTGTTCTTCCACCCCCTTTTCGATAAATGATGGTGTACCTCAGGGATCAGTTCGGTCTCCGACCCTGTTTCTAATATATATATCTAACTTATCTGTCTTACTTGCAATCCAGTCTAGTCCTTCTCAGATGACAGCACTCTTGACGGGGCTGTTTCTTGTCTTTCATTCATAGAGTAGACTTTGAGGAAACTGGCGGTTTGTTAATGCTTGGAATGCACATCAGCCATGACCTTCGTTGGAACCAGGCTCATGTTTTTCACTCCTGCCGATTTGGCAACAATATCCAATCTTATATCCGTTGGAAGAATGTTTGGGCGGGACGGAGCCAGCTGTTTGAGTATGCTAGACTGTGTCAGGTGATCAGACAATATTCAGCAAATTGTCTTCTCTCCGCTGGGATGTTTAGCCCTCTTTTACATGTACTTTTGCCACAAGGGTTTGGATGATGATGATTGTATGCCGCCTGTCTGTCTGTTAATTAGAAAAAAACACGAGCAGCTCCTTCTGCACATTCTTACTACTTAGAGCCTGAATTTGGGCACACAGTGAAATTTAGAAGTTCCTTCTCAGCCGTACAACTCGATTGTGGCCTTCCTAAATATTTCCAGAAACATACAACCTGCACTGGTTCTAACTTTGATATATCAAAAGCTTGCGTGGCACAAAGCCTTCGAAGCAAGCTTTATGTTTTTGCTGTCTTTCACCGGTTTGCACATTTTTTAAGTAATCGATCAATACAGGTTGTATTGGATGCCTGTTCTTCCACCCCCTTTTCGATAAATGATGGTGTACCTCAGGGATCAGTTCGGTCTCCGACCCTGTTTCTAATATATATATCTAACTTATCTGTCTTACTTGCAATCCAGTCTAGTCCTTCTCAGATGACAGCACTCTTGACGGGGCTGTTTCTTGTCTTTCATTCATAGAGTAGACTTTGAGGAAACTGGCGGTTTGTTAATGCTTGGAATGCACATCAGCCATGACCTTCGTTGGAACCAGGCTCATGTTCTTCACTCCTGCCGATTTGGCAACAATATCCAATCTTATATCCGTTGGAAGAATGTTTGGGCGGGACGGAGCCAGCTGTTTGAGTATGCTAGACTGTGTCAGGTGATCAGACAATATTCAGCAAATTGTCTTCTCTCCGCTGGGATGTTTAGCCCTCTTTTACATGTACTTTTGCCACAAGGGTTTGGATGATGATGATTGTATGCCGCCTGTCTGTCTGTTAATTAGAAAAAAACACGAGCAGCTCCTTCTGCACATTCTTACTACTTAGAGCCTGAATTTGGGCACACAGTGAAATTTAGAAGTTCCTTCTCAGCCGTACAACTCGATTGTGGCCTTCCTAAATATTTCCAGAAACATACAACCTGCACTGGTTCTAACTTAAGCGTCATTAGTCACTACTCCTTTCACTAGATAAAAGAGCTCTAACTCTCATTTATAACCTAATAAATATAATAAACTTTAAAGACATGTGATGCGGAGCTTTTATAAAAAAGGGAGATCGGAATATCCATCCACACAGGAAGACAACACCAACAGTAGCCTAACTACGATGCAAATGCGCATCGAAACTAACCTACAAAATATAAAAAAAAAACACTCCGTAATCTAATCATTATATTTAACATTGTATAGAATGATCCGTTAGTAAGCGCATAGTGCTCTCCTCATATTTGTAATAGATTTTAACCGGTTATCGAATAATGATATTTTTTCTACGAGTACATTCTACAATTTGCCTTCCCTAGCCAAATAAAATATGTCCAAGCACGGGATTTATTCATTTTTATCTGCGCCTAAAACTACTGGATGATTCCGTTGATT
This sequence comes from Eristalis tenax, assembly GCA_905231855.2. Classification (NCBI taxonomy): domain Eukaryota; kingdom Metazoa; phylum Arthropoda; class Insecta; order Diptera; family Syrphidae; genus Eristalis; species Eristalis tenax. The sequence continues at coordinate 38,286,780 of HG993124.1, read as the reverse complement.
TCTTCATAAGCGAAGAATCAATATCTAGAAGAAGGTGTAGAAATTGTTATTCACCCTATATGTACCACATATTAACCAAACGTAGCATAAACCCTTCCTGTGCAAATCAGCTGTGGGGGACGTTTTCGATTGGGACAACTCCTTTGTGGTTGCGTGTATGAAAGTAGGGAATTTTGGAGGAGGATTTCTCATGCACTTTACCACGCACATACAAATTATTCTATGTTCAGAGAAAAAGCATAAATAGTGAAGTTTCTATGCTCGGACATTTTCGTTTCAACAATTGATACATTCCGTCTGTAGTAGTCGATGTTTGTAAACAAAAAGAAGTCTCACTAAAGCTTAGGACTTCGAAACGAATATGTACAGCATGTGTACTTTTTCAACCGGAACTGTTATACGGCCCCTTAAAAGCTCAACGAGCTAACACCTATGTAGGTATGGCTTAAAAACATGCAAGCATTTGTATGTTTGTGTTAACGTGAACCTGGAGATAATATACGCGAGTATCCCGGATTAAATTTTGACTGCTCATGCAGGACACAAATTTCAGGTGACTTCCATTTCAAAGTAATTGTTCACTATATGTACACTTTAGTAGACATGTACAAATGTAAAATGCAACAATAATGCAAAACAAATAGTGGACGTGGACCTACATGGGTACACTTTATGTATTCCCTGGAATTGACTGCAACCTGTTGAAGCTCCGTAATGCTTGTTGTCCCTTGTCGATATTATCTATGTGCATGCGTACATACAAGAATTATATGTACACAAGTTTTTTTATTTGGGCTATGTTGGTGGAGGAACTTCGTTTTGTTTCTAAGAGAAAAAATATATATGCTGATGGTAGCTAGCATGATTAGAGTTATTTAGCTTAGTGGTTAGTATCCATCACCTTTTCCACTTGATGCGGTACGACTTCAATGAGTTAAACTGTACAGAGGTACGCATGTAGCCCATAAATGTACATCTTAGCCAAATTCGTCCCTCTAGACGGTAGAAATTAATGCAATTCTATTATTGTTCAAGCAATGAACTAACTATTTGCTGAAAAAGTTGGCCAACTGCAAAACAAGGAAGAGCATTTTTAATTAGATGTGAAATGACTTCGAGTTTTGGCGTGGAACAGAGTTTTGGTTGTGGTGGTTGTGGCAATGTTTTCGTGCAAGACTGACTAATGCACTACAATGGGTGATAGTTGTGCTCATACATATTCTTAAATGCTTGCATTATTTGATTCGCACGAATCACATTGAATTGCTGATAACAAGCATATATCTGACTGAAATAGCATGAGCCCATTATTTAAAATTAGTAACAAACACCTTTAGGTTAGGTAAAAGCGACAGACTGTTTGAGGGTAGCAGCCACACTTGGTCTAGAGTAGGCCCGTTGTGTTACCTCCCCGATGTGATTGCCACTTACCTAACCTTGGGTACTTCTAAAGAATGTAGACAATCTTGCCAATGCAAGCTTTAGAGTTACGGCATGGACACTCCCAAAAGCGGATGTAGAAGTCTTTGGTTCCATTGAGAGAAAAAATCAGTGTGCGGTCTTTGGTCATGTTTGCGTTGACGGTATTTAAAAGATTCAAACACGAACTGTAAGCGTTTACGACATGAGCTTAGTAAGGCGTCTACGGATCCTTCGGCTTAGGTGATAGAGCCTTGCGGGACAACGCATCAGAAATCTCTGCGCCTAAGTTGACGCACCCAGGTGGAGAATGATCTCAAGGATTTAAGCGCTGTCTTCAGAAGTCTGACAACTACCCTACCTGGGATTTCCCGGGGAGTTTTACCTGTTATGGATGATCTGTTAATCGTTCTGAATCTGCCTCTGGCAAGTCGTGAACAGTCGATTAATATGGGTTTCATAGTTTCTTTCAACTGACCACAGTGACTACAGACTTCTGTACTGGTAGGGTTAATTTTATGAGTACATGCTAGTTCATGCTCCGTGTCCAGTTAGTGTCTCACTGGTCAGCTTTGTTAAGTTCTAGAGCTTCTTTGGCTCGTTTGGGATTGTAGTTTTGTTTCATGAACATTCTCGATTGTGATATGCCCTCCTGGCTGTTCCAAAAATGGTTCATTTGTTCAATGACCCATTTGTATAGGAGGGGTGAGGGCCGAAAGGGTATCTGAGCCTCTGCCTTGGCTTACATATCAGCCTTTTCATTACATTCGTGGCTGTCACGTCCTGGCACCCAAATCAGTTGTTATATTCTGCCTGTGTATTTAGTATTTTGTGACATTCCCAGGCAGCCTTAGGGTTGAATATGAAGCTCTAGGAACCGCTTGGCAGTCTGAGAAAATATATATTTTGAAGCGGCGATGTGCCGCATCGTTAATTGCAACCAATTCAGCTTGAAATATTGTTGTGTCCATGCAGCGGAAATGTTCAGGCTACATCTCGGTCGAAACACATCAGCCCCTACCTTGTTTCCGGATTTCAACACATCTGTGTAGTCTTTTTGGGCTCCGTCCCTTAACCAACTGGGAAAGCTGTTCCATTCCACTCTACTCGGCATGAGTATTTCATAGTGTTTTTTAGAGTCTAACTCAGGAGACATGAGGGCACTTACTCGAGTCAAATGTTATCTACTATATTCAGAAAGCCTCTCAAACTTCGCCGCTCGGCATAATCGGCATAAAACTGGTGGTCCCCCGCTCGTGAGCAATAGCATGCCCAACACGAGTGGTGGCTGTGGAAGCTAGGCTCAGGTCCGTATCGGACTGTCGCGCCACCCCATATTCACCATCTACCGATTGCGAGATCACTCACTCGCAAGCTCATCAGATCACATAGCAAAAACTCTTCAGCTAGAGAGAGAGAGAAGGGAGCGTGCCCTCAACGCCTTAGCGCCTATGGCACTCACTATGCACACCTTCCCATGTGTTTTAAGTCCAGCTGATAAGAGTCTTGGCTCTCCATATGGCTTTCAGAAAAGCTCACCGAAAATGTATCTTTTCATCGATTGCTGTACTTTACGCGAATAGCACAAGTTTTGCTGTTTTTATATATTTTCTATCACGGCATAAGCTTTCATACTCGTGCACCTCTCTTCATCGCCATTCCCGCTCGAGGCAAGATGTTTTGTTGGGACAGAAAAGAAAACGAAGAAAAAAACAAAAAATAACAGAAAGAAAGAAGAATCACTTTTGGAGGGTGAAAAGCTCCTCCACTTTGCCCGAGATGACCCTCCCCTCCCCCCAATATGTATCTCTGGCGGTGGTGATGGTCGTTTATGCCACTTTTCGAATTTTCCGTATGCCACTTTCACAGATGTATTACTTTTTCTCCCCCTGAGAAAACCTCAGTTTAGTTAGAGTCGTTGCCGTGTTATGACCTACTTCTCTGTTCGTATGTCATAAACTGTTGTCGTTTGAAGGGAATACAAATAATAAATATATGTACAAATAAAAAAATTATATTAATTAGAAGTAAAAAGAGTTGATATTCAAAGGCTCTCTCCTGAAATTTTGTATCGTTTGTCGATTTAAAAACCCGCATCAAAATATAAATACACATATATTATTTTGTTCAATTAACCTAGAGTTTGTTCTGTAATTCAAAGTCAGTGCAAGAGTGCATTTTGATTGATTTTGTATCTTGAATTTTGTACAACAAAAATTTTAGTGTAAAAGTGAGTGGGATTGTGATGAACATCAATAGAAGTTAGATTCTAATTAAAATCGAATTGTGGGTCGGCACATTGAACATACTCATATAAACAGGATAAGCATATCGCTGAATTTTTGGAGGAAGAAAAAAGAATATTACAATTTCTTTCCTACCGCTCGTCATTTGCAAGGATCCCTCTTTTCGGAGACCCTACTTAGTTGAACGACGCAAGGAAAGGCAAGAGGCAAGAAAACAAGAAATAACATAGAAACGTAAGTTTTTCTCTTCTCTTAGACCGTATAACAGTTTTTACATTATATTTATGTACGTAGTAGTTTTTATGATTCATGTCGTTATCCAGTTTGTTTTTACCACATTTGTATCTTCTGCTTCTGGAAGAAAAATACATCCGATTGTTATGCACATACCCTCTTGTCCACCTTTATTTACCGCATTTGAACTGTAGAAGAAAAACTCTGGTATCTGACCTGTGTGTATGTGAATAGGAACGAGCTAGTACCTTTTATCCCTGGGAATTGTGGCTGACTGGATTGGTAATGATGATGGCTATGATGGCACCATGGTGTACCGCATACCGACACGTTTGGTCCCTACGAAGAACAAGTGCCAAACAAAGCCCGAATTCCCATTGAATCAACTGAAGAGGAGAAAGAAAAATCTTGAGACTGAATTTCTGTCTTATCAATTTCTGTTGGTGTCTCTGTTTGTACATAGATACTTCTTTCATCGTTAAATTATTTGTAGTATATATTTTAGTTTGTGTATCTGAAGGATCCTCTTTATTTATTCTTTTTTCTTTTTTTTTATCTTCGGTACCATTGTTGTCCAATTGCTGTGTCGTTGCGACCATACATGATGGGTGAGTGCAGTGATTGCATCAACAATGGTCACTGATGAGGAGAAGGAAGCTGGGAATGGGCCAGATGACCATAATAATGATAATTTATTCATAGTGGTGTTGTGCTGCACTGTCGCTGAGTCGAGTCAGTTCATGTCTGCTCAGTGAGTTTCATTTTCTGTGCGAAATCAATTGAAACCTCGCACCGCACTTGATTTACTCTATTATGGGGTATTCCACTGTGGGGATTTGATGCTTTTTTTTCTGACTTCACATCAATTTGGTTAAGCGTTTTTTGTTAGTTTTAATATAGAGATCTGCAAATGCAGCCCAAATGCATGACTCTGGCTACTGATCCCAGCGGTGCAATATTTCGATTATTCGTGGGACTACATGTGTGTGAGGGGGAGTCTTTAAATTTCGCACCCCTCACTCTGGAGGATTGTGTGCATTCAATTTGAATCTGTTTTTTCGTTTTTTTTTTGTTGAATTTATTTCTCTGGGGTTTATGTACGTTTTATAATTCGGTCGCTGTTTGTTAAGTGATAATACTCATGCGAGCGAGCTAGAGTACTGGCATAGGGGTGTTTTGGTGTTTCTATGTAGTACCCATCTAGTGAACTATCACACTATCATAGTTGGTCAATTCCCCAATGATAGTAATGACAATAATCATATTATTATTAAGATTTATGTTTTTTTTTTTTTTTTTTTTTTTCTCTGCTGCTGCGGTTTTGTACAATTTGGATCGTTGGCTCTTTTACTCTCGCATAGATTTCCTTCGTGTGGACTATACATTTGTACACATGTACTTAATATGTGCAGATGCTAATATGTAAATTTGTATATGTATTGCAATGTAGAGTAGCTCCTGTTGAAAATATGTGAGTCTTTTATAAGCACTCTATGTGGCTTTGTTTTATGTTATGTTTTTTGTCTACTCCACACAAGGCAGGCATTTAGGAAGCATGTAAAACATGCGCTTTTTGCGATACAGGCACATACATACAACTTACAAAGTAGCATAGTTTATTTGATTGAATAAAAGAAACAGTAGTCTTATAGGAAGTGATTTACGAGTTGTGATATAATTCTACTAGCGTGATTTTTTATTATTCCCATACTTTGGCATAAGAAAAGCGAGGTGGACAATAAAACGCAAACTATGACATCATCGTTTTCGATTCAATTTCATATTGAACTTGTTTCCGTTCAGAATAATTCTTAGAGGTGTATTATTGGAAAACAATTTGTTTTGGTTCAGATTGAGCCAGAGGTGTCCTTTCTACCTTTTCGGGGCATGTTCTAAAAGCCAGCTTGGCGAAATTATTCATAGTTTACGCATTTGCGTCAGCAAAAATGGGTTTCAAATATTCGATGCGCCTGGAATATTATCTCAGAAATGGTTTTAAAAGCAAGAGGCTTGAGTCCCAGTGTTGAGTAGTATTTCGATGGATATCCATGAGAGTGTTATTTGTTGCGTATACGTCCCGATAACCCTTTTTATAATTCATCCCAGCAACGAGTGTCAGAATTTTGACAGCTGAGAATATACTTAAGTTATCATATATTCTCTACTGGTTTCATTGACTTTAATTTTGCACGCCATTTGAATGGAGACTAGAAACAAAAACCAGACCACGAGTTTGATTACACGATTCATTTCTCTTGATGACATAGTTAATGAATAATTAGAAATAGAAGAGTAGAACAAATAAATCGCAAACTAAAGGGTGACCAGAAGACAACAGTGACAGTTTTTCGAGCTGCTGTCAGGTAGCTTCTAAGCCCTTTGACATTATGCAATGAAATTTGGACCGAAGATGTATCTTAGTTGTGCACATAGTTGCGGCCGTGGCGTTGCGGGTTGGTGCGTCGACCCGTATGTCTTGGGCCTGCGTTGCCTAGGCTCGATTCCTGGTACGAGCAAAATAAGTTTCAGAGCTCCTCTTTTGCGTCACTGACAATGCTCAAGGAGTATAACTGTTTAGAAAAAGATTTTCGAATTGGCCGTTCGGATCGGCATAAAACTGTAGGTCCCATCCACTCGTGAGAGAACGCACAATACAAGCGGTTGCTGAGATGCTAAGCCCTGGACACCCATAGTAATAGTAGTAGTCAAGGAAGGTAGAGAAGGCTGAATTCACTAGCATTCACCAGCACACCTAGATCATGTAGGTCCTTTGTAATAAACTCTTAGCAGCTGTGAAAGTTACCATTGAACGCCAACTATAAGTATTCCCTAACATGCTTCTCGTTTCATCGCGCTTTGTTTTATCAAGACAAAACCTGCATTTTTTAACCATTGTTGCCCGAATGACTTATTTTTCTTATTTTTAAAAGAGGTTTAGAAAAGGTCTTAACACAGTGTCATATGTGACAGCCACCTATAATTTCATTCGAGGCTCTGACTGGCAAACATTTTAGCCAGTTCATACAAATTACCATAACAGGCTATGTTTCCTGGCACCCACGGTAGTACACATGTGGGCCAGCATTTTTGATAGACGTCCTGGACGCCCTCTAACGGGCTATGATTCCTGGCACCCACTAGTATGCATGTTATCTAGCATTTTTGATAGCCAGTACATAATTTGTCTTGGACGCCCAGGATGAGTTGTTAATATGTTTAATGGCGAGCTATTGTAGTTGTTTTGTGATCGAATGTATAACTAATGGCATTTTTTGGCATCTCATGTAATTTTCTCAAATTTGGTTCGGCAGCCAATGTGTTACTCATGTCTTTTTTTCGGTGGTTTCATACTGAAACCACTGGGCAACAAAGGGTTACACTGTCTTTTCCAAATGGGTGTACAAAGTTCTATCAAGAAATTTTGAACCGTGACTATGACTTTTCTTCCAAAATGATGATGTACTTCATTCGAATCGTAATATATTGATCATTTGCATGTTCATTGCAACTCACCTCATGAGCTCATTGGACATACATTGAGCATCCATTGAACACACATTGATCTCATGTCGATTGAACCACGATTTGGTTGCTCTGCTTGAGTAAACTGTGGCATGGCCTTGCTGTAAAACAACAGTTTGTTAACTGTTTACCAAAAATGGAAAAAATACAAAAAAGGTTTGGTATTAAGGGCACCAACGAACTCTTTACTATTCCCATTGATAGCATTATTTCCGCTTAAGAAAAACCGCTCCACTCATGAACTGAACCCAAAGGACCATCTGGTCCATTTCTTTAAATTACCTTCAATCAAAATGACAAGAAGAACAACCGTATGCAGAGTAGATGAATTAACAAGTCTTCATTATCTCGCTCTAGTCGCGGTTCATATTTGCTTTCGTGAATTCTCGGCAAGAAGCTTTATGACGCATTACCAATCGCAGTGCACTCTTTAATGTTTGCCTAATCTAAAAATTACATTTGATCATTCGGTAAATGGCGAACAGGACACGTTTAAATCAAGTTAATTGTTCAGGTGTTTTAAACTTTCTTGCTGAGTTGCTTGCAGCCCTGATGATGAATAGATCGTTTTTTAAGGATCGCCATAAGAGTCTTGATCCGTTACGTGATCGGGTCCAATCTTTTCGTAAAGTATACGAAAAATCAGCCCTTCAGCGTGAAAAGCAATAATTTTACCTTTTCCTTCTAAAAAATAATTCGAAAAGCTTGTTATTTCAACCAATATCGACTACACGCCTAACAACTAACAACAAAGGTGAGTGACTTGGAGTTGGGATGTTCTTTGTGTTGGGAACTGAATTACGACGGACGTGGACTATTGAGTGATGCCGCGTCCGTCGCAGCTCAGTTCCCAACACAAAGAACATCCCAACTCCAAGTCACTCACCTGTCAAAAAAGTTCCTCAAATTTCGACTTTTGGAATCCCTGCAAAACAGTGGGTTACACCAGTTGGGGCTCTGATAGCTTGGCCGTTTGTTAATTTCCGTTTGTTAATTTTCTACCAAAAATGGAAGAAATACAAAAATGCAGCATCACTCATATTTGTGCAATCTTGAATATTTCCAGAACTAGTTTTGTAACCTGTATTCAGGCCATTAAGCAATGTTGGCTAGCCTTACCCACATTAAGAGGACTTGCATGCTTCGAGAACTAGAGAATCGATAGATAAGAGACTGCTACCAAGCCATGAGGAAGGAAGTACAAAATGATAAGACACCACAGAAGCCCTTGAGCGTTTTTGTTTAAGTGCAAGGCTGTCCTTCAATGTGTGATTTGCACAGAAGGGTATATTCCTTCGAGGTCGAATTAAGATGATAAACTTTACCACTTCAGTCGTATACTTGGGAGAAAAAATGAAAATAATCTAAAATATAGAAGTTAACTGAACAACGAAATGCCAATTTGGTTTACATTCAGATTGATACACTGTTGCAGAGTGAAACAAACCTCCACCTCAGGTCACTGAGACAACAGTAGCCAAGTCCTGAAGTATGTATCTAATGATGATTGAACATTAATACCTTATCTTACTCCCAATCACTTTCTATCAAATGCCAAGAATGAGAAAAAAGTTCAGAAATATCTGGCAATACTTCAGTGAAATTTTGATTAGGATTGTTGGTCATTTTTGAATGTGCCAACGCACCGATTTAGTAGCGCCGCCGATAAGCACTATTCCAAAACCCAAGTAAAGCTTTCGTAATTCATTTAGAAAAGGAAAACCAAGACAAACATCGGAAATCTCCGGGTCAAATACAATTCATTGTTACTCGAAAAATCTTAACCCTACTTACGTCACAGAATCTTATCTCGTCTGAAATGTAAGCCAAAATTAGTTTGTATCTGCCTTAAGTACATTCGAAATAAATTGTTCTTCTATTTGTGGGATTCAATCAATATTGATAAGACTCGCAGAAAAGGTACGAGTAATTTGTTTATATTTCATTTCTAGTTCAGTGCTCGCTGTTTGTGTTCAAACAGCAGATTGGTGAGTGATATTCCTGCTGCTGTTGTATTTATGTAACTAATAATTGTTTCTCGAAATAATGTTCAATAATCTCGTCATAATACAGAATCACTTACTTACGTTGTGTCTCACTACAGAGTGTTAGAGAGTATCTCTCGAAACTGGGTTTCGTTTCCTTTGCACAATAGTTCAATAGATCATTTGGAACTTTTCAAGTTATGAAATTGTTTTTGTGATTGCCGGAAGTCGAATTGATGATGAATTGATAGTTCTTTAGCTTAATGTTGGAATGTAAAAATGTGGTGAAAGTAAATCGAAAATTGCTCGAGCAGTGAAGATTTTAATGCTAGGAAATGAATCCACTTGAGTTCCATTGTCTTTATTGAATTGGCATGTATTTCATTTGCGTTGCTTTTGGCAAGAGCTGCAGGCTTAAGCATCAGAAATAGAATTCAAACATGCACGTCGTACATACATATAACCGTGGAAAGGTAATCAACAAAAATCCTCAAGTACTATCTGATAGAACTTTCGAAACTGTCCTTTCAAAGTCCAAAGAGTGCTGTTTTGATGAATATTAGTTATTGACTTAGTGAAAAGTTTGAATGTAGTTCATCAAAAGTACATTGTGAAAGTGGGGAAAAAATAGGTTGAATGTGAGGATCATAGTTTAAACTGCAACAGCTTGACGTTATTCCTGCAGAGTTGCCCACTGCTAGTGGCATGTAGTTATGCTGTGCTACCAATTTTTGGTTGGTCTGAACACAAAAAAGGTGTCACTAGGCACTAGACATGAATTCCAAACCCACCTATCTATGGTTGGTCTGAACAATTGATGATTGCAAAAACGATGTCACCAGCATTCCAAACCCACCTATCGCTGAACATTCTCGACGACACACTCCGTGCTGTGATGTCTGTAGACAGCTGAGTATTGCTTTTGAATAATTCAGTCGCTCTCGCTTCCTTTATCGTGATAGCTCAACAGTGTGGAGCCTCAGAAGAATTGAACTCAATTTGAAGATTATATTTAATTGAATAATTGCATGAACTACCGTTTCGTGGATTGTACTGCTAAGATTGCCCATGCTACTTTCTCAATCACAGGTGGGAGGACTTTAAATTAGAAACTTCAGTCAAACGTTACTAGTGTCTTTGGCCGCTAGTTCTAGTGTCTTTTTAGGGACTTCTATAGCAGCTAGTAAACGGGACCAACGTATTTATGTCGAATTCGAAAAGGCAGAGTTTCTGAAGTTTTTTTTTCTGGTTAGGTATACTCTTTAATTCGTGGCGTATTTGGTTGGTATGTCGCCGCCTACTAAAATAATTTGCTGTGAAAATGGGTGTCATTTACCATGCAGAAATAATGCAGAATTATCCCGACGTAAAGTATACTTATCTCCATTAGAGCTGTCGGCATTCAAGTTGCAATTCAAGCATGCAGACTATGGAACTTTCTGTTCAGGCACTCTGTTCAGTACTTCTTTTTATTTGCACACACTTTTGAATTCCGGGAGAAGTGAAGACTACTTCGCTTCATTGTAAACAAAACACTTTCAACGTGGTAGTACACTTAAAGCTTAAGCGTAATTAACGGCGACTCATGGAGGGTCCTAACCTTAGCAATTGCTGCCTTCCTTCCCTCGCACGCAGGTTCCAGTCGTTAAGATAAAGCTGTCTTGCGTCTGCGATGATTTGGCTTTAATTCGGTCTTCCTCTCCGTCTTGAACCCTTAGCATCGGATTCGAAGACACTCCTCCATCCATCGATTCGCTCGATGTGGTCGAGCCAGTGGAGTCGACGGACGACGACTACATCCACATCTTGGTACAGCTCGTAGAGTTCCTCTGCTCCATTCACCTTCCTCGCAGACGGGACCATATATCCGACGTAGAATTTTTCTTTCAAAGGTACCAAGAATCAACTCTGCAGTTTTTCTTAGCGTCCAGCTTTCGGCTCCCTACAGCAGGACTGGCAAAATAGGAGTTTGGTAGAGCATGATCTTGGTCCTTCGAGTCGGGAGTTTTGAGTCCAGTCTCTACAGTGATGTCGTTTGTGGAGTTCACTTTTGGCCTGAGGTAGACACACTCCTTTACCACCTCGAAAGTGTAGCTGTCGGTCGTAATGCTTTGTCCAAGGTGGTGTGAGACGGAACGTTTTTTGGTCGACAGCATATATTTCGTTTTGTCCTCATTGACCTTGAGACCAGTTCGTTTCGCCTGTTCTTCAATCGCCGTTAAAGCCTCCACTACGGCATGTTGGGAAGGGGCGACTATGTCGATGTTATTTGCGTACCCCAATAGCTGGACCGCATTACTGACTTAAGTACATTCAGTCGTACATTCGTCAAGTGTTCTTAGTTGCTTCTGAAAAGATACGCAAAATTCTAAAATCACTAACTTAAGGACCAAATAAAATGCGCATGAGCGGGCGTGAGGTAGTGCCAAACGCGCATGGGTAAGTGAGCGAATACACCAAGGAACAATTGCGAACATTTCGTTAACGTTTGTGCACAAACCACACAATTCCTTCGTTAAGCATGACATAGTGCGCTCTGAACCGCACGCAGCACATGCGAATTCGATAAATAAAAGGGAAAATATGAAACATTCGCAATTCAGCTGATAATTCGTGTATATGTACCAATAGCGCAGCATATCGTTAAAATTTGACACTAGCTCATGTTTTTTCATGAGCATTATATTTAGCCCTTTTAGAAACTTAACGAAACTCAGCGAAGTTGTAAATACAATAACAGTAGAACATTTCTATGTGTTCGCTCATGATTTAAGTTTACTGAAGACTCCTTGCGTCCATTCTGACTGGACCTTTAGACTTCACATGCATGCAGCTTCAGCTCTTTGTTGGCAGATTACTTCAGTGTAACTTTTAAACATAGTTGAAACTACCTATAGTAGGAATGATCGAAATCATGGAGCCTTTTAGTGGAAGCTCTGTTGTAGTCGTATATGGATCCAACTTTTTTCTCAATATGTCGTCTGCATGCTCAGTTAAGATCCGGGTTTAAGCAGAACACACGCAAATCGGTTGTACATTTTTCATATTTTAAAGCATTTTTACTTTGAAATCAAATTGATGACGATGGATTTAAAAACTCAACATTCTCCCTTTTCTTATTTATTAAAAAGTTACTCGTTTGTTATTTGACAATTCCACATTGTTCCCTCAAATAGACAGGGTGTATCGGACATTACAATGTGGCTATTCATTACATTAATCCACATTATAACTATACAAAAATCTTTGATCTACTACAATATAAAGACCCTAATAGTACGTTTACACATCATATAAATCCAACATTTCGGAAAAAGAAAACTCGAAATCTGACTTTTCCTTTCCACTGGAACTTCAACACTTGACAATGACGTCTGGTGTCCGAATTGATTATTGACATTTTTTCTGATTGAAAATCAGAATTGGTGGAACCTATTAATTTAAAGATGAATTTAAGTGCTAATTCAGACATAGTAAAAATATTGCTGACTTAATATATTGTAATTATCACTTGAAATTATTGATTGCTTTGTTGACAGCTGATTTTTGTTATTGCCACCGGCTTGAAAAGTCATTAAATGACGTGCTGAAATTGTAAAGAGGATCGTTCGATTTGACAAATTTACAAATGCAGCAGCAAAATTCAACATTTGTTAATGCTGAAAAATGTATGGCGAAGTGCTGAACATTTGGGCTGAATTGTTGAAACTAGCCGAAGTGTTGGATTTAGGTGCGGTGAAAACAAGACTTTCGAATCAATTACATTGCATTTAAATGTAGTTCACATTAACATTTAAATGTCAAATTTCGATTGTCTATTCAAAGAGTACCTCCTACTGAAGACGTAGCTAAGCCAAAGCAGAAATCAGCTATGTACTACAGAGATAGCTGACTTCACAGCTGATTGTTCCCTTGTCCATCGTCAAATTTCTGACGAGCGATTTTTTGACAGTTTTTCACGAAATTATGTGACTGGTATTCCCTGATTGGCCCCCTTGGCCCGAAAATAACGTTCGTATAAAAAACTGTGTCTAAAAAAGTAAACGGGGTAATAGAGGTAGAAGTCGGCTTTGTCTACAGTACTTACAGTCGTTAGTCGATGTTTACTCCTCCCATTATAACCAGTGCCTGTCGAGCAATGATGTACCTATGCACATAGCAAAAGCAAATTCCAATTAAATCAATGTAGACTTTAATTTCTTGTCTCACTTTGCAATTATTATTTGATTAATCAGCATTATGTTAGGTAACTGAAATTTACGCGACATGCTCATAAAAAACGAACAAGCTGGATGTCACGAAGATCAATTTGTAGAGGGGATGTCTGAGGAGTTAGGCGTCGTCAGTGGCACCATCAGAGGAAAAATGAAAAAGAAAAATAATACTCCACATAAAGCAATCGCTCGACTAAATTAACTTCAATTTAAATTTATTCATGCAAAACGGCTACAGACACGCATCATCACCCCTTACAAAGCGCGTTGTGTGCGCCCTTCTACGTCACGACAGTGAATATTCGGTTTCGCCTCCCTTTCGCCGATATATACCCATCGTATGTACTGTACAGTCTGATGAAGAGAAAATATATGCAAATTATCCTGACAAAAAGTGCTTTGCTCCTTGTATCCACTCCGCCCATCTGGAGATTCATTTAGGACTTTTTGTCTTCACTAGGGTAGGGAGCAGCCAATGTGCTGGTTGCTGATTTGACATTGTTGTCAGAGGAAAACCTGTTGAATCTGTATGCCAAGTGTGTGAGTTGTGTTTTTCTCGCTGCCGTCGTAAGTGGTGGGTTTTCTGGTGTCAAATGTAATCCCTTTTGTTAAACAATGGATGGCCTTTACTAAATTAAAAGGATTACCACGTCGATTGCTGCAGTTAATTGCGTTTAAATTGACTAAATTAAGATTTCTTAGGCCATTAATGTAGTTAGGGTGTCAAAGGGTTCTCGGCAAGAATGTGTTTAGTTGACCTACATTAAGTTGAGAGGTTAGAAGTTTACATTACAAGGTTTACCGCTTAGGTTGCTTTGTCACAAAATGATATGGCCTTTGTAGCATAGGCAACTGAGTCCGTTAGTGGAGACCGTTAGCAATGGTAGGACTAGGACAAAAAGTCTCAGGTGGATAGTAGGATGAAGGGAGTAGAAGGAAGGACAGAAGTCAGTTTGAATGGCATTTTGTCATTATCTAAGAAAAGAAAAGAGTTTTTTGCAAAACTTGGAATGGTTTCACAGTACAGTGGAAATTATTGATCTGAACAGATAACAATGTTCTTTGCGATAGGGACAGCTATCTGTCGATTATGGTAGCTTTTTGAACAATATTTAGTTAACATGTGCTTAATGTAGAGTATAGTTGTCAAAATTGAGATTGTTCCATATTGTCTTTGTGACTATTATTGTATGGCGCAGTGAATATGTTAGTCGACGGGGGGTCTAGGTTCGATCAAAACGGCTTTAGTAAGTCATTCTCTCAATACCCAGCATTAAGCACTGCCAATGAGGAAAAGTGTTGGTGCCATGAAGTGTACATGTTCTTTTGTTGAAGCCAGACATTTTTCTTGGTATATCTACAACAAACAGGAATCTAATAAAATACAGTTTTCTTATTTACTCAGGAGCGTTATGCCCGTTTTAACAGTGCGAGCGTAAGTGTCGATCCAAGAATGAGCTCAGACTCAATGCAAATTCCATTTTCACTGTGGAGACTTAACGATTAAAAGTAGTGGTTTTACTAAAAGCACTGAATGGCATGGCCTAAGTGTCAATCCAGAGAGTACATAATTGAAATTAGTGTACAAAGATAATATTAACTCCCAAATACATTAGAGGCAAGCAAGCAAATATTTTGTCTGGCATTGCTGTTGAAAACAAAGGGGTTTGCTTGGTTTTCACTCACACTCGAAGTTTGAAACCAATTCGCCTGACACTTCGTGTTCAATCACAATCCCTATTCTTTATAAATGGTTCACAATGGCACTCAATCCATGGCTTACCTACCCCACCGTCAAATATTGACTGTGAAAACGGACAATAGTGTATGCTGTACATACATTAAAACAAGTTAAGTTCGCACTTCCTCTGCTCGCCTTCAAGCATCATAAACGTGTTAATATAATAATACATCAGGTAATTGTGCGTATTAAAGTAAATACCACGAATATATCCTACACCTTAATTGTTCGAAACACTCTCCAATCATTCGAATACGTCATACTGCCGCCTTCAACTTTGTGTTTACATGTGCTTCGTTGAAATTTCAACGAGGAATGCTTTTGACATACGACAACACCAGATGCTCCAAACTTTGGGTATTTGTTGACATTTATTGAATAAATACCAAGTAAGCCTGCTTCTTAACTTTCGTTTCGCGACTGGGTTGAACGTCAATACTTCCCTCAACTTTGAAGGCGCATACACATCTGAATATGATATCCTATATATTTTGACAGATCATGTACTTGACGCAATTTGTCATGACAGCTCGTGTCATGAAACTGATGAGACTGAATTATTCGTAATTTTTTTGTTTTTGGTTGCGACTATAGATGCTTTCACTCATATGAACAACCAAGTTAAATGTAATCGTTGTCGCATTTTATTTGATTGAAGAGGCTTGTGTGCGGACGGGACAGAGAGCCGGGAGAAGGATAATGTGAAAACAAATGCATGCAATTGAGAGAATGAATGTTGCTTTTAAATTGAGTTTGAACAAATGAAAGCTAATCCAAAAGTAATCAATAGCCTAACCAAAATGGTAAATCCGTGAAGTGACATATGACACTACAGTATTTTTATGAATTTTTCGCGGAATTTAATTTTATTCAATATGTGGTAATCAATATGCGGTGGGTTTCTGTTTAAGAACTTGACTTTTCGATATTAATCAACATACCTGCCTGAAGTGTGTCCTGTGTGCGCACTGATTTTTGGTCTAATGAAAATGCTTTCATTTCAAGTATTCAATGTGCGACGTGTCCTAAAAATTGTGTGACGTGGTGGCAGAAAGCCGATGTCTACACCAAGTGCGAGTACAAGTGTATTGCGTTTGGGCAGCTTAAGATTTAAGGCCCAAATCCATAGAATGCGTTGCGTAATGTCTCAAAATTGACAACTCAAAAGCCCTAATTAGAGGGAGAGAGACAACAACGGAATTGTGCAACTTTTAACTTATTGTGTGGTTGACAGATGGTTGTCTTGTTTGTATTTTATGAATAAAGGAATGCGTTTTGTGGAGCTTACAATTGTTTTTGAATAATTCCTAATAATTCTGGAACTTTAAAATTTCGAATTTCTTAGATTTCTGCAAAAGTGAAGTTGCACGACTGGTACATTGACAGTTCCTTCCGATGTTTGTGTTTCATTGGGCACCTGTTCCGCAACGGATTGTATGCGTCTGCGCCTTCAGAAGAAAACGTGGAGTGATCGCCGAACCACCTTGTAGGATTATTTGGTTAAACAAGGCAAATTCCCATTTATTCAACTCTCAAGTGGTAACTTCAACTTTTAATTGCAGAGAATATTGTGATTCCATTGAGCTACGTTTTTGTATTCTTATACATATACTTGAGCATGGAGCTCTCAAATAGTTGTGGCCTCTGTGTCGGGGCTTTAATGTTGTTAGTCGTAAAAATAATGTGAAAACAAGTTTGGTTTATTTATTTCCTTTGAATATCCAGTCACTGATTTTAAATGTATTACACGACATTGGCATGTGTTGGGTGGTAAGAAGTTTGTCTAAAGGGCCTGTCGAATATTGTTTAAAGGCCTGTCCTTATTAGCAGAAACTACGACTAATCTACTGGCGATTAAAATGACACAATCCGTTTACAATGGCTAACGAAAATCCTCTGGCTACTTTGTGAATTCGTTTCTCATTGCCCATAGCGGCGACAAATGACATCAGCTTTGGTTAGTTGAGGTTTGTGAGAAGCTGCAAGGAAAACATAAGAGAATGGGTCACATTGGCTGATTCCTAACAATGGAAGAGGCGCAGGAAGTGGCAAGAACGAGGATCCGCAGGTGAATTACCTTCTGCAAGGATTCCACAATCTTCAAAGCTGTAGCAGTAGTGGAGATCTGTACATTGTTAAGATTCGCATACGGGGGTAGTTAAAGCTTATGGTGACCTTATCTGAATGCAATGGTGTTTGAAATCGGTTTGAGTTTCATGTTTCTTTAAAATCAGTTTTAACAATTTGTATACATACTTCGCTCAGGCTATATACATACATCGCTAGTCTACTCAAAATTAATTTCCAAACCAAAATAACCTCTAAGCAACCAAGAACTGTCAAATCAGCTGTCACAGAAAATAATGGTGCCATTTTAAAGTAGTCCGCCTCTTAAAAAAACACCCTTTACCTAATTTACTTACCTTATGTACTGATTGACATCATTCAACAGAAAACGCCAATTCTTGAATATAAATGCGAAAAGAAAAACTTTAGCCAGTAGCCAGTCGCAACGGTTTTCATATATTGATGTCTGATGGGCACCCGCTGACTGTGGTTTGAGACAAAGAATCAAGGAGGTTCCAATTTTGTTTATGCAGTCGAACCTACATTAGAATTCTCTTGTTCGAGTTGTAGAGTGTAAAATTAAGAAAATTTAAGTCTTGGGTCCCTTTAAGTCCTGACGAAGGATGTTTTTTTTTTTTTACTGTATTCCGGGAACTCTGCGATTATTGAATAGATTCGATAAGTACAAGCACCTGTCTAAAATTCGATGCGAAAGGGTTGAGTGATGAGAACATACAAGTGTTCAACATCTACATTCCGACCGAAGTCACTGAATGACATCAATGCTCGTAGGTAAGGCACCCAAAATTGAATACAGTCCGGAAGTAGGTTAAACTCCAGACTCAACATTGGCCAGCTGTTTCTTACAAACCCGTTATATTCTCTATCTCACAACAGGACCTCATCGGTTTGAAATCTAAAGGATAGATAGCACATGCAGTACACACATGCAAGCATGTTAAATCAAAACATACCGAAAAAAAAAATCAATTTTTTACATAATTCCATTACGGTGAATGCCACTGAATGCGAATGATATTCCTTCGTCACAAAAATTCAAGCTCACACGAAAGTACACGGACACATCGCTGGCATATAATACGCATACATAAACTCGTTTCAGATACTCAGCACAGAAATTAATCTGAAATCGATTTTATCGTCTTTAACTGAACCGAAGAGGACCAACATACATATACGTATACGGGGCAGTATTATACACACTGTACAACTGTGTGTAAGTTCAGAGAGCCTACCCATCCCGAGTGACAATTTTGTGGTGGTAGTGATGGTGGGTACCATCTACAATCAGCCACTATCGAAGCAAATATGAAAAATAAATATACCGCCCTACCTGCGCGATCTTCTGACCCAGCAGGCATCGCTTCCAGACCGACTCCTCCAATGGAATACTCCCCACCGCCCCCCAACCATCATGGCAACACTGGGTTACCGAAAAAAACTAAAAGCCCTGACGAAAGGACGACTCCACTATGACTACGACCATGACGATGACGAAGACGACGGGTACGCTTTTGAGGACGGCAGTCGGTGGTTTTTTTCGATGGTGGTCGTGGTGGGGCTGATGGTATCGTTGTAGCCGTTGTTTTTGTTGTGCTCTCACAGCTGGTGCTCCTGATTCTGACGACAAATGTGCCGCTGTATTGGTTTGCAGCAAAGAAGTATTTTCCACCTCTGTCGCTACACAATCCCTGACGATGGTGTGTTTGTCTTGTAGGTTCCAAAGGGGAGGTGATTTGAAAAAGATGAAGGATACGTATCAAGCATTGAGAGCGAGAGGCAAGTAAAAGGAACACAGAAAAAAGAGCTTTTCAGGAAGAGCGTAACCTTGAGAATCGTTTTCATTTTCATTGTATTTTATTTATTTATTTATTTATTTGCATTGTACCATTCCGTTCTGCTTACCATTTGTCATTCCCTGTTGGGAGTGGAGGTATGTTATTCATATGTAAGCACGTAAGTAAATATTTCTGCAATTCATCCCTCATGCTAGAGCAGCGGTAGTGTTTTGCAGTTGTTCTGTTTTGTTTTTCTTTCCGAATAACTCGACAGATATTGAATGAAGGCAAAAAATACAAATTCAAAATAAAGGGGGTGGTTCGCAGAGGACTCGCGAGCTAAATTCCCTTGAAAAGTGCAATATTGCAGAAATAACGTTTCCCCCGACCCTCCCTGCAAACAGGACGATTCAGATATTTCATATTAACAAGAGCTGGCAAGAGTTGTGTTGTATGTATCTTTTGGCGATCAAATTTACTCTTGAGCTCTACTATTTGTTTTAATATTTATTATGTATCGAGTTAAATTAAACTTTTTGCAGAACAGGCCAAACTTGTGCGCTTTTTGAAATGTAAGCGGTATTCACGATGAAATATAATGTATCGGCATTTAGAGATTCAGGGAGAGTTGCACAATTACACACAGGGTTTTGGGCAGAAATGATGTACTATAGAGATGCCCAACTTCACAGCTGATTGACCCCTAGTCCATCGACGAATTTGATAGGCGTTTTGACAGTTGTTCATGCAGTTTTGACGGTTGTTCACGATATTACCTTAAATGCCGTTCTCTGATTGGTCAATTTGACCGAACAAACTACAAACATTGTCAAGCATTTGAAGGGACAAGAGAGGTAGAAGTTGGGCATCTCTATCATACTTCATTTTGGGTTTTGATAATTTATATGTGCTGTGCGTCTTTGGTCCTTCGGTTTGAAATGAGAGCATTTCTCCGCTTTGGGAATGAATACTTAATTCACACTCTTCCAGAAGCTGGGAATATGACCTAAGAGCATCTTGAAGACGTTCGCCAGCCATGGCATTATATGGTCTGTTGTCCTTTGGAACTCCGCAGGGATCATGTCCTCAGGTCCTGTTGACTTTTAAGGGAGTGCATGGGATATTATGAGGAGATGCGTCTTGATTAGGTGCTCTTATCATGGGAGATGCTCATTGGGAGATGACGCTAAGAATTTTAAGAGGAAGAAGAGTCTCCAGGAATCTCCTGAGCTCAATTCTGAAAGTACTGAGAACAATACTGTAGGCGGCCCAGTCTGGGGTATCACGAGATCGTTTAGCACGAGTTTTCTGCACTAGTCATGCAGATGACTTATTTCCTGGTTCCACCGGGGGTTTGCATGTACCTCTACGCCTACT
The DNA here is from genome assembly GCA_905231855.2 of Eristalis tenax. Classification (NCBI taxonomy): domain Eukaryota; kingdom Metazoa; phylum Arthropoda; class Insecta; order Diptera; family Syrphidae; genus Eristalis; species Eristalis tenax. The sequence goes on along the minus strand of HG993124.1, from coordinate 38,266,176 downwards.
AACAGGGCATGACATTATTGAGAAATTATTACAGGCTTATTGAGAGTTTTAGTGAGCTTGTCTATAGAGTGGTCAAGATCTGTGTTGTTTGGGAATTTTGGAATACAGCCGCACCAATCTCTGTACATCTGGCCCAATTTGTCCTTCTGTGGTTCTGATGGGTCTTTGGGATGCTGTATGGCAGTGATCAGAGAATGAGTGGTCAGATGATGCTCTCAAGTAGTTGAGTCTATCCCTACATGTCTAGTACTTCCAGTCTATTCCTAGTTATGAAGGTGGGCACATTACCTTAGCTACACAAGTCCACTTTTTATTAATTTAGTAATCAAAGAGGAACTCTACCCATTTGGGCAATGTCAGTGCTATCCACGCCAGTTTCTCTAATTTGTCAGAGATTTTAAAAAGTGATGATATCTCCTGTAGTCTAATTGAACTGAGAAAAAGCCTTTTCGCGTCAAGATTTGAATTTGACTGTACTCACAAAGAAGTGAAATGATTAAGGAAAGAAGTTAGAACCAGGAATTTGTTAAGGATTCCTTGGACTGTATCTTTTCCTCTGGTTTTTTGATTGAAAGATTTCGGAAAACGCCGATACTCCTTAGGTGCCTTCTACATGTGGGATTTCTTGAGCCTGGGACTTTCCAAATTCCCCGTTGTGGTCACATTTTTCGCATTGAGGTATGATCACCTAGTTTCGATTGCTACCCAGTTTTAATGGTTCTCATCCTATCCACACATACGTCATCTCTTTTTAACACACTAGTGTGCGTGTGCTTCTAATACCTAGCAGTCAGCACTGAGAACACAAGAGAGATAGAAGAGAAAACGCAAAATCACAAGCAAAACTCGAGCACACGCGATTCTGTCTAGCCTTAGTATGTGGCATATTTCCCCTTACTACACATTACAGAATCTAGCGAATAATTTAACGAGTGTAGAAACGAGTGTAGCTTGTTCGGCTTGTTCAGCTAGCTGACCCAATGGCAAAAGGCAAGGAACAAATAGTTTGTGAAGACCTACTGCCATGTACTAGCGCCAGAGTGGTCCCTTCTACTCGTGAAAGATCAACGGCATGAACAACACGAGTGGTTGCTGAGAAGCTAGACCCTGCCGTTCTGCCATGTACTAGCGCTAAATAAATTTAACTACTTAACATTCATGTGGTCAAGCTGGGTAAATTTTGAAACAGCTTGGTAGATCTGTAATCAGGAAGGCCTAGCTTGGTGTCAAAGCCAAGTTAGCGGTTTTCAACTCAGTATTTGTTCCAACTCTTACCTATGGTCATGGAATTTGGGTAATGACCGAAAGACTAAGACCGCGAATACAGGCTGCTCAGATGAGATGGCCGGGATAGGGTGAGAAACACGGCAGTGCGCGAGGACCTCAACATTGAAGAGCTGCTTCTTCGAACGGATATGGCTATGCTTCTTTGGTTTGGTTACGTTTCATCAGGACTTCCGAGGCGAGTGTTGAATGTGATTCCATAAGGTAGGCGACAGCTTGTCAGACCCAGGACGAGATGGTTGTAGCAAGTCCAAAAACTCGCCTCATTAAGCTTGGGCATAACTCCTGATGAGTTAGAATCGGTGGCGGACGATCGAGTTGGCTGGAGATCTCGCGTACGTGGTTTATTCCCGCGATCCCTTTAGTGTAGCATGCGGGTCAGAAGATGATGATGATGATCACAGTCATTTAAAAATTAACCTGGCGGTCGCGGCGTTGTTTGTTGGTGCGTCCACCCTGAGCCTACGTTGCTAGGTTCGATTCCCGTTAAAAACAAATTAATTTTCACGACTCCACCTCTTTCGAGTCACTCAACGAGACAATGCTCAAAGAGTAATAATTGTCTAGAAAAAAGCTTCTCAAACTTGGCCGTTCGAAGTCGTCATAAAACTGTAAGTCCCTTCCATTAGTGAGAGAACAATGCACGCTCAACACGAGTGGTTGCTGAGAAGCTAGACCCTGGCCCTCGGGCCGGGCTGCAGCGCCATCCAAATTGTTATTATAGTAATTCGACTTGGCTTCGTATCGCCAAACCGCAAATAATTAAGCTCAAATCTCCAGACTCGAAAGACCAACATCATGCTGTTCCAGTCTTGCTATATTGAGCCGGAAGCTGGATCGTAAGCAAAATAGCAGGGCTGCTTCTTTGTGCCTTCGCAATACAAATTCTTCGTCTGTTATATGCAAGGAAGGTGGATAATGGGCGCGAAGATGCAAAAAGATGTGAATTTATTCCAGTAGGCAAGAAACCGTGGCTTCAACACATCGAGCGCCTGCAAGGAAGGCAGACCCTCCAAAGGTCTTTAGCCTGATAACTTAGTAAGTACGTTAGTAATTTAACATCATTACTGGCATTTCGTTTCCAAGTGGTCTGGTTAGAAAGTCTGCCTTCTCATAGAGTCGTTGGCATGATAAGTGGCATTTAGTTTCTATAGTGTGCATGTTTAGAGCTTCTAGCAGAAAAGGTACTAGAAAGGATTTGTTTCAGGATTTATTCACTAGAAAAGGCTTTATTTACCTATAGTCTAAGTCATTGGAGTATCTGGAAGGTGTTTCTGATGAAGTCTCTGACCGAATTGCTGTCAGAGGTTGAGCTTAGCTTGCTAGACAATTGATGATCCACTTCGGACTGTCGTGCCACCCATATTATTGTTTCAGAGTATCGAAACTAAAGATTCTTCGGGCGGAAACCTACAGTGTGTGATCTGGACTTCTCAAAATTCTAGACTATTGGTTAGATGACTGTACAGTCCCACAGACAGTCCCTAGTCGTATTTTGGGAAATATGACGTCTAAAACGAATCTTGTGGTAAACGAGGACATAATCAAGTCACAACAACGGCTTGTCAAAAATGTCACAATACAGGCGATGTCACAATATACATAGTCTTCGCTTGTGCATGCTTCCCGTGTCACAAAAAGTAAGCGCTTTTAAGTGGTATATGCTCCACCACTCAAGCACCACTTCAACCAATTTGGTGTGCGAAACTAGGAACAGGTAGTGCAGGCTGGAGGAACTTTTCACAGGTTCATCCCTTGGTCTAGCGAAATTGTAAAACCTGAAGAATATATATGTTTTCTAAAAACTCATCGATTCAATTCCATTCAAAAGATTATTCACAGCATCACTTGTAATTTGGAATTTTCGTGAAAAGAAAAACACCCTCAGCTGGTCATTTAATGCTCGGTATTAAAGTGAATGTTTTTCCATTTAGGGGCCAATAAACTCGCCACAAATGGCTGCAGGGGAATTCAAAGCCATAGGCCACAATTACCAATTTTCCATTAATCTTTACGACCATGCCAATTCACACATGGAATACTAATATTTAACTGCCTCGCTCTGGAAAAAAGGCTAAACAGCAACCATCTAAATTTTCTTCGGGAATTCGAGAATAATCCTATTCGATTATCGGTTATTTGTTATGACTGAATTGTCTGTACTACTTGAAGATTTTCAAATCAAAAATATTAATAACTTCGTACTCGTGGGACCTGATTGCCGCCACCGCCACCCACCTCAAAGGTCAGAGAATTTGGATGAACTCAAATCGAAATGAGACGAACAGGCGATGGGCAAGAGTTCAACAGTCAAATGTATGTGCTAAGAGAAGAGGTAAGTGAAAAAACTCACACACACTTGGAAACTCACTCGAATCTGCTTGAAGGGAATACAACATGATCAATACATTATATAACCACACATCCTATCTGTGATACTTGAGCCCTATTCGTCTGAACTCAACGTCACTCAACGTGCTGATTATTCCTTGACATATGCCAATCTGAGATTAAGCTAAGGGGGGCCGCCGAATTACTGACTCAGAGGAATGCAAAAAAATAAATCAATAAATAGATTGCAAATTCAACGACGATATAATTTGTCAAACAAGAAAATAAAGAACAACAAGTTTTGTTTTGCACCTTGTAGGCCTGATACAGACAGAGACACACGTTTCAACAGATTCACTGAAATATACACGAGCACTGTGTCCGAATTCGTTTTAGTACCAGTAAACAGAGATCGAATAAAAGTTATGACGCCAGTAAATCAACTTTGTTGCACGTCCTGCAATTAAATAACCCAAATGGCTCTCTGTAACCTCAAGGCAATCAAATTGATCTTAAATTCATTAAAAAAACACCCAAATTAGCCTCAACTTTGATGTTCGAGGCTGGCCTGCCTGCCGTGAACGTCATATAATGAACATCTCTGCATCATCAGTGCAAACACCTTTAATCCAATAACTGAACACTTGGCCATCTTGAGAAGAAACGAATCATGAAAAATGGTAGCAAAGACTGACTGCCGAGACTTGGCTGCAGTGACTTTTGAGGGGAATTGTTAAAATTCTTTTCACTTTCCCGGCCATTCTGAGCAAACAAAGCAATGAAGAAATACCGATACATGTGTGTACAGTCTCTATGTACCCGCCAGGCAAGGTAAGCCAACACAAAAACCCAACAACAAAATGCCAAAACATATAATCAAAGAGATGCGAGTCAGACTGAGAGCGTACCTGTGACTGCCTGCAGCCACTGAAAATGAACCGAGATGAACACGACGTTAGCCAGGAGGTTAATGCGCTTCTTATTCAGTCATTAAAAAGTTTTGTTTTGATTTCATCCGAACGTCATACGGCTTGTTGCCCCAGTCCAGTCGTTGTGATTTTTCTTGATGCTGACGCTGTTCTTCTGCTTGCGAAGTGGATGGAAAAGAGAGAATCCTTTCGAGGAAAAAGAACAGAAGAGACAAAAAAGTAAATAAAAGGGTTAAGCACGTACAAAACTCTTTGCGTTTCCTGTTGTTTGTGTGCATTTTCTCAGTTGCCAAGTGGTTCGGGTTAAGTGGAGTCTATCCTTGAAATCGGTAAGTGAAGTTTAACATATTCAGTGAAAATTGATGAAGATCTAAACACAAAAACAATCAAATGGAATCGATCTGACCCGTCTCATCTGAACACAATTTAATATGAGTTACTCACGTACACATACGATACGTACGTGCAACATAAGTGCATTTATTTAGACGCTTTTGATATTTCAAAGCAAGTATGCCGTTCGCCGGTGTTTGGTCATTTTGTTGAGCTCAAATAAAATAAAAAAAAAAACCCAACACAGATGTGTGTGGATCAAGCTGGATAAGGCTTAGAGAGGACGTGCTTTTTTTCTAAACGAAACGCATTTGATTATATGGAGTAAACTTGAAAAATATAAACCCCACTGTCTTATTTGTGAAGTACACGTACAATGTTCCACATTTTAATGACTGCGACAGTGGCTTCCTGGCTTCGTAATTAGTTTGGTGGCGTTTAATAGAATAATTGCGTATGTCGACTTCTGACATGGTTGCTTTATTAAAAATTAGAAATTGTTTAAATTCGATGTTTTTTAGTTTGTGAATTATTCAATACCGCTGATTGTGTAGTCGAAAGCGAAGCCTCCCTCGCGAAATCCTTATAAATTTTCGCTCACCCTTTTGAACATCTACGAGGAACAGTGAAACTTCTCTTGGACACCCCTCTATAAGGGACACCTCTCTATGTGGACAATTCGTAATGGTCCCGACAAGAAAATATACATATTTGTCAACCTCTTCGGAACGGACACCCCTACATAATGGACACACATGATGGTCTCGCAGCTGTCCGCTTTAGGGAAGGTTCATCAGTATCAGAAATAACTTAATGAATGCTGATTTCGTGATTGCTCGTTTATCCAGGTAGTTTCATCCAATTACTGATGACTCCACATATGCCCACGTAACGAATAAGTATTATGCAGAGTCATTCTGAGATAAGCCAAATATTGGCTTGGCAGTGAATCTTTTTTTTTTTTAGAAAGACCCGACTATTTAATCGGTCTCCAACGTATTGTGTAATAATTGTGTAACACAGATAGCATTTAGGAAAGAAAACTGGTTACAGAAGAAAACACTTGTTATTGTTTCTTTCTTTCGATAGTTGGTGCATTATTTGTCAGACTAACAAAGATTCAAGTTACTAGTAGTAGCTTACTATGGAGCTACTGGTTCCATCTTAAATAAGCACATTTTGGTCGTCCATCCCTTTTAAAAAAAAACTAGAAAAAAAAAGAATCGAATTCCGTTAGTGTCCCTTAATCGAAATCAACTAAAACTTGTAGATCAAAGGTTCTCTAAAACCGACTCTGATGATAAAAAAAAAATAAGTTTTGTATCATAGCCAAGTTGTCCGTAAGAAGCCGTACATTTCAGACAAAAGAGTATGGATTCACTACCAACGTGTTTAACAGTTGGAATTAAATTATCCTTTTCAGACACTCAATATTTGGTCTCATCATTATTTCTTATTCGAAAACTTAGGGGCTTGGAAATATATTCACTTGCAAAAACCTTGTGCTTCTGTTTGCTGACGATTGTAACGGATTGAAAACCAAATATGTAGCTGATTAGTCTCTCTCTAATTGACATACTTAAAAATAAACCGAAATATGTAATGCCTAGAAAGAACAGAACCGTAACGTGTCTTTACTTACACTTACAGTAAGTTTTTTTACAAACTCTCGTGTGGATCATAACTACAGAATCCAATAGTGGTCTTCTTGTTCTGCAACCGCTTGAGTTCTGGACTGGACTGTCAATTTCTGAAAGACCCTTAAGTTCTTTCGAAAAAACGAATAACTATGATTTAATTTTTACTTGAAATTGAAAATTGAAGTCTCAAATTCATTTAATTTCATATAATATTTCATAAAATATAATTCATGCGTGGTACCACTTATGAACTTGGGACCTAGAAGCGTAGACGTCCAAAGCTCTAATATTAGTGTCCTGTCGCCGTTTTTTAAATGTGTCTCAAAATCGATTGCCAATAAACTGTGCAAACCTGGTTATAGTCCACAGTAGATTTATTTAAGCAACATTTTCCAGTGGGTTGTGCAGAATTTGTGAGATTTTGTGGTTTCACAGTAACCACATCATTTGATGATTTAAAAAATGGTTGGTCTAGAATTTCATACCGAGTTTTGTCTGAGGTCGTGCAGAAACAAAGGAGATGGCCTAGAGCTTCTCCGATCACAGTTCAATTGCAGTTTCTGTGTTTTTCCATTATCCTTTGTTTTATTTCCGTGGTGGTGTCGAGACTGTGGCGGTTTGATTGTCATAGCCCATTAACACCTCAAAGTTGTGACGGTGCGGTCGACATGTTGGTCCTCTTTACAGAACACTTCCACAGAACAACAGCGTATTAACTTAAGGTCGGCTTTTCCTTCATTAACTACAATACCAAGCTTGCAACACGTTTTTGTCTCGATGTTCACAAATACCACTCTGATAGTCCTCAGTGCTCCAATAATGTCAATGTAGTGTTGTAGTGTATTCGAGTGACTGTACAAATTGGTAAAAGGTCTTGCCATCAATGTTGACGCTTGAGTTGTCCCCCTTTGGAATCACTTTGTTCGCATCAAACGATTCATATTTTTTATTCCAAAAGAGCTTTTAGGCGCCTCTGATCCTGTTGTGAAGCTAGATCCCCGAGGGCCTTAACGTTCCACTTCTTATAAATTATAAGTCCTTTATAGCAATGATTATACAACACACATACAAGGACTTTTAGAGAGCGCCATTGAGCTTTGTAATCGTTTGTGGATTTTTGTTACTTCTTGGGGAAATTGTTTCCTTAACTTCTGTCAAGTGGTGTTTTCCTTGTGGGTATTTTTGATCACAATTTCATTTTAAAAGGATAGCTTCGCTGAATTTCTTGTATACAACAATTTTCCACTCGCTTTGTAATGACACACAAAAGGAACAGATGTCTAAAAAGGAGTTCCATTTTGTGACACCTTCCCGTTATCACAGGAATGTTCATTGTTTTCGCGTAGGTTGTCAGCCTGTAAAAAGAATAAGCCGTCAATCTGTCAAATGTTTCCTTGAGTGACGCACTTTCAGTCAGACAGTTCACTGTTTGAGGACGCACAAAGTGTACTGATAAGTCTTTCTTACCTTAATGTGCACCGTTTATGTTGACGTCTCCAATGTCACTGACAACGTCACGTCAAGTTAATGAGTTGTGAATCTTCTAAGCGCTTTGAATCCCTGAAGTCCTCTTTAACATCGCATTCATCTATTGTATGCTAACCTCTAATTTGCATAATGCTCCACATTCCTCCAGAGAACCAAGAGATCCGCAGCGGCTTTATATTCCCACAAGGTCCAGTTAATTAATTTAACGCTGCTTCACTGAAATGCTTCACTTTAACTTGTCCTACTTGAAGTACAGCCGTCAATTGTTCTACATTCTGTAAAAAAAAGAAACAACACACAAAACAGTAAGACATCGCAGACATTGGAATCCTCGACGTGAAACAAATGAAAATGAAGGAGTCTCTTTCTTCTGCGAATAAACAAAAGTAAACAACGTCACTATTTTCCTTACAATTCTGTTATTGTTCGAAATGCGTTCTTCTACATGTTCACCATCGCCAAGGCCATCTACACATCTCCTTGGCACAAACTCCCCCACACGAATATAAAAATAACAACCTGAATCCGCTGTCTTACAGTGGTGCATACACATTCCTATATTCCTATGGTAATTAAAACATCCTGAAATAACAATCACAACTGCCCCCGCATGTAACTCAACGGGCTGTCAGGATGAGTCAAACTGTCTTGACACCATCAAACGTGGCGAATTATTTCACTCTGCAAGCCAGCAGTGTGAGATGAATAAGTTATTAATGCGATCACGATCTGACATCTATTAATTTTGACGTTTATCTTAAGAGCCCGTTAGAGTCAGTGACAGTGACAGTGGCAGTGGCAGTGACAGAAGTAACGGCGCATCGAGTGATTTGTGTCAGAGAGAACCTAATGCGAATATAAAATCAATAAAAGTAAGCCCTTTTGAAATGCCATCAGAATGTCGGCCAAACGATGTCGTCCCGAGTTAGATGATGATTATTAGCAGGAATTCGCTTAGGAGCTACTCATCGAATGGGGGCGAACAAATAACACTGAAAAATACTTTTGTATCGTGACATTACTACACAGTATTTATCACAGCTGTAATCGTAGTGAGGAATCAACTATGCTAATGCTACTGCTGGTGACCATTGGCATTAAGACTTTCCTAATGGCTGTGTGCATAGCTTGTGGCAGGACTGGAATTACACGTTCATATGCATGCGTATGTTAAGTTCTGTGTTCCATGCACAGGAAGAAGGCGGAATGGATTACTATTTTGAACTCTGCAATTTATATGAGAATTTTGTGAGAATTTCGAGTGGAATTTATGATTTCTGAAGACATGTTAAATTGTTTTCAATTAAAGTGCCTTAATCGATTATTGGCATCAAACCGTACTCGTTCGCCAGTGTTTCGAATGCGAACCAATGGGTGATGAAGTTTGATTGCCAGACTCTGGGCTGGAGGAGTTCTACAATAATCAGAATTTTACACAAGGATCTGCATGCGTGAACAGGGTTAATTTCTGCAACAGCTTACGCACAAATTCGAGCTTAAACTGATAGATGACAAGGATACGCAATAAAGAGACGTCGAAATCGATACCAAGATCTTAAATCCCAAGAAGAATGGTCGGGAATTGCTCGCAAACAGCTTTGCATTACACGGAGACGATTATGTCACTTATGATGCCCAATTGTACCAGCAAATTGCACTCGCAGCAGAGTATGTTACGCAGATCTATTATGGCAGGCATAACCAGAGCCAGAGAAAGACAGAAATCCAATTAAAGGCTAGACTGTTCAGACATGGATGCAACAAAGAGGGAAGTCTGTGAACAAATGATGGAGATCAAAGCTCTAGCTCTATTAATGGGGGGTCTGAACTTGTTTGAAGCTGCCTTCCATTCCATTGACCTTTTTCTTTGCCGCTCATTGTGGACTAGTCTATTTAGCCGAGCGATCTTTACTTTCCAAACTTTATCAACATTGGTGCTTATATTCAGAGTCACCAGATAAGAACGATAGGGAAGGAAATTTCAATTTAATAACAGCGGGATATATAAAATTGATTGGGGCTGTATTTCGCAGCAGTATCACATTATTCGAAGGCCGCTTCTACTAGATGACAGTGCTTTAAACGGGCGCCATTTTTGCTGAATCTGTCCAATATCTGTGTTATGCCGGCAATGGCGTCTGGAATGTTGGCCTCTGGCTTGTGGTTGCATTGTTAGCTTAGACAGAGAACCAGCTGATAAACACCAGCTGTGAGATGACCCCGTCGCAAAATTGTTCCTCTTCAACTTCGAACGCTGCTTCGATGATATGACATGTAGCGCCGTAGCTTTCTAAGTTCTCCTGTTTGTAGAATCGAAAAACATTTACATACCATTTGTATGTCACTTGGTGAATTTATTTCCACTGTGGGATCACTGTACGCCGTCTTGTTCAACAAGACACAGCTCCGGTATGTCGTTATTGTCGTGCTCTGGACAAAGGAAGTCGGTAACGGCGTCTCCCTTCTCATAAGGTAAATGGGGAGTCTAAACTTTGCACCCGCTTTCAATTGGACTTTCTACCACGCCAGAATTTGCCTAGCCCAAACAGTCAATCTTTGTGGATGCTTTTCCAGATACTTGGTCGAACATTTGTGTGTTCTGTGTTCCTGCTAATAACGGGAATTTAGCTTGTTGATATATCCGCTAAACCAAAAAAGCTGTCTCGTCGGAGTCTGAAGATGAGTTTGTAGTCAAAATCAAGTGTGAAGCGTTGCATGATAAAATGACAAACCTGACTGAATATTTTGACAGCTGGATGTCTTTGCTATGTGGTCATTCTCTAATGTCATATATTTTGGACGGCATTTTGGACCCCAATAAATATCGTTACTAGGTTTTTGCTCTTGTATGCGGAGAGCAATTGTGTACTCAATAAAACTTGTCTATAGCGGACAGCCGAGGGGTCATGCTGTTATGCAGGAGTGTCCGTTCTGAAGAGGTTGACACGTATGTATATCTTCATGCCGGGAGCATGATGAATTGTGCATAAGGAAAGGTGTTCTTTATAGAGGGCTGTCCGTGAGGAGAAGTTTCACTATAATTGAAACTTAAAACATTTTTATCATCAACGACACGGGTTGGCTCTCACGAGTTGGACTCATTGTGTACTGTCTCTTATTTTGTCTGCGAGCAAACGCTACGTAGTTAAATACCACGTTTTCAGCGGAGCCTCTAAATCCTGAAGTACACTATTAACGTAAGTCTCAATTTGCAATGAAAGTAACCACATTTTTGTAAAGAGTTGTCAGACCAAAAGAACGTTACTTTTGCAGCTCTAATCTACCTCATTGTGCAGATGGGAGAATTCGCGTTGATGTCGCACACGCAAATAAACGTAGCCGAAGAATTTTATATGGACCGAGAAAGAGTCCAGCTTAAGTATCTTTAAGCTCCCTATGACAGGATAGTAAATTCTATATTTTGGTTTGGATGGTTTCATTCGATTGATTTATTTGACAAATTCACTACTTTCGACATTCTTATTGGAACTATAAAGCCTGTCTTGTCCTTGTCCATCAAAAGTGGCACTTTGAAAGTATACATTTTATTGAATAGCCGCCTTGTCGTACAAGGTGCTGTTCCTTTGGGTAGAAATCTCATGAAATGACTTTTATTATCGACAAATTAATGTCTTGCTTGAAAAACAACAGCGATGCGTTCGCCATTAACTCGTCGTCGTTAAATTTTGTTAACATTCGTTCATACATATGTGCTCCGTTTTTCAGGCACTCAGCCGGAACGACGTTGCTTGATGTTGGTTAATAAACAGAATTAAAGTGGAATTTTATTTTCACTTAGACTAACGAAGACTTAATAGTTCTTCGAATTAGCAGAAGCAATAATTGTGACCGAACTTAGCTTCTTTTGAAAGTATTTTATTGTTATTTGAAGCACCTGTCCTAACCCGGATTCGTATGGAATGGTCCAAAGGTTTCGTTTTAATTTATTACAAACACAAGTAGTTCTACTGGCGCTACAATCTGGGGTGAACAGAGACTTCAAACAAGAAGTTTACGATCTTTGGATAGTTATGTCAGATTACTTGATGACATTCATAATGTCGTTACGGTGGCATGTTCTACTGCGTTGTTCCACGAGTTTTGAGTTTTTGATTGTCAAAATTAGCCGTTCGAGGTCGGCCTGAACTTGTAGGTCCTCTCTAGTCGTGGCGAATGATTGAAGTGTGAAGAAGAGTGAGAAGCTAGTCGATAGCATTGTTAACGTGTGCTAATGTTCTGACTATTGTTTATAATATGCTTGGGCAACAAGCCAATAGAAATGTGTTCCATGAAGCAATCAATCGGATTGGTCCGGACGGCAGATGGATCCATCTACGCCCAAAAGACAAATCACATGATCCCAGGTACACTTCTCCGGTGGTAAAGCATGGTGGTGGGATACATTTTCTTATGCTGCTGTTTTTCGTTCGATCGGTATTGGCCCAATACATGCTGTTTGTTGGAACATTACGTTGGCAGATTGCAAAATGTATTTCTACGTTGAACTAGACGTTGAAACATTGTCCGGTATTGGGTCATTCCAGCAAGACAGTGACCCTAAGCATACCGCAAAGCTTTGAGAATTTGTTGAACAAGCTTCATGCTTGGACTTGAATGGCCGTCACTAAGGCCGGACTTGAATCAAATCCAAGATGTTCAGAGTATTGTCGCCGAACTTGGGTATTTTATTCGAACGATTTGTTTACACCAAAGTTCTATTTATATTTTCTTCTTAATATCGCATTCGTGTTCAACTTAAGGGTCTGAACTATTTTCATGAAATCTCAAGCATACTAATCTATTTGCACAAATTACCGTTACCTTAAGTTTTGTGTGTCAGATTGTCAGATGAGGAAAGTTAATTAAAGTGGTCGTGCACAGAATAAGAAATGATAACTTTTTTTGAAGAAATTTCATGAATTGTTGTTGACACACTATTATTATACTTTACTAGTTAGTAGCACAGCCCCTATTAGCAACTACAGCTTGCAATCTACGAGACGTAGATTCTACAAGCGATTGGCAGGCGCTCTGTGGAATGTTCTCCCAACTGATTTTTGTTTCCTCGAGCAGGGAATGAAAATTTCCAAAGTTTTTGGAAGCGAAATGTTTTCAAAGGTTGCCATGAATTCTCAATTGGACTGAGATCATAAATACACATTTGCGTAGCCGAGGCATGAACTAATTTGTTTGCTTTAAAGCGCAATGAATTGGTCTTCTTGGCTCTCGGTGGGTGGACATTTTCAGCGAGGCTTACGGCAAATTTTTCGCAGTACCATTATTTTTTTAGTGTCGTATGTATGCAGCATTAAAAACATTTTTTTCCACATTTCAGTTTTTCGAAAATTTGGCCACCACTTCTTCCGTAATCGTACAAATTTGATGTGAGCACTTCACGACGCTGCAAGCTTAATTCTTTTCCAGTGCCTATTCTCTATTGTCAATGCGTCACATTATTTCTTACAAAAACTATGCTTGCTATGAAATAAATAGTAATAAGTACGCATGTGACGATGTGTATGATATGGGCTTCACGTGAAAGGCCATAGATTCTAACAAGCTGGCACCACTTCACTTGCCATGCCACCTGGAGTCTATATTTGATTCAGTAAGACTTGTTTTCTAAATCACTCTATAATAAAGCGCTATGTGTGTCACACTTATGCCGAATGTGAACGGGAAAGAATTTGGAAGTTATTGAGTCCGTTGGCGGAGTGGGTTGGTGCGTTACTCACGCTTCTTGCAAGTTCTGTGTTCAAACCTGATGCTGATGCATTTTTTTTTAGGCAATATCGTTTTTTTACTTTTTTTTTAAACACATAAGATCTAAAAGATGTAAACTTTATTATATCGGACATTAATTTTGAACAGCATTTTGTGTAAAATTGGAGAAGTTCACTGAATTACAAAGATCATTCCGTCCAATTTTGGACCATCGCTTCTATGGTTGCTACCGGTATACTACAATTTTCACGAGTAATGTTGGCTTCAGCTGCATGTGGTCTATATGCTCGCGCAGCAATACTGAGACTAGTCTTTGAGGATGGTTAAGGCAATAAGGGAATTGGACGCTAGTAATACCGATATCTCCGTCATCTACTTCCCTTTTTGACGACTGTTTTCATATCGTTTTCTCAAACCAAAGCGACCAATCAGTGAACGGCATTCACATCAGTTCGTGAGTAGCCGTACAAAATTCATGAATTACTGTCAAAAACCCTCTCAAATTCGCCGATGGGCAAAGGGTCAATCAGCTGTGAAGTTGGCCATCTCAGTAAAACTTCATTTCTGATGCACATCATAGGCGCACGAAAAATATTTTTCAGGGAACACTGATTGTCGTATAACAGGCAGGGTTGCGTAAATGTCACATATATGGACTTCTAAACATTTGCCGTATAAAAGTGTATAATAGTGTATAATGCTACGTTTCCACCGAACGAAACCGTGAGGTTCCATCCTTCCAGGTTCCACCAAACATTTTCGGGGTCTGGAAAACTCGCGGTTTCTGACACACCTTGTTAAATCCTCCTGGAGTTCATCCGACCGTGAGAGGATGTGAACCAACGTGATAAGCCTACAACGTGATTTTCAGTTTATTTTGATGTTCATTTTTCATTTTGTCTCTTTCTATTTGCTGGTGTTCTACGCTATTATGTTCTGTCAAAAGACAGCTGTTCTGGCGGCCATTTAAAAATTGAGAGCTAGTGACATTTCTTTCGGCGGGGAGCGAGTGACTTGAAAATTGAGAGCGAAACCCCTTCAAGATCGGTGGAAAACGGCATATTGAGGTTTTAGTTAAAGTTCATCCTGACATCGCGGTTTCGGTTCAGTGGAAACGTAGCATGACAGTGTATAAAAGTGTATAAACGTGTATAAAAGTCTATAAGAGTGTGTATCTATTTTGATACTTTTTTACACTTTTATACACTCTTATACACCAGCTATATTTTTCAGATGTATTTGTAAAAAAAAGATGTACACGTAAAATAGTGTATATTATACGTCGACTATTATACGTCAACGATCCTGCACAGCTGATTAGTCTGGATGTTATGATGATTTGTGAGGATAAGTGCTGGACAGAATTGGTATGTCCACAGAAATTTAAGGAAAAAACAAAAAGAGGTTACTCGTCAACATTTTTCTACCCACTTTGCAACAATTCACCACACATTACAGGACATCCCTGTATTATACCATTAATAAATAAATTAACTTCTTTCATCTTACGTCAATTGGCAATTCAATTCGTCACTTTTTTATATACGAAATTGCACTGTGACAGCTTCTTCGACACATCTGCCCAATGTCAAAAATGGGATCCCGAGTGACATCGCAAAACAAAAAGATGGCGTTTTTGACAAGCTGCCCAGCACACCACACCATATTTTCTTTACAGCATGGTTACGCGTTGTGTCCATCGAAAAAAAAGAAACAATTCTTATTATGCCCATTTCACAATGCTGCGTCGCTGTGAATGTGCGGTTATCAAAATGCGTGCTCTGTTAAGAAAGTTCATCGCGGGCTTCTTCCATTTTATGGTGTGTTCCATTGTACTGGGTAGTTAGAAAAACGAGGCGTGTTACGTTTTGACTTTTAGGAGGAAATTGAGATCGGTTCGAGCAACGTAATTTCAAGTAAGCGAAGCATTCTCTCTCTCACCGATATTGTTCCAACATGCTGGACAATATTGGTGCTATTTGGCATGTCCCTGCGCTTACCCGACATTTTCACTGGACGGGAAAGCGTGTGGGAATAAACAATGATTCCAATGAAAAACAAAAACCCTGATGATTGTGACACATTTATCCTTCAAAGCAGATATCGTAACCAGCATGGGCAATGGGCATTAATCACCCGTTACGATTGCTGCCCCAGCTAGTCTAAAAAAGGCCGCCTCCACAATGGCATAAGATACACTTTGTAACGAACACCATATTTGTGATGTTTGGTCGATTGCGTTTCAGTCAAAATGGCCAACACCATCTGTTAAGCACAAAAAAAATTTAAACTTACAATAGGTGGCAGAAATAAAGAAAGTAAAATACGTCATTGTTGCCAGATATGCATTTTAAGGATGAAAAATGAATGAATGCTATCCAAAACTCAAATGTCAAGCGCCTCGACAGATAATAGATATAAGTGCAATCACTGTGTTATGTGCTGATAGGGTCGACTGAGGAACACCCTCGTCCAGAAATATCTACATTTTCAATGAAATTTGCAAAAGCAAAGACTACGAGAAGGTCAACAGTTTAGCAGATACTCTGCACAGAACATTCATTACGTCAGAGCGTTCCTTTCTGTCTTATCCGCTGTGACCCTTCCTCTATTCCCATGTAATTCTGGATACATCCAAGTATATGGCTATGCGGGCGTAGTTCATATACACGGCGGCATTGGCAAAGACAACTGACATGTGTATGATTGTGTGAGCTGCTTGTGCCTGGAAGTTCGTCGCCTGTGTAGGTTTCGTATTGATTTCCCATTCGAAGTAACTTCAAGGTCCTTGCCGCCAAATTTATCGCCAAAGTTGAAAGTTCAAATTTATCTAGGAACTGATTCCACGTGAGACGCCGGTCTAAAATAAGGACTCAACGAAAGAATGAGTGGGCATCCCGCTCCTTGCCAGTCACTAGCATAGCAGTGAAAGGATGTGTTTTTGTAAGTGCCGTGTGCTCTGTGCGAAGATATACATATTTTAGTACGGAGTTCCAAATGTTGACAAAATGCCGCTTGAGCTGAGCATGTACGTAGCGTCGCCAGAGGAAGGCTGGAAAAGGTCAAGTGCCAATAAAATTTGAAATTATTTTCATTAGCGTACGCCATGGCCAAGTCACGCCGAATGTAAATATTGTTCTTGTTCATTGTTCATCTTTGCTCTTACTCTTAGCCTGCATCCACATGGCCGCACACGATGTGACACCCTCTGAAATGTGTTTGCTGTGGATCGATAGTCTTTAATTAAACGTCGTTTGCCAGAGCCCTCGGTTCGAGCGAATCGGGGGGTGGTCAAAATTAACCTTTGCTGTCACTTTGGGTTTGTGTAATGCTCCAGTGGTGAGTTATTCCTTTTGATTGATGCAGAACCTTGTGCAGGACCGAAGGCAGACATCGGCCAGTTCCTTTGCAGAGACTGAAATCTATTTGAGTGGATTTCCAGTTTGCTTTTGTACGACGTGCTTGAATATTCAATGAGGAAATTCCAAGGTCATTCAGACTATGGAATAGTCACTCTGTTACCTGCAAAAGAATATCATTTTTATTTGGTAACTTATTTATGAGGCGCAGCACCTGGCGGAGGGTTGGGGAGAACCAAACTTAATGGGTTTTTGGAGGTTCTCTTGACACGAAATTGCAATACAGTTTTTTTGCTTGGTTTCCATTTTGCTTGTGAATGACAAGATGTCGGAAACTACAACGGGGGAGAGACCTTTGTGCCACGCAAGGCTAAGGTACCGATCGGCGATGGTAATGGGAGCGCTTTGCGAATCATTCTGTTATAAATAAAATTGTGTAACGTGCAAGGAAAATAGTTAAACATTCCATTGCATAAACTATTGCGAGCGTTTTTGTAATTGGAAATATTTTAAACTACGGCTTGGCAGTCGTAGGTCGCTAACTGGTGACGGTTCTTTGTATGAGTCGATTCTGTGGCGTTGTGCGTCCCGAATAAGTTTTCACGGCCCCACCTTTTTCGAGTCACTAACCGTGCTCAAAGAGTAATGAGTGTTTGTCTAGAAAAAGCCTCTCAAATTGGCCGTTCGGCGTCGGCATAAAAACAGTAGGTCCCTTCCACTCGCGAGAGAACAATAGCACGCACAACAGGAGTGGATGCTGAGAAGCTAGGTCCTGGCCTTCTACCGGCTCTAGGGTCTCGGCTCTAGTACTCAATTGCCTGTTGATCAGAATGAAACATCGGTCGGCAAGAATAATTCTGCTTTTGGTTTTGGTACTGATGTTGTCAGTACTGTTAGCTGGTGAGCCAAGGTAGACAAAGTCCTTAAATACAATTTTCTAGCTGCCCATTGTTACTCACTGTCCAAGAGGTCGATGTGGTCTCATTCAGACGCATTTTGGCAACCTCCGCCTCAACGCAAGCAAACGCCTCACTGACATCTTGCTGAGTTTCTCCAGTCACGTCAATGCCTTCAGCGTGTGCTAACGGTCATCTGGAAAATCGTGATTCTAGTGGCGTCTGAGTTTGACAGACTCTTCTCAAAAATGATGTTAAAGATGTCAATTTGCCTTGTTTAAATACTTTTTTAACATTAAAGGCCTCGGGGAATTCGTTGAATACCCTGATGGAGACCCCACAGTCATCCTGCAGAAACTGACGAGTTTGATGAGTATCTCAAAACTATACATGGCGGTGTGTGTGGAGTGGCGGAGTGGAATGGACCTACAGTTTTTATGCCGACTAGGAAAACTCGCTGAGGCTGTGACGCCCCCGTTGACTCTGAGACTACAGAGCTCATACACCGCCAACTCAATTCCAAGGTCCCGACATGGTCTTGGAAAGTCATTTAGACCTGAGCTCCGAATATGCCTCTTTCTCTAAAAAACCTTCTCAAACTTGGCCGTTAGGAGTCGGCATAAAACTCCACTACCCCTCCACTTGTGAATGAACAAAGGGCCAATTGACCGGTCCCGAACGTGATATAAAATGTTCACCGAACTCGCCTCTCAATAAGTCCATTGATGCGCGTGCTGTGTGGTATGTGGCACCGTCTTGTTGAAACACATGTCATGCAAGTCAAGCTCTTGATTTTTGGACAAAAAAAATTGGATATCATCTCACGGTAGCGCTCACCGTTCACAGTTGCGTTACGATTCGCATCATCTTTGAAGAAGTACGGTCCAATGATGCCTCCAGCCCATAAACTGCACCAAACTGTGACTTTTTCTGGATGCATTGGTAGCTCTTGCAATGCTTCTGGCTGATATTCACTCCAAAATCGACAATTCTGCTTATTTACGTACCCATTGAGCCAAAAATGAGGGTCAATTAAACTGAAAATGGAAGAAGCGCGCGATGTTTCGTTCGTTTGTAAGACGATTAATGGTCAAATTATAGACCAAACTGAAGATGTTTGACAGTGAAACAAAACACGAAACGTGCGTCAGCTGCTTAAACCAGTGTTGCCAAAAACATAATAGCTAAAAAATCACCCTTTAAAAGCAGACCGATTTGGGGATAGAATGAAATCAAGGTGTGAAAAGGGAGCCTCATCAATGAAGGAAGTTTTGGGTAGAAATTGATCATCCAGTTGAAGTTCAAGCACGCAATCGACATTAACCACCCGTCAACAAATGCCTTGATTCATATCGCAACGTTCGAAGAGTCCTCTAAAGGAAAGTTCCAGCAGATGACTGAAGGGGGAATCATGGAGAACGCACTCGGAAAGTAAGCACAGTTCCAATACCTCAGAGAGCTATTCGTCACGTTCAAATTTTTGTAAGTGTCCACCGAAAGCTAGCGAAGAAGTCGGTATTTTTCCATTTTTTCTATTACCTGAGTTGCCTTAGGTCTAAGAACGTCCATTGTTGTTGGACCTTGACTTTGTACATTTGTAAGTGATAAACAAACCTCAGACGGAACTTTCCCCGCACGATAAAATGAGTGTATTCAACGCAAAAATCCTTCGCAATATTTAAAGCAACACAATCGTCAGCTAAGCATTTAATTTAAAATAAAAATAATAGACTTTCGTTAAATCTGGTATTCTGTGGAATTAAAAACGAAACAATAACATCTACAGTACCTTTCACATTCATTGTGACAGAAATAGACTGAGTGCCCAAGCAAAATGAAACGAAAATCTGGGTACAGCTTATCCTAATGAGGATATGTGCTTGATTATTTTCCCACCGAAGTGTCAACTCTGTCCTCCGATTCGGTGGCAGTACTCGAACATTTCGTTCGTTGAATTTCACATTAATTTTAATGAAAAATGAAAAGGACTGGTCGACTGAAGGACGGATCATTCCTAATTTGGTGTGATGTGGAATTAAAGAAAAAGTGTTTTGGATCTGGTCCAGGGGAATCTGTGCTGTGTTTTGATGAATGGAATGCGGCCCATTTATGATTAATTTCGATGACAGATCTCAAGGACTTGGCATTCATCCTCACGTGCTGTAGCATGAATGAAAGTGTGTAGCGGGGAGGTTCAGGTTGGATGGTTCTCAATCCAGATAATGCGGGGTGTCAGGCAAGGCCTTTAATCTGATAACCACCTACATCCACAGCCTTGAATTGTTTAGACTCTTGTGTTATTTCTGCTATTTGGAAACCCTTCAATGAACCATCCGCCGATTAGGCTGACCTGAGGAAGTCTGCTGGTCTCAAAGTTAATTTCAAGTGGCTACTTGATTTCTTCTTTCCGAATGAATAAATGAATTATGTTCTTTAACTCATAGATTTTTAATGAACGGCACCAGGCATGGAGAGAAGCAGAGATGATTGGTAAAGCCTTCTCCTCAGC
Source organism: Eristalis tenax (assembly GCA_905231855.2). Classification (NCBI taxonomy): domain Eukaryota; kingdom Metazoa; phylum Arthropoda; class Insecta; order Diptera; family Syrphidae; genus Eristalis; species Eristalis tenax. The sequence goes on along the minus strand of HG993124.1, from coordinate 38,245,683 downwards.
CTCCGTGTCGATAACAGCTTCTGCATGGAAGAAAACTAGGCCTCCGCCAGGTCATATCATGGGGCTTAGTCGTTAATTAGAGTTCCTTAAAGCTTATGTCTTTCTGCTGGTGTGTTCGGTGGGACATCATCTTATAAGCTGCATATCCTGCAAGTGCAAGTGCTTGCACGTGTTCATTTCTGGATAATAGAGGTACAGTCGTGCCATGCCTGATAAGCAGTTCACTTACCTGGACCACCTCTATGGCCGCACAGGTGTGTGGTGACACCAAGTGTTATAAAGTCAGGTAGTTGCAGTCCAGTCTGGTGTGGTCATGTGTACTGCTGCGCTGGTTTAATCTGGAGTGAATTACCCGCTGGTAGATAACCTGGAAACTGGTGATTACAACAATGCGGTACAGACTGCTGATGGATATTTCGCTCAGATCTTTGTGAGAGTTGAAACAGTAGGGGTATTGTCGATGTTACCACATTTTGACACATTCTATTCGGTGTTAAGGCATTTTCCAACATGCTGCAGAACCTGTTGCAGTTCGTCAATGATTCATCTGCCACCGGCCCAATTGGTGTATCACGCTGTAACTCCCCAAGAGTAAATTTGGCTGTTAATGTATCAATTGCGTCTCAATTGCTGCTATTTAGCCTTAATTTATTGAAAAAAATCCAGACTAGGGAAAATGCAATTTTTCAGTGATGTTTACAACGTCACTGCAATGTTACCTGTTCCCTGCTCACTCCATACGGCTGTCAACAAAAACGACCGGAACGTAGGGAGCACATTTAGTTTGTTTCATGTATAAACAACAACATTGATTGACATTGTCCATGTTTCTGCCCTGCATTAAACGGGTCAGCGGTTCGAATCCCAGTGGGAGCAAAGTCACAATGCTTTTAAAGGGTTTTCAAATCTGCTCCAGTCACCATTTGCCATTGGGATCAAATTAACGGCACTATCACTGGTTTGGTCGATCAGTGGTAGCAGTCTGACTGGGGATTGCTGCCTGGCAGTACAGTGAACACAGTATGAGTGCTCCATTATGGTCTGACAAAAAGTAAATCAACATTGATGACTAAGAATGCGATCAAGCGCTTACTCCAAAAACCCATCCACGGGGGTCCACGAGGGTTCCAGCAGAACTCGATGCAGATAAGGTAGCTTGACAAATCTTCATTTTCAAAGCGTCGAGTATTTGGGAATTGTGTCATGCAACGGCCCCCAAAAAGAAACCTAACCTGGCAACAAACCATAATCTGTTGGTAATGCGAGAGAGGTATGTTTTCAAAATGTTGACACCTTAGCGATTTTTAAACTATCCACATTGTTAAATGGCAAACAAAAAAGGTACCGTTTCGGATGACAGTTCGGCCTGACGTACAGTGGTGGACACATAATTAGCACACAATTGAACAAATTTAAGAGCAGGGAAATATTTTGTGATACCTTCATGAGCAGATGATTATTTAGGAAAATGTGCTGTCGATGGGAAAAGGTAACCCACAACGCAACCCCAAAAGCACTGACCGGAATGTGATGTGGTGTGGAGGTGGATAGCTTTGTGTTGGGATGCTGTGGGGCCAATTATAAAGATACACACCAAAATGGATAGACATGTATCGACAAATATCCCAATGTTACCAGCTTACAATGACGCGCACAGCCTCCCAAACTTAATCTGAAATAAAACTATCTTCAGGTTTTGAGACTGTTAAAATCAAATCGCCTGGAATTCTAATTCTAAAGAACGTTGTCAGGCTTTCGATGAAATATTATTCCAAGGCGATGTGCAACGGTGCTGAGAAATAAGAGTGTTTCAACAAAGTATTGACAATATTAGGTGCAACAAAAAATCCATTAATTTTTCACGAAAGTTTAGGCTGTATTTACAATAGTAAAATTTTTGTAGATTTATGTCAAAAATACACCGTTATTTGTCACGGTTTTGACGGTAATCCAGTCTCCCTGCTTGTAAACAGAGAGAGTCTAGTTTCTCTTGGGGCGGACTTTTCCCCAGTAAAATCGTTCGCAAGGGACATGAACAAATGGTAGTCACTTGGTGATAGGTCTGGACTAAAAGGTGGATGCATGAGGACCTCGCAACCAAGCCCTCAAAGCTTCTGGCTGGTCGCTATCGATGTGTGTAACCAGGCGTTGTCCTGATGGAATAGCTATCCACTCTGAGCGATTGCTTCCTTCAGCCAATACAGGTCCGAATTATGAGTTTTTTTTTAGGGATCGGCTCATAAGACCATAGTAGATGATTCCCTACCAACCCCAACCAACGGCAGCACCTTCCTGGTCGTCAATTCCGGATTGGTCATCTTATGCACCGACTCACCGCGATCCGACCACGGCCGTTTTCGCTTGACGTTGACGTAAATGCTGCACTTTTCGTCACCATCAGCTTAAAAAATGAGTCGATCTTGCTGTGATGCAGTAGCGATTCAGATGGAAATTCGGTCCATAAGGTTCTTCGCCGTTAACTCGGTGTAGCTTCTTTTCCTAACCAACTTTGTTCATATTGTGTGTGCTTGTGCAAAGTTTAGAACTGGCAATCGAAACAGTGCTTACTGCTAGAAACGACTGTTTCTAGCTAGTGTCCATGTTTGACGCGGGCCAAAACAACAATGAGTCAATCATTCACAAAACTGACTCTTTTTAGTACGAAATCGTATCTTTCTCGAGGCAATTAGGTTGGTCCAATGGGACTTATAAAACGCGAGAAATGGATTTCTAAAGCCATCTGTTTGACAGATGAATGCATAATGCAACTAATATAATGCGCTATTTATTTAAAAAAATTTAATTTAATTTTTTATTATCATGCAAATACAGTGAAAGCTTCCACAGGGGAACAGCAACGGTCGCAGAACGTTTGTCGGTCCAAGACAGTTTCGAAAAATTAAAAAAAAAAAATGATTTCATCTACAGTTCATAAAATACGCAAAGAAACTACCGCGTTTTCACGGAAAAAAACGAGAGTTTTCATCAAATTTTTCCAAATCTAATAGGTTCCGCCATACATTATCGGCTTTCGAAACCACTCGATTCCATTGACATTTATTTGACACCCCCTCGAGTTTATCCGTCCGTGAGAGGTTGTCAATGCGAACAAGCCTACAGCGTGAAGTTTATTTTTGGGCATTTTATCTCTTTCTATTTTCTGGTGTTCTCAGACTATTATTTCCTGTCACAATCATTTACGAAGTGAGAGCTAATGACTTTTGAAATCACTTCAACTTGGTGGAAATGGCCTGTTAAAGTTTCAGTGTGAGTTCTTCCAAATCACGCGTTTTTGGTTCTGTGGGAATGTAGTATTAAATGAACATGAAGACAGAAATACAAAAAAAAAAAAATGCTGGAGAAAGAAAATCCGTTATCCAGTTGAGTAGAGACCAGAAATGAAGTGTGATATAAATGCCCAACTTCACAGTTGACTGACCCCATCGTCCATCGACGAATTTCAGAGACTTTTTGACAGTTATTCATAAATTTTCGATAGTTATTCACGAAATGACGTAAATGCCATTCTTTGGTTGGCTGAATGAATCAAAAATGGTTGTCAAAAATGTTAAGGGGCAAGAGAGATAGAAGTTGGTCATCTCTATCATACTTCATTTCTGGTAGAGGCAATGATTTGATGGCACCTGTACCACAGGGCACACACACACTGTGCTGTTGCTGTTTGTTGTTTTCCCGTTCGCATACCATGGAAATAAAAGTTACTGGAAAGTAGAGAAGAGAATTAGATTAACCAAATTGCTGACGATGTCCCTGTCCGCGTCCGGGTTAGGGAGTTTCCGCTGAAGGGAATACAAAATGTTTGGAACTTCAACATAATTTGTTGAATGTTATTTCATGCTAAAAAACTGTATTGTTGTTGATAAAAGTGAGAGTAAACTGTTTAGTTGTCCACCACTGTAGGGTGATGGCACTAGGTGTCAACCCCTAACCCCCAATATTCAGCTTTTGAATAAAGAATTTAGATTATCTGATTAGTTGAAATTTGCAGATTAAAAACTTTAGGCGTTACGTAGTCAAGTTTCTACTTAATAGAAATTATTTATAATAAAAGTGAAAAAATGTGATTCTGGAGTAGTCAGTCGCATCAGAACTAGTTGTCAGCCACTTGATTATCCAGTAGTCAGCATTTCAATAATAGCTACAACTGGCTCCTAATTGAGGCTGACGACTGGGTACTCAAGAAGTTGACAACTGCAGCAGTCCACTTTTCAGTAGTTAACAGGGAGGGAGAGAGAGAGAGATGAGAATTATGATGAGAATTAAAAAAGCCTTACCTCCTAAGGCCGGCCTCCCTGTAAGAAATTACTTCACAATATTTTATAATTATTTTTTTAAAACGAAAAATGGACTGTATATTAGCTACAAATAATCATACAATGCAGTCACAAAACCGACACTTACGAAAACTGGAGCCAAACTTTCATGTTTAACAAGATAACCAGCAGCTGCATCGGCACTTATTAGGCAGAACTACTAAGTTTTTTTTTTAAGAAAAATAATTTTTATTTTAATTCCTATTTTCGAACATGGTTGCTCTTACACTTGCTTAACGACTGTACTATGAATAATCTTAACTTCTGCCTGCTCTGGAAGGGTGTTATAGGTGCAATGGGACGCCCGCATGCCGTACGTGATCTTGATGTTTTGGGTGTCCCAGGCGACGAGTCAGCAGTTTTTCCATGGGAGCGATGCTTGTTCATGTGATGATCCCGTGGAACGTTGATGGAGAAATATGATGAATATTTCTGCTGTTGACTTACACAATAGTTAGGCTTTTAGTAAAAAAAGTCTTAGACATTTACTATTATAGTCGACTTTGTTAACGATTTGGCTGACCGCACATGCCATGACCCTATCTATGGATTACACAGACCACGAATTGGATTACACCATACACCCAGGGAAGATGTAATCGCATTTACTACTCCTTTTTCAATAATGTACGTGTAGCTAGGGATATGCACATAAGTGATTTAAGATGTCCTTTTATTGGCTTTTGCTGTACCCTAAAAGTGTAGGTGTACATAATCAAGGGAAATCTGTCTGTCCATCTTCCATGGCATTTTAGTTTTCAAACAATGCCCGACAAGTACGGAGAGAGCCTGCCCTTTCGAATTCAAAGGTCACTCTAACGACTCATGTTACCAGCACATCGTGAACCTTGTGAAACGAATCAAAATGATACTTTCAAAATGGCAACAGATTCGTTTAGACATCTTCACAAAGACTTAACTTCTCGGTATCCATCTCTGAGTCATTCGTATGGCAATTCACTAGCTCATCCCTTTAGTTATGTCTCTCTCAATCCTCAGTCTCTTCTACTCTTCCGCAGAGAGCATAAATCTGCATAAATCTCAGTTGACCTAAATTTGTCATTCGGATTCATTATAATTGTTAACCGAACCCACACCACAGAAAATACCATCGTCAACACCAACACCAAAACCAATACAAGTACTCTCGACGAACATCATCAAAGCAGCGAAATGCTATGCTGAATGCAATATGCACACTGCAGTTACTCCTCTTACACAGCACTGCTCGGTGATTTTCGCAGGAAACAATTTCCCTTATACCCTTCTGTATATGACTGTACGTGCCCACTTGTGCCCCGTGCAGCACTCATCCCTCTAATTTAGCAATCGACAACCAACCTACCGCAAACATCCACATCCACCCAGGTCCCCACATTCCATTCCCCCACCGACGAGTGGTGCTGCTCTCGGGGCGGCAGGCAGGTCTCTTTCTCTCTGAAATCAAATTAACGTAATTGCAGTCACTTCTTTGGCAATTTGATGCAAGACAATACGTCGCGCAGCCAGCGAAACGATCTTCTTGTTATCTCTGTCAATTTTTTTCTTTAATTAGTTTCGCATCAATTACCCCGTCGGTAGTGATAATTTTGCAATTAGGTGCAGATTTATTCTATGATACAGCTCTACGGTGCAGTCTGGACCTCTGTCTACTGGATTTCGTATTCCTCCTGAGCTGGGAGGAATCATCTTAATGCAACATCCGCTGGTAGTGTACTCCCACGCCCAGTGGCAATTGGATTTGATTGGACTATTGATGTCGTGGCAGATACAAACAGACGTGAGCTCCTTCGACTGGAGGAGGATTTAATTGGCATCGACCAATGAAGATTGCAATTAGTGTTCAGAATGCACCGGCGGTAGCACCCTGACAACGGCGCGGTGGCCAGGTTGTTGTCCTTTTGGTGGGAGAGCATGTATTTCTGCTGCTGCTGCTGCATGTCAAAAAATACGTTTTCATTTTCTATCCGAAGTAAAATCTGAAAGTCATCCAACCTTTTTCTCACTGTTGAAAGTTGCTCGAGTTTAGAACGGAGCTTTTAAAAAGTTAATTTGCTTAACAAGCGGAATGTCCTTGGACAAGTTAAAGATAATCGTAGTTGCGATGGACAAGTAGCCATGGGTATCGCATTTAATTAATAACTTGATGACACCGACAGATGGATGTGAGGGCAGCACATGGGAGTACATAGCTCTCGTCCTTTATGCAAGTTAATTGGTTTGAATCGTTAGTCGAATTCAGGATATCTTTGACCTGTTACGTTGACTCGGTCATGATGTTTGTCGTTGTTAAATATCAGAGTGCATACTTCCAGGCCAGAAAGGGATGGAGGGCAGGGTGCATTTAACAGGGCGATTCGAAGTCTGTTTGTTCACCGACATATTCGGTTTTTTTAAGTCTGGGAGAACGATGAAGGAAAGGTGAATTTCATGTGTCCTTTTATGACTTAAGCTATTACTTCTTGTCAGGATTTCGAGATGTGCCACCACATTCAGTGTGTGTCGGTTGTAAACATGTTTTGCTCTCCTGCCGTGACCTTCATCGAAGGGTAGGGAAGTGGCCTAGTCGTGAGTTTACCACCACACTTGTTGGCCCAATGTGATACTCACAAATTGACTATTACTACTGATCGACCACTCCAGTGAATGTGCCGCCAATTTGGACCAGATTTGAAAAACCACAGAAAGCATTTTGGCTTTGCTCTCACTACGATTCGAACCGGGGATCCCACTAACCGAGGGCAGCACTTAACCAGCTGCGCCATCCAATCGCCCCGATTGCGGTTTTCGGTTGTCGATCGAATAGATGGTCGACAAATTTGAATGTGTAGTCGAATTAAAAACACGATCTTATTGCTTGAGTGGTTTCGAAAGAGTGAGAATGTTTATTAGGAATAATTCAAAACACAGATTTTCGAATAAATAATGAGGAAATTTTGTTTGTGCGTGATTTTGTAGTACAGTGGCGTGCAGAATTATTACTATATCTAAACAGAAATCACTTTTAGTACTGTGTAATGTCTGAAACCAGTGTTGCCGCTGAAAATTTGGTGAAGTCGCAGAAAAAAAAGTGCCCCAATCCTCCGAAAAAGTTTATCGTGCTTAGAAGTGGTGTACCCTTTTAGTAGCATTTTCTTTTATTAGTGATGACTTCATTAATTATGAAATACTTAACGACGTGTTTCGTTGACGACATATTTTTCTTATCAAATACAAGCCGAAGTCGTGGCCTCTCGACGAGACAAAATGCGACTAAAGTGGCATAGCGGCAACCCTGCCTGAAACACAATACTGCCTCGGCCTGGTTTGTAAAAATAAGAGAAATGAGTGATAAAACCTAAGCTGCAAGACGAACGCATGTCGTTAGTGGACATATTCAATATTTTTGAGAGAGAGCTGCGATCATCTGGCACTTCTGTTACAAAGTGAGAGTTTTTTGTGTCAGACACATGTGTCTGAGACATGAAAAACGCTGATGGAATAGTCGCGTTTAGACCTTTAAAGATGGCGTAAGAGCATTGCTTTTTTCAAAAATTGTAAGTTTTGTAGCTTAATTGAGAGTGCTCTTCTGGCCGGTCAACTCGGACACTCATAATCCCTGGCTCGGCTCTTCTCCCTTTATTCTGTAAACGTTTTAACGATGTTTTTCTTGGTTGTTTTGTTATAACAACAGGGTTGCATCATCAAGACAGGGTATGAAAGCAATTTGTTGTCAATACTTAGTTGGAAATATTTTCAATAACTATCAACTCTCAGGCTTACCACGGCGATCACTGCTTGGCCAAATTTCGTGCGTTGCGTCGCTTGTGTGATACGTAGTAGGGCTGGTGCCCAAGCTCGGATATCATATATCGACAAACTGTGGCCACAGAAATTTGGTAAACGTCGCTCCATACCTGAGACCACTTCCGGCAATGGTGATACCATCCTAATTTCGAATGAAATAAGTCCCGATGATGCCGGCTTGTGCCAAACCGTCGGGTTGACTCTCTGGCGATGCCCAAATCAGCTGATCCTCGCCTAATCTGGGTCTTCTTCGACATTGGCCTGTTACTGCGACTTTATTCTCTTCATTTTGCAGCATTTTCTGTCTCGTGAGAGGACAAAACTGCTGCTCTACAAGCAGCTAATACTGCCGATCTAAACGTACGGTTTTCCAATATGGCAAACCATCTCTAAGACTAGCATGAAGAAGCTTAAAATTCTCCAAAGGAAAATACTGCATGTTCGGTACATACTCATCCTCGATAGGGAGTCGTCAAAACACCACAGCAAGAAGCAGCTTTACTACCAAGCACGCATCGTCCCCCTACAACAGTATATGGCGACAATGTTCAGAAATCAGCTAGTGGTTATCAACAACCATCTTATTGAGGAAATCAGAAACGTAAGAAACACAAAAACTACGGAAAGCGCGCTAAAACTACTAAATGAGCAGTACCTTCCAACGACGTCGAAAAGCTAGCTGCATGGATTCTACCAGAGCAGCGATAGCAATCACCATCGAGGTTAAATCGGCTGCCATATCACCACCACATCCCAAAAGGGCCACTACGGACACACGGATTTGAACAACTCGATAAAAGAACTGTAACCGCAAAAACAGTTTTTCAGGCAAAAAGTTCGACATATTTGAGTTTTACGCTTCAAATGAATGACATATACTGAAATGATGTACACTGACAGTAGCTTTCCAACGCATATTCCAATAAATTTAATATATACTTCCATTTACTTTAAAAGCGAATTTCTTTTGCCATGCTATAATTTCCACTTACGCTGCATATGACGTACATATTTACTTGACGAACATAACTCATGGAATGTTCCCAGATCGTGGGCTCCTGCCTAGCCAAATATGACCCTATTCTGGTTGTGAGGTGGTCACAACTAACAAATGTCTGTGATGCGAAAATTGTGATGCATCCCTTGTGAGGTTTGACCAATTTGGTATTCTAGCAAGAAGCTTACAAGAAAACATACACCATGGTGTGGTGAATTTGTTTTTATGGCAAAAAAATTGTTTTTTCGCTCTCTTTCCAGAATGTCCTCTCCAGAAATGAATTACGATAGAGATGCCCAATTTCACAGCTGATGGACCCACAGTCCATCGACGAATTTCAGAGGCTTTTTGACAGTTTTTCATGAATTTTTGACAGTTATTCACAAATTAACGTAAATGCCGTTCTCTGATTGGCCAATTTGGCTTTAGAACACGATTTAAAAAATGGTTGTCAAACATTTTAAGGGGCAAGAGAGGTGGAAGTTGGGACTACATTTCTAGTCTTCTCAAAGCAGGAGCAAAATAAAAAATAATCGGAATTTGGAGGAATTTGAAGAAACATATTTTGTCCAATGCGATAGGAGAATTCCTTTTTCGTAATGTCCTTAGAATATTCCTACGTTGTATTGGGTCTATAACTTCGTATAATTCGTGCGGTTTGCTAAGAGATGGCGTAACTTGTATTATTCCATTGGAACATGCGTTGGAAAGCTACTGTCATTGTACGTTGTTTCAGCACATGAAGCGTAAACAATAATAATTTTTTTCACTCAAATATGTCGAACTTTGTGCCTGAAAACACACACAAGGCACACGACGCCGCATCAACCGGGATCAACCGGGGGAAACCATCAATGGACAACGCTACTGAACACAGAGCAGTACTACAGAATATGTGACCAGATGAAAAAACCACACGAATTAATTTATATACCCCATAGTCTAAAAAATATAATTTTTTATTACGTTTCGCCTTATTTTCTCCTTTTTCCCCATCTTATGTGCTCAATCGCACATCACAACTTTGACAGTTCTTGTGATGCTCACAAGCTGTGAGGTTTTGCTCAGAACATGAGAACCTCTGAATTTGTGACTCACCAGCCTTCGTGAGGCAGTTGTGGCTTATGACACATCACAGAGGTTTGCCAGAATAGGGCCATTGGCTTCCAAATGAAGTAGTGTGCGTGTTTTTTACTGGACCATGGTATTTTTGGCCGGAAAGAAAAGTATCTCTATTCGATTATCTGTGGTTGGTGGGCAATCAAAGAAGATTGCTAATAACCGTGTCATGCCACCCCAAACTGACTTAAATAATCATTGAGTACCCACACCGTACTAGTTTCCACATTTTCGGACGCAAATTCAACACTTACACCTGTGCAACATCGAGTGGCACTCATCATGTCATTCCATCGTCCCATTGGCAAAGCCAGGCATCGAGTGAAATGTTTTGACCCAAGGGGCACGGAGAAAAAAGCAACACCCCCCACCCCATTCAAGGCGTGTGTTTGTTCGCTGTCTTGTCTCTCGTGCGTTCGAGCAATTGTCATAATTTTCCTTCTGCCATTTCACCGAACAAAAGGACCATTTGAAGCATCCTAGAATCGTTGAATCCTGGTGTATTTGATTTCTATGGCATACAACGAATTTCAAGAACGAACAAAGCCTCAGACGGAGGACGAGTGTGAATGTAAAAAACAACAACAACCAAAACACAAGATGGTAAAAATAAGAGAAACATTCGAAGATGTGGCAGCTGGTCGGTGGCGGCGTGGCTGTGGGTGGTGAGTGATGAAAGACGAATGAATGTTCTTTATTCTTATTTTGTTGTTCTGTTGCGGGTGTCACCATACCGGGGCGTGCTGGCGTTCGCCCGGCGTGTAAGTGTTCGTTTGGGTCTAACCCCCAAGAAATAAAGTGCCACTTGAGCTGTTGTTGCTGCGGGACACAGAACTCTAGTGAAATATTTACCGAGGTCAGCTTCATTAAAATGTTATAAAACTTTTATTTGCTCTTCAACAATGACACCTAGAGAAAATACGAATGGAAGCCCCCCAATGGTTGGGAGGTGAAAATGCAAGTGTGCGAGATGTACTGTGCTGTGCGCCCAGCTTAAGTGAATTTTCCCTGGCTAAGCTGTTCGCAGATACATATTTGAGGACGGCGATTTGAGTTTGTTTGTTCAATCGGATTGGGCACTGGATGGATGGGCATGGACGGGGAATTATTGTTTGCGCAGCAAATCGCTTTAAAGTGCTTTGTAGACTTTTGCTTTTTCATTTGCTTGGGCGGTGTAAGCGGGATACCAGAGTGAATCAGTTTAGGCAAACACGTCAGACCCACTCACTGCCGAATGAACTCAAGTATCTGTCGAAACCGCCACCTTTTCGTCGATTTCAAGGCGGCATATGACGAGACGAGCCATACAACACCATGCCTATTTTTGGCATTCCTGCCCACTCTTCAGGATGGCATTGCAGGATTCTCGCTGCTCCACCAAGGTCGGTAAGGAGCTCATCGAGACCTTCAATGTCGAAAAGGGATTTTGACTAGGCGATATCCTTTCATGTGAAGTCTTTAACATCATTCTTGAGAAGACCGTGCGGAACTCACACGCCACCGCTGGTGGGACGATCTTCCAGAAGTCCGTGCAAGTGCCACCATTAGAAATGAAGTACTATGGAGATGGCTAACTTCACTGATGACGGACAAGGGGACAGCCCGTCGTCGAATTTGAGTGACTCTTTGACTACAATTCACGAAATAATGCGAATGCCGTTCTCTGATTGGTCAATTTGGTTTAAGAAAACGATGAAAAAAGGATGGCGACAATTTGAAGGGGTACCTCTCTTGCCCCTCTTGTGGAGAAGTTGCCTATCTCCACAATACTTGATTCCTGGTTAGCAGACGCTGAAACGACGTTGACTGGGGACACGGCACAAGGCCTGCTGGGTCTGGCTGTGAGTGAGACCACAAGAAAGTATATGTTGTCCCCAAGACATCACATACAGCATCGACGTCTTCAGGTCATTAAAATGGGCAGCTTTACCTACACCTAGTCTGCCTTGCCTCCGCAGTGAGCCATACTAACAATGCCGAGATCAAACTCCGACTAACTCTTGCCAACCGTTGTTTCGTTGGGCTCTAGGGTGGGCCAGGGATCGCGCTAGTTGGAGAGGCTTCTTGTTTGAGGTCCAGTTCTTCCCCGGACTATGGCGCCACATAAAGTAGAAAAAGATTATGGTATCCTTGGATCGACACATAAGCACATAAACACATAAGCACATAAGCTTATTTAAAGCCCCACTCTCTTTGCCTCAGCCTCTAGATTGTGGGTCATCTAGAATGTAAATAAACATCGTCAGCATAGTCAAGGGGCTTCAGGTAAGATGTAATAGTTCATCGAATGCCATAAGTTCCGTCCGGCAATACTGCGCCGAGTACATCGCCTATAACAACCAGAAACAATGCTGGTGACAGTACTTAACGAACTCCACTTTGAACCTCAAACTCGTCTGTCAACTACCTTGTTCCAGAATGCCTCTCCAGGCCAACTATATTGCTACCTACACTCAACGCATATCTCGATATATATGTGGTCCATGCAGAGAGATCCAGCGAGAAAACCTGCTCGTTGAGAGTTGAATTTAAGTGCTCTTTGACCCGTACCAGAACTAGTCGAGCATTTATTTTGTCTAATGCGGGAAGAAAGTAGGTACATCTCCAGTTTCCGCATCCCATCATGGCTCAATCAAAAAATAGATGCCCTCTAAGCCTAATGTTCATTTCACCAGAATCGTGTTTTGCAAGACCTTTATTAATCCAACTTGCAGACTCGCGTTAGATCCACCATTCATCGTCTACAGGGAGTTGAAGATTAATCGTGTTTTCTACCGCCAGTCTGTTCATTGATTTGTGCCGACGTCCATTGACAAGTACAATGCACAAGAAAAATCAATCGACCATTGAAGAGATCCAACAAGCGATCCCACATCTCAAGCAGAACCATTCAAGAATACCCATTAAACACTTCGAAGGGACACCTTTCAAATATGTTCTGATCCAAGCTGCATAGCTCCCCGACGAGGATTATTTCGATATCAATCCTGAATCCAGAAACCGAACAAAACTAATCCGAAATATTTTCATGAGCACAAATCTCGACGCGCCCACTTCAATTTGCCATTACGTTGGTCGCTCGGCGTTGAGCGCGGGGTGAACGTTGGAGCTCACCGCACCAACACGTGCATACAAAAATTTGTATTCGCAAAATGAAAAATCCTCCCCTTCCTTCTAGCTTTTTCTATACGCTGCTTAGCAGTCCTCTGTGAAAATGTCTTATGCATAACAAATGAGTTTGCCCACAATGGGAGAGCGCCCCTAATACTACCCTAATACTACTTTGATTATTGCTAAATCTCTTGTATACAATCTGGCGCCCTTTGAATGCAAAAATGCGAAGACGTTCGTCTCACCCAGGAAAGAAGAAGAAGCTCTGCCACGACCATCGCAACGCTCTCGAGCGGGCGCCTTTCTTGGGGTCGGCGGCGGTGTCGGTGGTCGTGAGAGGTGCAGAATCACAATAACCCGTCAGTGATAACAAAATCTAATGATTTTCATGTATTTCTCATTGATTCATATCATCTACTCCCACCGATGGATGGTGCTTTATAGTATGTCCCCTGACACCTCACCAGACCCACCGGCGTAATTGCTTCAGTGTGTGCGAGTGCGGCTGAGGGTGCGGGCGCCGAATGCTAGAATCTGAATGGTGTTCTCATGGGGACTACCTACGGGACTTTTTAGCACAGTCACCAGAGTTAAGTGCTTGTGCATTGAATGAATCTGAACATTCAGTCCGGAAGTTACAATAGTCGTTCACCCTTCAGAAATTGAGCTGTGAGAACGACGGCGATGATTCCGCATGGTGGTTTGGCTGGTGGCTGGTCATGGTGTGAACGGGCGATACGTACTCGCCGGCTGCTGAGTGGGCCGCCCAAGTCCGGAAGATGATGAGGTTGCTGGTGACGTATGATGAACGCATTTCAACGAGTTTTTAAACAGCACGCATGTGAATTGGGCGGATGTACCCATTCAGGCGGTCACACGATTGCAAGGATGAAGTGCATTTCGTCTTGATGGAATTTTAATTTAAATTTTTTTTTCAAACCCAAACCATGACGTGCTCTTCCGATGGGTTCCATTTGGAATGGCTTTGCTATGAGATATGCCATCAAGGTGTCTGCGGTCAGTGGTGCTCTGTCAACTCTCACGCGGTGACCGTCGACGAAAATCTGCTTCTTATTTTAAGACATGACCTAAAGCCGTCTGTTTGACGACGTTTATGAAAGTATTGGGAGAAGTCAAACGAAATCCATTTTAGGCTGTATCATCTCAATAGAAATAATCCGAATTGGGTCGGATATGCGCTGTTTTGTTGGATTATTTGTTGCCATTTTGATGGTAGTGCCGTTGTGCCTCTATCGTAAAAGCCCTCGTCCTTGAGAGTGTCTTGCTTCACAGGTTGAGGCGAACTCTTCACCAGCAACATCGTTTGCCCTGTTCAGGAACTGGTGGTTGTCACTTGGTGCTAGGTCCGGACCAGCCAAGCTGCCAGATCTTCTGATGGATCTGATGGGCTGTCCACTCTTCCTTCGGGTCCGAATTAAGAGCTTTGCCGTAGGAGATCAGCTCATACATGTTTTCGTACCAATCCCACCAAACACTAGGGCTTTTACGATACCGGCATTACCATCTAAATGGTAACAAATAATCCAACAAACCTTCCTGGCCGTCAATCTTGGATTGGCCAGTGTTTGTGCCGAATCACCACAATCCGACCACGACCGTGACATTGTCATAAGTGATCCACTTTTCGGCACCAGACCGCTTCAAAAATGCGTCGATCTAGTGGCGATGCAGCAGTGATTCGCTGATGGAAATTCGGCCCGTGAGGTTCTTTGGCATTCACTCGAGTGGTCGATAATATTCAAAAAGGTTTCCCTCCTGTGGATCCGGAGCCGATGGTACATAAGTGCGCCTCTCCTCTCTCTCTCTCTCTCGCGCATTGTATTCGTTTGAATTAGGCAAGAAAAGTACCCGCTGTCAATATCTGTGTTGTATCTGCCTCCATAATTAGCTACAAAATAAAAAGGCAGCATTCGGAGAGATGAAGAAAAATGGACTCCTTCCAGTCATGAAATGATTACGGTTTCAATGTACAACAAAATATTTTACGACGCATCATTATTTGTCCGACGATGACAGATCAAAGCAGTTAACTTGGTCAATTAATTCGACAGGCAAAATGCGGTAATCAACGACAGTAATATCCTCGGTCATTCCCACGAAGAAATGCCATTGCGTTTTGAACAATCGAAATAAGTGAAGTTAAATGGCAAACAATTCACCATAAACTTGAGTACTTATTAGCGTCCGTTTGAAGTGCCCTCCTGAACGTGGCACTAAATTTCTCACGAAAATTCACTTTCGCCTTTCGCCCTGACAGAGGGCAACGCCTACTGCCACAATTCAAAGTGGATAAGTGGACGGTACCAAAGGTAGTTCAACTTATTCACCATCTGGCCCGTCTTGGCGACTGAAATTTTACATCACGCAGACAATCTCGTAAATCATCTCTCAGTTAATGCCAGAGGTTGATTCGACCAATTTGCGATGACCTTTTCTGGTTTGGCGCTGCTGCCCATCCAACAAAGTCCTTGCTGGCCAGCCGAAAATGAAAAACAAAAAAAAGCACACAATAGGAAATTTATTTAGTTTCCGCCAATGGAATGGGAGACGTAAGGAGCTAAGTAATTGCTTTGCACGACCGTTAATCAAACATGAAAATAATCGAAAACGACATCTGCACGTTCTAATTGTTAAACGAAATGTAAATAGGCGCTGCACAAAAATTTCGCTGAAAGGGACGTTTCCGTGACTTAAATTGATGTTTACTACTTGTATTCCACGACGGGGGACCACCCACACTTGTTTTTTTTTTTGTTTTGTTTTTTGCCCTACCGTTATACACGTAAGCTTACAGTTTTGGTCGTTTTCTCTTTCATTGCAGGCCAAGACTACAACTACCGTCATTAAGGGGGAGATACAGGCAACCAGGAAACAAGGATTCATTCGTTTTCCACGTTCAACACAATTTAGGATGTAGGACCACGGAATTTGTCTTCCTTGTGTGTCCTTTTTTAGTTTTCAACAACCGGAAGTAATTAAAATTTGTCCACATATCCTTACGCGTGCACACACAAACAAACACACACACATACCCAGAAACGCAGTCACATACAGACACTTTGCAAAGCCAGCAAGCCAGTGTACGTCTTGCCAGAGGACCAGCGGCAGAGCAACAGCCCAATAACAAGCTGCCAACGTTACATGGATGCACAGCTGCTTATTAACCAGAGTAAGCGGATGTTTTCAGCAGCAGCAGCAGCAGCAGTTTGTCGCAGCTAGAGTGCCCAACGGAGAAGACACTTCTTTCGCGTTTTGTGTTGTCCCGTTTCTTAAGTCCACACACACACACACACACCAGTGAGTGCATGCAAGAACTTCCTCAGTGTGTGTAGTTCGGATTTGCGAGAATAAGAGAGAATAAATTGAACCGTTAATTTGCGGGTGTTTTGTGCGTGGTGTCCGATTCGGTGTTCGACAGCTCGTCCGAAATAACAGCGGTTTTCGTGTGTTTCGATTATTTTTTGCGGGTATTGTGCTTTGGTCAAACCCAGTGTTGGCTGGAATGCGAGAATCCATCGAAATGGCGACGAAATGTAAGCTGCTCACGAGCAGTAATGTTGCAGCGTTTTTCCTCGTGCTGCTGCTGCGATTTTATTCGGTGAATGGGTCGTTTGATCGGCTAGTGATTCAAACCACTAGCGGGCCAGTCCGTGGTCGTTCGATAATGGTTCAGGGCCGTGAAGTGCACGTGTACACGGGCATACCGTATGCCAAGCCACCCGTTGATGATTTACGTTTTCGCAAACCTGTTCCAGCTGAGCCATGGCATGGGGTTTTGGATGCCACACGGTTGTCTGCGACTTGTGTTCAGGAGCGGTAAGCCTTTATTTTACTTTAATTAATTTAACATAGTTACAGGGATAGTTGAAAATAAATTTATAGCGGTTTGTGTCAGTTTGGTGTGTTGTTGACTAATGTTGTTTAGGCAAAGCTAAGTAGCAGAGGTTGCCACTGGCGGTTCCGATTGTCTATGTCTATAGCGTTTGCTTATCCCAACAGCAGACAGCCATCTGTTAGCATTTGCAAGCCAATCTTCGCTCAGTCTTGCGAAAACTCAAACTATTCCATGGAAACTTGTTGGTTTTTGTGACTGTGTGTAGAATATGATATAGAATATAGAACAAAATAAAAAAAATGCCAATTTATGGATCCCACCCCAAAAGAACTGCGCCAGCTTGGCAACCAAGAATGAATCGAGCCAGTTTTTAGTATTCTGCTCTAATGTGAACGGTATTTCATTGAGGGCGTTCTGCATCGACCGGTAGTCGACAAATGGTAGTCAGAAGGGGCAAGGTCTGGGCTATAAGACGGGTGGGGTAAACCTTCCCATCGACTGTTTTCCAAATAGTTCTTAACCGGAATAGCAACGTGGGGCCGAGCGTTGTCATGATGGAAATTATTGCCTCGTGTCTGGTCGCATATTCTGGGCGTTTTTCGGCCACTGCTCTCTTCAAACGAATTAATTGTGTTCGGTAGCGTTGTCCGTTGATGGTTTCACCCGGTTTTAGCAGCTACTAATACAGCACATCCTTCTGATCCTTCGCGCCAAGGATATTCTTCTTTGCCGTTGATTTGGCTGGTTGGTCAAGCCAAAATACCACTTTTAAATTAAATCGTGCAAACCACTTTTGGCACTTTCGCTCAGCTAGCGCCATAAACTTCCACCAAAATACGATGACTTTCGGCAGCAGTTTTTCTCATAATGAAGTAATAAAGAAGAACTCCCCGTAAAACACTTTTTTCAGGCACAAAGTTGGACATATTTGAGGGAAAAAAAAAATATTGCTGTTCCGCTTCAAATGAATGATATATGACGATTGTCCGAAGCTTTAAAACGCATGTTCCAATGGAATAATACAAGTTACGCCTTCTCTTAGCAAACCGCACGAATTAAGTTACTCGTATATACCCAATACTATTTCCTTCATTATTTATTGCAATTTCTGAATTATTTTTAAAACTCTAATTTGTTTGTACTTACCACTATAAAAGACTTGTGTCTTAATGTACCTTTATTTATATTAATAAATTGAAATGACTACGAACAATATCGCCATTCCCTGCATGGAGTCGTTGTTGTGATTCGCATCATCGATGATCACGATCGTCCTCCGATACTTGTATTACTCACTCCGTCATCGCAGTGTCGATCACTTGCAGCTGGGCTGTGAAAGTGATACTCGTGGCACGTGGTTTGGTCACGTGGCACGAATGTCCATTTCATCATGACTCCCGAGGCGGACGTTGCATGCGATTCCATCAGGTAGGCCTGACCCAGGAAGAGGGGGTTGGACTAAGTCCAAAAACTAGCCTCGAAACGCTTGGGAATAGCTCCTGATGAGTTAGAGTCGATGGCGAAAGATCGAGCTGTCTGGAGATCTCTTGTGCGTGGTTAACCCCCGCGACCCCTTTAGTGGAGGATGTAGGTCAGAAGATGATGATGATGGGGTAGGGTAGGGAAGGGAGCTGCAAGGGAATTCACCAGCACACTTAGACCATGTGGGCCCATTGTGATACCTACAGTAAGACTGCTACCACCGATCGACCACTCCAGTGATGCTGTCGCTAATTTGATCCAAACGGTAAGTGGTGGCTGGACCAGATTTGAAAAGCAGATAAAAGCGTTTTAACTTAGCTTTCACTGGGATTCGAGCAGGAGACACGAATAACTAAGGGCAGGCACTTTACCGACTGTGTCATCCAGTTCTCATATATGTACATAATGAAAGAGATATACATATCAATGCCACAAGTAACAAAAATTAACTTAACTAAACTGAGCAAAATGTTTACTTTGGGTAAATTGTCTCATGTCTGTGTACTGACCCGGTTGCCTAATGGGACCCATACACGCCACAGACACGTCGCTGCAGAACAATACAAGCACATGTCTGCGGTCCGACGGTCTCTGTGGCGTGCGTATTCATGTTAGTGCAGCGACCGTCTAGGTGAATTTATTTGTTTTTTTTTGGAATTGGCATGGTCTGCAGCGACGTGTCTGTGTCGTGTAAAGCACAGACCAGCGTGAAAATTCGTATCGTAAACATGGATAAAAACACAGATGGACGATTTTGGATCGAGTTTTTTGTAAATTTATAATAGTTGTACCACTTCTTGGTTCAAATCCTTTTTTGCCAAAGCAACGATTACAGGACACATGGTCCGTCATTTTTCCAACACGACGCACACGATGGAACGTTACAAACGAATGCCTGTGCAGATTATCTGCACCGTGCCTGGCGAAGGGGAGCTCGCGCAGACTAACGGCTTGCAGCTACGTTGCAGTCCGTGTCTTGTATGGGCCCTATAAGTTGACATCCGTTCGTACGATTGCCTTTAAAGCCAAATCACAGAAGGTCTTATCAGTCGTTGGTACGCGTTTTATCGAGCTTTCGAGAATGTTGTTTTGAAATATTGCGCGTTTGACAGGTCAAATGCTCTGAAATACAACAAATTAATTACTTAGACAAAAAGTCGCCTCAGTCTGCAAACAATTCAAAATCAGGCGTAAATAAAATGAAAATGTTTCATAATTGTCAAAACGCCGCTGTACTTAGAACTTTGTTCTCGGCGTTGTCTGTCACACAATTCAATGGCCATGCACAGAATACTGCGGCGACCTACGTAAGTACAAAATGAGAGAGATGAGAGGATCGTAAAACGTAAGACCATCGCATGTCATTATCGAACATGTTGGGAAATTTCTGACAGATTGGTGCGATGATAAACAGCTGACTACATTTTAACGACAAAATCAATTTGAATTCGGACCAAGGAGGGAAAAAAGTACAATTGTTTGAGCAGAATATTTTATTGAGAGAGAGAGAGAGTGAACAGCTGATTATCGCAGTGCGTCAACGCGACCCTTCGTAACATTGAAGTCGAACGCAGCAACGCACTATTGTGTTTCAGGCATAAGTCACTGAGAACTGAGAATGATGAGAGGATCGTAATAAAACGTAAAACGTAACGTAGAAAAATATTTGACAGAAGGGTGCACTGTGAGAGCGATGTTGAGAGATTTTCTTCAAAATTGAGAGTTTTTCTCCCAAATTGAGAATTTTTTGTTTTATGTGAGCGTGAGGTACACAAGTAATTTTAAATGTGTTGACATGACAATATTTTTCATCTGGTATTTGAGAGAGAGTGAGGAGGAACAGCTGATTAACGCAGTACGTCATCGCACTCTCTCCGTAACATGAAGTCAGCTGGCGCAACGCACTGTTGTGTTTCTGCCATTATACTATACGCTCTGTTACGACATATCCAGGGTAACATGCATTCTACTGAAGATATCAAAGTCCGAATGCGCTTGGGGAAAGACTAAGCAAGCAGTAGATACTGAAAGCATCAAGGCTCTAAATTCTGGTTACACAAGGCAGTATATGAGCTCCAATGATTGCAGGTCGCTATGTGCACTTTCTCGATACGAAGTGAGTGCACTTAAGGAATTTCTTTTCACACACATAACCAAACCACATATCAGCATGGGTACATTTTGACCTTTACCTGCGGCCCATTTCAGAGCATCGCAGCAAAGTCACATAGGCAAAGTCATATCGTAATTACCACATCAAGGGTGTTCTGTGTATATGCATAAGTCCGAACATTTTACTTGCACAAACGGTTCGACTTTAGAAGGTGCCTTGCAGCACCAACCACGCTCCAAGTCTCCGCCCAAAAGCACCGAGCCATTTCTTGGCGTCCTCGTATTTCTTTTAATTAAGATAATCACGTTGATACTTTAGCAGCGGACAGGTTGGGTGGGTTCGGGTGGGTACACTGCGGAGCCGGGCTGAGCCTGAATATCTTCGAAGTACCCTTGGGAGTTGAATGGCAACGATGACGGTGTACCCACAGGGGAGTGCGCGCTAAATCACTTTAGTGACATGGTTTCCATTTGCAAATCACAACAGCTGCTCGGCTAGGAAAATGCAGATTCTTGCGGTGGATTCTTCAAAGGCAGGCGACAGACCCACTTTGGGTTTGTTTCTCACCTCCTTTAGTTGTCTCCGCTGCCATCGTAGAAGTGCCACTGTTGCTCGAACTACTCCACGATTGCTTGGCGCGCAATTTTGCATGCTTCTCTAACCTCACCGACGACGAGGATGTGGATGGGGATTCGCTAAGTCTCATCCCTCCCCTCCGGCATGAGCGTAGTGCAGAAGTATGATTGGTATTATGGCGTGTTGCAGCATACACTGGTTGAAATGGCACAGTGGATGCAGTGGTGGTGTGCCAGGCCAGGATATGCGGTCGCCTTAAGGATATTTTGATGTTTTTTTTTTCGCTTCTTCTCTGTTTTCATTTTATTTGTGCGCCCTCGTTGTGTGTTATTAATTCATGTCAGCGAGGGTAGCCAGCCGACTTGGATTTGTAGCTCATGAAAACAGGTGAGTGAAATGCTGCAGTAATGACGTCATACGGTTATACAGTTAAATAGGAAATACACTCAAGGATGTGCACATGCAAATAGAGGGGGAAAACATAAATTTTTATTAGGTTGGGATTTTTGTTTTTCATTTCTTCGGATCCGCTCGACGTGAAGAAGGAGTTTACCCTAGAGAGGACGACATGCAGAGTCATCTCCAGAGTTGGGAAGGATTATTCGTCGTAAGAGTGTGCATGTGAATCATTACAAGGACAGTAGACCGGAGATTATGCAATGTGTAAGCGCAAATGCAGGTTTTCGGTAGAATTGTACGGTTAATTATCCTCGACGACTCGGAGCGGAGTGGGCCTATGAAAGGATTTTTTGGACCGACGACGATGCTCGAATGATGATGAGTAATGAGAGCTGAAATGTTAGTTCTTGAGCGTTTTGAAACGCGATTTCATACTGTTGCAATTTTGCAAATAAATACGTACGTCCTTTTCCAGAGAGCTTCTTGAACGTTTTCCTCGTGCCGGTTCTGACGAGCAATACGCATTGATGAGTCGGTGCAGGTGCTCTTAAGGGTGCTCATTTGAGTATGAAACATCTGAGAATTCCTTGATACATTGAAATTCTGAGATTATGTTTCTGGGGAGAGTTTTGAAAGACCATAGACAACGATGCGTACCCCCATGCCAAAACCATTCAAAATGGAGATCTTTAGTTGACATTTAGTTGAAACTAGGCAAGGAATGATGAGCTCGAGAGTTAGAGTCGTGGTCAGAGCTGCTAATTTAGGCTACGTTATCCTGCAATTTGCTCAATGAATTGAGAGAACGTTTTGGTCACTATTTATTTTCTTAGTAGCCCTTCTTTGGCGTGCAGTTCCCAGTTCTTTACTCAATTCAATGCATTCCTCAATTGACATCCCGATTTTTTGAAGTAAAGAACTGTTGCTCACGCGTATATTGTTCGAATTAATTTTTCCTTCATTTTCTGATTCTGAATATAAATTAAAATCAATTCGGCCGCGGCGTGGTGGGTTGGCGCGTCGAGACATGCGCGCCTAAGTCGCCTAGGTTCGATTTCAATTTTCAAGGCTCCACCTCTACGGACTGTAGCGCCACCCATATTATTATCATATAAATCAAATTTACAATTTATGAAGGACATCACTTCTTTCGAGGCGGGCGTTGAATGCGATGTCATCAGGTAGGCGACCGCTTGGTGGACCAAGTCCAACAACTCGCCTTGTTATGCTTGGGCATAACTCCAGATGAGTTAGAGGCGACGGCGGAGGATCGATTTGCCTTGAGATCGTGCGTGGTTTACCCCCGCGACCCCTTTAGTGGAGCATGCGGGTCAAAAGATGATGATGATGATGTCATACATATATCATTTAGATTTTGATAACATTTTTATTTCAGTATTTTGTCTGGATTTTGCCCTTATGACTGGGGTATCGGATACTCATGAAATGTTGGCTGGTTTGAATAAAATGTGTAACACCCAAAAATTATTTGAAAAATTAGTAACTTCTTGTTCTAATGACGGTAAAGTCTGGGGTGGACCTGAACCTCAACCAACAAGCCTCTGCAGGTGGCTCAATCTTAACACACCGTCTCCTTTACACATATCTGCCCAAAATCACAACCACAATCTGAACAGCCGCCCGCGATCTCTTCTTTCGTGAGCAAGATATGCCATGTCGCCTCACTTCAACGTTGGCTGCGAGAGAGTCAACATCAAGAAGCAGGCAACGAACCACCGATCACCGAAGTAGATCTCACTAAGAATAATGCTGGAAAAAAAAAAAATGATATTCACTAACACTTTTTTTACTCTCAATAATTACCACTCCATGCAAACATAATCGTGCACATATGGGAAAACGTCAAATCTCATGTCCAACTTTTGAACCAGAAATGAGGTATTATAGAGATGCCCAACTTCACAGCTGATTGATCCCTAATCCATCGAGACTTTTCACGATAGAACGTAAATTCCGTTCTGTGATTGGTAAATTTGGCTTTAGAAAACGGTATAAAAATGTTTGTTAAAAATTCTAAGGGGCAAGAGAAGTAAAAGTTGGGCGTCTCTATAATACTTCATTTCTGTTGAACAGAGCTCATGCCATGTCGTGAAATCGAGATTTTCCGACGCGATGTAGGTTTGGACATGCATTTTTGTGTCTCCACTAGATTTTTTTCACATCATGTTCATGAACCGAGCATGGTTCATGTCCAGGGGAGACGAAGTGTTAGGCAGCTGGCTCCAATGTCGCACGCCATGTTGGCTGATGTCCTTCTCCACTTGTGGGCACCATCGGTTACGTAAATATGGAATCTAATGAAACAATTTAAGTTTCAAAAAGGTTCACTTTCCTTTTCGTCAAGAAATAATCAAGAAATTCCAAATCGTATGCAGTCTTTTGTGACTAGATGTATAACAAACTCATGCTTATTTCCAAAATTCCGTGTAAATTGTATGGATAATAGAATGCAAGTCGATGTAATATACACGGGATGAGGAGCGTTTTCCTATTCATTTCTTAAATGTTTGGGGGGTGAAGCTAAAATGATAGACTAATTTTTTGTCCCGAGAAAAGTAACCTTAGTCGTTCACTGCTTACAACCAGAGATAGTGGAGGAAGAGATATTCGTCTTTCCAGTGAAAAACCCCCTCTCCACCTTAGATTTTGACGGTTGTGCTCTTAAGTCACCCAAACTACTTTATTTTCACGCACAATTGTTAGGAGTATAGAGCAACGCAATGGTGTTAGGCGGGAGTAATCAGCTTCGCTTAGCTCACGCGTATGCACAGACGCCTGTCTGTGAAAAGGTTAAACGCTGTCTGATGAATCTGTGGGGCAAGAAACGTAGAAGTTTCACATCTCTACCTCCATTATCTCTGCTTACAACCAACTGATTTTATGTTATTCCAATAAATGCCAGACGAAGCTGGTGAATTTAAATGCCAAACAAAACCGACAATTCTTCGAATTACATGCAAGTGAGTGAGTAAAATACAAAGAAATGAGTTTAAAAGAAATACAAAATATTCAGACATGGAAAAAGAGCTTAGATGGAAAAGTAATGCCGTCGGATTGATCCCAAATCCCAGGAAAAGAATACAATTTCGAGAACGACTTCGGTAGTAACGATGAATGTAACGAGAAATGCTTGCCCCAAAACACGGATTATATTAGAGTATCTGACAGAATTCACCATTGGCTTTTATTGCAAAAACTTCAAAAGCTTGGATTCAACCTCAATTTCCTGAAATAGTTGCGTTGCTACCTTTCGGCAACGAGTCGTTCAATTAAACGGGAGTTATATATGGTCTTCTCAAGGGCAGACATCTAGGTCCTCTTTGTTTAGTTTGCTTATGAACGATTTTCCTGAAATTCTTCAATTTTCTATGTTGAATTTCGCAAATGTTAATGTAGTTAGTTGTATCATCTTGGTCTCTAGATGCAGCAGCCAACCTATAATAAATTTGGTACACAATTCTCTTGTGAAATTAAAACTACAATATGGTTTATCTTGTTGGGGTGGCGCATCCTTTGTTAATATTGAAAAGTTATTAACGAATTAATGAAATAAAAACATGTAATACGAATCATTTGCAAAGTAAATCGATGTACTCCCAGTCTTGAACTTTTCAAGATTCTTGAAACTCTACCATTAAGGCATCTTTATTGCCACAAGGTTCTACAAACATTTTTTGAAAACGCAGGATATTATGCAGTAAGGTTTGATGATCATTATAATTTGTGCGTCAATACTAGATATTTTGAGTCATTGTCTTAAAACCCCACTTTACAAGATTTTATGCCGTCCCTGCGCCTGTTTAATTTACTATCTGAAGTCCTTAGACGCGAGAGAGTTATCACAGTTTTCCTGCGTAGCATTAAAAATTGGCTTTTCGCATTTGATAATGGTACAATTGAATCTTTGAATGACCGTTTTTCAATGACCATTTAAAATTTCTAAACGACATTAACAATCACCATGAGCTTTATATATCGAAGTGCAATATGTTTAGTGTTCATAGAAAGTTGTCGCAGCTAATTTTTACGCATACAAGCGGAAATGAATCACCCATAAAAGTGAATAAATTAAACGATCTTGGTGTTAACTTTGATTCAAAACATACTTTTCGGCACACCATGACTTTATTAAACTCTTTGCTGGGTTTCTTTAAAAGAACTTCTCCCTTGTACACTGTCCAACCACCTAGTCATGGGTCTGTCAAGATGTCGCCTGCCCAACGCCCGCCTCGGAAGTCGTGATGAAGGGGACATTCCTTCCACGTGACTGCTGAATAGCTCTTCCAGTTCGAAGAAGCAGCTCCTCAATGTTGACTTCCTCGCGCACTGCCGTATTTCTCACCCTACCCCGGCTAGTAATTCCCACAACAACATGAAGAGATCTCATCTGAGCAGCCTGTATTCGCGATCTTATTCTTTCGGTCATTACCCGAATTCCATGACCATAGGTGAGAGTTGGAACAAATACTGAGTTGAAAACCGGTAACATGGACACCAAGCTCGGCCTTCGCGATTACAGATTTACCAATATGTTTCAAAACAAATCCTACAGGAAAGTTCAGAATTGCTTCTCCCATCACTCGTGAAAAAGACCCCGAGATACTTAAACTCCTCCACCTGCTTCAATGGGATTCTACTAACATGCAGAGTGAGATTTTTCCACATTAACCATCATTCCAGCATCAGCACATTCGGCCACAAATATATGGAGTGTGCGCTGGAGCTCCCTCTGGAAAGATTTGAGAATAACTAGGGTTGTGAAACATTCCACGCCTCGGCTGCGCTGCAACATCTGGTTCATATACACAATGAAAAGGAGAGGTGACAAGACGCACCCTTGGCGAAGTCCAACGGCCACGGTGAAATCTGTTCATGTAGCACCGTTAACCCGAACACAGTTTGTGTGTAGACACTGATTGAACCTCAAAAGAGGAACATTAATCCCCTACTCCAGCAAAACCCTCCAGAGTTTAGCTCGAGGGACTCGGTCATATGCCTTTTCCAAATCTACAAAATAAGTCTTCTTTTCAAGCCTTCTCAAGTATCGTTCTTAGAGTTCTTCTTCGCAGAGACCAGCTATTTGGGAGTTTGTACTCCTACCGGGGTGTTCATCTTCATCCCCCATCCTGGGCTCCACCATAGCTCTAGAACGAGCTTCCAACACCTTAGCAATATGACCCTGTAGTTGGAGCAATCTCTTTTGTCCCACCCTGTGCTCGGCCATAGATCTAGATTACCCCAGTTTGCTAATCGCTAGGTGTCTCACCACGTTCCACTTTAATGACACGAGAGAGCCCTTAAACTCCCTCTTTACCCATTACTTAAGCAGTTCTGGCCGGATTTCGTCCACACCGGCGGATTGGCCAACTTTTAGCTATTCAATCGCCAAAATGACTTCCTCAACCGTTGGACTATTCTCCGCCCCACTCAATCCCACTGGTCTGCCATCCTGAGTGCCCTGTTTTGTGATTGAGGAGCTCCGAAAAGTGCTCGTTTCACTTGCGTAAGATGACCATCTCATTGGAAAGCAACACACCATCTTTCGATTTGACTCCTTCGATGATGTTGAATTTTCCTTCCTCTGAGTCAACTTTTAAGTTTGAAAACACTCAAAAACAGACGAGATGTTCAAAGCGTATTATTCGTAAAATATATTTAAAATTTTAATACTACATCGGATGAATTTCCTGGTACGCGCCAGATGAAATTTTCTTTTCTACTCATCGTACTGATTATGGTCAAAACAATCCAATATTAGCCGTTCGCTTAAATTATATAACTCTGCCTCATCGGAAGTCGATATTTCACTGTTTTAGAAATCTTGTGAAAAGCCTACATATTCTCTTAATTAACCTAAGAAAATACATTTTCTTTTTTATTTTATCAAATTAAGTTCTTACATTGTGGCGGCTGAGCGTTGTGGGTTGGTGCGTCGACCACTAAGCAGTTGAGCCCACGCAGCTCAGGTTCTATTCCCGGTACGAGCAAAATACTTTTCACGGCCCCACCTCTTTCGAGTCAATGTGAGTGGCTCATAGGCTCAAAGTGGACTCGAAAATTATAACTGTCTGGAGAAAGCTTCTCAATTTGGCCGTTCGGAGTCGGCATCAAACCGTCCTTCCACTCGTGGGAGAACAATGGCACGCACAACACGGGTGGTTGCTGAGAAGCTAGGCCCTTGCCCTCCATTGGCTGTAGCGCCACCCATACTATTATTATAAGCATTTTTTAATCAGCAGATGGTTATCCAATTGATGATAAATTTCTTACTTAATTACTTATCAGGAGCAAACAATTTTCTCAACACAATTTTTCTTGCGTTTCTTTCCAGTTACGAATACTTCCCTGGATTCTCCGGTGAGGAAATATGGAATCCAAACACAAACGTATCCGAGGATTGCCTTTACCTGAACGTCTGGGCTCCAGCCAAGGCTCGCATCCGACACGGACGAGGTGCCAATGGTGGTGAGGTAAATATTTTCCTGCGATAGTCATACAAATGCGTTTTATGTACACATCCCATTGCTTGCACAAGCAGGGACTTAAATTTCAAAAATCAAACTGCGAAACATGTGAGGCCATAGGGTGTAGTGAAATCTGTGATTTCACGTTTTCCTCGCAGTGCCCAAGAGGCTGTGCAATTTAATGCCTCTTTCGGCCGAACAATAATACTTTACAAGTCCAGTGGTAGACTGGCAGTCGCTACCCGTTTAAAACAATCTGTTGCGCACGAAAATTCAACCGGACAAATATTCTTCGTCTGCACAATGAAAAAATGTAAGAGCCGTCCAATTACCGGTGGCAAAAGCCTGCGAACTTTCGACGCGCCACAGCGGACACCTCAAGTAAGTCTCATTTCACACCCCATTACGTTGAATCAGTGAATTCAGCGTCCCGACGACTCGTACCCCAGCGTCGTCGTTGGCTAATGCGCTTCGCCTGAGAGTTAGCCTGACCAATTGACGCGTGGGTGATTCCCTCAAATGTCACACTTTGACATTTCATCAGTTAATGCCCTTCGGAGACCTTTAACATTCTCCTTCCACAAGCTCCATTCACAGGCGCCTGCAGAAATTTGTCCACGGGTGGGGGGAAATTAATATAAAATATCGGTGGGGTCCCAGAGCCAGGGCATGTGACCCACCCTGTTCCCACCTGCGGGCGCCTATCTATGCATCCCTCCGATTCAGAGTCGAAACAAAAAGAGTGAACTACTTTAAAATTCTCTTTTTCAGCACACGGGAAAATCCGACGAACACAACCAGAGCCATCAGAACACCAGCGGTCTACCCATGCTCATCTGGATTTACGGCGGCGGTTTCATGACCGGCTCAGCCACACTTGACATCTACAACGCTGACATAATGTCTGCCGTTGGCAATGTGATTGTGGCTTCGTTCCAGTACAGAGTTGGTGCGTTTGGTTTCTTGCATTTGGCTCCAGAAATGCCCGGCTACGAGGAGGAAGCCCCCGGCAATGTGGGCTTGTGGGACCAGGCGCTAGCTATTCGCTGGCTTAAGGACAATGCCAAAGCATTTGGGGGTGATCCAGATTGGTTGACGCTGTTCGGTGAGTCGGCCGGTTCGAGCTCGGTGAATGCACAGTTGATGTCGCCAGTGACAAAGGGAGTTGTGAAGCGCGGCA
This sequence comes from Eristalis tenax, assembly GCA_905231855.2. Classification (NCBI taxonomy): domain Eukaryota; kingdom Metazoa; phylum Arthropoda; class Insecta; order Diptera; family Syrphidae; genus Eristalis; species Eristalis tenax. The sequence goes on along the minus strand of HG993124.1, from coordinate 38,216,245 downwards.
TGATGCAGTCTGGCACCATGAACGCCCCCTGGAGTCACATGACTTCGGAAAAGGCCGTTGCAATTGGCAAGGCACTCATAAACGATTGCAATTGCAACGTGTCCATGTTGGCGGTAAGTGATTCGATATGTTCTCGAAATCGTTTTGACATAATTTTTTCTTCCTTACCAACTGCTTCGCTTCGTCCATTTTTATTTTTCTGCTCAGGAGTCCCCACTGACGGTGATGGCATGCATGAGGGCGGTTGATGCTAAAACAATTTCTGTACAGCAATGGAACTCGTATTCGGGTATTTTAAGCTTCCCATCGGCACCGACCATTGATGGAGCGTTTCTGCCGGCCGATCCGATGACTCTGTTGAAGACGGCCAACTTAGAGGGATATGACATCATGATGGGCAATGTTAAGGATGAGGGTAAGTTTCAGAAGTCCTTCAATTATAAGTTTTCCAATTAAAGTGACAATGTATGTAGTATAAATACCAAGATGCATTCGAAGTCCGTCGGACTAAGTTTCGTTGCAAATAAATTAAGGAGACTCCATTGTCCTGAATGCGAATTTTGTGTGTTTAAAGTTGTTCGCATTAATTCTGGAAAATGCCTATAGTTTGGAATGGTTTTAAAAGGAGATCCATCTGGGTTTTGTTTTAAAAAGATCAACTTTCTCTGTTTCCCATGGAATAATAATCCCCTAGAATAAACTCGAGTGCATAATTAACTCTTCCGGGAAACGGATGAATTTCTACGAAAGTCCTTGAGAGTGTAAACAGTTGTGCTGATGTTTTTAACTGAAATTGCATTAAAAATGTTGCTACTTTCCCCTGTTTTTGTACGATAAGGAAATGATTTTATTGCATATCTAGGAGGCTTCTAATTCAAGCAAGATGGAGTATGATGTGGTAATGAGTTCGTGAATTGTTATTAGTGACTCACCTGTAAACAGTGTCCTTTAACCCAGAAAGGCGCAATCTGATGCCTCCGATTTTGCACGACAAGTTGGTTGAGGTCCTTCTCCGTCCTCTTTTGGGTTGCCAGCTGGCTCGGAGTCGAACTGGAGCAGTGCTGTGTATGCTGTCTACATGAACTAGCCATCTCAATCGTTGGGTCTATATAGCAGGACTGGCCAAATAAGTGTTTTGTAGAGCATGATTTTGGTCCCTCGCGTCAAGATTCTTGAGAGGAGTTGTTTCGACGAACCAGTTGCCTAGGGCGTCCACTATCACGTCCTCTGTGGAGTTCACGTTTGGCCTGATGTAGGCAATCTCCTCTACTACCTCGATCGTGGTGTTTTGTCCCAGCCTGCGAATGTAGTCAAGTTATTTCCCTTAAGACATTCCATAGATTTTCTACCGTGTTAACAATTGTCCGCCTATGGGTGTCGTTAACGCCTCTCGACACGCAGTTTCGAAAACTGCTTTCAGTCTTAAAGGGATCTCTCTTTGGAAATGGCGCATTATTTCAACAATTCTATGAAATATTTCCACTTACGAGCACTAACGTGGTCTTCTCTTTAGTATTAGCTTGACGGTAAGTTACCTTATAACGTCACTGATATGTGGAGACAATTGTTTTGCGTTTGTGTGGTCATTCAATCCTCTGTTAATACCCTTACCGATGGTGTCCTTTCATTGGTAATGTGCCTAGCTTACTCTATGTCAAAGTTGTACGATTGGCATTCTACGCTGTTGGACGATGGTTATCGGAATTATTTGACTTCCCTCTGGTGTCGTATAATGCTGGCGAATGGAAAAACATTTGTTTGTTTTCATACGAGTTCGATTTTAAGCCAGTAGCATTGTAAGTACGAGAAGCGAGGAGAAGAGGTTTTTGGCGCGTGGCGCGTTACTCAAGTACCCGTTTCCACTTGTACGTCAAATTATCCATATTTCTTTGAGCATTTGCGTTTTATAAAGAGTAAAACAGTAGGGTCTTAGAGATTACATAATTAGGGTGTAATCCTGATACACAAGACGTGCGTGATGTTTTTTACGTAATAGATATGAAAAGGGGGTCCTTCCCAAAATTAAGCTTTTTGTGCAGATCATTGTTGGCAACACAGAACAAAATTAACAGTTGATAGTCGAGGGTGAGTAAATATGGAGCTTCACTCTATAAAACAACGTGCCACATGCCATACAGCCCGTGAAACTAAATGAAGGGCTGAAACGCAACGGCGAGTTCGCGCGTTTGGTCTTTGATAGGCGTTGCTACGCGTTTTAACGAGCTTACGAGAATGTAGTGTCAGAAAGCGGCAGGCTCAGTACTCAAAGATTCTGAAATACAATTTCGATGAAAAAATATGAGGTTACTGTAAATAAAATCGTTTGAAGAAAATTAATTACTTGTCCAAATACCGGTCTCAGTTTGCCAAAAATTCAAAAAAATTGCTTTCTCATTGTCGAAAGGCCCGAGTGATTGGGGAGTAGCTCTACATAGAAATGAAAGTGAATTTTCAACGCGCGACCGCAATATTCCGGCTAGCACACATTATTTACGTGTATCCTACTAAAAATCAGAATTAATCCCCGTGATCGTGTGATCTAGCACACATTTCTCTCAAAGGGTTGTTTAAAGTCGAAGCTGTCAAAAAGCTCACAACCAGCCGTGCACACAGATACAGGAAGGCTATATCAACAAAATTCTGCCACAGATTGGTCAAAAAATGGCTGGTGTGTGAGTTCTCCAAATAGAGGTACGGATATGACATCCCAGTTTTAATCACATGCGTCAAACCGAACTATCACCCGATATGTTGTATACAACTGTCACCGAGCATGTTGACAATTATAAAAATATTAATTGTGTAGCGGAACCTTCCGCGCATTACGAACGGATTCGTCCATCTGAATGCACTACAGAAAGAACTACAATAATCTCTGCTACAGACGTCTTAAGGGCCATCCGTTATCGAAATGAACGGTCAACAGAAAGTGAAAGTTACAGAAAACCCCACACACCTATTATGGCGTACATTTAAATTTATAACGTTGAACTCACTCAAGAATCGAACCCAGCTGACCACGGATCATGCGCAGAGTATACACTGATTGGATGAGCTCTTTCCACACATTTTCTTCACACGTTTAACAGATTGTGATCATTTCCAATTGGATATCCATGCACTAGTGGAATGGTCACGGCACAATGGACTAGAGCTGATTATTCAAAAATGTAATATTTTACGGCATATCGAATTACATCGCCGAAGGTCTATGATTACTTCATAAATGATCATAGACTTAGTCGCCTAGAAGAGATCCTAGAAGACCTGGGTGTAATTTTTGATACTAGATGTAATTTTTCATTAAATTGCGAAATCTAACTCGACGTTAGGTTTTCTGAAATGAAATAGTAAAGATTTTCGGGATATAACTTAAGTCCATCTATTGTTCGCTAGTCAGACCGTATTAAGAATACAAGCACTCAGATTCGAAAGAGTACAAAAAAATTTCACGAGATATGCTGTCCGTAAATTATGTTCCTTCGAAGAACTCCCTAAATATGAAGATAGATGTAAAATAATAGAATTGCAAATCTAAAAAAGGTATTATAAATTGCCGTGTAAATTCAGATTTACTTTTTCTCATGAATATATATGCTCCCCAAAGATCTCTGAGAAATTTACTATACGATAAGCGGCATAGAACCAAATATGTTCCAATGAACCTTCGTTGCTAATGCACTTTGCAACAAAACTGATTTTAGCTTGTTTCGATTGGAACTTAAAACATTTATCCATACACTATTCTTTAATTAATACAGTTTATTTGATGTAACCTATGAGATGCAAAATCGGTAGATGATCCTTAGTCGCTCGATACTGAGAGTTAACACTTAGAGAACGTAGTGTTTTGTGTGATCTGTGATGGAAAAAAAAAACAAAAAACTCTCCTAAGCGGACAATCCCCTGGAGCGAAAAATGTCTTACGACCGTGGATCTTGAATTGAAGTTCTATACATTTTATATTTCCTTTTTCGGATTCTCCCTAACCCCGATGCAGGCAGGGATATCAGCCGAAATTTGGTAAACTAATTCTCTTAGAAAGACAAAGAAACTGACTTTACAAGCCAGAAGATCATTGTCTCCATTCAAATGGGTAACGGAATTTACTTCGTAGCTGTGTTATGTTGTTGCATTTTGTTTCTTCTGTCTTCATGTACATTTCATTCTACTTTGCCACCGAACCGAAATCACGTGATTTGGATGAATTCATACTGAAACCTCAATAGGCCGTTCCCACCCTTTTTGAAGTGATTTCAAAAGTCATTAGGTATATGTAAGTCGTTGGCCAAACTAATTTTATTAGGTCCCAATTTTTAAATGGCCCCCAAACACTAAAGTTGCCACAAATAAACTGAATTTTACGCTGTAGGCTTGTTCGGCTTGATAACCTCTCACGGAAGGTTGAACGCGAAGAGGTTTCAAATAGATGTCAATGAAATTGAGTGATTTTGAAACCCGGTAATGTATGGCCAAACCTACTAGATTTGGGGAAATTTGAAGTCTCTCATATGAAATTTTTTTTTCAGGCTTAATTTAAGTTTCTCCTTTAGTCAAGTGTTGCGACCGTCGCTGTCAGCTTCACTGTACAAATATTTAATAACTGAGTATGGCACATTTTCAAAAATATATGAACTGCGGTGAGGTCATTCTTAAAGTACGGCCAAATAAATGGCAAAATGGTTAAAAAAATATAAGTTCCAGGCAGGCTGTCCATATTTGACCGATTGACCGATTGCCTCACAAGGGGTTCGGTAGAGTTGCCATGTCAAAATTCCACAATAGACTGGGACTTCAAAAATTATACAAATCAGTAGGACGCCCTCTTTCTCACCCTTTTTAGCACTCTTCAATAAATCATCTTCTCATTCCCGCAACCTGTCCAGTTCCATTTTAAACACAAGTTTTTATTGTGCAAAATAAAAATCTTTATCACCTTGTGAAAATAAGGTACACGAACGTTGCAAGAGGCAGGCATTTGATGGGCTTTTCTGCTCGCATTTGTTGGCCTAACAAAGGCACTTTCGACTTGCCTGAGTGTTCGGTCCCCTATTGGCCCTTGATGACACAGTCGTATAACCGGAGAAAATAATTTCTCACTGAAATGCCTTCGAATGTATTCATTTCTTGTGCTCCATGCAGTAAACAGCAAAAGGCAAACGTCGACGTGGATAAAAGCCATATTTTATTGCTCCGAATACCCGGTTGTCAGTGTTTTCCGTTACAATAAATCTGTTTGCGTACATTCTTGCCTTAAAACTTGAGCCATTACTTGGCTGCAATGATGGAACAATACAAGAGACAAAGATGCGAATCCCCTCATTCTGCATTAGATGGCAAGGCAACCGATGACAATGTGGGTTGCCAAGATACACTTGGTCACAGTGATGACAACGCAGCGGAAGGGAGTCGTGACATCTGAGAGACAATAACAACAACAAAGGAACAATGCCAGTGACAAATAGCTTAAACTCTTGCCATCGTCAATAAGGGACGTGTACGACTTCTTGTAAATGCAGGATGTAGCCTGTGCAAGTAACGATGTGATGTTGGGTGATGCATCTGCAGTGATGGCAGCAGCAATGCAATTCCACAAGTATATTTTCCGCCTTCCTTGAGGGCTTTTAACCTCCTTAATGTGTGCATCCTTTCGCCTTTCTTCGCAAAGACACACACACTAAATGAGAATGTGTTTCACTTCGTTGCTTGTTTGTCCTAGCCATTGAGTGCTTATTTATCTGGAGTCAAAGTGAAGCCACTGCAGTGAGGATGCAGATGATCTTATGTATAGTATGTGGAAGACGCTCCGATTACTGTGTTCCTCCCCTGACGGACCCTTTCAGGGTTGTCCTTTGTGATTGCTTGAAACTCTCGAAGGGAAATCACTGAAAGAGGTTTCCGCATTAAAAATGTCCGTTCATTCAGAGTGAACTCTTTGAATTTAAGGAGTGCGAAGGATTTTTATTAAGGAGCTCAAGGAGCCTCGAAGATGGCGCGAGGTGAAAGTGAACAATCCAATCAGCTTCACATTGACCGGAGACAGACTGAAAAGGAATGTGTTAGAGACAGAGGCTCTTGCCTCCATTCAAGGGGGCACTTGGAACGCTCAAGTGCGGCTGGGATAGACAGTCTCGATTCAGGTTGAACAATGTGTTATCCTTAGACTTTCCGAAGGATGCACCTCTTCTCAATGTCATGGACAGGGTTGTTGGAATGTTGAAGAGATTTACTGCCACTCGCGGAGGGATAAAGCAGGAAACGGAAACGAGCACGGCCAACCAAATACCAGGCACATAATTTGAACTTACTCACGCCAACGGTGGTAAATATTTCAGAATGCGTGCACAGCAATAAGTTCAAGCCCAGCCAGGGTTTAGGATTTTGCGTGTGAACCATCCCTATCATCCTCCAAATATGCTGAAACTACTGTTCGACCATAACCACGTCCAACGCACAATAGACTCCCGCGGTGGGAAAACATACGTCTCCCGTACACGTTGCGCTAGATTTCCCAATTCCTGCTCGCGGTATTCATTAGTATCGTTCGCACGGCATGAAATTAATGATCACCTTCGAGAACCACCGCCCCATTCCATACAACAGCTGTCTCACAATTCCACAACCAGATGGGTGGAGGTGACCACAATGGGGCCACTATAGCGTGTACGGTACGTTACGACGGCAATGACTAGCACACCGCACAGTCCTCTAACATCGACCCAACGGCACGGGGCGCACCATACACTATCGACAACAAGCACGAGCACGACAGCAACAACAAAAAAAAAAGAAAATGCGCCACTGAATATATAAATTAACGGATGCAGGGCAAAAATGTCCGACTGGGGGCAATATACCAACAAAAATCTGTTGTAAATAGTAAATGACCTTGAACTCCCAGCACACGGGCTGGTTGATGATGGGTGCCGCTCTCGCTGTGCCACCAGCAAATCCAACCGTACCCTCAGTGCAGGGGGACACCACCGGAGCACAAGAGTGTGTGTCTATGCGGGTATCACGTTACACAGCACAGAAAAAAAAAAGAAAGAATGAAAGAAGAAACAAACAGGTCACAGGCAGGGAATAATTAAGCTCCAACGACAGAGCAATAGTACCAGCAGAGAAGAGCAGGCCTTGTTTTTCAGGACTCGGCATTCAGCACTCAGCACTCAGCAGTCGGCAGTCGGCAGTCGGCACACCTCTCTGCTCCAACTAGCGCACTCGTAACACGAGCCACACTTTACAATATTACATTATATTTGCTTTATTACAGATATCCTGTGTTTCCTTTGGTGTGTCCTGTGTGTGTTTGTTCATTCGCAGCTGGTCCTATTATGGCTCTGTGTGTACGTTTTGTATCCGAGGCAGAAAGCTCGAGTCTAGTGCTTTTTCGCTCGCAACACCTCGTGCACACGCTAGGACGAAGGTTAGATAAAGTACTGGTTCTCGGTTCTCTGCAGAGAGTAGCGATAAGGTGAAAACTGGCGGAGGGAGGACACGGGGTTCGACACTGCCACGTGGATACATACACATGGCCGATGTTACTCGCAAATGGTTGTTACATAAAACACCTGCCACTACGAGGTATGTACGCAGCCGACTTCAGTGGTGTCGTCGTCTCTTCCTGCTGATGGGCCAATTTTTTTTCTGTTTTCTCCCTCCCTGCTTTGCGTTTTTTTTCCCATCGTTATTTTACGTGCATCTCTGCTTCAGCAGTGGTCTGTACATGACAGAAACGCAAAACGCGAAACGCGAAAGGCGGCCGAAGGTGTTGCGGTGTAAACGACTGAGTTTGAACTTGCGCCGCTGCCAAAGGTGAGGCGTTTTTAATTAAAAATGAAGGAACAGAAAATTGCGGTTTAATGAGATGGGAGTCTTGTGATTTTTAGGCATTTTAAAGACGATGCTGTGATATCCATCTTCAAAGAAAAACGCATGCCTTCAGTTATCGAACACGCTCAGTTGTAGGTTGACAGATTACACTAAACCGTCAACAGTTCATCAAAATGTACCCCGAGATGAAGTTGAGAAAGTCTTTAGAGACAGCTGCGGATACGCGTGGAAGCGGATGGTTTCTCTGGAAAACAAAAGTTTGCCTGGAGTTTGTGCACGTTTTGTGCCCAAGGTGGTGGGTGGGCGGGGCGGAGTGTTGATCGATCGTAGTTGTTGTTAGTAGTGTCGGAAGGAAAAATGAATAACCCAAGTGTGGGTGAGATGATGTTATGCCTAGTCAATGCACAGGGGGGTATATTTTATGGCCATTCATCCAGAAGTGGACAGCTTCAGTATCGCCATTGTTCTGGCGGGAGTCTATTTATTTTTTTTTTTTCACAAACAAAATTAACTTTCAATTAAGCTCACCTCTACTTATAAAAGGGACTAGATTAATTGGATTTTCTTACAAAACCACCACAAACTGGTGGTGAAGTGGAAAACGGACAACAGTGTCAAGTTCAGGGACTTCAGGAAATTTTAAGCGATTTTTTTCATAAAAAGAATCTCCAAGAAGAAACGGAAAGATGGAGAATCTTCGCGGGAATCTATTCAGAAGTAATCCTACTAATATCCGTTCATACATATATGTAAATAAAAATCTTACGTTAGCTTGTAGAGATCCGCATAACTCAAAAAGTTACAGCTTGTCTTGTTCTGTCTTGTTCTGGGGGAATGTCCCAGAGAGAAGAAAGTGGCTAACATCATGACACAAATCCTGATGAATAAAATCGTTCATCAATATTTTACGACTGCGTGTTTATGTAACAAGTTCAATTCTTTGTCCACTTCCATGCTTTGACATCCATTCTCTATCCCCGACCACCCGGCATAGATAAACCATCTACGCGATCATACAAACAAACCCTGAAAATTTGATCGAATTCGGTTTGACCGTTCGTGAGTTATAAAGCCACAACGAACTTAAGTGCAAGTAACATATATGGAGAAAGTAGATAGAGCAAATGTGGTGCACTGCAAAATATGTTCTTTGAAATGTCCGCGGTTCGGTGCACAGTTGGTGTCACAAATACGTACATACTAGTCAAACATGACATTCCGACATTGCGACGCGACATTGGGCTGGGGTTTGTTAACGTAGATTAAAGACTTGACGTTGACGTTGACTCCGTGACTCGTGTCAAGTCACGGCGAATTGATGAACACTCGCCGTGTGATGATCTAGTAGCCAAATACCTCCTTCACGATCTCCAGCAGACGTCGTAACGTTGTTGTAACTACAAGTCAGACATATCGATGTTCTCATCCTCTAGTCACAGGCACGGTGTCTCCTGCCTCATTTCAAGAGAAATAAGCTTCAATGAGCCGCACCGAAAAGTTAAAATTTGTGGATGCATTAATAACTTATGGCAAACGACACGATCTATCGTATTGATGTGTTGGAGGTAATCTAGAGGACGTACTGAATCCCTTATGAAGGAATGTATGTCGCTTGTAGCGGAACACTCTAAAGTGAGTATATCCCTATGGAAAATACGTTTGCTTAACCAGAACGGTGCCGGCCGTTCACATAAAATGTGCTCGGATGTCTCATACTCTTCGAGTCGCAACCGACTTTCCTTGCCCTGGCACAGGTTTCTTTTGTTAAGGTGGTGACTGGTAGTGGCCGAACACTGCTGCCTGAATTTAAGCTCGTTAGCCTTTCGTTATCACTGATTGATAGTTTGAATTGCCTAAGACCGTCCCCATTAGTGCACTGGTTTTAGGTGAAGTTTGTTTTCCCATTCTTTAATCAGCGTTGAAATGTCAACTCTCCAAATGGCATTAAAATACGGTTCAGGACATATGTACGAAGACTTCGCGTCAGCTTTCGTTAGCTCATCTGCAAATTCGATGCCTGCAATCCCCATGAGATCAGGGACCCAGCAGAGCTTTACTTTGTTGTGTCCGGCAACAGATTGTAGAGCGTCGTTGCAACATTTGACCGTTTTGGAATATATTGGGTTGGACGATAGTGCCTTATGTGCTTGAATTCTAGCGCTCTTAATGCCCTTTAGGAGAATGAGTCTGGCGCAGGTCTCAACGGCGTTGATTTCGGCTTGAAACACGGTATTCAGAGGTACGGACATCCTTGTGGACCCAATCCAAAGACTCCCGCTCCATGATCCGGAAGCAGATCCAAAAGAACAGATGTTCAGTTGAGCAATCTTGGGGCTGTTGCCCCGGGGATCCAGTTAGTCTTCCTGTACCGGTTGCAAGATCGGGATCGTCCACGAGTCTTTACCCTATGAGCCCCAACCTCACCACATATGTCGGTACTCAATTTTCTTCGTTCAAATAACGGTAAGCTTGCCTGTTTGTTCTGCCAACAATGGGTTTTGTCGGAGAACATGATTTGTTGGCCAAAATCCGGAACTTCATCCAACAAATATCATTCACCGGGCTTCATCCCGGTTGGTACCCATTGCAAGATAGGGATCGTCCACGAGTCTTTACCCTATGAGCCCGAACCTCACCACCAGCACTGGTACTTGGTCGAACACATGTCAATTTTCTTCGTTCTAATAACGGTAATTTTGCTTGTTCGCTGTGTCAATAATGGGTCCTGTCAGAGAGATTTTTTGTCCAAAATCCGGAACTTCGACCAACATTCACATTCATCCGGAGTCAATTCTCGCGTCACCACAATCTGTTACGGATGTAGGCAAAATGTAAGTCGGGTCGGCTCCTTGGCGATAACCAAATCAGCTTCTCGGCACCGAATATACATTTCTGGACACAATTCGATTCTAAATCGTGCACGAATCTCTGGCTGCTGGGTTGAAATTCAAAAGAGTGTAGTCACGCAGGAGTTTCGATGAAATAGGAAAACGTACTGAGTATTCCAGCAGGCGGATGTCAGGTCTTTGGCAGCTGCTGAAACATCACAATTGGAAGAACTATCATTCGCATCTGGTCACCTTTTAGAAAACGTAGTGTACAAAGCAGCACTGGCAACACATCCAATTTTGTTGAATGGGACAGACTATTGGCAATCCGTGTCTCCTGGCAACATACCGTGTCGATTGAATTTGAGATTTCACATGGGTCAGAAATATTTCTCTGCCCACAGCGTAGCGTGCCCAAGATTGTTCGTTACCTCAGCTGGGGGTTCCTCAAACTGGGACTGACTGAAATTTGCGACTTCTGCCCATCTCCATGGGCAGCTAAACGCATGTAGAATGTCGGTATAAGGCACGTTTTGATGGATGATGGCAAAAAAAAAAAAAAAAAATCCAAAAACAATCGAAAACCTTGATGAAGGGATCTTTACTGATTTTCCTCCCAACAGCACGTGAGGATTGACTGAGGAGGATAGACTCTCGTTCCCCGCTCGGCACATCCCGAGTCCGCCTGGCAAGTTGACATGTGTTCGCATCTAACTTCGCCCAACTCACACCTGTCACATGATCCCGTATGCATATGTAGGCTCTGAGGTGTATCCTTGCTCGGCACACGAGGGCTGAAGGATTTCTCTCCATGGATGAATGTATTTGATTAATTTTTTATCCTCTAGCTCGTGTTTTATGCGAGCAAAGCAAAAGAACCAAAAAGGAAATGTAATGGAGAACGAGGGCGAAAAAGTATCATTTAAAGTGTTTTTTGTTTTCACTTTTCATTTTGTTGATGCTTTGTTTTCGGCCCATTGCCTCCCTCTCCCTCCGCCCCAATCCCTCCTAAAGCAGGCGTGCGATGTCAACTGGTAGAAAAACAGAAGATTTCGGTTCGGTCCTCCGGGTGTGTTCCGTTTTACGTTTGCTTTTGCCCATCTTGTGTGGCACCGTTTGAAGACTATGGATTTACCGAAGTTAGTTAAAAATGTATACGTGTGCCTTTGAATATTTAATGAGTGACACAAACAAATTTTTACAGACGTTTTGGAATAATAAATGCCATCTGAGTTGAATTTTGCGCTTTGACAAGAAATTGTATGCCAGTGATTCGATGCGTCTCACGAAGGTTTTATCTAACAGTTTAACACTCAATGTCCAGTTTGTGTCTAAACAAAATAGAGACTCTTCATTTCCCAATGAAGCTGTGGTTATTTAAATAACTGATTTAATTGACCGCTTTTGCGGAATGTTGGAACGGAATTGGACTTCGAATACAAAGCCTCAGATGCTGAGTGTCCATCTCATGTGGTCGCGTGACACGCACGTTCTTGTTACAAGCCACCAAACTCACGTGATCACGTGTGGGTCCTAAATATACGTTAATTGATCCCTTTTGTGGGAGGATACAACAGGCATTGGTTGGCTGTACACTTTGCGAATCGAAAGCCTCCGATTTAATTACACGTGATCACGTGTTACCTCCGAACGTGTTACTTTGCAATGAAATCACGTACGCATCGCAAATAGAGCTGAAATTTAGACACACACGATCACAAGATCGTCCTAATTGTACGTGAACAGGTACGTGAAAGGTACGTGTACTTGATGTCCGAACTGACACGTGGGTATTAAAACTTTTCCAAAAGAATTTGAAATCTGGTTGAATAGGGCTAATGCAGTACCGCGTGCCACGAACTACTTCACGCACAAGCTAATTTCACGTTCACCACCTGTTCGTGTGCGCTCGTGAAATCGTAGGCACCGTGCGGAGGGTCTTTCGCAGAAAGCTTGACTTGGAGATATGTAAGCAGAGATCCAAGTATTCGAAGCCAGTGACACGCTTTCGCCTTGGGATCCGTGTCAGTAGTTCACGTGCAGTCCGAACGCTATTATTGATTTTAAAATTTAAATTGTCAGTGCATCGTTCTACTCCAATTCGCAAACCCGAACACTCCAAATCGCGGTGAACGCAATCAATTATGTTCAATCGGTTATGCCTCCCCATCAGTTGTTTGTGCTGTTTTGTACGTAATTTTAATTTTCATAATCCTTTAATCTCTCCAACTGACTATATTCAGTGTTCTACTGGCTTACTAACTGTCGAAGGCCCGCTCATCGGCGGCGCGCCTCCCTTGTTGATCACAATTTCATTACTGACACACTGGATAATCACGTTCATCGTCAGGGCATCGGCGAAACGCATCCATGTGCACTTCCATGCGAGTGCTGCATTTTGCGATAAATTACCCGGGAAGGTTCTTCGGAAATTAATTGCAATTTTATTTGGAAAACTATTGATTTTCTCTGCTTTATTATAAACAAATTACTCTCGTAGCCGCTGCCAACGTGCAGTGCATTTTAATTGCATTCAGGGGCCTGTGGGACGACACGAAATGAAACGCAGTTCAAGTGGATTTCTTCAGTTGGATTTCTTGTATTTGTGCTCTTAACGCTCAGCGAGGAAATTAAAAACGAGAAATTAATTTCAGAACAGTAATTACAGCATGGTGCGGTTCAGTGTGTTCAGTGTGTATGTGTGGGTGTGTGGCATTGAATTAATGATGTCAGGCGAGCAAATGTCAGGAATTTTGAAGAAGGACAAACCGAAGAACTGCCCGTCTGTGTTATTGTAGCCTAGCCTTCATGCTCACACATAGAGTCAACGACTCGGGGGAGGTTTTGCCGCCTTTATTGTTTCAACCTGCTAGAGGAACATTGTGGCCAGAGTGCGGGAAAATCGAATGAGGTTTTGGAAATCCGCCAACTCCTTAGATCCTCCTTAGCTCGTGCTTATTCTGTGCCCGAGCACTCGAAGGGGAATATTTTGTGGGTAATTTGTTGGATGAATAAACGTGCAAGTGCTCTTGGCGGAGAAACAAATACACAAAAAAGAAAACAAATTTCTTCTGGCAGCGATACTGAAGTTTGTTGTTTGTCCAGTGATTTTAGTGAGGACTTGGTAAGCGCTTTCAGCTTCAGATATTGCACAGTTGTAGCACGTTCCAACGATGTTAAGTATTGCATGCTGTCGTCGTTGTGCCATTAAATGAAAACGAGTTTTTCAAATTTATTGTAACTTTGGTTCCTGTTTCCGAATTAAATTACGTATTTTTTTCATCCCACCACATTAGGTGTAGTTAAAACGCGGAAATTACTTAAGGGTTGCATGTACTGATTGAAATGGAAGGAAGTCATGAGGAGCACGCCATCTTCGCTCATGCTGTTTAAGTACGCACGCAAGAACTTTAAAACGCCGATCACCGCGATGAGGTGGCGCTGTGCTGTCTGTTTCAGTCACAGTAGGTTATTTCAATTTCTTGTTAGCGAAGGAAAATATAGTCAGCTCTCAATGACATGCCGAACTTAAATTGCATTTGAATGCTTGTCTCACTAGACATTCAATGTGGTCCTGTGTTTGTTGTGTGTTTCCAGCAGAGATGATTGTCGAGACTTTACAGGGAGCCTTCTGCAATGGACATTGATACATTGTATAATCCTGCAGATTCATTTGCACGTGCACGTGCCCATCACAGTCTTCATGTTTGTATCTAAATGTTGGCAATATCACCAGTTGACGTTGATATCTTCATTGACGGGCAGGTGGTCATGAATGGCAGTTCACATGACAAATTCAGCTCAAGAAAGGACTCTAGGCCCTTGACTCATAAGAGTTTGAGCAATTTATGCTGGTCTCTGGCACTTTCTGGATCTTTCAATCAATCCAAGGAAAGAAATTCTGTTTTCTGACTCAAATAGGGTGGACGAGATGGTATTAGACCTAGCTAATTGAAGCTATGGCATAATAGTACGTTTACAACGACCTAAATCCAATAAATGCAACATTTCGTGTACTTTCAACAGTTGAAAGTCCAAATGTTCAGCCCAAATGTTCAACATTTCGCTACACAGTTTCCAAAGTTTGGATATCAGCGAAATGATGATTTTCGTCGCTGCGTTTCTAACCTCATTATAAGTTCAGCACGTCATTTATTGACTTTCCAGCCCGCTGACACTAACAAAAATCAGCTGTCAAATATTAAAAGCAATATTAAAAGCACTAATTGGTTCGCGGAATAGGTATTCACAGATCTGCGTGGTAGCACAGAGTGCATTTGTTGGCCTTAGTGTGCCTGTTGTCTTTCCGGGACAGCAGTCAGCCACTTCGACCTAACCTACAATTGCAGTTGATCTCACCGGAGCTCACACTATCTGCTCACTATTTACTCACAATATACAAATACTGTTGAAAGGAATATTAAATATAATTCCAAATCCTTTTGGGTTTTCGTAAACTTAAAACGTCATAGCTCGGTTTTTCCCAATTCTATGGAGCTCGACGGTGAAGGTGCTTGCGATACCGAATCTACATGCAACCTTTTTGCAAAGTTTTTTCAGTCAAACATTTTTTCCCTTTCGGATCAAGAAGTCTATAATGGTTTAACTCAGCTTGATTCAAATATTAAGGCAGGGGTTGATTCGATGTCACCTCTCTTGGAGACAGCGCTGATTCGCTTCTTAAAGCGTTAAACATATTTTTCAATGAATCACTTCTTAGTGGCGTCTTTCTAGAGGAGTGGAAACTATCATCCATTACTCCAATCTATAAAAGTGACCTCAAGCATTTAATTAAGAATTTTTAATTAAGAATTTTTAATTTTAGGCCTGCCTCTAAACATTCAGCAATTCCTAAACTATTTGAAAAGTTAGTTTTTGATAGACTCTGCGATGAAAGAAATTTGAACTTCAAGACAGCATGGATTTGTTAATGGTAGCTCCACTACAACGAATTTATGTAAGAATGCAGGTTGATGTTCTTTAAACAGATGTCGTTAAAGCTCTCGACAGAGTTCATCATAGACTTTTAGTTGAAAAGCTGAGAAAAATGGGGTTTAAAATTAACTTTCTTGAATGGCTGAAATCTTATTTGTCCAATCGTCAATCGATTGTCAAAATGGAAGGCGCGGAATCCTTCGTAATAGAAGTTCTGGCTGGTCTGCCTCAAGGCAGTCATTTGGGGCCTCTGCTTTTCAATCCTTTTGTCAATGACATCCGTTTTCTAACTGTCTAATGCTCGCAGATGATATGATATCTTCTACATTACTGATTGCTTCAATTGTCAAAAAGACATAAATTCGTTTTTTGAATTCCGATCATTATCACGAACTTCGTTTGATTTTAGTCTTGGTAACGAGAGACTTTTATTAGCAAGTGAAATTAAAGGTCTAGGTGTTATATTTGATGCAAAGCTGTCTTTCTCAGCACATTTGGATTATATAATATCTAAATTAAATTCCTTGCTAGGCTTTCTGAAACGGACTACGGTAGCTTTTAATGATGTTTATGCTCTAAAACCCTTTCTTTTTCATTAGTAATCCCCATACTGGAATACTGAAGCGTTATTTGGTTTCCCTTTTATCGTAATTCTTCTAACAGGCTTGAAAACATTCAAAAAAGATTCACGCGCTTTGCATTAAGGAAACTGAGATGGTCCGAAGATTTACCTAATTATGGATCAATATGTGCATTGATAGATCTAAAAACTTTAGAAAGTCGAAGACAAGCTCATAGCGTTCTTTTTATTAAGGACCAACTCAATGGCAGGGTTAAGTCCCCGGATTTACTAGCTCTTATGCCTCTTTATGTCCCAGAGAGATGCCTAAGATGTAGTAGATTTCATATCATAGAACGAAGTATGGTTTAAACGAACCCATAACCCGTTGTTCATTACTATTTAACTGAATTTATGATGAAGTCGACCTTCAAATGAATAGAAATATGTAACGTATTTTAAATAAAATCAATAATAATTAATTGTAGTCAAAAGATTATGTATCCATTGGTGAATAAATAAATAGTGAGCCGCGTCCTCCCAAGAGTTCCCCAACTTCGTCAAAAATGATGACCAATCCTTCCAAGCGGCATTTAGGTCGCCTTCAAATGTCGATTTGTCTCAACAAACCGACCAAGCACTAATGTCAACTCAAGCAGCATTCGGGTGTTTAAATAAAATTAACCGTCACTATACGTAATGGTGCTCCCGTCACCTGGGCCTGGGTGTCGATGCGAAATTTACATAAGCACAATATGCACATTAAAGGATCATTCTTGCGGCATGTTGGTGAATACATTAAACATTTTATTTCATTTTTCCTTTTCCGTTGCTGCTTTTATTCCCTTTCCCACGATGTATGCTCACAGGACGGTTTTCTTGCAATGCGGTGTGTACCGACTGATGAGGAAGCCTAAACTGTGGATCGTTACCACAAGTTCTGTGAGGGTTAACGTGTGAAAAGCACTTAAGCGGGAGCCTCCCCGCTCGCCTCCTTTCAATTTGAATAAACCTTTTTTTCCATCCCGTTTCGCTTGCCTCCTATGGGGAGGTATGAAAGTTCCACTCCCCCAGACCGATAGGGGTGACGAAATAAAAAAGAAATAAAAAACAACGAAAGCGAAGAAAAACCGAGCGGGATGGCAGAATGAAGCACACACAAAACCTCCCAAGATGGATGAAGTTGTGTTTTGTCTGTGTGCCACGAGTGGCGCGTAGCCCTTCAACGAGCCATATAAAACAATCATATTTCAATATGAAAGGCTCGCATGGAGGAAAAGCACCCAACACGAGGGAGAGCTGCACAACGATGACAATATCCTTTTGGGGGCCATATTCAAATGTGGTAGGCTACGGAGTGGGGTGTAATTCTTGAAAAGGCGTGCCAAGGCTGCAGATTGCCGAGGTGTATGTGTGCGGGCTTACGTACATAAGTATGCCATCACATCGTCTCTTGAGTGATTTATTTTCTCGGGGTTTTCTTTTGCCACTGACTTCAAGGCAACATTTACACTTAATAATATGTAAATGCATATATTGGACAGCCAGGGGACCCATGTGGAGGCACGAGGCTTTGCTTAAATCGTTAATATTTATAGAGATCTTATTAAATGGATTCCATCGAATCCGTCAATTGCGTTTGCCTGGAAATGAGAGTGAGAGCAATGTCAACTTTGGCAGATATAACCTTTTCTCTTGATAAATTGTTTAAATTGACTATGTGACCCGTTGTGAGGCTTTTTTGTGTGGTTAAACTGAGAAGACAGAATATCGGGGAATTAGCCAAGTGATGGGTATCAGTGGGTTGAATTGTTCCTCATTCGGGTAGCACTTCGTTAAGTCACGTTTCGCAACCGGCTTACGTGATTTTTCCTGCCCTTAATTGTTTTATTTCCATTCGTCGGTCTTCGCAGAGAATGTCATTTCATCTTCGTCTGCGCCTGAGCAATGGCTGCCTTCCATCGATGACGGTCCTGGGAACGCTGCTTCCAGTCGGCAAGACTGAGCTGTCTTGAGTCCGCTATGACTTGGTCTTTATACCTTACATTCGGTCTTCCTCTCCTTTTCGAAATAGGACGTTCGCATTCGAAGACAGAGTGACACTCTCAGCTGGAGCATTGATGTCTATGCAATCGATGTGACCAAGCCAGTACAGTCGACGTATTTTTTCCTTCCGGACTACATCCACATCTTGGTACAGCTTGTAGAGCGTGTACTCTCCTTCACTTCCTCGCAGATTATGTGACAAAGAATTTTTGTTTCTAAGTCACCAAGAATCAGCTGTCAAGGCCAATGTTTTGAAACGAAACATTGTTTACCCGTGGTGAGAAAATGTTGGATCATCAAATGGAGTGGACACTATCTGGAGTCCAGGTGGATGGGTCAACCGTCCGTTGGCGACTTCTGAAAGTGAGGAGAACTGCAACAAAACCTTTGACAAGGCATCTTCTGACGGACACAATGAAGACAAAAGACTGCAGTGGACTACGAAATTTGTTTTCCTCGGCCTTGAGTCACTTTGAGGTTCAAGGGTACAGGGCACTTGAAGATAATGCCTACATGATGAACTCCATGAACAAGTACTGATTCCAACCAAGCAGAGCGTAATATTGTGAACATATAGTTTGTCCCAATGTCTCTTAGCTCTGTCTTGTCAACTACCAAATTCAGTGTCAAATTACAACTTCACGAGGCAGTCATAATGCCTCCTATTGACCTATGGCTGTTAATTGTTTTCTGACTGTGATTACTTTCCTCTGCTGAACCAGTGAGACAACGCGATAGAGGACGCCCACGGAACCGATGGTGCGCACAACACAGAAGGTCCTCAACCGACTTGGCGTGCGAAACTGGAGACAGCTGGCTGGAGATCGTGCCAGCAGGAGAGGCTTCTTAGTTGAGGCGTAGGATCATCCCGGACTATAGCGCCATTAAAATTAGTAGAGGAAAGCATCGTTGCAAGCAATCAACGCCACTGCACGGTATACTTTTCTCCTTCGAAGATTTGATCTTCCCTCTGACCAAAGTTGTATTCTCTTTCGATGTAAATAAGAATCATTTTTGATGCGTAGGAGTTTTTTTTTCTCTCCCTCCCCGTTCATAGAGTAAAGGCACTAGTATCCAGGCATTTAACGTATTTCTTGACTTTGATTTGAACCTATTTCCTTCTCTGAAGACTTCCGCGGACTGTTATAGTGTTTTCTTGTCTCGTCTCTTGTGAAATGAAAAATTGTTAATTTTTAGTTAGATACACATAACGGTTCACTAATAATTGCCAAGCACAAGCGGCAAGTGTTTAAAGTTTTAAGTTGGTTGGGACTTGTCAATGTTTCCTCGATCTGTGCCCGATATTAGTTTGGTTTCTTTCTCTAACGTTCGACCTTTATTAAGACCGTAAACGCGAACACTTAAATCTCGAAATCTTTCCAGTGCAGCATTCACTGTTACATCAAAGATGGATTTCGTGTTGCATTGCTGATCAGTTTTTGTTAACTTTCATAAACAATCAATTAAGTCCAAAATTTCATAGCTATTCTTATAATGTCCCTAAGACGTCTGCAGCCATACTGGATTTGGAGGCTTCGGTCGGTTGCTCTGGATCGGAATATTACAGAGCGTGTGAAATTACAAGATTTTCAGCATTATTTTAAGCAGATGAAGAAATACCTAGCTGACAGGTTTATTGGAAACAAGCCACATTTCCGGAAAACATTCTGTAGGGTAGCCACCATATCCTTGATTTTAGGAATAGCTTCGCTCAAAAGCTTCCATTGCGCTTGAACCACCGGCTGCTTTACGTGGCCGGTATTTGTTGAACAAATTGTAAGTATTCATTTTTAAACGTTTCTTCAAATTATGAAAGGTTGTTAAATTTCAAAGAAAACAGACCCTTTCTTATAAGAACATAAAGCAGGGGTCATTTGACGCATACAATCCAATTTCGATTTTAATCTCGTAACTAAAACAGTTACAAGTGCAAAGCAATCAGTGTCTTGACTAATGTGGAGCCTTCAGTTTCATGTCGATTCCGAACGGCTAATTTGAGAAGCTTTTTCTAGACAGTTATACTCTTTAATCTTTGTCTCTGAAATTTATTTTGCTCGTACCAGGAAAAGAGGCTAGGCTAGGAGGCTAGCAGTGTAGGCTCAAGTGGGTAGGGATCGACGCACCAATCCACAACGCCACGGCATCCAACTCCGATCACTTACTTGTTTCAAAAGCGTGCACAAAACGTTAAGATTCCCGCAATCTCCGACCTGGCACATTGGACAGACACATAACTTTAACCCTTGGCAATAGAATAATATCTTGACACGTATTTGGGGGATAGTACATAAATGATAGAGACTGTGATTTATATTTATCTAATAAAGGGGAACTAGCGTCCGGACACTGCAACTGTACGGAGTCTAGTGCATTGACCCTACATGTCTAGCCCAGCTCAGGCATTTTTCTCATTGCATCTGACCTTCTCAGCTACAGTCCAAAACGGAGCATAGGTAATTTCGTTCAGTTTGTGTCTATTTTCTCTGCAATATGATCTGAAAAAATAAAAACTTTAATTTTTAATTTGGTTTCTAAATGTATGCCTTTACTCTACAATTTGTGAGTAGAATATTCTTAAGCAGTAAATGAACACAAATCATCATCGCCCACAAGAGGGAGTAAACCACGCACGAGAGATCTCCAGGCAACTCGACCCTCCGTCATCGACTCTAATTCATCAGGAGTTTGGGCATAACTCCTGGCGACTGGATTGGACTTGGTCCAAGCACCTCTTCCTGGGTCTGTCAAGCTGTCACCTGCCCAACGCCCACCTCGGAAGTATTGATGATGGGTAGTTCGTGCCACGTGACCAAAACACTGAACCATAGCCCTTTCAGTTCGAAAGAGCAACTGCTCAAGATTGACTTCCGTTTTTCTCACCCTCTCCCGGCGAGTAATTCCCACAACAACACGAAGGGATTCCATCTCAGCAGCTTGTATTCGCGATTTTATTCTTTCGGTCATTACCCGAATTCCATGACCATAGGTGAGAGTTGGAACAAATACTGAGTTGAAAACCGCTAACATGGCTTGAATACCAAGCTCGGCTTTCCTGATTACAGATTTGCCAAGCTGTTTCAAAACAAATCCTACAGAAAAGTTCAGAATTACTTCTGACAGCACTCATGAAAAAACCCCAGCGATACTTAAACTTCTCCACCTGCTTCAATGGGATTCCCCTAACATCTAGAGTGCTTTGAACAGGCATTCTGGAAATGAGCATAATGTCCGAATTGCTAACCTTCATTCCAGCATCAGCAGCAAACCTATTGAGTGCGCGCTGGAATTTCGTCTGCGAAGATGTAAGGATAACCAAGTCATCTGCAAAAACAAGATGAATCAACTCTACCAATGAGAAACATTCCTCGCCTCGGCTGCTCTGCAACATCCAGTCCATATACACAATGAAAAGGAGAGCTGACAACACGCACCCTTGGCGAAGTCCAACGGCCACGAAATGAAATGTGTTGATTTAGCACCGTTAACCCGAACACAGCTGTGTATAGAGACTGAATGACCCTCAGAAGGGGACCATAAATCCCATACTCCCGCAGAACACTCCAGAGTTTACCTCGAAATATTTAAAAAACAAAAATTAAATAAAATGCTCTTGAATCGGACCTAATGCCTTATTCGGACTTTGTAGTACATCCGTTTAGACGCAAAAGTTCTATTTCACGATCGAGGTGGTGCGCTGCTTTAAAAGCCCCAATCCGCAGAGCTTGAGGCCGAGGAGTATATTCGGTTTCCTAGTCCATCTTGGGGAAATAACTTCTTTGTTTTGACTTGTGGTAGAAACAAACAAACAAACAGTTCTTAGTCGGTTTCTACTACTTACCTCAGGCGTATTCTAACGAAGGGGCAACTAGGTGTTGATCAGCATTTTTCTGTTTCTCGAGCACTTGGAATGATGTGCTCTCGATGACGTCAACTTTTTCTGCTTTGAAATAAGAAGCTACTGAAAACCCAACGAGCATAAGTTTATAAGGCAGCTGTAGGGTGTAATCACAACGTAATCTACCAAAAATAAAAATGCAATGAAACGAGACGTTTTTGTGCGTCACCAGCAAATCCTTATCGAATTACACGTAGTTTCTTACGTTGTTGTTCCGGAATATTAATGAGAGAGAACATATTTTATAATGTTTCTGTGGTGAGTTGCGGCAATATTCAAAGCCTTACACGTAATCCCACCCGCCACTCTTAACCTGAGCAGAACCATACACCTTTGACCTTTCACAACTTCCTCAAAGTTAAGAACACGAAAAAATACATGTGTAAATACAAAACGTAAACAGCCTTGAAGTCGACACTATTTCTTTGGATTTAACCTAGAAACAAATTGGTGGACGACCGAGAAAAGAGGGAAAAAAAGCCACCCTCCAAAGCCTCAAGGGCATCGAACTCTCCTGTCAATAACAATTTCCACCTAATCACTGAGGGAAGGAAAAAAGGAAAAATGAAAAAGTAAGCAGCAGAAGCCATAACGCCTATAGAATAGACAGCCTAAGCAAACAAAGCCTTCCAAGCAAAAATTTGAACAGTTCAGCGCCATTAGCAGGTGCTGAGAACGATATTCTCATTTCAATTCGTCGCATCTTTGAAGCCGCAGTCTGGTGAAAGTCCCCCCCACATCCCCAGTTGACCGAGGTCGTCCAGTTTTGAGTCAGCAGCAGCTGTATTTCCTTACAAATACCCCCACCCACCCCCCCCATCGGCGTTCTGCGATGCCGACTAAGTGCTCTTTAGCCTTATCAAGCCATGGCGTACACACAAAAAATACTTGAAACATTTTGTTACTTTACGCTTTATGCGCCAACATTTTACGAGGGAATTGTGCGAAATCCACGCACACACAGCTCGGAGCTCCACGCCAGACGTTCGGTTCGCATGTAGCAATGCGTGTGTGTGTTGCGGTGGGAGTGGGGAGGACGCAAAGAGAAATGAAAAAACCAACAAGAGTTTCACTCTGACTGATACGACTGATAAGGAGAAAAAAAAAACAAGAATACGCAAGCAAAAAAAAAATACACATTTCTACGCATTTTCTGCTTCGTCCTTTGACTGGGAATACACGTGCTGTGTCGGGAGGATACGATTACAACGCAGACAGGGGACAGAAGGCAAAAGCTCTTCAACTGTAATACTGTGGGGAATGGCATGAGGCATGTGCGGGTGATGGGGAAAGGTACAAAATCCACCTTCACTTATTGCGTGTGACACTGGCACCGTAACTGAGGTAGTATCGTGTCTTTTGTTCTTGTGCTAGGCTCGCTCGCTCTCTCACTTTTTGGCTTCTGAGAGCAACGAAAGTTCCTCCGGGTGTTTGAACGCAATTCGAAATCATGCGGCGGTACCTGTGTGAGGTACGACTTTGAACGCGAACGCGGACGTTTCTTTGTAGGAATTGGATGAAACGAGCGTGAATAGGAATGGCTGTGAGAAGGCGTTAATGAATCTCCACTGTCTGAAGGAGAAGACGTCTTAATAAGGGGTCTCCCGACATTCACGCAGAATGTATTCTAAATAGAAGAAGGACGGGGATAAGTTAAGTAAAGTTTATTGATTTATAAGATATACTGCAGCAGGTAATACATAATATGGAGAAGGACACCAGCTGGTTCTGTTGCGTGAGATGAACAATGCTTTAATTGCAAGTCGCGTTGTTCGCAAAGCATAAATAAGTTCACACTGTGTAAGGAGTGAATGGCTGCAACATGCCCATTGCTGCATATTGCAACTGTTTTGTAGTTTCGGAGGTTTTGCCTTATTTTAAACCTTTATACAATCGAGATGTCTGCCTGTTTGTCTGCCGTGTAATCAGTACAAGCACCAACAGTACCAGAAGAATTCCTGCCAATTACTGCCTCTTCGGGTTCAAGCCGCTCAAGACAGCTTGGTCTTGATGACTGGAAGCAGCGGTCCCAGGACCGTCAACAGCAATTGCTCCGGCTCGCACCCTCCAAGAGTAATGTAATTTCACTTGATAACACATGAACGCAAATAAAAACACAAAAACGTCTTGTTGATTTCAAAAAATGGCAATTGAAGGAGAAGCCGACTATGGAAGCATCAAGCTGACAGCCCTTGATCATCCATGTCCTCTCAACCAAGTGCATGCACGCAGAAGAAGTACAGCTTGACACAAAATGATCAGTGTGCGATTTTGCATTTAATGGTAGACTGTACCTACAGTTAACGTCACATGATTGATTTTCAATGCTGTATGGTATAGTGTCTCTAAGGGGGACTGGGGAGTGGTGATGTGAGTTCAAGACGATGGGTTGCACGTCACTCAAGGGTCGTCGGCCTGGTAAGTAGTAAGTAAGTTGGGCTCCAGCCGCAATTGACTCAGATGACACCTTGATCATTCATGTGTGGATGTGCGCGGAGTCATGGACAATTTCAAGGGCATATGGAGAAGGTCTTGGTAGATTCTGCATTCAGTCTTTCGTCCTGATATTTGAAGAAGAAGATTCAACCACAAACTGCGGCACAAGCGCCGTTGATGTGTGTGACTAGGTCATGTGGAGAGCATAGACAACAGATGAGTAAGACCCCAACCAACTTTATGTGTGTTATTGGAGGCAGCTGGCTAAAGATCTTGCCAGCTGGAGAGGCTCGTTGGCTGCAGCCCAGGTCCACCCCGAACTGTAGCAGCAGAAGAAAAATAAGTCTGTTCGTCTGTGTGTCTCACCATGAATGCATATGAAGTGACACGATGGGACTTTTTGGGATAATAAGCTTAGGGCCTAGTTGTCGATTTTCTAAACATCAGGCAACTCCGACAATCTTCCATTCACGTTCCCCACTTATGCACAAATCATCTTTACAGAAACGCATTTCAGATGGTTTACTAATGAATGTTCAGGATGGATATGATTTGAAATGACGACAGTTCAGAGAACAAGAAATCACCCATCAGATCCTGGCATCAACCACGCAGCCAGCATGCAAGAGAAAGAAAGTTCAGCTATGATTGGATGGATTGGATTCTAATGTGGGCTCAGAAGGGAATCGTTGTAAATACTATTAACTGGTGAAACGATTTCTGGTAAAACTGATAAAATAAAAAGTTTAAAGAGAAACACGGTATATTTTCCATTTCCCTCATGACTGTGGTTTGCCCAGAAATGAACTCCTATAGAGATGGCCAGCTTCACAGCTGATTGCCCCCTGACCCCATCGACGAATTTGAGAGGCTTTTTGACAGAGAGATAATGCGAATGCCGTTCTCTGATTGGTGAATTTGCTTTGAGAAAACGACGTAAAAAATGGTTGTCAAAAATGTTAAGGGAAAGATGACCGGCTCTATACTACTTCTGGGTCTACAGCATGGACAGCAGAGAGCAATATGTGAAAAACACACTACTGCGTTGGCGCTACCGCTTTTGTCAATTGTAATGCCAAACGATTTTAGGAAAAGGAGGCGTGATGGACAGCTTCCCAGTGGCGATGTCGGCGCAGGATGCCGGAGCCATATAAACACAGCAAATTTCGCAGCTCACAATGAGCTTCCGCAAAGGAGCACTGCAAATTTTGATGTAAGCTTCAAACTACACGCCTCGGTTTAATGGCGGCTTTTCCGTTTTTGCTTTTCTTAGACAGTCCTTCAAATTGATCAGCTGTTTGCATTTCTCAAATGCCAGCTGACACACGGTAAGTGTCAAAACGCACGCAAATGTTTCAGTGTGTTAAAAGATTTGCGTGAGGGAGTGAAGGAGATACTCTCATTTTCTAACATAACAAGTAAGAATGGTGGTACGACGCAGTATGTCGGGCTGTATATGGCTTATGTTGCTTAAACGTCACCCAACGGTAGTACCAATGCGGCAATAGTTACCAAAATATTGATTTCCTGCACTACACTAAACAACAACAACCCGGACAAGGTTGACATGAGTAGCGATTGCGTTTTAAAAGTGTAACGATTGGGGTTAAATAAGTAAAACAAACATTTTATTGGTTCACCTTGAACTTGATTCTACCTAATTGAAATACAATAAGTCATGGCTGACTGGTTAAAGACTTCAAGCTAGAGCTGCGCATTAATTAGAGGTCAGTTTCAAGACATTCATTTTATTTCGAGTACACTTCATTACTGTACTCACAGCCTACTGAGTAAAATGAATGAATTATCCGATACTTGATTATGAAGTGAGTGTTGTACTCGTTTTCAACCGAACACTCAGTGTGGTGTACTCATATGAGACCAGTATTCATGTGGCGGGTACTCATAAAATCAGTGTACTCTACACTGAGTACCTGCACTGAGTACATTCATTTCAATGTACTTACATATTTTTGTAGGCGAGCTTCAAATGATAGACATTTTTCTGATAACGACAGGATGGACTTTTAGTGATTTTTTTTATTATTTTTTTATATAATTTATATAATTTTTTATATATAATTATATATATATATAAAATATAATTATAAATAATTATATATAATATATAATTTTTTTGTTTGCAAAAAGCGAATACAAAGTCGATTATGGCTTGGCTTAGGGCCGTCTAACAGATTGACTATTATATTTAATATAATTTAAAGTACTAGACTTAAATTATGCACAAATTCAAAAATCGCCTTCCAAAATACGGGTTTCTGTAGCGTAATGCTGTTGTAGTGTAGTTGTATAATACTTCCCACCCATGCCTTCCGTTCAAATCCAGCACGGTGACTCCCAAAATATAATTCTTTCAAAATAGGGCATCTTCCAATGAAAGGGTATGTATCCTCCCTCTCCTTAAGGTTGCACAGGTCACATATAATTGGAAGATCGGGTCGATGAGGGATAAAGTAGAGATTTAATAGTTCACCTCAAAGTTTAAATACTGTGCTTATCATATGCAGGGGATAGCGGTTAAGGAAGTACGTATAAGCGCTTTGAATGAGGTTGTAATTCAGCCTACTATACACCAGCCTATGTTGTGAGGAATGAGCATCAGTTTAAATTCTGTCGGATATGAGTTTGCCTGTTTTAATCAAAACATTGGTGAACATTTATTTTAACATTGAAAGTTCCATATCAGCTGAAATATTTAGATTTGCGCCATAATTTGCCGCCAACTCCTCCCACTTTTGAACCAATGGCTTCAGTACAATCCTCGGCAATCTGCTTTCTTCCATCTCCACTATTTCCGTAATGTAAACTGCATCAACGTATTTAGAAAAAGAGGTGAGACTCCAGTTTCTAAATGCAGCACATAGTACATGTTAGAAGTCGAAAGATTCGCTCCAGAAAGTATCTAAGGAATTTCTCGACTACCTCAAAAAAAACAATAACCCTAAATTTGGGACCCGTACTGCAAAATAGAAGCCGCAGTTGTACGAAATACCTTAATTTTCGACGTGTGATCGATATACTTCTTGTCAATGCATCGTCCCCAAACTGATGAAAAAGCTCTGTTAGCTGCTGACATACGAAGTGCTTTTTCATACTTAGGTTAGATGTAATTAGCATACCTAAATATTTATACTCCTTTACTATTTCCACGTTTTCACCCCAATAAGACCGCTTTTCGAGGAATATCTCCCGCAGCCATTTTTAAAAATCATCACCTTTGACAAACGATAAATTCACCGACAAGTTGTTGTTGTTGCAGTAAGTTTCAAGACGGTTCATCGCAAGCTGCAAGCCTTCTAGTGTCTCCGACAAGAACACTATATCGTCCGCAAACTTTAGCGCTGGTATCCTCACACCACCAAGCACGATTCCTCCTCCTACTTCCGCTACTATATCGTTTATAAATAAAATGAAAAGTAAGGGACTTAAGATGCACCCTTGCTAGACTCCCATTTGCGTTCCAAATTCTCCGTTCTATACATATGCCACGTTGTTGTTGTACATCGCTTTCAGTACGTTTACTACTTTGCTTGACAAACCCAAATTGTACAGCTTGTAAAGAAAATAGCTTCACGCGCTATGGAATCAAGAGCTGCACGAAAGTCATCAAAGAAGGCATAAAGCTGTTTACGATTTTGCTTATAAATCTCCGCAATGTTTGCAAGGGTAAAGATGTGACAGATGGTACTATTGTGTAATAAAAATATAAACACATTAAATTAAATTAAATGTTGGCTTATAAGTTTTTTGTAAATCGTTACAAAATTCTTTTTCATGTCCGATCCAATAAAAGAAAGTTTTTCAGATATTAATATTCTGGCTGTAGAAAAGGCTCGCTGAAAAGCAGCACTAACCCTTCCTGATGGCTTGGGCAATATCTTGCAGCTAATTTTAAATAAATTCAGTTTGGTGCAAGTGCCACCACTGGAGAACATAAAACTCACCATAGAAAGCCGCAGACGTCTTTTCATAGCCGCGGACTTCCTTTTTTACTCCATCCATAGAATTTAAAATGTCTACATGTGGAAAAAAGTCTGCAAATAGTCCGTAATCATGGGCTTTTTCAACCACTTTAGTGTTTTTTTGATTTTTTAACACAAACCATTTATGCCAGTAAACAGTACGAATACGATCAGCATCGAGATTAAACACAGAATCTAGCCAATTGATGTTTCATTGTGCTCAAGAGGTAATTTAGTATTACAGCCTGTATTACAGCTTGGTACATTATAATAACACCTTGAACACCACTGCCATTGGCGTAGATACATTGCTAACATCACAAGCGGATGAAGAAGTCCTTGGTGTCTTCGAGAGAAAAGATCTGCCCTGAATCAATAAACGAAGAAATGCGAACTCTACGAGATGTACAACGACAAACGAATTCTATTGTCACGACTCAGATGGCTAGGTCATGTAGAGAGAAAGGCGAGTCCCGCTCTGGCTCGGAAATTCGTCGAGGCCAACCCAGATAGACAACGTTCTTCTAGGTTCCTAGTTCCTCTAAAAGACATGGCCTCCGATGGCATAACCTGCTGAAAAGAGATCTTAATCAGCTGGGTGTACAAATCTGGAAACGCCTAGCCCAAGACCGTGATAGTTAGAGAGGCAAGTTGCCTGAGGACCATGTCCACACCGGACCGTAGCGCCAGTCAAAGAAGAAGAACTCCTATGGAGTCGCCATTCGTAGTCACTCATTTGATTGATAAATTATGTCTGCAACTTAAGAATATTCGGAAACCAACAACAGTTTGTCCAAAGGTATGTGCTCTCAATGGTGTCACAACAATACCTCGCCACGATTCACTTGGGGTACACTCCACCACGACATTTCCCAGAGAACAACTTCGAAATCCTGATTCCGGACAGAGACCTGTGTTACGGCGGCACCATGCCCAATACATTCCTACACAGATGGACCCACGACTGATGATGGAGTAGGAAGTGGAGTTTTCTCGGAGTGCCTTGATTCGAACAAGTCTGTTCGTCTATCGAATCACTGCAGTGTCTTGCCAGCGGAAGTAATGGCGATTAGCGAAGCCCTGTCCTGGCTAATGTGGAACGTGAAATCAGGCAGCAGTCAAATCCCTGGCATCGTTCTCTGTAAACTCTAATGTAGTAATCGACTGCAGAATCTCTTAACGAGATATCCGAGCAGTTTCTCATTTGCCTGAGCTAGTTGCCAGGCCATAGGGACATCCCTAGAAAGCTGATCCACTGCAAAGCTGATTAACTTGCCAAACGCGCCTCTAGACTGCCAGTTGATGCTTTGATTGAGTTACAGCTCAATAATCTCTACGCAAAGGTAACCAATGCCAGACGGTTGACAGGCATCATTGTGGAATCTCTTATCAAATCTGACCTCTTCTCGATCCAAAAAGAACAAGTAGCCTGATATTCCTAAAGAGATCTAAAAGCCTCTGCCTATTCTCCAACGACTTTTGGAGAAGTCGCCTAGACGAAGAGGAGAAGGCAAGCATCCAACACTTGCTCTGTAACTGCCCTTCCCTTGCCTCAACTAGAACAGCCACTAAAGGCTCCTACGTCTACGACAGTCTAATCGACCTCAGCTAAATTTCGATCAACAAAATTTCGAAATAAGGCCAAAAAGAAATTTTGGTGTATTTAAAGCGTGAGGTGAGTGGGTAATGTTTGTTGAGAAAACTGGGTGGATGTCACAAGTCACGGCAACCATCTACAATTTGAGACACCCGTATGGCCTACCTTGTCCAAAGCCCATTAAGTAGGAACTCTACCTCCCTCCGTAAGACCGTTCTTTGACTAGTACAGGAACTTTAAAGCAATAAGAAGTACGTGCAATCAACGAAGCACAAACCTCATCATCATTGGGCGTATTTCTGTTTGCACGTCTGTCATCACGTCTGATCCTCTGACCAGGATACGTAACATTTAAGCAATTAATTGGCTCCTCATTGTATATGTGAACAAAACTGTTTGGTTTCAGAAAAGCACCTCTTTTTTCTCTGACATCATATGTGAAAATAATCTTTGGATTGGGACTTACCCCTTGCACACAAAAAATACATAAAATAAAAGGAAAACAAGGAAAAGAATAGCAATTTAATTTATTGTATATAAAAAAGGCCCGTGGTGCACATAATTTATTCCGTAAAATATACTTTTTATGGCATTCCCTCTAGGGGGCAATAATTGCCACTCGTATCCCAGTGGGAATCTGCCAGAATCAAGCAACTTAAGAGCGCCGAGTTTTTATGATCGAATCAATTTTCCAAAGCTGACTCGATTCTGGTTACGGTGGAGCGGGCTTTGAAAGTGGTTAACTACGTTCAGTCACTTTTCCATCAAATCATTTGGATAAACAATGGATTAGAGCGAACAGCATCAAAAAGTTGGGGAGTTTTCTCGCAGAACTTCCGTCCTAAAGGTCATACGCCCACCAACCAAGCCGTACGTCTGAAGGTGAAAAGTCCTTTGAACACGAATAACCAAAAAACGTAAAGAAACCTATCCCAATCCATTTACCATGGTACACATCCCTTGCGAATGTCCATGTGTACGTACGCGTCGAAGGGAAATTTGTGCACCTTCAAGGCCGCCGTCAGCGTATCGAGTTACAGTTTTGCGGGTCCCGACCGAGTCCACCCAGTCAAGCTAGTCGTATATTAGATAATTTATTGAACGATACACACGGGTAGAGTAGATTATGATAGCGGCCACGAAAGTTGAGTTTAACTCTTTTAATGACTTGATTTAGGTATTTCAGTCACGAATCGAACTTTCGCATTTCAATCGTGTTTCGCACAATGACTCCTGTTGGGACACACTGATACGCAGACACATGACGCATTCATATTCACGCCACCAGCAGGGAAACACACACATGCTGTAGACTTCAGATACGGACATGCTGGAGAAGACTTTCCACATTTCTCATGTGGCCCACACTCAGGTGGATGATTACTTTAACGCTGCGAGGTGGAAGTCGTTGAAGAGTCCTTATGGCTTGCTTAGCGCACCACACATCCTTATGCTTGGGTGGTTGTGTCTGTGTGAGGGTGAAAGGAAGGAAGGGTAGGAAAAATCCAATAGATTTCCATTGGATTTCTATCGGATTTCTTTCAGAGGATTTAACCAAGAACACATTCAATTCGTGTATCGATATCTGTGTTGGTTTGTGTCAGCACGGTCTAGAAACCGATGGGATAGGAGAAGAGACACACGGACGAACGAAAACGGCTTTGATTCTCTTTAAACTGGGGTGTGATTTTCACCCTCCGCACCCAGCTGTGCGTGTCTTGGCATCGAGCTTTCTCCTTAATTTGTTACTCCTACCACCGCAGCCGTCCTGGGTGGGACGCCGCCGCGTCGCAGCGTCGGGTAGACCCCGATCACGGGGTATATCAATTAACCTAGATATTAATATTACTGAGAATGTGTGGGATGTAGACAGAAATTAATTAAAATTATAGTCTGATGGCATATGCACTCACGAACACATCTGTATGTTGATGCCACAGATTTGGCCGCAAATATATTTACTCTTAAAAATTGTCATTATGTGAACTGGAACTTCGCTCCGTATCGGTTTTGCTGTCGGATATTAAATTCAAGCTTTGTTTGCCTTTAATTACAGGTACGTACTTCCTTCTGTACGATTTCATCGATTATTTCGACAAGGATGAGGCCACTAACTTGGCACGAGATAAATACTTAGAGATAATGAATACCATCTTTAGCAAAGTCACCGAACAGGAAAGGGAGGCGATAATCTTCCAGGTAAGACAATACAATTTGCATTTATATTATGTTTGTGAATTTGACATCACTTTTGTGTCATTGATTGGATGTCATGTCAGATATCGAATGAGATACTGTTAGCTATGTTCGTTAGGTATCAAATTTTCTCATTTATTCATAAACTTTGAAATAAATTAACTTTCGATTTTGATGCAGACAGGGTATGTTCAAGGACTTCTGTTGGGTATTCAAATATGTAAATAGTGGTGTCCTTTATGCATGAGACACAATAGCGCGTTGTTACTACCGTATTCTCGTTACGGAGGGTAGCCCTTCAGACACACTTTGGAATGACAACTCAATTTATCAGCTGTTTTCGTTTCTTAAATCCACTGATTTGTAATGACTTCGGTGACTCCAATGGCAGCGGTTTTCATTTCTCAAATGTCAGCCGCCACAAAAAACTCTCAATTTGTAATAAAAGTCTCAGATGAATGCAGCTCTAAAGCAGGCCTGTCAAAGATGTCGGAAAAAGCTTACGAGAAATTGCGAGGGAGTGCGCTCTTATGTTCAATAACATTCCGTTCATTTTTTAATTTTGTTTGTGTTATGAAAGACAACTATAGAACCAACGCGGCATTGTGTTGGCGATGTTTTGACTGCTAACAGTTTTGAGTGTGAATTCTGGTTCTACAACTGGAAGGACCAGAAAGAGAATGTAGTAAGGAACGACAGCAGACAGTCATTAACTCTTCAAGACTGTTATCTGTTATACTAAATTTTCGCAGATGAAATCATCTGGTGACCGCGACATTCTCTTGCAACAGTTTCTGATGTTTTGCATAAATGCCCAAACCCATAGCATCCGTTGCGTGCGTGCCTTTAAGTCCTACAGACAATTTTCTTCGCACAACGCAATAGGCGACGCATTGAGTACGTTGCCTGTACAATTCACTTTTGTGGAAATATAAGCAATTTGAAATTTTGAAGTTCCTTAATTATTAGGAACTCTGAAAACAATTTTAAACAGAACATGTACATAAGACCAAGCATATATAAGACAAAATCACATAGGCGCGTTCAGGCTTTAATAAGCGTCGGTACACATTTTATCGAGCTTACGAGAATGTTACGTCAAAGCGTGTCAACCTCAGTTTTTCCAACCACAATAGAAGACGCGCCTTTAACAAGTCAAATGTCCTGAAGTCCATTTTACAAGAAAAAGCAATTACTTTATATAAAATCCCTACAAGAAATGAATTACTGACACAAATAGTTGCCTCAGCCTGCCAACAGTGAAAGCCCACGAGTAAATAAAAGAAAACTGTTTCACTACAGTCAAAAGCCCGAGTTTGTAGAAGTAGCTCTACCTAGAAATTTGTGCTCTCGCTTGTATACGACATTAAGGCCTGGGAACTATCAAAGCGCGACCGCGGCACTGTGACTTTTTTAATAGATTTTCGTGTAACCGACTTAAACTGTCAGAGACCGACCGCGCGAACGCGACTTCGTGATTTGTGTAATAAAGAGCACCCAAATGAGTTTTCGTGGAAATATATGTCAAATGCACAAAAAGTTGAATGTTGACCATATTCATCCGTCATGATGTCTTTCACTTGCTGTCTCTTCGCTTCGCATAAGGGCTTATGAGTTATACATTTCTTGACAGAACCCGAAGAACCTTAATGTAACATAAAGGACCTCTATATATATATATATATATACTTTTTTTATTGTGGCAAGAAGTTACAATTTTTGGGGTACAGAGATTTGGTTTGGTACCTTACTACTACAATATTTGTACAATTTTTATTAAATATAATATCACAGATTAATATGTAATTCGAAGGAAAAGCCACTAAAAACCTTCATTAAATGGATAAAGGACCTTAATTACGAACATAATTTGCAAAAATCAAAAATCTGACTTAATCCGATCAAATCACAAACTTTCTCAACGGAATGAATTTAAAGAACTAGTGTTTGCTGTAGTAGTGAGTCTAAACTATTGCTCAATGGGCTAGCTACTTCATAGCAGTTACATCGCCTTCGTTAAGCCAATCCAATCCACCCTATTTAAGACTGAAGGCATCTGACATATTTCATTCAAAGTGTTTTTTCCAATGTGATAATATTTCCTGCTTTAGTGTTGACCAGCATCATAAAATGAAACCTGTAAAAACAAGAACCAACAGTCAAAGTCGTTTACAACGACATCGGTTATAACGACGTCCCGGGTGAGGTCCATTATAGTCCCATTGAATAACATATCGCTGCATCAAAATCACTCAAAACTACCAATTTTTAATTTTTTTTAAAACAAAATATTGGTTATTACAGCATTGTTTTCTGAAATGGTTAACTTTTTGTCTGCAGATGCGATGGTGCATATCTAAGAGCTTACTGCTTGTCTTTTTATTTTGTGTTATTCGTTTTGACTTTTTTTCAATTCACTCAACATTTTTCTATGTGACGAGTTTATTTTATTCGCTTCGCAAGTTGTATTAGAAAATGAGTAAGGCACGAACAAACTTTTAAAGAAGGACAAATCGGTTATAGTTTTTTAGATTGGAAATTTGAGAGCTGGAGAGCAAGAAAGATGAAGAATGCCATTTTACACTCCACTGTATCCATGTTCTTGCCCATTTTCTAATAGAAATGTCGAAAATAAGATCTCAGGAAGCAAAACTTACTGTAAAAAAATAAAAATTTCATTGCACACTGAGGTTGAAAAGACTCTGATAATATGGGTGCAAGAAATACTTCAATCGATGCAAGAAATACTTCACCCCTTCTGATTTGGCTTTAATTTATAAGGCGTATAAACGCCCCAAACTTGAGAACAACGCTCATGTCTGGTCTGGTGCCCCCCAAAAACCACCCTGCACCTACTAGATAGAATTCAAAAGCGAGCGATAAAACTTATAGGAGACGAAAATATTGCAGAGTCATTAGACTCGCTCTAACATCGACGTACCGTCTCGTTTCTATCCGTATTTTTATCGCTTTTTTAACAAACGATGCTCAAGTGAGCTTGCCAACTGCATTCCTCCTCTCCATGAATTCACCTGCAATACCCATCTCACGCTCATCAGTTTACCCTTAAGCCTACTTTCGGGCGCACAGTTAAATTTGGAGACTCGTTCATCAGCCGCACGACATGAATATGGAATGCTCTGCCCCGCCCAATATTTCCCCCAGAATCCAATCCGCAGATATTTAAAACCAATGTGCACAGGTACCTCCTCTCCCTTTCTCCCTCAACACCTTCGGCCAGTGCTATGTCTTGAACCCGGACACTTAAGGGTTCTAACAATCCCTTGTGCGCGCGCAAATAATAAAAAAAAATGGATTAAGACAGAGAAGTTCTGCTATACCTACCAATCAGATCGATTTACATACTGATATCGGTTACAGCGACATATCGCTTATTACGACTAAATTCGTCATTCCCTTGAATGTCGCTGTAACCGGTTTTAATCGTATAGAGGAAACAACAAACGAGTTTTTCTTGTCTAACAAGAGATGGCGTTACTTGTATTATTCCATTGTTATATTTCCATTGAAACATGCCTTGGAAAGCTACTGTCATTGTACGTCATTTCAGTATATGTCATTCATTTGAATCGTAAACAACAATCATTTTTCTTCACTCAAATATGTCAAACTTTGTGCCTGAAAAAGCGTTTTTGCGGGGAGTTCTTCTTCATTTCTTTAATATGAAAAAAACTGCTGCCGAAAGTCATCGTATTTTGGTGGAAGTGTATGGTGAACATTCGATAGCTGAGCGAACGTGCTACGATTTAAAAGTGGTGTTTTAGCTTGGCCAACCAGAGAAATCAACGGCAAAGCCAAATATCCATGGCGCGAAGGTAATGCTCTGTATTTGATGGGGTCAGAAGTGTGTGATGTATTATGAGCTGCTAAAACCGGGTGAAACCATCAATGGACAACGCTACCGAACGCAATTAATTCGTTTGAAGAGAGCAGTAGCCGAAAAGCGTCCGGAATATGCAACCAGACACGATGCAGTAATTTTCCATCATGACAAAGCTCTGCAGCACGTTGCTATTCCGGTTAAGAACTATTTGGAAAACAGTGGATGGGAAGTTTTACCCCACCCCCTTATAGCCCAGACCTTGCCCCTGCTGACTACCATTTGTCGACTACCGGTCGATGCAGAACGCCCTCACTGAAATACGGTTCACATCAAAGCAGAATATCAGAAATTTGCGTGATTCATTCTTGGCTGCCAGGGCTTTTGCGATGGGATCCACAAATTGCCAGAAAGATGGGAAAAAGTCAGAGCTTCAGATGGGCAATACTTAGAATAATACTATTGTACATGTTCTTTCTCAGTGAAGGTTCAAATTTTGAAAAAAAAGAAGAATTAAGTTATATACCCAATAAAATTTGAAAATTTTAAGAAATTAATAACAAAAACAAAAAGACTAGATGGCTTTGAAACTTTCGTCAAAGTTTGGGAAAATTTCAAATAAACTAGTAGTTTCTAGGGAGTATCGTGCTTTAAGGTTTTCTGCAGTTCTGACATGCCTTAGCAAAGAAATTAGAGGGTTCGAAGAGGCTGCCAGTGTATTTATTGTGTAAATGTGTCTTCATTCTGCCGAATCCTGGCCAACATTTTATGAAGTGTAGGTGTAAGTTGTTTTTCGGAAGAGCTATCTTTCAATGAATTTGTGGTTTCCATTGCATAAACCCTAACCTTGTCACCGTCAACATTTTCTCTACAATTTACATCGTTTTAAGTGTAACTTAAAGCCAGAAATGAAGTATGATAGGGATGCCCAACTTCACAGCTGATTGACCCCTAGTCTATAAAGTATTCGGAGGCTTTTTGACAGTTATTCACGAAATAACGTAAATTCCGTTCTCTGACTGGTCACTTTGGTTTTAGAAAAGGATATAAAAAAGGGTTGTCAAATATTTTAAGGGGCAAGAGAGGCAGAAGTTCGGCGTCTCTATCACTTCATTTCTGGCATAAACCCTAAACTTGTCACCGTCAACATTTTCTTTACAATTTAGATTGTTTTAAGTGTAACTTAAAGCTATCTTATCACCTACAAGTTGACTCCAGTTATAGTCCAGTTAGGCGAGCTGAATGTGAACAAATTGAGAAAAAATGTACTTACACTAATCAAATCTCTCTACTCAGCTTTGCAGCTAAGCTTCTGTTCAGATTGTTCAGAAATACATGTATTTTCAATTTCTGTTGAGTTTAGAACAAGCACTATCGCAAATTACCTCAACATTAACTGGCTGTATCTCCTTATCAAAAATCCCAAAAACACATTCAGTTTTTCTCCTGAACATTTAAGCATTTAGGTGGCAAACCCATATGCCTGGCCGCGCAGTGCGTTAGAAGCGGAAAAATGTCATTGGAAAAATCCTCTAAATACTCTAAGAACTCTTAGATAACTCAGGCTTATGATTTCAAAGTATTTTTTAATACTGCCGTGGACAGGGGATTGCGCGATGGGTTCTCTTTTACTTTGTATTCCAGTTCGGTTCAGACAAAATTCGGCGGCGATCAACTATAATACCCCAAAACTGTCAAGAACATGAATGCTATTGTCATGAATTGTCACCCAAGACGTCATTCGTGACCACGCACTTAAGGCTGCCAAGCATCGAGTTTGTTCCTTGCCCAGTTCTTCCTTTCCTAGTGGTCAAAATCCGCGGCTATGCGAATTTTGTTAGCATTTCCTCTCTGGGTCCATCTTTGTTTGTCAACACAACGTTCGTAATTTTGCTGACCAAAGCGTTACAAGGCTTGACTCATCACAACTGTTGGTTTGCAATGTAGTTTTTTCTGACGTCACAATCAACCGATATTTTTTTGGTTAATTGCCCGCAGGTCAGATGATGTCGCTTGCTTCGGGTTTGACTTAACTGCGCAACTGAAGGTTTTATTGCGTCCTATTCGCAAGCTCATAGACATTGTGTCTACTTGTAGGTTCATAGCCACTTGGGTGACAGCATAGGGCCAGCGAGAGCCATCGAATAGAATTTGTAGAAACAGGTCAGACGTGGAATCAAAATATTTGCCCATTTGCCCAAACTCAATGTTTTGTTCGAAGTCCAAACAATTCTCAAGACATAAGCCTTTCTAATCCATATTTGATTGTAGACCAAATATTTAACTCTGCACCTTGTGTAACGTAACGATATCCATCTTCGCCCTTTAATAGTTCAGCTTACTCCAGAATTGAAGCCTATACTACCGTCGATTCTCTGACCACGAAATGCGTTAAAAATTCGATCTTGTTTCTGTCTAGAATCTAAATAAAAAACATTCCCCCTGTAGTATTGACGCACCACTACGACCTTACTTGCCGGTGATCAGATCACAGCTGCCCTGAGACAAGGTTGGACATACATACATGACAAAAACGATAACAGCTAAGATGCATGTCATGAGCATTATGACTTATCGGAGAGTAGCTAATATGCTCCCACGCTCTACCGTAGTTTTGCCAATACACTACACCCCCACCCTCTTCTTTATCAGCATTTTTCACTCCTTGGATAGTTTAGCATTAGAAAATTGGGGAGCTGTTACTGTCTCGACTTTTTTGGTCCCAGATCAAATATTTAAATGTGGCAGACGTGTAGTTTCAACAAGATGGCAGCACATATCACACAACTCAACCGTTCTGGCCCCGTTGCATGAAAACTTCCCTGGTCGACTAATTTCGCGTTTAGGTGACGCGATCTAGCCCCCAAGATCGTAATTTTTGTCGTAGGGCTACGCAAAAGACCGGAAATGTGTACACAATCTGCAAAGCCTTGACCCAATCAAAACGAATATTCCTCGAGTTATTGCCCGATATGTGTCGAAAAGTCACTGTCTACACGCAGGACGTTTGAATGTTGCCACTTCTTGCGAATTTCCTAAAACTACGTGCTATCATTCTTATCCCCCGCCAGTTGCCCACTTGACTGTGATTGGGGCCGAGTCCATTCAGTGGGCGCCCTCTCCAGAGCAATCACCCATAATCCCCCGAATCAAGTTCCTCTTAACAAGTCTCCACCAATTGTTCACTCAAATTCAGGTCAAAATGTAATTAACCACTTTTGTAGAAACGACGTCGTCCAGTTTCTTATAACGTAACGCTGCCCTTTATCAATTTCCAAAATGCATCCAAGTATGCTTTCATGGCTCATGGAAAGTTTATTTTTTTTTCTTCAATAAACCACTTCTCCTGTCATCCTTTGAACTTAAATCAATTTGATTACGTCATCGGACGACTATTCCATAATCATCAATTTTATCTTCGCCCCGCAGTAAAAAAACACACTGCCCATGGTGTAGCAATTCTTTTTGGGAGTCCTCGAAATGGATGCAGTGGGGTCTACCCTTTCATTGATAAGACTGTTTATAGCCTTTTTGGAACCCATTTGCATACATGTGTGCCTACGAGTGGATATGTACGGCTTTTGTGAAGGCCTCCCCGGAGGCAATCATGGGACCATCAATTTTGGCAGAAAAATTGTACATGCACGTACAATGGGCCAATGGGCCATCCATGTCGTGTACACAATTCGCAGGCAGGACATGCGGCTGCAATGACGTCAGCATTGAGGCGTGCAACATTGTATCATGCAGAGGGCAGTCGCAGGATGTACAACATGTAGTAGGTTAACATTTTAATCGATTTTCCTCTGCCACTGACCCGTCCCCATCCGATGTAAGCAGTACTCGTGCAACCTCTCCAACTGGCTACAGGGGCGATTGAAGGATGTCGGAAATGGACTCGTCCGTGTCTCCCGTCCTTCCCCACAGCCCCTTGCCGAAGTGTAGCATCGTGCTGACGCTGCTGGGAATAAGCTAATTAATGAACTCCAATGGAGTTATAATGGTTCTTTTGAATGCTCTAAATTGAGCGTTATTGATGGGAATACTCGAGTTGTTTGATTCCTTCCTCTCACTCCAGCCACGTGGTCGGTTATCAGAGGTAGATGATGGTAATGGTTCAATGGAATTGGGTCTATTCAATGGTGGTCTGAGGAAACGACTGTTCTGATGATGGATATCAATTTTGCACAAGATCCTGGTAGGCTGCGACATAAGCCATGTGTTCGTTTGAGTTGTTTATCCATTATTGTGATGACTACTACATCCGACATTAATAATATTAATATGGGTGGCGCTACAGCCCGTAGAGGGCCAGGGCCTAGATTCTCAGCAACCACTCGTGCTGTGGCTATTGCTCTCTCACGAGTGGAAGCGACCTACAGTTTTATGCCGACTCCGTACGGCCAAGTTGAGAAGCTGTTTTCTAGACAGTTACTACTCTTTAAACATTGTCAGTTACTCGAAATAGGTGGTGCCGTGAATATAATTGTTGGTCGTAACGGCCTGGAATCGAACCCAGGCAGCGAGTTTCAATTGCGTAGAGGTTGATGTGCACCCACAACTCCACGGCCGGTAGCATGATCCGATACAAGCTGTGGCTAAAGTCGTCTCCACACTCCGGGACACAATGGAGAATTTCTTCGATGAGTTACAAGCTAGGACTAGCAGGCATGGGGACGAGGGGTTAACACAAAAAAACCGAACTTGTACTCTTTTCCAGAAGAAATAAGGTCCAGACAGATCACTTCTTCCCTAAGTTGCCTAAAAAAAGCCATAGGATGGGACTACAGCTACACGTCCAGTCAGACCTAGTCTAATCTACGGACTCTCAGTCTGGTGAACACCGCTTAATAAAGCTGTCAGCTGTAATGCACTCAAGCGAGTGCAACGACAGGGTTGCATGTGTATCAACGGAGCATTAGGTAGGCAGGTTTACGGGTGCTTGGATGACCTTACGGTGGTGATCCACTGAGGCTGAAAACCGGATCAAACAAAACGTTTTTTGTAACAAAACAAGGCGTGTTGTTTTCAAAACGTTTTTCGTAACAAAACAAAGCGTTTTGTTTTTTTGTTTTTTTGCGACTTTGTGCCAGTCGCATATAAAATTGTTCAAGCAATTTACGGACAGGACGCAAGCAGCAGAGAGTGGTGGGTGCACCCACATATGTAATCTTAAACGAAACGCTGAGGATGTAGAGTTGAGAAATTATGCTGAAAAATTTAATAATTTCACCATAAAGCGGAATGAGACTGTTGAACTGCTGACAATGTGCTGGGATAAATCGAAAATGCTATCAGAGAACAAGGTACGAACTATCGTAAAATTATAAATCGGGTTGAAAGACTATTTAAAACTCGAAATCAAAATGTCGTTTTGTAAAAAACAGCTGACGTCAACGAAACATTTTTTTCTGTTTGTTGTGTTGCGCCGTAAGAATGGAGGCAATTATCATCAACGACGCTGATTCGAAACAGTTTCGTTGCATTCGATGTGTCATTGTTTTGGTTTATCTTAAAGACTACCTTAAAACCTTGGCCACCAAGGACAACTATCTGGTCACCATGAGCGCCAGCGGAATGCTTTTGGTGTAACCACCAGTAACATTGCCGTTCTTTGGCAGACTCATTCCTGTCTCGAGCGGGGATCGCTCCACTGAACCGAAGAAGATCCTCTTGGGTGTGAGCGACATAAGGTTCGTGTTGGAGTAGCCTGTCCACTGTTCGGCGTACGACATGGAAGATCACAGGGCATCTGTCTGTATCCTGTATTAAACCAACCGTGTCTAAATAAAGGAATGCTTCGGGAGGAATAAAGCTGTCAAGGCGCACCCTTTCATGGTACATAATATTGTGGTAGGTAGTCCCAAAGAACAGACTGTTGGAAGAAGTCATAGCAATGTGCCTTCAGATCAGATTAACAATACAATTATCTATCCTGAGTCGGTTTCTCGTATACAATAGCATGCATTTTCGACAACCACTACCAAAACACTTTAAAACTAAAAAGGTGTATTTTTGTGTGTTGTATGGAACACAATTTGCTTTATCCGGTGTGTTTCCAGCCGCAGATCAACGTGTTGAGACCATGGTGCCCATGCTCTTCTAACGTGATACTTTATTTTATTCCTAAACCCGTTCAGACTCACAAGAAAGACTGCGCTGTTTCACTGTGCGAGCAAAATTTCAACAAACAAATTTCTTTGTCACAGCGGAGGCTTAACGATAAACTCCACTTAAGTAGTGGCTTAACTTAAACCAACGATTGCCATGCCTTAACCTCAAGTGTCGATCCAGAGAGCCATTCGTGTATTAAAATGATGTTAACCCCAAAATACATTAGAGACATAACCAACTAAATATTTAGTCTGGCAATGCTGTTGAACAGAACAGAGCGCAAACAAAGTTATGGATGCACACGTACTATAACACTATCCTTACCTACGTGCACATTCGCTTGTTGAGTTGGGGTGTTCTCTTTTCCTCTCTTTAGTTGGGTGCTGCAGTCTGATACTTCGTGTTCAATCACAGTCACTATGTTTTTCATAAATCATTCACAATGACAATGGCTTACCTAAACCACCCTTAAATTTACAAACATTTATTTGAACAGAATTATTTTTACAATTGAGATTACAACTAGACTTACAAACTAAAGGTTAGGGTGTTGGCTCACTGATGTAATTTATTTAAATCAATGTTTATTAATACTGTCGGTTTATTGTTTATTTTTTATGTCCTACAATGGCTGGTGCTTACATCGGGTTGTTCAAGTCCGTGTGTCCATGGTGGTCCTTTTGGAATAGGGTGGTGATGTGGTAACCGACTTAGCCTCGATGGTGATTGCTATCGCTGCTCTGGTAGAATCCATGCAGCTCGTCGTTCGACGTCGTTGGAAGGTTCTGCTCGTTTAGAAGATTTAACGCGTTGAGGTAGCGTTATCCGGAGATTGTGATTCTCAAGATCCTGACTTCCTCGTTAGGTTGGTTGTTGATGTTTAGTAGCTGCTTTCTGAACAGTGTCACCATATGCAGGGGGGATGATGTGTGGTTGGTCGTAAAGCATATTGTTGCTGTGGTGCCTTTGACGGTCCCTGTCGAAGGTGAGTCCGGTACATATTCGACCACCCTTAAATATTGACAGTGAAAGCGAGTGAGTGAAGTTTAAGTTCGATCCTGCAGTTAGCAGATAAGCTTGCTCTGTGAAAACGGACATAGAGGGGTTTTAAGTTCAACTCCACTTAAGTTCTGCAGTTTTACAAGGAAGTGTTTCATTTTCTTTGTGAGCCTGGGCATTCGGAGAATAGGTGTTTTACAAATTTGTATTCTCAGTCTTCCTCTAAGGACAATCGGCACAGTGGCCGTTTAGGACTCCCAATTGCATACACTTCTTTGCGACTGTGATGATCAACGATCATAATCTCTTCTCGCCGATGGAGCCCTTGCTGTTGCTGCAATACCCAAACTAAACCACCCAGTTCTGGCTCCATCCAGAGCTTCGTCTTTCAGTTTTGTTCTTTCTAGAGTTTAGCGTTAGCTGAGTTAAGCGGAGTATATGCAAGTGCTACAGATTCTCCCAGCTCGCAAGACTGTCTGAAAAAATGGTGATTGAACTTGGCTACATTGTGGTCGTCTCTCAATTCAGGCACTTCGGTTTGAAAAAAAAGCTACAGTCGTCTCTTAGTACCAGTGATTCTTCAAAATGGTCACAAAATACTCCTGCCCATGAAACCGCGCCCGTTTTTGAGCCGTCAGTGTATAGGGAGATGCTGCTATAAAGATGCTGGATCTATTCAGCAAACAAGTAGCAGCCAGCACAACCCTTTAGTCTGTGAGTCCGCACTCACCATGGCGCACTCAATTATTCTTAACGAATTCAACTTTCTGCCCAGTGACAGCGATCGCCTACTAACTCAAGTCATCTTTGAGAAAATATGTACATCGATGTATGTTTGGACTACTGACATTTAAACCCTGACAGACGAATAAGAAACGGATGAAGTGTTTGGAATCAGCTCCAGAGACCTCATCATCGCTTTGGACAAAAAGACACGGTCCTGGACTGCTGAGAGTCCCTAAACAATGTCATTTTCCATTCGAAAACAACCCTTAATTGCCAGGTGTCTCTTAACGAGATGGCTGAGCATTTCAATATTCACCACCGGGCAGTTGCAAACCCTTGGGCTCGCTAGGTGTTTTACAAGCTCTTCTCTTACGCCAAGAGAAGATGCCCCCTTTACGCCGCTCGCTACAGCCTGCCATCTTCTTAAGATTTAAAAACTAAAACAGCCAACCACAAGTCTAGGACAGCACTCAATCTCTCTATCCGCTCAGTGTAAGCAGACCTGCGCTCAGGGCCCCTTTTTGCTGCCATAACTGAACACCACGCGATTTGGAAACACGCAAGATTGGTTTACCCGTACAATGACTTTTGTAGAGGTTGCATGAATGAATGGTTGTATCCACTGGGGTATCCACTTAATCGTAGGTCCACTCACACCTAGTGGCCTTCTTTTTCAAAAAACAATCAACTCA
The DNA here is from genome assembly GCA_905231855.2 of Eristalis tenax. Lineage (NCBI taxonomy): Eukaryota > Metazoa > Arthropoda > Insecta > Diptera > Syrphidae > Eristalis > Eristalis tenax. The sequence goes on along the minus strand of HG993124.1, from coordinate 38,171,565 downwards.
GTCGCTGTGTCACAAGCACCAGCTGTTTCCAGGAAGAAGTAAACCTGCGTGGTACCCAATGGGCCTAGAATGCCTAACCACCTGCAACCAGCCACTCATACATAACCCAACCTTCCTTCCTTTTCAACATCATCAACTCGGTTTAATTACGGTTCTCAAAATTGCGAACGTTAAGGTTTAAGTCTCCGACGTGGCGGCTGTGACATTGTGGGTTTGTGCGACAACACATTGTCTTGCGTGCGTCGCACTTGAAGCTCCGGTGTCCGGTGTCCAGGTTGGATTTCCCATTTTTATTACTCATGATCTCCTTACGTCCGTTGGACCCTTGCATCCGCATGCCCTCTGCCATTGGCAGTGCAGGAGTGACACATTTCTATTTGGACTGTTCTCTTTTTGATTTTTGATACAATTCTCATAATACTCGCTTATCAAGTGCGATTCCACGTCGGATGGCGTGTCGTTACAATTGAATTTTTCTCTATTTTTATGTACCGTCATATTGTCTACATTTATTTTTATCCTAACTTAGTACACTGTTGCAAGAAATAGAAAAAAAAGTAATAATTGGATTTTGTTTCTATTTTCAGTACACCAGCTGGGAAGGCGGCAATCAAGGATTCCAAAATCAGCATCAAATCGGTCGAGCAGTCGGCGATCACTTCTTCACATGCCCCACAAACGAGTACGCCCAAGCGTTAGCCGAACGAGGTGCCTCCGTACACTATTACTATTTCACACACGTGAGTTATTCTTGTCCGCAAAACAACCTTTCACGAACACCATCGACCCGGTTTAATCGTTTTTGTAACTGAATGTCCTTTGGCCAGGTTTTATTCCCAGGCTATCGCCTCCATTTGTGCAGATGCCAGTCTTCCACTTCCACTCACTACACCCCAACGCTGGTGTCCTGTGTCGACGGGCCTGGGCTCGTATCTCGTTGCGCTGCAGCGTATTTGCTGGATATTTTATTCATCATTTCTGCATTTTAAAACGTCATAGCTGGGTAGAGTTAGGGGATAGGTCATTTGTGAAGGTTTTCCTTTTCGGACCAACACACCCAAGCGTACATCCGCCACGGAAAGTGTCCTCGCCTTACTTTCTGTGTGTTCATTGTGTGTCGTCCGTTCTCTTCAGGCGCCGACCTTTGCTCGGTGTTGTATCCATCTCTGACGGAGGGTACGTACGTACGTTTACCCATACACAAAGCCAGTCATGTCCTGATCAATTATTTATCCGAGATTTCAATATACGAATGCAGGGTCTGTACAGACTGTGTCATCCTTTTTTTTGCTTCTCTTCCTTTTCACTTAGTTTCTGTCAGCCAAGTTTATTTCCGTCATTCAATATCCGTACCCTCACTTGGTTAATTATTCATTTATGGTGTTTTGTTTCCACATGGCATTGTTGTTGTTTGCGAAACTGGAAATTACTTTATTCCGAAACAGGGCTCCACTCGTGTGTCGGAAATGCGCGTATGGCTACGGCCACTGCAAATAGGCTAAGTCAGGTGAAACCTTCTCCGGGCAGAGTTAATGATATGGAGTGTCGCGGTCCTACGAAAAGGCCAAATCGGTGCAATGATTTGTAGCCTCTCGTTCTCGATCTCTGGCTTGGCCGTCGCCCGCGAATGTTACTTAATAATTGAGGAGCACCTTGCATGTCTGTGCTCTGTATTTGACTAATATTTTAATTGTTGTCGATGCTGTTACCACAGGGGGTTGGCTAGCTATCGATTAGGCTTTTGACAAGCTCTCGTTGCACACCCCTTCAGGTTGCTGTGAGAATAATTGGACTCATTTGAAGTAGTGGCTACTGTTCGCAACCGCACTGAAAAGTTACCCTAATGTGTTTGACCCAGATAAGGGGACAGGTTAAGAAAACACCCGCGTGTAGTTTGGGCTTGCGGACGACCACATGTAGTTGCGTGAGGTCGACGAGGGTGTATCTGGCGGGTGAATGTTTTCAAGGGCAACTAGACAATGTGTGCTGGTAAGTGGGGCTGGTTATTGATTGTGAATCGGCCGCAGGATAGTAATTAGTTCAAACAAGCGGGATTGTACACCAATGCGGTCGATACCATAATCACATTGATGTGCTGTGGGGGGTTTTGTTGATTAATATTTGAGACCGGGACACAGATCCGGTAATGCGCATTTTCCTGGAAATCAAACGTATACGAATGGAAATAAAATGAGACGCATACGGCTTGGTCAGAATGCGGCAATGGACAGCTCTGAGTCTGAGATGGTCAAATGCTTTAGAGAGATTTAATGCAAAGTCAGTCTTGCTATTCACCGTGCCTTTGGGCCTAACAGGGTTTTTTGGGTTCTAAGGAACGATCAAGTTAGTCTTAAACAGGATTATTCCTCGGCGCGCGTTGAAAGTGTTTGGAGAAGTTCTTGGTCGGGCATCGTTATCACAATGTGACGAGCCATCCGCTTTCATGGGCAAGACATGCCATGTCTCCTCACTTAAACGTTGGCTGTGGGATCGTCAACATCAAGAAGCCGGCAACCAACCACCAATCAACGAAGTATACCTTACTAAAAATAATGCCAAAAAATGATATTCAATACTCCATTCGAACAAAATCGTGCATGTATACGAAACCGTCATATCTCATGTCCAACTTCTGAACAGAGCTCATGCCATGTCGTAGAATAAAGATTCTCCGACACGATGTAGGTTTGGGCATGGATTTTTGTGCCTCCACTAGATTTTTTCACATCACATTTATGAACAGGGCTTGGTTCATGCCCAGAGGAGACGACGTGTTTTGCATGAATGTCGACTAAGAGAGATTCGACGACAAACTATACGACGACTACAAAATTTAGTCATTGCGCATGTGGAACAAAGGCTGCATGGTAAGTCCTTGCTGATTTAACTCATGAAAAATACGAAAAAAATCGTAGTGTCATCTAGCTCTTATTGCGGTGATACTTGAGTGCGATGACATGTATACTCATTGAATGGTAAAGTGTCATATATTATTCTTGCGCCTGAAAGTATGGCACAAAAAAAATTACTCAACTTAATTGCGGTGCTGCCAAGATGGCTGTAGAGTACTATTATCAGACTTTAGTAACTTTTAACTGAATGTACTGCTACGCTAAGTGCAGGCACTGAAAACAATTTAGTTCGGGCCTAAATACCTTATTGATTTCATTGTGGTTGACGCACGCCTTTTTCAGTATTTTGAAGAGCCTATAAAAACTTCCAATTGTTTTCAAAGATTCGCAAGTAACCAGTTTGTGTACAGAATCTTTCAGGAAATTCTACTGCATATACTTTCAATCAAATGAAATTAAACTTTCGTGGTTATCAGTATAAATGCACATTCCAAAGGCTCAGCTCATCGTGATTTAACCCATTAAAGACAAGACCTCTCCAAAATTAACATTTTTTGAAATACTGTTTGATAAATATATTTATCGAAAAATAACAAATTACTCAAACGTGTACACTGGCCAGATGTATGTGCGTTATTTTATGTGTGAAATATTTTGAAACATTCTTTTTCGACACAAAGAGTAGTTTGGCACTTTTCACATATTCGTCTAACACAACTGTGGCATCGCAGCTGCTCTTTAAATTTTTCAGAAAATGTCCTCTTTCACTGTGTACTACAGTTTTAGGTACGTTTGGCTTATATAGAACTTTTATTGACGATCCTGAACGCAAATAAGTTCGTACTATAGTTCTTGCAAACGAGAGCTGTAAGGTTATCATTGGTTTGTATGCAATGGAGCCGACAAGCATTCACCACAATTGAGTTTATCATATGTGTGAAGAATGGAGACCACCTTTTTTATAATAATTGTTGATAAATTTATCATGAAGGTTGGCCCACCCATACCCTTGCTGTATGCCACTAATGGTCTTGGCTGTGGTACAACAACTTTTTCTTTTTTGTGTGGGCCATCTTTTCACTCTTCCTAGTGGTTCCAAGCTATCGTAATTGGTAAGAACAGCTTTTTGGGTAAAATAGTTAGAAGGTCATGGCTGGTAAAGTTGTTGTCAAAAAATAAGCTGTGGGTTTTCACTACATCCAGCAAATCAAGTAGCACACGGAATCCAAGTGGTAAGCCCTTGTTCGCTTCATTTACATTTTTGGCACCGCAAATATGTCAAAATTACAGCAATATCCATCGTTACTGCAAAGGATCCACTCCTTGTACCCAAAACGGACAGGCTTTCCACGGATAAATTGCTTTAATTCTCGTGTCTTCGTCTAAGCATTCCTGTGGTAAGCATTATACCAACAAACTTTTTCATGTCGCCTTTCGTAAATTCGAATGTGTTGCAGTTTTGGTCCAGTGCTTTCCTTCACACTTCAATTTGTTACAGAATCAAGAAAAACTCTTCAAAAATATGAACTTTTCTGATTCTGATTTATTCTGAATAAGTTTTCCAAATAATGATATGCCTCATCCATTCCAGTAGAATCCACTTGATTTGATCACTTTGGGAGAGTATTTTTGAGCCTGAGGTGAGGCTGAGATTGCTTCTCGTATATCTTCGTTTTCGACACCGTTGTTGATTTCAACTTGTACTGCTCCTGAGATGTCTATTAGAATCAAGCATATCATCCTCAGGTATATCTTCCTCGTCGGTTTACTTCAATTTCTCTTTCATTCCCATCATCTGGGATATCGTTAACAGCCATGCAAAGATTCGATTAGCGTTTCCCGTACAATTTGCTACAGTTTATTCTTGAAAAAGCAATTTCTCTACAAATCCAGAAATAAAAATATTAGCACGGTTTTGGCCCGTGTGCTCAATTGAGTATACCACTCAACACTCTTTTGAAAGAAATGTGTTTTTTTTGATAAATAGTCTAATGGACAGAAGTAATTAAGCACACGAAATTCGAAAGTTAAGATTTGTGCCAACCCTTTTAGTTTTGGGATGACAAAAAAATCCTTGAAACAGAAATACATTCGCAAGACGTCAGCAAAAATAAGTGGGAAATTACTTTCGAATTCAACGAAGTTATACCAAATGTGAAAACACATGTTCATGCTTGCTTTCATATTAAAAGAAATTAAAATCGAGGCATACTTTGCGAAAAATGACAAATTGAAAGTTTTAAAAATACTGCACTCAATTGATTACATTGGCATTTAATGGGTTTAAGTATTAGCTAATATACCCCATAACTCATCGCTAGATTACATCCGCAAAAACCAGTAAATTGTAGTTAATTGGTGGAGGATTTCTTTCATGGCAGCAGCATTTCCCGGCCGAACTTCACATCGACCGCGATCGGCATCAACTTGACGATAAAATAAATTAACCGCTCTTCAGTAACACATCTTCACCAGCCCCAGTTCAGAGGTTATTCTCATTTGTTACGCGTCCCCGAAGCGAAACGCCTTCCCTGGATCAACCAGAGATAATGCAGGAAGATATGTGCCACTTCAACGTTTCTTGCCCCTCAGATTCACCTGACAGCTTTTTTTATAACCTTTCACAGACAGGCGTCTGTGCATACGTGTGCGATAAGCGAAGCTGATTAATAACGCCTAATACTACTGCGTTGCTCCAAACTCACAAATAAAGCAGTATGCGTGACTTGAGAGCTCAACCGCCAAAATCTGAGGTCAACTGCGATGGACTGGGAGTTTTCCACTGGAAAGACGAATATCTCTTCCTCCATCAACATTTGAAAATAAAATTATCTTATGTTATGTTCCCCCCGAAGCGAAATCGCGTGGTTTGGATGAACTTTTATCGAAACTTCAAAAACACCTAGTTTGAAGTGTTTTCAAATGACATTAGCTGTCAATTTTGACGCGGCAAAACTGCTGTAATAGTGTTGAGAACACCAGAAAAGAGAGAGAAAGACAATGAAAATCGAAATGTCAAAAATTAGCTGCTTATTCGGTTTGATAATCTCTCATGGACGAATGAACTCAAGGGGGTTTCAATTAGCTCTGTCGCCGAAAGCGTGTGGTTTCTAAACCCCGAAAAGTATGGTAAAACCTCGGAGATTTGGGGAAATGTTATGAAAACACGCGATTTCGATTGGTGGGAACACAGCATTAGCCGCTCAACAGCAAATAACTATCCATGCAGCTCGACAGCACTCATGAGTGATCTTGGAGCAAATGCTTAAACCACGGGAATTCTTGTTCGGAGTACAACAATTAATGTACATTTTTCTGGTAACGTCTTTCCCATCTGGAATGAGATCTGAACACATCCTTGAATGCGATAATCACCCTTATGCTCTTTGTCGTGCACATGTCGCTGTGCCAAATCTGCATTCAATTACTCACTTAAATGTCACATAAAGTGACTAAGACAGTACAACCTTGTCACAGTGACATGCGGCACGACTAAGAGAATAAGGGGGATTAATACGAAAGTGGTGACAGGACTGCCGCACACACACACACATCCCAATAGTTGAATTGAATAAATTAAAGAAATCCTTAGCCCGATATAGTTTCGCTATGTCTCATTCCACTTAGGCATTCATTATACCGAAATGATCCGAAAATTTATGACTCGCTTCTGAGAGTGGAATAAGAAGTCCAACTTATTGTGCACGCACACAAACGTACATGTATCCATGTTTGGATTCTCCGAAAGGAGATGACACTAGCATGCATAATCAACGACAACGGCAACTAGGACAACGTGAAGTTTTTCCTCTTTTAATTAAAACGTTTCGGCACAAGCAACGAGAACTAAATGCGAACTTCCTAAAGTCGGCTCGTCGCCGGGCGTCAGTGCCTTGAAATTCAGCCACATGAGTTCCACCCAAACGCCAGCAAGAGGAGACACAAAAACGGAATTTATTGCTCAGTCCTCCGTGTGGACTCTCTTGGCTTGATATATCCGTAATGACGTCACGTTGCCTATGGGAAGCCGTCAAGAATAGCTAAGGATTTCTTAATCAACACATTAGGGATGTGAGTGAGTGTGTGGGCAATTATATGAACGAGGCTGGCCGTATTTTGAGGGGGTTTGGTGGATCTGATGCATTTTGTGGGACGTTTCTAAAATACACGAGCGCATGGTAATTGGATAAATGGCGAGGGATCTGAGAATGGTGCTATGTGTGAAGTTGGTAATTTGATTTCTGCATTAATTAGGGGGGAATTTGTGACGGTTTCTTGGAAGTTTTAAAGTTCGGATAAATTTGTGCATGGGTGTGTGTGTGTGATGTATCCCTGTTCGGGCTAAGGACAAATATTAATTCTTTAATTTCGGATACAAAATTGAATCTGGAGGATTTAAGCTCATCAAATATGGGATAACATAGCAGGAAAGGAAATCCGGAAATCCGCCCTGCGGCCTTGGTCCGTTAAGAGACCGATATCAAAAAGTTAGTCAAACGTGTGAGAAAGTTCTCTATGGCACTTGAATTCTTGAAAGCACCCTTTTGACTTGTCCACAGTGATGCCAACGAAGTAAAAATGCTTAGAGTAGTCAAAAATCCGCACCAAAACAGTCACGCGTTATGGATGCATTGGATGCATTTGTTTCCCATCAAATTCTATTGGTTTTTCTGAACATCAAATGCGACGATTTTGACGATCAGTATGAAATTGAAATCCCAAGCTTATGGCGTATTCAGTTAACCCGTGGCTGCCATTTTTCCGTTGGGCTATTTCAAGCACAACCATCTGTATACAGTGCTCTCTAAGAATACAAAAACAAAGTTTCTAATTAAAATCAGTTTTGCGTGAATTATGGTACACCCTTTGGTAACTTCCAGTGTTTGCGACGTCCACACCCATCTCGTTATAATTATGGGGCGATACTCAAATGGTTCAATCTAGATGCTACGCTTGCTTACACACAAATTAAAGCCAGCACTTGTCCCCGTTTCCTTCAATTTGCGCATTTAAGGGTGTGGATGGGTCACACATTCATTTTTGTTTTCCAAAGCACTTCCTCAATCCACTTATACATTCATACCACCTCAAGTCAAGGTACATGCTTCATTAATTACTACTTGAATTCAATTCAAGGGGATTAACACCTCCCCTTTTCGTATAAATCTTCTTTCATATCGGGGTCCAATCACGATTCAACTAACCTTATCGCCTTAATCATCGCTCACGTAATTAACGGGTTCGGTAATAAATGTAATCTGAAATTACGATCTGCATTTGTTAATGACTATGCGCTTCATAATCGTCACCAATTAATTATTATCCTCCGATATAATCGGCTAAACAACAAACGCACACTTGACCAGGACAACATCGAAGTGAAACACATAAAAAAAAACCGAGGGGAAGGGGACATAATTATTCTGTCGTTATACGACACTGCACCATTGCTCCCGGCCCCCAGGCCAGCGCCACAACAGCACACACAACACCCCTTCGTTCATGCGACGCCTCATGGCCTATGACAGTTAATGTATTCACTCACTCCGAAATAATAGCTTTCACTTAAGCTTTTGATATTAATCAGGCGCACACCATCAAACTGCCCCAATCCAGTAGTCCTGCACACCGCAGTCCACAGCTAACCAGAAGTATAGTCGGGGGGGCAATAAATGAGACTTTGGTCAGAGCCGGCATTAATTGGTTCATTTAATATTTTCGCCACCCAGTCCCACTGGCCGGAAAACCGCAGACCTTTAATTATAAACAGATTCTCGGAGCATGTCACTCGCACGAAGCACTTTGCAGCGCATGCAGGTGCGCCAGCCAGTTCGACAGTCGTACGCCGCAACGACAGCCAACATTCTAATGTCACTTTGACACTTGTGATTGACAGACGGGCCAATCGCAAGGACACTCTGGTTAAGTTGTCTCACTCTCTGTTAACACGTTCTATCGGACATCCTTTGATTTGTCATGCAAATGTGTGACATGAGGATCTTGTGTCGCATGGAAATGTGCTTGACTCTGCACACATGCATGCATCTGTGCGCCGGGTTAAGGAAATTACTCATTGTGGATGCATGCCAGTGGACATGCAACATCAGGCGGAGAAGTGTGACAGGGCTGAACGTCCGAGAGAGCTTGTTACTTTGCGTTGCGGATGGACATCTGGGATGGAATCGTATTGTTGAAAATGGCATGAAATTGGATTATTATCGATTCGTCCTCAATGCAGGGATACAGATATCTCTGCACATGTTCACAGAACAACTAAGTGCAAGCTGCATTTGCGGTGCACAGGAAGAGCTGGAGTGGCAGAGAGAAAATCCAAACGAAAATTCAATGAAATTGTGAAGTAAAATAAGGCTGATGTACGCCATTAGTGAAATGATACAATAGATAGAAATGAAAGGAATAGGATCTGCGCACGAGCTTCGTTGCTTGCGCTCATCGAAAAACGTTTTCTTCAAGACCAATCAATTTGGCGTATGCCGTGGCAGTTCGCAAGAATGTAGCGAACTTAGGCAGCAGAGAGACCTTTCCACCTTGGGGATCATTGACATGGAATACATATTAGAAAATCTGGCGGTACGCCTGGAGAGCAAATCAGTACTTGGTACACGAATGTAGCGAGTTCATAAACCAGTTTCGTTGTCGATCTTGGCGCCTTTTTCAAGGCTTGCCTAACAGGCGTGCGACGAACGGAGGGACTCAGCATTTTTGGGAGTAGACCAAATCAAATATAGTCCTTCTTCTTCTTCTGATGGCACACACAGTCCGGTATGGAGCTGATCATCAAACATCAAGCTGGAACGATCTGTGGCCAGGGCCTTAAATCACACATGCCAGGTGGGCTGATTTCCCTTTCCACTTGAGTACGTCATCTGTTTCGTGGTCGTTCGCCCTCTTTTACTTTGTCCCAAATCCAAACACTGGATTCACTGACAGGCAATGCTGGAAGGCTGGAAGTTTGTAGTTCTGGAGGAGGAGTTTCTTTAACAATGCAATGTGAGAGAAATAAGGTGATACCTTTCGCTTGGAGATCCCGTGAAGGTTGAAAGGACGCCGAAAATGAGGAGACATTGCCCCTAGAATCAGCCAAGAGATACTCTATTTGAGTAAAGCAGTGTTTCTATGCCACAGACTATAATGGACTGGAGCTTCTTATATTGATGACGTTTGCTGAGACGCACGCTAGTACTTAAGAAAACGGGACAGACTTTTGAGGCTGCGAAATTTCGAATGGCATGGGACCTTACAGAAATTTCCTCACAGCTACTCACTTATATAGCGATTGAAGTCTCTACCAATCAAGTTACCAGAAATTTAACGAAACTTAACGAAACTGGTCAATCTGATAAGTGTATATCTTTTCTGAAGTCTCCTTTTGGACTGAATGCCATTACGATTGTGTATAATGGATAAAAGGAAAGCCAACCAATCAGTCATCGAAATTTGGGGTTGAGAAAGAATGCTAAGGAATAGCAAGCAAGAGACAACACATGCTAAGGAATAGCAAGCAACGTAGGTCTTACACAAAAACGTTGTAAACTTGACTACCTTTGAGAATACAAAAGCTTCCTTGTCCAAGTGGTGCATGACTTGACTCCTCATGCTCATAAAGTCCATGACTTCTGGATATTATATTGGCTGAGTTCGTAGCCGTCACAAAATACGCATCTCGAAGGCAATACTGCCTCTGTGTTGCAATGAAATGATTTTAATGTTGCGATGCATCATGATGCCTTATTTTGTTGGCATTTTTATACGCCTCTTTGGTTAGTTCGTCTGTCATTCAGTTCGTTAGCAGCGATGATTCTTTTAAATAATTTGCGTACAATTAAGACAACAAGGGGAAAATATTATACCCGACTTCATACTTTAAAATTGCTGCCCAAAAGACGATTCTTCGAGGCATTACAGTAGAAAAGGTGTTAACTTCACGATAACAAGATGACAATACTTCAAGTAAAAACAATGAAGCTAATGTTAAAATTGAACAATTAACTGTGCCCTTTTCAAGAAATTTTCAAAAAACTGAAAAAAAAAAAATGATGTGACTTTTGTTTGCGCAGTGCTAGCTTTCGTATGACGTTTTAGAACGCCATGCATCGCATCATTGGGAAGTGTTTGAAATTATGAACGCTTGACGTTGCTTGAATGGCGTTGATTAGAACCAAATTTTTCAAAATAAATTTGAACAATTTGAAAAAATTGGTCGGGGATGAGTCTGGTCAGGATTAATTGCCAAATAAAACTGAGCTCAAAGCAACCGAGAACTGTCAATCAGCTGTCACAATCAATGTCGTCAGATTAAAGTTCTGCCGCAGTAAAAAAAACCACAACACCACGACTTAGACATCTAGCCGGTCCATTGTCATCATCATCATCATCATCATCTGACCCACATACTCCACTAAAGGGGTCGCGGCGGTAAGCCACGCACGAGACACCATCCATCGATTCTAACTCATCAGGAGTCATACACTCATCCAAAGGAGTTATGCACATCAAAAGCTGCACGCATTGTGCTCTCGTTTAAAAAGGTTTTTCGAGCGCTTATTTAAGGATACAAATTAGTTGTTCATTGTGTAACTGAAAAAAGTCTAAGCCAAAGACTTTGCATGTCGAATTACAAATATTGCGACGGGTTTATGGCCCGATGCGGGTGTGCGTCTTATTAACGCGCGGTGCCGCAACGTCACCGCAATTTACTTCTTGCAGGCAAAAAAGCTTGGCAAAAGGTTTCCGATGATATAATTGCATATAATTTTTTAATTTATAATATTTGTAACTGATGCATATACGCTTAAATTATAAGTGCACAACAAAAAAAAACGATAATCGGTGTTTAATAATTCATCATACAAACTTGGCAGCACAGACGACATTTATGACACTTGAGACAGTCAGCTTTTAGAAAATTGGAAAAAAATAGATAGGAATTAAAAATAATTTGGAAGAAATAATAATGGAAAATACCGTCAGGATTTCCGTGATTTATACCGACAAGCTAAGTTCCAGACGTCCAGAGCAATCGGAATATGGGCAGGAGCAGCACATTAAATATGTAAATTTCTCCCTTAGCCCTTTCCAATGCCTTTGCATCAGAAATGAAGTATTATAGAGATGCCAAACTTCAGAGCTCATTGAACCCTAGTCCATTGACGATTGTCAGAGGCTTTTTGACAGTTATTCACGAAATAACGTAAATGCCGTTCTCTGATTGATCAATTTGACTTTAGAAAACGATATAAAAAATGGTTGTCAAAAATGTTAAGGGACAAGAGAAGCAGAAGTTGTGCATCTCTACAATACTTCATTTCTGCTTTGCGTTTTTCAAATCATTTTTTTTTTTCCTTGTCAAATAAATGAATTCATGGCTGAATTTTGTGACGTTTCTAAGCAAATTATCGATACCACATAGAAAATAATTATTGGAAGCATTGTTTTCTTCCGCGCTTATTTCGCAAGCGGCCATAATTATATGGGGCAACTTAAGCGGATATAGGATTTGTTGTTAGTTTATTGTACATGCAAGTTGAAATTTATGCGCATGCATAAATGCTTGCAAAAAAACACACCTTTGTTTGCCGATGATCAACAAAAAGATATACCAAATTACGCAGTCTCTTTTTAAGAACATGGGCTTAAGCACTAGGTCCACGAAAATTACTCGTCTGTCTTTAAGAACATCCTTTGCTGCATTCGTGCATTTAACTCTTGCTGCACCTCGGTCCTAACATTTGTGTTCACTGAAAAATCCTGACTGACTCCTCTTAGCATTCGTATCATATTTATATGGAGCGATACAGAAGACAGATGCCGATCTGATTTATTGGGTCTATAGCTTAATTCATGCGGTTTGCTAAGAGATGGCGTAACTTGTATTATTCCAATGGAACATGCGTTGGAAAGCTACCGTCATTGTACGTCACGCACGCTTGGCCCCACGTTGCTGTTCCGGTTAAGAACTATTTGGAAAACAGTGGATGGGAAGTTTTACCCCACCCCCCTTATAGCCCAGACCTTGCCCCTTCTGACTACCATTTGTTCCGGGCGATGCAGAACGCCCTCACTGAAATGCGGTTCACATCAGAGCTGAATATCAAAAATTGGCTTGATTCATTCTTGAATGCCAAGCCGGCGCAGTTCGCAGTAGCGTCGATTATGGATGGCGTCAGTCAGGGTTCTCTTCTGTTGAATGCGTCGCGACTACACATTGTATGCACTTATGGATTAAGACTCCCATGAACTTACTAATGCTCATATGTGTATACCACAACTGACCTCCGCTATGTAAACATTGATAGGAATCAAAGGCGGAAGATGGGCAAATTGATGCAAGTCGTTTTTTGCTGGGTTTGTCTGGATACACCTCCGACCAGCCAAATTGAGTGAATTTGATCATCTCGCACAAGGCCTGGAGTGTGTGACGATCACGGTCTTTAGCTTCGACAATGCCTCCAGAAAGAGCTGCTCTCTGTATAGTGAGACCTAACTCCAATACGAGGTTGACAGTTGAGAGAGAGTGAGAGAGTGAGAGTGAGAGAGAGAGAGAGAGAGAGTGAGAGAGGGAGAGAGAGAGCGTGAGAGGGAGAGAGAGAGAGAGAGAGAGAGAGAGAGAGAGAGAGAGAAAGAGCGTGTGTGTATAACAAAATGGAATGCGAAACACAACACACATTTTAAAGGATGTCCCACTATCTTCAAAAATGTGTATGGATAAGTGAATGTCACGTACTGACAGCATTAATAGCATTCAATTTCGGCAGAAAAAACTGTGTTATCATGTCTCGATATATCGAGCACCCATCACAGTCTGCTTTACCAGCCTCTGGTCGAATAGTACTCAAAATCCGCACCAAACAGTGACACGTTGTGGGTGCGCTTGTTTTTCGATTAACACATGTGGGTTCTCCGAACTTCAAAGCCCACAATTTTTATTAAACCTGGCTATTTCCTTTCAAATTAATTTACTGCACAAATGGCAGCAAATTCAAATCTTGCATTAATTTGTTTACGAAACTTTGAGTTCACGAGATTAAATCCAAATCTCTCGAAATTGCAAGGAATAACATAATTCCTGAATAACATAAATTCCAACTTACCACAGAGAAGTTCACAAATGGTCGAAATACATATTAATTCAACATCAAACATCAATTTGAACCCAACTCAACTAAAAGGAGTCAAATGCTACGGTATACGGCAACGCCAAAAGGTGGTCAAATATCGACAGGATGCCGTTAAGTGGATATCCTTGTAGAATTGAAAGTCTGGTTAGATGTCTCTCCGATTTTCCTGCTTCATACCCTTATCCCCCCACCCATTCTAATCAACAGCCCTGCTAATTGTTTATTCTAAACCTCTGTACAGTAACTTGTCATTCATCCCCCAGCTCCTCGCACGGCATCGGTTGTAGAACCCTGATCAGGACGTCATTGTTGACTATTCCACCTCTGGCTACACAGAGCTGAGTTTTGTTTTTATTCGGTATCACATGCAGTTAGCGCGCTCGGAGGGCTTGCCAAGTTTTCAAAAACAGAAGAGCAAAGTACATATATGCCTTTTTGTTTGTTTCCTCAAACCATGGCAACCCGAGAGAGAGAGTTTGTACAACTTTACTTTGTATACCTACTATTGCATCATGTTGAAAATGGCTGACTTGTATTTTGGTTCCACTCATCCGCATCTGGTGTCTTTGTGTGTTCGTCAAATGTATCCTCACATTTGTGTGTGTCTTGTTTTTCTTTCAGAGGACCAGCACTTCGTTGTGGGGCGAGTGGATGGGTGTGCTCCATGGTGACGAAATTGAGTACTTCTTCGGGCAGCCGCTGAACCAGTCACTCCAGTATAGACAGGTGGAGAGGGATCTTGGCAAACGGATGTTGAATTCAGTGATTGAATTTGCCAAAAGCGGGTAAGTCCTACTTTTTGATTTTATAGTTTGAAAACAGTAGTCGACATTGGGACAGAAAAAAAAAAAAAAAACAGAAAAAACATGCTCTGTTTGTTGTTCTACGAGTATGTACGTTCCGTTTTATTAAAGGGCACGGGATTTCCTGTGTTCATCCCGAAAAGTTATTATTTCCCGAGGCGGAACATTCGACCTAAAAGTTTATCGAGAAGTGTGTTCGGCCGCAATTTCTCAAACCACTGTCACGGTGAGTTTTGAAAACTCATGCTTTTTCAAACTTTTACGTTCGAAGGAGGTGTGTCCTGGGAGTGTCTTATTTTGAGGTCCGGCGGAGAGCGATGTGTGGACACAATAAATGATTTTAATTTCAAACACCAATTTGGGGCGAATAACCACATTGCTTGCTAACATCCGTGGAATTATTTTCAAAATAGGAGGAATGTATCCTGTGCAGCCATGTGGATTATATGAACTTAACTCCGGCCTGGAGAATTTTCAACTCCGGGTATGTGGCAAGAGAGGATGTACACGATTCATTTGGTGCACATACGTTGAGAAGAACAGGAACATTTAGCAAGAGATGTTAAGTGGCAGTGTCACCGTCAACCGGTTGTAACACCAAGGACTGTGGAGCGGGACAAAGAAAAAAAGGAAATGTCGTCATGAAACGAAAAGTGTTGATCCATTCAGACATCCGGCCACTCTTCGGTCGTCGGCGAGTGTCAAGTTCCGCGGATCAGCACAAACAATTCTCGCATTGAGACTGAGACTACAACTAGATCTGAGTCTGACTCAGACTGTCGCTCTCCATGTTTTTTTTTTGATTCATGGCTATGTCCCTTACTACCATTATTAAAAATTGAACCAGCTTCTCTGGATGTAATTGAAAGGAGACTAGATTTGGCCAAGAAAGACCTTGAGAGAAAAACCTTTTTGCCATCTTCATTTACTATAATTCTCAGACAACTTGCAAGCTTGTGATGGGACGGGGAAACAAGCCTGCATCTTTATAAGTGGCTCTCTTGATGTGAATTTTTATTGATTTTTAATTTGACCCTCTCATTAAGCTTAGTAAGTAGATGTCACCTGTCTCGCGAGCAGAGAGACATTCAATTCAAAATACGACCGTTTTGGTTGCCAGAGACTCCGCCCTTCTTCAGTAGAGTGTCAACGCTTTACTGAAGGAGGGTTCGTAGGGACGAGACCACTAAGTCGAGTCTTGATAATTGGAGAAACCCAAGCGACCTCATAAAAATTTGAATTAACGAAAAATTGTCGAGATAAGTACACGCACTGAATTGCAGTACATAATTTGTAAGTCATTGCTTTTTTGTTGGTTTGAATAACTTCCAGCATGCTTGCCCCAAATCGCTGTCTATGGCAGGCAGTGCCGAGAATACGTGACCAGTCACTTCAGTTTTTAATAAAACGCAATGTCCACGACAATTACTTTGCCTCATTTGATGTGACGGGCGAAATGGGTTTTGCTTTCAATTCTTTTTCGCCGTCGTCTTCATTGTTGTTGCTTGAATTGGAAGCTGCCAAAATTTCGTCGTCACACAGAGCGCCGCTAACTTCCACAGCATCGTCAAAATGTGTGACTTTCGATGATTTTGTATATTTTGACAATGATGTAGATGTCAGCGGCGCTCTGTGTGAAGCCGAAATTTTGGCAACTTCAAGCAAGAACAATGAAGGCGACGATGAAGAGAGGATTCGCTTAAGCTGGGAAGAAGGCTCCATCCATCGTGAGAGGTTGAATTTTGTACTCACGTTGTTTACAAGGTAGACGTCACGTCACGGAATCAACGCATTGAAAACAACAGCTGGGCCAAGAACAGAGAATAAAATACAAAAATGCATTACTGGGAGGAAACTAGCTACTGATCTCGAAAGCGTGCTTGCCAGCTGCCCGAATGAGCAATCACTTCGAATTAACGAGCGTACCCAAAACACATAGGTTTTGTTCGATTAATCAAGGTCTCTCGCAGGGACCTAACAATCAGTTCGAAATATCGGGAGTCGACTTACTACATTTGAATTAACTAGAAGGACACACGCGGAGATTAACCGCAAACGCTTCAGTGAATAGGCCAAATAAACGAAAGAAGACCTACCAATGTTAGATACGTAGGTAGGTAGGCATGTAGGGGCTAGTGTATTCACCCACACACTTAGACGAGACCACTGATCGACCACTCCAGTGATAGTGCCGTTAATTTCATCGCAATGGTGACTGGAACATTGTTTTCACTGGAATTCGAACCGGGGACCCCACTAACCAAGGTGGTGACTTAACAAACTGCGCCATCCAGAAAACACGTATAATTCTTGTGGTAATCCTTTCTTTAAAAAACTCGAATTTCATGGACATTTGTATGCACTGTGCATGAAATATGACATAGCACAAATGCCCACCAATTTGATCGATACTGCTTCTCACTTTTTTGAGCCCGCTTTCCCTTACAACTGGCTGCTTCGTATATTGCCCTGAATATTCTGCTTCTGTCTAATACAGTCGCCGGCGGATATTCGAAACATGTAAAATACACAAAAATTTGTTTCTTGTATGCGAAATGTTCTCAAATGCAAACAACGTTTACAAGAAAGGAATGGAATTGACTTGACAAATGATTTATCTGCTTTAAACGATTCAATGTAGTCAATAGAGAAAACATTGTTTTAATTCATCATCATCATCATCTTCTGATTCGCATGAGAAAGTAAATAAGTCACGGGGGTAAGCCACGCTCGAGAGATCTCCAGGCAACTCGATCCTCCGCCATCGACTATAAATCAGCAGCAGTTATGAACAAGAGTAACCAGGCGAAGTTTTGGACTTGGTCTAACCATCTCGTCCGGGGTCTGGCAATCGGTCGCCTACTTTATGGAATTGCATTCAGCCTCGGAATTCGTGCCGAAGGAGACGTTCGTGCCATGTGACCAAACCCAACGAAGCATAGCCCTCTCCGTTTGAAGAATCAGCTCCTCAAGGTTGAGTTCCTCACGCACTACCGTGTTTCTCACCCACAACAGGACGGACAAATCTCATCTCAGCCGCATGTATTCGCGATCTTATTCCGATTCATCGGATTGTCGATGTATCGATGTATAATGAGCAACCCTGACAGCGTCAAAGTGAAATAATGTGAAAATATATCCACCACGATTTCTCTCTAATCGACCACAAGGAAGAGAGAATGTTTTTCACAATCATTGATGCAGGCCTTGAAACTTTCTATTCACCTGACACATCCGAGTGGCAAAGTGGAAATGGATGGTTTTTTTTACAGCCACTTCGGTCAAAAAACTTAAGTGGCCAAGGACTGATAGCTCTCTACAGATAGCCAGAATCTTCCCTCACCTAATGATCGTAGTCAGATCATCGGCAGAGTTTCAATAACAATTTATTGGGGTACAGACTTCCTTAAAATGTAGAATTGCGTTAAGTCCATACATTCGTTGTAGAGTATTGACCGCTGGAAAGCTTAAAGGACCCCGGCACAGTTAGTGCTGTTAATACGGAAATCACTTCTGAAGTCTGTACAACGGCCTCTGCCAGGCTGAGCATACGGGAAATGTAAGGAGTTGCTACCCTACCGACCGAAATGAAGTTATGGCAGTAATCGGCAAACTAAGGACCAAGAAGGCTGAAGTCCAATTTGTACAGTCGAACTAACAGTCGAACATCTGTAAGTTCTGGTCGGAACAAAGTATGCGCTCCCTGTTGAGCATCGACTGCCCGCTTCCAAAGAGAGGAGGCCCTCTTATCCGTTTCAACTAAAGACTACTAAGACTCCTGAACATGGCCTAAACGATCTCCTCTAAAAGTGCTTGAAACCCTTAGTCAACATCCAATGAAGTCCACTAAACTCAAGTTACAATATACTGTAACTAAGTTGTGAAGGACTGGTCTAGATACAGAGTCTAGGTAGTACTCTGGAGTTAACTCAAATAATGACATAATGACAACGGCGCAGAGAAGAGAAGCTGTGGGTAAGAAGGGCTGTGTCTTGGGTGCCTCTGTTAAAAGGCTAGTCTGTCTCGATAGTCCCATCCTTCTGTGGGACGTAGTAGCATGGACATGAAGAAACGATCGAGGAGAGAAAAGTCCTTCGGGTTGTCTTCGGTCCCGTATGCACTGATGGTGCTTGAAGGATGTGACTGAACGAGACGGTTTACCGGGCTGTACAGTGACATCAAACGAATTCGAGTCACTCATCTCGGATGGAGTGAAGTTACCACCAACGCTCCGGCTCGGAATGTTTTCGACCCCACTCCAACTTCTAGGGACAACATCGCCTCTGATGCAAGAAGACCTCAATCAGTTGAACGTACGCGACTACGCCCCTACCACAATATCGTGTGCATGTTGTTTCCCCGCAGAAGAGGACAAATGACAGCTGCCTAATGATGGGACCTGATTTAAATAACTCAGCCACATCAATGCAAGTGTCCTCCGGGGACGCATTCGGGTCAAATCGTTAAAGTGCTTCTTCTTTGTGACCATAACCCAACATCAAGAACAACGGGTCCATTAAAATCGCTGTCCATTGTGCCTGTAATTAACTTAACTATCCCATTGAAGTGCCAAGCACAACAAAACCGAAGCCAAACTCTTAAAATTTAACTAAATACGAGTGTTCTCAACCAGATAAATAAATAAACAGCCACTCTCCCGATGCCATCAATTTAATTTGCAAAAAGAAAAAAAAAACCATCTACAACCGAACACGTTTAATAGGAAAATCAATTGTGATGTATTTTTAATTAAACAGCAGACACGAAAGGAAATGCCTATGAATGCATCACACGCCTGGGAAGTGGCCAATTGTGGTTGGGTTAACTGGTCGATGGCCACTTGTGTGAAGTGCGGCAGGTTGTCCATGGTAAAGGCTGAAGAATCCTCTGCTTCTGTTACCACACACACACACAGCTACATCTACAGCTCATTCGTTGACTCTACAAAGTAACCTCCCAACAGTTTAGCTTATGGTCGTCATCATCAGAAACTTTCCTCCTTTTTTGCTCAGCCTTGGTGAAACAGATACATGCTCGAATGCACACGTGCACGAGATGCTGGGCATGTGCTGTTTTAAAATTCACTTGTTGTATGACGTCATGCCGGCGGTTGATTGTTCAAATTATGCATTGAGCTTATTCGGAAAGCTTTCAACGATTCAACGAATCTCGTAGCACTTAACGATTTCGATGAAAAAGCTTTCGCAAGAAATTCACTCCGAATTGAAAGCTTTCCGAAATCGAAATCTATCGAATGTCACAACCAAGTGTAGCATGCTTTTGTATTTTACAGAAATCCGTCAATAGATGGCGAGCCATGGCCCAACTACAGCAAGGAAGATCCGGTTTATTATATCTTCAGTGCCGAAGACGAGAGTACCAAGAAGACGGAGAAATTAGGACGCGGACCGATGGCATCGAGATGTGCATTTTGGAATGACTACCTGCCGAAAGTGCGCAGCTGGGCAGGTAAATATGTTTGCATAATCTTCAATGTTCTATCCTCATTTTTCAGCTAGTTACGATTGATGATTTCATGGAATTTCAAAGCTGCACTGAGTTTTCTCTTCTGCACCGTTATGAAGCTTGTAAAGCACTTTTGCATGATTAATTTAGAATTTTCTTTTCCGTTTGTTCCTAATGACACTGAACTGTTAAGTATTTCTAGAAGCTAGTCACATTATGTATTTGATTTAGTAATTAGACGGTGTTTTTTTTTATTTAATTCGTGCTGAGGACGGTACATTGAAAGCAGAGCAAATTGTATCTACTGGGAATGTTAAATAAGTCATGTGTAGCTTGTGCAATAATAGTCTGCCCGAATATGAAGAACGAAGTTAGAGTTGCGTCTGAAAATGCAACAGAGCAAGTAAAGGACGGCGGGAGAATGTGCAGATCTACCCAAAGTTTTACCTTATTTCGAATTCCTCCTCCTCTGTCAGTCTTCTGTTCGATGGTGGACAGCAAAGGCGTAGCCATATGTAATTTCTACGAAAATGTCGAATTTCTTTGTTCAACCAGCACTGTGCAATCGGAATGTACAGTACAGCCTAACTAGTCCGGACTACGGTGACCAGATCCATGAGCAGAAAAAAGGGGACCCTTTCAAAAATCTCAAATGAAAAATTAGAGAACAAAAAAAATATGTTTTTATTTCACTAAAAAATATTAAGTCGGGTCTAACTTAAAATATTTGGTATATAACTTAATTCGTGCGGTTTGATAAGAGATGGCGTAACTTGTATTATTCCATTGGAACATGCGTTGGAAAGCTAATGTCATTGTACGTCATTTCAGTATATGTCATTCATTTGAAGCTTAAACAACAATACATTTTTTTCACTCAAATATGTCGAGCTTTGTGCCTGAAAAAGCGTTTTTTGCGGGGAGTTCTTTTTCATTACTTTAATATGAAGAAAACTGCTGCCGAAAGCCATCGTATTTTGGTGGAAGTTTATGGTGAACATGCGCTAGCTGAGCTGAGCTCTGATAAAAATATTCATATTTTATATTATATGTACAAAAGATTCTTGCTTTTAAATTTTCCATTTAAAAGCTCTTTAATGCGGAATTGTTTGGGGGAAGGTCGGAAAATTCCGAATTAATGAAAGTTTTTTTTTTTGCACTAAAACGCGATTCTATTGATAAAAGTGCAAAAGAACTTAAAACGAAACTTATTTTATAAACACTAAAGATATCCGAATGCCGTGATTCCCCTCTACAATTTTTTGTTTATGTTTTTCCCGACTTCTGAATGTACATTGCCCTCTAGACATTTGATGATCGTGTCCGACTTTTACACATTTAAGATCAATCATTGAGCTATTTAATTTTTACATATAAAATAGAAAACCGACTCGGCGACTAAATGGAAACCCGACTCTCATTCACCTCTTTTATTCGGGTCGTCTTGTATTCCGCTTTCAGTCCATTGACCCGTAATTTAAAAAAATATGTACTCAACATGAGCATTATGAGCAGGAATTAAAAAAATCAAAATGTGCAGTTATTAAAAGTTCACTGTGTAAAGCAGTACTTTAGTTTTGTAGAATACTAATTTCTGAATTAGTGCTGTTTTGTTGTAGTCTTGGGATCAGAGATAATGGAGGATAGAGATATCCATCTTCTACTTCTCTTGCCCCTTGATTTCATCGACAGCTAGAATACGTGTGAGCTCTTGAGAACAGCTGGCGAACAGGTGATACCCTTCCCCAATCTAATAGAGGGGTGATTTGGAGTTCTTATATGAAAATTCGCTTGTTACTTGCACGTTATATCAAATTTTGGTGTTCAATTTTCAGCACAGTATGAAGAGGTAAACGAACGAACAAAGCGTATGTTCATGAAGTCGATTCATTAACTTTCCGTTTGAGTAAATTTTAGTCTGAGATACTAGGACAAAATTAATGAATGCACTACATATTGTGTGTATGTGTATAACACATATAAAATGCATTCACACGAATCATGCGTACAGATAATTGATAGTATAGCAACATTATAGAAACGCGAGCATGAGTCACTTTCAAAAAAAAGTTTCGTTGCTCATTTTACTTTTTGCAATGATGTTGATCGAAAATAACTAATTTTGACAGCCATTTTTATGCATTAGTTATAATTGCAATATCTTGTCATTTTTCTTATCAAATTATGTAATTTGAATTTATGGGTTTTCAGAAACCATTTATTAATTTTTGAGACAATTTGTCAGATAGTAAATGAAGGTCAACTAGTTCCAGTTCAATGGACATTGCATTACTTTTTTATTCACGAAGGCCCATATAACAATACATATAAGAATATGCTTTTAAAAATACGATTCACCTTTCGAACACCCTCCGCAAAACTCCGCACAACATTACGTGCATCGTGGGCAATTTCGGCAATCTATAGCCATTTTTTCCCACTAAAATCCACGAATCTGCGACACTCCCACTAAAATCCACGAATCGTAATCGTCGGTTTGTGTAAGAGGATGTGTGAAATACAAGGCAACACCACTACTTCTCGGGTGTGGACTAGGGGCAAAAATGACCGAAGATGGATATCTCTACCCTCCATTATCTCTGCTTGTGATGTGCAAAAAATTTAGTTAACTGAGAAAACTGTTCCTTAAAAGAGGACGTCTGATCAGCCTAGTCCGAGCACATAAAGTTGCAGGTGTGTCCGGAATAGCGAACAGTTCGGACCAGAGAAAAAACTTAAGTAGACAATTGACTACTTTTCAAGAACCTTTTATTACAGATAGATCCTTTTTTTGCAGAAGCCCTTATAAATATTAGAATGTGCTAGGTATTAAAGCCATATTTCAACGTCGGGTGGCGCCGTCGCACTCTGACATTTTTAGTAGGATACACATAAATAAGGTGTGCAAGTCGGAAAGGCGGCGGTCGCGCGTTGAGTTTTCTAGGTAGAACTGCTCCCCAGTCACTCCGGATTTTTGACAACTGGGAAACAATCTTTTTGAATTTATTTCTCCGTTTGATTTTTTTGCAAACTGGGACGATTATTTGGGCATGTAATTAATTCTTCGAAAGATCTTATTAACAGGTCATATTTTTTCGTGGAAATTGTATTTCAGAGCCTTTGAGTAGGTCAAACGACAACTGATCCTGCCGCTTTCTGACACAACATTCTCGTAAGCTCGATAAAACAGGTAGCAACGCCTTGCAAAGACCGACATTATCTTTGAGAAAACTTTCAGAATTTTAAGGCTGAACCACAAACAAAAGCTTGAATGTAATTAAAACTTTATGCAACTGAGATGCCTCTCCATGAAATACACACAACAGAGTAGGAAAAATCAGCAGACACGTGCATATGGCAGCGACTGCAAGCGACCCAACTAGCAGAGGGATTCGCACGTGTCCAAATACGTGCGTATTTCTATACTCTGTCCGGACTGAGGAGGTAACATTTTGAAAGTGTCCCAAATATAGAGGTGCCCGGACTAGCGAGGCTGTGCTGTAGTCTTGTTCAATTCAATCATTAATGTTCTTATCTACTTCTATTTAGAGACAGAATTCGCTCACATTTTTGTTTTATAATACATACCTTGAAGATTGCCGCATGAATTTAAGTGTTTAACTATTTCTGTCAGCTATTGTTCAAAATGCATGTTCTTGATTGTCGATTATTGTGTACGAACACATGATTTAATTCTTTTCCGTTTCTTAATTTGTTCCTCCTCTGGTAACAAAACGTTTGAGAACCTGTTTTTGACGTTTATTGTTTCGTTTAAGCCTATCTCCTTCTGTATTTATATTTCATTGCACTTCTCATGTTTCATAATTGCCGGACTGTGAGTTGTGCATGCTTAAGAGATTTAATGTTCAATATTTCGTGTGTACAAAGTTCAATATGCGTTTGAAGAAAAGATTTATAAGAAGACGCTTTAAAAATGATTATGTACATTTAATGGAGTGATTATTTATTTGTGAGCAAATCTTGGAAAATAATGAATGTGCAGAGTCTTAAATGCACTTGATGGCATAAGGATGTCAGCAGAATTTGGTTGAAACAATTACATTCTATCTAAGCTTTTACCATCACCATTGCGTAAAAAGTTCGTTTAAGATCGAAGAATAAAAATATAGAAACATGCGTGGAAACAGTACCGAGTTCTTGGAGTCATACAGCTACACAATATTTTGTAAACGACAGGAACCTAGTCAGAAGGCTGAGCAAAGGACTGAATTTCAAACCGCCCAAACCTACTACATACACTCATCCTCTGTATCCGATCGACTTTAATTGGCGACGTTGCGATCAGAATGAATCGAGATGAATTTTTCATCGTTTAGAGTGATCTAAAGCTTGTGCTACGTTCCCAGCGAAAAACCTCTGTAGGCCGTTCCCACCGAGCTTGAAGTGGTTTCGGTATCGATTTTCAAGCCACTCGCTCTCAATTTTTAAACCAAATGTCACTCTCTCACAATTTAAGAACAGCTGTCAAATAGAAAGAGATAAACTGACAAAATGAACACAACAATAACCAACGATGTAGTCTTGTTCGGTTTGACAAGCGCTCATGGACTGTGGCTGCAACTATGTTTATCAGAGGTTTCCAGTCTCGTATAAGTCCGGTGGAATCTGGTAGGTTCGGAGAAAATGTATGAAACCTCGCGGTTTTGTTCCGTGGGAAGGTAGCATTACTTATGATTCATGCATTGACGTCGTGTTCGTTGTACGAAATCACTTGATGCCTCAGGCAACAAAATTGCGTTAGCATTTCCAGGCGTAACCAGGCGAATTTTCGGACTTGGTTCAACCATCTTGTCCAGGGTCTGTCAAGCGGTTGCCTGATGGAATCGCATGCAACGCCCGCCTCGGATGTCGTGATGCAGGTCACATTCGTGCCATGTGACCAAAGCAACGAAGCATATCCCTCTCCGTTCGTAGAAGCAGCTCCTCAATGTTGGGTTCCTCGCGCACTGCCGTGTTTCCTATCCCGCCTAGCAATTCTCACAACTGCACGGAGAAGTAGTCTCATCTCAGCAGCTTGTATTCGCGATCCTAGTCTTCCGGTCATTACTCAAATTTCATGAGAGTGAGAGTTGGTACAAATACTGAGTTGAAAACCGCTAAATTGGCTTTGACATCAAGCTCCGCTTTCCTGATCACATATCTACCAATTTTGATTGAAGATTGAAATGAAACATAAAATAGAGACTCAGGAATTTCGGAGGTGTCAATTTAATTTTTTTATTTTCGTAGAAAACATATTATCACGAAAACGCTGGGGATATAGAGAGTAAACAGTATGTGATTTTAGGATTAAAGGGAACCCAGACTTAAATGCTCGCACTCCATAATTCGAACGTTCCATATATCGAACCCAATATATGTTCCGGTGACAGTTCTACTCATGGACGTTCGACTGTTAAACGTCCTCTATGCAAGACTTAATTCTTACACGTGAATTGTAGGTGACTTTTGAACACATATCTGGTAATGTGGCATCGTCTTGATGAAACCACTAACTAACGCCGCACAGTGGTCCCGTTGTATGGGAGAGTTGGAATTAAGTCTGTAACTTTTGAACCCGTGGACCGATCTTTATGAAATTTTCTTTAATGAAAAAAAAAATAGTACAAGTGCTACGAGATCTTCGGACACGGAGTGAAAAATTAAAAAATCACAAATTATTGTTTAAATGCATAAAATAATTATTTGTTATTGTCAATGACTCTAAATTTGGGCTTAAAACACAGTTGTAATCCATATTTATAAAAATTAAACTGTACAAGTGCATGCATACATACATTCCATTTGGAATTAAAGAAACTAAGCAAAATTTGTTTTGGTTCAGACCGCAATCCGGGGATCAGATGATACCCACATTTGACGATTAACATCTTCATTTGTTGCCGAACGAGAATCCTTATTCCGACTTTCTTGTAATGCCAAATCGTTCATCTCTGATGGTTTCGCGCAACATATAACACATAAAGTCGCAGAAGACGTGTTTGTTACAGCCTGTTCTACTTTGCCATCTATCATCAACTAATAGCCTATCCCCCAAGGTCAGAAACCTATTTTTTCCACAAACAACACCCTAATTGCTAACTTTTATGCCCATTGCGACATCCACATGTCGGACATGCATTCTATGACACCGCAACCAAAACAAGATAAAAGCAATTGGTTTCATAATTATAACAATTTAATGACCTCAAGTATTCTAATTCATAGTAATAAAAACTTCCTCGGCCTCTCGCATAGTATTTGCACAATACATGAATTGCAAGCGAAAAATGAACGACATTGCTCCACTTAAACGCCTCGTTCTCCCAAAGTGGCTAAAAGTGGTTTCTAGCTTTTGCAGCAACGATAGATAATAATAGAGAATAATTATAGCTTTCAGAAAAAGTTGGTTCCCGTTGGAGATTCGTGGAGCATTTTTGTTATAGTCCATCAAACATTGAAGTGCCCCCTCAAAAGATGACTTTACTTAAAAGCCTAGTTTAAAAAATTGGTAAACAATAAACTGAAGATGCAGTTTGAAGGCCAAAACTGAAGATGCAGTTTGAAGGCCAATGTATGCCATTTAAAAAAAAATTACTTTAGATTCCAACTTAGATAATTCTATGAAAAATATGCCACATCAAATTTGCTTAAACAATACGTCCCACTTTGAACAATACGTCCCAACTTTGAGCTAACGGTACAGCCAAACCGTTCATCAAAAGTCAACAAAATTTTGGCTTTCTAGGTTCTCATATTGGTAGAATCGAAAAACATGTACCATTTGGGCGCTGCGGGTATTTGCGTGACCACTGTGCGCCGTCAAAGTCCATATGATTGTATATAAGGTGTACACTTAGTTATAGCGAAGTGTGTGTGTTAGTGTTGGCCTTGCTCTGAACATGTCAACAGGACGTAAGTCAAGGCTCCTTGTTCAGCCGCATCATTACAACTGTAGGCATTTTTAAAAAATGTGCTACTTGTACTAAACATAATTTGAAAGTATGCACACCCTGTGTACATGTTTTGACATTTCATAATACGAATAGGAAACCCACCACTTAATCGGTGGTCTAAGTTCTTTGAACCCTGGTCGTGCGATTCTCCCGCTTACCCACGTCTTTTTAAGACCCTGCAATGAACGGGATTGAAATAAAATGATTATCAAGCAGAGCGTAGTCGTTTTTTCTATCCTCCTACACAACTACGGTCAGCGTGGCCGTGCGAATTATGAGGAATTACTAACCTAACCGCATGATTCTATATCAGCCACTGCCCCGTACTTATCGAATTTATTTCAATATGATGGCGCTAAAGCCTGTAGGGGGAATTGCCCAGCTTCTGAACAACCACTCGTGTTGTGACTATTATTCTCTCCCGAGTGGAAGGGACCTACAGTTTTATGCCGACTCCGAAACGGCCAATTTGACCTGACAGAGTTAAGGTCGTGAAAAGTATTTTCCAGTTACCGGAAACAGAACCTGTCCTGCGTAGGCTTAAGTGCGTATTGGTCGACTTACCAATCCACAACGCCACGGCCGCCGCAAGACCTCTTTAGAAGATCGTTTTCTTGTGGATGACAATTACATGGGGATGAGACGGATTTGCCTCCTACCCTCGTTTATGCATCGATGAGTCTTTTTTTTATCCAACGTCGGCGTGCCCATTACCGACATTATATTCGTTCCACTAACTGCTTTAAGCACATGGATGCATGAATGATACGCACACTCGCATACGTACACCACAAATTATTGATTTTTGGTAAAACCCAACACGTTCCCAGAATCAGCTAAAGAAATCGATATGACTTCAGAGTCAAGACCACCAACAAGATCATCTCTTGTTAAACAACTCTCCCTCCAACCCCTTCCCCTTTCACCTACATCAGCAGGCTTCCTCTTATTTGTTCCATGATTTATTGCCCAGTTCCACTTTGTTTACTCAATTCGTCAGACATAAATCCAATATTTTGATGTGACGGAAGCATGTTTTTGAAAAGCATTTTTAAAAGCCGCACAATTACTTAGGAATATTCAAATGAACATGTTCCGCAATTTGCACCGCGCCGATGTAGCAGCAGCACCTGTCTCTTCCGTGTCATCGGACGTGTCATTTGCCAGATTTATCGACTGACACTGGAATACATTAATTCCGAGGGAGACTCTTTTGTTCAGTTTTTGTCAAAACACAACTGTGATCTGTCATTCGGAGAATGTGAATTGCGAAATGCCGACAAATGCGAATGTAACCATCGGCGGCGGTCGATTCAGTTTCTCTTGAAGTGACTTGCTCCCCTGGCCAGTGTAAACATTTACTTTTGTAATTTTTCGCACCATTGCCTAGACGAAGCTACAACGTATTTCAGCCTAATTCATTGATCTCCTTGAGTGATTCATTAAGACGCCGAAATGATTTTCGCCGGAATACATTAAGACTTTTGGATACCCAGCCCATTATCATACACGAGTGGAAGCTGGGTATTTCGGTTCTGGTTTTCGTCTCAATGAACAAGAATCTATTCGTTCTGTTGACGTAATAAAATCAGCTTCCTTTCCCACCGAATGACACTCCTAAATTTAAGTACAAGCGTAAAATGTTCGATAATTGCCGGAACCTGCTCGATAAGCATAAAGCTCTTCGTCTTTCAGCCGGGCGACGTGGTCCAGCTGCTTGGCAAGGCGATTTAATGAAGGGCTTCTATATCTGCTGCTAATTTTCTGATACCTAATGAATGCGATGTTTCCATTTTTGCTGTTGTTCGCTTAAATGAAATGGAAAATTATGCGAACAGATTTGATTCGAAAACCACAGCGTCTTCGGTCGTTGGGCGTCAATTCATTCAACGGTTGTCAAAGGGTCATAGCCTATTCTCATTCTGTGACATCCACGATAGCCAAGATCCTATGAATAGATTGAATTTTGGAACGTTAATCTCGATGGCTTCTTGTGCTGCGGGTATATAAAATTATTTATTTTTGCCTGATTTTTATGAACAATCGAGTGAAGAGTGGTGTGATCTATGAATGGACGGGTATCACATAATTGGGAGTCAACTACGAGGAGATTACCAGCTAATGGAGGATGCGATCGATTACAAACACAGTTGACAGGTCTCGTTGAGCTTAGATGGTTAAATTTCGTCGGATTTAGCCGCATCAACTGCAAAGTTTGTGGGCAAGGGTAGCGGAAAGTGCACGAGGCATTCGCGCCGCATATGTGCCCGAATTGTATTCATTTCTTTCTTGTAATTTTATTCTCCGCGTTGGGTACCGAAAGCATGTAACTCGTAAAGAGAGACAAAGACTTCCCATAAATGGCGTTATTTGATGCGACGAAATTTGAGCGTGTAAAAGCAGTCGCAGTTTGGTTACCATGCCTGCTGCAACTAGAATGGGGGCATTTTTCGACATGTTACCTCGCGTTTCTTCAACAAATTGTGTGAGTGAAGACATGACAAGTGGACAATCAGCTCTGAGTCGGATATCTCTCTAGTACTTGAAGCTGTGAGATTTTGTGAATAAATTTGCAATGGAAATGGATTGGCCATCTAACCGGGTTCGAAACGATAAAGTGCTTGCCAAGGAATGCGGACGGAAGTTGATGTTGAATGGCGACTCTTGGCGGAGGGCTTTTACGTGGAAAATGTCTGCATTTTGTGTTAACTGCAGACACCTGGACATTTTCAATATTTGTCATAAGATGGACGATCATTTTGAAAATGAACAAAATGACAAAATTGTGTTACAATGCCGAGATGTGCAGGTCTCTCCACGTCACTCCTTCGCTGTTGACAATCATCACAGAATTTATTGGAGAATATCATTCCTCTCGCTGATGTGACGGAGACTGTGTCTGGGAACAGAATAAATCCCCGCATTACGACAAGATTCCTCAAACCGGGCACTGACTTTCATTTGGCTTCAAATACGCTACGAAAATTGATATTTTTATTATTTTGTCAAAATCAAACTTTCTTCTTTTAGTTTTGCCCCAAGTCAAAGACAAAGGGAAGCCTGCATTAGTCTGATGGAAATTAACAGATAGAGAGTATTCAAATTCAGTGACAAACTAATGACCTGTCTGAATGGTGTCCGAAATCCCCTTCTAAGCTCCAGCGCCACTGCCGGGCCGTCAAACTTAAAATAATTCCTGCTCGACCCGGCCAGAGACTGTGAGACATTTTATCTCC
Organism: Eristalis tenax; assembly: GCA_905231855.2. NCBI lineage: Eukaryota > Metazoa > Arthropoda > Insecta > Diptera > Syrphidae > Eristalis > Eristalis tenax. Next base: position 38,141,114 of record HG993124.1, on the reverse strand, counting down.
GAACCACTACATGTCTCCGCGCGAATAAAACATCACTTAAAGTCATTCGCTATCCCACATCAATCGAAGCAGCTAGTGTGTCGTCGCTAATTAGCGATATTCATCACCGGATCTCTTTTGCTCCATCCTCCCCCTCCCCGCGGTTTGATGTAATTCTGCATAGTCATCTGAAATGAATTTCGGGGATCGATCAGCCAGATGATATTCGTTTTTTTCTTGAATTTATTTCGCGGCATCATTCCAGATTGACGTGGTGGTGGAAATAATTTATGCGATTACCTGATTATAGAGTTTGAGGGTGAAAGTCAAGTCAAAGAACCGGTGATAGCTGGTCGCACCAGACATTCAGTCGTCGATTTTGGCTGCCCGGCTCCTCAGATCGCATCGACTTTTGGCATTTTAACATCGCAACACGTGTTGTAAGACAATCCTATGTGTGCTGTTTTTTTTTCTTTGAAGCCTCTTAGACGGAGGCCTGTACATGTTTCGGACGGTGACACTAATTAGGTTGCCGGGATTCATTATGCGCGTGGTCTAGTGAGTAGTTCATCAATATGTATGAGATATCGGTAGATTTTTGACCCGCCGTAGATCGATGGTGTGTTGTGGGAAGCTAACCGCTTAGCTACCATTATTGGTGTCTGCACGAGTGTCTTTTGTTGCTGATTAGCATGTGGACATGTGCGAGGAATTGGCGTTTTTTTTTCTTTTGGTGCCAGTTGCTGTTAGATGACATCTGACGAAATCGGCATCAAATGAAAATCAAATGAAAAGCTTGTGTCACAAAATGACTGCGAAATTGATCATCATCATCTTCTGACCCGCATGCTCCACTAAAGGGGTCGCGGGGGTAAGCCACGCACGAGAGATCTCCAAGGCGATTCGATCCTCCGCCATCGACTCTAACTAATCAGGAGTTATGCCCAAGCGTAACCAGGCGAGTTTTTTGACTTGGTCCAACCATCTCGGCCTGGGTCTGCCAAGCGGTCGCCTACCTCGGAAGTAGTGATGAGGGGGAGCAAAAGGCAACGTACAACGGTGAAATTGATACAAAAATAAAATGAAAAGTTCAAGTGAAGAATAATATACTGTACACTCTAGTGGATACCATGTCCCTTATTGGGTGCGCTCAAATGATGCAGAATACCCCTCCATAATCTGGAGTGTGAGTCAGGGCTTAGACTTATGTGATCTTCTGCCTCACGGCTTATATCCAGTCCATTCTCCGAAGGGCTCAAGAGACGCTAACCAACGGGCGGAATGAATGGTGTTCAGGTCTTGCGGGGACCGTGATCATCCGTCGTATATTTTCTCGGGACTGTCCACAAGAAAAAAAAAAGGATGACGGAACAAAGTTTGGTATATTTTAACAAATCAATCAAATTTGCTTACGGTTCAATTCACTTAATAATTTAAGTTTGCAATAAAATGGGCGAAAAAAGCCGTAGCCAGGGGCCTGGGCATTGCTGAGGGGTGGCTGAGTGTTTTCGAACATCAGAATTTTGCGTGTCGGTTAAACAATGTGGCACAAATGGTAAAATCGAGAATTTTTCCATTTCATGTTATTCCTCCTTTTGGAGTGAGTTTGTGTGGTTCGGGGAATTGTTGTTATTTTTTTGGGTTTCAAATTATAGACATAGACAATAGACAATATACGTGGTGGCAACTACATTAAAAGGAGTTTTCGAATGTGTTCAGGAACGTGTTTGACTATAAAGACATTGGGCTGGATGGCGATGGAAAAGCCAAAACACGGATGTAAGTTCTAATAATCCTCGTTACCCGCCCGGAGCTCCGGCGGGGACTAGGTTCCCACTACGTTGATAATTTACGTGCTTTAAGCGAGGTACCCTGTGATTGTCTACGAGTGGTTGCTGAGAAGCTAGGTCCTGGCCCTCTACGAGATGTAGCGCCACCTATATGATTACATTATATTATAAGATCACACTCAAGGGTCGCCACTGGTCTAATCTGCCTTCTCTGGTCCTCTCATTGACTCATATAAAATTTAGCAAATATCAAGAATTCCCGTCGGTGACGCAATCTCAGAGGCGACTTATGTATTTCGTGTACGTCTACAACAGTAGCAAGCCGCATGTGTATTGCATTCGACTTCAGTTGCCACTCAAGGATTTGACTGTTTTGGTCCCGGGCTTGACTCTTGAAAATATGGTCATCGTTCTAATTTCTCCGGCTTTGTGAAGTGCGAGACCTATGTCTATTGCTGATTCTGGCGTTGCATCGCACTAACCAGTTGCTGTACAGCTCCACTCTGTGGTGGATCAAAATATCTCAGGATTGATGACGAGGCAACCATGAATAACGTCCTCATGAATTCTATGAAGCGCCTTTCCGTGATTCTTGTTAAAATCAGTCACCACGTCGCAGTCTCACAACAGCGCTTGGACATGTTGAAAATGTCTCTTAGATCCCTAGACTCGCTTCTGGGGATACCATAAAAGGGAGGAGGAGTGCACCTCTCTTAAAAAAATGTGCGATTTCCGCTCAATGAGCCGTAATCTGAAATTTTGCCCAGATCCATAAAAGTAAGCGGGAGGCAGCGCCTACATATGTGGTCCTGAAATGCATAAGAAATATTTCCCTGTCGAGTATCAGAGGCTCAGAACATCGACCGACGTTCATGAACCCGCGCAAATATGCCTCAGTACCCTGCGTGAACTCTCAAACTTCCTCTGAAGAAGATTCTCATTCACCTGCAGCATCAAAGTGCAGCTATAATGATGAGGTCTTGATTTCTGATTCAAAATAAAGCCAAAAAAACTGCCCACAGTCTTTGAAAAAATATACAATACCTAAGCCATCACGACGATATCGTCGGTTGTATACCAAAATACCATCGCGCGCTTAAGCAAGTTGAAATCTCTTTCTATATGTGTCGGCTTTCGAAAGAAAACATTGTCTTCTTTGTCCACAACCACTTACTCCGCCGAGACAAAATGACCAACCCAAGTTCAAATACAAAGGGTCTAGGTTTGGCCAATAATACCCGTGAGAACTAATCCCTTTGTTCGTCTCTCATACGCGGCGACTCATCATATTGCCTAATTAATTGCTCCCCGTAACCAATAGGGCCACAAACACACGTGTTGTCAATAACTACAGTCTCCGCTTGACGCTGTATACGTCTGTTTTGCGAAAGGCACACAAGCCTCAGATAATAATTAATAGACATTTGCATTAAGTAGGTAATACTTAATTAGCCACAGGTGGCTTTTGGTGATATTCCCCAATCGAAGCGTGACAATAAGCACACACAAATACTGACGAAGAGCGCAGAGGAAAAAACCAGTCAAAGCCACGATTCTCGATCTAACGTTCTTGAAGGTTCACCATCCTTTGAGTCGACCACAAAATGGTGAAAAAAAAAACAAACTACAAACCGAGTTACGGATTTGATATTTTCACAAAAAGAGGGAGACCCGAAAAAAAAAAAAAAAAAACACCGGGGCCATAAAATACGCTAAACCCGTTTGCTCTCCTGTCAACGCTAGCTTGTTGTCAGCTACTCCACCAGCAGCGTCGAGCTGTCTGCCGAGGTTTTTGTATCTGATCTTGAGAGAGGTGTGCGCATACACTCGTAACGAATGGGCAACCTCAGCCGATTGCAAGACGATAATGCCTCAGTAAGAGGTTAATGATATGACTGGAGAGTGGGTAAGTGTAAATAAAATAAATTAATATGCAATTCGATTCAATGGATTAAGGATCTTGGAGTTTTATGAGTTCGAAGAAATGCTGAGGTGGTGCGAAAAAAAGCAACAAAATCGATAGGAATCGGGATTTCGGAATTTGCTTGGGTGATCCACGGGCTCGCGCTATGTTGGTCAGTCGGTTTGCGGTGTTTGTGAGAGATTCCAATTGAATTGAGTAAGGTCTGCGTGGGAATCAAAATCTAGACTGCATATGGGTGGGCTATGAATAAAAATAAGCAAAAATCTGCCATAAGACCTTGACTGGTGTCAAAGGAACACGGTCGACACTACGGCCAACATTTATGCTGACGACAATGGAGAGGTCTTAACTACAATTTACTTATCATTTGCGTTCTTTGTGTGCAGATTGGAATGCAGAAGCAGACTTAAATCTGCTGTTTTGGCTGCTTTGGATCCACATGCAGAGATTCAAAGTGCAAATCCGAGTTTCGTCAGGGGCTAATTACGAGTACTAGTGTTGATTTATTGCCGATGTCTATCGAGTGGGTGGTGTATTTTTAAATTTCTGGGAACCTTCTTGTTTGTAGATCCTTCGTCGGGATTGCATTTTATTGACACCCAAAGAATGCTGGTCAAGTCGAATATCCGTTTGTATTAACAGCCATGACAAGTGTTGTGCTTATTCCGGTCTATGGTGTCTGAATGTCTGGAAAGTTGGAAGTAATTAATTGTTAAAAAAATAACAATTATTTTTGGGATTTAATTTCAAAGATGCTATCACTGAGACATACACTAAATGCCACGAGATGGGGGTGGCTCGAAAGTATCCCTGAACCGTGGTCATTGTGGCAGTGGAGTGTCTTCCAAGAAATTGATTCCTCGGGAAGAGGAATTTTGGTAGCAGGAGTTTGGTGTCCTGAGGAAGGACTTTAGGCTATCGGTAAGGGTATAGTCAGGTGGCCGTGACGTTGTGTGTTGGTGCTTCGACCCCTGCGCACTTAAGCATACGCAGCCCAGGTTCGATACCCGATTCGAGCAAACTACTTTTCAGAGCCCCACATCCTTCATTGACAATGCTCAAAGAGTAATAACCGTCTAGAAAAAAGCTTCTCAAGTTGGCCGCTCGGAGGCGGCATAAGACTGTAGGTCCCTTCCTCTCGTGAAAGAACAATAGCACACACAGCACGAGTGATTGCTGAGAAGCTAGACCCTGACCCTCTACGGGCAGTAGCGCCTCCCATATTATTATTATCATTATGATTAAGGGTGCAGTGTCCAGGCCGCACTTGCAGTGACTTCAGTTTGAGTCATGTGCTGGCCGTTACCTCTCTCTACCGAAGGTTAGGTAGGTCGGTAATTGAGTGCCCGGACAGCCTTGTCTTGGGCGAACTTATTGGGTCCTCTGTGCCCATGATAGCTGGTGTTAAACTACCGTGAGACCTACAGTAGTCTTAAAACCAGACAGGTTCATATGTGAATCTTAGGAGGTTTTTAGGTCACCACCGCTTAAGAACTATGATTAAGTGCTCTCCTAGAAAATTAATTCTGTTCCTTCTCCTTGCTCAGTCCTAGGAGCATTCGAAAAACAGATGCTGTATACATTCTGTTTCTTCCTCATCTCTGCAGCTTCTGCAAAAGTCGTCTGAGCTTCGTCTTCGAGTCTTTTCTTTATGGAGCATACGGGATTGCTAGAGATTCTCTCAGCTTGGATTCCAGTATGCCCTGGTACCCAGCGTAGGGTGACCGAATTCAACAAGCATAACTCATTGAAGCTCTGTCTGCACATCCTAACCAGCTTCGATGTCAGAATGTCTGAAGCTATGGCCTTTATTCCAGCTTTGCTACCAGAAAGGATGGTGATCGATTCGGTGGTTGTGTTTGGCTATGTGTTTGTAGCTCGAGTGCGTCTGCAAATGCTGCAGTCGTCCATTAGTGCCAAGGAAGGCGAATTCTCCCACTCTGTTATTGTCCCTTTGTTCCCCGGAAATGATAAGAATACTTCTCGGAGCCGAGGGTTGCTAATCAGCTTGTCTTATGTTTCGCGTTGCTTTTCAACTTTTTTGTATGGAAAGTGTGGTCAAAGCGGCAGAAGGTGTCGGACAGAAGAATTGACAGGCATGTTGCAAGTCCATAAAGTATTGCAGACCTGACTTCTGACACGAAACGCTTACCATTGATAGCGATTAATTCAAGGGCCTTAATTGATAGCAGAAATACCACGAATGGTTGTATATATGATTTCGAGGTGAATGCGGCTACAACAAAATATGAAACATGACCAAATTAATCTGAACTTAGCAAACAGTACAATTTTGCAACAAATTTTGACGAAGCAACTAGAGACCCGTCCTTTTCATAACAAACGTGGTGCTTACTGAATTCTGCCAAACACAGTGCTTCGCGCATTTCCACAATCTCTGTGAAATACGCTGCAATGGTTATGAAGTCGCTTGGAGGGACTGATGTTTAATTCCTTGCAGAAGGCCACATAGTCCAAGCTCACTTTTTTTTTGTTATCTTTTCGTGTCAAAACGGTGTGGACGGGATCAGGATCCGGAATGCATGAAAAATTGTACATGTTGATGCGAATTGTTAATTAAAATTGCAACAGCTCTGTCAGTTTTCTCATAACCGTAGAGGAGAGCGGGGCAAAAATTGCCACTTCTGACAGATCTACGGTCCTCCTTAAACCTTGAAAGTAAATCGGAGAAACCTTTTAAAATGAACTCATATTTCAACTGCAAAATCCACCAGCTCAACAAGACCTGCTTAGAATATGTCTAGAAAGTCGTGGTGTTACAACTTACCCCTATTATAGGCTGGGGCACATTGTAACAATAATTGAAAACAAAGACGTAAATAATCTTGTAAGTTTCAGAGTATCACTTTAAACGGCTGATTTCCTCTGGATGGTGCCTATCTCCCTCTCGAATAAAATAAAACATTTGCAGTCCTGACTGTCCCGGTAAGCACAGAGGTGTCGGAGCGGTTGGGAATTGAGGACATAAGGAAGGACCAGGTGAATTGCCTGAAGTCCGTTCTGCAGCAAGTGTTGTTTAGTAAGTTGGAAACATGTTGCATCTTACCCCAGAAAAAAATGCAACTCAGATTAACAGATCTAACCGAAAGACAAGTGCATACCTACATAATCACCCAGTATATAGTGTTGTCCTCCAGGTAAAGTGGAGGACCAGAAAAATAAAAAAAAAAAACATATTACAAACCAGCTTGTGACCACAGCTAGAACCTTTTTCATGGACTGTAGGCACGGCATCCAATAGCAGAGATGGATGATATTTTGTTCTCTTTTACTCGATTCTTAGTTTTCGAAAGAAGGCTGTTTTTAGATGTTCCATGGAAACGGACATGTTTACATTTCCGGTTCATAGTCCTGTCTAGTCGCCATACAGTGTAAAGTTACCTGAATTTGAGAGAGATTGCTTAGATCAAGGCTGCGATGTTTAAAAGTTATTTGAAGTCACGTTGGCAGCAACCGCAACATTTTAAAATTAACAGTTTTATACTTGACTTAAATTGTTTTCTTTTCAATAAGAATCCTTCAAATTGCAATTTATTTATAACCTCACTTAAACGTTTTATCGTGCAGTTATGACTTGTTCTTGGTCGAGGATGACAATGTAAGGAAACGTTGCATGTGAAGATTTCAGTCGTATTAAGCGAACAGTGACCTTGAATTTTGAGTTACTGAAATTTAATTTTAATTGAGACCGGTCCGGTTCCTTTTTGCCCAAATTGAATGTTGACAATAATGATAATCGTTGACATTTGATTTCTTCCGTTCAAGAAAGTTCCTCAATCTCCTGTCAGAGCGTTACGCACGTATCATTGAAAGTGTCGAATGTTAAGTGGTTATTGACACCTTTGGCGCAAATGAGAAGCAGGTTTGAAGAAATAATTTTAAGGTGAATGCGGCAAGCATGCTAATGAGGTCAGACTAATCTGCTCTCTGCTACTTAGTGTGTATTCTTACAACAACTACAGATAATGAAGATTTTCAAAACAACTTCATAACCTACAACTCACTGCCTATATCTGAGAAGATTTCTCGGGATTGCTCTGAATAAATTTGTTATGTTTTTTTTTCATACTGCTTTATGTCACTTACAGTTTTTAAGTGTGAATAACGTATTCCTTCCTACAACTGGTCTATTAAATTTGACTGACTTATGTATATGATTTTATGTGTGTTGGCTCCTTGTTTACGGTGTTCGTTTGATTTCTTCTTCTGTAACAACTGATGTGCCTATCTATCTTTCTATCCGCAACAAGCTTAACTAATCTTTAAAACTCCGCAAAAATAATAAATACATAGCTTAACGGTTCGCGTCAATATCAAAAATCTAAATATATTGTACTTCCGACACTATACGCATTTAAGTAAAAATAAGAAAAAAATATCTTAAATAATTTATACATGTACAATTTGTGTTTTGTGTGATGCACTTAAGATTACAAAAAAAAAAAAAAAAATACCTAAAAAAAAGCGACATTCAATAAGAAAAACAATAACAGACGTTTGTTGTGACTGATATTGTGTTTTCCCAAATATTACTTGTAATACAAGTGAAAAAAATCAGTCCAAGAACCAAACGATGTTATTTGGTTTCTTTTTGAAATGTGGTCTTATGAATGAAGACAAACAGAAAAAAAGAATATTTTCTATAAAAAGGTGAGTAACCGAAAGCTTTGCACTCTTTGCATGATACTTACAATTTTCATTTGCTTGTACACTATTCTGTTTGCGTTGTCCTACTGTGTATTTACATAAAATATCGCATATTCGCATACATTTCAGAGAAATTAGATGTTTTTATTAAGTTGCCAGCATAAGTTAGAGTAACACATTTGGGCAATGTAGTCGATTTTTTGTTGTAGCATTTGCCATATTTTTTAACTGGTTGCACATTATTTACTCGTAAAATATAGCTTGAAACAAATGAACTGAGCTGTGCAATTCACTTCGGCTGAAGGAAGGTTGCCTTGTCTGCGATGGGAGTCGAATGAGGCGCCGAAAGAGAAGAGAAATTTGTTGGAACAAATAACAAATTAAGTATCTCGTATTTTCCTAACACGAAAGCAGGGAGCTATAAAAGGATTAAGATCCGAATCGTCTGTGGAGGACTTTTTCATAGCTTGTTTGTCCAATTGTTTGATACATTCATCTTTTGGGGTTCCCTTAAGCCATTAGGTTCCAAGATAAGATATATCCTTAAACTTATCAGTTTTCTATTCATAAACTTCGCTACTATATCTATAGCCCAAGTAAAGATTTTACGGAGATTAAAAGTTTCAACTGTCAACTATTATAAGCAAAATGTAAAATATTTACACTTAATCACAAATGCATACTTATGCAGCATAAAGTTGCCTGTGTTCTTAATAAAAATTAAATTCAACTAGGACTCATAGATCTTGAATACAGTTTTCTATAGTAATTAAATTAGTAATGAAATATGAGGATATCTCAAAAACTATAAACATAGCGGTTGAGAAATCAAAAATGTAAATTAGCCCCAACAAATTACACTTTTAAGCTTTTCTGGCAAACGTTTTTGACTCAGGTTGCCCTGAGATTTTTCAAGTACTCAAAATCATCCATGTTTCAAATATGGGCGGCGGTACAACTCGTAGGGGGCCAAGACATAGCTTCTGTTCTCTCACGAGTGGAAGGGACTTACAGTTTAATGCCTACTCCGAAGGGCCAATTTGAGTCGATTTTTCTACACACTTACATTCTTTGAGCATTGTCAGTGACTCGAAAGAGGGTGGGTGCCAGGAATCGAACCTAGGCAAGCTAGGCTTAAATCCTTAGGGTTTAACGCGCCAAACTTATAAGGCCATGGTCGCCACTTTTTGCTCGATGGACAAGTGATAAACACCTTCAAACTTATCGCAAGTTACAATGATCACCGACTTAAAAAAATGGCACGCAGTTTAGTGATATTCAAACCTGTGTAAAAAAAACTATTTTTCACTTGTTGAGGTAAAACCGCGTAAATAAATGAAAAAAAAAACGTAAAACTCGTATAAAGGGCAAAGAAGATGCAAATAAAGTAAATTATTAAAAAAAAGAAAGAAAATGAGGGCAATTGTAATATCTGTCAAAACCACAGAAATAAAGAGAATTTGGAATCGTTCGTTCTGTAACCTGAGAAGAATGGTTTTAAAAGTGCCAAAAAGTTTATTAGTTTAATTTATATTAAATGTGACCATGTGAAGTTTTTTGGATACCACACAGATTAATTAGATGTCAGCCTCATCTTCTTCTTTAAATCCTCAATTTAGGATTATTTTCCATGTATTTTAAAAAAAAAATGTTTAGCTTTTTTACCTATTCGGCATTAGAATAAGAAACATTCAGCGTGTAAGATTGTAATGTAGAGAACGTCAAAATTAAGTTAAAAAACTAAAACAAAATGATGCAAGCTGGGATGGCTCTACTCAGCTATTTATCTCCAAAAATGACAGTCTCTGGCTAAGATTTTTAGAGAGTTTGAAAGAATTAGATTTTTAGAAAATACAAATGTTTTTTTTAATTTTCAAATTAATATATAATATACATTTAAAGTTTTTTTCTGGGAATCCCGTTTGAATTTAATTTTTACTGAGATCACAGGCAACTTCTACTTTTTGTCGATGCGGTATATTCGACATTGCCTAAAAATAATATTAAAAAATATTTCTAATTAGGTGTATTAATTTTAATTATTTATTTGTTTTGTTGTACAAAAAAAGAATTTATATTTTTGAAAGCTGAAAGTGTATACAAAAATGTGTTGACTGATGTAAATAAGTAAAATAAGCTTGCACTTGTTGACGGGAAGAAATGGCATCAAATAAGTATATTCTACTCCCCTTGGTCATCATATGTATTAAAAAAAAAAACAAATCATTGGTCCTAACTGTATCAGTAAAATCCTGAAACTGCTTTTTCGTTCAGATGATAACTAAGCGAATGTTTTTCACGTCTGCTTGATTGCGAACATCCACTTGTTGTTTTTCTGTTAAATATTACCCGTGTTTTTTTCATCGGATGCTAAAGTGAACTGAAATTTCAGAAAATAAAATTCGCAGTTCCTTTGTTGTCAATATATTTTGACAAGAAGAAAAAAAATAAATATGTTCGAAATTGATGTCAAAATATATGAAAAAAATCGAATTTTTATAGGCAGTCACTTTTCAAGGCCGATATCATTGGCAGTGATAGGCTAGGCATTATGTTCTTGTATGTGTTTTACATACAAAATTCTACTTCACTATTTTATAGACTTAAAAAAATTATTAACACGAGGTGATGAAATTTGTCGTTATTTTGTAGTTTAAGAGCATAACTCTTCTCAGCATGGTGCTTGAAAGTATCCACTTTTCAAAGAATTCATGAAAAATGTTAAGCTGTGGAGTGTCAAATTATGTGGATAGTCCAAATTTGATTATTGAATATAGACATTGTCAATGTAAGGAGACTTGTCATGAATGTGTTCACACGGCATTTGTTGAGCTTTAGAACTTAAGTTTGAGGCCAGAGAACAATTTATGGACTTTATTTTCAAAGTTAGCCAAGTTTTAAGTACATTTAATTCGTGTGCGAATATCTATGCAGTTTGTAAATAGTGGGTAAAGCCACTACTGTTGAGCTAGTTTCCACGTTCTTAGATCTTCGTTGAGGTGACATGGTAGAATGTAGTCGCAGAATATACTCCTAAAACTCTCCCAAGCGCTCTTGTGTGTCCTCTGAATTATTTTCCTGCTCCACTAATCTCAAGATAGTGAAAAATACATTTATTTATGATAAAATATCAAGCCACTTACTTGCCAGTACCACTTTTTGGAAAATTCCCCAAAAGCAGAAAGCCCTTTATTTTATATTATTGACCGATAAATATTTTATGGCCTGCCTTGCTACGCTTAGTTTGTGTGATGTTTATTCTTACAGCTCGAAAATACCATTTTGTGTCCGCTTTGTAATGTCCTCAAAACTACATTTTATGTGAACTATAAATATACCAATCATTTTGTCAACCATCATTTTGAATAATAAAACTGAATGACATTGAACTGAAAATAATGCAGAATTATATTATTTTTTTGCAGCGGGTGTGTGCGATGAGAATGAACAGTTTAACAGGATATCATCGTCATCGGGACAAATTCTACCAAACATCGGGATCATATTAAATACGCTTATATTAAGTATTATTAGTTTATACAATTAGACAAACTGACATTATATATATAGGATATTCTAACTCAATAATGAAACACACACTAGAAGAGAAAAGCTTTTAAAAACAAGAAAAAAAATAAGTATTAACACACTTCAAGCCACGAATTTAGTATTTTTTTTTAAATTTCTCCTGTCTTTGTTTATGTTTGACGATTGTTAACATTCATTTATACACAAAAAGAAAACGTGAAAAATGGAAATATTTATATGAAATTGCAGCAAGCATGATATGTGTAAATTTCTGCAGCATTAGTCGTAGATGAAACAATAAAAAAATTACAAACGAGTGCGTATTGCTTAAGTAACTAAAATGAAATTTAATTGAAACATATCATAGATCATTAAAAAAAGTGAAATAAAAAATATTCCCTGTACTTTAGAAATAGAAAAATGTGTAAAAAAAAATTAGTGAACCAACTCAACGCATACCCCAAGATATTTAAAATCTTGATCGATGTATTTTTTTATAGGAAAATTAAATAAATGAAGAACATAAGTTTCACACGCTTGACTTTATCGAAGGAATGAACTTTCCGTATATATACTGTACCTTTTGTTTTGCCATTTAGTATATTTTCATTGCTTTTATTTTGTTTCCCAATTTGTTTTTATACACACACACTTCTTCCAATTTTCTTTTTGGAATTTTTCTAAAAAATAGTGGACGAATATAAGGAATTCCCGAAGGCGAATTCAGTCCGAAATAATGCTCACGGGTTAGCTATGCTCCGAAAGCCTCCACGGACACATAAACACGTGAGCAAGCCTGTGTCTTGATTATTCTGTGCAATCCTTTTGTAATTTGTACTTTCAAAGATTGATTGTGTTTATAACGAGTTGTCGATGGCTTAAAAATAATATATATCTAAATTGTAAAATGTAATAGCTTAAACCATTTCCCCAAGAGGTTTCACAGAATTTAAGTGAAGTTTCCCTGAGTTTGACAACGCATTCGTCAATTAATAATACATGTGAAATTCGTCTTTATTTTACTATTTCCCCTGCCCAACCATCCAAGTTTTTTGGGAAAAATTCGTATTGTATTTAACTGAAACTGAAGAAACATTTCGTAAGTGCATTACCATTTTTAACTTATTTCCTACATTTTTTACAAGAATGATACATTTTGAAGACAAAAAAAAAAGACATACTTATATAAAAAATATAAAATTAAGGAATTTATACTTGGGATCCTAGAAAATAAAATTCTAATAAATTTTTTAAACAAAATATTGGTTTTTGAATGACGAAAGTTCATCATAGATCTACATTAAAAACAACAAAACTAAAACATACATAAATTTGTAGAACCCTAAAGAAAATACAATCAACAAAGGAGAATATTTAATAAGAGAAAAAATATATACATTGTAGTAAAACTTTTTTATACAGTTCCTTAGAAAGGACGAACAAAAAAATTGGATTGGATCAATTTGGTAAAAACGATATTCCTAAGAAAACAACTTTCTATTTTTTGGAAAATTTGGAAAAATTTAATTAAATGAAAAAAGAATGATATTTCCATTCGTTGAGTGTAGTTTAAGAAAAGATACATTAAAAGAAAACAAAAAAAAAAACGATTAATTGTGTGCGCTTTAGCCCCCTCCCCCAGAGGTATATAACAGTTTTGCATAAGAAGTCAGTAAATGAGTTTTAAATAGGTGATGACATTTGAAACGAATTTCTGAAGACCCTAAGTCACCTGGATCACAGTTGTTGTCCGTTTTGTGGGACACTGCCTAATGAATACATATTTGGTGAAATTTCAATGATAAAGCGGCGGTATTTTCTGTCGCAGATATGGTTGAGGTTTGATTTGCCAACCATGTGTCTAGTTCAATCGAAGAATAAAGCGATTCGTAAGACATAATGTACTTTATAGAATTTATTTTTTTTTATCTTCAAAACATACAAAATTATGCTGATTTTTTTTCTTTCAAAAGATGTTCATTTTATGACTTCTTAGCAAAAATGTATATTTTACATTAATACAAAAAAAAAAAAAAGATTTATTGTGATAGTACTACCTACAGTGAGCAATTTGCCAGAAAACTAAATAATTCTTCAGTTACGACTTACAAGCATGTATTTTCGACATTTCCGTATTTCTTTAAATCGTTTTGTTCCAAGTATTATTTTCAATTAATATATGCGTGTCTTACCCTAAGTTGTTTTGTGTGCGACTTCAATGCGAGAGAAAGTGGAAACAAAAGTAATTTATTTTATAATGTCTATTTTTTACAGTTCCTCGTATAAAATTTTAATAAAATATTAACAAAAAATGTACACGAACAAAGAATAAACCGAAATATGATACTTTTCGGGAAATTGAAAAAGTATTCTATTTTTTTACGAACCTTTTGTTTTATTTTTCTTTTTCTTCTTTTGATTAATTGCGACTCTTTTTGTTTATTTTAGCTGGCATTGTTTTATTTTTGCTTTATTCGAATAGCTCACATCGAAACGCACAGCAGGTGGTCGTGGACGGATGAGAAATATTTTTGGTTTATTGCCCCATCTTCCACAACAAGGTCATAATCAAACTGATGTATTCATGACATCAGTATGCAATGCGTTTGACAAGTACAACCCCGACTTATTTAATCCCAAGGGTCCTTGATAAATGGATATTGTCAACAACGGTGTATTGAAATTAAAATATATTCTTACTCTCCAATGGAAATGTGGTAATATTTTTCTACTCATTTACTCGGTCAAGCTTTCGACTCGTTCTGTATGATTTTTTCATAAGAAAAGAGACATAAATGTCGACGTGGGCTCCTTATAACCTAATTCTAATTACTTATGTTTTCTTTCGTTTTTTTTTCTTCACTCATGAAATCCCTTTCCTCCATTATGATTATATTTGTTTGCAACATTTTTACACAAATAGGAAAATTAGGCAAAACACAGTAGTTACTTGGAATGTACCCCTCACACTTGAAGCACGAATTGAATTTATATATAAAACATAAAAAGAATGTTCATTAGAGAAATAAATTAAGGCAACAAATAATAATTACATTTTATAGTAACTCCATGAAAAAAAAAAATCGGAAGAATAAAAAAAGAAAACAACACTCTCATATACGAAACTGCATATACACATTCAAACTGTAACCTATTCTTATGGTAAAATGAAAATAATTATAGAATTTGTGTCTAAAGAGGTATTAAATTCGATGGAAGGTATCTAAAATTTATAATTGTTATATGAAGTAACGACTTATAAGAAATTTAATGGAAAAGAAAAACATATTCAAATAACATATCAATAAATATCATAATAATATTATACACATAAATTATTTTAAACAAAATGTCAATATATCAGTCTTGCAAAACCTGTTTTCACATGTGAAGAAATTGAAAACAATTTGCCAGAGCCTATCATTTCCACTGATGTGAAACCTATGATGAAAATATATACATATATGTGTATGTGTATGAATGCATATCAATATTATTATATACCAAACAAAACAAAAAAAAAAAAAAACGGAACAAATATTTAAGAGAGAAACGTTAGATATACATATATATTGAGACACCTGGAGTTTTAAACTTAGTGAAACATTTAGTTATTCACATATAGATATGAGCGATGTTCGCTTTTATAGTAAAGTAAATAAGAATTAAATGAAAACTACATGCATACACACATATGAGAATAATCAATAATACTATTTAAGATTAAATGTAGTTTCCAGAACAAGCTTTTAGAACGACAGTTGGTATATATTATATATAAACTAAATATATAAATTATAAAACGAAAACAAAAGAAAACCAAAAACAGAAAAAAAATGAAGAAACATGTACGCGCACTCATGCAATTAATAAAAACGGCCTTTCCTTTTATATTTTTTAATAAAAACTAAATATATAATATATACAACAGCTTTCATACTTGAAAGTTGCAATCTTAATGAAAATTAAAAATAAATCATTCATAATGACAAAAGTAAATATATAAAGGCAATCTATTGCTAAAATAAAGACACTTATATGGTATAATGTTGTATATTCATATATAAATATATACATACATATATCAATTTATATTTTTATACAAAAAGGAAAACAAAATTTTAAGAAACTTTTATCTTGAACGGAATGATATGAAATACTTGTATAATTAAACCAAAAATGAAAAAAAAAACAACAACCAAACTAAAGGCACACAAAATTCCTCATTACATATACAAAAAAAAAAAAAAAACGAAAACCTTCCTTGTGGCTTTAAGTTTCCCCCTCTTTTATGGACCAAGTTTGAGAGATTGTCTATGGTTTTCCTTGTCTTATTTAAGGCCCAATTTATTTCTAAGCCTCGCAATATATATTTGTATTCGCTTACAGAAGCACACGAGAATAGAATATAATTATTGGCTCTTTTTCTATTTCCCCCCACTATATGCATCTCTTTTTCTGTTCTTCATTACGTTCAATTATTTTCTACTGCATAACACTGCAAAGAGTATAGCTTGCAAGTTTTAAATATAAAAAAAAACCTCTAAATTCGAATGTACCGATTTTAAGGTACAATTATTTGAAGTGAAAAAAAAAAAATAATAATACCATTTGATATAAGCTTATGAAATAAGTCTAAAAGAAAAAATGAAAATAATAAAACTGTATCGTGCTAGATTTAAGATAAAACCAGGAGTTGAAATAGTGTTTAAAGAAAACTATACCCTACCTTATACAAGAGATAAATATATTAAATCTAATCATAACAATTGGAAATAAGAATAACACAAATTTAGTCGGAAAAAAATAAAACATAAATGGTGTAAACAGAAAAAGAAACGCTTATGACAAAATGTATTTATAGGATCAAAATAAATTATTTACATAGTAATTGATTGCCCTATCCCCAATCGGTTTATCTTGATTTCAGTTCGAACTCTCCTCATTTCCTTATAGTTTGCCTCAACTGAAACAAGGACACTTGAACAACGTAGTAAACAATATTATAAAATTTTAATAGCGTATCTGTTTTTATTTTAAGTGTAAAAGTGCTTTACAAGAAAGATATTATTATATATGAATTTTTAACTAAGTAAAAGAAGGCTATATAATAGAATAGAAATATAAGTGTGTTTCGCAGCAATCGAACTTAAAAACAACACAAAAACAAAAATCCATGCAGGTAGCTATATAATTCGCGAGAGATGATTTTAGGGACAATTTGTAATATTAGGTTTAATGTTAATTTTATCTACGCAGGAGACAAATATGCAAATTACACAAAAAGACACAAAATGCTTTATGTGTATACAAAAACAAAAACAAAAAAAAACAATTAAGTAAAATGGTACATTATGCGTATGGGCGCAGTTTTCGCTTATTTGATTTTATGTGAACAAAATATATTCAATAAATATAAGCATATAGTTAAAATACAATATGTATGTGTTTTATAACAGAAATTTCATGTTATTAATCAAATGTATATTTACAGATCAGTGTATTGTCAACAGAACAGACACACAAGTGACAATTAAACGATTTAAAGTGTAAGCTGTTGTTTTTGTTTAATACACCACTATTTACTACTAAACAAACAAGTAAACTACTACTACTACTGCTACTATTACCACACAACTACTTCTACTGTTTCAACTACTGCAACTTCAACTGACAATGAAGTGAAATCGAAAGTTTCCACTGCTGAAACTGGAGCTGAAATCATTTCTTTCATCGTTTTATTTTACTTTATTTTATTTTTATCTAAATACGTTTTTATGTTACTCTAAGTGTGGTGCATTTGAAGAGCGTACATATGTAAACCTGGATCATAAAATAAATAAAAATCAATCCCTCTGTTCTGGTGAATTCTGTTTAGGGTTCTGGTTTGAATTACATGAATTCTACTTGGGGTGTAGTTTGGCAAGTCTGATGGGATTGTAAAATTTAAACGACACAATTAAAATTCCAAGAATTCATCGTCATCATTTCCAGGCATTAACATCTCTCTGATGACCGATTTGGTGCTTAAGTTGATTTTGAAAATGATAACATTCCACATCATGCCGCTTGAAGTTGATTAAAATGCCATTTTTGGATGATTGGCCGAACTATTTGACTCGTTCAGCGAAGTTAAGTGGTATCGCTAAACTGTGATGGACGACGTATAACTTTTTTTTATCTCTCTCTGATATGGATAATTCCACTAAGCTAAAAATGGAAAATTGACATTTTTTTCACTTAAAAACAAAATAACAATCAACTGACGAATATCTTGCCTTTTTTGTTTTGGGGAACCTTATAAGAAGTATGTTTCCACTCATGGGCAACATTGCAGAGAAGCATATGTCCGCGATTTGTTGTTTTCGTCAATAATATCCTCAATTTCTGGCCGAGCAACACGCTCGGACAACCTTGAGTTCCAAACCCTGAACCCAAATGTTTTCACCAGATTCATCATAAAAAAAAGTAACAACAGTTCATGAGAAATAAAGTGTAAAAAATTAACAAATAGCAACAAATTCACCACACGCCTCATTTATTATTACTTTCTCCATTAGCACCAACCTCTTATCCAATGCAATAACAAACCCATTGTATATAAGCTTCAAATGAGAGTTATTATCGTTTTATTATGAATACACAAGTATCAGCTATGACATCTGATAATAAAAAAAACCAAAACGAAACAAGTGAATTAAATTCAATTAATGAGAAAATCAAGTATATACATATTAGTTTAATGAGGAAATGAGAAAAAAAATGCCATCTAAGGCATATATCTAGGTAAAACCATAAAACAAAAAAAAAATCATATATAAGGTTAAATGTATAATAATATCAATACATATCATTAAATGGCCTCTACAGTGCATAAGAGATTAAAGAAAATAAACGACATTGTGAAGTGAAATTTATGATAGAAAAAACAAAACCAATACTTTGCTTCTATTGTTTGTAGCTACAAAAGAAAATAATTATTTGAAATGAAAGAGAAAATAAAAATATTACATAAACAATGATTGCATGTGTTCCATTTTAAAAAAGAAGTCAATAGATAAATCTGAAATATATATAAATGTTAAGTTTCACTTATTTCTACGCAGAAAATTATTTAAATTTTATTACTGAAATAAATAAATGAATATATATACAAAAACCATATTGAAATGTAATATTATTTTCAAACAAATAAGTAGGTCTCAAATTATACACTTGATCAATTAAAAGGAAACAAAAAAAAAAAAAAAACGAAATAAAGCAACAACCAAGCATACATACATACTTCAATGTGATATTGTTTCATTTCAAATATTTTGCCAATGAAAAATATTTTGAAGAACATTAAATAAATTCAGCAATTAATATGTGTATATCCCAGATCAAATAAGGAGGAGTTATTTTCTAATTTGTACATCATCCCACCACCCGATGCTTCTTTTAAGTGTTTACTCTTTATTTCTTCAAGGTGGATACAAATAATGAATAAACATGTATTAGATGCAAACAAACAAAAATAAATGACAAGAATATTAAAGAAATAAAAGCAAAAACATATACGTTTGTGTATTTCCATATAAATTATGTGCAAATAACAATTATTACAATTATGTATGTAGAACAATTGTAGGTAAAAAAAAAAGTATAAATATAAGACAGAAAAAAAAAACAAGAGAAAACTTATTTGTACTGATATCGCTATTACTTATAAGAGAAAACCAAAAAACAAAACAACACAAAACACATGAAATGAAAATAATATTCTAATCTAAATTTAGCAGTAGTCATATACAAGAATATACATAAATATATATATATTATGAATGACAGAAGAATTACATAAGAAGATACAAATGAATATTATTTTCGTTTTTCTTTTGCTTAGTGTTCAACGTTATATTTTATTTTTTAATGAAAACCAACAGCTGTTGTATGTATTTCAAAATGAATTAATTACATTTAAGAGAAACAAAGCAGAAATAAACTGAAATTGAAAATAAAATTGTAGGGATCATCTAAAACAAATAAATGAGTATTACAACTAATTGAAATAAAATAAATAAATATATAAAACAAACAACAAGATATGATTGGGTTTTTATTTGCGTGACTGCTTGTGATCGACTCTTTATGCGAGGTCCTAAATCGATGACAATGGGTTAAAATCCTATAAGTGTTGAATTGATGAAATGTTGAAACTTCAAACTATCCGTAGTCACAAAAATTGAGAGATGAGGTGACAGCGTTACCCATACTTATGGGCGATTTTTTAGTTGTTTCAATTCTCTTGTCATTTACAAGATTTAAGACTATTTCAAATAAATGTTGGCTAAGCGTAGGTTTTAAGTGTTCCACCTGAATTTTGAGTAACTTTTTCGAGTACATTGCCTTGACTGGTACCTCGCTAATACGACCTTGAGGTCCATCAAAAATTGGCTAATCCCACGATCTATCTGGTCAAATTCATGGGCCCATACAAGAAACAAACTCAACTAACTTATTTCCCAACTATGTCGAGTATGTAGGGTCGTTTTGCTGGAATTGCTAGGCCATGTTCAGCTCGAGCACTTTGTGGAAAAAAACATCAAAAACATTAAACTCTAGTGGATATAGCAGCAATAATTGCCTCTGTTCGCATCCTCCTTCTTCATGTCCAATAGCGTTTTTTATGAATGCCCAATGTGAGATGGCCCTGTCGCCAAATTCCTCCTTCACAATGTTGAAGGCTGCGCCGCTTGTGCGGCATGAAGCGCAGTTCTGTTCTTATCACAGCTGGGATCGAGTCCTGGACTAAGAAAGTTGGTTAACATCGCTCTGAGAAAATAGACGGTAACTATGTCACCTTCAGGTCCGATGATGCCGTCATTCCATAAACTGCAACAAACATTTAATCTTTGTAGATCCATGAATACTTGGTCGTATTACAAATGTATATTCACTCCAATAGCAGCAATTTAGCTTGCTGAATCACGAATGGACATGGAGAACAACATTTTCAGCGCCACATTAACAATCTCACCACGGACTTGTCTATGCTCGTCCGGATAACATACCGATGGAAAATTAGCTGACGAAGCCTAATTCAGCTTATCGATGCCGAAACGACATTTCTGGATCTCCTTCGGTGCTGGCAGTTACGGTGGCTTAAGGTTGAAAAGATTATAAAAGGACAGGTAAGTATAATAGGCACGAACGTGCAGGAGCTAGTGTCAAACGTGCTTGGATGAGTGAGGAAATTTACACGCCATAAGACTGACTATAATGAAGTCCACGACATTTCGTTAAACATGAGCTAGTTTCAAACATGACGAATCATTTAGTTAAACTTGAAGTACCTCAAGCGCGATCTAATGGGCAGGATGAGTTGGCACTGTGCAACGAAGTGCAACCGCACGATGAAATTTATATTAAATTTTACGTTTTCACTTCAGTTGGCTAGCCCACTGAATATTTTGACTGCTGGAAGTTATTGGTGACTTTGACAGTTGCTGAAACATGACGTGGAAAATCTTCAGCAATGATAGATGATCATTGCTAGGCCACCCTATAGTTCTTCGTCAAATGACAAGGGAATATGCGAAGTTGGCGAAACAGCGATGTTCATGTCGATCGTTGGCTGAACATCGATGGTCGATAATAATTGAACTCAAAATATCAATGTTCGTGTTTTGTTGCTGAAGAAAGAACAACCGAGTGGAATTTAATGCTTCAAAAACTCAATGCTGTCTGCTGTCATTTAAGCGAACCCATTTAGTTAGTCAGCCATTACATCGACGTACCATCTCTTCTTTTCCCGTATTTTATCGCTATTTTAACAAACGATGCTCAAGTGAGGTAGCCAGCTGCATTCCTCCTCCCCATGAATTCACCCGCAATATCCGACTCGCCAGGAATGCTTAAGCCTACCTTTGGACGCATAGTTAAATATAGGGACTCGTTCTTCAGCCGCCCCGCTCGAACATGGAATGTTCTTCCCAGCCTAGTATTTCCCACAGACTACAATCTGTAGATATTTAAAACCAATGTGCACGGGTACCTCCTCTCCCATTCTCCCCCTATACCTTCGGACCGTGAGGTGTCGTGCAAATTATATAAAAAAAAGGTTTCCTTTTGCTAACATCAAAGGACGATGCTTTGATCGTGGCATCGATTATGATATATTTTACGTACTTAAACATCGGTATTTAGTCTCCCAAGACTGAAGTTCTGTGAACATAATCACGAACATCTGAGGTATTGACAACAACATCAACGATATCTGCACTAAAAATGTTCTCTGTTCGGAATCTAATAACATCGGCATCTGATAACATTCATTATCAATGGTTGTCGTAAAACCCGCAAATGGAAAAATGCTAGGAAAGGTTGTCATAATTGCAGCTACAGACTAATGAGTTTGCTTAGTAGCAGCTTTCAAAATATAATATATTATGAAACATTACATCTGGATTATGTCAGCTGACACGACAATACTAGATACTGAAAAGGCATTTGATTTTGTATTGCTTAATGGTTTAATCTGGAAAATTTTGAACGGTTCTTTGTAAATTTGTCGAAAGTTTTGTTTCAAATCGTTGTTTTATAGTTCGTTTATACTCTGTTTACGGTAGTGCTTCTGCGATCTTGTCCACTTTCGCATCAATTTCAGCAAAATAGACGTGAGTCACATGTACACAGTTACACTGTACATGAACCATGTCCGGCTCATGAAGATCTAGTAGAGGCACAAAAATCCATGGTTAAACCTACATTGTGTTGGAGAATCTTGATTTTACGACATGGCATGAGCTCTGTTCAAAAGTTGGACAAGAGATTTGACGTTTTCCTATATGTGCTCGATTTTACTTGAAGGGAAAATAATGAGAGTTTAAGTAGAATTGTTACTGAATATCATTTTTTGGCATTATTTCTAGTGAGATTTACTTCGTTGATTGGTGGTTGGTTGCCGGCTTCTTGATGTTTACGCTCTCACAGCCAACGTGGAAGTGAGCAGACATGGCTTATCTTGCCCACGAAAGAAAATATCGCGGATGGCTCGTCAGATTGTGGCTGTGATGTTGGGCAGAAATATGTCAAGTGGTGACGGGGTGCTGGACATTCAGCTGAGGGAGTAGTGTAATAAAATATAAGGCCGTAGTAAAAATGGTCCGATTTTGGTCAAATGTGCTCCGTTTTTTTGTGGTTTATTTGTTACCATTTTGAGCGCAATGCCATTATCTCTAAGGTGGGGCCATTATTTTTCCCTCTCAACGAATGTACATTTCTTCCTGCAAATTTTTGGGCACTTTGTCTTATGAAAAAAAAACTAGTATTCGGTCATTCATCATTCTTCTGAAAGCGTTTAACGAAGTATGCTTCGTTCGTTCGTAATTTTTCTTATATGCAGAAACAGGGTATTTACAGTATAGACACAGTACAGCGAAAACCAAAAAGAGCCTACATATTTATGCCTATTATGAGATTCGAATGAGCCGCTATATATTCGCTCGAGTCTTTTGACAATGCAAAATATGCATTATCGATTGAATTTACTGTTTCTGAAATACTCTAGTTGACTCATTTTCAAAAAAGTATTCAAATGATACTGGAAAGGGCTATGCTGCGATTGCTTGGTCACGTGGCACGAATGTCCCCGTCATCACGACTTCGGGGGCGGGTGCTGAATGCGATTCCATCAGGTAGACGTTGACCCAGGACGAGATGGTTGGACCAAGTCCAAAAACTCGCTCGGTTATGCTTGGGCATAACTCCTGATGAGTTAGAGTCGATGGCAGAGGATCGAGTTGTCTGGAGATCTGTCGCGACCCCTTTAGTGGAGCATGCGGGTCAGAAACTGATGATGATGCACAGAGGCAATTGGGTCAGGCAAACGACAATGTGACTGCTCTGGGATCATCATAAAATGCGACCTCTCATAATCGGAAAGTCCAAAAATCAATTTCTGCATGCAATGTGCCTGTGTGCTCAAGTCAAGCTGAATGCCTGGATGACAAATGCGACATTTCCTAGACCGGTTTCATAACAATTTGGTAAAGCGTATTTTTGTGAAAATGTGAACGCGCCATGTTTCAATTAGTTCCCATTGTCGGTATTCTACTGTGCATATTATATGTCAAGCCAAAAGAAGTAATCTAGAAGGAAACTGGCTAGCAATTAAATGTAATTGACCTGCAAATAATATTAAATCGATTTGAAGGTCCCAGTTCCACGTTCATTCACCTGGCTAAAGCCGTGTGATTTCCTATCCCGAAAACGACAGACAGGTAACCAGACAATTCAAGATTAATGTTTCCAATTAAGTGGAAACGTGTTACCAGTTCAGCACTTCTTCAGAAGACCCAAATTGATTCATAAAACGTGCCGCTGCACATTTCATTTGCATCTACGCCAACAGCTGTGCGGTCCCGCAGCCATTTCAATTTGCATACGAGAATGAGGATGGTTATCTATCGGAGGTACCCTCCGTATTTCCGAACTTCATCGTTTACACGACCTTAATCCGACACGCGGTTAGTTGCGATAAATTGGATTGATTGATGATGTTTTCGTCTAAGCAAAAAACAAAAACAACAACTCTCCCAATGCCAGTTCTCGGCGATTGCAATTAATTTGAAATCTTCATTCGTCTCAAGCTTGATTAAACGCAGAGATTAGCAGTCTTGATTGAAGTTAATGCGCCCCGACGCCCAGTTCAACTGCAACTACCCCTAAGTGAGCTAATAACATGCCGTAGCTTGCAACCTATAACATTCAAATGAGACACAGTGCCCATTCGAGTGGCCAACACTCGCATCCGATACACACTTAATCTCCTGAAGTTCGTTCGAGTGTCGTATTGATTGCCAGTCAGAGTACACTGGCCATAAATCATTGTTTATCAAATGTATGTCCAAGCAAATGCTGTTGTACTCGTGTATCGGCATCGTGTTAATTACCGCGTCTGCTTGACTCCTCAAGTTCACATCCAGGAAGTGTCTGCGAAGTGCACGTATCAACATGAATATCATCAATTAAAAATATTTGCATTATCGCCTTTGCTTCTAACCGTCCAGTTGCTTTCGATGATGAGCAGCGCCTCTGCTGAACCGGTCATAAATATGGATATGCGCCTGATGAATCAATATTCTTCCTTGTCAAGTGATGGGTCAAGTTCTGCGGCTCAGAGTGGAGTCATTTGCCGACCAGGGGTCTGTCAGTGTATTTCGTTCTTGCTAAGGCTGGTGTTTCATTGAAAATTTGCTTAGTTTCTTCCGCGTGCCACAGCTTTTTCCCACACGAAGCGGGTATAATTTAAATAGTCGGACGGATTCTCCATTGATGAAATGAATGTAGTTGGTGAGGACTACTGAGTGACCTTACTCCTTCATCTTCGACTGGCTATAAAGCACCACTGTCTCTACGGTTTGTGAACACATCCGACGAGGTAAAAGAGTTGGCTTTGGAACCCAGTGAATATGCATTTTACTGCACTACTTAGCTCTTCTTCTTTTTGTCGCCGTACCGCCTGGGACGGGCCTCAACCAACAAGCCTCTCCAGTTAGTGGAATCTCTGGCTACCTGCCTCCAGCTGGTTAAGCTACTTGTCCACTTGAGGGCGTTATCTCAACCGCGGGCGTCTTCTGGGTCTTTGTCGCACTCTTCGGCTGGATCCAATTTGGGCATACGCTCCATATGACCTAGTCACTACCGGCGCTGAGTTCATAAACATTTGACTACAATCATGTATTTAGTCGGTGTTTAAATATCCTCCTTAAGATGACATCATTGCGAACGGGACCAAAGATCGCATGCCAAACTCTTCATTCGAAGATGTCTGGAATGATCAATGTTTTGATCGTTGTGTATAGACCCATTTTGTCAGTCGTTAAGAGCAAGTTTGATCTCGGTAGATGTGTTGTTAGTTTTGTTGGTGACAGTTTTTAACGCCTCTACAAAATACCGTTAAAATTTCAACTTAAAGTTATAGTACTCATGTTATTTTTTAATTCACAAATCAAGCATTGTCGAAATACGATTTCATATAGAAAAGTTAACATTTTTTTGCGATTTATGAACCGATGAAATCAATGGTCCATATGGTCTACAGTGACCACATCAATGACCGTTACAGTCAACGACGATCGGTCATGAATACTAAATCATTTGTGCAACACTTTGGACTCGGAATCCTGATGTATTGCGCAGAGTATGTATGCGCCAACCGCGGACACATTACTGTTTTAATGCAATTCAAAGATGTCCACCTCTAAAATGACAACATTTACGTACGAGTCGGTTTTAGGAATGGCTTTCTTATGAGTTCAGGAACTTTACCAATCTAGGCCTTAATGGTACACTATAATGGAAGGTCAAATTTTCCAAACGGAATCAGCTTGAGCTGGAGCTAGAGCTAAGTTTTAACAAGTCGATACAAAGAATTCGGAGCCACTTATGTAATATTTGGTCAGAGGAAAGCGTCGAAGAGAATTGTTTGCCGCATGAAAGGGGGTCCTTTAACTTTTCCATACCAACGCGTGCATGATGTGCTCAGTCATTTTATGTGCACGGTTCAAGCCTTAAATCAACGGTCTTTACAGATTCTTATCACTGTGGCCCTAAATCGGAGTTGTCACAAGCAGACCAGATGCTTAGTATTATATAAAAGACCTAAGAAATGCCAAATGTGTAGAGACGAGTAATGCACTGTCATGTCTAGTTTTGACTTCCCTCTCAAACTCGACCGATTGTGCAAGACGACGGAGTGAATTTCGCCGCTTCTCCATCGAGATTAGCAAAGAAATCGCAAAAGGCCATAGACAAGGCAACGCTCTGTCATGTGACTTCTTAAACACCACTCTTGAGAAGATCATAAGCTCACAGGTCAACCTTATTGGCGCCTAGTTTCAAAAGTTCGCACAACTGCGGGTGATATTAACACAATTTTTCGAACTCAGAGAGTCGCCATTGAGGGAGTTGTACCACTGAGATAGAAGTGGCTGAAATTGATGTGGGCCGGAACTAGCGAAATGAGCGCTCTGTAAAAGCCCTACGTTTGTCGGCCCCTTCTTAATATTTTGCAGCATAAGTCGTTTCCAGATTACACACGATGTAGACTTTAAAAACTTCAGCCTGCGATCTTTGGTCTTGTTTGCATTGACGGTCTAAAGATTCAACCACGAAATTTATGGCCGTACAACGACATGAGCCTAGTCAGACGTCTACGTATCTAACGTCTAAGGCGGCTGCACCATGTGGAGCCTACAACTCAGCTCCGGCCCGAAGAGTCTTCGACTCTAAGCCTGTGGGACAATGCAACAGAGGACACCTGCCTTTATGGCGGCACACCTAGGTTGAGAAGGACCTCACCCAACTTGGCGTGCGACACTGGAGTCAGCTAGCCAGAGCTCGATCTAGTTGGAGAGGCTTATTGGCTGATGCCCAGGTACGAACCAGACTGTAGCGCCATAAAGAGGAAGAAGACTTTAAATACATGTCACAAATGTTTCAAATTAGCAAACGTCTATCATCTCAAATCAACGGATGAAATGATGTTTATTTATTCAGGCTTCAAAATGCGCCAGAAAGAGCTTGGCGCCCTGTGCATTTGCACATCCAGCACATATGGAGGGCCCGGCCATGGCGGCGAGCGCGGGTTGATCGATCTCCAAGAATGGACACACATCAGTGACGCACGTTTTGAACAGACTTTCACAAGGGACAACTAGGTCAAGGTCAAGGTCAACTAGGTCAAAGTCTAGGCCTTCCTAGGCTGTTGATAGTAAAGGGTGTTTTCTTTTCATAGTCGGAGAGATCTAAATTGAAATAAGACACAGAAAAATGATTTTTGATTGGACTTGATAACATGGCACCTTTGACCAACAAGTACAATCATTTATTGCATCCATCCAAAATCATTTACACGTTTACTACGTCTTCTGAGCTCAAGATATATCAACTGATTGCCCGTCAGGATCGGGGTTGCAAATTACATCCACATGCGGAAGGAGAATTGGTGGGTCAGCACTTGTGACTCTGATTTCGAAAAGTGGATCTGCAATGTTCACATACTCCGCGCAATACACCAGGATTCCAAGTCCAAATTGTTGCACAAAAAAAACGAGTATTCCTGAGTGCTCATGCAAAATTTTGACCATCATCACTGTAGACCATATGGACCCCTGATTTCATCGGTTTATAAATCGCACAAAATGGCGACTTTTCTGGATGAAATGGTGTCCGACAATGCCTCAGTCTGAGTTTTTCGAATTGAACCAGGCATTTATGAGTGAATTTTAATAATTTGTAAACACTGCTCCGTGACGTGAGTTTGTTCAGGATGAATTGCCAAATCAAACATGCCCCAAAAACAACCGAGATCTGTCAACTCAACTGTCAAAGAAAATAATGAGGCCAATTTTCATTTTAAAGTCTTCCCTCTAAAAAGAAAACACCCTTTATAACGTGGGTACATTTCCCAAAAACAGTGCACTATGCGATGCAGTCGCTGGTTACTAAGTTGGCGCTAAATCGCGATTGTGGAATTTGAATATTTGGATGTTTGTCATATTCACGAACCTCATGTTTCAAAGGTTAGGAACCCAATGCGAGAGTGATGCAATTAAGTGCCTTGCGCGTCATTGAGTGGGCTTCCATGATCGCTGTTGTTGCCGTTTTAGATTCACCCTCCTCACACACAAGTTAACTGCCATGTGACAAATTAACAGCATAATTCATTAAGGAGACACTCTGTTGGTGTGGACCACAGATCACCCACGTTTCCAAAGAGATTACCATCACAACGCAGCCGCTCGGCCATAGATTATCCCCAAAGAGATACATCCATGTGGCTCAACACACGCCGTGCGGGTGCAGATAAGACTCACATTCGATGGAACAATTTATTATGGGATAACCTGGAAATGTTGTATTTTTTATGGGCGATTTATATTTTGTTTTTTATGTTCGAACGAAACGAACCTTGTCGATCGGCTATTGGTGCCAACAACAGCGACTACGAGTTTCTAATTGATTTGCGAATGCTAATGGCGATTTGTGCGGCATCCAATTTGTCAAGAGATTTACTGCATCCAATGTTGTTCAGCATTAACGATGCCATACTGGAAACAAAACAAGGCTGACTGGATATCGTTTTGAGTTTGACTGCCAGGGAAGGCCGCAAGCGGTTTGTTGGAAACACAGACGTACCTGTCTACGAGTGTATTTTGTGATACTTTATTGTTAATCCGTTGAATTGAAATTACGTGCATGCTGCTTGATAAGGATTTGCATTGATTTAGGGATCGGGCAGGGAAGCGTATGATATTCATTAACAAGTGCCATCGATCACAAATATGAGTTCACGGTTAACGCTCAAATCAACATGTCAGCTTAAGACCATTTGTCTGAGACGTTAGGCGTAACTTAATGAATGGGCTACACCGGTCATCTAAGGATTAACTTAATTGATTCTGTGTGTAATCAAACGAGTTTAGAGGTCGTTAGCCAGTTAACGGTACGTCGATGGCGATTTCAAGGCTGCACTTGGAATAACGCATAGAGAGGGTATAGAGAGTCGTTTAGTCTCGGTTTGTTGCCAACTGCCTGACTGTTCAATTGGACAGGTGTTCTCCTCTGTCCCTGCTGGCTACCTACCACCACTGATATGAAGCCCGTGGTGTGATGGAGGGAGTGAGAGTGCAATTGAGGAAGTATGAAAAAGGCGCGAGCATTCAACTCCAGATGTACGCGAATGTTTTATTAACCGATGTAAACACATTATGTTAATTTTTCAAATTTTCACCCGTGTCACATTAAATTTAAATGTGCCACTGTGCCATTTCAATGGACATGAGTTTTAATGGGACAATAGTGCCATAGCAGCAACGTTTAGCGGCAACGTCTGCTACCTTTTTTTGTTGTTTCTGAGTCTGTGGGCCGTGCGAACGGGGTGTGTTCCCTCGTGTCATTTGTGCTTGCCCACAAAATATAAATGTGAAAATTCGGTTAAATACATATTTACAGTGAATGCTCGTTAAATATGCGTCCGATGCATCGGATCAATTCGATACATCGATGTATCGATGAATAATGAGCAAGCCTCACTCCAGCTATCGCAGTTAAATCCATTCTATGCAAGAGGATACATTTAACTGAAGCTCGTGGTGAGTTCAAAGAATTGCAGCAAAATTCTTTGAAGCGGTTGTGATAAATGGTATTCTATGTTAGACCAACCACGTTTATTCAGTGTGCTCTCTTGGCAACTGTGACTGACGATTGCCTACATGACAGGTTAGCTGAATGTACATACGATACACGTGTGGACATGCTGAATACATCGTGGAGGTGTATGCATTGTCACTAAGGGTGATGTTAGGGTAGGAAGGGTAGGGAAGGGGCGCTGCTAGTGAATTCACCACTACACTTAGGCCATGATAGTCCATTGAGATAACCACAGTCAGGCTTCTGGCACAGATCGATCACTCCAGTGATAGTTCCGTTAATTTGATCCCAACCCCAAAGGGTGACTGGCCCAGATTTGAAAACCAGACAGAACTTTGCTTTCCCTGGGATTCGAGACGAAGACGCCACTCACCAGGGGCAGGCATTTTACTAACTGCGCCATCCAGTCGCTATAGGCAGGACCGGCCCGAGCCAAATGAGCGCCCAGTGCAAGGCCTACGTTTGGCGCCCCCTTCATAATAGTTTGTATCATAAGTCGTTTCCAGATAACCGAAGAAGTAGACTTTCAATGCGTTTGATTTTATAGAGGTATCCCCGGTAGGCCTAATTCTCAGTTGCATACAGGCACATGTGGTATAAATTAATATAAATATTTTTTGAAGTGAAGCAAATAAGTGAATAATAATTTGAAATATGCAGAAAATAAAATAATACTTCAAGTAACTCAAGTTTTTTTTTTAAATTATATTGGGTACATAACTTAATTCGTGCGGTTTGCTAAGAGATGGCGCAACTTATATTATTCCACTGGAACATGCGTTGGAAAGGTACTGTCATAGTACGTCATTTCAGTATATGTCGTTCATTTGAAGCGTAAACAACAATAATATTTTTTCACTCAAATATGTCGAACTTTGTGCCTGAAAAAGTGTTTTTGCGGGGAGTTCTACTTCATTTATGGTGAACATGCGCTAGCTGAGCGAACGTGCCAAAAGTGGTTTGCACGACTTAAAAGTGGTGATTTTGGCTTGGCCAACCTTCCAAATCAACGGCAAAGCCGATTACCCATGGCGCGAAGGTAATGCTCTGTATTTGGTGGGATCAGAAGGGTGTGCTGTATTATGAGCTGGACAACGATTATGGACAACGCTACCGAACACAATTAATCCCTTTGAAGACCGTTTGTAGTCCGCTTGTAGCCCGGAATATGCGACCAGAGGCAATAATTTTCCATCATGACAAGGCTCGGCCCCACGTTGCTATTCCGGTTAAGAACTATTTGGAAAACAGTGGATGGGAAGTTTTACCCCACCCGCCTTATAGCCCAGACCTTGCCCCTTCTGACTACCATTTGTTCCGGTCGATGCAGAACGTCCGCACTGAAATACGGTTCATCAGAGCAGAATATCAAAAATTGGCTTGATTCATACTTGGATCCACAACTTGCCAGAAAGATGGGAACAAGTCATAGCTTCAGATGGGCAATTCTTTGCATAGTACTCAATCAATACTCAAATTTTGGAAAAAAAACCACACGAATTAAGTTATAGACCCAACACTAAATTTTAATAAAATAAATATAAAAAAAGCAAAGTTAAAACGGAGACATGTGCAGATAAAAAAAGTTCAGTTAAAGAAACTAACTTTTCTGGCCTTTGCTGTTGACATGGCCCTTTCTATTGATATAATAGAAAAACTTAGCAGACTTTCTTGACTCACGGTTGTTCTAATGGAATATTTTATTATTTTATTATCGTGAGCTTAGAAAAAATACGTTCTCCTGAAGCTGCTGTGACTGGTATTATCTTTAAAATTTGCAAATTATGGCATGAGACAAATATTCGAAAATATAAACGAAAAATGTGAGTTATAAGCTTCAAGCTGCTGAAACATTTTTGAAATTCAGAAAGAAATTTCTGGAAATTTAGATGGTATGGTATAAGACTACTAGGAATCCTTACAAATGCAATCATTGCTGAACTTCTTTGCGAACTTTTTTTGTGGCACTTTCACTTTTGGAACTAGTTGCTTGTGTGAATGGTATTTTGTGTGAGGAATTATGTTGCTTGGTTTGTGAGAACGAGGAGCACTATGACCATCTTACTCATTCTCCTTTCAACCAAATCTGTCAAGTGAGTACATTTCATGTGTTAGAGCAGAAATAAATTCCGCGCGTTTTACTCAAACGTTTCCAAACGAATTATTAAGTGAGTGCAATATTTTGAAAAATTTTCCTATGGAAACTTGTGAGTGCTTGTGGAAGAAATTACCCGGCACAGGCGTGAGGGATCTTTTTTTTTTGATTTTGGCTTTCTTCGAACTGTTTTATTTATTTTATGCGTATACTTTTTTCATTCTTTCAGAATGCGCCCATAGCAGCTTAGCGTCATGTGCATTTGCACATCCTGCACCTGGTAGGTCCGGCCCTGGTTACAGGGTGATGTTGCATGATTTACAACATTTCAACAACAGTTGATTAATATTCAAAATTGCTTCTTTAAAGCCAGTTGTCCGCTGCGGAGCCTTGGGAATGTGTGTACTCTTCACATGTGAGCGGCTTGCTTATATGCCATCAATGTTCATTAGAATATTTTTCGATTCCAAATGATGGAACACTCATTGAATACTTAAAAGAAAGGACAAAGCTCTCAGGGTCTCTCTCATACACTCTTCCAATCGGTTCAACGACAGTTGGTTTTGCCGGCATAGATGCCCGATAAGACACACCTCAACTGGGCCCGATAATAAATCTTAAAAACAATACTCATTAAGCCAGAACCTAAAATCAGGTGAAACATCAGCTGAATCATCACTTTTTCGAATGCGTGGACGTGGCTAAGTGAAATGCATACATCCACATCCATTGTTCTTCACAAGGAAGTAACGTTCCACGGTGACTCGTGCGTGATGTTGTAGTCTCATCTGCTTCGAAATATAAGTCAACCACACCATCGGAATATAAATGAATGCGATTCGCGTGGACACTGTTCCGCAGCGGAGATTCCAAGAAAATGTCCATCGCAATGACTAACCGAGAACCGCAATCGGATGTTCACGTTACACAACCGCGGTGTTGTACCACTTTGAGGTACGTAATTTATTGTATCACAACTTTAAGTGAGAATCATCGATCGGCGAAGAAAGTCTGATGACAGAGAGGAATTACTTGCGGAGATGTCAAAGAACGGCCAGTACCATGGGTTGCCAGTGTCTTCGTTTGTTGAATTTCGCATTTTGCCCGCAGCATGCTTTGTGAGCGGATTTTTAATGTCTTCGCGATGTTTGCGATTCATAAGGTTAATGGACAATGAATCAATCGGGAGATTGTCTCCACACACACACACAACCGCAGTTCGGACACCTGCAACAACCGAGAAAACTTGGCCTACAGCGGGTGCTGGTCAAGTTTGTGAACCCGGAATATCCAGCACAGCCATCGACAAGCCATAAAAGTCGCCGCCTTCATGTCATCCACCTTGCAGTCAATTAAATTAATTAAACTCTCCCGGTTACTCGATTTGTGGGAGTGACCATTAATACTGCAGCCACTTGGTCGTGCGCTGCATGCTTTGAAAAGAAGATACCATTGAACATTATACAGAAAAGGTTAATTGATTACAATTTCTCAAACTCACGGAGCCACGGACGCGGTGCTTAATCCATTTATTATCCGCGAGATGTGAAACTAAGCGACGGACGCGTTGTCGCATGGTGTCGCTAGTGACGTTTTAGGCTCGTTGGCCTTTACGGCTATTAAATGACTTCTTTATGTGGTCATTAGAGGAGAAAAAATAATTGCGATAGTGAATGATGGTGGAAGTAGCTTAAGGCAGCGCCGGAAACTGATTAGCTGAATGTGATTAACGAAGCTTTCAAGGGGGTTTGGATGAAGGAAATGTTGCAACACTCGACATGCATTATTTGACAAGTTCCAGTGGCGACGCATCTCATCATTCATCGTTCCAGCTGGAGAGGCATGTTGGTCGAGGTCCAGGTCCACTCTGGAATGTAGCGCCACTAGAAGAGGAAGTGGCGATGCATTTGATTAATGATCTTCTCAAATACCTTGCACCATTCTTCACGCAAGGATGAGTGCCTGACGTCAATCGCAACGTGATCCGTCTGTGTGCCACCTACAGAGAGATTACGTCCCGTGACAAAAGCCCACCAGCCTGAGTCCGTTGTCGGATGTGGTGTCGTGAAGGCTGTGTTTCCCAATGGCGCTGGCAAAGATGTATTCATTAACAAGCTTTGCTTTGAAATCTCCTAAAACGATCGTGGCGTCGTAGCTGAGATCTTATCCTTTCTACGAGATCATAGAAGTCATCCCGATTGTTATGAGGCGTTCGGTTGTACAGACAAAGCTTTTGACTTTTTGCCTAAGTCTGCCTCGAACAACAAATCCACAATGAACGCCTCTCTCTCTGTTCCTATCAAAGTAGTAGATGGCGTAGTTTCTCGTCCTCATTTTGCCCGGCCCATTCCACCGCACTTCCCGGATTGCGGTGCTGTCTGTTTTGTAGCAGTCCAGGGCCTCCGCGAGTACTTTGGCTGCACATGGGCTGCTAAGGGACCTAACATTCCACGTGCAGAAGCGAAAATCGTTGTCCTTGTTTCGTTTGCTGGGGTCATCATCATAAATTCCGTTCGTATACTAGGCATGTAGTTGTCTCTGAACAAATTGGTTTTTACCTGACGAGGGAGTTAACCTCCAACTATCAAGCCACTCCCTATTCTTTTACTCTCGGGCGAAGGGTCCAGGTGTAAGCTGAGGCTGTTGCTGACTGGAGTTTGGATGACACCGTGGGCCCGACAATTCTTCAGCTCCATCACCACCTCTATAAAGAGAGATGAGACCTGGTACAGACTCACTCTCTCCCCTCTCTCGTCTGCACCCGCCAACGATGTTCCACTGGTTTGGGTACACCAGCTTCAATCGAAGGTGCCCGCGTCCCAGATAGAGATTTACCACGTGGAAATGAGAGGAGGAGTTCATTGATGGAGACGAAGTGCAGGCGGCTGTGTCTGCATGAGACGCCATATCAAAGCTTCGAAGCTTCGAAGCGCTTTAAAATACAAGCTGTGGCATTTAAATGACACTCCTGGATTCGCACCGAACCACCACTTCCACCTGCACCTCAAAAACAAAGAAAAAAAAAGGAAAATTACCCTCTCACCACAGAACATCCATCAAAGATTCCTCAGAAGGAGTATCCTCCTCAAAACCTTTGCCACAGCGCAGTCGCTGTCGGTTGCGATAGAGAACACTTCTTCCAAGATCCCCGGATCTAATGAAACTCCCTCTAACACCTATTTTCGGGTTAATTATGGCTTCGGAATGGCTGCGCAAGACATGACGAGCACGACGAAGACGTTAAGAGGAGAAACACAATGAGGGCAACACACGGTGTTGGCGTCACGCACGCTAATTTGACTTGTTTTCGATTTTCTTGTGGAAGTGTACCAAAACATGATTGGACGCTTATTTTTGCTAAACGTGTTGTGATGCTCTAAACGCATGTTTGGTACAGTCCACATTGTTTCAGCGTAATGGTGCTGACACCCACATCTAACTAATGGGTCCTTCAGGACCTACGCTCCTGCCCACTTACATATATTTCGCAGTTGATTAGGAGCCTGCCCTTCATTAGAGGGGTCCCCGGATCGAATCCCAGTGACGGCGACGTCAAAATGCTTGCATCGGGGCTTCAAATCTGGTCCAGTCAACATTTGCTGTTGGGATGAAATTAACGGTAGCATCACTGGAGTGGTCGGTTGTGGTAGTAGTCTAACCGGGGGTATCTGCCTGGCAGTACAATGGACAGTATCGTGTTTAACAACCTCTGACAAAAAAAAAAAAACGACATAGCATTTCTTTCTCGACGTCAATACGGTGATCTGCGCTCTTGTGTTTTAGTCCACCTACATCCACCCTAATGCATCAATTTCCGCAGCTACCACTTCCTGGGAAGACTTAAAACAAAACCAAATTGTCTCCTCCCTCCTCCCTGGCAACTGTCGCTTTCTGAGTGTTCCCTCCAATTGACCCATAAGCTCTTTAAATAATTACATCCGCAGCAGCGTTCTACAAAAACCCGCCCACTACCACTTCATCTTTTATTGGTACACTTGTGTATCCAGTAGAAACATTTCATTCTTTTATGTCAATCCATTTTCCAGCTGATTGATCACTATTGTTTGTGTTGTCCCAGAGAGTGCCTCGTTCAGCAGACAAGGCAGGGAGCAACCACAAGACGAAATGTGTGAAATATCGCAAGTAATGTATCTGCTGGTCAACATAAAGGATTGGATACCATAATCATTTGTTGAATGTGACAGTTTTGTTTGAACAATTCAATTCCATTTGGGGCAACAAGTGATCCGAGAATTTTTAGAACATCAATTCCCAGCGTCGACAACAGGAACATGTGTAGCTGAGGAATCTTTGATGGATGTTCTGTGGTGAGAGGGTGATTTTTTTTCTCTTTGTTTTTGAGGTGCAGGTAGATGAGGTGGTGAGAACCCAAAATAGGACTGTGTGCCGTTTTAATGCCACACCTAGTATTTTTAAGATATAGGCTTTCGAAGCGTTCATATGGCGTCTCATGCAGACCCAGGCGTCTGGACTTCGCCCCCATCAACTAACACCAACTCTCATCTCCACGTGGTAAATCTCTATCTGGAACACGAGCACCTTAGATTGAAGCTGGTGTGTCCAACAACGGGGGACATCGTTGGCGGAGAGGGGGAAGAGTGATTCCTCACCAAGGCTCATCTCTCTTTATAGATGGTGGCGGAGGAGCTGAAGAACTGTCAGGCCAATGGCGGCATCCGAACCCCAGTCAACAGAAGCTACAGTGTGCGCTCTCCTCCTACAGCTACTCCGACATATTCGGGGCCCCAGTCTAGAAGGTTCTTCGGCGGCGCTCATAGCCTCAGCATACACCTGGACCCTTAGCCCGAGGGTAAAAGAATAGGTAGTGGCTTCATAGTTGGAGGTTAACTCCCTCGTCAGGTAAAAACCAATTCGTT
Source organism: Eristalis tenax (assembly GCA_905231855.2). NCBI lineage: Eukaryota > Metazoa > Arthropoda > Insecta > Diptera > Syrphidae > Eristalis > Eristalis tenax. The sequence goes on along the minus strand of HG993124.1, from coordinate 38,104,034 downwards.
CAGAAACAACGACATGCCTAGGATACGGACGGAGTTCATGTTGACGACTCCAGCAAACGGAACAAGGACAATGATGGACCACTTGGAGCCAAAGAACTCGCGGAGGCCCTGGCTGCTACAAAGCAGACATCACCGCAATCCTGGAAGTGCGGTAGAATGGGCCGGCAAAATGAGGACGAGAAACTGCGCCATCTACTACGGTGATATGAACAGAGAGAGAGGCGTTTATTGTGGATTTGTTATTCGAGGGAGACTTAGGCAAAAAGTCAAAACCTTTTTTTTTGTTCTTCTTCATCACCACAGCCTCTGCTTATAAAGTCATGGGTGTAGGTGTTCCTACTTTAAATGTCCAGGTTCGATGGTAGATACAAGTGCATTCACATCACCACCCCTGCCGAGTCATCGAAATGCTCAGAGGATTTAACTGCCAGGGGGTAGCTTCTCACGCCTCGTCGATCGGTATCAGAAGAAACAAATCAAAGCAGGCGACCTGCGCTCATAAGAAAGCACGCCCCTCGAGAGTGGTTGCAGGAGATCCCAGAGCCCACATCCCTCATACAGTATGCAGAACTGCATCTCTGAAAAAATAAACGTTAAAGCACAGAATTTTCGGAACCCGTATGCGTAACGTGACTTTAGAGGCCTTGGGCACAATGAACTAAATTTATCGCCAAAACGCATGAAGCAGACTGAATTACTCAAAACCTGCTATCTGGCAATCTAATTTCATTTTTATTTGAAAAATGTGATCGCTCTTTGATGATTCATAAAGTATTCAGAGGACGTTACGGATTATCGGGTAAGTGCTTTCCAAGAAATTCCGTTTAGCTGGCTGAAGTTCGATGAAACACGAAATGAATTACACTTGCGGTGACTAGGGATGTCCCCGATGCACTTTCTCATCTCCAAGTTCTCGGGACCAGTCCGCTTTTTCACGAACGCTAGAGTAATTTACTTTGGCACATCCTCTTTTTGGTGAAGTGTGACGCATTGATTAAGGATGATTAGCTACGGTCACGGTCGTCATTGTGTGTACTTGGGCCACAGTTTAGTTACATAACATGTTCGGGCGTGCAGGACTCACACGCCAACTCTAGATGCACAGAAGTCCGTACAACAACATTGACTTGATTGGCAGAACACGGCGAGCCGTCAATGAGGCGTTTGTTAGCACTGAGACGGAAGCGCCTAAAATGGGTCCATCGGTGAATGAGGTCGAAACGAAGTATATATTGTCCTCACACACATCGACTGTCCCTCACATCATCGACGTCTTGGACAGAGCGTCACATTGGGCAGCTATAACATCGAGGTAGTCAAGGACTTCATCTACCTCGGCTCCGCAGTAAACAGTACGAACAACATCCGTACCGAGATCAAACGCAGAGTAACTCCTGCCAACCGCCGTTTCCATGGGTTCAGGGGGCAATTTAGCAATGCAGCCATCTCTCGAAGGACCAAGCTGACTTTATATACGACCTTCAGCATCGAAGTCCTGCTGTACGGCGCGGAATCATGGACAATCGCAAAAGCGGAAGAGGACATCCTTGGCCCGAAATTTGGTCCTGTTTGCGGTTTTTGGAGGAGAAGATTCAACCGCGAAATGTACAACGACATGAGCTTGGTCAGACGTCTATGGATTCAACGTCCATGGTGTCTGGGCCATGTTGACAACTCAGCCCCGGCCCGAAGAGTCTTCGCCTTCGAAACTGTGGGACAACGCAACAGCGTCTAAGATGGCGCACTCATGCGGAGAAGGACATAAAACCAACTTGACGTGCGACAGTGGAGGCAGCTAGTTGGAGATGGAGAGGTGCTAGATGGAGAGGCTTGTTGTTTGAGGTCCAGGTGAACCCCGGACTGTATATTAAGAAGAAGGAAGTTATTGCGTGTGATCAGTAGTTAAACATAAGCCAGCATAGGGTAATTACTTGTGCCGTTTAACTCTAGATGAGACCAATAAGCCTAACATCCTTTCTGCGGAAGACATTCGAGAAGCCCACATACGGAGCAATCTCGAGCGCAACATCATCTCTTGCGCTCAGCACGCATACATAAAAAGTTAGGGCGTGGAAACTGCACTGCACCAACATGTCAAATGATATGCCGTCGCTGCATTCCTGGGCTTCGAGGGAGCGTTCAATAATATAGAAACCAGTGCAATTAAAGCAGCATCAGTGAAGACGAAAGGTCGATTACAACAGTAATCGTAAGCCTACTTAACAAAAGAATCATTAATGCGTCCCTAGGCGACTCGTCCATCAAAGTGATGGCCTCAAGAGGCACCCCACAAGCTGGGGTTGTCTCACCTCTCTTAACTCAGACTCACAGGAACCAGAGCAATTGCATACGCCGATGACGTCGTGATGAAGTTCCTCCCAACTATTAGTGGGCTAGTAGAACTCGCAATAAACTCCCTCCTGAGATGAACAACATCAACACCCAAAAGACAAAACAGGTGCTCTTCACTAACAGAAGGGTTATCCCACCCTCCGGTCATTGAGGTTACAACCCTCAAGTTTCAGGAAAGTGCGAAGTACCTAGGAGTGATACTAGCCAGGAAACTTAATTGGAAAGCCAACATACAACAAAGATTGAAGTAAGTGGCCTCTGTCCTCTACCTCAGCTACAGATTCTTCGGCAAAAAGTAGTGAAACTTCGTCTTCCGGAGCCGGGATAAGTCGCAGGGATGCGAAACACCCCGACTGGTTCCTGCAGAAGTTAGGCTTTGTTCGATCTCGGACTGTAGCGTCACTAATGTCTTTAATTGTTAAACATTGAATTCTTACTAATAGAATATTGGTGCTTTTTCATAAAAATCATGTACATTTGAAATGACTGAACCGTTAGCTAGCAAGCTGCCGCTTGAATTACGCTCGTAACACTCAACAAATGCCGCAAATTTAAAAGTCTCCGTGAACCCTCCTCCCTTGAGGTACATAAACAGTCATATATGCATGCACCTTTAGATATTCTCATTTGGTATGGTTGTGTTTTTAAGGCACCGTGAGCTGCGTCTCGCTTAAATTTAAAGAAATCCCTTCTACAACGACTTCTTCGAACCAGTAAAAACCAACATATTCATCCAACCCTAAGCTCGATAAGAAAACAAGTCGAAACATAAAGAATGTCCTTGTATTCAAGTATGCCAATGTAGCTGAGCACAATTAAAGTTCACAAAGCATTTCTTTTCCAACCCAAGATGTTCAGCCACCCACCGCCAACCAACCACCGTTGAGAATACAGCCAAAGGGACTTCCCGTCGTCACTGTTTAAAAATCTCTTTCTGCAGTCATAAATAATTCAGTTTGTTTTTGTATCTGGATTTTTTCCTTCGTTTGATTCTTAGGAGTTGACATCGGAACGACTGGTGTCACGGGGTGGAATTTCAAATGATTTACAGCATGCGAGTGAAATGCTAATAACTCCATCGAACAAATTATCCTTTAAAAGGTTCTCGGATATTATGCAAAATTCAGCATGCAACATTCAATTGTTTTTCTCGTATTTTTTCCCCTCATTTTCCCCCTTGCCTTCCTCGTGTAGAGATTATTCAATCAGAAAATAATGCTGTTAATGCAAATGGTTTTAGCGGAGCTTACATTATTGTAAACTCAAATTCGGTGGGAGTTTTGCAACGTTGAGCAGGTTGTGGATGAAATTATGATGTGCATGGATTATAATATTCGCCGTAGAGTCGATGTTTTATCGCTGTGGCTGTTGCCACACGTGCATCGAGTGTGCTTAGATGATGATAATTGATTGATTCTGGACATCATTGAATTTACTGCATTATTATTGTGTACTTGGAGATAATTGAAAATTTGATGGGGCTAGCAAAGTGTTTGGAAAATCCAACCTCCCTTCAGTTGAATAGCAGCTTACATTCGTTTTCAGCGCAGAGTGATGTAATTATGACAGACGTTTTTAACGCGAAACGAACAGTTACCCCCAAGCACGTACAACAATCCGATGTACGATGGTTTGAGCGGATGGAAAATATGAACACATGTATTTCTGATCCCTTATGGGATGATGTCCAGCTTTAAATGTCCCATTCACAAAAATCGCAATCCTGCTAATTGCACACATCTAGATTTCCAGTGTCGCATAGTAGTAGTTTTCACGCAGAGTTTTTCGCGATGAATGCTGTTGTATCGGTATGTGGGCGATTTTGAAGTCGATAAAAAGGAGGTTCGCATAAATCGAAAACTCTCGCATACTTTCTGAAATGTCTCTATAGGCAATTGACCAAATCAGTTGACCAATTATGCCATCATGTGCGCAGAGAGTGATTCACTTTTTACTACCACTTAAGTAAGCGTAAAGGCTCAACTATAATGCGCATGAGGGAGTATGAGCTAGTGTCAAGCCCATCCCTAAGAGGCAACCTATGTTGTCCTACGAACAATTGCAAAATTTCATTAAGGCGAAACTAAAATGCGCATAAGGGAACATGAGGCAACGCGCATGCGTGAATGAGCGAATAGACCACCCCTTTGAGGCAACCTATGTTGTCGCCTACGAACGATTGCAAAATTTCGTTCAGCACATGGGAGTTTGACAGCTGGCATATTGTATGCACAAACCACACAAATGCTTCGTTAAACATGATCTAGCATCGAACGCCGCATATGCAAATTTGACAATTGAAAGGAAAAAACAGAAGAGAAATTGTTTCTCTTTTACAGTAAAAGAAAAAAAAATTAAGCAAGCACAGGAAGTATTTCTGACAGATGGGTATGCGCGCATGTGTTCATTATTCATGTGTATTGTGCAAACTTGACGAAATATTTCGTTAAAATTCGCCACTTTCTAGTGCGCATTCATGCCTATTATAGTTTAGGAGGACAAAACTTAACGAAACTCAACGAAACTTAACGAAATTCAACGAAACTGAGAGAAGTTGTTATCAATGTATCATTTCTGTGTATTCGATCGATTGACATTTAGCCTTAACAGAACAAGAGCGTACTTAGCAACGAACTGAACATATTGTTAGGATATGACTTTGATCTGTAGTATCCAAGTCCATGTGTTAATTGTTGTCACATTTCAATGCATTCGATGACTACTCAAAATGCCATCAATGGATGGGATTCGTTGTCGACCGAATTTTATATCAAAAGATAAATAGAGGCACGATATGGGTGAGAATCTCATAGACATTCGAATTTACAGCTGATGGTCCCCTTCTTCATTAATGTATTTTTTGACAGGTAATCACAGACCACTGTACATTGTTCCATTTTTAAGAAATTTTGTGTGAATTTTTCAGTGCACAGAGTAGATGGTGTTTTCTGAATGGTCCATGTTGTAAAAAACGCTGTCACAAAGTTTTAAGATGCAAGAGTGCTATCGCTATAACAGTTGAACATGTTCATTTCTGGCCATGACTCAAACTCCGAATATCTAGTCAGAAAATAATGGATTCCTGCGTTGCAGTCAGGCAAATAATCAGCCTCACTTCCTGTATCCTGAAGAACGTCCTCGAAACGCGTCCTCGATAACCATTTTCGGAACTCGATAGATGAAACTTCTCTATCAAAGTCTCGGCGTGCATACCTCAAGGGCAAATCAGCTAGCCGTGGTGAGCAGAGTAGAAAAATCTCTAATTTAAAGACAATATACACTAGCCATCGTCTTAGACATAGAAGGAGCTTTTCACAATGTTTTTACAGAATTACTTCAAGCAGCCTAAACTGAGCTAGGCACAGATTACCATTTTACCCAATGGATTATTAACATGCTCATAACTGAAAACATGCAGGCCAGGCTAGTCCACACCCCAGGGTAGTGTTCTATCACCCCTTCTCTGGCTTATAGTAAAGAACAAGATACTCTTAGAACTAGGCAGGGAAATGATTATTAATTGATTGGTGATACTAGGATCGGGTAAGTTTCCTGTCGTGATCAGTGAGATCATGGCATTTACCTTGAAAGAGGTTAGCACCTGGGCTACAAGCTGTGGTAAAGGTATTAATCCTGGCAAGATGGAAATTATGTTGGTTACCAGGAAATACAAAATACCCACCTGCAATCCCCCCTGCTTAAATGGTCAACGACTATCCCTCTCAACTAATGCTAGGTACTTAAGAATCTATCTAGCTTCTAAGGCCAGGTAGAATATGAACATAGAACAACAGATTAGGGAGGCCTGCATAGCTTTCTATGCCTTCAATAAAACGTTTGAAGAAAGGTAGGGCCTTAGACCAAGCACAGCCGCAGTACGTCCCATCCTTACTTATGGGTCTCTAGTTTGATAGCCAGCCCTTAGAAAAAATAACATATTATGAAGCTCAACAAGATACAAAGAATGGTAGATAAGCAGATATAGGCGTGGTAAGGACAACCCCTTCAAACGATCTCCTACCGATCGACCTTCACATTCAAACTGCATAGACGCACACTGCTCAGACCCAACGAGTCTTGCTCAAACCACATGAACACAGGTGCATTCGATACTGAGAAAACTCATACGGCTTTGAACATACTCCTTTCCACCCGAATTTTCAAGATATGTCGACGGAGGAGCTGCCTAGTAGAGCAGACTGAGTTAGCAAGCAAAAATGCCTCATCCCGGATGTGACCATATACACAGACGGTTCAAAGACAAGGTGCGTAGTAGGCGCGGGCATTTACTCAGATACTCTGAGCACCTCTGCAGCCTATAGACTCCCAATAATGCCAGCATCTTCCAAGCGGAAATCCTTGCCATCAGGGAAGCGTGTCGTCAACCTACATCCCATCCGAACATAACACCAATGCAAAGTATAGCTATTTTCGTTGACAGCCAATCTGCCATAGGACTTGCACAGAGATTCCTAAAATTGCAGCGATCAGTGCGGGACACTGGTCGATAGGGGAACAAGCTGTAAGACAAGGGATTCCTCATAACACACATTCCCGTAGTTGTTATAGCACGACAGAACCAGAATCCTTGACTAACTCTGCTCTCGTCCAGAGCTTGCGGAAGGAGGCAACGGTCTCTAGGCCAGTCCTTTCTTGAATCTCTCGGCGAGATAGAACACCAGAGATTTGACGTCGTTCCTGAACGCCACACGATGATTCCAAATGTGCATTTGGACAACAGCCAACTTTTCAGAGTTGTGGCACTTGGTACTAAGTGCGTTCTCAAAGAACCATCACACACCCCTGCTTTTGCGAATATCCCATCTTGACCACGGGCCGATAAACCATCCGATAAGAGGGACAACGTATCAAACACGCCATGTGAACAGGAGGACAGTTTCAACCAACTCGGCATTCAGCTCGCGATAGAAAGGGAGCCCATATCCACCCCGAGCTGTTCAGTCTGTAGGCGTACAATCATTTCATCGGAATGGAAATGCCATTCAAACTCGAATCGAACTTGCAACTTTGTACCTACTCCCCACTGCGTGAAACTTATTCCAATCTCAGTGTTTCATTAAATCGACCCTCCTGATCAATTTATTGTTACACCAAAGCAATTCATTTCTGTTTCTCTTTTCAGGCTTCATCCGCGCGGTTAATCACTACGTCGATCTTGTGTATACGTGCGTCAAAATATGGTTCTTCAATGGTTAAGCGAACCTTCACCAAAGCATGGACGTCCTGTCAACAGTTGCCAAGACCATTGAACAGCGATTACTTAAGCGAAAACAAAACCAATAGCAAAACACATCATTCCTCACCCACAGATGAAACAAAAATAAAACCGAAGCCACAGAGTCCACCTCACACCTTCGACATCGTCACCTCATCGAATCAAATCGTATTCACAAGCGAACTGAGTTGGATGCTTCTTAGGACCAGAACCGAACGCAAAACGTCAAACGCAAACGCAAACGCAAACCAAAGCCATAAATCAAATAAAAGGTATTCCACAATGTATTCCTGTTGGTGGCAGCGAGGGGTGAAGGGTGAGTGGAAGTGGAGTGGAACGGAATGGTGCAGAGAAGATTGGTAGCGATTGTCTGGAACTCGGTCAGGCAAAGGCCATTGCTCATTGGACATACAATGTACATACTTCGTCTGCCAGCCAGCCAGCCAGTCATCGGAATCGTGCATCCTCAAGCTTGAGTGCCAAGCCCGCCACTAAGGCCGAGACAGTATCCAACGGAGCACGCATCGGTGAATCAAATTAATCGTTGATAAGAATTTATGAATCCACCGGCTTTGAGAATGGGTAGAGGGTCATGATGCGGACGAGCGTCCACCGATTCGAGCAATGCGCACTTTTGTATCTCAATTCGATATGCAGACAGCGTTCCGAGCTGATGGCTGAGGCACATTTTTCTCCGTTTGGCGATCATTTTTTTATTTATTTTCTTCGATTTTCTGTTTTGTATTTCTTAGTCGATAACACACTTCGATTTTCAATGCTGAACTGTAGATTACTCAATCAGAATAAACAGCGAAAAATACTTTCGATGTTGTTTTGCGTGTCGTTTGTGCTTGCCGAACTGCCGATGGATAAGCGTTCGGTCCGGCGGGCGAGAGTTTGAAGTTGGAATGCGAGTTGCATTGGAAAGCAACCAGGCAGATTGCCCCAGTGACATGAGTGCCAATTTAGTTAGACACCGCTCGGCACGAGCTGGCAGCCGGGGTGACGCCCTGAAACTGGGAGTGCGTCAGGTATGTATGCAAATGCTGACATGTGCGAAAATCAAGGTAACAAGGTCGAGAGAACCTGTAAACAGTTTCTAAGGGGAGGGAGACTGATGGAGGACTTGAGAGAATAAGTATCGATTTTGAAAGGACCATGGCAGGGGGTGGCGATATTGTCACAGATGCAATCCGTGTATGGTGGTGGTTGGAGGAGAATGTGAGAACACCGAACTACATTTGTTGCCTTCCCTCGCGACGTATGGGACTGTTGAAGTGAAAGTGTGCAACGCGCGACTTAGCTTGAAGCCGCTGTTATTTGGTCAGAGAAAGTGTGTACATTTTCTGGTACACCAAAGAACTCAATGATTCTCAAAAAGTATTGAACGCAACTAATTGACCTTGACTGCTGTTTGACAAGTGCTATTTCTGAAGAGTTTCCCCTTCAAATTTAACGAAACTGCGAGTGCTTGTCATGGTCATAGTGTACCATTTCTGTGTATCTGACCAATGGACTTATTTGACTTGAGTTGTCATATGTTATGTTTCCACTGAACCGAAACCGCGAGGTCCGGATGAACTTTTGCTGAAACCTCAATAGGCTTGAAGTGGTTTCGCTCTCAATTTTCAAGTGAACTCGCCAATTGCTCGCCAAAAGATATGTCAACCGCTCTCAATTTTCAAACGGCCACCTGAACAGCTGTTTGTTGACAGCACATAATAGTGTGAGAACGCCAGAAAATAGAAATAGACAAAATGAGAAAATTAACTGATATTCACGCCGTAGGCGTGTTCACAACCTCTCACGGAGGGACGAACTCGAGGAGTATTTAACGAGTTTTATCAGAAACCGCGAGGTTTCCAGACCCCAAAAACGTATAGCGTAACCTGGTAGGTTCGGCAAAAATGGATGGAACCTTGCGGTTTCGTAGCATTAGCGTCCTCTGTGAAGGTTTGGGTGGTAGTCGCCGAGAGAAAGTTTACCAAATGGATGTTTTAGAGGACCACTTAATAGAACACTATTTGAAAATATACCGAAAACCTTTCGAAAGACACTGCTCCTGGTCGAATAAAGCAAATTCGACACAAACATCACTAAGAAATAGCGTTCCAAACTCATTTTCAGAGGTAATGGGGGTAGAGACATCCAACGTCTACCTCCCTTGCCCCATGATCTCATGTGACAAGCGTTCTTTTCCACAATTTTTGTCTCGTGACTGTGAATACGTGGGAACAGCTTTCGAGTGAATTAGTGTTCTTATTTGAAAATTGGCGCGTTACTTGGACGTTATTTGAAATTTCGGTGTTAAACTTTCAACACAGTATGCAGGCTATAGAATTGAACCCATTTTTTGAGTTAATTTGTCAGGTATGGCGCATGGCTTATGAATAGGCTTCCCTCCGACATGCTGAGGGAACAATCACACTCAATTTCTATTCACACCGACTAATGTCTTGGGCTAGCGGCACCCAAATACGGAATCTCTAAAGAGCGCTTATCCCAGCGCGATGAAGCTTTTCGAAGATGTGCTACCTTTGCATTCTGAATACCAATGGGCGCATTCGAATTATTATTCGAATGAATAGGTTCACACAACATCTCTTAAGATCTTAAAATCATCTCGACTCTCAATCATTCGAATGACTACTAACACCAGAGGACACATTTGAGTGCGAGAGCAAGTAACAGAGACGTTTTCGTCGAGAACCTGAAGGCTCAGCTAAAATTCGCATGAGTGTACTCGAGCTGGTGTCAAACTTTATCGAAACGTTTCATCATGTTTTCAAAAAACACACGATTACCCATGAGAGCGGACATTTTTGTCGTGTTTATTTTTTGAATTTTGTTTTTGTGAAAATAAGACAATTACTCAGGGCTTCAGTTCGTTTGTTGGTATATAACCACGAATTATAATTCAGAATTCAGGCGTGTACGCTTAAATTACAAGTGCACAAAAAACGATCAACGTCACTTAATAATTCATCATAAAATCTTGCCAGCACCGACGACATTGATGACACTTGTGGCAATCAGGGGTGAAAGCGTGTAAGGTGATGGGTGATCGTTAATGGTCACAATCTTCGTTTTGTTATTGTGTGGCGTTACCATCACTTTGAATGCAAATACACTTAATTAATAAATTAATTAAACGCATTTTTCATCGAATCAAAGAAAGAATGAAAATAATCGATTAAGAAACACGGTCCATTTACAAAAATTGTGACTACAAGTCGAGTGACTACAAGTCACTCGAATGACTTCTGACTACTAACACAAGAGAACTCGGTCAATGTATTAATTTAGCGCGAGAACAAGTGACAGTCAGTTTCCTTGTGTTAGTAGCCAGTAGTCATTCGAATGATAAGTAGTCATTCGAGTGATTAGCAGTCATTCGAATGATTAGAAGTCATTCGAGTCATTAGTAGTCATTCGAATGATTACTAGACTACTAATGATCACTAGAAACTAATCTCATTCGAATGACTACTAATCATTCGAATGATCATTCGCTTATTAAAATATATCGATTACTAAAGTCTCGATTCTTAAATTAATTCGATTATGCCCATAATTAGTTCGTGTATGGTGGACGAGGATCTTTTTTTTCAATTATGGTGTTTCTGTCATTCGGTGTTACGTTTTTTTATTTCCTTTGTAGACATTTTAGTTCGAGTGACTATTCGATTATTAAAATAACTCGATTGCTGAAGTCTATTCTATTCTTAAAATTATTCTTAAATAATTCTTAAAATTATTCGGTAATGTTCATCACTTGGTGTGATCAAACTGATCACCATGAGTTATAAATACTCCAAGTAATTTTAGAAAGACAGCGTAGTCAGCAACACAGACGACAACAGCGTGCCTTAATATGATCTACTTAAGCGGAAATATGATGCCGGTGCATGTTTATCTGCCCGACGTTGAGACTAGAGTCTGGTATATTGAACTGCATCCACCATTTATTTTTTAAGATCATTTTTCTATAATAAAGATTAGTCTAAAGACATATTGTTTAAATAACTCATCAAGTACATAACTCATGGGGCAAGCAATGCATGTCGCTGTTCTGTCCATGGAAATGCCCCATTTGTCTGTCAAGGTGAAGCCAGAAGACAATGTTCCCATGGATGTTCCTTTCGATATGGGCACACCGGAGATTCGGGGCAAAAACTCCAATCTTCCTCTGGCCATCGTCTAAGAGTGATGTCACATCATTTGATTTTATTCTGTCACGGACAAGGGATAATGTCCAAAAGACACACGATAGAGAAAATTAGATGTGACTGTGTGGAACATTTTTTTGTTTGGTCTTATTTGGTGCGGATTGATCGCACACAAAGTTAGTTGCTGCAGGCCACCAAACAAGAATTTCGAGCAAAATTGGATTGTTGCATTGTTGACTTACTTCAAAATCAAGTCAAAGTAAAAATATGATTTGTTGAGACTTGGTGTTGCTCATGGATTCAGTTACTTAACCCAATGCAGGTTCAATAAAAGCCACTGCATTTCAAGGTTTGAAAAAAAAAAACAACTAAAGCCCATGATTCTACTAAAAAGATCCACGCTACTCAATATTCTTGAAGAGACGCCGAAATTGTGGCATTCAATCACATCGTATCGATCTCTTGTCCACTTGCCAAGTGTCAACATAAGTGTTTACACGCACTCAGATGTACTAGTGCGAAAATTGCGCTTGAGTCCACCGTTAACCTTGACTTCGACCAGAATTCGGCTTCGCGGCTGTTCATTAAGTATGTTCTCAACGTCTGACAGTATCTTCGTTTAACTGCGAACGTCATCTGTGGTGAGACTGGTCGTTCTTTTGATTTATTCCTTTGTTATTTTATTGCACAGGGCGGATTTGAAAGTGCTTAGATTCCGATGCGTGGTTGTTCTTTGAGGGGTTCCACCTTGTCTATTTTTCATTGTTTTGCTTGAGTTCCTTGACCCGAATATTGATACGTTTTACTGCGGATGATCGAGCGAAAATTATATCTCTTTGAAAAGTTGCTTATGAAAGAAACGTCTCAAAAATCCTGTGCATGAGCACAAAAACACGGTTTAATTAAAAAGATATTAGAATTTATTAAAAATAAAAAAAAAATGTATAGTTAAGAAAATTAAAAGCTGTATTAATAAGCACCAAATAGCAATGAATTAGTACTAAAATATGTGTTAACACGTAATTCGTGTGTTAGCTTTCACTGACGTGATAACGAGCGGATTACTTGATTCGCCGAATTCGGCGTATAAAAAGCGGGTAACTATTTATCACAGGGAGTTGGTTGTCAAAATTTACGGCTCAAATTTGGCTTACTGACTATGTTTGTTTTATAGTGTGACATGAATAGTATGGCGTGTATAAGATGAGATAATCAGGACACCAACCACCACAAGAAAAAACGCCATCTATCCGCAATTGGAAGAATGATCAACTCCGAAGAGTATTCCCGAAATTGTTGTACAGTTGGAGTAATTCTCCAAGTAAAGTAAAGTTCAGTTTGGTACGCAGTAGTAAAACACCAGTGCTTGTAAATAAATTCTTGTAAATCGTGAACAGTGAACTTTAGCGATCGAACCCAACGCATTGGACAATTTAATCAATCTTACGTAGACTTCGGCTAAACGTGTACATTAACAGCTATCAACGAAACTCAAAAAAGATCCTCAAATTTTATCGATTTCCTAAATCGAATGGAAAGGCTCAGTGATGCTAAAATCTTCAGACGAACTGAACTGTGCTGAGATCGTATCAACCCCGAGGAGGAACTAGGAATGAATGAATTTTTAAAGAACACCGCTTTTCAAAGCCGACATGCATAAATTGATGAGTTTTGTAAGAGACAGGCGACAAAAGTGGCGGTCACATTCCAGTTAATATCCTAGTGATGAGATAAGGATGCAATATATCGTATTCTATCTTCCATTCCATTTCCATTTCCACAAACAACTCACATTAGTTCGCTGGTGGAATATGACAGATGTACTAGAATGCTGAGTACAATTTGATGAAGTGTATGGAGATGAAATGTGTAACAAAAGTAATAACAAAAGTTATCAAATGAATGAGTTCTCTATCCGTGTGCCAGCTAAAACATGTTTTAATGAACGGATAGCGTTTTGTAAAAATAAAAATAATATATGTATTTTTTTTATTCCATTTTCAAGAAAAAAAGAACACAAATTTTGCTTAGTGCGTATAATGCAAACCCGCCCAATCTTAAAAATGATGGAAGTAGTAAGCGGAATACTCGTAGAATTCGACAATTAAAATACTTCAGAGCATCTACCCACGGCTAGAATTCTCGATGGCTGTAGATGACGGATGTTGATGGAGAAACTAGCGTGGTACCAATCGGAAATGAAGAATGACGACAAACTTCTACCTTGCTTGCTCCTTAAAATGTTTGACAACAATTTTTTATGTCGTTTTCTAAAGCCAAATTGACCAATCGGAGAACGGCATTTGCGTTATTTCGTGAATAAATTCTGTCCAAAGTTGGGCATCTCAATAATACTTCTTTACTGGTTCCAATGTTTAAGCGGTACTTATTTTGAAGTAATTGATTGCTAATGTTCTCTAGCTCGATTAGGTGTTAGTTCCACGTCTGAGTTGCTTTTCTACACAAATGCTTTCTACAGGGTAGACTTGTGCGGAGGATATGTGCCATAGCCACCTGATCTACGTCTCTTTTCAAGTTCTATAGAATTCATTAACATTCACGGATACTGAGTAACGATGAGTGTCCTACTTGACGTTCTGCTCCTTCTAGTAATGTGTAAGGTGTGGGATAAACTTGCGTGTAGTTAGAGGATCAAATCCTATCGAGCCTTATCGGGTGATGAACGGCAGCTTAAAGCAAGAGAGATAATGTTTGGCTAGGTGAGATAGTGAAATCTAGACACCGTACGTGAAGACCCCCCGCGAATGGGGACATGCCACCCCCAATAAGTGAATCAGAAATGCAGTATGATAGAGCCCAACTTCTACCTCTCTGCCCCTTATAATTTTTGACAACTATTTTTTATATCGTTTTCTAACGCCAAAAGGAACGGCATTCACATTATTTCCTGAATAACTTGCAAAAAGCCTCTGAAATTCGATGATGAGGTCAATCCGCTGCGATGTTGGGCATCTCTATAATACTTTATTTCTGAAGTGAATGCTTAAATGTTTGCCTTGTTTTGACATCTCGTCTACAGTTACACTACAGTTACACAACGTGGACTTGAACACCTGCCTGCTAATCCAGTCTTACCTTACCAACAGAAAATTCATTGTAAACGTCAACAGCTCCAAACCCTCAACTTTCCCAACGACAGCTGAAGTACCGCAAGGCTCAATGCTGGCACTTAGTTTGTATCTTTTATTTACAGCGGATATTCCCCAACCCTCCAACCCAGGAGTGAAGATCATCACGTATGCTGACCACACATTAATCTACTCCCACACCCCATTTGTTCTACAGAGCGAGAGACGAATTAACAGATACCTGTAGGCACTCACCACCTATCTCGACAAGTGGAAAATAAGACCCAACGACCGCAAAACCCAAGTGCTGGTAATCAAAGGCCCCAACAACCACTGCACAAGGAACACCCTGAAGCACCACACAAGACTTCGCATAATCCCAGGCAAGGAGATGAAGTACCTAGGAGTTACCTTCACTAGAAATTTCTCCTTTGGAAAGAACATCACCAACCGCATCCAGATGGCCAAGATTCAACTCAGCTAAAACTTAACGCTCGTTCCATCAAGATAAAGAAGATCTTGTAAAAGCTGATTATAAGACCTTCACTGACATACGCGAGTCCAGTATGGTTCCACTTAACACCATCCCAAATGGAGAAACTCCGACTCTTCGAGCGTAGATGCTTCAGGACCATCACCAACCTGCATCGCCGACAAGATTCCTACAAATACGTAAGGTCATCCATCCTCAGTGCCGAGATAGATCGACAGGCTCATCTTCCAACTCACCAGCAACTTCTGCAAGAACCTCGAGAACATCCCGAGTAGTCTACTAACCGAATTGGCTACAACACGACCTGACCCTAGCGACATCTTCCTCACAACAAGCCGCATCAGTACCTTTACAATACCAGGAGAGAGAGCTAAGTCTCTAAAATGATCCTAATTTTGCCTCACTCCTTTACAGTCTACTGAGAAGAACAGAGCTTGAGTGCGAACAAAAATGTGATTGTGCAATTTTGTGTTGATTTGTCAATTATTTTGCTCACTGAGCTAGTGAACCATCACATTCGGCATTTTATGTCAACAAGATCTTTAGACAAAGGCGATTGACATTCACCACATGTCAATGCTGCCTGGCCTCAAGACAACGCCTTCCGCAGATTTGGTATGCATCAAGTATATTCAAAAGAGTAAATTTAAAGGATAAGGGCTTCGATGAAAGCGTCTTAAGGTATTCTAGTCCGATCGTCACACCGTACAGAGCCTAGATGGAGACTAACTCATCCACACGTGTGCTTGGAAAGTGGAATACGATCTCGTTCCCAGAATACCCGCGGGTCCATTCAATTCGGCGGAATGTTGTAAATCGTACGTCTTTTCACACCCTTTACAGCACTCCACCCTGGGCTTGTGATTCCACTCACGTGACCATTACAAACAATTAGATCGGGAGTGATGCCAACATCAATATGGATCTAGACTCTCTGACCTTCATGGCCTCACACAGCACTAGTCATTGGTCACCCTGCCTACGCAATGCTCGGTATTTGTGCGAAGAACGATACATCATTCATGCTTCTCGCCGTTGGAATGACAATTTTCGACTACGCACTTAGCTTCTTTCGTGCCCGCATAGTCGAAGCCCTATAATCGAAGGCATGTCCGTTCCCAGGGCATTTACAGCACATCGCATCGCACACAAGTGTGGCACGTTTCGGTGTCAACATTTTATGCGAATCCAGCGTGGATCGCATGCTAAATTGGGAAGCCCGGAATTCTTCGGGAGAGTAGGCGAAGCTGGTCTTCTATGTATCTGTTCTTGCTCTGCACTTCATTAATCGCTAGCAGACTAATGGCCCGTTGAAATGTCATCATTAAATCGTTTCATTGTTCACGGTAATAAAGCTCCAAAACCTACACTTCTAAGATGCTAATGTCCCACGCGCGTGTTGCATATATCTTTCGGAAAAAGAACAAAATAAAAGCGATAAACACCAAAACAAATCAGATACACAAACAAAAACAACAAAGTATCTGATATCTGCTGATGGAGAGACGAACTCAGACATAATGACGAATTTTTCGGGAATACGTATCCACAGGTGTTGCTCACTAGCGCGCTATAAAGATCGCTCGATGACAGGCGATCGCTGGATAGAAAACTAGTTTCGTGTCAAAACGATCCATCTCAGACGCAGCACGCCGAGGAAGTACGTACGTGACTCAAAGACGATTCGTGCAGGCCAGGCAAAAGCCCATTTTGAGTCGAAGTGACCGCACGCGGTATTCTTAGTTGTGGTGGCTTGGATTTGCATAGATCGGATGCCGTGGCAGATTGGCAGTCCCTTCGATCTCTGATTGCGACCGAGTGTCCTTAGTGGATCGGTGTTGACTAGGGCCAAAGACCATTGCCCCCCGTTCTCTTATCCGAACGTGATTTATGTCATTGCCACTCGGAGAATCCGCATCTCGCTGTAAGTCGTAAAATCAGTTTTCAAGTTCGGTTGTGGGAGCACCCATAGTTGGGTGGTCAAAGGCATCGACGGACGGGAAAGGATTAATGATGACAAGTGGCTTAGAGGCACTCCATCAACGCTCCGATATTTGTATTCTCGCAGCTCGTTCAATTTTATCGCTAACTAAACGTGAGCTGTGACCGAGGGTGCCCGACAAACTACCGTGGATGTACGGAATTCAGATTAACTGCCGCGATAAATACGGGAAAACTGTACGAATTATTACGGATGTAGTTGAAAGAAGTCGCCAAGTCGATTTAAGATAGAAATCATAAGACATACGGAACAGCAGTCGACTGGAGGATGAAACGTGTGGTCAGAGCGCACGTTGAGTGTTTGGAGCGCACAGCTCTTGTACTCAGAATATTTTATGACACATAAATACAAACGGCGCGGCATATTCCTAGCAGGTCGAGACCTTCAGTGGTAAAAAGAAGCTTCAAAGACAAGACAAGGTGACGCGTGCTTGAAAAAAACGACATGATCTGAGTTCTATCAATATTCGGTGCTATCTTTGCAGCGTTTACCGATGAAACGAAGTAAATAAAGTGGGAAGAAAAATGTCGACGCAAAAGTGTGATCCTGTCTTCAATGGGGACTGTTTTCCAAGACAAGGCTTTGGAGCGTTGCTCAAACATTTGAAACCGGTTTGTTCTCCTCAAGCAGAACCCATTTTCATCGAATCCAACTGCGAGAGAATAATTTTACTAAAATTACTTGTTTTGTTGTTTATTGGTTTGAAAGCTGGTCAAAAAATTCCAATGACAAGGACGATTTCAAAGCACAGTACCGCGAGTAGCATGGCTCACTATCGGCATTCGGTGCTGACTGTACTTGGCAGTGTTTCCACTTATCCAAACATGAACCCACGCCACTCGCGTGGTAATGCTGTACATCAATGGAGAGCGGTAAAACCAAGCCAAGACTAATGTTGCTATGCATTGGATGAAAAACGGTCAACCAAGGCAAGCCGAAGCCATGTGCTTGACATTGTCAAAGAAAGCGCCAAGCCAAAGAACTCACGTTATACTGCTGTGCACTAATGAAGGACGCCACAGCCAAGTTACAACCGATAACGTTGCATATCGTACTCTTTCTTTCCTTCTAATGCAACCTACATCCTACTGTTTAGATGAAGACTCACCCTTGTCTTAGATTTCGAGCCAAGTTGGTGGTGCAAATTAGTTTTAATAAATTGTGTTAAAAAAGAAAATAAAAGTTCATGTGGAAGAAAGAAAATAAATAAATTAAAAACACAAATTCTGGCTATCTAACATAACTCGCGGTGTAACTTAACACTCCAGTCAACGGAGGAGGCATAAATCCTGCGAGTGGCACTAGTGTCTGGCGACAGGAAAATAGATGGACACGAGAATATCCCAGACAGTGCATGTGTACTGCGTACTGAAGTGGTAGATTGAAGAACAAGAGCCTCGAAGGCAAACGAAGATGTGACAGCTCCAGGGTACCGAAGAGTCAGGACGGAAGTTGTGATCCATTTAAAAAGAGGGGGTGGGTTGTCCACTACGGCAATTCTTTTTTGGTATTCAGACAACGGCTGTGGAAGAATCCCTAAGAAAGAAGACTGAAGAACTAAAATAAGAGATGACAAAGATTTCGACACATTTTCCATCCTGGTGTGCTTGGACAATACCAATTCACACATTTGGAGGGATTTTGGTGGTGTAATTCGAGCTTCGTTGATTCCACTTGTTCGGTTGAATCTAGGCCACGCAATCTGACCATAAACCATTCATAATCTAAACACAATCTCATCAGAATGCCTTGATTTCCATAAGAATGAGAGATGGAGACAGAGACAGAGAGCGATGGCACAACTCTCTAGCATGATGACGTGACAGCGTCATGCCATTTGCCGTCACGGCATACTAGTCGGTTTTACTCCCAAGACACGTCAATAAATGTTTCATATCAAAAATCCAAAAGTATGGAAGGAGGCACTACAAAAGGCACCCATGCTCTTCGAAATTATTACCGTTATCCAGTTTGCTAAAGTCCATGCTTATTATATGAAAAATAGTACTTCCAGTACGCGCTTTGCTAAAAAAACAGGGGTGAGTTACTGATGAAGTGGTCAAGATCATCTGCAGAATTCGTCCAAAGACTGGAATGCCATGGATTGTAGAACTGGGCATTAACTAACTGTGTTCTATTTTTCTGATGCTGGCAGTCTGAGATGGACCTGGGCCTCAGCCAGCTGTATCGATCTTTGGACACGCCAAGTTGCCACAAATCCTGGGCGTCGTCTGTTAAGTCGATGAGGGCAAGTCCCTTAAAATAACTAAGCTGCTATGTTTAGTTGCACATAAAGGTAGGGCCAAAATCAACGCCAGAGCTCTTCAAGAGACTTCAAGAGAATTTGTTTCGGCTGCCTGGATTCTTGTTTGCAAGAAGGTGAATTAAGGAGAAAACACAACCGTCAACTATTACAGTTTCACAAAGATCTGGTGACTGTAGGCAGCACGACCAAAACCATCAAGGATGGGGAGAAGATTAAGCTCTGGCTCTGACCACAAATGGATCTCTGACATCAACGTCACAATCAAGCGAACTAACTCTTAACCATCGCAGTATCTTTGGGTTCAAGAGAAGCAGGGAATTATATACGAATAGAGGAGAATGTTAAACTATGAATTGTGTGCTTTTTTAAAGCCAGGCGTTTGTGTATCCAACGTCTTAAGAGATTGGGCAATAAAATCCCGGTGGCATCTTCTCCATCATCGCGTACCTACATCAAAATAGCCATGCAGTAAATTGTTGTCCACTGTAAGTTTTGAAATGAACGAATTCAGCCCTGATGAACCTCTGTGGCCGATATGGTGTAATTGACGTCGGCGGAAGAGAAAATATCTCAAATTTGGGTGGTAGCTGACACCACCAGACCAGTGCAAGTTGTTCCGTCTCACTGCCACTTGAAATACGTTCAGAATCAATGCTTGGTTTGGTCATTCACCCATAAAAGAACGATAAACCCACTAGCTCCTAAATCAATTGCGTCTGCTTGGAAATAACTGCCGCTCTGGAGATTATTGCATCCATAAAAGCTGCCGCTCCAGAGTCTGTTTCTGCTTTAAACGTCTCAGTCCGTTTGGAAATTCCGTCAGAATACAAATTTGCCTCTTGAAGTTCCTGATCGTAAACTTTAAATATTCGCATTCGAAAGCGGCGCGCGGGCGTCTATTAATAAACTGAAACACGTCAACATTCGGATTGTGTGCGGAGTGGAGAATGTTTTTTTTACCAGGCCGCCGAGAAGGGTTCTCTTTCGTGTTCTTCACCCACTTCGGCAGAACCACGGTGAATGTCGAGCAGTTCCTGGTGACGGACGCACTCTTCCTGGATGAACTGATTTGCATTCCTTCGCCCGGTGACTCCGTCCTCAGAATCTTCTGAGTCATTCTTCGTCGTAAATTCATGCATTTGATCATATATCAAACGGCGTATTCAAAAGTCGTCGTTTAGACAAAATTGATTGCTGTTCGGGGTGTCGTTTGGATACGTTAATCGATTGGGGTATTTCTCGTTTTGAGGAAAGCGTCAGTGGGATTCTAAAATCATGTTAATTTTCTTCGGAATGCCGACGAGACGTGAAAGTATTCCGGAATTTCTTTGTCGTCCACTTAAATTTGGAGTTTCATTGACGCCATCCAGTTTGCCGGTGGGGGACTTCAGACTTTGAATAATTAACTTATTATTGACTGTACATTCTAAACAGAATCAAGGCGCCATTCCAAAGTCAATTAGATAAATCGTAACGTTGACGTCAAATGGGCTTCAAGATAATGGCTCTTCGGACATCTCTCGTGGTGTCGGTTTTCGTCTTCGTGGGTTGTGGCTGGTGGATCTGGCCAACTTTATGATTTGACATTAAAATGCTTCTCACAGGCGATTGTATAAGAAAGCGGATATATTGTGTGTCCAAGTTGTCAATTGAACATCAACAATAATCAGTCGATGTCGATGTTGTCGTAGGCTACAGATCGATTTGAGGAAGATCTGTTTGACGTTAACCTTGAACTGTGAAGCAGCGGGTTGTCGACTTTCATTTGTGGCCCTGGCAAAATTAGTTACACCAGCTTGAGCGATTAATCTTAGCCATTTATGACCTAGACTTAGAGTGACTTCGAACTTCATCTATCCTGTGATGGGATAGCATATTTGGGGTTGGGATAGAACATAAAGTTCAGAAGTGGATCCACTACGTCTTGGCTGCATTAGAAGTGTTGTACAAGTTGGGAGTGATTCCAACTTGCATTTCTCCTCTTTTCTTCTGTCTTCTTCTTCTGTCCTTTCCCCTTTTTCTGTCTTGGCTGACGCAATAGACCGCAGTGGAGCTTGGCTATATTCTGCCGCAAGCACTGGTCCTATAGTGAAGGGGAACTGCACTTCGTATGGCGAAGTTTGACAAGCATTTCCTTGACAGTTCTGCTCACTGGTGGTTCAGATGGTACCTGTGTCGGACATTGAGGCATGAACCTTCTGTGTAGCAGGCGGCAAACTAGAAGAAACATGTCATAGCCCCAACTGTGAGCTAACGTACGCGTAGACTATTTCATGGCTACACTATCTGGAGTCAGTGTCGACAGAACATGATTCCAAATAAAATTGATTTCTTGAAGAAATCATTTTTGCGTCTGTCTGCCCTTAATCATCGACTTGATCGCCGAAAGTAGGCTAACTTATGGGCAGAGTGAGGTTTGGTAGCAGTGAGAAGGAACAGCTGGGAATAAAGTCAAAAAGCTTCATGAAATGCGAACGCGCATTCGCTTACAGAATTATTTTTGCAATTGAGTTTACAACTAGACTTACAAACTTAAGGTTAGGGTGTTGGCTCAACAATAGGGGCCCAACTGATGTGCTATGCTTAACTTAATGTTCATTATTGTTGTCGGTTTATTGTTTATGTCCTACAATGGCTGGCGCTTACATCGGGTTGTTCAAGTCCGTGTGTCCGTTATACTTACTTTTGGGGTTGAAACAAGACTTCGTTCGTGTGCTAAGCAAACTCGCGCTTGTGCTACCTGGTCTCTGGAGTCGATACCAGTCGATGCGTTCCTCTCTTAAACTGTGGGCACCTACGTATTCTGCACTCAGTGCGAAGTGAGGGAAAATGTGTAAGCGGTGATAAAAACGCAGACCCTGCACACGGTCATTTTTTTTAACCGACAGTCAATGAGAAAGCAAGAGTGTGTCCTTGTAGTAACCAATACGGGAGTCATTCGTATATCTTATCAACTAGTGAAGCAGTTTTATGGTTTGATTCGATATGGTTTTGATGGTAACGACAGACTGGATGAGCTGCCTAATAGGGTACAGCACTAAACCCCGCACTGGCGGCAACAAGAATGGTGGTCGACGGGAGCCTATCACTCAGCAGAAAATTACGGGTGCTTTTAAAAAAAATGTGTGTGATAGTACAGTCGACTCTCGATAATTCTTTAGGTGCCCTGGAAGAACTTTGATAAATCGAACAAATGCTGTGTGTTTATTTACGCTCGTTAATTCGCGTCTGGGCTGTCTGGGCTGCCAGCAAGCACGCTGTAATTCGAGCTCAGTGCCTTGTTTCCTCTCAACACTTTCGAATTTTGAGTCGTTTTTGTTATTTGTTCCCTGTTTTTTCCAATGCTATTGATTGCGACGTGTGCGAAGTGAACAAAGTACAACGTGCAACCTCACAGAATGGATGGAGCCCTCTTCCCAGCCTTGGTGGATTTGTGACTTTCCATGTTGTTCTACATTTTGACTATGACATCTACAGCGGCTCTCTGTGTGATGACGAAATTTGGCAACTTCCAATTCAAACAAGAACAGTGAAGATGACGATCAAGAAGAATCGAAAGCTGAACCAATTCCGCCCGTCACATCAGAGTGGCCGACGAGGTATTATCGGCACTGCCTGTCATAGACAATGCTCCTTACCAAGCCTGCTGGAAGTTATTGGTAACGTACCACAGGCAGAATGTTATGTATCGCTGCCATATGTATATTTTGTGTCTGCGACATATTTCATTATATTCACCAAAGGATCCGATATCTTTCAAAGTTTAGTTTTTCGTTCACTTTTGGTATTGGTGTGACATGCACACATACATAGCGCTTTATTCTATAGTTGTATTGTATGACAAAGGCTTGTATATTTTCGAATTGCACATAAATGTAAATGTACATGCCAGTGGCGTCTCGTTAGGGAGTGCAAGGTGTGCATTGCACACTGTTGTGTTACCCTATGATCTAATACCTAATCTAGTACCCACGTAGCCTTTTATTACAAATTATATTATAATTTCAAATGAATAGAATCTGTTACTTGCATTAAGGAACTCGGCGGTGTAACATCTTACTTTACAAACCCTGGTCAAAACATCACAAAATTCAGTTGATTTGGCCCACGTTCGAATATAGATCTCCCAACCTGTAGGTAACATAATCCAATCACTGCATTATACGCATGGGACCCAAAACCCCCGATCCTATTTTTTATGTGTAATCTCTTTCCAGTCACTATCATAATGGTAGTACCATCGATTGCATTCGAAGAAAATCGGTTGTGCCGTGATCTTGGCAAAAATTACGGGTAAGTCATCTCTCTGTAAATATGACCCTTAAACTTCGTACCACTCCATAAATCTTACTTTAATCATTTGCAGATGATAGTGATTTGTTGTCGCTCTTTTCTTTCGGGGTTGCTAATGCTTTTGCGTCGCTGACATTGACCCCCTCAACACGGTCAAATTTCTCAATTAGTTGCCACCATTTATCGCCGTTTATTTGATTTTCCCTAACGAATGATACGCGACAATTTTGAAGGAAAGCGAGTGAAATTTACCAATGGACCAATGTCCTCCACAATAAGGTAGACTTTTTCCATTTCCTTTCGAACATTGTTCAGAATAGCCGGATTCCCAATAAGAAAAGAAAAGTCCGGAGGGAAATTTATGCATACGAGGGGCGTTCAATATATTCCCGGTATCGGGGTGAAACTGTGGTTGTATATATAAATTGACTTATTTATGTAATACTTTTATTTTATTACTTCACTTTATTTTATTAATAAAACAGAATCTAACCAGAATCATAATGGCAACTGAGACGATGATGGTGAAAATTGAGCATCGCGCTGTAATTAACTTTCTCACTAAGCAAGGAAAAAGTCAAAAATCTATTCATGAAGAGATGGTGCCTGTTTACCAGGGTTCCGCATTTCAACTGTGCAAAAGTGGTGAAGTGAGTTCAAGAGAGGCAGAGAGAGCATTGAAGACGACCCCCGCTCCGGCGCCCCGGCTACTGCTTGTACGGGAGAAAGCATCAAAGAAGTCGAAAAACTTGTTCTTGAGGATGCCCGAATAAAGGTGAAAATGATGGCAGAGATCACCAAGCTTTCAATTGGTACCATTCTTCATGACCATCTTAACCTTTCGAAGGTCAGTGCAAGGTGGGTGCCACGAATGCTCACAGCGCCTCAGAAAAAAAGTCAAAATCGCATGCTGTAGAGAGCTTTTGGAGATGTGTAGTGAGAACGCGGACGGTGTTATGGAAACATGGGTCCACCACTATGACCCTGAAAGCAAACAAGAGTCCATGCAGTGGCATAAAAAAGGAACAGACCCCCTGCCGGGAAGCTCATGGCCACAGTTTTTTGGGACTCAAAGGAAATCTTGCTCATTGAGTACAAAAAAGGTGAAACCATCAACGCCACATCCTACGCATCCACTTTGCATAATTTGCGGGAGGAAATTAAAAAGAAAAGACGGGGTAAACTCGCAGCGGGTGTGTTGCTTCTTCATGACGACGCTCCTGTTCACACGGCGCGAGTTTCCAAGGCTGCTGCGCGAGATTGTGATTTCGAAGAAATCCAACACCCACCCTATAGTCCAGACCTTGCCCCTACCGACTATTTCCTGTTTCCGGATTTGAAAAAAATGTCTTCGTGGAAAAATATTTTCGAATGATGAAGATCTCAAGTCGGCAATAAATGGGTATTTTGCAGAGAAAGAGGAAATTTATTTTTTTGAGGGTTTAAAAAAGCTTATCTCAAGATGTAACAAATGCATTGATGTTAGGGGAGATTATATTGAAAAATAAAAACAATTTAAATTGAATTCGCATTTTCCTTCATATCGATACCGAGAATATATTGAACGCCCCACGTATTAGACAGGAGTAAAGAAAGGGAAAGTGCGGAAGCTTTCTCGAAAGCTGATACGATCTCTGACGCATACTGAAATATAACGAAAACTCTCTTAAAAGCTGATACATTTGCCGCAATCATGCGTCAAAATTGTTTCTACAACAAAGAGTTTCCTGGAAATAGAATACTTGGGAAAACAAAACATGAAATTTTTATTCGTAAAACATAAAAAAGTGTTACATATTGCCTGCAAAAACAGCAACACATCAACTCACACGGGCAAGGGACCCGATAATTTCGATCACATTCGGAATAAGTGTGACATACTTATGCATCTGTCAAATTGTTGTTGCATATGTGTTTACTTATTTCGTTTTCGTCTTTCGCTCCAACTCGACAATTGCTTGTTAATTCGAACTCTGTCGTTAATTCGAATTTTTTGTAAAGCCCTTTGGGTTTCGAAGTATCGAGAGCCGACTGTATAGTAAAACATTTATAGTAATTCATCAATTGCGGCTCGAAGGTTTTACGGAAGATTTTGGGGAAACCCCTCTTGAAAAGTTGCTGGTAAAATGTGAGATTATCCAATTTGCATGTGCGCGTGTTGGCAAACCGTCTTAAATCGAAAATTCAAATAAAGTACAGACAAATTATCTGTGTTTTATCATCACTCTGGTGAAGTTCATTTGAAGGTGTTAAATTGGAGCGAGACGAAGATCGCCGAGTCCGCTAAGTTGATCTAATAAATCAGGAATTTTAATCCAACACTTGTTTATTTGAATTCTTTCCTCCCTCTCTCTTCGTTTTTGAACACCTCTGATTTTGAACCTTGGTAATTTAAAATTTAAAATCGATAGTCGACTGCAACATATATTGAACGTGCTCGTGGACTATGGTTGCTTTAGCCTGACTGAAGCTTCTAGAAAGAACATTACTGAATACCGTTTTCCATTAAAAGCCATTCTCAACTCAAAAGAGTCTAGGTTCAGCAAAGAGATCGAAAACACAATTAAGATGTACCGATAACATGGACCTCCTTCAGGTTAACGCAGATAAATGGCGATTGTCTTAGACTAACGCGTGGCCAAATAAGCATCTAAAAGCTTCGCGGATTCCCAGCAACGATACAGAACTTCGAGTATCTTGAGACCGTGTTCAGAGTGGAGGGAAAGTAAAAGTGGCTCACGGTAGGATATTTAAATGGCTGCCCATTAGTCCATTAGATTCAACCTTCATTTGAAAATGTTTATTCGAAGTAGGCACATGTCAAATTTAATTGCAAATTTCGTACGTCTCCCATGGGCTTGGCGGCCAGCAAACATTGGGTGAATTTTTTATGAAAAGCCATAAGTAATGGTCGACTTCCGCAATTGAATCTGATCTGGATTGGCGAAGCGCGTAATTCGTGCCGCCATTCCATTCCATAGATACACATGTGCCATAATGTTTGGCAATTTAATAACAGTCTAACATGCGATTTTTTTCAGAAGTCGGCATTTTGAGCGATTTCTATTCGGCCAGGCAACTCCAGCGGGTGCTACGCAATTCAGTTCGGCTATTCGTTAAGTTGTGTAATGCTGTCAAAAGCAATTACATTATGATATGGTTGAGGAGCGAATGAATGAAAGAAGGAATTCAAACAGGGCTACGTGTGTTGGATTGGTTATTTGATAGCAACCCGTACCCAATGGATCGGGTGATCTATTCATAAATCGGGTGCAGATTCATGTGAAAATCAGTGATTCCCCACGATGGCCGGGATTAGAACGCGAAGGAGATCACGTCTGAATGCTGTGTGGGGGCGTCATGGGAGAATCTGCGGGTTTGGAAACATTTTGTCTTGATGAACGTTTTGAATAGGCGGCACGGTAAGTGAGTTGAATTAAACTAGTTGTGTAAGAGGCAGACGTGACAAATTGGACTGACTTTTGGATTTTACTTAGCCATTCTCAGGAGCGTATGAACTTCAATATTTTGTTCGTGACCAATATCACAATTTTTCTTTCTTAGCGATACATTTTTGTTTTAGATTTGGATGGAGAACGACTGGGACAGGTTGAACTACTGGGTTTTATTTTGAAGAATACGACGAAAATTGGACCACCGACCTGTGGTCTTCAGTGACATCTGCCAGGAGGAGTGCAAATGCCTTCTGAATGGTACAACAGTGGCCAGCATAAATGTCTTCATTTGTCAACAAGCATGCATATTTTGTCTGTTGGCGTGGAAAATCACTAGGGTTGCAATGGTTGTCTATTTAAACTGATTTAAAGGGACATGATCTACCTCAAAAAGGAGGACGAAATGAAGACAAAATCAAGGTAAATGAACTCAAGCAAAATGATGTACGACGGAACGATCTTTGGTCGGCAGCATGTATTTCGTTTTATCCTCATTCACCTTGAGACCAGTTCGTTTCGTCTGTTCTTCAATCGCCGTAAAAGCCTCTACTTCGATGTCGATGTGATCTGCGTTCCCCAACAGTTGGACTGACTTGTAGAAGATAGTGCTCTCCATGTTTACTGCTGCCCGTTGCACTATCTGCTAATAACAAATTGAAGAAGTCATACAACAGCGCATCTCTGCACGGTGCGTCGTGTGTGTTAGCGTGGTGCGTGGATCCCGGCCATCGCATCGAATAGCTCTTAGCGATGAATGCTGTCATACGCCGCTTTATCGATGAAGAGGTGGTATGTATCGATTTGAAACTTTCTCGTCTTCTCCAGGATTTGCTTTAGTGTGAAGATTTGGTCTAAATTTGATTGGTCCCGCCAGAAGCCCCAATAGTCCGTGTCGATGGCTCTATACGTCCGCACAGTACGTTGGATAGAATCTTGTAGGCGGCTTTAAGCAGGGATGTTCCTCTATAGTTGTTGCAAATCGTAGCTCCTACTTTTATCTTCCCATATTCTTCAAATCATCTGGAGCATGCTCCCTACCAGAATATTGCCGCCAGCTTTCATGGCCTCTGATGGTAAGTCTGCGGCTTTGTTGTTCTTACTCTTAGGTGGTAGGTGGTCCAAAGTGGTTTCAGTCACCTCTTTGATGGTTTTCGACCTAGGCATAGGGGGGTGTCTCACACGCAGTTGCTTTTCGTAGGCTTTGGCAATCTCTGGTATTCTCAGGCGTCTAATGTCGAAACGACTCTTTGTTGGCTGGTGCAGATTTCTAAAATTGGAAGTCGAGCTCTGAATCTTGCTGCTACGAGGACATGGTCAGAGTCGACGTTTGCCACCCTGAATGTTCGTATATCCAGGAGCACGCGATTTGATCGCCAGGTTGCTGTGTGGATTCTTTAGCGAGGGAACCCTGTGCTACTTATGACCACATTACGTCCTGTTGCAAAGTCATGTGTCAGAAGCCGTTACCTGACGCTTTGTCGTGGAGACAGTGCTTTCCGATCACTCCGCCAAAGATGTCTTCCTTACCGATTTAGGCATTTAAAACTCCGGGCACGATTTTGACATCGCCTTCACAGTGCATGCTTTCATTCAATGCATCGATTAAAATACATCGTCAAACATCGAATGATCGGATTGATTCGATGTATCGAATACAAACATCGATGCTTTCGATGTATCGATGAATCAACGCGGCAGGACTGACAGAATTAGTGTTTTAGCATTGATCCTTCGACTCAGGAGTAAGCGCTGTCGAAGAGGTCGTAAGGGTCCTCTTTGACAGAGTCCACAGCCTCCTCGGTGGGGGTGTAGATAAGTGTGAACAACGTAAAAATCCTGCAGAAAGGTAAAGAAGAAGTAAATAAATCAAGTTACTCAGAAAAAATAGGGAAAATGAAGGGCATTGCACAAAACTTAGACGCAGATGGATTAGAGAGCTTACACTGTTATTATTTATATACACTTTTCCGAAACGAAATTCGAGAAAACCACCCTTTTTTTGGAGCCCCGAGAGCTTTCATCACCCTCAACTCTCATCTTCTGACTTGAAGCTCTCCAATTTGAATTATTTTCCGTAGTTATTTTCATTTTTTTTTACAAAGCTTAGTTAACATTCAGCTTGTAAAAAAAAAACAAATGTAAACACGTAAAAAAACTACATAAAAAAACGTGATGTTAAAATAATCAAACAACACTGCACTACATCCAATTTGCAGTCGACAGTGGCTTGTCCCGTCTTCACCTCAGACTGGCTTAAGGTTGAGGTTAAGCAAACAAAATAATTAGCGTTCAATTTACTGCTTTACGTGGTATTGTATTTTCTCTCAAGATCTCCCTCATGCGTATCTGCGTTTGTATCTATCGCGTCTTGACTTCGTTTATGTTTTGCGCGTGGAACACCGGTTTCCCATAACGAAAGTCTGCAACAGGTTTCGATGGTTAACATTCACCGGTCCGGAGGCCTAGGCAGAAG
Source organism: Eristalis tenax (assembly GCA_905231855.2). NCBI lineage: Eukaryota > Metazoa > Arthropoda > Insecta > Diptera > Syrphidae > Eristalis > Eristalis tenax. Next base: position 38,074,206 of record HG993124.1, on the reverse strand, counting down.
ACACACTAACAAATGAGTGGCTATGACTCAATCAGCGAAAATTGATGCTACCCGCTGCTCACCGTTCTCGTTAAGAAGAAATTGATATTTTTTGTTCATTCGACAGAACATCTCAAATTGCTGCGTCTTATTTCAGTCGGTGAATTATGGCCTTTTTGGGAATTTTCCCAAAAGATGACACACTTTTATTCTGAATATTTAAACCAAAAGTGATTTATCGACGGAAGGCACCCACACCTTCTTTTTCACGTATTGCTGATTTCTAGACGGCTACATGACGCCATTGGGCAAGGTGATTCAAGTTTCTCGAACTGATTTGCACAGACATCCACTCAAGGTCCATTAAGATTTTAGGTCAAACTTGCTGGTTTTTTCTCTCTTTTTAAATTTTCTTATCGCCGATTCAGGAAAGAATTCGTATTCAAATTCAGTTTCAAAAAGGCGTTTTGAAATATTTCATTCATAAGAAATGTGACCACCTTGTTCTCAGTGAGACAAATGACTCAGCACGCCGCCGCTGAATTTGGCACCGCATCGCGTGGAAATTCGAGTCACGACTTTGCATCATCATGTAGTGCACACGATCGAAATCGGGTGCGTTTCGGAAATCGTATTTTCAATTTCATTGAAAACCGCCACCCGTGAGCACAGCCATTAGAAGCATGCAAACTATGTGCATTGAGTGAGAATTCAGCACATTACAGCACAATAAATTCACACCCGTACCCCATTGTTTTTGATTGAGAAATCGAAATTACTGGCAATTAGTTGCACCGAATGTGTGGGCAATTTTGGGGAATTTTATGCGCCCTGAACATTCGGCAGGTTCGTGATATAACACAATTAGGTGGCGCCCGGAATTCACTTGGCTGCACTTAATTGATTTTGTGTGCATTCAATTTAATAATTTCGAGAATTCATTTGCTGACCAGCAAATTCATTCGATGTCCAAAATGAACGTGATTACCGAGTGTGTCTGTAATTTTGAAATAAAATTCGACTGATAATTGGACCACACAATTTGGGATAATGTGACCGAGAAATTAATTATTCGGCGAGTGGATGTTTTTATATTAATGACCATGTCCTTTCTCTTCGTTTTATTTGATTTTCCTGGGTCAACAGAAGCCCACAGATCATATTATTCACCAACCCTGTGTTCGCTATGTGGGAAAATATTCTACGGACTCAGGTTAAGAGTGTACCCTTTATAATAGCTTTCTCTTTGCTGGCCAGGCAATGCCGTGTAACTTCAGTGTAGACGAGGTGGTCGAGTCACATCTCGTCTCAGGAGCTGAGCTGACACGTTTCGCCGGCCATATCCTAAGCACTGAACATATCTTTCTTGGCCTACTCCAATGAAATGGCGCCCAATACGGGACCCGACTTACAAGATAAGGAGTTTCATGCTTATATGGACTGAGCTTGTCGGCTTTGCGGCAAGCCTCAACAACACTCGGGCACTCTTGGGTGCTCTACGAACATTGATCGTCAAGCGATGCTTGAAGGGGAATGTGTCGTTTGACAGATAAGCTAGGCAGTTTTAAATCTGTAAACTATCTCTATTTTAGGCCCAACTTACGTAGGTAGGTAAGAATAGTAGATGCTAATTTGGTGAAAGCCTTGAGCACATTTCAGTCTTCTCCTTCCTGGTGTACTCCTTCGCGCTACTGTCCGGAGTAGGCGTGGACCTCGACCTCATTTTCTCACGCGAAGCTAGTCGACGTCCACTTGGGTGGACCACTTTAAACCCAGGCTTCCTCTCTAGCGTTTTCCCGGTTACGAATCCAAGACTCTTGGGGTCCGGAACTGAGTGGTCCACCATTCGATGTCCAAAATCTATGCTGGCCCAGCCACCTTAGGTGTTGCCTCCGTAGACGCCTGTCAAGGCCCATGTAGCTGTGCAGCACCTACAGTTCATTGTTGAATCTTGGATCCCATCAATTCAGACAGGACCAAAGGCCGCACGCAGAACTTATGTCTCGGAGATACCAAAGGCTGCATCATCCGCTGTCGAGACGGTTCACACCCCTCCACCCTACAACAATGCTGTCATCATCAGTCAGCTGGGTCCTTCGAGGTACGGCTTTTGCAATTGCCTCTGGAGCCCAAAGAATGATGCTGCTCGAGCCGTTAATTTAAATCTTGAAGTTATAGCCGCCAATTGTCCAAGACAACACCGACGTGTTGTCGGTGTTTTCTTGAGGACAGCATGTCCTTCGTTTTGCCCCCAATTTTACCTGCATCCGTCTCAATTGCAGCAAATGCCTCACTGACGGCTCGCTGTTTTTCTCCAATTACGTCGACATCACGTCGATAGCTGTGGCCCTAGATGTCTAAGAATGGTGTTGAAGAAGGCATATGACAGCGCGTCGCCTAGTCTAAGACCTAATTTGACATTAAAAGTCTCAGTTTACGTTCGTTACTGACCTTGGTGCTGCTCCACTAATTAAACTCCACCATCATCCTGCCGAACTTGACGTATTTGGCAGAAATGCCAAAACTAGCCCCCTCGTCCGACGAGCTCGAACGAACCGCCGTCATCTTAGCACTCTTCAACAAAGCCTTGAGAGTTCTTCCAACTCCATGTCAAAGGCAGTGGTTAAGACAATGTTTTTTGGGAAGGTTGATGGATGTATTTATGCCTCGTATGGTCCAATGCTTTATCCGGAGCTAATCCAGTATCCACAAGTGGGGACCCAACGGCATCTTTCGATGATTTCGGGATTTGGGTAAGGCCGCTAGAATAGTTGAAGAAGCAGACCCTGAGGATTGTACAACAGTGTTACCCTTGATGGCAGCCTTGCGAGAGGCCGTCTGTCAAACGACACCACATAAAAGACTGATTCAAATATTAGTTCTTATTTGGAAGCCATATATCTGCCAAAACTCCGTACCAAGGTGCCCGACTAATCTGCAGTCTGATTAAGACATGGCAGGACAGGACACTCTTTGTATCCTCTCCGCCCAAACAGCATACAAGACGGCGTGTATGTTCTCCCAATAGACAGTGCCTCCTTGGACTACTTCGGGTTGAAATTTGAACAGATAGGCTTGTCCGCCGCTCTTGTCGTTCTGGGTAGGTGTGTTGACTCCCAATGATCTGGTCCCATTTTTCATTAAAGAATCGAAAATCGATCGATTTCACGGTCATTTGGTCTTGTCAGGCGGCATATATAAATACGCCATATTTTGCATTTGGGGATTCACTCCCTCAAGGACTGAATCCAACTGAACACCCAATAAGTAGGAAATACTCCGAGTGGGTGCTCGTTAACGTTTAAATGACCCACTTATTTCCCGATAGCTATAAAATCACATACTTGGCCTTATTGCGTTTCAATGCGATCCAATTTGCTTTTTATTAGGTGACAAATGTACACAAAATTTATTGTATTTCCTCGAAGTGTGAGCAAAATGAGCAAGCAGCGAATTACGCTTCATGTCTGCAGATCGCCGAAACACAGCTAAAGAACTACTTGACTCAGTTGCAGAGGGGGTCAATCCTCATGTGCGTCACAACTTGCTCCACGGAACATTTTTTAGTATCAGCTTGCATTGGACCAATTGCCTTTGGTTCAATCAATAACCTTATGAGTCAGATACCGTTGACTCACGACTAGAAAGTCATCCTTTCTCTGCTCCATCATCGTCATCAGGTACTTTCTCGAAATTGGCAATCGGCCATCAAAACAGATCATTGACCAATTTTTGTCTGATATTACGCATGACTTAGTTCCCATGAATGTGAACACTAACCGAAGTTCGTTCAAAGATTTTGAAAGGCTTTCCTGGAATGCTCTTGCTATGACTCAGTGACTCATGAGCTCCGTCTGCCTTTCCAGACGTACTTTCAAATGATAAAACCAGGGTATGCCATGTAAGACCAACACTCTTGGGGCATCAAGTTTTTTTGCTTTTTTAATTTAAGCGTTATGTTCTTTCAAGACCTGTAAGAACTGCAATATTGGAGGCGGTAGAGGCCGAGGTGGACCTGGGCCTAGTTTCTACCACAACAACTCCTGTTCCCGACTCGAGAGGCTATGAAATACTCGTCAGTGACTCGAAAGAGGTTGACTCGTATTGGGGATTAAACGCAAAACCTCAAGCTTAGTAGTCTATGCACCTACAAATGCGGACATCATCTCTTCATCGATTTTTTTTATCCGCAGATGACAGTGCTTATTGCAGGGAACTGTTCGATGCCATGGTCGAATTTGGGGTGCACATTGCTCTTCAGTTTGAGGATTCGGAAACTGTTCGACGACAACGGCGGGTTTCGATAAGGGAATCCAAAGTCGCGTGGGAGATATTTCGGTAAACACAAAAAAGCCCAATAATCTACAAATCTGTTGATTTGATTTTTACACAGTTAACTGCGCAAGCAGTCCAAACACTCGCATTCACAATGCAAATGCACTGCACAGACGTCAATTTGAACAGTTTTGTTGTGTAGTGAATGGCCGGCCTAAAGCAAATTATGGAGCACTTTCGACGAATGTCGAAAGCCGGGTCTCTTCCCTTGGTCTCGCTTCTTAAAACTCACGAACGGCTCTAGTTGTGGAGATCTGACTCTCACCATAGGTTACAGGCTTCCGCGCTTTTGGATGGATTGAATGAAAATAAATAACGTACTCATAGAGCTACCACAAACCGATCCAAATATAGGCGCAAATTCATAGTCATTTAAAGTCGACTTTAAAAGAATTTATTCACCTACATAACTTAAAGTAGACTTTTTTTTATTCATAGTCATCTTGTAGTAGGCTATAAACTTAAAGTCGACTCTAAATTTAAAACGAGTCGAATGTGATTTTAAGAAAATAAAGTTGGCTTTAAATCGATTGTCAGGTTCGATTTCTTAAAGTTGTTTGCTGTTTTTTTTTCAAAATGTTCCCGGAGGATGGAGATTTGGACATATTTGAACATTTTGAATTAATTTCACGGCCAAAAATATACAAACAGCGATCGAATCCATTTGAAGAGCTAGAGGAGGAAGAATTTTATTCGCGGTACAGGTTCGATAAAATTATGGTTAAATTTTTGATTGAAGTGCTGGATGTGCAGGAAACGCGAACGAATCGTGGACTGCCGATTCCAACAGATCTACAGCTGGTGGTAGCATTGCATTTTTTTGGAAGAAATGTCCACCAGTGTGATTTTGCTAAGAATTACTAACAAGTGCACTGGTAGCTTTTTATTGACATGTACCACTGGACGTTTGTACTTTCAGGAGCCTTGCATGGAATTTGCCAACCAACAGTGGGCAAAATTATAAAAAAAACATTTCAAAACGGATCGCATTATTGCTTCCTCTTTTCATTAAATTTCCATTCACAGTGGCAGAGTTAAATGAAACAAAACAGACATTTTATAGGATTGCTCGCTTTCCAAATGTTATTGGAGCGATAGATTGTACGCATGTGCAAATGAAACGCCCAACTAAGGTTGTGGGACCTGTAATGGCTGGCCATTACATTAATCGGAAGGGTTATTATTCTCTTAAGGTACAGATCGTTTGCGACGCCCAATGCAAGATTATTGATATCGACCTTGGTCCCGTGGTTCCAAGCATGACTCTAGCATATGGAATAGTTGCATCTTAAAATATAAACTGGCATCAACTGTAAATAGTCATCAAGGTATTTTGCTTGGTGATGCAGGCTACCCTTGTTCAAATATTTTGTACAATAATAGCCATACAGCAACAAGGAGTAAAATTGAATGCCTAAACGGACAATTGAAATCGAAATTTCGGTCGATTTTAGAAAGACTACGCGAAGATTTAAACACTGCAAAGAACGTGATTGTTGCTGTTGCAGTTCTGCACAACATTGCCAAGGAGCGTAATATTCCTTTCGTCGAAAATGAAGAAGTACCCACTCCCAGCCAGCAACAACCACACTCTGAAAATATTAACGAACTTATTGAAATAAATGGAAGAGCATTCAGAAATGATTTCATAAATAATAAAAAATATCACTTGGTTTAACAGCACTTCACTATACATTTTATTTTAATCTATTAAATAGTTAGTCCTATGTTGGTGATAATATATTTGCCACTGCCCCCAAATATCCAAATGCTAAATTATATTCGCTTGTTCATATGTGCATGGGTTGACAGAGTTAACATGAAATAAACAGATTTAGGAATAATGAAAATATAAAGGGTTTGAAAGTTAACAAGATAAAGTATGTAAGAATTCTCGAAATATACATTGTTCGACGTAGTTGCATGAAATATGGAATTTAAGTATGAATTATAAAAATGTACATAGGCTGTCAGATTTTACATAAAATATGGAGCTTGTCAGAATTATAGTGACGGCGATAACATTAGGCGTTGACATATTTACATCCCCCGAGTTGCTTCTTGTCCACTCTCATTTGTGGCACTGTCAGACAAGATAGTATTGGGTAAATATTTTAATTCGTGTCGTATTATTCAAAGTATTGCCCACCTATGACTTTTTCCCATCTTTCTGGCAATTTGTGGATCCCATCCCAAAAGATCTGCGCCGGCAGCAAGGAATGAATCAATCCAATTTTTGAAATTCTGTTCTGATGTGAACCGTATTTCAGTGAGGGCGTTCTGCATCGACCGGTAGTCGACAAATGGTAGTTAGAAGGGGCAAGGTCTGGGCTATAAGGCAGGTGGGGTAAAACTTCCAATCCACTGTTTACCAAACAGTTCTTAGCCGGAATAGCAACGTGGGGCCGAGTGTTGTCATGATGGAAAATTATTGCCTCGTGTATGGTCACATATTCCGTACGCTTTTCGTCGACTAAAAATGATGAACGCTTTTTTTTTTTTGAGGGAATGAAATGATGACGCTTCAAATGAATGACATATATTGATATGACGTAAAATGACAGTAGCTTTCCAACGCATGTTCCAATGGAATAATACAAGTAACGCCATCTCTTAGCAAACCGCTTTTGAGTCGAAGATGTATTCGTGGGCCAAACTACTTAGATCAACATATCTTCTGCTTTAACCCTAATCCGCCCACCCGGTGACTTTGTATCACCGTTTCAGTTTCGAGAGTAATTTTTTCAAATTTTTTAAAAGCAATTCCATTCGCAATTATTAATGTAGTGTTCGCTAAGGAAACTCTGCGTGCAAATGAATGTGCAAAAAACTGTTAAAAATGTATTAGTGAAATAAACATTTACGTCATCAGTATTTACCAACCTAATCCACACAGGCGCTGCCTCACAGTCACCTGTACATATTGCAACAATAATAGAATTCACGGAAAAGCATTAATTATGTGCGAAGTGTATTCTTTTATGCTAGATCGCTTGAATTGTCATGGTTACTAATGGGAAACTTAATTTGGAGTAATTATTGCAGACTTCTATCAAATATTTCCGGACCGGCAACAATGAAAGGAGCCAGTGACGATAGCAGAAGGGGAAATCGTCCTATACACCGAAGGCTCAAAGAGGAGCGCGAGCAGAGGACTCCTGTAATCACTGCAAGCTCAAAACTGCAGCGTTTTCAAGAATTCAGTATTTTTCAAGCCGAAGTGGCTGCAATACACAAGGCGGCACTCGCGATGAGAGCCCACATCTTAACCTGCTTTTCGATCACACCTTTCTGATAGCAAAGCTGCAATAGAGGCCATACCATTCAACGTTCTGACATCGGAATTGGTTGGACCATGCAGCCGTAGACGCTCTTACACACCGACACACTAGAAAAATGAAAAAGTTAAGACGAGCTCGGAGCTGGGAGTATCTCCAGTAATCCGGCATGGACTGTACATTCGAGCAACAGCAAGGGCACATCGACTTTTACAGAAGCTGTAGAGCTGTGAAAGAAATAGAAACTATCCAACATCTGTCAACTACTCACAAAACGGAAGGCCTTAAGCGGCGTTGAGTTGAAGGCCTGGCTTAGGACAGCAGTAAGTCTCTCATACCACACTCTGTAGCATGGGCACTATGGACGTGCTCGTGAGCCATTATTAGTCTTATTGTGAAACGGCAGAAATGGAAGCTCACTGATGCCGTTGAAACACGAAGTTTCAAAGGACTGTCACTAAAAACCAAGGCATTGTTTGTTTTACAGGTGATGTTCATGGACACCTAGTGTTCCGGGCAACAATGTCAAAGAATCTTCTTTTAGTCCGGAATCCCGGACACGCCTCTCCAACTATTACGGTCTTGGGCTAGGCGCCTCCAGTTTCGCACACCCGGGTGATTAAGGTCTCTTTCCAGATGGAAGCCTTCCCAGGCGCGGTCTTTCTCTACCGCTTTGTCTATCAGCGTTGGCCTCGAAGATTTTCTGAGCCAGAGAGTTCTTGTCCATTTTCTCTGTCAAGCACGCATTAGATCAGACGGAACAAGGACAAATTGCACCCGTTGAGAAAATTGACTGGCGTTGATTGGGGTAAGGACACACAGAATATTGATAGAATTCCGAGTCTTTCTCTTGAATCGACTAAGTACCCTTCTATCTGATGTGCTGCAAAAGAAAGCAGGAGAGCAGCTTGTTCCTCACAGAAATGACTTCATTACTCACTCCATTGCCCGACAAGCGTGGACATCACAGCATACATCCTCTGTCAGTGTTCGGAGCTAAGAGACAATCCAAAAGAACACTATGCATGCATGTTCAATCCAGCTTAGCACACTCCGATCATCACGGCCGTGACATTTTGCTGCCACATGGACTTTCTCTTTCCTTCGATTGCATGTTTATGTCTTTCGAAAGGGGTTGCGCCTGGCGTTCGGCGACATTTAAGAACGATAGCTATAAAATGCACAAGACGCCCCGTGTCGTTTTTTGTCTTCAACATCTTAACCATGCAAAGGAACCGAATCACATGAAGTGGCAATGAATGAGTCGGCGTTTGAATCGCGTTTCAGTCATCAGCTTAACCCAATTCAGTCCATCATCCTCTAATCGCCGAATGTCCACACTGAAAAACTTCCCAAGCGACAGACACAAACACACCACAAACACTCAACCTTGAACGGGCTTGAGATTAAAATTTCTAATATGATTTACATCGGCCCACCTCTTCTTACATAATCTCATCGCCATTCAAGCCGAAAACAGGTTAACTCAGATTAGATCGGCGAATAGAAGCAGACAATAGGCGTTCAGCTTCAACAGCAAGCCGCATCTCTTCTAAATCCCGTCAAGTGAAAGCGTCCAATCATAAATCCATCCACGGGTGTGACATTTAAATGAATGTCACATGTCACGAAGGCATTTGCAAGCCACTCAAACGTACGCGATCTTGTTATATCAACAATTTGTCAGACGGATTCGCCCATCAGTCTGTACCGGCATAAGTTAGCATTGAACTCAATTCCGAATGCAAACAATCAAACCAATTGTCCGTCATTGACAGATCGCGCTGATTGATGTTAAACTCTCCCGTTGTTTCTTTTTGTCAGTGTCAGTTTTTTGACAGAAATTGGCATTATGCAAGCCGCCAGCGCGCTGTGGTTAGTAAGTGTGAATTGTAGTTAAAACAAAAGACAATTCTCACATTTTGAAGCGAAATCAATAAGAAAATACATTTCGGATGCTAAGAGGCAACGCCAACAGAATTCATAAAGAAATCAATGCTTTTTGTTGGTGCCTAATAGGTGAACGTACCTCAACCGCATTTGATTGATTAGCTGTGTATGAATGTATGGCCGCGGCGATAGCATATGTTGGCTGACACGAGCTAGAACTTGTTAGCAGATATCAAGAGGCTTTTGATGGCTTGCGTGTCACCAGTCACCGCAAGTGTTAAGATGAAAAAAAAATAGCTGAATGGGTTTGACTGGACAGATGTCCAGAGATATTCTTAATGAAGTTATTTTTATGTTCATCATACACATGTCTTTTGCCAGCGCGTTATGTCACACGAATCCAAAGAAGCGAATTCATTCAGAGATTCGAGAGGTTTTGGATTAGCCATTCGCTGCCTGAGCCGAATGGCACCTTAGGTGGCAATAAATATCCTTTGTCGGCATCGTGGTAGACTTTCATTTCTGAGTAATTGGGTGTCGATTCTAATCCGCCTGGAACTGGTACTTTAAATAATGCGAAAAATAAAGCGTTCGGACGCGGAAATAATCAGATTTAATCTTAACGGGGGCAAAACTTAGAGGTCCAATAGTATTGTCCATACAGAGAAATGGGCCTCATCAGAGTCTGAATTAATGTTGGAATTTAATTTTTAGCAAACACATGTGGGGAAGCATACGACTGCTAACCCGTTGGGGGGAACTTCGATTGTGGCGCCCCCTTTTAAGAAATGCTCATGACTTCAGGAAATAAAACTTTAAATTCATCCATCACTTAAAACTAAAAAAATGGAGAACCATCGCAGTAAAAAAACAAGACCGCGTATTGGTCACTCCGATTGTGGCGCCCTCTAAGAAAATTAACAAAAAGAGGTTGTGGACTATATATGCGTCCATATTTGATGCATATAATTGTCTCTGGACTAGTGACACTTTTGCGTGATGAGGCAGTTGCGCTTAACCTGAGCGGTATCTTTCATCCAATTGATTCATAAGGTTGTTGCCGAGGATATACCTGAGTGACGCCGTTACGCATAAGAGATCGGGCTGAGAAATCGGAGGAATTACTTCTGCAGACTACTCAAGAAAGGACCCACAAGAAAGGCTACTCCTAGACTGAACCAACTATCTGGTGATAGATCTCTTTAACATGGCGGACTACTCAAGAAAGAATCCACAAGAAAGACTACTCCTAGACTGAGCCAACTATAATGGATCTCCTTAAAATGACAGGCTACTCAAGAAAGGATCCACAAAAAGGCAACTCTTAGATACTCTTCCCTCTATGAGAAATGAAGGATCACATGCCCAGCAGAAGAATGTTTGCGATCATATCAGCACCGGCATCCCTCACTATCGAGGAAGCATAGTGACCAATAAAAGTTCCTAAAGAAGTAGTAAAGACCGCTCCAGTCGACTTTCTCGTACAGTCATACTGTTCTTTAAGGAATGTGTTATCTAACTGTGTGTGGTGATAGCGAGAAATTAGCTGATACGACACAATGATCAGACGAGCCTAGAGGTGCCAGTATGTCAACAGAATGTTTGTCAGGATGAGAGGTGAGAAACAAGTCCAGGGTGTTGGCCGAATGATCTGCAATGTGGGGTATTCGTGTGGGCTCATTTACTAGCTGCGTCAGATTGTTTACCTCAGCAAATTTTTGGACATACCTTCCTTCGGCTGTTGTTTGGCCTGAGTGTCGAACCCAATTAGAATTGTGTACATTGGCATGGCCCGTGACAATTCTTGAGATGGAATCCGACTGAGCATCAAATTCGTTTGAAGTTGAATTGCTACCCAGGTAAAAAGAAAGTCACACCAAGCTGGTTCAAATCCGATAATCCGGTGTTCTCTCTGTGTTTCACTCAGTGCCAAGACAGTGGGCATACACAGCGAAAAGATTCGCTCTAATGCTACGTTTCCACCGAACGAGGTTCCATCAATTTTCTCCGAACCTACCAGGTTACGCTATACATTTGGGGTCTGGAAACCTCGCGGTTTCTGATAAAGATCGTTAAACCCTCCTCGAGTTCATCCGTCCGTGAGAGGTTGTGAACCCGGATACGCCTATAGCGTGAATTTCAATTTATTTTGGTGTTCATTTTCGCATTTTGTCTCTTTTTATTTTCTGGTGTTCTCACACTATTACGTCCTGTCAACAAACAGCTGTTCTCACGGCCATTTAAAAATTGAGAGCTAGTGACATTTTTTTTGGCGGGCTCTTGTAAATCTGTAGCGAGTGACTGAAAAATGAGAGCGAAACTTAGCTTAGGTTCAGTGGAAACCTAGCATAAGCCCACGCACATTGCTCACGCCAACCCTAAAACTTCCCATAAAATAGAGAACGGAGATATCAAAAAACCAACTCCGACTGCGAGTGGTAAAGCGGAGTTTGCGAAGTGTAAATTATGGATCAGCTGCCCAACAACAATCGATGTTGGTGTTATGCCCAAACATCGATTAGAGCAGGTTCACCAACAAGTTCACAGTTCTAAAATCCGCTACGTCAGATGCTTTGCACTCTCAGTCATTGCCTCAGCCCGCCTGATGGAATCAAACGGGAGTTGCGACCGAGAATGCGCAGCAGTGGCTTATGAAGGAAAGGGGCTAGACACTGAGACTCTTTACTACAATTGCATTCTTTTTCTTTTCAATTTTTTGCTCTTATGGGGCACTCTCGACGTTTTTGTAGACCGCAGGGTTTTAGTTTTATGCACGCGTAATGCACCGACGGAGACAATTGCATGCGTCGGAGGAAGACACAGAACTCCAATCTCAGAACTTCCGATCTCTTTCCTTCGGTCATCATTTCAGAGGGAGTTGGAATAAAAACCGAGTCGAAAACAGATAACTTGGAGGTGACACCAAGCTCGGACTTGCTGATTACACATCTTCAAAGGTGTTTCAAAATTGAGCGCAGCTTAGCCAATAATGCAGAGAAGCTCAGCATTACTTCTCCTATCACTCATGGAAAACACCCCGAGCTACTTAAACTTCTCCATTTGCCTCAATGGGAGTCAACTAACAGGTGCGCGTTCTGTGTGAACGAAATTCCTTACCTCGGTGGCTCAGCAACAGCCAGTCCAGATATATAATGAAAAGAAGAGGTGACAGGACGGCGCTCTTGTCATAATTGTATTAAATTTGTGTAATACCGACAGAAGCATACGAAATTGTAAAAGCAGCCACTCGTAGAGAGTGTCGGCGCACTAAATAAGTGTTGCATCTACCTGTCATCACAACCTCCATCACATCACAATCCACTACAAACCAAATGTGATTACCTATTGGTTTCCTTTTCAAAGCATTGTGATTCACAAGCCCGTGCAATGGCAATGATACACATCATCATGTACTGCTTACTACACTTCATTTGCGTTGCACATTATGGCCACCAATCGGGTTCGCCCGTCGCTCAAAAAACCTATCACAGCGACAAAGCCGTAATAAAACCTTTTAGCCTAATGAATACATTATCAAAATTTGAGCCACCCGCCCCAGCGGTGACTGGCAAATCCAATAGTGCACCTTACCTGACAACTACCGCCAGCATAACGAGAATAATAAATCAAATGACGTTCAGTTGTAAAAGCCAACAATTAATTAATTACCAACAGCTCACCGAAAAGCAAAACTGGTAGCTGACCTACACACCGAACCGGGCTTATGAATGAAAAGCCAGCATTATGCTGCGCATAAATCATTCTCTAATTTGGGACTGTGGCTGCTAACAATTGAACACACGCACAGATGATACGGATTTAGCCAGTTCTGTGGGGCCTGGTCCACTGATGAGCTGACGAGATGGGTTTCTTTTTTCTTTTCGCTTGTGTCTTCCTAACAATAAACACAAATACATCGCCATCGCGCGGAAACTGGAACCCTACCTCATTTGCAACACGTGCTCCGCCGGCCGGCAGCCGTTGGTACTGGGTACGGGGGTTTGTGTTGTTCGCTTTCCTGCGACTTTATATTTCTGCTTGTCGCATTTTGCGTTTCGATGGTTGCTTCCGAATGGCGTGGCGGCTCCGAATGGGTTTCGTTTCAACTCCACCAATGTCCGCATTGACGTGAAGTTTATGAAAACGTGTTTGACTAATGTTAACTCAATATTTTCATTCCTTGCGTTGTTCCTTCTGGTGGGTAATTGATTTATGAATTCGACAAAGAACAACATTGTCTTGCCTAATTATGGAAAGCTGTTGGCTTGTATTCGTGTTTTTAGCTTCTTGCGTGTGTAGAACGTGTAATGCGATCTCGTTGATCGGAGGTACTGGCGCATTGCCGCCTTTGGGGGTGGGGTGGTTGTTGGAGATTTTCGAGGTGAGGCGTGATTGTTTCCTTGATAATCAATCAAATGGTTGAGTGAACACATCGGAAGCTTGCCATGTGCAACAGAAGTTGTTGGCATTTCTTGGAAGATGTATTTGACTGAAACTGACGGAAGAAGATGACTGGTTGAGGGTTGATGTGGATTTGCATTCACTTCTTGTATGAATCTTGGGAGGAACTTTTCTCCTATAACACACTCTGGTTACTTTGACAACTGTGTGTGGTGTCGTGTTGTCAGTTTCACTAAATTAAGTACTATAACTCAGTGCTAAAATGTGTACTAAATGTGTACTAAAATATCTAAAAATTAGTAGAGTTAAATTAATTAAATATAACATACATAGATATTGTACTAAAATGTGTACTAAAATAATAAAACAAATTAGTACAACTATAAATGTTGTACTAAATACACCAACATTCTATCTAAATCCAATATGCAACCGTTTTGTATAGAATTTAATAGAATATTTATTCCCTCAAATTTAGTACACTCAGCATAGTGATTCCATTAGACATAAGCAGTTGTCTATGATTGCATAAGCAGTCCGTTCGTCCTGCAAAAAATGTGCGATAAACATAAGACATCTAAAGCGTTCTCAACGAGAGCAATTTCAATGTTATAAGCTGGAAAGATCCAGCATGAATTGGTAGTATCATTGGTTTCATCTTGATTTCATCTTCCCAGTGGACATCGTGACCAGCTGCACCTACACCGAGGCTGCTAATCAATTCAGCAATGAAAATGTCTTTGATCACTCCAAACTCCATCGCGCAGTTTCATCATATTCTTGAGAATGACATCGTCTCCTTCAACGGTGCAGTTCCATAAATTAATGTCTCAACTCGATTGTGATATTAGTTGTTCCGGCACGTTCGTGTTGGGCAGATAGCCATCTTCAACGTGTCCAAATGATTGGAAACGGAAATATCTCATTTCACACATCAAACGCGCGAATTGAAGGAAACAAGTTTACCACTTGTGTGTGTTATGTAATACTTGTCCTTCTAATTGAAGGCACACGAGGCCCCTGGCTGACTCCAACCGCACGTTCTTTCACACCCTTGCCTCACCGCGACATACACATGGTTGTTTGGACGATGCATTTGCATAATTAATTCTGTCAGAAGATCACTCAAGCCAAGATGTTGTCTTTCCTTTCAACACGCAAGCCCCCAAAGATCGAATAAAAGTTCATGCCGTACCACAGGCAGGGAAAAAAAAGTTCTAAAAAAAAGAAGAATACAACTTTCTAACACCAATTCACAAATTTTGGTAATTTATTCAGACAACACGCTTTTTTTTACAAATCCAACCAGTTACCAACTGGTACAGGTGTAGTTGGAAACCGCACTCCTGGCCGTGGGGAGCGCGGACCACAATGATTCTCTCAGACGAGCAGATGGTCTCGACACATTTGAGACGAGTGATGTGAGTCGGAGATCGATTAGCGATAAGGTAATGGGTTGCGCGAATGATCACTCTTATCTGCACTGGCTTGAGATTCTGGTCTAGGGAGCGGACATCAAGACGATTCCGAAACGCAAATGGAATTGAATGATCAGTTGTCTTGTGTTACTTTAGGGCGATGGTAGCCGCATATTGTCTTAAAGTTCCACACATGAATCGAGAGTCGATATGAATTCACCTAAAATTCGATGTGAATTGAAGGCATTGCACCACAAGCGAATTGGTTCGCGACATTATCCTAGACAACCGGGTCTCACCAGGAATCCAGTCCAATATAGAGATCGGTTTCAGAGGAATTCCATATCGCATGATAGCACAGCTCTAGGGTTACTAACGTCGTTCAGATTCAGAGTAGGGACACAGATAGGGTGTTGTGGTGGCTGAAAGACCTGACGCGTCCATTCTGCTGGTAATCGGTTCACTTGGGTATGAGCCATTGACTTGGGAACCATTCGGAGCTGATAATGAAACGAAGGATTATGGCGTTGTGTACATGAATATAAAAAAAATAGGTCATTGAAAAAATTAGTACTCAGCAATTTAGATCAACGACACATCGGAATGGGATAGATGGTTCCTATCTGTTCTGTCTGACGCCTAGACTCCTATCGTGTCCTGTAATGATATCACTTGAATTATTTTTTATCCATTCAAAGATAGGGACATGCTAGAATTGTATCCAGTCTGGGTTCAGTGGAGGTTCGGTTGATATTTGCTTGAAATGGTCTTAGCAAAAACAACCCTGACGACACACAGCTCAATGGCCATACGCACAAAAAGCAAAGTGCTCGATTCATACCCGAGCTTGGTGAACTACTGAACTAAAAGATCTAAAATGAAGGGAGATTGTGAACTAGTTCATTTGTTAGAGCTGTTTTTTGAACGAGTTAATTTGTGAACTACACAAGCTCATCCCGTAGTCTCATTATTTCTTCCTAAAACCGTCATGATTGACTTAAATTTTTCAGTATTGGTACGGCTACTTCGTCGAATGAGGAATTTACCTTTTCTCCTTGTAGACGAAAGGTTGGATATTCTGCTCATTCTGTTGACACCTGCAATATCCGTATTGCCCAAAATGAAACCGTGTCATTCTTCTCGTCCATGCCTTTGCCTGTATACACCTCTTGCTCTGCTCTGACTGTCAATTGTACGTCCCCTCACCACTCTCATCGTCATCATACTTCGACTTTCACTTTAACAGCTCATTTAAACTTAAACAAGTCTAGAAAATATACTTCATGATTCCCTTCATTACTCTACTGTCAAGTGCCAACAAAAATTTCCGAAACTCTACCTTTTCAACATTACCGTTGCCGTCACAAAGCCCACGAAGGTAACGCTTATGAATTCAATACAATGCATGTCTATAAGCTATTTAATCAGCTTCTTCACACGTTCCGAATGTATAATGTTCTCAATATTTTTCCACAGACTTTACGAACGAAGAAACAAAAAACCAGAACTTTGATAAACACCCAGACCAAAGTGATATCACACAATCTACGACGTTGAGCTTGGTTACTGAAACGGAAGATAACGTGTTTATCTATCACGTCGTTGGGTATGTAAGCAACGCCAGAGAGACAAATTACGTACTCTTCGATCTCCGATGAGTCTACAGTTCGCATTGGCGGCCTCTTGGGTCAGTTGGTCAGTCAGTTGGCCCTGACAGAGGTATTGCCTTGAAATGAAATGTTAACTTTTTGCCCCAGCACATTTCGGTTGTTGAAGGTCGATAAGGGTCTTTTAGTGGTTTGAAACTAAGTGAAGAACAAGTTTGTAGCGAAATGAATTGGCACATTGGACAACTTATGAGTTGACGTAATTAGCTAAAGGGGACTGACTATTAATTGAAGGTAGAAGGCCTACTACGAGAAATAAATGACATCGATTGCTTCTGTCATGCCGTAGCTTAGAATTGAATATACTGTTTGGAATTTTCCATTATAGATGGAATACAAAATCAATTAAATGTCCCCTATGCGTGTTCTTGCAGGACCCGCCCCGATAAGGTACTTTCCAATGACCTTCCGGCTGTAACTACGAATAGGACTCCAATTTGGACGCTCGATTTATAATGCTACAGCACGAGGAGAACCTCGAACTAGCTTCTACAGCAACTCTTCGTGTTGACACATGTTCTTTTACGAGTGGAGAGGACTGCCAAGTTGGGAAGCGTCAATTAAATTACCTATACGCCGAAAAAAGGGCGGTTAGGCATTTATTATAAATTTTTTTCTGAAAAGTTATTTTGTTGTACAAAAACGAAAAAGATTGTTGCATTTAGTGGAAATACCTAAAGGCTCCAGCCCATAGAATCCGTTGCGTGCGTCCGTTCAGAGTCTACAGAAAATGTTCTTCACGCCGCGCATATAGCCGAGCCAATGAGTACGTTGCGTGTGAAATCTACTGAATTTTGAGAATTTATTCAAACACAATCGTAAGCAAAACAAAAACGTATTAATACATAAAATATCGTAAAGACAAACGCATAAAGGCCAAATCAAAAAGGCGCGTCAGCGCGGTCGTGCTTTAATAGGCGATGGTAAGCGTTTTGTAGAGTTTACGATAACGTTACGCAGTAAAACTTTCCGAAATAATAAATATGTTTGAGTAGTTTTACTCTCTTTTCAGAAATTATCTACATTATTTATATAACTAAACCCTACAACTGAAGCTTTAATAGTTCAAAAATAAGAACATTTGTGTTAACTGTCCGTCTACTAGTGCCTTTACCCTAGTCATTAATTAATTAATGAACAATCCCCAAAATAAGAAACACAAGACATTTTTTGAGGCTTTCAAATGCAGATCGTTCTACACCCACACCACTGGATCAGCTCTATAAAATCTTAATCAGGCACGATTACGCTTATTTCAGACTCTTAAGTTACCCTTCGTCGAATCGAAAAATTCCATATTTGACATAGCCTCCTCTCAAAATTCTGACTGTACTGCAGGTATACGTACAATCAGCTATGGGAATGGTCAATCAACGAAACTTACATAAAAATAAACTGGTGCTCGATGAGATTAACCGTGCAGTGTTAAGTAGCAAAAAGCGTCCACCAATCTTGTATCCTACGTATCTGAGGAGGCTGTTGGTTGGGACCCAGGACCGCCATACAAACAAGACTATTCACGATTCATGTAAAACGTTTCCATAACTCTCGGTTCTTGAGACGTTGAACTACCATAGCCAAGTGCTTAAAATATATGTGAAACGCATTCACATCGAAGCACTGAGTCAGCGCTTCAATGAGCTCAATTCAAAAAACGAGATTTTAGTTCAATTCCTACTTTTAACGCTAGGATGGGCAGCTGGGCCCAATCATTCCCAATTTGAGTTTGTAAATGTATAGCTTTTTTCTCCAAATCAATTGGACTGGAACTCTCTGAATTCTTTCGCTGATGTTCGCTGACCACAACGCGACCATATCCGGGATTTTCCAGGCCGAGTCCGCGGAAAAAAATATATTTTTGTGTGTGAACATAGAAAAGAAACAGCTGGGCTTAATTAAGCCCAATGAAAATGTTACAGTATTCTGCAATATAAATAGCACAAGCAATAAAAAGATAACAATGTAATGCACCCGCGATAACCGCACCCCTTTCAAGCTCATGACTATGTATTTATTTTGGTCACTCTCATATTTATTATAAGAATCTCTCTATTTATTATTTCCGTAAATATTGAAATAATTAACGATCACCTGTGGAATTGATAACACAATTCCACCGTAGGTCAAGTATCATTATGAAGTAATGATGTAGGATATGTCAGTCCTAGGATAGATCTCAAACGGAAAGCACGAGTCTGAAGACATGTATCAACGAGAAAAATATAGTTTATCATATGTACATAAAGGGTGATTTTTTAAAAGCCGCCCATCATTGTCATTTGTTTTCGTCGCAGAAAATGTCGGGCTTACAATAGGCTAACCCCTGAATAATTTTTTTCCGGAAGCAAGTATTTGTTCCTATTTATGTCCAACATGAAACGCATTGCAACTCTCTCATGATTTCTGTCTGCTCTTAATGTTTCAACCGAAATAACTGCAGTCGAACCTCCATAAGTCGAATAGTCACGGGATCAAGTAAAGGGTGATTTTATAAAAAAAACACATCCGCTTAGTCCAATTTTGGCATACTCTTTCCAACATTTCGGCCGGTATCTCACGAATAAACGCTTCAATGTTCCGTCAATTGTCTTCCAATGCGTCAATTGAAGCGGGCTTGTCTGTATAGACATGAGCTTTAACATAGCCCCACAAAAAGCAGTCTACAGGCGCTAAATCGCACGATCTAGGCGGCCAATTGACCGGTCCCGAACGTGAAATAAAATGTTCACCGAACTCGCCTCTCAATAAGTCCATTGTTGCTCGTGCTGTGAGGCATGTGGCACCGTCTTGTTGAAACCACATGTCATGCAAGTCAAGCTCTTGCATTTTGGGCAAAAAAAAAAAGTTGGATATCATCTCACGGTAGCGCTCACCATTCACAGTTACGTTACGATTCGCATCATCTTTGAAGACGTACGGTCCAATGATGCCACCAGCCCATAAACCGCACCAAAATTGTGACTTTTTCTGGATGCATTGGTAGCTCTTGCAATGCTTCTGGCTGATATGCACTCCAAAATCGACAATTCTGCTTATTTACGTACCCATTGAGCCAAAAATGAGCTTCGTCGCTGAACACAATTTTTCGGTAAAAGAGTGGATCTTCGGCCAACTTTCCAAGAGCCCATCCACCAAAAATTTTACGTTGCGGTAGGTCGTTCGGCTTCAATTCTTGAACCAGCTGTATTTTGAAAGCCATCACACCTAAATCCTTCCGCAAAATTTTTCACGTTGTCGAGTAACAGAGGCCCAATTGCTGCGAACGGCGACGAATCGATAATTGATGGTCATCATTAACACTGGCCACAGCTGCGATATGTTCTTCAGTTCGCACTCTACGTAAGCGTGTTGGTGGTTTAATGTCCAACAATGTTAATTTGGTGAGAAATTTAGTCACAATAGCTCGAATAGCCGCTTCAGTGGGTCGATTAAACTGACCATAAAATGGAAGAAGCGCACGATGAACTGTCTTAACAGAGCACGCATTTTGATAACAAAATTCAATAATTTGCAAGCGTTGTTCGTTTTTAAGACGATCCATGGTTAAATTTTAGACCAAACTGAAGATGTTTGACAGTGAAACAAAACACGAAACGTGCGTCTGCTGTTTAAACGAGTGTTAAGATAATAGCTAAAAAAATCACCCTTTATAAGTAAGTGCTCTTTTGATTATAAATTAATTATAATTTTTTTGTGCTTGTGCAGTGAAAAATGCCAGAACAAAGTGATAAAGTTCCGAGTCCGGAAACCAGATCTGGACGGCTAACTGCAGAACACATAGCGACATTGTTGGCGGAAGAAATTATTGACGAAAATTATCAATTTGTTGATGATAATCCAGATTATGTGCCGGATAATGATGCTGCTGATGCGTCTGATATTGAGGTCGAGTTGGAAGTCCAAGAGTTGGAATCTGATTACGATGGGACGAATGTTCAAGAAGAACTGTTCGCTCCAACAATCGTTTCGTTCCGCCCGATTTCGAATCAGACATTGTGTGGATTTTACAATCAGAATTACGCATTGTGTTCGTACGTAACAAAGCTACATAAATGTTGTCGACAGAACATTATACCTGTACTAACGACCAAGAAAATAAATACTTCCGGAAAACCGAATCAAATCTTGAAACGTGGAACCAATCGATGGCCATTGGCTATGTTTTACAATATATTGGATATTGCTGGTTTGTCTTCCTTTATTGTTTGTCAAAGCAAAGCGACAACCGAAGAAAGTTTTTAACTCAGTTGACCATACAATTGGCGACTCCACATATGGAGGCTAGAGCGATGAATGCCCATGATTCACGCCAACCTCGTATCAAGCAAGCAATGGCTAAATTCGGTGTGATTGTAAGTAGATATCTGCTACAGTGCATCTAGAACTATTTCTCTCTTCGATTCTCATTAATTCTTGCATTCAAACTCTTTTCTGGCCCCTATTTCGACTACACCAATACAGGTAGCATCACCCACAACCTCAGCATTAGCTGCGTCTGCCTTGACCGCTGCCAGGCAATCGAAAAACGAACGGAAGGATTGTGTTCATTGTAGAGCCGAAAGCGAACCGCGTCGTAGAACATACCACACACGGAGAAGTAGAAACAATGGCTTTATGCAATGCCTGTGTTCCCAATAATTGAATTTTGTATACTTTTAAGACATTTACATACATATGTGTATATCCGCTATATCCAGATAGGTACAGCATGTAGTTAACTATAAAATCTAAGAAAAAATCCGTTTTTTTTCATTTATTCTCGTGCATTTTCCATACAATATTAATATGGGTTCAATGAGGCCCAGCTAGCTATGTTACCGCCTCACAAACAGCTGCCCATGCGAGAGTTAGAAACAGCACATGCACCGTTCACTCACTGTTTACTTTGCTGTTTGTCAGGCAAACAGAATAGGAAATTCCCCCAGTCTAGCCAAAATGAAACTGTTATTTTTCAAATGTTTTCAACAACACCACTATCTGCCGTGAAGTACTCCGTCACGACTCAACTTTGAGTAACTTCGGTCCACTCGTATTCTCTCAATGAATTCGGTACAGTCTGCGAACTCAGTGGCAAACGACGAATAAAGTAAACAACAAACATAATTCGACACGGCATTGAACGCCTCTCCGAACTAAGAGGGCTATACACTAGTGAAGCTCAACTACCACCAAGGTACCCTCACATGTGCTGTGATATGTGGGGTTATCGCACATTGAACCCGTCACACACAGTAAGTGCTTCTCATTGAAGGTTAAACGCTCGATTAAGAGGCGAGCACTAATTGAAGCCCTTTTTGACTTTAAAAGGCTTACACCGATCCATTAATTGGATGCAATTAGAGTTCACATGCAAACGACGAGCATAGACTCGTCCAATCGATTTGTACCCATGTCTGCAGACGTCGCGGGGCCAATTTTTAACCATTTTTGTTCTCTCTCCCTCTCCCCATTCGCTCTTCAGGTTTACGTCGAAAGTTAAGATAAACAACAAGAAGAAAAACAATTGCGCACCTGTTGAGACGAAGAAGTTCCCAGCGTTTGCGTCTACAACTCTTCACTTTGTTGCGTGCATTCCCGAAATGAAAATCTCTCGGTCCCAAGGTCGTGGCGGTGTTTGTTTTATCCGCCGAAGCACAAGACCTATCTTACAATCCGTGAACGTAGTTTTCTCAGTTTCTTATTGTTCTTTTGATGTTCTTGTTGCTGCTGGTGCTGTTTAAATGAGTGTTGTAAGCGGAAAATGTGCGCTGTGCTGCCGCAGCCGGGGTCTTGTTTTGTGTTCCACATCCTGCCGGTGTTCCCTGAGGGCCAATATTTCATGATGAATTTTAAATTAACACAAAAGATAAATTTACTCGATGTAACCCAATTCTGTAAGTGTTACGCCGTTGTAACGAATTTCTGTTGTTTCTGTTTCTAATTTGTAATTTGCTGAGTCAGCAAAGCTCGTGTCTTGATGAGATTAGTGTTACGCACGTGCGTTGTGCTTGTGCTGTTAGCGCTGTTTGGCGTTGACGCAATCCATTCAGTGTTGAACGAGTTGCGGGGGAAATTTTTGCGAGCTTCCTTGGTGAAGGGTGACCAGTACCAGTCTGCAAGTTCTTGCTGGGTGTGTTTGAGAGACGATTCCACTATCACTCACCGCCTACACTGGGACATCATTTCCTTATGTACTTGTTTAAGCATGGCATGCAAGAAGGGAAGGCAATCGTCTGTTGTGTTGTAGGCTCATGGTGATGCTCCGATGGCCCTATGAGTCATACCGTGCTGTGCGAATGACCTGGAAGGCAAAGAAGGCGACATATTGAACTGCTTTGAACTTTATTTCCTGGTATTCTCTCAAACGGACCATGAATTTGACCGTTTTGGAGACTGAATGGGATCTACGTGATTGATAGCCTCGGGCAAGTATTCCTGCAAAATTGATATGAGGGTGATTTTAAAAGCCAGCACAAGCACGGATGTGTTTTAAGGTCAATCTTGTCGAGGTTTGGTAAGTTTTATTCCGCCAAAGTTTACTTGTCATAACTGGAGAAACTGATGCGCATACTTCATTGCACATGAGAACCTTAATTTTTGCTAGGTTTGATGAGTCAAGGTCAGACAAAAAAGACGGTACACCACCCGCTCTAGATCCAGACTGAATTTCCGGTACAGTCAACTTGTCTATTTCACGCAAACACATATCTCGAGTCATTGCCCGGTAGTCGTTTGATAAGTCAGTGACTCAATTCAACGCGCAATAACGTTAAATACAACACTGCTATCGTCGGCTCTCATCAATCATATTAGACTACTGTCAAGTTTGGAGCAATATGCGCCATTTAGTTGGTGATTGACAGCCATTGAAAGCAGACAGCCTAGTGAAATTGAGCGAAAATGAAAAAAAATGTGAACTCGTGTGTAAAAATAAAACCATCATCGAAACAACGGAAAAGCATTATAAACTGAGCGGGTACATCACATTTTTGTAATCGACTATGTGGCAAAAATCCATAAATAACCCTCAAAAGCCTTTTCATCGATGGAATGGGTCTGGCTGGACCTTCATACATTTTGCATGGAAATTGATGATTTTTTTTTTTGTTTTTTCGGACATGTTATTAATTTTATTTTTAATTTGAAGAGTTTTTTTTTACATGACGTGCCAATACGATCTATCTTCTTGATTTACAGATTTATGGTATTTATGTAACTGAATACTGTATTCTATACAGACGGGCTCTTAGCAGGCAAGTCTGGGTTTTCTTTGTATTTAGCGTTTATTCTGCAAACTCCACGCGACTATTTCTGGCCCGTTGATGTCTGCCTACCGCTGCCCGCTGGGCTGTAGAATCCGATTTTAAAATGGTGCCCCGAAGAAAGATTCTTTGGTTGTTCGTCAATGGTTACAACTTGTGGCGGAGTACACGCAGTTTCGAAATGCTGATTTAGCATTGTGGGAGTTCCTCTATCTGCACTTTGTCGTTCGGCTCGAGTCCTCCTCCGCGAGCCCAAAATCGGTTTATCAACATCGGTGTTCTCAGAACGAGATCTATGTTGGTTTTCCCGAACTCTTATGGATGCAGCTTGTTGGCGTTGTTTACACCAGCGTTCCTCTTCAGTGCTTTGTCGGTTTATTTTCGTTACATTTCACAATTTTCTCTTGAGTCCAATGGATAACGACCATAACTTCTGATCTGCGTGTCTTAATATCAAGTGCTACCATGATGACTACGAGGTATTCCTCGTCTTGTGTAGCCACCGATTTCTCGATTGACAGGGTCCTCTTAGAGGACCCTTTCCTGGAGGCTGTTGGCACCTTTTGTTACATCTCGTCCTAAATACTATTCCTCGAAGAATTGGGGTTGCACTTGGCGAACTCGATCGTTTCTCACTCTTCCCGCATGTCGTCATCAACAGTATTTACAGTATCCCTTACTACCAAGTTTGTCTCCGCATCAGAATTATTTAGATCTTGAACTTAGTCCGATTAATACGGATACAGTAACTCGACATCAGGTGATCGTTCAGTTCTGCCTTTTTTATGTATCCAGTTAAGTTGTTCGGTCACCAGAAGTCAGATGGCGCTGTCGTTGCTGACAGGGCTGTAAGGGGTACTGTTGGTGCTGCTCACCAGCAGGCAGATGGCGCCGTCGTCGCTGACAGGTATGTAACTGGCAGAAATGAAGTATTATTTAGATGCCCAACTTCACACCTGATTGATACCCAGTCCATCGACGAATTTCAGAGGCTTTTTGACAGTTATTCATGCATTTTTGACAGTTATTCACAAAAAAAAAAACAAATGCCGTTCTCTGATTGGTCAATTTGGCTTCGAAAAACGATGTAAAAAATGGTTGTCAAACATTGTAAGGGGCATGAGAGGTAGAAATTTAGCGTCTCTAGCATACTCCATTTCTGGTGTTGATGAACAAAGTCAATTTCTAATAAGATCAGACGTTAGGGTGCGAAACACGGCAGCAGAACTCAACATTGAGGAGGTGCTTCTTCGAACGGAGAGGGCTGTGTTTCGAATGCCACCAGTATCAGCGTGGCACGAATGTCCTCTTCATCACGTCTTCCGAGGCGGGCGTTGAATGCGATTCCATCAGGTAGGCGGCCGCTTGGCAAATCCAAAAACTCTTCGGCATAACTCCTGATGAGTTAGAGTCGATGGCGGAGGATCAAGTTGCCTGCAGATCTCTCGTGCGTGGTTGACCCCCGCGACCACTTTAGTGGAGCATGTGGGTCAGAAGATGATGTGCCAGAGTATGAACATTTTACTTACATCAAATACTCACCCCCTTAAATTGAGTTTTGAATCAGAAGATTCTTATTTGATTACATTTTGGGAAGATGAATACCTTGCAGTCTCAGAAAAAGCTCTTATGGTTGTCTTTCCATTTGTAACAATCTACGGACGCGAGGCTGGGTTGTCGACTTCCACGTATACAAAAGAATAAATTCAGAAACAGACTGGACGCTGCTTAGATCTTAGCATTCAGTTGTCAGGCATTATTAAATATGTGAAAAAAATGTCATTTTAATGTACACTAAATATTTTATAAAACGTAAAAGAATTATTTCTCTTTTTTTTTTGTCAAACATAAAAACAAATATCCAAACCGCACATCAAGGGACGATGTTCTGTTAATATCAAAACTGGGGTCGGCCAAAAAAGGTTTGATCATTTAGGGTTCTGTGGCCGAACTTCTGCACTAAGCAACTATGATTCAGGCTCTGCCGGACAGGGTGTTGTCGTGCGCAGTAAATACGGAGATTTGACTTCTTAATTAGATGCGATTTGAGTTGATTTGAGGAATTAGTGACCCAACTTGCTTGGTTTAGTAAAGCTTCATGAACTTCTCTGTGTTAAAAAAAATCCAAAGGAACGTGTTTCACCGTGAACTCAAGCAATGAAGAAAATAATAACTTTCGCAATCTAATCAAAACAAAATAAACATACGGCGGACGTAATATTGTTTGCGGTCGTTATCGAAAGGTTAATTGTATTTTTTAACGATTTAATTAAGAAATCGACAAGCATGCACAACCATTTCGTATTCCTTGGGTTAACCACATGCGCAAGAAATACTTAGAAAAGCAATATTGCAAGACCCTAGAATAGACATGAAAGCAATCAATTATAAATAATGTGTTCGTTATAACGGATGGCAAGTTTGTGCAAACATTCGTTGTATCGAATATTAGCAATATCGATATTCGTTATACTGGACTGTCACTGTAAACGATTTCTGAATTCGAAGAAAAACAAAACAACAGATCCACGTGCACCTCGAATCCGCCCAAAAGTCTGCTTGTCGACTGACGGCAAAGACCGTCCCCAGACGGGTTGCCTTAGCCGACAGTAAATCAAAAAAAAAAGCAAGGAGCTCCTGGGACCAATCCGAGAAACATCGACCGAAACAAAAGAGAACTGGTATTGGCGACAATAAAATCAAACCGTAAATACCGTGTATCTGATG
The DNA here is from genome assembly GCA_905231855.2 of Eristalis tenax. NCBI lineage: Eukaryota > Metazoa > Arthropoda > Insecta > Diptera > Syrphidae > Eristalis > Eristalis tenax. The sequence continues at coordinate 38,047,270 of HG993124.1, read as the reverse complement.
AAGTAGTTCTGAAAATAAATTCACCTAGTCAAAGTGATCAAAGCGCAGTGACTTGTGGTGTCACACTTTGGTAATAAAAAAAAAACCAATATTCCCCCCACATTTTCATATAAACAAACGCCTGACTCACGATAAACAATATCCTCATCTGTCGTTTGAAGAAAGAGAAGAAGAACAAAAAAAATTCCGAAGATACTAAAGCATTATCACAATATTTCGATTCCGATGAATAGAATACAAATCCAACGATACGAAGCACACGAGATCGCCGTAAAATGGTAATAAACTAAAATCAAAAAAAAAATATATGATAAAAGTCCATAGATCACAAAGAAACAGCTTCTACATTATAATTTCCATCCTAAACATTCCGTTTGATCATCGCTTTCACGGTGAAGAAAACAGAAATAATAAAAAAAAATGAAACAAGAACCCATATCCAAGCGTATCATCTGTTCCGCTGGCGGTAGGAAGAGATGCAAAGCTCGCCACTCGTCGACCACTGGAACGACTGGAAAGCCACCAGCATCAGCGCAAAGTAAAGCTTTACTGGTCAAGAGTGTCTCTCTTTTTTGTCGCTCTCTTCGTATCAACTGAGGTGCCTACTTCCACTGCTCCACTCACTGACCGCCGGCAAAGGCCAGGATCAGCGACAATCAATTTGATCGTCCGATCGAAGTTGATCGCGCAGAGGGGGGGCTGAGGCACCGATCAAACGGGGGAGAGTGTCTGAAGACAGGTGGCGCACAAGTCGACTGTATGTGCGACTGGTGTATGTGTGTATGCAAAATCTCACTCACAGACTAATTTGTCTGAGGTGTATCTTCGGTTGGTTGTTTTTTCTTTTCGATTGTTAATATAAAAGCAACTGACGGTATGGTCCCCGTTACCATAAGACGCCTTCAGGTCTAGCTGACTGGACATACAATACGGAGAGAGGTTTTAGCACTACTCGTGAGTAGTTGTGTTAAGTAGAAACCTGCTGAAGTCTTGTGTTAGTTGTGCAAAATTATTCCTTTACAAAAACAAAAAAAAAAAACCAAAACCGAGAAATTTGTGTGAATTTATTTAAATATCTTTCTGATAAATTAAACGCAAGGATAACGAAGGGAAAGGATACACGTTTTGCTAGAGCACAAGAAATTCAACGAGGCCGTCGTGTGTGATTGAGAAGAAAAGTGTTGCAATAGTGATAGATATCGCGGATATCCTATCAAAGTGAAAGTGAACACAGATTTTCTGTTAAGTGAGAAATAATAAAAATAAATTACAAGTAAAAGGTTAAAGGATATCGAACCGGAACAAAAGAAACAAGAGGAAAAATGTCAAAGTCATTCCAACAAAAATACCTTCAGGCCGTGATATTCCTGGTATCATGCAGCGCAGCATTATCCTGCCGTGGCACATTGATAGGTAAGTCATTCACTTTTTTTTTTCATCCCCCTATCTCTATTCACTGGAGTCCTTTTATGATTTATGTGTAACAAATCATTGTTAGAATTTCCAAGGACATGCACACAAAAAAATATGATTTGTATATATTTTTGAGAGTGTTCCATTCGAGATAAGAAAGCACACCATTAATCATCAGATCAATTGTTTGCTTCGTCTGCAGAACGTCATCCAAATCAAAGCAGATACATGAATATTCGCTTCTATTTTTTGCTCTCAGCTAAGTGAGCTTCTGAATTATAACTTTTTTTTGGTGCTTTTTTGGTTTGCATCGAGGAGAAAAATAAACATCTTCTTAAATGTCATACCTTTGAATATTCAACATCCGTTGATGGGGAAGTGCTTAGTTTGTTGCAAACTACACTCAGTCGGTCTGGTGTGGTATCTTTATGAGCAGAGATGTGTTTGCGGTGTATGAATAAAATTTGCATGTTTTGGACGTGCTTTGCCGGAGAAGGCTTTGTTGAGAACGCGACTGAATGGGATAAGTGGACGCCGGTTGGGTTGTGCTCCACATTTGGACAGTGGGCTCACAAATTGTGTTTGTCTCAGAAACTCAGAAGGAGAATTCGAGCTACGTCTCAGGCCTTAAATCCAAAGTTTCGACTATCCCTTGGAATTGTGACAGGTTATTCAAGTTGTGTAGCATTTTGTAACATCCTTGCCTTCGCCTTCCACAAGATCAACACTCCAAGTAGTTTGTTTCAATTAACTCATGTGATGCTTCAACACTGCCGCCAAAAAATAACTCCAGTCACTCGAGACTCAGCCCGTTGCTGGTGGGATCTAAAATTTGAACTTTAAATCAATTTGGGTCAGTTCAATATTTTCTAATCGGGTCAAAATTTGAACTCAGATCTGAAATTCAGATCCAAATTGTGTCCGAAATTTTTCATAAAATTTGGATCGGTGAATAATTTGAATCTGAAATGTGTATAAATTTGAGTCAGGTCAACAATGAGGATTATATCCTCTAACCGTTATAACCGTCTGTAGACGGTCTCGATTTCCATGCAGATACATAGAATTCAAGGAAAAGTGAAACGGTTAGATGGTTAAACATTTTTTCCCGTGCATTCAAAAAAGGGAAACAGTGGGGAACTAAGGGAGAACACTTGTACGCGCTTATTGTACATGGTTCAAAAATGGACCACAATGTTGCACAAAAAAAGGAAAAAATAGTTTCCACTTCCGATTTGGAGGCGATTAAGAAGACGGCTTTATCAAACGAAGTGCTAAACTTATCCCTAATTTTTTACCAATGAATTCTTTAATTGGCCATTGCATTCAGTAGTGGCACTGAAACTGAGTAGTTTTCACACAATACTTCGCAACCATACTAGACGCTTTAGGCCTCAAAATTGCATTCACGTCTTCTGAACCGGAACAATAAAAAAGTTATCTCAAGGAGTAAACAAGGGAGTGGTGCCTTTAATTAAAACCTAGTCGACTTGCTTGAGTATGATGAATCTTTTTCAGAAAAACCAGGATAAAACACAGCCCTTGTAGATTAGAAGAGAACTTTTATCATTCATCGCTCACTCGAAGCTCAGTGAATCAGCTTTTTTCACTTCACATCAAATTGCACTAGATCGCGAAGGTAGAGATTTCAAAAGCTGCCACTCAATTTGTTTCTCATTGTCATAGGTCAGTGCGTCGCACGTAACTAATGCATGACACATGCGCTCTATGTCCGTGTTCTTCACATCACTTCCGCCCGCTTCATAGCGCTTTGATTAATGACTCCATTGACACATGAACCAAGAGCTGAGTTAACTGCATTCGATTAATATCCAATTTCATGTTTCAAACGTCATCGTGATCCTTTCCCATCGGTGATTGTAAATCTTCACGAGGAAACGACGAGAATAGAACCTGATAGTGCCCGAGTGCGATATCAAATTTCAAGCAGACCGGCCAAATTCAACTAACGAGACAACAACTAAAAATAAAACTGAATAAATTTCCAATCATTTGAGCCTGTATTGAAATTTGAATCTACGTCAATGGGGAACTAGTTGATGAACGCTTACTAATATTTAACAGTCAAGTTAGATACATATTCATGGGCGGACAAAAAATCAATGGAAACATTTTGCTGGTCTTGAGACGATGCCAAGCGGTGGTCGTTAACCACTTTCCCCCCCATTTTTTGACAATTGTAGGGAAATTTAATTCGAATTGATGAACAAAGAGTGGGGCACGTTTTTGAACTTGATTTTGACCAACTGGGTGCGTATTGGTCGTTTTGAAAGTGACTAAGTGCGACCGCTTTCGCTGCTGAATGGTTCGACGTATGTAACCTTGGCACATCTCTGGACATGTGCGTCGGTCAATATGTTGAATGGTGTTTTTTGATTTATAGTGTTTTGTTGACACGGGGTGCTTATAAGCGACTGATGGCAGGGTGTGTCTTCAAGTTGGAGTCAACAAAACTATAAATATTTATTTTCGCCGACCAAACTCAATGCTGGAGCGTCTGGTGAGGGGGGACTCTGTTTGAAGGATCACAAGGGGCTAACATCAAATTCGAAAAATATTTTATGATAATTTGATGTCATAAATACGCACAGACAGACCAGTAATGGTTGATGTCATTTTTGAAATCATGTCCTCGAAATCGGGCGAATTTACATACAACTCCAAAAAGCAGCCAACAACCGAACAATCCACTCGGTTATTCACCTGCGACTGTCACTGCCAACCGTTATTTGTCGCCGCCGTTTCCACGCTGAGTTAATAACCTAAAAATAACCTACTTGATCATCTTGGGCAATCTTTGCGCAAGGTAACAAGCAATTAGCATGGATTATGTGGGGGCATCTAATTAATTCAACGAATCGCCCAAGCCCATGTGCGGCTAGCCTTAATAGAGATTTATGTACAGAGCTGATAAGTGTTTGGATACGAAACAAATAACGTAAACCACGAGATTAGGGAATAGACGTACATATTGAACAGAAATGACTCAACGACATGTCTCGACTCTCTGCGGACCACCGGGCAACTTGTTGCAGACCTAAAGGCACGCATCCTGTATCTGCAAATTTGCGGCAATTTATTTAATTTTCATGCACGATAATTACGTAGGCTCTGCGTTAACTTGGCTTGCGTTCGTGATAAATATCAGTTGAGGTGATGGGTAATTGTGAGTAAATTACAGACACTTGTGATATATGAGATGGTACATGAGCTCCTTAATTAGGTGGTGTGCGGACATAAGTTATGAGGCGTGTGGGTTTTTTGTTCATGGTTTGGCTTCGTCGGGATGTGGTTTCATAATCAGGTGGAAACTGGAATGTGGATAATTATTAATGCGAGGGAGCCTATAGTCAAAGGGGATCTCTGCTCACAGGTGATCTCTAGTCGCTGGAGACCTCTAGTCGCAGGGGACGAGCAGTCAAAGAGGACCTCTCGTCACAGGGGATCTCTAGTCGCTAGAGACCTCTAGTCACAGGGGACGTGTAGTCACAGGTGACATATGCTCTCAGAGGACCTTCAGCCACAGGGGATCTCTAGTCGCTAGAGATCTCTAGTCGCTGGAGACCTGTAGTCGCAGGAGACGAGCAGTCAAATGGGACCTCTCGTCACAGGGGATCTCTAGTCGCTAGAGACCTCTAGGCACAGGGGATGTGTAATCACAGGGGACATATGCTCTTAGGGGACCTCTAGTCGGAGAGGATCTCTGCACATAGGAATCTCCAGTCGCAGGGGACTTCTACTGACCTCTAGTCACAGTCGACGCGCAGTCAAATGGGACCTCTAGTCACAGGAGATCTGCAGTCGCTAGTACCTCTAGTCGGAGTGGATCTTTGCTCATAAAGAGCTCTAGTCGCAAGGGTCTTCTAGTCGCTGGAGACCTGTAGTCGCAGGGCACATTTGCTCTCAGGGGACCTCTGGTCGCACCTTTATGCATGTTTCAGTGTTCCCCTTGCAGCATCACCTTTGAAAGAGAAACCATGCCTGGCGTCGTCAACTTGAAATGTAAAATAAAAAAAATACAAAAAACAAAGAATCATGTTTTTAGGAATTTTGCACAGAGACGGAGGAAAATGGCATCCTTGCCTCCTTACATTGACAACTACCGCAAGAATTTCAAGTTAAAATGTTTGCCTCCCTCAGAAACAGTTTCCTTTTACCCACGGCCAGTACCCCAGCATGAGTCAGGCGCCTGCTGACGTAGTCTCAAAACTTTCAAAACGTGCCAATGATTAATGTCTAAGATAAAATCTAGCAAATTTTGTGATGCGTTCTACTCGTGTCTAGATCCGCAGCTCAAAGAGACCGTCTGCCTTTAAGTGACTGTCACTCTGGCGAGACGATCGACATCTTGACTCATGATATACATTCGCAGTTGAACATTAACTACTTTCAGGAGATACAAATCCGATAGAGAACGAATCAAAATATTTTATTTCCGTGAAGTGTCACAGCCCCTGCTTGCTTAAGGCTAGATTAGAACGAATAGAAATTAAATAGGAGCTGCTTAGTACGGTCGCTTTTGGGAAATCTGTTCTAGACATCTTGACAAGCCGTCACAACCTGAAGCCGCACCCACATTGATTGGCCGCAAGTTCGTATGGCATTAACTATCAGCAGACTGCCCATCACCCACTTTCGAACCAGTAGTTCTCAGCACGACATCCGCAACTCTGAACCAGTCTGAACCTGCAGAATAGAAGTATGCTACTGCGAATCCAATTAAAAGAAAAAACAACATCTTTTTATGAGCTTAAGCCCCATCGTCGCGCAGCTTACCCATTTATTGTTATCTGCCGTATCGGCTCGTCGCGTAATTCATTTCCCAGTTACTCTTGTAATTGAGATATCGATGAAATAATTGTCCACTTAATTGCATGGTAACTTGTTTGCTTTACGAAGGATACCCCCTGCACCACGCATCGATGAGTATGCATTTATTCAAAAGATTCCGGATATCTTCACGGCCAAAGACGCGACGCTCGATACCCTGCAGCTTCTCACGATGTGCATATACAGCACACCGTGGATGTTCATCTTGGGGTAATTAACTTTATTAACATGTCACTTAAGTTGTTGTACAATAAATTGCGACGCTACCTTGCCTGCGACGACTTCGGACAACTTCTTGCATTGACATCCTTTTCATGGGGCATCATTTTATTTCTCTCTGCCTTGACTCCGGAATGGTGCTCCGGAGTGCACAAGAGTGATGATGATGACGACGCCCAGCCTTGAAGGGTGATGAATGTCTGAATGGAATGAGAGTCATTTTTGGCACAGAGATATTCTGCATCAACCCAGAAGCCGCCCCTAGGGTGATCTCCAATGTCTGCTAACAAACCTAAGAATTTATGGCGATTTATCAGTTGCGGCAACTCATGCTCGCCGACGTAGTCAATTCTCACCTGAATCAATGCCTTCGACATGAATGACAGCCATTAACTTCCGTGAATTGAACAAACATCGCATCGTCTCGATTGTGTTCTCCTCTACTACTAATTGCTAAGTCAAACTCAAACTCCACACACACATTATCGTATCAAGAAGAGACGCTCAATGTCACAGACACGCCACCACCCTCGCTCGCACCTCCACGAACGAGCGTAGCGGGCGGGGGTAACTCGTCTTATTATGACTTAACCGTCAAAAGGATGATTTATTGACTTTCACTTCAATTCAATTTGAATTCATGATATCACACGATAATCACTGTGCGCTCTGTGTGCTGGCTTGTGTACGGCCGTGTGGATTACTAATTAGAATGCTCGTGGTTTATTGCACTGATCGCCCTGCCATCTATGCATTCGCACTCGTTCGTCGACGTTCTATCTCGATGGTGGCTATGCAAAACTTGAAGTGAAGTGATTTAATTAGCATTGATGTGTCCGTTTGACTGTGGCTGAGGCTTGGTATTCTTCGCTAATGAACGTTCTAAGGTGCTAAGTCGACGTGGTTTTATTTGTCACATAAACGCGGCTCGGTGTGCCGCTGGTACAGAGAATGGTGGTTGAATATTTATTTGGTAGTCCATCGATGTTCAACTAACTCACTGAATAGGATGTGATTTCAGATTTCATTCACCTCAGGGTTTATTTTTTGTTTTTGCTTTCAATTTAATGCGACTTTTTTCGGCTGTTAAATGTGTGCCGTCAGTCGAAAATTGGCCACTTGCCGTCTGGTTTTATGCAAAAATTGGGACGAGGTCACAAGAATTAGGTTTTTCTACAAGAGATTCTAAAAAAACGAAAAACTTGTTGAATGAATGAGATCATCGCTGATTAAATGAAAAACCTTGACGAGCTGCTATCGCGTGTGAAATTGATCCACGGACTAAAGTGGAACACGTGACACTCTGCAATTGTCGTGAAATGATGTCGTGGTTGTTGTCACCGCAAGGACAGCAGCGATGCCCTCTTAAGGACAACTCAGTCTGTGATTGTTGAGGAAGTATGCTCCTGGAATGCGGATCAAAAAGGACCCTTGTTTCAAGCGAAGTCCTCTTAAGGACAACTCAGTGACGTCGCCGAGATTGTTGAGGAAGTGTTCTCCTGGAATGCGGATCAAAAGGACCCTTGTTTGAAAGCTGAGAATCATTCTGAAATTTTGTGAGGTGCCGTTTGACAAATGGCATCAACTCACTTTCGCAACACCAAATGTTTTCAGCCATAAATTGTCATTCATCAATAATAATTCCTCAACAATCTCAGGGACGTAACCAAGCTGTCCTTAGATTCTTGTCTAAGACATGCCAAGAGACAAGTGGCCAGTGGTATGTTCTCCTACATAGGTTTGTGTCCATTCCAGTACAGCCTCGTGACGGTATAAATCTTTCGCAGAAATTGACAAACATCCAGTCTGAATCCAGAACTCACCGTCAAAAGCCTGTACCCCGTCGCAGTTGGTGGTGTAAGCCCAGCGGCATACCCAGAAAGCGCCCAAGTCATTGCTCTTCAATTCACGTCAATAAAACGAATAGGCCATGAACCTTACCAAAAAAAAAAGAAGAACACATAAATCTTGTCACTGCATTGGTTGGGTTTGCCAGCCATCCCCTAACCCGTGAATTTAAATTCAAGCCATCTGTTTCGCTTTCAACCCACTCACGCCAAAACTAAATGCCATTCACATCTATGTGTATGTATCATCTCGCAGAGCAACCCACCTCTCCGCCGGCCTGACGTGTTCTCGTTATTAATTGTCGAAATGAAAAACCCCATTAGACGGGCATTGGGACACAAAAGCACACACAAGCAAAATAATCGTTATGGTCATCGACCCGACACACATATTCGATTCGGCTTCATTTCGAATTCATCGATGAGTAGTACCCCCTCTCGATCATCGTTCAGGATTAGGAAGCGATCGACACCGTGACACGTGAAGAGCCGGCAATGGGTGCTTGACAAGACTCAACACACGTCACAAGGTTCTTATCCGGCTTCACATCGGAGAGGAAATTCATCGCGTCCAGGCGGTGCCACCCGCAGTTCCCCACCCACCAGCGGCGGTCAATTGTTTTGAAAGTGAAACCGAAGAAGCTTGAGGTTGCGATCACTGAAATCGACATGGGATAGGTCAATGAAATCCGGGCGCCAGACGCTTGTTTTTCAAAATGTTCGCGGTAATTAGCCGTTTCGTTTGGCAGCGACTTAAGTTCAATTAAATTGGTTTTAACTTCACGTCGAAATCGTTCGTTTCAATGGAGTGTACAAGTATAATGAAGTACGTGTGTGTGTGTGTTTTTTTTTGCTTGAACATATTTACAAAACTTTGTGGGTAATGGTCACTGGGACACGGTGTATATTTTCAATATCGCTTGCGTCACAAAGTTGTTGAGACTGTTTGAACTTTGAATTTGTTGGGGGAAGTGACGGAAGCTCTTATAAGGTTTAATTTTGTGATTTTTTTTTCTAATGGCCTGTGGCATGGATGTGACACGTATCACTTCGGGGGTATGCTCTTGAATTCTCAAAGGGCACTTATCTTTCAAACGAAAGTGAAGCTGTCCAAGTCTTTGAATTCGTAATGAAACTAATGCACGTCACAGAATTGGGGGCTTTTGGGTATAATTTGATTCAAATGACGCAACCTTTGTGGTACGAACTGGAAATTGCTAAAAATAATCTCAAGTGGGGATGATGATCTGTGTGAAGTGTCGCAATTTGACACTTCAAATATTGGATTTTTTTTTATAGACTTTAAAGAGGCACTAAGGATACGGCAGATTGGATCTAGCCGTTGAGTGCTATGAGAACAAGTCGGATTAGAGAGAACTCGCCTATGAATGGCCAATCGATGCATTCGCTTTACACGATGTTTCACCGTGTTAATGCATTTTTGAGATGCGGTGAGATGCCAGTGGCGGTGGCTACTTAGTGCAATTGGATTAGTTTCCAGTCTGTCTTGTCGCTTGGCATCACAACCAGCCAACGCACTTCCCATGGCCTGAGTCTGTGAACCTCCATGTCGGACTTTTCTTAAGTAGTTGACGACGTCTCAAATAAGCGATTAGCTGGGTTGCAGTCTGTCTTCTCGCTTGGCATCACAACCAGCCAACGCACTTCCCAGGGCCTGAGTCTGTGAACCTCCATGTCGGACTTTTCATAAGTAGTTGACGACGTCTCAAATAAGCGATTAGCTGGGTTGCAGTCTGTCTTCTCGCTTGGCATCACAACCAGCCAACGCACTTCCCAGGGCCTGAGTCTGTGAACCTCCATGTCGGACTTTTCATAAGTAGTTGACGACATCTTAAATAACCGAATAGCTAGGTTGTAAGGTCTTCGGAACCGTTTCGAAGACTGCAAGTCGATGAGCGACTCTGACCAAATTTAGTTCATGGGATGGTGGCTAATCTTGCCGACTTTAGTACGCCGAATTTAGACTTAATATGGATGTCCGCATGACATGAGTGCACTGAAGGTCTGTGGTTCGTTTCCCAAATCATGCACTAACTTACATGGGACGACATAGCCTTTTGTTGGTTTGTGAACGGTTTCTTCCGCCGGTCCAACGATGAAGTAGAAAGAGAAACGTGGATCGACTGGCCAATTTTCTAAACTCTGCGCGCTGGTCTACACGATGGACGATCAAAGCTTGAGCATATATATTTTTTTTGAGATTCTCCTTTCGCTTCTCTAGGTCATTCAGTTCGTATGAGAACAACAGCAGGTAAAGGTCAAGTGGTTACTGGAAGACTTGGACAATCCACCTTGGACTCGTGAGCAACCATTGAGTCCTACTGGGTGGTTCTACAGTCCGTCGTGGACCGGCGAAGATAGTCCTGTGCGTCCGAATGTTCGCTGAATGATTGGAGGGGACCTACATTTTATTGAAGACTCCTATCGGCGAAATTTTTGTCAATGTCTCACACTTTGTCTGCTGTCAGTGTCTCAAATTATGGGGACCCATGAATTATGAAAGTAGACTCCAGTCGGCGAAGCTTTTGTCAGTGTCTCACCCTTTGTCTACTGTCAGTGTCTCAAATTATGGGGAGCTATGAATGACAGGCTAACCGGGGCTGTCCTTTTATCCGATCTTCCTTACAAACTGTATTAAAAACGCCAAAAATGCAAAAAAATGTTGACTTCTCAAATTCAGCAAGCGCGCATACATGCACACAAAAAAAAATAGTGGGAAACTTCTATAGGGATTAGGAAGTCAAATGCAGTAACACATGTGTAGATACCCATGTTTTAAGTCAGTTTCAAAACAAAAATCTTCCCATGGGAAACAAGTGAATTATGGGTCCGTGTAGGATGTGCCTTATTAGTACGATTGTACGTGGACTGTTAGTTTTGTCATATTTTTGATGTAATATAAAGCGGGTTGTGTCATTAAACGATGTGCTGTTAAAGAGTTTTGTGCCAATACAACACGTACAAAAAAGACAAATGCCTTTGCGATAGTGTGCTATTAAACGTTTTGTGGTATTAAGCGATGTGTTGATATCCGGGTTCGACTGTATCAAAGTTGCTCGCGTCGAGGATTGAACCCAGAACGCCGTCGAGGGTTGAACTCAGACCCCTCAGAGTAGTATTTTCAACGGAGGACACGATCGAATACACGAATATTAAGTAAAACAATTGCGATAGTTTGAAATCTTCAATCCAACGTCCAGACTGAGCCAAGACTTTCATGTCCACGTCCAGTCCAAGCCACTACCAAGTCTGCCTTTGCCCCTCTTTTAATAACTCTCATCTCTCTCATTTTATTGCGTTTTTTCTTCCGATTCAATATTCACCTACGCATCTCAGCAGACAAATGATGAAATTCCGAAATCAACAACAAGAACCATTCCAAAGTCCTCATCGACATCATTAGAATTCCGCCGTACGCCGAAAGAAAACCGAAAACCGAAATTTCACAGCAGCAACGATTTGCACATCACTGTGTGAGCCAATATTACAAGGTTACATCTCAATTGGAGGTCAAGCATAACCAGAATCGACTCCAATGGCGAATACATGCAAATTGGCTAACCCAGTTACCAGAGCCAGACAGGAGCACACCACAATGGACATGCTTGAAATATCTGCGCCACAAGAATACAAATCAAGCATTCATTTATTTCCAATTAGATATTCAGAAAACAAAAATATGTTTCCTCGCTCATTTCTTCTGAAATTCGCCTTTGCGATTCTTGTTTTACAATTATTACTAGTTTCCTTTTTTTTTCTTCCAAAAATCCATACACGTGCCAAGCACGAAACCAAGGAAAAAAAAAAAACAAAAATAAGACAAAATTATAAGCAAACACAATCAACAGCGATCCCATGATTGGCAACTAAGATCGGTTGAATAAACCTTTATCAGATGAACAAGTTTCGCCAAGCTCGCCAGACGAGATGAAGACACAACGAAAAGAACAAAAATATGCCATTTAACACCAAATGCTAATCAATTTCAAGCCATGCACGTAATATTTGCCAAAAAGAAAAGAAGAAAAAAATCCCAACAAAAAGGAAATGATCATATTCCCAGCCCGGATAGATACACACACACACACACATGGACTCGAATCCATTATTAAATATTCAAATGAATCCGAAAATTTGTATTCAATAAATAACCATTAAGATTCTGTTTCCTAAGGCTACCCGCAAGATGTATGGACAAGGAACTTGGTGGTAAAAGCGCAAAAATAAATACAAAAAAATACCAAGAAACGTAGAAAAAAAAACCTCCGCCATTGCAAAATAAAATCAACAAATTATTCGGTGAATATTAAATTCACAGACACTTGACATGATGTATACCTAACGATTTCGCTTTGCCCCATGCTTTTAGAACTAGTTTCATTTCTCTTGACTCAAACCTTGCTCACAACCTTTGGCGGGATAGGCCTGGTACGGGAGAGCAGGACATCTGGATAAACCTGACTGTTAATTACAAGCTGTTGTTGTTTTTTTGGGGGGTTGAGGAATTTGATTTATTTTATAGAACTTCTCGACATGACTGGGTGGCAACCCAGCAACCGGTAGATGCTTAAAAATATCGCACACGAGCGATACAAGTGAATTGGCTGAAAAAAAGGACTCTGACAAGATTCAACAGTTTGTTGAACCAGCCAACATTTCATTCACTTGACATACTTCCTCGAGACTTTATGCATTATTCAAAACAACATACGGACCTTGACTCGATCCATGGAACTGGAAACGAAAATTGAACAATCGGTCTGAGTTCTCTGGCTGGCCAAATCCGAAATAAAAGCCTCGGCTAAGCCAGCCCAACAATGCGATTCATTTAACTTAACTCCCAAGGGGGGGAAACAATGAGCGCTATTGTTCTTCGTCAGCCGTTTGACGCGTAACCTTGCCTTGCAAGGTTAACTGGTTTCGGGGCGGGCAAGTGAAAAAGAAGGTCACACAGAGAGATGTGTCATAGCCCGGTGGCCGGCAGAGAGAAGGCATCACACCCACTCTCCATTCAAATAAACGTCTTCGCACTCAATTGCTACACACTCATGTGGGACTGAGAAGTGACGCGATGGATGTGCTCCTGAGATGGCGATTTTTTCTTGGTTTGTGCCCCCTTTCACTTCACACAAGTCTCATATCGTCACGTCGCACAATCATCAAGTGATTTAGTTCAAACACAAGCATCATCAATATTCGCAGCTTGCGATTGTCCAACAATCACTGAAGTAGAAAACGAATAAAATCCAAGGTTAACATCTATCAAATTCGTACCTTTTCCTCGTCGGCTTAATCTTAACACTTGAATGCTATCGCGTTCTTTTTGACTTTCAAAATAAATCCGATCCGAAAGAGTAGTGTCTTGGGAAAATCCCGTCGATTAAACTGTATTCTTTTATTTTTTTTTTTGTGTTTGGTAGGATCTGTGGAAAAAATATGTATATCGCACAGAAAAAAAGAAAACATGATCACCATCAAGACGTGTGCGTATCTGCGGGACTAAAAATTTAAAACTGATTATGCAACAAACCAGTTCGACGAATATTTAACCAAAAAAGAATACACTATAATTAGATTCCTAAATAACAAAAAAAAAAAATACAAGCCACTAGATATACACAAAAAAAAAACAACAAATCCATGTGTGGTACATCGCCAGTATCTATGGAAAGCGTTTATGTGACCGTGATCACTGTCATGGCTATCGACACTCTTGCTCTATTAACATTGTGACTAGTGACTTATAAAACAAAAAAAAAAAAACTAATTAATTTACGTATCCTAGGAACGACAGTCAAGGTTATGTCTCGGAGCGAGAAAGAAAAAAAAAAAAAACAATCACCCAAGTAAACGAATACACGCAAGATGGACACAGGCGATAGTATGTCACTATTGCCGTTCACCACAGTCCTTTCACAGCTGTTATGTCATGTCGTGAGCAGTATCTTATGCGAGAGATATTGATGAAGATTATAAATTGATAGGACAGCGTTTAACCGTGAACCGAAGAGAGGTGCATAAACGTGCTGAAAAATTCTGAAATATGCATACACATACATTATGGAAGAGATGAGATATTGCATGCTTCAGGAGGAGACCTTGAAAAAGATTCAGATTTTTGTTTTCTTTGCATTTATTCTTTTCTTGTTCGGTTTTATGTTTATTTATTGCTTAAGTGGTGCCAGACACTGAGGCGGCAAAATGATTGTATCTGCCATATTAATAATCGTTAATGAAACAGCGAACAACAAAACCAAAAAAATGCATACATGCTTAAAAAATAAGATACAAATTTATCTGCGAAGGAAGAATCGAAGAACCTGATTAATTTTTTTTCCTCGTGAATTTATGTGCTAATTGTTGCCTGCAAAGTGATGTGTGTTGATACAATGTTGGTAGCTGATGAGAACTGGTCAAAGCCAAGAGGATATGGAAGACCGGAAATTATCCGATCGAGAGCGGAGGGGCATGGGAATTGCTTGGAAACCACTGACTCAGTTAGTCAATTAGCCAGTCAGACTCAGAGGTTTGCCGACATGCCGTGGGATGTATAGCAAAATGAATACATGTGTATTGAGACTGCTTTGAAGTGCGGTTCAATTGGTATCAAGCATGTGTGCTATTTTCAGATTTTGCTGTTGAAATGTCGCTGTGTACGGAAGTGGTCGCAACTGAAAAGGAATTACTGCTATTTTGGGAAAAGTGCCCGAAAATCTGCCTTTTGTTGTGTGTCCTTTGTGGAATTCGGAACATAAGGTGTCACGACCTTTTCTAACGCGATGTTTTTTGTACCTTCCTGAGACAGGCTTTGCCACTTCTTGGAGTGGTTTAGAGAAGACCTCTGTGCCTGGGTGGTAAGTGTCAGTGTTCTTGCAGAAGTCTCTGACTGTGATCCGACCTCGGTTCACTTATGCCAAGGGTTTAGGTCCAGTGCGCCTTTGATGGCTGGACCAAAAAGAGTATTGGGGCCATCCCGGTAGTCCACATTTGTCTTCATAAAATAATTTCGTCTCGTTTTAAGTTCTTGCACATTTTGAAAAACAGGAAACTCGGCACGGAACATCCCTTTCGGCAAAATCAACATGATTGATACACATTTGCCGATGAAGTGTCTGTCTAGAAGACTGCACTTCTTCTCGCCCTGTAGCTGAACAGATTCTTCTACAGTCTCTGTGGGAGATTCCAAGACTTTGAGCATGAGTGCCAATACCACAGGGTCCACTGACAGATGCGCTAGCGTGTGCCTAGACCCATCAGATTACACAAGACGAGCTGGATACTGTTCAGGTTTAGCCGTGTGCCCATCAGCAGCGTGGTAGTTCTCTACCGACCGTCCAAGATTTTTCGGGACTAACTCTAACCATCCAAGAGGCTTGATTTCATCTGAGCAGACCAGTGCCACTGTAAAACTTTCTTCCGCGTCTCTGAGAGGAGCTAAAGGTCGGTTGAACCGGAGCCTATGCAAAATGCCTCTCCATCCATCTCGAGTTGTGCTTCCAATTGCCCATGATCAGCTGGCTAAGATCGGCTGTTCTGGTGGCGATGTAGTCTTGTTCATACAAAACCCGTTGTCCATTATCGGGCGATCGAATTGCATTGAAAGGGCTCTGGTCAGGTTGCAATTTTAACTGATGTGCTACCGCCGGTTGTTTACTCGTCCTTTACCTTGAGTTGGCCTCGATCAACGGAAAATGCCCCTTCATCGACCCCGGCCAGTGTCAGATGCATTTCCTTTACATGCCCTACCCCATTCGCACTCAGTGTTGGGATGTGAATGTCCATGGCATCCGCCAACTGAGTTCGTCTGTGAACGTTGTCCCGTCGAGTATTGAAACTCAGCCTCCTCTCTAAGCCGGTCATCGGCATTTGAGAACTCTCGGTGTATAGAGAGCTGTCTGAGCCACTACACTCAGTTCCAATTCTAAAATTGTCCACGAAACCGCTAGAACGCATGCTAAACTGACTAAAATAATCACTTTCGTTTCAAGCCGTAAAGTTATCCACATCCCTCATAATCTGACACATCCAAATCTGAATAATCTACAAAATGTCTGCATGTGGCAAATCTTTCCACGATTCCCTGCAAACACTCACTTAACATTCGGCTAAAGTTGGCTCCAAGCAACAAGACCAAAAGAGAACCGCCAGCATAAGAAGACGAACGAAAAAGCAGAACAATCAATTCACCTATTGATGGGTTATATAACAAAGGCTTGTGTCGCATACAAATGAGACGAACAAGTGGATAAAGCACCGAACTGAGATATCATATCTGGAATTAGACGAAAGAAGAAAACACGGAACAAAAAGCACGTCTGCTTTGAGAGTGACTTGTCTAGATGGGCGCTTGATACAACAAGACCACACACACTCATTGGGTATTCAATTTCGAAAAGGAATACGAAAAAAGTGTGCCCGGAGATTCTCTTTTCAGCTTTTCAGCCCTACGGCGGCGTTGGCTTTTCATCGCATTTTTTTTTTTATTAATTTTCTATAAATATTTGTTGTTTATCATTTCTGATTGAAACTCAAACAAGTATCTCCGCGCGAAAGAGAACAGCAGAAAAAAAACCGACGTTTTCAAATTTATTTCCACACCCCCAAGAACTATTTGAATATGCCTCGTCGTCATCGTCGTCGCACGGTGTCGCGAACCTGAATGCGTGTGCCTCGGCGTGTTTAAACTTCCGAAAATAGCTATGATATAACTAACGAATGGCATACTAATTAAGTTCCTAATTTAATTCATTTTCTGCTACATACATAGTTTCTGAAAGATGGTGAAATCTAATGTTTGGTTGTTTCTTTCAGCTACGGGAATCACAGCCGAAGAGAAGAGGATTATCATGCAGGAACACAATAAATTGAGACAACTAGTAGCCACAGGCGGTTTTCCCGGTCAGCCAGCTGCAGAGAATATGCAAGAGATTGTATGGGACGATGAGTTGGCTGCTCGTGCTCAGGAATGGGCAAACAATTGCGAATTCAGACATGATCCGCATAGAACAATAAGTAAGCATTAATGTATTCAGAAATGTGTGTATCTTTAAGTGAACAGAATAAGAAGAAGTCGACAAATACGTACGGACAATGACCGACCGCTGACGTGGGTGTGTTCAGTTGGAGCCCATTGCATGGGGGTGACTGCTGTAATGCTAATTTGTTTACTTAATGTCTCGTATATTTTGCCTTCAGTGTAAGACTGCTTGATTTAAGGCTGATTTTGATTGTTTTTTTTTTCCTACTTTGCTTGTAGATCGCTTTACGATGGGACAGAATTTAGCTGTAATCTGGAGTACGGCACCACTTGAGGCAAACGATGGCGACTTCCCATCGCGCATCAATAACTGGTTCAACGAAGTGCAGAAGTACTCATTCGGAGCGTCATGGTCACCAAAAACTGGTCATTACTCTCAGGTAATTATTCACTTTACGGGGATTGGGGGGGCGAAATGAGGTGCAACGTTGAATGGTCATTGAGTTGAGGATCCAACAGGGGTTTTCTCAAGGTTTTCAGGAAGTCGTATATATGTGCGTTGGAACACACTGCAGGATGTTGGCGGCTTCATTGTCAACAGCCAACATGGTATTCTTCTTCTTTGTGCGGCGCTATAGGCTGGCTTCTGCAGCCTCTGTGGTTGAGGTTATAATCCACTTGGTTCCTCCAGCCTCTGTGGTTGTGGTCCTCCTCCACTTGCATGCACCACCTTAGAAGAGTGCCCAGTCTGTTGCGTCGTTCCACAGGTCGCAAAAATAACAAGCCCTCTTCTCTTGACGTATTTCGATGACGCACGGTGGAAACCTTTGTCCGTCAAATCACACGATGCTTTCGAAAATGGCGTCTAGAACTGGTACATCCTCGGCTATGACATAAGAGACAGACTTACGTATGCAGGTATTCAAAACAATGCCATTAATGCCAATCGGATCATTTTCCCGCCAATTTATTGAACCAATAAACTGCTGAATGCAACGAGCAACGATGCACCTGCTCAGCAGGGATTTTGCGGAAGTCACCAAAAGCTGAGGACCTTACTGTCACTCCAATAATAATAAACCGAAGTTACACATAATCACTTCTGAGAAGGATAAATGTCTGAATTGTGGCTTGGCGAAACGAATGAAAATATCCCGATTATCTAATCTGCCCAAAATGTCCGACCATCGATTACAAACAAAATTGCCTTTCATAAAATCCAGTCCTAACACTGAATTCCTTTTTCATCTTTCAGCTGGTCTGGGGTGAAACAAACCTGATTGGATGTGGCTTCTCCGAATACAAGGATCGTTCGAAATACAACAAACTTTACGTCTGTAACTACGGCCCAGGGTGAGTGTAACAAACCCACAAATCACATTTAATCGATTTAATTCTAAGTTATCCTTTTTCAATTTAATTACAGTGGCAATGTTGTTGGTTTTAATCCATATGAAGTTGGAAAGCCCTCATGCAAAAGTTACGGAATGAATCCGTCCCCACGTTACAAGGGACTGTGCATGGATCCATCACTCAATCCTGCCCGTGGTGCCTCTGTAAATAAAATCGAAACGTATGAATACAAGCAAAACACATTTAACACCAAAACATCGTACTCAAGCTCACAATTTAATAATCAACAACTTCAACAGGCGAAAACCCAGCAGCAGCAGCAGCAACAACATCAACAATTATCACTACTATCAAACCCACCAACAACCCTCCCAGCACTTATATCGTCCTTCCTCCAGCAGGAGCCATTACAATCGAAAATCCTACCCCAGTCTAATCAATCAGATCAGCTACAATCAACGGAGGAGACTCAGAACGGCGTATCCATCTCTCAGGGTCCCATTGGTGAACAGTCAATACTAAGGGCAATCCTAAATCCAACCCAATCACCACAGGAATCCTCAGATCAGTCACAGGAGCAGCAGCAGCAGCAGCAACAGCAGCAGACATTCTCGCAAGGAAATCCACTCGTTGCCCAACCCACCCCAAAAGGCGGATGGAATATTCTAACCTGGCGCGGCTGAGTCCTGTTCCATCCCCCATCCCGCAAAACTTTGCTTCATTTGTCATTTATGCATTGAACAACCGCCTAACAAGCCGCCCAGTTCATATTCCAAAAAAAAAAAAACACCACTGCACTGCACTCCATTGACGATTAGACTTTAATGCCCATATCTATCGAGTTTATCAAATGCCAGAACGTCCAAGCCCCAGGTGAATACTGAAAGAGATACAGATAGAGACGTACTCTTGCCATATTCCTTTCGCTTCGTCGACTGTGGTGTTCTATCATTTCTATTGCTCATACTAAATTCCAAAGCAAAACACACACAAACACACCCATGCACAAACAAAAAAAAAAAAAACGCATATCTATACCATCGCAGCATTTATGGATGTATCTGCACCCAAAACAAAACAAAACCGTATGAGAGGAAAAATAGCTGAATTTCATAGAATTATATCATAGAATATAGAAAATGAGAAAAAAAAAAAAAAACAAAAACACACAAAAAGTACTGAAAGACTTAGAACGTAAAGATTTCGTTAGGTTAATTTTTTTTTAGATATTCAAGTATCTTGTTGTAAGTGAGTTTCAAATTGCGACGATGCGATGAGAATACAGGTTACTCTCAAATCCGTAGACGCACACAGATGATGTTGCTTCTAATCTGCCAAAGAATGATGATCATTTTGAATTGTTTGTTATTTTAAGATGAAGTGTTCGATTAAGTTGTATCTTTACCAAATCATTGCTTCCGATATTTGATTATTTATGCGGTAATTGCTTTTCGCTTTTGTTGGTTGATTGGCATCGTTAATGCTTTTGTGCTGCAAAATTTCGAGCTGTCATCATCATCGCTGTGTGATGACTTTGACTTATGGCAAGCTGATGATGAGATGGATATTCGAATTTGCTGCTTTTTGACTTATGCATGTTCTAGTACAAATAAAGTTGACAAACTTCAGCAAATGCTGCTGTCACATAAACGATTTTTGAAGGCTCCATTAAGTCTCCATCTGACAATCCATGATGATATTTAAATTTCAATTTCAAAATGCGAATTGCAACAAATACAACTGTCAGAATTATGACATTTGCTAAAAATTGTGCAGCCCTTTGTGATGCATGCGACCTTCAAAATTAAAAGAAGCCACAATCATCACAATTGACAGTTGCTGAATTGTACCCACGTTTCAATTAACACCCTGCAACCAACTTCAAAAACCGCACTCAAAATATACGCTTCCGCAAATTTTTTTTCTAAATTTTTTAAAAAATTTACCAAAAAATTAAGAAAAAACCCAAAATTTTGAACACAGCTTTAGTCATCAGATACCATGCTTAGATGCAAGAGATTTACATGATGTCATAGATTCTTAATGAGAAGCAGAACTTGTCCACCGAGATTTCTGTGTATTTCTTCTTTTTTTTTTGTATTTTCAGTGGTAACCTGTATTGATTCGTTAACTAGAAGCGATATTATTTTGTTTCCTTCTACTCCTGTGTAGCTAACGTAGAGTATTGTTCTCGCAATTGTGGCATTTCCTTTTTTGTATGTTCATTTTTTTTAGTTCTTTTGTATATTTTTTTACGTAAAATTGACGCATGCCTGTGGCGAATGTTTGTATCAAATGTTTGTTGTCCGGTATCCTATTGTGTTCTTAACCAAAATATAATGAATGATAATAAAAAAGAATACTTGCTAAAATAAGTTTGATTTGTGTTTTTCTTTTGATTTAGAATTGTGTTTTGTAAAAGTTCTCTTCGATTCAAGGGGGTTTGACAGGTACCCTAGGGCAAGTATCATCCCTTGCACAAGGGAATTGTATTGGGAATTTCTTAGCCTGGGTCTGTGCCTAAGCGCAGTATTGTCGCAAGTCTGCTCTTCCTCTGCAAATCGATCATACATGGATATGTATGTGTGTACATGCAGGCGCAGTATTTCAGACGTCGACTCTATTACTGAGCATTGTCGACATTTATGAAAGCTATTTACCCGTTAGTTCGGCTTTGGCACAGCTTTTTTGGTAATCTTAAGACCCGGAAGCAATATGTAGGTAATCTTAAATTCTTCTTCATCATTTCACTCCTGTTGACCGCCTGCGCCGTTGTTCTGATGTGGAGAAAAATGTAGCTAACTGGGGTCAAGAGAAATGCAAGCAACCAACATCAATGCGACAACCGTAGACTGACGTATCGAGAAATATTGGACGATGGAGAATTTTCGCTGCTCCACTACTCCTAGTCTCCACCATGGCCGGTTCATGAACATAACGTGCAAAAATCTTGGAGGTACAAAAATCGATCTCCAAACCTACTTGTTGCTGGATAATCTCGATTTTACGACATGGCATGGGCTCTGTTCAAAAGTTGAACACGAGATGTGACGTTTTCCTATCTCTGCATGATTTTGTTTGAATGTAGTGGTAAATATTGAGAGTACGAGTAGAAGTGTTAGTGCATGTCCTATTTTGACATTATTTTTAGTGAGATCTACTTCGTTGATTGATGGTTGGTTTCCCGCTTCTTTATGTTAACTCTCTCGCAGTCAACGTTGAAGTGAGGCGACATGGCATATCGTGCCCACGAAAGAAAAGAGCGCGGATGGCTGTTCAGATTGTGATTGTGGTGATGTTGGGCAGTAATATGTCCAGTTTTAAGGTCGGCAATGAACTTTCTAAGACGAAAAAGGATTTAGACAAGGCGGTACAGTGGTTCAAAAGCGGAAATAAATACCAAAAATTAAATTTGACATATGGAGTTGTTGCACACACTGCGCTACAGCAAGGCAAATATGGCCCGAGTACAAAAGATCTCCTTCGGCGAACTTGACGTGATATCACTAGTTTGGTGGCGGTCTGCACGGGGCTCTGGCCGATTGGATATCATGCCGTAAAACTTGGTAACCCACTGTGTGGCAATTGAACCAACATAACTAATAGTACGTTTACACCGCACCCAAATCCCGCATTTCGGGGACAAAATTTCGACACTTCAAATGACATCTAGTGTCCGAATTGATTACTGATTGGAAATCAAAAGTGGTTGATGAGTGTTCCCACTAGACGCGATATTGAACAATTTTGGCATCGCAATTTCGAAATTACCAAGAGTGGTAACAATGATTGAAGCAATATGGTTCGGCAGCGAAATTTCCTTACGTCGACATTGTATGGACAACTGTAGCAAACAAAAAACAATCTACTAGTTAACTGGCATAATGGTGAAAAATCTGCTAGTTTTGTTTATTATTACTGTACGGGAACTAGGATAGTCTGTTATGATACAAAATTTCGTTCGCAATTTCATTGAAATTGAGGTAATTGAGGCAAATTTTGAAATTGGTTAGTTGTATCGGAAATTGTTTTGTTCACAGCTGTTTTTTTATGTCAGCGGGCTGCAAAGTCATGAAATGACGTGCTGAATTTGTAAATTGTTCGATTTGACAATATTCCAAAATGCAGGAAATACATGGCAAAATGCATAATTAGGGTGCGGTGTAAACGTACTATAATAGAGAGACCTTAAACCACTCCTTGTTCACTTGCCCTTCTCTTGCAAGTGCCGGTCAGCGTAGGAGTCGACGCACCAACGCCACGGCACATAGTGGTTCAGAAGCCGAAATAAATACCAAAATGAGATGTTGAATTTATTTTATTTACAGACTGGTCAATGTTTTGTCAAAATGTTGGCAAGTTATGTCAAGGGATGTGCGAGATACAGAGCTCTAAATTTATGCGATAAAATAATAAAATATTCAAAACTTTAACGTTTATTTAAGAAAAACTGGAACTATTTGTATTAATTAAAGTATTGCCCATCTGACGCTATAACTTTTTCTCATCTTTCTGGCAATTTGTGGATCCATTCCCGAACGACCTGCGCCGGCTTGGCAGCCAAGAACGAATCAAGCCAATTTTTGATATTCTGCTCTGATGTGAACCGTATTTCAGTGAGGGCGTTCTGCGTCGACCGGCACAAATGGTAGTCAGAAGGGGCAAGGTCTGGGCTATAAGGCGGGTGGGGTAAAACTTCCCATCCACTGTTTTCCAAACTGTTCTTAACCGGAATAGCAACTTGGGGCAGAGCGTTGTCATGATGGAAAATTATTAACTCGTGTCTGGTCGCATATTCCGGGCGTTTTTCGGCTACTGCTCTCTTCAAACGGATTAATTGTGTTCGGTAGCGTTGTCCATTGATGGTTTCACCCGGTTTTAGCAGCTCATAATACAGCACACCCTTCTGATCCCACCAAATACTGAGCATTAACTTCGCGCCATGGATATTCGGCTTTGTCGTTGATTTGGCTGGTTGGCCAAGCCAAAAGCAACACTTTGGCACGTTCGCTCAGCTAGCGCATGTTTACCATAAACTTCCACCAAAACACGATGACTTTCGGCAGCAATTTTCTTCGTTCACGTTATGAAGAAGAACTTCCCGCAAAAACACTTTTTCAGGCACAAAGTTCGACATATTTGAATCAAAAAATTATTGTTGTTTACGTTTCAAATGAATGACATATACTGAAATGACGTACAATGACAGTAGCTTTCCAACGCATGTTCCAATGGAATAAAACAAGTTACGCCATCTCTTAGCAAACCGCACGAATTAAGTTTTTAAAAAAAGCATAAATTAATATGGGCGTATTTCAGCTGGTACCGAGTGCACTAGAATTAATATTTTATTATTTTTCGCCTTGAGCTACAGTTTTAGCTACACAAATCTGCAACGAGTGGTAAACACTTTTTGAAAGCTACGGTATTCATCTAACTATTCTGACTTGGAATCAAATTTGATTAATTAAATTGGTTTTTTTTTCTGACTTCGGTAATGTTAAAAAAGTTATAATTTGTTGACTGATGTTTGGGAAGACTGCAACTGGAGCTCTGAGATAATCAATTTCTTAAGCCAGGATCTAAATAAAATACTCTTTTCTAGGGCGTGTGTTTCAGTGTTTATTGGACTGTCAAAAAAGCTCCGAGAGTTTCCAACAGGAGACCTAGTTTCTCTGAAAGCTGTGCTTATTAATGTTGTTAAAATCGTCATCCGTCTACCGGCCACTTTGGCCGCAAGAGCCTTTTAAGTGTAGCAATTTGTTGACATCGGCGTCATGATCGGATGTTAGCTGCATTCTTATGGAGCTAACCCATTAGAGGCGAACGACTTGGAGTTGCAATCAAAAATGAAAAGCTCTTCGTCTGGGAATGTCAGCACTGCATGCGCGGATGAGATTTATGAATGAAATATTGCACCTGGGATATAACTTAATCTTTAAAGCATGGAGAACTAATGAGGCTACTCGTGCCATTAACGAAGAGGAAAACAAACGAATTCATGTCAAGGATTCGAAGAAAAGTTGACGTGATACAACAACAACAATTTCATTGCTCTACATTTCATATTTCAGATTTTACGAATAATTTTTTCGCGTTCTGTACTGTGCGTCGCAGGGTTGGAAATAAATCTTTTGAATCCGTGGACCGATCTTAACACACCGTCTCC
The DNA here is from genome assembly GCA_905231855.2 of Eristalis tenax. Lineage (NCBI taxonomy): Eukaryota > Metazoa > Arthropoda > Insecta > Diptera > Syrphidae > Eristalis > Eristalis tenax. The sequence continues at coordinate 38,022,420 of HG993124.1, read as the reverse complement.
ACTGGACATATATCTGCCCAACATCACAATCTGAACCGCGATCCGAGCTCTTTTCTATCGTGGGCAGGATATGCCATGTTGCTTCACCATGGCTTCTAGAGCGTCAACATCAAGAAGCGGGCAACCAACCACCAATCAACGAAGCAGATCTCACTAAAAATTATGTCAAAAAATGACAACACTTCTACTCGTACTCTCAATATTTACCACCGCATTCAAACAAAATTGTGCCAAAATTGCCCAATCAGAGGACGGCATTCACGGTATTTCGTGAATAACTGTCAAAAAGCCTCTGAAACTCGTCGTTGGGCTAGGGGTCAATTAGTGAAGTTGGACATCTCTATAATACTTCATTTCATAGTACAAGTTCCAAGAAATCTTTTCGTGGCTCAAAAAAGTGTTATTTTTCACTTAAGTTTACTCCGTTAATAAGAAATCCGTTCGAACCGCATCACGATCTCGTGGCACATGTACTATGTTTAAAATTTCATTGCGATCGGTCCACGGGTTCAAAAACTGCTCTACGATCGTAGAAAAAAAAAATCACACGGTTACAGTAGATGCACGATTGTCGAGAAGTCCATGCAAATAGGAATGAGTCCATTCAACTAGGACAACTGAAATTGACGTTATTGGCAACACACAGCGAGTCGTCAAGCGACTGAAGTCTGGCGGTGAACTAAGGCAAATAAAACGAAGTATTCCATGAAAGGACGTGCAACATAGAGTTTTTGAGCAGATAGTCAGAGACTTCATCTACCTCGACTTCGAAATAAACAGCACTCTCGAATTCCTTATATGACTGTGATCAGCACACCTGTACGGCGCAGAGGCATGGAAAATCCCAAAACGGGTGAAGAACGCGTTGGTCTCTTAGAGAAAAAAATATGCGAGCGAATTTTGATCCTTTCAATCGTTGTCTTGAAAGTCGCCTATTTTCTTTTTTTTTGGCCTGTATACCCCTTAACCCTTCAAAGATGTCGAGGGTGTTTAAAGACGCTTAATTACGCGCATTTTTTTTATCGGCCTGTAGAGTGGCATAATCCCTTAAAAAAGTCGATGGTCGTGCTCTTTTTTTCGGCCTGTAAAGTGGCCTAACCCTATAGGGGTGTTTGAAGTTGTTGCCGGTCAGGCAAAAGAAGCTCAAGCTTGATCCTTTTTTTCGGCTCAACCCCTCAAAGATGTCGAGGGTGTTTGAAGTTGTTAACGGCCAGACCTGAGAAGCCCAATTATGCATTTTTTTTTCTTTAAAGTTTCCTATTTCTTTTCGTCTGTAGCCCTCTTAACCCTCTAAAGAAGACGAGGGTGTTGGAAGTTGTTGCCGGTCAGGCCGAAGGAGCTCAAACTTGATCCTCTTTTTCCGCTCCAACCCCTCAAAAAAGTTAACAGGTTTTTTTTTGTTTTTTAAAGTCGAATGCCTAACCCAGCCAAGCCAAAGGCGCTCAATCTTGCTCCATTTTCGGTCTTACTCTCTGAAAAATAAAACACCTTCTGCATAAATCGGAACACACACGCTTTGGCCATCGGCCACTCAAAAACTTCGACTGTCATGTTTTGCATAAATGAAAAAGTTGTTTCGAAAAAAGACACAATGCCACAAAAAGAGCACTCTCTTGTACACTCCCGACACGATTCCCCAGTACATATTGCTGCGCATTGACAACCAACAAATTCAAAAGCATTTAAAAGTGTCCGGTCACGGTGTGCAGCCTTTACAACCCTCACAGTCGTAAGCGCTTACAAAGAAACTCATTTGAGTTCCTCGAATTGAACCAGAAAAGTACTTACAGCTTAACAGCTACCATTTTTTTTTAGAGCGGCATTCGCTCTCGGAAGTGCCGAATGCCATTTCAGGAAACCAACACTCGGGCCGAGGCAATTTACATTTTTATTGAAAGTGCACAAGATTAACATTCGGATATACGACCACAGGCTGAAGGCTAAATTACCCCTTTAAAATTCCAGCCACTCAGTCATCCACTGTGCTCGGCCTTCTTTGAGCTGCGAGGACTAACGCGGAACGAACAAAAAAAAAACCATCTACTGGTGGTGTGTAGTACATGTAATGCCACCTTGATGCAATCAAAATCACCTCCCGCTCCGGCTGCTCGGCTCAGTTCGCACGAGGAGGCAAAGGAAAGGCATTCCCCATAAACAAGGAAACAATTCCATTGAAATGAACTTCGCTTTTATTTTTATTTCACACATAAAATAACGGTATTACAATAGAATTTCATACAAAAGGATTCTCATAAAAAGCGGGGCAAAGGGAAAAAATAAGTGAGCAAGGAGCTGGTGATGGGTGGTCCACAAAGTGATGGAAGGCGTCGAAGAGTACTGCGGTAATTGACGTCGGTGCTTAACATTGTTTGTCGCCGCGAATGGGCGTCCGCTGAAATTGACTGAAGGATTGGCTTTCAAATTACAGGGCAACTCATTAAGTCGGCCCCGCACATCAGAAATCGGCTACATTCGCATCGTCGTCGTCCTCGATGACAGCGATACGACGTCGCTTGGGTTCCTCGCCCTTCTTGGTTTTCCCCGATGGGAGTACTTTCCGCTTGATGAAAAGCTCTTCGTCGTCGTCATCGTCCTTAAGTGTGGCTGCTCCATTTTCATTATTGTCACCTTCGTCGTCGTCGGATGCGGAGCGGAGACGTTTCCTTGCATTAGCGTTGGTTGCCGGTCCAGGTGCTGGTGCATCCCCAGTTTTATCGTCGGCATCGTCGCCACTGTCAGAATCAATTCGATTATGACGGACACGAGAAGCATTCGCCCCCCCAGTGGGGGTTCTTTGAATGACGGTCTTCTCTGCTTCGTTATCCGACTCAGAATCGCTGGAGCCAAGCTCGGCCAGCCGTCGACGGTAGTCCTCCGAATTGAAATCAACTCCGTCGCCGTCGTCCGCCTCTGCTGGAGTGGTGTTGTCGTTGGCTTCCTTTACCATGTCGAATAGACTCATTTTGGCCGCCTTTTGTTTCGTCTTCTTTGTTGACTCTTTGGTACCGCCACTTTCGAGACTTGCCTTATCTCCATCAGACTTCTTGGAGGACTTGGGAATTGGCTTTTCCTTGGCCTTCAACGGCTGGCGTTGTTCATCTTCGTCGTCGCTCTTGTTGTAGAGCAGACTATTCATTTGCTGACGACGTTTATTCATGAATGCGTCGAGGTAGTCCTCCTCGCTCTCCTCCCCCGACGACCCGTGTTCGACTTGTGTCGGTTCATCGTCATCCTCGCCGTCGTCTCCAATCAATTCGTTATCAACCTCCTCGCCGCCGACGATTCTCTCGCGCATTTTCAAATCAGCGGCATTCAAATAAACCGGAATTCTCCAGTAGGTCTCCATCTCCGCAATCGGCGGCTGAATACCAAGAGCCAGAAGTAACTTCTGAAAGTCATTGTCATCCATGGCGTCCTTTTGCACCTCCGACAATGGAAGCAGTGGCACACCATCGTCCTCCTCCGATGGAGCATCAGTGTCCTCAGCTGCGTCGGCGAATGATTCCCTCAGCCATTCCAGGGCGTCTGCGAACTTCTCATCAACATTACCCAGCAGCGACCGAATGGTGCCACTGTCAAGAGGAGTGCGAACAATTTTTCTCTTCTGCTGCTGCCTTGCTGGGGGGTTCCTCCCTGTCGACGACTTGGATTTTTTTGGCTTCTCGCCTTCGAGCACACCCTCCTCCTCCTCCTCCTCTTGGGCGGCAAGGTCCTTCTTCGATTTCCTCTTCCTTGGCTTGGCTGGAAGTATTTCCGATTTATCCGCAATTAAATGCAATTGTATCATCCGCTTAATGATGTGATTCTTCGAGCGTCGCTCGCCAAATGCGTCCAACATTTTCTGCAGGCAATCTGTAATAGGCAAGCAACAGCAGGATTCATGGAAATGGAAAGGACAAAATGAACCTCAAATACTCACCCTCCTCCAGTCGATGCTCATCATAAAGTGCCTTCAGTTCATCATCCTCCTCAGACGGCCACCGATCCTTGTTGGCCGCTGCCGCTGCTGACTTCTTTGTCGGAGCCGTGAATTTCAGACCGAGCTCTCGCAGCTTTTTGAGGAGGCCACGTCGGGTGCGAGTTTTATCGATTATATTCTCCAAAATCCAATCAATCACATCTGGCAGAGCATGAAAGAGGATAGAAAGAAAGAGAAATTGCGTGTTCAACGAGATGACAATTCGAGATGATGTGTAAATGTGCAGTTGGGATAACGGGGCGCACTCTGCTAGGGGTTACAATTTATCAAATGGAGATACGCATCTCTTTGAGGACACGAGGAGCCCTTAAAAAGATTCGTGAGAAGGGGGCTGATGTACTCACCCTGATCCGTTTGGGGATTCTTTTGGTTTTCTTCGAATAGGAAGCGAAGCTCGTTCTCTTGTTCTTCGGTCCATGTTCCTTTTGTGCCACTGTGCGGGCGTGTTAGCAGAGGGGGTAAATAAAATACAATTGAGTGGACATTCTCTTTGTCGACTGAGGCTGATTGAACTTACGCTTCGTAGGCATCGCAGTAACCGGTTTCCAGTTCATTGGCGTCCCTGATGGTCTTGTAGAAGAACAATTCGGCGTATATCTTCGGATTCTTTGGGGCGGTCTCAACGAATTTCCGCACCACAAAGGTTCCCAGACGGCGCAGCTCTTCGGAATGTGGGTCACGTGGAGCATCGAATACTTGTTGGAACACCTTGAAAAGAACCGCCTAAGAGAGACAATAAAACACAAGACAAGTTGGATATTAGAAACGGGCTCAATGGCACCTCATTTGCGTGTTATTGAAAATGAAGAAAATGTAAATATACTAGAAGTGGGAGCGTCCTAGACGCAAGGTTCAGTCTGCAATATCTCATAAAAGTGTCCCCTTTAAACGAGACGTGCTTGGCATATTCCACTGTCACTTGTCAGCCATCAAATTGATGCTGCATAAGTGGGAAAATAAATCAATTTGACGGTGGTCTTGTGGGCAAGCCCGAATTGCTCAGACGTGAAAATAACAAGTGAGTCTGCTGATTCAGGTGCGGATAAGGAGATGGGGCTCAGGGTGCCTGATTTAAATTATTTCGTGAATTATGCGGCAGCTAAAAATGTGTGCGGCTGTGACAAAAATGGAGTCCAGCACAAAAGTCGAAGGCTTGACAAGCAAAATCGTCTTCGGCAATGAAGTTTAGATGGATTTAGTAGTCTTGTCGAGCATCAGAGTTCTTGTTTTTTCTTCTGACATTCGTTTGGGTGATTATTGAGGAATTAATAGCTGGCATCACGCTGAAGAATGCGAGCGGCCAGCCCACACCACTAGGTGGTGTACCAATTAATGGTGGGGCCATTAAAACCTCCCTTTTCCGGGCACATATCACCGCGACCAAAGGGGCATTGTTCCGGCGCTAGAACAATGTGATGCCACATGCGAACAACGTGGCCAGCTTCACCGTCTATTCAAGCACACGCTGAACATTTCAATATCAGCAAACATGTTGGTGCCCGACCATTGTGACATACAGCGTAATTACAAAGCCAGTGAATGCGCCAGACGTGGTACCGTCTCGTTTCACTGACCGAGAGTAAGCTCAGCCTCCATGCCGGTAGTCAATCACGTTCTAAAGGTACAGACAATCGAGAAACCAAAACGATTTGTGCGAATGTCAACCTCAAACGTAGACCTTGCTTTAGTCATGTAGAGCAATTAGTCGGAGAGAGGACAGGATACTGCGCACTTGGCAAGCATCCCCGCTGAATTTGTCCACAGACCGATGGTCCCTGCCGGCCGATGGCACGTACTAGGTACCCAAAGGAATTAAGAGGGACGTATTTCTGCAAGCTTATTTGGCAGTGCAGTGGGCCTACTGTGGCCTACGTACATTAAAGCCATTCGCTAACTACCTCCTAGCTCCTCCCGGCAAACCATCTTTGACTTTTGTTGTCCAGCTTTGCTCTACGGAAATATGAGCCACCTAAATAATGTGAACGAAATGCATATTAAGCGTATCGTAGCTTTTCAGAAGTAATTGCTTTCAGAAAAATGAGATGTGCAACTGGATGTTGCAGAGCAGCTGCGGCAACGAATGTTGGGGTAGATGGGGGCAAGTCATCTTCTTTTTGCAGATGACTTAGTTATCCTCACATCCTCCTAGACGGAACGCCATCGCGCACTCAATAGGTTCGTGGCCGTATGTGCTTATGCTGGGATGAAGGTTAACGTGAACAAATCGGAGGTTATGGACATCTCCAGAACGCCTGTTCAATGCACTCTACATGTTAGTGGAGTCCCATTGAAGCAGGTGGAAGAGTTTAAGTATCTCGGCGTTTTTTTCACGAGTGATGAGAGGAGTAATGCTGAGCCTTCCTGAAGGATTGGTCAAGCTGAGTCAATTTTGAAACATCAGGAAGGCTGTTATCAGGAAGGCCGAGCTTTCCTTCCTTTTCAACTCAGTATTTTTTCCAACTCCCACCTATGGTCATGAAATTTGGATAATGACCGATCGAATAAGAATGCGAATACAAGCTGCTGATGTTGTGGGAATTACTCGCCGGGATAGGGTGAGAAACAACGAACTCAACATTGAGCAGCTGCTTCCTCGAATGGGCTATGTTTCTGTGGTTTGGTCACTTGGCACGAATGTCCCCTTCATCACGACTTCCGAGGCGGGTGCTGAATTCGATTCCATCAGATAGGCGACCGCTTGGCTTGGAGGTGGTTGGACCAAGTCCAAAAACTCGCCTGGTTATGCTTGGGCATGACTCCTGATGAGTTAGAGTTGAAGGCGGAGGATCGAGTTGCCGGGAGATCTCTCGTGCGTGGTTTAAGCCCGCGACCACGTTAGGGGAGCATGCGGGTCAGAAGTTGATGAGATATGCAATTCGCGGGATTCACAACGAGCCTGCCTTGCCTTAGGTTCCACTTCCTTCTGCTGTCAGCCACTGTCTGCGGTTTGACTAGGTTTATGTGGCCAACTGAAGTGGGTAGTCATGCTTAGGTCTTGTGTGTTTCAGTGGATAGTTTGAAAAAAATATAAAGGGTCATTTATAAAGGGTCATCAGTTTGGTCTACAATTTAACCATGGATCGTCTTATAAACGAACAACGCTGGCAAATTATTGAATTTTATTATCAAAATGCGTTCTCTGTTAAGAAAGTTCATCGCGCGCTTCTTCCATTTTATGGGCAGCTCATTTTTGGCTCAATGGGAATTGTCGATTTTGGAGTGAATATCAGCCAGAAGCATTGAAAGAGCTACCAATGCATCCAGAAAAAGTCACAATTTTGGTGCGGTTTCTGGGCTGGTGGCATCATTGGACCGTACTTCTTCAAAGATGATACGAATCGTAACGTAACTGTGAATGGTGAGCGCTACCGTGAGATGATATCCAACTTTTTTTTGCCCAAAATGCAGGAGCTTGACTTGCATGACATGTGGTTTCAACAAGACGGTGCCACATGGCTCACAGCACGCGCAACAATGGACTTATTGAGAGGCGAGTTCGGTGAACATTTTATTTCACGTTCGGGACCGGTCAATTGGCCGCCTAGATCTTGCGATTAAGCGCCTGTAGACTACTTTTTGTGGGGCTATGTTAAAGCTCATGTCTATACAGACAAGGCCGCTTCAATTGACGCATTGAAGGACAACACTGAAGCATTTATTCGTGAGATACCGGCCGATATGTTGGAAAGAGTATGCCAAAATTGAACTAAGCGGATGGACCATTTGAGGCGCAGTCAAGGTCAACATTTGCATGAAATAATCTTCAAACATTAAATTATATGGACCGTACTATCGATTCAAATAAAGATTTCATGCATTCTTCTGAATTTTATGTGTTTTTTCTTTGAAAAACTTCCCTATAGCTTTTAAAAAATCACCCTTTATATCCGGGAGCTGATTAGTTCCATGAAGCTGAATGCCGACATTAGGCGATGGCAAACTATTAGGTCTATAACATGCTTTTTTTTCAATGTTTGGACGTTTATTTAAGAAAAACATGTACAATAGTATTATTCACAGTATTGCCCATCTGAAGCTATGACTTTTTCTCATCTTTCTGGCAATTTGTGGATCCAATCCCAAACGACCTACGCCGGCTTGGCGGACAAGAATGAATCAAGCCAATTTTTGATATTCTGCTCTGAAGTGAACCGTATTCCAGCGAGGGTGTTCTGCATCGACCGCAACAAATGGTAGTCAGAAGGGGCAAGGTCTGGCCTATAAGGCGGGTGGGGTAAAACTTCCCATCCACTGTTTTATAATAGTTCTTAACCGGAATAGCAACGTGGGGCCGAGCGTTGTCATGATGGGAAATTATTGCCTCGTGTCTGGTCGCATATGTTGGGGGTTTTTCGGCTACAAGCGGACTATAAACGGCTACAAGCGGTCTTCAAACGGATTAATTGTGTTCGGTAGCATTTTCCACAATCGTTGTCCAGCTCATAACACACCAAATACAGAGAATTACCTTCGCGCCATAGATATGCGGCTTTTCAGTTCATTTGGCTGGCTTCCAAGCCAAAATCAGCACTTTTAAATCGTGCAAACAACTTTTGCCGCGTTCGCTCAGCTAGCGCATGTTCACCAAAATACGATGACTTTCGGCAGCAGTTTTTTCATATTAAAGTAATGAAGAAGAACTCCCCGCAAAAACGCTCTTTCAGGCACAAGGTTCGACATATTTGAGTGAAAGAAAATTATTGTTGTTTACGCTTCAAATGAATAAAATATACTGAAATGACGTAAAATGATAGTAGCTTTCCAACGCATCTCCCAATGGAATAATGCAAGTTACGCCATCTCGTAGCAAACCGCACGAATTAATTTTTTTTTGCAATCGTCTACAATCACAAGTGTTCAGTGGGGGTGGGGTGTCTTCTGATCGCAAAGGCACTACCTTTGGTAGACCCGGCTCCTTTCTTGCTAGTTTATCAGCTCTTTCATTGCCCGGAATTCATTACAGCCCGGGACCCAGCATAGGTAAGATCTCCCTTAGAGGTAGTCGGCAGAGTTCTACCATCTTGGAGTTTATTAATGGTGTGTCCAGAAGTTTAATGGCCAAACGACTGTCTATGTATAAAGCAATAGATCTTCCGTCTATTGGTAGTTGGGCGGCTGTTGATAGTTGAACAGCTGTTACTTCCGCTTGGAATACACTGCAGTGGTCCGGTAGCCGGATTGCCTCAGAAGTCTCTGGCAAACTGATATAAACGCATGATCCCGTGCCGCCCATTATCTTCATACATTATCTTCTTCGTCTTAGTCTTATGCTTTACTTCGAAGTTCATGCGGGGCGTCAGACAGTCTGTCTCTTAAGGGGCGTACGAGTTTTGCAGTATCACCTCTTCCGTGGATTTAGTCCCATCCCTTGGCTACATGTGTGGCCACAAGTTTACCATATTTGTCAACGGGAAGGAAATGTAGCATCATGTCTAGGGCGGCAGAGGGTGCTGTTCATAGTGCTCCTGTTATCCTGGTCCAATTCAGCGGGGGCATGGCCAGAAGCTCCTTGCTTGCCTACATACACTTTGCTATTTCAAAAAACACGCCCGACCACTTTGGCTGGTCCGTATGTAATGTCTCTACATAAATTGTGTCTAAGCCAGGAACGTGCCTTGATCTTCGTGTTCTCCATTCCGCCTGACATACACTATAAGTTGGGAGTTGTTAGACACCAGTGGTCATCTCCCCTTCCGTATTCAATTCGGCTGTGAAAATGTTAACAGAACCATGCAGCCGATTAAATATCAATATCCAGACATTCTTATTGAAAATCTAACCAGGTAGCCGCCAGTCAGTATCGTTGGGAGAGAAAGGGAGTAGTGTTCCATTTAAAGTTGGTACGCAGGAAATTCAAAAGCTCACCGATTTATCAAACCACTCACCATTCAAACAAACCAGCGACACAGGAGTTCTATTTAAAGTTAAATATTCCTTAAAAGGCCTGATGCCCCATCCGATTCACTTACACCAAGCAAGAACGGCATCAATTAAGCCCCGATTACAGGCAGAGTTGCTTACTGTGCACGACAACAATCAGTGCCCTTCTTTAATGTTCCTCCAAGCTCGGTGACCACCGAACAGACACGAGCGACTCAGAGTCCGTGGTTGATTTGTTTTTCCAATCTCCATTACTCAGCATTACCTCATTCGGATTCCTTTGACCACTTCGTGGAAGCCTTCTTCCAAAGGTCACGGGGCATCAGATCTTGGCAAAGATGGGTCCCCAAGGGCACTGAATTGAACTTTGAAGACCGCCTTCGGCATGAAACAACCTGAGCTTTGTTTAAGTTTCTGACAGGCCTTCGTCAATCAATCTCCTGCAAACGGCCGAAGGCGAGACTATGCCCCTGTGGTCTCCACCCGACCCCCCCTGTCACTTTCGATAAACTTGCCCACTCGTTGTAATGCCATTTAATTCCCAAAGGATCTTGCGTAAGTAAACAACCTCAGCTGGAGCAGCCAGATGTATGAGAGCACGGGCAGGGGTGTGTTCAAAGTGAATTCGACCAAACAAAGAACCGTCTGCTACGCACACACCCACGAGAGCTTCAGTGCCCCTTTGTTTGAGTCCTTCCATTTGATAATCACAAATGTAAATACAGGCCAATTCCCATGGTGTTCCAATCGCGTAGTGCCCTTACTCTTTTCGTGCTTTCACATTACGACAGACTCATTTGCAACCACGTCAGCAGACGGCCAGAGGAGCTTAGGCGCTGAAGCAGCAGCAGGACGAGACAGGTACACAATGGTTGTCGTTAGGGATGGACAGACTTACGATAGGATTTTCCCATTTTTTTGTTTTGTTGCTCCTCCTTGGCTGGAGGGTCTCCCGGCGGGATTGGCTGTGTACCCTCTTGGTGATGGCGTTCACGAATAGACTACAGAATTTTACCAAAAGATTAACTGTGATTAAACATTAGACATTTTCATTTGCATCCAGACGCTGTTTGTTGCTGGCGTTGTCGCTGTCGCTGTTGGTGTCACGTGTGTAGGTGTGTGCCTGCACAGTCCTTAGGTACGCGTTGTTCTCCATTTATACCCCAACTTCCGCGAATTTTTCTCCGCTTTTTTGTGTAATATCCCTGAGTAATGTGAAAAAAGATTAATTTCACCACCCCAACAGAATGGTAGCTGCGGCGTTCAAGGTGGGTTTCTTTGCACCGACTCCCACGGACAGCCGGCAGAGTTGCCATCTTCCGCCCGCTGACTTTGATTTATGTTTGTTTTGCGAGATGAATGAGAAGCGAAAATCGTGGCACAACTGAACGTCAAATTAATTTGCCGGGAAAACATTAGTTAAGCGGCGGGCGGATGCGAACAGAGAGTGAGAGAAGCGCGTGCATCAGCGACTGCACACAGCCTGGTTGCATGGATCGCGTCTACACGCCTTTAAAACACACACACACGGTCTACTAAGCACTCCGACTTACCTGATAGAGCATGGCCGGGCAGGAGCAGCCGTACGCGATGCGATGAAGGATGGTTACGGCGCTCTTCAATGATTTGGTCGGAATTTTTTCCCAGTCGCCAAGAACGATGCTGCAGGCACGAATGATTTTTGGATGTAAAAGTCTGCAATTGAAAAAGAACGAGAATGAGACGAGCATGAGCGATGATGGCGTAGGGAAGCGTGCAACAAGAAGTAAATGCTAAAAAAAGACAAGCAGACTGTACTGCACATTAATTAAGATTCAGGTTGGAATGAGGGTAGCTGGAGGTGCGCTGCAGGGCTGGCAAGGAGTAGCAACCTACCGACATCAAGGGTGGGGAGGGTGCTATTAGCGCGCTAAAAGACATTTTGCAGTTATGACGTGATTAAAATTTATGAGGTGTACCTGATTTAATTACTGACTATAACTAGATGCAGATGCATTTGTGCTTTAATTAAAAGAGAGTAATCGCTCTTGTTCCAGCATCGTGCAATGCTTTGAGTGGAAGAAACATTAATGGCTGTCAGTGAAGGATGGAGGGCTGGGATGTAAAAACGGCACGAAACGAGTTCTACGGATGCTTAGAATTTAAGTTCTGGGATTAAGTTAAGGGCGCACGAAACGAGGTTGAAAATCATCTGCACTTGCTTTGTGGCAAGCAAAAAATTGCGCCATAAAACAGGACGAACGTCAGTTACTTTGTAGGTTTGGGAACGGATGCTGCGAATGCACCTCCTGCTCAAGCAGACAGAAAATAAATCCTTGTTGCATCGGGTGTCGGGAGTCGTTCGTTGACGAAGCATTTCATTTCGCGACATTCAATTATCTAAAGATGCTGTTGAACCGCATATGGCATGGATTGAACTCACATTAAGCAACGAAGTTGCAGTCATAGGTTGTCTAACCGCAGTGATTCTCCAGTGTGGTTTCAAGTTAAGAATGCGAACGTTTCATATTGTACTTCTGCCCGTCGGAGATCAGAGTATCGGTCGCGTGAGTTGCATTTTGTCAAAACCATGACAACTCATGAGACCTAATGTGCGGCTGACAGATGTCAGATGTGATTATACGATGTGCTATGAATGAATGCATACGTTTTTCGAATTGCATCGACTTATACGCAACGTACTCATTGGAAACATCAGAATGTCAGAAAATGGGTTGGCTACGAATCAATCCAAAATCCCCAATCGCAAAACCCTCTATAGTTCGAGTCCATCAATGAAATTGAGTTTGGCATTGATTTTATTTCCATTTCCAAATCGAAATAAGGGCAAATTCGATTTGGCATGTAGGCCAAAAAGAAAGTTTGGTGTATTGCAAGTAGGAGGTGGGTGGGTCGCTTCGCTCGCTAACAGGATTTTAGCTCTGCTGCTCCCGCGACTTCGTCGCTCCGTTAAGGGTAAGTCAACAAATGTCAGGCAGGCGCTTGAATCTTAAGTTTACTTATATTTACTATGGGGTACAGAGTTATGGACTTATAGCCCAAGTCCATTGTGGACGTATGACCCTGCACCAGAAATTTCGAGCATACTTGGTTATATTCAGTTCTTCGTATGTTCACCTGTGAATTCCATTTTATTGATACCGATGAGCTGTGCGGGGAAGCCGGTGTGGGGGTGAAGACTAGTGGCGTTGATGGTTGATGAGACTTTGGGGGTGACGGAGGGGCAGGAAGGCGTCGTAACTCGTGCATCAATGGTGCAAGCGAACTACCCCTTGCCTAGCGCTAAATACCCTCCTTTACCTTCCGCCGATAGATCTCTTCGCCAGGCATTTCTGCCTTCTCAAACAGTATACCCCCCAGATCTCACTGGACGTCTGAGCACCAGAAGCTGGACGGTCCGCTGCGATTTTTTACAGACGAATCAAAGATGGACGAAGGAATGGGTGTGGGTTCATTCCGAGTAGCTTCCTATTGCAGCGTCTTTCAGGCAGAGACTATAGCGATCAAGGAAGCTGTGTCATGGCTAAAAAACAATGTAATAGAGCCAGGCAGCGATCAACTCTTTGAGTGCAGTTTCAGTTAACTCCAAGACGTCTCTTAATTGCCGCCTACCTCCTAACGGTATGAAAAAGCATCCAACTTACATATGTGGATGTCGGGACACAGTGATATCCCGGAGAATTGCGAAGCGGACGAACTCGCTACGGACGGACGAACTCCTTTCCACGCCTGTCATTACTACAAAACATCTACTAAGGCTTGCAACGCTTTCTTACAAGTGGATGGTCTTCCGGCACTGGGTGGTCTCCCGGCACATGGTGCCTACTATCGATTCAAAACGCTCACGCGACCTGATACGAATGACTAGGCCGAATCTCAGAACTCGTTATAACCGTCACTGTGTCAATGGAATTCACGCCACAAGACTAGGTATCCCCTACAACGGCTGCTGCAGAAGTTGCAGGTATAAAGAGGAAAAAGAGTTCGTTGCTCATTTTCGAGGGGAGAACATCGTATTAACTGAACTATTGAAACCCAAAATGGTTCTGTGTGCTCTAAAAAAATTTACCGGAGTTGCACATCAAAAATAATCTGTAGTGGTTGCGCCATTTTCTTTCACTATTTGTGTGTTAATATCACAGAACAAGACGCAGATTTTTATAAAACAGGTGATACTCCCTTTCGCAGTGATAAGTGTTCAATTGAGAGACGTCGCCCAATTGGCAGCAGCAGCAACTTCTAAGCAACTCAGTGGAAATCATAGGAGTGTCAGGTGTGGACTCTAAAAATGCAAAACCCACCTCGACGGTGTCTGCTGTCATCCACTTTCAATTCGCCGATTTCAACACCAAACGAAGAATTTGAAAGGAAAAACAAAAACAAACTCAACACAAATGTTATTGACAGGGATGGTGGCAGCAATACCAACAACAGACGAAGTACCAAACGCAGTGGAAATGGAACTAGTATTTACATCAATGATTCGCTGACCAAATATACGCAGGCTCTCTTCGTGAAAGCAAGAGAATTGAAGAGACAGCAACATATTCAATATGTTTGGTTTGACAATAACAAAGTTCTTGTGAGAAAGGAAGAGGGAGGAAAAGTCTTCAAAATAAGATCATTCATTGATCTTTTATTAGAAATCAATCTTGGAACGAGAGACTTCTATCGTCGGATAAAGGTTCCAAACCATTTTGGAACATAATCAAGATAACGAAAAAAAAAAAAACACTTATATTCCTCCTCTTAAGTGTGGCAACTCTGTCTTTCATTCCCCATGTGATAAAGCTAACGCTCTAGCAATTAGTTTTTTGAATAATCATTCAATTGCTAGTAACATTACCCCAACCATACATGTTAGTCACTCAGTCCAACAGTCAGTTAATTTCGTCAGCTCACACCCTCTTGTGAGCAATCCCAATCCTATACCCCTGAGTGAGCTAAAATGCATAATACATAATTTAGGCTAGGAAGTCATCTGGTTTTGATGGTATCAAAAATGTATTTCTTAAAAATCTACCCGTATCTGTCCTCAAACATCTGCAAGACATCTTCAATAACTGTCTCAGACTGGGTGCCCATTTTAAAACCTGGAAAACGTGTGAATCTGCCTGGTAGTTACAGACCTATTAGTTTGCTCAGCTCTCTAAGTAAATGATTAGAAAAGATCATAAAGAATAGGGTTGTTTCTTTTGTTGATGAAAACGGAATCTTACCTAAAGAACAATTTGGATTTAGGGCTTGTCATAGCACTACTCATCAAGTGCATCGTATAACAAATGACATCAGAATAAATCTTTCAGAAGGGAAAAGCACTGGCATGTTAATCTTGGACGCTGAGAAAGCATTCGATACCGTCTGGCATGATGGATTGATATAAAGGCTATTGAATTATAACCTTCCACTGTATCTTTTTAAAATCGTTCAGTCTTTTCTATCTCTCCGTACTTTCAAAGCGTCCGTAAATCTGAGCCTCTCGGACAACAAAATAATTAGCGCTGGTGTACCACAAGGCTCTGTCCTAGCGCCTGTCCTATTCAATATATACACATCTGATTTCCCAAATCTAAATAATTGGAATATTGCTTTATATGCAGATGAAACCTGTATCTACTCCTCGGATGCAACTGGTTCCATTATTGAAACCAATCTGCAATCTGGGGTAAATACTGTCCTTCAATATTGTCAAGATTGGAAAATTAACATTAACGCTTCTAAGACGCAAGCAATCCTTTTCACTCGAAAAAGAAAAGCTTGTTTACTTCCAAGCAACAGTCTTCAACTCAATGGTTTTCCGATCGAGTGGAAATCGAGTGGAAAGTATCTTGGGGTACATTTAGATGAAAGGCTAACTTTAAGGCTTCATATTCAAGGAATTATCAAAAAGATAAACGTTACGATAAAGATTCTCTATCCGTTCATTTGCAGGAATTCTAAGCTAAGCAATGAAAACAAAATATTGATTTTTAAGTCTATTTTCCAACCGGTCATGTTTTATGGGTTTCCTGTCTGGGGCAAGTGCGTAGGCTCCAAGTAACGCAAAATAAACTTTTAAAAATGATTCTAAATCTCCCTTGGTTTTTCTCGACTACGGAACTTCATAAGATATCCAAGATCGAAATGGTCACAGCTAGAGTTGAAAAACGTTTTCTCCAATATAATCAATCCCTTTTATCGTCCGGAAACGACTTGATTTCAAACTTGGCTGCAGATTGAGTGCAATATTTACCCGTTTATTTATCCATCTATATATTTACTTGTTTAATTTATTAACATATTTATTTATTTATTTATTTACTTATTTAATTATTTATTTATTTATTTATTTATTCATCTATTTATTATTTATTTATTTATTTATTTATTATTTGTCCAATATTTATTAATTTTATATATATCTATTTATTTTATTTATTCTTGTGTGTTCTAAAACATTCTAGTCAGCAATTTGAAATCAAGACTAACCACTTCTCTCTTCTCTCCTAAGGAATTAGGCATTTTTTGTTGCCATGAAGGTTTTTAAAGTGGCTTTTCCTTCAAACTAATATCTAATATTTTTGTGATAAATTATATAAAGATTATATGAATATTGTAGTAGTAAGGTTATTGAAACCAAATCTCTGTAAAACAAATTGTATGCAACACATTGTAAAATTTGTGCCACTAAAAAAAAAACAAAGATCTATTATTAATTTAATTTCTTATTGTTTTTATAAATTTTAATGTTAATTTTCTTCCGTCAATCTTCTTAGTTCTAATTGTGATAATGTTTTTACTAATAGTTCCGACTGTCTTAAAAATTCTTTTGTGTTCATCAGAATGTTAGAAGCCCAAGAGAAAATATTTCAGCCTTGGTCGCTCATCTGGATTCTTTTCTGTGTACTCCAGATGTAGTTTTTGTAACAGAAATACGGATTTATGAGTCTGAAAAAGATCATTATTACATTCCTGGTTATACATTTTTCGTCAATGCAAATGAGAGTTACGCTTCTGGTGGTGCGGGATGTTTTATTAAAGAGAAGTATGTACATTTGATTCGTGACGTACAGTGTGTAAATTGTGTTAGTGCTGATGTACTAAAAGTTTCTACTGAAATCTGTAACGAGATCTATGTTTTCATTTGTGTTTATAGGCTTCATATGAACGATATGAAAGCATTTTCTTGTCAAAAGAGTCTCAATACGCTGTATCCTTGTGACCAAGCTTCTTAGTCACTTTAGGATCAATTGCACTTCATTCTGAAAGGGATAGCTTCTTTGCATTGAAGATCTAAAAATCATTCTTTCTATCAAGCAATTCTTTGCAGTATAAATTCCAATAAACTTCATTTCGAGCATCTGCGTCTCATCCCAGACATCTCCCAGCTAACAGATTGCCCACTCCGCTACAACCACGATTAATCCGCTCGTGTTTACGGCTCTATAAATGGCCAACCCCGCTTCCCCATGTAATCGCTGCTGTGATGCTCATTATTCCAACCCATCGTTCCACTTCTGACTCTTAACCGTTTCTCATTGCGATCAATCGCTTTGTGCTCACTGATTTCAAAAGCCACTGTCGGTCGTTTTAATGGGGTGCCCACCCCCTCGTTCCTCAGGCAACTCACTCACCACTCACTACTCACTCTCACTCAATCGCATGTCATGCGGATGACGATGTAGTCATATTTAATGAAAACATTCCTCCCGCCTAAAAATGAGTACAAACCCCTTGGACCGACAGGAGTCTAGCCAACTGAGAACGGTTAATCTCTAATTAGCTCCCCTGGGGCAACAAACAGGAACAGAATTGTAATCACGAGCAGATGGGAATAAAATCAAAAGTTTTCCACACTTTTTCCTTTTCAATGACGCTGTGTTGGTGGGGCAAGTACTTCGAGTTGGATTTGCCGGTAGAAAGGATTTGCGAAGATAAATCCTGCCGTCATCAGACGAACCGCACAACTGCGAGCGAGAGTTGACGAGGATGCTTGTTTCTTGTTTTTGCTGTGGTAAGCGCCGAGCTGAGAATTAAATCCCCCTGCCTTTGCTTTATTAGCTGAGCCTCAAAACAAACAAATGTCATCATCACAAATGAACTTCAATCTGAAGGCGCGGTAATTGGTTGCGGAGTACTTAGGTACTTAAGCTTTTAATAAAATCCTTTGGTTCTCCTTTCTTTCCTCCCACTCCTGATGAGTTGGCTGCATGCACTTAATTTGATTGGAGCCAAATGTGTGGAACGTGTGCAAAGTGAGACGGAGAGAATACGCAGGTTGTGTACACGTTTTGGCAAACAACTTGTGCCGGCATCAAGCAGTGACTGTGAATCGAAAGAAGTAACTGCTTACTCACCGCAGCTCTAATCAGACCGATCTGCAGTCAAAACGAACCAATAAACGAAGAATCGGTGCGTCCTTGTGCACAAGAACGGGTCACGAAGGAACACTGAATCGCTCACAGAATGTTGAAGTGAAAATTTGTCTAAGAGACCCTTTAACACATGCTTCAATGAGAGAGTAATGCCGGAGCATCGGAAATACCAATGGCTGCTTGTTCCACCGAAGCAGTCTTCTTCGTCCCGACCAGCCTGCATGTTGTAGAAAGTCTGCCATTAATCACCGAAGACAATTATGGACCCATGGAACACCAGGATCTACAAGAAAGGCTGAGACAAAGCTAGTTTCGTGATCCCTCATCTAATTGCAACATCAGTGGTCGCGGGGTTAAAACCCACACGCCATTCGACTCCAACTCATCGGAAATACTGACCACGCGCAACCAGCTGAGTTTTTGTACTTGGTCCAACCACCTCTTCCGGGGTCTGCCAAGCGGTGGCCTGTCTGATGACAAGGCTCTGAAGTCTTGCTGATGGGAATGTTCGTGGCACGTGACCAAACCATCGAAGCATAGCCCTTCCGTTCGATGAAGTGGTTGCTCAATATTGAGTTTCTTGTGTACTATCGTGTTTATCACCCTCTCCTGGCGAGTAATTTCCACAACAACACGAAGAGATCTCTGCCCAGTGGCATGATCCCAGCTAGGCGTCTATGGATCTAACGCCTAGGGTGGTTGGACCGTTCCAAACACAAGTAAAAAGTGGATCAATTAAGAGAAACTTTCCAGCAATTTTGGCATTATAACTCAGGCCATTACAAAGCGACAGGGAACGCCTGCTTCTTAGATTTATGAATGCATGTGGGGGACCATCACCCAGCCCTGAGACTACACAATTCCAAGGCTCATACCCGACCCCATTGAAGGCGGTTCAAAATCACATAAAGTGTGTCCATTCAACGGTCAACACCATCAACCACAAGAACATTCATTCGAAGGGACATCTCAAGTGTGAGTGCAAAATGAAAGTTCTAAGTACCAGGCCACAAATTTGGGTCAAAATTATTGCCCCTAAATTTGTGCCCAGTGGCATACGATGTTCATGTGAATCCAACACAATTTAGACTTAACAAGTTGACAGTTAATTATGCGAATGATTGAGGTCAGCTATGGCGACCCGCCCCGCAACGCCACACTGGCCACACTCGCTAGAGTGAAATGTTTTTGCAGTTTTGCTTTCACTTTCCCTCGTGCCATAGCTTTTCCATTATCTCAGGACGCCCTTTTACGGCCGCCACAGTCTCTGGGGACGTCTTCAAAGCGACGGACAATGTCTTAAGTGTCGGGTTAAATTAATTTAGTATTTCTTCCCCTAAAAGGGAAGACAGGGTTGCTTGTTGGTCATAGCTCCCCTTGTCCATGTCGAACTCAGCACTATAATACCCCGCTACACAACCCTGGTTCGGTTGAGTGCGAGTAAAAGTGTTTCACAACAGAAAGTGGTTCCAGTTAATAATTTATTAGATGGCGGATAGCTACGTCTCGGAGCTTGTAGCGTCTAAGTAAGCGTTGCAAAACGGCATTTTTAACTTCTAATTGCTTAATGGCCAATCCAAATTACATGGGCTGGGGGTGGTAATGTGAAACGAACGCCTCTTCTGTGCGCTCCGCGAGTTTCAAAGCGCTGCAAACCGTGGAAAGGGTCAACTAATGAAATTTCAAATTAATTTCAATGTCCTTCCCAAGCAAATGAGCGCAAATCAAGGAAACCTTCACAAAAATCCTTTTATTTGAAAACACACTCTCCCTCCGTGCCGCAGGCTGCGCGACGCTTGAAGAAATAAAACGAAAACTGAAACAAAAAATAATGGCGGCCTCGCAACGCCGCAGGATGCCACGAACAGGGCTGTAAAATACAGAAATGAGATTTCGCTTTGCCCCTGCGACACGGTAATGTTTCCGCGGTACATTTCCTATTATTTTTTGCGTGTTTTTGTTTTTCTTCGTTTTCATTGAAACAAAGTCACAGTCCGTGACAACAGATGTCAGGTGTCAACGGCAAACAAATCGCTAATGTTAATAAGAAATGTCAAATCGCAGATGGCTGGAGTGGTGCGGTGCACTCAACATGTCATGTACAAATATCTTGTTTTGACGGCTTTCACAATTTAACCCATGCACATGGCGTTGGGGCCGGTATGTTATTAATTATTATGGTTTGGTTCATTTTTGTTTTGTCGATTAATGGGGACGGTGACGTGACCTCTAGGCAAGTTCTTTTTTTTCGGCCAAATAACACTGTAAGGGCACAACAAACTTGTGGGATTTGAATTCTATTTGTGAGAAGAACCTTCTGGCAAGCCCACTCTGTTGTGAGTTATCGCCGCCACATAGTTTGTTATTTACTGTGTTTTGAGCTGTTTTTTAGCGGGATCGCTGCATGCACAGAATCAGTGCTGCCACTTTGTGGTACTTTGACTTGATCGTGATAAACTGGAAGGTCTTCTGACGAGTTGTCCTTAGAAATACGTTTTGAATGGAAATTAGAAATAAGGTGTGGTGGATTTTCTTTCGTCGCGTGGTAGGTAGTGGTGTGGTGTGGCACACCTGGTGTGTCATAAGTCTCAACTGCCTCACAGAGCATGGTGAGTAAGAAACTGCTTTCGTATTCTGAGCAAAACCTCACAGCTTGTGAGAGTCACAAGAAACATCAACACGAGGAAATAGAGACAAAAACAATTGCTTTTCATTTTTCTTCTCCCACTTCTCTTCACATTGTAATTTGTCCTCTCATTGTGGGGGAAAAGACATCGAAGAGAGCGAAAAGAACATGAAAACGAATTCACCACACCGTGGTAACTATTCTTGTGTGTTTTCTTGGGAGGTTTTTGCCAGAATACCAAGTAGCTGGAACCTCACAAGGTAGGTTCGCATCACAGACATTTATGCGTTGTGACCACATCACAACCAGAATAGGGGTAATAGACCATGTTGCTTCATTGCGATGCCCACAGTCCGTCTACTACCAGTGATTGACCAATCCAATGATACTGCCGTTAATGTGATCCCAACGGCAAATGGTGACTGGACCAGATTAACAATTTTATTAGCCTAGCTTTCACTCGGATTCGAACCGGAGAACCCACTAGCTAAGGGCAGGCACTTTAAGACTCCGGCATAGGTTAGGTGCTGCTGAAGTGGCTGACTGCAGCGCAAAGGACATCAGACACACTTAGGCCAAGTATAGGCCAATTGTGTTACCACGCGGATCTTGGCGCACCTATTCCGTAAATCAATTAGCTGATTCTAATATTGCTCAGTTCAGCCAGATTATCGAAAAAGTGCGCTCCCAGAAGTCTGAATCTACGGGACGAGAGAGCACTGCAGCTACAAAGCATGTGTTCAATGGTTTCTTCTTCGTCCTAGTTCCTGCAGCGTCTACAAAAGGCAAGGAAGGCCTAGTCTAGAGGCGTGCGTTCCGATGGCACAATGCCCTGTTAGTACGCCAATAAGAGATCTGAGATTTGGCCTGCTTCAATCAATCTGAGGTATCCTGTGCCTGATGTCCATCCGCGGTTTGTTTGAGCAAGCGTTTCAAGCGTTAGCAGATGTTTTATAGTAATGATAGGGATGGAGGGTGTGTCTCCACCCGGAAAGAGTACAGAATTTGTGCCCTTTCTAGAGAGTTCATCCGCTTTGCAATTCTCTTGGCGGGACACTGCGGTTCCCGGCACCCATATAAGGTGGATGTTAAAGTATTTGGCCATCTCGTTAAGAGACGGCAATTAAGGGAAGTCTTGGAGCTTGGAGTTGTAATTGACAGAGTCCACAGATTTGATAGCTGCCTGGCTGCCGGAACAGGTGACGATATCTGTGCTTGATATCACATTGTTTTTTAACCATGACAGAGCTTCCTTAATCGCTATAGTTTCAGCCTCTACATTGATTAGGTAGACGTAGGGGGAGCTGGATGTTCCGATCCTTGGAACAGACGCCAGCCCCCACACCTGCATCCATCTTCGATCCATCTGTGAAGATTCGCAGTGGACCGTCCAGCGTCTGGTTATCAGACTCCCAGTAAGATCTGGGTGGTATGCCGGTTGAGAAATTTGTTTGCCGGTGTGGTCTGTATTGTTGAATGTCCAGACTGAAGTTCTTTCCAGCTGTTCAGCTATCTTAATCTGATCGCCGTGCTGGCCGCTGTCTGTTTGCCAATTAGTTCTATCAGTGACAGGTTAAGGAGTATGTTTAGTGCTTCGGAGGAGGTAGTCTTTAAGGCTTCACTTATTCGTACGCCCTCCATCCTGTGCACTCTAGCGAGTGGTGTGAAGTTGATGTAAATAGCTTGTGAATCATTCGAGCTTTAATCCGCATTTGCACCCAATGGCCCTTTTGCAGCAGTATAGAGCTGCGGAGGGCTTCCTGACATGTTCCTGGATATTTAGCTTCCAGCTTAACTTCGTGTCTAATTTAAGACCTAACAATTTAGCGTCGTTTAGCATTAAGGGGGAGGGTCAAAGTTAGGGATTTTATACTTCCTAGTAAAGAGGCAATAATTTAAAGTCCAGAAAAAAAAAAAAAAAATTCCGAAAAAAAACGCATTCAGAGGTAAACTGTCAAAATTAGGGCATGGAATGTTAAAGACTGATGTGTACTTGTCCGTCGAATATATTGTTCCTCCAGCCAACCTCGTTTTGGATAAGTTGCATCATATGACCAGCAACTGCCAGAGGTATGAATTAAGAGTTATTTTCCTGCAGCTCTTCCATGGAGCCCCGTCAGAATTGTCACGGCGACTTGTACGTAGAGCCTAGGACTTCTTTTGCCAAAAAAATCGTACGGTCTTTGACCTGGTCGCTTACCACTTTAATCAAGGCCGTCCTTCAATGAGTTGTTCCCCTCTGTCGGAGTCGAAGATTTCCGGCCGGTTATTCATGCGCCCCACTGGACCTTGTACCATTAGGTGGTTTTGACATTTCAGAAATTAGGACTCAACCATACGATTTATCAGAAATTACGCCAACTGCCGTCAAGACATGTTAACGCTATTTTGTAGAGGGGTTAAAAAATAGAGTTTCTCTTACTTTGAGGCGGGTGTTCGTCATGCCCCATTTAGCAGTGATTTTTTTCATTTTTATCAATTATTTGAGCCTTAATGCGAATTATTCAAATGAATGAAACTATTCACATGAATAAATTTGACGTGGATTACATATTAAAGAATAAATTTCCAGCTTTTAAATTCGATGTAGTACATCATTGTAAGTGTTGCCGTTGTTTATTAAGTATTTCTTTTTCCTTTTGAAGTCATTCTTTGTAGTAAAAAATGCTACCCCTCTATAAAATACCGTTAAGGCGCCAAAGTTATCGTACTCTCCTCATTTTCAACGAATAAAAACTTCAGATATATTGATACCCTTGGAATTCTATTTTCCGTCTTAAATGACTTTTGTACCCGTCCATTGCAAGACGTTCTAAGAGACGACATGAGAATCAGTTCATGTTGATGGTTGTAAATATCTCCCAAGTCACGATGAGATGCGTCAGGCAAGGACTAACATGAAACCATTTCCATAACATTTGCATTATATTGCATAGCTTTTTCACTCATTTCGTTCCTTCACTAGTATTCGTTCCCATTATGCGCGCCACTTATAACTGATCCCCACGGCAAATGTATCACACTGCCCCACAGAGAGCACACCCATCAGCTCACAGCAATCCATTAATCGAATTAACCAATAAAGGTCTGTTCACCGTATCCGCAGTGGCTTGCACTCTGCCGAAGTGTAACACTGACTCGTCTCATAGCTCATTTATCTAAAATCACAGGTTAAGGCCATTAAACTGAAACTCATTTAACTTGTACTCCATTTCAGCGTCCCCGCCACCACCGTCGCGTTTACCATCACTGAATGCGGAGCGGTCCCCTGAAGGCGATAAAATTCAATTAAACTAAATGTGCTTAAGATAAAACTCGAGCGGCTCGATAGCGACGCTGCTGATGGTACAGAGGGCATCATTAAAGATCCCGAGTCGAGTTATAGCAATTTTGCACCTAAGGAGGAATTAACCGCACAGTGGGCACAGACCATCACCGTGGTCGTCACCTCGAAAGAAGCGGCTTTGTCTAGGCGGACCACTTCCGAATCGGCTAGTTCCGCAGGAAGCGGGCAATGGCTACAGATGGTAGCCCATTTGGTGTACTTTTTATTTTTACCGCTTTGCTATGTAAATTTTTATGAAACTCAGAGGTCATTAAAATGGAAGGCAATTTACACCAGTCCTTGCAGCAGCAGCAGCAGTCTGGAATGGGTTCGGCACATTTTGTGTGTGCTTTTTTGCTGGGTTTCGGCGTACGTATGGCCTACATCGACATCGGGGCGGCAGTTAAAAATGAAATCGCTTTTCCGGTCTATAGAAATGGCTTGATGGCACGATTGCCACCCCGTGCATTAAGCACTCTGACATCGCGAATCCCCAAGCCGGCTATGGATCCGGCCGATTGGGTGGGGTCTTGTCGGCTATGTTTTACGGGGTAAATCAAGTGGACTTAATTGCCTTTACATTCGCGCCAAACGAAATTTATTGTGCAGTTAAAAACCGACTCAACATGATAACTTGTTTCATCCCGACATCTAATTTATAAATAGAAAAACGGAACCGAATCCGGGCCGCGGTGGGGTCCGGGGACGGTGGTTTATTAAGATATGTGTCAGAGCCGGAAATTGAGATTCCGGACGTGAAGATTTTTAACAAATGCTTGATGAAAGGAAGCTTAATCTGGAGAATATTTTTTATTTTTTTTTGTTGTCGGGGGGTCTGTTTCCCTTAATAGCGATAACGAGGGATGTTATGTTGTGTTCTCTCGCTTGAGTGGATGGGAGAATGTGCAAGGAAGTGGACTGAGTCAACGGATGGCGTTCGGCAAACTGAGAGCTGTGGGCGTTTTTTTTTTTAACTCAATTGAGGGCTGGAGAATTTACGCTTGTTTTTTACGCTGACTTTAATGAATTGAAGGGACTTGCCACCGATATATCTACGGTGCCCCTTTTTTTGTTGTATTGAGAAATTTCATAACCTCTCTAGATGGAATGTCCTGACAGTCCGTTCGTGGTAAGCTGATTCAGATCGTTTATTAATCACATCTGCTTGGTGTCAGATTTGGACACTTGACGAAGTGTCGACAAAGTGTTCCATAGTTTCCTCTGATTGTAAAAAGAAAAGATCAGCAGTATACAAAGAAAGCTTGCATGGTCACACCTTCAGCTGCCAACAATGCTACAACTATTTCCCATGGACATTAACGGTAAGTTGACGGCTACCAAGGCAGCAATTAGGCAGAGGGAATGTAACCGTTGGGGCAAAATGGAGTTCGTTGTCATGGATATAATCAACGATGCAACAATTCCAAAGCATACCGATTATATTGCAACCGTCGTAGACTTCGGATTAGTTCATCAGACTTAGGGCATCAGACTTAGTCAGAGAATCTGCTTTGCAGTATACACAGACGGATGCAAAACGGAAGAAGGCTCCATACTTGGAGTATTCGCGTCATCGCAGAAAATCTCCTTTTGTCGACTCCCTAAGCATTGCAGTATATTCCACGCAGAAGTAAAAGCTATCCAAGAGGTTGCCCGCTTACTGTCAATGAACCCGATAGACGGGGCTACCATTAAAGCTCTGTATACACCGTGAATAAAATCTATGATGGTACAACTTTGCCGCCTTACTCGAAAAAGAAACCACGATTCTCTACCTCAGCGCCTGCCCAGCACTTGCCAGGGTAACGAAAAACATGCTAGGTAGCTATTCTTTGAATAGCCTAGAAGAATTTTAGACTTTTGGACATAGCAAAATTTATAAAAAAAACACTAAGTGGCTGTAAACCAGCATTGGAGTGCATCAGTCAGGATGTGTCACTAGCATACTAGTAGGTAATTCCAGGTGTTTAGTTAGTTCCCTAAAGAGGAACCGGTGCGTGAGCTACCGAATAGTGATATCACAATGGATGCAATCAGGATCTAAGAGAGCCAAAACTGCCCAAGTTGCGGCAATCACATTAACCTAACCTTCTTTTGATTATCCGCTGCTGTGCCCCATTTTGTGCATGAGCATGAGAAACGCATAATATACTTAGGCCTGCCTTGTTTTGAGGCCCTCTTTGGTTTTCGTGCGATCGACCCTCATTAAATACTTGGAGTGTGTAAGTCTCTCGTGGCCGGTTCAGAATTGGGTGTGGCATATATTTGACCAGTCTTTCAAGTGTTATGGTATTTGTGTGTTGAAAGGAAGTCATCTCAATGACGGAGTTTGGTTGTTGTGCCTGGTCCGATCTAAATAGTTTTGGAGTGAACGATGTCCCATGTACCCAAATAACTGCTGAACCATAGAAACTGAAACACAAATGTTGGAAAAACTTGGAAACCAAATGTTCCAAGTTTGCCTACCTCTAAACTGAGCCAATCAAACTTGAATGATACGAGAAATTAAGGAAAAAGAAGTTCTTCACAAGAACATCAGGACGTATTAGGCTGTGCCATATGAAATGTTTTGTGTCTAGGTCGGTCTCGAGTAAATGGCTTCAGCAGAAATTGGGGTTTTATAAGACAACGTACAGTGAAACTTGTTTTTACGGCCACCCCTCTACAAGGGACACCTCTCCTAACGGAGAGTCCTCCATAACGGACACCTCTCTTTACAGACGTAACTCTATAAGCGACTACTTTCTTTACGCACACTCCTCTACAAGGTACACCTGTCTTTACAGACGCGATTCTATAAGCGACAACTTTCTGTACGGACACCCCTCTATTAGGGAAAAATCTCTTCATGCACCCCTCTTAAAGAGACACCTCTCTTTACAGACAATTCGTGATGGTCCTCTCAAGAAGATATTCTTGTATTACAACCCCTTCAGAACGGACACCCCTACATAACGGACACACATAATGGTCCCGCAGCTGCTTTAAAGAAGTTCTACTGTAATTATAATAATAAGTCTCTAGATGTTCATGGACCTCTGAAAAATGAAGACCAATACTTGCTGCAACCTAAACTTTGAAGACTTTCAAAAAGTATCAAGACTTTAGACAATAGAGAAACTCGAAGTGAATTTAGAATTAATTTCTAATGAAAATGTGACAACAGACGAACAGTTAGTAGTTTTCCGAAGAAGATGTTCATTCCGGCTGCACATGCCATCAAACCTGCGAAGTACCGAATCATGTTCTAGGTACTTTGTGATTCTGCAACAAACTGGCTATGCATTAAATATTCAACCAAATAATCTGACTGTGCAGTTCTTGATTTGATTGCTCGGCTAAATGGGCGCGTATATACAGACAAAAATGTATGAACAAAGGTTTGAACGTAATTTTGCGATTCGATCAACAGAAAGTTATTTTTTCATAGAGAAACGTATTTTGTCCTCTATGAATGTTTTTGAAGGGCAGGATGTATGTCAGGATGCAGTCACCTGACTTCACATACCAGCCAAAGACGAGTCGTTGCCGTCTATGCCGCCGCATTTGCACATCATTCGATGTCGCACGCGCGGTCAACTGACCCCACATGCCAGCCAAAGAGGAGTCGTCGCCGTAGCTGACACCTGAGAGACTTGTTTGTCTGAGCCTCTATTTTCTCACATTCCCAGTTGAAGTTTGAATCTAAATAAAGAAAGAGGCTTCTCCTCAAAGAAAAGATTTTTGTTTTTTTTTTTAAGTAAGGAAGTTCCGAATTTTGAACGTAATTTCCTCATTATGTCCCAAAAAGTGGAAAAAAAATTGCCACAGCAGACACAAACTCTCACTCACCCTCAGAAGTGGATTGCATTGAATGGCTAAACAGTATTTTCCCATCAATTGATCGGAAAATCATTGAAGTAAGAAATACCTCCTGCATGGACATCGTCGGCAAAGTATAAGGCAACAACCATCAGGAATCCATCGACTTCGAGTCATAAATCATTTCTCTCTCTCCCCCTGGTCTGGATGGAAGCAAATTCAGCCATCTATTAGTCGGCCATCGTTTCCAATACAAAACCTTTTAATTTATCAGCAAGTAATTGAAAATGCATTTATACCCCATTAGGCATCTGATACCACCGCATAAAAGTGTACAACCCGGTCATAATGGATGCACGATGCAGGACCTCTTCGTGCTGTAGCGTCCTCATCTTCACCGAGCCGAGCATTCAATATAACAAACAATTTCATAACAAACCCTCTTGCAGCAGTCACCCAAACACCACCAGCATCTCCCCCCGTGCAGTGCTCCGGAGAAGGAAACATTTTAAATCACTTTAACCGCCCATCCTTTTAAACTGCCAGTTGGGTAATGTTTCGTCCCTCAATACAAAATCGCTGCAAGGACGATGCAAGCAGAAAATAAAACATGCAGCACCATCAGCAGCAGGACCCTGTCATTCTCGTTCAATGTTTTCTTTCGTTTTTTTGTTCGCTCAGCATCCCCTTGCACACCACTTTGTTGAATAGAATTATTGCTGTGGTTGGACAATTCCCGTGGCATTTCACAAGCTCGCCCCCAGTTGCAGGGGAGAGCAATTCGCCCGACGCCGCCGCCGCTTGTTTTTTTTCTTTTATCGCTAAAGTCAAACCGCAAAATGCCTATAATTGCTCGTGCAGTGCCCGCATATGAGACCGGCAATGGCAGCCGAGCCGCATTAATGGACCGACACTCAATCGGAAGTGCATGTTTCATGAGTTTATTGGAGGCCTCTGATTTTGTTTCTTTTAATGTAATTATGAATAAATTCAATAAATTATAGCAGTGCTCTTGCTTCCCATGGTCTCGTAATTATGCGGCTGCAAGGGAAGGGGGACCCTGTTCGGAACGGTGACTGTTGCAACTCGGATTGTTGCAGTCTTTCGCAGGGACTGTGTAAATAGCAAAGGTTGAGATGACATGTGGTCAGCGTAGGGTAGGTTCGACATTATGGACAGGCACGCTGTCATATTCGGCCTTGAAATCGACGAATAGGTGGTGGGTGTCAATATGCATCTCTCTCTTTGGCCGTTTCCAGGATCTTCGGTATTGTGAAGATTTGTTGGATGGAAGATGGTGGATTTTCCCAGCCTGAATCCGCTCTGATAAGGACCTATCAGACTATTCACTAATGGTTTCTGGCGTCCACAAAAAAACAAAAACGGCATCTTGTACGCGATGTTAAGGAGACTGATCCCTTGATAGTGCGTAGAGACGAGCTATACATCGCCCAGCTCGGAAGTCGTGATGAAGAGGACATTCGTGCCACGTAACCAAACCACCCAAGTACAGCCCTCTCCGTTCGATGAAGCTGCTCCTCAATGTTGAGTGTCTCGAGCATTGCCGCGAGTAATTACCACAACACCACGAAGAAATCCCATCTCAGCAGCTTCTATTCGCGATCTTTGTCTTTCGGTCATTGCCCAAATTTCATGACCATAGGTGGGAGTTGGAACAAATACTGAGTTGAAAACAGCTAACTCGGCTTTGACACCAAGCTCGGCCTCCCTGATTCCCGATCTACCAAGCTGTTTCAAAACAGACTCAGCTTGGGCAATCCTACAGGAAGGCTCAGCATTACTCCTCCAATCACTTGTGAAAAAGACCCCGAAAGACTTAAACTTCTTCACCTGTTTCAATGGGACTCCTCTAACATGCATAGTGCATTGAACAGGCGTTCTGGAGATGACCATAACCCTCGATTTGTCCACGTTGACTTCATTCCAGCATCAGCATACGGCATACACGGCAGTCAAGAATTGAAAAAAATTTCAAAACTGAGGCGAAATTGTTTGGAAGTTCTAATTGGTTGAATGGTTTAAAGCAAGTTGAGATCTGCAATGAATAGCAGCAAAAAGACGAAGGAATGGAAAGCACGAGGAAAAAAAATTGTAGAGGTTATTGAAAGAAAGATTACGTGACAGCTAGGAAATCCATTTGATTTGCCCTGAAGGCTTTATTTGTTCGATATCTTCTTAATGTGTTTATATTTCATAAGGTTTAGGCGTTGTTTTCAACATGTGCTTGAGTCGACAGAAGGGCGTTTGGCAAAAGCAGTGCGCGAGTTACGCGTTGCAAAACGTCCTAACTTCAGCAACACATAGACCGAGTTCATAAACGTCACACTGCGGCAGCCCTGTAAGATTTGCGTTCATAAATGTAAATAAACTGCTGTGACTGTGCATGAGAGCAGTCGGCAAATGCGTTCATAAAAGCGGTGCGACAGTCAAACTGTGATCAAGTTGTTTGTTCCAGGATTGCAGGGAAACCGAAATGTGGACTTTTTCATGCGAAAATGGTTCCTTAGAACATCATACGGAAATTCTCTTATTTTTTTAAAGATGTTTCTGTTATTTGGAACATGATTTGACTTCCAATTATTTTTAGTTAAAGGCATGGCCCTTTTGCTGCGGTTTCATTATTCAATGTTTTTGAAAGTTGGTCAGTTTATTGTATTTATTAAACATTAAACCTAGTATCATACTCTTATTAAACACTTTTTGAGTCGTCCTTGGATGTTGCATTTATAAATACTTTTTCAATAATGCTGACCTGCTGCAAACTTGCGGCCGTATTTGTGTTCATAAATGTATTGAGAGAAAATGTTGTGCAGTGCATGAGCAAGAATGTTGCAAATTATAAACGCAACCACATACTTAGCAACAATGCCTCTATGCACTTGTCGTCTTTTCGTAGTCCCTCATGCCCTATATTTGTTTGCGTTCTTCCCTATTCCCACATTCTCCTATTTTTTTTACGTGTTTCCCATCATTAACTAAATTCCCCTATTTGTCTCCACTTTTATAACTATGTGTTAACCATTGTTTTTGAATGTTGTTGATGCACAAATGTGAGATCGGAAAATCGTAGCACACCGACGATGCTTTACCGACGCTACTTTACTTTAAGAAATAAATTTAGTTAGGTTTTTGTTAAATCTTGTGTTTTATTTTATTTCGATATTCGTTTTCGCTCTCGAACGTACAGCTGTGTTCAAAATAATAGCAGTGCACTTTCAATTTGCATATCCCAAGCAATTCCATGCCAATTTTTTATATTCTCCCTTCATATCCCGAGCAATTGCAAGCAAATTTTGTTATATTTTCCCTGAATGCAGCCTGCAAAAACGTATAACGGTAATTGACAAAAACAAATACTGATCATATTTTCCACTGCATGTCGGTTGTAGTATCAGTCAGTCGTTAAAGGTTTGGCGAAGTGCTTATACAGCTGTTCAAAAAAATAGTAGTGTTCTAATTAACTGACTTAAAATTAGATAAAAAATTTAATTTAAAGGTAGAAACATAAAAGTAAGAACAAATAAATATTTCTAATTTAGATTATAGTAAAATCTTGAACTTTTAATTAAACAGTGGGCCGCAATAAGCATTGCACAGAGCAGGAGAGAAAATTTATTTTAAAATTAAGAGCAGATGGAACGTATAAAAAATTCAAGAAATCATAGGATGCACAGCCCCAATGATTGTTAAAAGCAATGATGCAATAAAGCACCATCGTAAGCCCGAATCCCGTGGACGAACAAAAAAAAAAACATCAGCATTGGAGGACAGGCGAATTGTAAGATATAGCAAGACGCACCCCTCTGCACCTTCAAATGTCATCCAAAATGAGTTGGGGCTAAGTATTAGTGCTGTCACAGTCCGCAGGCGGCTGTTAAATGAAGGGCTATACGCCTGGAGTCCCCGCAAGGTGCCATTACTCTCTGAAAAGCACATAGCAGCTCGGATAGCTTTTGCCAAAGAACACATCACCTGGCCTGTGGGAAAATGGCTGATGAGAGCAAAATTGTTCTTTTTGGAGCATGTGGGTCCCGTCAATATGTTCGCCGTCCGTCCAAACACGGAATACCGCCCTCAATACACTTTAAAGACCATAAAACACGGCGGTTCAAATATAATGGTTTGGGGCTGTTTTTCCTACCAAAGTGTTGGGCCTATACATCTTATTTCTGGGATCATCGACCAGACTGCATATGTTGATATTCTTGAAAGGGTAATGTTTCCTTACGCAGAATATGAAATGCCTTTAATCTGGGTCTTTCAGCAAGATAATGACCCGAAAAATACCAGCAAAAAAGCCAATAAATGGTTCGGGTCAATGGGATTAATGTTATGGTGTGGCCCGCACAGTCACCAGACCTTAACCCCAGAGACAACTTGTGGTGTGACTTAAAGAAAGAAGTGGCGAACGCAAAGCCAACCAATAATAGAGAAATTTGGCAAGTAGTGCAAAGCGCAGAGTATTACAACCAAGAGATGCAAGGATTTGGTGGACTCCACGCCACGTCGGTGCAAATCAGTCCTAGAGAATAAGGCGTTTACAACCAAGTATTACATACATTTTTTCGTTTGATGTCTAATAAGTTTTTCTTTTTTTTTTAGTTTCAAAAATTCTGTTTGTAGTTTTTTGTTGCTTTATATTTTTAATTTCCAAGCTATAAATGTTGTCAATTAAGAATGAATTATTTTGTATAAAGTTGTTTTATATCTATAATTAAGAATAAAAACTTTGTATGTATATGAAATTCAAAAATAAGTTGTTGTCATTCGACACATCTTAAATAACCAATTTAACTAGGCGCGCTACAATTATTTTGAACACAACTGTAACTCGCGCAACTTCAGACAACTGGTACAAACATTAGGATCCCCACGCTTGAAGTGAACACTTGAACTTTATCTGATAGCCCTTAATAGATCAACAGGGGAACTAGTTTGTCTTTTGATTTAACACCAATCCTTCGGCGTCGTTGCCTTCGCTTGTGTAACCCCTGCCGTACAAAAGGGACAAAATACTAAATTACTAAAGTGTACACTCCATGAACAGAAATTAATCAGTCTCCTAAAAATTTGAAAATGTGGACATGTCACGTTTGGAAAATAGGCGATTCAATTAATCCCTTCACAGCTGGGGAATATAAACCACTGCTTCCATTTTTTCAAACTTTCATTCCTTTTGAAATATTGCTCAATAACGTAAACAGGTTGTGCATCGCGTGGCGCTGCATTTTTACCGTGTCAAAGCAACCCAAGCAGACGAAGAAAAAATTCGCTCGACTCTGCCCTGTGATTAGATAAATGAAGATGCTTTGACGAGCTGAAAGGTTTGAATAGAAAATCAAACTCGAATCTAAGTCGTTCCAACAGTCTGTTCACCATTGAAGGTCTCACAGGGGAACATATTTCTGCCAGTTCATCACGATCACAGATTGTTGGTCGAAGTCAAATACGACCGGAAGTGGCATGTCAACTCTGAGATGTTTTCAGACGATTGCCCGAAAATGGCACGAGAAAATTTAGCCACGAAAAATGTCTCCAGGTGCCACTGCAAGTGCAAGGCTTCAGCAGAGCAGCATTCGAGGCTGTCAACTTGTCTGTTGCCGCAAGTGCTTCCTACTTGACAAGGGGGTCAATGGTGATGGTCGGGATATTCGGGGATAAATGGAGTGCGACAATATTTTGTTAGCCAGAAAATGGCACATTGAATTATTAATTAGATTTTCCAGAGCCTTTTTGCCTGCGCTCAGCAATTCAAACAGCAAAAGGCAATCTAATCCCACACTGACGTCTGCTACACATGCCTCGTAACCAACGACAGATGCATTTGAAGCGTTCGAAGAGCCATACCTCCGGTGAATCTACAAATATCGAGTTGCTTATTATTTCAAGCAATTCCTCCCCCTCCGCCGCTCAGTTCAAATCCTACAGGAGAAATTATTGCGCTTCGGCAGTTCCGATCGATCCATGAAAACAAGGTCTATTATCTTCGGGATGAAGTTCCTTTTGGCAGTCAGGCGTGTGCAAACATGGTTAAGTCTGCCTCAGACCCTCCCCCGTCGCAGGGATGTGTTTCATGAACATCGAGTGTGATAAACGGCTTAACCGAAGTTGAGTTGCATCCCATCCCGCCGGGCATCTCATATGCAACGCAAATTAAAAAACAACACTGACGCCAGCGGCTGCCTGCTTTGCTGTCGTGGGATGTGAGTCGGATGTTGTTTGCATCGCAACAGGAATCCCTGCAGATTTCCGATATCATGAAATTAGATTGTCTCGGGTATTTGCATAAAGGATGTGCCACGTTCCATGGATACAAGCATCCACTAGTGCCTCCGCCACCACCTGACGTGAAGCACAACACCCGCAGACTGAGCCAAACCGCTCAGCTCAGATCTCTCCCGCTGGCAACCTCCGTCTGCATACTAATGTGTGGTACGAGCCCTGCTCCTTCAAATTGTATTTATTATCCCGAAGACAAAGTGTGTTGCGATTAACAAACCCATCGATGCATGTCACCATAGATCTAGACGGCTTCAGTCGCTCCATTGTTTGTAAGTGGAAATCCCATAATGACCGAATGTCGTTCCCTACGGTTTATGTGTTTGTTTTCGTCCTTTCAACTCTGATAATGGTACTTAGTGCTAATTGGCAGCCATTCACGATGGATGTCATGAATTGAAGTGACCGTCGTTGCCTTGCGGTTGGTAATTGGTGAATTGCTCCAAGACCCATTGGCCAGGAACAATCGCCATAAATTCTGATTTAATTAGCATGTCCTTGGGCGGAAGTTATGACCCTTAACGCACTGCTCGTCACAGTGTTTCGCTGGCGGGTCGGCACTGCATTGCATTGTCATAAACTGCACTGGCTGTGGCACCAATTAGGTCGTTCGTCACCGTGCAGACTTGGGAAGCTGTTAAGTAAACACTTGGTGTCCCATTGTACGTCACCGCTGGATGGGGATGGGAATGAGGCTCATCCTCCATCGCCCCACATGCAAATGGCACTTCGAAGTTGAAGGAAATGGGCCAATGCATGTTCAAAGTTGATAGTCACTTAATTGGGGAATTCATTTATATTTCTTACTTAACCTAAGGCTGCGCAGTAAGCAACGGGAAACTAAGAGACGACGAGAACTTGGAGAAAGCAAAAACTTACGAAGTAATATGGCTGTGGCCATGTATCCGTGAGCTATGTTGCGTTCGGTCGTCGCTGCGCAGTTGATTTTATTTCATTTGATAGACTTCAGAGGTGTAACTTTGATCTAACGGTACAAGCGAACGAAGCGACAAAATGCCTTGAACTTTTGGATTTCTAAGTTTTCATATTCGCAGAATCTCTCAATGATGTACACCTATATGGAGCCAATTCTGTAAGCTCTCAATCAGAAATGAAGGATGATAGAGATGTCCAACTTCTAGCCCTCTTACCCCTTAAAATGTTTGACAACTATTTATCGTGTTCTAAAGCCAAATTGACCAATCAGAGAACGGCATTTAAGTTATTTCGCGATTAACTGAAGAAAAGCATCTCAAATTCGTCGATGGACTAGGGGCCAATCAGCTGTGAAGTGGGGCATCTCTATCATACTTCATCTATGCTCTCAATCATATATGATCTCATGTCATACTGTTATACTAATGTTATACGAATGTTATAAAACGCCTGATCGATATTATGAACGCCTCTGTTAAATAAAAGCTCTTGAGGAGATACGTTCTCGAGTGAGTTTGTCTTCTCTCTTGTGTTTTCTATGTGACCTTACACCATAATTGCAAAATAGAAAATCATTACAATAGAGTATCAACGTTTTGTGCAAGTAAATATGGTTCTTCCAATCGCACCTTTTCTGCTGTTAAAAAATAATGACTGCACAATCTGCCCAACACCGATGACATATCGACATTTATGAACAGTAGGTACTGCAGTTCAGCTAAGTTAGTGCGATCGTCAATCTGGAATAATGAACAAGCTTAACGCCGGCCTTTGTTAGTCTGACGTTAATGAAAACACCTCATCTCTTGGTTCTTCGCTTCGTAGTGCTTTCAACAAGGCACTTGTCTATATTGTGACCACCTCCCTTCCTTCTGTTGAAATCGAGTATCATTTTCGGCTTTCTTTTAGGACCTTCAATGTCGATACTATAGTGGGAAGTGAAAAGACGCACAACCGATTCGTAGCTGATCTGCTACTGAATCCAAAGATTGATGGTAGAATCCTTTTTCGTCTTGTACAAATGTACGTCTTTTGTTTACAGTTCCCACTAATGACAAATTGCGGTCTAACATCAGAGGAGAAGCTCGTAAAAAAGTTATCACATGCGTTGTTTCCGGCACTTTCGCGCAACACATTGCAACACAAACCTTTGACCACACGTTCACTGTGTTTTTTTTTCTCTATCTCCAGCAGGTGCCGTGCCAGTATAGATCTGTCCTGGACTAAGACACAATTGACGGAAACAACCAACGCCTTCCGGCGCTCGTGGACATGCAAAAACGTATGACACACCCGGGTGTGTTGGGTGTGTGTTTATGTATTATTTGTTGGGTGTTGACAAAAGGGTTAAGTATCTATATCTTCGTCTTACAAACACAGCACTGCCCTTGGAAAAAAAAAGAACTCAAAATCACGATCTGATGATGACACATCCACAATAAATGGATGGACGAAAGTTTGGTGCTGTACATACCTCTTAACGAAGTCATCGAACTTGAAGGTCTTCTCGACGACGCCAGTGTCACCTGTCGGTGGAAAACAACAATTTGACGTATTCTCTCCCAGAGCGTGTCTAAAAATCCTTACCCTCTTCATCGTCGTACTCCTCTTCGTTGTCGTCAGCCTGCTCCTCCTCCTCTCCATCGGATGCCCGCTTTTCTTCTGCAAATACACAAGACAACAATATTGATTAGAATTGTCCGTCCGACTGGCCGCTCTAAGCAATACAACAAATACGAACGGCACCCAACCGCCTCCCACTTTGGCGGCGAAACAATTGACTTTCCTCCAAATTACGGGAGCGGTGGTAAAAAGCTGT
This sequence comes from Eristalis tenax, assembly GCA_905231855.2. Lineage (NCBI taxonomy): Eukaryota > Metazoa > Arthropoda > Insecta > Diptera > Syrphidae > Eristalis > Eristalis tenax. The sequence goes on along the minus strand of HG993124.1, from coordinate 37,985,400 downwards.
CAGATTTCGGTGCCCAACCACAGGCCGGGCGCACACAATTCAGCAATCACTGTTTGGCGCAAGTTTAGTCACCAGAGGCACAATTGGACTGCTCGGTGTGAGAGGTTAATTGGAAACTAACAAGAGTTCGGGAACAAGGCGGATGCAAACGTCCGTCGGAAAGTTCCTACAAAGTTGCCCATCGTCTCCCATCAGCGAATATTCGGGTTAAATGGAATAGCATCGCTCTGTGTGTTCTCGGGGTATTTTGCTAGATTGCCTCATTCCCAGGCTCGCCGTGCGGATGGTAAATTAGTTTGTTCGTCCGTTTTCAATTAGAAGTGACCCGAATGTAATATCCTTTTCGGAAAGCGGAGGAGCATCGTTCGTTTATTTGTACGGATTTTAATATTCTCTGACAGTTTTTTTTTTGTGTTTGAAAATGCTATCAAATTGTTTTGCGAATGTTTTCGGTCGATATCGTCGCGTGAAAGGAGTTTTTTTTGTTTATCCTTTTCACTGACGCCGTGCAGAGGAAGTTAATAAGGGTTGGCTCAGTGTCAGAGTTTGGCATCAACAAATAGGAGACCCAAATGAAAATACGTTTTGGGTGTCTGTGTGGGTGTATGGTACATCAGAGCTCTGTCAGTCTGCTGTGTGAATTGGTTGAGGGCACTGATAAATGGTCACCACGCCACGGTGTTCGTCTGACTCCCTTTCCACAAGCTTGTGCACATGAACGTTGCAGCTTCGACCTTAATTCAGCGAGTATGTTCTTCTGGGAACAGTGGCGACGGCCTCACCGAATCATAAGTGCGGTAGCTCTTCCGCCCTCTTGTCATGGCATTTGACGCGGCCACTTAAACCATGTTACCTCCGAGAATCCCATTGTGAACAAAAATGAGCCTGAGTAAAGCAACAGATAGAAGAACAAAAGCAACACCCGCTGCCACACAATAAGACGTATCAGCATGTCGTCATGCCGTACCCACCTCCGGCCATATCTCAACTTGTCCAACGAGACCATGCTTGATGAAGATACAAATTCCACCATCAATTGCTGCCCGTGTAAGATCTCCAGAGAGCACACACGCAATCTACCGAGCTGCAGTCGACATTATCACTGCCATCAGCACGAAACATCAAAGCCGCCGTGTCCTTAGGTGGAAGCACCCCTCTGGAAGGGTCTAAGCTCTGCTCTCGACTAATATCGGATATCTTTCACCGGCATCCAGCTGATGATTCAATTTAGGACGTCGTTTCTTATTTATTTTCCGCCGTGTCTCAGCACTCCGCACAGACTTCAGTTTCACGGTCCATTGCAGCATTGAAAGTCTGATTTGGCCTCATATGGTCACGAGGGCCTTAAGGCAGGCGGCAGCGCAAAAAAACGAAATCTTTTCACTCAAGGGTTCGAGGGGGCGGGGGATGGAGGCACACCAGTAGAAATGAATATAGACGACGACGGCGACGAGGTTGGTTCAAATAACACAACAGCGACCCACACACAAGAGCACACCCGTGCCCGGATCCATCCCTATGGGGCATGTAACCGTATATCACCACTAATTCATTTGAGGGCACATCTAACAGATTCACTGTGCTTCCTCGCTGCTCCGTCGCCATTTCTTTAGATTTATCCGAGGGTGATAAATTAGATCCGGCAAGAAGTTCTCTCCCCGAAGAATGCCGAAAGGAAGATAGCACACACACCCACACCCACGACCAACAACAAACAAAAAGAGAGCACTAGAAGGAAAAAAAAAAACGATTTTCGAATAGGAAAATAATAAAATGGAAGGAGCACAGCAGGGAGTCCGGGCCGGAGCCCATCCTTTGTTCGGCCGAACAGGGTTCCCTCGCAACAATGGGCAGCGGTTGCGATGGCAGTTGCAGATGGCTGTCGCCCTGTGCGGCACCACACGTAGCCCAAAAATCGGGTGCTGGTCATGGTCTGGTGATGTATCTCTGGGCTGCGTCCACTGCCGGGGCAGCAGATGTAACAAGTGGGCATTGTGAGCTGTCCCCCTTCTCGGAATAACCTCAAATGAATTGCCATTGCAGTAATTGGAATCCGAAAAGGAGAGGACGGTGACGGGGACGAGGCGAAGTAATCGGAAAGCCCTTCCACTTCGATTGACCGGCTGCTTGCCTTGGAGATGTCTTGTAATTAAATCTCGATGAGACAGTGTGTGGGCGTGAGGAAAACCTGCACCATCTGAGGGCTCAACAGGGCGAGTGTGTGTGCTGCTGCAAATCCCATGGGGCTTCCCCAGTTGGGCCAAAGTGCTTGGGTTCGGTAATCATTGAAATCCTCAAACGGAATAACAAATCACATAGAGACTCATGAGTGTGCTTTAGATTGGAAGGATCGATTCATCGTATCGAACTCTGGAGCTGGCTTTAATGAGTGACCTGATGTGTCTCAATTTCTTCAAGAGTTTCCACTGATTTGGATGTTCAGATAGCTAGGTTCAGGCCGTGTGAACGTGCATCAGCTTCTGATGTGCCTGGCTGAAGATCTGATTTTTGGCTGATATGTTGGAAGTGCTGTGGCAACCGAACGCAATAGATGACATTGAAGTTGAAGGTTTCTGGTCAAGTACCGCGACAACTGTTTCACCGACCAGTGTAGGTTTAAGTCGCTTGAACACACCTCAACGCCAACACACCTAGTCGCCTCGTTCTCCAAACTACACAATACAATGCCATGGATGCAGAGGCTCCCCGTTTCATACGTCAAGTTAATTGAGGTCGTTCTTCATTTGGGTGTTCCACCTTAGCTGCGGCCATTCTCTACAGCGTTGTCCCACACTTGCAGAGTCGATGCCGGACCTAAGTAGTACCATGCGAAGTAGTACTACCTGACTTGGCTCATGTCGCTGTACAGCCCAAGCAGTTCGTGTTTGAATCTTCTCCTCCAAATCCCATCAAGACAAACCGGACGAAAGATATAGTGTGTAAAGTAAGATTTTAATAGACAGTGAAACTGCAAGTCTAAAACTACGAATCAAGAATAGATTGCTTAAATTAGCTGCGATTAAAGTAAAGATTATAGGAAATAAGGGAAGGGTCAAGGTTGGGTTGTTGAGGAATAGAAATGAGAGGGGACTGCACTTTTAAAGTTTGGGAGAGTGGGTCGAGGGCGCTAAAGAGAACAGCAGTGTACACAATCCCCCTTATTCTCTTAGTCGTGTCACCCCAGAATATGTAAGTTAACGCCAAATTATGTGTAGCATCAGAATACAGTTCCCACACTTGTCGCTGCTTTTCGCTGTCGTACCGTTTGGACAAACTCCATCTGAATGAAGACAGTGGCGGATGCAACCCAATGTCACCTGAGGGAACATCGTGGGAGCAGCCAGCATTCCATCATTAGCGGATTTAAACCAATACCACCTGTGGGAACATCGCGATAGCGGCAACTACGAATGCGCACGAGCGAGGTTGGACATTTGGTAAAATATAAAAATGTAAATTAGTCTTAATCTGTATTCGGAGTAAAGAGGTCAACCCTCAGAAAAAAATATTTTTTTATTTGACCACCACTTTTGGTATTTTAATTTGTATCACTTTGTATCACAATTTGTATTCTTTTAGTCACTTAAAGTGACATTTCTCACTCGCACGACTATCGTGTGTATTCCCTTAGCCACATTTCGTGACAGAGTGAGATAGAATGAGAGAGATTTTGTAGCTTGTATTTTTGTGGGTGACGCCAAATGACGTAGAATGAATATAAATTTCAAAAAATATGTAAGTTGTAACCAAAATTTTGTATTGATGGGAATAAAAGTTGGTTAATATGTTCACGTCTAGTTTTAAAATAAGAACAAAGATGCAATTTGAGTGCCTGGTCGCTTCAATAGAGGATAATTCTAATCACACCGAGAAATTCAATAGAACGGAAACAAAACCCAGAAACGTTTGCATTATCCTTTTTCTTGGGTCATTTCAAGAAACTGTCAACTGTCATTGAATATGATCAATCTAGGATAAATCTGGATTGAGGGACTGATCTACAAGCTGAACCAGACGGAATAATTTATAGCATTCTGCATTCCATAAGATTCTGCGTCTCAGTTGAAGGCAGCAAGTCAACACAGCGGAGCACCAAGGCGGAAGTTGCACAAGGATCGAAGCTGGGACCGTGGCTTTTAAAGATCTACGCGGCAGATCAACCACATCCAACTGACACACTGAACTGCTGTCGATCTGCAGATGACTCGCTGACTTATGCAAGCTCGACGTCACCACAGATAGGCGCGCGAAGGTTCTAAATCCAAACAACGAACAAATTTAACTACTATACCAAATGGGGTATTCGTACCAATGCTGGGAAAGCGGTACTTATGTGCTTAAGGAGACCATCAAGAGGTGGATGCAGATCAGTAGCCAAATGTCCCCAACAGCAGAGAAATATCAATAAACGAAAAATTCAAGGCTATTGGAGAAGTTGAAGTTCAACAGTCATTCGAAACGGACGCTTAAGAAGGCTAAGCTAGGCTTCCATCGCATCTATCCTTTGATGCGCAAGCAAAATGAATTAAGCCAGAGCACAAGACAAACTTAACATACGGCTTCCCAATATTGCACACCATCTCTAAGCCCAGCATGACGAAGCTCGCAATTTTCGAAAGAAAAATACTGCGAGTATATGACGGACTCACCTTCGACAGGGACCGTCAAGGGCACCACAGCAAGAACAGGCTTTACGACCAAGCACGCTTCACCCCCCTACACCAGTACATGGTGACACTTATCAGAAAGCAGCTACAACGATCCTAACGAAATCAGGAACCAGGGAAACACAATCCCCGGACAACGCGTTAAATCTGCTAAACGAGCAGAACTTTCCAACGACGTCGAACAACGAGCTGCACGAATTCTACCAGAGCAGCGATAGCAATCACCATCGAGGCTAAGTCGACTACCACACCACCACCCCATCCCAAAAGGACCACCATAGACACACGTACTTAAACAACCTGATGTAAACACCAGCCGTTGTAGGACATAAAAAATAAACAATAAACCGACGATTTTGGGTTGAGAATTTGATTGGTTTTTTGTCACCTCACTTAAGTTCAAGAATGCAGATTTTGACATGAGGTGACAGAAAAATGCGAGGCGAGAATTTGTCACCTCGTCTAAGAGAATAAGGGGGAATGATTGATAATAAAATATGGGTGGCACTACAGACAGTTGAGGTCCCGGGCCTAGCTTCTCAGCAAACACTCGTGTTGTGTGTGCTCTCACGAGTGGAAGCGACCTACAGTTTTATGCCGACTCCTCAAGACCAATTTTTGCATACTCTTTGCATTCTGAGTGACTCGAAAGAGGTGGAGCACAGAAATTGGTTTTATCGTACCGGCCAAGAATCGAACCCAGGCCAGTGAGTTTCAGTTGCATAGCGGTCGACCCACATACCCACAACGCCACGGCCGCCACGACATGGTACGGGCTCTGTTCAAAAGTTGGACATGAGATTTGACGTTTTTCTATACGGGCACGATTTTGTTTGAATGTAGTGGTAAATATTGAGAGTAAAATTAGAAGCGTTAGTGACTGATTGGTTGGTTTCGTTGATTGGTGGTTGGTTGCCCGCTTCTTGATGTTGACGCTCTTGCAGCCAACGTTGAAGTGGAGCGACATGGCATGTCCTGCCCACGTAAAAGAGCGCGGATCGCTGTTCAGATTGTGATGAGAGGAACTTACATATTACTATGTTGACGATATTTGCAAAAGCGTCGCCCTGAATAGAACCAAATATAGCTAAAAATTAAGACCAATTTATTGACTTCAAAAAGGTAATTGTACAAATTTGTTGAGCAGACAATAAAAGAGTTGTTGCTATTAATACTTTAAACCACTTTCTCCCAAAAAAAAGGCCTCTTCCTCAATCTGGTCAGGCTGAGCATAAGGAAACCATTGCTATACATGATCTATGACATGATAGCAAGTAGAAAGAGTGTCGTGAAAAATGGGGTCACAAATTAGACCACGGTCTTGGACATTAAAAATGGTCTGCAACTGGGAGCGGTTGGTTTGCCGATCTTGTTTTCAGTATTCACTGTAGGTTCCGTACGCAACACAGAAAGGGTCCGAACAGGATCGATGTAATTAATATCCTGTCGCAATGTGACTTCGAAAAAACTCAGCGATTTTGCGACGGTTGGAAGTTGGCTATCAACTTCCTAAAGTGTGGAACTATCCTTTTCAGGACCCCGTTGTACATGGCACCGCGGGATACGCGCCAAAACTGGAGCAAGTTTGGCTCAGTTGACCCGAAGGGACGGCCGTTAGCTGTGAAAAGCGGAATTAGATATCTCGACATTTGTCAGCATCAATATCTGTATTTTGATACACATAATATCATTGTCCTACTCAACCACTTTCTTCATCGCTCTTGCTCTCACCTATGAATGAAGCTCTCACTGTCTTCTTTTTCAAGAAGAGAGTTAAGATTAGCTCTCCCTTCTGATTTGTGACGTGTGCTTAATTATGTAAAAGCAATGTTTTGATTATTGAAGAGAATGTTTTATTTGATCCTGATATTCATTATTCATTATCATTCATGCCCTGCCGAAAGCTAGAAAGGCCTTTGTTGCGGCAAGGAGGTTGTTTTCCAGCAGCCAACATGATACCAGGGTGAAGGTAATCTGCTGCATGGCCCTCGTACGACCAATCATGAATGTCCATTGTGGTTCAACTTGAGTAATTGCCAGATGGAAATGATGAGGTTGTTCGAGGGACAGTGCCGTCGGTCCTGTCTCCGTTTGTATCGTACACCGAGTCAAGAAGCACTATCCTAACGAGGTAATGTGCAACCGTGGACAGATAGATCATTTTATTATTAATCAGATCAGAAGGCACATTGCACGAGCTATGACGTCTTCGAATAGTTTGATCTCTGGGGCTTACTTCCCACACATCATGAAAGAGTGCGTATCAACGGCTTTGTTCCGCCTGAAGCATTCGTCTATCTCGCCCAAATTGGCCTAATACAGGATACGGCAGGATGTGCTCTCATATTCCACGTCCTTCGCCGAACAGTAGACAGGCGACTCCAATACGAACCGGATTTCCAGCCACGAGGATCTCCTCCGATTCAATAGCCCGATCTCTGCTCTCGACAGGAGAAAGTGTGCCAAAAAAAAGGCACTTTTAATGGTGATTGCCACCAGATCCAGTATCCAACGTCATTGGCTTTTTGAAACGACCACACAGTTGATCATGGTGGCCAACTTATATAGAATTAAGGTTAACCTCGGCGTAGGGTAGTATATGCACACACGAGGTTTTTTCCTTTACTACATCGCGGTGTATTTCGTTGGTTGCTTATCGACTTTAACTACATTTAGTAGCATTAATCGTTCGACTTTACTCGTTTGTTTAGGTAAACCCCTTCAATCCGAGCATCAATATCAACACACTCGTCACGGGCTACCTACACAAAAACAGGTTAGCCATATGCCACAGAGCCACACAAAATGCCGATTATATGACCGCCCCGACACTCAAATATTCAATAAAAATGTCCATCGAGCCGGAACATCACTGGATGCCCATTCCCCTCGCGCACACACACACACCGAGAGAAACCTCCCAAACGTGGACGACACTCCGACCGCCAATAAACCCCAAAAATCTTGCAAAAAAAAAAACAAGAATTCACTTAGTCGACAAACGTTTCCAATTAAACCGTAGCTCCATTCAATCCCTCTCAGCCCCCAGACAAGTCGACTATGCATATCCCGCGTTTAGGCCGAGGATTTCCGAGGAAAAGAGAGAACGTCTGTTTACACTTGGCTGGCGTATAACATGCATGCTTTAATTCCTAAACATGGCTGCAGCCGCCTCATAGATGCCTCTCACTTGTTCGCCCGGGCAACGAACGTCAGGTCTCGGGAGCAGCTGCCGGAGGAGACCTGTGCTATGCTTGTGCTTCCAAATCCTTTTCGGATGAAAGCATCCCAACAATTATGAATGCCTGGCCGTCTTCGTATTTTTTTTTTGTTTTGCTAAAAATTATAGCCATCCACTGTAATTAAATAAAAAAAAATTGTGGATCCTTTTTTTTGTGTGCGTCGGTGTTGGTGATGTGGGCTGGAGACATTATAAAAACGACGAGTGGGGGACACAGGGCTTTGGCTACATGATGTCTCTTTGATCTTTATCCCAGACCATTGGAGGGGGTGGTAAAATTGGAAGCAATTAAACGGGCTTCGGTAGGGGTTGTGAATGGCCCTAGGGACTTTGGATCTATGGTTGATATGGAAATGGCCATTTACCAGGATGGATGGACATTCGGTTCCTTTTTTTGTTCAGTCTGTCGACCAGACCAAGACCTCGACTGGGTGGAACCATAACTTTTGTACATATTTAGTTTGGAAGAGTGGAATTTACGACTGGACGGGTATTTAAATGTGAACTATGCATGGATGAGTCTTGTTCGGCATTTATTCGAGTAGTGGTTGGTGAGTTGGTCCGGCATCAGGGCATGAGGGGCTTGCTATTGGAGCCGAAGTAAATCGAAATGAAAGTCACATCGGCAACGACAACCCGAGGCATCCATTGACATGTGTACACTTGGGTCGAGGCAGTTCTCTATCACAGCTGGTTGTGGGCTTGCGTAGGCAGTAAGCAGACTTAACAACATTTCTTTGGAATCGTTGTCCATTGTCCGGGCAAATGGAGGGATGAGCGATGCTAGGGTAGATGATAAGGTAGTTTTGATGAGCTGTCCGGGGGGCGAGAGGGTAGGTTTTGATCCCCGTTGAATTTTCGATTGTCTTTCTTAACGATTACTTAGGGGCTTTCTACACATGATATATTTTTAGTCTATACTAGTCGTATAGTTCATAAATTCCCACGATACTAGGTAATAGCAACGTGTAGAGCTTACAGATTAAGAAGTTTCACGACCAATTTATTTTCGCCACTAAACCGCGTTCATATTGATGACAACATGCAATAACTTGCAACGAACGAATTATTCTATAAACGGAAAAGACTTCTGAGTGCGAATTGGCGGAATTCTTTTTTCTTCTTATTCTACTAACACAAACGACTTCTAAATGCGAATTGACGGGATTCCACGATACATTTTTTTATGGTTTTTGCCGACTTCTGAATGTGCATTGCCGGGACTCGCCAATAGACCAATCGAATATTTTACATGCAAAAATTGAAAAACGAACTAAATGAGATTCGGAAAAAATATTTTTTTTCGGAATATACAAGTTTCCGAATTAAATTGATTTTACTGTAGGGTAATAAAGGCACTAGTATCCGGACAGTTGACACAAATCTTAAGTTTGACTTCTTATTTATGAACTAAATATTTAAGCTTCAGTGAAAAGGTTTGGATATATAAATAACGTAGATATTTTTTGAAAAGATAGTAAAACTCCTCAAACACATTCAAAATTGTAAATGATTGTTTTTTTTTAATTCTTAAGAAAACTTCTGTTTGCGCTTGTACCTCGACAGTAATATTTATTTTCCGGACGTTTTAGTTTCAGGAGCCGGAAACAAAAATGTCATATCGAGTTTATACGGCTTCTTTTGGATTAATAAAACGTTTTATTTATTTTTACGCGAAGACATAAAATTGATTCAAACATTTGTTAGCTAATTATGCACATAGTAAGTGTATAACAATAAATATATGTAAATTAAAAGAAACTAATGCATTTAATTCTATTTATACATTTTTATTGACACTATTCTAGATCTCCAAAAAAAAAAGTCTAACCGATGGAGTGAGGTAACGCGCAGCGAACTACTAACCCCAAATTTTGGTGTCCTCCTCTTTAAGAGTACATTTCCATTGTATCATCTCAGTTGTGTTTATATTTGAAAGACGATAATGATGTTGGCTTCGGTGGAAAGGTTCTATGTTTGTTTACGGACAATGTGTTTTCGATGGGTTGTCGATAGGATGTGTGGCCTTTGTTGACACAGATCTTCTGTTGGGTTACCAGGTCATAACTTGTTCATGGAGCTATGTACTCTTTACCAAAACACTATTCATAAAAGATATCTATGAAGATAGGTATAGGCGCATATATAACAGCTCTCGCTTTTCTCTAGTATCCATGATTGTGGCGTACTTTCAACAATGTCCTTTCGAGGACGTAAGTATGGGACCACTACCATAGGTTCAAAGATTTTCATTTCCCATCAGCATTTTAACTTATTAGCTTTTAAATATTAGTCGGTCATGAAGATTTGATCGACAAACAGCATATTTGGCAGCTGCTTCTATTGAACTCAAATTATTTGTCCAAATATCTTCTAAAGCTGGTGTTAAATTGCTTTCTTCCATTCTAAATATGGCATCTTTGACGTTTTACGTTTTTGATGTGTAAAAGAACAAATGTCCGAATACAAAACTTATTTTTTCACTACCCGGACAGCCAGTTTCTTAGCTAAAAACGCGCTTGTTATTTAAATAACGCTGTCTGCATACTGAAATTTTCAAAGAACAAGGCAATACTCTTTGTTTAAATAAAAAATGCTTAAGGTATTGCTTAGGAGTTTTAAAACATGAATTTAAAAATAGCTTTCAAGTTCCAGTAGCCGGACACCCTGTCCGGAAACTAAAATTGGTATAAAATGTTGGCTCCAGTATCCCGACACCAAATAAAAAATTTACCATTTTATACTTTCTTTTATTGAACACAGAAATCATTTGTATTCAATTAAAATTAAGCCTACTTTGATGTGCAGATGGAATAAATAATGTAAATTTTGCAAATAGCTCTACTATTTTTTTATAGAAAAAAAAAAAACACACTCTTCGCGACTACCACGTACTAACTGATGCCCATTTCGCAAACCAGTTATCGCATCTATTGAAAACTTCGTGTGTGAAAGAAACGTAGATGGCTGGTTTTGTATTTATTTTTCAAACTAAAGCTGGCAAATTCTCTTATTATTTAAGAATAAACGACGAAGTGTCCGGCTACTAGTGTATTGACCCTACTCAGAAAATTTTTTATGAGAGCTGAGCAACTTTTGTTTGATCACTTCGGGGAAATTAAAAAAAAATGTCAGATACTAACCATTAGATAATGTTCCGAAGAGAGAGAATTGCGGGTTTTTATTGACCCTATACAAAAAATAAGCTTTAAGAAAAACATGTACAATAGTATTATTCAAAGTATTGCCCGTCTCAAGCTTTGACTTTTTCCCATCTTTCTGGCAAACTGCGCCGGCTTGGCAGCCAATAACGAATGAACCCAATTTTTGATATTCTGCTCTGATGTGAACCGTATTTCAGTGAGGGCGTTCTGCGTCGACCGGAACAAATGGTAGTCAGAAGCGGCCAGGTCTGGGCTATAAGGTGTGTGTGGTAAAACTTCCCATCCACTGTTTTCCAAATAGTTCATAACCGGGATAGCAACGTTCCAACGTTCATTATTGCCTCGTGTCTGGTGGCATATTCCGGGCGTAGACCCAATATTTAAGATCACACCGAATCTGAATTCTTGTTGCGCTTCATTTTTGTTATTCCTTTAAATGATCTGCTAAACTGTCGTGCTGATTTTGAATTTGATGAATTAGGTAAATTTTTTATTTTTTTTTTAGGTTACCGTGTAACCTCGGATTCTCTTTGCCTCAGCGACTTCAAGGGATGGCTGCCTGGCCGACTGTGTGTGAAAGTGGCTACGCATCAGAATGAATTTATCCTCTGATGGAAAACCGCGATTTACCAGGGATGTCGCGACCTCGAAAACAACACATACTTCTTCGTTCCTCTACCATTTAAGAATTCAAGGATCTCTTAACATTGGGCCTTAATAACTAATGCAAAACCGACTTAACTCAAATCCTGTGCGCTTCTCTGACGCTTTTGCTTCGATGCTCCAGGATAAAAAAAAAAAATAGGTCGATACCGAACATTTCTATAGCCGGATTTGATCTCAGAACCGCCAATTTAGGAACTAAGTCCTTGCCTCGACACTGGTTTAAGGTCCCTAGTTGTATAGTTAGACCGCACCGCTGAATTATACCGACAAGTTTCTTTGCAGTCGTCAACCCTGCTATCCGTCTACACTTGGATATGTTGTACGAATGTGGCTACAACACCAGAGTACCTCCTTGCTGCATCGGTTCCGACATGGGCTGTTTCCTCCAGATGACGGCTTCCTGTTTCCATTCACTGTACGTACGATAATGGTGGTACGTACTCACACCACAAAAAAAAATCCTCGAATCGTTGTGAGATGAGATACTGCGCTTCTATGCTTGCGAAAGAGAACAGACATCTACCAAGGGAGAACACCCTTCCTCAATTGTTCCTTCAGTGTTAAAAAAACGATCCTCCCGTCGGACACCTTAATCCTGATATTTGGACATATATACCGCTTGAAACAAACGTCTTACTATCGCACTGACTTGTCTCTTTCGACGAAAACTGACACACCAACTAACTCTTAGTGACGGAGACCCTCTGACCAACCTCTAATCTGAGTTCCTCCCCATTTCGCTCGATGTACGTACGTCGTACAGTTCATCCCCGTTAATCCTCATGTACAGTGCTCTCAATCGCGGTTCCCGTTTGGAATAAAAACCATAGAAAAAATAATAATTGGCTTCCCGCAATACGTCGGTGGGCTTCGAACTCTGAACCTCCTGGCTCAGAAATTTAATCGCCACCCACTGCACCATAGCCTCACTTGAAATCCGATTGGCTAACAGACGTGAGCTGGAGTTGTGTTTTTCATTTCAAGCGATTTCCCAGAATGGGACGCTGATAATCATTCTATTACTTGAAGTGACATTCCTTCTGTTTATTTGTTTAAGTAGTACTGCCACTAACTATTCTCTTAACGACTGGATGGCAGTTGGTTTAGTGCCTGCCCTTTGTAGTGGGTTCGAATCCCAGTGAAAGCAAAGTTAATACGCTTTTCTCTGGGTTTCAAATCTGGTCCAGTCACCATTTGCCGTTGGGATCAAATTAGCGGCTCTGGAGTGGTCGATCGATGGTACTACTCTGACTGGGTATGGCAATGGGCCAACTAAAGGATCTAAGCAGCCCCCTTCCCGACCCTACCCTATCTATTCTTGCCATTTATATTTCATGCATCGTTATACATAACTACTTGCAACTACTCAAAAGTCATCTCAGATGGCAGACGGATTCGTCGAAGTCGTCCGCCGCTGCAGGTGATACCCTCGCTGTGAAAAAACTCAGTGCACTCAGGAGTGCTTTAAGTGACTTAAAGGGGTTCTCTTTAACACACTTACCACACGATCACACACGCATCTTCATTCAATCACAGCCCATGCAGGAGATCCCCTAAACTGTCACAGCTAATGTGCATCTCGTTGGAAACAGCGATAAAACATTGAATCCCCCCTCGAGTTTGATGTGTCAGCCATTAAACTGTTAATTAAAGCGATCACGAGGCATATTGCTGAACGCCACCACTCCGCCCCGCCAGAGTTAGGCACAACACATAATTAGCCCCAGCCAGCTACAGAAGCATGCCCACCCCGCCGGCTAAACCACTTTAAAATCCAATTTCGCATTAACGGTGCTAGATTGCTCGTCATCGATTATTCGGAACTAGAGTATGCCCGCACTGGAGCACATCCTGCGACCGAGTTATTAATTGATGCACGTAAATTCTTATCGCTAATTATCATACACACACGGCGTATGGGTCTGAAAGTTATCGTTTACACATCCCAGTCCACCCACGGGAACTCACCCACCCAGCATGTGTCAGCCGACGCACCAGCACCCGCACCCCCTGTGCGCCGCCAGTAATTAATTTATGAATACATTATAATAAGGCCGCAATGCAGGGAGGCTACTGGAGCTTGCGAGCATGCGAGATGCGAGCTGCCTTCTACCAATTTGAGCTGTGGGTGCGGTTACGGAAAGATGGAAGGTATTGTGCACAAAAAACTGCACACCAAGGATACAGCACCGACATAGTTGTTGCTCCCTTTGCATATTAATTGCAATCAATTGCGAAACCGACACTAGTCCCTCGTTCCACATCGACCACTGCCATTATGCGTTACAAAATGTGGTTTACATTACGGCAGCAAACTCAATTTGCTGCGAAATTAAGCGTGTAGTGCGTGCCAAAGTCCTGGCACACTCGCACACATGTCTGCGCGCCACCCTTACACATTACACGGTAATCAAGGCAATGAACTGACAAACTAACTGTGCCCTCTCGACCCGGTGTATTCCAATTATGATGGCAATAAAGTTTAAAGTTTCTGCGGTTCACATTTAATTCTCTGGCGGTGGTGGTGGGCAACCGGCCCGCCAGTCCGCCGGACATGATAATTTATTGTTTGGCTGTTTCAAGTCATGCGAGGGTGGGGACCGTGGGGCTGACAAAGCGACTATTCACCCAACACACACTTCGCATCTACGCTGCGCGCGCTGAGGTGTGCGGGGAGAATGATATAGAGCCCTCGTTTCGCATTTGAGAAGGCAAATTGTAATTTAAACGGGGCCGGCATTTGCAAGTCCACAAGATAATTGAAATTTATCACGGTACTGGATAAGTTTATCTCAAGGGATGAAGATAGTCCTGCATGTGTGCGAGGGTTTCCGACAGGAACTAATGTGGGGACCATCAATAACAGCTCGGCATTCGGCAGATGAATGAAATTACACACAGCCATGCTCGGAGGAGCCTAGAGATCATGGAGTTGTGGCGGGAAGTGGTCTCTGTTATGCCTTGGAGTCGTTTTGAAGGGGAAGTCAAGTATTCATTTGGTTTTACTAACAAGATGGGGCTCTGACTGTGACTTTGATCAGGATGAAAGTGCATCAATACATTGCACGAGACGACCTATCAACTGATCAGAAACGAGTGCCATTAAATCAGACCACACAAGCCGGAGCGAGAATGATCATATTCTCCGGCCTATTTAAGATCGCCGAAAAGATCTGATTTGTTCCTTACATCAGAAGCAAGAACTGTACCATCACCCAAGGGTACTGCATCACTGACGTCATGTTTTATAATGCCGACCATATCAGATCATGAAGCTGGAATAATTCTGCTTTGCTTATGTGTCATGCATCGGTTCCTAGGTCTAGAGTCCAGCTTCTAATCCCGCTTTCCGGCCCGCAGGCATTGTCATATTTCTCGACACAAGACAACATTTTTAGGTACAGAGTACAGACCAACTGAATTTGGTCCGACCTAAGGCAGCAATAGTGCCAAAAAATTAACGAAACACTGACCGAAACTTAACGAAACACTGAGCAAGAATTAACGAAACTGAACGAAGTCGTTATTTTGGTCACAATGGATCATCTATGTGTGTTCGAATGTGTACGTTGAAGGCCCCAGGCAGTCTCCATGAGTCCATTATGGTTGCACAACCATTTAGCTGCTCGGATTCAACCTGAAACTTGATGTCCAATCCACCCCTGAAATAATGAAAGTGCGCACAAAACGAGTGTTAGGGCCAAGTCGACCTCGGAGGAAATCTCTGCAACTGGCACCACTGACTGACTTATTTTTCAAAATTTATTCCTTGATGTCTCAATCAAGACAGCGAGGACCCGAAAATAGAAGCCCGCGATAGGCTTGAGCACACTGCACCTACAAAATAGAATCCAAAGGAGGCTAAAATTATGGGAGACTAAAGGATCGCTTGACATTGACTTCAACATACTATGTCGTCTTTGTCCCAGTTTAATTTTATAAGAAACGTTATTCTGCCCAAGTTATCTCGTCCCTTCATGAATTCACCTACAACACCCGTCTCGACAAGAATACTTTTTACTTTACCTGTTATCGAACGAACTGCTAAATTTGAGACTATTTGTGAAACCCCACCACATGGCTATGGAAGCTCTTCCCAGCCTAATATTTCTCACTGATCACAAGTTAAAGACTTTAAACACTTCCACATGTGCCGCCTTTCCTTTTTCCGTCTACCTCGGCCCGAGTTATGTTCTGACTCCGGACTTTAAATAATCTGCCGCAAAAAACCGTCTGTGGTTCCCAAGCGCATTAGTATTCCAGAAAGGACAACAGATGGAGTACCACAAGGTTGGGTTGTTGGTCTTATTAAAATCAAACTTTATGAACAATTGATGCGCCACAAGACAATGACACGGCTCCAAAACGAAAACGACTCATTCCTGCTGCGTGGTCTCTTACTAAGATGTGCTCGTGAATGACAGCAGCTATTGTGGTAACATCTTTCCTTTCGTAGCGGAGTAATAAACAAATAAAGCGCTACAATAGCCTGCACTCCGTTCGATGCTGAACGCACTTCATTCGGGCACCTGTCCTAACCAACATCATCAACGCCTGTCATCTCCGCACGGTACCGGCTTTGCTTAAAGCTGTCTTTTCGTTCGGAGACGTCATCGAGGTCGGCAGCAGCGGTCCAGCTCTAGAAGCAGGTTCTTTAAATTAATTAAATATTGTAAAATATATTAAACAAAACATTATTTTACCCCACTGACCATCGGATCAAGCTTTGGTTTCAATTGAACGTAGTGAAGATCAGCCGTCCATCAGGTTTCTACATCTTTCCACCTTCGATTGGCAATTGTGATGTCTTCCTTATGTACGGGGATGCGGGTCTCTTGATTCAATGCTAATGGCATGTTCGCACTCAGTCTTGTCAATGTGTCGGCTTTTTTTTTAAGTGTCCGGGTTCAAGTCACAGCACGGGCCGACGGAGCACTGAATTCTGCTAGATTTGAGCGACTTCCAACTGTTCCATCGCATGTGACAGCAGAATGACGATTGTTTTCAACAGCTGTCATTGCCTTTGCACGGGATGTTTGTGGAGTGAAGCGGCTTGGAGTGGCGGCTGGTGGTGTGAAAAGAACTGCGTTCAAGAAGCCATTAGAGAGAAGAAGGCGACCTACAGAGACTGAATTCACTGCTTTTCCTGTCCCGTACACTCAAGCGCGGCGACCTTGAAAATTGGCTGTGCTTGCAGCTAAAGAACAGTCTTGGTAGGAGTTCGGAGAAAAAAAATGTGCAAACCATTCGCCGACTCAAAAGGAAGGAAATCGAATATCTTGCGAAGATGGAGTGAGCACTTTTCGGAGCTGCTCACTCCCAAACTGAGGCACTGAGGATGACAGAGCCGCAGTCTTAACCCAGATTATACGACAATTATTTTTGAAAGGATTAAAAAACAAAAAGAAAGCTATTAGCGGAACTATTCCATTCTATGTGTGTAATTGCGTAAAACCTTTCGAGGATGACATGAATTCGCACTGAAAAGTGACAACCTATGAATGAATTTATTTCTCAACAACCAGTCTATATACCAGTCCCTGAGCTAAAACTCGGCATACTTGGGCATTAAGTCCTCGGAATGAAAATGTTTAATGACATCTTCTGACTGCTCTGGTGTAGTGTGTAGGTTTCACAAGGGGTCACAATACTAACACCCTTAAGTAGTGTCCGCGGTCAAGACACAGGACGGTCGCAAAGTATAGAGGGGGAAAGAGAGAGGAGGTACCTGCGCACATTGGTTTTAAACATCTGCAGATTGTATTCTGGGAGAAATATTAGGCTGGGAAGAGCATTCCCTGTTCGTGTGGTGCGGCTGAAGAACGAGTCCCTAAATTTAACTGTGCGTCCGAAAGTGGGCTTAATGAGCATTCCTGGCGAGACGGGTATTACGGGTAAATTCATGGGGAGGAGGAATGCTGTTGGCAAGCTCACTTGAGCATCGTTTGTTAAAATAGCGATAAAATACGGATAGAGACGAGACGGCACGTCGATTCTGCAATCTCCACAACAATCTCTCATAAGTTTTGACGCTCGCTTTTGGATTCTATCTAGCAGGTGCATGGTGGTCTTGGGGGCACCAGACCAGAAATGAGCGTTGTACTCAAGTTTGGGGCGTATATACGCCTCATAAATTAAAGCCAAATCTGAAGCGGTGAAGAATTTCTTGCATCGATTGAGGAAACCTAATTATTTCGCAGCATTTTTGGCGACCTCAACTAAATTTTGTGTTGGTACACATACCAAGGATAGGAAGCTTTCCGGTTTCATCGGCACAAGCTCCTTTCATGGATAATGGCTGACTATCGCTTGAGTGACAGCAGACAGCATTGAGTTTTTGAAGCATTGAATTCCACTCGATTCTTCTTTCCTCAGTTAACGCCGCTGTCAAGATCGGAAGTCAATGTGCTTAACATAAGCTGCCGTTCCAATTCTACGGCAGAAGGGCGGGGTCTGAGGGTGCTGTCATCAGCGAGGGAATGGATTGGATTGGAAGTAGCAGACAAGAGATCATTTATGAAAATGAGAAAGAGTGTCGGAGATAGAACAGAGCCTTGGGGAACACCAACATTTATTTGGTCGATATCAGACTTGAACCCATCCAAAACAATTTGAATTGAACAGTTCGAAAGGTAATTTCTAATCCTTTGAAGAAGAGATTCATCGACACCATAGGCACAAAAGAGCTTCATGCCAAGCTCTGCCAAATGTCTTACAGTGCAACGATATTGCTTTCGTCAGTCTTGAGGAAAGATTGGTTTCACTTTTCGGTAAGATGAGCTATCAGATCATCTGGGGAGCTGTTGCTGAGGAAACCGTACTGCCGGTCATAAAGGAGCTTCCACGATTCAAGATATTTCATAAGCTGACGATTTATCAGCGTTTCCATGACCTTAGAAAGAAGGGACGTAAGTGCTATGGGTCGGCACGAGGTGGGTGACGAAGATTCGCCCTTTTTAGGGACGGGCTGGACAAATGCTGCTTTCCATATGCGCGGAAAGAGACATCGGAAGCAGAAGGCTTTGTCAGCGCAGAAGAACACCTCTTCAGAAATATAGCGGGAATACCATCCGCGCCAGCGGATTTGTACACTTCGAGATCTTTAAGTACCCTTACAACTGTACGAGTGCGGAAGTGGATCATCCCATGGTGAAATCAACGCTCATATTGGCGACATATTGGAATCTGGCAGTGTTGAGCTGGCTGCAAAATGCGCCGCAAACAGATTCGCTTTGTCATAAGAGATGCCAGCTGGGATGTCGTTGTGAATGAGCGTGGGAATTGAATACGGGGAGGAATACTTTACGTTTTTTACAAATGACCAAAAGTTGTTGCTACCCTTGGGATATTGTAGCATTTTGCCTCCAATTTTCTCCATACGACAACTTTACACGTCCCTGGAACCGTATTAGAGATTTGCATCGTTTTCACCAGAATGCTGAAATGATTCTTGAGTCGTAGGTAGAGCCTCTTGAAGCAGACTGTCGTATGATTATCGCTGCACTATTGCACACCGCATTGCACCAACATTTCAATGCACGCCCATTCCTTCGGTTCAGCCTCAAAAATCGAACAGCGCTTACACTCATGTGCCTGTCCCCAAGCTAGGCACAAAATGCCACCCCAATCGTTATCGATGTATTTCAATCTTGTCTATTACGAAATATCGATTGTCAAACGATATCGTTTTAACTTTTCATAGAATCGCGATCCAACAACGCTGACATCACACCCCCTTTGCCCGCCGGCATCGTCGCGTGCCTAATGACACACCGCCTGACAAGGATATCAAGTGATTCATCCTTCTTCTTTTTTTTTTGCTCGCCAACGCAGCGCTCTCAAGTGCCAATGTAACACAGTATATCCGAGTATCTTCTATAAGGCAATTTAGATGCCAGCAGAAGATATCGAAATGATTTGCGTGCCTCATAGAGAAACCGAAGCAACCCATTACTTTGTCGCCCCGCGCCGCGCCTTGTCAACGTTGCCTCCGGGGGTAGCGCAAGGAGAGTACGCACCCCTTGTGGAAGGGGTGAGACTCAGCATAGCACAGGGCAGTAGAGCGAGAGCGAGACTCACAGTTTATTGGTTTCTTTTAAGCGATTTTACGACAACCTTAGAACTGGCGCTACCGGGAGGGAGCATCGTTTTCGCAGCTGCATGCTTCGCTGCCACCCTGCCTGGCCCAGTCGTCCTCGTAACGTAACTGTAATGCGAAATTAATGATACAATAAAGGCAGTCGTAATTTATTCCTATTTTACTTATTTTTTTTCTTGTTTGCTCCATCTCGTCTGTACAAATACGTTCGTCGCCCTTATATAGATTAAGGACCCTTGGGGAGAGCTGCACAGAAGAGCGTGAGAGGGGGTGCATTGAAAGCGCTATTAGGGTATGCTGCTCGTCGTTACAACAAAGTCAGTCATAACTGGTACACTTCCTTCCGATTGATATAATTCATTGGAACGTGATTTACATCTCCGCGAGGGACTTCGGCGTAAGTCTACACAGCAGTCTCGGGTGCGATATTGATTCTGAAGATGAATGGGGGATGGGTGGGCACAACCTTTGGCTGTGAGATCGCGGATAACCAGTGTAAGCTGTGAACTAAGTGGCCTCTGCATTGAGTACATATTTGCTTTTTTGCTTTGGATGGAACTTGGATTGAGATGGAACTTAGGGTGGCCATGGACGGAGGAGGTCCTGGGTGTGGGGCTTTTTTTTAATTTAGGCACGCCTATACTTTGGCGACAGGGTGTTGTTTTAAGCGAAGGCTTGTCGTTGGCGTTTCGTTTTTCGCTCAGAGACCACGTCGATAAGAGATCTTTGTGATGATGGGATAAGAGGGAAAAAGTTCTTGTCTTTCTACCCGATTTCTTTCAAATTTTTAATACGTCTCCTTCGGTGTGAGAACACAGCAGAATGTTGTGCGTAAATAGCGCTGTCTATTTACTCCATTTACACGCGTAAAGAGCGATTCATTTCGCTTGCACCTGCGTAAGCGAAAGTGAACGAAACTTAACGAAACTTAACGAAACTGAGAGGTGCGGCTAGTTTTGACTCTGTGTTAGTGATGGGCGCATTCGAATGATAATCGATTATTACAACATCTCGATTAATAATCAATCATTCGAATGGCTACTAATCATTAGAAAACTAAAATCATTTGTAGCGATCGAATGATTCGTAGCCATTCGAATGATTAGCAGTCATTCGAGTGCGAGGTAGTCATTCGAATGATTAGTAGCGATCGAATGATTAGCAGTCATTCGAGTGATAGGTAGTCATTCGAATGATTAGCAGCGATCGAATGATTCGTAGTCATTCGAATGATTAGCAGTCATTCGAGTGCGAGGTAGTCATTCGAATGATTAGTAGCGATCGAATGATTCGTAGTCATTCGAATGATTAGCATTCCTTCGAGTGATAAGTAGCCATTCGAATGATTAGCAGTCATTCGAGTGATTAGTAGATTTGAATGATTAGTAGTCATTCCAATGATCATTCGATTATTAAAATATCTCGATCCTCAAAATCATTCGATTATGCCCATTACTATTCAGTGTAACATTCTCTGAAAGTATCGTGGCAAACTTTATAAGATTCTCTTCGGACATGCAGTCCATCACAAAGGTGCGTACTGCGTAGTAAGTAACATACAGTTCTCTCTGTTTTCCACAATATAATAAATTCCACCGGGAGCCCAAGATAAAAGCTTATAATTGTGTTTACAATAAAGAGTGACAGCACCAACGATAGTTTTTTCAGTAGGTATTAATGTTGCATTATCAACTGTCAAAGTTACCAAAGCCGTCCCCCCGTCAAAATATTCTCAACAGCTTGCCATTTCGTCGTGCAACGTTTTACATTTACCGAACATGTGGAAATTAATAAAAAAAAACATTAAAATTTAATCTCAGTTGTTTAATCTCAGTTGCTTCGTGAATATTATCCTGAAGTTGATGGTCATCATCGTACCCTGGACAAGTCTTACGTTTGAGTACCATCTTTTGGAATTTAAGCTATCAGCTCGGCAGCTACCGATTGTCTCAGGTATAGAGCGACCTTAACCGATTTCCTGTTTCCAGATTTCGACAAATTCGACAAATCATAGTAGTGCTTACAACAAGGCGGCCCAATAAATTTATAAACGACGCAACGCTCGCAATTCGCTCGCAGTTGTAAAGGACAAAGTGGGCGACTTGGTCAATTGGCTACCAGGTCCTTTGCACCTGAAGAAACTCTTTTAACATTATCTGCGGGCCTACGTCGCGCCCCTAGAGTGTCTTGGTCTTGAAAGTGCATGCCAAGATATGGGTGTTAAGGGAGGATTCAGTAGTGCATCAAAAGTAGAGCCAGGCGTACTGGGGAAGGCCCCTATGCAGCCGCGACAGACCGTGCTATGAAGCTTATACCTTTCCCGTGATAGACTCCAAGACTTACCGAGAATCCAGTTACACTGCCAGAAAATTGACAACGCCTTGGCGATTGCACCCGATGTGTTTTTTCCAAATATATGGTGGGGGGCGTCACCATGCCTTTTAGTTTCAGTTGAGTCAGACCGGTCAGTCCTCCTTCTCGTGAAGAGAACAACTACTGTTTTATGAGAGGTAACTGAAAACCCATTTCTGATAAACCTTTCGTGACATCCGCTAGGCAGGATCCGGCAGACAGTACGGCTACGTCATCCGCATAGGCCTGGGCGTAGACCTTAGAGCCATTGACAGCATCAAGGAGAGAGTCAACCAGCATGCACCATAGCAGAGGAGACAGGACACAGCCTTGCGGGCAGCCCCTTTTACTCCCGCCCTTACATACTTGCCACAGTGCGCGTTCGCAATTATAGTTCTATTCATTAGCATTGCTTTGAACCACAACACTAATGATTCTTCAACACCGTGTTCTCTGGGCGAGTTACCCTTGCCATCAGCAAAAGCATCCTCTATGATGGAAATGCGCAACGCGTATTCTTTCGTGTCGAGTGCCCACGCAATTCTGCCGATTGAATGAAGTGTAGTTGCGCAGGATTTTCCGCGCTGATAAGCATGTGAGACATGTGCAGCATGTGTAGCTTCAAAACAGTTTTGCGCACGTGAAGCTCAACCAGCCTTTCCATGCCTTTTAGCAGGAAAGAAGATAGACCAGACCGATTGGTCTGAAGCTCTTGGCGAGTGAGTAGTCCCACTTACCCAAGGCTAACCTAACAGTGCGCCAGTGTTTTGGGATATAAACCAGTGCCAGACTGGTGGTGAAAATTCTTTTCAAAACTGGCAGTAACTGGTTAATGCCTTTTTGCAGCAGAGCTGGGTATGTACCATCGGTAGCTGGAGACTTGAAACTCATCCGTTACTACCAGTGATGAACGATACCAGCATGGGCGCGTGATATTTATCGGCTCATCTCCAGTTCCAGGGATGGGAGCTGGGTATGTGTTGGTTGTAACCTGGTTACCTGGAAATTGAGTCTCAAGCATGAGGCTAAGGGTCTCAGTTTTTGACTGGGTGTAGGTACCATGGGGTTTTCTGACTTCTCTATATCGAGCGTCCATTGTACAGCGGTGTTCCTGTATAACGAATGCCCACATAACAAATGATCGATATAACGTACACTTTTTTCAAGTGCATTATCTCTATACAGCGTACGAAGAACAGAGTCCATACTCGATATAACGAACAAATCTGGACATTCGTTATACTGGACCACCACTGTAGATGGTTTGCATGTTTTTCCATTTTTCGTAATCTGAAGTAGTTTGAAAATGTGGTGGACTCGCTTGGTTTCTGTACATAGGCGCCCATCGCAGGAGTCAATTCCCCAGCCAGCTAAACCCCAACGCTATGTCTCCGTGTTCCTGGAGATGTCATAAAACCCCTGTATTCCTGAACGTGCACTCACCTCAGACGCATGCGACTTCGGACCTTCATTAAGAGCGAAAAAAAAAACACTTCACACAATGGTTTGAGCATTTTTAATGAACACCTTCCACTTCATCTAAACGAGGTCATCGCACCAACCTCACTGGATTGACAACGAACCCGGAGTGAAGCTGTTCTAGATCAACTGTCTCTCAGACGAACGCGTGTGTGCCATTTTAGGCGATTTCTTTTGAGATCAATCTCTGATTCAGTCAATTCCAATGTACACACTCCCATTTTGGCCAGTCAAACATTCTAATCTGGCAGGACTCTCACGCATTCATAGATCTTCGAACTAATCTTCTGGTTTTGTCCATCCGAACCCCGAAAGGAAGCTATAAATAGTTGAAATGGGCGGACAAGTTCTTCGAACGCATTTCCATAAATATCCCTTAAGTAGGTCCGGGCTGTCCATTGTGTCCGAGGCATTACCTATACACACCCTCCTTGGCGACATACACAGGTCCTTGGGGTCAAATAAAAACACACACACACCGAGACACACTCGACAGACAGAGCAGTCATCTCCACATGACCGAATGGAGGGGAGATCCCAAATTGAATATGTTCGCAATTTGAATGTCGTCTTTTGAGTTCCGTTGTATTTTTTTATTTCCACTCGTTCTGCTTTGTACGACAACGACGACTTGGCCGGTCTTCACTGATGGTGGCGACCACTAAGAGAAGCCTCCACACGCTCTCACCCCATGGCGAATCGTTTTGTATGAGAATGGGCGTGCATCAGCAACTTTTATTTCTTCACCAGTCATTTTCGTTTGCGTCCTTTGCGTCGTCTTTTCATGCAACAAAGGATATCGAAAGTAGTTTCTTATTGTTGCTTGTCGTCCTCATTGCCTGTGTATCGGCCACATATGTAGACTGTACGTGTGACGTCGTAGAGATGCTCTCTCTGTAGAGATTCTCACATTCGGATGTTCATTCCGCAAATGCCTAATGGCAAGTTCTCGTCGTCCTTTTCTGGATGTAAGCCCGATCGGCCTTCGAATATGTCCTTTCCCCCCTCTCTTGCCCTCTCTCTCGCTCGCCGGTTCTCTTTATGTGATTTATGATTTTAATGGACTTTGGATATTTTGTGAGAGAAAAAGTTTCCAGACAATTTTCTTCTATATGGATGGATGACCGTGTTCCTGTGAGTGTGTGTGTGTGTGTGCGTGCGGTGGGTGAATGCCCCCCCAGCCCCCAGAAGTCAGGTCTATGTGTAGTCTCACAATGGGATTGTGTATTTGATGCGACAATTCGAGTTTTTATTGCCAATTATCGGTGGCGTAAAGGAAGAGACGATAAAATATGTTGACAAGGATGGGCGGTGCTAGGCAGGCTCTCATTGCATTGAAGGATTCGATAAAGTTTCACTTGCAAGTCTTGGCATCGATGTGATAGCAACTCAGACGATGACTGCGGGAACAGCGGGGAAAACAGAAAAATAACAAAAATGAGATGCTTGACAGGGAGCTGCAAAAACTTGCCGGAAGAAGTTTTTCGACCCCTTTCGGAGCTGTTCGAAAGAATTCTGGTTTCAAGTCAATCTGCTGAGTTAATAAAGTGAGTGTTTCCTCTCGCATAAGGGAGGGGGTGGAAAAAAATTCAAACAGACTTGTAGGTGATTGTTACGAGTTGAGTGGTGTCTCCGGAATTTTTGTTTCACAACTTTGGAAAATAAGGAATTTACATTTTTAGTCAAATCCGTTGGAAATTAAATTCACCGCAAGGCGCCTTCAAAACTGTTTGTGTGCAGGAATCTCTGAAGATTAGTGAAGTTGGTAATGTTGTGACGAGAAGGGATCCATCGACTGGCGATGTCAAGCAAGTTGTGGTTTTTTGGGTTAAGTTTAAGAGTTAAGCCATGCAAGGTGTTTTATAGGTATGATAGGTTTGGTGTAACGCTATGTAAGAGCTTAGTGTGCATTGCCAGATCTCTTAGGGGAGCATTCTGAAGCCTAAATGATACTTCCATAATTCAATTCACTCCAGTTTAAACAGTTTTAGATCGCATTTATTTCGAAAAAAAACTTGAAAGTAATCTGGTGCGTTGGCGGAGTGGGTTGGTGCGATTCTCGCGACTCAAAGGTATTCTTTTTTACTAGAAAAGCCCCTTTTTTTGTTTTATTTTGCTTGAATAAGCATTTGATCACAACCCACATATGTTGAAACAACCCCGGCACTCGAAAACCAGCGATGAACATCTGTGACATCCGGCGTGACATTGATCTCGGGATCAACATCTCGTGTCAGGTGGTATGTGGCCGAATTCGTGCCCGCACAAGCGAGGTTTCACGTTAGATTTAAGATTAGTTCTAACTCAGCTGCAGTAAAGTAACCTCGACAGAGAAATAAAGAAATAAATTTTAAAATAAGAAAACTAATTTAGTTTACGTTTATAATGCATGCGAATCAAAAATGAATGACCACTTTTTAGACGACAATACACGGGTTTTGTTAAACGAAGGGTTGTTGAATCAATCCATTTCTAGTTGTCTAGTCATGAATCAATCCGCTTCCAATCTTCTCACACCAAATCCATCTATGGCTGTACAACAAGCACACCTATGGATGTGGTCTGAGTACTCCAAAGCAGACACAATTTATTTATGTGTCTGCCTCGGGATGGGTCTCTTTAGAAAGTATGCCACACCTATGCCGTATGTGAACAAAGAAAACCTCTGAAGTTATCGGGTTCTTCAGCGGAGTGGGTTGGTGCGTTGCTCACGGTTTCAGCAGATCATGTATTCAAATCCAGCTTGAGGTCCTCATCCGCAACATCTTCTGGCGAGCATGATCCACTTGGGCACGCACGAGAGATCTCGATGCAACTCGAACCCCCGCCATCGACACTAACTCATCTGGAGTTATGCCCAAGAGTAACCTGGTGAGTTTTTGACATGGTCCAACCACGTCATCCTGGGTCTGCCAAGCGATTGCCTAAATGATGGAATCACATTCAACGCCCGCCTCGGTGGTAAGCCACGCACGGGAGATTTCCAGACAAGTCCATCCTCCGCCATCGACTCATCAGGAGTAATGCATAAGTTTAACCAGGCGAGTTCTTGGACTTTGTCCAAATTGACCAAACCACCGAAGCATAGCCCTCTCAGTTCGAAGAAGCAGCTGTTTGGTTCCTCTCGCACTTTCCTGTTACTCACCCTACCCGGAGGTATAATTCTTTGTTGTTTTGTACGAGTAAACGTTTCATATTCTGTTTTCCGAAGCATAATAGTTGAAAGTATACGTAATAAGTATACATAGTCGCATGAGTGCTGAGAATTTACCAGCTTTTCAGTGAGCTTTCGTTATTTTTCTGTCTGCATCGGAGATCGTATTAGCTTTCGAGTGAGCTTTGAGTTTTTCTAAAGTGAACGCAGGTCGAAAGGAAATGGAAAAAGGTGTGATGAAAGATGTAGATCCGGGAGAATGGTATAAACAGTGTACAATTGTATCCCCGCTTATAAGACCAGAAGGCTCATGTTTAGAAATCTTAAATTTTATATTTTAATCAAGCCTAGAAGACCTTGCTCCGAATGAAGTTGCCCTCAAAATTTTAAACATCATGGCACTTAAAGTAGCTGCGGGAGAACATAATTTTTCTAAGCTCAAGATAGTACAACACTATCTTAGGACAGACATGATTGTAGATAGATTCGTCATAAAGAAAGACCCACCTACTCTAAGCTCTAACCGACACACAGCGTCTAGATTGTCGGTTCACAGCTTGACTTCACATATTGTACTAATGTGGTCCTTCGAGGGATGCTCAGAAATGGACAGCGGTGTCGGAGCGGGTGTTTACCCCGAAGCTCTTTCCATATCCATTTCTTTCAGACTTCCAGACAGTGCTAGTGTTCTAGAAGATAATCCATTATCATATTGTGACGTGGGATGATCAGAACACCAACCGCCTTTCAGTCTACTCATCTGTCAGCCAGCTTAGTCCACGTATCGTCGGCACCGCCACCTATTGGGACAAACGGGAAATCATAACTCATTAAAAAGAAACCATTCCGAAGAGTATGTTCACTTCAGAGCACAGAGCACTCAACATAGCATTGCCACGTATGTTGACACTAAAGCTGCATTTACAGCTATTGAGTCGACCTAAATTACCTCAAAGTTAGTCGGGGAATGTGGAAGAGCTCCGGGGCAAACCAACATTCTGGAGAATGGGAAAGCTGACGAGCTTATACGATTTGCATGCCGCTCGGGTTTGCCAAAGCTGGAATATAATCGCATTTCCTGAAGGTGGCCAGCAAGTTTAAGCAACTGTGCTATCACTTTCCATGTACCTTCCCCGCACTTGCTAGAGCCACACATCTAACTCTGGGAGTACATTTCGGCAATACACCCAAGATTACTACCAAGGGCCAAGGGGTTAGTGATGTTCCTCAAAACTCCCACATGGTTGCAACCTAAATAAGGACCGACCTTTCAATTCCCATTGTCCTCACCTTTCAGAGCTGTGCTACTTGGGTTTTATTTCACGACTTGCACTACATACACATCTGTCACTTGGCTAAGGTTCCATTCGCGTTTCAGTTTCGTTAGAATTCTATCTCGAGCTTTAGTCATTGATAAGTTTTCCTACTCACATGAGCACATGACCACCGACCCAAAATGCATAGAAAGCATGTTAGAAGTAAGACAATTTGAATTTTCTCACAGATCACCGCTGTCCAACATGAATCAAGGCCCAAAAATTGACCAGTCTGAGCACAATGGAACCGCTTCCTATCAACTCTGCACACACGATTAGCTCGATGCATCGGAATCATTTCTTCCAGCTGACTGGGTTACCGTTTCGGTTTCTTCTAAAAACTCGGAGTGGGGTGGTAGACACCAAAAAATTAAACGAATCGCCCCCATTTGAGGCAGGGTGACTCTAGGGAGGGCATACAATGGCTGCCAGACAGGTAGGCAGGCAGTCTGTCCGATTTGCCCGAAGCTGTATTCGTGGAGAAATATTTATCTACATGAACTTGAATCCACAGAATCGACAAACACAGTCCTGTCCTGATGATAGAGCTCTCGAAGAGAGGGTGAGTGAGAGAGAGAGAGAGATAGAGAAAGAGCAAACCACCTCGAATTGCCACAACCAATTCTGTGTATCATGCATACTTGATTCCAGAACCACAAATTCAAAGGATTCCACACCCGCAATGTAATATCTGCAAATACACCTCACCCCCACGAAGAAATCCTTTTGTGTATGTGAAATCGAAAAATAAACAACGACCCACCTCACTCCGTGTCGAAGGTCCTTTCAACTTCCAATAACGCACATGCACATGTACACAAATCCTTATCGAAAGAGTTGCCCTGCCATTTGTTAAGACCTGTTTGAACCTCGCTGACATCCATCAAATGTACCAGGCCATTTGCATAAAGCTTTCAACTTAACAGTGCCTTTGTCTGTGTGCTTCCCCAACTGCAGCTCTCGATCCGATTCCAATCCACCCCGCCCTGCATTGTAATGCCGGTTGATATGAATTTTGATTGATACCAAACAATAATGTTTACCAACTCGATTTGAACTCGTGTCCTTTGCCCTCTGCGCGGCTGCTGGCAATACGGGAGGGGGTGGATTAACGGTGGTCCGTGGTGTAATATTGAACTTCGCAATGGAAGTCCTTTTAAATGCATTTTTAATGTCAGCCATATTCGGAGTCACATTTAGAATGCACACGGCTGAATGGCGGCAGACAGAAAGTAGTCCCCGTGGGCGGCGTCGGGGGCTTTGAAGTGGCTTCGTGCAGTCAGGAGGCGGTTTAATTTTAAAGCTCATTACAGACAAATTATCCTTTGCATGGACCTCTTCGCGTCTGAGTGTCGCCGTATGTGTGTGCAATCCATTCAGTTCGAGCGGCGGGCGTTTTATTAAAATGTATATTTGACGTGGAGTGGGATTAAGTGCTTTGTGCACTTCGACTTTGAAGGCGTAATGACTTTTTTATGTCTGCTGAGGTTAGTTTTGTGCTGGGACGGGTTGGGCTGGGCCTCATGAGCTTACCTGAGCACGCCCTCCGCCCCAGGAATAAATTGACTCTCTGGTATTTATGGGAGCAAGTGCTTGTTATCTCGGCTACAAAGTGCACCGAAGATCCGCACCTGTTCGTCGAAGGTTGTTGGGAATTTCAACACTTGCGGTTTGAACAGGAGAGTGTGTTGGCAACAAATGCGGTTGCAATGGGGGAGGCGTGCAATTAATCTTTTGTGGGTTTTGCAGCCGCCGTTGTTTGTACTCCGCGAGTGTCTTGCAATGCGACTTCGTGTGACTTCTTGAAGTAATGTGTGAACGGTCGTGAGTAAGCCCCTGTGAAGGGAATGAAAACCGATCATTGCTGTGCGCGCACGTTGGTATCAAAGTGGTGTCTGTTAAAGTTTCAAATCAGGATTATTTATTTGGTCTGGGACGACATGAATATTTGACATATCGAAAGACCAACAGCAAGAAAAACAGCATGTTCATTTGACACTCAACAGTGTGTTCCATGTCAGCCTCTAATTCCAACGATTGACTGAATCGCACTTCATGGAGCGACATACAAGATTCACTGCAGTGAAATGTAACCAACATAAAGCCGTGCAACCAACGATGGATACAAACATTGATGACATGCATCAGCACACCCACCCGACAGCCCACCGTGTGTACACATTTCTTTCCGCAGTCGAATGCTGCCAGTGCAACATCAACAGTTATGACTCAGCGGAGGTTGGAATGCAAGTACATCGGTTCAAAGAAGACACCCCTCCAAATTCACGTTCCCAGCTATTCACCCATTCCAGCAATTCTCTGGTAAGTGGCTCCTCTTGCCGCAGTCGGAGAGCAAACAGGAAATCACAAAGCACACCACAATCACTACTACACCACAATGCATTGATTTTCCCCTCCCGTCGCCGTCGCTACCGCCGCGCCGTGCCGTCACAGACAACCGAGATCAGGTGCACGTAATAGGATTCCACTGATTCAACCCGCAACGCAAACTTTCAACTTACCTCCGGTGTCGCCCTGAAAAACGAATGAATGACTCTGGATGGAACCTCTGGAGTCGGGATGAGGACCGAAAATCTTACCGCATAATTTATAAAAGCATTTATTTTCTCTAGTCTTGGAACACCCACCGGTTTCGAAGCCAGAAAATAAGTTGTACTCATGCCCTACCACCGCCTACCGCCCACCACCAGCGTCAGTGCCGTCACAGCCCTACTCCAGTCCATTTTAATCCGGAGTCGCAGTGCAAGCATACGAACAACCTCCAGCATTACCACAGAGTTCAACTTTACAGCCAGAGCACTCAGGAATCATTACACGTGGTCCACAGCGAGTGGGCGAATGGGGAGGGGAATATTTCCCAAGCAAAGACGGAAAGACTGCCACCAGTGCGACTATGACAGGATTATGGTGGTTAAAAAGTTTTCCCCGAAAAAAAGGCACGACAACAGAACGAAGAAAAAAAGGATTGCTCGAATCCCATGGACCGGATGCCAGGCCAGAACAACGTCGACAACGAAGGAGCCAGTCCAAGGGTCCCCCCTAAGTACCTCGGAGTGTTCTTTGTTTGGTATGGAGACGCCGACGATGAAGGAGCACAAAAAAATGGAGAGGAGTCACCCTCAAGTGGGTGCACTCCAAATGAATTAGAGAATCCTTGGTTGAGGCAGAAACGAGTCCAGTTACAGGTGCACTCCCCTCCATGCGGATGAGGATGGCAAACCATTCGTTTAGGAATTCTCTGCACGAGGGTGCGAGCAACCCTCCCTCGCCTTGCAGCCTCAGCGACACTCCAAGGTCCAAGGGGTTGTTGGAAGTTCTCGAAAGTTTTCACCCAGATTACCAAAAGGTGTTAAATAACGGTGTAATCGGTGTTCTAAGTGCTTTCCAATATGAATTACACGAATTCGTGTTCGAACGAGATCTTCAGGGCGATTGGAAACGATTGTCGAGAGCGGCGGGTTGCAGGCAGTGTCACAATAAGGATTGTGGCTACCCCGAGTTGCGGATGCTGGAAACGATGAAATGTTTACTTTTAATTACTTTTGGGAGCGACGGACGGCGCGCGGTGACTGCGAGACCCATCAGCACTTATTACGGCAGATGAGCAATTATTAAATGGTACTGGTACGAGCAACTCAGCGATAATTGTTCCCAAGGCACGTCGTCGGTGGTGGGCTGGCCTGGGCTCTTCGTCCCACTTATGGCTGCAAGAGGTTGAGGGAAAATATTTTATGGAGCATGAACTTTACGGTAATTAATTGCGATTTATAATGAAGGAGTTATACGATTGTTCTCGAGTGGGCGAGATGGCATGTGCACGCAAGCGGATTTACGATACGAACGGGACTTGTGGTGGCGTAGACTGAAGAGTGGTCTATCTAGGATCCATCTCGTTGGCCCACTTTTTCGATAAGCTGGTCAAACTACGAAGGTTTAGGTCACTTAGTCTTCGGTTGAGAGTGAGAGCAAGAGTCATCCATCAAAATATCAGGGCAGAACATGACATGTACATCTTTCGAACCCACCCCCAAAACCGCGGCAACTTTCTCTGCAGACTCTCTGTGGGCGGCTGTTCAACTCCCCCTCAACTTGTTTAAATTTCTTAACAACGCAGCAGTGCAAGTTTTGCTGCGGTACCCACACGTCTGCCTTCCTCCTTTCCATTTCGAAACTGAAACTTTCCGCTGTGAGTCTTTATGCTCTACGAGGGTAAACTATTTCGTCATTAATCACCCGATTTTTGCGCTTCCGAGTGAATATTCATTTTCGCAGTATCAGCATTCCTTGCAAAGGGCCGAGAGTAAAATATGTACGAAGTCGGGCCGAGGAGAGCAATACGGGCAAGCAGAGAAGGAAAAAAAAAATAAACAAGAGGGAAAGTCCTTAAAAAGCCCCGCACGTTTGGCCGAACGGCCAGACGCCGAATAGATACTTGATTAATGGATACTTTCGCAGGATTCGATGCCTAAATGAAACTAATAAATGGCTCAGATATCCGCTAGTAGTTAAGGGATGTCGGTTCATCGGTAAGTGGCCGTTTTGTTGATTCAGTGGGAGTCCGTCCGAGTGGGAGGTTGGGGGCACTCTTGGCTTGATGGCATGTGACTGTGATTCCCCCGTTTGACAATGGGGTGATATATAGTTCATCTGGCGGCTGGAGGATCTGTTAAGGAGGCTTAATGACTTTTGAAATTAGTTCAATCGTTTTGATGTCCTTTTATGGACACTGTCGAGAGAGCTGCGACACTCGGAGTGGATTGCCATTGAGCTGACTGAGAATGGTCGTTAGTTGGAAGTGAAGTGGTTAAAGTTTGAAGGATATTGACGCGGAATTTATTAGATACTTTTTTTTGCTAGTTTTCACTCAATATACATAGTGTGTGAATTGGTGTACTAAATTTTAAGTACTAAAATTGTGTACTAAAATTTAGTACTAGTTTTAGTACTAACGTTTGTAGGAAAGTCTGTGCAAAGAATGTTTGTTACAGTCATAAAGTGACACGAAACACGGGATTTATGACTAGATGAATGATTTCCGATTCATCCTATACAAGACACTCAAGTTATAGCAACTTGATAGACACTTTCGTAGTGCTTCCTAAACTCCTTGTCTGGAGGCGAACTCTAAATAAGTGTCCGATATGAATTAGTGCAAGATTCATTGATCTTCTTCTTCTTCTTAGAGGTCTACAGGACGACTGGATGGCGCAGTTGGTTAAGTGCCTGCCCTTGGTTAGTGGAGGTCCCCCGTTCGAATCCCAGTGCAAGCAAAGGTAATAAGGTAATACGCTTTTATCTGATTTTCAGGTACAGTTACCATTTGCCATTAGGATCTAATTAACGGTCGATCGGTGGTAAAAGGCTGACTGTGGGTATCACAATGGACCACCATGGTTTTAGTGTGCTGGTCTACGTCAGGTAGATGGATAGATTTGTTCAGGTTAAGATGATGGGAGAATATCCCACTACATACTCCGTCTTCCGTTTTGGATACATCTGTGTAGAAATGAATGGCGTTAACGAAAGGCATATTGCCACAATACCACAAGTCTCTTTCCGGAATTACGGTTTCGAAGTTTTGAAGTATGCAAGTGAGGTGTAATCCAGATTAGTTGTTGTCCTTGTTCAATTAAGTTTTTGGCATGGCCGAATG
The DNA here is from genome assembly GCA_905231855.2 of Eristalis tenax. Lineage (NCBI taxonomy): Eukaryota > Metazoa > Arthropoda > Insecta > Diptera > Syrphidae > Eristalis > Eristalis tenax. The sequence goes on along the minus strand of HG993124.1, from coordinate 37,951,589 downwards.
TAAAGCCTTGTCATTGAAAATATGCCTTAATCGGATTGCAAAGTTGGCTGGTAGTTGCTGGCCAAAAGCATCAATGGGGGATGGTTCAATATGGCTTCAAGTGCATCGGTGGGAGTCGTTCTCAAGGCTCCACTAATACAGATGCAGGCTTGCCTTTGTACCTTTCTACGGCCGTTTAGGTGTGTTTCGACGTTCAGTATGGGCCAACACACTGCTACGCAATATAAGAGGATGGGTCTGCTGACAGCAGTGAAAAGCCAGTGTGTCATGTAGGGTTGAAGGCCTCATTTTTGCCCGATGGCTTTTCTGCTCATCCACTTCATCCAGGTAGTTTGGCTATTGGAGAATTGCAAACTGGTACCATTGAGGGTGGGTGGGTCGATATAAGACATTTTATATTTTCTAGTGAAAATGCCGGTCTCGGTTTTCTGTGCGTTTAAGCTCAGACCATTTTCGGTTGCCCAGATATTGAGTAGATTAAGACCATGTTCCATTAAATCTTTCAGTTCTAACGGGTACTTTCCACAGAAGGCTGTGGCTACATCATCCGCATAGGCAATCGCTTTGCAACCAGCCTCTTCCAATGGTAGTAGCAGTTTGTTCACTGCTAGGTTCCAAAGAAGAGGCGATAGTACTCCTCCTTGGGGTGCACCTCTTTTGGAATAGGTTTTTCAAGAGGCTTTACCTATAGTGGCATTAATTACTCTACTTGTGAGTAGTTAATTATTATTGCTACTAGTCCCGCTTCTACGGTAGAGTTCTACCAGTGCCTGTGTGGTTGCATGTGGGCAGGTGCTGCTGAACCATGGTATAGGTTAAGTGATCTCTCGATGCTTCGTAAGTAAGGCCTTTCTAATGTTTTTAGAAGAAAGGATGATAGGCTTATGTTCCTTAGTTTGTACATGGGAAGTCTTTCCCGTTTTGGGTATAAAGACTACCTTTATTTGTTTCCATCTGGTTGGAGTGTGGTACAATGGTAGGTGCTTCGAAAATACGTGAATTCCTGGCCAGATCGTATTTCGAACGACGAATCTTATTCGAGAACGGGTCATGAACCTGAGGACACAGCACAGACGGATGTGGCAGTGAATTGGTCACACTCTCCGCAACGGTAACAGCTCCATAGCAAACCACGCGCGGCCCTAGAAGTGAACATGGCGAAGAACAGTCGAGAAGATAATACAGGACATTGTGGTGATGATGAGCAGAATTAAACTCAACGTTTGCTGGGCCAGAGTTTCAGAATTTCGTTTGCTCAAAATTCATTTTGATACACCACTAACCTTGGACAATCAGTCTTTTGACTTTCTTAAGTGAATATTCTCAAGAACTGATGTGTACTGATGTTGGAGCGGGAACAACAAAATTGTTTAGTTGACAGGATATTGCACATCGAGTCACATTGTCTTTCACATTCTTCCCCTTCGTCGGCTGACGCTACAGTTCAAGGTGGACTTCGACCTTAGACCACATGACCTTCCAACTGACACGGTTCTATGCTGGGCGTCTCCAGTTTCGTACTTTCAGCTGAATGGAGCTGAGGTCGTCCATTGTCGCGATGCCCCTCGGGGAAGGGGCTGCAGATTTTCTGGGCCAACGCTCTTCACTTTCTCTAAAATGTTGCTTACTCCATTGCAACCGGCTGCCACCTAGCAACGGTCAAAAATTGATCACGGACCAACGAGGATAAGGATTTCCTCCACGACACACGTCCTTATTTCTCAATTGCCCGCAAGTCCCAGCGGAAAAGGCTCATGAATCTCTTTCGAGTCGGATTAAGCAAAATACATGAAAAGGTTCTGAAAATCCTTCTCAATCGACGGTTAGTCGAATAAATCAACCCGTCAGCACAATGGGCTGAATTGGTAGGGGTTCGCTTTTGGGAAGGGAACACGATTGGCCATTGTTTGAAGCAACTCGTAATCGTCTGCATAACAGAGTCGAAAGGGTACAATCCCCCGACATCTCATTTCAAAAGTGTTGCTTCATGTGAATTGTAGTCTTCGTCAGAGACTGTCACACACAGCAGAGCTTCGACCGAGGCCACTTCCGTGACTCATGGAGTAAACCAACGAAAACTAGCTCTGAAATCTGGGTTAAACACAATCCTCTTGCTGTAAGCCCCTGGTTCACTTGAAGACCACTTGCGACCGCGTTGCCATATCCTTGTGACCCACAAACATCCACAACTCCCAGCAGACGAAGAACTTTTAATTGCAATTCGTAATTCCATTACACTTGAAAAACCCCTTACCAAAGCCAAAATCATCAGAATCACCATTAAGCATGATGTAACTGTCAAATTTATTTAATTTCCATGCCAAAAATCCCGAATGCTTACAACCACAGGATCTGTTCGCATCCACCCGTGCCATCCACATGCCTTCTTCCCAGCCTCAAAAAAAAGCAAGCATCCCTCCAGAGAACATCAGACAGAAACCCCACCTCAACATATGCCAGAGCATCTCATTAAAAAACCGTATGTACGGCATACGTACACATTGCGTCCCTTCCACCCTACTGCCAATCCCTTGGTTCCTGCAACCCTTACACTGGGGAGCCAACAGAACTTTCGTACAACTGATAAAAATGATTTAATTGCATAATTCAGAATAATTGCTGGCAAACATCCTATTCGCATCCTCTGGCAGAGATCCCACTCACCCCTTCACCGGCATTTCGCTTCCAGAGGGCTAATAACGTTACAGGGCTGCGTCACCGCCGCCGCCCGGAGGGAGCTTCAAACTTTTCAACTATGAATGGTGAAATGAGTATGATGACAATAAGCACCCAAGGATGATGATAATAACAATAACTACTCTGAGCGGGGGCGGGGTGGGACAACAAAACACGGACCACCTCCGCCGCCACTCGTAGGGGTGCTCTGGTTATTTGCACCCCGAACAATGTTACAAAATAAATTTCCTCGCTGAGAACTGGTGCGATCCCCAGCCGCTCTTTGTCCGCCTAGCAAACGCTCTGCTCTCTATTATTCGCCCGTTCGTGTGGAATGGTGAGATGGCAGTGGAGTCGGCTAAAGGGTTCTGTTTGTCAGAACTTCTTATCTAAAGAGCCCTACGTTAGTGGGAACAGTTTAGGGAAAACTTTTCCAGCGAAATAAATAACAAACGTTGCTCGTCGTGGTGAGTTTCATACAGTCAGCTAGTCATCTCCTACCCCCGCCCAAGCACACACGCCCACAATTCGGGCAGGGGTTTGAGGGCCATTTTAAAACCTTAATTACACCTCGGTATACAATTATTGCAGTAATTACAATGAATTATCTCGCTGAGTGATTCATTTCCGGAGAGCGAATTCCTCGGTGGGGAATGTGTGCGAGCGCTTGCTTTGCGCTGCATCACGCAACTCAGCAGCCGAAGCAGACGCGGCGGCAACTGGCAACTATGCTGCGTGTTAGTGTGTGCATGCCGCGGAAGTGTCTGAACGCTGCCAGCCCCTTAAGCTGGCGGAAAGCATTTCATTAAACACGCTCACACGACGTAGGCGAGAACTTGCTGTTGACACTCCTGTGCGAAATGGAATTTCAACCCCCGCCGAGCCGCCGCACCGAACAGTCTGTTTGAGAAGGAGGCGTCGATTAGACGACACACAGTGATTCTGACAGCGCTGCTGTCGAGGACTGTCATTTCAGGGCGCACATTGCGAGTGGAGCGTCAACGGAAAAGGACAGTGGTGTAAAAAGTGCTCCCTGCTAAAACTGTGAAAATTTGGTCCAAAAATTGTGGTCTTCCAGCAAATTTTTTCACTTAGACTTGTGCTGTCACTTTTCATTGGCTTTTCCTCTTCACATCGTTGACCTACGTAAATACTTGACTTGCTCGCACTTGGTGTAGTATGACCATAACCAGTTGGAGGTTTCTAAAAATTTAAGGATGCTCTTTATGTTTATGTTCGCCTTGTCCTCAAAGCTGCTGAGGGAATAGATGTCCTCTGCAACGGCCGGGCATGTTTCAGGCCAGGGTAACACAGTTTCCTCTTGCTCATTGTAGGACGCTAGAAGTCTTCTGGCCTGACTGCCAACTAGACAATGGCCAGTAATTGCTGCTTTACTAATATTCTTCCTGTCAAATTATCAATATCGATTTCGATAAGCTACAGGTGTACAATTCCGCCCATCTACGATTCGTTTTGTCTATGGCGTCTGTCAGAAGCATCAATGGGGGTGAGGTGTCTCCTGAGTTTGTGTCAGTGGTAGAATCAGCACTTCTGGCTAATTCATCGAATCTTTCGTTGTCGGGAATACTCCTATGCCCAGGGACCCAGCACATGATAAGGTTACATCAGTCCGCTATCTCCCCTAGAGATAGGCTGCAGAGCTTTACCATATTGGAATTAGTTGATGATGTTTTCAGAGCTTTTATGACCGCCTGACTATCTTTATAAATAACAATATATCGTCCGTCTATTGGGGTCATTGATGGTCTGCTAAGCTCCAGAACACTGCAGTGGTTCGGGAGCCCGATGGCTATTGCTAGCTCTGGTGAACTGGCGTATACACCGGCGCCTGTGCCTTCCTCCGACCTGGAGCCATCACTGTAAATTTTGCCTGACAGTGGAGTTGTACACTATCTCACTCTATTCTCGTGGGGATTAATGTTTTGTGCTGAATTTCGAAGGGTGTTATATAGTCGTCGAGATATGAGAGTTCCGTATGCCCTCCCTCAGTGATATTTCTGCATGCGTGGCAGCAAGCTTCAAGTAAATGTTCAAGGGAAAGAGACTGAGCAAGATATCGAGGGCCGACGTGGGTATTGATCTAAGTGGACTTGTAATGCAGGTGCATGCCGATCTTTGTATTCTGCTTATTTTGGTGAGATTTTGCTTTATTTGTAGTGCCTTCAACCACTCCAATGCTCCCTTAGTCAGCACTGCGCTTACTCCTGCCGAGTAGAGCCAATGTGTTACTCTCGGTCGGATTCCCCATTTGGGTCCGACGACGCAGGTGTAAAGAGCAATCGATGCGCTCCTGAGGGTTATGTGTAAAGTTTCGTTTGCTGTCGACAATAACAGCCAATAACTTCGCCCGATCAGTGAAAATCAATTCCTTCCTTCTCAGCTTTGGTGGACTGATGCTTTCAATTTTATATCACCTTGTGAACAGGGTCAGCTCAGTCTTGGACATCAGTCCGACAGTCTCCGTCCATAAGTTTTTAGGGCTGATGCCATCATGTCAGGGAATTTTCGTGTGATAGCTAGCTCTTAAGGATGCCATTAACTACTACAATCCAGAGACAGGGGGATAGGACTCCCCCTCGTGGTGTTCCTCTGCAAACTCCTCCTTTTTGCACTGTAGTAGTGTAGAGATTATGTATCCATGTTCATGAACATGGGCAGAGTCGTCGTCCAATGTCGCTTCGGATTGGCGTTTATGAAAACCCTTCTCTATGTCCAGGGAAGCCAGCCGCGCGAAATCAAGGCAGACTAGAGAGACTGGAGAGTGTAGTGCTGTCTCTGTCTGAGAAGTATTCTGGATGTGGCAGTCGAATGCGACCATACTTCTTCATTCCTTGACTTCGAAAAACCATTCGGGTGCTATTGGCCAACAAAAGAGGATTGAGACGACAAATGAACAAGTCAACAATCCAAGCATCCATGCATAGACGGATGCTAAGAGGCAATGGCGGGAACATTTTCGATGAACATGCACTGCTCAACCAGGAATCCTGACTAAAGCCGTGTTTTTCAAGCGGAGGTCCGTGCGGTCAAGGAAGTGGCCAGAATAATATCAACATTTGAAAGACAAACAGCTGATTGACACCCCATCAAAGCCATTTCTGCAAAAAGACCACCAAGCTGGTCGTCGTGAAGAGCGTAAGCTTCTCTGGCGTACATTATACTGGATTCAAGGCCATGGAGTCACTGCTGGCAGTGAAGCAGCGGAAGAACTTCTCAGGAAAGGGGCTGAAACCGGCCCATCCCAGCCAATTATATGTGTCAAAGAGGAAAGTGGATGACAAGATCATAGAGGTGCAGCTCTCTAACAACTTGAGAGAACACTCGCTCTAGTTGAGGAGTGCAAAAGACGTTACTGCTAGTGGTGGTAGTTGGAGCACTAACTGCACTAACTAACCATGACATGCAGAGGCTGTGGCGACGAAAAGGAAGAACAGCACACTCCTCATACTTACTGCATGGGCCACAGCTCCAGACTTTGCCAGTCGAGACACAGAACAAGAAATTGACTTAGAACAGCAAATCTCCCGGTGAAGGTTTCAAACGTTTGGGAAGCCTTGAGCCGAAGTGCAACTTGTTAACGTGATGCGACACAGCCATATCAATTTCCCCGGACTCACGAATTCGGCCAACTCGCTGGTCTCCTGCGGGTTTTGCCGTAGTGCCACGCCGGCAGCCGTACTGATACGTGCCGATTTTTGCTGTGGAAAACGGCTGTAGTACGCTGGATAGAATCTTCTAACAAAAAAGTGCAAAAGATCACTCGAAAGCTGATACTATTTCTGCATCCTTCACACTAGCAGGTGATAAATTGAGTTACCAATTCAACGCACCACCATCGGAACGTGAAGTCGGCTGTAACAGCGCAGTGCTGTGTTTCAATTATAATGCAAGGCCATCAAACTATGAGAAACGTCGGAATGCAAAGCATAATGATTTAAGCTTGAGTGCGACTTGGGTGGCTGACGTAGCTTGTGCTGGAATATTTAAGAAGACCTCTGACGCAAGTGCTGAAAAGGGTGTTTTGGGGATTTGAGAATCTGCAGGCCAGCGTGTTTTAGGTTTGAGAGCAAAAAAAAGCACTTAGGTCTTTGCATTCTTAAAGAATGTAATTCGAATAAATGGGAAAACAATTATACAGTGTTTCAATGTTCAGCTTAAAGTCGTTCCATATCTAACCATGTTTAGTTCATACAGCGAAGGGCGTTGTGCTCCAATCAACAACTATGCGGCGACATGTCGAACTCCAATCATTTTAAAAATTTTATACGTTTTACAGCATGTGTAATGAAAACGTAAACGTTACCTTTGACCTTTGACTTTCTTATTGCTCTAGCAGCTATGAATTTTTAAAATGTTGGGTCTATAACTTAATTCGTACGGTTTGCTAAGAGATGGCGTAACTTGTATTATTCCATTGGAACATGCGTTGGAAAGCTGCTGTCATTATATGTCATTCATTTGAAGCGTAAACAACAATACATTTTTTCACTCAGTTATGTCGAACTTAGTGCCTGAAAAAGTGTTTTTGCGGGACACTGCACACACGACGCCACAAAACGAAGTCATTTTTGCATCGGATTGTTACTGCTGATGAAAAATGGATCCATTTCGACAACCCCAAGGGCAAAAAATCATATGTGAAATCCGGCCAACCAGCCAAATCAACGTCAAAGCCGAATACCCATGGCGCGAAGGTAATGCTCTGTATTTGGTGGAATCAGAAGGGTGTGCTGTATTATGAGCTGCTAAAACCGGGTGAAACCATCAATGGACAACGCTACCGAACACAATTAATCCGTTTAAAGAGAGCAGTAGCCGCACGAATTAATTTATACATTAAAATATTCCAGAGATTTATTTTGTTCGTAAAACAATAAATGACCGTCTTTATACTTTCAGACCACACTGTACAGGCAAAAAAAAAAAACAAACACACGAAACAGAAGAAAGAAAAACAAGCTCAATCTAACTGCAACACACAATTAGATACAGGCCCAACTCCAACACACCCACCTCTTGAGGGAATCGTAATGTGTGCACATTAAAGCGATGATCACCCTCGCACCACTGGGCCACCCCCATCACCACAGCCACCACTGTGGTTGATTAATCAGAATTATTACCTTGCGTGAACGCACCTTTTCATCACCTTCAAAGGGTGTCGAGCAGAAATAACAAAACGCGATACATGCATGCAGCGTGAAAAACTTGCGACGTAACTAAGACTGTCCTTGCTGGACACAGAGGCGCACCAGATAGGACTACTTTCACTGTCCTCAACTCCTCTGCACGGGTCGAGTCCACCCCGGCGTCTGGCTGGTTGCAACCACACCTCAGACATTCGCTGGGTTTTGATGAGTTAAAGCCATGCAACGGGACCTTATTAAAGCCACCCTCGCATCGCCACACGCTCCGGCTCCGACTCCGGGTGCTGGTCTGATGAAATAAATTATCTATTCGGGAACTTGCCTGGACGTGGCATATGAAGTCACTAATATGACAGCCCATGTTACAGTTAATACCTGCTGTTGTTGCAAGCACGGTCCAGTCTCTAGTTGCTGCCATTAAACAGTCTCACCCTCGTGTCATAATATTAAATATCCGCATGGTCATGTGTCATGAGTTAGCTAGTCACACAGTGCCGGCCGGCGGTCAAGGGTGTGGTGTGGGCCCGTTTTCGAAGGATCGCATCACTCGTGCTAGGGGTATTATTACACTTGTAGTTCGTAACACGATTTATGAGCTTGTCTTCTTCAGCACATCCAGGGGAGTGTGAGTGCTAGGATCAACAACGTCGACGTCGAGCATGAGACCAGGACATCGGCAAATGGCAACGATACGTGCAGCTCTGGGCAACAGTGACCAAGTCAAATTGTTAATTAAACGAACACGTAATTAATCCGAAGATGAGGCGACACTTTCTACTCCCAGTCTAGCTAGTGGGGCTTAGCTTTCCTCGTCTTTTTTCTGTTCTCGTTTTGTTGCCTTGTCGCTTACACCCAGGCACATGCTTGCATGTCCTGTCCAGACACCGCAGGATGAACGATGTGAGTTAAAATTTGTCTAGCATTACGGGGGATGTCTCTATACATGCTGACCGTGGGTGAGGGCGCTCGTGTTGTGACTGCAGTGGGTGGCATCCCGCCCGCTTCGGAGTGATTGTCTGGGCACAGTCAGTGGCCGGTGATGTGCGCAAAAGTTCCCTTGTTCCCCTTCTGTGTACTCCAATTACACATTCAAAATAGGAATTCAGAATGTGCATGGGAGTGTGTGGATATGTGGATAGCGCCGCTGCTCCTGCTTCCGAAATGTCCGAATATGCCTCCAGGCGGGGATGTTTCGATATTTTTGTTTTGGACAACGACCCGACAGTCACGGTTGATAGCGATTAAATCCAATCAAAATGTTGGTTTCCGAAGGGTGCCGCTTCGAGATACAGGTTAGCTCTTGCGGTCTAGGTGAGGGCTTTGAACGACTTTTTTTCATCGCTTGACAGGCATTAATTTCATCACGTCGTTAGATGGTATGCAGGACGTTTGCCAAATCGAAAGGTTTGTTCACTTGTTCACTTTCGATTTCAATTCGAGTTTAAAGCTGAACGGAAATTGCCTGACGATCGATTTCAAGCCTTTTTTGGCGATGCAAGCGGAGGACAGGGCGGAGTCCTGTGTATTGTAGGGACAGGGTTCAATGGATGTATCGTTGGACTGGCAGTAGCTAGCCCCTCCCTCTCTGAAGTGGAAAGCGCATATCAATTGGAATATCGACGTCAGTATGATAGAAACGCCGTCGATAACTCGCCCCTTTTGGGCACAAACTGCGACTGAAGCAGGATCAACAACTTGCATGTCATTGCTTCTACTCATCTCCAAAGTGAGTACTCAAATGAACATGCAGACAGAATTCGATTTTGTTTCATTTCATAGCATAGTCCGTCTAGCATTCAATTTAGGACCCAAGACCATGTGTGAACCCAAAGGAGGCATGAGGAGGTGAGTAACAGATTCAGTCTCTTCGGAATCTGTCCAGTTTTACGTGTACACTCAGATCCGCATTATGTGCGAAGCCAACTACAATTTTCTCACATTCAGCGGATGATAAACAGTCCATATTGGCAAGCCTTAAGCTAAACACATTTTTACGTTTTGCGGAAATGAGTCTACGCAAAAATTAATCGAATTCTCCGCAAAACACTTCACTTATCCAATATGGACAGGAATTTACTTACAGGCACTGGTTTAGTCCTCTTAGTCCACCAGAACTTCTGCTGTTGCCTACTCACCCCCCGCATATCTTGGATAAATAGCGACCTGCCGAATCTGCTCGGTTGTCCGAGCAAAGTGAAGGACAGCCTGCTGTCCTGGATCAGATCCATGCTCGGTGAGATCAGGTTATTGGTCATGGTCAATGAAACTTGTCTACGAAGCAATGTTAAGGAAATCTGGGGTTCTGCAAAGACGAAGACAGATCCTCTCACACAAGCGGGGAGCATGTGTTAGATTTAAACAATGAAAATTACATGTGGATCCTCACCCATTTATAAACAACCCAGTGCACATGCACTGCAAGTCAATGGGTAAGTTCTCTGTCTTGATTTGGAACCCGACAGGAGACTGCAAACCCTTGTCAAAAAGAAGCCACGCACACAATTTAATGCCGGAAATTCAAGAGTTGATTTCAAGAAAAGCAGCAGCATTAGATTTGCGTCCCTTTTCTAGTTGTGATGCGGTCACAAAGCACAAATGTCTGTGATGCGAAAATTGTGATGCCTACCTTGTGAGGTCACACATTCTTGCAAATCCCCCACAAGAATAGTTACCATGGTGTGGTGAATTTGCTCCAACCATGTTAGGTTAGGGCGAAAGACATATAATAAGATTAAGTTTAGCTTAGAGTGCGCGACAAGGCCAGTAAGTTAGAATTTACAATGTTCGTTCAACTAGGTTTAAGCATTTTTGTCTAGTATGTAAGCTGTTATGAATTAAACAATAAAAATGAATTAAAAAATAAGAAAAAAAGTGGTGAATTTGTTTTCCTGTCAAAGTTCTTTTCGCTCTCTTTCTCTTTTTTTCCCCCATTGAGAGGGCGAAGAAAGATGTAGTCCAAAATATTTTAGTGTATATTTCCTCCATGTGATGTGCTCATGAGAACATCACAATTTTGATGGTTCTTGTGATGCTGTTATGTTTTGCTCAAAATAGGAAAACCTCACAATTTGTGACTCATCATGCTCTTGTGAGGTAATTGTGTGGCACCACTGTGGTTTGCCAGAATAGGGGTGTCAATGATGTTTGTGCTAAGGACTGGGCCTTTTATGTTCAAGTCATTGTAACGCTCCAGAATTTCACCAACTATCCCTGGATAACTGCAGTAGTGTTGTGGGTTGGTGAGTCGACAAAAACTTGAGCCAGTGGCGTATCGTGGGTTAGGACCGCCAGGGACAGACCCAATTTATGCCGCCTCTAGTAATTTTTTCACACACTAAAAAACCTTTGTATACAGTTTCACCATATACCAACGCACATACCCAGGAAGAGGTGGTTGGACCAAGTCCAAAAACCTCGTCGTTACGCTTGGGCATAACTCCTCATGAGTTGGAGTCGATGGCGTAGGATCGAGTTGCATGGAGATCTCTCGTGCGTGGTTTACCCCTTTAGTGGAGCATGCGGGTTAAAACATGATGATGATGATGATTCCGTATTAAAACAGATTATCCCAGTTTCCGTCCAGTAATAAAAGACAGAACTAGCAGACATTTCATCATTATGCCAGTTAACTAGTAGATTTTTGACAGATTGTGTTTTTTGCTAAAATTGTTCACACAATGTCGACGTATTCACATTTCACTGTAAAACCAAAGTGCAACCGATTTCGTAGTGTAAACAAAAGAATAAACGAATGTGGGACTTTGTATCGAAGTAAAAAAGAGCCCATAAAAGTATTACGAAAGGCAAAGGTTGTTGAAACATCTGCAACTTCCTATTTCTGGAACTATATCCTCGTCACCAAATGTAAAATCTAAAACAGATATTTTGACTATTGGCAATTCAGATGCTTAAGCTGTACGAGGACTCAATAAAGATATTCTGTCCTGAATTAACCACTTTGTATTCGATATCTAGAACAAATCAAAAATTAAAACGAACTAATCCGAAAGTGTGTACCTGCAAATAAGCAATGGTTTTTTTTTAAAGACCAGTTTAGTTTATATATTGGGTCCATTGGGTCTAAAACATGTGCAATAGTATTGTTCAAAGTATTGCCCATCTGAAGCTATGACTTTTTTCCCGTCTTTCTGGCAATTTGTGGATCCCCTCCCAAAAGAACAGCGACAGCTGGGCAGCCAAGAAACATCGACCGGAACAAATGGTAGTCAGAAGGGGCAAGGTCTGGGCTATAAGGCGGGTGGGGTAAAACTTCCCATCCACTGTTTTCGAAATAGTTCTTAATATGAATAGCAACGTGGGGCCGAGCGTTGTCATGATGGAACATTATTGCCTCGTGTCTGGTCGCCTATTTCGGGCGTTTTCGGCGACTGCTCTCTTCAAACGGATTAATTGTGTTCGGTAGAGTTGTCCATTGATGGTTTCACCCGGTTTTAGCAGCTCATAATGCAGCACACCCTTCTGATACAGAGCATTACCTGCCCAGGACGTTCATCGTCTTCCAAGCCATAATCACCACTTTTGGCACGTTGGCTCAGCTAGCGCATGTTCACCATAAACTTCCACCAAAATACGATGACTTTCGCAGCAGTTTTCTTTTTAAAGTAATGAAGAAGAACTCCGCCCAAAAACACTTTTTCTGCCACAAAGTTGGGCATATTTGAGTGAAAAAAAAATGTATTGTTGTTTACGCTTCAAATGAATGACATATAATGACAGCAGCTTTCCAACGCATGTTCCAATGGAATGATACAAGTTACGCCATCTCTTAGCAAACCGCACGAAACTATATAGGTATATGTAATTGTTGTTGCTTATCATTTCTGATTAAATGTAGTTGCATATTAGTGAGCAGCGTTGATTGGATTTTGTTGTTAAGCAACACAAGGAATGCCAGACATTCAATGTCTGATAACTTAATGTGAAGCAGTGTCAATGCAGGTAAACTTTTTTAAATAAATTCGTTACACCACTGACTTGAGTCCAGGTTCGATTCCCGATACGAGCAACATTTTTATCACTGCCCCACCTCTTTCGCGCCACTGACAATGCTCAAAGACTTTAACTGTCTAGAAAAAAAGCTTCTCAAATTGGCCGTTCGGAGTCAGCATAAAACTGGAATTCCCTTCAACTTGTTATAGAATAGCACGCACAACACGAGTGGTTGATGAGAAGCTAGGCCCTGGCCCTCTACGGGGTGTAGCGCCACCCATATAATTTTTATAATTAGTTTACAAGACTTTTTGCTGCCTTTCAGGCTGATTTGATTTCCACTTTGAACGCTACGTAAATTTGTAAACTGTACTGTCTTAATTACAATACTGAACTGCTCTGCGTACATAAGTAAAACTAATAAATTATTGGCGTATTTGGCTAGCTGTTATCTGGTGCGTTGGTAAAATCCAAGGTCAATATTATCTACTTCGTGGGAACGACAGCGCGTCAACGTATTGTTCGGCGCGTGCCTTACGCTCGGTTGACATGAATGTGAACGAACATTTTGGGTGTTAACTTAAATATATTACCTCCCAATATTCCTTCTAGATCACGCTGTCGCCATCTGTCTACTTTACACAGAGGACCATTAACATAGATTGGCCTCGAGCTGTATGACCCCATACACCCAAGTTTCATGATCCTTTCGTGATCTCCCCCTCGAATCCTCTTTGAAACATTCTTAGCTGTTTAGCATACTTCAAGTTTCCTTTGTAACCGAAGCCAGGCAGCAATGACTCTCTCATCGTTTGCAAGCACGTCCACATTCCGCTCGTAATGCCATCAGAAGTCATCTCTGCATTCTTACAGAATTCCAAAACATCTCGTCTAAGGACTTTCGCCAGCATTTGTAGATGTCAAGCCTTTTATGGGCGATCATCAAAAGCATTTTTCTTCCATTGACAAGGCTCAGTAAGCAACTAAGGGAAATAAGTGCACCCGCCCATAACAGCATCATAAATTAATCTTAAAGCATTTAAAGATAATTACAGACCGCCATTAGCACTGCTGCCACTCTCCCCAATGGCCGGCCATTGGCGCAGTGCTCATCAGGAATTCCTGTCATCACCTTCAATGGCACTTTGTGAGTAAATACAGCACAAAAGGAAACAACAGCAGAAAAAAAAAGTGGTGAAAATGCGTACAGACTCTCCATCCACCTACCCACTTGCGCGTTGTCGTCGTCGCCAGCACCGAAAACACGAATGTCCCACTCACTGTCGTCGGAAACGCAATAAAAGGGCTTTGCAGCCCTTCATAAAGTATTTACGCCGCGCGCCACCTCCTCTTTCGCGCACTTACACCCACTTTAAGTGAACACACATGTCCTGCCCAATTCTCTCTCTCTGCATGTTTTATTTTCTCTTTTTTTGTGTGTGTTCCATTTCCTATTCAGGCGACACACCCGCACGCGTACACATGTCGCACTCACGTAGTTTTGCCTAGAAATCCTGTTTATCCTTTCCCGTTTGTAAAATATGCGTGGGTCCTTGGAATGGATTCCTTTGTTGGGCTGTTGTGCTCGCATCACCCCCCTCCATCGCAGAGTCCACAGCGACAGGAGTGAATTATTTTGCGTTTTATCTAGATCCCGAAGCTTGGCAATGTGATGAAATCGAAATGGGACGTTGCACAGACTTTAGGGATTTTGTTGGAGTGCGCTCTTTAATCCGCCGCAAATCCGCTTTAATGGAATTCATTGCATGACACTTTTTTTTGCGGCTCTAATTGAATTAATTGAATCGTCAACTGGAAGCAACTGGACACTTGCGGATGCGATATTAATGCGCCGACTTCGTGGGAAAGTCACAGATGGATAGCGTTTGATTAATCATGAAAATCAACTCGCGATTTATCCAAATCATGCCTCATTTGAGCTATCATGTGGGACCAAGGTCCAATCAGTTACGTGCATATGACACTTTGTGGACGGCACTTTGTGGATTTTCCCGCAGAACTCTGATGGACACCACCTTTTGTCGACATATCTAATCACACCACAGACAGGGGAAGGTCTTCTTCTTAGACCCCGAACTACGGCACATACACGTCGCAAATCCGACGTCGATGGAAGTCCGCCCATAGAGAGCAAGTAGTCTTCGACGTCCATCTGATGTCAAATTGGGACCAGAGCTGACCTTTTTCTTCAAGCGGACGTATGGGTATGACAGACAAGGGGTTGTTCAAACTCCTCACTCTTAACAAAATTATGTACACTACACGAAAAGTCCATTGCAGTGTATGCACAAGATTAGTGCCATATTGTGGTCGTTCTCTCTCCACTCTGTCTCGTACGTATGTCGAGACAAATGAGTTAGTGATTAACCATTGACTTGCGTCGAGGACCCAGCAAGCCTTGGAACCAATACAGACTGTGAATGTGGACCGTTGAGTGATATGTAACCACATATGGAGGGTCAGTGTGGCAGAATTTAGTAAAATCTGCACATCAGTTCAACAACTGAACCGGTGGACCTATATCAGATAAATGAAGGGAAACCTATTTATAGACTGCGAAGAAATTTTTGAATAGGCAGTATCTTGGCGGTACCAAGTGACCAAATGCAACTGAAGGTAGGAGCACACAAGCAAGGAAGCGAGTGGGATTTTATACCCCCATCGGCATCAACTTTTCGAGTAGAGACACCAAGCGGTTGCTCATCCATTTTATAGACTGTCCATGCCTCCGTGGCGGACAGCAGGACTGGGAAGATCAAAGTGAACTTGGACCTTCGAGAGTGGACTCTACTTGAGCACAAGTGCCTCTTGAGCACAACGAAACAGCAAGAGTTTTTCAGCGCTTCATCTCGGTACTGGTGTTGTTGTCCCTGTTTACTGCAGAGTCGAGGCAGACGAAGTTCGCGACTACCTCAAAGTGTCTGCTGCCTATTGTGACGCTTTGTCGTCGATGTTGTGCATCCTTCCTGATTACAGCTTGTACATTTTGCCCTTATTCACTGCCAGACCCATTTTAGCTGCTTCCGCTTCAGTGCCAGCAGACGCCTCGTTGACGACTCGCTGTATTCGTCCAATCACGTCAATACCATCCGGGTAAGCAAGCAGTTGGACGGACTTTTGGAAGATCGTGCCTCTGGTTTTGACGTTGGACTTTCGGACGATCTTCTCAAGTATGCACTAGCCTTTCTACCCCGGGTCTAAAGGGTTCGACGAGGGAGTTCCCTCTCTCCCCGGCCACCAGAAATTTCGATGTCGCAAGGCAACATCCCGTCTCGAGGCCGACGTGCTAAACCGGAGGAGGCCCCTTTCAGCTCGTTGTGCGACGGAACGGTCGTGGTTGAGTCGTTCAGCCGCAGTTGAACGGGAGATATGAAAGAGTAGCGGTACCGCAGTTGTATCTTGTATCATTCCGTTTTTGTCTAGGTGCAGAAAAGTTTCGGGGGGGACGAAGCCGTTGTGGCGTACCCTTTCGTGGTATAGTGGCTTGGGGTACTAAGCCGCCGAGATCAGGTTATTGACTGAATTCATCGCACTGGCAGTATGGCCTCGAATCAGCTTCACTAAAAAATTGTGCACTCGTATCAGGTTCGCCCTGTTGTATAAGATCTCATTAGAATAGAATTGTTTGCACTGGGACTCTAGAGTTCCCAAGCAAGCCCTAAGACAAGCCCTCTCGAACAACCGAATCTTTTCCATCGAGCTTGCACTCACGTTGAACCACACGGGATAGTCATAGATGAGCATTGGGCAGCCTTGTAGCAGATAACCTTCACCCTCGCATCGAGCTAGCTGTTGTAAAACAGTCTCTTTGTAAGGACGAAAGCGCCTCGGGCCCTGGCCAGATAATATAGATACTGATCTAGCCAGATCCCCAGGTATCTGCCTACAGTCATTTGAGACAGTGCTTGCCCATGTCGGCCAACAACTGAGAACTTTCGCCAATTCTTTTTCGTATCCGCCGAGGCCTTATACAACGGCGTCCTGAACAGTATGGTTTCCGACTTCTGAAAGTTGATTTTCAACTTCCAGCACGAAAGTAGTGATGTGTTCTATTTGCGTGATCGGTACACGATCAAGTCGTCGGCGTATGCAATTACGTCAGGAAGAGAACATATCAGATCGCTCAAGTAAATGTTGTACAGGATCGGCGAATTGACAGGGTGTCGGTTGGAGATTATTTATTACTTCAAAAATACCTGTGGAGGTCACGTTGCCATTCTTGACGACGAACCGTCTGCCGGTAAGCATGTTACACAGTAGGTACAGCAGTGGCTTGCTAATGCCCAGCCGATTGAGCTTGTAAGAAATACCTTTTCACCATACGGTGTCAAAGGCCTTCTCCAGATCAACCAAGCACGCGCCCGTACATTGTTTCTGTCTCTTGTTCCATTGGATATCCGACACCAGTTTCGACGCGGCGTGAATGGTGTCATGCCCCGCTTTGAAACCGAATTGGTTATCCGGAATTGTATTTTTGTCCTTAGTCCAGATGATCAGAGCTCTATTAATCACCTTCTCGAATACCTTGCTGATGTTCGGAAGGAGACCAAATGCCCGGAGGTTGCACGGATTCGAAGAAACTTTTTTTTATGGAATTCCAACAACGATTCGGAAGGCAGCATTCTGCGGGCTTCTAACTGCCAATGAAACTCGACTGAAAGCAATGTTAAACCAAGCACTTTGATGAGAGTTAATTTCAACTGGCTCACTGGCTCTTAGTCTACTTCTGCACTTCATAAAATTCGTGAGGATTGATCCGAGGAGAACCAAAGAGGCCATAAAGCTTAAAAAACTCCTGACCTAAGGAAATTGAGGGGCACAGCTAATGGTCACTATTCATGCAACCCAAGGTGAGACACATCAGCACAGAACATTGGAGACAATGCAGGCAATCAAAGGAAACTATGCAACATCCATTCGTCGATTATCCAAATGTGACACTTAGCAGATATTATGTGACAAACCGAACTACTTCAGCAGGAATAGGCATCAGGACTTTCCATCTAGAACAATGTTATCAAATTTCTCAATCATCTCCTACAACACTTTCTCTCAACGCGATCTAAAGAGATACATAAATCAAAAGTGCCAACAACAAATATTACGCGAGTGGGAGAATTATAAACATCACTATCAAATAATTAACCCTAATAAAACTCAGCCAAAATTCCCAACCGATATACCTAAATCGGATATTAGGATGTATATCCGGCTCCGTCTTGGACACACAGAATTCACTCACCAGCACCTGCTCAAAAGGGAGTCCCCTCCAAACTGCCTCACCTGCCGCAGACCAGTAACCATCACCCATCTCTTAAGTCAATGCTTTTTATCATCGCAACCAGCACTGCAAAACAACCTCAACCACAACGTAGACCTACTAAAATTTAAGAGTTCCGTGCACACAGTAACTCAGTCACCTCTCTAGGGTCTTCTAACTTCTTCAATTTCAAGAAATTCTTACCAGATTTGTACGCATAGAGCTACTTCTTACGTTAGAGCTTTAAAACCTTTCGTAAATGGATTTTTTCAAGTTGAGTGGACACTCTTTCTCTTTCTCGTGTAGGGTTACGTCGCAAGTGGTCTGTCCAACCATCACAAAAGCAAACATGTTTGAATACCATTTCCGACAGACCGTAGTTTCTTGCGTTCATGTATTTCGGACCATGTGAACCCCCAAAACACTGACATTTTGAGTAAATCGGGGGCGGCAGCATGTTCGAGTGTGCCCTCTACACGCAACGTCCGGACCGGCCGTTGGGACGCGTCCCCACTTAATTCAGTGCAAACATTGCACACGGCGCTGGTCAGTGATCAGTTAAATTAATGAAATCAACCGAATAACAGTTGAAACGAAGCGTAAAACACAGATCTAATCAAAATATTTGTCAAAGTGCAACAAAAAAAAAAAAAAATAAATAAATAAAAAAAACCGTTGGTAACGTACACAGTACTAAGACTGATTGATTTAATTCCAAAGGCTCCACAGTGTCGGCCAATAATTGCAATTAAATGCGAATGATTAATTAAATAAATGTCCGAGCAATGGATTCGATAATATTTTAATTAGCAATTCGCCAACGTGCACGCACTCAAAAAAGCCAATAATTAAGCTCAAAAATAAACGTTCAGCCATCAATCGATTTTAAATCGAATTCACTCTTGCGCGTCAAGGCAATGTAAACTTTCACACAAGCAACATTGTAAGCGGCAAACATAAAATCCTCATAGATTCGCTGCACCCTGGAGCATGGCGTCTAATTAAATGCAAGCACCAACGTCACGCTGCTGAACATCGTGTCAGATTGATACAACTTTTACAGTCGTATAAACAACTGACAAATTGGACATAAAAATCGATGAATGGACTGGCAGAGACACAGACACCATACCATCGAAGCAATAAAATGCAGTTTTGCCACAACTTAATGACGCGTCCATAAATAGTTCCGCTACTTGACGTGTCTGTGGCGCGCACACACCAGCGTGGCTTGTGCACACACAAGTTTGCATTTTCTTGGATTTTCCTTACAATCTATCTTTTATTTCAGCCCCAGATGGTCGTCTGCTGAGCAGATTCCATTCAGCATCACGAAACAACCATTGCCCTGCGAACAACAATGCTTGGCTGACAAAGGAATGAGGGCTGCTGTCAGGGCTTTGCTAGTGAAAAGTTACTTGGGTGCGATGATTTGGGGATATCCCCGCTTGCTGTTCGGATACTTAGTCCAAAACTGTACTTATTGCCAGAAGATATACTAGCAACATCCCATCCCCTCCCCCGCCCTGTCTTATTGGGCCCCTTTTGCATGCATTGACAGTTTGCCGCAGAGCAAACACATCCTTCGCTGTGTTGATACCAGCAATATGTTGCGCGCCGAAAAGAGTTATTACGTTCGAGTGTTTCAATAACTTTATTTGTGTGAAAGGATATCCCCCCCGACGACGCCGCCGGAGGGGAGTTGAATTTGCACAGACGTCGACTGAGAGGGAGACGACGACAGTTTAACATGAGGGGGGACGGGACGGGACATAAACGGCTTAGGAGGATCCTTTCCTTTCAACTTATTGCAGTTGGACTCGTTTTCGTTTCCCTTCCAAGTCCGTGCTCCTTTACTTTTTCCACGTTCCTCGACGGGTGGGTCTACCGCCCTAGCGCCGGATGAGTTGTCGAACGTTTCATTATGTCATGAGTAGTAACATGGGTTTGGAAATGAATTTAATAACGAAATTTGTGTACGCGTCGAGGGGTTGTCTGCCTTTTGACTGGTTCTCCGATGTGCCAGAGTGCAGTGTAAGCCTCTATTTTTTTTGGCTTTGTTCGAGGGGGAAGGATTTCCGAATTCGCTAAATGGAATTCGTGATGAAAGGGTGGAATGAAAATAAAAGGATTTTCGTCTATTTTTCCTTCTCTTCCATCTTTTTTTTCTGCTTGCTTCGACAATGCTGGTGGTTGCGGTGGATTGTGCTTCAGAGGAATTTTCATTTTCGTTGAAAGCAGAGACTCAACATTTCCCACTCTGGAGCACCGTTCTGAGTAATTTTTTGAATTGACAAAGGGGTCCGCTGGCTTGTGTTCGTCAGAGAGATAAAGTGAAGGTATTGATTGTGAGTGTCTGTCTGTTGTGGCACATGGTTTTTGTCCACTTGATATCTACCCATTGGCCACTCATCGAGTTGATTCAGGGCACGTCCTCTTTATATGACTCAATGAGTGGTCTGAGCAGGACTGGATGTAAAGAGTTCTTACATGTGCAAAACCGCAGACTGATACTGAACTGGCATTAATCACATGTGGACCTGGGCGCAGAGAAAAGCTGGGGATTTGTGCCAAATGCGAGAAGTTGCAAAGTGATGGCGAGAAATAAGGGTCGTCCTTTATATAGACTGGCTGAGCGTTGAATTGTGACGATAAGGGTTTGAAAAGAAGGACAAATTCTATCTTAGTGCCGTCCAAAGCGAAAGATAAAGAGATTCACATACAAAATATAAATGCGACCTAAAAGAATTAAGAAAAAATAAATTACAAGCACGTTTTCGGGAGTGTTGGCAGTGGAGAGCTGGATTAAGAGTAACAGGGGTAAACATCCAAAAAATACGGCCATCCTCTGAAACCAAATAAACAAAGGTTATCGCTGAAGCTACTCGCAGATGATATTGCAGTAGCGGGGCAAGTTGTAACATTGCTCTGCGGTAAGATGTAACATGTTCACAACTTACAAGATAAACTTGCTGTATCAACCAATGGCAATCAACCAGTTGCTTCCAGGACCAGGATCGTGTCCTCGGTTTCCAATTCCAGAACCTAGCTTCTCAGCAACCACTCGAAGAAGGGACCTATAGTTCTATGCTATCTAGAGGTGGGCCGTGAGGATTACTTTATCGAACCTGAGTAAAGTAGGCACATGTGCGTAGAGGACGACGGACCAACCCACAACGCCACAGCCGCCACTAAACAACCCTTTTCTTCTACATCAAAGGAAATGGTGGATAAAGTTAATCCAAAAGCAGAGCAAAAGGAAGAAAAAAGTTTCGCGGCGGACAAGCAAAATCTTCATTCTTGTTACAATGTGCCCCAGCCTATGTTACAAGCATTGTCGGAGTATTTTTTAACGCCATGATTTTTGTTTTGTAATGTTTTATCTTGAGATATTCGAAGCAACTGTTTCTGAGATTTTTGTCTGGTTAAGAGAGAGCGAAACTCCGTCCCGGGTACACAAATTGGTGTCCGCCTACATTTTAAGAGAGAGCCCGTTTATGAGAGAATTATTTACTTTAAAATTGTGTAAATAATACCGTTCTTTGAATTTTGTCCGGTTATGAGAAGTGTCCGATTATGAGAGGTGTCCGATTATGAGAGGTGTCCGCTTATATGAAGTTTCCATTTGGAGACCGCGTACTTTATTCGATTGATATTATTTGTGAGAAGTCAATAAAGTTATCCACATGACACCAACATGTGCGAATACATAATTCTGACTGCAAGAACCCGCATTCAGGCCCAAGAGATCATCATCGAATCTGCCCCGTTACGTGGAAAAACGTCATTTAATCCTAGACAAGGTACAGCAGGAATATCAAGTGCGACTATATGGACAAGCTAAACGACTTCAGAACAATCGCCATGCAACAGTTTGACGAATAGATTGCTTCGCAGCGGCGTGAAGCTGAAATACTAAACATATCCTCAGCGCGGCAAGATGAACAAACTATGATGGTCAGTCGAGACGGAGAGCTTCCGAAACTTAAGAATGATCCCAAAAACAAACTCAGACCCGGCATGTTACTGAGACCGTTGAAGAATCTGAATCTTAATCGACGTAGATATTATTGACAGTCGTTTGGATATGCTTGCGTTTATCTTCCACTTTGTACGACTCGACATTGAGTCGCGCGAACGATTCTAATATCGGGGCGAGATATCACGTTCCACCTTAGCCATGACAATGCTTCGCGGACACATACATAAGTTGACGTGGTAAAATCTACGTTGAATGCATACCCACTCGCCGTCGCTCACAATAGTGCCAATTTCCAACAAGACACGCTAGTTGAAGATGATTTTAAATAAAACACTTTTCAATTATTGGGTTCTATTTTTTCCAATTTTATCAAACGATTTGTCTTAAATCATCGAACTACACTTCTTGTGAGCTATTTTTCTACTTCTACCCAAAGCGTTACCCAAGCGTTACACAAGCGTGACCCAAGCGCAAACAAGCCAAAAACACAGCTACCAAGACGTATGAGACATGAGACATGAGACATGAAAAAACAAAGTCAGCAAAGTGACGCGTCAACATTTGTTGTCAGAGTTGGTTTGAACGAATGGCGCAGATTTGTTGCGGACACTTAAGTGAGCACCTAGATGTAGGCAATGTGTTGCGGAATGTAAGGCGCGCAACACTCCACCATGTATACGCCCGGCAAACGACACCACGTTCTGGACGACGTCTGCCGACTCCGCGTCTGGGATTCACTATGCACTTGGCATTGGGTGTGAATAATTTAGTTCTTAAGAAATATTTGTTTTTTTTTTTTTTTTTATTAATTTCGTATGCAATTGGCGAAGAGAAATTTTGAATAAATGGATTTTTAGATCATATGAAAGAATGAAGATTCGGTGCACCATTCGCAAATGGAAACAGATGCAGTACGTTACTCATAGATCCATTGAAGAGGACTAGCTCCTCTTTGCTATAAATCGACTACTGTACCAAGGCAAATACCTTTCAAACGACACGCACAAGGGACCCAAAAACGCACTCATCCATAGGCATTCACCTAAACACTTGTGCTGTGTGCGTCATCTCAATTGCGATCGCCCTCCGTGAAGCGAAGTAACTCCGATTCAATACCAGTTGATTATCAAAGACTTTCATTCGGCAAAATGTACACCACTCCCAAATTACGTTTCGATGGGAAACTGTCACACTCTCTATCCGACATCGAATCTTGTAATCGTATTCAAATCCTTGGCCGACCCCCAGTCAGAGCAAGTTAATGCCGAAATTAGATTGACCTCGTCCGTCTATTTTCATGGAAATTCATGCCTATTTCTGGATGTGACCATCCACAAGACGGAATAATTCAGTCTTTCTCCGAATTACGAGTGCACACCCTCAACGTCCCCTCGTCCTTCTCGGGTCTTATCATGAGCTTAGCGCTGTAATGACATTTTTCTAGGCCATAGCCATACGTCATTCCAGTCGACCAATCAATCAATCATCTCCTTCCAATCAAACGGAAAACGAATGCGGAGTAAAAAAATTATGATTAAGTCTCTCCGGGGAATTATCCCAACAACAACCCTCAGCGACTTGTAGACAACTGTCACTGCCGCTGCCACCGCCACTGAGTGCCTCAAACAAAAGCATAATTTATCATCAACACCGTTATCCGATGTCTATCACCACCCCCTCAATGGGCAGCAATCATAAGTCGTTTGACAAATATCTTCCGGAAGAGATAATTGGCAAATATGGGCCGTTTACGTTCCATCAGCAGTCCGTGCCACACCGCCCCGCACGCACGTAAAAGACCTCGAAATCCATGACGAATGATGTTTCAGTTCGTTGTCGTTAATCCTCGATTTGATCGTATTTGACAATCACACATCAGGTTCGAGCCACGCACAAATGGGCTTCAGCTCAAGCAAAATCCTTTATTCCATCGAAATCCTTCTCTCTAGCACCTCTTTTTCTCTGCGAAAGGGGATGTGCGCCTAGTTACAGCCAAAGGCTGACTACATGACTTCCTCTCGTGCGTCGCGGAGTGTGGCTGTGTGTGTGTGTGTGAGGAGGGAGGAGGAGAACAAAGAAAACGAAATCCTTGGCAGGCATTGAGATAATGAAAGGGGAAAGGCACGTTCGATTAAGGGTTCGCAAAGGATGTTTGGGTAGGATATTTTGTTCGTTGTTGTTGTGCGTCCTCGTCTTTGAGGATTACAATTGTCACATTCGATTGGACGTGTTCGCTGTCTGCTGGGCTGCTGCGAGATGGGATTTGAATGTCAAACGGCATGATAGCCAGGCATACACAGCCGAGGGAGATATTTTTGCCCGAGAAGAAAGTCAAAGCGCACGACGCATAGTAAAGGGAACCGAGATGCAGAGCAGCAGCATATTGCTTGGGTGTGTGCTTCGGGATGCATTCAGCGTAGAGACACATATTCTTTACTGAGTAGACGGCGGACTAGATCCTTTTCACATTCCGGCACATGGTGGGGCATCGTAAAGGTTTCATTCGAAATTTGATGCTGACTGTGGGGGGGAGGAATGTGTCAGCAGGTGTTTTTTTCCGTTTTTCGTCGAATAAGAGGAGACATGGAGAGCCTACACTTCAAGCATATTGATGGTTCAGAGGCTGTCGCTTGCAGGTGTCACAATGGACACCTGCAATGACAGTCTCTACAGAAGGGATGTTTGTTTTGTTTGCTTACAGGCATCAAGCACAAAATTTATGACGAAAGCCATTGGCCAATGGAGTAGAAGCCAAATAGGGACAACTTATAAAGGACCACTTAGACGTTACTTACGCAACCACCAGCTCCTTGAAATTGAAAATTCAAAAATCCACACTCCATAAATTTGATACGAGCGTGAAGAAGAGACATTCCGAATTTCAAAGGATCACTATTTATCGGTTTGTTTCTTATTTGTTAAGTTGTAGTGGTTCCCCACATAAAACACGAAGAAGCTGCAGGAGTTAATGTTACAGATTGGCCTGACTTCCCGTCCAGCATGAGTTCGTGTTTGATTGCGAACGGACAATTGCCCGTATGAACTGCCGTATGACATGAATTCCGACTTCCGTATCAATTCTTTGTTTCTCTTCTCTTCTTTGTGTCTGCAGTACCTTGCAGAGGATGGTCCATCGCTATTCCACATCAAAGTATACGTATGTTGTATTCTTGGTGGTCCTCGTATGGTTCTTCGTTTGACGATTAAAACACACGATATTGCTTTGATGTACGAATTACATGTTTTATTAAATAGCCCCTACTGCACACAAAGAAATTATATTGGGTCCATAACTTAATTCGTGCGGCTTGCTAAGAGATGGCGTAACTTGTATCATTCCATTGGAACATGCGTTGGAAAGCTGCTGTCATTATATGTCATTCATTTGAAGCGTAAACAACAATACATTTTTTTTACTCAAATCTGTCGAACTTGGTGCCTGGAAAAGTGTTTTTCCGGGGAGTTCTTCTTCATTGCTTTAATATGAAGACAACTGCTGCCGAAAGTCATCGTATCTTGGTGGAAGCTTATGGTGAACATGCACTAGCTGAGCGAACGTGCCAAAAGTGGTGATTTTGGCTTGGCCAACCAGCTAAATCAACGGCAAATCCGACTAACCATGGCGCGAAGGTAATGCTCTGCATTTGGTGCCATTAGAAGGGTGTGCTGTATTACGAGCTGCTAAAACCGGGTGAAACCATCAATGGACAACGCTACCGAACACTATTCATCCGTTTGAAGAGAGCAGTAGCCGAAAACCGCCCGGAATATGCGACCAGACACGAGGCAATAATTTTCCATCGTGACAACGCTCGGCCCCACGTTGCTATTCAGGTTAAGAACTATTTCGAAAACAGTGGATGGGAAGTTTTTCCCCACCCGCCTTTTAGCCCAGACCTTGCCCCTTCTGACTACCATTTGTTCCGGTCGATGCAGAACGCCCTCACTGAAATACGGTTCACGTCAGAGCAGAATCAAGAATTGGCTTGATTCATTCTTGGCTGCCCAGCCGGAGCAGTTCTTTTGGGGTGGCATCCACAAATCGCCAGAAAGATGGGAAAAAGTAGCTTCAGATGGGAAATACTTTGAATAATACCATTGTACATGTTTCTCTTAAATAAACGTTCAAATTTTGAAAAAAAACCTACACGAATTAATTCCAATAAATTGGATGATGTTACATTAGATTAAAATACACTGCTTGCTCGATTGCGAGATTCCAGGGTTGCCATGCGGCTGTGCGTCGACACCTACGCAGGGGGTACCAGGTTCGGTACTCGGTTGCACCACCTTCCATAATTCACGGCTCCACCTCTTTCGAGTCCGTGACAAAGCTCATATCGTCTAGAAAAAGCTTCGCAACTTCGCTGATCGGAGCCGGCATTAGACTGTAGGTCAAATCCACTCGTGAGAGATCAATAGCACACACGACACGAGTGGTTGCTGTAGAAGCTGACCCAGGTCCGCCTCTTTCCAATCACAGTAGCGTACGACGCAGAATGAGACCCAGGCTCCCTCACAAACATCCGGCCTTCCCCCACTCCAGGGGCAACGCGTCACATCTTGTCACTATGACGACAAGTTCATTACAAAGCACACAACCTCACCGACTGCTCCTAATCACCTTAGCCTTAATTGGCTGTCAAAATCACTTCGAAAAGCCATTCGTAAGACAAAATTTATTTTATTGAACCATAAAGTGACACTCACCCCTCCGGTGTCACAGTCCGGAAATTCCACAAATGTGCAGCAGGTCCTTGATAGTGTCACCCTCTTGGCCCGATGGAGGGCTGTAAATCAGCACCGTCGCTGAAAAACAATATTTCTCTTTGCTGGTAATAAATGGAGGGGAGTGTTTCTAATGACCTCCCCCGCGAGTCAGTCGGTGCGACTGGGGTGACACCAGTGCTGTCTCCAACCCCCGGATGTGTAGCCACAACAAATCTGGTCACATTTTTATGCTGTCATGGAAGTGGGACACCCTTGTGCTTGCAGTGGGGGGAGCCGACAGCAACCAACACACTGCTGGGGGGAGGGGGGCAGCAAATAATTCAAGGAAGAAAATTAACTCAATTCGTTTCACTTCAAAGGATATTTTGATCCTTGGCAATGGAGCGGCACATAATCATTCCGCGACACACCTGCATGCCATCGTCATCCGCGAGACACATTCCCCCCGAGTCTCTGTGTGGCTTCGCTCATCCATCAGATGACAACAAAACACGGTTATCAGGACACGCCGCGGCGTCTACCACTCCACGCTGATCGATAGAGCAAAGCGGCACGGGGCACAGAGACGCTCTGGCATTCGCGCGGCATCCTCTGCCGGCTGCAGGGATACAATTCCGCTGGTGCTCTGCTTCTGCTGGGTAGGGAGGTGTGCTTATCGTTCGGCAGCCAACCGCGGCAGCCCACAACCGGGTCTGAGTTTCATAGATAAATGCTTTGGACAGGGGCGCAGTGGGTATGAGGAAAATTTGTTTTTCTTTGGCTTTTCCTTTCCGTTGCTGTGGGCTGCTTTTTCTTTTCTGGTGTGTGTGTGTGCAT
Source organism: Eristalis tenax (assembly GCA_905231855.2). Classification (NCBI taxonomy): domain Eukaryota; kingdom Metazoa; phylum Arthropoda; class Insecta; order Diptera; family Syrphidae; genus Eristalis; species Eristalis tenax. The sequence continues at coordinate 37,923,985 of HG993124.1, read as the reverse complement.
GCCTCTCCCTTCCATTCTGCTGTGAAATGAAATGCTGCCGCGAACGCTGCCAAATGTACGAGTAGATTGCGTTCATAACTCACAGCGCAAGCACGCGGAAGTCTCTAGCTCCCCCTCTCTCTCTCTCTCTCTCTGTCCCCCGTTGGGTGGCAGGGGTGTTGCGTCTTTTTTAATTTGCAACTTGGATTTTCTGCTTTCCCATCGTTTTTCAAAGGATTTTCCCCACATCCTCGCAGTGAAGAACAAACACTGAGCACTGAATCCCCAAGAGAAGTTACCTGGAAAAGCGAAAAGAGTATGATTTGCATGGCTTACCTTTGAGTCATCCCATCCCCGGTATTTAGGGAGACGAAAGTTCTGAATTTGAATTTTTGAATTTTTGAATTTTATTGCTATCACAGCTCGTTCGGGGACCACAGGGTAGTGGGGACAGCGTGCACGGTTTGTTTGTTCAATTTGTTGTGCTCTCAGTGATGTCGGTGCTGTGTGTGCTGTGGAGCATGTCTTTCGGGATGACACCGTGCACGGGGAGTGCTCATTAGATGCGCAGCGTATTGCATATCAACAAGGTGTTTCGCAGAAATGCACACATCAGTGTTACGAGAGTTCAGTGGGATTATGACGCTGAAGCGGTGCCACATGACGTGCCAGAATGCCAAGGGATTAGAGAGTGAAACTGCATGCACACCATTTTGGCACTCCTTAGCTGAGCGTGGCACATGAAAAGGGAACTTGGATGCAACACTGGCAATGGAAGGATTAGCGCGAAAGAATCAAGCTTTCAAAATTGTACGTTACGGCGTGTGGAAACGGTGGCGAAGATGAAACCCGGATTGTCTACTGATCCACGTTCCACCCCACACCACTTTCGATTGTCCTTCAGTGATCCCAGGGACCGCGGAGATGAAACCCGGATTGTCTACTGATCCACGTTCCACCCCACACCACTTTCGATTGTCCTTCAGTGATCCCAGGGACCGCGGAGATGAAACCCGGATTGTCTACTGATCCACGTTCCACCCCACACCACTTTCGATTGTCCTTCAGTGATCCCAGGGACCGCGGAGATGAAACCCGGATTGTCTACTGATCCACGTTCCACCCCACACCACTTTCGATTGTCCTTCAGTGATCCCAGGGACCGCGAAGATGAAACCCGGATTGTCTACAATCCACATACATACCCCAGGGACCGACCTACTCCACGAGGGCACGCCGAAGACATGCTTCAAAATAACTGATCTTCTTCTTTGTGCTTCTTCTTCCTGGTCCTCAACCAAACAACCTCTTCAGTAACGACCGATCGCTGTTGATGTCCTTATCCACTAGGGCGCGCAACTTTCGACTCGGGTGACCTGTGTTGCAGATTCCAAATCTCTCCGCGCACGCTACATCCACGTTGATCTGATGAGGAGACCTGATCAGTTGCGGATAAATCTAGCATTCCGGTGCGGTGTAGCCAGGTCAAGATGTATTCCTCTAGGAATACTCTGGTTTTGCCAAACTAGCTAAAAAAGCCAGTTAGCCTTGTGGCCACATTCAATCTTCGCCCAATCCATCACACTTGCACTTCTCTTCTTAGGCGTCAAGTCTGTGACCCACCTCATCATTTCGGGTCATCTCAACGAGCAGTAAGGCGCACCAAAATATTTGCCGCGTGTGACTAATTGGATTTCTGACTGTTGCGCCAACCCTCGCCTAGTTGACTTATTCTCTTCCATTCACTCACGCACTGCCAAAAGTTGAACAACAACTTAACACACACGCACACACACCGACGCACATTATTCATTCCAAATACGCTACGGGTTGACTTTTCCTTTTGCCCGGAACTAGTGCGATCCCGAATCATCGTGCTATGAAATTATATTCCATGCATAATCCATTAAAACTGTCCTCTGTCAGTGTCAGCAGCGGCAATCTATTCGACCCTCGTTGCCGCCCCCACGACGAGGATACGACCGAGACACACTCACTCAGTCGTTCCAGGATATGCTCGAACAGCAAAAGAGGAAACCAGTGTAGCGTCAAGGCCAAATGTCCAACAGCGTCAACACCATCCATCATGTTATTAACCACATTCCATGCGAATTCCGGTCGTAGTTTAATGCTAGTGTTACATTTTGTCGTCTTTATCACGTCCCGAACTTAATGACACGTTCATTCAGTCGCACATCCACACACAGTCCTCCCTTCCTCCGTGTGAATCCGTTGGCGTTGTTGCTGCGGTCGTCTTCGTTGCCAGCGCTGTTTCGCCTGGGTGCTGGGCGCACATGTCAAAGAACTAACTTAATTAAAAGCATTTCTTTGTTCGTAATTACCGTTATTAATATGGATATTAATCATGAAAATCCAAAAAGAAAACTCCTTAATTGGATTAGAGAAGCACTCGCATACGAAAGTGGGAACGCAGAAAAAAAAGCCGAAAACAAATTGAGACTGGTTCGTGTGGGACGTTGCTGTCTGCCGGGGCTCCCTCACAACAACACGGGATATCAGCGTGAGGGACTTCGGTTAAGCCCACTTGATTGCAGAAAACAAACAACCCACCCACACACCCACACACCTACCCACCGGCAGCCGCGTGCGAAAGGTTTCACAATTAAAGCGCCCACTTGGCTCTACAAAATTCATCGCCACTTTGTGTGGAAAACTTATCAACCACGGGTGTCTGAGTGTCAGATCGGCGGGCAGGATTTCCCGGTGAAACCAATCGAAGTTGAACCCCCCATCATCGGATGGGTGTCAGAAAAACAAAATGGGATTTGGTCGCGTCACGCTTGAACCGATGACACTCCCACCGAGTGCTGAGTTCAGAAATGCAAAGTTGACAGACGAGGGTGACAAACTTATTCTGAATTCATACGGAATCGGATTTAAAATTCATAAGAGGTGACATGCGTGCACGCGATATTCTGGCAGCGGTTGGAAGGGTTTTCCTGATTCTGGCCTCATCGCTGGTCGAAGCCTCTGAACTGATCAGAGTCCTTCATGGCCAAAAGACTGCAAGGAAGATGCTGCAAGTCATGGGCAAGTAATGTAAATGTAATGGATGGGCAAGTAATGTCAGAGTAAATGGCATTATTACTGGTAAGCACTCAAGATTAATATTCGATAGTGAGATTAAAAATGTAGGGTGCCACACCTCGAGCTAGATGCACGGGTATCGAATACCTCCTGTTGGCAGACTTCTAGTGAAATTGTCGCTGGGGCAAAGCAGACACGAGAGATCTCCAGGCCAATCGATTCTTCGCCGTCGACTCTTACTCGTCAGGGGTTACGCCCAAACGCAACCAGGTGAGTTCTTGAACTTGTTCCAAGCACTTCGTCCTTTGCATGCCCGGCGATCGCCTACCTGATGAAGTCGCATGCCTTGGAAGTCGTGATGATGTGCACATTTGAGCTACAAGCTGCTCGAAAACAAAGCTGCTTAACATTGTGTTGCTTGCGTACTGCCGTCTCTCTTACTTTCGTCTATCGCGCAACAGACAGACTTACCTAATATTACTTTGTCGCAAGGAATGGTGAACGAATGCTTTGTTTGTTCCCAGTTAACGAATTATGGACGATCTGATCCTGAGCTATAACTGCCTTCCAATGTTGTCGGTTATCAATACGAAGCTGTAATGGTTCCGCGATGACTTGACGAAAGCCCCCTTCGCTGAAGCACTTGTGCCCAAGCGAAATAGCCAGTGCAAGCGACTACAGATCGTCGAGTTGCCTACGGGAGGTATATCGCATAATAAGTATAATCGAGCCGATAAAATACTCGATGGAATGACACCATTCAGGCCTGGCTCCAAATGGGGCCCTGGCACACCAGGGCAAGCCATATCCGAGGCCTATCGTCTTCTTCTTGTCATTTGGGGGGTTGCGCTGCGTTAGCCAGGTTTGGGCTGTATGCAAATAAACACCCGCACCCCAAACCTGTTGCCCGCTCCCCACCACGAGGAGGTCAGCTGTTGCCAAATCCGATGAACTCCGGCCAGAAATGCATAAGGCAATGGGTAAAGATGGAGTTTTACGATTATCTCGTGTCATTAAAGTGGCGTGGGTGGTGAGACGTTGGCAAGCTAGGGTGATTGTCCCACTTTTTAAGAATTGCTCCAACTACAGGGGCATCTATCTCTTTTAAGTCTCCCCGGGAAAGGCTACACTAAGGTGTTGCAAGCACGTTCTGGAGCAATGGTTGAGCCCAGGATGTGGGATGAATAGTGCGGCTGTCGTCCCGGTAGAAGTACAATGAGAAGAGAATGGTACTTGAGGAGGCTTGGGGGTATGCCAAAGCGCTTTACTTCGGTGGTGTGGCTACGTGGCCGAATTTTGAATACACTAGCTGTCAAACTGGTGCACGTAGTACTACTACTACAGAGAAAATTAGGGCACGTCAATCGCAGAGGGTTATAACAGAAAATTATATAAATCCAAGATACCAGTGATGAGAAACGGATTTAGCTTCATTCAGCTCATTTCCCCAAGTGTTCGTACACTCTTGTACCCGACCTAAAGTGATTAACAATTTTCCAGTTGACACATCGCAAGTGCCTAGTACGGTACATATGCTTTGAGATAAATCGCTGCTCTAAAGGACCAAGAACACTTCCCTGCGGTACCTCGTTTTCCATAGGTTTAAATAGGGTGTATTATTTTTGTCAGATAGATTGTTTGATACAATTCTGTAAAATTTTCCCGGGAGGAAACTTCGAAGTTCGTGTTTGAAGCCTTAGTGGCAAACCTTGCCGGCGAAACATCGACAAATACAGCTGAGCAGACGTCCAAAAAATATTTATCTGACATCGACTGTGACTGACTGGGGGTCCTATAAGTTCGCTTGTCTGTTTTTGGGGAACATCCATCAAAACGATTAGTTGCCAAAGCTTCGCAATTACGTACAATATGATAACCGCCGCATCTTCGTTCTTTTCTCACTTGCCGCCTTATTTGGAAAAACAAATTCAGCCCGAAGTGTCAAAATAATGCGGCATCGACTGCATCCACTATCAATGGCGTAGTTCAGATTTCTAAAAGCTGATTAGACAGTAAGATCGACATGCCTTTCCGACAAAAGGGGTTCGAAAGTTGTTCGCATAGAGGGCTTCATTGTAGCATGAGCCAAAACACGTGGAAGGGAAAGAGTCACTGTGTCGGGTCGGGACACCACTGAAATGAAGTGAAAGCTGGATCTAAAGCACATGGCTACACAGAGCGGTCCTCGAGCACATAATCCACGGAATGAATTGCATAGCAGTTGCACTTGAGAAATGACGGTGCTTGCTACCACTGCTTTAATTTTGAAATATGCATCCTGAGATTACAATGTGGAAGGATGAAAGAGACGGAAGACCTCGACCTTTAAAGTTGCGCTAAGCAGTTCCGACGACGGAACGGGAACTATTCTTTTCGCAGTCGGAACTGGTTCCCGGAGGCATGTCCGTGGAACAATGTTGTTCCATGGATATGCCGGCGTTGAACATGTCCGCGGAACTGTGTAGTTTTACGGATATGCCGGCGTTGAGCTTGTCTCCGTAACTGTGTAGTTTCATGTATATGGCGCATCGGAACATTGCCGCGGAACTGTGTAGTTCCATGGATATGCCGGCGTTGAACACGTCCGCGGAACTGTGTAGTTCCATGGATATGCCGGCGTTGAACATGTCCGCGGAACTGTGTAGTTCCATGGATATGCCGGAGCGGAATATTGTCGCGGAACTATGTAGTTCCATGGATATGCCGGCGTTGAACACGTCCGCGGAACTGTGTAGTTCCATGGATATGCCGGCGTTGAACATGTCCGCGGAACTGTGTAGTTCCATGGATATACCGACGATGAACTTGTACGCGGTACTGTGTAGTTCCATGGATATGCCGGCGTTGAACACGTCCGCGGAACTGTGTAGTTCCATGGATATGCCGGCGTTGAACATGTCCGCGGAACTGTGTAGTTCCATGGATATGCCGGAGCGGAATATTGTCGCGGAACTATGTAGTTCCATGGATATGCCGGCGTTGAACACGTCCGCGGAACTGTGTAGTTCCATGGATATGCCGGCGTTGAACATGTCCGCGGAACTGTGTAGTTTTATGGATATGCCGGCGTTGAGCTTGTCTCCGTAACTGTGTAGTTTCATGTATATGGCGCATCGGAACATTGTCGCGGAACTATGTAGTTCCATGGATATACCGGCGTTGAACTTGTACGCGGTACTGTGTAGTTCCATGGATATGCCGGCGTTGAACACGTCCGCGGAACTGTGTAGTTCCATGGATATGCCGGCGTTGAACATGTCCGCGGAACTGTGTAGTTCCATGGATATGCCGGAGCGGAATACTGTCGCGGAACTATGTAGTTCCATGGATATGCCGGCGTTGAACACGTCCGCGGAACTGTGTAGTTCCATGGATATGCCGGCGTTGAACATGTCCGCGGAACTGTGTAGTTTTATGGATATGCCGGCGTTGAGCTTGTCTCCGTAACTGTGTAGTTTCATGTATATGGCGCATCGGAACATTGCCGCGGAACTATATAGTTCCATGGATATGCCGGCGTTGAACACGTCCGCGGAACTGTGTAGTTCCATGGATATGCCGGCGTTGAACATGTCCGCGGAACTGTGTAGTTCCATGGATATGGCGGAGCGGAATATTGTCGCGGAACTATGTAGTTCCATGGATATGCCGGCGTTGAACACGTCCGCGGAACTGTGTAGTTCCATGGATATGCCGGCGTTGAACATGTCCGCGGAACTGTGTAGTTTTATGGATATGCCGGCGTTGAGCTTGTCTCCGTAACTGTGTAGTTTCATGTATATGGCGCATCGGAACATTGCCGCGGAACTATATAGTTCCATGGATATGCCGGCGTTGAACACGTCCGCGGAACTGTGTAGTTCCATGGATATGCCGGCGTTGAACATGTCCGCGGAACTGTGTAGTTCCATGGATATGGCGGAGCGGAATATTGTCGCGGAACTATGTAGTTCCATGGATATGCCGGCGTTGAACACGTCCGCGGAACTGTGTAGTTCCATGGATATGCCGGCGTTGAACACGTCCGCGGAACTGTGTCGTTCCATGGATATGGCGGAGCGGAACATTGCCGCGGAACGATGTAGCTCCATGGATATGCCGGCGTTGAACATGGCCGCGGAACTCTTTCAAGGAATCATACAAGTCCACAGAACTATATATGTAGCTCATGTTCCGATCGATTGAAGGCGAGCGAGCTTCCGAGATTTGTTGTTGATGTTACCCCTAGTTCGAGGATCTATGTCTGTTCGACTGGCATGTTCAGACAGATATGTTCGGAACATATTATAGTTTGATTTGAGTGTTTGGTTTATTTAAATATTTGGACTACATGTCCATTTCCAATAGATGTGGGGACGCATGATACATGTCTATATCCGTGGATTAGTTCCGGCTCAGGTTCCCACCACCATGCGTGTGCGTTGTGTGACACGTGCGGCTTGTGTAGAATTTATATATACATACACAAAATGCCACATGTGTTTAGGTTGGGTTTACAGAACGATAGGAAATGGTTCCGCCAGTGGACATAGTTCCGGGAGCTATACACGTCCGGAAGGAAACAACTCTACTCGAGCACCCATCAAGTGCGTCCGAGAACCTTAAGTACCCACCGAACTTTTCAATAATCACATCTATGTACCTCATGCAGAGTAAGTGCTATTGAGCAATGGTGACGTGCCATGAAGCCGTCTCCACCATATTTAGAATTAGATAGGTCTGCGTGCGATTTGCACGGCGAGAGATGTCTGGACGTCTAAATATACAGCGTCTTAGGTCCTGGAGATGTGGCAATGGATCGGGGAACTTTTTAAGCACACACTAGTGGAGAACAACCTCAACCAAGTGACGAAAGCTACGAAATTGGAACTGCAACCACAATCGACAAATGTGGTGACTTTTTAGTGCTGTGTGCGCCACACGATTCATTAGTATTCTCAGTTTATACTTCTATGAACCAGCAATCGTCACCCAATGTGGAAGTCTAATTAGCCTCGCTTTGTCGCAGGACGTGAATCCCCTTTGTCCAGGACAACAGCCAGTGCACTGTTGCTCAGCCGAACTCAACCCAGCACCTCACCCCATTCAGGACTATGAAGGGAACTCGTCTCAACAGCAAGTCACTTGAATCCAATTAAATTAATTTTGCCCGTCGCCGCCACCGCCGTCATCGTCTGTGTGGGATGAATGATGTCATTGCGAAAGCCTCCCTCCCCCCCAACACGACAGCCCTACCACATGCATCCTTTATCCCATTCATCTCAATCCTGTCACAAATTGGATTCAGCGCTACAACGCGCCTCGAGGAATATTTATTGCAAATGTGAACACCACACAAAGGCTGACATAAACAGGGGAAATATCATGTACTTATCCTTGACGCTCGTACTTATGCATTATCAGGCGGGGGGAAAGGATGAAATGTTCATCCCATAAATACCGATTCCACTATACTGTAGATAGTCGTTCCAATTTTGAATTCGACAACATTAGACGAATGGCGCTCCACCACGAACAACCCCTACCTCGAGGCGCGCGACACCATGAGCCACACACGCACACAGACGCTCCCTAGTCGCAGCTTTCTGGGGGTTGCAAGGATTATAAAGAGCGCCTCCGCCTCCGCGGAACAGCGTACGTACAGCATACGTATCGGATCCGTTCATATGTCAAGCAGCAGCAATGAAGCAAGAAATAAATTGTCGCCCAAGGGGTGGCTTGCCTGGCTGGTCGGAGTTGGTGGGTTGTGGATAGACGCAGCAGGAGTAGCGTGCGCGTATCGCACTCCCGACGAGGACCTGCTTTGTATTCAACTCAAGGAACAATGACAAAAAATGGTAATAACGGAATTCTTCAATCGCACATGTACAAATGCGGCAAATATACACCCCCACCGCACCCCCGGCCAACGAAAGGCAATCCATATGTGGAAGAAGAAGACGAAAGGATGCGAGCAAGAGAGATCCCAGCTACATATTACAGCATGTCAGCTTGCCACACATCTAATTCCGTATTTTCTATGCGTTTTGACGAGCCTTCCGCCGCACACACATCCAATCCAGCCTCGCCTGTCCTGTGGCCCGGCGAAGGTGTGAGACTCTCTGAGGCCGAGTATTTTCCGTGAACCCAACCAAACAGCCATTGGAACATTTTTCGTATACCCCTGGCTGCCGCAGGAATGTGTCAGACGTCCTTTTTTCCTCTCGTTGATAAACAATGGAATTTAATAGAGTCTGTGGTGTGGAATTCTTAAATGCAAACGAGGGCGGGTTTCTTCAAACCGCAATAACAACACAGGGATGTGAAACACAAAAAAAAAAAAAAACGCCGGAAATTCACAAGCAAATGCCGAGAAGAACGCAACACAAAGTGATGGCTGACAAGACGTCAGAGGAGCAAGTCGAGAGGAGGCGCGGCGGCGGCGTCGCCGGCGGTGGCGATGACGACGGCATCTACAGCCCGGCACCGCTCCACGGCAACAACGATGGAACGAAGGTCTGTCGTCCTGTGGAGGAACGCTCAAATTTTTGTTTTCATTCCTGTGGCTAAACACTTTTCCACTGTGAGGTTCACTTTTGCTTTCTCTGCGGTCTGACTCGAGGTGTGCACGCCGGGACTGGGATTCATCTCCTGGATGGGTCCGGGAGGAGGTTGAAGTTCTCCAGCTGTCGGTGGGTGGGCGTGTGTGGATGGAGGAGTCCTTAAAGTCGTTGTTATTATGAAAAGAGGATGTTGGCTCGGAAGTTGACTTAAGGTGAAAGTTTTTCGTTGGCGACCACGAGTATGGTGTGCCTCACGGCAGCAGACGATGATCCCCTTTCAAATCCCAAGTTAAGTGCAGTTGCCAGTTGAAGTAGGGAAGCATTAAAGTTTTGGAGCATTTATCTTTTCGCTAAGTCCTTGAATGCCTTCAGACATTGCAAGCTTAGCCATTCACTTGAGGTGTGTGCTGGATTTTCGGGAGGTCTCATTTCAAGATGAGGTTTCATGAGTGGGTACTTGAGCTGCGAGGCAGCATTAATGTCTTGGAATATGGACTGTTCATGTTCCAGCACTCGTCGCGTCTTAGTTGGACCAGATCTACAGAGGATTCTTCCACTACGTATACATCGCCCTTCGCGCGCCTCCCCATCCTTCAACCACTTCACCCGCGTCTCGTTGACGTCTGACTCGGATGGGCACTGCTGCCACTTCATGTTCCAGAAATTGTGTCGTCTAAGTTGGACCCCAACCCGCGTACTCCGCTTGATTGCATTAGTCCACAAAATCTGTCTCCCTCTCTCATTGCTCCACAGCACCCCCACTGGCTACGTCGTTGCTGCAGCGCAAAACTCAATTCTCCCCAACGTCGCGTCGTGAACTTTGAGATCATTACTCTTCGAGAACGCTGCCTAATTACCACTTATGCGCGCAGCCAAATCAGGTCGAAGCACACCTCCCATTCCCTCCGCTGTCATGGCGCAAAACCATCAACAAGGAGCAACTTAATCGAATTCCTCCAATCGAGCACTCTTGCTAATAATTATGATTCGGATCCATTTGGCTGAGACATTGCCCCATTAAGGGCACCCCCACTCCCAACCATTCCAGTCATGTCAGGGAATCGCTATCGACCGGGCTGGGTGTGAGTGTCTGCCACTCGCTTTCGTTAGTTATCCACGCGTCGCAACCGAACCCGCCCGCAGGTCTGGCATCATTTTGTTAATTTAACCTGCGGGACATTTACCGGCAACGAGCACTATCTCGGGGCGTAAATGAAATTTTCTTCATCGATTCTCCGCTCTCGTATCCCCCTGGAATCAGCCGGGAGTCCTCTGGATTTTATATCTGGAATGCATTAAGAAGACAGTTTACACGCACACACACACACATAGACACAGTGTCTGCGCGGCAGCCAGTCGCAGGGTGAGGGTCGTCCTATCTACACAGCCAGCGACTGGTAACTGCAATGAAATTACAATTAGATCCGTTGATTGGCCTTCCCCCGAGGGAGAAGACGAACAGAATGGTGGCGGTGGTTGTTCTGCGAAAGGATGTTGTTAGTTCGAGCAAATAATTAATTCAACAGCTGAGGACCATCATTTTCAAAGTAATTGCTTAAATTATTCATTAACCTCGTTGCGTCGCCTCCCTCGCTGACAACGGCAACAGCAGCCTGGCACTCCCGGTCAAGGGCGCACACAAACTTTTCAGCGGAACACTACGCGACTGCTTTCGTGTGTCACTATTTGCTGCTTGTTTGTTTTAACCCCCAAAAAATTGAGCTGCCTTGTCCTGTGGCTGAGTGTGTGTGTGCTGCTTATCTGCACTTGAGTGCCCTCGTCCCAGGTACTTCAAGTGCCCTCATTGATCCTTTGGCACACAAACCAAGCGAGTGGAGGGGTTTATGGGTGTGTGTGTGGCGAGCAGTTGGAAAGTCCTCGAATTACACAAATATTGTCTATATTCGTTATTTGGTCCTGCTGACCACAGGCATCCCACTTGTTTTTCAGTATTCCTTGAAACGGTTTTTGACAAGGGTTGACAATTACTGTCATGACCCATTTGGCCCTTCATCCCTTCTCCCGGGGCTTGGGGCCGAGATGATGATAAATTAAATGCGTTAGTTGAATTTTGATATTTGCAAAAAGTGTGGGAGTGCGGAGCACGGTTGAGGGCGTGCTAATAAAACGACATCCGATATTGGTGCTTGTTGCATGCCACATTAGCCGGGTAGATGACTCGAGCAGGTGCTGGTGTGTATACGGATTCGATGAGGTGAGGTCGGATGATGGATGTGACGGGATATGGACTCCGAGCTGGGTGAAGGGATCGATGAACTTGGGTCATTTGTACCGGTATTTGGATAGGGCTATGTCAAATGGGGGTGAATTATAATTCTCCAGGACTCAATGGAACTTTCCAGTGACCGAGTGGTTAGGTCTTACAAGATGAAAGTAAACACTTGACTTGATTTTACTTTTTGGCTTTCCCCGAATGAGTAAATGCTGGTAGCAGCAGTAAGAGTTCGTCGCATCAAATACCGCCGTTTATCGCAAGTATCAGACGAAATGATTGATTGATTGAACGTGAATCATCGACACGATGTGCCCTGGATTAAGTCCTTTAACACGTTAGCTGCCAGTGTCTCACCGGCGACCACATCAATTTTCAACCCCGGAGGCCGGTGTTTGATCTGGTGCTCAGATCAAAATTCACCCGAAGAGGAAAATGTATCTCGGGTGATACACACATACACATAGTCAAACAAACTCCGTACAGCGGATTAATTTTATATTTTTGATCAAAAAATTAGCTTACTTTGGTAGGAATTAATAAAAATACGGATCATGACTAAAGTAAGTCGGGGAACTGATAGTTTTCTATTGCTTAAATCTTTATTGAATTCTTCCATCGAGGCACCTGCATTAGTGATTGAAATGCTGTTGAATAAATCGGGATATTGTCAAATACGAGGGGCGTTCAATATATTCTCGGTATCGGGGTGAAGCTGTGGTTGTATATATAAATGGACTTGTTCATCAAGTAATACATTATTTTAGTGTATTCATGTAAAATTTCATATAAATGTGATTATTAATTCGCGTTGTATCTCTAGTTAAACAGAATCATAATGGCAACTGAGACGGTGATGGTGAAAATTGAGCATCGCGCTGCAATTAAATTTCTCACTAAGCAAGGAAAAAGTCAAAAAACTATTCATGAAGAGATGGTGGCTGTTTACCAGGGTTCCGCACCTTCATTATCATCTGTGCAAAAGTGATCACGTGAGTCTAAGAGAGGCAGAGTGAGTATTGAAGACGACCCCGGATCCGGCGCCCCGGCTACTGCTTGTACGGTACATCAAAGGAGTCGACAAACTTGTTCTTGAGGATGCCCGAATAAAGGTGAAAATGATGGCAGAGATCACCAAGCTTTATTTGGTACCATTCGCACCATTCTTCATGACCATCTTAACCTTTCGAAGGTCAGTGCAAGGTGGGTGCCACGAATGCTCAAAATCGCATGCTGTAGAGAGCTTTTGGAGATGTGTAGTGAGAACGCGGACGGTGTTATGGAAACATGTGTCCACCACTATGACCCTGAAAGCAAACAAGATTCCATGCAGTGGCATAAAAAAGGGAACAGACCCCCCGAAGAAGTTCAAAGTCACTCCGTCTGCCGGGAAGCTCATGGCCACAGTTTTTTGGGACTCTAAAGGGAATCTTGCATTGCAATCATTTGGTACAAAAAAAAAAGGTGAAACCATCAACGCCACATCCTACGCTTCCACTTTGCATAATTTGCGGGAGGAAATTAAAAAGAAAAGACGAGGTAAACTCGCAGCGGGTGTGTTGCTTCATCATGACAACGCTCCTGTTCACACGACGCGAGTTTCCAAGGCTGCTGCGCGAGATTGTGGTTTCGAAGAAATCCAACACCCACCCTATAGTCCAGACCTTGCCCCTAGTGACTATTTCCTGTTTCCGGATTTGAAAAAATGTCTTCGTGGAAGAAGATTTTCGGATGATGAAGATCTCAAGTCGGCAATAAATGGGTATTTTGCAGAGAAAGAGGAAATTTATTTTTTTGAGGGTTTAAAAAAGCTTATCTCAAGATGTAACAAATGCATTGATGTTAAATAAAAATATGATGTAATATCAAAACAATTTAAATTGAATTCGCATTTTCCTTCATATCGATTCCGAGAATATATCGAACGCCCCTCGCACCACGAAAATTACAATCTACGTGTTAACTCGAGGAACTTTGCGAATACTCCAACTACCTATAAAACACGCTCTTCTCGGTTTAAATATGTTACAGTTCTACGACTATTTTATTTTTAAATAATATAAGAAAATGGCTTTTCTCATTCGACCATAATTCAGTAGATTCACATGTCGCTCCTTTGTTAGAATTTGTGGGTACTTTTAATTATAATTTTTGTTTATAAATTCTTATAGAATCTTATAAGTTCTTGTAAAATATCGATCAGTACTTTCTGCATTGCTGTTTATCTTGTATTAATGTATTTATTTGCACTTGTTTGCGACAGAATTATGTAATAGATTTCATGAAGGAATCACAAAAATGAGGCTTTGAAGTAGTAAAATTGAGAAACCGGGCCCTGATGCAGTTCATATTCACCTCCTAAACGTAAAGGGTGATTTTTTAGCTATTATCTTTTTGGCAACACTGGCTGAAACAGCTGACGCACGTTTCGTGTTTTGTTTCACTGTCAACATCTTCAGTTTGGTCTATAAGTTAACCATGAATCGTCTTACAAACGAACAACGCTTGCAAATTATTGAATTTTATATCTTAGTCTAGCCCTGTTAAGAAAGTTCATCGCGCGCTTCTTAAATTTTATGGTCAGTTTAAGACGAAGCTCATTTTTGGCTCAATGGGTACGTAAATAAGCAGAATTGTCGTTTTTGGAGTGAATATCAGCCAGAAGCAGTGCAAGAGCTACCAATGCATCCAGAAAAAATCACAGTTTGGTGCGGTTTCTGGGCTGGTGGCATCATTGGACCGTACTTCTTCAAAGATGATACGAATCGTAACGTAACTGTGAATGGTGAGCGCTACCGTGAGATGATATCCAACTTTTTTTTGCCCAAAATGCAAGAGCTTGACTTGCATGACATGTGGTTTCAACAAGACGGTGCCACATGCCACACAGCACGCGCAACAACGGACTTATTGAGAGGCGAGTTCGGTGAACATTTTATTTCACGTTCGGGACCGGTCAACCGACGCATTGAAGACAACATTGAAGCATTTATTCGTGAGATACCGGCCGAAATGTTGGAAAGAGTATGCCAAAATTGGACTAAGCGTATGGACCATTTGAGGCGCAGTCAAGGTCAACATTTGCATGAAATAATCTTCAAACATTAAATTATATGGACCGGACTATCGATTCAAATAAAGATTTCATGCATTTTTCTGAATTTCATGTGTTTTTTTTTTTTTTGAAAAGCTTTCCTATAGCTTTAAAAAAATCACCCTTTAAATCAGATTTCTGTCGTGGCCTATCAAGGACCATCAACGGAGCAAGTTCTCTCGAATAATAAAGACATGGTTCAAAACTTAAACGACGTTCCTCTTTTCTTCATACATCGACTTCGTCGGAACATATTCATAACCAGCGCACAACGATCAGCTTACTGGGCACCCGAACAGTACTCCTTATTTGTCAAGAAAAAGATATCAATTTGAAAATTAGAAACACACCCGGGTGTGTGGGTTTGCCATCTTTAATGTTTTGTGCTGTTAGCCTTTTATTTACTTTTTTATTTCAACAAAAGCCGGACCCTGGATCTATGACACAAGAGCACTTGCTTGTTCCGCAGCTTCCGACGAGGGATGCGTCATCCAAAAAACGTTTTCAGTCTCTGTTCACTCTTTCACAAAAATGTTGAGGCTCTGTAAGGACTTTATGACCTACTAAAGCCTGCGTTACGATGGTATGGAAGGAAAACATACCTCCTCCAAGGGAGAGTATTCTTCTTCAATTGTTGCTTCCTTAAACGTTCCACCTTCACCCCGTTAATCCTTTATTCCAGTTCATTGTTAACTTGATACACTCTTTCATTGGCACTTCATTTGCCTTGCTAGGTGATCGCCTCACGCAACTGACATCCCAAGTCACTCTTATTGACAACAGACCCCCTTTGCCAAGCACCAACCTGAATCGCTTTCCCGATTCGCTCAATTCTTCTACTCCTTCAACTCTGTACCTACACCACCTCACAATCCGCCGCCGGAAACAGCAACAAATAAAAATAAAAATGTCTGGACTCATATTCGGAGTGGGCTATTTCTCACCCCTTTCCGGCGAGCAACTCCCACAGTAGCACGAAGGCATCTCATCTCGGCAGCATGTATCACACACAAATTTAGATTCTTGGAATAAGTACTGAGCCGAGAACCGCTAACTTTACTTTGATTACAGGTCTTCCATGCTGTTTCAAAATTTACCCCGCTTGGCCAATCCTCCATGGAAGCTAAGCACTACTCGCGAAAAATACTGCGATACTTCAACTTATGCACCCGCTTCAATGGGACTCCATTAACATGCAGAGTGCATTGAACAGGCGTTCTGGAGACGACCATAACCTCCGATTTGTCCAAGTTGCTCCTCATTCCAGCATCAGCACATACGGTCACAAAAATATTGAGTGCGCGTTGGAGTTCCGTCTGGGAAGATGTGAGGGCAACTGAGTCATCTGCAAAAAGCAGACTCTTCCAATTTGAGACATTCCTCGCCTCGGCTGCCGCGCAACATCCAGTCCATACATACAATGAGAAGGACAGGTGACAAGACGCAACCTTGCCGAAGTTCAACGGTGAAAGGTGTTTATTTAGCACCATTAACCTGAACACAGCTGCTACAGTGTCTTGTGTATAGAGACTGAATGGCCCTCAGAAGAGGACCATCAATCCCACACTCCTGCAGAACGCTCCAGAATGTGCCTCGAGGAACTTGGTCGTATGCCTTTTCCAAACCCAACAAGGCGTACTCCCAAGCCTTCTCTAGTACCATTCTTTGAGGGAAAAGCTGGTCGGTTGTAGTTCTACCGGGACGAAAAACGCACTGTTCATCCCCCGTCCTGGGCTCGACCATTGCTCTAGAACGCGCTTCCAACACCTTAGCGTAGACTTTCCCGGGGAGACTTAAAAGAGCCCCTGTAGTTGCAGCAATCTCTTTTTTTTTTTTTTCAAGTCACCTACAAAGTTTTTACCTAAACTCTCGCATTGTGAAAAATTTCAGGCATAACAAACAAATTGCCAAGACAAAACCTTCCACATTCACTGGTGTAGAAAGCCTACCTTTAAGAGGCTGCGCAAGATGGGCTGAGTTTCTTTTAGTTCAGTGTATGATCCAATGTACGGAGTGTACAATTCGTGTTACGCGGCAAGCAGTTAATCTTGGTCTAGTGACATGAGAACCTTCCACAACTTCCCAATATGCCGGATGTGTGGAATGCATGTCTCATCAAGCACAATTCATGTCCACGAGGGTTTAAGACTCTCGTAAAAACAAAACACATCACCTGCCTCAAGTGCGATGTGATAAAATACAGCTCAAATCGCCTCCCGCGCGTATGTTCGTTTGTGTCCTCGCCAGCAGTCAAAGCACTCGTAGTAAAAATCAATTTCATTCCATAAAGTACCCACTCCTCATCCGAACTCATTTTCATGTCATTCCAATCGATTGCCAAGATGTACGCGATAGATCCATCCGTACCCGCAGACACAACTCATCGGCTGTGGGGTGGAATGAAAAAGCCGCCGCACAACGAGAACCACACCGGCACATGAAAGTCGTCTGCCAAAGATACACTCTGCCTGTGTATCGAATACGTTTGTGGCGTGAAGAACAAGAACAAGAGTCGGCGTCATAGATGACTGCGCTGCCGAATGACGCGTAAAAATGCCACAGATCATGAACCTGAAACCGAAATATAAAAAAAAAAATGGATTCTCCACCGTTTTCGGCAACCGGTACTACCATTATCGCCCCTCCCGTTCCATCAGTTGTTCGTTTCCTCGTGGTTGATTCGAAAATGTTGCCAATGTGCGTACTAAATTTAAACGCATCGCAGGGATCGCTTCCCGGGGGCCGACAAATGTCGGAAGGCATTTGTATTTAATGGACAATATGCTGCAATCAATTATGGAGCAGTTGAGGGGACGAAGCATCAGCAAGCACCGAGGGAGGAATATTGAATATTAAGGACTTTGGCAGGCCGCCCAGGAAGGATGTATGCACGGAGGATGTCTATTTGAATTTGCATGAAGTATAAACCACTTGACTAGGCAATGTCGCGGAGCTAAGGGTACTCGAAGTGGGGCTTTTTTAAAGGTTTGACTGAACAATTGGAGCTCAGTGGGGACGACTTGGAGCATATGAAGTTCAAGCGGATCAGAAACCAAAGAGAATGCTACAGTCCAGTGTGGACTTGGGATAAGCTTCTGCAGCAACCATCGATGAGACTACACAATCTGAGAAGCTTTTTCTACAGACGAGATGTGGCGCAAGAACTATGAGTGATGATGCCTTGGGCAGCCAGACCTCGACCCAGCGGAGGAATAGACGCGCCGACTGATGGAACACATCTCTCTCCTTTCGATTGTGTTAATCGGCACAAGATACCAAAACGTTTTGAAGACCCATACGAATCGTTCACTCAACAAGTCGTTAGGCCAGCAGCCCATAAAATCTCCCCTCCGGTCAGTTCCGGGCAATTTGCCATTAGTTCTAAAGATTAAGTTGAGGCCAGTATACGCAAGCTTAGGAGAGTGCTTGGCATTACAGCTTGATTGCAACAGGGGTACAAAGCAAAGCCCGAGGAATTGAAATAAAGAAAGCTCGAGACACCCGGGTTAAGTCAGAATGCCTTTGTTTCGTTGAGCTTCCCCGACCGAACTGAATTTTGTTTATTTACTCAAATGCCATCGTTCTTAGTGAACACAGGAACTGTGCCTGATGACGTCCGCGTAGTCGCCAGAAACAAGGGTATCCAACGAAGGAACTGTGAGTGAAATTCAAAGTCTGTGGGCGGCAGTGACTGCTGAAATCAGTATAAAGTGCATCAACCGGTTCTGTTCTTTTCCATCAGCTTGGGTGATCTATTCCGCGCAGCTGGAGATGACTGTTAGATATGGCGTCGTGATGGAATGTAACATTATCAGAACCATATTTTATGAAATTGTGAGCAGCCTTCTACGCCTTTAGCAAAACTTCGATGTACACAGCTGTTGTCCGGCCCATTCTCACCTACGGCTCACTAGTATACTCTAGATAAACTCAGAAAAGTCCAGAGATCGGCAGGAGTCGTAACCTAGGGGCGATGAAAACATGCCCCAACACTAAACGTTCTCTTACACCTCCTCTCTCTGGACCTTTACATCAACGTGCAGCGCCATTAGACTCAGAGAAGGGTGATGTTGGTCAGCGAGACCGTATGGCCATAGAAGAGCTCTGCAACTCCTGCTTGAGCACCTAACCCCAGCTCCCACGGACTTCGACAACTCGGCTCAATTCCGACTTCAATCTCGAGGGGAGTGGACAACCTAATCATTCGCCTCAGAATAGCAAACTCGGATCTACACAGACGGACTTAAGCTAGACCACGGTGTAGGCACAGCAGGCTTCACGGCAGACTTCAATATCTCCAATTCTTACGACCTCCCAGATCACTCGAGTGGCTTCCAGGCTGAAGTACTAGCGATCAGGGAAACGTGTAAAGCTCTCAGTACTACCTGCACTTATGGTAGAACAGCAGCGATCTGCAGCGACAGCCAAGCAGCCATAAGGGCCATCTCCCCAATAACCACTTCCTCTGAATTGGTGTAACAGTGCAAGGAAGAACTGCAAGAAACAGGCCAGTAGCTGGTACAATATCACTCTTGCCTGGCTACCAGGCCACAGCAACACGGAGGGGAATGAGATTGCCGACGAACTGGCCAAGCAAGGAGCTTCCAGCAACGCCTCCATTGAGCTGGTGGGCCCCCTAATCAGTCACCCCAAACACTTCCCGTCCTTAGCTAGTCGAAGGTGGACTAGGTCATCCTCTAGGAAAACCCGGCCCTCCTACCCGAAAAGAAGGACTGATGACCTCCTCAATGGAAATAGCTTGAGTCGTGGCTGTAGTTGCGGGGCACTGGCCTATTGGCACCCACGCTGCTCGAAGACTCGAAATACCGTTCAGCCCACACTGTCGCATTTGCCTCGACACCCACTCAGAGGAAAGACTGCCTTACATGCTCTGTGAATGTCCGGCACTAGCCAAACACTGGTATATCGCGTTCGGCAAACCCTTGCTTAGTGACCCCTACGAGATTGATAACCAAAGTGAATCGAACATAATCAAATTCCTAAACTGCACCGGTTGGATTTAGCTTACCATTAACAACCAAGGTCTACGAGGCGTGGTATCAAAACGGAGCGCAACTGCGTGTACCCGGTTTGAGCCAAATCGGGTAGCCACCTAAACCAGAGATCTGTCAAAGATTCGTACAGCTGCCATTATAAGCGCATGGCATTAACATGTTTGGTCGAACGCTGCGAGTTTGCTAGTATTGAACGGGTAGACCGCGTCTGGCGGTAAATGAATTTTTGTACATTCGAGGCAGATCAAACAACATCGACGTCTTGGACTCGCAATGGACCGATTTAGATTCGAGATAGGCAAGAGCCTCGTCCGGACGAGTGTACTCAAAGTGGACATTTTTTATTAGTTTCAATTGGAAAGGTTTGAGTGAAAAAATAAAGGCCACCGACCCGCCGTAGTACCGAGATCAAACGCAGAGTAAGGGTGTTTTCAAGGACTGCATCCAGCGCAGAGTGGGGATTTCTTCTAACCGACATCTCCTGCGGAGCTACACCTTAATGGTTTCCATCTTGGATGGTATTGACTGTGTGCCAAGTGTGTACACGAAGAAACACTCATTCTTCCGCAATCCGGCTCTCGGGACCTATTATCGGCGAATAGCTCTATAGGGGTGAAAAACAATTGTAAAAATCTTATAATATATATATATATGGAATAATAAATACAGTGAAACTTCTCTAAAGCGGACAGCGGCGGGTCCATCATAATTGTCCGTTATGTAGGGGTAGGTTCCTGTAGGATTGGTCAAGCTTGGTAGATCTGTAATCAGGAAGGCCGAGCTTGGTGTCAAAGCAAAGTTAGCGCTTTCCAACTCAGTATTTGTTCCGACTCTCACCTATGGTCATGAAATTTGTGTAGTGTGCGAAAGAGATGAGATTTCTCCGTGCTGTTGTGGGAATTCCTCGCCGAGATAGGGAGAGAAACACGGCAGTGCATGGAGCTGCCTTTTCGAACGGAGAGGGCTATGATTCGTTGGTTTGGTCACGTGGCACGAATGTCCCCCTTCATCACGACTACCGAGGCGGGCGTTCATTCCATCAGGTAGGCGACCAAAACTGTACTTGGCAAGTCCAAAAACTTGCCTGGTCACGCTTGGGCATAGCTCCTGATGAGTTAGAATCGATTGCGGAGGATCGAGTTGCCTGGAGAGCTCTCGTGCGTGGTTTAACCCCGCGACCCCTTTAGTAGAGCATGTGGATCAGAAGATGATGATGAAATATTTTGTGTAATTATGTTATTATTCCGAATCATTTGTTTCGCAGCCATTTCTGAGGTTTACGACCACTCAAAGACTGAGTTCGTCCGATGACTGAGCAGCGTACGTGTGTTCATGACGTTTGTGAAAACACCCTAAGCCTTTATTTTGATCTCAATAGACCATTGAGTTATGGAGCGCTCTCTCAAGCAATCGTGCTGACTTTATACAAGACTATGATCCATCTACGTCACAAAACCATGGACACTTTCGAAAGCGGTCAAAAGTCATACAAAATTGAACCGACCCATTGAGCTGCTGCACAGCGGGAAGCAAGAGCATCAGCAAGGGCGGTATGGCCTAGACTGAGCAAAGGGAGATCAACATCATTGATCGGTTGCAGTCGCAAGGAGGTACGCATGACACTCAGAGTCCCCCTTGCCAAGATAGGACGAGGGGTCAGGGTAACTTGAATCTCTAAAGCAGGCAAGGCAAGCCATAGCACTGCTGAGGACTACAGACATATCACCCTCTCCTACATCTTACGGAAGACATTGGAATGCCAAATGGACTTATACATCAGACTAGACATCAGCGCTTGAGGCCACAGCTTTTTCTCCAAAAAGTAAATCTGAGGAGACATCACTGCGCAAAGTTGTATCCACCGCGGAAAAATCTCTGCACCAGAAGGAATACACGCTGGGCACTTTCCGCGGCCCTTCAACAACGTGGCATACAATGCGTTTCAGACGATGCTGATCAGAGCAGCAGTCGATGCGGGACTCTGTGATTGTATCAGGTTGTTCATGGTTCACTAGGCGAGCTATGCAGCACAAGAAAGGTGAGCAGAGGCACACCCCAATGAGAAGTACTCTCACGTCTCTTATGGATTCTAGTGCCGAAATCAGAAAGATGTTCGATGATGAAGGATTCACAGTTGCCGCAGATGTGGCCACACCCATCTCGGGTAGATTTCTCTCAACGCTTAGCAAGCGTCTCAGTGGCGGACTAATGTTAGTTAATAACTGAAGGCAAACTCGAGGGCTGAATGTAAAGCTGAACTGTTGCTCTTCACCAATAGGAGGAAGATCCCTGAGTTCACCAGTCCAACCTTAAACGGGGACTCTCACAAACAGCAAAATACTTGGGCGGTGCACTTGATTCCAAACTCGTGTGGGAAGTAAAAACAGATGACCGTATAAAGCAGGCGTACGCAGCGTTTGTTCGGTAAAACGTGGAGCTCAAACCACTGGCGGTTATATGACCGTGACAGTAAGACCCATCTTAGCCTACGGATATCTGGTGCGGTGCAAAGCAGTAGAGAAGAAATATATTCTCACAAAGCTTACCAAAATACAAAGAACGGCCTACGTTGGCATAACAGGCTGTCTTGGAACAACCCCGGCGACAGCGCTTGAGGCCATCCTCTTGCTCCCTCTACTTACTCTGCCGTACTAGTGCAGCCTCGGCCCTGAGGCTCAAAGAGGCGGGATTCTGGAAGGAGGAAACATACGGCCACGCTGCCATACTAAGAAGATGGAAAGCAGCGAAAAACATACGGCAAACCGATTGCCTTCCGCCCACCTTGACTACGGATTGATTCCCAGATCGGGAAAGAACTAGTGGCTACATCTGAGAGGGGGGTCGCTATATACATCGATGGCTCAAGGACGAGAGTGGGGGATCCGGCCACTAAGGGATAACTGCAGCGTTTTTCAAGCCGAAGTGGCTGCCATACATGAGGCGGCGGTAGCGCTGATGGACAGACCAAGGCGTTACCGGCGAGTCGATCACCATCTTTTCTGATAGCCAAGCGGCAATAAGAACCATACCATCAGACATTCTGCCATCGAAGCTGATCGGACTGTCCAAGTCAACGAGATATCCTTGGAGAATGCGGGAACCCACTGCTAGGTACCGGGACATACTGGAATACAAGGTAATGAAAGGGCGGACAGTCTCGCGGCTCAGAGCTGGGAGCATCCCTGGCAATCCCGTATTCGCCACTCAGCTCCACAAAGAAGGGCTAGTAGGCGAGGCTCTGGATACAGATAGTACTCACTGGCTCAGTCTGAATATTACAACGGCAAGAGCCGTATGGCCGCAGCTGAGCAAGAAGACACTAACGTTGTCGATCGGCTTTAGTCGCAGGGACGTACGTACGCTAATATGAGTCCTTTCCAGATCCTGTGTCGAAGGTACACACGCAATGCGATTGAACATAACGCATAACGACTTTTGCTCAAGCTGCAGAGATGAGGAAGAAGCAGGGTCAACTGGATGAAAAGGAGGCTAGCTTGTTCGTAGATCTGAAATTGAAATCGCTCTTTCAATTCATAAGTGGATCTGGTTGGGTTCAGAACTAAAATTAGGTCTCACTGGAGTAAACTCGTGGCCCAACATGTTGGTCTAAGTTAACCAAGGCTCTACGGCCGTCAGGGCCCCACTAAACCAACACGGCTATGTATGGAGCTAACGCATAAGGCGGCTAAGCCCTGTACAGCTCTTGAACCAATGGAATCTGGACGAAGACGGTTCGATTCCAAGCCAATGTGGTACCGCAAGAAAGTGTGGTTTGAACTGGTGCACACAAGTTGCTAAGGATTTCATCCAATTTTATGCTGGAGGTTCTCATTGGTTGAAGCACAGCTTGACTCCCAGCAATAGCGCCTCGCAAGGATGAGGAAAGCACATGACACACAACAGTGGAGGGTCCCTACTGGATTCATTTTGCCGAGATACCGAAGTCGAGGACACGCCTTAGAAACCGATAAACAGACGATGCGCATGGACTTCCAGTCACTTTCCTGGCTTATGCGAGTGTCGATAAGGCAAGGACATCGTCAACGTGACATGTCTCGTATCACATGTTAACACTCCTTCATTAAGCGGCTCAAGCTAGCAGCGATCACAATAAGAGGGATAATGTGAAATTCTGCATGAAATTAACCCACAAGCCTGGCGGAAATGAACAAGCGGCCTTTGAACCCAATTACGAAACTCCCGGTCATTAAACCCCTGCAACATGGGTGTACAGTTAAGAACTGCAAATTAGAACGTACGCTGTGCCAGGACAACAGCACCTTAATGAAAATTCTAATGGAAGTCGGTTTAGACCTAAGTCAACGTACAAAAGACGGAGCAAACGGACCATAAACTCTTGCCTTACTGCGGCACAAGATTAACCCGTTTCCCATTATTGTCACCACCCTTGGTGGAACAATGGCCCAAGACAACGGCAGTGCACGCAACAAAAGTTCACTTCCATGAAAGCCATAATATTTTACGGGATGAATGGCTTGCTGAGCAAAGAGGACGTCGCAGCAATCCTCCAGCCACCGGAAGGAGTAATAAACACTTTCGATTCATAGTCCTTGTGGGTTCATAGATCCTACACAGCACATGCAGTGTCATCTCGGCAAGAGTATCTACATCTCCTCGTCGGCCATTCCAGTGATGCCACAAGTCAGCCAAGTGCACAACACAGATTCCTCCCTCCTCTCGTCGCACCAGGCTCGGATCCATGCCTCACCTCGAACAAATGCAAATTTGAAGCCCAACCACCCCCTGGCAGCCGTCAGACGGATGGCATTGTTTGGTCCGCCGCTCCATCTGCGTGCTGAAGTTAAGTGCAAGCAATGCACTGCACCCTTTCGCCCTCCAGTTCCATCTCCGTCTCCATCGCATCTCCCCCTGAGCACCTTCCATGGGGACCTCCTTGCAGTGGCGGAACTCAAAGAAAGGATTGCAGTTTCATTCCCCCGGTTTTCTGCTCAAGAGGAACGCCAGTGTGCATAAAAGTTTAGACTGAAGGTAAAGCTAAAGAAACAAACTGCCAGGGGGGCTGCTGCCCGGCGCGGCGGGGGTAACTTAAAAGTTGATGGCGGGTTTAATGGAAGGAAGGACTATTATTGAAGAAAAAGTGGATAATACCTCTTTTATGTCGCAACAGGAGCCCGACGGAATCCTAGCCAAACAGGTGCACGGAGCGAGGGCACCCACCTGCAGCAGTTAAAGCTGAGCAAACATGTATATTTTTTCTCGATGTTTACCTCTTTGCTTAGGGTGAAGGTGGGTGCCACGCATTGAGGTGAGCTAACAAAGATAAGACGGAACGGGGTCTCAAAATAACGACTGTATCTAGCCAGAGTTTAATGGATGGCGTCCGGGCTTGAGGGAGTGTGTGAATGGGGTCTCTTACATCAAGTTCATGTATGGCTGCTCAGTTGCCGCAAATCCGTCATAAAAGATTCAACGACGTTGTGTGGGTTAGGAAATGACTTCCTTTAAGACGAACACGGGAAGGGGAACACCACCAACTCAGTGTGCGTTGGTGAAAAAACTCCCAAGTCGATGTGATGTGCGAGCAACGAGGACAATCTGGTCCGTTTCTGGCTGCACCACGAAATTTGCTACATGTCGGGGGGATCTATAATAAGTTTCATTCAGCTCTAAAGTGAAGTGAAGGTTGTTTTCCCACGTTCATGTGCTCACCGCGGGTGTTGCTGGCGGACGATTTGGTGGCTGTCACTCATTGTGGGACTGGCATCTGAGTCGTTTAGTTGGGATGGATAATCTGGAACATTTCTCTTGATTAAACGCATGCTCAAGGGGATATGGGAGACAAAGTGAATCGTCGAGGGTACTCAAAGACTGCGTGTGTCTGAAATTACTGGCCCTCTGTTGACGTTCAATTTTATTAAAAACCTATGAAATGAGGTTATTTGAATGCACTTCTTTTCAGACCAGTGCCGTAAATTTCTGGTCTCAAGACCGTTTTCTAGATTTCATCTCGAAAACAATATGCCGACATTTTCGTAAAGCCGTAGACTTTATCCAAACTTCGTCGTATGTTTACAATTGCTGACAAGATAGTCGTATAGCCAGCTAGCAAATACAAATATAAGAAACAGGACTGAGGACAGAACCCTGCGGCACCTCAGCGTCCATTAAACTGCGTATAATCAGTTTGGTACTTTGTAATTTTGTTGAAAGTGCTGAAAACAAAAACATTCATTTTTTGTTGTTGTAATAAATGACATTGACTTAGCGAGTCATCGGGAAAGACGCACATCTGCGGGCACAACACGCAGCTTTAACTTCGAGGCAGTCAAGGACGTGGTACATTTTCGCTCCGCTGACTACTGCAATAACGTCATCCGGACGGATATCATACGCACGCCGAATAACTCTAGCTATTTATTAATTAAATACTAGGTTAGGTAAGAGTGCCTGATTACCTTAAGGGTAGCCAGCCACACTTAGGCCAAAGATAGGCCCGTTGTGTTACCACAGAGCTCCACCATTTGGAGCTCCTAATAAAGCGATGGAGCTGCCTGATGCTAACATTGCTTAGATCTGTCAAGTCGTTGAAATATAGGGCGTCCAAGTGACTGAGTCTGCGCAGCCCTGCGAAGTTTGATTTAAAGTAAAAAACAAATTGGTTGCAGTCAAGCCCTTGATTATGCCAGTTGTGTCGTACAGCGTAGGGAACGCGATTCAAGAAGGTCTTGGTCTTTTCCAAATTAATGCTCCTGTTCTTGTTCGCCTGGATGGTGATTTAAGGAAATCCACGAAACGTACCGTCAGTACTACTTACGGACCTACTACAGACGAAAGTTTCAACATGTAGCGACCATGGATAACTAGTTTTTGGCAAAGACCGTTCGACTCCAAGCCTTTGGAACTTCAATCAGCTTAGTGTGCGAATCCAGAGACAGTTTAGGTGAAGCCAAAGCCAGCCCGGATGAAAAACAAGTAATTTTTCAGTCTGTAGCTGTAAGCTATGAATGTTTGTCAATTGTTCTCAAGATACGACATTCTTAACCTTTGTGTCAACGCGAGTGTGGGAACAACGCTTACTCAATACGTACATACCCGGGTGTGCAAGGGAGTTTCACTCCATTCCTTGTGTTGAAAACTGCTGAATCAAAATAGAATGAAGTAATATTTCATTTTGCTTTTAAGATTATTTGAAGTTGGCAGGTAGTAGACTATTCTAAACGTAGACTGTGTAGTAGGACCTCTCTTACAGTAAGCACAGCAAATAATGTACAGTTGCCTTTTTGTTTACTGCCACCAGCCTTAATGCTGTCCTCTCGTGGAGACTGGTGGCTGGAAGCTGGAAATCGAAAGTTGGAAGTTCAACTTTAACACTCTACTCTGCTTCCATTCCATCCTGGCGTTGAATTTGCGGTGAAAATATGGGGTCATCGAGATCTTTAGGTTTGAAGGTTGTCAAATTTCGAGTCGATGAATGTGGGCATCCATTTTGTCTCATAACATACTACGAGCGATCAGCGAAGGTCAGGTTCTTCTCTTACCGAGCTTGTTGCTGTGACTCGACTATTTGTGCGCAACTAGCCAAGAAGCTGCGAATGTTCGCAAAACGTTTACAGAACACGAGTTAATGTAATGTAATAATGCTGCACAATACAGCCCAGTTTGTAATGATTATGACCATGATTACATGATACACACCCAGGTATGTCGTATTGACACAAAGTTAGCATAACAAACTCAGAATGGAGTAGTTTCTTAGAACATTTAAAATAAGCAATATTTTAGCACCTGATCCACACGAACTGGGCTCATTTTCACAGTTTAAAAATATGTGCTCTAACTCACTCTGTCTCATTGCTGCCAAGAAGTGTCGCACTCACCTGAAAAGAAAGAGAAGAAGATATTTAAATTACTATTTAATTGATTACGATACACGCGACTAGAAAGGTTCCCGAGATAAAATGTTCCACTCTGCCATTTCACTTCAGCCTTACTGCTTAATACAACTAAACTCTAAAAGCTCGAAAAAAGACAAAGACTATGCCTGTGAAGTTACAAAAAACCAGAATCTACCCTCTGGACAGACGGTTGACATTATGCTCATATTGCACCCCAACCAGTGAACTTAGAATAGGTTACGTTGAAGTAGCTGACGGAAGGACAGCAGCCCCACTTAGGCCAACATGTGGTTTTGGTTTTTTGCGGAGTTGAGTTGGTACATAGATAAATACAATCGTTAAATGCGCAGCTGAGCGCAAAATGTCTTAACGCAAAATGCATTCAAGCAAATCGGTAATTACCAAAAAGATTCTTTAAATAACAGGCCAGGATATGTAATAATTTCTCCACTTCTTTCGAGTCACTCACAATGCTCAAAGAGTAATAGCCGTCTAGAAAAAAAGCTTCTTAAAAATTAGCCGTTCGGAGTCGGCATAAAACTGTAGGTCCCTTGCACTTGTGACAGAACGGTGTCGTGAACAAAGGCCATTTTAATTAAGTCCATCATGGCGTTAATTCTCATTTACGTGGGAATTTACACCATAATCCAATTTTGGCTTTATTTTACTTTTAAATGAGAACTAAAGTCATAACTTAAATGAGAACTACCGCCATATGGTGTTAATTCACATTCCAATGGGAACTAACTAAAATCCTGTCTGCGAGCGAAGCGAGCCACCCTCTTCATACTTTGAATACACCAGACTTTCTTACATGCTGAATTTCAAATTAGCCAAATTGGAAATTTGGCCTAACTTCCAGATATAAACGACATAAGGCCAAATTTATCATTTTTCGGCTTTGTTTCGTTGGCTCTTATTTCTCTTGTAGTCAACCTGAGTAAAAAGACACTTTGCCTTCACAGAACCTTGCAACTACTTAAAATCCTATGGTGACCCAGGGGGGTTGCAGGGTAGGCATCATGGACCCCTATGCCTACGACACATGTTTTTGCATTACTTCATTACTTGTCGGCATTATTTCGGCATTATCGAAATCAACCCAAATTGCTTTTATGTCAATTGTACATCCAGTTGTGAACTAAGGCCACTTTCTGAAACTAACGCCACATGGCTTTAGTTCGCAATCGAAAATGATATAAAGCCATAATTGGATTATGGCCTTAATTCTCACTTCAATGAGAAATAATGGGCTTTGTTCACGTCAGCATTTTAAAGTCCATTCTATTTTTTTTTTTTTTGAAAATAAGTTTAGTTTTTCTTTCTGAAAAGCATTAGTTTTCATAAAGCTCGAAAGCTTTGTAGCTTTATGCGTGTTAACATTACAGGTTTAATCTACTCTGGAACACTCTCCACTTTGCCATTCACTGCTGCAAATGATAACAGTACCGCGACGGATGACATCACCGGAAAATTAACGATTTTTGCGTAGAACTGGTGGCGTATACGTAACTTTTTGTTTAACAAGAAACTGCTGCACAGTTGATTCTAGAAGTTGTTGAATACTCAAATGTCTTCAGGTTGTCCTTGGAAACCCTACATGCATGCGAATTCACCGGCCTAATGTTATCTCAGTTAACCCGGGTGAACTGAGGATTTCTTCACAATTATCTTGTGGACATTGGTCAATTGTAGCCTGCACTGTAGGGCTTATTGTTCTTAAATGAGCGAAGATTACTTTTCCTGACATCGACACTGAGCCCGTGGTAGACAATTTCTACAAAAGGTGGATATGGTGCACTGACGGGGAGAATTCCATGCACTGTTCTATCGGCGCACATTGAGTCATTGACACATCAAGTGAAATGAATGCATTTATGTGCCTGTACAACCAGGGACTAGTGTTGTAATAAACTTGTGAGAGCGCAGCTTGGATATGCGCTCGAGATGGGCATGAGAAAATGTCGGCAAGTCTGCTGTCTAGAGAGCACATGTTGTGTTCAGACGGAAAATAAGACCAAGATCCTTTCGGACGAAAGATTCTTGGCAATAAAACCGCAAAAAGGCATCATATGAGACTCATTTAAAAAGACAACTTGATGCGACGCTGATTCGGAGGCGAAAAACGGCTTGGGAAAATAAGGCATGATTTAGAAAAGTGGCTTTATTTTCCATTACTGCAGTGCTACTTTTTGCGGGCAACACGGGCGCAGAGGATGGACAATTTGACGCGACAGTGAGGGAATGGGCAGTGTACAGGTTGTCGGGCTTGGGCTAAATGCTCATCTTGTGCACAGCCAACAGCCGAGACTGTGTTACCTCAGCTTTGTGGGGATTCAACATTTTGCACGGCCATTCCAATCCACCGAAAGACACTGCCACAGGAATGAATAAACTGAGAGTTGCTTACGCACCGGGTTGACTGAACCAATCGCGTAGTGGAAGTCAAAGAAACTGTGTCAGCCGCGTTCCTGTTCATTACAGAGCAGACTGGAACACTGTTCTGCCTATTGTCTGAGAACCGGCAATCTTTCGCAAACAATGTATAGCATTGCCCCGCATGTCCTCGCGGCAAATGGCGTAAGAAACCACGTCTCGTTGGAAAAGGTTCAGGTAGCAACATTTTCCTGAAAGACGGCTCCTTTCAAAAGGTACATTGAAGTTTTCCTGCTCCTTCCATCTCACCTCTTTCGCCACTCATTATCGACATCAACCAGCAGCAGCGTTACTGTGCCAGCGCACTACCATCCCTTATTCAACACTAAAAGCCTCGATACATTTGCATAGTTTGAAGCACTCCCCGAGCCGAGGTTAAGTTCCATCACCCAAGCAATCATTCATCAAGCCATTACGCAAAAGTAAATGTACGCTCTTCCCCAAAAGCACAGGACCTTTACATCACATCGCATCCCAGCGGTGAGATCCAACTAAAAGCATCTTCACCTAGACAACCCCTCCTGGCGGTTCTCGTTAGCACTTAGCTGCCAACTGCACTTGATTACTGTCAACATTATCTCTGGCCCGACTTTTAAGGACACCAACGGAGTTGGTTGCTGGAGCACGTGCGTGAAATTAATTTCATTTCTCCTGCGACGAATAAATAAATGAGTGGAAAACTTTCGCCGTAAAAGGACATAAATAAGAGGACGTCAAATAATTCATCGGCATCTACACATTCTGTCACCTCGCAGTCTGCACCCGATTCGCAGCGGAGAGTCGCGTATACAACGCGACGGAGAACGCTGAATTGTGCCGCCTTAAGTGAAATTGAATTGTTAGCGAATAAAAAGGATCAGCTCCCGAAGCCCACCCCATTACCCGCGCGAAAAAAAATTCAATTTCATTACTAGTTCAAAAAGTACGGCTTTGCATTGGAAAAAAGCACGTACGCCTCCGCGAGCGCTCACATGAACACAGCGTGGGTGTGTTCAGCGGGTACAACAACATTGTCGCGGTGGTGGCCGCGGCCAACTGACAAATTGGATTTTACAACTTTATTGTTTTGCCCGCCGTGCGGAGCGGGTGAGAGTGGCTGTGAGAGCTGGAGTGAGCGAAAATATCGCACCCGCGGAGACAAAGGACACAATTTCTATTATTTATGACCAACCATTTGCGAAATCCACTTTTCACTTAGTCACAATCGCATGGGCTTGAGGTTGGGCGGTGACCCCGTCGCGCTGGCGATGGGTCTTCAATGTTCGCCGGTTGGGGGGTCGTTCGTCGTCGTTTGCACGCGGTGGCAATTAGACCAGAGGATTGTGCTTTCATCGCGGTAATTGTATTTATTGCAGGCAATTATTTTGAAACGATTTCGGTTTTAATCACACTTTGGCCGTGTGGTCAGTGAGTCAGCGAGTCATGATGGGAGGGCTACGGCTGTTAAATGACGCTTAAACGTTCACAAAGTCCAACTATTGCAGCAACGGTTTGATTGAGGGGCATGATCTGAATTCAGTCGGATGCGACGGCAGTCCAGACTAGTCGATAATCCCCAGATGGAGCACAGACCTTACCAACAAAGCCTTTTGTAAAAAAAAAAAAAAACAACCGATGTCTGAAGGCAACTCCTTGGTCCGCACAAATGGATGTAAACAATGATTCGTTCGCAAAGGCCACTTAAAAGAGCAGAAGGGATAGGATTCCCGCGAAATTTCAAAGAAAATCGCAGGAATTTTTACTCTTCAGTATCTTCTTCACCGCAGTGTCGTTTTCCAGGAACCGCTGGGGGTTGAAGGTTAAATCTCCGAATTTAGGGCTCCACTCGTGTCGAGTCTCTGATAATCGTCTTGTTCTTCTAATGGCGCTACAGTCCCGCGTGGGCATCAACCAACCAACAAGACTCTCAAGCGCGCACTATATTTAGCCAGCTGCCTTCAATTTCGCACAACAAGTTGGTTGAGGGTCCGATGGTTGACTGCCCGCGAACAGGACCAACGATTGGACGCAGTAACTTTTCTCTCGAAGAGACCAAGGGCTTCTTCATCTGCTTATGAGATTGTCCAGGACAGGCAATGGTCTCATATAATGACAGAGTGGTCCTTCGAGAGTGGACTCTACTACTCAACAGCCAATTGAGTACACAGAACCAGCGATTGGCAAGGGTTGTACTGCATTTGAGCTCGGTGCTGATGTTGTTTGTACTGTTTACCGCCGTGCCGAGATAGACTAAGACCTTGACTACCTCGAAGTTATGGCCGCTGATGTTGTGCGTGCTTTCACGATGACAGCATATATGTACTTTTATTTTCATGGTCCAGCCGCATTGTCTCTCTCCCTAGGAGAGACTCTGCCTAATCCCCCTCCGGTATGACAACGCCGACCGCATGTGCGTGACGACCTTGTGTCCACTTCGGCTGTGGATTGTTTATTGCCATGGTCTATGGGACGGGGGTCGTCACAACGACCCGAGATTCCTCCCCGTAAGTGTTTACTTGGCATACCGAGCTCATGTTCTCATCAGCGAGTAACCGAGTTTTGCTTGTCCGTCTCATAAATGGATCCAGAATCTGTGCTGATGGCGGAGAAGCCGCTCGTATGACGTGTTCTGTCGCAGATGAAGGTTTTCCGTCCCTGGCTGGCAACAGGAATGAATGGCTTCTGAAAACTGTAATTAGCCCAAATGGGCCTTGGATCAGGTTTGTCGATGCAAGCTTGACCGAAAAACAACACCATCTCATGACTATCCGTCGTCAAAGGCATGAGATTATCGAACGGGAAACCGGGATACCATTGGGGCCGACTTAAGCCACCCAATGCGTGATGGTTATTGAGGACGATCCTGCCTGCGGCACGAATCGCATATGAACATCATTCCTCCACACCGAAGAATATTGCAATCCAATCGAGACCAAGGACTGCACTCTCGTTAAAGTGAAAATCTATTGAACCGTCCCTGGCAAGATGATGATGGTCTTTGGTGCAGTCAGGACAGAGTTGGAATCCAAACAGAGGGACAAACTTCGGCATGGAGTACCTGGGATTGGGAGGTGACCCTAAGCCCCTCTCTTTTGACTAAATAATTCTCCATCACAGGACTGGCAAATTTGTTCGGTTTAGCAACCAAAAGCAAGCGCTAAAAATAATTAATATTTCACAAAAAGGATTGCCTATTACTTAGCAATCCTTTTCCTCATTTAGTCACCCGGTATCATAGCCACACTTGTCACACACGATCCCTGTACAAGTGCACCACCCTCCACGTTTCGCTTCGACTCACTTTGACTCTTCCCAGATGTACGCTGAATTAATGACGATGAATAGCTCCCCCGCCTCGCTTACAAGGCGTCCCCAAGCGACACGGAAGAAGGCGCACAACAAAGCTCATATAACGAGACTGGAATTATAAATTAGGACATCATACATTACCGATAAATTTGCAGACCGACCCGACATAATATCCCAGTAAAACAGGAAGGCATCTCCCCTCCAATCCACCCCTCGTTCGACGCCTATTCGATGGCGGGATCCACACGCCTTTATAGCATCTTGCTCCCTAGCGCACCCGTGTCGAAGTTTGATTGCCGATGGTGACATGCCGCCATCACTGAAACAGAGAGACAACGACTAGCAACGGCGCACATTTACCAGAGTCCTGCGTCGGCCTGATGTCGTGCAATAAAATATGGAATTTTATTGTGTAACTGACTTTGTTCATTTTTATTTATTTTTCCCATTCGCCCTGTGCGCCGTCCTTCGTCGTTTCTGCCGGCATAGCTGAGCGTGTATTTTCAAATTTGCTTCCCGCATCATCTCGTCGTCCTTGGGGCTTTGTCTTTGACAAGACGCCGCCGCGCCAACGCTGCGGTGACGACGGGGTAGTGGTGGGGTGTGCTTTCCCTATTCCGATTCGTTCGGGAATTCTGCGAAGGAAAGAACCACTTCCTTGTTCCTGGTCTGTTGTCCCTATTCTAATCCATTAACAACTTGGGGGTAAGTTATTGTTTCCCACACTTTCTGTTGCTCGCGGCATTCGGCGCGAGGACGAGAGCAGCCACGCGGTGGTTGGGAGTTGGGAATTGATTTTTTCCGCGACAAGACGGTGGAGAATATGCTAGTTTGACAGAGTGTCGCGGTCTGGAGTGAATGGCGGCGAATAATAATTTTATGATAATTGAATCGCGAGATGATGATGACAGAGTCTGGATTTAACGCACGCTGCGGCTGCTGTTGGAGTTGATAAGTGGACAACAGACGTTGGCGAAAACCTGTGGAGTGGAGTGGGAAGGGTCTGGGAGGAATTATGTGAGGATACGCTCGTGCAATGGGTCCACTTGGGTCCGCTTTGAAGGAATTCGTGAAAGTGGCAATAGACCGCATCAGGTTGCACAGTCGGCTGATGCTTCGGGCGATAGATAGAAGCACAAAAATGATAAAAATATTTTGAAATACCCCGCGTTGAGACAGGTTTGAGATGGGGTGTTTGACAGACCAGGCCTAATTTGTGAGACAGTTTCTAGCGACAGTGAGTAGGTAGGTAGGTCATTAGGTGCCCTGACGGCCTTCTGGATGGCGAAGGTGATTAAGTGCCTACCCTGCGATTCGAATCGCAGTGAAGGCAAAGTCAATACGCTGGGTTTCAAATCTGTTCCAGTCACTATTTGCAGTTGGGATCAAATTAAAGGCACTACCACTGGATTGGTCGGTAGCAGTCTGACTACGGGTCCAATGGACGATCATAGTCTACGTGTGCTGGTGAATTCACTAGCAGCCCCCATTCATTAGCCGCGGCGTGGCATTCCTAGATGAACG
This sequence comes from Eristalis tenax, assembly GCA_905231855.2. Classification (NCBI taxonomy): domain Eukaryota; kingdom Metazoa; phylum Arthropoda; class Insecta; order Diptera; family Syrphidae; genus Eristalis; species Eristalis tenax. Next base: position 37,888,949 of record HG993124.1, on the reverse strand, counting down.
CGTTCTGTCCATTGTGCCCATGCTAGGGAGCTACCGTGAGAGCTACTGTAGTTCTAAAACCAGTCAGATGCATGTGTGATTCGCAGGAGTTTTACAATTCAACTCCGCTTCAACTCCAGCTTGACATCTGCAGGTCAAGCCAGCGAGTACTGGATCTGTTCAGTGCTTCGTCTTCTAGCTGACTGGCGTGTGCGCGTACGGGGTTGCCAGAGATTCTCCCAACTCCACGCCTTTGTGCGCAATCTGTCCGCCTGTTCATTACCTTGGATGTCCCAGTACCCAGCAGAGATCCGAATTTACACGTTGACACTCTGCCCGCTTAGCCCGATGCCAGAGTGCCAGATGCTATGGCCTTTAATGCCGCTTTGCTATCAGAGAAGATGGAGATCGATTCGACAACGTTTGGTATCCTCGCGCGAGTGTCACCACATGCACGCCAGCCACTACGGCTTGAAAAGTACTGCAGTCCGGTTATTTTTCAAAGAGTCCACAGAAGACTCCTGCCCCTGTACCAGGGCTCGTCTACGAGTCGTCGGCCTCGTCGGTGTATAGGGCGATCTCCCCCTCTGCTGTTGCCACTCGCTCCTTCCATTATTTCTGGTCCGGAAACCGTTGGTAAAAACTCTTCTCCGGAGGTTGTTACAAGGCAGTCGGTTTGTCCCATGTTCTGTGCTGCTTTCCAAATGCGTGTGGTTTCTTCTTTCAAAATCCTGCCTCTCTGAGCTTTAGGGCCGAAGATGCGGCTCCGGGAGAAAGAGGATGGCCTCGGATGCTGCCGACGGCGTTGTTCTAAGGCAAACTGCTATGCTTAGGCAGGTCGATTTCTGGGTTTTCGGTAAACGTGTGAGAATGTAAGCATACTAGACTGTTTCTAAGCATCCTTGAGTCCCGCTTAAGCTTGTTTGAATCTAAGTCGCCTGTCATTAGATCTGCCAGTGTTTCTAGTCGGAGCCACAGTAATTGACAGACTTCTCTCATGTCCATTTCAGACCCTTGGCTGGCCACTTCGTCGGCTCCCTCCTCCGGAACCCAGCAGAGTTTGACACTTTGGTGACTGATGGACCTTAGTGAGTCACGGCAGTTCGTAACAGCCTTTGATCTCGTTGTACACAGACTTCAGTGCAGCCCGGCTGTTAACCTGGCTGGCTGGTGATATCCGATGCTGGTGATATGATGGTGATATCTGATGGTGGAATATCGATTGTTTGAATGCGCTTGGCTGCTTTCTCCATTTCCAGACCATCATCAGGCAGTCTAGGTGATTCCTGGTTGTGCAGGGTGTCCGAGAAGAATCCGGCCTCAGCACCTGGGCTCATTTTTGATCCGTCGCGACGATCCCCGACGACGCGCCGGGGAACAGGGCAATCTCGTGGTCGTTGATAACGGCGTTCGAAAGTCTACTGGAGGAATCTACCGGAGGCTATGGGAGCCATGTCTCTTCCCAGATCATCTATTATCTTGATGGCCGTCGTAGTTGGCTGGTTTCCACAAAAGCTCCCTCAGTCTGAGAGCGATTTTTGCGGCTCAGCCTTTTATGAGTATGTCCAGAGGAAGGAGATGAAGTATCATATCCTCAGTTATTCACTTGGATGAGTCCATGACTGAGACGCCCACTAGGAATTTTTTCCAGTAACGAGCTGCATCTCCAGCGTGTTTTCGTCAACCAGGATCCACAGGAGAGGAAAATGCAGCATAGATCGCCCGCTGATGACAGCCCGATCCAATCACAGAGTCATGCTCTAAGGAGTTTCGTCTGAATCTCGTCGTTTGTCACGTTCTTAGAAGCTTGGATATGGAGGGTTATCGAGGAACGCTCCATATGCTAAGTAACAAGAAGCAGTACACTCTGGATAGCGGAGGGAGGACAACTAGAGGACAATACCGTTGTTTTAAAAGTACATTTAAATGCAACACATTTATGAACTAAATATCGTCCAACTTTTTGATATTTAACAACTAGCGGGAATAGAACTGACTCGTGTGCAGGGACGACAAATGGTATGACGCTGTCATGCCACAATGCCCCTTCTATGGTATGACGCTGTCATGCCATAATGCCCCTTCTATGGTATAACGCTGTCATGCCATAATGCCCCTTCTATGGTATAAAGCTGTCATGCCATAATGCCCCCTCCATCAGGCACGGCCCACAAGGCCATACGGCGTAGGTGAAGTCGGCAACTTAACGGGAATCGAGCCTAGACACCCAGCGCAGATTTCTCATCTTCAACTTGGTGTCGAGCAAAATCCATCAGCCACCGAAGGACGTTTAATATCACGCGTTTCGTCCAGAATCAACTGCCAAAGCGCTGATTTCCGTTGCCTGGGAGTGAGAGATATGGAAAAACAAAAATGTACTAATTAAGCACATATTGACATCGCAGATTATTGCCACCTCACCGATTCGTCCGCCGAATCCGCTCCGGTAGGTCCGTGGACAAACATAAAAACAGTCTGCCACGCAACGCAATCAGGCCCCGGATTACGTGCCACATCTGAATGTCCTTGTTATCGCTAATTAATACGCAATACACACCACACAACAGTGGAATCCGTTATGTCCGCTTATGCTCGTGAATGTGAATGGATCGTTATTCAATGTCACCGCCTCCCGGGCCCCTGAGCACCAGTTCACCAGATTTAGATACAAACAAGTCTAATTTATCGCACCCACATCGCCATGAGGCCAAATCCCGATGTTTTTTAACCCCTTGCCGCTTCCGCTGCCACTTCCCAATTACCGCACTAAATAACGCTGTTCGTCCCCCGGTATAGCCTAAACGTAATCAGTGCGGCTGTCGACCGTCGTTACACACGCATCTGAGTGTTGTCATTTGCCAGCAGTGCTGCTGCTCTCCGCCGCCGACCGGAAAGCATCCCCATTAGGCTAATTGTTCGAACAATCTTCGAAGGGGTGGTGCGTTCGAGACCTCTTCGGCTTTTGTTCTGCTCATTAGGCCACGCATAGAGGGGCCGTGTGCCCTCGAAAACTAGAAACGCCACCGCAAATTGGGAGGGGATTCTCTCTTGAGCACCCGATGCGAGAGAGATTTATCCAAATTAACATCCACGAGACCCTTGAGTCCCTTTTTGCACACCCAAACGCACACGCACACTGACGCACGAGATCAGTGTAAATGTTTAGACAATTGACATGTGTAGCCTCTTATGCCGCCTTAACGGTGGGAGGGTCGATTGAGCACTTGGCACGATAAGTTCATATTACGGGTTATTCGAGGGTCATGTAGTGATTCGGTGGACTCCCCCGAAATGGTTATGCTCTGCTTCCAGCCGCCGAGAGTGTGCTGTTTACCTTTTGTCAGATGACACTTACGAGAGGATATCCCAACACAGCACAAACAGGACCTCCTCTAATTCAGCTTAAGTTCCTGTTTCCGGCCAAGTCTTTGCCCCCTCCCCTACACCACACTAAACAGTTGGAAGACGTCGCCGGCGACGTCGACGCACCCTCTCGCAGAGGGCATCGCTGGCAGCTGCGAATGGGTATCGAACTACTTTTGTTTGTCGGGTGTTTTGGTTTCAAGCATTATAGCCGGGATAATGTTTATAATGCTGGTCTAATGGGGTTAATCTGAGATAACAGAAGTATTCCGGTGGGTGGTGGTATGGGGGTGGGGCGGCGTTTTGAATTGCTCCTCGGTGGAATGGCGCCACTTTTGGGGTGATTCTTTTGTTTGCTCTAGAATTCCGACAGTTTTGCCCGGTCGTAGGGAAATAAGCTGAAAACTCTTGAACGGCGTTTTTGTTTCACAAAGCGTGGGGAGACTTTGCGAGTCGGTTTTGTGTTAGCACAAAATTTCAACGGCACATTAGACTGATGAAAATGGGTTTGGTTGCGACGGTAGGCGGGTGGGTAGCAGTCGAACATCCCTTAATGGGATAAGAAGGGGTTGACAATGAGTTCAAGTTGAAAGTTGGATTTTTCAAAAACTGCCAAAGTTGAGACATTAACCGTCGAACCGAATTGTTGTGGTTTGAAAAGAAAGGAGACACAATCAAATGAATAGACCTTTCAAATGGATGTCGGTTGGTGTTCTGCTGCTTCAGACGGTGAACGTAGAGTCCCGAGGCTGACCGATTTAAGACAAATACACCGAGTCAGTTTCAAGGCTGTCCTCATACCATTTCATTTTCAGGCGATATCTGGGTTATATATTCCCATCTCACAGGTTACATATTCGACGGCGATAGAGTTTAGTTCGATGGAGGAAAAGTTTATTGTGTCGGGGGTTTTTAACACTGCTCTCGAGCAATGAGACTTAAAAGCTGGTGCATTGTACTGCCTTCTTCTGTGATGAGGAGAATACGTCCTCAGCTTTGAGCGCTAAAAGACCTGACATCTGATCCGAGCAACGGCGGGACAGTGACAAAGGAAGTGATCTGCACTGTCGTGGTCTTCTCTGCAGGCGTCGCAGAGGGTTTCGTCGCTTAGGCCGCGCACACTTCTATGTTTGTCGAAGGTGTAGTGTCCCATTTGTACGCCTGGAAGTCGCCTGCAATCTTTTCTGCCAAGGAACAAGAATGGCGCGGATTTTTTACAGACCTCTGCGAGCATGCGCTTGGTCTGTCATGCCACCTCCGATTGTGCTCTCGAGAGGTGCAACCATCGAAGGAAGCTCTAACCAAGAACGCCGGTAGACCCACTGCAGGTTCAGGTCCTGAGAATGTCTCTTCTGGTCCTTGTCTAGCAAGTTCACCGGCGATCTCATTTCCAGCGATCCCGTGGTGACTCGGTACCCAGACAAGTCTTTGTGACTTTTGACCGCCGATCAAAATCAGAGAGGACGTGTATTCCTGAATTATCCTGGAAGAGGTTAAAGGGTTGAGCAAGACTTTAAGTACAATTTCGCTGCAACATATACTGTTCCACTTCCACCTATTCCTCACAATCTAGTCGTGACCATTAGGATCGCATAGGTTTGCGCTTGGAAAACCGACGCAAATTTACCTAATGAGGTGTGCAGTCTAGTGTTGTCGCCCTTCACGAAGACGCCAGCGCCAGATCCTTCACTGGTTTTGTAGCCAACCGTAAATATTCGACGAACTTCCTTTCCTGATTCAGATTCTGGCCAGAGGCAGAACGGAGTGCAGGGAATGGCGACTTTGTTAGTGCGCCGCAAAAAGAGCATCAAGAGCATCAACGTATACCGTTCTTTGAAGCTTAGTGAAAACAGCTGCAGTTTTGACGTGAAATCTTATTCCTCCAAACGACTGATAGCAGAGAGGGGGCCTTATCATAGCCGTACCGATCCAGATGGATCTTTTGGTGATTGAATCCAAGACTCACCGAGCATCGCCTTACAATGCCAGAAAACTGCCAGCACATTGACGATTTTTCCGACAGGAGAAAAACTACTGATTTAAGAGGGCGAACTGATTTGAGAACACACGCGCTATGCACGAACCGACGGATAGCCCTGACTACGTCATCCGCATAAGCCTGGGTGTAGATGTTAGAGTCATTGAAAGCATCAAGCAGAGGTTGTAACCAGCATGGACCATAACAGAGAGCACGGAACACCGCCTTGAGGGCAGCCCCTATGAAAAATGTTAAATTTTCGGCCAGCAGATCCAACAGATAGTCCGGCTACGTCATCCGTATAGGCCTAGGCGTAGTTGTTAGAGCTCATATAAGGAGAAGCAGAGCCACATTTGGAAGAATATGCTAATAGAATCGAGTAGTGTTGGCCCACATTGGAAATCAGCCTTGGAATGGAAGAAGGTATGTTCTATAGCCGATTTGAATCATTTATAAAATACGAGTAGAACATGTGAACAGTAAAAACCACATGTGCACATGCAATCCTTTTCCTTACAGACACCCCTCTATAAGGGACACCTAGCTCTACGGACAATTTGTCTTGTTCACGGCATGAAGACATTCTTTTGCAGTAAAACTTCTCTCTACAGAAATTCATCATGGCCCCGCTTTGAATATATTCGTGTATGTCAACCCCTTCAGGACGGACACACCTACATAAAGAACAATAATGACGGTCCCATTCCTGTCCGCTTTAGAGAAGTTATATTATTTTTCAACCCCTTTAGAACGGACACCCCTACATTACGGACACCAATGATGGTCCCATTCCTGTCCGCTTTAGACAAGTTTCATTGTATTAAAACCCCTTAGGGCGGACACCCCTCAATAACTTATGATGGTCCTGTTGCTGTCCGCTTGAGAGAAGTTTCATTCTATTTAAACCCCTTTAGAACGGACAATCATGATGATCCCGCGGCTGTCCGCTTTAGAGAAGTTTCGTTGTATTTGAAAACCGGAATACCACCGCCGCCGCTGGACAGGAAGGAGTGGCACTTTAAAAACGTGACAAGAATTATGGCGACGCGAGAAAAGGGATCCCAAGACTAGTTCTGTCACAATGCATACATTTAGAACGATTTTTCCACTACTCCGTCAATATAAGCGAAAGAAACCGCCTGATTCGCTCAAGGTGAAATTTGATGATTGGAAGTATTTTAACTTGTTAACTGAAGAAATTTATTTGAAGTTAGAGGTCTATGGCAACAACCCCACAACCACCCGTGTATTTTCTTTTTCTCCTTTACCACTCCTCTTGGGAGCATAGGGCTTAAACTTGGCATCTCCATTTCACTCGGTTGCTTGCAGCTGCCTTCACATTCACATTACTTCCCCAGTTGCTGGAGTACGGATCGTCTCCAGGTGTTCTTGGGACGTCCCCTGAATCGTTTGCCTTGAGTGTTCAGTTGAATGGCAATACTGTCGGCTTTTATTCACTTCCATTTGCGTGTCTTAATCTGTATCACAATTACTTCCTCTCTTGTCATTTCTAACAGATCCACGTTCCTGATGATGTTTGGCCAGAATATTCGACATACGGTGCGGTGGGTCTTGTTGATGAATCCCTGTAGTCTTCGTGGCGGTCACGCAGCCTTTCTTATTCCCCAAATCTATGGCTTTCAATTCGACAAAAAAGCTCGAATAAAATGTTGACTGATAGACCCACCCACCACACGACTGACGGCCACCACATCCAATACAGTCCATCCATCAGAACGCGCGCACGCGAGACTACACACGAAATACAGCAACTCTCGTCGCTTCGAACCCTGCATAACGACTCCCTAACCCACCTCGAATTCCACCCGCTCGCACCCACCTACCGTGCACACCAAACCCCACGCAAACTTGTTGCCGTTGAGTGCCCTCAACCGGAATCCCGGAAATAAAGCGTTTCACACACGCAACCATTTCGTGTCGCCTTCAAATTGTGCTTCAAATGTAATTTTCTGCGCTTTCTTTCAAATAGGATCGTCTTTCGGGAAAAAGGAAACGAAAAAAAGCAACACCCACGCAATTCCCCGCCCAGTCCGCTGACACACATTTCCCAAACAAAGTCCTTTAACGGCAACATAATCGCATTCGGAATAGACAAAGCGACACCGAAAATCAAACGAAACCTCGAAACGCGTCCCCGCCTCCTGGCCCACTGAACAAAAGCAGTCTCGATGTATTTTTTCCTTCCGCCTGGTTCTGCTAAATCCACCCACACCCCCGCACGTCACCACCAGCACACCCACAAAAGGAATGATATACAACAATCCTTTGTTGCCTCAGTCACGGATGGATTAATTTATGTCATCTGACATAATAGGCAAATGGAAACCGGCAAGAGGCGCAATGTGCTTTGCGACAGACAACAAAAATCCCCGATCCGTGGGTTTGGGTGGCGTGGGGGTTGCTTTGTTAACCTGTGCTAGACGGTGACGCCCCGGGGGGAGGGATGGAATTTTCAATTCTTCCCTCTTATCCTTTTCGAAATCATTAACTCAGACAGGGAACGGGGCGGATGGAGTGGCGATGAAACGCCAAGTGCGTGTCCTTTGTTTCAACGAGTGAAACCGAAGTTGCAGCTGAAGTGGTGAAGGGCTGAAGTGCGTCTCCTAGAGTGGCGGCACTCGAACGAGCGTTTCAGAATTTTATGATTTTCATCATCATCACTCTCTAAACAATGCCACTCCATCCCCTCTCCCACGATCCACCGCCGCCGCCGTCATACCCCAGAGCTTGTCACTCATTTCGTAGTGCCATCACTAATGAGGACAATTCAGCGGCAGCACCGTTTTCATCGGGCCCCGAAGGATCCTCGGGCATGGCGTGGCGTGGTATGGCGAAGCCAACACACAGCCCCACCACCCCCGCACAGTGACACGCGCAGCGACAAAGTCGTTAAATCCACATTATGTGGATCTGCTGCTGGCATTGTTTGAATTACTGATAGCATGTTTCGCTCCAAACACACAACAGGATTCTTCCGCCCTTCAAACGCGTGCACACACAAACCCACACAGAAGCCCCCACATGCGGTGAGTAGGCGCAAGATGGAAAAAAAAATAATAATGCGAGAGGCACCCAAACGGCAAGGAATCGCCCTCACGTAGGAGGGGAGGACCCCACCACACCCCCGCCTTCCGCCCGCTGCCAGGCTGACAAGGCAAATTGATGCCGGATAGGAATGAAAATATTAGGAATTATGATTGTTCTCGCAAGAGATGCTGTTCCCCGGCTCGGGCTCGGTGGAGTGTCATTATCGTCTCTAAGGAGGCGACGAGTCCTCCTCAAAGGGTTCCCTCATTCATTGTGCCACCGTGTGCGGGGATGTGTGCGTGCACCACCGCTGCGCTGAAGAATGGAATTAGCCGCTTTTGGATTCTTTATTCCACAGGACCGGGACAAACATGAATGGTTTTGAAAGTGATTAAGCGCTTTCCAGAGCGAGGGTGGGGGTGAGACTACTTGAGCTGAGCAGGGCTGTGCTGTGCGCTTAAAGAGGCCCAAGGGACTCGCTATTGAAATTAAAAATGAATTAGCATTCCCTTCGAAGCATAGAATCTTAGAGCGAACACTTGCCGAAGCCGTTGAAATGATTTTGCTTATGATTAATCGTTGATGGGTCGACAGGGCAATGCATTATCCGGCGGTACAAGGTAATGAAAGTTGAATTAATGATTCAGTCAGAGTGCTGAGATCTTGAACAAGAGAGAGGGGCGACGTTAAGTGGTAGATGAATGGGCGGAGGAGGATGTCTGTGGAAGGTTGTTTAGAAGGAGGTCGTGGCGTGGTGGCTCCGATTTCGATGAAAGTTCTTGTCACTTGTAGAAGCGGGTCAGGCATGTTGTCTTCGACGAGAAAATAAGTGTCAAGGTTCAGTGGAAGAAAGCAATAACGGAATGGTGATACTTACTTCTTAGGTATGCGATCCTTGGTGGTGCTGAGCCCGAACAATAACTTAATTCCATTGATGACGGTCCTGTACACGCGTCTTATATCATCGTCAAAATAAACATGTCTTGCGTCCGCGATGACTTGGTCTTGCTTCCTCTCCTTCTCGAACCAGGCGGGTCGTTTTCGAACACTCTCCGCCATTCGATCGATGTGGACGAGTCATGCAGTTTTGACTACATCCACATCTTGGAACAGGTCGTAGAGTTCGTGACTGTGTTTTCGCCTCCACCTTCCTCGCAGGCAGGATCATACATTCGACGGAGAATGTTAACTTGAATGCCCTCATAGACCTGCAGATCAGCTTCTTCAATTGTCGTGATTGCTTCCACTGCGACACATTGCGAACGTGCGACAATGTCAATGCTATCTGGGTAACCCGATGGACTGAGTTGTAGGAAATAGTGCCTTCCGTGTTTACAGCTGCCCGCCGCACTATCTTCTCTTATACCAGATTGAAGAGGTCACACGACATCGCCGGAATCCGGTGCGGGTTTCCAGAGGCTCGGAAGTCCTTGAGCCGAACTGCACGGTGCATGCCGTATGTGTTAGCGTGGTGCGACACAACCGGAACAATTTTCCAAGGTTCCTCAACTCGCTTCGAAAGTTTCTTGCGATGAATGCTGTCGTGTGCTGTCTGGTTGGGGCTGGTCAGGGCTGGTCAGGCCCTGGTCGGTGCTGGTCAGGCCCTGGTCGGGGCTGGTCAGGCCCTGGTCGGGGCTGGTCAGGCCCTGGTCGGGGCTGGTCAGGCCCTGGTCGGGGCTGGTCAGGCCCTGGTCGGGGCTGGTCAGGCCCTGGTCGGGGCTGGTCAGGCCCTGGTCGGGGCTGGTCAGGCCCTGGTCGGGGCTAGTCAGGCCCTGGTCGGGGCTGGTCAGGCCCTGGTCGGGGCTGGTCAGGCCCTGGTCGGGGCTAGTCAGGCCCTGGTCGGGGCTGGTCAGGCCCTGGTCGGAGCTGGTCAGGGCCTGGTCGGGGCTGGTCAGGCCCTGGTCGGGGCTGGTCAGGCCCTGGTCGGGACTGGTCAGGCCCTGGTCGGGACTGGTCAGGCCCTGGTCGGGACTGGTCAGGCCCTGGTCGGGGCCTGAACGAAGTGTGCTGCGGTTGGATCATAAATGCGCTGATTCAAGATTGGACATGTACACAAGACATTAAAGATAAGAGCTTAGATGCATGTCATGAGCATTATGACATATCGGTGAGCAGCTCCCGTGCTGCCACGCTCTACCGTACTGTCGCCAATACGCTACACCTCTGAATATCAGCAACTTGAGTTTTCATGTGTTACGAGCTTACAGCTTATCACTTAATGGTGGAAAGTAGGCATCTGTCACGTGATCCTCATCATCCGCGGCTCTGAACTCCATGATCCTCTAAAGAGGTCACGGGTGTACACTACCCACGAGAGATCTCCAGGCATCTCGATCCACCGCCATCGACAGTTACTCATAAGGACTTATGCCCAAACGTAGACAGGCGAGTGTTTGGACTTGGCCCAACCGCCTCATCCTGGATCTGCCCAGTGGTCAAGCCGTCGAAACATAGCCCTCTCCGCTAGCAGAAGCAGCTGCTCAGCAACCTCGTCTGCCTAGCGATCACCTACCTGATGGAATCGCATTCAAGGCTCGCCTCGGATGTCGTGATGACGTGGACATTAGTGCCACTTGACCAGACCATCGAAACATATGTCTTTCCGTTCGCAGAAGCAGCTCATCTATGGTATGTCCCTCGCGCACTGTCGTGTTTCTCACCCTGTCCCGGCGAGGAGTTCCCACAAGAGCACGAAGAAATCTCATCTCAGCATGGGGGGAATTTAGAATAAATACAGAAAACCGCTAACCAGGCTTGGATACCAAGCTCGGCCATTCCGAGTACAGATCTGCCAAGCTGCTTCACAACTGGACACAACAGGTATGCTCAGCATTACTCCCCCATCACTCGTGAAAAAGACGCCGAGAAACTTAAACTTCTCCACTCACATGTAGAGTGCATTCAACGCGATCCTTCAACACGAAAATCGCATCCGTTTCCGCAGGATATCTATCCAAGGTCTTAAGAAACCGCTCGAAGGTCATATCCAAACTCTCCCTTAGCACCCTGGAGCGCAGACATTAAGAAGCCATGTCGAAATAAAATTCAGTCGACAATGGAAATGGACAAGTGTTGTCGTTGTTCGCCGGTAATCAAACATGACGTTGACCCACTTAAAGTGGCAAGAGCGAGGGGCATTCGCTTACGTTGGTCTACATGTACAATTGAATAAAGCCTCCCAAAATTTATTAGACAACCCCTCCCTCGCACCAAGCCAATCGTGGATAAACAATCGGGCGGGCATTAGAGTTTAACAATGAAGTTCACAAAATGAACAAAAAATCGTGTCAACTTCGATGGCGGGGCCGAAATTGAAAAACACACACTCCACCATGAAGTTCCCATCCCAGCCCCGGCCTATCGAACGATGGCAACAACTCAATTGCGCTCTCAACCGGATCCAACGACCGAATATTATGTTGCCATTAACTGTTAGTTTCACATTCAAACCGTTGAATGTGTCGCCCATTAGTTTATGTAACTTCTGTTGGTATTCGAAATTGGACTCATTCCACGCGTCGTCCCCTCACCCCGGACACAGATGCTGCTGCCAGGAGGCCTCCCACACTCGACCGACACGGTTCATCGACCCTATCGCTGCTGCATGTCAGCGAAGGCCTCTCCACTGGCTGCCAATAAAAAGTCAATCTTCTATCACTCGTACGTGTTATTATTTCGCATTACAACGGAAATCGAATACGTACTGCGGATTAATGGATTCCAGTGGATATTTCGGCCTGGCACCAGCTGGGTCTGGTGTGGTTTCCCATGCAGATACGCCGGACCCAGGCTGTGGGAGGTACATGCTCGAGTATTTTGCTCGACAACGTTATGTCCTTTTAATTTGGTCCATAATGTCGCCATTCTTGTTGTTGGGGTCGGTGTGTCGGGCGCTCTTTGCTATTTTGCCTGATAGAATATTGCAATACACACGCACGCATCCGTGTGTCCACACGGGACACTGCGTGCTCAACAAATGAATGCGAAGAGGACGCACACCTCAAATGGATACGCTCGACGACCCGCACCAGTTGGGGTGTGCGAAGGGGAGGCTGGCTTTGTTGTTCATAATGATGTCGCCTTTCATTTGTGGCCGATGATATCTGTGCGTGGAATTTATCGCACACGGTGCGGCTGAGGGATGGCTTATGGACTCGCTGATGGATGGCTCTGTGGGTCGGTGGTCGGCATGGATCCCCGTTGACAGTTTCAAGTTCATTTTCGTTCGGGCTTGGCCCATATCCCGTATCGGTTTATTGGTGAGTTTAACTGACTTACAGTGTCAATCGGAAATAATTGAATCGTCGGGTGGTTGGTTTATTTCGATTTGCCTGCGGATGACGAGTAGACCGTCAGACTTTGTGCTCCCGAGTGCTCATTTGATTTGAAGAGGTGACAAGTGATATCATTTGCCAGTCCGTTGAATTGAATTGTAGATCACATTCGGAATGAAATGAGGCACTGGTGAATCAGCAACCTCTTGCCACTGATGGCGTTCATTCCTTTGTGATTTGGTGAACTGCGCATTTTGTGGCTGGACAGTGGCCTGCAATTTACTGCAGCGCTGCAGTGAGGAGTGGGGGATTTCTGCTGCAAGCGATGATCTTTGAGAGGCTAAGACGCTTTTTTCTTAGTCTTTGAGCATTGCCCGTGTGGACAGAGGTGGTGACATGAACACGATCCGAGGGAATAAAGCATACAAGTTGAACATGAACTCACTAAAGCAAGACATTCTTCGCTGACAGTACCTCAACCGGGCATTGAATTCTTGCCCGATCGGTCCGATATGAGCGGCGTTATTCCGCAAAAGAGTCTCGAATATTGTCCTCCAATGTGGTTGACTTGTTGGCGGAGACTAACCGTCTCCACTGGATGACTTGGTCTTGCATCGCCGACACAAGACTTGAGGACACAGACCAGCTAAGGGGTCTACGAATCCCTGGGGCTTGTGTCCACGATGACTTGGTCTTGCATCGCGGACACAGGCCAGCTAAGGGGTCTACGGATCACACCTCTGGTGGGGCTTGTCCTCAAGTCTTATGTCTTGTGACTTGGTCTTGCATCGCGGACACAAGGCAGCTAAGGACACAGGCCAGCTAAGGGGTCTACGGATCACACCTCTGGTGGGGCTTGTGTCCTCAAGTCTTATGTCTTGTGACTTGGTCTTGTATCGCGGACACAAGGCAGCTAAGAGGAGACTTGAGGACACAAGGCAGGTAAGAGGGTCTACGAATCCCTAGGGCTTGTGTCCACGATGACTTGGTCTTGCATCGCCGACACAAGACTTGAAGACACAGGCCAGCTAAGGGGTCTACGAATCACACCTCTGGTGGGGCTTGTGTCCTCAAGTCTTACGTCTTGTGACATGGTCTTGTATCGCGGACACAAAGCAGCTAAGAGGAGACTTGAGAACACAAGGCAGGTAAGAGGGTCTACGAATCCCTGGGGCTCGTGTCCACGATGACTTGGTCTTGCATCGCGGACACAGGCCAGCTAAGGGGTCTACGGATCACACCTCTGGTGGGGCTTGTGTCCTCAAGTCTTATGTCTTGTGACTTGGTCTTGCATCGCGGACACAAGGCAGCTAAGGACACAGGCCAGCTAAGGGGTCTACGGATCACACCTCTGGTGGGGCTTGTGTCCTCAAGTCTTATGTCTTGTGACTTGGTCTTGTATCGCGGACACAAGGCAGCTAAGAGGAGACTTGAGGACACAAGGCAGGTAAGAGGGTCTACGAATCCCTGGGGCTTGTGTCCACGATGACTTGGTCTTGCATCGCGGACACAAGACTTGAGGACACAGGCCAGCTAAGGGGTCTACGAATCACACCTCTGGTGGGGCTTGTGTCCTCAAGTCTTACGTCTTGTGACATGGTCTTGTATCGCGGACACAAAGCAGCTAAGAGGAGACGTGTGTCCTCAAGTCCTGTGTCCGCGATGACTTAGTCTTGCATCGGGTACACAAGACTTGACGTCCACAGGCAGCGTTCCCAGGACCGTCCCCGATGGAAGGTACGTATTAGTCAGACCCAGATCCTCGATGGATCGCAGGCCCAAGAAGTAAGTAAGTAAGTTGGTAAGCACTTGTCTTATAATCGCACGCCGCGGAGAGTTCTAAGATGTGACGAGAAAATTTCTCCTCCACAACTTCGAGTATTGCCTTACCTGCCTTGTTGTAACAACAGCTTGGATAATGCCGATGTTTTCGAGCAGTTCTGTGAAATTTGAAACACGAAAGGGAGGAGCTCGATTAATGTATTAAAAATTGCATAGATAGCTCAAAAACTAAGGTAAAATAAATAAAATACATAAAATTGAATTTTCTTCTGAAAAAATCTTTTGAATCTCATCTATGATAGTGCACTGTCCTTTCACCGGAACCACAATCATAAGCCCGCCGACAAAAATGCCGTTGGTTGATCTGAAAGCCCTAGAACGCTCACTAGCTGCACTATTGGATGATTACCTCAAAGCTCTGCCAACAAAATCGGACTTGGTGCAAGTAAAAACAAAAATGGAATCACGAATGTCCACTTCATCAGGACATCCGAGGCAGGCGTTGAATGTGATTCCATCAGGTCGGCAACAGCTTGGCAGACCCACAACGAGGGGTTGGACCCAGTCGCCTGGTTAGGCTTGGGCATAACGCCTGATGAGTTAGAGTCGATGGCGGACGATAGTTTCTTGGAGATATTTAGTGGAGCATGCACGTCAGAAGATGATGATGAAAAAAAACTTAAGTTAAGTTAACAAATAAATAATTTTTAAAAATTGCTATTTTTTTTTTTTTTTTTTTGTTATTTTTATCAAAATATCTTGGGCTTGGGGGAAGTACGCGATTACTCTTCTTTCTTTTCTGAACACATTGTCGGGGATTTGAGAAACATAAGCCCCCAAATCAGTAGCCACATATGGCTATCGGGTTTAAAAACTTGACAGAATTACTTTTATTGTGTCACTTTTTCTAGATAGTTTCGAGCATTGTAAGTGACTTGAAAGTGGTAGGACCATGAAAGGTAATTTGCTTGTAACGGTATTCGAATCTAGGCAGCGTATAAGAGCGTAGGGGTCGACCCACACATACAGCACCACACAATTTTGGATTTCTTAGTTTTTATATTTGTAGAAACGAAAAATCAAAAGCTCATTTGTTAAGAAAGAATTTCGTTTAAGGGAATTTGTTCCTCCATGGAAACTTTGTGCGTTGGTGCGTTGACGCGTTGACGCGTTGACACGTTGACACGTTGAAGAACAATTGCGGATTACACTCGCTCCAATAATGGCAAATTTCGCGCCTTGTCATATACGCTGAACCAAAACTGACCCCTGTGCGAGATTAGTTTTTGACCAACATCCGAATCTTCATTCAACATTTATATTCTAGTGAAATAACGGTGTTATCTGTTTTCGTGCTGCTTTAAATTTTGTGTCAGCACAATCTTACAGAGGATGTAGGTCCAAATCCAATCGAAAAATAAGCCAAGTTGCCTCTATGGCGATGCCCAATTCAGCTGATCGGCGGCAGATCAACTCCCCTGGGTCAACTTCGATACTTTCTTCATCCATGCCCAGCTCTTGCGTGGAACAGTTGCTTAGAGAGACAGTGTGTGCTGGCGAAAATTGACCAGCTCGTCTCTTCTAGAGATAAACGCCGAAATGCCTGATTGTCCGTCTCAAAATTTTGTTAGAACCTTGAAAAGCCACAGCGGGAGGATGTTCTTAAAATTTGTTTGCACTTCGCTTAAGAAGCCGCCCCCTAGTGAATTAACCAGCACACTTAGACCATGTTGGCCCATTGTGATGGGAAAGGGGGAACTTCGCTTAAGAAACAGCAAAGAGAAAAACCACCCATCAGGGGGTAGGCGCCACCACGTCCCCGGTCAATCGCTACGAAAATCTTAATCCAACTCAACCCGTTGTCTCTCACAATTCACTCCCTCTTCAGGCAGTCAGCCCTGTTAACACAGAAATTCTGAGATGTAATCTCTGACAAATCAACAACATCGGACACGACTCAGCCATGTCGTCAGCTGGACGGAATGATCTCATAATTCGGCGAGCTTGAGCTTGACGCGTCAACAGAATAATTCATACACCACGGCACAGTAGACACAATGTATCCATATCCTCGGCAGCAGAGGATATTTGTATTCCAGAGCTATCCGCCTGGCCACACACAGGCAAACACACACGCGCCCACATCCCGGTCCCCAGACCCTTGATGGTTCCCAAATTCGTTTGTTCAGTGCAAAGTTGACACCGTCACTTGGCAGGGGTATGAAACTGAACTTTTGTTAGAAAACGCTCCTAGCACCCAACGCCCCCGGGCGAAAAGCTTAGGTACACAGGCAGCCCGAGTCAGGTGAGGGATGGGTTACAATACAGCGTTAAATGGAAATTCTCCGGTGACCATGACCAGGCCTACGCCACAGATGTGTCGCCATTGAACGCACCCGTAAGGGGTTGACACCGATGGCGCTACCCACAATGTGTGCATCCCATGGCAATGCATTCGAGCACACGCCCAAACGGCAGCCGAACACTCGTGGGAAGCTGGCACGTAACTCGAACAATTTATCTTGGTGACTCTTCGAATGTCAGGTGTAAGCTCGGTTGAATACCGAACAAAAGTTCGTAAACATTTGTACAAACTGGGTGGGTGGGTGTGTGTATGTGTGATGCGCATGGTGCGGGCAGCACTCACCCCACACCCCCGGGACAGCATCATGGACACTGTCAGTTGCAGGCTCTATTATAGCTCCGGCAATGGACGGTAAGCCGTCGGGTGGTTATAATGCCCTTTTGTTATGCAATTTGTTGGTGCGATTCGGTCGTGAGTGACTCGAGTGTGTCTGTGCGCTTAAATTGAACTTTCGGTCGAATTAAATAGTTTTGCGGTGCAATAGTTGCTCCGTCGTGTGTGCCTTCGACGGCGTTCGAGTTTAGGTGCAGCACTTGTCGTTGCTCCGTCGGAGTATGTAGGTGACGCCTCAGTGCAACTAGAAGTCGCCTTTGTAGGTGATGGCAACATGTTGTACTGAGCAGAGACTGCAGTTATGTTTCCCTGTAGACATTTGCTCTACTCATGCTTTGAGAAGTAGCCCATCCCTTATCCTAGCGTTTCTTCTTTGTTCTGAAGGTTAATAGGCTTTATGCAAAGTTGGGCTACGAGATGTACGTTGAAGTTGAGCACGATTCAGCAGGAGACTCTAACATTTGGAAACAGTTTACGAGTACATGTCGGACAATGAAAGTGGTTTCAGCAGGCGTTCAGTGCTAACTCGGCAATACGGAGGACTTATTGGAAATTGTAGAGTTGCATTGCTTGCACATTTTGCGAACGGTTCAGTGAAGCGTTGTTAGTAGTGATGTAACGAACAGTGATCTGACCGAATACCGAATACGGGATATTCTTTGGCGGGATATTCGACTATCCGAATATACTGTCAAGAGCAGAATATGTACTGCGCGATGCATTCCAGTTCAAACGCGTGTCGTTAACAAGTTGTAACATGTTTGGTTACAGTCTGGTTTAGTTGTTGTCTGTCTGGACGGTTCGAGTGTTGAATGTGGAGAAAGCTTCCGAAAATGAGTAACTCACACAGTTTGCGTAAATTACTCGATCTAAGACCTCTGCTGTGCCTAAAGATATTGAGTTATAATAATGAATCAAAGCTATAGGAAAGTTTTTCAAAAAAAAAAAAAAACATAAAATTCAGAAAAATGCATGAAATCTTTATTTGAATCGATAGTACGGTCCATATAATTTAATGCTTGAAGATTATTTCATGCGAGTGTTGACCTTGACTGCGCCTCAAATGGTCCATACGCTTAGTCCAATTTTGGCACACTCTTTCCAACATTTCGGCCGGTATCTCACGAAAAAATGCTTCAATGTCGTCCTTCAATGCGTCAATTGAAGCGGGCTTGTCTGTATAGACATGAGCTTTAACATAGCCCGACAAAAAATAGTCTAAAGGCGTTAAATCGCACGATCTAGGCCGCCCCAGATCTGACCGGTCCCGAACGTGAAATAAAATGATCACCGAACTCGCCTCTCAATAAGTCCATTGTTGCGCGTGCTGTGTGGCATGTGGCACCGTCTTGTTGAAACCACATGTCATGCAAGTCAAGCTCTTGCATTTTGGGCAAAACAAAGTTGGACACCATCTCGCGGCAGCTCTCACCATTCATAGTTACGTTACGATTCGCATCATCTTTGAAGAAGTACGGTCCAATGATGCCGCCGGCCCATAAACCGCACCAAACTGTGACTTTTTCTGGATGCATTGGTAGCTCTTGCAATGCTTCTGGCTGATATTCACTCCAAAATCGACTGCTTATTGCGTACCCATTGAGCCAAAAATGAGCTTCGTCGCTGAACAAACCATAAAATGGAAGAAGCGCGCAATGAACTTTCTTAACAGAGCACGCATATTTAAAATAAAATTGAATAATTTGCAAGCGTTGTTCGTTTGAAAGACGATTCATGGTTAAATTATAGACCAAACTGAAGATGTTTGACAGTGAAACGAAACACGAAACGTGCGTCAGCTGTCTAAACCAGTGTTGCCAAAAAGATAATAGCTAAAAAATCACCCTTTAACTCCAGTGAATCATTCCTGTCGATAACTTTGGGGAAACAATTGGGTACGGCTATTTTCTGAAGCCGGCAGAGTATACGCAACAACCTCTCTCACGACACACTTGTATTTGTCCATTGTAATCTTCCACTAATCAGATATTATGTTAATTATGTTAAAAAGGTTTCATAAAAACATGAAAATTCAAAGAGACATTTTGGCAACTCAAATACTTCAACTATTCACAGCTCCCGTTCGTAGAGTTTCAACCCGGCACAGCAACGCACTGTCTCGTGCATATTCTCTTATGGAAGAAAAAACTTAGCAGAAACCAGGAAAAAAAGTAGTAGTCTCTGCTGTGAAAAAAAATAACTCCATCCAAAGGACTTGCAGTAGTAGCCCGCAATTCACAAGTCAGCTAAGCAAATATACACGTCTTGTGATCGATGTCTGGATAAGACTCAAATGTGTTGCATGTGCGCTTCCACTCAAACCATTTAAACCCGCAATTCTTTGTTTGGATGAATAGTACCATCAATTCTTTTTTTTATATTTTTTTTACTTAGATTTTTCGAAAGTTTTCTAAAATAAAGAGATGATACAAGGACCTTATAAAGGGTGGTTACATTTTAAGGGCCGATGTTGATTTTGTATAAAATTTACTTTAAATTATTTTGGAAATTATCGTCATTTCTTTTTATTATGATAATATTGGTAGGGTTCAATTATGTAGGGAACAAAATATCGGCCAAATGCGCGCCGCGACCTCGGCGGCGCACCTCCATCCGATGGTCCAAATTTTCGATGACGCTGAAGCATAATTAACCTTTAGCTCTTGAATTGTTGCTGGATTATCAACGTACACCTTTTCTTTCAAATAACCCCAAAGAAAAAAGTCCAAAGGTGCCAAATCACATGATCTTGGCGGCCAGTTGACATCGCCACCACGTCAGATAACACGGCCATTGAATTTGTCGCTCAAAATAGCCAATGTTTCGTTAGCTGTGTGGCAAGTGGCACCGTCCTGTTGAAACCACATATCGTCGACATTCATATCTTCCAATTCGGGCCATAAAAAGTTCGTTATCATTTCCCGATAGTGAACACCAACTGCCTGACCGGCCTCATTTTAGAAAAAATACGGCCCGATGATGCCGCCAGCCCGCACCAAACAGTCACTCCTTGTGGGTGCATTGGTTTTTCGACAATCACTCTTGGATTATCATTCGCTCAAATGGGGCAATTCTGCTTATTGACGAATCCAACTGAGGTGCCTCATCACTGAAGATGATTTTCTTCGAAAATGCACGATAAGCATTTTGCTTTGAACGCCCATTTTCATAATAAGCCTGAATAACTTTAAAGCGTTGCTCGATTGTGTAACTCTCCATGGTTCAAATTGAGAAAAAAAAAATTGACGTTTAGGTGTGGTTCACATTCAACATCGGCCCTTAAAATGTAACCGCCCTTTATATAGTTTCTCTTTCAAAATAAGATTGTCTTACAAAAGCACGGTAATTTTTCCTTACTTCCGCAAACCAAAAATTTGTTTACTGTTTCCGGCAAACATCGCCCCATACCGGATTTGTTCGTACAATTAAATCCACTTAATTGAAAAGATTCACAAATGCCCGTGCACATGTAATTCCCTAAAAACTACTTCGCTTGAGTGAAAAACCCGCTTGAGTGAAAATATTGGGTCTGCAACTTTGTGCGGTTTGCTAAGAGATGGCGTAAACTTGTATTATTCCATTGGAACATGCGTTGGAAAGCTACTGGCATTGTACGTCATTTCAGAATATATCATTCATTTGAAGCGTAAACAACAATCTTTTTTTTCAATCAAATATGTCGAACTTTGAGCTTGAAAAAGTGTTTTTGCGGGGAGTTCTTCTTCATTTCTTTAATATGAAGAAAACTGCTGCCGAAAGTCATCGTATTTATCGTGCTGAGCGAACGTGCCAAAAGTGGTTCGGACGATTTAAAAGTGGTGATCTTGGCTTGGAACACGAACGATGAACGTCGTGGGCAGCCAAAAATGTTTGAAGATGAAGAACTGGAAGCACTACTCTATGAAGATTGTTGCCAAACACAAGAAGAGTTCGCAGAATCAAAAATCAGCGACCAAGCCGAAAATCCATGGCGCGAAGCTAATGCTCTGTATTTGGTGGGATCAGTAAGGTGTGCTGTATTATGAGCTGCTAAAGCCGGGTGAAACCATCAATGGACAACGCTACCGAACACAATTAATCCGTTTGAAGAGAGCAGAACCCAGGAAACCAGACACGAGGCAATCATTTTCCATCATGACGACGCTCGACCCCACGTTTATATTCCACTTAAGAACTATTTGTAAAACAGTGGATGGGATGGAGTTTTACCCCACCCGCCTTTTAGCCCAGATCTTGCCCCTTCTGACTACCATTTATTCCGGTCGATGCAGAACGCCCTCAATGAAATACGGTTCACATCAGAGCAGGATATCAAAAAATGGCTTGATTCATTCTTGGCTGCCCAGCCGGAGCAGTTCTTTTGGGATGGGATCCATAAATTGCCAGAAAGATGGGAATAAGTCATAGCTTCAGATGGGCAATACTTTGAATAATACTATTGAACATGTTTTTCTTCTTGATCTACATTATTTATATATCCAAACCTTTTCACTGAGGCTTTATTAGTTCAGAAATAAGAAAAAGTCAAAGTTAGGATTTGTGTTAAGTGTCCGGCACCATGTCAAAAAGACCGGTCTGGTAAATCTAATGTTAAGTGAATCCATTATAGATCGAGGGTATTATTTCGAAAAATGTAAGGGTTGCCCAACTTACTCTTGAGATGTGAATTTCGCTGAATTTGTTCGTTTATGACTTATTTTTTGTTTGCCAATAATTTCGTTGGAAAAATGCTTTTAAGGTTTTTTCTTGTCCTTAAGGTTTTTTTCTTCGTCGAGAACGCGGGCACCATTATTATCTATATTGACATCATGTACCTATGCCGCCCCACAAACAGCTGCCCATCCTGGGGTTAAATAAGCTATCAGAGCTGTGGCAGGTAGACGGGACATAGTGCCAATTAGGTTCTCGCCGAACCACCACCTAATGTATCGAAGGCTCATTTTTAACACTGCTTCAGTCAGTTATTTATTTATGGCATTTATCAAAGCCCGTCAGTCGGTTATTTTTTATGATAATTATCAAAGCCCATGCTCAGCAACTACTTGAGTGGAACAGTTGCACCAAAATATCGATTGTGAGATATTTTAAACCGGCCTAATGGCTGCAAGCTTCTAATAAAATCGACGATCTTTCAATGGTTTCCTTAACATCCTTGGCAACTGTCACAAGCTTGGCTCATGAATTGGGAATGGGAGAAACTCCGCCCACAGCGCGGAGGATTCATTGGATCTTTCCCCATGCAGCCATTTAGTTAGTTTGAACACTGATGCCGACTGGTGGGCCATAAACAAACGTTCTGACACTAATTCATTGTTTTTTTGTACGAAATGTGTTTCATTAAGATAACGTTTATAATAAATCGCTACAAGGTCGGGTTTTTTTTAATAATTTATTTTTAATCGGGTGACGCTTAAATTGCAAGAATGTCCGACCGTGACGATAAATCATCAAAATCTTGTATCGTATGAAACTACTGAGCAATATTTAGAAAAGTGTTACTGATTAATAATATTAGACGTCCTGAAGAAGATTTCGGACTTAAGAACGCCCGCAAACTGGTATCCAAGTGCGAGGGAAATTACAAGGAAAATTCTATTCCATGCGGGTCCAACGAACTCTGGAAAGACCTACCACGCGATGGAGCGATTTCTGACTGCCAAATCGGGTGTCTACTGTGGTCCGTTAAAACTACTGGCGCCCGAGGTGTACAACAAATCCAATGAAAGGGTGACTCCGATGGTGTGCTCTCTTTATGGA
This sequence comes from Eristalis tenax, assembly GCA_905231855.2. Classification (NCBI taxonomy): domain Eukaryota; kingdom Metazoa; phylum Arthropoda; class Insecta; order Diptera; family Syrphidae; genus Eristalis; species Eristalis tenax. The sequence continues at coordinate 37,866,070 of HG993124.1, read as the reverse complement.
ACTGCACTCAACGCATCCTTTTAGGGAACTGCATGCGATTTGGTCACCGGAGAGGAGAGGAAATACGGCATCAATGAGAACACAGCGGCTTCTCATGTAACCTGCACCGTAGAAATGACATCCGTGACTACTCCATGTAAGTAGAGAGTTTTGAACGTGAACCTTTGAAAACATGCAGCGTATTGCCTTTCAGATGAAGTTGCGGTTATTGATTAATAATATTAAATTATATGATGAGCTATAATCACAGTCGCCTTTAAGTAGAATTTCCTCTAACTCAGCGTTTGTAGCCATATCTTGGCCAATTTTCCAAACAGGAAACCATTCTCTAACCCGAACTCAAACTATTTCGGATACCCCGTGAATGTAAATAAATTTAAACAAACATAAAACTTTAAACAAAAATATAACAACATTCTTCTGACTCGCTAGTTGATGCGGAGATCGATAAAAAAAAAAGCTTTAAAATTGTACCACCTGACGCAACCTTGCCAAAGACAACTCTGACTGAGTCAAGTTACACTTTGGCGCTGTCCCGATGAAGAGTCCCCCAAGGATGTCCAAGCTCCCATAGCTCTGCAGCATTCAACTCCAGTCATTAGCCTGTATTTTTGCTCACAGTTCACAGTCATAACTGACCTCCAAGCCACCATCAATCCTCAAAATGTTAAGCACCTCCGGGCACCCCCCCCCCCCCACACGCTTTGCATCCATTAACCGCCCTCAACGTCAATTGCGAAAGCAAATGAAAACTTCAATTCATCTCCACCTCAAGTTGTTGGGATACTCACTCAAAGCCAGCAAAACAAGCGAAAATACATGAACGCCTCGGGGATGCCGGAGACAAAACGAAAACTACTTCAACACTTCAAGTACCCAGCTACAGCGCCTTGCACTCGTCGGATCAAGACGTCCGACAGACCGATTCAAGGAATTTCTGAAAAAATAAATGTAAGAACAAAAAACAACAACAACAAAAGAAAAATTACGAAACGACACCTATCCTAGTGGTGGTTGCAGAGCCACAAAACTCGTACATATCCTTGAAATTCCTCACTCTCAGACCCTCTCGCTTGCACCCGTTCGCTCGTCGCTCCATGTGCGGCACGACCGCCCTTACCCTGCGTCCCTGTGTACCACGAGTTAACAGGTGAATTGGCTAACAGAGATGACTTTATCCAACAATAAGAAAAATCCTTAAGATGTCGTCCGCCGCTCTCGTCTACGATATCGCCCAATATCGTAAGTGATAAGCTCAAGGACTTGCTCAGTGCGCATGGCAGTGAACTCGGCTCTCGCTCCCCGGCTGGAGCGTGAACATGTGCGGATGAATCCTCTCACTCTCGCAAGGATTCTCCCTCGTTTGTCGAATTGCGAGGTTCACCCAAGGAGAGCGGATAAAAATGAGCTTTCTATGGAGGAAATTCATTCCCCTGGCAGTGGAGCGAAGCGATATTTAAGAACGTCATTGATGAGTGTATCCCTTAGTCTTCGATTGTATCTACACCCGTTCGTGTCTCCATCGCTTGAATACGAACGCTTCAAGGACGTGTGTATACAGCCTGTGCCCGTGCCTCTCTGTAGTGTGTCTACTTCTGTGGTGTCCTTTCTCATTCCTCCTGCGTTTGCAATTGCAAAACAAAAACAAAACGGTTCGTGGTGGTGTTGTGCAAGTCAAATTTATCATATTTTCGGTTCGTTTTGTTTTCTGTTCTAACAGAGGATCTCTACAAATCGATCAAGTGGATATCTAGTGAATGTGAGAAGCAGAGTACGAGGATTCACTTTCTTTTCCCTTCCCAGCGCCAAGGAGGAAGCGAAAATTTTGTTTCTGTTTTTTTTTTGTTTTTTGGGAAAACTCTGTACTACCGAGTGTCGTTAACCAGGAAAAGCTTTTTTCCCAGCCTCCAACCACACAGAGACTGACTGAAGAGCTTTGCCGCAAACAGAATTCTCCGGCAGGGATAATCCTCCTCTCGGACTTGTGTGTGTCGAAATTTTGTTCGTTTTAATTTGTGTGCAAAAAATACAAAAAAAAAATACGAAAAAAACCAGTTGAATGTGCAATTAAAGTTGAACAACGGTCAGAAATTGAAAAGGATACTCGGCTGCGTCCGGCAGTCAGCTAAAGGATATCCCCCATTAATTGGGTCTCATCCTGTGTGGATTTTTGTTGATTCCATGTGAGTACACTTTTCTTCTTTTTTTTTTTGTTGTAATTCCATAAACAAACTGCAAGCCGAAGGATATATCATCATCCTCGTTGTCCTCCTCCTCTCCATCCGTTCCCACGCACACACGCAGGTAGGTGACTGCATTAGAACAGGGCAAGGACGACACCGACCACTGTGAATTGTGCCCCAAACTATTCACTCGTCGCGTCGTGTATTCAATCCGCCAGCAACGTCGTTCGGGGTGTAACACTCCCACACGGCAGCAGCAGGATGAGTGTGGTGTATGCAAATTACGAATCTTTCCCATGTGTGGGTGGTGTACATCCCCCTCTGTCTATCTATTAGCCGTGTGCATATGATTATCCACTAGGTGGTGGTGGCGGGGGGGTTAAAAAAGGGGGTGGGGTGCAATTTATTTAGTTGAAGTGTGTGGGTTTTGTTTTCCCATTCCACTCGAGCGTATGTGAAGATGACCAAGCACCGTAATTGAAAAAAAGGATGAAAAGAAAGATGAGGAAAAACACACCAACGGAAACACCTCTGATTGCTGCAGAGCTTCACGCAGAGAGCTGGAGCGCTGCTGGTTATCTGCAGCTACATCAAGGTTAGATGTTGGTCGAGGTGGGCTAGTCTTGGCGGCGCTATCATCTCCTGTGGTGTGAGTGGCTGTCGGTGAGTGAGTGAGCGGGAGGACCGGCCTTGCCTTGGCCTTGGTCATCCGTGAATGGACGTCAGCATCATAGTGTGCATCCTGGCCGCATGTCCGGGGATGAGCTGAACTGGCTGGTAGGCAAGGATTAAGCTACCAAGACCATGAGTGGGGGTGGGGAGGGGACATTTTATTTGATGTGGTTTTACTGATGGCTGCATTGAAATGATGATGATGTCGAATACTGTGCACTGCAGTGTATGCAAACGCCGGCAGGACCGGTGGGGGGGGGGGAGAGTGGCTAGGGTATTATGGTTTCATACTGTGGGCACAGATCCTAATGAAAATGAAAGGAAAATATTTATCCAAATGAAATGCTAACTAATTGGAATTTGTTCCTTCTTTTTTGTGGATTCTGCCATTGCAATGCATCCACCACCAGCAGTGCAGGCAGTATTTCATTGTTGCCTGGCGTCCTGTGGGGGATGGGTTTTGGGGTTAGAATGTTGAACAGCTGATGTGAGCGAGCGAACAAATGCGATGCAGTTCAGGTGAAGGTCATTTCGATGGCGACAGTCGTGCGGTGTTGTGATTTTATGCGGTATTGGAAGGATTTGCGAATTCCTTGTCACGCCGTTTGGACTGCAAGCATTTTCGAAAGTTACTCGACATATTTGCTCACGTGGTGTGGGGGAGTTGAGTGTTGGTGTTGGTTGCCAGAACCAGCTCTACTCGCATACGATGGGGACACGGGCTGGTTGTCGTCAGAAGCAGTGTGGGTGCACGAATGGCATCGTAGGGAAATGCAAATGCTGTTCTTCAGAGCTTGGAGAAACTACAGCAAAAGTAGTGAGGCGACAAGTAAAGGCGAAATGTGGACCTAGAGTCAACCAAGAAGTGAACCTTTATTAAAATTTGCCAAGTTTTCACCCAATTCTCAAAGTATACCGAATAGATTGCGAGACGTCGCTCAAACAGACGTCTCTGAAACTAGCCGTGCAGATTTAATAGTTGCGTGATGCCTTTCACACGCCACTGCCTCTAAGTGTCCCTCAAATTATTGAGGTCTGTGCATCCAGCTGAGCAATCAAGAGAAATGTAGTGTGGAACGTTACATTCCAACCATGTTTGTGTCGTTTAGAGTATTTTTGGAAGGGCCAGGTGTTTAGAAGCTTGACAAAGTTCCCTTAAACGTGCCTTTGGTAAATTTTGGCTGAGGATGGAGCATACTGATTCAATCATAAGCGACTGGCCACCAAAACATCACACAGGCGGGGGGAGTCCACGTTGAACTCACGCATGTCACGATGACCAATTGTCAGTAAAACGGATTTTTCTTTGACTACTGTCTAAGCTTTCGTTATGATTCGACAAAAGGGGGTTAACCCTTCAAAGACGACAACTATTGACATGACATTAGCGCTGGTTTCAGTGACTTCATGCGGCTGAACGTCGCACATAGCGGTACATATTTGTATTCAAAACGTGAGCAGAAATCCATTTTCCAAAATTTAGAGTTGAGACGCAATATTTTTCATGAGTGTAGTTAAATACCCACAAAGTAATGTACCGAAGTAATTTTTGCTTTTCATGCACACATTTCGGCACAGTACCTGTTTAAAGTCAACGTTCAAAAGCCTGCGTTGGGTACTAGTTAAATTTCGTGAAAAACCCCGAGATCAATATTTGAGTTCTTTTAAATGTTTACATTATTTGCTTGGCTCCTCCATATTGGGGTTAATTTTGGAGGTATGCACTTTGTTTAAAAGACATTTTCTTAAAATCCGTGATACCGTGAACGCGGACAGCGACGGTGGCAGCACTTTTGCCCGGCTATGGGAGTTAACCGTCCATGTGAAAAAACTTCGTGAAGACCTGATTTCACTTGCAGTCCATGAAATTCACAAGAAAACTAAAATGAACACGAACACAGAAAGACCAAAATCCAACAACAGAACCAGAAATGAACTTTTACCTCTCTTGTCCCTTAAAATGTCTGACAACCATTTTTTATATCGTTCCAAGTTGAGCAATCAGAGGACGGCATTTACGTTATTTCGTGAATAACCGCCAAAAATTCATGAATAACTGCCAAAAAGCCTCTAAAATTCGTCGATGGACTAGGGGTCAATCAGCTGTGAAGTTGGGCATCTCTATAACACTTCGATTCTGAAGAGAACAGAAATTCTTTTATCCATTTGAGTTGACAATGATTTGATGGCACGTGCATCCCACCCACACTGTGCTGTTGCTATATCGTTGCTTTCCTTGCAAAGACAGTTATTTGCTCTTTATCGTCCGCATACCATGCAAAACAAGCTGCTGGAAAGTTTTGCTGAACAAATTTTCGTCCGCTTAAGAGAGAATTAAATTTACCAAATTGCGACTGATGTCACTGTCCGCGTCCGGGTTAGGGAGTGTCCGCTATAGACAATTTAAAGTGTATGGAACTTCAGGATCAAGATCTACGGTCGTGAGAAATTTCCTACTCAAAGTGATTGTCCGCCTAAGAGAGTTGTCCGTAATAGGAGCACTCACTGTAGATATTCGAGTTATTCAAAGTATATAGCAGTCAGACAGTAATTTTTTTTTAATTCTTTGGGGCGGTAAATTATGTGGAGTCTTTGTTATAGTATTCGGTGGGTAATATTTTGAATGCCAGATTTAAGAGAAAGATGTCAGGAAGCACAAAAAAATGCTCCCTGTATCTGCTTCTCTCGATTTCATCGGTCCTGAAGTCTCCCTGCTCTAATGATTAACAACGCCTCTAGTTTGCAAACTTAAGAGGTAACGTTTACTTTAGTTTGCAACTTTAAAAGTTGTACCTAAAGTTTAAGCAAGGCACTTTCTTTTGCTATTTATTTCATATCTTTAGTGATTTTTGTTTCCAAGCTAAGTTCGTTTAAAACCGGAATTACGGCGTACATCATCGAAAAAGCGTCTTGAATGGAAGAAAAAAAATTCAGCTTAAAATTTAGAAAAAATTATAGAAAATAAAAAATAAATACAAATAAAAATATAAAAACATTAAATGAAAAAAATATAAAACATAAAAAAAAAATATAGAAAAAAAAATTCAAGCTTAAAATTGTTTTTCCTAAATTTAACAGAAACAAGCTCTTAGAGTTGATTTAGCCAAGTATCACCACACTGGGACAAAGAAATAGTTCTGCTCGGGTTTCTCGAGGCAAACTCAGCTATGTACGTCGTTACTTTAGCCGTTAATTTGTTGACTCGTGTACTGATTGCTTTTGAGATTAAAACGAAGAAAAACAAATGCTCAGTCTATCCTTACTACAATGTCCACATTCATTTGTACTCATTTGTACATTCTCTGCGTTAATGCACACACTCGTCGTCTTCCTCTGATCGACGATCTTTTTTGCGTACTTCGTGTCCAAGTGGTTGTCCTCGACTGATTTAAATTTTTCTTAAAGGACCAAAAATGAAAATGACACCATCAGGATATGACTTGAGGTAAATAAAAACAATTCATTGTTACACGAACAACGTGTCAAGTGGCGCCCAGCTGTTGTCACACCCACTTCAGCAGCAATGAACTGTATTTTTATGTCGGACATCATCAAAGGTCTGTCACAACCAAACGAGTTTCAATTAGCAGCTAATTGAAACGCGATATCTGAGTGCTCGTGGCGTTTTCACTGTTCGTACTACACTGTCAATAAACGCGAACGATGAGCAGAGTGCATACATACTTCGAAGCTTTGCTAAACTTGGTGATGTCCGGGATGACATTGAAGCCAAGAAACTCGACGAATGAAGAAAACATTGAGAAACTCGAAAAATGGTAGGCTAGGAGATGATCGGCATCCGTCTTACCGAGGTTTCGGGCAAAACAAAAGAATTGATCTTCCAAAACAAGCACATACAAAGACAGAGTTCGGAAGCAAAAGACTTCATTCAAGGCGATGCTTAGTTTTCTCCAAGGGGATGGCTTGTATGGGCGCTTGGATGTCTTTGGAGAGATTTTCGTTATCGACAGAAGCACAAAATGGTAAGGCGCCCCAAAGTCCTGACAGTTATTGAAAATTTAGTCAAAAAAGAAGCAATCCAACACTCGACCACTAGCCATAATCGCCAGATACAGTGTCATGTGCACTCTGTTTACTTCTGAAACACAAGCAGTGCAACGTGGAACACGATTCCGTCATCACCCACGAGGTTATGAACGAGGCTATTTGCGCCCTCTAGTACCTAACACGCTTTACGATCGCCATCAACACTGTATTGACTAAAGGGGGATTTATTTGAATAATAATGATGAAATAAATGCACTACAAAGCGTCTTCTAGACTTAAGGGAAGTCTCCTCGAAAATGGAGAATCGGTGCCAACCAAATAATGACACGTTGCAGATACATTTAGTTATGAACAAGAACACTGATGTCGACGTAGCAAAGTCAAGCAAATATTGATTTTGAAATGATTTTTGCAACGAACCCCAACTCAGCATCAATGCTGAGTGTGGCCAATAGACCATTGTTAGCCACTTGTAACCACTTGCATTTCATATTCATTGATGACCCGCTAAATTACACAGATTCTCCGAATTGAATGAAAATCATCACATTGGCATCAAATCACTATTCCAATCATATTTTGTAAAAAACAAAAACCGCAAAGTCGCAAACTCATCCATTTCAAAATATAGCGGTCCTTTTTGCTTTTTCATTGACACCTCCTTACCGCACAGCTGTCGCAACACTCAAATTTTTAACATGAATTGAAACGATTGATGAATATTTAGATTGCCCTTTACTCGCGGATATTCCGATCTCCTAGGGAATACATTCATTAGCTGTTTTCGGAGAAATCGAAAATTGATTGTATTTTGACTTGTGATTGTAGACTGGAAAGCGGTGTAGTTCTTGGAACAGTTGAAACAGATTGGGAATTGTGGCTCATGTGCCTAAGCAAATACAGTCGAATAATCACAAGAACACATATTTTGTTCGATTTATGGAATGCTCCAGTTATGGAGTGGAAAATATGGGAAAACTTAAGTCGAAGTTCTGGAACATTTAACAAATTTTATTCGACTTATAGAAAAAGTCATCTGACAGTGGTTTGACTCTATTTAAAAGCTGGACGCTCAAACTTCAAAGAGGCCAAATTGTTTTCGTTGAAAGAATGGACTTTTATGAATCCTTCTTAAAGCTAGAGGTGATGGATTGAATTACAAATAATTACACAAAATTACAAAAACCGCAATCGGACCAACGGAAGAATTCATACTCCAGCAGAAACAGATCTTTCTTCTGACTAGTCTTAATGTCGGCATTTCTGCACGTGGACACAACTCACGTGCAGAACTCCTGTCTCTTCTTCTTGAATAAAAAAAAAACGCAATCATCGCAGGTATACCAATTTTATGATTTCAAAACTAGCAAAGAGAATCCTATTTTTACATGGATTTTCTGAAGGTTTTTTTTTAGTGTTTTTCGTACAAATTGGACTAAAATGAGATTCCGGATTTTTAGACGCAGAAGCAGTTTTTACCGTTTACTCGTTGTACTAACTAAAAAATAAATTTAAACAAATAAACAAATTTAATGAATTTATGGGAAGAATATTTATGGTTCCTCGAATCCGTGCTGGGCTTAAATAGGTTAAGATTTCATAGGTGCGGTTGAAAACACGACAAAAATTAATTTAATTATTTATTCCATCAACCGAGTGTAACTCTTACAGATTTCGGAAGGCTATAATAACATTCTTATATGTACATACCTGATAGAAATATTTTTGATTACAATGGCATTATAATAAATATATGACAACAAAGTATTAAATAAATATAAAAAAATAGATATATTAATATAATTTTATATTTTATAATTATAAATTATATAAATTGTAAGTAACAACATTATAACGTTTATTTAAGATTTAAGTATTATTCAAAGTATTGCCCATCTGAAGTTATGACTTTTTCCCCATCTTTCTGGCAATTTGTGGACCCCATCCCAAAAGAACTGCACCGGCCTGGCAGCCAAGAATGAATCAAGCCAATTTTTGATATTCTGCTCTGATGTGAACCGCATTTCAGTGAGGGTGTTCTGCATCGACCGGAACAAATGGTAGTCAGAAGGGGCAAGGTCTGGGCTATAAGGCGGGTGGGGTAAGACTTCCCATCCACTGCTTTCCAAATAGTTCTTAATCGGAATAGCAACGTGGGGCCGAGCGTTGTTATGATGAAAAATTATTGCCTCGTGTCTGGTCGCATATTCTGGACGCCACTGCTCTCTTTAAACAGATTAATTGTGTTCTGTAGCGTTGTCCATTGATGGTTTCACCCGGTTTTACAGCACACCCTTCTGATCCCACCAAATACAGAGCATAACCTTCGCGTTATGGATATTCGGCTTTGCCGTTGATTTGGCTGGTTGGCCAAGCCGAAATCACTCTTAAATCCTGCAAACCTCTTTTGGCTCAAGCTCAGCTAGCGCATGTTCACCATAATACGATGGCTTCCGGCAGCAGTTATGCTTCATATTAAAGTAATGAAAAAGAACTCCCCTCAAAAACACTTTTCCAGGCACAAAGTTGACATATTTGAGTGAAAACAAAAATTATTGTTGTTTACGCTTCAAATGAATGACATATACTGAAATGACGTACTATGACAGTAGCTTTCCAACGCATGTTCCAATGGAATTATACAGGTTACCGCATGAATTAGGCCCAATATATCACCAGTCTCTTTGACTGTCACGACACGATTTGTCAAAACACGATTTGTCAAAACACGATTTTCACAATTAGGCATTTAGGGTAAATGTTTGCCTTTAACAGATTATTTTATGCACAAGTCTTGAACAAGACTACGTACGGGGTTTCCAATTTCGATTTACTTGTTCATGGCTGCCTTCCAAGTCTGCAATTGAGTTACCGCCGAAATCGAGTGATATTGGCCTTAGAAAGTCTCATAACATACAACTATGGACAATTCAAAATGTTTCGATGAAAAAGTGGGTAATCCTCTATCGTTTATCAAGGAACAGCCACAGAAACTTAGACATTTTGGCAGGTTGTTGGATGAAAGCCTCTCATGACGATCACGCGTCAGCTGTCAGAAATAAAACACTGAAAAGTCAAGGCAAAAAAAAATCATCCATAATATTTATCGCGGAATCGACAGTCCCGACAGTACTCCGTCTCGACGTCTTCTACGCAGTTGCTGCCATCGGACATTGACAACAAGCCGACATTTTAATTCATTTTCATCTGAAATTATGTTTTCCGAAAGCCAAGATGTTTTTAATGGAATCTATTAAAACTCGTCATCCAAATTCCTCTTCAACAAAATTAGCCAGCGAAAAATGCAAAATCAATTTCGAGAACGGACTTCTCCGTTCTGCGGAGCACGCGACGGCAAAACTCAGTTGAAAAGTTAAAATCCATCGCCTCTAGCGCAGACGAAATGCAATCAAATTCCCATAAAACATTGCGAGGCCCATCAAAGTCCAAGGGGCTGAATGGGTGGCCACTACAAAAACCCAGAAGCACCCCAAACAATGATGACGATCGCAAAATAAAAGTAATTAGGAGCTATTTTTAATTAAAAACATCCATTATACTTAAATTATTAATCATAACAGTAAAAATAAAGTCATGAACAAGTTTTTAAAAAAAAAAAAAAAAATCTCTGGAATTCTGAAATTCAAACTTAGGGATTTGCGAGAATGCCGAAAGAGGAATGTGGCAAAAAAAGTTTAATTTTTTTTGCAGAACAAACTGGAAACTGTTCCGCATAATCCCACACCACAGAATACGTGTTCGAGGGCAGGGGATGGACTACAGATCAACCCCAGGGGCGATTAAGTTTACGAGCGAAATGTTTGTATTTTTTCATCGCCTCTACGGACACCGACTATACGAACACGGGCTAATATTAATTCGCTTCGCCTCCCCAACTCCCCCTCTTTCAACGATGGCTTCGCCTCTCCAGTCTCCACAAGTCCAAGAAATAAAAACAACGGAAATTCCAAAATTATTATGAACCACAAAACTGTTCGAAGGATCTACTTGGAAAGTTTCTGTTTTGCTGTTCCTCCTAGACATGATGTAAGCAAACGTGTCTGTTGTGCGTTTCGTTTTTATTTTCTTGCATCAGTCAAAGTTTAAGGATCGTAAATTTGTTTTGTTAGTCGTGGGCAGTTGGACACGTTTCGCGGTTATTTTTTTACTGTGTTTACGCGGTCGATTGAAAATTCATTAGGTATGCAAAGTCCTGTCCATGTCAGGTCGCAAGTGATAGGAGCGAGCACGAAAAATAATCCACGTTGACCTTCTAAGCATCGCGATGGCAAGTTTTATGCCAACGGCATATGGAATTAACTCGGCTTCTGTGAGGTAAACAAAGAATAACGAGATGTTCATAATCGTAATCTCGAGGAACAGAGATTTTTAATGACTAGGTAGATGGCATGTAGACGAGACTTTCTATCCTCAAATTTCAAAGCGCCAGAAGCCAATCTGAATTCCAATGGCAACTGGTATTTATGTGTGCCTGGTAGGCACAACCACTCCCATGTCAGATATGTAGCCGGCCAGTCCAGACCAAGTGGGATGAAGTGCCTTCTATGGGTGAAAGTGAACGAAAGTTAACGAAACTGAACGAAGTCTATATTATGACCTAGTGTGTAATTTCTGTTTATTCGCAAGCCAAAGTGAACGAAATTTAACGAAGATTTTATTATGACTCGCCAGCCAAAGTGAACGAAACTTAACGAAGATTTTATTATGACTCGCAAGCCAAAGTGAACGAAACTGAACGAATAAGTTGTTATAATCAAGCGTATCATTTTTGTTCAGTAGCAAGCCAAATGAACGAAACTGAACGAAGTCTTCATTATGATCAAGTGTATAATTACTGTTTATTCACAAGCCAAAATGAACGAAACTTAAAGAAACTGAACGAAGTGGTTGTTATAATCATGTGTATCATTTCTGTTCAATCGCAAGCCAAATGAACGAAACTGAACGAAATCTTCATAATGATCAAGTATATATTTTCAGGTTATTCGAAAGCAACTGAACGAAGTCTCTATTGTGACTCGCAAGCCAAAATTAACGAAACTTAACGAAACTGAAGAAAGTAGCTATTATAATTAAGTGTATCATTTCTGTTCATTCTCAAGCCAAAGTGCACGAAACTAAACGAAACTGAACGACATGGTTATTATGGGCAACTCAACGAAACTTATATTATGGTCATTATGGTCAGTGTTTCATGTACTTATTCCAAACCTGAATTTGAATTAAATTCACGTTCTTCCATTACGGTTTGAGCCTCGCCACGAGAATTCCATGGGTGTTAGACTTTCTTACTCGACAACTTCTTGCAGCGAGACTCCGTTACATCGCGTACAAGATCTGCTCTGCATTTGTGTGCAAACGCTTGCAAATGATTATAATTAAGCAATTTCAGAGTGGATTCATCTCACAGACTTGATTTTCAATTTACGGCAGATTCTAAAAAATACGCAAGAGAAGCAGATCGGAGGTCACGTCGCTTCGCTATTACATCAAGGTCAAGATATGTTTTAGACAACGCGACGCGATGTTGTGACTTACACGTACAGGCCAGCATAAGAGCCACGATCTTCTAGACGTCCATACAAGTTTGAACGTATGTGGATGACATTTACGTGATTAGTCGAGCACTCCGAGTCACTAATAGAGCGTTTGCTAGTTCTTGACTTCTGTATCCCTCGCTCGAAAAATCAAGCTCCTTCTCTAGATCTCATGACGGAGGAAAACGTCATATTTTCATCACATATCAACTCGAACGGTCTGCGATTTTTGTTCCTGTTTGCGTTGATGGCTATGCGTGCGTTCAGAACTAACTCCCAAACAGGCTGGGCTAGGTAGGGTGGATTGGCAAGTTGCCTCCGACCCGAAGAGTCTTCGAGTCCGGACAACACAGAGGACGCCCGACTCCAATGTGGTGCACGCGAGTGGAGAAGGATCTCAACCAAGCAGCTAGTCGCCGCGCCGATCGCCGCTGTTGCTTAATGAACAGTTTCACTTCGGACTTTAATAACCCACATTGATCCGCATAGTTTCTGCCTAAACGAGGATTTGGATTGAGACTTAACTGTCGGCGTCCGATGTTTATATTATCACAAAACCCTTCTGCTATGAAATCTTCTTCTCCAAATACAAACACATTACACGAGCCAAAATGTGTGTGATTTCGCCCGGCATCTTCATGTCGAAAGCCCTTACATCACCAATCGGTTAAGGTTTATGAAGCGTATGATGACTTGTGATGACATAATCTCCGTCCCAGGTTCCAACTGAGCACACATTTCGATTCGCCAATCGAATTTAAAACAAAAGAAGGACGAAAAATCCGCTGAGAATGGAAAGAATTAACCCATTCAACAACAAATTGGCCGAATACGCCAGCAGCAACGCCGCGCCGCCCTTCCCTTGGGCCTCATCAGGCGCACGCACTATTCACTTGCCATATACACACACACACGCACGAAGTCGCCCAGCCAGCGATGGACTAAAAATTACGTCCAATTGGCACTCATTTAAAAACTGAAATGAAAATTAATGCGCCGGAAATTACTGTGAGGAAAGGATTCAATTTGTTAATAGAATTACACAACTCGGCCATGGGTGGAGATGGTGGCAAGGGTGTGGATGGTGGCTGGAGGAGGGTGCACGCAAGGATGATGGGGTGTGGTGGCTGGTTGCGCAATCGAAAGGAAAAGGGTGCCATAGCCCTTTCTTCGCATCCAGCGCCAACCACTCGTCGTTCCAACCCCAGTCGTTGTCGGTTCTCGGTTGAGTGATTCCATCGGTTTCATGATACAATTGTGTCGTGAAAATGAAGTAAACGGTTAGTGTTGAGCACAACCAACGAAAGCGAGAGAATGAGAGTCCTTGATGTTTTTGTATGTTCTGCTTGGGTGCTGTGTTGCAATTGATGAATGAATCTCAGCTCTGCTCTGCCGTGGCTGTGTGTGTGAGGCAATATAATAAATTCCTCTGGTCTGCATACAACTCTTTTTAATTAAAATATTTTCTGTAATTTACATACGCCGAGGGGGGGCGGGACGAGCGACCGAAGGACTGTGGGTGATGGATGTTTGCATGAAGGGATGGGTCGCGAGTTATGGTTGAACAATTCCGGCCGAGAAGGGAGATAATGAACGAGAATCAACTGTCAAAGCTCGAGCTGTAATGTCAATCTCTTTTGACACGGAATGGGAGAAGCACTGATATTCTTTTAAGGTCATTAAGTGAGGGTGCAGAAGGGATGATAAGCTGGCAAACTTGCACGACATAAGACCCACACAGAAGTAGGAAAATAATGCTGAAGGGATGTAGCAGACAGAGGAATCGAATGGAATCGAATTACTTGTTAGCCACTTCGGCGGAGGCATTTTTGGACCCCTCGGGAAGTCACTTGTTTACCTGAGTGCAAAATGGGAGGTATTCGATTGACTTGATCAGAAATGCCCCTCGGTTGAGTTTGAAAAGTCGACAAATGTCATATCATTTGCAAAAATCCCCTCAAGCGTACTCGAATGAATCGAATCGCATTCCGCGACCGTAACAAGAGCCACTGACACAGGAGCCATTGTTCAGTTTTTTTCAACGACAATTGTATTTCTCTTTTATGGCACGACTGACCCGGATTTATGGTCAGACTTTCCACCGAAAAGCTTTGACAACGTTCCGCGATTAAATCTGAATGCGGTTTCACATAAAAATTAACATCATGATGGTGGATCGCCCTCCACACACTCCTCCTATTTTTCGTGTCCGTTGGTTTGTCAATTAGCCAGAAAATGCATTTTGAAACGGTCAGCAAATTCCAACGAAATGCCGGAGGTGACACGCCGCAGCCTTGGCGAAGTCCAACTCCCACGGCGAAAGGTCTTGATTTAACATCGTTAACCCGAACACAGCTGCTACAGTTTCTGCATAGAGACTGAATGGCACTCAGAAGAGGACCTTCCATCCCATGCTCCCGCAGAACACTGCAGAGTTTACCTCGAGGGACTCGGTCATATGGCATTTCAAATCCAACAAGGCTTACTCCCAAGTCTTCGCAAGTACCATTCTTGGAGTGAAAAGCTGGTCGGTTGTACTTCTACCGGGACGAAAGCCGCGCTGTTCATCCCCCCCTCCGGGGCTCGACAAGGCCCTTCCAACACCTTAGCGTAGATTTTCCCGGGGAGACTTCAAAGAGACATGCCCCTGTAGTGACATGCACTATTATTTATGGAGATAAATGATTTTGGCTGGAACCGTCTGCTAATGGTACTCAAAACTTTAAACTCGTTGTTCGCGAAACCGTAACCGTAACCGACTTCAAAAGTCGGTGGTCCCTGTAACTTGAGAAGAGCTTTATCGATCAGTGAAATTCGTTATCACTCGTTCTATATTGCAGAGCCCTCCGTGTGAACGAAGGGGTTTTTTTTGAATATTTGAGACAAACTTAAGTTAAAACAACAATTTTGAGTTTCAACTTCCACCATTCCTCGGTTGTAGTCCAGCTTAAAAAGCAAAACTGATAAGTTAAGTGTGTTGCAGCACATCATTGAGTTCATAGCCAAACCTTCAGAACGATGTTGGTTCCCAAGAGTTACTCCGACTTGGACATCGACACGATCACACAAATCAGCGGTTCCGCCAAAAAGCTTGAGCAGCAGCGATTTCAAAGACGACCTGGGATGAAATGACGCGGAAACTCGTTCGAACTTAGACGCAAAAAGTCCCTCGAAAATCAAAGATTCCCATTTTGTACACATTTCAAATGCCAAATGCCAGAGTGGATTCCATCATCATCCCCTGTCGAGGGCATCCTTAATTAATTTGCTTTAAGGCTTGAATGTTGAATGAAAACGGTTCATGCTTCTCTAGCGCTCCTTCTAATCTTCTTCATTCTCCCCCCATTCGGCGAAGTCCATCTCGATAACAAAGACAGAGAAAAAAAAAATGCAAAAAAAAGAAGACCTCTTGGACTTCATTAAAAGGAAATAAATTATCTCCAAATGTGATTGAAGATTAAGGATTCACATTGAGTAATTGGCTTTTGACCCTGCCACGGCCTACCGCTGCCAGAGTACATGGTAATCAAAGT
The DNA here is from genome assembly GCA_905231855.2 of Eristalis tenax. NCBI lineage: Eukaryota > Metazoa > Arthropoda > Insecta > Diptera > Syrphidae > Eristalis > Eristalis tenax. The sequence goes on along the minus strand of HG993124.1, from coordinate 37,850,116 downwards.
GCAGAATCCCATCGCTGAGTAGCCAGCCGTCAGAAAAGGGAAAAACTTCGATAGCTCCACCATTTTGGATTCGGGGAGGAAAGAAGATTATCAAAGTGTAGTTTCCGAGGAGGGCCAGGAATCATTTTATTCGTTTAAGGAAATCACTTCCGTTGCCACCGTAGTTTGCCGAGAAAAAGGCTTCGACCCTGTGCCTGCCGCAAACGCTTCATGTCCCTGTAATCACTAACGACGACGACGACGACGACGACAATGAAGATGATGATGATGATGGTGGTGGTGGTGATGGTGGCTGGCGGTGGATGGTAGTGGATGGTGGTTGATGGGTGTTGGAATGTTTCATTCTTAATTTCAGCGCCAGTCGTCCTTTTGTAGGCCAACAATGACGCCGCCATCGCATCGGATCGAGAGAGAAAACTCCAAATTGAAGGTGATACAATGGGGAATGGTAACTGTAGTCGTAAGGGAATGGCTCCTGAATACACAATCAACGAGCCACACAGACACTGCCTTCAACACAAGCAACCCCGGCCGGCCCCGGCTGAGTGGTGCTGTGTGTGTGTGCAACATCCTTAAATGTTATATCTTTCCTGGTAATTGCTAGGATTTGTTGAATTGAAACGATTTTTTCCTTTCTCGTCTTTTCGCAGCAACTAGAGGAGTGGCTGTCAAAATTGTGTGCGTAGGAGAGGAGGGGTGGATGGTGTCGAGGAGCATGTGGAAAGGACTACTTCTCTTGTCGTGTAGTTTTTCTATTCTTTTTTCGCTTCAAAATCCTGACCGAGAATGCTGTTTGAATTCTAAGTGGCTGCTGCTGCTCGAGTGACGAGTAGCAAATGCAATCACAAGACGACGTGGGTGAGTGTGTGTCTCCACGGCTGGGCTGGTGGTTTGTTTGCTTGGGATGCCGTTTGCTTGTTTAAATTTTCGATTGCGATGCACACAGTACGTGGTAAAGTTTAAAATGTTCTGTGAAACGCTTGGAGAGATTCTCTCGGTTGCTGAGGGGGATGTGTTGGGCGCTACCTGCTGCCGCTGGGATGGATGTGGGCGGAGGAGACTCGGTGCAAGTCAAGTGGGTGTGTGGAGTGTCAAGCCTGGCGACATTGTGATAAGCGATATTTCCGACTCGAATATCAATTGTGGAAAGTGGATGGCGACTGGTTTCCTTGAGCGGTACATGTTGGGGAAATGTGTGTGAGTGGGTAATGACAAGAGGGCTTTTTCGTTTCTAGGTCAAAAATCCGAGGGATTCAAACAGAGGGGGAGGGGGAGGGATGAATAGTCTCAGGATTCGTTTGCATGTAAGAGTAGAAAACTTGTTTTCCATGTATCCCTGTCGTTGAAGCTGAGTTGAATGTGGTTGCGGCGTTAGCTCTTTGTGTTCAAAATGGGTTTAAATTTTCTAATTGAGTAGAGGGACGCCCACAACGAATTTCTGGTTAAAGGAAAAAGTTGGGACTTGAGCGTGAGTCACATATGCTCCTCAAGATGAAGTGTATAGTTAGACATCGTTCTTATAGGCCTTTGATATGGATAGGAAAGATCAGCGCTTATTTAAATCGTTGAGGCCCTACCCTATGTAGAACGCATGGGCAACCTAGCTAAGACCCGAGGCCTTTTCCACTCTGATCCTGTACAACATGCAACAGAGGACGTCCACACAACGGGAGACCTCAGCTGGTTTGGGGTGCAACTGACGAGAGATCGGGACGACGTCGAGAATGGGACGACTAGCGAAAGTTGAGGTCGACTCGTGAGGTTTTGCAGGCCACGCAATCCAAGAATAGGGGAATCTTTGCGAAGAATTGTGCAGAAAGTAGGTCATAGTGAGGCATCGTTGGGTGATGCCCAGGTCCACTCCGGAATGAAGCGCTCTAAGAAAAATACCCTCTCTTATACATACCGTCCCCAGTTCAAAACTGTGCATTTTTCGGAATTTCTCTTGGAAAAGTAAGACATGAGATGGAACTTCCCGTCAGTATTTTCGTGCATTACCCAAATGAACTCTCGCCGCGGGGAGGTGTGACAAAAGTGAGACACGTAATGGTAACCTCATTGACGACGCCTTGAGTCGTTCAACTGACTGCGTCTCTCCTTTGTTAACGAAACACCGCTCTTTGCTTCTTCTCTTCTTCACAAAACCCGTCCAAATCTGCCAGCTGAATTTTCTTCACCGCTGAACAGGGCAACCAAACTAAGACCTTTTGCCGTTTAAAGAACACCATTTTTATTAATGACCAAAGTCAAGGAAGAAAATCCCACAGAAGAAATCATAATGATGACCTACTTTCTGCAAAACTCCTCGCAAAGATTCCCCTATTCTTGGATTGTGTGGCCTGCGAAACCTGGCCACTGAACGTAATCACACTTCAAAGTCATTCCAAGAACCCTCACGAGTCGACCTCAACTTCCGCTAGTCGTCCCATTCTCGATGTCTTCCCGGCAGCGACCCATCAACGTTGATGGTGATAACTAGAAACACTTGCACCACCCTCAGCCACCCGCAGCCAACCCCAGCCACCCCAGCCGCCGCTCACGTATTCAGAAGTAGTTAAATGGAATCCCTTCAATATACCATCATAATCGCCCATCGCCCTTGCCATGTCTGCGACTTAACACGGACACAAAATTACCCGGAGGAAGCCATAATCATCATCTTTCACCAGCCATTATGCGGGAAACCTCTCCTCCGGGATCTGCATTCAGCACCTGCACCCATTACGACCGCAGCCACAACCAGCACCAGAACCAGAACCAGAACCCTTCAATGAGCAATATAATTATAATTCCCCGATAAATAAAATCTTCCAACATCCTGCATCCTGCACCTGGATCATCCGACACCCCTGACCAAGATGCTCGTCCATCCATACAATTTGCACCATCCTCCTGCATCTACATTGAGAACCCGGAAAAAATCCACAAGAGCTCGTAATCCCATGGCCATTACACCGTTCTCATGCACAAAAGGACTCAGTGCCCAGCTCGGCAGCCCTTGCATGGAAACGTGCATCTTCACGGACCCGTGCAAACGACCATTGTCGTTCCCATTCAATTCAGTTCCAGGCTGCCGCTGTTGCTGTTGCACAACAGGCCGCTCCGTGGAGGGATCCGAATGAATTCAAAATTTACATTTTCATCGGAAACAATTGGCCGTTATGTTTCTAGCGATAATGGTGTGTGCACTCATCCCCCAAAGAGCGCACTCCACCCACACTTGGTTAACGATGCCCAAAAAGGTCATAAAGTGCCTCGACTACACATGCAGCACCCTCCCCTCCGTCAAAGCAGCGACTAAAATATCTCTTTCGCAAGGAATCTGTAATTGAAGATGTGGCGAGTGAGTTCGTTGCGAGCGACGGTGGCGAAGCACCAAAACCGATAAACATCCCACTCAGGCCTGCGATAGGCATTCGAGATGGATTTGTAATCCTCTCGCAACATTAAACCAGATTGTCTCCCACTTAGGGGTGAAATCTTCTTTTGTCTTGTCGATTCGATTAAACAGTGGACTGGTGGCGTGGCGTGGCGGCAGCGTTGGCAAATAATTAAGGGCACGTATGCCATCCCGATCGAAACACCCACATGTGTGCCTATGTGTACGGACGCAGGATGGGATGCCAGCGGGTGGAGGTTAAGACGAGGGATAAATTATTTCGTAGAAGAAACGTAATTAGAAATTTGTATTCATCGGAAACGCCATAAAAATCCTGACTCGCAGCAGAGGACGAGGCGTGGAAGACAGCGAACGTGAGTTGGGGGAGGCCAGACAACAAGACCGACGCAGATGGTGCTTCGTGTGCAATTTGTGTTTGCAAACTTAATAAGGAAGTGTTGTTACACACCCAGCACTTGTGTCTGCGTGCCCCGAGGTGGGATGAGGACTTAGTTGTGGCTCAACGCATGCACATCCCCTAATTTGCGAGCAAGTGAAATCTCGGGAAAACAATTCATTACACACAGAGCCACAAAGGGAATTGCACTCGAAAAAGCCAAACACAAAGCCAAGTCACAGTCAGATGCTGGCTGGTGGGGGAGGTCGAAGGTTGGCCACCCTCCCGCACTCGAAATTCGTCTGCCAGTACATTTTAAGCGGGCACATACACACATTTGCGAATGTTGCCTCTGCCGGAGGAGAGCAGATTGTCTGAATCTGATTCTTATGCCAACAATCCTCCGCATCCGGTGTCGTGCCGGGGGGTGGCATGGTGCTCATTCCGGCAAGTGGCATGGACGACCTGAGATGCCGGGATGCTGGATATGTAAATCTTAAAAAATCATGAAACGATGACTTATTATTTGCAATTTACATTCGAATTAGGAATGCAGGTTGTTGTCGAGATGATAGACGTTTTTGCTCATGCGGGTGGGAGCACGGGGCGATTGCGCGGTGAATTTATGTAAACTCTGTTGTTGCTGTTGCCGTGAGTGCCCGGAGCGAAGGACGAACCACGTTCCTCCGTCGTAAATACAGAAAGTTGGCTCGTCTTTAGTTTTGCTTACATCTAGGACGTGCCCTAGGACGAACGAAGTGATTTATTTTCGGGCCAAGACGCGCGGCGAACACACACGCGTTCGGGTTCGCAGACGTGGCAACTGGATGCGGGGTGGAACACCTAGTGGAGGAACACCTTTCATCACTGGACTGGAGTGAGAATCGATGTCAGAAGTTGTGCCTTTGGACGTGAGTGGTTAGGATTTCATTTTGACTGAAAGGGGATTATTTGCGTGATTGGCAACTGACAACGGTGTTGTGGAGCAGACGTACGCGCCTTGAACTTTCGTGTGGGGGATTGAATCGAATAAGATGGATCGGCTGGTCAGGCGGATAAGTGATTTACTCAATGTATTGTCTCCTATCTACACATATCGCTGATTCCTTTTGTTTGATCAATGAGATTTTCTGATTTTACTGAAGTCAACCTAAGCATGTTGCGTTAAGGTAAGTACACCTGCTGGCATAAGCGCCCCCTTCCAATTCGGTCCATTTCGTTAAGTTTCGTTCACTTATTCTTGTTTCCTTCCATTTCATTCAGTTTCGTTAAGTTTCGTTAACTTCACTAAGCATGAACTAAATCAATTACTCTCTACCTACTTTGATCATAATTGGTTTTCCTTAGATTTCGCTAAGTTTCGTTCACTTGGTGTTGTTGCAATTTTGTTCATGATTCCGCTGTCAAGAGAGGTTTAGTTTCCATTCGACTTCGTTCAGTTTCTCAAGAAGATGTTTAGTTCCCATTCCTCTTTGTTCAGTTTCGTTCACTTTTGCATGGACAAAATCAATTGTTCTGGAAGTATGTAGATGATAGTTGTTGTCCCTTCCACTTCATTCGGTTTCGTTAAGTTTCGTTCACTTCACTAATCGTGAGCTAAATCAATTTCTCTCTACCTACGTAGATGATAGTTGGTTTTCCTTAGATTTCGTCAAGTTTCGTTCACTTATTCTCGTTTCCATTCCACTTCGTTCAGTTTTGTTGACTTTTGCGCAGACAAAATCAATTGTTCTCGAAGTAATGGTTGTTCTGCCTTCCACTTCAATAAGTTTCGTTAGGTTTCGTTCAACATTCCTTACTTAATTTTGACCGAAGTCAATTGCTCATTACGTGCGTAGATTATAGTTAGTCACTGAAATTTGCGTAAGTTTCCATTCCAAGTAATTATTATTCTGTTCGATTGGCCTTCAGTCTTTCGGAAGATTTATGTCGTGCAGTCACATGACCAACCTCCAAGTCAGAAGCGAAGTACAATGTGAGTGTTTCCGTCAAAATGCGGAAACCATAGAACTGGAGATAGGACGACATTCGGAGTAGGCATAGATCTGCATCCCCTCGTGAAAAACTGCCAAGTTCTTAAAACGATTCCTCAAACAAAAGATCAAATGACATCACATGGAAAATTAACTGCAATAGAACTGACATAAACACCCCAACAATCCCAAATGAAGGTCGTGTCTCCACAGCCCTGGCATTTAAATTCCAAGTCCATGACTCCGCAATTAAGGCGACATCAACTCATTGACCATAATAAGCTCAATCCTCTGACATTTGGTTCCATTTGCCTCTTTGCAGGTCGTTGACCACAAGGAGCCTTGCAGGAATTCAAGAACATCGCAACTTGTCAAGTGCGACATCAGTAAAGTTTCATTTTAATTGAACCACCTCCCTTCTTGCCCAGCCACACATCACAAAGCTAGTCTGAAAGGGGTTTAATGCATTGCCGAGTCGACCCTCTAAAGCACCCACCACCCCCCCTCCATTTGCGGTTTGATATAAACCCCTAAATCCTTTGCCCGCAAAGTGTAAATTAATTCAATCAAAATAGCACGACCCCAACCGGGGAATCCGACCATTCTCCACCCGACCGCCTCGTCGCAACCGGCGAAGCCACTCTGACCCCCGCAATCTGAAGACCTACACCCGATAAACCGAGCCTTAGGGTGGCTTTTCATTATTTGCATCCTGGCGCTGCTGTCTGCGAAAACTTGTAGAAGTGTAATTAATACAAAACTTCATCGGTCGTCCATTTTAAAACACTCTCAGGGATACACACAGCTAAAGAACAACAAAAGTATAGACCCCAACCCGGGAGAGGGGAGGCAAGAGACTGAAGGATCGGCCAGGACACGGCGGCGGCGGACTCAATTCGAAGCCAATGGAAAAGTTTTCACAATTTCCTTTCTCCGTTCCGAGCCACCGAGAGCAACAAACGAAGAAAAGGAAAAAAACGCAAATCCTTTCGAATGAAACTTTTAACGGTTCATAATTAAGGACCTAATCGGCCGCCATAATCGATCATCGTTGCTGTCGTTTCCGTTCGACCTCGACAATGACGATGATGATGTTGAACGCAGCAAAGGAAAAAAGGGATACGCCGACATCCCTGGTGACTACAAAATGGATAGTGGCTCGTTGCCTGGATGATATAAGAGGACCTAATCAAATTAAGAATTCATCGGAGGGCATGATATGTGGGTGAGGGCGCACAAAGTCCTCTCTGTGCGTTCTATTATTAACGCATTAAGCCGATTGTGCATAAAATGCTTCACCGCGACAGACCAGGGCACAGGAGCCGGAGCTAGACCCCGGCATGGCGTGGTGTGGTTGAATGGGGAATTTGCCACGCAAGCCACGTGTAGTGCGACGTTTCTGCTTCGAATGAAAACCGCCGCTGCCTGCTGGTGGGTGATTGATTCTGTAAATAGAAAGGGCGGGGGTATGGGCAATTTAAGTCATCCCTACTTAGGGTGGAATTTAAAGCCGAACGGTCTTCAGTCGCGTGGGGGAAATTGAATTCTCACTTAAGACTGGATTATTCCAATCGAATGAAGAACCGAAATTAAAGCGGGACCTCCGGGGCGAGAGAGGACACTGAAAAAGACATTCATGGTTGGGTGAGACCTTCGCTCGGACCGCAATGGGTGGGGATTACGATGAACGAGGTGTGTATGAGGTGGCTTTAAAGCAAGCACAGTCCAGTTGGACTTTTAAAGCTGCATCAACGGGAGCTGCATGGACTTAAGTGCAGGCGGGAGGGAATATTGGTGCTCTGTTGAAGCTCTTCTCTAGCCCCGACCTTCTCAGGCATGCTTCATCTACGTCTCCCGCACGTTTTGCCGCTTGTGTCTCCCTTTAAATGCAACACAGCCCAGCGACTGCCAAAAATAAGCCTATGGAGGCAGAGACATGGCTGGCGTCCAGTCCTGACCGATTGACGCATAGTGCGTTTTCGTGTCAAGACCTAGTTCTTACTCTTCTTGGAGTCGTTCTCATCTGCGACGTCCACTGTCTTGTACAGAGTTTGCGGCCAGCACCCATTAGTATACTTTTCTCTCAGTCCGGACGGTCTAGGTATCGCCCTTTCATTGCGCATGACTGACAAATGAGATTGTGACGGTTCCCTAAAAGACCAACAAGCAACAAGTGCTGTCCATTTTAAGCCACACAACTCGAAGAATAACGTCACATTACGCTTGTCTTATTGCGAATCTATCCCGCCCAGCACATAAAACCGAATCCACTCCGCTTATCGAAGTGTGATCAAAGACATCGTTTGTTGTCCTTTTGCTTTGGCTCAAGTCCAATTTGTCGGATACTTCCTGCCGCACACCCGGCAACCACCGCACACAGAAAGGCAACCACATAATTCCATCGCTCAGATCCCTCTTTGCCAGTAAATGTCTTTAAGTCTAAGTTCATTAAGCCCACCCACTCACCCGGTTCGCAACTAGGGACACCACTGTACCGATCCCTTTGTCCTCTCGTCCTTGTCGACCGACGACGTCGAAATCAACTCGGACCCTTCTCCTAAATTCCATTGTCCAGCTATCTTTAAGTGCATTTATCTCACTGAAAAATGCACAAAATTGTTACACTCTGAGGGACCATCATCCCCTCCCCCCACCCCAGTGGAGACAGAGAACAGAGTCAACTTCGGTTATTTTCTTGCATCAGATATTCCGTAACAGATAGTGTAACGAAATAAAATCCCTCACTCCGCCCCAAGTGGTTTACATGCCATGACATCCTTTCGCAGGCATATGCCCTGCATACCCGTATACACCGAGCGCCTGGCTTCGCTGCCGGTGCCCGTCGCCAGAGGGAAATACACACAAAATATAGAGCACGAGGAAGAGGCGGTGATAAAAACTCGAAAGGACATTTTATCGCTGTGCTCATTCCAGTACAGAGTCTGGCAACTATCTGCTCTGGCAGCAGCATGCTTGGCTGCCTCTAAACTGTGCATCGGGGAGATGCAATAAAAACTGTTCTTGGTTGCCCGTGGGTGGGTGGGGACAGCTCCCTCGCAGCAGGACATCCCAGGGTTTTGGGAAGATGAAACCGATATTCAATGTGTGCTGCTCAAGAGATACACAACGACTACAACGACCGTCAAGAGTAATTTCAGATGAATTTCGGGTCCTTGCAAATTTTTTCTGATCTTTTGTTCTTCTTCTCGTTCCTTTGTGATGCTGGACGCTGTGGAGGAGCACACTCGCTTGCTGGAAATGAAATGAGTGTTATGTGACAGAGTCGTACTGTTTCAATTTTCATTTCACAGAGGCGAACAACATCCCATTGAGGGGGGGACCCAGCCCTGACCCAGCCCTTATGCCTTTGCAAATTGGCCCCCGCACAAGGTGTTTGCACTTGAAGGGTATCGGTAATCGTACTCGCAAAGACCTTACAAGAGAAAAGACAAAGATCGTAAGCTTCCAAAGCATATGGGGTCCACGGTACGCCACTAGGCACTGGAAAGCGTGGATTGTGAGAGAGTCGTGGGATTGTCGGTGAGATAGGTGAGAGATAAGTAATAAAGCAGTCACATTAAACCACCGACAGACTCACACACAAATTTCGAATGTTCGACCACGAAAAACCAAGCTTGACCTCCATTAAGCATTGTCAGTCAAAAGAAATTTGTCGTGTCCTGAGTTGAACCCACAGTGCTACTGGTACAGTTTCAACACTTCAAAAAGTCGAAAGGCTGACAAGATGGCAATGGTAACACGTAATACCAACTGTTATGCTTCAGACGCTGTCAAGTTACCAATGAACCAACATATTCAGAAAAATTTGTTACGTAAATGACGCTACGACGTACGGAAATTATTAAAAAATATCATGGACCGGCTTGGGTACAAATGAACATCGTGATCGATCGACCATCGTGTCGAAGGGAATCAGTGGCAGATTTGAAAAAAAAGGGCGGTGGATCTCGATTAACGACTCAATTTCGACAAGAAATGTATGTGCACTACCTGAACGCTTTCAGAAATGGAACAAAATAGCTCTTTACCTTCCTATGTGTTCAGATTTACACAGTCAGATAACACAGTCATTACTAATTGAACTTTGCAATTTTTTGCATACAATTTCCTTTGAAATTGTGTCTTGGGAAGGTTCTCGGAAGCAAAAAACAACAATGAATGGCATAAAAACGAAGAATTACAATAGGTGGTAGTTTTTGCACTTAAGGTAGTAGATGTGGTAGATTTGAAAATTTACCAAAATAGTGGTAAACCTCCCCAAATTGTGGTAAAGTCACAACACTGGTCATAAAGAAGAGCGCCTCTCAAGCTCTGCTAACTAGCGTTGCCTCGAAGTGCGTTCAAATTATAATAAAACAATATGGGTTGCGCCACAGCCCGTAGATGGTCAGGGCCTAGCTTCTCAGCAACCACTCGTGCTGTGCGTGCTATTTGTGTCTCACGAGTAGAAGGGACCTACAGTTTTATGCCGACTCCGACTCTTAACAAAATTAAAAAGCTTTTTCTAGACAGTAACTCGAAAGAGGTGGGCCTCGAACCGGGAATCGAATCAAGGCTCGTAGGCTCAAGTCGACGCACTAACCTACAACGGCACGGCAGCCACCCGTTGGTCCTGTTATATGGGTGAGTTGGATATACATCTGAAATTTGAAACATAGCACAATTGCCACGAGACCTTATCATATTTCAAACTGCTGTAGCTAGATGATAGTTGCTCGCCCTTCCTCTTCATTCAGTTTCGTTCAGCTTTACGTACGTAGATGATAGTTAGTCATTAAAATTTGCGTAAGTTTCCAGAAGTAATTATTATTCCGCTCGATTGGCCATCAGTCTCGGCGGATGTAAAGGGTGATTTTTTAAAAGCTATAGAAAAGTTTTTAAAAAAAAAAATCATAAAGTTCAGAAAAATGCATGAAATCTTCATTTGAATCGATAGTACGGTCCATATAATTTAATGTTTGAAGATTATTTCATGCAAGTGTTGACCTTGACTGCGCCTCAAATGGTCCATCCGCTTAGTCCAATTTTGGCATACTCTTTCCAACATTTCGGCCGGTATCTCACGAATAAATGCTTCAATGTTGTCTTCCAATGCGTCAAGTGAAGCGGGCTTGTCTGTATAGACATGAGCTTTAACATAGCCCCACAAAAAATAGTCTAAGGGCGTTAAATCGCACGGTCCCGAACGTGAAATAAAATGTTCACCGAACTCGCCTCTCAATAAGTCCATTGTTGCGCGTGCTGTGTGGCATGTGGCACCGTCTTGTTGAAACCACATGCCATGCAAATCAAGCTCTTGCATTCTGGGCAAAACAAAGTTGGACACGATCTCGCGGCAGCTCTCACCATTCATAGTTACGTTACGATTCGCATCATCTTTGAAGAAGTACGGTCCAATGATGCCGCCGGCCCATAAACCGCACCAAACTGTGACTGCAGTTTTTCTGGATGCATTGGTAGCTCTTGCAATGCTTCTGGCTGATATTCACTCCAAAATCGACAATTCTGCTTATTTACGTACCCATTAAGCCAAAAAATGAGCTTCGATTAAACTGACCATAAAATGGAAGAAGCGCGCGATGAACTTTCTTAACAGAGCACGCATTTTTAAAATAAAATTCAATAATTTGCAAGCGTTGTTCGTTTAAAAGACGATTCACGGTTAAATTATAGACCAAACTGAAGATGTTTGACAGTGAAACAAAACACGAAACGTGCGTCAGCTGTTTAAACCATTGTTGCCAAAAAGATAATAGCTAAAAAATCTCCCTTTATATAGTGCTGTGACATCACATTTTCGCCTATTTTAGAGGTACCCCAAGTCAATGTGAATGTTTCCGTCAAAAATCAACGGGTAACGGAGTAAAATTAAGTTCAAAAAATAAAAATAAGTCACTTTTTTGGTAACACTTTTGCTAAAATTTAAGAAACCAAGCAATTTAGACTAATAAGGCTTGCGTTTCTTTACTAAGTGGACGCGAATCTTTTGTTTTGTGTTCAGGCCTTAAAATGGACAATACAGGGATCAGACGATACCAACATTTGATGAATAACATCTTCATTTTGTACTATTGTTAATTCGATGGTACCTGCAATCTTTATTCCGATTTTCGAAACCTCACAGGATTTTTAATTTCACGATGCGAAGAAATGTTTTGAAATATAATTTTGAAATGCAATTTGGATTATCCACATATTCTTTATTATTATATGAAATAAAATCCAAAATTTTGAAGCATTATCCTTTCAAAAACAACTATAAAACCAAAAAATCACCCCTTTCATTCACACAAAAGTGAGCGTAGACAACTAAAAATACTTGGGAAACACATGAATCCTATGAAAAAAAAACAATGTTTACTGTTAAGTCAAGTTAAAGAAGGGAGAAAAATGTGTTTATTGACCATTTGTGTTGCGACTTTTGTGTTAAGAAGTACTCGAAAGCATTTTCTTTCTGGCATGGAGAAAAAAAGGACAGAAACTGATATTTCAACACGAAAGCTTATCATTAAGGTATTTTGTGAGGAAGAATCTTTATGAAAGATTGGTAGGACTGTAGGGTGAACTCATTCGGCTGTACAGAAAATTATAACAAAATATGAAACCGAAGGTACCCTTAAAAATGCTCTTGGAAGAGGTAGGAAACAAATTCTATCGGAGCAAGACGAACGTTTAATTGTTCGTAAAGTTAAGTGTAGCCCAAAAATTAGTACACCAAAGCTAGAGTCAGAAGTTTCTACAACCTTTGTCAGTAGAAACCGTTCGTCGTGTGTTATGGAGAAACAATTTAAATGGAAGAGTTGATCTTGAGAAACCTTTTATTTCAGCTGCCAACAAGAAGAAGAGATTAGCGTTTGCGCAAAATATTTAAGCGTGCCTCCAGATTTGGGAAACTGTCATGTTTACTGATGAGACAAAAATAAACTTATTTGGCTCAGATGGTAGGCAAATTGTGTGGCGTGAGCCTAATACGGCGCTGAAAACAAAAAATATGTGCCCAACAGTAAAACACGGAGGAGGATGTATTATGATGTGGGGTTCAATGGCGCTGGCAATTTTCAATTTATTCACACATCTATGGACAAAATAATGTACTTAAACATTTTAAAAAGAAACATGATCGCCTCTGCGAGGAAACTAGGTTTGCCCACGGATTTTTGGTTCCAACAGGACAATGATCCGAAGCATACCCCACATGTAGTTAGGGAGTGGTTACTCTATCACGCTCCAAAACAGCTCAGAACTCTTCCACACTCACCGGATTTGAATCCTATTGAGCATTTGTGGCAGGAGATTAAAACCAGATTAAAAAAAAAAAACGAATTCTTCTAATGAAGCCGAGCTAAAAAATATAACTGAGGAGGCATGGAACAGTATCCCCGCCTTCTTTTACAAAGAAATTGGTAGATTCTGTACCACGACGCTTGCAAGCGGTTATAGACGCTAAAGGTGGGCGCAACAAATATTAACAAAATTAAAAAAAATTTGTATCTGTAATTTGAAGTCCGTTTTTTAGTTTTTTAAACGTTTTTTTTTGCTGTGTACGCTCAATTTTGTGTGATTAAATGTAGTTAACTTTGTTTGTTTTTTTTTTTTTTTTATTTTAAGTACACTTTACTTTAAGTACTGTACATTCTATTTAAAATTTAAGAAACCAAGCAATTTAGACTAATAAGGCTTGCGTTTCTTTACTAAGTGGACGCGAATCTTTTGTTTTGGGTTCAGGCCTTAAAATGGACAATCCAGGGATCAGACGATACCAACATTTGATGAATAACATCTTCATTTTGTACTATTACTAATTCGATGGTACCTGTAATCTTTATTCCGCTTTTCCAGTACCTCACAAGATTGAGCGTGCACCCTTTGTATGGATGTAATTTCACGATGCGAAGAAATGTTTTGAAATATAATTTTGAAATGCAATTTGGATTATCCACATATTCTTTATTATTATATGAAAAATAAAATCCAAAATTTTGAAGCATTATCCTTTCAAAAACAACAATAGAACGAAAAAATCACCCCTTTCACTCACACAAAAGTGAGCGTAGACAACTAAAAATACTTGGGAAACACATGAATCCTATGAAAAAAAAATGTTTATTGTTAAGTCAAGTTAAAGAAGGGAGAAAAATGTGTTTATTGACCATTTGTGTTGCGACTTTTGTGTTAAGAAGTACTCGAAAGCATTTTCTTTCTGGCATGGAGAAAAAAAGGACAGAAACTGATATTTCAACACGAAAGCTTATCATTAAGGTATTTTGTGAGGAAGAATCTTTATGAAAGATTGGTAGGACTGTAGGGTGAACTCATTCGGCTGTACAGAAAATTATAACAAAATATGGAACCAAAGGTACCCTTAAAAATGCTCTTGGAAGAGGTAGGAAACAAATTCTATCGGAGCAAGACGAACGTTTAATTGTTCGTAAAGTTAAGTGTAGCCCAAAAATTAGTACACCAAAGCTAGAGTCAGAAGTTTCTACAACCTTTGTCAGTAGAAACCGTTCGTCGTGTGTTATGGAGAAACAATTTAAATGGAAGAGTTGATCTTGAGAAACCTTTTATTTCAGCTGCCAACAAGAAGAAGAGATTAGCGTTTGCGCAAAATATTTAAGCGTGCCTCCAGATTTGGGAAACTGTCATGTTTACTGATGAGACAAAAATAAACTTATTTGGCTCAGATGGTAGGCAAATTGTGTGGCGTGAGCCTAATACGGCGCTGAAAACAAAAAATATGTGCCCAACAGTAAAACACGGAGGAGGATGTATTATGATGTGGGGTTCAATGGCGCTGACAATTTTGAATTTATTGACACAACTATGGACAAAATAATGTACTTAAACATTTTAAAAAGAAACATGATCGCCTCTGCGAGGAAACTAGGTTTGCCCACTGATTTTTGGTTCCAAATGGGGCAACGATCAGAAGCATACCCCACATGTAGTTAGGGAGTGGTTACTCTATCACGCTCCAAAACAGCTCAGAACTCTTCCACACTCACCGGATTTGAATCCTATTGAGCATTTGTGGCAGGAGATTAAAACCAGATTAAAAAAAAAACGAATTCTTCTAATGAAGCCGAGCTAAAAAATATAACTGAGGAGGCATGGAACAGTATCCCCCCTCCTTTTCAAAGAAATTGGTAGATTCTGTACCACGTCGCTTGCAGGCGGTTATAGACGCTAAAGGTGGGCACACCAAATATTAACAAAATTAAAAAAAATTTGTATCTGTAATTTTGAAGTCCGTTTTTTAGTGTTTTAAACGTTTTTTTTGCTGTGTACGCTCAATTTTGTGTAATTAAATGTAGTTAATTTTGTTTGTTTTTTTTTTTTTTATTTTAAGTACACTTTACTTTAAGTACTGTACATTCTATTTAAAATTAAATAAACTAAGCAATTTCGACTTATAAGGCTTGAGCTTCTTTACTAAGTGGAAGTGCTTCTTTTGATTCCGGTTCACCCCTTAAATACGCAATCCAGGGATCAGATGATACCAACATTTGATGAATAACATCTTCATTGGTGGCCGTACGAGAAAATTCTCTACAATTATAAATTCCATAGTACCTGTAATATTTATTCCGACTTTCCTGGGTCTCCAGGAAAACGTTATTTAATATTTGTTATTTCTTATTTATTTACTTCTGAAGTAGCTCATCAAAGGCTTCATGTTTGTCATGACGGAGTTGCAATTCTGTCACCGGACTGCAATTAGTCTTTCTGCCGTTGGTGTATTATCGAATCGTAAGTGTTGCAAAATGTTGGCGAACCGATTCTTTCACATTGATGCTCATGCTCGGAACACTGCATGGCCATGAAGATTCATCCCATAAGTCTGCAAAATGAAAAGGGAATTCATTTTCAGCGTCCGCGCAAATGAGCAGTCCATTGAAACTTCATACTTCAATGGTGTCAATGATCCTCCAGTTCTGCCATTTCTTTGTTACTCGAGCAGTTGAGAGTAAGACGAATAATGGCTCACGATGACGTGTTGGGTCGTTTGTGCCCATGCTACCAAGTGTAAAAGCTACAATGACACCCCTTCTGTAGTCCTTAAACCAGCATTCATGTTCAGTCGCATTAACACACTGCCTTTCAGCGTGCGTACGCCCTTACGACTAAAGCCGATCGATGGTATTGATCTCTTCTTGCTCAGCGTCGGCC
Organism: Eristalis tenax; assembly: GCA_905231855.2. NCBI lineage: Eukaryota > Metazoa > Arthropoda > Insecta > Diptera > Syrphidae > Eristalis > Eristalis tenax. The sequence goes on along the minus strand of HG993124.1, from coordinate 37,834,176 downwards.
ATAGAGCTCTTGCTGTCGATCCACTGGCTTTGTCTTCTCGATTTTTCTTTATAGAGCTGAGCAGCGTGTACGCGTAACGGATTACTAGAGATTCTCTCAGCTCCGAGGCCTTCTTCACCTATTTCCTTTCTTTGGATTCTACTGTGTCCTGGTACGCAGCAGAGGGTCACCGAGTTCTGAAAGGATGTCTCATTGAGAGCCTCTACGTCTGCATAGCCTAACCAGCTTCGATGTCAGAACGTCTGATGGCATGCCGCTTTGTTATCTGAAAAGGGTGCCGGTTAAGTTTTGGACTCTCAGCGCGAGTTCCATCTCGTATATGTGACCACAGAAGTGTTCGTGTTTGAGCCGTCTGCTGTTGTCACTTCCTCCTTCCCCTGTTCCCAGTCGGGAAACATTTGATGGAAGTCTGCAGTCTCACAGAAAATACAAAACCTGACTCAACCGCCCAAAGTTGGAGCAAACCTCACATATGCATCGTCACCACTGGCCGTCTTCATTGTCTTTCAACTACAAAGTCACAGTCATCGACACGGATGATGAGCGGAAAATTTGGGGTCCAATTCGTAAAATTTTACGCTCACTTTTATGGAATTGCGAACTGCTACATTGGCTTGATGAAGCATAACTTTTTTTTTATTTCCCGAAAGCGGTCGCCGTTTTATTCGCATCATTATTCCGCGGCTTGGAATAGCATTTATCAGTTATTGCCGGCCAAGGTAATCGATGTGAACTATGTATCTTGCCGTCCAGTGGCCATAACCTGTTCAATTAAGATTTTTATCGCTTATGGGCGCCGCGCCGATAGTTTGTTGGAAGAACTTTACTGTTTCGTCTGTGTTTCTGTTTTATTGGATGGACTCCGATTTTTTTTCTCTCACCCGAGAACGAGCCGGAACATGTGCCGGAGGTTGTCCCACGAGTGTTCTTGTTGCGAACTGTCGCAGAAAATCACTTCGATAGCCTTCGCATGTGCAAAGATCCGTGCGCGATATTCAGCACACATTCATCTGATACGACGGCTATCTTGGCCATCTCATGCACTTTCACATGAACACATCATTCGCAGCGACATCGTCAGTCATTTCTGGTCTGTTAACCTCATTCCGCGACGTTGGGCGGCGACTGTGCCCATTCTTGAGAGTCAATAAATTCGGTTGCTCTTTGAGAAACAAGATTCTTTTTTATCACCTTTTCGCTAGACGGTTGGAGTCACTCATCGCCTGATGGCGGCTGATTACGCTTCTTCGGCAGACGTTCGAGTTGACTTTGTGTAAGTTCAAGTTCTTAGCTTTTGAATGCCTCTTTGGAGCTGTTTACCAAACGCCGCTTCAACATTTTTGCACAACTCTCGCTTTGTCACATCTTTCCGTCGAGCTTCTCTGTGCTATCGGGGGTGGCGAGTGGCGCCCGACACTTGTCCCCAATCCGGTGGCCCACATTCGTCGCTCAAGTTAACTGCAAACATGGCACCATGGAACATCATTAATATCCGATTTATCTTCACGCGCTCCTGTCTACGTGCACCCCTCCAACCCCTCCTGAAAATATCCAGAATATGCTCAAAATAACGGGATAAAACATTATGAACATTGATATTTTTCAATTTCGACACTCACTTAAGTGGATTGCAGTAATCATCGTGCGACTCCCCAGAGACAACGTCTCACGCGACACACTAGGCGTTCTGATTTGCTCTCACACATGAGCAACAATGCTGGCACCTTGAACGGCGCGGATGAGTTCGTTGCCGCGATGACGAATGAAGGTTACATTTCCACCGCCCGCTGATATCTGACACTTGACTGATGGAGGAGAACGACGCCACGGGCCATGTTGCCTTTTGTGCGCGTCGCGATGGGCGGGGGCGGATCGTTGGAATAACAACGACAGCGGCTCGGAGCTAAATCTGCATATGCATGCTCTTCGAGTTGCGACTCGGGGATAAATAACAGGGAGGCAGCTCCTTGAAGAGGCATGCAAATAGGCAGGTTGTTCAAGCTTTGTATTTGTCTTGTAGCAAGCGATGGGTCTGGTGGAGGGTTGGCTGCTGCTTACCGAGGGTATTTGCGAACACCAAGGTGGTTGGGATGACATTTGAATTCGCTGAACGTTCGTCAATGTGCAAATCCTGGCTGAGCAGCGTGATTCGATGCCCTTCAATCTCGACGGGCGGACGAGTCACGAAGGCGCTTCCACGGCAGCCCAAGCATGTGAGATGTCTGCTAAGCTCGCGTGGGGGGATACTGATGGCATATGGCCTTCCCTATTTGGAATTTGGTTTTAATTAAAATTTCAAATTAGATTGAGCGAGGTTTGACGTTGTGGCAGAGGTTCGTTCTGTTTACACAGGTGCATGCAGATGGCGTGTAATGAGTGGCGCACAGGTCACGTACTCTTTGAGACGCAAGTCAACGTTCAAGGACATGTGGAGTGGGGCCGTAGTCGGAGGTGGTTAGCTGCGGGGGAATAAATGGGGTCTTGAACGTGTGCTGGAAGACTAAGAGCGTGGGACTTAGGCGTTGAAAAATCAAGTGGAACTCTTCTGAGGTGCGCTTCTGCGAGACATAATCGCCCCACGTATGATCCGGTCTTACTGGATTTCGATTCATTTCGTTGTAACGTGGTGTTCTTTGGAGGCTTCTTCGAAGGGTATCTGTCCCTGGCATGGCTGCGATAGCATACGACCAACTATTTGGATTGCTTCATAGTTCGATAGCCAGGCGGGAACAGGAGCATACGCATACGCATGTCCTAACGTCAGACATTGCCAAGCTTTGGCGACTTGATTTCAGCGATATATCCTCGGTAAATACGGTGCCGGTCGCCTGAATATCGGGGCACTCTGGCGTCGAAGAAAATGAGGTGTGGTCTTGTAAGAGAGGGCTCTGCAGTGGAAGAATTTCTGGGCATTCCTTCTGAACAGTTGTCAACCTAGCGTGGAGACGTTCCTTTATCTTCGCATTGTCCTCTCAATGAGGGAGAAGACAAATGTGAAGCAAGATATTTTTGTCTCTATATCCTACTTGTGATGTGCTCAAGAGACCATGGTTCGTGTGATGCTCACAAGCTGTGAGGTTTTGCTCAGAACACGAAGAACTCACTATTTGTGACTGACCATGCTCTTGTGAGGCAGTTGTGACTTATGACACATCACAGAGGTGTGTGTTAACATGGTCTTGCTGCGCAAGCCTAGTCCTCGGAGCAAGTGAGTCGACTCCTCGGAACGGGTGAGACGACTCCAACGCAAGCCATCCCTGTCTAATGAATGGTGCTGCACAATGACCAAGAGCCATTATCGAAGAGAACTTTTCTCTTCATTTTCTTCCACTTCGTCCACTTTTACTGCGCCATCCAGCGGAATCTCCGGCTGGGCTGAAGTCGCTAGAAGAAGACCTCAAAATGTCCCTTATCTGGGCTCCAGGTTACAGTGACATCCCCGGATTGTGAAAGCCCATGAACTGGCTAGACTAGGATCAGCCTCTCAGTGCTCGTTTGCTGAAGAGGTGCATTTACAGTCACCGTCAGAAGTGAGTACATCATAAGGCTGCCTGCGTTCTCCACCAAAGATTATGTCAAACCGGAGTTCTTAAATGCAATTTGCTATGGTAATTAGTAATGAATAAAATAACATATAAGGACACCTCACAAGCTATAGGCACTGCGAGTCGTAAACGAAAGAATGAGTCAGTCAAAAGGAATCATTTGAAATCTGTTCTCTCTGTTAAACACTTTTGAGGCTGACTGTATATCTGTACACTTCGTTGAAAGAGCAAGCCCCACATGAGCCAGACTTACAAGCTTGCAGCGTCAAGGAGAATATGACCTGACTAGAACAGATCTCGGAGAAATGATCGTGATATCGCTAAACTGGTGACTGGCCGATGGAAGATGCTGTCAAACGAGGTATTCTACACAACCCACACACACACTGTCGAAGTTGCAACAACACATCTGAGAAGGAGACCTTAGCACATTTAGTTTTTTTCCGCCGGGCACCAGCTAGACAGACAGCTACCGCTAGGTAGACCCTCCCTAAGTCATTTTACTCGAAGACACATTTTGAGATCTCTGCGAAGATTTTTTTTAAATGTTAAAAGTTCGATCTGGATGTATCTCAAAAATACCTTATGGCATTGAAACCGATCATCGTGACAGTTGAGTTCTCACCGGACCACCAGTTGTACCTTAGCCCCACCCACTCGTGAAAAAGTAGCGCACGCATGAATAAGTTGACGCAAGGACTGGCTATTATCATGTCTCAGGAACCCAATAAGAACGCGAGCGACGAAAACTCACTGCGAATGTATTACAATGGACAAGTTTTCCTGAGTCTGCGCATGACTGCTCAGCAACACCAGCTTGAGCTTGAGACTCAACACCTCTTGACTGGCAAAATCCTAGTCAACCTGAAATGAAACACAGAAGAACTCCCGTCATTTCTGGCATCCCTACGCGGCAATGGGCCTAAAAAAAACGACTGGTATCTCTCTCAAGGCCTATCTATATTCGGTTTGAAAAAGTTAACATTTTGCTGAACAGGCAGAAGCTAATGAAGACACTCGTGCTTGGGGACACCAAATATGAGCTGACGTACTGAGGTTTAGATTGCTTTCATGTATGAGAGAGAGAGAGGCGGCACTGGTCAAGTATAAGGTGCCTAGATATCGTCGATCCGTGTCCTACGCCAGTGAAATCGTCCTTAGACCATATTGCCACTGGCCACGATCCGCTGACAGGCATGGTGGGCAAGGAAATCTCTTGAGAATCCTCCACATCCTTCATCGCGCCACACCTTCATGGATGATTTTCTGAAGAGAACCAAAAAATTCAAAAAATGTCATAAGACCTCCGATCGTCCTTCGCTGAAAAAGATGATAGCTCCTCGCCAAATGGCGAACCCAAGTACTATCCATTCGAGTTGTCAAGTCCAGTCGAATGCCTCACGATGCATTCCACTGTCTACGTGCCATCAGCACTCAGCAGCATACCATCGCTCCTCTGACATGCCACAGAAATGACAAAATAAAAGGATTTCAAAAATCCTTCACCATCCGTCGAGGGGAATTTCCCGCAGAAATCACACGTACAAAAGGACATCACTCATCGATATATCATTTCTCGCTCGAATGCTGATGCTCGATCTGTCATTCCATCGCACACCCCCCTCGTCCTCGCCCGAGGACACTCACATGACATTCAGAACAATTTGATGGAGTAATTGTTGAAGTGAATTTTTATTTCACCTCTGGTTGGCCCCTACAACCGCCCCACCCCAAGGACGCCGCTGTCATTCCACTTGAACGAGGCTGGACGGCTATGCGCCCATTGTTCAGTGGCGTCGACACCACTCTCAGGACTCTCAGAACTTCGTCCCATATTATCTTTGGCCCCGTCTTCGATGTCTCCGATGGTGTGTGTGTTTTTTTGTTATTTTTGTTTTTTATTGAAAAACTTTTTCAATTTCACAAAAAGCTTACCCCGCTCCCTTCCGCTCCACGGGCAACAGAAAAAGGATACAAATTCCAAAGAGCAGGGATTCCAAAGGCAAAACTAAAATTACTTCCCGCCGCCCCGTGCACACAAGGGCGCACCGCATACAAGCTTCCATCGAAACTATGCGAAAAAAAAAAACCAGCCACAAAATGGGAGCAACAAAAAGGGATGAAATCACAACAAATACAACAGCAATGGGAGCAGTAAAACGGACCCAGAAAGGGACTCTCGTCTCCTTGGGGGCATCAACGACCACCCATCCTTGGTAAAGCAAACAAACAGAACCTACTTCGAGCTGTGGGCCCTTCTATTAATCTTTGTCACACACAGAAAGGGTTCCTCATAACTCCGTCGCTGGATCGTCACAATTACACACACACACGCACGCGGATGTCCTTCGGAAACCTGCAGATTCGCTGTAACGCGCTCAGGACCTTCGCACGGAGCACGTGTGTGTGGGATAGTTTCTGCACAATAAATCCCTCATAAAACCCAAGGGGTGTGTGCTCTTCCGGGGAAGGGGCGAGGTAGTGGTGGAGTGCGGCGAGAGCGTCTGAGCTCCTGACATTGATGGCGATTCCGGATTTATTGCGAAGCGTCTATGACCCCCGGTATGACACCAGGATGATGCTGCTGATGATGATGATGGCGATGACGATGAGAACGGTAATGGTGATGATAGCTTGGCGGTCTTGTTGGCGGTTCGGTGCTGGTCATTCGGTCGACACAGGAGTAAATCCCGTTTTTATGTGAATCTTATCCAGTCGATTTACTTACGTGGCGGACGACAACTGTCATTACACCCCGTTGGCGTCTCATTTCGCCGAGATGAGGGGGGGACATATACATGTGGGTGCGTGTGTGCTTACCTGGAACGGAGAAGGATTACGTGATGAGTCAGGGCACCCAAAGGGACGGGGGATGGGGGAGTGAGAAAAAATCAAAATTCAATGAAGGACAAGAGGATTTATTGATTCATAACTTTTACAGCCAGACCCACAGGCGGACGCAAGCACTGTTAGTCAGCATGGATGAGCGGGTGTAGGGATTTCGGTGCCGATGGAACAGGGTTCCGTAGGCATTAATAGTTCATGAGCCACAAACTGCTCAAAGAGGATTTCCATCTCTTCCATCAAGATTGATTCATTAAGCTTACTGTTCGATGCGCGAGCGAGGTTGCTAGGAAAAGCCAGGACAGGGTGCCTTGTGAGCTGGGCACGTGGCTGTAAACTGCTCCCCGAGCACAATGGTGGCGTTGATATGGGGATGTAATTTCTCAGAAATGAATGTAATCAGAAAGACGAACCAGCTGAAAGTTTTCTTTGGAAAAAAATGGTAATCGAGGCGGAAATTCATTGATATTCACAGAGTCATCCTTCCTGGATATCCTTTGAGACCGTCCTTTAATTCTGACCAAGATGTGGACATGGTTCCGGCTTTGTCGGCTTGGATGGGGAATATCCTAAATGGTATTTTGGGTGCTCCTCGTCAGAAGTGACCCTGACCACCCAACTGGACACTATCTTCCCAGCTATAATCATCCGTCCGAACTTTGTTGGATAATTGTTGATGATGACAACGTAGACAAGAACAAAAGAAATATTTTCAACTTGATAATTCACACGAGGCTAACTTATATGTAAATACAGTGAATTGTCTCTTAGCGGACACCCCTCTACATGGGACACCTCCATTTACGGACTATTCTCCATGGCCCCATCCGGCGTGGACATAAGGCAAGCGACCCCGTCCATACCGGACACGGACAACAATTTCTACCCCTATTGAGCAGTTGTACCCCTAATAACGGACACGTGAAGTTACAACGAATAGGAAAGTGATAGAGAAATATTGTATGGTTGGATTCCCTTGGATTATACATGGATGTGTACAAATGTTAACACATGTAAGTATGCCCTAAGAGGACGGACACTACCTCTCTATAACGGACATCCCTATGCAACGGATTTAGTCTGAAGTCGTGTGTATGACCACCTTGGTGGCTATACTGAAATATTGGATGGAACATTGGCCAGTTTTAGCTTGGTGTCGATGCTGTTTACATCGCTACTCCAAAATTTTGGTTGGCATAATAATAATATAATATGGGTGGCCCTGCAGCCCGTAGATGGTCAGGGCCTAGCTTGTCAGCAGCCACTCATGTTGCGCGTGCACTCACGAGTGGAACGGACCTGCAGTTTTATGCCGACTCCGAACGACCAATTTGAGAGTCTTTTCTTGTCTTGTCAGTGACTCAAAAGAGAGACCGTTAAATTATTTTGGTCGTACCGGGAATCGAACAAAGGCGGCGAGGTTTAGTTGCCACAGCCGCCACACTTGGATAGCATACCGGATGCGAATTTTGCCGTAGCTACTCTTTTATCAGTATCCATTTCGGGACCGCCAACGGTCGACACAGTGCTTCCGAGGTACGTAATGGAATTCATTAACTGTTTCAACTGGTTGCCCAGCAATGCCTATTTGCGCTGATGAGTTCGATCCAAGGCTTGTTTTCTGTGTGTTCATTTCCCGCTCGACGATGTGCCTCCCTCTCCACCCTTGATGTCATTTCGTGGAAGTTCATTGTGCACATCGTCCGCGTAGGCCAGGTGTTTCAGTTGAGTTGGAAGGGCCCATCGGATTCATCCGTTGCCAGTCGACAGGGATGCTGATCGTTGATTAGATGCAGCCTTGTCTTGCTCGAATTCCTCTGACAAGCAATTGGATCAGTCGTATGTTGCCTTCATAATTGCCCTACATGAACTCTCTGTTTGCACTGTGAAACGCCTTTTCAAAATCAATGAACAGCCGGCGAAGCGGAGATCTATCGAGATCGACACAAGAAGATCCAGTTCGTAAACCTGCTTGTTCGGCAACTAGTGTGCCGTCGAGGTGTCTTTTAAGTTCGCTCTAGAATTATTTTTGCTATCATCTTAGCTGCAGCAGCTGACGCAAGTCCGTCAATCAGCCGTTTGCTGCCATGGAGATGGCTTAACTGGGTCTAGTGGTAAACGAGTCCAAAACGAAGGATGTGCAGTTCTCAAGAAAGGACAAGCAACATCGACGATTTAGACTGGGGCAGCTATAACTTCGAGGTAGTCAAGGACTCACCCCGGTAAGTAGGACGAACGAGATCAGTACCGACAGTGTTTCTATGGGTTCAGGAGACAATTGAGTAATAGAGTCATCTCTCGAAGGACCCTTCCGACTTTACATAAGACCTTGGTCATCCCAGTCCTGCTGTACGTCGCGGAGGAATGGACAGTTCCAAATGCGAATGGGGAAGAAAACTTCAACTTTTTTGGTCCTGATGACGGTTTTTGGAGGTGCAGCAGCATGAACCTAGTCAGGCGTCTACGGATCCAACGTCTAAGGTGGACCGTGCAGCGTGTATAGACAACTCGGAAGAGCCTTCGGCTTCGAACGGAGACAACTCAAGAGCGGAAGCCTGCGTTTAAGGGAGCGCAACCAGGTGGCGAAGAACCAACCAACAGAGATCGTGCCAGTTGGAGAGGCCTGTTGGTTGAGGCCCAAGTCCACCGCGGAATCAGTGGCGCCATTTAAAGAAGACACGGTTTTACTTTTTTGGAAGCTTGACAATCATTCCCTTCTTCAACTCAGCAGGGAAATTGTTAGCTTCCCAGGCTCTCTCTATAAGTGGAAGTAGTAGGTCAACCGAAATTGTTGGCTCTGCTCGTAGGAGTTCAGAGGGAATGGAGTCAAGACCTACCGCCTTCTTGCATTTGATAGCTTTAATAGCGGACTTTGTTTCGTCTGTACTGCGGGATGTGGTGCGAATTCGGACAACTCAGTCTAGTCTGGGTGCATATTACTGGCGAATAAACCAGTGAGAACCTTTTGAACTCATCCTCGTTCGAAGTAAGCAGACTTTTCACTGCGACCACCAGTTAGGTCGTTAGTGATCCTGTAAGCTGTTCTGCTGCCGCACCTCGTTGTATCATCCTCTGCTACAGCGGCCAGTGCGTTGAGGTTGTCACGTCGCACACTGCTCTGAGACTCGCTCATCTTCATGCGATATGGGAGTTCTAATTCACTTCTGTCCGATACAGCGGAGCGGTATGTGTCTTCTTTGGCTAATCAGCCGCCAGGTATCATCTGAGATCCACTCGGCCTGTCGGTTCTGAGAACGTAACCCCGATGTGTTAACGTCCAATGTTGTTCCGTGGTTGTGGAGCTTGAACTGCTGAATGTTTCTACACTTTGTCGGTGCACAGAGGGCTCACTTGAACCTGCGGGGTCCAAAGTTTTGGGTGCATTTTTTAACTGCTGCTGTCAAGAGTCGGAGCGGAGTTATAAGATAATAACAGACTATCCCCACATCAGCTCCTCGTTGGAGGTTGCTTGCCTGTCCATCCAACCGACTTTATTGCAGGTCTTGTGCTCAAACATGGTGCCACCAATAACTAGACGATTGAAATTGCCCTTGTTCTCCTCCAATAAGTTTGAGCTTACCCTGCCACTTGGTGTGGTTCTGGCACTTAGTCTAGGACCTTCGGACAAGGTAACACACAAGGTGCTACATTGTCACAAGAATTTAAAGGTCATCTTCCTTTGTAAACCAGCCACAAAACCCAACTCTCAGTAGCACGGAACAAAAGTCTTCCCAAATCCGAACTCCATCCACTCAGCATAATAATGAATCGTGTCGTTTCAACCGCTTGCTTTGTTCTGCATCCTTATTGTCCTCGAAACGTGTCCCATTGTTCGTCGAAACTACCTTGCTACAGCAGCTGGCTTCCGCGACACACCGCAATAAAAACCCCATAAAGTCACCAAATAAAAATGGCAAAATTAAAAACACACCCCCCACCCGCCGCACTGACTGACACAGGCAGTGACATGAAGAAAAACAACATTTTTTACCCTGAATAAGGACAATTAAATCCTCAGTCAAACCCGCCCCCTCTGTAGCACCACATGCCACTCTGCAGCACTTAAGCAAACTCAATGGCCAATAACAATTAACTCAAGATCCTTTAATTTTCTCCACTAATTTTGCCTTCAACGTCGTCAGTCACTCACTTAAAAATAAATCTTTCTCTCATTGCAGCGCAGCGCCCCGTCAAGTCAACACTCGGCACAAAGGACATTTCAGCTTGAAAATCTTTGCGCGTAAAAGTTATACAAGGGCCACTCCAAGCACACACACACACACACACATTTACGCTGTAAGGACGAAGCGGAAAACAACACCAAGGAACAAACAAAAAAAAACATATACATATATACCAACCGTCACAGAGGCCCTTGAGAGGACGAGCAGGACGACGAGCGTCAAAGGAACAGCACCAGGTGACACGGTTAACTTTTGTGTTTCTTGTGTATAGCTTGCTACAATGACATTGCACAGGACAATGCGACGCACAGGTAACAAACCTTAATTGCATCAAATAAATTCGCCCCTGGCCCCTCCCCGCCGGGAAAGGATACACCGGCCAACGGTGAAATTAAAACAGTTCACACCGAAACCCCCGTGGCAGGGTTAGAGGAAATGAAAGGAAATTCCTTTCAAAATTGAACTGGAAGAATTCCCTGTGAAAAAGGACACCCGTTTGCAGTGCGAGTCTCGAAAAACTAACAAGGATACTTCCTTCCGTCGTCAAGGGTCCCTAATGAACGTGACCTAAATTCAAATACCTCAGCCACAGCGAACACAAGAAGCACGGCGAGGAAGGGAATCTGACAAAAAAGGGTCCTTCTGTGCACAAATGAAAATTTCACTCTTCCAGAAGACACCAGCGCAAGGATCGAGGGTTCTGGCGGCACAACACCAGTTAGCAACATTGTGCGTGATAAAATGCCAAGAATCCTGTTTCGGATAAGGAGCCAAGCAAATTAAACCAAGCGACCCCACGACTGAGAGGAAGCGCGTCAGGAGCATCAACAGCAGAGTCAACCAGTGAAGGCGGAAATTCGTTAAGTCTAACGACACGCACTATCCTTTCAGCGTTTTTTGTTTTCAACCCCGCGCGAAGCAGTTATTGCGAAATGCCACTCGTCAAACAGACAGGCGTTGGAGGGAGGCGGAATTTGAACATCCTATGCGATGTGTTCCTTTTAGGGGTGCTCCTCGTGGCCGGAGCGGCGCCGGGGTGCTGGGCGAAAATCGAGGCCCAACGCAGGCTCCTGAACGACGACTTCACAGTGCCCACGCGGACTGGCCATGGCGAGGGCTCGTCAGCAGTGGGGGCGTCCTCGGCGCTGGAGCCAACAGTGCCGCACTACAACCTGTACAAGGACGACTTGAAGAGCATCTCTTACGAGACCATTCACCGCATCCTGCGCGACGAGAACGAGCCGACGATCTACCGTGCCAATGACCTGCGCTACTTTCACAAGCGCTCCAGCGCCGCAGAGCACGTCGTTGCCAAGCGGTCGTTGGTGCAGGCACCCCCAGGTATCAGGCTGAACCTGAACAGCAGCAATCTACAAGTCTTCCCCCGCGAAGTGCTCGGCTCGTCACGCTCCCTGGGTGACGTCATAGCAATCAACCTGCACAATAACTCCCTGCGGGAGTTCCCAATCGGCGCGCTGCCGAACCTCACCACACTCGACCTCTCCGCCAATAACTTTACCCACTTCGAGGTCGACCCGGGGAGCGGCCAACTGCGTGCACTTAATCTGAATCAGAACCGCATCGTGAACTTCACCACGCTCACGTCGAAGGACAGCAGTAGCCAACGCCAGCACAGCAGCCTCCATCAGCTGCAGCTGAAGGATAACTCGATCCGCCGACTGGGCCAATTGAACTTGAGCCAGCTCAACGAACTGGAAATCCTCGATTTGTCGTGCAATCAACTGGAGAACCTGGAGACGGCATTCTTTCCCACGCGCATGAAGAACCTCAAACACCTGAATCTGGCACGCAATCGACTGCAGTGCATCTACCGCGAGACCTTCTACAACCTGCTGAGCATGAACACGCTGATTCTGTCGTACAATGAGATCACGGAAATCGACTACGAGACGTTCCTGGCCCTGCCCAACCTGCAGTATCTGGATCTGTCACATAATCGACTGCGGGGCGACTCGATTAGGGCGCTTCAGGGCATTCCGGACCTCGTCGGACTGTCGATTGCCTACAACGGACAGCTGGGCAGTTCGATGCAGGAGTTCGTTGCGTCATGGAGCCTCAAGGAGTTGGACGCTAGTGGCACGGGCCTCTGCAAGATCCCCGCTGCACTCGCGCAATCTGTGAGGACTCTGAAACTTGCCGACAATTGGCTAACGGTGAGTACCTAGTGATTTGAGTTTTTTTTTTTTTTTTATCATTTGTGGGTGCAGCAGGCCTTTACTGTGTAAGGGAGGTGTAAGTCCACGGATGCTTTTCAGGCCAGTGGGTGGTGGCTACATAACGGACAATTATGAGCAGTGGGACCATTGCTGTCCGCTTTAGGGAAGTTCTGCATTATACGAAGTTATCCCCGTATTTCGATCTCTCAGAACGGACACCCCTACATAACGGGCAAATATGATGGTCCCACTGCTGTCCGCTTAAGAGAAGTTTCACTGCAGTAGACGAAGATATCCTTGTAGTTCAACTCCCTCAGAATGGACACCCCTACATAACGGAAAAATATGATGGCGGCGCTGCTGTCCGCTTAAGAGAAGTTTCACTGTATTAGACCAAGGATGCGAAAAGTGTACTTTGATTCTATTTGTTTTCTGTAAAGTAGGAGACGGCAAGCCGAAGTAGCAACGATTCATTCAACGGCCATTCTGCTCCCTGTCGCCACTAAAGTTGCATTTTTGGAGTTCACGCAGATATTTAGTACGACGTCACAGCTGATTGCCGCCTTGTCTATCGATGAATAAGACCGATAACCACCGTCACATAATCACATGAAAAACAAAGCCTGGTTACGCTTGGCCATAACTTCTGATGAGTTAGAGTCGATGGCGCAGCATCTTGAATACAGTTTCAGCTGTCCAATTGTCTATACTGACGGGTTGTTATTTATTTAATACGGAGCGATGGATCGGCAATCGAATTCTTAACGGACTGGGGGTCGATGGTAGTCATTATTCTGCCATGTCCCAAGAGCCGAACGCGTTATTAGATTAGAGCGTATAATTACGGGGTATTAAGTGTCCAATGAGAGGAGGAAATTTGTAAAATTGTTTCGGATAACGCCCGGAACGTAGAATTCTAGAAGCACCTATCGCCACGGTTGCCGAATGATGTCACTGTCACTGCCACTGTATTCGTCCGTAGCCTGACAATTTTTACGACGTTTGTTTAGAAGAACTGTCACTCACTTCAAACTTCCCCACCTGCTCCTCACCAACAAGGTCCGTATTTCAATTTCACACCACAGGAAGGACCGCACACAGAGGTCCTTAGGGCATTTCCTTCAAATCCATGACAATGACAGGACATCTGTGACACAAATATGATAAATTAGCATCATCCCCAACCCCGCCGTGCCACTCTCATCCGGACAGGGAGAGTTCATCAATTTGCGTGAACCCAAATCAACTTTACGTCAGCCATTCGCTCGAGATATATTTATTTAAAGCCGAAGCCGAAGAGTCACCCAGAAAAACATGTTGCTGCCCAGGTTCCATCTAACAAATGAAATTGTTTTTTTTCTTTCTGTCCCCCCCACCTCCCACAAAACCATCCCCTACCACAGGGCTCATCTTACAGTCAACTGCGATACCCTTTTGGACGTTTATCTGGCAGCAGCGCCGCAAAATATCATTTTTCATTAAATTCCTTTTGGTTTTCGTCGTATCCTGGTCGTTTCATCGTTTCATCGTTTCATCGTCTTGCCACAGTCTAAGGGGTGTGGTGGAAGGGTGTGTGCTGCGGTAAGGGCTTGAAAGTTGAGAGAACAAAAACGAGTGCCAATAAAACTTAGAAATGCGATAGCCTCGGGCTCTTGTGTACTTATCCTGGGCTGAAAAATTAACACACAACCTCGATTCAGACCACAAAAAGGACCGCGCACAAAAACAAAAACGATCAAGACTTGTGCCATTAACACACAACCTCGATTCAGACCACAAAAAGGACCGCGCACAAAAACAAAAACGATTATTCATTTCGCCACTTTTTGGGCCACCAACCAACCAAACAACAGTCGCGCCTGCAGCCACAAGTCTTACTCGCCATCGATCGGGCCCAACGAGACATCCTCTTGGGTAACATCCAAAAGCAGAGCATAATCTTTTCCCAAAGAATACAACTGCCACAAGGAGTGGGTACATAATCAAATGTCTTTACTGTATACAGGCCGCCCCGAGTGTGGTACAATTCCGCGTGTAATCCCTTCAGTTTATTGCCGCCGAGGGGTGAGACCGGGCAAAAGAGGAGAAAAGGGATCAACACGAAGCGCTTCACTGAGCCATGCATACATACTCGTTCGTATTAAAGGATTCCCCACTTCCTGCGCCACGGCTAAATGTGCTTTATTATCATCGTAGCGAGAGGGTGAGGACAGACAGAAGCGCAAGCCAACATCTGGCTGTCCCCATATCGAAGGCAAATACGGATGAGAAGGCATTTACCTTTACTCCGGATTGCTATGCCCTTGCACGGGGCGCGGGGTTTGTTTTTACCTTGTTTGTCAACGACACAGCTCAGGCTCAGTCATCGTTATTCATAATTCTTTTCCTTTCCTCTTTGTTCCCCGTAATCGCTGCGCCCAGACAGAGCCGCCCACAGTGGACGAGTGTGTGTACCTGGGCAAAGGGGCGCTGTCAGACCGAACCGGAAGGGGAAAAAAGAAATCCTGAGCCCGGGGACCAGGATCAGGACCAGGACAACGACCAAGACCAGATACGACCCACAGACATATGACGGCGGGAATTGTGCTGTAGGCACATAATGGTGTGTTATTATCCTTTGGATTAGAGCAATTCATTTAGTGAGCATTCATTATATCTTCGAGGATAATGGGGACGGCCGGGGGCAGAAGATTTGCGTGGCAAATCACTTTGTCAAGTGCGGCCTAGCCTTCGAGTGGGATAGTCATTTGATTGCTTGCTTTCCTTTCAGTCGCGCTGAGGAATCACGACACGGTCAAGGTTTGCAGCAGCTGGGATTTTTCTCGACTGTCTACGAAGAAAATTGCTTATTTCTTCTTCTTTAGCAGATGTGCTTAAGGTCATTGTTGCCCGAAGCATGGTGATCAGGGCGATGAGAGGCCATGCTAATGTTTAGTCGAAGGGGGCCACCATCCCATGGCGATGTGAATGGAGTACTACCACGCCACAGACCTCTGCCAGGGATTAGGATGGATGAACAAGAACAAGCCCAAGACGGTTTCAGCGGAAATTCGAGGAATTCCTTGGGATACAGCGGATTGGTAGCATTTTTAACAACTTAATCTCGGTGGCTGGCGTGGGGTAGTGGGTAGGTGCGTGGACTTCTCCGCTTGTGCTACTAGGTTCATAATTTCGCGGGTCATTTGACCGTGGAGGTCTCCTTAAAACTGGTGACAGAATGACAACAGACACAACGCGAGTAGTTGCTGCAGACTTTAGGCCCAGGTCCACCTCGGACTGTGGAAAAGTTGAGAAGACACATTGGACTCAAATACCGAGGAGCCGAGGAGTGAAGAAGACACATTGGACTCTGACACCGAGGAGCCAGTGGGACAGTGCAATAGAAGACACACAGTGTTAAATTTGACGTCCTCAGGAATACTCCAGACGTACCACCTGGCGCTTTACTGAGCCACTTTGCGGCGATCTCTTCGTCCCTCCCCATCAATGCCCAAATAATGCGAGTTGAACGAAGGGGTGACATAGGGCCACGGGAGAAACTAATCCTTGTAAGAAGTCAGACAGAGACACAGCCCTCCCCTTCACAACAGCTACCGAAAGCTTTGTGGCATAACATGAGCCTTAACATTTCCATTTCAATCCATTTCAATCAGCAACCCAGACCCACTATGTGATCCATAGCCCCGGCATTGTGAAGAAATTACTGTCAAGGCAAGTCAGTGAAACTAAAATAATGCAAAATCGAATCGAAATCAACTCAGGGATCTTAAGCGCTTGCATAGGGTATGACATTATGTTTTGAGAACCGTGAAGGCAGGACGACCTCCCAAAGTTGGGAGTGTTTAATATAACTTCTTCTTCTTCTTTGTTTGGTGCTTCAGACCGGTTGAACCTGGGACTCAACCAACAAGCCTCTCCAGCCTCTCCAGCCTCCGTGAGCGAAAACTCATATTAAACGGCTTCAAGTTGCACAAAATAAGGTGCTAAAAATTATGCTTCATCTTTTGAACTCCCATGCTACACGAATGACAGGCATACTACACACAGATTGGTAGAAAGATTGAAATTCTCAATGAAAAGTTCATGCCTAGATGTATTCACGTTGACAATCAACTTATTAGAGACTTATAGCTGTTTAATTACTATCTAATATGTGCTTGTTATTATTCATTATTTATTATTTATTATTTATTATTTATTACTTATTATTTACTATTTATTATTTATTATTTAGTATTCACTATTTATGATTTATTGTTTATTAATTAATATTTATTATTTATTGTTTATTAATTATTATTTATTATTTATTATTTATTATTTATTATTTATTATTTATTATTTATTATTTATTATTTATTATTTATTATTTATTATTTATTATTTATTATTTATTATTTATTATTTATTGTTTATTAATTATTATTTAATATTTATTATTTATTATTCATTAAATATTAAATATTGTTTATTATTTATTAATTATTAGTACGACTTGGTAACGAAAACAGAAAGTTGCCATACGACCATCCACAACTTTTCGACAATTTGCCCTAGCCCTTGGTTCTTGTTATTTGAGTTCATGGATAACCTCTTCTTCTTCTTAAGGCTCTACAGTCCGGGGTAGGCCTAGACCTCGCTCAACCGGCCCGATCTCTCGTCAGCTGTCTCCAGTTTCGCACTCCAAGTCGGTAAAGGTCTCCCTCGAATTCTGTGCTCCAACTTGTACGTGGACGTCCTCTGTTGCGTTGTCCCACAGGCCCAGACTCGATGACAGAATATACTTAGTGTTTGCCTCGTTCACCGCTTAAACCCATTTTGGTCGGTTCAGTTTCAATGTCAGCAACGGCTCGTGGTGTTCTGGGGTGATGGTGACTTCTGGGGGATCGTGCCATGAGTCTTGCACGATCTTCTCCAGAATGATGTTAATGAAGTAACATGACAGCGCGTCGCCTTGTCTGAAATCTTCTTTGACATTGAGGGTGAGTGCGTATACCGACCTTGATGGAGCAAGCGAGAGTTATCCATCGTCATCCTGCTTAGTCTGACGAGTTTGGCAGGGATGCCAAAACTAGACATGGCGTTGTATAGCTCGTCTCTTTGGGGTTTATTTTTCAAGGATCTGCTGTAGGGTTAGATTTAGTCGTGGATTTGGTGCCGGCCTGAAACAGCACTGATAAGGACCTATTTGGTTATTGGCGACTGGTCTTAGGAGCTCACACAAAACTGCAGAGAAGATCCCATAAGCGACGTTAAGGAGACTGATCCCTCGATAGTTGGCGCAGTCAATGGGGTCTCGTTTTTTGTTCAGCGGAAAAACGTAGCTGAGATTATGCTCGTCGGGCATGCTATCCTTCGACCACATCGAATATATGATCTGGTGCATGTACTCTACCAGCTCATCTCCATCTAAACAGTTCAACACTGATGGACCGATCAGGTTGCCTATAAACGGCTTCATGACGAAAACTGCGGAAAGCACTCATCGGGCATGCTTTCCTTCGGTCATATTTTACAGATCAGCTGGTGCATGTCCACTTCCAGCTCATGTCCATCCAAACAGTCCCGCAGACTGTAACTTTATTCGACTTTTGTTTCGATATCGACTTCGATTAGGTCGGGATGACGGAATTCTCTTAATCGTCGTCCAAGTTCATGGATGACAAGCGGTTTTATTTTTATAGTCCTAACATGCAATTTGTAATTTTGGTGGGTGGACTTCCACCACGGCGTAGACCAAAGGTTGCTTCTGTTCTGTCCCACGGGTGAATCAGTACAAATCCAACCACTTTTTGTGTGTTTTCGTTGAAGTAAACCCGAAGCGTAGTAGAAATGATTAACGCCGCAGTCTCAGTCTGGTTAGGCTCTGTTCCAAGTCAAAGTCATTCCTGGGTTGGGCTATACGCTCCAAACTCAACAGAATTGAGTCATCAATTTTAAAACAAACAAACCTATTTTCAAAAAAACATTCTAACCAAAGCAATCCCTGTTTAATTTCAGATAATCAGCTGCGGTGACCTGGACAGCTATCCACTGTTGCAGTACCTCGACCTCTCGTACAGTCACATCGACGAAATCGAAGAGGACGCCCTAGGGCGACTGGAAATCCTGGAAACCCTCTTTCTCGATCACAATCATCTCAAGCGCATACCAATAAGTCTTCCAACAAGTCTTGAAAATCTCTTCCTACAAGACAATCAAATCATGGACATACAATCGCAATCCTTCCAAGGCCTCAACAACCTCAAAACGCTCGATTTATCCGGCAACCAACTCCTCTACCTTCCCGACCTGCCGCTGCCAAAGCTGCTAACCCTCAACCTGCAGTCCTCGGGCATAAGCGGCCTCCATCAGGCCATCGTCAAGACGTCACCCCACCTCCGGGATCTCTATCTCGAAGACAACCCCATCAAGTGTGCCGACCTCCTGGGCATTGCCGAATGGGCGAGTCCTTGTCGCAACGACCGTCGTATCACCGAGCGCATTAATATCAAATCGCATTACGTTCGAATGCATAATTACTTCGAGAGGTTCGAGTGTGTGAGCACGGACCCAGATACATGTGCCACTTGTGCCACCGACACACTGCCCCGCAGCACGTCCGCCAGCAGCACGAACAGATCCAACTGTGTGGATGTGAATCAGCCGGGGACAACGAGAGCGACGACGACACCAACAACAAAACGACCACCATCAGAACAGCTTACTCAGAGGGGAAGAAATAATGAACCTCCCCGAGGGGAGGCAGCCACTTCTGCACCCGCCAACACTAAGTCTGCATTGACCCGGAAAACTCAGGCGGAGTTGAAGTCCACAGTGGCACCCGGCCCAGCTGATGCCAATCACGATGAACTCAAGAGTGAGCGAACGAGCAACGCCCCGCAGACATCGCCCCCAGCACCACCAGCAACGGAACTATCGGCAACGGCAGCAACTACTGCCAGCAGGATACGAACTAATTCGACCGACAAAATCTCTACTTTACCGCAACAAAAACAATTGGCAGACGCGACTCCTTCTCCTCCGACTTCTCCACCTCAGATAAAATCCGACAACAATTATGTCGAGACAAGTCCTGGAATCAGTCCCACGCCACGGACACTGCTGCAGCCCCAGCCCCTGTCCCATTCGCAGCTTCAGTCCACCGCCACCTCACCGACTCCACCATTCGGCGGGAGTTTATTGAGCCAAGAAAGTACTGGCAAGAGTCACAAAGGGTTAAAGGCGCAATCAGATAACGCCAACGGAATAGGACACAGCAAGGACAATGGAGAAATGTCCGTACCCACATCCAGGGCCAAATCAAATTTGCCAACAACGGCAGTTGTCAAACAACAACAAGGACCCACGACGACGGAGGAGACGACAATGGCTTCCACTACGACGGTCACGGCTACGACTACGGCAAGGGCTACGACAACGACAGCGACAATGATGACGATGATTATCGGCCAGCAGGCCAGCAAAACAGAATTAACCAAAACACCAGGCCAACAGCACAACAAGATACAAGAGTTACTGCACACGAAGGATAGGCATTTAATTGGTACACCATTGCTAATGCATAAAGGACACGTTGTACTCGTTCCGCCGACAGTGAGTCCACAAGGGGGGACAGCCACAAATACAATGGCAACGACCTCAAAGGGGAATACACTGAGATTGGCGTCACGCCAGGACGCCAGAACAGGAAGCCATGGCAACGGCACTACAACAATTACCACATCAAAAGAACATAAATTGGAGATGCTAGCAGACGACATCTATCCACATCACCCCACCCCGGGCAAGCAACAAGGATCAAATGAGAATGCCATCATCAAGGGACCCAGGAAGAAGACCCTGACCAGTGGTCCATTAGGTCAAGAGAATCATTATCAGGATATTCAACAACATAAACCTCCCCTCGCATTGGACGATAAGAAGGACACCCCGACTCAGCAGAAACCCAAAGACAACTCCACCACGATGGCGGCCATCGAAAAGGATAAGAATCAACGAGCAAGCAAGGAGCGGGAGCGGGTCCAGCAGCAGGAGCGCGTCCAGAAGCAGGATAAACAATTTGCAACCAAGTCCGCACACCATCACAGTCTAAACACCCCATTAGATGGTCAGATACCGCGCGTGGAGAGGGACGAGCTGCTCAACGAGATTGACGGCTGGCAGACGGGTGCGGGCGAGCGGATCCCGACCAAGGACACGCCTCCGCATCACAGTCGAGTGAACATCGCCCTCCATGCCGGACGGACGGCGGGCGATGTTCGAAATCTGAATATCGACTCCGCTCCGAAAGCCGCCCAGCAATCGCCCACAGAAGGGCCATCTGCGAATGGGACCAGTGCCAGGACCTCTGCAGCCCTAATCAAGTCCGAAACCATGCCAAGGACCGAGTCGGATCTGCCCCCACAGCAATCGGTTCATCAGCAGCACACCGTGAAGTCGGAGCGCTGGCTGGACATCCGCAAAGCCACCCGCCACCCCGGCCTGGTCATCGTGATCGGAGTGACATTCGCCACGGTCTTCGTCGTCGGTCTGGTCCAGATCTATCGGTACCGGCAAAAGCCACTCGACTACATCACGCACCGCCACTACGGATTCCAAAATGAGCATCATCAGCAACAGCAATACCACGAGCAGGACATCCAGGAGCACCAACGGCACCACCTCTACCATCACCACCGCCACGGGCACGACTCCCATCCAGACAATGGCCGTAATCATAATCAATGCTCCTCCACTTACAGCGCCAGCGATGATCGATACACCACGTCGCCACATCATTTGCTGCGCATTCACGAGAAGCCACCACCAGGCCCAGCCGCACCGCCCCTACTCCTGCCACCTCCGCCGCCACCGCCCGCATCCTCATCCCCATCGTCATCGTCCTCGTCAACATCAATGGCATCCGGATGCGGCAACTACGATTCGTCTGGCTGTGCCCCATCGAATAGGACCACCACCACCTCCAATTATAGGCTCTTTCAACTGAACGGCAGGCGAATCAAACACACTCATCAGTCATCGCCGTCACCACCCCTCGACGACGACAACGCATTCTATACCGAAATGAATCATGGACCACAGTCGGAGCTAGCGAGCGATTTCTTCCCAATGGAACTGTTGAGTGCACCGTCGAGGATGCACCACCACCAGCACCACCTCCACCAGCACCAGTCGACGTCGCCGTCATCAATTGTTGTGCCGCCACTAGGTGCACACGCCCTCCCCGCTCCTCCTCCACCGCCACCACTTACTCATGGCATGACAACGGTCTCCTTAGTGGGCCATCAGCAGCAGCACCAGCACCAGCAACCAAGGCGGCCCGCGATCGATGATGACGACTTCCAGGATATTGCCGTTGCCAGGGACCGAAGCAAATTCGAGATTTGGTGACAAACGGTTTTCGCAAAAAAATACATTCCCTTCAACTGAAGTGAATCCAGGGTGGCGGCGACAGCGGCGGGTGGTTGACGATGGTGGTGATGGTAATTGGATGCCAAATGGGATCGAAAATGATGATATACACAAATGCACACACACACAAACACGCGTACACTTACGCACCAGCAACACCACAGCACATTTTCATAACACTGCCGGTGGCTGGTCCTTATTTCATTTTGCGTGTCCCCAGCGAGTAGTTTCCCTTCGGGATCGGATGCATTTCCGAATCCTCACACCGGGATTCGGAAATCCCTTGGATTGCATTTAATCAAAAGGGGCTTTGCTCATCCAATGTGTTTGCTGCTGCTGCTGCTGGGGTTGGGGGCTGGTCAATGAAATTTTGCTGAACACACTCTCCCCCTCTTCAGCTTCGTGCATTACTACACCGGGGGTGAGTCTGTTGTGGAGAGGGATGGGTGTGCATTTGTCGGTGGAACGGGTGGGTTTTCGTGCGACTTGAGCGAATTTTTGCAAGCCAGGCTTGAATTTAAAGCGGCATCATTTAGGCCATTCAGTGGAAAGGATGCGAGTGAATCAGCGACAAAAATTGAAAATGATTAATTTGAGACAGAAATTGCATTTTTGAACCCGATTTTCGATCTCTGAGTGTGCAGACATCGGCGGATTGGGTGTCCTGTTAAGGATGTGTGTCGTGGCCGCAAATATTGGACACTTTTTTGAAAAAAAATACTTGATTGCGTTCAAACACTGAACTCGACGTCGTTCACTGCGGGCACGCTTGCAGCGTCGATGTGTTGAACCCAATATTCGATCAATCAGTCACACATTTTGCCGGAAGCGGCCACTACCTCATTTGACGATGGAGTCCTCCGCCATTCTTATGGCGGCTTCTTGGCATAGACCAATGATGTACCGTAGTCCTCTAGAGGTACGATCTAGGCGGCCAATTGACTGGACCGACGCTCGATGAATTGAGTCGATTGTTACACTCGCTGTGAGGCTTGTGACAGCGTCTTGTTGAAGCAACATGGCTAGTCTATGTTTTCGCAGCAATCTCCAGGACAACAAAAGGTTCCGGACCTCATCTCTACCCAGCTGGTCACTATCAGTCGAGATAGTCCCTGTCCAAAGGCAGGGAAAAGCTCGCACGTCAAGTAGAGACAATTTAATATCGAATCGAAAAGTGGCTTTTAGTCACCAACAACAGAGCGATAAGCTCGGAGCTTGGTGAGACCAGGATCTACCAAGCTATCAACAGACATGCACTAGAGGGCAGTGTTCTCTCCCCTCTCCTATGGGACCGAGCGGTGAGCGAACTTCTAATAATACTAGAAGGGATAAGGTGCAACGTCATTGCCTTGGCAGACGATCTCCATTGAATGTAAAGTGTCGGTAATGTGCATCAACGAAAACAAAACCAACGCCCCAATGACACAAACGGCATGGAAACCGCACAGTGGTGCTTCACGTGACAAACAATGCACAGTTGCCTTGTTGCCGAAGCCTTTTAGGCAAAAATGGTCACCATCTCTGAAATTAGTCATATTCATCCAACAAGTCTAGAGAGCGTACGTCGCTTCATATGATCGAGTGGCTTTAGTTCTTGAGGTTACTCGATCTGACAGGAGTGCAGGGCAAGATGTATGGGGTGGTCTTGTGGCGTCCGTGGCGCTGTGGGTAGGTGCCTACCCAGCCCATGTTCGACTCCCGGTAGGAGAGCAAAATACTATTCACGGCCCCACTTCTTTCGAGTCACTGACAATGCTCAAGGGCAACAATGCAAGAGTACAACTGTCTAGAGGAACCTTCTCAAATTGGTCGGCGTAAAACTGTAGGTCCCTTCCACTTGTCAAGACAGCATTGAAGAGCATAGAATGTACACCCAGTTTTACTATCGCAATCCAACCGCCCTTTATTTCATGGGTATACATTTTGTTCCATTTCATTGGCACCCCTGAGGATCGGGGATGTTCATCGGTTGACATCCTCGTGAAAGAACAACACGAGTGGTTGCTGAGACGCTAGGCGCTGACCCGCTATGGGCTGTGGTACCAACCAATCTTGGTAAAGCCCTTGGAAGCGACTGTTTTGGTTAATTTGCGGCGCACACAAAACAATATTCTGGGCAAGTCGACCGATCCATTGTTTCACTGGCAGGAGCATGCAGCAGCGTACAATTTGACTCAAGGTGGTTCCCATTGTTTGTCTACTGGGACGAGAATTGGCGATGACGCTCTTAAATCCACAGTCACCGACTTGGAATTCGGGAAATGAAATATTTGACATTCATGAACTTCATAGTGAAGATTTTGCTTTTACTAAATAGCAATTTTGACATTAACAGAGTGGCCACTGGCTTAAGGGTGCGTGAACAGTGAAATGCCAATAGTCCAATGTTGCCAAGTCCCAATTAAAAACAGACAATTGTTAGTGACTCCAAAGAAGTGGAACAGTGAACCTACACACTCTGCAACGACGATGATGCATCGTTAAAGAGAAATCGATCGAAGATTACCATCCGGGGTTGCACTTGGGATGGCAGGTGCTGCGTACTCGGGATCTTTTTAGGATCATGTCCTCCGCATTTTTTGGAGTTGGAGTCTTGATGGCGGACTGTGATTGGGTCGACTATCGAACCCTTTCCTAGCAAGTTCGTCGTTGACGGTTCGGTCCCAAGAATCTAGAGTCCAGTATAAAATTGTGGGTTGCTGAATTAAAGACAATAACCTCACACTAGTGGCTTCCGTCCTGCCGAAAACTGTAGTGGCACAGTGACGCAGGCTGCAGTTAAAGTCGTTGAACTGAATTGAGATATGTCATATAAGAGACTGTTTAAGCGAACCATCCACTTGTGAGAGAGCGAGGTTCTTTCCAGCGTCACTCTCATATGCACTCGCAATAGAAGCAAAGTGATACTACGTCTGATTTGTCACAGTCTCTAGCCTCGAGTGCAGCTTTAAACAGTCTCTGTTGCCGTTTGGTGTGTTGCTTATCGCCGAAGCATAAATGGCATAATAATAGAATAAAAATTGTTAAATGGTCGGTCGGCTCAGTCCGCATTCAAGGACGTGAGTCATTGATAAACCGCCAAGAGTCACATGGCGATCGTACCAAATTTTAAACCACATTGGAACCACACTGGAACCACATTGGAACCCATTTTTGGTATTAAGTCAAATATGTGCAGATTTAGGTGGATTCAGTGTCCTTCAAGTGCCGAGAATATAATACTGCCGGCTCAATCCGCTTTCAACGACGTGAGCGCTAAGAGCCACAATTTGAATTTGAAGGCGGTTCCCGAGTGGTATCGTACCAAATTTGAAGCCACAAAGCTGCAACCTCTTGTTGGTCTTAAGTTGAATGTGTGCAGATCTCGGTGAATTCAGGGTCCTTTCAAGGACGCGTGAATGGTGGTTCAAGTGCCAAGACTTGGCTCGTTCAAAATGTCCATGAGAAGATAACTTTCTGAAGAGCATTTCGAATTTCAGGCCACGACACGAGGTTGCAACGGATTTTTGATCTTAAAGCTAATGTCCCTTCAAGAACGTCAGTAGCGGGTCAAGGTTCATTGGAATCCGGTAGAAGATGTCTCCAGGTCAAAATATGCATCAGAAAATAGCTCTATGAATGAAGTTCTTAAGTCATACCAAATTTTGATTTTAAGGCGGAAGTATTCTTCATCGTTTCACTGTCCTTTGAAGACTTTCAGGGCCAGTAGCTGTGGCTTAAGCGCTGGCAGTTGTCGCAATAACGTCTAAACGTTCAAAAATTCTCAGAATATGCGTAGTTCGATCAATGTATGGTTCTGAGTGGCATGAAGCTGGATACAATTCGCAAGTCAAAGCTGCAATCTTTTGACAAAAATCCTCACATATTCCGACGCATTTTCGCATGTCAAACACTGACTTTGACCGTTGTTCATTTGGGTCCAGCGATCGAAAGACAAGAGTTCACTTCGAGAAACTCACTTCATGGAGTTTCTTTTTTTATGTTATGTAGGGTTGCCACGTCTGAGCTAGCGTGGGTTTTTAAATCCTTGACTATGGAGGACGACATTTACCTTAAAAAAGGGGCAACACGAGGACGAAAGGGAAACAAAAACAAGATCCAGGAACTCAAGCAAAAAAAAGGAGTTTGACATTAAGAGCGTTGCCACATGGTAGTCAAAATACGATCTGATTTCCATCAGTTTCGTATTGGCTCTGTTTTCTTTTAAATTGAGGCTTCGACGATTTTTTTTATTTCCAAAATTACAATTACTTGTTAGGGGGAAAAAAAAGACAATTTTGAAAAACGCTGTAGGACGTTCCGAGCCGAGGATAAGAGAAGGACATGTCCTCCAAAATGAGGACGCATGGCAACCCTAATTCTATGCAACATCGAGAGATTGTTTGCAATGAGCATCATCAACTGGCCAGGTCTATGGCACACGAAAACACAATTCTATGTGCTTTGGGTGCTTAAGGCCTTTTTTCAGTCCCTGACTAGGATTGAACTTGCATCATCCCTGTTCTCACCTTGTTACGGTATATCAATGGCGCACCAAATCATTTACATCAATCGAC
The DNA here is from genome assembly GCA_905231855.2 of Eristalis tenax. NCBI lineage: Eukaryota > Metazoa > Arthropoda > Insecta > Diptera > Syrphidae > Eristalis > Eristalis tenax. Next base: position 37,807,456 of record HG993124.1, on the reverse strand, counting down.
ACCCTTCGCTGCCATTTGCATTCATTCACGATTACATGATGATACCCTCCCCCACACACACAGACGCAAACCTCACCCGGGAGGAAATCTGGACAAATAATTAAACGCCCTCGAGTAAACACACATTCCACACCCAAGAACACACATCTCCACACTATAGACCTTTCAAGACACAGTAAAGCATTCCCACATGTATTTCCAGACTTCTGTCGAACCCCCCCTAGATGAGGAAGACCCCTTTGTTTCCCTTTGTAAATACAAAACCAAAACAATAACAAAACAAAAACAAAACAAACACAATTTTATCTTTACCATGTATAACCAATAAAAGTATTTTTTCAAAAAAAGAAAATTATAAAAAAGCAGAAAGAAAAAAAAATAAAAAACAACAAATAATTGTCAAACGAAAACAATCTCAAAAATTGCCAAATACGGTATAGATTAACAATTAACAAATCCCAAAATCTTAGCGATAACACTGTAGACATACACTTAAAAAAAAAACAAGAAAAGAAAGAAAGTATTTTGATCTTTTTAGAGTAAATTTAAAGAAATACGAAAAAAAAAACCCAGAAAAGGATATACAACACATAAGAAAACAAGCCAAACAAAGTGGACAAAATGAAGATTAATTATAAACTATTTGTAAGAATGTATTCATTTACTTTTGCTTTTACTGTAAATATTAGTAATGTAAAGTCTTGAGTGTGATTCTCAAGCGCTGAAGGATATGTCGCGAGTGATGATACGTACCCACAAACCATTGGTTACGATTGTGTAGTTGGCGCAACCAAAGGGGAAAAAAACAGATTTAACAATAATTAAATAAAGACTTACAAATAAGATAGATATGATTTTCGTGTTTTTTTTTTTCCATTTGGGAATATGCGCAGTGGGTGTTGTGTTCAGTTGATAGACGGAAAGTTACGGATTCCATCGGAAATCGTAAGTATATTTCACTCAACCTAGCAACTTCTACAGACGCTTGTTGAAAGTTAACCATGTAAGCACAGAACATCTACGAGGGGCGTTCAATATATTATCGGTATCGGGGTGAAGCTGTGGTTGTATATATAAATTGAATATAAATAAAATAAATAAATAAAATTTCATATAAATGTGATTATTAATTCGCGTTTTATCTCTAGTTAAACAGAATTATAATGACAACTGAGACAATGATGGTGAAAATTGAGCATCGCGCTGTAATTAAATTTCTTACCAAGCAAGGAAAAAGTCAAAAAACTATTCATGAAGAGATGGTGGCTGTTTACCAGGGTTCCGCACCTTAATTGAGTGAGTTCAAGAGAGACAGAGAGAGCATTGAAGACGATCCCCGCTCCGGCGCCCCGGCTACTGCTTGTACAGGAGAAAGCATCAAAGAAGTCGATAAACTTGTTCTTGAGGATGCCCGAATAAAGGTGAATATAATGGCAGAGATCACCAAGCTTTCAATTGGTACCATTCACACCATTCTTCATGACCATCTTAACCTTTCAAAGGTCAGTGCAAGGTAGGTGCCACGAATGTGCCAAAATCGCATGCTGTAGATGCTGGAGATGTGTAGTGAGAACGCGGACGGTGTTATGGAAACATGGGTCCACCACTATGACCCTGAAAGCAAACAAGAGTCCATACAGTGGCATAAAAAAGGAACAGACCCCCCGGAGAAGTTCAAAGTCACTCCGTCTGCCGGGAAGCTCATGGCCACAGTTTTTTGGGACTCAAAGGGAATCTTGCTCATTTGGTACAAAAAAGAAGAAGGTGAAACCATCAACGCCACATCCTACGCTTCCACTTTGCATAATTTGCGGGAGGAAATTAAAAAGAAAAGACGGGGTAAACTCGCAGCGGGTGTGTTGCTTCTTCATGACAACGCTCCTGTTCACACGGCGCGAGTTTCCAAAGGTTTCGAAGAAATCCAACACCCACCCTATAGTCCAGATCTTGCCCCTAGTGATTATTTCCTGTTACCAGGTTTGAAAAAAGGATGAAGAATTCAAGTCGGCAATAAATGGGTATTCTGCAGAGAAAGATGACATTTTTTTTTTAGGGTTTAAAAAAGCTTATCTCAAGATGTAACAAATGCATTGATGTTAGGGGAGATTATATTGAAAAATAAAAACAATTTAAATTGAATTCGCATTTTCCTTCATATCGATAACGAGAATATATTGAACGCCCCTCGTAGATCGGAAGATTGATTCAGCTTCTAGGAAGTACTCGACACGGGATTACATTTCTCTTCAGTTTCAGGGGACGTTACCTTTCTTAGAGTGTAAACATACTAAAGTGTATCTAAGAGCATAAGCACGTTTGAACCAGTGTCTACTGTTACGGGTCCGAGCACGCTGCTGTTGTGCTGGATGCTCGGTCTTCCTCTGCTTCTCGAATCAGCAGCAAAATGTATGTATTCGTTACTGAGTATCGTAGCTGCAATATAGTACCACATAACGAAACGTTACTGCTCAATGCTCGTTACTATTATGGTATCGTTACTTTGTTGCCTACACGCACTATCGACAACAGATATCGGTACGTTGTGCGCTTCTCTTTTTCTCTGCACTGCTTTTGATGAGTATTTAACAGAGTGCTGTTGTGACTTTGTGTGCCAAAGTTTCGCCACATCACGCATCAGTAGGGTTTGATGGTACCCTTTGAGTGCTGTGTGTTTATGGCATGTCTCTCTTGAATGCGAGGAACGTATTTAGAATGTTGTGTGTGGAATGCCATGGTGAGTATCTCGTATTCTCGTTTAGTATGTTTGGAATGGCATAGTGTAGGACTTATTTATTGGTATGGTATCAGTAGATATCGGTAACATTTCCACACTATTTATGGCAACATGGTAATGTTTGGTAACATTTCCACACTATTTATTTGGTATGCGTTACTCTTGAAAAATGCGAATATTTCGTGTTGTTAGTCAGTGGGCATTGTATTTAACGTCTCTATTTGACGTTCTAAGATCAGAAGCATCAATTATAACAGAAAAATTTAAATTTTGATTAAAGTAACGAAAGTAACGATATTAAAGTACCGAGTATTTAGACAAAAAGTAACATACTAGTACTCAATTTGTCGTTACAAAATTGTAGTAACGAACGAGTACCAAATTTGTTGTTACTTTAACAGTCCTAAAAGGAAGTTTTGATTAGAAGCCCCTCTTTGTTGGAGCAGTGGTGTCCATGCACTCCGGAAGAGCATACTGCATACAAATTTTGGTCCATCGAATTTTTTCATGAGTTTCGAGCCCAGTTATTTCGACAAACATCGATTCTACCTCTGATTTCCACTATAATGTCATTCGCTGAATTCACGTTTCCGCTGAAGTTCACAAACTCCTCGAAATTGTAGCTTTCAACGGATAGATTTTTCCTCGACAGTATACATTTTGTCTTTTCCTCCTTAACCCTGGTGGTTTCAACAGTACGCCGGAAACTCGCCATGTTGTTGACGTCATCTGCGTAACCCAACAGTCGGACTGATTTTTAGAAGGAAGGTACTACAGTGTTTACGGCACAATATCTGCTCCAGGCTGGGGGTTGCCTCTTGTTCGTGAATGTGTGGTCTTTAGTCGATTTCCGAGTTCGGAAGTCACAAGGACTTCTTCAACCATTTTTTTCCCCTGTCACTTTCTCCTGGGGATGCACATTAAGCAGCTGTTACAAGTGCTGCTTAAATACATCCGCCATTCCTTACGGGAACATAATGAAACCCTCCAGAGCCTGAAGGCCCTTGCTAAATCCACACTTTGCGCGAGGAACTTATAGAAACCCCCAACATTTTCCTTGTCTATGTGCATAGACTCTTCGATGTCCTCTGGGAGGATGCCAGGTACTCTTCTAGCGTCTTTTTGTCCGACACTCCTCTGGTGCGGCCCTTATTTCTCGATGCATCGCCTCTTGGTAAACCTAATCGGTCGCATTTTTTTTTCTGCTCACACTTGCTCACACTTTTCTGCACACACAATTCGCACATACTGGAACAATACGAACAATTGAATCAAGTTTTAAATTTGTCAGTACCATTCTTGGCGGGTATACACCACTGGCCTTGGCCTAGTTGAGGGCTTGTCACATAAAGCGGTCATTGGTTATGGACACTCGCTAGCCAGGACACTTCAGTAGTCCGGACACCTCTATATTTGGAACACTTTCAAAAAGCTACATCTAAGGTCTTACCCGGACACTTGCTAGCCAGGACACTTCAGTAGTCCGGACACCTCTATATTTCGGACACCTTCAAAAAGCTACATCTAAAGTCTTGTCCGGCCACTCGCTAGTCAGGACACTTCAGTAGTCCGGACACCTCTATATTTCGGACACCTTCAAAAAGCTACATCTAAAGTCTTGTCCGGCCACTCGCTAGTCAGGACACTTCAGTAGTCCGGGCACCTCTATATTTCGGACACTTTCAAAAAGCTACATCTAAAATCTTGTCCGGACTTCAGTAGTCCGGGCATTTGCATGCTCTGCCGTATGTCTTCCATGGCGAGCCTCATTTGCGCTACTTTTTCATTATTTTGAAGTTCCTTTAACTAAAATACGTTATTTGTTGCGGTTCTGGCTTGAATTTCTCACTGCAAGACTTCTCAAAGATAAAACCTGTATCAGGACACAATCGATGCACTATATGTCCGGACAAGCGAGGCTGCACTGTATGCTCAACTGATGCCATGCCAGCAACAAACTGCACTCTTTAGAGTCGACTGAATCGAGGTCGTTTCACGGTAATTCCCATCGCCTATTCACTGCCATAGTTAAATTGTTCATCTCACCCACTCAGCGGATGCGTGTTAAATCACATAATCAAACCAACCAGCCCGCGGAATCGTTCGCATTCATTTCGAAATGCATTGCACTCCTCGCAGAGCCAACGACAAGCCACACTGTGATTTGTTTTGTTTATTTTAGTATTTTTCCCTTGCTTTGCATAAATAACTGGGGTCCATAAAGATAATGAGAGTGCACTGCAATTTCACGAAAACGAAACACAAAAAAACAAAAAAAGAAACCAGAACTTCCTTTCCTCCCTAGAGATCTGTGTGTGCACAGTACGAGTGTGTTTTGTATTTTCCTGTATTCCCCTAGAATCCTTCCAGCTGAAAGTGAGCACACAATAACGAACGGATGGGGGAAAAGGAAACAAAAATAAGTCAACAAAAACATATCCCCCAAATGGGAGCTTTCGCCGTAATAACTACCGGAATACCTAATGAGGTTGAAATGAATATGTCTTTGACATTTCACCTTTTTCTACATTCTCTCCTGACTCCTGTAAAACTCCGAACCCCTCTCAGCACAACACCCACACAAACACGAAGCCCGCAGGACGAAGGGGAGATGGTAGCAAAAACCAGCTAAACAACAGGGACAATCGCCACCACCACCGCCGCAGCCCCGTCCACCAAGACGACTCGAACCCAACCCACCGCAAACACAAACCAAAACTGATCTCCATTTCATTCAGTTTCGTCGTCCTTTCGGTTTTCGCTATTTGCCCGTCGCCGTGCCCGTGTTCTTTTTTATTCGCTCAGTTCTTGGTTTTTATTAAATTCCCTTATCCACTGTGGGAATATTTGGTTCGATGACGGCAGATGTGTGCCAGTTCTAGAGAACTGCTGTCCTAGTTTTGAGCGTCCTAGAAGAAGTCGCAAGCCCTGGCAACCATCCGGGGTAAAGGGATGTCACTGCTCACAAGAGGCCAAAAACAGAATGAGATGGCATTCAGGGAAGGACTTGTTACTGGGCTGAACAACAAGCGTCGGAGGAATTGACGATGGCATCCACCACGACGAGGAATATGACACGGCCTGTGTTGTATGGCGTAATCCTTCCTAGGTGTATCCTTACTGCCATCGTCGCGCTGTCGTCGTCCTGCAGACGATTGGATGGGTTGATCCTTTCCGTTTGAGTGATTCGTTATTCTGTTTAAATTTTGTTTCTCTGCATTTTTTTGGATTTCTTTACGAGCGCGTGTCCTTGCGCTCTGACGGTGGGAGGCGAACCGCCGTCTGTCTCTTGTGACGATCGAATTTGAATTTGAATGAGGATAAGTACGCTTAACTAAGTGGTAGCGGCAAGTAGGTTGGCAAACAAACGCTTTGCAGAACGCTCCGTGTCCTCTGCACATGCCGACTGACTGTGATTGTTTAACGCAAGTTGAGGAACTTTGAAGTGCTCGTGTGAGGGTGCGTCTGGGATTCATGTTTGCATTGTTCAGCGGCGGCGGGGGAGATGAGAAAGTTTCTGGGTTAACCGCACAACAACGGAAATGAGTTCATCATTTATTGAAAACCAGATGCAGATGCTGGTGCTGTTCTGTTTATCTCCAGTGAAAATGCGGCTCCTGTGGAGTTGGACTGATGGGATACGATGGTTTGCACCGTGGGAAAGGCCAGAAGAGCCGGAGGAGAACCAGACACAGTCGAAGTTCTAAGCCGTTTGGCTGGCGCCCTGTTGGTTTTGTGCACACGCTGTGTTTGTGCAAACGCTTGCTTTGATATGCGATTTCCGTTTCGGGCTGCCGCAGTCGAATTGCAAGTGCAGGTGGAGATTTATTGAATGCCATCAGAATATAGTCGAATGCCGGGGATTGATTAAATTGAATCATGGAGGCGGTTTTGACGGAAAAACGGTTTGTGTCAAGCATTGTGAGTTGAAGTTCCATGTTTTGAAGCCGGTCTGTTATGGGCTCCATTTTACAGAAATGTCTTGAGGATTCTCAGTCGATTCTTAGGTCCTGTGATTTTTTGACATGGACGAATATATTTTATGGGCGTGAACGCATAGCGAACTGAATCGATATTTCGTAAGCGCGGGCAGCTGTAAACGTGCAAGGCTACAAATCAGTCGAACTGGTAGATTACATCGCCGCTCGCTTCCAACGCATTGTGTTAGAAGCTTTTACCGTGATATGGAACAAAAGCTGGAAGATCAACAGATCGGCAGAGCTAATTCTTGATGAGTTTGCGACGGAGAAGAAGGCACCACCACTCGGCCACAACGAGTGCATGAAGACCAACCTTTGACCTAGGACCTTCGAATACGAGGCTCCCGGCTGGAGAGGAAGACCATAAGATCCGCAGAATCATTGAATGATGAATGATTTTAATGATTAGATTAAACTAGCATCGGCATCATATCCAGAAATTGGCCGATGGAACCTGGGCTACCCCCATAGCGGTCTTCTTATTGGCAAGAGACTTGAGATCGAAAAGTCCATAGTGTCTTTTGCTCGCCAACTATTCAACAGCAGGTTACGCATCTCTGGGCTCAGTGATACCTGGTGTACACAGCAGGAGTGACTACTCGGTCCTCTGCTACTTCTCGGTCCTCTGGGATCTTTGCCAGTTAGTTTCTATGTGATGGTCTGCGTTCAATGTGATTTCTTCAATATAATTCTTGAGAAGATCGTGCGAAACTCAAACGTCAACACCACAGGCTCGATCTTGATTACGCGGACGACATTGATGTGATTGGGCGAACACAGCGAGCCGTCAATGAGGCGTGTGCTGGCATTGAAGCGGCTGAAATGGGTCTGCCAGTGAATCAGGGCGAAAAAAAACGTACATGCTGTCGTGACGGAAGGACTCACAGATCGGCGTAATGAGCAGCAGAAATTGTGAGGTGTTCCAGGACTTCGTCTACGCCGGCTCTGCAGAAAAACTGAACGTCAGTACCGAAACCAAACGCAGAATTATTCTTGCCCATTGCTGTTTCTTCGGACTCAGGAGGCAAGTGAAGAAGGACCTCAAACAACTGGAGGTAGCTGGCTGAAGAGGCTTGTTGATTGAGGCCCAGGTCCACCCCGGAAGAGTAGCGCCAAACAAAGAAGAAAAAACTCGCGGATCGTATTAGCTCGACCTGCCTAGCAGTTTGAAAGCAGGCGAACTCGCCATCGGTGATGCAGCACTCTGGCAGCTTTCTTCTTCTCTGAATAGCTATCCCCACCAGTGGTAAGGTGGCTATTCAATTCAAGAACCCTCTAAGCCTAAAGATCCCATTCCAACCATCTCATGTGTTTTTCAGGGACACTGTGATTTTCGAAAAAAAAAAATTAGAAGCTGACGAATGGTTGTAGTTGGCGCTTTGCTCTGCCAGAAATTTTCTGAAGATTAGAACTGCTCTGATCCCACAGGGTCAACTCACTACGAAACAATTGTGGGCTACTCTCAATTCGAAAGGATTCACCAGACTGATCGGTATGAGCAGACCGGCTCTCAGGACGTACCATTGGAACTCATGCCTCCAGGTTCCAGTCAGCCTTACATAGCCCAACTTAATGACTAAAGCGTCATGCCGGAGACTGTAAAGGGCGCAAGACAAGTTTAGCTCGTTAAAAAACTGGAACTGATATATTTTTCTCAATTTTTGTCAGCGCAACGACCGCGAGGCACTAGACCGCGAGATGTTATTCAACGGATCTCTCTGTTTGCTCGACTGCATGGGCAAAGGCAATATGACTTTCAACAGACTTGACAGCATTCAACAGACAAGCACAGATTATATGGGTGGCTCTGCAGCCCAGGCCTAGCTGCTCAGCAACTACTCGTCTTGTTTGTGCTATAGTTATACTCAGTTATACTCTTTGAGCATTGTCAGTGACTCCAAAGAGGCGGGGCCGGCAAAAGTATTTCGCTCGTTCCGGGAATCGAACCGGGGCTGCATAGGGCTCGACACGCCAACCCACAACGCCACGCCACACAGATTGGTGATGTCTAAATAGAAGTTACTGAAGTTACTGCTTGGGCATATCTCCTGATGAGTTAGAGTCGATGGCGGAGGGTCGAGTTGCCTGGATACATATCGCGCGCGGTTTACCCAACGCGACCCCTTTAGTGGAGCATGCGCGTCAGAAGATGATGATGAAGGTATGCACGTTTGGTAAGAGAAAAGAAAGAACTTAGATAACTTTGCCACGATAGGGGCGAGTTAAAGGCAGCTACAGCCCACACAAATCTTGATGTTGAAGCTGATTGAGTAAAGACGCCGTCCAGAGGACAAAACACAATCCCCCAACATTTCAGGCAGCCTGCCTCCTCCCGATTACACAGTGTTCTGTCGAGTGTCGAAATCCGCTTGTGTCAAATGTCCCCACACCAGATATGACCTGCCTTGAGCGGTTGAATGCCCTCTAATCCGATTGAACTTGCTAACTGCTGCAGAATTCCTTAACTAATTGAGAGCGGCAATCAATTAATGCAACATTCCCACCAGTCACTGCATGTCTGACATGTGTAATAGCTGGCAGGACAAAGGCGATGCTCCAACCGCTTTGTGCGGCAATTAACAAGAACTTACCCTCTCACAAAATCCCGTCAAAGAGACCAATGCTCACGATACATAATAGAATACATCACGTCTGTTTGTTGCGAGCCACTCAAGTGGACTCCCTCAGTGAATACTTAAGCGAAACAAAGCCAAACTCGCTTCCAGACAAGTGGTTGGGAGTGCCTGGTGGCAGTTCATCAAATATGCAACCAAAGTGTCACCAAATAGGCCATTTCGATTTTTATTTTCGCTCGAATAATCGCAGCAATAAAACAGATACACAGCGCCGGGGATAGGCGACACCCAAATCATCATGGGAGCGGATTATAGCCGGCCGCACACACAGGACACACGCATATCCTCCTGCTTGACGCCCATTATGTGTGCTTATGTTACCCTCGCCAGGACGAACTAATGTGCGACCATTTGGAATGAGCTGATTGCTATACAATGAAAAATAATTGGATTGCAAAAAAACAAACGCTTGCTCAGCAGGATACAACAGTCTGTTTTACACATTCGCGTGCGTGAGTGTGTGTGGAGGGGGTGGCGTATGTGGTCCGGCTCGTCCTCATGGCAAACTTCAATCGCACACTCTTAGTGCAAAATTTATTCAATTTCGCTGGTGATGCGAGTCGGATCTATTCGCTTTTTTTTTCCTATTTTCGCTGCTTTTTTGGCTTCACTTCCCGACATCAGATTGTCCTGTTTTTATGGCCAGGATATAAATCAATTTAGGAGATATTTATTGGGGAAATGAACAAATGCGTTGTAGCGGACGCTTTCATAAATTAAACCAAAATTCAACAGAAACGAAAACAATTAAATGACTAATACGCGCCGGGATTTATGAAATCTATTTAGCCGCTTATAAAGGATGTGTTAGCATGGCTAATAGGGCATGCATGGGGACAAATTGGGGAAAAAAACACAGGAAAACCATTAAAGTGAGACCAGTCTGCGTGGTGGGTATCAGAAATCACCAAAGAACTCGTGGGATGATTCGATTTCCTCTCGAATTGGAAGGGGCGGAGGATGTGTCAGAATTTATAGCCAACTCGTCGGGACTATAGTTGCCTGGAATACAGTCGTATGCCTAGGCGTCCAGCGCAGAGTGGGATTTCTTCAAACCGACATCTCCTGCAGAGCTGCACCTTAAGGGTTAACATTTTGGATTGAATTGACTGTGTGCCAAGTGTGTACACGAAGAAAAACTCATTCTTCGGGAATCCGGCTCTCAGGACCTGTTATCGGCGAAATGGTCAATGGCTATAGAGGTGAAGAAAAATTGTAAACATAAATCTAGTTGACGCCATCTCTTATAATACATATATATGGAATAATAAATACAGTGAAACTTCTCTCAAGCGGACAGCAGAGGAACCGTCATAATTGTCCGCTATGTAGGGATGTCCGTTCTGAAGGGGTTGACATACATGAACCTCTTCATGCCTGTACAATGACAAATTGTCCGTAGAGAGAGGTGTCCATTCTGGAGGGGTGTCCGTGAGGTGAAGTTTCACTGTAGTATCTGCCTTGTGCCCCTATTACGGTCCACAACTCTAGTTAGGTTTGGTCCTAGGTGAGAATTCGGCATTATCGATTACAGCCAAGATTGATGTATACAATATTACGCCTTCCGAAAGTCCGCCATGATTGCCATCTATCTGTCAATTTTTTGGTGCCGTAGGCCGAGACGAGCGGATACTCACTTCTATACAAGCGGATGTGAAAATTGCTTGTGATTTCGGCGCGAAAAATTATAAATTTAAAATTTATTAAGTAGAAGTTTGTGAAGATCTAAATAAAAGGATAATTTTTCCGAAATGAGGTGTGCTTAATTGCATTGCAAACAATAGCAAAGGAACCCCGAATCTACGGTTCTATGTCTTTCCAAAGGACAACATCTTGCGGAGGCAATAGATTCACTTCTGGAGAAGGAAGGACAATTTAAATCCAAAAACGTCTCGGATTTGCTCTGCACATTTTACTCCAGATGACTCCTAAAGGAACAAATATATTCGTTGCTTCCAATTGATTGTATGACTTTGCAAGAGCAATGGATTCAAGTTGAAGATGGGAACGGTTCCAACGACACAACCACAGTCAACTTGATTTTTTTAATAAATCTCGTAGGACTTACTGCCGAATGGATGCAGCCTGTTTTCTATGACTTTGATTGTCAAATGACAGCGAACATTTTGCGCCATATTCTTGACAAAGTCACGTCACACAACGAACCTGGGTATACTGTTGTTGCTATTTTCAGTGATCTGGCAGGAGGAAACTGAGGACTATACAAGAATCTAGAAGTAACCATGGCGAAACCTTGGTAAGCACTAATGAAAATCTGAATTGCAAATCATTTAACAATTGCTTTACATTCTAGGTTCATTCACAACGAAAAAAAGTGTTTGTGTTTTCTGCTGTTCCCCATTTAATAAAACTCATGAGCAACCACTTTGTTGATCAAGGGTTTTCAATAAATGTCGAAGTAAGGAAGGAACGCCTTTCCTTAACTTCGGCAGAACTCTCAATAACACATAAAATTACTCCAGGCTATTAAAATGTTGTTGGAGCCGAAAGGCAAGAGGTTAAGATGGCAACAAACTAGTTCTCCCACACTATGTCTCTAAGTTGCAGCCCACACACAGGCTCTAACGAGGGCTGCTTAGGCCACCTATGTCACCACAATTGGGAAGAATGCTCCAAATTATTTAAGATTGTAATATTTATTAAGAATATTTGCTTATAAAATTGACACACTAAACTTTTTACTATTTTTCAGACCAGTGACTGGTATGCAACCAGTCACTGGTTATAAACATCAGAGCACCATATCCAGATTCCAGGAAGCGGACTCATGGATGAGGTTTAGCTTTGGATGTCCGAGATCCAATTTTATATGATATGACTGAGCTCATGCTGAAAATGAGGCTCATAGGAGAGAACAACATGTCTTAGAGCACGAAGGTATTTTAGAATAAAGAAATAGTTGACCATCAACACAAAAGAAAAAGGAAATCGTATAAAACAATTCACTAAACATGGTGCAAGTGGTTGCCGAGGGACTATGCTCTGCATGTACCCTCTACGGGCTGTAGAGCGACCCATATTATTATTATCATTAATGGACGTCAAGTCTGCGGGTGTCCTGGTTGATGTCGGCCCCGCAAATCGAATTAAAATAAAATCCCGTGGAATGTTAACTGAGAAAATTACACAAAAGTGTACTACTTGGCTGATCTACTACTATTGCCATCGCATCAAAATTAGAAACAGAGGATTAGCGAAGATTTTTGTATTCACTTCAATAGGTACAGATAACTGGTAAAATTAGTAATAAATACGATGTTATAAGCTATAGACATTGTAAAGGCATTCTGGCAATTTGTGGATCCCATCCCAACAGAACTGCGCCGGCTTGGCAGCCAAGAACGAATCAAGCCAATTTTTGATATTCTGCTCTGATATGAACCGTATTTCAGTGAGGGCGTTCATCATCGACCGCAACAAATGGTAGTCAGAGGGTCTGGGCTATAAGGCGGGTGGGGTAAAACTTCCCATCCACAGTTTTCCAAACAGTTCTTAACCGGAATAGCAACGTGGTCAGAACTAAGCTGTTCATGTGCGTTAGACCGATTCCTAGACACCTTAGACGCGGTCGTCCTTTATTGGTGTCTAGACAGGAATACGCCTCGGGTCAGAACTAAGCTATTCATGTGCGTTATCTTAGGCATTGGATCCTGACTAGGCACATTTCGCTTCAAGCCCGTATAGTTTTTGATTGAATCTTCCCTCCAGATCCCAGACCAAAGATCCTAAGCAGAACTTTTCCCCAAAGAGACCAGAGACTTCCTCATCCGCTTATGAGATTGTCGCTGCATGTGCTTTGAACAGAAGGACTGGGCTGATCAGTGTCTTATATAGAGTCAGCTTGGTCCTTCGCGAATTAGACCATTTCCTCTTGAGCCCAAAGAAACGCCGGGTAGCAAGAGCTATTCCGAGTTCGATCTCGGTACTGGGGTTATTCTCTGTACAATTTACTGCTGAGCCGAGGTAGCCTAAGTCCTTCACTACCTCGAAGTTAAAGCTTCCCAATATGACACTTTGTCCAAGATGCCACTGTTGTCTGTCCTTTCTTGTGGACAGCATTACCTCGTTTTGCCCTTATTTTCCCTCTCAATACCAGCCTCTTTGCTGGCTCGCTCTCTTCTGTCCTGTTATGGATCGTGGCTCTAGTTTTGGCGCCTGCACGTCAAGACACGATCTTCTCAAGAGTGACATTTTATGACATTGAAGGTCTCGGTGAATTCGTGAATTCGTTGATGAAACAGCGACAATTCTCCATTGTCATCCTGCACAACCTGACGACTTTGGCAGGACTATCAAATCTAGACGAGGCATGGTATCGTTGAAATTGACGAATAGGTAGTGGGTGTCGATTTGCATTTCATAGCTCCTTTCCAGGACCTGCCGGAGAGTGGTCGTTTGATGAACTTCTCTGGCCTGAAGCCAGGACATTTGAGATTGCTTCTAAAAGGTTTCAGGCGAGCACAAAAAGCGGGAAAGAAGAAGTCATTTGTGAAATGTTCGCGACTTCCAGACTAGGCCAGGGCATAGATTTTCAGGAACCACTCGTGTTGTGCGTGCTATATACCTCTCACGAGTGGAGGGGGCCGCTGCTTTATGCCGACTCCGACCGACCAATTTGAGAAGCATATTCTAGACAGTTGCACTCTTTAAGCATTGTCAGTGACTCGGAAGAGGTGGGACCGTGCAAAGTGTTTTGCTCGTCGGGTCGACGCACCAACCCACAACGCCACGGCTGCCACAAGACTTATCCCTCTTTAATTGGCGCAGTTGAAGAGTCCCCCAGTTTGGGGACCGTATCACTTAAGTGAACGAAACAAAACGAAGCCTAACGAAACCGTTCGGAGCGGTTTTTATTCCCACAGTCTAACATTTCTGTGTCTTCGCATGATTGTGGATCGAAGTGAACTAAGCGATTTTCATGGACACCGCGTGTCTTCGCTCGATTGCTCCTTGACATCCTTGCATGTGGATGTCATGTATCCGACTTGCGTGCATTCTCCAACTTGTTAGCAAATTACAGGCACTACATGACTTTGCTTTGTCGAGGTCTTGGACAGGAAAACCCATCAATCGTGATCCAGATTGAATACTCGTAATTGCCTGACATCGACATCGACATCGACATTCTTGGCATCAAATTCGACTGTGTCCAGGCATGCTTTTGGCAACATGCTGTAACTATGACATCAGCATTTTGCGCTCAAGTACAATCATTGAACTGTATCGATCTGCCCTGGTTTTGCTTGGATTTGGGAGTAGCTCTTGGGATCCGATGGGGCACTGTTGATGGCGAAAGGTGACTTCTGGATGGTAGCTGTTCCGGCAGATGCCACCTCAGCTTCAGTTGAAGCATTCTTTGAAAAGAGTTGTGACGACTCCCTGCAACTTGTGGTTGGTTCTTATTTTCCTTTTATCGTCTCCACATGCAACTGGCTGCACATTCAATCGTATCACTGAGACGCCATGTGGTCGAACCCATGTGGACATTATTTCTGGTGTGGTTGGGGAGATCGGTCCGTCGCTCGGTCGGTCGGTCGTCCATAGTGCTTTTGAGCTTTTTCATCAAATTGTGGTGCTCCCTTTGCCAATTAAGTTCAGTGTCCGAAACAATGGACTACACAGCCGCATTACATATGCGCGCACCTTAAATGGCACACAATACATGGACGAAAGTGATGCGGGCGAGGGTAGGAACGTCCACCCACCCCGAAAAGAGAACAGGAACACCGCAACTTCCACTTGAAAGAATTCCTTTTGATTACATTGCGGCGAACAAATGAAATCACCACTAGCACAGTGGCAGCACCAGAACACCAGTAGTGTGGCCCATCCACCACCATCGATGTTTGCCTTTGTTCCACACACACGGCACACAGTCAACTCATTGCTATACACCCCACACAGGGGCAAATATGCGCCAGGACTTTTGTTGCTTATGAATAATACAGGCGAACATACGCAAATGCCCCCGATGGGTTGTTGGGGCGGGTTACTTACGAACTTGAGGCCACATTTGATATGAAGTTTTTCGAGGGCACTTGCTTTTAAGGATATGACTACGACCAGAAGGAGACACACACAAAAACGAGCAAACAAACAAAAAAAGAGCACAACAACCGAAAGAAATGTGGAAAAGGGACCCGAAAGGACTGGAATGAGTCGTCAAGTCTGCCCTGTGGAGTGCACTGGGGGAGGCGATGATGGGTCGTGGGCGGGGGCATGTCGGAGAACAGCAGTGTGTAGACAGCCAAACGACGATGATGGTTGTAAAAGTTCCTCCATCCTCGTATGTATTTAAATTTGTATCCTTTTTCGTCTCTGCTCCAGGCCGCGGCTGGCTGGTGAGATGTTTTATTAAAAAAATTGAAAAGTCCCGTTCCCGGTAGTAGTCCTCATTGCGCCCCTGATAAGCCTTCGCATCGCCTCCTTCAGATCGGCGTAATTGTAGGCTGAAGACTGCGCCCATAATTGGGAGGAACAATGTGAGTGTTTCCGGTCCTGGCTTATATCGCTGCGAGCATATTTTCCCCGGGATGCCACAATAACAGTAAAACAAGTCAAATAATAATCCTAGTGTGTTGTAAAATAAAATGGAAAAACTTAAACAAAAGGGATACCCACCGCCGTAAAGTTGCACAGAAAATGCGTTAAACTGCCGTGGAAATGATCGTTTAGCTGCGGAGGCATACGGAATTACCCATAAGACGAGCATTCCGAGAGCGATATGGACGAACGTCGTTCATGCTCGTATCGTGGCGGACATTTTTAAAGAATGGTTATGGCAGGGTCCTGCGGACGGTTATTCTTTTGATATTCAACTTCTGGCCCCCAGCTGCCGTCGTCGGCGGTGGCATTTAGGTGCCGCCTTCACAAAGTTAACGAGCTGTATGAGAGGATGTTGCCCTTGACTTGAAGACTTGTGTTGTTCTAGGGAGCCGGGGGAGGGGGATAGAGATCGGATTTCGGTACTTTGACGCAATGCGTATTGGTTAAGCTGGAGACTGAGTTGGAGCTGGATGTGCTTGGTGGGATAAGTTCCAATAATTTGTGACGTCCTTGGGAGAGAGTAATTCTCGGGTGAGACTTGAAAAAGCATGGGCGTCATCATCGAGGGCTGTCAGTTGAGGAAGTGTGAAAACGCAGCGTGGTTGTTGTGGCACTTCTCCGACTTCGTGGGTGTTTTTTCAAACCAACGGCCTGGGATAGCTCCTGAACGAGGGCTGAATCCTAACCATGGCATGGTAGTGGCACCGCTACTTTAAAGACTTTAGATAGGCTGCCTGGTGAGCGTGAGACTGTTAATCTTTCCCTATCTTCTTGCATTAGTTTCGTTGTTTCTGTAAGGTACTCGTCAGACAGTGTTGACTGCGCTTCGTGTAGATTGATCACTCACTCATCAGTTACGTCAATTTACCTTCGCTCAATAAGGTCTATTTGGATGACTGAAGTTCACTGGAATTGCGTTTGTGGAGTGGTCGTACACAAACAAGGAGTTAATCATGTGTTTACGGACAAATATCACTTGGAATTTAATCACCAATTGATTGAGTTTGCAAGTCTAATTCACTTGACGGTTGAAGTGAGTAAGCACAAGGTGAACAAAGTTCAGTTCATGTTCACCGGATGGCGCAGTTGGTTAAGTGCCTGCCCTTGGTTAGTGGGGTCGCCGGTTCGGATCCCAGTGAAGGCAAAGTTAACACGGTTTTCAACTCTGGTCCAGTCACCATTTGCCGTTGGAGTGGTCTACCGGTGGTAGTTGTCTGACTGTGGCTATCACAATGGACCAACATGGTCTAAGTGTGATGGATTACTAGCAGCCGCCTTCCCTCCCCCTCCTATAGCAGCAAACTGGCTACGCGATTGGGGTCAATCCGTTTTGATATCACACCTCGTAGGCCTGGGTTGTTTGGATTAGCTAATTCCAACCTGTGGAGTTTAGGAAGGGGGACTTTCGTCTGAGGGAGTGCCGAGGCTTCTGCGACAGTTTGGGTGGAAAGGTATTCCGAGTCTATAAGCGTGGATGCCTATGGACCGGTGCCCCAGGCTTGCAGCCACGACTCTAGCTATTTCGGAGCAGTGTTCGTCCGCCCTACAGGAGGACACAGTTTTCCTAGAGAATTTACTCTTGGATGTCCTAGTCCACATTCTAAGGGGTGAGGTAGGGACATTTTGGTAGATGATGTATTTGAGGTAGTTACTTGGGGGAGCACCATTTCAGTGGGGACGTTGCCGGAAGCTCCTTATTTGGCCACTTCGTTGGCAGTCTCATTTCCCTCTATGTTGCTGTGGCATGGAACCCAGAGGAGAGTGATTTTGCACCTGTTTCGGGTCTTTCTTGCACTGTTGCACCAATTGAGAGGAAGTGATTGTGGCTGCTTGGCTGTGACTGCAGATAGCAGGGACAGGTAGTCCTAAGATGTTTACAGATTGCCTGATCTCTAGCACTCTAGAGCACTGTAAGAATTGGTCACCGTGGTCACCGTGGTTAGCTTAGAACTGTGTGGATCAGATCTTGGTATGCCGAGGTAAATGATTTGGTTTTCCTGTCCTCTCTGAATGGAAACCAACATTGTGACGACTTGTCGAAGTCTATAGTGGGGGTAGCTGGGGTTAGGTACTCAGGCAGGAGTTGCAGACCTCTGCTATGGCCGTACGGTTGGTTGGTGGTCAGCACAGCAACAGCATCCCGCTTCTCTCACTAATTTTCGACAGATGGAAAGAGAGAGAATAAACAAAGCAATAAGTCCTGCGACAAAGCTTTTAAAAAAAAAATACTAATTCCATCCGTTAGCCAAGCAGGGAGCTTTGTCTGTCAGCATGTGCGAAGGAGACACGTCAACTCATTGTTTTTATCAAAAACCTTCAACTTTAAGCTCAGTCATTCCTCATGCTTCCGACAAATTGCCAACTCATGCATGCACGCGACACCTCCCACCTGTCAGCTCCACTCAACGTCCTCCGCAGGTTTCCTCCCTCATGTGTACACCGAGCACATCCTTCAAATTTTAATGAGTCGCTGCATTGTCGTGTTTCTTCATCTGCGACTCTGTAACACTACGGCACACCGACAAAGCCATTGTTTTTTTCAGCTCTCATCCTTGCACAGCGCACTCAACTCCAACCATATCACCGTCCCAACCCCCTGTAGAGGGCCTCTGCAATTTCCGCTCATTGTTGCGAGTATACATGGCGAAGCGAAAAACTGCAAAGGAACTCCATAGACTTCGAAGAATAAGTTCGGCTTTTGTCACACACTATTACAAACTAATTACAGTCATTCTCCATGTTCAACTACAGAGGATCCCTTTGGTGTCCCTTATCTCTGGCATCCTAGCAAATTATCTTCATAATTTGTTTCGGTTCATTAAAATTACAAAATTGTTCGCTTCTTGCAGATGTGCCAACAAAAAAGGATACACATTCTTTGAATCTCCCTCTCTCTCTCTGTGTCTCTCTCTCTCTCTCCTCCAGTCACTGCCTGTGGCAGTATTTTTCAGTGTCTCAGTGCAAAGGATTATATTCATAATTGTGCCTTTGCCACTTTTTTAAATGGTGGCCGAGCTGCAATGCGGTGACGGCGCAGCCAAGAGAGGGGTCGGGTCTTGCATCCTTTATGCCCACTTCCGCTATGGCTCGACAGGGAAAAAACGTGATATACGGCGTTAATTTACCAAAAAGGACCAAAAAGGACGAACAAAAAGGAACCAAACGAGGCTAAGAAAAATGAAAATTGAAAAAATGCAAAAAAATGACAAAATTCCAAAAAAAAATGAATAAAAATCACGACAGGAATTGAGAAATTACGGTAAATTTAATTCTGATTTACATAAAGTCCTTCGAGTCCGTTCTTGATTCCTGTGGCCAGTGGACGTGAAAAGGCGAACGCGCGGCTGGTCCAATTAAGAATTCCTGCGCGCCATTTGGCGGTAAATACGCACACGCACACAGGATTCCAGTGTTTGGGCCTCCTGACGACCGCACACACGCTCGCACAGAGGGTTTGTGACAAGTTAATTAAATTAAATCTTGTTGCGAGCGGGTCCCGCACCAAGTGTGTGTGTGTGGTGGTCTGGGGAGACGGACATGTTTAATTATCGGTATTTCATAGCGCCTATTACTCTTCTTCCCGTCGCGTCTCGCACGTCCTCGGGATCGTAAATCATAAATCAGCGGAACGCTTAAAAAGTTTTTAATTACATGGGAATGCTTTCGCACAAATGAACCGGTGCGCGGAGCTCGCTTCAATGAGGGATTTATGAAGCGGCAAAACTCCTGGTGATAGCTAGTGATTAAGGACTCAATAAAGTCACGTATTGTTCCGGGGAAGTGAATGTTGGATGTTCCTGTGGCACTGCAGGGTGGGCGCCGAGGTATTTGGCTTTGTTACTCCACGAGTATCATTTTGATACAGCATATGAGACTTTTGGTGGCGTCTGTTACTAGACTTTGTACCAAATGGAGGTGGCTTCTACCTGGAAGGCGCAAGGAGGATGTGGCCAGATTTTTTTTTTTTTTTTGGGGTTCATCAACGGATTTTCTGAAATTATTTTCGTCGTGACTCTTGTAATTGCACCCGGTACTTACATATGGAGCAGAGTGAGTGAGATGGTGGTCCACTCGTGGAGGGACAATAGCACGCACACCTCGAGTGGTTGCTGAGAAGCTGGACCTGGCTCCCTACGGGTTGTAGTGCCACTCATGTTATATTCTTTTATAGGTCACCTTAAAGTGCCACGAAAATGCTTTTCCTTATTTATTATTTTTTTTTTAGAATTAGAGTTTTGTTTTCAATTTATTAGTTTCCCTTGTAGACACTTCCGTCGTCCAGTCCGTCATTCGGGCCCCTCACTTCGTAGGCTTTGGATATTCGACGCTGATGATGTTTGAAAGAGGAATTATAAACAAGGAATATTAAGAAGGACCAGTGCGATAAGTGAAGATTGAAGAAATGAAGAAGTTTGTCCACATCGGCGTAACCGTGAACACATCGAAATGCTACCGGCTCAACGGTGTTTATTAGAACTCCAGCTGGTTCCCAAAATAGAGTCTAGCAGATATTTGTGGTAACACAACGTCCCGGCTGGCGGAAATCCGTCAGCGCATGGAAGGAGATGAAGATTCGAGACTTGGTTATCGCGGGAGCAAGACAGTTTCCGACCCACCGTTGGCCTCAAGTCTGCGAAGTGAGTTTCTGCTTTACAGTTAAGACGTATGGAAGCAGAGAAATTTAATTTATTTTTGTCTGAGGGTTTGCCAAAACTGCCAAAACGCAAGACCGCGGTTAGTCAGTGTCTCAAAAGTAAGATTGCCCGCTACGCGTTGCTATTCAAGTTCAAGTTTGTCGAGGAATATCGAAAGGACAGGTGCCACCGGATGCTGCATCTCAGGCTCTTTATCAGGTGATGTTGCTATCATTTGAGCACAGACGTAAGCACACACGATTTGGTACTCAAACCGCCCGTCTAGTCGCATTTCATTCCTCCGCCGCAACACATCCTCAGTTCGAATAAATGTGAGCAAATTTTCTTAATAACTCACCCCCATCGAGCAGACTTTCAACCACCAGCTGCCACAAATTGACAATTTCGACACCTTACACCGCAACTGCCATCCAACCACTCGCACAATCTAATGATCCCTTAAAACCCACATAAATGCAGATTAGGGGTTTGTTCTCGACAAATGCAACCACAAAGCTACCACCCACTCAGCTACACACCCGTTTCACGGCGCCCTCCCACCCGCGACGCATGTTCGCGAACAGATTGTCCGTGTGGAATCTAATAATCGACAGCAGTTGTCTCCTTACCAGCACAGCCGGGGCAATTAGTTAGCGCTGATGGCGCTTACAACATGCGATCCCTGAAAGAAGAGAACATATCCTTGCCTCGGCCCGCAACACCGCGCAGCACACCACCCTCTGTCACCTTAGTTCGCGCGATTCGTGCGGCTGGGTGGGCGTGTGTGTATGCGAGAGTGTGTGCGGCTTTCTTGACATGACAAAACGTCATGTTTTTGGTTGGAATTAGCGACAGCTGTCACTTGATTGGTTTCCTTGCCAACTGACAGCTGTTCTGGCGTTGTCATGCAATTCCCGAGAACGATGTTTGATACCGTCGGAATTGTGATTAATGGCTTCCCGCACAAATAACCTCGCCGCCCCCTGCATTCAATGCCATGAACTGAAAGAAACCGAGGGACAGAGCATAGAGAAGGTCCTGGAAATCGATAATGCAGGGCAATGACACTTGTAATTCCAATCATTCCCAATCCGGGGACTGGTGAGTGGTGGGGGGAGATTTGCAAGTCCACTGGGGGAAAGATCGATTCGCCGAGAAAGGATTATGCAGCGAGAAACGCTGATTGGAATCAGTGAAGGGGAAATATAAAGGATAACCCGCTTCCCAAATGGATGAGAGATGCACGCATGGAAACCCGGGAGGAATCCCCAGAATGCAGTGCAGTGCACGCTGTGCTCAGCAATTCAGATAATTCGACGAGGAGACTTGTTTTCCTTTTGCTGTTTCCATCTTCATTTCTGACTGCGATTCCACCTCGCCTCTGCGGTAGGAGCAGTTCAAAGGATTTAGCAGACTAAAAAATTATCGGATGGATATGCTTCAAGTCATTTTCGTAATGGATGCCAGAGTTGTTCCCGGAATGAAAGAGTGTGTTGAGTTTGGCACTGCACACCCAGTCGGTGTATTGATGAATCTGCTTCACGAACAAAGTCAACTACGGTGTGGCAGCGAATGGATCTGGTTTTCAGGCGGATGACTGTGTATCTTATTTGACAGCAACACAAAGCGCGTGGGAGACAAAGAACGAGGCGCTGAAGTAGGAGCATATAAAATACATCAGAGGCTTCGCCGAAAATGGAGAAACTAGCGGCGCGCGACCTGTGCAATTATACCCTTAGGAGCAGCTTTGGTCTAATGAAAACAGTCAGGCCACATTCAGAGCAAAGGAAAGCCATTGGAAAAGACAATCTCTTTTCTTCCGGACAGCGTGTGGTCAGTAAATCAGTTGGTCAGCCGCAAGCACATTAATCGAGAGCGCCCTTCTCAGAGAATCTTCTGTCCGACGACTTGGTACCAAGTTGCACCGCACCTGGAAGCAATGTCTTTGTTTGTGAAGTTTCTTTGAGGCGACTGGAATCTCATGCGAAGCGAGTGTGATGTTGCAGGAGTTGATGATCGACGATTTAAGACAAGGATTAGCCAACATTCAATTACAGCCAGGCCAACAGGTAAACATACATGTGTTGCCTGCACTTAGTTAGTGGGGTCCTTGGTTCGAATCGTTGAAATCCAAATAACGGCACTATCACTGGAATAGTCGATCGGAGGTGGTAGTCTGACTGTGGGTATGACAATGCACCAACATGGTCTAAGTGTGCTGGTGAATTCACTAGCAGCCCCCCTCCCTTCCCCTATGTGGGTGCCGGGACACTAGTCGCTAGGAAGGGCACAATCGGAGATGATGGAGGAAGAGATATTCCTCTTTCCAGTGGAAAACTCCCAGGCCATCGCAGTTGTGCTCTCAAGTCACGCATACTACTTTATTTTCACGCACACTTGTTAGAAGTATAGAGCAACGCAATAGTTTTAGGCGGGAGTAATCAGCTTCGCTTAGCTCACACCTATTCACAGACGCCTGTCTGTGAAAGGGTTAAAAAAATACGCTGTCAGATGAATCTGCGGGGCAAGAAACGTAGAAGTGGCCCATCTCTTCCTCCATCATCCATGCCTATCGCTACTATACAACTTCTGCTAAGGCTGGATACTCTAGCTCAAATGAATAGCAGACGGGAAAATGGCACAGGATGCCTCTTTTTCAAACAACTCTAGCCTACGATCGACGCTAAGCGATCGCTCAACTGGTTAGATGAAGTAGATCGAGTCTTAGAAACCTCACTGGAGTCATAACATGGCATTGTGCCATTCTCAGTTTGTTTTTGCACATATATGTTACACGTTGATGTACACGTACGTATGTATATCTAAACTAATTTCGACTGATTAGTAGTCACACGAATGATCATTCGATTGTTAAAATAGAAGTCATTCGAGTGAATAGTAGTCATTCGAATGATATATAGTCATTCGAATTATTAGTAGTCATTCGAATGAATAGCAGGCATTCGAATGATCAGTAGTCATTTGAATGATTAGTATGCATTCGAATGATTAGTAGTCATTCGAATGATCATTCGATTATTAAAATATCCCGATTACTAAAGTCTCGACTTTTAAAATCATTCGATTATGCCCAACACTATCGATCGACAAATGAGCAGGGATAGTTTTAAGAAGACAACTATGAATTTATTAAACTCTACTCATTTATACGTATTCGCATCATTTGTGATCAAAAGATGTAAATATCCATTGATTAAAATAAATAAAAAAAAATATCCTTGGTTTTTTCCCTACCGGTCTCATTGTTTTGTCCCTAACTGTATGTATAACGGACCACGAATTGGATGGCCCTTCAGTTCTCAGTTCAACTGAAAATAGAAGCCCCGCTCCGTAGGTCTATTAAGCAGTTCCCACTCACGCCCTGCAACTGCCTTGCAGCAATCTCCATCCATAGGCACCCCAACGTGCATTCTAGAACACACTCCCTCTTCACTAGAAGTGAGGGCACTTCCCAGCTCGCACACAATGTGACCCTTTCGAAAACATTTTACTGCAGAAGCATTAAAAATTAAGCATCAAACTTTTAATAAAACTCATCTTCAATCATCATCACCGCCCCCCACTCTGCGTGGAGGGTTGGTGAACTGCATGCCCGCTGTGCAGCGGCAGCGTATGGCTGTTCATCATCCGCGCCCGGAGCACCAACCGGGTTAAGCCAACAAAAAAAAAATAGACAAAACACTTCAGTTAAACTATTAAAAGTTCCAATGGCCATAAATTAAGGTTTCACATGTGATGTTACTCTCAGCCACCCACCCCATCGGACCTCGTCGACGCGGCAACCGCTGGGCTGACTTAACTCTAACACTCACCTGAACCGATGTTATACAGGAAGATCTCCCGCAGCAGCAGTAACTCGTCCTCAGGCGCTGCCGTTATTGATCCAAAACAGTCATTCTCTGGCCAAACTTCCCTGCAAATAACGATAAAAAATTATTTTAAGTTGAAAATTTATGACACGAGCTTCCTCCATTTGCCCGCGACCGACGACGGGTACTAAGAAGAGGTATGGGGGGAGGTTGGAGAGGTTGGAGTGGTTTGAGAGGTTTGAGAGGTCTGAGAGATACGAGAGAACTGAAAGAACATCGGAACGGCGAATTTAAGGCATCTCGTGCACTCAACATGAGGTGTGGGGCCAATGAACATTCGGGTGACGGGTGGTTATGTCCTTAAGACCAAAGTGATTTCTGTTTTGTTGGTTGCTGAAAGGACTGCGTCCAAACTTGGACAGTTAGAGTCTCGTAAATGTTGAATGAATACGGAAATGACATCCGTTTGACGAAATGAGATGAAGTTTGTTTGCGAAGTTTATTGCGAAGGAATGGGGCTTCAGTCTTGTTGGAATTTTATGACTTGTCTTCGGGTCATCGCAATGAAGCGGTCTTGTTCGTTGGGAGAGGTTCACTTTTTTCTAAAGCAACAAGATTTGCATTCAAATGCATTGAACTGAAGCACAGATTATGGGGGCATTCAATCCATTCTACTGCTATGGCCAGAGGAGGACCAGTGGAAGAGGAAGGAGTGCAATTTGATGGTTAAACGGTGTACACAGCAACGGAAAGCGGGTCAAATCTTTGATCGGAGATGCAGTCGGAGACGAGAATGAAGGCAGATACTTTAGAGATCTAAGTTGGCGATGGCGCACGGGAATCATAAATCATTCAAAAACGAAGAAAAATCAATTCCACACTGTCATCAGTAGTAAAGAGGTATATTTCAGTAAAACTATGTTACGGCCAATAACCTGCGACTAAAAACGAGGGGAGTACGGCTTCACGGCCTGTCTGATTCTTCTTTTTCGCTGTGTGGCGCTGTGGTCCCTATAGAGACTGGGGATCATTCAACAAGCCTCTTAACAAGCGGAAACTTTGGCTAAGTGCCCTCAGTTCTCAAGGTTCTTCTACACACGCCTGCGCCACCTCCGACTCGGGCGTCATCCTTTGCATTGACCCAACCGCTCGGAGGCAAAGATTCGAAGTCAAGTTATCACGCACTCTACACGAAATCCTGTGTAACGCCATCGATGATGTACACACACACACAATCTCCAGATGGAGTGCTTCCTGCAGGTCCGACTTCAGCACAAGTTGCAGAGAGTGTGCCTTCTTTGCACTTGTAGAGCTCTCTCCTTCGGAAGGATGGAGTCATTTATGGGCTTTCTTCTGCTGTAACTGAGACCCATCTTCATCGCTTTCTTCAAAGCACCAACTTATTTGCGTTGCAGGCCCGACTACATCTACGTGGTAACATAATAGACTTGCGGTGGCTAATTGGCTCTTAACCTCACCTAACTTAGACTCAAGTCCAACTCCTATTGAAGCGTCACCTAAAGAAGACGAAGAAAGCCACAGGCAGTGTCTCGCACACCCCGTATTCTGTGCAAAAGAAAGAGATCCCAACAGCTGAGAACAGACACCGGACACTCATTTCCACCGAAATACGCATGTAAGTTCCATAAATTAAATCCCATCACCCACGTCCCACACGGAACCACGGCAAACACATGTCAACCCGCAGAGTGTCCATAGATTTAATGACATTACGCTGGTCACCGGTCAGCCTACGCACGACCCGCAAAGTCATCCTTCAACGCATTTCAACTTGCGGCTGCTTAACTAACGAGATCCCGCGGCTTAATGGATTCCATGTTTAAAGGGGTCAATTCAAGGAAGTCACCCGGGGCCGAGGTTGAATTTTAATGATTTAATTCCGGTGGCACTCTCATTTTGTGCATAATTAACCTCGAAGGGATGTTGGTTTGGATGTTCTTCGTTTTTTTTTATTTTGTTGGTCCTCCGCTGGTCTGCCTAGCCGGCGGTCGGCGAAGGTCCGGTAAACACGGCTTTGTGCACACCGCGCAAGGTTATCGAATCTTTTAATTAACGCAAAATTCTGAAGCAAATATTTTGCGATTTAATGAACGGACGGCTGGCGGTTCATCGCAGACAGCAGACAGGTGGAAAATCTGCCCGAAGCTGTTGCGACAAATACCGTTAACGATATACAAATAAAAAACACGCACCCCCTTTTGTTGTTTTTTGGTTCTCCTAGAGGCAGTCTTTCATTCACAGAATCCACAATCTGGACACAAGAATCTTGGAACTGGATTTAACCCAAGTGCAAGCTAAGGTATGTCTGCTTTGCCAGGAAGATGATGGGTTATGAGAAGTATGGGAAGTAGTACTTCGTTTGGATTAACTCCAACCCTTCGATATAATAGATTTCTTCAGGTCGTGGTGTTTTCCCTTCAATCGGAGCCTACAGCACAAAGTGCGCCCCGCTCTTCTAAGCTGCATAAAGAACAGCCCTTGAGTCAAGAATGAATTGGTTTTATTTTCAAAAACATGTTCTATTTATAGTGGCTGGCAATATGATCCCTGTGGCCCACTGTAATGCGTATGGGAGGGCAAGGGATGAAAGTGTAAACACATGCACTCAACTGTCCCCTACACAGCATGAATCGCAGTCGACACCGATCGAATGCCATTCGCCACTTTCGGGCACCTCGGCAATGTTACGTAATGGTTTTTCGTACTGCGTGCTTGCTTGCTTTTCGCTCGGTGCCTGTGCTGTGTGCTCGCATTGGAGGACACTACAGTGGTGTCCTTGCCTTTGCGGAGTACAAGAGGGAAAAAAACCCAACTGCTCACTAAAACGTTCAATCCAGAGATAACGATTTCGCGTGAAATAGCACTCGGCACGTGTCTCCAGATCTGATTTCACGTGAATCTAATTACACGTGAATTTGACATTTTTCGCCAGATTTGAAATTATTCTTAAAAGTTCATAACATCCATGTTGACACCATACGACACAACCGGGTCACAGCCAAAACAACGACACATCACACGATACTCCGAGTACCTGCATACGCTTATACTGGGTTGCTTATAGAGACACCCCTCAGGGCAAACGTGAACTCTGCGAGCGACATCTTGGTGGAGACCGACGTAGAATCGCCCCTGGCAAAAGCTGAAAAATTCTGGATACAGGGTCAAGACAACCCGCAAAATCTCCGACTTATAGCTGCAGTCCGGACGTCAAAAATCCGTCGAATGCACTAAATTGGCCGCGGTATGAACACCATTTTTGCAGCAAAGAAGGTCTACGATTTCGAGCCTAATGGTTCGAGAAGGACATGAAAACCGAAGCCCCCTAAAATCATCGCGGATCGGAGACAGATTAGTTCTGATAACTTTGACAGGGTGCCTAGGCAAGACAGTATTGCTCAGGCTCAGACCTCACACGAGTCGTATGCTACGCATGTACTTCCCTTTAGATCATTTAACGCGTTTAATTTTAATACAGGATAGCAATGGACGTGATCATACTGGAGATCATTCAACAAGCCTCTTAACACAATTGGCTAAGGTTCTTCTACATTCGCATAATTACGTACTTTGGGGACGCTACCGTGATTTTCTTCTTCTATGTGAGGGACAACAGTCCGATGTGGACCTGTGCCTCACCCAACCTCCATTGTCAATCCGGTCACGTGAACTTATGCCACGTATATTTGTGAAATAAACGTCATCACGTTCATTTTACGCACGTGATCCTTTCATCAGAATCGGATGTTGTATTTCGTTCTCACTTTATGTCCTTGACGTTGACCGCCGAGCTTGGAGATAACAACTCAGCAATTATAACAAAGACTTAGGCTTTTTATGATCAGTTAAAGTCATCTTCAGTCAAAATAAAGACCACGCGGGAGCAGCGCTTATTCTGAGACGGAGGTCACAACTTTAAGGCTGAGGACTGACTGGTGTATTCTTCGACACTTCCGTTTGTTCGGTCGTCGTGAGCGCTAAAATAACATGTAGGTCGTTGGCACACGATCGTCTTTAAACAGAGGATAATCATCCTGGACTACTGTTCTCTGTACGGCCTCATGAGGAACACTGCAATAGAACTGTTAAAACTAAAAAGTAATAGTGGCTAGACTTCTCTATTTTCTTACAAATGTCAACTCAAGAGTTGATGCCAGCTGACCAGGTTATTCGTAGCCACCATCATTGTTGACTGTTACCCGAATTTTTTGGCATAAATTCAATGATATGAAAGTGGAAGGCTCGTGGTTTCATCAAGAGGGTGCCTCAACCCACACGACACGATCCGTTTAGACGCGAAGTCGAATTTCCTGAAGGAGTGATTTCGTGTTTTGGTGATGTGGTTGCCGTGGGATTGCTTTATTTTGGGCGGTAGCCAAACCAAATGCAATGTCTTTTTCGCTTAAGGCTTTCTACAAGTGCTAAAGTCCGAAATATTTGAAACTTTAGACTTTAGCTAAAATGTGGCGGGTTGCCGGTAATGTTGTGTCAAGGTTAAGCGGCGTCTAATTTGAGTTCTGTGGATGCCGTTCGCTTTCAAAGAGTAACTAGACCATCTCTCTTCAGCCTTAAGTGGCAGTGAAATATCTTGGTTTCGTTGTCAACCTTAAGCCACTCAAGCGAGTCATCATTTACCGCTTCCATTGTTGCGAAGAGTCTCCTCTGTCTTTGTCATTAAACCGCTACTCTCAATGAATTCAAATGCATTTCTACACAATGCGTGCTAAAAAGGCGAAGTGTAACTTCGTTTAGTTTGGTGGGTACTCCAGCAATGATTTATGCCTCCACCGGTGGTTTCGTCTTCGTAGTGAAATATTCACAAATAATGGGGAACTTCATTAATTTTTGCATTGAATTAGAGTATTTTTTACCCGTTACCCGATGATGGCGGGTACCTGGTATTCTTCAGCTACCGGGTATTACGTGCATTACCCGGGTAACCGGGTACTCGGGTAATTGTCGAATCGGGTATTACCCCGATAGGAACAAGAACACTAGTTCTCATACAGGAGAGTTGAAGGAGTGGAGATACGTGCGTATTTAGAATCACACACAAAGACTTGAATTACACGTCAATCAACATCAGTGACTACCCGCAAGAGTAGTCAGCTCGGTCCTCTTACACTCTACCCCTATTGCTAGCGCTCATGACCAGCACTAGCAATAAAACAATCGAGGCTGATGCTGACATCGGTATACGGAGTATGTGCAATCCGGGCAACCAGAGGTTTTATGACCATCTCGGGCGATACAGCGTTCGCTTTAGCAGGAATGTTGCCCATCGACATCCTGGCCTGAGTGCACCGTAGGCGAATCCTAGATCGGCAGCAGACCAAGCAGAAAAGAAAAGAAGAGCGGGCAGCATCACTAGTACAGTGGCAGGCTAAGTCCTCCAAGTCCTCCACCTCCACAAAAGCAAGGTGGACCTACAAACTGATTCCCGTTGTCTAGAGGTGGGCAGCGAGGCCAATAGGGAACTGTAACTAGCGCCTTGCACAGTTCCGGTCTGGACACGGTGGCTATCGAAAAAAAAAAAAACCTACACAAATGTGGACACGATAGTTCGCCCCTCTGTCCCGTACGTCCAAATATGGATGACGCGGAGCACGCAGGAGCACGCAGTCTTCCACTGCAATCGCTTTGCGACAGAAAGGCAGTCCGTAATTGCAGATAACTGAATCCAGACACACAGACAAGCTCACAAGCTAACTGAAACAAGATTAGCTCCTACGTCCTGACGTTCAATTAAAATTGCGAAGGGTGGAGGCAGGAGGCAGCCTCCCAGAATATATCATCATTTGCTAACCAGCCCCGTGAAGGAATACCTAATGGCAGTTTCGCGGGGATAGTGGTAGAAGAGTGTAGGCCGTGGGGTCGTACGTAGGCGAATTCGCAAAATCAAGTTCTTGGGTTTGCGAATCGTACATGCTGATTTCGAAGATTACCGTGTATTCAAGCGTCTGAATGAATGTTATAAGCCATTTCGATTGACAAGATCCAAGCAATACACGGAAGTAGAAATTTGGTTGAAGTCTGAAATCTGAATCATTGACACAGGGTCATCACAAAATGGCTGACCCTGTAGCGTCTCTTAGGTCTCAGATAAGCTTTCTTTCATAAGCTTTTTCTTTCAAAAAGTCTCATCTTAGGAACATGCTAGACCGAGGTTGATAGTCTGAGATTAAGGGTATTGACTTCGGAGTCCCGCAAGGGTGTGCCCTGTGTCCTACTTTGTTTTCGAGCTCTGGGATTATTAAAAACCTGAATGCACGTTAATGAATAATGCGGCTAACCTAAATAGACTTAGTTTCTAAATCGAAATAGAGCATAAAGCAAATGTTTAAAGTTTGGACTGATTTCGCATTCAACAGAAAGGCCACAGTCCACACATGGCAGTGGATTAATCCCCTCCTTGTTTCAATCAATCTCCTCTAACTCTTGCCTTCCTGTCACTTGTAAAATTTGGGCAAAATGCTTGATATGCGATTTAGAGTAGAGTAGCATGGAATCAGTTGAGATTAGCAGAGAACGGAGGGCCTGACAACTGAGAAGAAGCCGAGCTGTACCGCATCTGTAATGTATCTGTGTACAGACCGAATATCTCAACAATCATCTGTCACTACCAGAAAAGAGATCGCATGTATGCCAGATCAACGACTTTTCATTCTTCTCTGATGTGTACACAGGGCACTGCAATGCCGAATTGGTGTAATCGGAGTCATGGCTAAAGCCAGCATAACTCCACAAATGGGGCTTAACCTACAAGAGACCTACAAAAGGACAGCACCTTTATTTCCCGCGAGAAACAGAGACGGAAATACACAACCGACTGCGATCAGAGGAGGAGCCGGCTTAAAGCCCCGCAAATATAAATTGAGTTTCCGCTGCCGCGCACATAATCTCCACGAGATGAGGAGAAAAGTAATTTATGAATTCTTTCGTCGCATCCTCGACCTGCTGTGTGCATCGGCCCGACTGTGTAACAACGTGGCACCCGCCCCCCCTCTCCAAGAGACTTCATCCTTTGTTTGTTTTGTTTCGCGGATAAAGCATGAGCTCAGCAACGCGACACTCTATCGTGGACTTAACTGAACAAAACAGCACCCTGTCACGTTGTATGCACACCCAAAGTCACTGCACACCGGCGACAGACTCACCTTTCGCGCAGCTCCCCCCGCCATCCACGCAAAGCGACAGTAAACCCGTTCCGTATGGAAAACTTAACTTAAAAGGAAGAATAATGCTAATGGAATTCATACGAAAGCTGAATTTACTTTTAACTTTTGCATTCGTCGGATGTGCTCGGAGTAGATCCCTTCCAGGAGTCTGGGATCTGCATGCATCCCGAGTGGGGGACGCTAGTTCGAAGACGACATCACCTAATGCCGGCGAAACAATGTATCTTAATAATTTTGCATGTTAACTACGCTAAATGGAAGACAATGGAGTACGCCCGAGAGCGGGCGTGGGCGGAGGGTGTCCTGTTGCATGCGGAAGGTCCGCCCCAACCCCCTTCCACTTCGACATCGTGCCATGTCGCCTCGTTCACATCATAATGCGCTGGTGGATCTTTTCGAACTCCCTGCTGAATATTCAGCAGCAAGGCGAAGGGTAGTGCCAACGTAACCCAACGGCAGATGTAATTTCAGCGTGAGTGGTGTCTAGACGAAATCCAAGTCGTCGTCATTTGCCGGCAGAAGGTGTTCCTTGCAGGCCCGGCCCGCCATCAACGAGCGACTGTTTTAAAATTATAATTAGGGTCGTCAGGGACGTGTGAGAATTGGGACGACCTGCAATGGTGACTGTGGGAGCAAATTCGGAATCCAGCTTAGCGTGTAGAATGGAGCAATAGGATGTGTGCGCAAGGTCTTGAAGGTTTTCGCCGGAAATATTCTCTAATTTACTAAAATACAAATTTATGCAAATTTAACACGGAAGCTTCCGTCGGACAAATGTTTTAGTGCACGTGTTAGCACACTTGCAAGAGTGAGGCGATGTCAATTGAATCACTGACTTTGTGGGGCTCAGGAGTGGAACATTCTGTAGCATTTCAGTCAGGATCTCACAGTAGACTGGAGTAACTCTGTGTTTCTGGATACGCTGGCATGAACTCTTAGGGCATCGCGTTGAAGCGAGTTCCTGGGCAGTTATGTCAAATGAGAATTTGGTTGGAAACAAGTCGTTCAGTCATATTTTTTTTTATCAGGGACTGTAACTGAAATTGCATCGCACTCCGGGAACTCTCCGAATGACCGTCCGGCGTTATGGAGGGAACGAAGAATGGAGCAGGCGTAGGGAAGGTTAGAATCTGTGATCTACTGCGAATGTAAAGGCGAGCATAAATGCAGCAGCTCATCTGTAAGACATGCTCCGATGAAACCATGTACGATGAGTGGAACCTGAGTATCGATGGCCCGATGCACAAGATAGGGGACCCCCTTGACAGCGCTAACTGCCGGAGGATAAGTCACCGTCAGCAGTGACGCGTCAAACCGAACATTTCTTAAACCGGGTTGGAATTGAAGCAAACCGAGCTGCAACTCGGTTACTGACAAAATTGTTTGATTTATTAATTGCCTATCTCGGTTTAGCATTTTTCCTGTTAGAGGATATTAAACACCACACTGGCCGCCGACCAGACACAGCGACTGGTTGGAGGGCCTCTTCCCCAAGCTGGACAGGCTCGGCATAAGCAAACCATTGCTATACATGATATGTGACATGATAACAGACAGAAAGTCTATCGTGACAAATGGCGACGAAACTCCTACCACGGTCTTTGACATTAAAAATGGTCTGCAACAGGGGGCGATTGGTTCGCCGATCTTGTTCTCAATATTCACTGCAGAACTTATAGGTTCCGCGTACGCCGACGACCTAGTAGCGTACAGATCAGGTCCGAAGGTCGTGGTAATAAACAGCTTTGTGACTTCGAACAAATTCAGCGATTTTGCGACGACTGGAAGTTGGTTATCAACTTCCTGAAGTGTGAAACCACCCTTTTCAGGAACCCGCTGTACATGGCTTCGCGGGATACTCGCGTAAACTGGCCCAACTTCGGCATAGTTGACCCGCAAGGACAGCCGTTAGCTGTGAAAAGTGTAGTTAGGTATCTTGGCATTCGGCTGGATCAATATCTGTATTTTGACAAACATATAGACAAAGACATGTAACCTTTGCTGCGGCAAGGAGGTTTTTAGCAGCCAACTTGATACCAGGGTGAAGGTTATCTGCTCTTATCAGGCCAATCATGGCGTACGGTTGTCCATTGTGGTTCCATTGTGGTTCCCCGATGGAAAAGATGAAGCTGTTCGAGAGACAGTGTCTTCGGACCTGTCTCCGGTTGTATCGTACTATCCAGCGAAGTCCTGTACAACGAGGCAAACGCGAAGAGGGTAGATAATTTTATTATTAAGCTGATCAGAAGGCACATTGCACGAGCTATGACTTCTTCCAACAGTCTGATCTATGGGGCTTACTATCCCCAATTTTACGTACCATGAAAGGATGCGCCTTAACGGCTTTATTCCTTCCTAAGCATTTCTCTATTCCTATATTGGAACATGGAAATTTGGAATGACATTGGAAAGCCAATGTCATTGTATATCATTTCAGTATATGTCATTCATTTGAAGCGTAAACAACAATCATTTTTGTTCACTCAAATATGTCGAACTCTGTGCCTGAAAAAGTGTTTTTGCGAGGAGTTCTTCTTCGTTACTTTAATATGAAGAAAACTGCTGCCGAAAGTCATCGTACTTTGGTGGAAGTTTATGGTTACTTATGGGCGCTAGCTGAGCGAACGTGCCAAAAGTGCTGATTTTGGCTTCGAAGACGATGAACGTCCTGGGCAGCAAAAAAAGTTTAAAAATGAAGAACTGGAGTTTGTTGCCAAACACAAGAAGAGCTCGCAGAATCTTTGGGTGTCACTCAAGCAGCCATTTCAAAACGTTTAAAAGCAAGAAAATTGGGTTCCACATGAACTCAAGCCGAGAGGCGGTTTTGCGTGCCCGAAATGCTGCTCAAACGCCACAAAAGGAAGTCAATTTTGCATTGGATTGTTACTGGTGATGAAAAATGGATCCATTACGATAACGCCAAGCCTAAAAAATCATATGTGAAACCCGGCCAACCAGCCAAAGAAACGGCAAAGCCGAATATCCATGGCGCGAAGGTAATGCTCTGTATTTGGTGGGATCAGAAGGAGCTGCTGTAAAACCGGGTGAAACCATCAATGTACAACGCTACCGAACACAATTAATCCGTTTGAAGAGAGCAGTAGCCGAAAAATGCCCGGAATGTGCGACCAGACACGAGGCAATAATGTTCCATCATGACAGAGCTCGGCCCCACGCTGCTATTCCGGTTAAGAACTATTTGGAAAACAGTGGATGGGAAGTTTTACCCCACCCGCCTTATAGCCCAGACCTTGCCCCCTCCGACTACCACTGAAATACGGTTCACATCAGAGCAGAAAATCAAAAATGGGCTTGATTCATTCCTGGCTGCCAAGCCGGCGCAGTTCTTTTGGAATGGAATCCACAAATTGCCAGAAAGATGGGAAAAGTCATAGCTTCAGATGGGCAATACATGTTTTTCTTAAATAAACGTTCATCACGTACTCATTCCATATCTAAATCTAACTCATTAGTTAGGAGTTTATAGCCTTAAAACATACTGTTCGTTGGTCAGGCCTCGTTTAGAATAGATTAGTAGATTCACTTTCCGCCTATCTTGTGCAAAACGACTAAAGCTGAAAACTGCGACACAGCGGCAAGTTATCATGTGCCGATATTTTCGACACCCGCCGTGTCCTGACGGAAACTGCGAAAGCTGATAGTTACAATCTAATGTTCCGTTGTCCAAGACTCGATAACGGGAATGATTTTAAAGGTCCATTGTCACACTGTGGACACATCCCAACTAGCTTGCAACATTGTAATGGACGTTTCCCGTGCTCCTTTGCCCTGCTGCCGACTCAAAAGTTCGCCCGCGATACATCTTCTTAAACCTTTAATAAGTTTGGCCTGCTGCCGGTGAATAGTTCACCTCCGATACATCTTCTTGATCTCGTTAATCAGAATGTCGATGGGTAACATTCATGATATAACGAAGGCTGCCTCATCAGATACGTTACTGAGTCCATAGACTGACGTCATTATCCTTCTCAGTCGTCCTACCGCTAGTGCACCCTACTAAATTGGGACAGCGTAAAGGAGGACTGAACTGACAACTCGAGAGAGTAGGATTTTGTGTGCATATCGGGGCCCACCTACGAAGCATTCGAGAGAGCTCTTCTTGGGTGTGTAATGCCTTCTCACCGGCATAGCTTATGTGTTCTCCAATGGAAAGCCTGTTGTCCAGCATAAACCCTAAGCACTTTACTGACTCCTTGGACCTAATCGTCTGTTCCAACAGAGACGGTCTGGAGCGCCGTGTCTGTTGCGTGTATGGTGAATTCTGCACACCAGAATCTGGACCATTCCTGGTCCATTTTTTTTTCTCTTTGATCTCTCCTTTTTCTAATTGCCAAAGCATTATAGCCGCACAAGCAGTGTCGTCATTTTTCCGAATCTAATGTCGAGGGGGTGCGCACAGACTTACTGTTTGCAGCGACATGTCGTCTATTGGACCCCTTAACGAAGGAGTTTTTTTAATTATTCAATTGTTCGATTGGCGATTCTGGAAAATTATTTCCACTAGCTGATTCACAAATTGACCATCACTGCCGGGTGTTGTTTTCGGTCTCGGTATCTTTTCATTTTCGCAGTCAGAGTCCCAAAATTTGGCATTTCCGCTTGACGGTTAAATCTCACTTCTCACTTCTGTCACTTCCTAGGACAGTTCGTGGTAAAATGTAGCACTTTAAGATGGCTAAAACTGGCCATCTTAAGCACGGACAACTAGCCACTTAAAGCGAGTGTTTCATTATTTTTGACTCGGTTCCCAAGTGGCCGCCGCATGTCAGTACGCTCTCGCACAATTTGCGACTTTCTGTTCGACCTTAGAAAAAACGCGCCCTTTTTGGAAACGCAAACATTTACCTACAAACTGTATAAACTCATGTTCGCTCGATCCGACGTTCTAAGCACTTCCCAGCTCATGGGAAATGCTGCGGATGCCACCACCGCCTCACACAATCAGCTCTAATGCATCAGCGTTCTGGTCGTTTCCTAAAACTTCGTTTTTACGGATCCGAAAATAATGCGAAAAGTTTTCCCACTTCAATGCGCATCCCTCTCTCTCTCACACACACACACTCCCGCCGCATAGGGATCCAACCAGCAGTCATCGGTGTTCATTCGAAAGGATTTCATTTCAATTAAACGACGATAAATCCAGAGCTGTATGGAAAGTCTGCCCGCACAGTGTGGAGCGACTCCGAAACGTCAGTCGGAGTTGAATAAAATAATCACCCGACCGACGGTCGCTGCTCCTGTCGCCGCCAGCCACGGGTGGCGTCAGATGCAAACGAAAAGCGCAAACAAAACCCAAGTGAAACCGCACACTCGGAGCGATGTTCATGGAGCACCACTTTCCCATCGGACCCCCTTGACTGTTGTTGGTGTTTGGATGAGCGTTGGGGCTGTTTTTAATTTTTTCCCCGTATATCACAGATTTCTTTTTGGTACTGTGGCCTCGAGAAAAACAAAAAATAAAAACGAACTTTTACCGTGCCGCACACACCTGCAGTTGATGGGCGCCAGCGTTGCACATTTAAATTAGTGACGACGCAAAACTATTCCGAGGACAGTTTCGAGCAGACGTGTCGTAATGAATTGAGACTGCTGACTGTAAGGATGGGAGCCTGTGGGGCGACATGAAGTTGCTGAGAACTCAGCCATATTCGTGGATTTTACAACCTCTGCACAGAGCCGTCCCGTGAACGAGAACGATTCCAATGAGGACCTCTTGTAATTACACTTGCGCTGCTTGTGACACTTGTGGCTGGGGAGCACTCCAACTCCCGCCAGAACCGAAAACTGAATAGTTGGACAAAATGAAGACGATTCGCAGCTGTTTCTGGACCCACCTCGGTGAACGGTGGACGTCCTCAGCAGGCCACGGGCAGTCAATTGATATTTTTGACACCACAGCAGGCCAACAAGTCACGGGACAAGCGAAATCGATTCACACAGGATTTTGTCTGTACTCTGTTCGAGCGGCAGTCTATCGACTGACCACGGCCAGACAAACACTGACCGCTCCAAGTCCCACAGTCAAAGACAGACTTCCCGTCAAATTCAAACCAACAAAAGGCTGGACATGATGTGTTCGGTCCCGTAGCCATACACACACTCTAGACAAATTATGACAAATACATTATTGCACCCCGCTCCATGGAGCACGCATCCAAAATAAACTGTTAAACCGATACACCTTCGAGAAGGAACAATTGAAGCCCCAAGCGACTGGCAGTCTTCTTGGGATTGCTTTCAAAACTCTCAGCCCGGCAGAACAGAGCAAAGCTCCCGGAATATTAATTAAAATATGCATTATTCACTTATCGCCGCCGGCAGAGGCTCACCCGACCACGGCTTGGAGCGGTTGATTATTTATGTTGTGTACTGATTCCCCATGAAATTTAATTTTAGACCGAAGGAAGGATGCTCTGTGCATAGGCAGGCACACACACACACACACACACACGCGCGGAGCACAGCACAGCACGGGTTCGCATTGTGAACTGAAACAATTCATCGGACTAAAGGGCGGGGGCCCTATGGCTCTTGGTCAGTGCCATAGATACTGCCTCACAATTGTGTTTGAACTGCTCAAAAGCACAGCCATCCGCCCGGAATCCTGAATTGTAAATTATACGAGTACCACCACCGACACACCACCCAGCCCCCCAATCCGGCTGCCGCAGGAACAGTGCCGTTCTCCAGCACACGCTCTCGTCGTTGAAAGGGAATATAATATAAAAGATAAATATCCTTTTCATTCGGCATTGTTGCTGTTTGCCGATGGGCTGTGGACAACGGTGCGGCGACGTTAGAGCTCTTTAACCTTCATGTGCTGGCGGGGTGGCGCTTCACGTGAACTTAAACTCCGGAGAAGCTTACCTCCGACAGAGGAGGCAGAAGATGAGCCCTCTACGCACACACTCAGCTGGCGTGGGGCAGGTCCACGGCGGCAGGGAGACAAATAATAACTTTAAATAACAATGCAGCCGATGGAAAATGGCAATTATTCCCTGGGCCCGCCGTAAACCAAAAGCTCGGCACAAAGGCCTCTGGGCGAAAGATGATGCGATAACGCCGGATCTTCTTAATTTTATTACATGCACTGGCCTCAGGCTCGGGCCTAACGATGAATGGCTGTTGCCGACTCAGGCGCCTTGTGGCCGATGCCCATCGTCGAAGCAGCTAACGATGAATGGGTGTAATTAACTTTGGCAGTGCCATTGGCTCGTTATTCATTAGACGAATTGTTTTAAACGAAATACATGCCGCACTGTATGAGGAAATGAAAGGCAAGTGATTGTTGGGCTTGAACTTTCAATCGGATACGAAACGCCCTCTTCGCTGGCACTGCAGCCCGTAGAGGGCCAGGGCCTAGACTCTCAGCAACCGCTCGTGGTGTGCGAGCTATTGTTCTCCCACGAGTGGAAGCGACCTGTAAGCCAGCAAAAAGCCCGAATATGTCGGGTTATCTGACTGTTTTCTTTCCTTCTCTGCGCTGGCACTGCTGCCCGTAGAGGGCCAGGGTCTAGACTCTCAGCAACCGCTCGTGGTGTGCGAGCTATTGTTCTCCCACGAGTGGAAGCGACCTGTAAGCTAGCAAAAAGCCCGAATATGTCGGGTTATCTGACTGTTTTCTTTCCTTGTCTACGCTGGCACTGCTGCCCGTAGAGGGCCAGGGTCTAGACTCTCAGCAACCGCTCGTGGTGTGCGAGCTATTGTTCTCCGACGAGTAGAAGCGACCTGTAAGCTAGCAAAAAGCCCGAATATGTCGGGTTATCTGACTGTTTTCTTTCCTTGTCTACGCTGGCACTGCTGCCCGTAGAGGGCCAGGGTCTAGACTCTCAGCAACCGCTCGTGGTGTGCCAGCTATTGTTCTCCCACGAGTGGAAGCGACCTATAAGCTAGCAAAAAGCCCGAATATGTCGGGTTATCTGACTGTTTTCTTTCCTTGTCTACGCTTGCACTGCTGCCCGTAGAGGGCCAGGGTCTAGACTCTCAGCAACCGCTCGTGGTGTGCCAGCTATTGTTCTCCCACGAGTGGAAGCGACCTATAAGCTAGCAAAAAGCCCGAATATGTCGGGTTATCTGACTGTTTTCTTTCCTTGTCTACGCTTGCACTGCTGCCCGTAGAGGGCCAGGGTCTAGACTCTCAGCAACCGCTCGTGGTGTGCCAGCTATTGTTCTCCCACGAGTGGAAGCGACCTATAAGCTAGCAAAAAGCCCGAATATGTCGGGTTATCTGACTGTTTTCTTTCCTTGTCTACGCTTGCACTGCTGCCCGTAGAGGGCCAGGGTCTAGACTCTCAGCAACCGCTCGTGGTGTGCCAGCTATTGTTCTCCCACGAGTGGAAGCGACCTATAAGCTAGCAAAAAGCCCGAATATGTCGGGTTATCTGACTGTTTTCTTTCCTTCTCTGCGCTGGCACTGCAGCCCGTGCCTAGACTCTCAGCAACCGCTCGTGGTGTGCGAGCTATTGTTCTGCCACGAGTGGAAGCGACCTATAAGCTAGCAAAAAGCCCGAATATGTCGGGTTATCTGACTGTTTTCTTTCCTTGTCTACGCTTGCACTGCTGCCCGTAGAGGGCCAGGGTCTAGACTCTCAGCAACCGCTCGTGGTGTGCGAGCTACTGTTCTGCCACGAGTGGAAGCGACCTATAAGCTAGCAAAAACCCGAATATGTCGGGTTATCTGACTGTTTTCTTTCCTTCTCTGCGCTGGCACTGCAGCCCGTGCCTAGACTCTCAGCAACCGCTCGTGGTGTGCGAGCTATTGTTCTGCCACGAGTGGAAGCGACCTATAAGCTAGCAAAAAGCCCGAATATGTCGGGTTATCTGACTGTTTTCTTTCCTTGTTTGCGCTGTCACTGCAGCCCGTAGAGGGCCAGGGCCTAGACTCTCAGCAACCGCTCGTGGTGTGCGAGCTACTGTTCTGCCACGAGTGGAAGCGACCTATAAGCTAGCAAAAAGCCCGAATATGTCGGGTTATCTGACTGTTTTCTTTCCTTGTTTGCGCTGTCACTGCAGCCCGTAGAGGGCCAGGGCCTAGACTCTCAGCAACCGCTCGTGGTGTGCGAGCTATTGTTCTCCCACTAGTGGAAGCGACCTGTAAGCTAGCAAAAAGCCCGAATATGTCGGGTTATCTGACTGCTTTCTTTCCTTGTCTGCCCGTTATCGTTCACTGAGCTTGACTCCTCTCTGTCCAATACACTCTATCTTGTGCAAGAAGATATTGTAACCCGCATTATTGTGAATTTCGTATTTCTCACTTTACTTCTGTTTGCAAAAGTCAAATACCCCGACCATAAAAATGCTTCGAGTATAGCAAAATGTCTGGATCACGCCTTTACAAAAAGTACATAGAGAAGCAAATATCACTGGAACTATTTTTAAAAGCTGCGGAGTGGCAGAGATGTAAAAGAATTAAATCTTTTGATTTAAAAAATCAATTTCGTTTTGGAATGAAGATTTCAGAATTAAAATCAGAATTCAATTCTGAAGTCTTGACTGGATAATTCCTTCCGACCAATCTGATGTCTGAAATCAATTGAATGCAAGTCTTTAGAATTACCTTGCAGTCACTGAAGTCACTTTGAAGTCTTCAGCATTCACTTGAAGTCACCTGCATTCAATTGAATTCTTTGAGACTTCAAACAATGTCGGTGCATTCTTTGGGACTTCAAACATTTTCTTTGAAGTCTTTCAAGCTTGAACACGCCTAAATGGCTGACGATTTGCAATTTATGTAAATCGATAGGTGCTGGCAGAATAGACAAATAGTGAGGGTGTTGGAAGAGGAAGGGAGGACTACTCTTGTTTTACTCCCTCTATGTATATATTTATGTTTATATTTATATGCAGTTTGAGGCGCAGATCAACCCCAGACTGTGTATGAACTCTGCAGGAGGCTAGAACTACAGCCATTTTTCGAACCGGATTTTTTATACCTGCAGGACTTTGTGCACCTCCTACGGCCAATTGCAGAAGCGCTGGACTTTCTTCAAGGAGAAAAAGAAATGCTGTATGGTTACTTGCTGCTCACCTTAGCAACTATCAGAGTGGCATATAAAAAGTTGCTTCATGACAATCCTTTTAAAGTTTTGCCAAAAGAGATGGTAAAACAAATTGAAGGGTCTTTAGAAAAGAGGTTCTATTCTTATTACCACTTAACAAGCAACGTCGAAGAAGCAATTGTTGCTTCGGTGCTTTGTCCAATGGCCAAGTTTAATTGGATTCCAGCATTAAATTCCGAATTTAATGATGCAGAAATTCAACAAATAAGCTTCTTGGCGAAACAAAAAATCGCTGCCGAAAATGAAATGGTTTAAATTCAAGTGATAATACTGAAAATCCAAGACCTGAACACATGATTCCATATTTTAAGTTCGGTACTGCAGGTAACCTAATGAAATCACACCACTTACTTAGTTTACATTTCAGATAAGATATTAGAATCATCTAATAGCACTAGTTCCGTTGATAATGAATATTATGCCTACCTCGCCCATTCATCGACATCTTGTCAGTATCCAACCCTGGAAAAAGCATTTGTAAGGCACAACCCCTCGTTACCTGCTTCAGCAGCCGTGGAAAGGCTGTTTTCCATTGGTGGGTTGTTAAACACGCAGCGACGCGGTGCCCTTTCAGATTCAAATTTTGAAAAACTATTGTTACTGAAAGCAAATAATTTGAAAACCGCAAATATTATGTAAATATTATCTGACAAATATTACCTTAATCCTAACCTCAGCCCACAACACTATTTGTCTATTCTGCCAGCACCTATCGATTTGCATAAATTGCAAATCGTCAGCCTTTCAGACGTGTTCAAGCTTGAAAAACTTCAATGAAAATGTTTGAAGTCCCAAAGACTTCAACCAATATTTTTGAAGTCTCAAAGAATTCAATTGAATGCAGGTGACTTCAAGTGAATGCTGAAGACTTCAAAGTGACTTCAGTGACTGCAAGGTAATTCTAAAGACTTGCATTCAATTGATTTCAGACATCAGATTGGTCGGAAGGAATTATCCAGTCAAGACTTCAAAAATGAATACTGATTTTAATTCTGAAGTCAGGGCCATCAAGTGAAGTCAATTGATCGAATCACAAATCATGAAATTCTTTTGTATAATTCAGGGATTGCAATACAAAAGATTGCAGTCTTTTACAACTCTGCGGAGTGGTGGCTTCGTGAGGTTTTTCAAAGGCCATTGCCTGAAGTCCATACGCCAACAACTTTTAGACAAGGAAGACCTGAAAAAGGATTCCAGGAGTGTGGGAGCAGAGCCAAAAAACGAAAAATTCAAAATCTTATGGAAAGATCGGCCGAAGAATTATCATTTGCTGTTGAGTCTAAGCCAAGAATAGAAGGAAGCCGTTCTAAAGCCGAAGTTGTTAAAAGGGCCGTCGAGTATTCTCCGAAAACAATTAAAAGGCTTAAAAAACCTGAGATATCGAATACGGTCAAACCATAAACATCTGAAGGAAACTCACAAAACATCAATATAAGCAACTTCAGAAAAAACGCAAAAGAATGAAATGATAATATCTACCCAGCTTACGACAGTATTTTAAGAGCAAAACAAGAGTGTCATCCGACAAGCAACTTCTTGACTGTAACCGAAACCTTATGTGAAGTCAAACCACAGTCATTGTTGGGCTTGACAGTACAACGTTTGTTTGTCGCACATTTTGAAACTTTTGAGAATCAGATAGAAAACGGTGGTACCTTTGCATGCTCGTGGAAATGGGGCTCTGATGGTAGTGGAGGGCACTCGCGTTGTGAGCAAAACTTTTTGGTAAATCCTGAAGCAAGTGATACTGATATTGCTGGTTCTAGTACTGCAAATATCCGGATGAATTCAAGAATATCTTCACCAAGATACTGCTGTCTAGTACGTT
Source organism: Eristalis tenax (assembly GCA_905231855.2). Lineage (NCBI taxonomy): Eukaryota > Metazoa > Arthropoda > Insecta > Diptera > Syrphidae > Eristalis > Eristalis tenax. The sequence continues at coordinate 37,763,969 of HG993124.1, read as the reverse complement.
TCGAATTCGCAAAGGAACATATTGAGGCAATAACTAGAGAGTTCAGCTGTATGGAAGCCGAGATAAATTGTCTCGAAGCCACAAGGGTAACCATTAAGGACAAAACTGTTTAAGTTAACCATACATTGTTTAATGGTAGATGCAATGCTGTTTTGGAGACCAGGGCTAGCTCAGTTTGCTATATATGCAAGACATCCCCTAAGGAGATGAGCAACTCAAACTTTGCTTACAAAAACCTCCTGATACCACTGCCTATTCATGTGGCTTACACACACTGCATGCTCACATACGATTAGGGAAACACTGCTGCATATATCATACAAAATTGAAAATGAAAGCTGGCAGGCTAGAGGAGCTGAAGAGAAACTGGCAGTCAAACATAGAAAAAGAGTTTTTGCAAAATGAACTTAGATCTAAATTGGTAGTCTTAGGAGATTTTCCAAAACAAGGTGGAGGAAATACGAATGACAGCAGCACGGCCCGAACATTTTTTAAGGATCCAGCAAAAACCGCTGAAATAGAAGGCTTGGACACAAGGCTGGTAGAACGGTTTTCAATTGTGTTGAGGACATTACCTTCAGGCTTGAAAATCGATACCATGAAATTCCGAACTTATTGTGTGGACACGACAAAACTATATGTCGTGTCATTGAAAGTTTTCCAATCCCCATCGGACATCTTTCGGAAGATGTCTTAGAAGCTCGTCAAAAGGATTAGAAAATTCTTCGAAGCGGATCTTCAAGGAAGATGTCCCGAATTGCAACAAATGCTGATGTGATCCACAACATGTGGATATGTTCAGATCCAAAAATAAGCGATTTGAGACATCTACCAACCCGACATCACGGGTGATTATGATTTTAAAGCATCCAACAAGCAAAACAAAAGAAAAGTTAAATCCGATTTAAGTCCAGCTAATGACTTTAAATCGACCACTGTGCGACGGTCTCATTGTTGCTCAAATGCGCGATGGCACAACGCGTCACTCCTTTGCTTGATGACAGCACCCTCAGCCTTTCATATTCGTCCGAAGGCTCACGACCTCCTAGAATTTGAACGGCAGCACATTGAAGCACATGAAATTGAACTCCGATTTGGAGAGCATGTCCGATCTTGACAGCTTCAAAAACTCAATTCAGTCTCCTGTCACGCAAGCGAACCCTTGATAGTCAGCCATTATCCATGAATGGCGCCTGTGTCAATGAAACCGGAAAGCCTTCCATCCTTGGTATGTGATGTGTATCAAGAGAACATGTGATGTGTATCAACAGGAACGATCACATATTTGAGTTCGCCAAAAATGCAAAATGTTTAGGCTTCCTTAATCGATTCAAGAAGTACTTCACCAACAGGCTTTAATTACCCGCCCCAAACTTGAGTACAACGCTCATATCTAGTCTGGTGCCCCCAAGACGCAGGGGGACAGAATCCAATAGCGAGCGATCTTGGGATCTTGCGATCTTGCAATATTGCAGAGTCATAAGACTAGCTCGAACATCGACGTATCGTCTCTTCTTTGCCCGTATTTTATCGCTATTTTAACAAGCGATGCTCAGGTGAGCTAGCCATGAATTCACCCGCAATACAGGTCTCGCCGGGAATGCCAGGATGCATCAGTTTACCCTTAACCCTACTTTGGGACGTACAGCTAAATTTAGAGACTCTTTCTTCAGCCACACCACACGAATTTAAAATTCTCCGCCCATCCTAAAATTACCGACAGACTACAATCCGCAGATATTTAAAACCAATGTGCACAGGGGTACCTCCGCTCCCTCAACTCCTTCGGCCCATGCTGTGTCTTCACAGACACTGTGACTACCAGACACAATCATCGTGCGAGTGCCCTGCCGTGACCTTCATGGACTTTCACGCTCAATTTGGTATTCGGACTTCCTAAGAAACACCCTGTACACGATTGCAAGGTGGCACAATGACGTGAACATCACAGTCACCTGAATATCGGTCGAAAAACGTGCACACATTGTACAACCACAACAATGACTAAGACCACTTCGGAGCAGGTAAGGCGGTCTATTGCTTCCTTCGAAAGAGAACGCCATTCACCCAATCTGCACAAAAGGATTCGTGTTTCCGAAACAAAAAAGAAACGAACTCTCCAACACTGTGCAAGCATCCCATTCATCCATTTCCAGGTTAATTACATCTTCATCAGCAAGAGTTACTTGCTTTCTTGTCGGCTCTACACGGGTACATGCACCGCTCCAAATCCTAATTGTAATGTTCGGAAAGCTACGTGACACCGTAGCCCAAATGCACGGCACTTCCATTCAAACATCCTCGTTGAAGGGTTAAGAAAACGTCACCATCTCGAGACACATACAGCACAATTAACATCTAATGGATTCATCATTCCCTTTCTCACCTCCTTCAAGCGCACTTCCTTTCAGCGAAAAGAGCCGGCCCCACCTCTCGGCACGGCATGCACAGAGACAGTGGACCAGCACTAGTGAGAGTACAGATTTCCTTGTTCCAGAACTGTGCAATTCCACTGCATACCAGTGAGGAAAGTGTAACGAAGGAAACAACAAGACAAGCAAATGACTCAAACTAAAGCACTGCTAAACGAAACACTCACCTTGCTGCACGCATCAGTGCAATGGCGTGCTCCAGTTTCTCCCCGCGCAAGAGTTTGTGTATCCTCACCATGCACTCCTCCCTGCAAGTAGAAAAGGGAAACACAAGACCGTTGTAAGTTCTTTGTCGTTGCTCTTTTTTTCGTGTTTTAGCAGCCCGAATAGCAGCTTAACCTACTTTTGGTCATCGATGCTCGTCTCTGAGGCCGCATCAAAAGGTACTGGCTGATCGGCTTCCGGCAAATGCAGCTCGTTCGACAGGAGGACACTTATCTGCGAGGCGAGGCCGACCCATTTATTCTCAAGCTCTTCCTGAAAGGAACAAACACAAAAATGTTATCGATTAGTTTTGCTGGGCGATGTAATGAGAATGGGAAATCGAGGAGCATATACTCGATGACGGCAAGGGAGAAACATCGATTTGCAAATCAGGAAGCTGCTGCATCGATGTGCGCGCCTTGGAGTGCAGTCGCGGGGACATACTAGGCGGGTAGGAGCACTTCAGGCTCGTGTGGATGCGAGGGAGGCGGTAAACTTGAGAATGCGTCTGAAGGCAGGCTTAATGGGCATTCCTGTCGTGATGGATATTGCGGCTGAATTTATGGAGGAATGCTTACTTGAACAAATCGATTGCTAAAAAAAGGCGACGCAAGGGAGGGGGCAAGGTGGGTCAATCCCTCCCGTCCCAGGAATTGCACCAATATTTTGCATTCATTTTCTACTATAACGGAATTACGAAAAGAGAAAGAAAATTATTCTGCCCCTCCTGGAAATTTCTTTTTTTGCGGGCGCCTATGGACTCACGGCATGCAAGTCCCTTGACTTCATCTCCCACGAGTTAAATCGTTCGCTTTTGGATTTGGAAGCGCCAGACCAGATATTAGCGGTAAATTCAAGCTTAGGCCGGATAAAGCCCGTCAGAGGGGACGCCAAGTCAGAGGGGTTAAAATATCCGATAGGAAAAACCCGGGCATTTAGCCGAACATTTTGGGGAATAGGTGTGATGACGTCTCGGATTGAAACAGGACCTCGTTCAAGAACCCGCCATCTTAGGCGATGAAGACGTAGACGCATCATGTTACTGCGCACCCCACACATCTCTCGGATTCTTCTCCAAATGCCAACGCAAACGTGATTAATGATTTGTTTTTTGCGCCTTCATCTGCCACAGAGATGAGATCGAGGAGTCATGTAAAGTCAACTTGGCTGTCAATAGAGGGTTTCTACTACTCAATTGCCCGCTGAGCCGAAAAAAAAAAACATCGGTTGGCAAAAGTAATTCTGATTTTAATTTCGGTGCTGATGGTATTCACAATGTTTACTTGAGAGCCGAGGTCGACAAAGCCTTTGACTTTGACAGTGACTTTGTGGCCAGATCAAAGAGGTCTCCTTTCTTATGGATCAGCCGAATTTGTCATCTATTGCACTGATATTCTGGGTCTGAATGAAAGTGTAGTAGGGGAGGAGCTAGGTGTAGGGTTATAGAGAACCCTTGAAGCACTCTAAATTGGCAGCTTCGTATACACCTAGTCGTCCCAAGTCGATAAGAGGACTGTTTGTTTTCTCAATGTTGCAATTTTCGTTCCTTGTCGGCACCATTCCAAAAGTGAATCCAGTTCAACTCCCAATCCAAGTCCCCCATCAAAGCCACCAAGCCACTAAAATCCCATTATTTCGTGCCAACATTAAAGGAACAGTCGCAACATGCTCCTTAAATTGTTCATCAAATAATGTCGACACCTCGCCTAACTCTGGACATAACCCCTAAAAACAAAGTATCCTGCTGGGAATTAATGCAGCACCATATCCTCACACGTTACCATCGATTGCATCATTTTTTCCGGGAATATATACAAATAAATGCCAGCAGAGCCGATAAAGGGTTCGCCAACAAGAACCAAACAAAAAAAAAATAGTAATAAACGAGCCAAGTATGAACAGTCTACGCTGGCGAATTTTCGCGGAATTAAGCACGCAAACTGATTGTTAATCGATGTGCATTTTCCCGGCCCAACGCCGACTACCCCCCCGCAACTATGTACGCTGTGCAATGAGTGAACAATGAGTGCACTCTGGGCACACACTCCGGAACAATGAACGCCGCACATATTTTAAATTAACGCCCGCTTAACTGTTCAGACTATTATTTTAAAATTTTAATAAATAAATTTATATTCGATACAATGGACAAAAAACGAGACGGCGCCGCATAAAAAGAAGACCAGAAACATCAAAACAACACGGCATAGTGCACAGAGTGCTGAAACAGGTAACGGAATGTAGGGAACTCTACCCTATGGGAGAGGACGTGACAGCGGTGGATACTGGTCAGTGTCGACAACAATGTGGGAACGTGTTGCGATTTGTGTTCCCGTCTTACTTAGGGATCTAGCCAATTAATTCGAGATGAAGATTGAAGCTCCGTCGATTGATGGTTTCCTTGAAGGCTGCACAATTCGTTGCAATCCGATTACGGTAGTGAACATTTTGAGTGTATTTATGACTCTACACCTCCGTTTCGGTCTCCGACGAAAATTACCCTCACTGCTTTGAAGTGGAACTGTAACGAACTCCCTTTCCGTGAGTAGCTCTGTTTGTGAGAAGGCCGATGAGTGAGCAGGATGGTCTGAATGGTCGAAAGTACCCGGTGCGACCTATGAACCTCTAGAGCTGCCAACCGATCTACGGGTTCTCACTGCATCGGACTTATTTTTCGATGGCCTTGTTACGGGACCCAAGCACTCGAGTGTGATCATCACGTGAGTTTACATTTTTCCCATCGGAGAGCGACCCCATAGAACCTTTAGAACCATTTTTTCAAGCTGATGTCGAAGTTTTCGTAACCCTTGCTCATGATGACGTTCGTGTTAACGAGTTGAAGTTTGAGGTTAACTTCAGTAATCCCACTAATTAGTTAAATATATACAGTGGACGTCCAGTATAACGAATTATCTTCCGTTATAACGAACAATTCGTTATATCGATCGTCTTTTTTCGCGCTAAATAATACTCGATTATAAAAAACAATTGATTTTTACAACGAAACACTTATTTGTAAGAAAGTACAAATTAGTTAATAACTTTTTGATAAACAAAACAATAATGATCTGGGAAAGAAGTCATTAATATAAGCTTGCCTTTTGGTTCCCTCCAAGCTTTTTTGGACCGCCAAGCGTCACTGGCATAAAATACTCCCTCACAAAATTTCGTATGAAGTTCTTAAGCTTTTACTCTTAGAAATATCACGCTCATTGGAATGTTGGTACTGCGCTTCTTGAGAAACCTCTTAAAAAGCGCTTGTTCCATTTTTGGGAATTCACCGGTCTTAGTAGAAAGTCTCGATTTGGAACCATTTTTAGAAATATTCAATGCCATACAGTTCTTTTTTTTATTTTTCTTGATGGATGATGATCTTGATGGAAAAACGCTTGCTCAGCTGACATTTGACTTAATTTGAATAATGGGAGACAAATTTCATTCGTTACAGTGGAACTTCGTTGTATAGAGCATTCGTTATACTGGACGGCCGCTGTGCACTGTACGCATATATAAACTGTCGTATTTTCGCGATGTTCACATGGGTGTACCTCAAGGTTCAATTCTCGCTCCCTTATTGTTCTCAATGTTCATTAGTCATCTTCCTGAAGTGTTGTCTTATTGCAAATTTCGAATACGTAACCAGTGTTAAAAGTCTTGGTAAAGTGTGTAACAGTTAACTAACATGGCCTGACCAAATGTAGTGTAGTGTCAAAGGTAAAGTCGACTCTCGATAATTCGAAACACACGGGACCTTAAATATTCGAATTAACTAGAGTTCGAATTGTCAAAAAATTGTCGAGTTGGACCGAAGGACGAAATAAGTACGTACACACATTATTCTATAAATCAGTGATATTTTTGTTTTCATAACATCCAGCGGCCTTGGTCAAGAACAGTGTCTATGGCAGGCAGTGCCGATAGTACGACCTCGGCCACTCTGCTGTGACGGGCGGAATTTGTTCCGCTTCGTCTTCATTGTTGCTGCTTCAACTGGAAGTTGATAAAATTTCGTCGTCATACAGAGCATTACACACTTCGAAAGATACAGATTCACCAATGTTAGCTCTCTGAAGGCTCCATCCATTCTGTGATGTTTTTTTACTCACGTTGTTCACGTCGCATTCGTCACAATCGAATGGGTTCAAAGCATTGGAAACAAAAACGACAAAACATTCGAATTACTGAGAGAAACCCGCTGCTGATTTCGAATTACAGCGTGTTTGCTGGCAACCCGTTTAAAAATTTCGAAGGAGGATAACGTGCACCAATTCGTAATCCATCCTTTATTTACGCAATAAGACCGTATTTGTGAGAACAATATAAAACACATTTGTTAAATATAGAGGCGCTCTATTCGTATTCTGACATTTAATGCCATGAAAGTAAGGACAGGCACCAACTTTTGACACAAAAAACTAAAATGAGAAGAAGAGAAGAGAGAGATTTTATTGAGGATCATTACTGAGCTGAGTACTGACTTCTCCAAAAAAACACGCCTATTAATGTATGGCTGCAAATTGTTTTCTGACTGTGATAAGTTTGCAAAAATTGCTAAAATCAATCGGCGCGACTGCACGGTATGTCTTCACAAAGCATATTACGGACCAACATGACGTTCTCCTTGAATGTGAATTGGAGGCATTTTTAAGCTACAGGACATGCATCCAACTCTTTAAAATCACTCATAGTAAGTCGCTCGAGTTGTAATACCACGTTAAATCCTTCTGTTCAAACATGTCCAACATCGCGCACGCATTTCTTCATTCATGCTGGACACCTGTGGAATCATCTACTCTCACAGGTACTCTCCAATACGAACTGAAACAATTCCCTAAAATCAATCCTTTCCAATTTGGCAGCATGTTAAATAATTCTAATATAGTAGAACAAGCTCTTACATTTAATTTTTTAAATTCAAACGTGTAAGCGAAAATTAACGAGGAAAAGTATATTCTTAAGGTACGGAGGTATATGGAAAATTTAGTTATTCCACAGTCGTTTTTTCTTCAAATGCATTTGCTAAAAATGTGTCGAAGGACGATGTACATGAGCAGGTAAGGCACTCCCCGGGGCAAGAGCCGTGTTTGAAACTGACCTTTCCCCAGGATGACGTTGTCCCATACAAAGGTTCCTCCAAGTCGACATCACACGCGTTGTGTATGCGTATCCTTATAAACAAGGGAAGACAAGTACATCGATGCACAATTTTGCTATTATTTTTTGAGGAAGATTGTTTGAAAAATAAGGACGAGTCACAGCGCGTTGTCGCCAAATTATCCATAATATGCCTCGCTAAAATATTCGGACAGCATCTAACCAGATCAGTTAACCGAGGTCTTTCGAGGAAATGCAGAGACTATCCAACAAATAGCCGATATCAGCAAAGGCGAGCCTTATTCGCCTCAAGCTTTTTGTTGACAACTATCCGACTTTACTTCTTAGTGCTCGTTTACGACATGCACTCTTCAATCCTGATAGGATGCATCCGATGATACTTCCTCGCCAGTCAGTAGCATCAGTTGGAACGTCACCAAAAAACATTTCATGGCGGCCTGCGTTGTGTAACGGTCGACAACTAGTTAAGGCTATAATCTTGAAGTATCCGCGATATTGGCGGCAGTGTCCAAATGGGAGCCACGTACACGTCACTTGAGATCAACGATATTGGCCGTTTATTCATTCTGGACTCGACTTCGATGGCCTTATCAATTTTCGACCTTCAAAGGGACATGGAACTTGCAGTTTCCGGTACCCTAACAACGCGGGCTGTTCATTTAGAGGTGACCCTGGGCTATTCGACAACGATTTGAAAATGTTCAATAATTTTATTTGAGATCTGACAAACTCCATTTTTACTAGATATCAAATGAAGAATTCAATAAACACATTTGTAACTTCTGTGGCGGACGTGGTGTTGTGGGTGTCTACAAAAAAGGTACTCAAATTTAACCGTTCGGAGTCGGTCCCTTCCACTCGTGGGAACCTAAGCCCTGGTCCTCTACGGGTCGTAGCGCCACCCACATTTTTATTATAATTATTTGTAACTTCTGCATATGTACTGTAGAAGTCAAATTGGTGTTTATGTATAGTTCCATGTTCAGGAACCTACATATGTGACCACATATCTGCGTAAATGTTAGGACGTCCACGTGATGTCTTCAATTAATTTGACGTATATTTCGGACAAACATTTAATCACGTGAAACACGTACGTGCGACGCAATCACGTGTAATTAGATGTCCGTTCAGAATTCGAGCATCCAGGATAAAGATCTACATATGCTACCGTTCGACCAGACTTTCGCTTTTGCCTTTCCATCAGCAGCTATGGCCAGGCTGTGATTGACTGCTATTGTTCGTGCGCCTTTTTTCGACCAGACCTTTATTTTTTGCCTTTCCATCAGCAGCTATTGCCAGACTGTCAGCAGCCGTTCTCCTATCGAACTACTTCGCTCAATTTAGTTAAGTTTCGTTCAATTTCGGTTAATTACATCGTTCCCTATCGTCCCCCTGTTCCCAAAATGAATTATGGGCGTTTTGAAGAATAGTCGTCGGCTCTACTTTTCTTAAGTTTACCTAAGTTCCCTTAAGTCCATTATGGTCGGTCCCTTAAGTTATGAAAAGCAGCAGCTTCAAAATAAGCTCACACATGCAAAATCTATTTTTAGCATACGCCTCGAGCTCTTGTGCTGAACTCTTTTCGTCTTTTTGAAAGAATTTCCAATCGGGATCCACTCGACAGATTTACATAACTGTTCCATGTGTCATAACATTTTATGCCTCCAACTGCACGGATTCAGGCCAACTGTACCCTACACCAATCGACGGAGGGAGGGTCTGCTCACTTAAAAAAAAAAAACGCATACACCCTCTCTCGCCGAAAAAAGGGCTGAATTAGCCTTCATTTTTCCACTCAATTAAACTTTATCGGCAGCATAAATTCCGCGACACAAAATGAATATCCACTCCGATGTGCGGGATTCAGGACGGGAAAAAAATGAACCGTCCCGACACCCGGATATAGACATTTTCATTCAAAAAATAAAAAAGCGTGCAAAAAAGAAACACATCAGCAGCGGAAACCAGGCCAAGAGTGGGGTCCAGACCGGTGTGTAGCCTTCGAAAATATTTTAACGACAGCCCAACGGCCGGCACTTTGTGCACGAGTATGTGCGTCGTGCCTCAAAATTAAAACTTACATCCACGTTTCGAGCTCGCACCAAGCAATTTCCTTCATTTTTTTCCCTCTTTTTCATTTTTGTTACTCTCGTTTTTTTTTTCGTGTTTCCCGACGACGATAAACCGATTAAAGGACGAAAACAAGCAACTCGCATCGAATAGTCGACAGGGATGGAAATGAAAAAAGGAAAAAAACAAGAGAATAAGAAGAAAAGTTATACCCACCTCAGTTGCTGCAGGATCCTTATCCAGGACTGACTTCTTGGAAGCTCTCTTTTGCGAGGCGGATTTCTTCTTGCGACGTTTATCCTGCACCACAACGGAGTCCTTGCAGAATTTCTCCATCATTTTTATGAAAATGTTTGCCGTCTCGATGACGTCGCGGAGGTAAGTCCTGTCATTAAATAAGGATAAAGAATGAAATGGAAGAAATATTTTAATTTAGAATTGCTTTCATCAGTGAATGGGGAAATGCAAATAACGAGAGGAACTGTAAGTAAACGTTGACACACTACGGCTACGACGGGCCACCGGGTTGGTGGCACGAAGGGATTCAAATGAAGCCGGAAAAGTACTTGCTGCGAGAGGGGTAAGTCAAAGCCCCCTTTGGGGGTCTGAACAGAATTCAACTAGGTTTGAGTAGGATTGCACTAAGAGGTTCTGCAAATGAGAAGGTTTTCTTGAAAAAAAAACACAGCCTTTTGTCTAAAACATCGTGGTTCGTACATTTGTTAGACATTCTGCATTTCGTCCTCCAGCTGGGGCATGCTATGCAGAGTTTGTTGGACAGATGAGTATGACTTTTGACAGGAGCTTCCTTATGGGACACTGACATCACATTCTGTTCTATTCCATGGGATCGCCGGACGCTGTCATTGGGTGCCTGGAAAACTAGACAGGTGGCTGTGCAGGACACGTTGAAACTGACACAATACAGAACACCCTCGGAACGCAATTCAGATTGTTTGTCCAAATTGTGTAGCGGGTCACATCCTGATGATGTCCTTCACTTGACACCCATTCCACTAATTTGCCGACCCCGCTAGACAAAATCGTTTCTGTCTACTCGTTGACTACACCCCTCGTTGGTCTGTAGCCATTCTCGTCCCAATCTGTAGCCATTCATCTGACACCTCACCTCAGGATAAATGTCAGTTTCCGTGCAACAACACAAAGGTTCTCACAACCGGCCAATCCACGAAACTGATGCCATTCACCTGTCAGAAGGCGTCAATCTAATTCCACGTGTCATGTCCACACACACTCCACCGATTCCCCGAATCGATGTCACTCGTACGAGTGATTCCGTCTGCAACAGCAGTCACGTCGAGCAAAATCAATCGCAATTAGGCATGAAAAAGGCATTCATCGGCCCCGCCCCCTCCTCCTCGCCGTTGACACAGATGGAGTGAGAGAGACAGATCCTTTCCATGCTCACTCATCCCCGAGAACAGCGATGTCAACGATGAATGATTAAAAATCCTTTTCAGCCGTGGCTCTTCAATTAGGCCTCGTACTCATCCAACTGCGTTCCGCGATTCGGAGACATTCTCCAGTCGTCAATGGATCGAACGCAAACGAGCACGGCTTGTGCGTCGTCCAATGAAAGCCATCACAACATGGAGAACTGTTGACACAAGGATCTCTCAGTCCTCGCAGTGCGCTCGTTTGATTCAGTTAACATGTTAATTTCATAAAATATTCAAACGCTATACAGGATCTAATGGAGTCTACTTCAAATAGAATTCGAAATGTAAGCCGCTCCTCCCGCCCACCTATACCGCCGTGCGGATGGTGTCTACGTATGCCGAGTGGGTCTCAAGTGGGCTGGACTCGGAATTGATCGGCGGGAGCTGGTTTCCCCTCCCGGCCGAACATTCTGGGTGCAGCCGACTGAATCGTGTTCACTTATCCCTCAGTCGGGACTAATTTTTCCACATGCGCCGGAGTACGGTTGTGCGTCGCCAGCTCCAGAGGAATGCTTTTTTCGTGCAGACAAAGTTCAATCCCGAGGGTAGTTTGTGGTGCGCACACTTTTGCAATCAGTGGCTTTTAGCGTGTCGCCCTGGAGCTGGGGGAGGCAAAATGTTGCAATTAATATCTCGAAAGAATGTTCGCATTGGGATGCAATTGTGAAGGATCGGCGGCCACTGCATTGGCGTGGCAATGTCATGCTCTGCAGCTCTGTGGGTGCCGGATGCACAAGTGATGTGCGTTTGGATTAATTAAGAGTGCTCTGCAAGTACCACCCAGTGTGTTGGTATTTAACGATGCGAGAATTGTTTATTGTTTGTCTGCGAATTATGCAGGGATGTGGTTGGCCCCCCTTCCGCACACGGAGACACAGACTCAATGAATGGCCTTTGTCCCTTTTGAGGAGGATGTTCGAGCAAAGGGATTCAAGGGAAAGTTAGAAATGAACGGTGGGAGCGTTCTTATTTGAACAGCGTATCGAGGCAACAACATTACCCTTTCAAAGCTCCAGAGTGAATGATTTCGATTTGGAGAGTCCCTAATTGAGATAAACTTTTCCGAATTGTTTGCTGGAATGAATGACTAGAGTTCGGCGTTTTGTGTGCTGAAACGCAACTCAGTCGAAAACTATGTAAAGCGCAAGCTGCAAAAAAAACAGCAGCACGGATAACCATGAACCGTAAACGGAGCAAGATACTTTTTGTAATTGTGTTCCCCATCCGGAGAGGCAGATATTAACGACGGGCCTGCGAAGAGTTTCTTATCATTACCCTCATCGTTATCATCCTTATCTTCATCCTCATCCTCACCCACCCCTCATCCTCATCCTCATCCGCATCCCCATCCCCATCCCCATCCTCATCCTCATCCTCATCCTCATCCTCATCCTCATCCTCATCCTCATCCTCATCCTCATCCTCATCGTCATCGTCATCGTCATCCTCATCGTCATCCTCATCCTCATCCTCATCCTCATCCCCATCCTCATCCTCATCCTCATCCTCATCCTCATCCTCATCCTCATTCTCATCCTCATCCCCATCCTCATCCTCATCCTCATCCTCATCCTCATCCTCATCCTCATCCTCATCCTCATCCTCATCCTCATCCTCATCCTCATCCTCATCCTCATCCTCATCCTCATCCTCATCCTCATCCTCATCCTCATCCTCATCCTCATCCTCATCCTCATCCTCATCCTCATCCTCATCCTCATCCTCATCCTCATCCTCATCCTCATCCTCATCCTCATCCTCATCCTCATCCTCATCCTCATCCTCATCCTCATCCTCATCCTCATCCTCATCCTCATCCTCATCCTCATCCTCATCCTCATCCTCATCCTCATCCTCATCCTCATCCTCATCCTCATCCTCATCCTCATCCTCATCCTCATCCTCATCCTCATCCTCATCCTCATCCTCATCCTCATCCTCATCCTCATCCTCATCCTCATCCTCATCCTCATCCTCATCCTCATCCTCATCCTCATCCTCATCCTCATCCTCATCCTCATCCTCATCCTCATCCTCATCCTCATCCTCATCCTCATCCTCATCCTCATCCTCATCCTCATCCTCATCCTCATCCTCATCCTCATCCTCATCCTCATCCTCATCCTCATCCTCATCCTCATCCTCATCCTCATCCTCATCCTCATCCTCATCCTCATCCTCATCCTCATCCTCATCCTCATCCTCATCCTCATCCTCATCCTCATCCTCATCCTCATCCTCATCCTCATCCTCATCCTCATCCTCATCCTCATCCTCATCCTCATCCTCATCCTCATCCTCATCCTCATCCTCATCCTCATCCTCATCCTCATCCTCATCCTCATCCTCATCCTCATCCTCATCCTCATCCTCATCCTCATCCTCATCCTCATCCTCATCCTCATCCTCATCCTCATCCTCATCCTCATCCTCATCCTCATCCTCATCCTCATCCTCATCCTCATCCTCATCCTCATCCTCATCCTCATCCTCATCCTCATCCTCATCCTCATCCTCATCCTCATCCTCATCCTCATCCTCATCCTCATCCTCATCCTCATCCTCATCCTCATCCTCATCCTCATCCTCATCCTCATCCTCATCCTCATCCTCATCCTCATCCTCATCCTCATCCTCATCCTCATCCTCATCCTCATCCTCATCCTCATCCTCATCCTCATCCTCATCCTCATCCTCATCCTCATCCTCATCCTCATCCTCATCCTCATCCTCATCCTCATCCTCATCCTCATCCTCATCCTCATCCTCATCCTCATCCTCATCCTCATCCTCATCCTCATCCTCATCCTCATCCTCATCCTCATCCTCATCCTCATCCTCATCCTCATCCCCATCCTCATCCTCATCATCATCCTCATCCTCATCCTCATTCTCATCCTCATCCTCACCTTCGCCCTCATCCATCATTAATTTCACAGCTTAACCATCTCACATGGGCGACTGACATGAGAAGTGAAACGAAAATCCACATCAGCGCCGAATAATTAATGTGCATTATAATTACCGGAAGGAAAGAAGAATGAACTTTAATGCATTTTTATCGACTGGTGCACAAATCCTCCCGATAATGGCATAAACAATGCTGGCCGTCAGCCGTTGTGGTCGGAAATATAGGTAGCACAACGGGTTGTCCCCACCCCCTGTCGCGCCGTCAGGTAGCATTCATAAAGTCACTCGAAGCAACATTTGGCCACTACAATGGAATACAATTAAATTAGCGTTTACATCCGGTCATATGCGGCCCCGTTGCGGCAGGACGACCGCTGTGCGTTGCAAAAATTAAAATTAACTTCTATTCACCAGGCGCACCTATGGCGGCCGGGTAGGCCCATTTGCCTGCAAACAAGAATCTTGTGATTCAGCCGCGAGCGCCAGTTTTAGCCGAAAATGCGCACATGTACGCGATGATGAGTGCACCCTGCACCTGCTTACCGTTAAAAATTAAATATTTACATGCATCCTGCCACTAATCCAGCCAAGCAGCGTCCCCGGGGCGTTGGCAATGCATGCATGCATGTATCCGCACACACTGCTGCACAATGGGCTCGTTTTTGTTCACAACTGATGCCGCCGACCCCACTCCAGTGACAGGATTTATTGAACCGTTACAAATTGCAGGGATAACCGAGCATTGGGTGAGACTATACAAGCTAATCCCTGGGAGCAGATGCATTACAACCGACGGACGGTGGGCTGTATGAGGCACATTCTCTCCAGACAGAGCCCAACTGTACCTGGAGTGGCTGGCCTCTGATGGGGCGCGGAAAAGTGTGTCACGCGGTTGGGGCGTGAATATCGTTCATTATCCCCGGCATTCATTAGTGAATCAAAATTTTACAATTGACAGCAATTAATTGAAATCAATGGCCCATGCTTCGATACGGACTCATCGACTAGAGTCGTGGCGAAACACATTCCTACTCCACCCAGCAGGAGTTTAGACGGCACCCAAATGAGTACCAATTGTATTTCTATTTTCCGGGTGGGCACTGATGATGCCGGGGTGTTCGCTTGGTTGGAGCTGATGTTTAAATGATTGTGACCGACTTGGAATTGATGTTTTGGCGACGCGATGTTGATTCATGACAAACAGCTTTGATAACGAGTGTAATTGGGTCAAGTGGGGAAATGTCACAGCGTGTTTTGAGCAAATAGTTCCTTTTTCGTTGTTTTAACTTTGAACTGAGGATGGGGTCGGTAGAGGTTTGTGTTTTTCGAGGTATTCTGTGTTCTGCTGGGTGCGAGTGAAGCCAGTTTGCGTCTTAAGTCAGGCGTCGAGACAGTTGGCAGTCGTAGAGTTGGTTGAAGAAACATCTCAATATTTTCTTTTGCCCAAGCCTTCGAAGAGAGTCAAATCTTGTGTGGATAAGACCATTGATAGCGATGTAAAACAAAATGGATTCTGCGGCTTGTGCATGTGTCAACTGTTGGATGCGTCCGTAAAGTGTCTACCAACTGAACTGATTGCGGAATTTGCGGTTGGTAGCGAAGTTCGGGTAACGCAGCTTATTACAAATTTGCAACTCAGCAGATGGATAAGTTTGCATTTAAAAATAATGGTGTGGCAGTCGGTCATAAGGATTGAAAGCGGCCAGTCCAAATTGCATCAATGAGTACAGTAAAGGCTCGTTAATTCGGAATGGTAGGGGGAAGGTCAGTCCGAATAAACGAATTTTCCGAATTAATGAGAGGCTTTTTGTAGGCATTGATACGCGTTCCTATTGATGAGCAAAATGAGCAGGAACTTAAACCGAAAACTTATTTTATTAACAAATTAAAAAAAAAAAAGTATGCCGATCGTCACTGGAGAGCTCTAAGCGTCTCAATGGCCTTAGAGCAATTTTCGGGTTGTGTGCAGCGCTTCCAGATTTATCTTATTTTTATAATTTTTTGACATAAAATTGTTTCCAAGATTTTCAAGCTAAAATATCGAATTGCCAAATTTTTGTATAAACATTCATTTCCAGTTTTCGAAATATAGCATGAAGGGAAGTAAAACCCGGTCATCTGTAGCTCTGCTCATGCATTCCGATTTTTGAGTAAATGTACTCGTATTGTAAACAAACTGTCATTGTGTTGTTAATGATGAACTCCGCTTGACTTCGAATGTTGTTCCTCTTGACAAATCGTGTTTCGGTGTGGGGGCCAAGACCAATTGGATTCTTTGAATCTAAACAGCAACGATGCTGAAGCATTCGAACAGACTTGCTCGGTTTTCTACTTGGCCCATTAAATCTTAAAATAATTTGACCTTAAAAAACAATTGCTGCTAAGTTGTGTTTAATTGTGAAGAAGTATATTATTTTTATCCACTGTTCCATAAGCTTGCGGTCGCTGCTAAAAGAAACGCACGATGTTATCTCGGCGAGGGCCCAGAACAAATAAAAAAACAGGTTACAGGATGTTAACCAAAAAAGTCTCCGTACTAACGAAGCGACCTCTTACAACAATTTTTAAAACTAAAAAAGTTATCGATAACATAGGGAGGGTGTTTTTAATTCAAATCTCCCATGAACAAAACTATTCAAAAGTTTGTCAAATTCGCGATATAACCTAAATTTAGAAAAGCTTTAATTACTAACCTCGATCTTCTACAGATCTAACATCTCTTTGATAATGAGCGTTTAGCATTTCTGTTAACGAACAAATTAATTTTTAAAGTTACCGTTGAACTCATAGTCTCCGCAGCTAACCTAAATAAAACGATTCGTTGGTTCGTTGGTTCGAATGAAACCCGGCAAGGAATTTTGCATAGCAAGGATTGGCTTAAAATGTAAGAGGCTTCTTGCTGCAATTTGATTGTAAATAGCAGAATTTTGAATACTATATTGGACTATATTAGACTATATTGTTAAATGAATTAAAAATGTTATGTTAAATAATTTCACATGCCATAAATTGAAGTATAACGAAGTTCTTCTGTCTTTTTTTTTTTTTGATTTCCAGCCAAATCTTATTTTTAAGATTTTCAAAGCTAGAAATAAAGACATCTGGTGAAAATAATTTGACAGCACTGGTTGTGTGGGTTACGCCACTTTTGCTCTGACACCCTCAAATCTGTATTGCCGGGACTCCCTGATTTTATCCGACTTCTGCATATTTGAGATCAATCCTTGAGTCATTTAAATTCATGCTAATTTAATTTATTTTTTACATAAATAAATTAAAAACCGGCTCTCATTTACTCGGAAACATGTCGAAATTTTTCTTTCGAATAAACGGGTGTTTCAATTTAAAGGGCTTTCGCCGTAATGTGATTGGATTGTTTAACCGTCACTCTGCAACGACAGAGTTCGACTTAATGCCGCAAGCATACCGCTGCGTTGGTGCTGGTGTCATGATATCGCAATCCCTTGATGGTAACCGAATTTCCAGCAGGGTTTTGAAAGAAAAACGGATCAATCTCTATTGGCTGATTTTTTTTCCCCGAAGCGTATCCGCCTACCGATTCTTGGTGTACCTGCTTCACTAATGAAAATGTTTTCCGAGTAATTTTCATGGCGCTGGGCAATTAATACGTGAAATAATTAAACCGGGAACCAAAAAAATACTGAACAATGAAATAAGCTGTACCTTGAAGTACCCACCTACTTAGGTAGGTAGGATACATAATAGTATGAATTTTTTTTATAATTTTAACAAACTAAAGGGTGCCCATAATTCACGTAAAATACAATTTTGATGGAAATTTAATTTAATTAAATTTAATTT
Organism: Eristalis tenax; assembly: GCA_905231855.2. Lineage (NCBI taxonomy): Eukaryota > Metazoa > Arthropoda > Insecta > Diptera > Syrphidae > Eristalis > Eristalis tenax. The sequence continues at coordinate 37,745,953 of HG993124.1, read as the reverse complement.
TATAGAAATTTTACTTAGAGAGCAAACTTTTTCTTTAACTCTTTGAGTATACAGATTTATGTTTGGAACAGCCTATCGGATAAACGGCCGCCACGGTGATCATGTCACGATTACGAACACTAATGGTGTTACATGGATTGTTACATGCATTTTCACAAAAGTATTGTCCGATAAGGCATCCGGGCAAAATCCGCATGGAAACTAAAACCCAGCACACGCCTTGTGGATGCACTTGTTTCTGTAAATTACTCGTGGGTTTTGCGAACACAAAAAGCGATAATTTTGAGGGTTAACAAAGCCATACAGATGAAAATTAAATAAAATTCAACTTCATTTATGCGTAATCAGCGATGTCGTGGCGGCCATTTATCCATTACTCCAAACATAACCACAATGTGTATAATTGTTAGCTTTTTTTAAGCAAAAATCTGTATTTTCTATCAAAATTACATTTTACGAGAATTCTGGGACACCCTATACAATAATAATAGCACAGTAAGACATCTCGTTAGGGACACCCCTCTTTAAGGGACACCTCTCTCTACGGACAATTCTTCATTGTCCTGTCTTGAATAAATTCGTGTATGGCAACCCCTTCAGTACGGACACCCCTACATATCGGACAATTATGATAGACCCGCTGATGTCCGCTATAGAGAAGTTTCACTGCATTATAATATGAGTGGCGCTACAGTCTATAGAGAGCCAGGGCCTAGCTTCTCAGCAACCACTCGTGTTGTGCGTGCTTAGTTACAGATAAATGCCGACTCCGAATGGCCTATTTTGAGAAGGTCTTTTTGGACAGTTATTACTTTTGCATTGCCTGGGACTAGAGGGATATGAGCCGTGAAGATAACTTTGCTCGTACCGGGAATCGAACCAATCGCCACGGCCGCCACTCATTTTAACAAAAAGATACCAAAAATATAATTATTTTATCGACATTAGAATGTTTCACCAGAATATTTCAATGAAACATTAAATTGGATGTGGATTGTAGAAGGGACAGCATTCTTGTCACCTCAACTCCTTAAGTTCTGTTCATACGAGCACACTACGAATTGCGAACTTCGCAAAAGGCTCGCACTTCATTCATGTGGAGTTTCCTCGTTCGCAGTAGCAATTTGAGAAAGCTTCAATTGCGAATGTTTTGGTCGAGAAATTGGTGGATCGCACCTGCTCCTTTGGGTATTGCACTCTCAGCAAACTCAACTTTTGTTAAGATTTTACTCCATAATGCGCATCTTTTTGTTGGAAAATGATTAATTCTGGAAATTCGCGTTCTTAATTCGTGGCAGAATCTAAAAGTTAACGAAACCTGCATGCACGCACGCAAATGATTGTATGGGCTGGGGCCTTAATGTGTACGAATTTGTGTGCCGTGTGTAGCGGGCAGCAACATCGATGTGGACACCAAAGTCTGCCCACAAGTGTTTAAACGGGCTTCTAGCGCGACGGTGGCAAGGAAATTGTGTTATGGCATCTGCCACTCCCCACTGGTACTAAGTCTGCCTGCTTATGAGTCGTGTCTGTTAAAATAGACTACAACGTGCAAGAAACATCAATTGACGTGCAACTCACGGCATCATACAGCGAAATCTCCTATTATGGACAACTCCCTTGGCCGGACAAAATTTCCGTGAACGTCGTTGTCCGCCTGAACTATCGCCCACAATACACGTACTCAAGAAAAAATCTTGAAGGCTCTTCAACATACTTGCACGGAGTTCTCATTATGCTCGAATTCCATTCAACAGCAGCAAAAGCTAACCTATTCGACTTTTTTGTCAAGGGATACTATTTCTCGTACAAACACAGCACCACGCGCATGGTTTCGTTTGAAAGCAATCAAGTCTAAGGACAGAGTACACAAGGCACCCCATTGCAATCGATTCTCCTTTTTCCTGAGTTTTGTTTTGCACTTGTTGTTTATCTTCTGATGGCGCTTCATACCAGCGTGCACCAGGGCCTCAACCAACAAGCCACTCCAGCTGGCACTATATTTAGCGAAGCGCTTCAAATTTCGCACATCAAGTTGGCTTAGGTCCTTCTCCGCTTGTGTGCGCCATCGATTTCGTTTGCGTCGTAATGCCACTCTTCTATTTTGCACTTATTCGCCTCCAACTGGTCGCAATGGGAATGTAGGCTGTCCATATCCAACTCAACGGACAACGCTCGAATCATAAACTATTTAGAAAAAGTTTCTCAAACTTAGACATTCGGGGTCGGCATCAAACTGTAGCTCCGTTCCATCGGCTAAGAGCAAATGAACGCGAGTGGTTTTTCAGAAGGTAAGCCCACGTCCACTATGGACTGTAGCGCCACCCTTTTTGTTATTTTACGCCGCAGGTATCCCTTGACACATTCTGTCGAAGCACACTGGTCTAACCTCTCCTGACAAACAACCCCAACGAAGAGGAACATTACCTGCGGCGGGTTAATTTCTGGTGATTGATTGAATTTCAATGTTCGCGCCTACCTCAGCCATTTAATTTCGCTCACATTGAAGCCATATCCGGCCGCCAAATCCTGCTGAATAATTAACATCATTTTTAACCCTGATTTTCAGGTTCTTCTCATTCCGTGATTCATCTTTCCTCAGCCGGGTTGAATCATGGCCCAGCCAACAGCAATGAATTCCGACTTCCAGCCCATCATGCAAATTCTTTTGAATTACTCTTGCACAGCCATCCATCCGTTCACGTGTAACCCCGTTGCGCCCTTCTCGAATGTAGATGGACAGGGCGAAGCAAAAAAAAATGGAAATGTATACTCCCCGGATTGGAATAGCCATTTGCTGGACGCAGAAGGCACCACTGGCCCTGGCGATGAGCTAAATTCTTCCGCAACGCAGCCGTCCCCTCTTAAATTTTCAGCGATTCAAACAAATTACCAACGCGCTCTCGTAATTGATTGTGCCTCCGTCGTGGCGCACTCCGCAAGAGTGGGGGTTGATGGGGCGCACACCAAGGCCAATGCAATGGGAGCTGAGAACAGTGCGGCGGCGGCGGCGTCATCTCATCCTAACCTCGGCCTTCGCTCGCGGTTGCTGCTGTGCGGAGAAATTGGCTGAATAATTAAAAACCCTCACTAGGAGACGCAGCAGAGGATGAGTTCTTTTTTCCGTTTTGTGTGTTCACCCTCAGTCACCTTAAAGAGGTCAACGACGATTTAAGGTTAGGATTTAAAAGGAGTTGCGCCATCGAGAGGATGTGTGCACAAGCTGACGCCTAATTATTCCCCTGATGGACGGGCATTATGGTTGAGGTTTTCTGTAAGACAATCAATAATGCGGCTACGCCGCGCCAATGATGCCGCACGTGCTCCTACACCCCCTCGCGGGCCACACGCAGATGTCTAAACGTTACAGGACGCGCAATTCAATTACGAGCCACTGATGAAATTTAAATATTAATCGTTCCGTGGGGTGTGCTACTCAAGCAGATGCTTAGCGGGATTTCTCCGGAGAGTTGCCGCTCGTACAGTGTGTGTGTGCAAGCGAAAAGTACGCGCATACACGATGGTGCCACGTCCTTCCGAGTACCTTCGGTAAGTTTTGGCACGAATTTTGCACAACTTTTCGCTGATTATGGCTGGATAAAGCAGTGCATGTGGAGTATGCTTACCCGCTGAGGGTGGACAAGTCTTGTGTGTTGTCCAAAGCGTTACTTTCGTTTTGGACAACACACCCCAACGCCACCTGTTTTCAAACATACGTACTTATTGATTTGTCTCCCTAAGTAGTACTAGCACTGGGACCCGATCGCAGTAGGCGTAAGTTTTTCGCTGAGAACTGCCGAGGTACATTTGGGAAGTCAGTGGCTTTTTGAATAACGGTACATAAGGTTTTATTTCTCACTACAGTCATTTAGCTCGATCTGCTGGGAACCGGGGCATTCTGGAATCCACGGGAAAGAAAAGGGATCGAAGACTGGATCGACGACTGGATGTCGCAGTTAGTTAAATGCCTGCCCTTGGTTAGTGGGGTCCCCGGTTCGAATCCCAGTGAAAGCTGAGTTAATGCAATTTATCTGGGTTTCAAATCTGGTCCACTCCCCATTTGCTGTTGGGATCAAAATATCCCTTGAGTGGTCAATCAGTGGGAGCAGTCTGACTGTGGGTATCACAATGGATTATGCTGGTCAATACACTAGTAGCCTCCAACTCGTATGCGTACGACTAGAAGACGAAGCTGTGGATGCAATCAGAAGTCGATGTCCTGGCCTGAGTATTGGTGCTATATGACCGGCGGTGAGCAAAAAGTGATGAGTTTCATTGATCGGCTCTAGTCGCGAGGAAGTATGCATGCACGGCTCTGTGTCATAGGACTTTTTCAGAATCTGCTGAGAAAAGAAAGAAACAGAATCTTTCCAACATCTACTCTGCGATTGGCCGGTCCTAGCAAAGAGAAGGAGCCAGTTCCTGGGAAAGCACTTCTTTGTGGAGCTGGGGGACTAAAGCGGTATGGAACTGAAGGACCTACTAACAATAAAATAGTCTGCCCTATCGAGGTAATCGCTGGGAACGGAAACTTTTCCGCAACGCGAACTCCGTCGTACAATGCTCCGCGATAATTTCTTTACGCAGAGTAGCGGATTTGACGTTTGGCTGACCTTTGGCTGACCAGACCTGTTCTTCAATCGCCGTAAAAGCCTCTCCTAAGGCACATTGGGAACGCGCGACGATGTCGATGTCATCTGCGTACCCCAATAGTTGGACCCACTGAATTCAGTCATTGCATCGAATGGCTCCTTGCGATGAATGCTTTCGTATACGGCTGTAAAATCGATGAAAAGATGGTGCGTATCGATTTTAAACTCGCAGGTCTTCTTCCAGGATTTTAGCGTGAATATTTGGTATATAGCCGATTTGCCGGGCCGGAAGCCGTACTGATAAGTCCGGTGCAAAACGGCTTTAGACGTTCACACTGTACGCTGGACAGGATCTTGTAGGCAACGTTGAGCAGGGATATACCTCTATAGTTGTTGCAAGATTTATGAACGCCTTTTTTGTGGATGGGGGCATATTGAGCTGATATTCCAGTCGCCGGGCATGCTTTCGTCTTCCCAAATTCTACAGACGATCTAGTGTATGCTCCCTAACAGAACATCGCCACCGGCCTTGAAGAGCTCTCATGGTAAGCCATCTGAGCCTGCGGCTTTGTTGTTCGTCAGCCTTTTAATGGCTGTGCCGACTTCAAAAAGCTAGGTGGGAGGACTACTTCATCGACTGGAGTTGGTTTTGATTCCCTATCACTCTCTCCCGGTCAGGTCGGCTAAGCAGTTGTTGGAAGTGCTGCTTAAACACATCCACTATTCCCTGCGGGTCAGTAACATGGTTAACCTCACTGTTTCGAAGAGCATGGGTGCCTTTCCTGAAGCCAGTAGCAATCGTTTTTTATAAAAGGCCCGTATTTTCTGTCTGTCCCAAGACTCTTCGATATCCTTGAGCTGGGAGACCTTTCTTCAGGCGCCTTCACATCTCGTCTTCTAGACCGGTACTCAGCTTTACATATTTCTTCTGCTCACACTCGCCATCATACCACGGGTTTCTTGTCGGGGGTGGTCGGTAGCCTAAGGTAGTTTCCGCTATCTCTTTGGCCGAGCAGCAATGCAACCACATCTAGCTGGTGTTGGTGTTCGACATAGGCCTACCGGAAGGACTCTCACATAAATGCTCTCCGTAAGCTGTTGCAATTTCTGATGTGCTCAGGCGTCCAATGTCAAAGCTCCTCATTGTTGGCTGGTGCTGCTACGAAGACATGGCCAGAGCCGACATTTGCGGAATGTTAGTTCGAAGCAAAAATCCTCCGAATCGAATGAAGTCGGAAAAGTTTTCCGTTCCGAACGGTTACCTAGCCAGGGCAGAGTATGTTGGTCTTGGCTATTTTTCGACTGAAGTAGGTCTCATGGTAGTAAACTATTCTCGAGAAAGGGCACAAGGGACCCAACAAGGAACCTACCGCTCGATGGACTAGGTCTAGCGTTTTTTTTTTTTCCAGTTTGGTAATCCCTTCAGATTAAAATCTTCCTCAAGGCCCCCAAAATAGGCGCTTGCTTCAGTGATGACATCATCATTCGACACATATTTTCCCATTTCCTCGGGCTTGAAAATAGGAAACAGTCAAAGGAGGCGAAATCTATGGAATATGCTGAACACGCTGGTAGATGTGAGTAGCGCAATTTATGGATGGTTTGCCATGGTGACTAAGCAGTGGTTAGTAAGCGTACTTTCTGCTCCAAATCAGCATTGAATCTGTAAAAAAAAACAGACACTCTGCATAACAATCGCTGTTGATTGTTTACCCTTTACAAGTTAATCGATGGAATGGCAAGTTAATCGATGGCTTGTTGGTCCACAGACACGCCTTGTCCTTCTTTCTTGCATATCCACCCCGATATACCCACCGTCTTAATTGCACCTTGGTGTCTGGTGTATTGAACCATGTTTCGTCCACTTTAACGAAAGCGCGGGGCAGAAACTCGTCCGAATTGCGCTCGAACATCGCCAAGCAATCGTTTGATGTGGTCACACCGTTGCGCTGATCGAGCGTGAGTGCGCAGAGAAAGAAAGAGCTTTCATGTACAACACTCACATTTGAGCTGCATACTCAGCCTTTCTGGAGAATATATTTGCTATGAAGCCACCCGCCATTCACCTAGGCACACATTCTTCCAGGAATTTTGAAATCGCACAACTGATGACCAACATCTCACCTTCAAGCCACACTGTCAACATTAAAATTCTTGAGGAAACTCACATTAAAACCGAATCAAAATCTGCGAACGCATTCGTGCTGCTTGAATAGTAAAACCAAACCACACCACAGACACACTCGCACTACACGTACCCTCGTCGCGTCCAATTCCAACTCAATGGAAACAATAGGCAATAGTTAGCATAGAAGATGAAATAAAAACCAATTAACAGATTGAAGAGCTGACGGTGTAGATGGCAAAGGATGAAAGGTCCACCCAACTCCCGTCGGAGTCGACTACCGTCAATGCATTCACTCACAAACAGAACCGAACCACAAACGAAATAAAATTGAAAACCAAGAACGGATACTTACTTTGTGCTGTGCGACTCATTATAGTTCATTAATAGATGCAATATTGTCTCTCGATATTCCAGCACATAGCAGACGTTGTTCAGCAACATATCGAAGAGTGCGCCAGCCTTGACGTCCTGCAGCCTCTGCAATGCCACCAAGCTGAGGAGCAATTCCCGGAATGTCTTTAATTAAAATGAAGAACAGAGAACAGAATTAAAAAGGATATTAATACTTTTAATTATTTTTTTTTATTTCTCTTTCATCGGCGTTGTCCCTCCCTCGCTCCCGTATGAATGCAGCGGAAGGGAAAGTAATCCGATGAAGGATTATGGGAGAGTTTGAGAGCGAGGGACTATCACTTCGAAATCAGGCTGAAAAAGAGAAATGAAAATATTAAGGACTAAATGACACGTAATGGCAATGAAACAACATCGACGCGAAGGGACGCGCACCGGACTCGAGGCGGAAGGAGGTCGGGGACCGGCCTCGCCTGGGTCCGGATGGTCGTGACTTTTAACGATTTCAGGAGATCTCCGTCGATTTGAAATGCGTCTGGACACTTTGCATTTTGTTTGCGAGATGGACTTGAATTTTCCGTGCTGAAATAGAGACATTCCTCTCCCTCCTCACCGCACAGATCGCTGTAATCAATTGTTTGCAGAGTTGAGAAGTACAGAGTGAATTATGGGTTTCAGCTGCTGGCAACGGGGCAAAGGGGATGGCGTTATTATTTTTTTTTTTTTTTGGTTTTCATTCGCTTTTCTCGTTCAGCTTGCCTTTGGGATAATGTGAAGGTCTTGCTATTTGTCTTTTGTCTAGCACTCGGGATTTGTGTGTATTTGCGTTGTTAACAGTCGGCGGAGGAGGAGGGAGGCCGTAAATTAGCATCGGATTCGAAGGGATTATGGTGAAACGAATAATTTTCTGTGTGGGATTAGACAACTCCATGAGGACTTAGTGGTTGTAAATCTGTGGGAAGGAGGCTAGTGGATTTGTTGGGGAGTGTAAAAGGGTCTGGACTCTACATCCAATGACACGAAAGCTGTTTCGAAATCAATTTAGAATCAAATCCAATTCCATATATGCCAACATCATTGACGAATGTTTTCTTCCTCTTTTACTTCCTCCTCCGCGGCACGTGGGACAATGTCCCGTCGTCTCATCAACGCATTCGATGCGTAGCAATGTGCTCCAGTTCTCCACAACGTTTCCTTAACTGACGCGCTTCACTCTTTTGGTCCAGGCTGTCTTGGGTACGGCCAGATCTTCCGACACATTGCCTGAAAGGGTCCTATTGCAGCAGTACCCCTTTGTGACCCTTCAGACGATGCCGATTGGTCTTTGCCCCGTTCTCTGAGAACGAATCTGCGAACACATTTTGCATAGGCACCTAACCGCGGAAGTTTGTAGATTCCTTTTAGTTCACAATTGCTTATCCATTGCCAGGTATCCTCGCCGACGGTTCCTGTAGCAGTAGCCGACCGACAACGATCTCCGCTCCTTACGTGAACACCTTTTCACAGCGACTCAATGTGGCTGAGTGAATGTGACGACTACAATTTCACGGGATCATGTGATGCACGTGAAATTAGCTTGTGGGTGAAAGAGGACGTCTTCTACATACGAGTGTGAATTATTCCTAAAAGCTCGTGCATCTCTTCTTACAATATTTTTCAGAAGCAGACATTGTGTATTGAAGTCGCAGGAACATAAGACAACAGACGGTCACGTGGTCACGCGAGTAAATTTGACGTGTATTTAGGACGCACCATTGGAGGTTCTAGGTGCAAGAGCATGTGGGAGGTATTTTATTTAACTTGGCGTTTTGCCTGTCTCGGTGAATAAAATGTCAATCTCTCAGCATGCCTACAAGGAGGGCAAATCTGTAGAAACAGCCCTTCACTCGATTGTTGGCATAAATAATAAATCCCTCGAACAAAAGGAATTCACTGCTTTTGTTGACATCGAGGGAGCTTTTAACAATGTCGAACCTCATGCGATCACCTCACCGATCACCACCTTCTCAACACTGGAGGAATTTGCTCCAATCTTGGTGACACAACGATCTGCAGAGCGGTTAATAGAGGAGCTCCACAAGGTGGGGTGCGCACAGATTTATGCCGACTCCGAACGGCCAATTTGAGAAGCTTTTTCTAGACAGTTATACTATTTGAGCATGGGCGGTGATTCGAAAGAGAGAGAAAAGTGTCAGGAATCAAACCTGGTCGACGCACCAATCCACAGCGCCATGGCCGCCACAAGACCACCCTATGCATCTTGCCCTGCACCATTATCAGATCGAGTAACCTCAAGAACTAAAGCCACTAGATCATATAAAGCGACGTACGCTCTCTAGACTTGTTGGAAGAAGATGACTAATTTCATCGAAAAATATCTTCAGGGATGGTAACCATTTTTGGCCAAAAGGCTTCGTGCATTATTTGTCAAGTGAAACACCTCGTGTGCCTAATTGGTGTCATTGGGGCGTTGGTTTAGTTTTCGTTGACGCATATTACCGACACTTTACATGCAAAGGAGATCGTCTTCCAAGGTAACGACTTTGCACCTTGTCCCTTCTAGTATTAGTACAAGTTCGCTCACCGCTCGGTCCCATGAGAGACGGGAGAGAACACTGCCCTCTAGTGCATGCCTGATGATAGCTTGGCAGACCCTGGTATCACCAAGCTCCGAGCTTATCGCTCTGTTGTTAAGAAGCTGGCGACTAAAAGCCACGGTTCGATTCGTTATTAAATTATCTCTATTCGACGTGCGAGCATATCCCTGCCTTTGACCAGGGACATTCTCCTGACCATGTTTACATATCCAGGAACTGCGCATTCTTGACTGATATTAACCAGCTGGGTAGAGATGAGGTCTGCAACCTTTTGTTGTCCTGGAGATTGCTGCATGTTGCTTGAACAAGACGCTGTCACAAATCCCAAAGCGAGTGTAACAATCGACTTATTTCGGTCCAGTCGATTGGCCGCCAAGATCGTTTGATTTAGCACCTCTAGAGGACAACGGTCCATCATTAGTTTATACCAAGAATCCAGCCTGGTTAGTGGATTCCAACGCCAATCTGGAATAAAATAGTGGCCGTTTCCGGCAAAATGCGTGACTGATTGACCTGTAATCGACGCTGCGTAGGCTCAAGTGCGTGGGCACCAACCCACAAGGCCTTCAGTTCTGTTGGTTGGCATAAAATACAAAGTTGTATCTCTTTCCAATGACTGAGTATCGTGGCTTTTTGCTCCCCCACAAGATAATTTGGGCCAAATCGTAAGCACGCTCTTAAGAATATCAGTCATTTCAGCAGTAAGACCCTCGATCACAGGACGGTCAAAGCATAGATTTGCTCCGACTTTCTCACTTAACCTGAGTCCCTACGTCGTAAACGAAAACAAACGACACGAAAGACCGCAATCGGTATTCTCTATGTCGTTTTTTGTCGTGTCAGTCAGTTTCAGTCGTTGATCTACGCCATTTCTTTATTGCCAAAGTCGTTTCGACACGACATTCTTTCGTTAAAATCGACAATATCTGTCGTTGGCATTTGAGTGACCGGCAGCAAAGCGAGAACAATCAGAACTTGGAAGATGATACCGTAAAGTGAACAATTTTAGTGCGAAATAAATGTATAACAATACACAGAATAATTAAAGGGTGATTTTTTAGCCATTATCTTTTTGGCAACACTGGTTTAAACAGCTGACGCACGTTTCGTGTTTTGTTTCACTGTCAAACATCTTCAGTTTGGTCTATAATTTAACCATGAATCGTCTTACAAACGAACAACGCTTGCAAATTATTGAATTTTATTTTAAAAATGCGTGCTCTGTTAAGAAAGTTCATCGCGCGCTTCTTCCATTTTATGATCAGTTTAATCGAAGCTCATTTTTGGCTCAATGGGTACGTAAATAAGCAGAATTGTCGATTTTGGAGTGAATATCAGCCAGAAGCATTGCAAGAGCTACCAATGCATCCAGAAAAGTCACAGTTTGGTGCGGTTTATGGGCTGGTGGCATCATTGGACCGTACTTCTTCAAAGATGATGCGAATCGTAACGTAACTGTGAATGGTAAGCGAGTTCGGTGAACATTTTATTTCACGTTCGGGACCGGTCAATTGGCCGCCTAGATCGTGCGATTTAACGCCTTTAGACTATTTTTTTGTGGGGCTATGTTAAAGCTCATGTCTTTACAGACAAGCCCGCTTCAATTGACGCATTGGAAGACAACATTGAAGCATTTATTCGTGAGAAACCGGCCGAAATGTTGGAAAGAGTATGGCAAAATTAGACTAAGCGGATGGACCATTTGAGTCGCAGTCAAGGTCAACATTTGCATGAAATAATCTTCAAACATCAAATTATATGGACCGTACTATCGATTCAAATAAAGATTTCATGCAATTTTCTGAATTTTATGAGTTTCTTTCTTGAAAAACTTTCCTATAGCTTTTAAAAAATCACCCTTTAGTTGAAAAAAGTGATGTGAAAATAACGAACACAAGTTATTTTGGGCTTTTGGTTACCTTCATCCGGACCGAGGCTTTAACATAAGAATAAGAGACTCAACATCCTTTAGTCAACGGGAAATATTCAGCAGTAATAATTTAAATATGTTGTCGAAGCGTGTTTTATTACTCAACGTTTATTTACTAAGGCAAAAATAGAACCAATTCTTAAGTAGATCGTAATGCAGTTGCAATGCACCCAAAAGACAGCGAAAAAGAATTTTCAGAATGCCGGACATTCTCTTAATTACATGTCGCTTGGGCACACCGTTTAAAATACTTTCTGGGCTTCCTTGTTGTTTTGATCTATAAAGGGCTGTCAGATAGGGTGTTCACTTCAGGAGTAAGGGCCATCCGAAGGTGCGGGAGTTACATAACACGCGAGAGTAGCAGCAGTAAAAGAACACCCACGCAGTTATCACATGCCAATACATAATCGTTTGGCAGCGTCACCAACATGTTGATTGAAGAGCAGCGTCCCCAACGTGTTGACCAGAAATGAAGTATTGTAGAGATGCCCAACATCACAGCTGACTGACCGCTAGTCCATCAACGAATTTCAGATTTTTACAAAATGGTTCTCAAAAATGTCGAGGGGCAAGACGGGTAGAAGTTGGGCGTCTCTATTAAACTTCATTTCTGGTGTTGACAACAGAGCGGCATCCCCAACGACCACACGATCTCTCCGGAATACAACGCAGTCATCACTTGTCTGCACAGGATCGATAGGCAGCGTCACCAACGTGTTGACTGGGGAGCGGCATCACCAACCAGATGGCGTGTTTCTCTGCAGAATTAGTAGTTAAGCTAGTGTAAGCAAATTTTTGATAGTAACTCTTAGTTGGTTTGTTTGCGTTCGTAACTCGCAATGCCCTCCTGTCGACTCAAGCACACGTTGAAAGGCCTCCCTCGATTGACGAAAATAACACAGAAGCCTTATGAAATATAAACTAGAACTAGAAATTCCCTCCACTTTGGGAAAAAACATATTCAAGAGGTCAACACCATTACGCATCAAATTGGACTTAATTACTTCATAAATTCCACTCACCTGCAATGCCACGTGTAGCCGCTTGGCCCACAATCTTGCCTGCTTCTTGTCCGTCGTCATCATGTCCATGTCGTGCTGCATTCGTGTCAGGACCCAATGGAAGCATTGCACACTCAATGATTCACTGCAATTCCAATCCCGAGACCGAGGAGGAAAAGCCAAAAACACAAAAAAAATACGTATAAATGAACTACTAAATCACGAAATTGCACAGTCTTCAAAAAGTCTTCCCTAACCCTCTCTCTCTCTCTCTCTCTCTCTCTTTTGTCTACTACAGCGCAGGGTGCTCTTAAATCACAAAAAACGAATTTCGTTGGGAGCAGCAAACAAAAAAAAAACAAGAAAAAAAGTCGGAAGAACGGTAAATTAATCAAATCGACAGGCAACAAAGCGCACCCCTCCCAGTGTATCCATCCATCTTACCTAACTAAATGCATTTGCAGTCCACTCAGGCGATTGAATTCCATGAAAAATCTCACTGCCCACAGCAAATACGAGTCATCATGGCTTGTCGATCCAGAGTTCCGCTCTAGGACACGTCTGACCTGCCGGACAAGAGTATTGTACGCTGACCGCAGAACCTCGATGCAATACTCTCGGAGACACAATCTGAAAAAAAAAGAGAAAAAAACAAGAAGTGGGCGATGTAAACCATCTCTGCCAGGATTTAACAGAATAATTCGACGGAAAAAAGTGAAATGGCAAACAGACAAATCGACTACAGGGATCTGGGTGCAAATTTGACAGTAGTTCTCAAGAGTTTGCTTTTACTACTGGATGGGGGATCAAGTGGGTATTGGGCTTAAGCACTGAAGGCTCAACTTGTCTTGTCTTGAGTAAACTTATGAACCGAAGCAAACAAAGTTACCTGAATCATTGTCAAATTTGAAAGCGGACGTAATTGGTTCTGGACGCTCGCTTACCAACGCGTTTTCGATCTCATAAATTCGAATTCCATAAATGAAAGAAACTCAACGAAACTGAGCGAGAGAACCGAAGCAAACACAGTAACCTGAATCATAGTCAAATTTGTAAGTGGGCGTAATTGCTTCTGGACGCTCGCTTACCAACGCGTTTTCGATCTCATAAATTCGAATTCCATAAATTAACGAAACTCAACGAAACTGAGCGAGAGAACAAGCAAACAAAGTAACCTGAATCATAGTCAAATTTGAATGCGGCCGTAATTGCTTCTGGACACTCGCTTATCAACGCGATTTCGATCGCAGAAATTCGAATTCCATAAATGAACGAAACTCAACGAAACTGAGCGAGAGAACCGAAGCAAACACAGTAACCTGAATCATAGTCAAATTTGTAAGTGGGCGTAATTGCTTCTGGACACTCGCTTACCAACGCGTTTTCGATCTCATAAATTCGAATTCCATAAATTAACGAAACTCAACGAAACTGAGCGAGAGAACAAGCAAACAAAGTAACCTGAATCATAGTCAAATTTGAATGCGGCCGTAATTGCTTCTGGACACTCGCTTATCAACGCGATTTCGATCGCAGAAATTCGAATTCCATAAGTGAACGAAACTGAGCGAAAGAACCGAAGCAAACAAAGTAACCTGAATCATTGTCAAATTTGAAAGCGGCCGTAATTGCTTCTGGACACTCGCTTACCAACGCGTTTTCGATCTCATAAATTCGAATTCCGTAAATTAACGAAACTCAACGAAACTGAGCGAAGAGGTTATAATAGTGAGTCTACAACATACTCCATGACTTCCAATCACGACTGTAGGTGAATTCTACCTCAAGACCAACCACCTACGGCCACATCCACCACCCATCACCTTCTCGAGTGGATTTACACAAAAAAAAATCTCTATCGTTTGCAAAAATGCACACATCGACGACACAGACTACACACATCGCATGCGACGCGACGGAAGAGTTTCCCTCCTGATAGCGGAAGTCGGTTGTCTGCTTTAATTTATTTTCATTTTCCCTCCTCTCGGCTTGACTGCGAGTTTGGTTATTATGGTATTTTTGTTCTTTTATTCCAGAAACATCTATCCCTGTGCTGATGGTTTCGCTTGGATCGGCACGACGCGACCGGAGAAATAAGTAAAGAAGGCGCTAGCACATGAAAAAGAATTTTGCTTTTGTTTCTTCCTGAAAGTATCTTGAATAAACAATGTGAATGCATTTTCGTATGCCATCTGAAATATTTATGTTGTTCAGCGGATATCCTTACAGACAGACGTGGAGCACTTGCAATGCTACAGCATTCCGCATCGCGTGTGCACACAGACTTTGGAAGGAGTTTACGCATACTCGTCTCAGTACAGCCTCGTTAGGCATTTCCCTTATTTATGTGAATCAATTTAATTTAACCAATTCTCTGAATGTTCGGATACAAAAAATGCAGGAGACTATTCATCAATTAAAAGCAGCTCGGATGGGAATGCACGAGGAGAGTGCAATCCGTCAGAGACAACTCACAGCCCCAAGGCATGTACAGACAAAAGAGAAATCTGCCGGTTCACCAGACAAATGCGTTGCCAGCTGCCAGTATTTGCATTTTTTTTTATAAAATATAAAAGTGCGTTCTCAACTTTCGCTGATGTTGAGCCTGAACCTTTAATTTTTGACGGTCTCGGTCACACTGCTTGTCTTGAGCTTGAGCTTCACCGCGGAAGTTTAAGCTTTTTTTCCTTGGGTGCTGTGTAAAAAACTTTAGAGAGAGTGTTCTCTCTAATTTAGTGTGATTAAAAGTAAATTTCGATAAGTTTAACGAAAAGTCTTCACTTCCTGCTGAAAACTCCTGCTTGACAGCTGAGTGTTCTCTCAATTTTGGCGTAAGGAAACATGGAATGTATTGAGTGAACACTTGAACAAGTTGAGTAGGCATCGCAAGCAACTTCAAGAGGCAAAAAAGTTTTAAAAAACGTGCTTCATTCAAGCTTGCTGGAAATAATCCTGTTGCGTTGGAAGCTGTGGACGAAAAAATCCATCCATAGAGTTGCCTTTGCACATGTAGAACAACACTTGCTAAACTGTGGATCCATGAACCCCAATGTCCTTACCGACTCCAATGTCAATGTATCCAATGTATCTTAGGAGCATCTTCTCAATTCCTGGTACCACCACGGGTTTCTTCAGGGATATCGGAAGGAACCTGACTATTTAACCAATCGATGTCATGAAACTCGAATCTATAGGGGTTCTTGAAACTATCCCCTCTGTCTCCAAAACGACGTGAACTATAGTTCTTTGATATTCGCGTTTGTGTGGCGTTGGGGGTTGGTGTGTCGACCCCTACGCACTTAGGCCTACACAGCCCAAGTTCGATTCCCTGTACGAGCAAAATAGTTCTCTCGGCACCACCCCTTTCGAGTGACTCACAATGCTTAAGGGGTATGTCTCCAAAAAGCTCGTCAGATTAGCCGTTCGGGGTCGTGAACGAAAAATATCATGCACAACACGAGTGGATGCTGAGAAGCTAGATCCTGGTCTCCTAGGGGTGTAGCGCCACCAATATATTATGAAACCCGAATCTAAACAGGATTTGTTTTTCGCCTTTGTATGTTTTAAAACAATATTGCATATACTTAGCACCCAACTTTACCCGCCTTTGCACCCACCCTTAATTTTCAATTTTGACAGCTCTCCACACCAGTTTTCAAACGTTAACTTAAGGCTTAGAACCTACTATGAGGACATTCTTTTAAGGAGTGTTCCCTTAAACAAAACACTTGCCTCATGTGTTTTCACTCGGAGTGTTTCCTTAGTTTGTATTCACACCGGGCGCCCTTGTCGATGGCTGTCTTACTCAGAGCATCGGTGTTTGTGTTCGGTTCAGAAGGTCAATGCCCTCCGAAATAAGTCCACATTCTTGTACAACTCGTCGCAGTCGACTCCACAATTGGCTACAGTTCATACATACATCGCGGCGGAGACCAAAGCGATGCCTACCATGTGCATAGGTGCAAAAATGTTGTAGACGTTCACGCACAGTCCCTTCAAGTTCAATTCAAGGCAGAACCAACTTGTTGCAAAGATGTGGGGTTGACTTTCAATGAGACACATAAAGTTGACACCCTAGTCGTCTACATTTTAGAGACGATCTAGGGAATGTTGCCTTAAGAGTCTTCTCGTGTCACCCCATGTCTTTACCCTTCATCGACTCATTTGACAGCTGTGCGGGCATCTTAAATGCTGAGTGGGCGGACTTCGGGGCGTCTATAATCTGCCGTACATTGGGCATCTGAAGAACGCCACAACAAATTCGATAATTTGCAGCTTTTCCCAATCAGTGATGTAGTGCAGTGTGATCACAGAGCACCCACATGATCTCACGTACTTTTATAGACATCATTCCAGCCATTATGTTTGACACGGCTGCGTTGGTGCTACCGTGGAAGATGTTTGACATCCAACTGTCCCTTACCGAAAACAATCGCTCCAACGTCGCGGAAGGACCACGGTGTCGCGATAAATGAATTTCAAATTTCAAATAAGACGTTATTTGACTTTTTCCAAAATCCGCAGTCAGTCCCTGTGACAGAGTAACTTCGCAACCGCAGGCATCATTGGCTAAAATGTTCCGACGAGGCAACGGACATGGAAGGATTCTTTTCTCAATCGGTATTGGTTCCCAGGGACATGCACACGGAACTGTGTAGATCCATACATGGCTGCGTTACACATGCGGAACTGTTTAGATTTTCCGGTTAGCTCGGATTGAAGGAAAGACATGTTCGCGGAACTTTGTAGTTTCATGTGACATGTCTGGTATGCAGGACAGTTGGGTTTGTATGCATGGGTTTGTACAAGCCATTATGAATTGTCTTG
The DNA here is from genome assembly GCA_905231855.2 of Eristalis tenax. Classification (NCBI taxonomy): domain Eukaryota; kingdom Metazoa; phylum Arthropoda; class Insecta; order Diptera; family Syrphidae; genus Eristalis; species Eristalis tenax. Next base: position 37,728,527 of record HG993124.1, on the reverse strand, counting down.
ATCTGCGAATAGTTGGTTAGGTTAGAGAGGCTGACTGCCGGCGAGCATCAGCCACGCTTTTGCCAGAGTGTGCCTGTTTTGTGAATGAATGGGGAATCAATTCACTCAAAGTAAAGATTAAAGAAAGCATTTATCTGCCCGACGATGGTACTGTCAGCCTACAGCCTTTAAAAAACAGAAAACATGCCAATAAACTTCTCCTAATTTATTGCCGAAGTTCTCCAGCGCTTCGTTCCAGGATCGAATTGATTTTACTACACACATCCACCATTCCCGGTGATCCATCGTAAAGGATTAACTGCCTACTGACGCGTGAATTTACGACTTCATCTCCAAACAATAGCACAACAATGGCGTTATATGAGATTTCCCAAATCATTGTACACCAACAAAGAAAAACACTTCCGCAGCGGAAAGTGTAAAAACTAAAAACAAACATTCCTCAAACTCCCATAAATGTTATATTCATGGCAATTTCTTTCTTTCAACAAGACCACACGAGAATCCGAACAACAGCACAAGAAACTCATTTAACGACTCATGACGGCAAACATTTGCAGAGTGCGCCAAACCATATGAACTCAGTTCCATTGAAACAATCATTCCCCGAGCAGGGCTTTAAAATGTCGAAGTCAAAATAAATACTCTCTCTTGCAGCGACCGCCATGCATCGGCTGAACAATAAGGGGCACAGATAAACAATTTCGAATCGTTGTACTTCAATTTAGCTGGGCAAACTCATATGCCCCACTTTGAAGCAATTTCCCCAAACAAATATGACCCAATTCGTTCTCGTATTTACACGCACACATTTCAATTTTCCAATCAAATTTCCTATTCGTCGCATAACAGGAAAACATAAAATCGATTAGGTCAAGCGCCAACAAAATCTGATTTCGAGCACTTTTTGCTGAACAATTTCCGGCAGCAGTGATAGGCTACGTGTTGGAAAAATGACATCCGCACCCACATTGCCCACGCCGAGTGCCGGCCAGCCCCACCCGGCGATTGGGAAGACAGCAAATTGCCGATCAATAAATGTCGCTGAGTGAATAACCTGCGACACATTCGGGAAATCCGAAAAGAACCGGTGAAAGGGTTCATCAATGTCAATGGCGGATGTGAGCGAAGGTGAAGAGTTCAACCTTCCGTTTGCCACCAGTGACATGCGGCTTATCGAGGGAAGACATTACTTAGCGATAATTGAAACTTGAAGCAGTCTCTCCTCAGGAATTAATTTGCACAGATGAGTTTTAAACTCTCGGATTTTACGTGTGAGCGGCTTTGCATTCACATCACACTTCAGCCGCACTGAAATCCCGTCACACGTTCATTCCGCAGACGAGGAGGCGGCACTCCGATGGAGCACATCAACCCTTATTCAATTACCTCACTGAGAATGCACTCCGCCGAACAGTCTGGCCCTCCTCCTTGATTATGCGAAAGGATTTCTTCTGGCGCTCTTTTTCATGGTCGAAATCGATGGAAACGGCACGTTCCAGAGATTGATGGCATATGGTATCCTTATCCGATACAGATTTAAAATTCTGAATCACATAAGTGCCACCGAAACGTGAATGACGACCGGGTGGTGGTCGTGCCACTAGCTTTTGTTTCTCCCGACGACGTGCTGCTATCAATTCCTGTTCATCGCGTTGCTTCTCCGTTGTACTGCGCTGCAAAGATGCATCGGCCAGGGATTCCGGTGTCTGCGAAAACACGAACAGATGTGAGATAAATTAATTAATAACAAAGTGCATTGGATTTACCTGCTCTCGAAAGAGAAGGCACAGTATCTCCAGACCATGCAGATGATATTGATTCTCATCGGGCGAACTGATGACATAGAGCACTAAGTCAAGGATGCCCGATTGATGGAGAGCCCAGATAACCTGATCATGTAGACTGGCATCGTTGTCCGTACGGCACTCTGCTTCGGGATTTGCCGGCACTTGAAGTACATTTCGGATGAGCACGAGAACACGTTCGATGAGAAGACCTTGTTCCTCGCTGCGTAGCGCCCAGTCCTGGAAGGAGAAAAACCGAATTAATGGAGTTCAAGAGAATTTATGGATTAAACAAATTCGGGCAACAAAATGCTTTTGTGGCAAGTGGACGGCGTTAGGGGAAGTTAGGGAATTAGTGAGGGAAGTTCGTGGTTACTGCTGCTGCTCCTTCGTGAGGACGAGTGGTACATTGTTGATATTGTGTGCCCCAGAAAACTTCATTACATGTTAACAGAGCTTGGGGAGATCGCCCTCCGTACGAAAGATCTAAGAAGACCCAGATTGCGTTCTTTTTTATCCGATAGCCAATTGATCTTGAACTTCGCATTAGGGATGTACATCGCCATAGTGAGGGACGCTTGGTGGCACACTCTGAACAAAGCCGTTCATTACAAAACCCCAAGAAAGTTCAACGCGTGCATCTGTGTCGGCGGACTCCTCAGAAACATCACGGCGGGCCTTTGTCGATAAACCACCGTCTGATGTGTAGCCCGCCTTCCAGCCTTTTCACAATGGTCCGCTAGGGCTGGAGTAATATTCTACACAGTAATATAGATTACACCAAGCGCAGGTACTTCCTGAACCAGAACTTTACACCCGTAATGCCAGAAAGCGAATTCTGAATCGATGAGCAGAACAAATCCAACGAGTCACTAAAGTGCGTGGAGGACTTAGTGGACTTTAGTGACTCGTTGGATTTGTTGTAACGATCTGAACATAAGACTGTCCAAGCACCTCCTTGATCATTGTCACAGTCTGAATTGATGGCAATTCGGGAAGCATTCTCCGCGCTAAAAAGGAGCATATCTTTACGGACAGTCAGGCAGCTATCAATGCCCTCAATCCCACAGTCCCACAAGAATGGCCAAGATCCACAATGGCCATGCCCTTTTTACACGGCTGAAGTTATCAATTTCACTTACAAAAAAACAGGGATTACACTTCATGGAATCGTAGCCCATTTCAAGCTACTTGGCCAACATACCAAGCAGCACACAACAACGCTACCACAGTTGTAGGTGTTTGTTGTAACTTTGATGTGACTTTTATGTACTAAACCATGGATGAACTAAACCATGAACTTCTGGAGGGAACAGCTGGTTCAACACTAAACTCAATTCAAAGGCTGGATAATTTTGTAGTCGTTAGGTTAGGTTGAAGTGGCTGACTGCTGAACGGAAGAAAAGCAGCCACACTTAGGCCAATATACGACCACTGTGCTACCACACGGATCTGTGTATACCTATTCCGCACACCAAATAGGGCTTTTTATACGACAAGTGCATGGATGTTGCTATGTTGCACGAACTGGAACGTGTTGTAACACTTAACTCACGCGTCGGAGGATGACACAGAACTTCGTCTTGACATTTCATTTGTTAGTACGATCGTCAATGCATTAAGGGACTTATTTGACGGAGGCCTTTGTTAGTCTGACGTTTATGATAACACCCATGATTTACTCGAGATTGCTCAAGAGTGAACGGCCTACAACTACAAGTAAATCTTCCCAGCCACTGTTTTCTAAATAGTTCTTAACCGGAATAGCAACGTGGGGCCGAGCTTTGTCATGATGCAACATTATTGACTCGTGTCTGGTCGCACATTCCGGGCGTTTTTCGGCGACTGCTCTCTTCAAACGGATTAATTGTATTCGGTAGCATTGTCCATTGATGGTCGCACCCGGTTTTAGCAGCTCATAATACAGCACACCCCTCTGATTCCACCAAATACAGAGCATTACCTTCGCGCCATGGGTATTCGGCTTTGACGTTGATTTGGCTGGTTGGCCGGGTTTCACATATGATTTTTTGCCCTTGGGGTTGTCGTAATGGATCCATTTTTCATCACCAGTAACAATCCAATGCTTTTGTGGCGTCCCAACAGCATTTTGGACATGCAAAACCGCCTTTCGACATCTCTCGGCTTGAGTCAAAGTGGAACCCAGTTTCCCTCTTTTTGAAAATATCCAGCTGCTTTCAAACGTTGTGAAATGGCTGCTTGAGTGACACCCAAAAGTTATGCGAGCTCTTCTTGTGTTTGGCAATAAGCTCCAGTTCTTCATCTTCAAACTTTTTTTGCTGCCCACGACGTTCATCGTCTTCGAAGCCAAAATCAGAACTTTTAAATCGTGCAAACCACTCTTGACACGTTCGCTCAGCTAGCGCATGTTCACCATAAACTTTCACGATGACTTTCGGCAGCAGTTTTCTTCATATTAAAGCAACGAAGAAGAACTCCCCGCAAAAACACTTTTTCAGGCACAAAGTTCGACATATTTGAGTGAACAAAAGTTATTGTCAGAAATGAAGTATGATAGAGATACCCCTAGTCGATGACCCCTAGTCCATCGACGAATTTGACGGATAATCATGAAAATTTCGACGATTACTCATGAATTTTGGACAGTTATTCACGAAATAACGTAAATGCCGTTCTCTGATGTTCATTCTGTCAATTTGGCTTTATAAAAAATGGTTGTCAAACATTTTAAGGGCAAGAGAGGTAGAAGTTGGGCTTCTCTATCATACTTCTTTCTGATTATTGTTGTTTACGCTTCAAATGAATGACACATTATGAAATGACGTACAATGACAGCAGCTTTCCAATGCATGTTCCAATGGAATAATACAAGTTACGCCATCTCTTAGCAAACCGCACATTGGGTTATAGACTCAATAATATGGATGATTTTTTCTTATTAAAAACTAATGGTATTTTGATTTGATGTCTTGCCAGTGTTGAATTTTATCTGGGCCCGCGACAGTCGGGGCAGACCTGACATAGACCATCTCCTTAACCTCTATCTAAGATCCGCTAAAATAAAAACCGTAGAGACAGTAACAAGTCTTGAATATGTCACATGATGAGATCTATTCGAATATGGTCGTTGGTCGCATCTGAAGATGCCTTCGCACACTATGGTCCAGTGGCTATTACACTCCTTAAGACACACACAAAAACTTGTAATCGCCCTAATCCTGCCTCTCATAAGATACGGCGAATTAATGTATCGTAATCCTGACTCGCTCCCCATGCATGGTGGCTTTTAATGATGCAATTCGTTATATTTACGGCATTCGCAGATGTGCGCAGATCTCTGCTTACGCCAGGAACTTGTTGGGGTGCAGTCAACAATGGAACATTCATTCTTTTCCTTCATTTGCAGTCGTAGTTCGATACTTACCCGCTCAAATAGTTCAAGTGATTTAACTACTCATCGCAATAACTTTTTAAATTCATCGCGTTTACTTTCCATTCCGTGCAATCTTTCCTTGTTTTGATCTTAAATGAAATGACAGTCGCTCACCTCTAGAGGAGACCGCTAATCAGTTTGCACTCGGGCTATGATGGATCTGTGAACTGTGAAGCGACGAGCTTACCAATCTTCCGAGCCACTTGAATCTGAAAGTAGGTCTACCCTTTCCTACAAGCAGATCACGAATTGAGGAGTTTGCACTCTGGCTATGATGGATCTGTGAACTGTGAAGCTACGAACTTACCAATCTTCCAAGCCACTTCACTCTGAAAATAGGTCTACCCTTTCCTACAGGCAGATCACGAATTGAGGAGTTCAGAAACCAATACTTCACGGCAGCTGGCAATACCTCAGGAATGATCTTTTCTTGTTTTACAAATCTTTTAACCCTAGCTAAAATGGGCGCTTTTAGCGGAAGCTACCTAATCGAGAAGACATGATATAAATCAATTATTTTGTACTTTTGTATTTTAAAAAAATTGTTTTTATTTCCTAGCTCTGTGGGACAGAGCTTCTTCTTACACGATCGAACTCAAACTACAGTCGAACTTCCCTATAGTGAACTCCTATATAATGAAGTTCTCCGTGTAATGAACAAATTTCAAACGCACAGCTTCCTGGTTCTGTCTTAAGTGTATTTTTCTCTCTCCGTATAATGAATTTCTATACAGTGAATTTTTCTCTACAGTGAATAAATTTTCTAGTTGCAAATTTTATTTTCATACGTTTTGTGTCTCCTTATAATGAATTTTTTTCATACTACTTTCTCATGTCCAAATGTTTTAACATCTGCACAAATATCGACCGTAACGGTAATTTTACCCGTTAGTTGTTTGTTTGTTCGATGTCTCCTTGTCTGTTTCATTCATTTTGAATGCACACAAATATCTTGAACTTCGACGGTGAGTGATTATAGTAAAAATGTCGCAGCAAAATAGTATTTCTCTTGAAAAAAAAGGTGTTGATAATTAATAAAGTTGCGGCGGGAGTAACAAGAAAGCAAGATATTGCCAAGAAGTTTGGAATTCTTCCCAGCAAACAAGTCAGTGATTCAACGCCGATGAGACTGGCTTATTTTTTAAATGCTTGCCAAATAAAACACTGGCATTTAAAATGAGAAGTGCTTTGGCGGAAAACATAGCAAAGAGCGAATGGCCGTTCTGATGCCAAGCAACATGACCGGGTTAGAAAAGCTTTAATTGCTAAAATTGGAAAAGCTTAAAATCCACGATGCTTTAAAGGTATTAGAACATTAGAAGAAAGGCGTGGGTGACCGGTGAAATTTTTTACAAAATGGCTTTTACAGCACGACAAAGAACTTGCTTCTCAAAAGAGGACTGTATTGCTGTTTGTTGATAATTGTACTTCGCACCCCAGGGATGTAAGGGATAAACTGAAATGTATTGAGCTAGTCTATTTCCCTCCAAACATGACTTCATTACTTCAACCAATGGACCAAGGCATTATCCACAACATAATACAACTTTACAGAAAGCAAATTATAACGAACATATTAACACAAATTGCTGCAAGCCATTCGAAATTGATGCACAGTATGGAACGTCTACTTAAAACCAGAAACAATTGCAAACTGTTTTAGAAAGGCAGGATTTTTTAAGGATGACAATCAAATCAAACGATTTTTGGAATGGAATGAAGAGGACTTTTTACCATTATCCCATTTGGCAGCTCTACAGTCTTTATTTAAAGAAGTAGCAAATATCGATGCACCATTGGAAGACTACGTTAATATAGATACTGATGTGCAGACCAGAGAAAACCCATCCGATGAAGATATTCAGGAGTTCAGGATTCCCAAGGTTTTTCTTGCAAAATAAATGTCTGACAAAAATTACATTAGCATTACATTACATTAACAGATTCAGAAATTGATGAAGATTTGGCCAGTGAAGAAGATTTGGTAGAGGCGGTGTTACCTACAATAGATCGAGTTTCTTCATCTCTTAATGAACTTCGAACCTTCGTCGAGACTTCGCGAAGTCTGCCAGCGACGTTGTGCTTCACGGGAGATGTCGAGTTACATCGTACGGTGCTGGAATGTGAGGGTGTCGTGTGGACCAGACGCTGCGTCAGAATTCGTAGGAACCGTGGAGATGTCGTTCTCTTGGTGATAGTTCACTGCAGACCATGTTTGAACTAAATGTTTCTTAAATTTTATCCTTGTGGAAAGATTGACCTTTTTTGTTGATTTCGAAATCTTCATCACATCCTTTAGGCAAACTGAATGCTACGACTGGGTCTTATCCACACTGCCACATCTGATTGAGTGGTTTCTCAGTAATTCTGTTCAGCACCGGCTACAGTACACACTTTGTATCGGCCGACAAAAATGAAATGCAGTCCAAACAAGTTTATTAATTCGGTACGCAACTAGTGGCACAGGCATGTCCAAAAAAGAATGTCCAGAACGGAAGTCGATTAGTTTTGATAGGATTCAAGACCTTTCCCGCCGAACCGAACTCCATCCAGATGGTTTCCCAACAGATGATGTCAACGTAGCACTTGTGTGACCTGCAAGCTGCAAACTTTCTCTGGCTGATTTTTGATACGGTTTGGGTTATAACGCTCTTCGAAAACTGTCGATAGAAGGGAAAATAGGAGCTGAAGTGCTGGAATTGGTCGACGTCATGAGGATGCAATTCAGGAAAGAGAAAAAGAATCAGCATTTGTCTGTCGTATTGAGCGTGTTTTTTTTCAAGTTTCGTTAAGTTTCGTTCAGTTTTAGTTAATTCAGTGGGATCGCTGTGAGTTGGTGCTAGAATTCAGCGTAAGATCTTGCAACGAATTTGTGCACTGTTAAATGCTGACTACGCTTCTGTTCCACTTGTGACAATCATAAGGGTCGCCAGCTAGAGCAAAAATCCGCTTAATTACAAACACACGCGGCATAATTAGCAACCGACAAGAACACACTTCACATCGGAAAACTGTAAATCGATTCGATTTCCCTTTTAATAATTCCATGCAACCACATCGTCCTCAAAACGGATAGAACGAGCAGATAAGTCAGACAATACCCCATATTTCCGCCAGCCAGCGGAAGCGTTGCTACATCTACGCCATTCGAACGTCATCTGTCATTTGCAGGCTTGCGACTATTAAGGAATCGTTGACTCACTGTCTGCAATTGTATCCAACGGCAAACCATTCATTATTCACTATCTCGTGAAGTTCTCTAAAGTTTCATGCTATTATCCACGAACTTGCAGCACTCTTCGCTGGCAATCCCTTTCGCATTCAGTGCGCTCTAACCAAAACCCCTCCTTCGCTAGTTCTCGTTGTCTACCGCAAACAAATCTGAAAGTGGCAATTAGTTGCTGTCCGGTTTCGACATACGCCGCGCGAGAAATTCACATTCTACCTTCTCATCGCCACCACACCGGTCCTCCACTGCGATCAGCATCGGGCCCACAGTCCACCACCACCCACCGAAAGCAATAAAGCACAAGAGCAGCGGTGCTCCGGTTTCTGTGTTATGTCTGTTTGTGTGGGGGCCTGTGCCAGAGACGATAAAGAGAATGCACTTTAATTAATCCTTCTAATGGGAATGGAATTATGTGCGACTGTGTGTGTGTATGTGTGTGTGTGTGTTGGAGTGTGCATGAAGTAGCACGAAGTAAAAATCTTTGGCCAGGAATTCAGCCACAGCAGTACGTTTAGCTCCGCAGCTCTTTTGTTTCACTGATCTCCTGGAGCGCACTTCCTCATCCATGAGCTGACTGACCGACAAGAATTGAGATAACATAGTTTTCCTTTTACTTCTGTCAGACGGGCTCTGTTCTTTTTCTCCGTTTCAAGCGTTCCTCCTTTTTGGTTCATTTTAAATTTAATTTGTTTGCGGAAGTTGAGGAAGTTGCAGTTTCAGTCTTCCGTCGGTGTGCCCTTCACGTCCAGCGGCAGTGTGATGGATGTTCAAACGGTAGTTGATGGTTTTCCGTTTTAACTGCTGTGTGTTCTGTTCTGTGGAGTGGCGGGTAATAATTGGGATTTTGAGATCACTCCAACTTTTCGTTTCCCTGTCTGCTTACAGCCAATATCGGCAGCCACTCTTTATAAGTGGACGGGTGATGATTGGACGATTGGACGAACTGCAACGGGCAATGATATGCATATCTAATGGTAATTTGTGAGTTTTATAGCTAGCCCATCTTTTCGATTGCACCATTCCTCACTGCACCTGGGGGTTGTTGACCCATTTCGGAAGTAACTTGGCGATGAACCAACACAATTTCCCATCGAACAGCTAGTCGCCACAAATGCCGCCTAAGCCCATCCTGATGGCCGACCCCCACCCCCTTTGGTTACGAATTTCCCACGCAAACATAGGGCATCAGGCAATCAAACAAAGGACCTACCCTAGGCAATGGAATCGGAATTCAACGTACAGCTCATCGCACCGGAAGTCAAAACAATGCCGCCGCGCCGCTCCTTCCATTGCATGTGTCGTAGGCTGTGCCGCGGCGGCCGCATCTATCCCTTCCCACTGGCTCATGTCCCATGTTCGCGTTCATGTCCAATTGCCGTACATCGTGTGCAGCCCGGTCGTAAAAAGTTGTTTCAGCAAATCGCTGTTGCTGCTCCTGACACCGCTAAATCCAATTCCCGGCGAATTGTGTGCAGTTTCCTAAACACTTGGCAATAACTAGGACAGCCAGTGTCGGTGCCAGTATCGCCACTAACTCAAACTACTGTGCGGACAACGACAATCTGCCACATGGTGGATGTGATCAAAGCACCGGACGGGGCACATAAGAATCCAATCTCGACCGGGTGCCAGTGCTCCCCGGGAACAATGAATGTCTGGCGGAGCCTTAGGTTGAAAAATTAAAATGAGACTTTAGATTCTATGCCAGACGTTCGATTGCGGGATGCGGGAAAAGTTAAATGAATGCGAAAGGGCCCTGATACGGGAATCCAGAAGCCGGTCATAACGAGGGCGCAAACTAACCATTGTCCCGGTGGGGCCCTTTCTCGCTGACCTACAGGACATAAATTCATTTCGATTCCGATTTCATGGCGCTTATATCACTCTGGGGAGCTATTGCAAAGGATTTCATGTCTCGTATTTTCGCAGTTTCCTCACTCCTCCTTTGTGCTCCATCTCTGTATCTCTCTCCCTCGCTCCCGCCCGCCGCTGCCTGTGTTCCATGATGTCGGAAGTATGCTGCGTGGCCTCTAAATCTCGATTCGTTTCATTTATGTTTCGATTGAATTGCGCGCAGCGGATAGGATAAAATGTGCCGTCAATGATGTGGGCAAGAGGTTTGCTGCGATTGGGATGTACACCAGTTGGGGTCGGTTTTGTTTGCCCATGGAAAATTGATTCTTGCTCGCCGTATTCCAAACGATGGCTGTTTGCGATGTCAATTCCAGTTTTGAATTTATGTCGATGGGCGTAAATTATGCCGAGCTCATCGGACGTGGGACGTCAATTGAAAGTGCTTGGCCACGTTTTATGACGCAATCACAAGCGAGCAGTTGACTTTCATTTCCATGCCACTCGAAGACACAACGAGCATCGGCAAATTGCCTCGGTGCGGTGCAATGCAATCGGGAAAAACTATTCGCAATCAAATTCTGGTGCTGGTTCCATTATTCAAGTGCACGCCATCCCTTGACATCTACTTGACCTCGTTCAATCGATTTGTGGTGAGATTTTTCTCCCCTTTCCCGCAGAGGTTGCCGGGTCGCAACTGCTTGCATTTCGAATCATGAACGAATTCTAATGTTCAAGTAGAAATTTGTTGAGCTCCGCACTGCGAAATTGGTTGTTGACTCGGTTTACTTGTGCAGGTCAAGAACCGAACTGAATCGGGGAAATGTGGGCAAGTACTTAGTTCCCTGAGCTGGAAGGATGCAAATGCAGATGGGGGAGCAAATTGTAACTACTTAGAGTGTCACTGGGACACAGAGACTTAAATCTATAAGCAAACGCTAGACAGCGCCGCTGTATAAGTGGGTGCGGCAAGTATTTTTTGAATTGACGGCAATCAGGATTCAACCGTCTGCAATTTTATTTTTTCGTTCAACACTGGAGTATCCGCACTAAAGATCAAACCGAATTTTTCAGATTCAGGCCAGATAGGCCTTCGTCAACTCAAGCAGTTGGTCAGCTTAGACTCTACCATCGACCATCTACTAATCAGGCCTTTGTGACAATTCAGCTAAACGAACTACTACAGTGCATTGTCTACCAACTATGCTCGACCCCGTTTGATAGCGGCTAAAATGGATCCGGCCCTGAGTGAGGGAACACGAATATGCCGACAAAGTGCCACAATGGGCAGCTATAACTTACAGATAACCAAGGACTTCTTCTACCTCGGCTCCGGAGAAAAACTGTTCGTCAACATCAGCACCGAGATCAAACCTACCATTGCTCCTTTGGGTTTTTAGAGGCAAGTAATAAAGCCCTTCTCCGAGGCACAGGGCTGACTCTATGTTCACAGTCACATTTTACAACGCAGAATGATGGGCATTTTCAAAAGGATTGAAAGAGTTCTGGGTACTTTTGGAAGAAAAGTTCGACGTGCGATTTTTGGTCGTGTTCGCCTTAGCCAGCCGTCTATGGGTCCACCGCTTGAAGTGACTGTGCCGTACAGAGCGCACGGGGATCCTGAGTCCGGTCCAGAGAATCCGCTCTTGTAGGATTGCGGCACTACATCTAATCCCACGTTCCCACCCAAGTAAACCACGAATCTACCAACTTCACCACACATTTCGGGGTCTGGAAACCTCGTGGTTTCGGATAAACTTACCTGCAGTGCCCTTGAGTTCATCCGTCCATGAGAGGTTGTCAAACCGAACAAGCTTACCGCCTGTATTTCAGTTTGTTTCATATCTCTCTATTTTCTGGTGTTCCCAGACTATTATTCCCTGTCAACAGACAGCTGTTCTGATGGACATTTAAAAAGTGAGAGCGAATGACATTTGTTTTGACGGGCACAAATCGAGAGCGAGTGACATACAAGTTGAGAGCGAAACCACTTCAAGCTCGGTCGGATGGAAACGGCCTATTGAGGTCTCAGTAAAGCTTCGGTGGGAACGTTGCATAATTAAGGCAAACGCAAGTGAATAATTGGAGAAAGCAAGTCAAAGATCAAGCTGGTGGAGGTTTTGCATTGCATAGAGGCACACAAAGAAGAATACCGTCGATGCCCGTCGTTGCATCAAAAGGAATTTACGCCAGCAATTCCTCTAAAATGATTGCAAAAAGGATCCTGAATGTCAGCGCCAGAGGTGAGGCCATTCATTGGTCTCATGGCAGCACTCGGAGAAAAGTTTAATGTTGAAGAATTACTTATTTAACGCAACGCGATTTAAAATTCCCTTTGGAAGAGACTGCGATGTACCTATGCACCTCTTCTCTACACACAGAGACGTTATACATAAATAGCGCAGCCTTCAAACAGGATGTAGACCTTATATTTTAACAGCACCCCACAGTTAAGTTCAGCTTTTCACCGATGTACGCAAAAGTCTGTGCATGTTTCCCTCTATAATCATTTGTAGCTTCATTATCTCCTTCTTCTTCTAGAGGCGCTACAGTTCTGGGCGACCTGGGCCTCAGCCAACATTCCCCTCTAGCTTGCACGATTTTTAGCCAGTTGCCCCTAATTTCGCAAGCCAAGTTGGGTGAGGTCCTTCTCCATTTATGTGCGCCATCGGTTCCGTGGGCGTCATCTATTGCGTCGTTCTAGTCGCCGTCCAAGACCAGGACAAACCACTGGTCAGTTCAATAGAACCAGTATGCGGAAAAATCCTTCTAAATCTTACCGAAAGGAATCTGCCACATCTCAAGCTGTTCCATTAGAAGACCAAATTAAGCTGGTCTGCTTGAAAGAATATCCAGAAAGACCGTGAACAAAATAGGAGCCAGCAATCTTGGAAAAGGGTACAATGGAGTGCTGAGGCGATGGTGAATAGACTTGGACCAGACGGCAAAGTCAATTGCACAAGGCCCTTTAAGTAAAACCTTGCCAAAAACAGCCAAAAAACGATTGAGCTAGTGGAGGTAACGTCATTACTTGGAGTACATTTTCCAGGCATGTAGCTGGACCTATTGTAAGGAACAGTGGCAGTATGGACAAATTACAGTATTTAGATAAATGCTGAAACAAATGGAGCTCTTCGCTTTCGAGTCCGTGTCATCACAGTAAATTGCATCTTCATGCATGACAATGACTCGCAAAACTCAGCTTAAATAGTAAAGAGTTTGTTCTTGACTCGCCAAAGTTCAATCCCTAGATCAGAGGCCCGATCTGAACCCAATTGAGAAAAAGAAGAAATTTCATATCATCTTATATAACCTTGGTTCCATTACCACGGTACAAGTACAAGCATATTTGCATCATTAGTCCATTGTATCTGGATTAACAAGCATTAACCTGAACTAGTGCTCACGTGGAAATATCAAAATTCCCCTTAAAAAACCCACCACTGTTTGGCTGACAACGAGCACTATACTGCAACACAAAGCTCAATACACAGGAACCATATTACTGCTAAAAGTATGTAACTGGAGACTACAGTCATGCTGGGTTACACGCATGTAAGGAGTTGCAATATTGTTGAGGTGGTCATTCGGGAATTTTTGCAGGAAAACCAATTAGTAGCTGTATCCTATGACATCGCTAATTATTTCAGCATTTTGCATGACAAATTATTTCAGCATCCGTGACAATCGTAGGGTCCTATCTAAAGACCAATGCGATATCCAAAAGCTATGTCATTATCGGTCCGAACGGCCGTGCGATGAAGTGTTCTTTTAATTGCCGGATATCTCTATGGCTGAACATCCCAATATCCACCTCATGTTTCTGCCGAAACATCGTCAGGAATGTACCGAATAATTGCAATTTGCGAAGCATATAACTTAATATTAGAAAGCCACAATCGCCGGAGAGAGGATACACCCACTCTAACCTTCTCCTTCTTCTGAAGGCAACAACCACAAATGTTAAACGATAAATGGATAAAGGAAGAGCAATCAATCGAGTTATCTAACTTCTACTGAAACATGATTCCAACTGAAGCAAATTGCTCACGAAATCAGATTTGTATGAACAAACGATTCATTCGCGTTCATCATGCAAGTTGAACTGTGTTGCATATTTCTAGGTGCTCTCGAATAGAACTGCACAGACCCATAGCAAAATTTTAAATTATTTGACTTTTAACGTTTACAAAAGTCGTTCTTTTTTATGGATCACAAATGACTGCCAGCTTAACTGAAAAATCCTGATTTAGTTGCATTCAACAACAAAAGTTACATTTGTTAAGAACAATTTCTGCGGTGAGGCCAAAAACAATTTGCATAAGTCGAATGTTTCACAAATAGGGCCGCATGCATTCACTTTAAACTCAGAATCATATAAGTTTCGCTTCTGACCGTGCTTCTGTATAGTTTCCCTTGCATACACGTACTATCTACACATTTATTCATTCACTTACGATTTCCATGACTTTCTGCAACTTCAATGACAACGCTGCCCAAGTCCTATCGGCAGTGAACGCAGACTTGTATCCCTGCAGAATGTCTATCAGCTCCATGAAAACCTTCCTTGCATGACCATCCTTTGGCGCACCATCTCTGTACAGCAACAAAATGGGATTGGTTAGAATAACCAGCAGCCGTATGAGAACATCAGCGAATTCATCGTCGTCAATATAATCCGGCAGCATGGGCACCAGATCCGTTTGCACGACCTTAGCACGTCCCAAATGCCGACGATACTCATGATTATCCAAATCACGACGTAAAATCCATATCAGATGCTGTAAAATAAAAAGGGAAACACCTCTGAAGACTCGTTTCATATGCAATTCGCATGCAACACATGGCATGCCAATGGGACAACTTTATCACCTTCAATCCCTGAATCGCATCTGGTTCCGCTTGGTATTTGCTGCCATCACTGTACCCCAACGCGGCACAAGTGGCGTCGATATCAGCGAGCAATATTGACATTGTTTATTAACTTTACACAAATTATCAACACAAAATATTATTCAACTTGTCGCGAAGAACCCGAAACCGGCACACGATACAAATTCAAACGCAAACTAATCTCCAGCAGCTGTCAAATTTTACCGCGAAGTCACACAAACAGCTGTTGATGACAGCAGTGACCACGGCATTTGTAGTGCTTGATTGCCGATCTTGGTTGGTGTCCATGCTGCTAGACAACCACCGAATGTGCTATCGTTTGAATTATTTATGGACCCACATGCCGCACCAGAAACTATTTTCTAGACACTCGTCGTAATTAGATGCAGTAGTGGGGTCTGATACCATCTTAATTGTGTACCAACGAGGGGTGTGGACCTCTTCTGTGCAGAGGAATGTGTTCGTGTGACCAGCTTTGCCTAATGCGATGATATATGCGATTCGCAATGCGATGGACTTTTGCATGGTCAACGAACGGAGATAATTCCTCTGCTGCTGGGTAGGCCGCAGCAACCGGAATCTGGCCCGGAGTGGCGTATTCTATTTCGATGTCAATTAGGAAATGCTCATTAAATGTTCCTAATTGGAGGAATTATCCTCTAATTTCGTACAACGAGGATGTCTATCGGCGGATGAGATCTTAAGGGAGCATTGTCAGTTTGCACTGCGCTCTTAGCGGCAGCGGAGTGTGGCTGTGTGTCTGGCTATAAAGCAACCCACTGTCGGATTTGGAGAAAAGGGATTAGTTTATTTGTCCCGTTGCGATAGTTAATACGGGTGACACTGATACTTCTGAAACTCTGACAGCTCGTCCACTTTGCCGTCGGCAATGCCAGCGGACGTAGCTATTACGTGGGCAGGGGAGTGCAGGTCATCGATTTTAGGGCTATTTTAAGGTTAAAGGATAATCTACGCCGGTTATGTGTATGTACTCACTTTCAAGTCAGTGTGACTGATGCGCATCGGCCCGACATCCCTCGGCCAGGCTCTCAACAGTTCTTAACCCACTGGCTGGTAAATAAATGAAAGAGTTGTGCAATGCATCGACAATCCCATACATGTAATTTCAGAACAGACCCCCTCCCGTCGTCGTCCCCCAAATGGAAAAGGCCGGCGCCTAAATACAATGACAATGATGACCAACATCGGACTGCACAGTCCGGGCCTCAGGGGCATTTCCACAGGTCATCACTAAGCTGGAGATATGAAAATCATTCGATGGCATTTGTCTCGGAACAATTGGCAAATGAGGGCAGAGATAGAGAGTCTTAGTTCCAAAGCTCTTCTGCTCCGGTTATGGACAAAGGTGATTATATGCATAAAGACTTGGGCGGTGTCTGGGCGAATGGAACTTTCTGACGCAGAGCACACACAATTCCCCAGCCCGCACACACAAGCATGTTATGTGTGTTCATCTGTGGCACTTCAAGCACTCGAGCTCACAGAAGTTTGAAGAATTCTATAAATTCCATCAGACCTGTCGGCGGGGCTGAAATTATTGGGGTTAATATTGAAACTGTACAGTTATTTATAGCACCGAATGCACGCATGCATGTGGGCGGGGATTCGTGTGTCCTTGCCTGTTCGATTGAATTGTGCCTAAACCACTTTAATGCGTTCAATTGCTGTCATCGTTCCGAATATTGAATACATACCTACCCTGGCTGGGTATTGGCCAAATCGGTTGAACGATTACTGCGAACAAAACGGTAAATTATTGTCGATCCTTGAGTGCATTTAGATGGGAATAATTTAAGGGCATTCGATAGGAATCGAGCAAACCGATGGACGGAGAGAGCGTGGCAGGATTTAAGTGGACAGATACTGCTCGGCTCGTGCTCTGTGGTGTGAGCTTTGAGGAGGGGGCGTTTCAACTGACTTTGATGTTCAGCAGAAACCATCCTTGGCTTTCCATTAAACGCTGTGGTTATCTAATTCACCAGAAAATGCAATTTAGCCCATTAGTCGCTTGCAAAGTGACCGGAATCTGTAGCTATTGATGCATACACATGAGATCAGGATTGGCATAATGTCAATTGAAAGTGGCGGCAAGAAAGCAATAAAGGTGTACAGTCTTTTAGAATGTGCTTCAGAAGATTTTGAAAGACCACAAAGCTGATGATGGTTTTGCTTTAAAGATGTTGGCTGAAGATTCGTATTTTGGCCAAAATATCATCGCGGACTAGGGCCATTTTCGGCTAAGCGGCCATGCCAACATGTAAAATTGCCGTTGTTGGTGTGGGGACAGTTAAGACGTCACATTGATTTGTATGTTTGGCACTGCTCATGACATAACGACTTGGTCATGTCACGGGCATTTCACAGGGCCGGCCCTAGCCAAATGAGCGCCCTGCTAACGTTCGGCGCCCCTTTCTTAGCATACTCTCATTCATCGCTTGCAAGACTAGAGTACTTTCAATGTGTGTTAAAAATGTGACAAATTAGCAAATGTCCATTATTTCAAAGTAATATACTCCGTTCATATGAAATCATTTTAGAAACGCGCCATGCACGCTTCACTCAACTTCTTTGTGGTATTATTGAATGTGACTCTTTGGAAACAGTTGCTTGGTGTGTGAGAACGAGTAGAACTATGACCAGCCCTTCATTCTCTTTTCAACCAAATCTGTGAAATGAGTAATGCTCCTATTCTGGTTGTGATGGACAACTCACAATTGTCTGTGATGCTAAAATTGTGCTGTCTCGCTTGTGAGGTTTGAACAATTTTGGTATTCTGGCAAAAAGCTCACGAGAAAACATGGTGTGATGAATTTGTTTTCATTGCTTTGCTCTCTTCGATTTCTTTTAGCATTGTCTTTAGTACTGTCTAATGCTACGTTTCCACAGAACGAAACCGCGAGATTCCATCAATTTCCTCCGAACCTACCAGGTTATGTATGCCGGGGTCTGGAAACCTCGCCGTTTCTGATAAAACTCGTAAAATCCTCCTCGAGTTCATCCGTGAGAGGTTGTTCACCCGGATAAGCCAACATCGTGAATTTTAGTTTATTTTCTCATTTTGTCCCTTTCTATTTTCTGGTGTTCTCATACTATTATGTGCTGCCAACAAACAGCTGTTCTGGCGGCCATTTTAAAATTGAGAACGAGTGATGTTTCTTTTACCGGACAGCGAAACCGATTCAACCTCGGTGGAAACTGCCTATTGAGGTTTCAGTAAAACTTCATCCGGAACTCGCAGTTTGGGTTCAGTGGAAACGTAGCATGAAAGATATTTATTACCCTGGACTGGAGTTAATACATTTGTCTCTATTTTTTCTTTTTTTTTTTTCATCTTGTGTGCTCAATTACACATCACAACTGTGACTGTTCTTGTCATGCTCACAAGTTGTGCACTTTTGCTCAGAATACTAAAACCTCACAATTTGTGACTCACCACCCTCTTGTGAGGCAGTTGTGACTAGTGACACATCAGAGAGGGGCGCCAGAATAGGGCCGTAAATGTCATTTGTGCGAGCTTATATCTGCTCGATTTCTGATTCACTCCAATGATTCCATATGAATCATTAAGTGAGTGCATTATTTTAAGACTTTTTCCCATGGACATATTCATTCCCGCGTTCTGCACTAAAGGGGTCCCGGGGGTAAACAGAGTTCTCCAGGCAACTCGATCCTCCGCTACCGACTCTAACTCAGCAGGAGATATGCCCAAGCGTAACCAGTCGGGGTTTTGCGCTTGGTCCAACCATCTCGTCCTGGGTCTGCCAAGCGGTCGCCTACCTGATGGAATCGCATTCAACGCCCGGCTCGGAAGTCGTGATTACAGATCTACCAACTTGTTTCAAAATTGACCCAGCTTAACTAATCCTACAGGAAAGCTCAGCATTACTCCTGCATTATTCGTGAAAAAGACCCTCGAGATACTTAAACTTCTCCACCTGCTTCAATGGGACTCCACTAAATTGTAGACTGCATTGAACAGGTGTTCTGGAAATTAAGGACAAAAATAAAGGAAATTTCCTTTGTTTCCACTAAGGACTTACAATTTTATTTCCCGCTTCTTCCTCTTCTAATGGCGCTACAGTCCTAGGTGTACCTGGGGCTCAACCAACAAGTCTCTCCAGCTGGCACGAACTGTAGCCAGCTGTTTCCAATTTAGTACGCCAAGTTGGCTGAGGTTCTTCTCCACTTGTGTGCGCCATCGGTACCGTAGGCGTCCTCTATTGTGTTGTCCCACTGGTTCGCATTCAAAAACTCTTCGGCCTCGAGTGGTGTTGTTCAAGCGCTCTACATTGATTAGGCATCTTTGGCGTTGAATCCGTAGTCACCTGGCTAGCTTTATGGCGCTGTACAGCTTCATTCAATGAATCCATGCGCTCTGCATGCGCCATCTTAGGTGTTGAATCCACAGATGCCAGTACAGCCCGTCATGATTGGATCTTCTTCTCCAAAAACTCTCAACGTGACCAAAGATGGAACGGAGAACTTTTCTCTCACAAAGACCAAGGGCTTCTAAAGATTCTCTTGGCTTCCTCACCATAGAGGACAGGGATAAAATGTCTTATAAAATGTTAGCTTGGTCCCTCGAAAGAGGGCTCTACTACTCAATTTCCCCTTGAGCCCAAAGAAACAGCGATTGGCAAGAGTTATTCTGCGTTTAATCTCGGTTCTGGTGTTGTTAGCACCGATTTAGACGAAGTCCTTGACTGCCTCGATGTTATAAGTGCCTAAAGTGACTTTTTGTCGAGTCGTCGATGTTGTGCTTCCTTCCTCGATGACAGCATGTACTTAGTTTGCCCTCGTTCACCGACCATTTTGGCCAGCTCCGTTTCAATGCCAGCCAACGCTTCATTGATGGCTCGCTGTGTTCTACCAATCACGTCAGTATCGTCCGCGTATGCTAGCGATTATAAGGACTTTTGAAAGATCGTGTCTCTTTGGTTTGGCGAGTGAGTTTTGCACGTTGAATGATGTTGAAAAAGTCACACGACAGCAGGTCGCCTTGTCTAAAATCATCTTTGACATTGAAGGTCTCGGTGAGTTCGTTACCGACCTTGATGGAGCAGCCAGAATTCTCCATCGTCATCCTGCACAAACTGGCAGGAATGTCAAAACTAGTCATGGCGCCGTGTAGCACGTCTCTACTCTCTATGCACGCCGTCATATGTGGTCTTGAAATCGACGAATAAGTAAAATTTCCTTAAGTTCCCAAGTTCAGTAGTCAGACCGTATTCTCAATAAATTTGGCGTTCTCTGAGCTGTCTCTTCCTTTCCAAGGAACCTATTCAACAGCCCGGCAAGATGTGGAATCACCTCAATCTGCAGGAAATATCCAACTGGTTGTTTTTGTAATAGCTTCGAACGATTTGAGTAGTTTGATACATTGTCCCATTAACTACCATTCAGCAGGCGTTGAAATGTTTAAATAATCACGATTGGTTATGCACAAAGGGGCAGATCGCCTTTGTTTCTATAAATCACTTAATTAAGTAGGACGCTGAATTCCACCGTGTGCTTACGTCTGTGGTGGTCTGGCAAATTAAGTCATTGACGAACCTATTTCAGCTTTTCTTGTGCTATACCAGAGCGATTCGTCTTTCCGCAGCTACCATCTGAGTTATTTTCGATTGAGATCTTAGTTGTGACACGCAAATGAAACAAATAGGCTCCGTTACGAGTTTACGACGCACAGTTGAATGCGAGGCTGGTCGGAACATGACTCCCGCAAAATCTACTAAGTGTTGCCGGCCGAGAGCTCAGGCGAATGTTCGGCAGTCGGTATTTGGCAAAATAACTACTCGTGGCATGTCGCGTATAACGGAAAGCTGGAAGTAACCGCAGGGTTTGGTTCATAATTCGTTCGTGTGTGTACATTAAAATTCTTCAACGAAATTTGCTGACATGTTTAGAATTTTCAACGAATACCCCATAAGCACATAAAGTGTGTATGTGAGTGGTATATAACACTCACCACATGCTAACAGCCCCACCACAGACCCCAGGCACCAGTCCCATTGAGCACGTGTGGGAACCACGAGAAGAGAATATTCGCACCCACAGAATCAGCAATAAAGAGAAGTTAAAGACGCTTTATTAGTTGACTGGACTAATATAACTCATATTGAAGAATTTGTATCGAGCAAGTATGAGGGGATATACGACTAGCTACTGTAGTGTATTGGCAACACTGGTTTAGAGCGTGCGATGTGCTCTTCGCTTTGTCTTTAGACTCATGACCACAGTTGCCACTTGAAAAAAAAATGTGTGTCCAAAGTTGGAAATAAAAATGACCAAATGTATCCAAAAATTACCAAAATATTTGTAGACTAGATTTGTAGAAAATTGTTTAGCTTTGTTAAATGGTCTCAGCGTCACATTTAATGAGCTCAATAGGGCCTTGGAATCCATCTTTAATAATCTTTGATTTTTTATCAGCATACCTTACAACAAGAACTAGAGACTTGGAGGACTAAGGACTTTCTTGTTAAGAGGTCGGTGGTCTCGTCGGTTTTCAAAGAAAATGTCGTGGTTTTCAATTCGGAAACATTTCTCTCCTTTGCTTTTGTTCCCAACGTCTCCTCAAGTTGAGTAGCATTTAATTGATTTCGCCACTTCCGAATCGGGACAGCAGTCTTTTAAAAGATTTGACAAAAAAAACCATAAAAATAAATGGGAACTTATGAACAAGCATTAGCTCCGCCAAATAGACTTTTTTTTTCCAAACTTGTCTTCTCATGTTGGAAGCAGGAATCAATTAGGATTAATCCTTTGTTCCTTTGTGTTTCCATGTTTTTCATATGCGCTTCATTTTGTTCGTGTGATTTGAGGTGGCCTAAATGATTTGTGAGAATTTTGTCACATGCACTACAGAAGCTTTTATTTTCTTTGTTTGTCAACCAAGTAAATGTTGCGAGCCGTTCATGGCGAAATTTCCTTTCCACATTTTTTCCCCGTGTCTTCATTTGGATTACGAAGCATTTATACATACTTAGGCAGATGCATAGGGGCTCATCTGCTTCTGCCGGGCTTGCTGTTTCCTGCTCAGTTTCTTTTCTGGGGATTTTTGTTCACAATAACAAACCTTAAATGTTATTTTAGCCTCTCAAATATGAGGGGCATAGGTATTAATAAATTTCTTATGACTTGCCTATCCATTGTGTATAGTTTGCCAAGAACAAGAACAGCGCGAAAAGTACGTTAGCGATTTATTCAAACACACAATTTTGAGTTTTCCAGTCATCTGTCAATAAATTGTCATATGAAGGTACTGAAAGCATTCAGTGTTTTGCATGTGTTCAGTGCGCCAATTTAGCACATTTATGCACCATTTACATCAGACGAAAAGAATGGCGCTTTAGGTTGCATGAAAATTAAAGTTGTTTCTTCTTTCATTTCGTGAACAAATTACCAAATGAAAAAAAATGACAATGCAAGAGAAATTTGGTCATAAATGACCAATATGGCAACCGTGCTCATGACATCTAAGCTCTTATCTTTGTTGTCCTGTGTGCGTGTTCAAACAAACACCGGCAAGAGCGGGAGTAGCAGTGAGTTGAAATGATTATTTGTCGATTTAAATTATCGTTGTTTCCATTTATTTCACAGGTGCACGCAAACATTTATTTTCGTGAAAACTGAACCCTTACAGTCGTTCTAATAAAGAAAACGACACCGCTCTTTAAAACATGTTTTAGCTAGCACACGGGTTCACTATCCGTGATAACTTATTCGTTTGATACCTTTTGTTATTAAAAAGCACATTTTATCGCCATATTTGGGGGACTCTGCTTCTCGTAACCGGTACAGAGAGGCGCGAAGAGCTTTCAAATTGCGGTCAGCTAAAGTGCAGTCTTGGAAGGTGGCCATAGATCTGGAAAAAAGGTGTTCTGGCAAAACGTTCGTCGACTCAGACGAAGGAAATTCAACATCATCGGGGGAGTCAAATCGAAAGATGGTGTGTTGCTTTCGAATGAGGTGGACATCTTAAGCAGATAGAACGAGCAATTTTCGGAGCTGCTCAATCCCGAATGGGCCCTGGTGATGGCAGACCTGTAGACTTGAGTGGGGCGGAGAATAGTCCACCGGTGAAGGAAGTCATTTTGGCGATTGAATAGCTAAAAGTTGGCAAATCCGCCGGTGTGGATGAAATGCTGCCAGAAATGCTTAAGGCAATGGGTAAAGAGGGAGTGCCCTGGAAACGCGGTGAGACACCTGGCGATTTGCAAACTGGGGTGAATCACCCTGTTGAAGATTGCTCCAACTATATATATATATACTATATATTTCTTTTAAGTCTCCCCGGGAAAGTCTAGAGCTATGGTCGAGGCCAGAATGGGGGATGAACAGTGCGGCTTTCTTCCCGGTAGAAGTACAACCTACAGTTACTACAGTTTTCTTGTGGATTTGGAAAAGGTATACGACCAAGTTCCTCGAGGTAAACTCTGGAGGGCTCTGTAGGAGTTTGGGATTGATGGTCCCCTTCTGAGGGTCATTCAGTCTCTAAAGTTTGTGTACTTAAGCAGCTGTGTTCAGGTTACCGGTGCTAAATCAACACATTTCACCGTGGGCCTTGGACTGCGCCAAGGGTACGTCTCCTCCTAAGTGTCTCGGGGTCTTTTTCACGAGTGATGGAAGGAGTAATGTAGGAATGGTCAAGCTGGATCAATTTTGAAACAGCTTGGTAGATCTGTTGTCAGGAAGCCCAAGATTGGTGTCAAAGCCAAGTAAGCGGTTTTCAACTCTCACCTATGGTCGTGAAATTTGGGTAATGACTGAACGGCAACAAAAAATTGTACTAAGCATTCTAGTACATCTGTCATATTCCACAAGCTGACACTGACTTGCTTGGAAATGGAATAGAAGATAGAATATGATTTATTGCATCCTTACCTCATTACGACCCCAACAACGTATTGCAGTCTTTGCCTGGATATTGACTGGAATGCGTCCGCTCCTTTTGTCGCATTCTAAACCATCTCTTACGAGACCGAGATCATGTTGGCTTTTGAAAAGCGGTAGTTTTTTTTCAAATTCAGCTTCTTCTAGTTCCGCCATGTGGTTGATACGATCTTTACATATTTTTGTTGGTCTAATGATTTCAGCATGACTGAACATTTCCATTCGATTTAGGAAATCGATAAAATTTCAGGACATTTTGTGCATCTCGTTGATCTGATTTATATCTACAAGCACAGTTGAAAAACCAAATTTTAGCCGCCAATTTGACAACCAACTCCCTGTGACGAATAGTTATCTTTATCACAAAGCTAACACATGTTTATTAATAAAAATTACGAGTTAACACATATTTTTGAACTAAGTCGTCGCTATTTGGTGTTTTTTTAAAACGGCGCTGTGAATGAAAGCAATTTTTTCCCGAATTTCATCGCTTCACACAAACTTATGTGAAGCACTTTATAAATCGTCTGCAATCTTCCAGCTTATTTACCATGACATCAAAGCTGCCAGATTCGACTTGTACTCGAGAACTTTGATTCCACTATGGAACCAATCCATTTTCACGCTCATACAGTTGCAAGGGTACTTGAGATGAACGAATCCACTGGCCGGCATGGAATTCCCCCAATACATCTGAAGAGGTATTCCTCATCGATGGCCTTTAGGACTCAGTACGAGTAGATAGATGGCAGCATTTGTATCACCCGTCCCTAAAAGAGCGTATATTCGTTACTCTCCTCGACGAATAGCATTTACTTCCCTTCTTTCTAAGGAGCTGATAAATCATCTACTTGAATCGCGTAAGATTATTAAAAGTGAGTAGTATGGCTTCCACACCAACAGGCACAGGCAACAGGATCTGATGCACATCTCATCGAAAAGTGAAGCCAATCTGTGTACAAAAGCAAGGTTGTCGAACTTTGTATTTGTGTTTGGAAAACTTTGGCATCAAGTTCTTTGTCAAAAATACAATGTGCATGGTATCTGTGAACATCTTCTTTTTTTGAAATCTTTCAAGTTATCAAGTTATCTTGGATGGGTTTAAGTTTGCTGGTGTTCCTCAAGGCTCTATCTAGTTTCCTTTCCTTTTTTAATTTTTTATAAGTGATTTCCCGTCTGATACATTTAATATAATGAAAGCGATCGCTGATGACAGCACTCTCAAATTTTCACATTCGTTCCAAGACTCCCGACACTGGCTTTCGGCAGCAGAATTGGAACCGATGTTGCCAGCACTATAGAGTGGCATCCAGTGTTTCTAAAACTTAATTCCGTCTGCTGTCACTTTGGCACTTAGGCGAAATTAGGCCCGTCATACTGGCACGTGGGTTTACACAAAAAGGGTTGGGGCGGCGTGATTACTACGGCAGCCAACAAGTGGCGAGGGTAATCAGAATTTATGCCGCCATTAGTTATTTGTTTACACGATTTCAACATGTAGGCTGGGTTAGGTTGAAGTGGGTGACTGCTGTACGGAAAGGTAGCAGGCACACTTAGGCCATAGGTAAATTGTGCTACCACGCGGATCTAGAAACCCGCAAACCCTTAACTACTTTTAATAAAGCGGAGAAGATGGCTCATTCCCATGCCGCTAAGTTCAACCAGGCTGTCAAAATAATAAACTCCCAAAAGTCTAAATCTACGGGATGAGAGGGCATTGCATTGCAGTTGCATGGTTTCTTCCTCATCTTCGTCTCTCCAGCTTCTGTAGAAGTCGTTGTAGGGGAGGTCTGGTCTTGAGGCATTAATTCCTACGGCGCAATGCCGAAGAACGCCAATGAGAGTTCTTAGATTCGGCCTACTCAGTCTAATCAAAATAAGCGATCTCTTAGGGCAAAGCGTAGGCCAGAGTTGTTTGTTAATAAGGCATCCTGTGCCAGTTGACCACCTACGATTCCTTTGAGCAATGAATTACATGTGTCAGGTACAGGTACAGCAGCATTTGCATTTCGAAAAGAAGGACGTAAAGCTAAATGTGACATATTTGAATTATTATAGTTTGTTCCCACTAGACGACATTGAGTAATTTCGGCAATTTCCCTCGAAATCAGGATCGGAACTGCGCATTATGCCATACAACGAACCAATTCGAAAAATTGCCTCAATTAGATCAATTTCAAAGAAATTGCGTACGAATTTGTGTATCATCACGTCTTCCCTGGCAGGCGTTGCATGTGATCACATCAGCTAGGCGACCGCGAGGTGGTTGAACCAAGTCCAAAAACTCGACTGGTTACGCTTGGTCATAAATCCTGATGAGTTAGAGTCGATGGCGGAAGATGAGAGATGTTATCACATTCCGTACAGCGATAACAAACAAAAGTAGCCGACTTTTCACTGTTATGCCAGTTGACTAGCAGGTTTCTGCCAAAATTGTCCACACAAAGTCAACGTAAAGACATTTCACTGTCAAACTTAATTGCAACCAATTGCGAAGTCTGAACACCTCGGGCAATTTAAACACAATAAAAGAAATTGTGACTTTGTATAGAAGTAAAAAGAAGAGCTCACGAAGAAAGTATTAAGAAAAGCCAAGGGTCGATCTGTAAATATCTACAACTTCCTATTTATGAAACTCTGGGCTCGTCATTAAATCCAAAATTCCAACAGATATTATATATTACAGATAATTATATTACAGATATTCAGATTCTTAAGCTGTACGAGAACTCAACAGAGATATTCCGCGCTGAACTAAACACTTTGTCTTCAATATCTTGCACAAATCAAAAAATAACACTAACTAATCCAAAAGAGCGTACCTGCAAAGAAGTTGCTTAGTAAAGTCTGTCAGTTTAGAGAAGAAACACCTATGTATAATATGTTGATAAAAGGTAGTTGCATATTAGTGAGCAGCGTTCATTGGATGTTGTTGTTAATCACGTTCCACCTCAGCCAGGACAGCGCTTGGCTGGTCGCCATTATTTCCGCTTGGAAAACACTGGAGTGATTTGGTAAATGAATTGATCTGTTAAGGTTAAGATGTTCAGAGTAACACCACTTCCTATTCCGTCTTCCGTTTTGGATCCAGCTGTGTAGACACGTATGCCGTTTCCGAAGGGTTCTGTGTCTATAACTTAGTTCGTTCTGTCCGCTCAGAGATGGCGTAACTTGTATTATTCCATTGGAACATGCGTTGGAAAGCTACTGTCATTGTACGACATATACTGATGTCATTCATTTGAAGCGTAAATAACAATAATTTTTTTTCACTCAAATATGTCGAACCTTGTGCCTGAAAAAGTGTTTTTGCGGAGACACGACACACACGACGCCACAAAAGGAAGTCATTTTTGCATCGGATTGTTACTGGTGATGAAAAATGAATCCAATACGACAAGCGTAAAAAATCATATGTGAAACCCGGCCAACCAGCCAAATCAACGGCAAAGATGAATATCCAAGGTAATGCTCCGTATTTGGTGGGATCAGAAGGGTGTGCTGTATTATGAGCTGCTAAAACCGGGTGACCATCAATGGACAACGCTACCGAACACAATTAATCCGTTTGAAGAGAGCAGTAGCCGAAAAACGCCCGTAATATGCGACCAAACATGAGGCAATAATTTTCCATCATGACAACGCTCGGCCCCACGTTTCTATTCCGGTTAAGAACTATTTGGAAAACAGTGGATGGGAAGTTTTACCCCACCCGCCTTATAACCCAGACCTTGCACCCTCCGACTACCCCTGAAATACGGTTCACATCAGAGCAGAATACCAAAAACTGGCTTGATTCGTTCTTGGCTGCCAAGCCGGCGCAGTGCTTTTGGTATGGGATCCACAAATTGCCAGAAAGATGGGAAAAGGTCATAGCTTCAGATGGGCAATACTTTGAATAATACTATTGAAAAGGGTGGTTAATAGTTTTAAGGGCCGATGTTGAATGTGAACCACACCTAAACGTCAAGTTTTTTTCTGCATTTCACTTGACATTTCTCAATTTCAGACTAACTCAATTTGAACCATGGAAAGATACACAATCGAGCAACGCGTTAAACTTATTCATGCTTACTATCAAAATGGGCGTTCAAATCAAAATGCATATCGTGCACTTCGTGAAACAATGGCTTTTTTGCCCGACAAATTCAATGGCCGTGTTATCTCACGTGGTGGCGATGTCAATTCTCCGCCAAGATCATGTGATTTGACACCGTTGGATTTTTTTCTTTGGGGTTATTTGAAAGAAAAGGTGTACGTCGATAAGCCAGCAACAATTCAAGAGCTAAAGTATGAGATAATTCGGCACATTAACGGCATAGAACCTCTATTATGCTCCAGCGTCATCGAAAATTTGGACCATCGGATGGAGGTGTGCCGCCGAGGTCGTGGCGGCCATTTGGCCGATATTTTGTTCCATACATAATTGAATCATATCATAATAAAAAGAAATGACAATAATTTCCTAAATAATTTGTGTTTTATTCAAAATCAACATCGGCGCTTAAAATTTAACCACCCTTTACATAGTTTTCTTAAATAAACGTTAAAATTTTTTTTGTATATGTGATGAATGTTATTTCAATAAAATGAATTATAAAGGACTTTACGACCTAACGTGTCCTACTAACGTGTAATATCAATGTTGACATATATTGAATCATTTGTCTTGTTTTGAGTTTTTTGTTTTTGTTAAGAAAAGTCATTTAAAAAACATAAGAAAGTTATTGCTTCCATTTGACAAATGTCTGACAAATGTTTTAATGTACGTAGGGAAATTTTGGTCAAGTGTAGGGAAAAATTGGGATGTTTTCAATCGACCGCAGGTCCTTTTATGATTTTGTGTTACCATCACTGGGTCAAATACCCCACAGTGCTGTGGCCTGAGTGTGGCGCTCATGGCCATCAGCCCCTTCAACCTATCCTGACCTATGGATATTCAAAGAATATAACAACTGATGTCTGAAGGATGTATTCTATCCACAGCCCAGTAAAGTAACTTCAAAGGGTGGTGCTGGCTCTTTAATTTCTAAGAGATCCCCAATCAGACTCCGCCGACTGAGAGGTTACACATCTTTTTATTTTCTGTGCAGTCCCACAGAGACATTTGTACACACCCTTAAGCTATTCGATTTCCCTGAGAGCCCATGTGTAGGGTGTACCTTTAGAGAAATGTAAAATGCCGAACAATCAAATATTCCCCCCTTGAGAAGCACACACTAAATGGATACCCGTCTCCTAGTTCGATTCGATTTATGAAAAGTAAACATTTTCGAAGCCGGAGTAAGTTGTACTTCAAGCGCTCACAAACACACTGAGTTCTTCAAAATACAATTTCGTCGTCAAATATTATTAACTCCCTCGCCATACACTGGTACCTACACAGATCCCGTCAGGAATTGGAGGGGTGACGTAAGGATCTCGCCCCCAAATTGAATTTTATCTCAACTCATTTTCATAAGTCGCGCAAAAAATCGCTCAGAATTTATGGTAAGTGCTAAAATCCTTTCAAAATAATACTTTGTAATACTTATTCATCAATTCTCCCCAGCAAGGGCCCCCATCGGCACACTGGTGCTCCGATGTCCTTTGCTCCTCGTATTCCACCGCCAGCCGCCGCCGCGCCGCCCCTCTGACTTATTTCCAATACATTTATCGCAATATTTTAGTCTAACAGCAAGGCGCGCCGCCCAACGACAAGGAACGCAAACAAATCTTAGGCTCTCGCGGAGCTTACATTCGACTGCGGGTGGGGGTTGAAGGGCTGAGGGCAAAATTAGTTTACTTCACAACCCACCCTGGAGGGGGAGGGGAGCCCATCATCTGCCGCCTCACTGCTCAATTGACGCAACTTATGCAAA
Organism: Eristalis tenax; assembly: GCA_905231855.2. NCBI lineage: Eukaryota > Metazoa > Arthropoda > Insecta > Diptera > Syrphidae > Eristalis > Eristalis tenax. Next base: position 37,698,575 of record HG993124.1, on the reverse strand, counting down.
TACAGTGCGAAAAATCGAGCACACACACTCTCGTCTGCAGGCGACAGCGCGAGGGCGGAGAGCTCTTTGATCCCGCAATAAATTTTAACCGTACACGTCGAACAAACGGGATTCCCACAGCGGAAATCCTTTCTGTAAACTTTCATTTGGCAAAATAAGAAGCGAGCATAAAATCGAATAGATTCGCGCAATTCAATTTTAAAGTTATTGCGATTTTATACTTGTGCCAGTGAATCCTTTTCAATTTCGCCAATTTGCCACTTTGTCAGTTGCCTTTATGCCAGTATGCCCGTTGCGCCAGCTCACAGTGGAGCTGTCATTTTGGGGATTTGCGGGGCGTGTGTTATCGCACACACACGCGGAGGTAATCGTGGCTTGCGATAGGGAATCAATGGGGACGGCGCGCGTCAATTGCTATATTTTTCTTAAGTGATTTTGATGAGAGCACGAAGACGGGGATGTCGTCGCCGGGGGGTCGGTCGACGGTTTGCGGCATCCGTGCGTTGCCTGCGATAAGGCGGTACAAATATGTGTTCTCCTTTTCCACATTCGGCGTATCTATGGGTAAGCTTAATTGCGTCGGTTATGCAGAAAATTGGATAAACGGATAAGCTTAAGCGCGATTCTGGATGAATTCTGCTTTGCGTGCATTCCATGCATCCCCTGATAGGTGAAGTCATGAGGGATCCAGCGCGTAAAGTTATCGCATTGGGAATTATTGTTTGATGAACGAAATTTTAAAGTCATGCTTGCTGCTTTGCAGGTTTAAAGCAGAGCAGAAAATAGAGAACAGAGAGTGACTTGTATCAGATATCTTTAACTCTGATGTGCAAATTATCACCAGTTCATGCTGGTCGACGAGCTCAGCTCAGCTCGCGCGAAGGGACATTCGCGCGTGGAGTTGTTCGCGGTTTACAACACATGTTGAGATGCAGCTCCCACATTCAACGGTCGCTACAATGAGGCAGATAACAGTGTTTTGTTAGCCTCCTGGAATCGGATTTTATTGCTTTGCATAACTTACAGATGAACTCCGATCGCTTACGAACACATTTAAAGTCAGCGTCTTGTTCGGTAGAGGAATCGCTGTTAAGTGCGACCAAATGCCTACCATTTCATGTGGAAAAACATCAGAATATGTTCGCAGGTCACAGATCGGGGCTAACGTGTTTCTGTGCGCAGAATAATCTTTTTTTTATGTAAAAACTAAATAACGCAATGATTGATCTCAAATATATAGAAAGCAAAAATATATAGTTTTTCTTACCCACCAAGCATCCCACCCAAACCGACTACAACTTCCACCTTGCTAAGCAACCCATCAAAGACGACTGGATGGCGCAGTTGGTTAAGTGCCTGCCCTTAGTTAGTGGGGTCCCCGGTTCGAATCCCAGTGAAAGCTAAGTTAATACGTTTTTATCTGGTCCAGTCACCATTTGCCGTTGGGATCCAATTAACGACACTATCACTGGAGTACTTGATCGGTGGTAGTAGTCTGACAATGGACTAACATGGTCTAAGCAGCCCCCTCCCTACCCTACACCACCTATCAAAGGTGCCCAGCTCAAAATGGAGATGTACCCCACTGTGCAGAGTGGGCGCCCTATTCTCCTCGATCATACTCCGAAACCAGTTGCTACTCTTGCTATGTAATAGGCAATTTCTCTTCGTGAGGAGAGGATGCCGTAATTACATTGAATCATCCTCATCGCAGCTTCTGCAGAACGCATTGTAGGGCAGACTTATTCTGAAAGGATATGTTCCCTTGTCTCAGGGCTCAGTGATAAAGCCGAGTACAGTCCCGATAGAGGGTCGACTCGAAACTGAAGGCAGATAGCCAAAGATAGAGGCAGCTAGTTCGATAGGCTTGCTGAGAGCACGAAGAAGAATAAGATGTAGGAAAGAGGTAGGTGGTTCAGAGATTCGATTTGAATCATATACATGAGCGGACCGTCCATTGAATACGATTGTGAAGGTTGCCATTTCCTGCAACTCTTTAGAGTAGTATTGGACAGCCAGAAGGCAACCAAGACTCCAATTGCACTCTGTTGCCTTCTTGCAGCAACACAAAGCCTTGGGGGATTTACGGACGCGCTCCTAGATGATGGGTCTCCAGCTTCGTTTGGTACCAAGGCCAAGAGCAGAGAACTTAGCGCTGGTATTCAGCTTTAGCGCAGTCCCACACAGTTCGGTTTTGTGACGTTTAGGCAGCATTTTTGATGTGTAAACATCTTATCGCTCGCCCCTGACACACGAATACGGAGGGATTTGAAACCAAATGGTACGGTAGTCGTTACCGGAAATGACATCAAAATATAGCTGCGCGCGCAGCCGACCGTTTGTCATGAGTGACAACAGCCCTGTTACCGATGGTGGAAGTGCACTATGACGTGTGAATGATTAAAATAAACTATTTTAATAATTATATCCAATGCAAGCAGTAGAACGACGTCTATTTAAGGTTTGAGTAGTAATTAGTGTTGTTTTAATATTTGCAAGATTATAAATAAGTGAAGTGTTGAATTAACTGTGAATTTGTCAATTGTGATATTTGGGGGTTTACGGTAAGTACTCGATATTTTGATTCACTAGCACATTTAACCTAAAAATATGCATTCCATTGTGAATGGCTTCTGCACGTCAACGATATCTCAGTTCATCGCAATCTCAAGTATACGTTTCCTATTTCAGCTATTATAAGCCAAATTATTCAGGACTCGTTTTTTAAATAAAATACTTTGTATCTCGTGAAGGTCTTGTCCGTTCGGATATCATCGATTGGGGGGGACACTGCGGTGATGAGATGTTTACACATAGACCTCGAGTACGTCCACTGCTCGGTCCATTTTTTAATTCACTTTTCCAGTTCGAAGTGTAATTGGCCTACATACTAATTACCATCCGGGATGGAAATTTCCCAAAGGTTACAAAAATAAAAGCACAAAGAAGAGTGATGCCCTGATTCTTTTCATTTACAACGTTACCTTCAAAAGGATATGTCCCAACAAGATTACCAGCTGCTGTGGCCTTCTCCTGCTCAAGCCCCTTTTGCTGGCATTTTAGGACCGTTGCATAAACGTCATCCACTCCAGCAAACATACGTTTGAAGAAACGTTCACTCGAGGAGCCGGGAATGCACTTTGTTGCCTTTACTTTGTGTAAGTTTTTGCATAAAAACACTCCTTTGTTTGCTTTTATGAATAGGTCTTCCTTTTTAAATGAAACACGCCTCTTTCTTGGTTTTATGCACTGTATGCAACCGTCCGCTTTGGGTACTGCTCGCAAAGTGGCAAACTGAGCTTAATTAACTTATCCTACTCTAACCTATCCGGCAATCCTCTCTTTTTGTTATTTATACTTCTGTTCTCTCTTCGTCCTCGTTTTTTGTATTTGTTATTATTCTACAACATTTGCTTAAAGTTATCTTTACACGAGGCCTTGATTCTCAGACTCTAAGACAGACTCTAAGTGGCAACGCTATTCGTCCGAAACGACATCTCCAAGTTAAGCTTGACGGTTGGAGGAAATTAATTGAAATACCCGTTCTGAATCATTCAGATCATCGGCCATCTTCACTTCAGCCCTAGCCCTAGCAGCTCATAAAGTCGTACCAAATTGTAGACAATGCTGGAGGTCGTGGAACGCATCAAAAGCAAATGCAGTGAAACTTCACTTTGCGGACACCCCTCTATGAGAAACACCTCTCTTTACGGACAATTCGTCATAGTCCCGTTAAGAAGACAGGGCCATTCGTGCAGCTCAACCCTAATTGAGCTGTTTTACGACTAATAATAGACACACGAAGCAAAAGCACACATGGAAGAGGTGGACAAAAGAAAAAAATGTTAAGAGCAAGAACGCCCATCATTTGCAGGCACGAGCGCTCTGCTTATACAATCGTATTGTATTAGGAGGGAGAGTCGAGATCATAAAGCTCAAGCTTGAAAGGTCAACTTTGGCTCTAGTGCAGGTGTATGCACCAAATCTAGAGTCACAGTACTCGGCTTTCCTGGACGAAGTTGATGCGGCCCTGAAAGGGGAATCGATTCCTATATCCTGATGGTCGATTTCAATGCTCACGTGGGTGTGGATGTATCGACATCGGGGAGTGTGATTGGAAGGAATGGCGATCTTCACCAGAACGCGAGCGGAGGGAAGTTGTTGGGCTTTTGCTGTGCAAATGGCATGTCAATAATGAACACCTTCGTTCCACACAAAGGCATTCAAAAATAAACACGGTACCCTCAGAGTCTTTGTTTGTGGTACCATCGTGTGTGAAACGGATGGTTTGTGATGTTCGTGTGATGAGAGGGGCTGAACTGTCAACCGATCATCTCTTGGTGTACGCTGCACCTCACTGATAAAGCACCTCTCCTGCCAAGACAGAAAACAAGAGTGGTTACACGCATACGGTGATAGATACTAAAGAGCAGTGAGTTGCAGCTAAATCTTGCGCGGCACATATATGAAAGGTTTGAGCGACTTCCAACTGTTCCATCACGTGTAGAGGAAGAATGGCGACTGTTTTTAACAGCTGTCATTGCCTCTGTGGTTAAAGCCAAGTTAGCGGTGGATCGAGTTACCTGGAGATCTCTCGTGCGTGGTTTACCCTCGCGACACCTTTAGTGGAGCATGCGGGTCGGAAGATGATGATGAAGCCCTTGACAGAGCCAAAATTCACTGGTTTGGCCTGAGCATTGGATCTACAGCGAGGGCTCTATGGAGAGAGAGATCGACATCGCATGCTAATAGGAGTTCTATGGAGGGCTCTATGGAGAGAGAGATCGATATCGCATGCTAATAGGAGTTCTTACCACACACATGCAATGCGACAAATACCTACCTATTGCGTGTCTGCATTTCCAAAGTCCTTCCCTGTTTTATTCTAATGGCTAACGTACAAAAGTGGCTGTTTAAATCCAAATAATACTAATAATATGGATGGCGCTACACCTACAGCCCGTAGAGGGCTAGGGCCTAGCTTCTCAGCTGCCACTCGTTTTGTGCTTGCTATTGTTCTCTCACGAGCGGAAGAGACCTGCCCTGTTTTATGACGACTCCAAACGACCAATTTGAGAAGCTTTTTCTGGACAGTTGTACTCTTCGAGCATTGTCAGTGACTCGAAAGAGGTGGGGCCGTGAAAATAATTTTGTACCAGGAATCGAACCTGGGCTGCGTAGGGGTCGCACTAACCAACAACGCCACGGCCGCCATGTTTAAGTCCAAAAGTAGAAGTAAATTTGCTTTGTTCCACTAAATAGCTCGGGTTACCCCTCTAGAACGGACGCATCTACATTACAGACAAACATGATGGTAATGCAGCTGTCCGCTATAGAGAAGTTTCTCGGTACATCTTTGTTGTTTCTTAAAAAAAAAAAACTATAAGTGCAACAACCGACACAAGCTCGAGTTTTGAACGGTCAAAGGAAGCCTAAAAAGAGCATAAACACATCGCAATGTCAAATCCATTTTTTGTTGAATTTCACCGAGAGTTTTGAAAGGAGACTTTAAAATACTCCAAGCAGTTGCACAGTGTAATGGCGTTCATCCATTGTGGGTCTTTAAAATAGTGTGTCTGTCAATCAATTCTCTTTCCCTCAAGCATCGGCTTTCATTGACATGCCTGTCGGATGCGAACATGCACATGGCAGCAGTATCGATTCCCTGGCCAAATTTAAATCCAAATCGATAGCCTTTCGAAGGCAACTGGTTTCAATTGGCACGAGAGGAATAAATTTCCATTTGCATTTGATCAATCGAAGTCCATCCCCACTGGTTGGCCGCCTCCACCCCAACCCCCTGAGGTAAGCTGATTTATAAATATTTGAATACACCCTTTCATCAGCAAGAGCAATTCCAGCTGGCCAGAGGATGGCATGCCCGCCCGACAAAGACTGCACAAGAAAATTCGAAATTCTCCAAGGTGCCCTCCACCAGCACTGTCAGTCCACCCGCTCGCCCACCACGTATGTCCATCCCATAAACACTTCGTAAATCAATTGTTTGTCTGCCATGCCGCATCCATGGGGGATGACGAAACGTCCGAAAATCTATCCGAAAAGTGTAAGGCGATTCGGCCCCGACCGGTTTCAATTGAAAATTTCAATCATCAGCTCCACAGTCCTATCCTCATCAGCATTCTCATCGAAGCCGTTGTCAGTTTCGGCTTCGGATCCACTGCATTATATGCCGCACACCCGCGTTCACGCTCAGCACGCTCACGCAAAGGTATCTAGAAAAAGCGAAGGTTAACATGCATCCTGCAGGGATGTGTGTTTATCCCTGTGAGCAGGATGCGGTGGGCGGCTTAGTTGTTCCCCTCCCCCTCGCCGGTGCCGATTCCTTTCATGTTTACGAAGCCGAAATAATACCTTTCTGCGCTTCATCAGGCATTCAATAGTCTGCGGACGGCAGGAGGCGAGATGAAAAAAGTGACACCCCGTCGGAGGTGGGCGCACTCGCCCGTGGATGGGGTGACGAAACAGGAAATCCTTCCAAGAAGTTGAGATTGTAAGGTTCACGTAAAACAATTGTACTAAGGAGTAACGAAACAGAAAAAAGGGGAAATGGAATCTTAGCCGATTCCCTTTGATGTTGCGAAGTTGGAGCAAAAATCTGATTGAAGTCCTGAATTTTCCGACTTTTCTCCGTTCGACATACTTGAGCCGGTCGAAGGTGTGGAGCTCTTGCGTGTAGCGTTTAGTGCAATTTGCCGCCGCCTGGTGGCAGGGGGTGAAACGTTATTTTTGCGATTTCCACTTCAGGGGTTCGCTGAGATTGATTGAAAAAAAAAGAAAAAAAAAACTAAAAATAACAAGAATCCCGATGACCGAGGGTAAGCAGCCGGAAACTACTCGTATTCAATCCTCTTGAGAATAGCACACAATATTGTTTCCGAGCATTCACCGCTGCTGGCAAGGAACTATGCTTGCAGAAAGTCAGAAAGGACCTGCACTGCCTTTGATCCTTATATCGTCCACCGGCATTTGATGGACAGGTACACTCGAAGGAGCAGTCGAATGTCTTTCAGGCTTTGAGTGATTTTGACGGCACAGTTGGGAAAGTTGGGAAAGTTTTCTGTAAAGTGATTGCCGTTCGTATTGAATTTAGTGGTTAGACTCAGCATCGTTTTGACAATTTGTGGTCACAATTCTGAGTTAATCTTGTGCGAACACTCACTTGAGATCAATCAGACTGGCAAACAGAAACCGCTACTGTTGGTCTGGGTTGGTACAGGTACGACTGCGATTGCGACTGTGAATTCAAACCATGTATGTATATCTGTATATAGTAGAAAGCTGCCCGGTGTCTGTCCGTCTGGACGCCTAGATTGTTTAAACCACGCAACGGACTTTAATGCGTCTTCATCAGCAAGTGGAGTGATTCACGAGGAAAGTTCATATGTGAGATTTATTATTGTTCTGAAGGTTGTCTCGTTGTCTCTTGCCCCACGAACTTAAGATTATCAGGCCACATACGCAGTTGACACATCTTTAAACATAAAGTAAATATGCAAAAGGCGACCAGGGTTGCCGCTGCACTTTTTAAAATGTTTGCAAATATATGGAACAACACCGAGTTGAAATGATTAAAATAACATGAAACATTTATTTCGTTTTTTCGAAAGTTCGAATGAAGATCGTGTTATTTAGGCTTTTGTAGCTGAATGTTTAATTCGAACAAGTGAAATTTCATAGTTAAAAATATCAACGGCAACCCTGGGCGTAAGGCAACTAAGACGTGTTTTATTGAGAATCTATAATCAGCTCAAAAGAAATTACTGAGCAAAAAGTACTCCGTGATATTTGACAGTCATCACTAACTACAGAGAAGAATCTCTACCACTGAATCGCAGATGCTGCTGACAACACTTTTTGTAATCCATCCTTTATTTAATATTCAAACGCTTCTGGTGAATAAAACTATATTTGTACGAACATTATAAAACACATTTGACAAAAAATGATATAGAGGCGCTCTACTCGCATTTTGACATTTAATGTCATGAACGTAAGGACACGCACCAACTTTTGACACAAGGAAATAAAATGAGAATAAGAGCGTTTTATCAATGTTGAACTGAGTACTGAGATCTCAAAAAAACGCGCCTAATTGTTACTACAACATCAACCAAAGAGAGTTGCAAATAAAAAACAGTTCAATCTACGAATAAAAAATGTCCAGTATTTACACACACGATTTGTTTTGTTCCATACATAAGAGCTTGTTCACACTGTACCGACGAAGTCCACATATATCCCTCTAACTTATGAGACCTCAGACAATTACTCCTGTGCTTCCCACCCCCTTGTAAGCACAAATTGAGAGATTTGTCATCCTCATCTGTCAGACGTATACAAAATAATACGATTCTCCCTCAATTGAGTTACACAATACTAAATTAGATTTCAATCGATAGATTTGTCGACTATCGATTCAGTCGACATTCGAATTCACATATGCGATTTCAAGCTTAACGTCACGAACTCCAAATGCAATGGTGTTCGTTTGTACACAGTCTGAGCATAGGCGTGTTTTATTGAGAACGCAGTACTCAGCTCAGCACTGATTCTCAATAAAACGATCTTCTATCTCATGCGTGTTCTAACTTTCATGGCACTAAGTGTCAAAATACGAATAGAGTGCCTCTATATTTAATTTGTTTGTCAAATATGTTTTATAATGTTCATACAAATATGGTTTTATTCACTAGAAGCCTTTGTATTATAAATAAAGGATGGACTACAAATTGGAGTGCGTTATCCTATGTCGAACTAATTAGAACACCAATGCCGATAATTCTGCTGCATCTTCAAAAAGTGTTGTCAGCGGCATCTGTGATTCAGTGGTGTTATCTGAATCGAATGAGAGGCGCCACCTATGATTGAGGTTCTTCAACGCGCTCTAGTCAGTGATGACTGTCAAATATCACTGAGTGGATTCTGCTCAGTATTTTTTTTGTTGTTGCTTCGCGTGTAAAAATTATACTGAGCTGAGTACAGATTCTCAAAAAAACACGAGATTTGTTAAAACTCAGCCTTTCTCTTATATTTCTCTTTATTTTTCGAACACGTTTCTTCATCCCTCTTCTTACATATATATGTGCCTTCGTGGCGATCTCTTTTTTCAGTAATGGCCGACACCGGCTCGAAGTTGGCTGCGGTTCGTAATAACTTATAACACCGCAAAGCTTTCATCGAGAACAGGTTCGGTCAGAATCACATTTTTATTTAATCTACTACAATATTAATATTTATGAATACAACAGTAAAAATTAAATTACATTTGCGTCATGAAAACCATGTTTATTTTTGATTTTCTACCGCACGAAAACTGGCGATTGGAATTTGTGAACGACTAAATTTGAAGAGAAAATCGAATAATATCGATCACTATGGACATTCACTACAAATCGACAGTCGACAATCGATTGATAATCGACACTCGCCATCGGGGCCTTTTTTATTTGAAACTATCTTCGCGCGAGAAAAGTATGTTTTAAAGACAAAACTATGAGTTGAACTTCATTTGCACTATAAAAACAACGACGGCCATATCCACAACACCGTGACGTGTCAATGACACAGGACCATTAACGATCGCAACGACGCCATTCCGAGTGCATATGAATATTCCAAACATCAGCCAAAAGCAGTTGCAAGAAAATTTAATTCTCATCAGAGCCTCACTTAGGCAAAATGCAATCAAACGTAGCCCACATGCGTCGTGTGCGATAAGGATGCAAAGAATCTCCCAGAAGTTCTCGAAATCGTTTCGCTTCAAAATTTAAAGCCCCCCCTAAATGAGAGTAATTTTGCGGCTGGCATCCTTCGCTTCTGCTTCTCACATTTCAGCACAAGTGAAGAGCTTCTTGTCCCAGTGCAAGAACGAACTTCCTATGGCCTTCCGGCAGCATAAAGAACTCCCCGAATTCCAGACACATTCTGATTCATACCCAGGCAAAGATCAAACAACACACAGTCTAATGACATTCACCACCATTCCCGCTCGTTCACATCATTTGAAATAAAATATGAAACATGTCGAATGTCAGATGTATCTATCGCATGGAGCAGCATTTTATTGCTCCGGCAGCCACCCCCTCAGTGTGTGTACAAGGATGTATCTGTTCGGTGTCATGTGGCAGTCCTTGTTCCAGCCCGCCCGTCACCGGACTCCGGGGGAACATTTTTGCCACAAAATCAGCAAAATTTCAAAATAATCATGTCCAGCCATCTGTTTTGCGGCCGTCGCAGTCATACACCCGGACCCACTGGGGTCCGCAGCTGCTGTTGGAATTTTGCAACCGGAAGTTTGATTGAGAGACTAAAAGATATACAGGCGAGTGTCTCGTGCCCCTCCCCGTTCCCGTCTCGGCGCGTTGTGACCACAAAACGATTGCCATGAATCAACATTCTGTGCTTGCTGTTGATTCTTCTTCAGAATGATTTATCGGTAGTGGGAGCGGTAAACAACTCCCCGCATCACCGGATCCCGCATAGCACCCTGTGCGAGATATCAAATAGCCGGAGGGTTGTAAAAAGTTCCCCCGTAAAACTAGGGGTAATAACGCATTACGGCCACAGCCAACGAGACCGGTCATTATGACAACCATCGACAAAGAGGAACCCACTGCCTGTGGTTGTGGATATTGACTCTGGGTTTTTTGCAGAAATTAATTCATATTTTTGATAGTCGAAACTGTGGACGAGGTGGAAGTGAAGATGGACTCCGGCTTATGCCCAGAAACTAATGAAAACGGATTTAATGAACCCCATGCTGTGTGTGCTCACATTTTTCCACTCCCTCCGATGGATGGGTAAGTTGTTATCTGAGCCGAACTGGTTTCGTTTGACATGAATTCGAATTGATAAAACAAGCTCCCTCTTGAAGTACGAGTATGCAGGTTGACTGAAAATGCAGGTGACTCGCATTTGGCATGTTTTTGTGGCAGTTCCCGTGAAAAGAGAGTAGAAGCCGCCCGAAGACAAAGAAAAAATCTTTTATTTTCTTTTGTGCTTTGGCAACTCGTTTATTCAAATGCATTATTTTAATGTCCACCATCTATGGCGCGCCGCAGCCTTATACCCACTAGAATGCCGTGACGCCAAGCGGTATGACGCCGTCACGCCGACCCACAAGAGAAATGTAAAAGATCAGTTGCATTACATGAGTCAAATTCATCGTGTTCGTATGAAGTAAGTAGTAACGGCATTCTTCTAAATTTTTCGTTAATTTATTGCCTGTTAGTTAATGAATCTTTTAAGTAAGTCTGAACCTTGTGTGAAATTATCGTTACTTAGGGATAAACTTAAGGCCTTCAAGCCAGCCTTAGGTTTACCCCTTTTTTTCCTGGCACATGTGACTTTGCACAGACTTTTAAAAATGCCCCCATTGAGGTGACTTTTTGTCCCTATGCCCACAGTCCACACAATTTTTTGTGAGTCGACATCACTCGAATAAATAACGACGACCAATACAACTCCGCTGCTGGGGTTATAGGCGAATAGCGATTCACATATTGGAACGTTTTGGCATTTTTGAGATTCCTAGAGTGCTACAGACATATGGAAGACGAAGTAACCTGAAATTAGTGGGGTGTCAAATCAGGTTAGAAAACCTAGGTAATCCGCGTTACACCTAAACCGAGTTCAACCGAGTTATATTTATATGAAACAGAATCGGCAAAACCGATGAAAAGGCTGGAATACACGAAAATAAAAATGCGGACGGTTCAAATCGGTGTGAGCATACGATGCCGAACCGAAACCAGAAATGAAGTATTATATCTAGGGCCATCTCTATAGTACTTTATTTCTGACCGATACCAATTCCAAACCGGAATGGAGTTTCGAGATACAATACAACTCGATTTGTTCGTTCCATACTGGTTCGTGGAACCTGTCCTGTAGCATTTCACCACCACTTTTCGCGTATTGTTTGATTTCGTCTCATCATCAAACCGAGTTCGTCAACCCGGGTTACAACTCGGTCTGCTTCTCTTCTACCCGGGTTAACTCGATTTGTAAAACTTTCGGGTTGGCACACCACTAAGCGAGATATGCTAAGGATGCAAAACGATTATGCAGAATGGTTGGATTAGGAAACTAGTCTATCTAGACCCAAAATCAAGCATGACATCGAATTCTGAGCGACCTTCGAAGGGATTTATCGAATGTACACCCCAAGTGCAAGACGAAAAATAAAAGAACTCAAATGCGCTAAAACTAGGAGTGAACTTGCTATTGCCGTAGAAGTGTCTTTAAGATTGAGTGACAAGAGATATGCAGCAAATCTGCGAAAGGAGTTTGCATTTTAGTAGGGCTGCCAACCTAACAAAATCTCGATCAGGACAAGAAATGGATGCGGTAGCTCCTTTGCATAAAATTAATTACTTTTACAAAGTAAATTCGGATGTGTAGGGATGTAATCAACAACATTTCAGTTTCATCAGTTCAATATCTTGCGAGTCGTGGCACCGTCATCAACAACATTTCAGTTTCATCAGTTCAATATCTTGCGAGTCGTGGTACCGCCAGGAGGAACCATCTACCTCAAGAAAGCTTTGTTATGTCAAATGCTCCCGAAGAAATCGAGGAAGTAGCAGCATCCGATGAAGAAGACGATGATAGCAACTTATGTCAAAAAAAAAAAAAAAAAATAGCTTAGCAAGAAAAAAACAAAATTCTATAGATTGCTAATCTTTTATTTACGTTTTACTTATAAATGGTTAAGGTGATGATGGACGGAAAATGGTCTAGATTAATCACAATACGTAGAGAGGCTTCGTGTTATTGGATTGGAGACAAGTTTTACTGCTCTTCTCGATCTATATATCTTTTCTGAACACATTGGTAAGGATTTTCAACAAAATTCAACGAACTTTTAGTTAGAGATATTTGCAAACCTGAGGTTTTTGGAGGATGGATGAGTTGGGTTATAAGCTCCCTATCACTGACCTCATACCGTCACACCGTGCGACGAGTAAACGGATTTTGATGAAACTTGTGTAGGAAATATATAACTTTAGACTGCACGATAGAATCCTCGACAGATGAGAGGATACCGTCTTAGATTGCACGGTTAACAATTTCCTCTATCACCATTTTATAGCTCTTTATTGCAAGGGTTTGGTCTCTGAAGCGGGAACAAACGAAGAAAAACGAACTAATTGTCCGCATGAATACATTGATTTACAGAGTCTAAATGAGGACACTATTTCAGTGCACTCAATTCATTGCAACCATTCGATATAGAGTACACCTATTTTCGAAACAAAGACTGTACAGCATTCGATCACCATATTACGAAGTGAGGAGACCCCTGTGACTGCACTAACTATCGATGGATCAGTTTCCTCAACATCGCGTACGAGATCCTCTCTGCCGTTTTGTCTGAACGCCTGAAATCATTCGTCAACAACCTGATAGGTTCTTATCAGAGTGGTTTCAGGCGGGAAAGTTCACCATCGGCCAAATCTTCACGCTACTGCAGACCCTGGGCAAGACTCAAGATATACAGATCGTCACCCACCACCTGTTCGTGGCTATACAGCGCCATGTCTGTTTTGACATTCCTGCTAAGCTCGTCAAGTTGTGCAGGATGTCGGTAGAGCCCGCTCGCTGCTCCATCTAGATCGATAACGAACCCACCGAGACTTTCAATATCCAAAAAGACGACACGGCAATACGCTGTCGTGTGATTTCGTCAACATCATACTTGAGAAGATCGTGCGAAACCCAAAAGTGAACACCAGAGGTTCGATCTTCCAAAAGTCCTTTCAGTCAGCTCACGCGGAAGACATTGACGTGATTGACGAACACAGCGAGTCGTCAATGAGGCGTTTGGCATTGAAGCGGTCTGGGCTGCGGAAACTTCGTCTACCTCGGCTCTGCAGTAAACGGGGACAATAGCACCAGTACCGAGATGCGCGCAAGCGCAGTTTGCTAACCGCTGTTTCTATATAACACTCTGATCATCAATGTCTTGCCCTATGGCGCAGGTTGAAGAAGAAGATGCAGGATGAAGAAGATCTTGGTCGTTTTGAGAGAAAAGTTCTGCGTGTGATCTTTGGTCCTGTTTGCATTGATGGCGTCCGAAGGAGAAGATTCAACCACGAACTGTACAGCGCCATGCACCCAGTTAAGCGTCTTCGGATTAAACGGCTAAGATGGCTAGGTCATGTAGAGCAGATGGACACCACAGCTTCCACCTGAAGAGTCTTCGATTCCGAGCCATTGGGACAGCGCAATAGAGGCAGCCCACGGAACTGACAGCGCACACAATTGGAGAAGGACCTCAACCAACTTGGTGTGCACTTGGTAAGGAAGCTGGCGAAAGTTAATGCTAACTGGAGAGGCCCACTTGACTGTAGCGCCAAACCAAGAAGAAGAAGGAGATAACGATGTGAGTACTCTGTTTGATTACTCTCTTACCCATGAATGCGTTACTTAAATGAAGCGATTCAAAATACACAGTCTGCTGTATCTTACTTTAATCAAGGAAAGAGTAAATATTGCTGACATAAGTTACATCGTTACAGAAATGTGTGACGTCGAGCTGGCATAAGTCAGCGAGTCATCTGCAAATAGACAGCATTTTACTGTGTCAGTTGGATGTGGTTGATCTGCCGTGTAGATGCTGAAAAGACACGATCCTAGCTTTGATCCTTGTGCAACTCCCGCCTTGGTGCTCCGCTCTGTTGACTTGCTACTTTCAACTGAGACGTAGAATCTTCTGGAATGTAGAAAACTATAAATTATTCTGATGAGGTTGTAGGGGAATCCCATCTGGTACAGCTTGTAGATGAGTCCCTCAATCCAGACCGTATCGAAGGCCTTTTCTACGTCCAGGAAGCAGGCGACGGAGACCTCGTTATTGCTCAGCTCAGCTAAAACATCGTGATGGAACTTCAGTAGAGGATGTAGCGTTGAATGTTTTTCCCCGAAATCCGTGCTAAATATCCGGAATGACGTTTAGGTCTGCAGACCATCGCTTTAGTTTTCGCACTACCAGGTCCTCCACGATCTTGCTTTAATTGCTCAAGAGCGATATAGGTCTGTACCCTGAAACACTGGCAGTATTCCCCTTTTTTCGTATTGCAACGATTTTTGTTATTTTCCACTTGCTAAGAAAGTAGCAATTGTTGATGCAATTGTTCATGATGATTGTGGGAAGTATCATCACCGTTTGTGGCATTCGCTTCGGGACGAAATATTGTCAGCCCCGGCTGCTTTGAATAATTCCCGCAATTTCTTCGGCTGTTATGAGGTCTGCGTTTCCTGTCAGGTCGTCAGCTGGGTTGGTTTCGTTGAAGACGATGTCTGATGCGGATGAAGTCTCAAGTGCATGACGTAGCTGTTGACTTCTGTGACAAATTCCGGGTCATCGGGCTGTGGTGGTTGAATGTTGCCTTCGAAAAAGGATGAATAGGTTTCTGCTTTCTCCGTCGGCGCATAAATATCGGCACAGTGGTCGATGCGAGTTCAGTTCAGTTAAATAATAATCACAGTAAAGTTTAGTTTGGAATTTTATAGTGTTCAAAGTGTTGATCGGTTCAGCCTGGAAGGCAGCAAAGAGTTTTGCAGTAAAGTAATAGTAGTCGGTAAAGTGTAATATAATATGTATGTAAAATAAATAAATTCGTGTATATCGTGAATCGTGAACTTTTGTGTTTCATTCGTCACAATCCAGTGATCGAACCCTATTGTGGACAATTTATTTAATTTTACGTAGACTCATTTCTGCTAAACGTAACAATATGTATGTCGGTTGGGTATGAGAAGACAAGAAAGGAACAAGATGTGCTATGTTTATTGTTCGTTTGGGTGATCATTCAGAATAAGCTTTCCACTCTCTGTATGTGATTTCCTCCATCCGACCGACCGTGCTTGTGAGAGCTTTTAGCAAAAAGCTTCAGATGCACTGTCTTGGTATTATATTGTCTTTGAAATTGCAAACGCGCCGTCCTGTTTCCTAATCAAAAAACTTTCCACAGTTCTATCATTTGAAACTAGCCTTCGGCTTGCAACCGAAACATAATATGCAGCGGGCGACTTCAGTGTAATTGGAAGCTCTAACTCGTGTGATCTCACTTACGGCTATTTGTGCTGCGAAACAACTGCAAGATCTCACTTCTGCTCCAGAACAAAAGGGAAAAATCTCAACAACAAGTTCAAATTCTCTTACACCCTTTTGTGAGACCAAATAACTTACATTAACAAGTTATTTTATGCAATTATATCAAAAAGCCATTTTTGTTACTTACGCCTCCTTGTGTTACGATGGTCGATTTGTAAGTAAATTGAAATTAATGTATTCAGTGTGCTCAGTGTACTTAGTGTAGAGTACACTTATTTCATGAGCACCCCTCATATGAATACTCGTTTCATATGAATACACTACCCCGAATGTTTCGTTAAGAATGAGTGCAATACACACATTATAATTAACTATCAGATGATTTATTCATTTTAATCCTCTGTGAGTGCAGTAATGAAGTGCACTCGAAATAAAATGAATGTCTTGGAACTGCCTCTCACACTGCCTCTAATACGAACATAAACTTAAATTTTAATTGCTTCGGATTTCAAATTAATGTATGGGCTTGAAGTCAAATTATTATCCAGCTCTACAATACATCTGCCTACAACATTTTTTCCCGGCCGGTACCACCTTGTACCGACAATCAGAAATGAAGTATGATAGAGATGCCCAGCTTCTAACTCTCTTGCCCCTCAAAATATTTGACAACCATTTTTATATCGTTTTTTAAAGCGAAGTTGACCAATCAGAGAACGGCATTTACGTTATTTCGTGAATAACCGTAAAATATTCATGAGTAACTGTCAAAATATCTATCAAATTCGTCGATCAGCTGTGAAGTTGGGCATTTCTATAGTACAACATTTCTTCTGACAATGCTCAAAGAGCATAACTGTCTAGAAAAAGCTTCTCAAATTGGCTGTTCGGAGTCGGCATGAAACATGTAGGTCCCTTCCACTCGTGAGAGAACAATAGCACGCACAACACGATTGGTTGCTGAGAAGCTAGGCTCAGGCCCTCTTTCTTAGGGCTGTAGCGCCACCCCCCATATTATTATAATATCTGCTTAATGTTTAAGGTCATCAAACTGGAAAAATCCATCCATCTGGCATCCCTGGGCAAAACGTCTTTAAACCGTTGTATGTATAAACCGGGAAAAAATGGACAAACATTGTTCATCATATCGCTCTCAGCTGATTTTGACTCTGGAGTCTGGAGTTTATCTGAAGGTATTAAATTGGAGAGAGACGACGATCACCGGGCCCGCTAGGAGGAAAAAAATTTGTTAAAACATTAAGTGGCGTGGCGTCCATATAACCCGATTCCTATCGAGTTACCCTTCAAAATTCTTTTTTTCAACAATTTATTATCTATCTCTTGACAGTTAATAATTGTAGTAGAATGACTCTTTAAATTATCTGAAAAATTCTCTTATTTATAAGGTTCTGCTCACTGATTCCGTACATGTTGGAGTGACCGTAGTCCAAATACCCTTAGTCCGAGTTTTAAAGTGAATTTGGTTATGATTTGCCCATTCTTCGTAACACATCCCTTGTATGTTGATTTCATTTTGATGTATATTCTGGTGGCTGATTATATGTTCAACTCTCTAGACTTGCTTCGTGAGGAAGCACTGAACACTGAGTCCCGACGCAATGACAAACGGCAAGCATGGACTGGAATAGTTAAAAGTAAGGATTATGATGTTTATTAGCGCTGAGTCATGGCGTAACACTCCCGATGTTTAAATCGGGAAATTTAGAAATTTTTTTGTTTAAAGAAATAACTCCCCTAGCATGCGTACATGGTACATCCTTGCGACTAAACATTTTTTATTAACTATGATCTCGTTTAGCTTATCTAGCGGGCATTTCAATGTTTGATGGGCTGTAACAAAAACAGTCCAAGCGTCCCGAACGGGAGATCGACTCTTTCTGAAAGGTAAACGTTTTGTCTCGTGCATTTTTCGGCATTTCCAAATGATTTGCCTTGCAATGCATGTGTTGTGCAAACGCTATGCAAGGCACCGAGGAAGTTTTTATTACAGTGAATTAGAATACTTTTGATCTTATAACTATGAATCGTATTGCTTTGCTAGTGTCATAAAATGCATGTAACAATGGGCACAAAAGGGGGCAATTAGAAAACTGATTTCTGACTGTGGGCAGATCGAGAATTACTTTATGATTACGAAAATATTGAAGATTTCAATTAGGAAGATACAGTTCTGATTTATATAGACATCGAAAATACTTTAAAAGCCCAGTAAAACCTGAGATAATACAGACATGCAACTTGTACCTCTCTTGCCCCTTAAAATTGTTGACAACCATTTTTTATATCGTCCAATCAGAGAACGGCATTCACGTTATTTCGTGAATAACTGTCAAAAAGCCTCTGAAATTCGTCGATGGACTAGAGGTCACTCAGCTGTGTAGTTGGGCATCTCTATAATACTTCATTTCTGGAGTAAAACATTGCCATTCTTGCGGAAGTGTACCCATTTGTTTATGGTTTTAAACCACTGATTACTTTCTTCATTGAACCTCTTCTTCTTTAATTTCCTTCACAAATGTCCCCATTCCTCATATTTTTCGAAAGAACTACATTTCTTCACACTCCCTACGATTGCATGCCCTTCCAGCCCCGCGCACTGTGCCATCAGACCATTCAACGAACAGATACTCTCGCAAAGACCGACTAAAGTGAAATTAAACTTTAAAATTCCATTATGCTTCCCATCGATTGAGTTCACTGCCAGACCAGAAGATGCCTTCGATTTTCCTCGCACTTTCCATTCTTTCGCCCGCCCCAATAAACATTATCCAAGCCCCAGTAGAAATTTACAAGAGTAATCCCATACAAGGCTTCCTCTTTCCGGTTATTTGCCTGCCTCCCTTGGAGATCCACACACAAACACACCCTCGCTGAGACATCTCATTCTGGTGCTGCTAAGACGCTCTCGTACTTCAATTTCACGGAAGCAAGGAGCAAACATACAAGTCCATCCTCCACAACTGCCACTCGCACTGCATTTCGAGGCATCCCTCCTTGCGAGTACAACCTCCAACATATGCCGGGATTACGTGTGTGTTATCCTCTACCCGATTTGTAAGGAATCTATGAGATGCATGAAAAATTCCCTTAGAGAGAGTCTGTACTTCAAAGTGAAAATCGAGTTAGATGCCGGCATTCCAGTTCGCTCTCTCGACGAACCAGCCAAACCTGCCCCAGAAATCGCATGATGTCGCAATTGAATTAGGAAAATTAGTTATGATGATGATAACCATGTAATGAAGACGATGTATCCGAAACACACTCGTACACGAGTACGTTGAAGGTTATCGCATTATTCGAGTGTTGGCAGTGACAATGCGATTACCCAGATTATTAAGGACCCCTTGTTGCTGTAAGTCTCTCGTTGAGGGTATTGATTTTGTCGTTATAGTCTCTGCACTTCTGGCAGTATGAGCCGAATGGAGTGCAGGCCAATTCCTGCAAGGCTAATAGTCGAGCTGTTGATTAGATTGTGAGCTGATCTAGTTGCTGGGGAGAGTTAAATTACTTCCCTCCGTAAGTGGGTAAGTTTTCTCATTTCAATTAGACTTTGGTCAGTGGTTGGCAGATGGATGGTGTTTTAGCATATTCTAACATTTTTGGATCGAGAAAAGAGAACGGAATCAATTGAAGGCCACGTCAACTGGCATACAGTGTGCTTGACATGCATTGAATTTATTGCTTCGTTTCTGAAAAGTGGCATCACTGACACAATTTGTTGTCCCGCACCGCAGTGTGGATTTTTCAAGGTTGCCACTTGACATAACTTATTAAATGTCAATTAATACTGTCACCACTTATGGGAAATCACATTTACTTTGTCTTTTACAGGTTGACTAGCCTGATAGGTGTGTTTTTTTAGGGAATATACGCTTACATTTCAATTTGCATGGAAAATACACCAACAACATATCCTACACCCGCTTAAGTTACCCGGGATATTTATCGGCGAAGTACTGCTTCCAACCATTAGTCTCTGTTGTGTTTTCATTCCTGAATTGTAGGTTGCTGTATGTGGCTTCCGGAACAGTCGTGGCTCGATAATTCGTGTCTCAACGAATCAAGCATTTCATACGAATTACCGAGACTTACGAATTATCGAGAGTAAAATTTATCAAGTTTAGAATGGAAAAAGAAAACGAATTACAGAAGGACATATTCCAGTTTTATTCATTTTATATGTCCACCATGTCCTTCCTTTTTTAAATGGCTGTAAGCGTGGATGGAGCGATACCAAAACGCTCAGCCACTCTCTTGTGCTTTTCTCCATTGGCTACGGCTTCAATAGTTTCTGGATTCTGGGCGACAAAGAGGCACTTGCATTTTGTTGGCCTTATGAGAGCGATGACAACCGTGTGCGTGACAAACGACAATGAACAAACACATAGATAAACTATAACAAAAGCAAGCGAAGGAAGGAATACGAATTACAGAGACAAAAGTCGTACGAACTACAGAGAGTTATACTCTTATTCACCGAGAATATTGGTATAATTTGGGAGACCGAAACGTATGCGATTTATACGAATTTCCGGGATTTTTTCAAGGGACCGAGTCTTTAATGCACTCTGTCGCGATTGCACTGTTTTAAGCATTTGTAAGTGTGATTGATGTATTATGCTACGTTTCCACTGAACTGAAACCTCAATAGGCAGTTTCCAGCGAGCTTGAAAATGGGTCGCTCTCAATTTTAAAGTCACTCGCTCTGAATTTATAACTGCCCGCCAAAAGAAATGTCACTCGCTCCCAATTTTTAAATGGCAGCCAGAACAGCTGCTTGTTGGCAGGAAATAATAGTGCGAGAAAACCAGAAAATATATGTAGAGACAAAATGAGACAATAAATAGCTAAATAAACTGAAATTCACGCTGTAGGCTTATCCGGGTTCGCAACCTCTCACGGACAGATATCAGAAACCGCGAGGTTTCCAGACCCCGAGAATGTATGGCGGAACCTGGTAGGTTTCGGAGAAAATTGATGGAACCTCGCGGTTTCGTTCGGTGGAAAGGTAGCATTAAATAATTTTGAAATGTTTTTTCAATTTTTGATTCTTTTCATTGTTTCATTCGATGAAAAATGTGTTTAGTTAATTTATGAATTAAATGTTTATGCTTATTAAGTCGTTTTTCTTGGTTGTCACTATTAAAAATCAACCGTCACTGCAATTTTTTTTTTGGCTGTCACCATTTAAAGTAGCCGTCACCTTACACGATTCCATCTCTGTTGTAGGTGCTGCCAAGATCTTATGCTGAATTATTAAACGCCGATAATTGTTTTTTTGTGCACTTGTAATTTATACACGCTTGCAAAACAAAGACGCCTATTATTCTGCTGTGAAGTAAACGAACAAGAAACAAATTATTTTTTTCCCATTGAGCTCAATAAAGTGTAAAAACGAATTGGGGTGAGTCTGCATGAAACATGTAGGTCCCTTCCACTCGTGAGAGAACAATAGCACGCACAACACGATTGGTTGCTGAGAAGCTAGGCTCAGGCCCTCTTTGTTAGGGCTGTAGCGCCACCCCCATACTAAACGAACAAGAAACAAATTATTTTTTTCCCATTGAGCTCAATAAAGTGTAAAAACGAATTGGGGTGATTATATAACTAGATCATCAGTACTTAAGACCCAAAAATGCTCGGCTTTGTGGGGGGATAAGTCCTGGGTGAATTTCTCCCTTAACCAACAAGTCTATCAATATATCTGTCGGTGCTAAAGTCCTCTCTGGATTAGTCCTTCGATCAACAAGCCTATCAAACTAGCGTCGCTGCCTTCAGCTTCTGTGGTGCATGCGACAAAATTCTCTCAAATCATTTAGGCCACCTCAAATCACAAGAAAAAATTAAGCGCATATGGAAAATATGGAAACACAAAGGAAGCAATTACAAATTGATTCCTGCTTCCAACATGAGAAGACAAGTTTGGAAAAACAAAGTCTATTTGGCGGAGCTAATGCCTGTGCAGTTTGTAATTGTTCATAATCTCCCATTTATTTTCATGGTTTTTTTGCCAAATCTTTTAAAAGACTGCTGTCCCGATTCGGAAGTGGCGAAATCAATTAAATGCGGCCGTATGAAAGCTACTCAACTTGCTCAGACGTAAGAAACAAAAGCAAAGGAGGAAATTGTTTCTGAATTGAAAGCCACGAAATTTTCTTTGATAACCGACGAGACCACCGACCTCTCAACAAAAAAGTCTTTAGTCCTCCAAGTCTCTAGTTCTTGTTGTAAGGTATGTTGATAAAAAATCAAAGATTATTAAAGATAGATTCCTAGGCCTCATTGTGCTCATTAAATGAGACGCTGAGACCATTTACAAAGCATTAAACAATTTTTTTTTTCTGAGAATGAAATTCCAATTGACAATTTAATTGGACTATCAACTGACGGAGCAAGTGTTGTGTCTAGTGAGGTTAATAGTCTTCAAGTCAAGCTTAAAAGCAACATTAATTTGTTTTTTCTCAAATGCACTTGCCAATCGCGGCATCTTTGTTTAGCTTATGCCTGTAAAAAATTCCTAATGAGGTTGAAAAACTTTGTATTTTGTTGTTAAACTTGTAAATTTGTTGGTTATAGTATTAACAACTATAAGGAATTTTAAAAATATTGTGCACTCCCACCCGTCCCACTGGGTATTTCATATTTTGGTAATTTTGATTTCCAACTTTGAACAAACATTTTTTTTTCAAGTGGCAACCGTGCTCCGAATTGTCAATTTGAGAAGCGAACGGTCAAATTGAAGAAGTTATGCTCTTTGAGAATTATCAGTGACTCAAAAGATGGGGCTGTGAAAGTATTCTGCTCGTACCGGAGATCGAACCTGGACCTTGGGAGGGGTTCGCGCATCAACCCACACCGCCACGGCACACCACACGCTCATTTTATGACTTCCTAGACATAAGTTCCTAAGACTAGCTTAATTATGTTGACATTTTCTCTCCTAACTCTAACTTACTGACTGTTGTGCTCTTCGACTTAATCTACCTTTTCTTAAGTCTCTTGTGACTGTCATTTATAGTCTTGCATGGCTAAGAAAACAGTGAAACTGGCGTGAACTCACATAAAATTCAAGAACTATTAAGCCTATTTCCGTAAAAATACGGACGTGGGGCACTTGGTCGTATATGTAAAGGGTGTTTTTCTTTAGAGGCAGATAACTTCAAATAGGAGTAAAACACAATAAAATGATTGAAGTATTAATTTCCAAGAATTGTATTCATTTGACGGTTTATTTCGACATGTCATTAATGCTTGAAATTGATTTCGGACATGCCATCGCAGAGGTTGGCTGCAAATACCCTTCGCAGTACATGTGTTGATGAGCATCACTATCGAAGACATATGGACCAATGATTACACTGCTCTATGAAGCGCATTAACCGTTTGTTCCCGGAGGTGTCATGTTTTACACACAAAACACTGGCTGTACCATGAAATCACTAGGGATATCGATAATAAACATTAAGCGTGTAGTTTTGCTGTGAAACCACTACGAGGGGTGACTTTCCTGGCTGTAATCTTTCTCAAGACAAATTGTCACGGCTCGACGTCAGCGTATTCAAGCCAAAAATAACAAAGAACTGTCATAGAAAAACGAAAGCGGTGCAGTCAATTGAAAGAAATCCGCCTCTAAACACAAAACACCCTTTGTACATAAACGTGAGTATCAAAAGTTTTTTTTTCACTCATTTCCTGCCGATCACACTGTACGCAAAGTAAATAAAATGCACATTCAACGCTCTCGCCTAGCTGCAGTGCATTCGCAACCAGAGTGAAGTGTAATATTTTTGATTGTCAAAACTTTTCTGAAAATCCCGCCATCGGAGCAGAAGAAACGAAATAAAGGCAACAAAGCCATGCCACCACTGAATGGACTTCGCTCCAGTCATCACCAACAAGAGCAATGCAAAAAAAAAATGGACAAAAAACAACTTCAAATACATACAACCGCACTGTCAACCAATTATTGTTCTTGTGTGCCTTTGTCATTGGGCAAGAGCAAATTGAGTTATCCTAAAATCTTCGGAAGTAGAATGCGAACACTTCGGTGCCCCGCCAAGACGAAGGGAGGGACGGAAGGACAACGGAGACCATTTTGCTTGGACAAAGTTTAATGAACTTCAAGCAAACAACCAGAGTGGAATAAAATAAAGTAAGAGTCGACTCCACAGAACAGAACTCGGTCCTCCGTCTTAAAGCAGCAGTAAGTGCATCTGCGGAAGCAGCTGGTTGCTGCACTTTTGCTAGCCTCAAAATGCCAGAGTCAGGGTGCAGGCAGGATGCTGGGCTTCCGTATCCTTCCTTTCGTTTTTGTTTTCTTCAACTTTTCTCTCCATTTCAGCATTGTTGTTGCAAAATTAGAACAACAACGGTTGAATTCCACAAATAGGAATGGGAAATCGCTAGATGGTGCACACAGAGGCGACGGCAGCAACACGGAGGAGGCGAAGAAGTTCCCGAAAGTGTGGTAAAATGAGTCGTTTTGTTTTAACAAGCACCAGAAAAGATCTTCTGCTGAGTTTCGTTTTTTGTTTTGATTCTGTTCGGTGGTTGCTTCGGTTTCATTCCGAAGTACTTGGTGTTCCTTTGAAACTGAATGCGGCATCTTCGGTTGCGAGAATGTGTTTGGTGACTCGAACGAAGCGTTCCTCTTTTTGCACTCAATTAGTGATTGCGTTCAAGGCGAGGACTCGCTTTGAGGTGGTAACATGACGTTTCCAAGTGTGGGCGAATTCTGATTGAATTCGAGAATCGAATGAGTTCTTCCAACAGAATTCACCGCATTGAGGCGTGAACTTGAAGAACTTTCACATCATTCATTAAATTCAGTGCGAAGCTGTGAAAGCTGAACCATCCCTGAATCATGCCCATATTTTGTGGATGCTAAAGTAAATATGTGCATAATATCTGAATCAGAGGAGGAGGAGGAGGAGGTGTCGACGGATGGTGGACGCTAAAGAGCTATTAAGTTGAATAATGTGAGGTTCGTCAGGCAGTGACAGGATCCCGGATCTAGAGAATATCGCCCACAATGGATGGGCATTTAAACATAAGAGGTACATTGTGCAACAGAAATGACATCAGGTTGTCGCCGCCGCCGGTCACTTCTTGCCAAAACTGTGCTATTCATCAGCAGATGGTGTCCCACTCTTCAACCCAGATGCTCCACGAGTTACATAATTTACTGTTTGATTAAAAAAACACAAGTATTATTTTTTTCTAAGAATCTTTATTTGTAATATTCTTATTCCAACTATTCCTCCTACAACTTAACCTACTTAACATCTAACATCGACGCTACCAGAATGAAAACAACAAAACTACAAGCTCCGACAGTTCACACCCGCCTTTCATACTCCAACTCAAACGTGCATGCAAACGCTTAGACGCTTTTTTTTACCTTGTGGTTGTAGCGTGGCTTCTGTTAAACAGTTTGCATGTACCTCTGGTACAGTCGTCGACAAATTGGTTTAGTAAAGGGTGATTTTTTTAAATGTTCCATCCGCTTAGTCCAATTTTGGCATACTCTTTCCAACATTTCGGCCGGTTTCTCACGAATAAATGCTTCAATGTTGCGGGCTTCAATTGAAGCGGGCTTGTCTGTAAAGACAAGAGCTTTAACATAGCCCCACAAAAAAATAGTCTAAAGGCGTTAAATCGCACGATCTAGGCGGCCAATTGACCGGTCCCGAACGTGAAATAAAATGTTCACCGAACTCGCCTCTCAATAAGTCCATTGTTGCGCGTGCTGTGTCCGTCTTGCTGAAACCACATATCATGCAAGTCAAGCTCTTGCATTTTAGGCAAAAAAAAAGTTGGATATCATCTCACGGCATCGCTCACCATTCACAATCACGTTACGATTCGCATCATCTTTGAAGAAGTACGGCCCAATGATGCCACCAGCCCATAAACCGCACCAAACTGTGACTTTTTCTGGATGCATTGTTAGCTCTGGCAATGCTTCTGGCTGATATTCACTCCAAAATCGACAATTCTGCTTATTTACGTACGCGAGCTGACCATAAAATGGAAGAAGCGTGCGATGAACTTTCTTAGCAGAGCACGCAGTTTTTTTTTTTTTAATTTTTTAATAAAATTCAATAATTTGCAAGCGTTGTTCGTTTGTAAGACGATTCATGGTTAAATTATAGACCAAACTGAAGATGTTTGACAGTGAAACAAAACACGAAACGTGCGGCTGCTGTTTAAACCAGTGTTGCCAAAAAGATAATAGCTAAAAAATCACCCTTTATTTGCTGTTTAAGATGTCACACAACAGAACGTTAAGACCTGACGTTCTACCTGTCGTTTGATACCAAACTTGTGACATTCGGACGACTATGATTTTCGAATTAAGTCCCGCTAAATTGGCAAAGTAACACACTGTGCTCCGTGAGCAGCAACATCCATTCGAAATATTCGCAAACAGGATTAAATGTCAAAGCGTTTCCCATTAAAAAGTGATATGTGCTTCCGACTCAAGGGTGAGAATAAACTGAACATCCCCCATGCCAAATGACTGCACTAACCTTTACTCATCACAGCACACCGCACGGGTGCAGGTCAAGCGATGAATAGGAGTCCCATTCGTGTTTTCATTCACAAGAGACGACGAACCCGCAGCACTTGCTCCGATTCATCATCGCATAATGTGAGATAGCCAGAGAACATCGTCAATAGAACAAGGGTCCAATAGAACGCAGACCTCATTAGTTCGGTGCCACCATCTGCCCCCGTGGTGCTTCAGGAGAGGCCAACGTGTCGACCAGTGTGCATGTACAGCGGTGCTCAGAGCCAAGAAAGGAAAATTAAAAATTGCATTGTCCCGCGCAGAGTGATGCTCCCTCATTCGAGAGAGCCATTCACGACGATTCTATGCGCAAAGCGCGAATGTGGGCCAACATTATTTGCACTGCTAGCCTATTCATAGCGTTTGCACTCGAAGCTTGTATTCCAGCGTCGTCAATGGAAGTAGGACACTTGTTACACAACCACTCTGGCTGGTCTGTCGCCACCTGAAACGCCTACCTAGCCGCTTCCATTCAGTGTCAAGGCGTGGGCGCTTAAGTGAGCCAAATCTCACCGTCTGCCTGTGCGGAATCACACCGCATTCCACTCACGACGACACTTGGTGGGATATGTGGTTATTAAAGTAATTAACGTCGCTTTTGTTATCCGCAAATTGCAGCCACCACTCACATTCCTCGGCCCCGCGCCCCGCCTTCATGGTGGAGGACACGTTTTTACGGAACATGGCACAGAGCTTGGGAATAAATTGCAACTCCCTGAGTTTCATGGAATTTCTTTGTTGAAATTGTCCCTAATAATGTCCGCTTTGGTGTTCCGGAAGCCCCTTAGTTTACTCATGAGAGGCGCCTTTCCGGGAGGCCAAGACGAGGGAGACGCGGCTACAGACGAATGGGGGAGCACCGAAAGCAGAGGGGCAGGAGAAAAAAAATGAAGACCACCACCCGTAAAGTGTGTGAGGGAAAATTAATTAGGAATGCTGGTGCTACCCCTGCTCATGATTCACCAAATAATGTTATTGGGGCCGTAAATTCAATTTTAAAACCGCTATTGTGCTCATAACAGAGAAATCTACATAACACAACCGCCCCCTCCTCTCGTTCACTCTCACCCAGAGACCACAAGTTGAAAGCGGGAGGGACTAGTGGGAAGGTTTTTCTTTATCCCTCGGCATATGGATGTGTGTGGGATCATTGACAAAATTAATTTTAGAAAATTATATTTTCTCTTCGCATTTTTTTTGGCGAGGACGGACAACGAACTTATGGATGTAGGGTTACAGTGGGGACTGAGGCATTTAGTCTGGGCGGGGCTTTTTGTGCGAAACTGCTTTCTTATTGGGACTGGGTGTTCAGTTTCAGCACAATGATGAGAAAAAGAGGGCTGATCGGAACAGGTAGGACTTGGTGCGTATTGTGGATGTGGTGGACTCACGTGTCAACATGTCCTTCGATGTGGAAATAAGGTCCTATGATGATGTCATCCCATAAACCACACCAAACATTGGACACTTGTGGATTGTGTTCCCTATACTAAAGGCAAAATTTTGTTTTTGACGTAGCCGCCGGTAATCTGCTACATGGCCCTCATCCGGCCAATTATGGCGTACGGTTGTCTGTTATGGTTCAACGTGAGTCCTTCCTAGATGGAAAAGATGAGGTTGTTCGAGAGACAGTGACTTCGGTCCTGTCTCCGATTGTATCGTACACCCGGGTCTGAGTACAAGAGGTACTATCCTAACGAGGTCCTGTACAACGAGGCAAACGTGAACAGGATAGATAATTTTATTATTAAGCTGAATAGAAGGCATATTGCACGAGCTATGACTTCTTCCAACAGTCTGATCTTTGGGGCTTACTACCCCAACGTAATGTATCATGAGAGAGTGCGCCTTACCGGCTTTATTCCTCCCGAGGCGTTCCTCTACCTCGACACAATTGGCCTAATACAGGATCCACACGGATGTCCTGTAATCTTCCATGTCGTACGCCGAACAGTGGATAGGCGACTTCAATATGAACGGGAAGTCGCTCGAAGTCGCGAGGATCTCCTCCGGTTCAGTAGAGCGTTCTCTGCTCGAGATAGGAGAGAGTCTGCCAAAGAACGGCAATTTGACTGGTGGTTACACCAAAACCAGTCTCCGCCCCCGCTGGCTTTTCTAAATGACTCGGTAGTTGACCATGGTGGCCAGCTTACATAGATTTTAAGGTAGTTATTAAGGGGAAAAAAAAATATCAAAAAAAAGTATAAAACAAAAAATCAAAAAAAAAAAAAACAGATGTAAAATAAAAACCCAAAAAAAGGTACACCACGGCGCATAAATTATATATGCTAAGCACATACATAACATATACGCCCTGGTGCACGCGTCCGTACTGTTACGGACATAGTTAAGATAGTCTTAAGTTTTATGTTAGGGTAAGTTAGGATAAGGTAGGTTAAGTAGTTAAGTTAAGTTTAGCCAAGTTTTTAATCAGTTTTCTTGGTACAAAAAAAAAATGAATAACAGTTTGTCGTCAAAGACACGTAGATTAAGCCGAAAGGCACATGTATAATATAGATTAGATTAGCTCAGAGTACCCGAATAGGGTCAGTAGGTTAGTATTAAGAACAATTGTGAATTCTTAAGTTAGTTAAGCTAGTTTTAAGTTATTTTGTCTAGCATGTAAGTTACATTCAATACAATAAAACAAAATTACATTACAAAAAAAAAAAATAAATAAATGGTCCTCATCCGGGAGGTCCTAGTCAACATTTCCAGTGCTATGGCGCCCGGCTTCAATTCTTGCGCCACCACAATCAAATACAGATGTAGGCCCAAATCCAAACGCAAAATAACACGAGTTGACTCTTCATTCAGCTGGTCGGCGTCGAATGGACATTTTTGATTCATCTTCGACACTGGCACCATTTTCATTATGTTCAGCATGTTGGTCTCTGTCCATTGGCTTAAGGTGCAAAAGAGTGTACTCACGCTCAAACGTTTCCATGGTGAACCGGAGCCATGACCTCTGTCATGGCGACGACCGGCCTAACGCTGAAATGCACGTTGCGTACAGAAATGAAGTATTATAGAGATGCCCAACTTCACAACAGAGTTGATCCCTAGTCCATCGACGAATTTCAGAGGCCTTTTGACAGTTATTCATGATTTTTTGACAGTTATTCACGAAATAACGTAAGTACAGTTCTCTGATTGGTCAATTTGGCTTTAGAAAACGAAATAAAAAATGGTTGTTAAAAATTTTAATTGGCAAGAGAGGTAGAATTTTGGCATCTCTATCATACTTCATTTTTGGTTGCGTATTTACAAGTGTCAAACGATGCGTGATGAAACGGCAAACTTCACTGAATATCAAATTATCAAGTTGGATGCCATTGGTAACTTTGACACCAGCTGAAACATAGCAATTGCAAAAACATTCAATGGTATCTGATTACCGCTTGGTCATAAATAAAATGAAACAGCTCATCACTCCTCTTTGTGTTCACATTTTTGTAAACCAGTTATCACAGCTCTGTCCCTTTATGAACGTACTCTCACATACCCGGCGTGTGCAGGTGTGCAAACATGAAGTTTTCTATGCACTCCGAATATGCAACAGGAATTTGCTCTAAGCCAGCAACATCTCTGCCCGGTTTCAAGGCGCAAATTTAAATTAATTATTCGCTTTCAAAGTTTCGTTTAAACCTTGAACTAAGTTCAAACTGTAGCTTAAGGCTGAAAACACACCGTTTTTGATTCGATGGTGGCAAAAACCTTTCTGAATTTGAACACACACCAACCGAAACAGAATGTAACAAAACGAAGTGTTTTCTTTTTTCTTGTTTCGTTTGGTGCAGAGATTATGGAGGAATAGAGATCCATCTTCTATCCATCTTCGGCCATTTTTGCCCCAAGTCCACACCGGAGATGTAGTGGGGTTCCCTTGAATTTCACAGATACTTTTGCGCAAGTCCTGGATCCACCATGCAATGGCGGCCGATTCGTGGATTTTAGTGCGGAAAAAATGGCGACAGATTGCCGGATTTGCCCTCGATCCATGTATTGTTGTGCGGAGGGTCTTAAAAAATTTACTCGTATTCTCAAGAGCAATATATAGAATTTCGTGAATAAAAATGTAATGCAATGCCCACTGAACTAGAACTATTTAACCTCAATTTAATTCTAAGATTATGATTGAGTTCATAATTGCAACATTGTTGCCTAAACTTATGAACACGAATAGTGCCGCAAGTTTGCAGCAGGTCAGCATTGTCAAAAACGTATTCATAAATGCAACATAAATGGGCGACTCAAAAAGTGATTGGTTGACATTTGTATTGATAAAATGAAAGTCTACATCAGGTCTAAGAAGAGTATGATATTAGGTTTAATGTTGAATGAAAATATTAAACCGACCAACTTTCAAAAATATTGAATAATGTAGCCGTAGCAAAATACGCAGCAAAAGGGCAATGCTTTTAACTAAAAATAATTGCAAGTCAAAACATGTTCCAAATAACAGAAATTTATTTTAAAAAATAAGAGAATTTCCATTTGATGTTCTTAGTTACCATTTTCGCATGAAAAAGTCCACTGTCCCTGCAATCCTGCAACAAAGCAAAACTTAGTACCAATTTGATCGCAGTTTGACTGTCACACTGCTTTTATGAACGCATCTGCCGACTTCTCTCATGCACAGTTTATTTGCAGGGCTGTCACAGTGTGACGTTTGTGGACTCGGCCTATATACGAGTACCTACAGCCTATCTGTCAAACTGTCCCAGAAGTTAGTTAAACTCTACACCCTTAATTAATGAATTCTGAAAACTCATGCATTCAAACTACATTTCGATAACAACAAAGACAAGATATTGCAATTATAAACAATGCATGAAAAAGGTTGTCAAAATTTTAAGTGAATTTTCATCAATATTTTTGCAAAAAGCGAAAAGAGCAAAGAACTATTTTTTAAGTGATTCATGCAAACGTTTCAATAATATTGTTATTATTAGTCATCTGTATGCACGATAGCAGTGCATTCATTTTGTCCTAGTTTCTCAGACTGTAACTTGCTCAAATGGGAGCTTAAGGAATCGACTTTATGAACATAAGCTTTGTTCGTTCGTTTACCCCTCCATACTGTGTTGAAATTGAACACTAAAATTTGAAATAACGTCCAACTAACGAGCGAATTTTCAAATACGAACTCTAATTTACCCCTCTACTAGGTTGGGGAAGGGTATCAGCTGTTCGCCAGCTGATCACAGACACGGGAGAAAAAGCCTATAAAAAACGCTGTCAGATAAAATAAAGGGGCAAGAGAAGTACAAGATAGATATCTCTATCCCTCCATTAATTGGAATTTGCGACTTTCTTTTAGTGTGGTTCCACATGTGATCAGACGACGAAGTTGTGTCATTCTTATGGTGCGATTACACCGCTCCCAAATCCACCATTTCAAGGGGAAATTTTTGAAATCCAATTTTGCGTGCCCTCTGCAATTTTGACGTTTCAAATGACAGCTAGTGTCAGAATTGATTACGAATATTTTTTCTGATTAAAAATCAGAAGTGGTGTAATTTACATTATGTAATTTAAAGATGAATTTAAACTATCTTCTCCAGCACTTGATTAAAGAAATCAAAGAAATCATATAAAATCACATCTTCTTGCCAAAATCCTGTGGAGTAGCACGATGCATCGCGTTTGTGTTAGCGCGGTGCAACACAACCAAATCAATTTTCACAGCATCCTAAATCACGATGCATGCTATCGTATGCGGCTTTAAAGTCGACGTGTTTAGTCATCTGAAACTCGTCAGTCGTCTATAGGATTTACCTTAGTGATCTAAGTTCGCTTTCCTGGACCGAAAGCCGCACTGATACGAGGCGATTAGTGTTGCTCACAACGACATTAAACTTTCACACAGTACGCTAAACAAGAACTTGCAGGTAACGAGGTTCATCAGGGGTATACCTCTATAGATCTTGCAAGAGGTATGATCGCCTTTTTGCGGCGTCTAGCCCCATGTCTTTGACGAAGTTTGGTACGAATACCTAAAATTGTATAATTTTTTCCGTGAAAAGTCTATATCATGCTCGCGTGTTACGTGTCCGACAGGCTCTTTGGCATTAAGTTTGGCAACACATACTCTGATTTTAAGGCCATGCAGACTGGAGTACAGCAAGGAAGTGTCAGTGGAAGTGGTCCTCTTTTATCATTGAACAACTCTTGTGATGTACCGCAAGACGAAGACACCTCACTCCGAACACTCGCTGACGACACGGCAATTTTGGCAGGTGAAACAATTTGGAAGTCAACAATATATCGGGTACATGAGTGGACAAAAATCTGATCTTAGTGTAGTTCAATTGTGAGACGTACTCGGTCTTGGAACGCACCTGTGAAGATAGTTGATCCGAGAGACAAAAGAGCCTGCTGGAAGAATTGCCTGAGCGATGTTCGACAAGGTTGAATCGAAGGCGGATGAACGAAATGTGACATAGTTCCGAGACTTGATAAACATCGGGCAGGTTAAAAGGAGATCTTGCGGTCGGGTTCATATCTTTTACCGATTTTTGGGATAAAAGGTCAGTCAGTCAACCAGCATCTCAGAGTTACATGTGTTACAACTGTTTCAAGGCAAGTTTGAACCATTCCTTGATCAGGATACCTTGATCACTACACTGCCAATGTGAGACTTTTAACAGCAGCTGATGTTAGTTCTATAGACGAGAAGTTGGAGATTGAAGACAAGTATATGAGTATGAGACCATTTTTGAGAGCCCACTTGACAAGAGAAAAACTTGGAGATTTGAAAATCACCTTCACAGATATAAAGTGTACAACGGAGCAACTCCGTTGGAAAGTCATTGATGAACATTGAAAATAATAATGGGCCGAGAATATAACCTTGAGGTACACCATTGCTAACATCATCAATTTATGAGAGTTTTGAATTTATAATAAAAAATATTTGAACTGGAAGAAGATGCATTTTAGGTTTTAGTTTATTACAAAGGATCGTTGAATTAATGCTACCCAACTGCTTTTGAGGCAAGTAAGGTCTTCAAGAACAGAATCACGGTTGCATAGGGCTATAGAGATTGTGTGGCTCAACGTTATCTTGACTCGGCCACAGTAACAGATTCCATCGCTTTAAATTTGAATCGAAGAATATAAATTGAGCTCCAAACATACCCCGCACTGTTCGTCAAGAAGGCACATTTGCCACGAAAGTCTTAATTCAGGAGCATTGTCGGTAATTCGGCTTATACTACCGACAAGGCTCCTGAATTATTACTGAGAATCCTGTGAATTCACAAAACACAAGTAGTTACACAAAAATCAATCAGATAAGACAATGACAATCCCTAGGCAAGATGCCAACACCAACCCACAACCAATAAAATTCAACTAGATCGATGAAACAAGGCGCTCAGTGTGCCCGGATGTCATTGTAGTGTATGGAAGCACTAAAGCCAGCATTGAAGATATCATATTCATCCCGGATACGATGGGTCGGCAAATGAGCATATGCTCCCCATTATTGTCTCATTTAAATCCAAGTGAAATGTGATGATACGATTCAACAACATCGCCACATGGGTCCCTCGACTATCCTCTTTCTCGTTCTTTTTCCTCCTTGCGCCCATACCCTCCTGTTCGACTTAATTCCTACTTGCACTCCTGCCCTCAAGCCCCCCGGTGAAAGAGTACGCCTTGGGACATGATTGTGGAGTGAAAATTATATCCTTTCATTAGACCCAAGAGCATGCTGAACACGAGAAGCTGTTGAAGCCGTGCACATGAGGGATGAAAGAATAACACATAAGGAGGATTATCCGGTACTCCTGTGAACCGGCAAACGGAGAAGAAATCGAGTTGGCATTTTTATGATCCTTCCTGCAAAATGCCAAATACTGAGAGCTACCCATGGAGAAGAGAGTGAGAGAGAGAGAGTCTGAGGAAGAGTCAAAGAGTCGTCGTTTGTGTTTGAGCCAACTGGAGATGGTTAATCCTCTGAATGATTTTTGTCTACGTCGCATCATGCCAACGAACTAAGCGCGTTGAAGAGCGCGCCTATCATGGGTGGCTTTTAATGAGTTTTTATCTGCCAAAGACAGTCGTCGGTCGGTTGCCGATTTCTTTATGCTCGAAGAGATTATTTTTTTAAAATTATTCCCCATTTCCTCTAATTGCGAGTCCTTAATGTTGGTTCTATTTGAAAGCGGATTCCGTACGCTTTCGGCGCAGCAAATGCCTTGCACTCGGTGGGGTAAGGGCGGACTTTGAACGTATTATTGCGGCTTAAGTCTGGAAATACAAAGAGAGCAGGCGGCTGATGGAATTGATAAGAGTGTCTGGGTTATTCTTTGCACTTGACGGGTCGTGTAGGATGGATTAACTTTTGCGCGACATGTTGTTTTTTTGTCCTGTGTGTGATTATTTTAAGCCTTGGAGCAGAAAGTCTTTTGATATTAGAAGTTTGAGCTCATTAGGAAAATCATTTGCAAGGAGTTCTAATTCTGTGCGTCTAATTATGCGGGAAAAGAAAATGATTTTTCGTGAGTTCGAATCGTTTGAATTTTAAGCGCATGACTTCCTGTTAATCCATGGTCGAATTTTTTGCTAGAAAAACAAAACTTCTTCTGACTTGGAAGACAGTCGCTGAGGACGGAGGTAAACTGTCAGTAGCGGACGAACAGCAATCAGATGCATGGCTAAACTTGAAATTTCTTCCGAAAACTTGAGCAAACATTTAACACCAGCTGCATTCGTAGAAAGTAATTGATTTTCACTGAAGTCCCAAAGTGAGAAAAGATCAAAATCCGGATCTCCGGCCAACATTTCCAGCGCCTTATTAGCAAACTCACGGCTTTGTCTATGGTCGTCCGGTTCCAATTCTTGCGTCTGCAAAATCTCATACGGATGTAGGCCCAAAATGCAACTGCAGGCTCTCTTGCGAATCAGGGGGGCGCTGGGTAGACATTTGTGTTCCTTCGATACTGACCGCTACGACGGCTATTTGTTCCTTTATTTCGCACCGGTTTCGGTTTGTGACTTAAGGTTCAAAATATTGTATTCACGCTCAAACATTGCCACGGTGCGAGATGCACTGAAGCCATGATAACGACCGTCCTATCGACGAAGTTTACTTTACGTACACAGAACTGAGCCGGAATTTGCATATTTTTTTTGTTCGACAAGCGCGAAGTTGTGCATGATGGAATGGCAAACAACTGGATGTCACTGGCAACTTTGACAGTTGGTAAAATAAAACAATTGGAAAAACTCTCATTTCTATTGAGTCTATAACTTAATTCGTGCGTTTCAAAATATGAACGTTTATTTAAGGAAACCATGTACATAGTACTATTCAAAGTATTGCCCATCTGAAGCTATGACCTTTTCCCATCTTTCTGGCAATTTGTTGATCCCGGAATAGCAACGTGGGGCCGAGCGGTGTCGCGATTATTGCCTCGTGTCTAGTCGCATATTCCGGGCGTTTTTCGGCTACTACTCTCTTCAAACGGATTAATTGTGTTCGGTAGCGTTATCCATTGATGGTTTCACCCGGTTGTAGTAGCTCATAATACAGCACACCCTTCTGATCCCACCAAATACAGTGCATTACCTTCGCGCCATGGATATTCGGCTTTGCCGTTGATTTGGCTGGTTGGCCAAGTCAAAATCACTACTTTTAAATCGTGCAAACCACTTTTGGTACGTTCGCTCAGCTAGCGTATGTTCATAAACTTCCACCAACATACGATGACTTTGGGCAGCTTTCTTCATATTAAAGTAATGAAGAAGAACTCCCCGCAAAAACCCCTTTTTCAGGCACAAAGTTCGACATATTTGAGTGAAAAAAAATGATTACGCTTCAAATGAATGACATATACTGAAATGACGTACAAAGACAGTAGCTTTCCAACGCATGTTCCAATGGAATAATACAAGTTACGCCATCTCTTACCAAACCGCATGAATTAAGTTACTGGCCCAATATCTAGTCACCCTTACCCACTTGTCGAACTAAAGCGAATTTATCGACGGGGAGTACGATGTCTTTGCTTCCAAGAATTGAAAACGGTATTTTGTAGAGGGGTTCATATTGGAAAGAGGGGGTCCATCGCGCCCCGTTTAGGAGTTAGGGGCAATTTTAGG
This sequence comes from Eristalis tenax, assembly GCA_905231855.2. NCBI lineage: Eukaryota > Metazoa > Arthropoda > Insecta > Diptera > Syrphidae > Eristalis > Eristalis tenax. Next base: position 37,661,787 of record HG993124.1, on the reverse strand, counting down.
TAAACATAAAATGGAAAAATATATTGAAAAACAACGGCAACTTGACATAAGGCCATGCGGTTTATTGTGTTCGATTCAGAACTGTTATAAGCATTAACTACAAGAAGCCAATCTAGCATGTCGTTCCACAATTTCGAAAAATATTGATTTAAAGTTTTTTTTTGTTTTTCATTTTTTTCCCAACAATTTGAGTTTGAATGCAAATCATTCAAAAACTGTTCACACGAATAATGTGATGTAAATTTTATATTAATGAACAAATTTGTAGCCTTCAAATAGTACTTTATTGTGAGTGTTGCCGCTGTTTTTTCCATTTTATGTCATTTTGACCTAAAACTACTAAAATTACTCTAACTCCTAAATGGGGCGAGATGAACCCCTCCTCCCATAGAAAAAATGTTAGTTCTGAACCCCTCCACAAAACGCCAGTGTCAATTCTTGGCACCTTGGAAAGTTAGCGGAACTGAACGAAGTGGTTATTAAGGTCGCAGCATCATTAAGACTCTTCAAACATGGAACAAGACTGATTAAAGGGGTAGCCCATGGATGGGAATGTTCAAAACAAAGCATTGTATGTCCAAAAAAGAGTAAATTCACTTAACTCCTGGTAATTTGACGTATGCTTCGCCGTAGTTTTCCTTCGCAATCCTTTCATTTTTGTTCTTCTGACTTTTTTCACGGAGCACCTTGAAGGCACAGCTTGATTGAAAGTGCTACTCATTCCCACAGCAATTTACTCTTTCTAATTCGAGAGGAAAAGAAATGCAATCATCTCCCTCAAATAAGCAGCCAACGCTACAGGTATTCAAATCTCAGTCAAGACTCAGATCAACTTCTTGATGATGCTACTCAAGCGGAATCCTACTCCCGGCGCTTCGAGGTAAATCCTCTGACACAGTCGCTCCTTATTATTCGTGGTGGCTGGGATTTAAGTTTTCACTATCACTGTTTACCTTCGCACAGCTTCTTGTTCTCCATCAATCTCAATCACTTCTTCGCGAGAAGCTCTTCGCGCTGGTGTGCACTCTAATCCTTTTTCTGGTTCGCCACATCTCTTTGTTCGCATTAAACGAACTAATGAATGACCTTTGAATGGGAAACTAATTCCATTTCGCGAAATCGCTTCAACTATTCTAAATTAAAGAATGAAAGAATATTTAAAGGAGTGTATTTAAAGGACCCTAGAATATTTCAACGGGTTTCTCATCAAGTTCTGAACTTTGAACTCAGCCATAGGTTTGGTTGTGTTTTTCGTTACCAACCTTCGAGAAGAGGGGACGAAAAATACCCGCCATCGCCCTGTTTAACGCAAAAGCTAGCTTTTATTTCCCAAGCTTCATCTTACACCTTCTCCATGTCAATATCCTTGTTCGTGGGCGCATTGAAAAACTCCAACAAAGTGTCCATGTTGAAATTCTCCAGAATTTCCAACAGCTGCGAGATTTTCTCCTTGACGAAAATTCCCTTGAACTTAAATCGGTCGATGTAGAAGTCGGTGATGATGCCAAAGTATTTGCCAAGAATAGCGGGCGTCTTCCTGTACTCCTCCTCGATCTCCGTGCGCCTGTTTAGGATCGACTGGTACTCAGGCATGAGGCAGTTGAAGTCGGCCTCATTACGAATGTCTACTTGCAGTAGCGCCTGCAGAAAGGTGTACTCTTTCTTGGTCTTCACGCAGTCCATCACTGAGAACTGAATCAGTTTCAGAACGTGCTGCACTGACGGCTCTGTGACCTCTGCAAGGAGAACAAGAAAGTGAGTGAGCTTCCTTTCGGAATCACTTTTGCACTTGCCCGTGTGAATTTCCACCTTTATTCGCTTCCGTGTGGCCTCTTTAGTGAGAAAATCCTTCAGAATTGATATGGTCGACAAGTTGTCGCTTCGAAATTGCGCACTTCCCTTCCTAGAAATGGAGTCAATTCAATTGTGTACAGAAGGGCAGAGGAATGTCTACTAGCTTACCCGTATTTGCACTCAAGGATGGTTCCGATGAGAGTGTTTTCGAAGTACAAATCACCCAGATCCGTTGCTGACAGACGCTCGGGGACCTCTGGAATGCATTGCTCGAGCCAGTTGTGCATTTCCGAATGGGAGAATGCTCCCTTCAATGTAAGGACATTCAATGGTCTGAAAAAGGAAACAAACGGAAATCAGCTAAAATGAACGTCAAGTACGAACAATCAGCCAAAAGCATGGCCGAGTATCGAAGTATCAGCTCCATATGTCCAAATCTGCGTATCAATGTAATATTTGGTGTCTGTCCAATCTAGCCTCCAATGCTAATAACGATTCCTGTTGACCACAGTTCAGGTCAAGCTGAGATGCAGCCGTAAGGCTCGGCGCCGCCCTCGTTTTGAGACGAACAAGTGTATGCAGTGAACGTGCTTGTCTAGGGGACTTTTATCCATTCTGTCTAGCGTGAGAACGTACCGCCTAAAACGGACGTACCTACGCCGACGACATGCCACATAAATACGAACTTTACTCGTAAGCGTTCCACTTCGAATATTAGTCCAGCGTACTGTGGGTATATCTAAGTCGTTTTGCCCGCTCTATCCCACACGCACCAGCATACGGCCACGATGTAAGAATTTCAAAGAGGTATGCGACAGCATCCATCATCATCATTCGATAGTCGAATTCGAAATCCCGGGAAAATTGTTACGCACCTGATTCAGGCATGACGGTACGCTGTGGTGTCATCCTTTGAACCTGCTACTGACTAAGATGGTATAAGGCAGCAGTTGTCCCAGGAACTTTGACTCGAATCAACTCCTGAGTCGAGGGATCAATGCTCTATAAAACACTAATTCTGCCAGTCCTGCAGCGTTGATTATGATCACTATTCATCGATACATCGAAAGCACCGATGTTTGTTATTCGATGTATCGAATCAATCCGATCATTCGATGTTTGACGATGTATTTTAATCGATACATTGAATTCTACGACCCATAAGGCAAGTGAAAGTGAATCACATCCGCGTCTCAGATACAGACTATTCTACGATTGCGCTGATCAGTAACGTGTAGGATATAGGTGTGTTGCAATTTTGAAGAATGAAGGTTTAATAAAAACTTTACAAAAACTGGAAAGAAATAGAAACCCGGGTCCCGATGGAAAATACCCACATTTGTATAGAATTTTGTGTGTTTAATGAATAAAATGTTATTTTATGACACCAATTTTTGTTTAACACAAAAAGTTGAGAGCCATCGATTTGAAGTGTCGAGTTGATATACTCCACACAGACTTCGCAAACGACTTTGGTAAATTACCTCAGATTTTCCTTTTGGCCAAGGTAAAATCGTTGGGTTACCACTCGTTTATGCTGACGTCGTCTTCCATTTAAATAAGTAATAGAAGACAATTGGTAAAGATCGATCGATTTACATCTCGCGTAATGAAAGTGAATTATGGCGCTCCGCAGGGTAGTTATTTAGGCTCGCTGCTGTTAATTTCGTTTTTGAATGATGTCCACGAAATATTTAATAATGTGATGTTCTAACGCTATTTTTATAATTTTTTATAATTGCAGTCAAACCTCTGTAGGTCAAGCAAAGTTTGACAAATATTTCAAAACATAGGCTTAAATGTGCCCCTATTCTACACAGCATAACTCGAACAAAATACCTGTTCCCGTGAATATTCCACTTATGCAGGCTCGACTGTAATGTTTAAACGACCTAAAACTTAATCCTTTTGGTTAACTCAAAGATTAGTTGTTGTTGAGCTTTGGTGTTTGAGCTTTGGTGCTTCGACCACTACCCACTTGAACCCGTGTTGTCTAGGTTCGATCCCCGGTACGACCAAAATAATGTTCACAGCCCACCTCTTTCGAGTCACTGACAGTGCTCAAAGTCTCTAGAAAAGGAGCCTCAATTTGCCCGTTCGGAGTCAGTATAAATACTGCAGGTTCCTTCCACTCGTGGGAGGACAATAGCCGTGTTTTTTGCAAGAGTATATACGCTTAAATTTTAATCGCTCTTAATAATTGATCATAAAAACATGGCAGCATAGTCGACATTTATGAATTTGAGACGGTATATAAATAGGAATTGAAAACACTTTGGAACAAATAATGAAAAATACTGCAATGACTTCCGTGATTTATGCCGGCAGTTCAGGTTCCAGTTCTGAGGAACCGGAATATGGACAGGAGCAGCACATTAAGTATGTACATATCTTCCTAAGCCGTTTTCAATGCCTTTGAATTTGTTCCATTTATTTTTTTTCGTTGTCAAATAAATGAATGAAAAAATTGACGTTTCTAAGCAAATTATCGATGACTCATAGAAAATAATGATAAGAAGCATTGTGTTTATCCGCTCGTATTTCACAGGATTTGCTGCTGGTGCGAATTGAAATTTAAGCGTACATACAGATATACGCTTGCCAAAAAACGCGCCTAAAGTGTGGAGTCTATTTTATGAAGTATTTTGGGTGCAAGCATTATACACACTACCTTGCCGACCAATGCCATGTAATTACTTAAAAATGTCAATGTTGGTCAAGACGTAGACTATTTTATGCACAACCAGTTCTGCGTCGAACTGTAAGGGTTTTCTCTTCAAACTTTAGAAAGTCTGTGGGCAATATGTATATTTTTGACATGGGGCCTTACACGTTCGGTTTGGCAAAATTAGGAACCCTTGTTGATCAGAAATGTTCGTAGAAAATTTACATACCGTGAATATAATAGTTTAGGTTTACCATGTTGCAAACGCACCTTGTTGAATCAAAATTGTGACTCCGCAAATGCAGCGAGAGTGGTCGAACAAAGTACGACCTCGTCTGGACGTTATTCGGCTGATTGCGTGGAACAATGAGCGCCTCAATGGCACCGTACTGCCCCTCGGCGGTCTGAAACTTCATCTCGAACCGGTTTCGATCCTCCTTCATTCGAATTTTTCCCGTGAAATGATATTCGGTTTTCGAGAGGTTCTCGATCGTATAATTGGTTTCATCGTCTGCGTTCACAATTTGTATGGTTGCCTCGCTCTCGAGCAAGATCTCAGCGATCGGCGATGGTAACTCTATGAACAAGTTGTAACAGTTGTCTGCCTTGTCCAACGTGAGCTGAAAATGACGTCTCAATATGAGATGATGATTCGCACGGCGCGGTGGCCCAACTTACCGAGTCATTGACTTCGATGATGGACAGGGCTGAGTGTGTGTTGCTTTGTATTGGAGCAGATATTTGATAGTTTTCCACGGGCTTGAACAAGTTGGCCGGGATGCTGTCGTCGGAGGACGCAATCGATTTTAGGTCACTCATGGTAGACATCCTTTCAAGATTTTTCGACGAGAATGGCTGCTTGATGATCTCCTGGTTGCTCAGACTTACACTGATGATTTGCGTCGTCAGACCGAAAATGTTGCCCGAGTACAGAAGGACCACGATTTCCGGCCATCCCTGTGAGTAGACACACCCACCCCGGATGGCTGAGATGCTCTCTGAAAATGACTACAAAAGCGGATAGGCCTTGAAGTGATTGCTGGAACCCGAACCCACCTCTCGGTAAATTTGCCTGCACTCCATGTCAATGTCATCGTCCGCGGCCATTGTGAAGACTTGTATAGTTCCGTCACGTCTTCCAACTATGAGCTCTTCTCGGCCATCTCCGGACATGTCGTAGGTGTCTAGGCAGGTTACAGCACTTGCGCTGGAAGTTACATCCACAAGAATCCGTTGTTTTACTGAAAAGATGATGCGACATTAGGGAAGATGGTGATGGCTTTGGAGGGGATGCTTACTTTCTCCGGTGAATGGTCCAAACAGAAATTGAACGACTTTTCCGTCGGTGAACCCACAGAGAATACGATCGCCGAGGAGATTTCTCGGAACGTACAAAACCGTTGGTACACTATCCAATTCGACAGTTTGTCGAACGCGACAGTGTTCTAGAATCCGAAGCACGCGTCCCGAGCAGGCCAAAATTGTGAGAATTCGATTAGTCTGAAAATGAGACGCCATTATTGATGGCAATTGGGGGGCAAATTTTATTCTGACAATTTATTTTACGGCTACAAGCTTTGCAACGTTCTGTGACCAGTCTCACGGATCAGTCCCGAATACATTCGTCTTTCAATACATTGCCAAAATTAGATGGCATAGACTATGTAAGGGAATGAATGAAGGGAATGGGATAGAATAAGATTTGTTCCTGTACCACTCTCCAGTACTTCTCGTACTTTGGGTTTTGTTGATTTTTGTGTATTTGTGGTAAATTTAACTTTTCGTGGGAAATTTCAAATTCCATTTCACACACTTGATAAAATAGTGTTTTCATACAAAAAAACGGACATTCCTTGAGAAAAAACAATCCTTTCATTTTGTTGAATTTTCTAACAACTTTTCTAACAACTTCCAATTACTTCTTCATGACTGCTAATTCACAGGAACTGTCACATTAAAATAAAGCAGAAATGATCTGTTTGGTGAGTGTGTTCCTTATGCCTAAACATATATTGGGTCTATTATTAATTCGTGCGGTTTGGTAAGAGATGGCGTAACTTGTATTATTCCATTCATTGTACATTCATCCAGTCATTGTACGCCATTTCAGTATATGTCATTCATTTGAAGCGTAAACAACAATATTTTTTTTCACTCAAATATGTCGAACTTTGTACCTGAAAAAGTGTTTTTGCGGTGAGTTCTTCTTCATTACCTTAATATGAAGAAAGCTGCCGAAAGTCATCGTATGTTGGTGAAAGTTTATGGTGAACATGCGCTAGCTAAGCGAACGTGCCAAAAGTGGTTTGCACGATTTAAATGTGATGATTTTGGCGTGCTGTATGATGAGCTGCTAAAACCGGGTGAAACCATCAATGGACAACGCTACCGAACACAATTAATCCGTTTGAAGAGAGCAGTAGCCGAAAAACGCCCGGAATGTGCGACCAGACACGAGGCAATAATTTTCCATCAGGACAACGCTCGGCCCCACCTTGCTATTCCGGTTAAGAACTATTTGGAAAACAGTGGATGGGAAGTTTTACCCCACCCGACTTATAGCCCAAGCCTTGCCCCTTCTGATTACCATGTGTTCCGATCGATGCAGAACGAGAGATGGAATCCACAAATTGCCAGAAAAATGGAAAAAAGTCATAGCAGAGGGGCAATACTTTGAATAATACTATTATACATGTTTTTCTTAAATAAGCGTTCAAATTTTGAAAAAAAAACAGCACGACAAGATAATTTTTTAATTCAAATGATTCGAATGTCATAATTAGCTTAGAAAATTAACTTTCAAATAGTTCGAATACAATCTATTTCGAATTCACTTTCGAATGAAAGCTCATCTCGAAATAAGGCTGAACGACGTGGGCGTACTTCGACTCGTTCTCAAACACCAAGCATCACATCACATACAAGCAACGAATTCGAAAAGAGCCGCAATACAAAAATCCCAAGGAGTTAAGCGAAACGTGGACAAACAATAACTTTGGGCGAGTTGCGTCCGAACTCTACGCCCCACTTCCCCGCAAACCAACAAACTGCATCCACACAAGACCTTGAATTAATTTGTTAACCCACACCCTACCTATTCCTTAGCCCCGCACACGTAACGTAATCCTAAAATATATCCCACATGTCTGTATGTATCGCACATGTATATTTGTAATTGCACAGGTGAACTTTTCGCATAATGCACATAATGCAAACTAAGCGCCTGGCTGATATCCGCCGAATTGGGAAATAATGCAAGTTCAGCGTCTACAGCATTAACGAAAAGTTCACGTTTGAAAATCTAGCATAAGATTGATTTGTTGTCAATTTGCTTTACTTTTGTATTTCAAAGAAGACGTCTCGTTCGTCGTTAATGAACTAATTGTTTTTTTGGACCAAAGGGTCATTAAGAAATCGAAAGTGTTTTTTTTTTTTTCAATCGCCCTGAGGCAGACCACATAGCTCGCGTGTCACTCAAGTTGTCTGAGAGAAATCATCGTGCCTAGCCTTGGTAGGATTTTGTGTATTCGTATGGGAGATGAGTAAATGTCATACGTGCAGAAATAATGTATGTGCGTTCCACATGAACACTGAACTGAGTTTATTATTTTGAGATGCTAATTTGATACATTTGTGACGTGCATTGACGTGACCTACTGTGTAGTCTGGAAGCGACTTATGCTACAAACAGTTAAGAAGGAGCTCATTTGACTCGGACCGGCCCTGGCTACAGCAATGCATATTTAGCGCACTATGTAGTCGGAAAGCGACTTAAGCTATACAAAATTAAGAAGGGGGCGCCAAACGTTGGGCGCTCATTTGGCTCGGACCGGCCCTGGCTAGAGCAATGCATATTTAGCGCACTATTTAGTCGGAAAGCGACTTAAGCTATACAAAATTAAGAAGGGGGCGCCAAACGTTGGGCGCTCATTTGGCTCGGACCGGCCCTGGTTAGTAATGCATATTTAGCGCACTAGGATATACTAAATGCTCACTAAAAAAACCTTTTGATTTGATCCGTAAGATAACGGGAGTAGTACTGAGCGAAGTAATGGGGGGAGAGCTGGCGCAACAATAAATTAAAAAATATTGCAGCATCTAGCATTTTTACTTGTGGTTGAAGGGTATCTTCGCAGGCATAAGTTACGAAAAAGGGAGGAAATAATTGTACTTTTTTACTTTAAGGCTTTACCTTGTACTTTGGAGGACATCCCCCTTCGTATAAATACGGCTCAATAATCTAATTCTTCAGTTGATGACGTTTTTTGAATCTCAACAGGTGGCGGCACTGCAGGAATCCTCAAACGTAATTCCCGCCGGGATGGGGTGAGAAATACGACAGTGCGCGAGAAACTCAACACTCAAGCACCTGCTTCTTCGAACGGAAAGGGCTATGCTTCGGTGATTTGGTCACGTGGCACGAAAGTCCCCTTCATCAGGATTTCCGAGGCGTGAATGCGATTCAATCATTTAGGCGACCGCTTGGCAGACCCAGGACGAGGTGGTTTGACCAAGTCCAAAAACTCGCCTGGTTACGCTTGGACATAATTCCTGAGTTCGAGTCAGAGTCGATGCCGGAGGATCGAGTTGCCCGGAGATCTTTCCTGCGTGGTTTACCCCGGATCAGAAGACGGTGATGGTGATCATGATGGCAATCCTCAAACGTGAGTTGGCCTTTGACACGGAAAGTGTGTAACCACGCTTGTCCACATGTCCCCATCAGTGAGTAAGTGTCCACACACCATCCGCAAAGGAGTGTTAATAACCATTTAATGGAATTTATTCACCCTGTTTCCGGCTGTAAATTGAGTACATGTAGAACTCATGCTTGAAAAGTCGCCTCTAGTCCACCAAGCCCTTGAATGCTAGTCATAACATAAGTTTTCCATGTATTTCCCGAAGTTATGCAGCCCAGTCTCAAGGTAAAGTCACAATCGTCATACAAACCCAAGCCAATTGAGGGCAAATGGTGCAGAGAATTCTTTGAAAAGCTTAGGGGTCGCTTCGAGGAGAATAAACAGAACTACAAACTTCCTGAAGAGGAATCAGTTCTCAACTCAACCGAAGAAGTTCCCTGGAACTGGACAAAGGAAAATAGTTACATTATCGGAATAATGGCCACAATTCCAGCTCAATCGTAACCAACCGGAGTCGATTCTGACCTAGAAACAGAAGAGTGACATTTTCAATGTTCAGTCAGTCGGGTGCTATAAACAGCCACTCTGCAGGCCTTTAAAAACGAATTAAATACATTAAATCGAATCCACTCACATTATTAGGACACAATGCCGCAACATCAACAATAGTGTCTCCACAAAGGTAAGTCCCAACGTCCTTGCAGTCCCTGTAGTGACTGTAGACGTGATTGCCACATATCACCAAATCAGCGCCCGACACAAACCTTAAAGGAAGAACACAAACTTTAATCGAAAACCACCAGCCAACCGCACCGGAAATCTTACATGCATTTAATCGGCTCTGTCAAGTTGGTGTCAAAGGATAGAAACATTTTACCCTTTTTGGTGTAAGCCTTCACAACGTTATCAGATGCAACGAACACCTTATCCAGCACCGAACCTGCAACACAGTGCGAATGTACTGACACATGTGTTACATGTGTTTCCGTGACACTCACCTGGCACACCACCCATCTGGATGCAGGAAACTTTCCTCCCAACGAATGTTTGAAAAACCTGCTGTGCTTCGGACTTCTTTATGCCGAATATTTGGAAGTTACCCTCCAGATCTCCGACTGCTACCTGCATTTGATTAAGTTAATGTTGAACCAGTAATGAAAGCTGACGGGAGAGTGAATCCAACCTTTTGCTGCTTCCTTGCATCGCCAGTAGGAACCAGCTTCATGCAGTTCGGCGATGTGGTGTTTACACTTCCGTAGTTTATCCTTGTCAATTCCAGCTCCATTTTTGAACATTTACTTGGTGAAAGGACTAACAAATGAGCTGTACTTGCCGGGACTTGGACAGGATAAGGGTTTTGTTCGGTTTTGTTTGTGTACAAACTGTTTCCTTAGCGACGGTGCAGTGGTGCCATTACAAAAGGGGTTTCATTTTTAGGGGAAGCACTGATATTTTTGTTATGCTTACTGAGAGGGTGATTCACCCGTATTTTGTACTCGGGGTTTGTATGCACTTGCCCATTTTCTGTTTCGTATGCCCTTCATTCGCGTGCCTGCAGAGTTTGGCGAGATGCGAGGGGTTAGTGGAGGCCAATGACTCTTAGAAATTCATTCACCATGCGGAAACATGGAGTTGTTAAATTCTCCTCCGAAGTCTATCCTAAGCTTTAACCAGGTGTGCACCTCCAAATGGATAGTTCCATCGCTAAAAGAACCCAATTTCAAAACTCGCCTTTGTTGGCTGTTACAGCTTTTTCATTTCGACTGTTGAGCTCGTGGTCCATCTGCTACGAGGAAATTAACAGAGTCGACGTCTGCGCTCTTGAATGACGCTTGCGAGAGACTTGTATGCGGATTTTTTTCTGAGGGGACATCGGTTGAGAGACCTTTACCTGTTGTCGTATCGTGGGGGCTGTCCTTTCGGAAGACTTGCTCCCCACCGAAGCATTGTACAGTCTGATCTCAAGCGGCTCCATTGGCGCTGTCCAAGTAGTCTCAGTATCAGTCTTTAGCTTCTTCGGCATGAAGTTGATTTTATAGAATCGGTCTTGGACGCTGATCACAGCCAGGCGATCACTTATCGGTTCGTGTTAGAAGCCGATGCTGCGAAGTAGTTAGCTCTCCCATGACGTGAACGTTGATGGATGGGACATTCCAGTCGTTTAGCATGCCTTCGTCTTTCCAAATTCTACACCGTTCTTGGCATGCCTCGTCGGTTGCACCATTCTTTTGTTCACACTTGCTATCATTTCACGGGATTCTTATCAGTGGTGGCAGAGTTGTTTCCACTCCCTCATAGATGTCTAAGCGGCATTGCAACCACAACCACGCTTGTGTTGAGTACCCTCTAGCTCGCCTCTCAACGAGTTCTGTAGGAGCTATGAAGCGCAGCCACTTCTAGACGCGATATGTCAACCTTACCTGAGCATTAACAGACATCGTGCTGTTGAGAGCTGGCTTCGCACACCAGATATGTAAAGTATTTTCTTTCTCTTCCATACATTTTTTATTTCCCGTTTCAATGGAATATACAATATTTATTTATTTAAAATAAACTATCTCAAATGATTTGTATTTTACAATTTGCACAAATAGAAAAAATAATGAACTTTGTAACATTTATTTGCAATTGTTTTAAAACCAGAGGCCATCGTCGTCGTTTTCCTCTTGGGTATCTTGTTTTGTCTCCGAAGGGGGTGGCGAACTCTTCACATCTTCACTCTCTTGAGAGGAAGCAGGTGGAGCAGTAGCCGCCGGGGGATTCATTAAGCCGGGAATCATGAATTTGTTCTCATCCTCTTCGTCACTCTCGGAGATTGCCAGATCCTCATCGATGCCAACGTTATCATTTTCTGGCATGTCGGATGGCATCAACATTGGCACCGCTGGCAGTGATGGTGGCGGCTGCATTTGCTCGTTCTCTGACTCCGATACGAATGGCTGGTCGCTGTTCGGCAGGAACTGCGACAGTGGCTGTTCCGGTTGAGACTGTGCTGTAGGTAATCGGTTGCCCATGCTCAAGAAGTCAGATGGATCGTAATTCGGATCCAAGTCGATCGAATCATCTGAATGAAAGATAAACAAACATAAGCATCGGTTACAAGATATGAGACGGACTCTGTTCATATCGAAAGCGTTAAACAGAAAAAAAAAGCGCCATAACATTTCTGATTGGATCCCATCTGAGGGAAATTTTGACTGGATTTTGCATTAGTGTCGGAAATGTCGATTTTTATGACCAGATCGGATCCAATCGCTGAGAAGGAAAACATAATTTTTCGGGTGGGAAAAAAGAATATTAGGTCGCATTGCATTGGAAGCGTGTGATGTAAAGAAAAATGGGGTGCAGGAGTTCGGGATATTAAAGACAAATAACTTGCAAAGGGAACCTTGTGGCTGTTGAGTGTAGAATCCCACTCCACTCAACTGCACCATAGCTTCAGCTGCCTGCTGGCTATCGTCCTCGCCATGTTGTCCTTCGTTAGTTACACATACAGTAGGTAATGTAAAATATAACATAGATTTGTGTTTAGATATTTAATAAATGTTTACTTGTGATACAATAAAGCAGTGAGCGAGTTCATTTTGATACAATTCGGAAGATGTGAAAAATGATAAGCGAACCAAGTCAGCGGAAATGGAATATGGGCAGAGGAACGAACGAAATAGTACTGGATACAGATAGGTTGATTTTTAACGCACAAGAAATATGTTAGTCTTCGAAAGGTGCAAGGGCGAGCTTAGAAAGAAGTCTGTGTTTGTCATTGGTTTTGAGGAATAATCTACATATGGGGTAGATGGTGCCGGAGTGGAGCTGAAACTGACGCCTGCAGGAAATACTCGTGTTACGTATCACGATTTGAGAAGATCTGTGCTTTTACGCTAACTCCGAAGCAAGGACTCGAATTATAAAAATTGTAGACAAAGAAGCGCTCAGAATGATTTTGGAAATAGAACCATTGACACTGACAGAACCGTTCGCATTGACAGTCAAGTAGTCATCAAAGGAGTTCGGCAACAGAAATCATGTGGAGGCTAGGAACTTGCGGTCACATTGGGACCAAAACGGCAATCAAAAAGCTGCGGACCTTGCCAGGAAAAGGGGTGACAGTAACCAGAGATAATGGAGGAAGAGATATTCGCCCTTTCCAGTGGAAAACCCCCGGAAGAGGAAGAGATGGGCCACTTCTACGTTTCTTGCCCCTCAGATTCATCTGACAGCGTTTTTTATAACCTCTGTGAATACGTGTGAGCTAAGCGAAGCTGTTTAGTCCCGCCTAACACCATTGCGTTGCTCTATACTTCTAACAAGTGTGCGTGAAAATAAAATAGTATGCGTGGCTTTAGAGCACAACTGCGATGGACTGGAGGTTTTCCATTGGAAAGAGGAATATCTCTTCCTCCATCATCTTTGCCCAGTCCACCTCAGATTTTGACGGTTTTGCTCTCAAGTCACCCACCTAGAGCAACGCAATGGTGTTAGGCGGGAGTTATCGACGACCTAAGACGCCCGACAGACGCCTGTCTGTGAAAAGGTTATAAAAAACGCTGTCACACGAATCTGAGGAGCAAGAAACGTGGAAGTGGAAGAGCCATTATCTCTGATAGTAACTCATCTCAAATGATCCAATGGACCAGAGGAACACCCGAGTTGCGAGTGTCAATTATCAAGCAATTGATGATTGATAAATTTGTCAATCAAAAAAAGCTTCGGTATTGTGCAACTCATTTATGACAATTGTGAATGAATTGTTTGCTGTGAATGAGGCATGTTATTTATCAATGTGACAGGATATTTGAGCATTTCATTTGTGTTCTGTAGTTTCTGTGGTCAAAGTGAGTTCAGTGGAATTGTGGTTTGGCGATGATGAAGTTTCTTAATTTTTTTAAACTCTTAGAAGCCAGTTTAGGCATATTTTGAATCCTCTAGAATTAAAGGAAACTGTGTACATCAGTACAAATGTATGGAACTCCTCCTAAAAAATTGACACTTCTCAAAATTGTTTATGCCTGAAACACAATAGTGCGTTGCTGCGTTGCGTTGTCTTTCAGCGCACACAGTTCAATGGCCATGCGCAGAATACTGCGGCGACCAAAAGTAGTACCAAATGGGAGAGATGAGAGGATCGTAAAACATAAGACCATCGCATGTCATTATCGAACATGTTGGAACATTTTTGACAGATTGGTGCGATGATAAACAGCTGACTGCATTTTAACGACAAAATCAATTTGAATTCGGACCAAGGAGGGAAAAAAGTACAATTTCTGATTTGACATTTCACAAACGAAAACAGCTGACGAAATATTTTTCATCTGGTATTTGAGAGAGAGAGAGTGAACAGCTGATTATCGAGCCCCTCCGTAGCAATAAAGTCGAACGCAGCAACGCACTATTGTGTTTCAGGCATTATCTCAATTGGCAATCACAATACCACCCTGGCTCCAAAAATTGATAACGATCAATCGTTCATTCACAATTGACAATCGCAATATCAACGTCAGAAATGAAGTATTATAGAGAGGCCCAACTTTACAGAATTTCAAAGACTTTTTGACAGTTATTCATCAATAATATGAAATAACCTAAATGCCGTTCTCTGATTGGTCTGGAAAACGATATAAAAAATGGCTGTCAAAAAATTTAAGGGCCAAGAGGGGTGGAAGGTTAGCATATCTTCATTTCTGATCAACGTGTCAAAATGTTTGGTAAGTATCGTTTATCGTTTATTTTTTGACACTCGGAATAGGGGTGCAAGCCTTAACTTGCTGATATATAACGAGACTATATTCGTATCGATGAACAAAAGGTTGTGTTCTGTAACTATTTACCACCCATGTTCAAGATTACTAAGACCAAGGCTCCATCAGTACGACGAAGAGTTGCTAGCGATTGTATTTGGAGTGGCCACTTGTCTCATTCGTGATATGAATGTGGGACGTGGTAACGACTACATGTGCAGGGGCTTTGACAAGGAAGAGGAACAAGAAGATGCTCTGCCATTGCCCCGAGTATATGTCATTTGACCACTGGCAGTGCTCTTCAGCACATTTCAAATATCAATTTAGTCTATTTTTTCAGACTTGCTAAAACATCGAAATGGCTGAATGTCGCTCAGGAATAAATTGTACCATGAATCAAGGCAGCACAACCTAATTGGCATGGTTATGCTCACATCCAAGATAACCCATTTGGCGTGAATTCACTTTGCCTGTCGTCGATGATTTGCTTCGATTAACTCCATGACGCAGTGGGTGGTCCGCGTCGACTCATAATTTTCCGACACGAACTACTTTTATAATTCATGGCTTTTACTTTTCTTGAGTCACCAACAATCCTGAGGGAGCAGAATTCTCTAGAAAAATGCTTCTCAAACATGACCTTTCGGAATCGATATAAAACTGTTGGTTCCCGTCAATCGAGAGAGAACACGAGCACGCACAATGAGCGTTGTTGGTGTAGAAGCTAGGTCTAGCTGATAGATTGGTGCGAATTGAAAAAAACATAGCCGCCGTAGCGGCAAGAGGACTGAAGAGGAAATGTCGATTCGGCAACATCGTCAGAGGCATCATCGGCGAGGCATCACTGGCGCTCGGATTGTTGGCCGAAAATATTTATTTTGGTCAAAAAATGTCAAAAGGCAAAACAGCGTTATTGCAAGTTTTCGACCATGCATCAATGAATCAATGACTGGTGGTTTATGGCATGACAGCATCATCGCACATTCCTTCTTTCGAAACGAGGAAGCATACACCGTTATCGTCAATGGTCTCAGGTAACAAGTGATGTCAATCTAATTTCTGTGGTTAGTGCTCGACAACATCGATTGTCCTAGCTGTGGTTCCACACAAGACGGCGCCACATGTCATACATGCGACGTTGTTGTGAAGGCTCCAAGTTTTGAAGGAAGAATTTGGCGAATGGGACAGCATCTTACGGCGAGAGTTCATCAACTGATCTTAATCAAACCCGATTTCGTTTTCTGTGGATAGGTCTAATCCTTACTCCACTCTAATAAGGCAACCGAATTGGACGAGCTAGAGGCCAAAATTCGAGCCGCGAGTGCCGGAATAAGCCGTTTTATCATTAAAAATTCGAATGTGCTATTTCACATGCAATGGCATTGATGTAGCTTCAAAATAAAGCCAGGAAATCTCACTCCGTTGTTATTTTATTTGGATTTACTTTCCTATCGTTCATATATGAAAATTTAGTTAAAGTTGAGCGTTATCTAAGCCCGAGAACGGACCAGAGGAGGAGGGTATAATCTTGGTTAGTCTGAAAGTAATGAATTTCGAATTTAAACAAATTATGTGTTTCTTCAAATTAATAAATATCCCAAGCAAAGCCTGAATAAAGTTCTGTAAAATTTCGCTCACTGCATGTTCTTTTTGTATTGAAGCACAAAAAGAGAAGACAAACGTGTGGGACAACGGGACAGACAAATTGCATACACATACCTTCTTCGGGTTGGGCTATTCCAATCTCAGTATCTTCAATCTTAATCATGTCTATGGGCTGACCAGCTTCGCCTTGGTCCAAAAGTGTCGCAGCAACAGCTTCATCTTCAGTCATCACCTCTTCAAACTCTTCGTCATCAGTTGAGCATTGAAGATCTATAAATTGGAACAAGTTAACAGTGTCTAACAAACGAGTGAGTTTTAGTGAAAGCGAAAGAAACAAGAAGGTCAAACTACAGTGAGGCACAAATGAAGAAAAGAAAACACACATAAGTAGAAAAAGAAATGACAAAAATGTGCACGAATTTGTGTATAAGTGACTTTTGCGTTAATTACTTTGTTTATGCTTTAGATGCGCATTCAAAAAAAAAATAAATATAAATAAATAAGTTTGTAGTAATAAGTTAAAAGATAGATTAGTGTTTGTTTGATAGAAACAGAATTTTAGATGACATCGTTGACGCATCATCAGAGTCTTACCTTCCTCCAGGAAAGTATTCGCTGTGTTACTGAGATTTGAGGCTAGGCTGTCCTTACGGGGACGACCGCGTCCACGCTTCACGGCATTCACTACTTTGACTAGAAAATAAAGTTTATACATTTTACATTAACAGTTATACAGAAACGGAACTACTAAGAGGCATCAAAAGTAAAGACATTTCCTTGTAAAGCTTTTCATCAAAATCTTGGCATAAACTCGCGGCTATCATAATTTGTCGAGGGGTAATTTTATGTATTCGGACGTGGCCGGGTGACTGTTCAAATATTAAGATTTGAGGAGAATTATGTTTGGACTTGCGATCTAGCATTCACACAAATGCTGAAGCGCTGCTCGTTTGTTTGCAGATCAACTACCGCTCCAATGCAGGTGAATACTTAAGGAAAAAAGTGGGAAATCTGAAAAGTGGGAATAAGTCACTGTTCTAAGCTGCAGCATATATAAACACAGCAGAGGGCAGCACACTTAAGACAGGCATATTGAGATACCACGCGGTTGGATAACTCTTGCTCCTGTTACCATTCAGTGTTAGCTGCGATGCAATTCAGTTGACTGATGTTTGTCAGTTTGCCCAATTGAATTTTTACATGGGTTGCGAGGGCTGCAATATATGGTTTCCTCTTTATGATCGCTGCACAAACTTTTGCAGAATCCGCTGTGCCTACGACGCAGTGAACCAATACCCGTGAGGAAGGCATACATGTTAGATTAGGTTAAGAAGCATGCATGCAGCACGCGGGTCTAGCCAATGCTACTCCACCTGGAGCTGGCTGAAACTAATGTTGCTTAATTTGCCCTCTTTTTCGGGAGGAGAGGGCGCTGTACGCGCAAGCACTGGGTTCATCCTCGTCTCTGTAACTTCTGCCGCAGTCACTTTAGCGTATACTAACATTAAGGCAAACCGCGGATAGGAGTCCTTCCGAGGGACCATCTACGATTGGTGTGATCAATTGTACCAAGAGATGTTTTAATCGGTATCTCTACCAAAATGGAGTAACTTCCACATTTGCAGCGATGCGATTTCAGCCTAATTGCTATGCTGGCCACTATCGGGGGGATTTTGGAAGGAGGAAGTTGTGTCATCCATTGCACACGATTGAGGAGGTTGCAGCTTTCCCTTTTCAAGCGGAGTTCACCTTACAGGAACTCCAAAGAGCCAGTGGGCCAGGGGGCAGTAGTCTCCAATTGCATCCTACTGACTTCTTGCAGAAATTCAAAGCCACTTTAGTGACATTCTCCTGGTCTAATCCTAGACAGGAAAGCTAATTGGAGACTCAACCTCAATGAAAGGGCAAAGAAAGCGGCCAGGGCATGGTGGATACTGGATAGACTACAAATTGAATAAGTCATAAGGGATCGCTCCTCCAGATACTCCACACACTACTCCATCAGACTCCCTGACTACGGCAGTGTTTTTTAAGCGGAGGTCCTGACAGTTAAGGCCAGAATGATATCAATGACGAAAATACCTCTGGTGAAATAGAAATCAAGTCCAAGATGTTGGCATGCTGACGAGAAGAGCTTACGGTTCCTAGTAAGCAACACTCGATTACTCTATACTGGGGACATAATCGGCAAAGAGGTAACAGACTTGCCAAGGAAGGGGCCGAAGCTGACCACCTCCTGCGGTCATCAAGGAAAAAGTGGATGAAAAAATCATGGAGTTAGCAAATGAAAGGTGGAGCTCTCTACCCACCTGTGAGACCTCTGGAATGGTATAGGCCAAGTTCAATAGTACAAAGACCGACAAACCGACAAAAGGGCTGCTGGGGCTGGCAGTCGGAGCTCTAATTGGTCATAATCACCTCATATCGTGAACACAAAATGGGGCAAATGGGGGAATCGCATGTGGAGCATACTCCTCACTACACTTGTCAATGTCCAAGTCTCTGAATACTTCTTCCAGAATTACCAAGAACTATCAGAAATCCCACTAACTTCTAGTTTCAGGTTTATCAGGACTTTGGGCTGACTGGACCAAACTGGTGGCGGCCGTGGCCTTGTGGGTATGTGCGTCAACACCTACTCAACTGAAACTCCTTGCCTGGGTTGGATTCCCGGCCGGTACGACCAAAAATAAGTTTCACCGCTCCACATCTTTCGTGTCTCTGACAATGCTCAAAGAGAAAAAAACTGGCTAGAAAAAAGCCTCTCAAACCTTGCCGTTTGGAGCCGGCATAAAACTGTAGGTCCCTTCTACATGTGATACAAGAATTGCACGCACAACACGAGTGGTTGCTGAGAAACTAGGCCCTGGCTCTGGTGAGGCCACAGGGAGGGACTGCAGGACTCTTGTATTTTCCACTGAAGATCACTAGTTCTGACCCAATTCCACTTTCTAGACCCCACTCTTTAGTCCGGCAGTCCCTTGCACGGCAGTCCAGCAAAGGAGAAAATGAAATCTTCCTCAAGACTTCAGACGACAGCGTAAATAACGCTGTCGTTGGATAGATACGCGACGATGAATTCCGACATT
Source organism: Eristalis tenax (assembly GCA_905231855.2). Taxonomy (NCBI): domain Eukaryota; kingdom Metazoa; phylum Arthropoda; class Insecta; order Diptera; family Syrphidae; genus Eristalis; species Eristalis tenax. Next base: position 37,642,256 of record HG993124.1, on the reverse strand, counting down.
CCACGTCTTTGGAGCCTTGCGCTGCTCAGAGCTCGCCAGAAGTCTCAAATTGGAAATTGAGGAATTGGTGAAACAGAGCAGTCCTGGACTTACTGCTGATACCGGCAATTACAGTCCATTTATTCAGCTGCAGATCAGAGCACACTTGCAGCAAATGCAGAGCAAATTGTGTACAGACTGTGGCTCTGTACGGCAGTTGACCAAACCTAAGCACAGTACAAGAATATAAGTAAACTACACCTTTGGAATTCACCACCGGGAATGGTTCAATGTTAATGATAATGCGAGTGATGTGTCCAGAAGCCAAATGACCATAGAAATGAGAAGCTTTACAAATGATAAAGCAGTGCCCTACCGATGGAACATTCAGAACCGATCTGTCTTGTGCACCATTCAGGAAATGACAATGTTTTCTGTTAGTGAATTCTATTCCCAGTGCTTTTAAAATGCGTATGACAACTGGTCGTGGGTAAACATAGAACTCACCTTCTTCCACGGTGTCACGGTGCTTGCGCGGACGACCGCGGCCCCGTTTAACCTCACTTGGCGCGGACGTTGGCGGTGGAAGTTCGATTGCACGTTGCGACGTCATCGACGCTGCCGATTGAGGACGATCGTTGCCCTCAACATCGACGAATTCATTCTCGTTCTCGGGAGTGCTCGAACGACTGATGCGTTGGAAGTCAAATTCGGGGTCGTCCTGATCCCATCCACCCTCCAAATCGGCGTCGGCGCGAGCTTGCTCCTGCACTTTGCTAATGTTTTGCTCCAGCTGGGCACAGTGTTCCGCAAACTGGAATGGAAGGAGTTGAATTTGGCGCCCAAATGTGGGGTGTTTTTGAATCTTACTTCAGCCAGAGCGCCCTTGGTGTATTCCAAGATGATTTTCGCATTCTTGGTGAATGTTGACTCCGCCCCATTGTATTGCTCACAGTTCGTGGCGATCAGCTCGACGTCAGCAATGAACTCCGCTCGAGTGTGGTATCGATGTGCTAAAAGGAATGCATGAGGACTCTCCACAGGATTACAGTGTCTCTTAGGTTACCTTCGACATTCTTGCTTATGGTGTCCAGGTCCATTGGTTTCTTTATGATCGTGTAGTAGTCCTTCACCTGTTTCTTGTTGACAGGCTTCAGGAAGGGCCAGCTCTCTGGCATTGGCTTCAGTTTGCCGGTCAGAAGCTTCTCAAAGATGAACGAAAGCGCTACTTGGTCGTCGTCGTCCAGCAATGGATTGATAGCCTTCTCCAGTCGCATGAGTTTGTCTTCCTTTTCGGCGAGCTGCTCACAGCAAGTCTTCAGCATCCGTTGTGCAGCGGCTGTGAATGAACTCTTTGCTCCGTTATAGAGGGTGGAGTTCTCTACGATTTGGTTCACATCGGCCAGGAATTCTTCTCGACTGTGGTAACGCCTTTGTCGAATGTTTTCTCGCATCGTTTGCAGATCCATTGGTTTGGTCACAATGCGGTAGTAGTCGGGAACGAGCTGTAAATAAAGAACATCTTATAACCTACCGTCCGCAGGAGGAAGTCTTCATACCTTAGCGTTCACAGGGAACATGAAGGGCTGCACATCGGGCAAGTCGCGAAGCTCGTTGAGGATCTCTTCCAGGATTGACGACAGAACGACCAGTGGATCTGTACGGCGTCTATTGGCAGTCTTATTGTGCCGCTGCAGGTAGTCGCAGTGCAAATCACTGCCCATTCTACGACGCTTCTTGCCGACGGCTTCCTTAGGCACTTTAAGCAGCAGGGTACGCCTTTTGACATCCTCATGCCGCTTCAGGAGCTTGCTACTCAGAGTAACTTTGGTGCCATCGACGTTAACCAAATCTTCGTCGTCGCAATTCAGCTCCTTCTCGATCTCCTCCTCCTGTTCCTCGGTGATGGCTACATTCATCGAAGGCGTTGGACCCGGTGTGCCAGTGTACAGAGGACACGCTTTGTTTGTTCGCATGTGACCGACTTGTCCACATGCACCACACTTCAGCTTCAGATCCGGTTTTAGCTTGAACTTCTTCCGTGACGGGCTTATGTCCTTGCTGCTGGAATGTCCCGACGGACCCGACCCACCGGAGCTCTTTGGATCGCCCAAGCTTGTCGGCATGCCGCCAGGTTGGAGCTTTTGATTCTGTGCCATCTGAGCTAGTCGCTCACGCTCCTGGTTGCGCTTAATACGACGCAACTGCTCTTGGATGCGACGCTTCTCCCTCTTCATCTCCTCCTTCTGCTGCTCGTCCAGAGTGGCGAACTGCTTTATGAACGCTTCATCCTTCGTGGTTCGTATCTTCACGTATGCGTCAATTACCGGCTGGCGGCGCACGATCTCCACTCGGGTGTACTCACGCCCCTCGGCGTTCTTGAACGTTCGCGTGATTTTGAGGATGCGTCCCTGATTGGAGTTACCCAGACCCTGGGACTGATTCTTGTCCTTGTCGTCTTTGGAGCCTTTCGTGTTGGAACCCTCACGCTCCTCCATGATCTTCTTGAGCAGTTCTTGGCGCTCTTGCTCTTCGCGTTCCATCGAGAGCTGGGTGGATGTTTTCTTGTTCGACAACATGTTTTCGAGATTTTTGCCCAACTCCTCCAAGTCGGACTCCTCCGAAGCCGATGATTCGTCTTCGTCAGTTGAGAGGACCTCTGAACTGGCTAGCACCCGGTTCTGCAGGTCGAAGATGCGCTGACATTCCTCCTTGTAGCGCTCCTGATGCTCGGCGATTGAGAAGCGATTACCACGCGAGAACTTGTCCATTCCTTGTTCGCCGGCTTTCGCCTTTTCGGTCGACAGAGTTCGCACCACGTCGATGACCTCCCACCGAGACAGCTTCTTGATTTCCTCCTCGGGGACTTTGAATTTGCGGAGCAGTTCCTTGGCTTTGTTCAGCGGCAGTCGACGAAGATCGGCATCGGTGCCCGTTACCGTTCTTTTCGGCTGTGACTCTTGCTCCTCTTTCGTTTGCTAAGGGATCAGTGACAGTGAGTCGTTGCTCTGTACGATTATTAATGCTACTTACGGTCGGTTTGTTTGGCACTCGAACGTACGAGAAACCCTCTCCGCAACCTGTCGGATCCGCCGGCCCAGTCAGCTGCAGCAGGCACTTTCCACGCATCGCTTGAATGTACGCTCTGTCGAGGGAAACATGTGAGGTACGGACCAGGAGGGAAGAAGGAGGACAGTTCTTACCTAGTTGTGTTCCAAGGGGCCACCTTAACCTCGTCATCCATCTTGAGTTGAGTTTCTTCGTCGTCATCCTCTTGAGGGGCGAATATGAATTTCTCTCCGTAACCAGCGTCCTGAAAATGCACGCGAATGATTTATCGTTTCATGGCTTTTGAGGGATGGTTACCTTCAGCCTCTGCTCGGCTGCAATCATACTGAAGTACGCGCAGCATTGTTCCGGCGACACCATTGCACGAATTTCCTCCTCGGACGGCAGACGGAACTCAGGCTTGATGACCCACCAATTCGAGTTCATTCCTGTGCGCTTGAAGTCTGCACATTGCTTCAAGCGCTTGCGGATGCTGCTCTCCGAGTGCGCTGGGAATGCCTTTTTGATGTCGTCCATCCGAATTTTTCTTGGGTTGTCTCGGCTCTTCCAGAAGAGGCGATAAATGAAGACCTAGTTGAGAGGCACGCACACATGAGCCACATATTATCTCACACAGCTGGCGAAGGCCACATACCTGAAGGAAATCCCTCGTGAAGTTGTTGGCTCGCTTGGAGTTCGGACCGGGCACCTCGTACAGCGGGCACTCTTGCCCGACAGTGAAGAGTGCGTTGATCTCCCGAATCCAGTAGTTGTTGCGCGTGCGAATAACAAGGAAGTCCGTGATGCTGATATTGTGCGGATAGATCGGTGCCCGGTACATGTTGTTCTCCAGCGCCTGGATGCAATGTCCCGGGTGGAGAATGCCGAGGAAGGGACTGGTGTGCGCGTACGCCACTTCGCCGTACTTGAACTCCTGCGGCCCTGAGTCTTTGGCAGCCTTGCGCTTGTAGTAGTTCTTGATTTTCGAGCACATGCCCACTTGGTTCATGAGCGGCGGATGCTCCTCGCAGAACTCTGCTAAAATGATGTCGCCGTCCTTTCCGCTGAGATCCTCGGGGTTTCGCATGAAGAACACATCACCACCGCCAGACGCGATACGTTCGAGTTCCCGTTGCTTCGCCTTCTTTGCGATGTGCTTCAGCAGCGGAGCGACCGGGTGCGGTCCAGGCGACGCCAGTTGTCCGTGGGAGTATTTCTTCAGAGCGGGTCGGTGGAACGCTCGCAGTTTCATTGGTCCCATGTGAGTGGGGACGAACGGAGCTCGCAGCTCGACTACCGGCGTCGAGTGCTGGATCAGGTTGCCACCGCCGACTTTAAGGCGCAGTGTTGGTTCAGTCTTCGGCATGTAGTAACTGCAATGAAAAGAAAATGAGTGTGGCGGACAGGCTGATGGAGGTCTTGAGATAAACTTACGAATCGTTTGAAATGTTGAAGGGATCGCGATCGGGACTCTTCGGTGGCGGGGGTGGAGTGTCTTCGGCCAGCACGTTAATGACGCCCGCCTTTCCGAGCAGGATCTTGGACTTCTTGACGTGGGGATGAGGGATCTTGATCTTCGGCGGAGGACCGGTGTTTTTGTTGATCTTGGAGGGGTCAATGTCATCGGGGATGCCAAGGATTATGTTCTCGTCGTTCGGATCCAGTGTGAGCACCTTGGGCTTGGGGACCTTGTTCATCTCCTCCGCATCCCAGATGATTTCGTCTTCCCACTTGCTGTAGATCAGTTCTTCATTCTCAACGGGGAAGATGCTGTACCAGGTGTCGTCAATTGCCTCTTGTTTGCTCTGCAGTGACCTGCGAAGGGGGGAACTCGTGAATTGGAGCGACCGACTGATGTCTTGGGACTTACTTTAGATTTATTTTCCCTTGCAGAGGAGTGTTGGGCATGGGCATCTTTCCGGGGGTACCTCCTGTCACTGGCATCGTCTTGCCGGGTTGGAAGATCCTGGATCCGCTTGACGGTAGCCACCCAGCGGCGTTTGTCTTGGAATTCAACTTTTGCAGTACCTTCGCCTTGATGTCGTTGCCATCCCAGACGACGTCGTCTTCCCAATGCAGCTGGGAGACCATAAGGAAGGCGTCCTCAGCAATTGGGTCGCCTTTGATTACCTCCTCGTCTTCTTTCGGTTCCACCTTCTGGGCCTTGTCGCGCACTTTGAAGCCGTAGTTAAACCCGTCACCTGAGTCGGGCACCTCCAACATGTCGTACCAAATCTGTGCGGGGCCATACCGCCAGTCGGCTACTTTGGGTTTGTTCTCGTTGTTGTCGCCGCTGTCGGTGCCCTCTTGTCGAATGTCTTCACTGTTCGAGATACGCAGCAACTTGTCCTCATCGTCGGACATGCACATGTCCTTCGTTGGGGGCGGGGCATGATGGTATCCAAAGCCCTTCTTCTTTGGCTCTTCCGAATCGCTTGTAGAGTCCGATCCTGCGTTGAGGTTCTGCTTCACAAACAACAGGTTAGATGAAACTACGGTCTGAGTATTAAGTCTCACCTTCTGATCCCTGGATTGCTTGCGCTTCCTTCGTCTCTTCTTCACACTCCTCCAGATCTGGGGAAGACTCGAGGGTTTGCCGGGGCCAAAAAGGCGGGAAAACCGCAGCACTTTATCGGGACGGAAGTCGGGAAACAACTCTCTCACATCGATGTGTGCGTACTTTGAAGGCAGCATTGCAGCCAAAGGAGTGTCCAACTTCTTTTCGGATGCTAAAATGATAAGTCAATGAGTGGATGGAATGGGGTGGCGTAGAGGTGCTCTTACTTTTGTCATCCTTTTTGTCGCCCTCAGCAGGTTCCGGAGGCTTTGTCCCGTCGGGCAGGGATGTGCTGCGAACTGGAAGACTCGGTGGAGGCATGAGGTCCTTATCATCAACTTTACTCCCTGCAAGATGAACAATTTAAAGTGGGTCATCGATTGGTGAGAAACATTCCCACTTACCATCGGCTGACACTTTGTTTGACGGAATCGCATCGTCGAGGTCCAACTATGAATGAAAGAGAGCTATGAAAACGTTGTTCAGATGGAGATGAATGAGTCTAACCTTAGGAGGCGAATGCGGACAATCCTCAGACAACTCAGTGATGTCCGAATAGTCCACAGCGTCATCGTCTTTTTGCATATCATCATCATCATCAGATTTACTGCTGTCCCCCTTATCACCATTTTCAATCACTTCGTTAAGGAGCGAGTTCAGTCCAAATCTGCAATGGAAAACCATATGGCCATTATCCCCATCCTTCGCGAACTCCAATCACGCATACTTTGATAGGGAACTCAGGTGTTTTTTGGTTTCCGAGTCGAATGCATTTCCAACATCATCCACCAGTTTCCCATCCGAGTCGATGTTGCCGAACAAAATGCCGGTCATATCGAAGCCGGGGATACCTGAGCCTTCATCATCACTGTCGCTGTCCATTGTTGACACCCGATTTGTGAAAAATAAATCTAAACAATTTTTACTGATATTCGCTACTTGTTTAGGTTAAATTATCTAGGAGCGTTTTCTGTTTATGTTTCCAGATTGATTTTAAGTTCGTTTTCGCGGTAAATTATGACGAAATTGAAAAAATTAAGAATTTGTTGACAACGCGAAGTAGCTGCTTGCCGCGAGTTGTCAACACGGAAAATTAGGTTTGCCCTGCGTTTGACATTTCATAATTAATGGTCTGAATGTTGGCTGCATTTCTGAGTTAAGGGCACGATTACAGGCGAGTGGAATGAAAGGTTGTGGGAGATTAGCTATACGCACTTTATTCACATGGATTTTTTTTTAACTGATTAGCATTGTCAGAATTTTTGAATACTGACGCTTCACCGCAATTTGACAGTTTGTTAATAAAATGATTAATTAGTAGATTAGATATTTATGCTTTTGTTGTGGGTATTTTGTCAATAAAAAATGCTCGATAATTCAATGAGTGTTCATTCGCAGTTCGTGGTTTTTATGAACAACACTTAACACAACTGTCAAATATTTTCATTGATTATGTACTTTTGTTATTGGCGCATTTTGCAGTGTTCTTAGACTGTTTCGCATTCTTAACATTCAAGCACAATTGAACTGACGTTAAATTGACATCTCAACGAAACTTCGACATATTTTCTACGCCTACATTTTCTTACATACCACAATGAGTAGCAGGTGTAAGAAATGCATTATATATATATTCCAAGAAAGTGAAATTTCTGCAATGTATGGTATCGAGTGTCAGAAATATAGTTATTCTAAAAAATGACATTTCTGCCAACTCTTGTCCCATCACAACTTGTGAGCATCACAAGAACTGTCAAAGTTGTGGAAATCATCAGATGGAAAAGAAGGAAAAAATGGAGGCAATGCAATAATTTCTTACATATTTTCTAGACGACAAGAAATTCTCCTTTCGCATTGGAGAGGGCATGTTTCATCAAATTCTTCTCACAAATTTTTGACATGAAAACAAATTCATCAAACCATGGTGTGGTGTGTTTTCTTTTGATCATTTTACAAGCGCGGCAGCACAGACAATTGTGAGTTGTGCCCACATCACAACCAGATTAGGGGCATAAATGACTCACTTCAATGTTCATGTCATATGAGTAAAAACTAATTTTAACGAAGCAAACATAAATGCAAATTTACTCGATGTGTAATTATATAAAACTGTGAATTTGGCATCACTCATACTCGTCATTCGTTGTCACGTGACGGTTTATCACTTCCAATGGAATCACATGAAAGCGAAACTGTCACTTGGAAATTTTCATCGTCGATCTGAGAAGTGGACTGTCGTCGTTTGTCATATGATCAAAATCTTGGAGAAATAAATCAGAAAAATGTTAAGAAGTTTTGTGATACTTTCTCTTTGCCTTGTTGCAAGTAAGTTAATTAACCATATATCCTTTCTCCAGTCTACCCAATCGTGTCAGGGAATTGCTAAAATCTCTGGTTTTATGTTTGTTATCGATTTTTTTTCCTAATCACTCCTTGATTGCGTTTTCTTTTATTCTTCTTGCAGTCAACGCCTCTGGGGAATTCTCGGTGTTGAATACACCCTCATCTCTGGACTTCAAGGGAAACGAGAAGTTGGAAAGCGAAAGCCTTGGCGATGTACTCTCAGCTTCTTTGGGCTACTGGGTCGATGATGGCACCAAGTGGAGTGGCCTGTACGTAAATGACCCCTTCTCAACGACCAAGAGCGCAGTGGCGGTCTCAGTCACTGGGGTTGATCATTTGAACCTAAACACGAAGGCCAAGACCTACGCGATGACAGGTAGCTCCTCCGAAGAGTCTTTGAATGCGCTCAGCTCCGAATTGGAGTCGTCAAACGTTGTGGTCGGTAACTTGGACTTCACTCAACTGAACGACGCCCTACTTTCGTTTGCTGATGTCTTCGGGGAAGCTCCATCCCATGTCGCACCAGTGAAGGCCACCAACAACCTGAAACCAGACCTCCATTCCGAGGACAAGGAGTTCCTCACTCAAATCGCCTATATTAATGAAGTCGCTGCCAAGTACGCCAGTGCCACACAGCTCCCAAATTTGCTAACAATCCGCTTGTCGTTGGCTCCAATCGCTAAGACCCACGGCGAAAAGTCACAAGCCATGGCCGAAGCGCTCAAGCTGGTGTCGAACACCTTGGAAAACCTCTCGGCCGCTGTCAAGGAAGCAACCAAGGGTGAGGGACTGTTGATTGCCGTCGCCGAGAAAGCCGATCTTAATCGTACCAAGCGTGACACAGCTACTGCGGACACAGTAAGTTCAACCTCATCCGCATTTTATCCACATTTCTCAATTGAATCTCCGCAGGCCGACGATCTTAACCTCGCTGAATACTACAACGACGACTACCCCGTCATCTTCAACATCATTCTGTGGTTCATGGTGGTCTTCGGGTTCTGCCTGCTCGCCATCTGCTACGCCATTGGCTCCATGGATCCCGGCAGAGACTCCATCATCTACAGAATGACCTCCACACGAATGAAGAAGGACAACTAAACGTCCCTTCATTTTATGTTCCGTGTGTCCTTGTCCATCTGTTTGCCTCTTCAAAAGGCATTCCAGAGTACACACGGGATGTTGTTACAATTATTCGTACATTCGTGTCAAACCTAGAGATGTCGAACAAGTATTAACATTATTTGGGAAGCATCCCTTCACCCAAAAGTATAACTGTAGTGTTATTGTATAAATAATTTTTATTTTCTCTTAGTTTGTTGTGTCTCCTTTCCTGCGCCTGCACAAGGATGTAAATATTTTGTTTAGTTGGACAATTAAATAATAAATATGTAAAATGAAAAGAAGGAAAGGATATCGGCCGTCTTTTGATTGGTTTCACGTGACGTTTGACATGTGATTCTGTGTTGTGCGAGTGTTGAATCAGTTATGCTAGACTCATATGAGAGTTTCAAGCCAAAGAAGCGATGACTTGCATCAGTTATTGTGTGACTTTTGAAGAGGTGGCCAAAGGTACAATTGGCTGACGGTAAAGAACAAGTTAACATAGCTTAGGTGTGTTACCACCCGTATTAGGTAATCCCTATTAAACCAGTTTGTGGTTAGGATGGCTGTTTCGTTCGCCTATGAATGTTGTAGAAGAATTAGGCTGTGGTGCTGAACCATACTTCGAATTGACGTAGTTCTTTGCACTACATCTTGCTTGATTACCTGAAATGAGGGAATTAAGTGAGACCTGTTGAAAGAGCACTTCCTGATTGTCTGACGAGGTATGTCAGCATCTTGTGTGGAGTACGTTTATTTTGAAGAGTCCTGCAGATTGATCCCCCAGTCTGTTTAGTCTCCATTGGACATAAACCATGCCTGGTTCATAAACTTGTCTTAAACAATTCCAGTAGGTTTAGAAAAATCGGAGAATTTCGATTCGAAATGAGAGCATAATGCAAATCGGAAAAAGCTCTGCTGTTAAGACTGTGGTTGTGATATTGGGCATCTGCGTGTCCTGCGGAGACGGGGTACCCATAATGCTGATGTCTTCGGTTGAAAGCTTGCGAAATCCAATGTGCTTGTGATGAAAGTTCAGTGCATGATGGACTTTCAACATTTGTGGTGTTAAGTTATAAAAGGCAAATTGGGTGTCTCTGGCTAAACATCTTACATTCGCACGTTGTCTCCTCTTTGTACACCTTATGCATGTCATAGTTATTTCCACTATTCCTTGGGCAAAGCAGGTCCCAGATACCCTTTACAGCTGTATGGCTTTAGGCCAAGTACCCCCACAACGTTTATGCTACTTAAAGACACTAGGAAGGCTCATTGATGTTGATGATTCAACCACGCATGTCCGGTAAGTAGTCTCTCAGTCGGGTCGTTGAACAATCACTAGACTTAAAAGAATAAACTATGGTCGTCTTCGTTGGCACAGAGGATACTTTAAACAACGTCTACCCGCGAGACGTCACTGATGGATTCGTAAAGCTTGGGTTTGAAGACGGTCTCGGAGCACTGTGGAAGTGGAATATAGCCGAAGGAAGGTCTGTTAGCTGAGCAGCAATTGGCAAGAAGGGAGCTCATCATTCCCATAAAATCTACTGTATCTTGAGTCATCGATTCCGTGGCTTACACAAGTGCAGAAGAACGACCTCAACCAATTTAGGGTGCGTAATTGGAGGCAGTTAGCCAAAAATAGCGTGAGCCAGAGGTTCACTTCCCTGTGCCGCCATCCAAAGAAGAAGAACTACTACAACTAAGACCCATTCTGACTGAATACACTTTGATTCAAAAGAGTGCAGACTTTGTAAAGAGCGCTGTCCCAGCTAGTTCCTGAACAAGAGCCACACCTACACTTCGGTGACTAGGTGCCTGTTTACACAGACGAGGCTCTAAAACAAAGAAGGGAGTACGGAACGACCTCGATTAGACTGTTCAAGTGACACCGTGAACATTTGCAGCGGGCTTCAGGCTGAAATTGGAAATTGCGAGAGCAGTGTCCTGGCTGAAATTAAGCAAAATGTCTGTCCGTGATATAAGCATTTTGAAGGTCTGCAGAAAGCAGCTATTAAAATCCTTGAATGGATCTCCGGGAATTACAGAGTGCGATTGTTACATTTTGCAGAATAAAAGAAAACACAATGCTTCGTTTCAAAGTTCACTTTATTTTGTTCTTTCTTTTTTTTGGTTACATTTACAATTCTTTAGCCGTCAAGAGAGAGTGATGCTAGCTGAGTAAAATCGAACGGGAGATTCAAAAGGAATTGGAATTGATTTGGACAGAGTACAGTGGGTTGGAAAAGCTGTGTGCCGTCTTTTTTTATTGCTAAAATTTTAATTACTTGGTGCTACAAGGCCTTCAAGAAATTCTAAAAAAACACGAATTAAAAAGTGCAAGACAGCTCACGAATACTAGACGAGAAGCTATAGAACACGAATGTCCTCTAAAAACACTTTCCTCTTTACAAATCGGACCTCGAAAAAGGTGTATTTTTAACAAATCATTTTTCATTCTTAATTGACAACATTTATAAAGGGCGGCCGATTGTAGATTTTGAATAAAACACAAATCATTTAATAAATTACTGTCATTTCTTTTTATTATGATAATATTGGTATGGTTCAATTATGTATGGAACAAAATATCGGCTAAATGGCCGCGGCGAACTCGGCGGCACACCTCCATCCGATGGTCCAAATTTTCGATGACGCTGAAGCATAATTGAGGTTCTTGCCGTTAATGTGCCGAATTATCTCATCCTTTAGCTCCCCCTGCGGGTTCGGGGTTAGAATTGACCCGAGGTAAGGCATGCCTGTCGTAAGAGGCGGCTAAAATCCTCGAGTTTAGAGTGTTGGTTTAGGAAATGTCCCTACTCCAACGCTTCAGACAATTGTCTGAGGGCTCGGACATAAAATATTTTCATCGTTATTGCTGAAGGCTAATGCTAATGCATAATAGATTACAGCATACGTTTTGAAAATAACATTATGTTGGCCAGTCCTGCGATGTTATGGCATCCTACTGGTAGCTTGATCAGAGGCTATATTCTGGCACCACGGAAAGATCAGGAATGTGCCCGTGAAACCAATAGGTTTCAGCCTGATCGCTTGAGGTTGGCCCCCAAGTGGGAGTATCGTGGTGGCTGTGGTTTAATACCCAAAGTCGCGGGAAGAGATGGAGAACATGCCTGCATGACTTGGTGTTTATCACTCTGAGGAAGGCCAGTGTGTGCGACTCTGAGTCGTAAAGGTATTGATTCATATCTATGTGGAGTTGCAGACTAACAACCGGGTGCTGTTTCTCAAAGAACAGCAGAGGTTTTAGATCGGCCTCACACTTTACCAAGGTGGGAGTGATTGTCCATAAGCATGAACTCGAACTTGGTACTTGAGATTCCTACTTAAGGCGTCCGGTACAGCGTCGATAAATTGGTCCTTAGGAGTAAATGAACTCGTGGTATAAGCCATCACGACAGGTGATCACGTTAATCAAATACTCACTTCATCCTTTAGCTCTTGAATTGTTGCTGGCTTATCGACGTACACCTTTTCTTTCAAATAACCCTAGAGAAAAAAAATCCAACGGTGTCAAATCACATGATCTTGGCGGCCAATTGACATCGCCACCACGTGAGATAACACGGCCATTGAATTTGTCGCGCAAAAGAGCCATTGTTTCGTTAGCTGTGTGGCAAGTGGCACCGTCCTGTTGAAGCCGCATATCGTCCACATTCATATCTTCCAATTCGGGCCATAAAAAGTTCAAACACCATTCACAGTAACTGCCCGACCGGCCTCATTTTGGAAAAAATACGGCCCGATGATGCCGCCAGCCCATAAACCGCACCAAACAGTCACTCCTTGGGGGTGCATTGGTTTTTCGACAATCACTCTTGGATTATCATTCGGCAATTCTGCTTATTGACGAACGCACTGAGGTGCAAATGTGCCTCATCACTGAAGATGATTTTCTTCGAAAATTGATCATCCACTGTTGCCGTTTCTTGCCACCATTCTGACCATTGACGACGCTCGAAATGGTCAAGAGGCTTTAGTTCTTGACTCAATTGCACCTTGTAAGCGTGCAAATGCAAGTTCATCAACGACGAGCGTGAGAGGTGCAATTGTTGGGCACGACGACGAGTTGAGGTGGACGGCTCTTCAGCCACACTATCGCGAACAGCAGCAATATTTTCTGCAGTACGAGCTGTCCGAGCATGCACTGGTGTTTTCACATCTGCCGCAGACCCGGTTTGCTCAAATTTTTGCACGATTTTTCCGATTGTAAAAAATTACGAAGTGCACGATATGCATTTGATTTGAACGCGCATTTTCATAATAAGCCTGAATAACTTTAACGCGTTGCTCGATTGTGTATCTATCCATGGTTCAAATTGAGTTAGTCTGAAATTGAGAAATGTCAAATGAAATGCAGAAAAAAACTTGACGTTTGGGTGTGGTTCACATTCAACATCGGCCCGTTAACCGCTTGGAAATAACAAAAATATAAAGCAACAAAAAACTACAAACAGAATTTCCCTGTTCAAAATAATAGAAGTGTTGATTGAAACTAAAACAAAAAAAAGGCCTTGCGTTCGCCACTGCTTTCTTTAAGTCACAGCACAAGTTGTCTCCGGGGTTAAGGTCTGGTGACTGTGTGGGCCACACCATAACATTAACCCCCATTCCTTGGCTTTTTTGCTGGTATGTTTCGGGTCATTACCTTGCTGAAAGACCCAGATTAAAGGCATTTCATATTCTGCGTAAGGCAACATTACCCTTGCAAGAATATCAACATATGCAGTCTGGTCCATGATCCCAGAAGTAAGATGGATAGGCCCAACACCTTGGTAGGAAAAACAGCCCCAAACCATTATTTTTGAATCGGCGTGTTTTATGGTCTTTCAAGTGTATTGAGGGCGACAGTCCGTGTTTGGAGGACGGCGAACATATTGACGGGACCCACATGCCCCAAAAAGAACAATTTTGCTCTCATAAAGGGTGATTTTTTAGCTATTATCTTTTTGGCAACACTGGTTTAGACAGCTGACGCACGTTTCGTGTTTTGTTTCACTGTCAAACATCTTCAGTTTGGTCTATAATTCAACCATGAACCGTCTTACAAACGAACAACGCTTGCAAATAATTGAATTTTATTATCAAAATGCATGCTCTGTTACGAAAGTTCAACGCGCGCTTCTTCCATTTTATGGTCAGTTTAAGACGAAGCTCATTTTTGGCTCAATGGGTACGTGAATAAGCAGAATTGTCGATTTTGGAGTGAATATCAGCCAGAAGCATTGCAAGAGCTACCAATGCCTCCAGAAAAAGTCACAGTTTGGTGCGGTTCATGGGCTGGTGGCATCATTGGGCCGTACTTCTTCAAAGATGATGCGAATCGTAACGTACCTGTGAATGGTGAGCGCTGCCATGAGATGATATCCAACTTTTTTTTGCCCAAAATGCAAGAGCTTGACTTGCATGACATGTGGTTTCAACAAGACGGTGCCAAATGCCACACAGCACGCGCAACAATGGACTTATTGAGAGGCGAGTTCGGTGAACATTTTATTTCACGTTCGGGACCGGTCAACTGACCGCCTAGATCGTGCGATTTAACGCCTTTAGACTATTTTTCGTGGGGCTATGTTAAAGCTCATGTCTACACAGACAAGCCCGCTTCAATTGACGCATTGGAAGACAACATTGAAGCATTTATTCGTGGGATACCGGCCGAAATGTTGGAAAGAGTAAAAAATGTCAAAATTGGACTAAGCGGATGGACAATTTGAGGCGCAGTCAAGGTCAACATTTGCATGAAATAATCTTCAAGCATTAAATTATATGGACCGTACTATCGATTCAAATAAAGATTTCATACATTTTTCTGAATTTGATGTGTTTTTTTTTGAAAAACTTTCCTATAGCTTACCCTTTATATAGCGCCATTTTTCCACAGGCCAGGTGATGTGTTCTTTAGAAAAAGCTATCCGAGCTGCTATGTGCTTTTCAGAGAGTAATGGCACCTTGCGGGGACTCCGAGCGTATAGCCCTTCATTTAACAGCCTCCTGCGGACTGTGACAGCACTAATACTTAGCCCCAACTCCTTTTGGATGACATTTGAAGGTGCACAGGGGTGCGTCTTGCTATATCTTACAATTCGCCTGTCCTCCAATGCTGATTTTTTTTTTTCGTCCACGGGATTCGGGCTTAAGATGGTGCTTTATTGCGTTAGCAATCATTGCATCCATCTGCTCTCAATTTTAAAATTAATTTGCTCTCCTGCTTTGTGCAGTGCTTATTGCGGCCCACTGTTTAATTGAAAGTTCAAGATTTTACTATAATCTAAATTAAAAATATTTATCTGTTCTTACTTTTATGTTTCTACCTTTTAATTTAATTTCTTATCAAATTTTGAGTCAGTTAATTAGAACACTAGTATTTTTTTGAACAGCTGTAAAAGCACTTCGCCAAACCTTTAACGACTGACTGATACTACAACCGATAGGCAGTGGAAAATTTGATCAGTATTTGATTTGTCAATTACCGTTATACGCTGCATTCAGGAAAATATAACAAAATTTGCTTGCAATTGCTAGGGATATGAAGGGAGAATATAAACAATTGGCATGGAATTGCTTGGGATATGCAAATTAAAAGAGCCCTACTATTATTTTGAACACAGCTGTATATTTGCTGGTTTCCTAACTATGAATAGATGTATAGACTTAAAAATCTATCCGTCTGGGCCTTAGCTGGACTAAGTGAATCCTCAATTAACTACTGCCTAACTTAAACTTCCCACAACATGTTCACTGCGACGTTGATGGAGTTGCCTCTTCTAAGAACATATTCTTCTATGTGGGCAACGGAAAAAAAATAGTGTGTAAATTAACATTTTGAAAGAGAATGCGGAGAAATCATCAACCCAGTCGAACCAGAGTACATGATGTCCAGAGTTATTCAGAAGTGAATCTGACTCTCCGATTGAGTTGCAACTGGATGTGGCCACTTAAGTTTGTTTTTTTTTTTGGTTCAGAGAAACTGCGTAAAGCAATAAATACAACTTCCTTCCTAGAGGCATCCAGCAGCAACCGCAAAGGAATAGTCGATGATTGATTTTAGAAATCAGAGATGTATTCGAAATTCCGGAAACCTCGCATTGGCAAAATCTCGTCTGGTCTGAAACATGCTTTCACTTTTGTGGGTATGCTTGCACTTGTTCAAAACAATTAAATCAAAACTTCTCCCTTGGGTTGTGCATTTGTATTTTCACAAGATCCGACTTTGCATCGCTCCTTCAAACGGATTGCAGTGGTAATCAACTGGGGTGGGTAAACTTTTACATTCAGCTGGGATGCCAGATGCTCTGTTGTTGATGATTGCCTCTCCAATAAACGAGGGATTTTGGAAATAACCTTCCAATTAACCAAAAGTCCACAAACAAGGTTGTACCTGTAATAATTGGGGAATTATTAGGAATAAAATGCTTTGATTTAGTAATTCATTAAATTCTTAGTTGTTTATTTATCCAACTATTAATGTTGTTACAATGATGGTCGACACTCAACTGAGGCACACAATATAGCTACTAGCAATGCCAACTCTTAAAACTGTCTCAATACAGATTAAAAACAAAATATATCAAACACGCAATGTAATTAACCTTAACTCAATTCATTTAGGGAGATTAATTTCAATGGTGCTTGATATGCGCTCAATTGTTGCAATATTGATCTGACCGTGCATACATTTGCCTTCATGCACTGATTCAGAGCTGCTTTTCAAGTATTTTAAAACGTTGTCAAGCTGTCCAGCTGTCCTTAAGCGTGTCAGAACCGCAAGAAAAGTAGTCAGAATCAGAAGCACCTCCACCACTTTCGTTTCGTTCCCACTTAAGCAAACAGCAGCCTCTCTTGCCCCTTAAAATTTTTGACAACCATTTTTTATATTGCCTTCTAAACCCAAACTGACCAATAAGAGGACGGCATTTACGTTATTTCGTGAACAACTGTCAAAAATGCATGAATAACCGTCAACATTTTCATGATTAGCCGTCAAATTCGTCGATAGACTAGGGGTCAATCAGCTGTGAAGTTGGGCATCTCTATCATACTTCATTTCTGAGCAACAGTAACACCGTAAATAAAATTGAATGAAACTTAACGAAACTGAACGAAGTGGAAGAAATAGAATCTATCCAACATATGTCGGCAGACGGCAAAACCATGCTCGTACGATTTATGTAAGAAAAACAAAACCACAACTTGTAATGATGAATAGGTACAATAAATCTCTCTCTCTCTCTCTCTCTCTCTCTCTCTCTCCAATATATGTATGTATTCGTTGCGAACGTCCAGTCCTAGCAAGGAAAAGAAAGACGAACTACTTTCATGCGACAAAAAGTTTCGATCAGATTTAAGTATGATACGCATAAGAAATGAAGTATGAAAGAGACGCCAAACTTCAACATTTTTTGCCTCTTAACATTTTTGACAACCATTGTTTATATCGTTTTCTCAAATCAAACCAATCAGAGAACGCCATTCATCTTATTTCGTGAATAACTGTCTGCTCTACTTTTTCATTGGCTGGGACTGTTTAACGGAAATTATGAATGTTTGAGATGAAAAAAAAAAAAAAATCAGATGGTTGCGTATCATAAACCAGCACGTAGTCGACGCATCAACGCTGCATTCAGAAAGGGCATCAGTTTATCTACCGTAAGCATGCTTCGACATCTCTGAAAGGTCTGCTGGGAGAGGTTGCTACTTTTCACGAGTAGTACTGCCTAGAGTTTTGTGCTTGTGCTTATGGTCTGTGAAATATCAAAGAGAGACCGCTGCATTGTGACTTGTTTAATGGGTTCTTAGTCTAACCGCGAGTTACTAGAACACCACCACCTTAGCCAACAACAATAACAGGAGCAAGGTGGTAGAATAATGAAACGATCTGGTTGAATTATTATGTGGAACTAAACTTTATTTCATCAAGATTTGCCAGCTACACACAATCAAATTCCTTTGCATTTTGTTTCAATTTATATACCCAACGATTATCAAGTAACTTTTGATCTTGTTTTGGCTTGACCAACAACCAGGTGCGACTTTTAATGAGTGATTCAAATTCTTCATCCATTGCATTCTCAAACTGAGTGTGGTCACTCTATTTAACAGCCTCCTGATATGACTTGGGATCTTCATAAATCGCTAACATGGCTGCATGCTTTGTTTCATCGAAACATAAACGTCGACATGCCACTTGAATGCATGCCCGATCTCGAATACGAGTTTTTAAGATGTCATCGATGCTCCAAATTATACCTCTATATATTTTCATTTTGAATCGTATCATCTTCATCATCCGGTTCTAAAGGATCCCTTTGTAAAAGCTCATCCACATTCTCCGCTTCATAAATAATTTGCTCACAATCATTAGCCGCCACAGAACTTTCAGTTAAGAAAACTATATCCCGTGCTACCTCGATTTTATGTTTTTCAGGATTTCGCACTCTGTATGCTTTGCCTGTGTCATATCCAAGAAAAAAACATTTGGTAACTTTGGGAACTAGCTTATGGCGCTTTTCTTTGGAATGTGAATGAAAACTTCCGAACCAAACATTCGAAGGTGGTCAACCTTTGCCAGCTTACTGTACCATAATTCGAAAGGAGACGCGATGTGTGTGGCGAATGTATAAAGCAGTATTCACAGCTTCAGCCCAGAACTTCATTTCTAACTTGTTTGTTTGAAGCGTACTCCTTGCTGACTCAACAATTGTTCTGATGTCTCTCTCGGCGCACCTATTTGATGATGAATGCCTATGCGTTTGAAAAAAGAATTCAATTCGGAATTAATGAATTCTGTCCCGTTATCGGATCTAAACACTCGGATGTTGTGCTCCTGCTCCTTTTGTGCTGTTTTGACAAAATGTTTGATACGACTTACAGCTTCTGATTTTTGACTTCGAAAATGAGAGAAGTCGTCCCTTAGCAACAGGAAGTATCTAGATCCGCCTATTGAACTCTCCTCCATTGGTCCGCAGATATCGGCATCAATTATATCACCACAAGTGATTGAAACTTCCTCACGACTCCTGAAAACGCTTGGATGGTGTTTCCCGTGCACACAGGCCTCGCACATGAAATCCTCATGAAATTGATGCCCTTACGTTGAAGAACTTTTTTGACATGTGCGACATGTTGATGCCCACGACATTCATGCCACACTTTAAGCGATTCTTTCTTCACAACGACATTTTGCAAAAACCTCGTCGTCCTGGATTGTTTTAACAACATCATCCGATAGAATTCTCATGTCGTATTCCTACTGCAACGACCTCGTTGTCATTAAGCAATTCACAACGCTTGTTATTCGACCGCAACTGGTACACACGATTCATAGCCTTTCCCGAAGAAAACAAATTGAGATGAATCTCAGGTAAGTGCAGCACATCCAAAATATGTTTTCTACTCCATTTGTTGTTAGCAAATGCTACAACCACATGGCTCCTTTTCCTTTGGCGGCAATCTTTTTATCATTACGTTTGTAGACATTTTTGAAATTAGAAAACCACTCTCTACAAGGGCTCATGTGGTCACTGGCCCCAGAATTCAGACTCCAAACATCTTTGTCATCAGGTGAGAAAGAAACTTGGCTCACAAAAGCTTCACCCGTACTAAGGCTTGACCCTTTTTGCTTCTTTGGATAATCACGCTTATAATGGCCCCTTTCCCCGCAAAAGAAATAGGCACCTTTTGATTTCTCGCCCTTATTTCCCTTGCTCTTTGATCCTGGCTTCTGATTAACGACCTTTTTTTTAATTTTTGTTCTCATGAATAAAGCCATAGAATCTATAGTGTCCACCTGATTTTGAGATTGATGAGCTGCCCTTCTTGATGAGATGAGCCCTTCTTCTTCTGCCATCAAACGTGCTCGCAAATTGGACATCGTAGGTTCCCCTGTAGATGTTGACTCCCAAGCACTATGGAAATGCTTGTACTCTGCAGGCAGCGACATTAAAATGTCATCACCATGGACTTCGATATACTTTCCTTTTGGCCCTTCATTTGTTGTACGATTTCCATCAACAAAAAAGTAGCAAGATCCTCATACGGGTCTTTAACAAAAGAATAATACTTCTGCTGCAGGAATACACTCTTGAGTGTAGTCCACATTTTACCGACTGTCTCGCAATTCATAATTTGCAGCAAAGGTTGTTTCTGGAAGGCACACGAAATTGCACGTCTAGCTCTGGCATCCGATTTCCTTCATGACACAATTTCTACGTCATAATTCGTAGAATTAAGTACCGGAGGCAAAGATATACCAACGACGACGTTCCACAATTCCGCTGCTTCCAAATATTGCTTAACCTGGAACATCCAAGTAAGCCAATTAGAGCCATTCTCCAATTTCTCAATATTAAACATACCGCCATCCATTTGGGGACAATAAAAGGAACTTTGCAACAATTTGAACTCTGCTGAGAGCCTTTTAACTTAATAGCACTTCTTTATTCAATTTCTGGGCCCATAACCTTTTGTGACTTGCAGCTTTTTTTTTATAAACAGGACGAGTTTTATTGTGTGTAACCAAGTGTAACCAAGAATACAAAAACGACAGTTGACCGAAATTCAAATACAAGCAGACAGAATACAAAACTGTGACAGCGCTATCTGTTATTGAAAACTTAAACTAAACATAGAAAAACTATTTCACTTCCCTTGTGCTTCTAACTCCTTTGTCCTTTGTCACAATCGAACGGTATCAACGCTTCCAATGCGCTTCCATGCAAGAGCTTGCCAAAGAACAGAGAACAAAAACCGAAAGGGACAATCGAAATTCGAATTACTGTTTCGTCTCAGTAATTCAATAACTACTGATTTAGAATTGCAGTGGGTTTGCTGGCTGACACGACTGCAAGACTGTGCAATCACTTCGAACTAACGAGCGCACCATAATACGAAGGATCTATTCGATTTATCAAGTTTTTTTCCAAGAGACATAACATAACGAGTTTCGAATTATCGAGAGTCGACTGTATTTAGCTTAGAATCTCTATTCAGTCAAAAATGAATCTGTCTTCTCAACATGAACAGCAGCAAGGTGCAACGCTTCAATCGAACACCCAGTAAAATGCTGTCTCTTTGCAGATAACTCGCTGATGTATGTCAGCTTGACGTTACCACAGATAGCAGCGCGAAGAGTCGAAATCTACCACATACCAGATGGGGTATTCGTATCAATGCTGGGAAGTCGGTACTTATGTGCTTGAGGAGACCATCCAGAGGTGAATGCAGATCGGCAGCCAAATGTCGAAGCATAAAGATAGTGCTCCCTAACGGTACAGAAATATTATCAAACGAAAAGGTCAAGTATCTTGTCGTTAACTTTACGGAAAGGCTGAAGTTCAACAGTCATTCGAAACTGACCCTTAAGAAGGGCTACCTAGGCTTCCATCGCATCTATCCCTTGATGCGCAAGCAAAATAGATTAAGCCAAAGGACAAAACTGGTGTTATACAAGCAGCTTATATGGCCGAACTTAATGTACGGCTTCCCAATATGGCACACCATCTCTAAGACCAGCATGACGAAGCTCGCAATTTTCGAATGAAAAATACTGCGAATATGTACCGGACTCACCTTCGACAGGGTACGTTAAAGGCACCACAGCAACAATAGGCTTTACGATCAAGCACGCATCATCCCCCTGCAACAGTACATGGTGACACTGTTCAGAGAGCAGCTACTAAACATCAACAACCATCCTAACAAGGAAATCAGATCAGAGAAACACAATCCCCGGACAACGCTACCTCAACGCGTTAAATCTGCTAACCGAGCAGAACTTTCCATCGACGTCGAACAACGAGATGCATGGAATATACCAGAGCAGCGATAGCAATCACCATCGAGGCTAAGTCGGCTAACACATCACCACCCCATCCCAAAAGGACCACCATGGACACACGGACTTGAACAACCCGATGTAAGCACCAGCCATTGTAGGACACAAAAAAAAAACAACAATAAACCGACAATAATAAATACTAAATTAAACAAAGCACACAGCAGCAGAATAGTGTATTCTCAACAGTCTGGTTGTTTTCCGCCCGAAACTAATTCGATATGTAGTTCCATGGGTGATCTACACAAAATTGCCTTATTAGCGTCTACTGAACCTCCGGCGACCGATCACCATTGGAACTGTTAGATGAAATAAATTATTGCAATTAGACTTTGAGTTCAGTTCTATAGACAATATAAATATAATAAATAACTTGTAATCTATTTGACCGCGACATTGTGATATGAATTTACAAGTAGTCTCTTAAAGATTATGAGGTGTCAATTTTTTTGGCAGAATGCAATAGATCGTGGTGGAAGGATAATAAGAGACGTGTTTTATTGAGGATTTTTACTCAGCTCAGTATTACTTTTACACGCGAAGCAACAACAAAACAAATTACTGAGCAGAAACCACTCAGTCATATTTGACAGTCAACGCTGTCAATCACACTTCCGATTCAGTTAACACTACGAAATCACAGATGCCGCTGACAACACGTTTTGAATATTCAGCAGAATTATCGGCATTGGTGTTCTAATTCTGGACACGGGATAACGTATACCAATTTGTAATTCATGCCTTATTTAATATACAAAGCTTCTAGTGAATAAAATCACATTTGTACTAACATTATAAAATACATTTGACAAGAAATGAAGTATAGAGGCTCTCTATTTGTACTTTGAAGTGTAATGCCATGAAAGTAAAGGCTTGCACCAACTTTTGACACACCAAAATAAAATGAGGAGAAGTGCGTTTTATTGAGAATCAATGCTGAGCTGAGTACTGAGTTTTCAATAAAACACGAATAATGTGTGCTGGCCAGCTTGTCAAAACCGCCATTCTATTTGTTCTGTGACGTGGCTCAGGGCCAGTTGCTTATGCTTACACCACAAGTCAATTTCGTTTATAAAAAAGTGATCTGTGTAAAACACGAAGAGGAAAGAATCTAATCCATCTAAGTAAAGGAAAATGCCATAATGTGTAGTGACTTGTCGCAGTCTCGTTTTTCTTTCTAAGTACTTGGAAACTGTTAATTTTTTTCCGCCTTTAAGTTTCTGTTGACATACAAATTCCGGGGATGACGTTACGCGGGCCTCAATAGAACTGTCCAGAACACCTTATTTTTTTCCACCATGGGGAATAATTCCACGGGCTGTTGCCTTTATTTGGATCCAGTGGATTTGAGAAATTAAAAATTCGGTTGCCATTTCAAAGTATGTCTAGAGGCCTACCCTCCGTTATGCAAGGGTAGCAACAACGCACTCTTGAGTTCTTCGAAGCCACTTTCCTCATATACTCCTTTCCTCATACTCCTCATATAGCAGACACGGTGGACGGCTTCTAAACACGTTAAATTGTTCCAAAAGATTTTTTTGATTTTCTGTGTGAGCAAAGGAGGTCAGACAAAAGGCGTGTGTAAAAAAATCACACCTGTAGAAGCCGCCATTGCGTTATAACAAGTATTTCGGGGTCCCCTCTTTTCATCTTTTAGACCCATCTTGTCCTTTCGCTGATCTTCATTTTCTCGACGACAGGAATGCAAAGATTGAATAGGAAAACCGACATTTTTTATGAAGAAGCTGCGAAGCTTACAGAATCGTGAGTCTTGAGGCATGAACATGTGGCCGGGATTGTTAAAAAAGAGACCGCCTTCGCCGTCTGGATTACTAATCGATCGATGGATCGATGGTAAACCAGTTACAAGAAAGTTAGACATTCTTCTATCGGCTCTACAGTCTGCGCCAATTTTCAAGGAAGTCAAGGACAAGGAAAAAGAGGTCGGGGATAAACTCGATTGGCCAAAATGAGTTGATCCCAATCACCAATAACCACTCAATGAAATCTCTTCAGTGACATCTGAAGAATAATCCTATCCCTCTAATCGTAGCACACTGAGGGGACAAGTGAACTGAAAGTGTATCGAACTGCAGTTAATCCTTACGACTGTTTGCCAACTTTTAGCACACTCTGTGCACGCGTACGACAAGTGCGAACACAAAAGTCTGCGTCTACAGCATCCAGCACCCGCCCACAATTATAATGATGCCAAAGATGACGGTTACCGCCTTAATTATTCTCAATTGTTGTTTGCCACCAAGGCAGGCATGAGTGAAGGCAGGATGAGGGGCCACTGAATTGTGAGTAATTGAGGCGGAAAATGGGGCGAGGCAGAGGCACAGACGGAGGCCGTCTATTCAGATTGGATCCTATTCAAATTGTCATCGGCTTCAAGTTTCACTTCTCTTCCTAGGGCGCGGCGGCGGCGGCTGTGGTGTCAATGTCGATGTCGATGGGCTCGGCGCAGCGCAAGGAAGCAAGAGTCATCCGGCGGCCAATGAGCCGAGGCAGACCAAGTGAAAATAATAATTTCCTGATTATATGTGGTTCACTGGGTAAATAATGTTAATGTGTATCGATTTTATGGGCCGGCAAGTGGCACCAGCACCAGCAAAAGGATGTCCTTGTGTACGTTCCGTCTCTTGCCTTTCGGCCAGCCAGCTTCGAAGCGGTTATTAACATAAATTCCAACGCGAATAGCTGGCAGATGGCATTAAGTGAGTTGGGATATTAGTTAATTTGTTCCACCTGGCATAGTTCTGACTGGCGTTGCACAGGCATGGCCATAGTTCCTCGGCACGGGTGTGTGTGAGTGGATCCACGAAAATTGGATGAAATTGAAATAAGCGAGTTGAATGGAGGATGTCAGGCGGAAAAGACCCTTTATCGTTAAAAGTCATCAACGGAAAATGGCCCTTGTTGTTGTTTGTCGACTGAACAAAGCGCTCAACGCTTGGAAGGAGTTTGGAAAGGCCGACATGGGGGAAGAAAAGGCTTAGGGGAAAGTTTCCATGAATAAATCTATCGTGTTCAGCTGACAGATAGCTTCATTCATTGCATGCTTCGCAAGACCTAGTCCCATTTATCTTGATTCCGATTGAGGAGGAAAAAAAGGTAACCAAGCTTTTTCTGGTCGTTCGCCTTATTATGCTCCTGCGCCGGCAGGACCTGTTGTGGAGTGCATTCCGCGGAAGGATATGAAATATTTATGACTTCTTCGAGACTCGAGAGTCCATTGTTGCTCCCGCAAGCATTGTTCCTTCTCTTTTATAAACGACAATTGTTTTGCGGATAAGATGATTCTTTTGTTTTCGTTTTTTGCAATTTCGAACCGGAATGTTTCTTGAGATGAACAAAATAAAGGGTTCCATTTGGCATGTTCGCTGATTGATTGCTGCATGCGCTCGCCGGGCCGAACGGAACCATCGACCGTTCTCATGGACTTTGTCTAGAATTATTATCCTTGCTACGCGTGGACAGAATTGAGAGCGACAAAAAAATCAGTCCTCCAGAGAAAGAACGAAAATTACACACTCAGGCACAAATACACACGAGAGAATCCTTTCTGGAGATTATGTCGATAGAGATGGTGACGATATGGTATCGTCAATTGTCGAGGAGAAAGAGGAGGAAGCTCATGAATAACATATTCCATGCCTGTGCTTAGCCGCAACGAAATGGTTTGGTTGATGGCAATCTTATTTGGACTGCCTTCTGGTTGCTGCTTTCGTGCGACATTCTTTCGCTTTCCGCAGAACGAATGGGGCACAAGTATTTCAAATGACACAATCATTTGCTTCAAAACAGAACCATCGAGGAAAGAATAAATGAAGCTCATTGAACTCAGAAGTTTCAATTGTGTGATTCTAAAATAAAGTACATTTACGACCTAGATTTTCCAGTTGTGCCAAGTCATCACTTGACGAATATTTGTTTTCACAGCTTTCAGAGTTCGGGGATTCTGTGCGTAAACATGATATTTTGCGTAGCTTCACAAAATTAAAACCCATACCAACGCCGATCAGTAGTAGTCATCCGCAGTAGTCCTCACCAAACTCATTTTAGTGATTCTTTATAGACTTGTTTTAGATATTTTAGCTGTTCTAGGTGCTTATCGGAAGGTTTGCGCAAACGTGGTAGACATGACTCGTGATCGGAGGATCGTCAACTCCAGAAATGAATGACTAAAGAGATATTCATCTTCGGCCATTTTTGCCCCTAGTCCACACCGGAGAAAAATGTTATAGTAGTGGAATTCCCTTGCATTACACGCATACTTTTACAACGTTCGTCAATTCACCCCAATATGGCGGCCGATTCGTGAATTTTGTGGGATAATGGCGGCAGATTCATGAATTTTGTGGGATAATGGCGGCAGATTCATGAATTTTGTGGGGGATTCTTGAATTTGCCCACGAACATGTACTTATTGTTCGGAGGGTGTTCAGAAGACGGTTCATATTTTCAAGAGGGCATATATTTTTAATATTGGTAAAAATGTATATTATTGGTAAAAATGTAATGCTACGCTCTATTTACAGGAATACTTTGCATCAATTAAATTACGTAGAGTAATATATAGCTTATTTATATGCCATTGCTGGCAAATTAACTTAGTTTTATAGCCTACATTCATATATTCTGAAAACTTATGCATTTAAATTACATAATTAGTTAAGAACAATGAATACAACTGTACCCAACCCATAGTACTCATCATACTCAAGAATATATATTAGAAAAGTTTCATATGTAGTTCACAAAATTTGCACAAATAATTGAATTGATCCCATTTGAATATGTGTTTAATATATAAAAGTTGTGAATGTACCTTGTGGACACGATTTCTCAGTTTCATTTTTTCATTAATTTCCCCTACTTTTCGTGGTGTATTCAAAAGTAAACAATACTGATCAATTTAAAAAAATACTCAGATTTGTGAAAAGCAGTGATAATTAAATAAACAAAATCAATATGAAGATTTGTGTATTAGGATGCGATAATTGCGTCCATACATATAAACCAAGAGATGACAAAACGTAAGTATCTTTTTATCTACGTTAAAAGTCTTGAAGTATGCCTCCAAATTTGAGCGGGTCTTCATGTGACCTTCGTGCCACTTGGAAAGACATCATACTCTTCCATACCGAAGATAGCAAGCTTGGGTGTAAGCTTGCTCCAAAATTAACGGAGGCTCATATAAGGCCAAACACCTTTCAAAAAATGAAAGTTAAATTTGCCTCCCAAGTTTTGAGCCACACAGTTCCAGCGGGTTGTTTCACCTACTATAGTTCAGGTCAAGGACCCAAAACTATGTTAAGTACTGGAGAATTACTAGAATTCTTCAACAATCTTTTCGATATTTTCAACTCATCGTCAAGTTTTAGCACTAGTATATATAGGAAAGGTTTTAGAAAAAATGAAAGTCAAAGGCAGTATATACCTAAGTAACGTATTTTAATATTTTTTAGTGCGGGTGCAATCGGCCTATTGCGGAAACCGAGCACCCGGTTAAAAAAGAATCGGTTAACGCACCGTAAGCATACCCCAAGGGTGGTGCGGAAATGCTTATAAATTATCATGAGTAAAAAAAATCAAATATAGTACATATTTCTTTTCAGAACTAGTGCACTTGGGATGATAAAAAGAATCATTCAGACGTTGATAAGCACCGGCAAATGGATCCATTATTACACTGCAACTACGAATCATCCTGCGGGTAGAACAAACTTAGTACTTGTGATTGCTATGAACATCAAAAAAACTTACACACATAGCTTTTCACAAATCTTCACACTATCGTTGAACATATTATGATATTCATATTGTGATATGATATTCACGAAATTTTTCGGCTTTTCCTTTAAAACGACATCTTTCCAACGAAGATAATTCATTTTCCTCTATTAACAACAATTTGTTTCAATAAATAATAGCTCTTTATACGATAGATTCGTTTTTTTCAGAACTAGTGCACCTGAAAACGAATGAATGTGGCATTGACTGTTAAGTGATGACTTTTACGTATCAATAAAATGTTAATAAGCACGAAAAAACGGACCGAATATCACACTGCAACTACGTTAGGAATCCATCCTGCAGGAAGAATACATTAAATATTTGTTAATGGTATAAACAACAAATAAAACTTAGCTTTTCCGCAATCTTCACACTATCGTCGCAGTGAGGATATTCCATCCAATGATATTCACGAAGTTCTTGTACTTTTCCTTGAAAATGCCTATTTCTAAATGAATGTAATTCATTTTTATCAATTCAAAACAGTCTTTTTCAATAAATAATCGCTCTTTATACGCGAAAATAAGAAATATTCGTTTTTAATTCCCAAACGTATTTCAGCCGTTTTGCAAAACAAATAAAACGTCAAATGAATAAATAATAATCCACCTCATTTGCTTGGAGGGGAAGTTTATCAGCTGTTCTCCAGCTGTTCACAAGAGCTCACACGTATTCACAGACAGGGGCGAAAAAGCGTATAAAAAACGCTGTCAGATGAAATCAAGGGGCAAGAGAAGTAGAAGATGGATATCTCTTTACTCATTCATTTCTGTATACTGGTTGATGTGAAGAATTCATAGTCCATATGTACTTGCAAGGAATAAGTGAGTTTGTGACTCTTGTTCTTTGATTATTGCTTACAATAGTTTGTAATCACTTCCAGCTTAGCTGTCATTGCTGGTTTTTCTGTTGGCTTGTGCAAAATGAAGGGAGTCCAATCTAACGGTGGAGGAAGTCATTTTTTCGATTGAATCGCTAAAAGTTGGCAAACTCACCGGTGTGGATGAAATCCAGTCAGAAATGCTTAAGGCAATGGGTCTGGGAACGTGGTGATTAACAAATTTGGGCGATTGTCCCTCTTTTATAATAAAATGGCTCCAACTCTAGAACCACATTTCTTTTCAGTCTCCCCGGGAAAGTCTACTCTAAGACGTTGGAAGCCCGTTCTATGTTCTGGGCCAGGATGGGGGATGGTTTCTTTGTATGGTCTCAGCCATCGTCCTTCTGTGGCCAGAGTTCTACAATATTGACTTGTCCGGGCTGTGGTTTCAACAAGACACCGCTACATGCCATAAAAGCGACGCAATGTTCGAATTTGTGATGTAGGAACTGGGTCATCACGAGTGATATTCAATTGGCCGCAGTGACCATACGACTTAACAGGAGTCCAGTCTAAACATGCCAACCACTTTGTGCGGACAAGAGGCGAATGTAAGTGAATAACGCCGCAATATTTGGATGTAACCGAGTTAAAAATTGGACCGACCCTATGAGGCACTGACAGCGAAGCACCCATTTGAGTGCTATTTCATGCACAATGGCATGAATGTAGCCCAAACTGTTGTTATTTATTTAATTTTATCTTCACATTGTCCTTATCTTAGACGCCAGCGACAAAAAAGGTAACGTCATTTCATTACGAACATTTGATATCAACTGGAGAACATTTTTTTGGACACATTACCAAATGTTTTAGGAACTCCTTTAAGAAGCCGTCCAGTTCGACAACATCCATATTCGGTGGTGGTTGACCCGTTACTCTTTTCTGCAATATCTTCATAAGAGTTGTCTTGACAGCACAGATAACCGAATAGAGATCAGTGTTGGGACTTAAAATTTTCAAAGTCTGGTCGCCTGTATGTGAGCACTGAACGAGTTGTTGGTTTGTACAGAACGTGCTGCCCCATTGTAGGATCACTTGTTCACCACTTTCATAACATCTGCGATTGGTGTTCTGATCCAATGCGGTCGCGGGGAATGGTATACGTACGAGCTGCTCAAGAAGGGTAGGATTTTGTTGTCAGGAAGGGGACTCTGGGACTCCACACAATTTCTTACACTCTCCTCCAACCCGCGGAATAGATTATTTCACTTTAGGAAGACTCACTCTCCTTTTCCCATCATACACCATTTGCGTGCAGCCCTACAATGAACACCCTAATTCACGAAGCCATTTGTAGTGAAGAAGAGCTTTCAAATCATCCACCACAAGTTGCAATGACTAAGCACCAGTTTCGTGACACACCCACTGTACAGTGTACAGGCGAAAAAAAAACACATCTTAAAAACATTTTAAAGACATTGAAAGTTGCCAGTGCTCGACGACTAGTATGAAATCTACATTTTCGAGTCAAATTATTGCCATTAGTCTGGTCCTCGTTGGATGTGGATGGTTTTCCTCTGACGTCGGATGCATTTCCTTCAAGCCTTCCTATGCAAATCACAATCTTGTTGTTTGTCGTTATTTCCTTTTTGCCTTCCTTGTTTTCAATCTTCTTCCTTCCACTGTTCGCTTTAAGGTTTTTGCGTCCTACCGTTATTAGCTTGATTGTGATTTTTTTCCGCCTTTGCATTTGAATTGTTTTCTCGTCCTTCTGTCCTTCTGGCCCCCGCAACCATTTCACTATAATGCGAAGCGATTAAACAAGGATTTATAACTTTTTATGATGACAAGAGAAAATTAAAAAAAAAAAATTAAATTAATGTGGAATGGACGAGTGAGGGACACTTTGTGCGGACTCTGTGTGCCTCCCTGGAGCGAGAAAATTGTTCGACAAGAAATTTCTCTGATGATGATTGGGTGGGACACTGACAAATTATCCATTACCGTTATGTTTCAATCAATCGAATGGGACACATAGGGTATGTCTAAAAGACTTATGCCCGATTTGACAGATTTCGAGCATAAACTTCGCTTAAGAAGATTTCGTTTTCACAGAAAATATTTAAAGGTGGTGATTTCTGTGAGCCATGGATTGAGGGTCATTGTGAAGAATTTATGAAAAATATAATGACAGCAGCACCCAACTGAAGAGAGGAAAAGAGAACACACCAACTCAACCAGGGAATGTTCATGTAGGTAAAGGTATTGTTGTAATATGTGTGCAATGTGCATCTGTAAATTTGTATGCGTTACGCTCCTTTTAACAGCATTGCCAGACAAACATTTGGATAACTTAATTCGTGCGTTTTTTTTTTTCAAAATTTGAACGTTTGTTTGAGAAAAACATGTACAGTACTATTATTCAAAGTATTGCCCATTTGAAGCTATGACTTCCCATTTTTTTTGACAATTTGTGGATCCCATCCCAAAAGAACTGCGCCGGCTTGGCAGCCAAGAATGAATCAAGCCAATTTTTGATATTTCTGAGCCGTATTTCAGTGAGGGCGTTCTGCATCGACCGGAGCAAATGGTTGTCAGAAGGGGCAAGGTCTGGGTACAAGGCGGGCTGCCGAAAGGCGGTAAAACTTCGCATCCACTGTTTTCCAAATAGTTCTTAGCCAGAATAGCAACGGCCCCACGTTGTTATGATGGATAATTATTGCCTCATGTATGGTCGCATATTCCGGCGTTTTTCGGCTACTGTTCTCTTCAAACGGATTAATTGTGTTCGGTTGCTTTGTCCATTGATGGTTTCACCCGGTTGTAGTAGCTCATAATACAGCACACCCTTCTGATCCCAACAAATACAGTGCATTACCCTCGCGCCATGGATATTCGGCTTTGCCGTTGATTTGGCTGGTTGGGCAAGCCGAAATCATTTTTAAATCCTGCAAACCTCTTTTGGCTCAGGCTCAGCTAGCGCATGTTCACCATAATACGAGGAAGAGAAATTCGTCTTTCCAATGGAAAACCCTGAGTCAACCACAGATTTTGAGGGTTGTCTTAAGTCACCCATACTACTTTATTTTCACGTACACTTGTTAAGAGTATAGCCCAACGCAATGGCGGGAGTAATCAGCTTCGCTTAGCTCACACGTATTCACGGACGCCTGGCTGTGAAAAGGTTATAAAGAAACGCTGTCAGATGATTCTGAGGGGCAAGAAACGTAGAAGTGGCACATCTCTTCCTCCATTATCTCTGGTTTACGCTTCAAATGAATGACATATACCGAAATGACGTACCGAAAACGTAGCTTTCCAACGCATGTTCCAATGGAATAATACAAGTTACGCCATCCCCATATCTCTATATCTTGGTTAATATTATTTTAATTCACGAATGGTAACTATGCACTCTCTGGATTGACATTTAAGCCCTGGAAGTCGGTGGTTTAAGTGAAACTACTACTTGATTGGAAATTATCGTTAAAGCTCCACTGTGAAAACGAAATTTGTATTGGTTCTCAGTTTACCCATGGATCAACACTTACGGCCCTATTCCTGCAAACCTCTGTGATGTGTCATGAGTCACACCTCACAGCTTGTGAGCATCACAAGAACTGTCAAGGTTGTGATGTGTGATTGAGCACATAAGGTGGAGAAGAAAAAATTCAAGGTAATAAATATTTTTAGACTGCAACGTAGTAATATTCTAAGGAATTTACAGGACAAAACATGTTTCATCAAATTCCTCCAAATTGCGATTACTATTTATTTTGCTCCATATTTTCATTCTCCTACATAGTCAGGCCAATGTGAAAAGAGAGTGAAAAACGTTTTTGGCATGAAAACAAATTCACCACGCCATGGCGTGTGTTTTCTTGTGAGCTTTTTGCTAGATATATCAAACCTCACAAGCGATGCATCACAGACATTTGTTAGTTGTGGTCACCCCACAAGTAGAATTGGTCCATTAGATATACACACATATTTTACAACTGTCTGGGTGTGAGATACTCTGCCTAGTGCTCACCGGGTTAAGAAAGCGTAGATTTCAAGAATGCCTTCCATATACCAAGCCAAAAGCAATTACTGAGGCAAATAGAAAGGATTGGCTTTAGGGGCAAGATGCTGACCTGATTTGCGAACTAATTAAGATGACGAAAACTTAAAGTAACAATTGGTGAATTCTTAAGTGAAGACGAAAATGTTGTGTATGGTGTCCCACAGGGATCAAAACTGAGGCCTACCATATTTATTATCTACGCCAACAATCTGATGTCAGTGCTGAAGTATAGTACGGAACACGCCTACGCGTGCTATTGTAATTAGCCGTAGGAATGTAAATGCAGCTGCAAGTTTGACCAAATGCTAGCCAAATGCTAGGTGTCACGACAAAGGTAATGCGTGGCCCTCCGTCGCATATCCCAAAAACTAAACTCAAGATAAAAATGCATGACAATTTATTTTTATTGAAAGTAATTTAATTTTCTGCTCCTCGGTGTAGACCAGACGACTTCAGCGGCTAAGAATAAAAGAGGACTGGACGATCGAATCTGCCTGAAGTTGGCTGCGATCCGCGATCGTCCAGTTCAGTTGCCGGAGTGAGTCACAGATGGAGCCCACGGCAAAAGGTTGTGTACAGGCAATTATAGATTATACAATAATATAAATAGAGAAAAAATCGGTCTGCAGGCAAGCATCTTATCAGACTCACCGTTGACTACAACTTCACGTGGGGTTACCACATATAGGGCTTCTTAGTAACCACTCGTGTTGTGAGTGCTATTGTTCTTTCTTTCCGTCCCAGTGCTGTTGTTCTTTTATTTCGTCCGCATACGCATTGTGTTTCTGGACACTCTGATTGCAGAAATAGAGCCCCATGCCGCACGGTGTGTCTGGACCCTGTGGTGTCCCTTCTCAAATGTCGGGACATTCTTTTGTGTTATGAACAACAAATAAGTAGTATTCTTTATTCGTTCATCATTTTCCTCATCGATGAATGGTGGATAATGACGCGGTATACGGGGTGACGAAGTACCTATGAACAACCCGCTTGTGTACATGCAATCATATGGGATATCCTTCTTTCAAAGCGGGACATTTTGCGATTTCAAAGCTCGAAAGTGGGACTGTCTTGCCGAAAGCTGAAGCACCATGGTTTGTTACCGTCACGACCAGGGTTTTGAAAGAATCAAAAGTGTTTATCCACCGGCCGCCATCGGCCCTGTTTATAGGCTCTTACAGGCAAGAAATGTGTTCTACATAAAACATTCGACGGGAAAGTACAGTTTTCAAGTGACTTTCATTCATCTTTTGAATTCCACACAGCATTACCCTCAATAAGGGCAAACTAGCGCAATCTCACTATTGAGCTCGACTGATATTTCTGATCCAGATGGCATCTCTATTTGCTCCACTTGCCTCAAGACCAATTTAGAGAGACTTTCTTGAAAAATGTTGTCCAGAGTTGTGCCAACCACCCCTAATCCCTACAAACCTATAGAAAGCATTTTATCAAAAGATTGATGGATTCCAAAAGGTTGATCAATAGAAAAGAAAACCATTTACCCGGCAACAAAATTCCGAATGGCTTCATTCCAGTTTTCAAGGGCATTGCCATTAAGTTCATTTTTATTGAATAGCAGGACATGCTATTAGAAGGCAATTTTCCCGTTGTATACACAGTGAATGGAAGCAGAGCCATACAATGAGCGCGCCCCCGCTTCCACATGCGGATATTCCATGGCTTGATTGATGGTTCACTTCGATGGCAATGAGTGGCAGTGGGTGCGCGGAATGTACTCTAGATCCACACCAGCTTCTCGCACTCCTACTGGGACGTCAATTGCAAACAATTTTTTAAGAGGATATTTAACCTTCGAGTGGTTTTGAAGAGAATAAAGGGGGAAAAATGAAAACCTCTGTGTCAGGATCCGTTCTTTTGAAATGGCATCCCCTTGGAATGAGGCAACGGTCGATTTGAGCTATTTGCTAGTGTAGACGGTTCGTCTTGCTTGGGTGAGTAGTTCTGCTGAGGGTGATGGATGTGTGTGAGTGGGTGTTGTGCGACTGTCATATCAGGAAAATGTGTACAGCTGCTCACACAGTGAGTGGTTGCTTTTTGTTAATCATTCTGATCGTTTAGTTTGGCCTTTTCCACTGGAGACTCTCGATGATGTCTGCGGGAATGGGATGTGTGTATGGAGCAGTCAACCGAAAGATGTCCAGTTTTTTTTATTGATCAAAAATGGGCTTCGTTTTTCTCCCAAAATTAAACGTCAGTTAATTCAGTAAAAACTATACGTACACAAAAACAAGACGTTTATGCGGTCGTAAGTAGTTTGTCGTAATCCGGCTCGAAGGACCAAAAACGTGAAATGCTGTATTTGCTGTGAACGTGGCATAGCAGCCTACAGTCCAGGCGTGTTGTGAGTTACTCCATGACAGACATAATTGCTTCACAAAAGATTGTATAATTTGGCTTATTAGTCGAATCGAGTATAGTTGAGTGTCAAGCTGTTGATGATGAGGATTTGAAAATAATTCGACCTGTATAGCAACACATTTCTCATAGCAAACCGGACTGAAGCACAACGATTTCCGGCTCTGCATGGGGAATGTGAGACCGCTTAAGAGACCGTGTTCAGTTGATGAACTCGTGGAGATCCTGATCAACGTAGTCCAGGAGTTCCACTGGAATGGGCCGGACAAAAATGTGCTAAACGAAACTGATGTCAGATCCGGGAAGAGATTGCAACAGCCAGAAATGCGCTCATTTGGACATGAGTTTGTTGTTGGAGAAAATCTTTGAAGGCAACCATAATGGACGTATGTCGAAGCCCAACGAAAAGTAGACAAAAGCGTCGTCCAAAGTCAATTGTTTTTGGGAATTTACCCAAAAGTCTAATAAAAACTAATATCTGCGTACGCAGAGTGCGATTGAAATGCGCAAAAATTAACGAAACTTAACGAAACTAAGTCGAATGGTTCATATGGTCACAGCGTACTATTTTTCGATAATTTATGTTGACTTAAGGCTTTCTTTGTAAGACTGCAGCTTAGGTGAGTGGTCGACGACTGGATGGAGCGGTTGGTTAAGTGCCTGCTCTTGGTTAGTGGAGTCCCCGGTTCGAATCCATGTGAAAGCAAAGTCAATACGCTATTTTCTGGGTTTCAAATCTGGTCCAGTCACCAGTTGGCGTTGGTATAAATTAACACTGCTCTCATTGGAGTGGTAGATCAGTGGCCTGACTGTGGGTATCACAATGGACCAACATGGTCTAAGTGTTCACTAGCAGCACTCTTTCCTACCCTACTCTAGGCGATTGATCGATTTCTATATGTGCGGGTCTGACAATAAAAGTTGCGATTACACAGTCAATAATGATAAAAAAATATGACTCTTGTGTTTATCGGGAACGTAAACGAAGAAGAATAAGAAAAGGAGGAAAAGAATAGCTCAAACAAAAATGGCACAATTGCACAGAATGGCTTGCCGCCTTTGAAGATCTGATTCGGCAGCACGTAGCCGGAGGGGACGAACTCGTCCTCCTGGGATCCGCTGTAGTCCCGGGCCTCTGGCTTGAGGTTCTCCCAGGAGGTGGTCGGCAGTGCTGAGCGCAAAGGCAATCGCTACGACAACCTTGAGGTGCCCATGATTTCTGCAAAGAGACAAGACAACGAAAACATTAGTCCAAGCCGGCCAAACAGGGATTCCCTAACAGAAAGTGAAACTACCCGCCATTTGGTAAACATTTACTTAAATTAAATTATAAACACTAGCACGGTTCTTTGCTCTCGTGCTCGTACTCGTTCTCTTCGTACTGGAGGCTGCCTCGATAGTTTCCTCAATCTGCTTCTGATCCCTTTCATAATCGACCGCCATCGACTACCGAACCCTGAGCTCGAATGGTCAGTCCATTTCCTTATCTTTGACTTGCCCATCCGAACTCCAGTCATTTTTTTAACGATCTTATGAACGGATCATCGCCTTGGACTATGAATCCTTATCTCTTGGGGTAGATTCATGAGTAACCCCTTGCTTATCCTGGCCTGGCGCGATTGAGGAAACAATGGAAGGTCTGATCCAGAGCAATAACTGCCGTCCTGGGAACTTTGCTCCCATTTACCGAGACCAAACAGCATTGCGTCTGCGACGACTGGGTGTTTATACCGCAGATTTGGTCTTCCTATCCTTTTTGAACCAGGAGGCTAGCTGAAGCATTGGTGTTCAAGCCGGAAGCCAGTGCAGTCTACGGATTTTTGCTCGTTAATATATTCCCCTTCATTCACCTTCTTTGCAGACAGGGACTTAAATCCGACGAGGAAGTTTTCTTTCAAACGCACCAAGAACCAGCTCTACAGTGTTTCTTGTCGTCCAACATTCGGCTCCACGAAGCAGGAGTGGCAAAGTAAAAGTTTTATATAAAATTGGTCCTTCGAGTCGTGCATTTTGAGTTCGACAAAACGTAGTTGTTGCCGCCACATAAGACTGCAGTACGCCAGCGAGGACATCTGTTGCCGATTGGGTAATCAAAAGAAAAGGGACAGTTGGAATTGATCGGATTTCCGCGTTCTTTCTCCTGGAGGTTGAGCCACGTTTTTCTTTGTTTTTTAAAAAAATTTATCAAAACTAGTAAACAGGAAAGTGGTACTATTGAAATAAGTTTCCTTTTTTGTTTTTGTTTTGTTCCTTGCGCAAACAGTAGTTGTTTTTAAAATCTACCACGTTTGCCCCGTGGTAGACACACTGATGTATTACCATGAAATTGTAGAACGTACAACGTCAGCTCGTTTCATCTGTTCTTCAGTCCTCGTAAAAGCTTCAGCGCGTTGGGAACACGACAAAGTCAATGTAGTCCACAAAGCCTGCTTTGAAATCCCATATTAACACCAAAGTGCGATTGTCATCTAAGAACAAAAAAAAAAATATTAAGTCGCAGTTCATGTGAATAGCAATGAACAGCTTCAACTGACACGCGCGGACACATGAGTCGTACCAATTTCGAAGATGAACAACTGTCGAACAACACAAGCCTATTCACAAGCATCTCTGTCTCATTCGATGACAGTCAGGACATTTTTGAACGATCAATGCAGACCACCCGCTGCTGCGCGCTGTGCGCTTCATAACTCGATTAGTGACACCTGGTCTCCCTTTCAATCAATTGCAAAAAAAGCACAAAAACCGGTCTCTCTTTAAATTTCAAAAAATTAACAGGATTCAGTCGAAAAAATACTCAAATTGACAACTTCCATCGACTAGCTAGTTCCGGACTCGTGTCCGTCGACCACAGCCATTTCAATTACCGAAACCATTCAAAAGAAAAATGTGCATTCCCCCAACAGTTACCGAACATCAACTCGGTCCTTCCCAGTCTGCTCGATCGAATTATGCCGCAAAATGGAAAAAAATTGGGCCCCATTCGCATCACACCGGTTGTCGATACGTTCCACAATAAAATTCCCCGAAAACGGATTACCCGGAAGATAAGCCACAACACCCGCCGAATGCGTGTATGGACATCCTCAGGGGATGTCCCGCAATTTTGAATGACTGCAGTCTAGTGCCGATGGCGCAGCGACACCAGCAGCGCTGATAATTGTTGGGAAATGTCCCAGTCGAGTCATTCATCCAGTGCGGCAGAGGATGTCGATTGGAATTTAACTGGACTTGGCAATTTGATTTTGCGGGCGGCTCTATTCGAAAGGAGTTACCAATTTTTATGACTTCTGCCAAACCGGCGCGCGATGGTCAATGGGCGATGGGTAAATGATGTCGTTAAGTTTTTGATTCTTGGTTTACTGTCACGTTCACGTTTTGTGTGCGTGTATACCCACGGGATTGGGTACTAAAAAGATTTACGGTCGGATATCGTTTATAACTGCTGGCCAATGGGGATGAGCTTTTGAAGTGAAATAGACAGATCCGAGCCCGTCCACTTGCTGAGTTTGGAGATTGTAAACCCATTTGAGATTCGTCTGGGATCTATTTTGCTGTTCAAGTGGATACACTAGATAATCAAGTTAATGGCATCGGCTTCGAAATAAGTAACTGGTCGGATGCAAGATAAGTTAAAAGTGTCGCTCTCCCATAGTTTGGCATGATTACTTCCTTAAGCGGCCCATACACAGCGCACTTGGGCTGGTCTGTGTATCGCCTTTTCGTGTACCACACTGTGTGAGTAAAATGAAAATGTTTACATTTTCAGTTTAGACGCGTGTGGCAAAAAGCGACACCGATGTACATTGCAAAATGCACGCACAAGTGTGCTGTGCATGGGCCGCTTTAGGGTTTCTCCAACTCAAGGGGCATGACGGCTTAGTTTTAAGGTTTGTAGGGTAAAATGGCGCGTACTGTTGGCGTCCGGTCTGGCTGTTGTGCGTGGGGCTGGATATCAGCAAGCTGTCTCGGAGCAACGGACAGACATACCACGACGACACGCGACGAATATGGACCACTCGGAGACTTCAACGCGAACATTTGCTAGGAGAACATCTTTGGCGGAGTGACTGGAAGCACAGGGTCCACGAAACTACTATAAACTATCCACGTACCACCAGCGGCAGAAGAAACATGCAACCGAGGTAGTGGCATACAAAAAGACGCTTCAATGCAAAGTAGGGACAATGGGACTTACGGGCTAGAAGAATGTAGGCGAAAAAGCTTCTACGCCTCCAGAGAAGACCACGTACACGAATCACCTCACGCATCACAGTCTCTTTAAGGAACTTTGGAGCCGTTTGAAACCTGCACCGAACTTCGGGCAGATGTGGTGTTGACTGATTACTCCCATCGGGCGTTGGAGAAGATAGAGCACAAGACAGCTGTGGGTAGGCTCAGTCATATACAAGCTGGACCAACTGTTGGGTTGGACACATCTAGCGCATAGACACTAAAGGCCCAGCTTAGGGGTCTTCGAAGACCGAATTTTCGGTATTAAGGCCAAGTCGACGCAGACGCAGGATAGCTTGGTCTGAGTCTGCTGGAGTCTGATGCCATCAAGACTGGCTCAAGCCGGCTCAAGCTGTTCCACTGTACACCTCGCTCACCGCGTCTTGCACGTTTGGTCAATTAAAATTCAGGTGAGTGTCAGTGTCACACAGCTTGTCGAACAATTGGACAGATGTGGAATGGATGCAACCATCCCCAAGTCCAGACATCCTCACAATCTTGTCAAAAGGTTGCCGGTTCATGAATAATTGCCATTCGTCACGGCACTAGCCACAGCCCACAATCAAATAGACAACGGCAAAAACGCGAACGCGTCATTTCTCGTTCGCCCGGATGTTTTTGTCTAGTGGATTCGCTGAATCAGATGAGGATAATCGGATGACAAAGTGCTGTCTCCCCGCCGCACCAGAGCACTGCGCTGCCATAGGAGCAGTGAACAAATAATTCCATCAACATCATCATCGACTTGATATCGAATTAATCGATTTGCGTATCCATCATGTTCGGCTCGCCCTCCAACGTTGCATCGGCGCGGCGGGTGGTGCTCATGGCCCCCCACTTTTGGCATTGCGACTAACGACTGTGTATTGTGCCAATGCATCATTGAGCAATAATTCATGGCCTTCAATCCGTCATAATAGTCCCTGAATCCACGACCATGGGGTTACAGCAATATCGATGTACAGACATTCATATCCGCACCAATTACACTGGGCAATGGCAGTGGCCCTTGCCCTGCTGCTCCAGCCGGTCCTGCTTCAGTAGCTTTCCAATTGCGGATTATGTTATCGTTCAGACAAACCAGGACACCGGGAGGGAGCTCAGCGGATTTTATGGCTTCTGGGATGGAGTTCGGGGAACAGCATCAGTGAACTTTGAACAGTGAACTAAAGTAATCAATCAGCAATTTGACGACAAGTAGCCGAGCAGGAGAGTGAGAGAGCGGGAGAGAGAGAAAAAAGAGGTCAACTGTTGGATGCTTTTCGCTGTTTTGCTTTTGACAGTTCGTCAGACAACAACCGATTCGTTTGCGAAAGAAATTGGTAACAGCTCAAGGGGTAAGCGAGTTTACTGAGTTGAACTGAACCGAACACAAGTGACTGGCACAGAGATAAGGAGCTTCAGCGAAACTTATTAATTTGATGTTATGCCAGCGAAGCTGAATGTCGTAAAATATCAGTCAAACATTAAACCAATGATGTCTTCATAATGGCAGATTACCCAAGTAACCGAGGCCCGGTGGCAGGACTGAGTCGAGGGTGGCGCAATGAAGACGGAAACCTGAGCGCAATCGCCATTTGACAATGGAAAAACTGATAAACTGGAATGGCTACCATTCATCTTCCCATGCTATGCCGTTGTCCTTGAGCAGAGGCGAGGAAGAAGATGTTTTTCGGAGACGATGGCAGTGATCCCTTGAATGTTGATTGGAACGCAGCTCTTGTAGTCAGTGGTTGTCCAAATCGGATACACTGGAGCACTCACACTCAAAAACTGGCCGATTGTACTGCCAGGCAGCAACTTATTTTTGCTTGAGATTCTTGGTCTTCCGAAGGATCACCAGCAGAGGCTTCTGTCTACATCATCACCTCTCACCACTTAAGCACCGAAAACCTGCCACCTACTCCGAGCAAAGTCGGGACAGTGACAGAGGAAGTGCTCTGCTGTTCACTGTTCGTCTTCTTCTGCGTCGCAGAGGGTGTCGTCCCTAAGGCCAAGCACACTTAGTTGTTTGGCGAAGGTGTAGTGACCCGTTTGTTCGCCTGTTAGTCGTCTACAGTCTTTTCTGAAAAGGGATAATAAGAATGCCGCGTATTTCTTACGGACGTTAGGTCTGCATCCTGGAGAGTCATGCTCTCGAGAGCTTAACCATCTTCATTGTAACCACCCCCTTTTAAGAATATGGAGCTATCCAATTTATGAAGGCGGTACTTAAGTCCTAGACCAAGTACAAGTTGCAGTACAAGTGTCTCATCACACCCCAAGTTTTTAAATTCAGTTAAGTTACCAGGCTCGGTATGTTGGAGTATAATAGTACTAGGACACTGGACAGCCAGTACACGGCATTAAGGCACCCAACTTTGTATGATACTGAAGCCCGCCGGAGGCTATATTCTGGTACCACGGGAGGGATCCAGCCAGACTGAGTGCTTTGTTTAAGGCCAAATGCGCGGTACTGTAATAAAACTGAGTGTGGAGAGTTCCCTTTCAGCCGGGTGCTGCGAACCATAGAACAGCCGAGGTGTCAGATAAGCTACGCTCATACCAGACAGGAGGTTTGTCCCTTAACATATGAGCTCAATTGAGACTTGACATCGAACTCAAGGCATTAGTTGGCGTTTTCCTGACTCGAGGAGTCAGGATCCCTTGGTATTAAGCCCTCGTCGCAGAAGATCACTTTATTCCAAGAACTCACTTGTGTGTAAAAGTCGCCCGAGCTAGAGGCATTGGTTTAGGAATCGCTCCTACTCTGGAGGTCAATTCTTTGAAAGTGCTAACATCTCGTAGACAAAAGTATTTTCGTTGACTTTCCCCAGTCTTTTCAGACATTGTGTGAATAAAAACTGAGTGTGAGAGCTTCCTCAGCATCTTGGAGGAAACACTCTATCTGGTGTGAATAAAAATGTATTTTGTTTAACTTAACGAAACCCATCGACTCACATATTCTGACAGCTACGTGTTAACTCCATTTTGGTGTGAATTGAAGATGTTGAATGTGCATAGGAGGTGTCTTTAAGAGATGAAAAAGAAGGAAAAATGAAGAATACTGTTTCGGAAGTTTCGTTACTCTCACGGATTATACCCATCATTTGTCATTTTAAGTAGAATACACGCAATAGCATTAAAAAAGTCCCAATGCAGCGGTCGCGCTTTGATTGTTCACAGGCCGTAATATCGTAAGAGCGAGCACAAATTGGTAGGTAGAGCTACTTCTACACACTCGGACTTTTGACAGTTGTGGAACAATTTTCTTTTATTTACTTGTGATTTTTCCCTGCTGGCAGGATGAGGCAACTATTTGTAGAGACTTTATGTGAAATAATTGCATTTTTTGTGGTAAAATGAATTTAGACAGAAAGAGAATTTTAGACCATTTAACTTGTGAAACTCGAGCTTTTCTTTGTGAGTTGGTGAGGGTGAGGGTGAGGGAGCGGCGCTTTGACATAACGCCCGACAGTTCGAACGCGACTTTATGATGTGGCCATTAGGTGAAAAACCAAAATCTGGAATGGAAGAAGTTATCCGAGTTTGCTGGAAAAACCAAAACGCTAGACATGTTGATTTGGAGAAAAACTCCTCTTTCAATCACGATATCCTCACCAAGTCCAACTCGGAATCCCGGGTCACCAATGTACGATGGAATATTTGCATTTTTTCAATTCTTAGCATTGCGCCACCACGAGTTCCACCATTCCATGCTTGGAAACTTGAATCGATACAGGCTCTTGAAACTGTCCCCTTTGTTCCCCAAACATGTCGAAAACATAATTGCGTTTGCGGGTGCAAAGCTTTCCCACCTTTGCTCTACTTTTCCAACGTCAACTTGACGGATAGAACCTACTTTGAGTAAGCTTTTCGTTCACTCAAAATTGATTGTCTCCTTTAAGGAAATTATTTTTGGGTGGGGTTTTTACGTGGGTTTTTACTCGAAGTGTTCCCTTAGTTTTTGTTCACACCACCCATTGTGGTTCACTGAATGGTAATTACATTGAAGGAGCCCCTAAAACTAGACAGCGGTTTCATTTGAGCAGTTGGCCTTCTTTTTGGAGCGTCGTGGTGTCTGTCCACACTCTACAACCACAAAATAGCGGGAAGAAATGGAGATGTAGTCAGTGTCATGGAGTTTATCAGGACTAAATTGTTAATGCTGTCTCTTTGCAGATAACTCACTGACGTATGTGAGCTCGACGCTACAACAGAAAGGGTCGAATCGAACAAATAACAGTACTATACCAAATGGGGTATTTGTATCAATGCCGGGAAATCGGTACCTATGTGCTTAAGGAGATCATCCAGAGGTGGATGCAGATCGGCAGACAAATGCCGAAGCATAAAGATAGTGCTCCCTAACGGTACAGAAATATCATCAAACGAAAAGGTCAAGTATCTTGGCGTTAACTTCACGGAAAGGTTGACGTACAACAGTCATTCGCAACTGACCCTTAAGAAGGCCAACCTAGGCTTCCAACGCATCTATCGCTTCATGCGCAAGAAAAATGGAGTAAGCCAAAGGACAAAACTGCTGTTATACAAGCAGCTTATATGGCCGATCTTAACGTATGGCTTCCCATTCTGGCACACCATCTCTAAGACCAGCATGACGAAGCTCGCAATTTTCGAAAGAAAAATACTGCGAATATGTACCGGACTCACCTTCGACAGGGTACGTTAAAGGCACCACAGCAACAATAGGCTTTACGACCAAGCACGCATCATCCCCCTGGATATGGTGACACTGTTCAGAAAGCAGGTACTAAACATCAAGAACCATCCTAACGAGCAAATCAGGATCTTGAGAAACACAATCCCCGGGCAACGCTACCTCAACGCGTTAAATCTGCTAACCGAGCAGAACTTTCTAACGACGTCGAACAACGAGATGCATGGAATATACCAGAGCAGCGATAGCAATCACCATCGAGGCTGAGTCGGTTGACACATCACCACCCCATCCCAAAAGGAC
The DNA here is from genome assembly GCA_905231855.2 of Eristalis tenax. NCBI lineage: Eukaryota > Metazoa > Arthropoda > Insecta > Diptera > Syrphidae > Eristalis > Eristalis tenax. Next base: position 37,598,103 of record HG993124.1, on the reverse strand, counting down.
CACCATGGACACACGGACTTGAACAACCCGATGTAAGCACCAGCCATTGTACATACAAAATACCAATAAACCGAAAATAATAATAAACATAAAATTAAACAAAGTACATCTGTTGGGCCCCTGTTGTTGAGCCAACACCCTAGCTCAATTGTAAAAAATAATTCTGTTCAAATAAATTTATAAATCGCTTTTCTTCAAATCCTTCTGGAATTGATTCAGAACAGCTTGCTGCTACACTCACTCGTCCTTTAATAGGATTCTTCGGGAGATCTCATTTACACCAAACAGAGCTTTGTGTGATCGGTAAGCTCGGTCTACTCGAGCTTGGTCTATGAGCCTGGCCTATTTGGCGATCTCCGTGTACTACGTGAGCAAAGTCTATTAGGCAGGCTCCGTCTGTGGGGCTGAGTCTATTAGGCGAGTTTGTTTTATTCAGCTATTCAGCGCTTATTTCAGTTCTCGGTGCATTTGGGGAGCTCGTTTGGTCCGATGAGCTTGGTTTTCTTGGCGAGCTTGCTCTACCTTGGTCTTGGCTTCATGACCCCGGTTAACATTACTGAGCTTGGTGTACTCGGTGTCCTCGGTGAACATTACGGAGCTTGGTCTACTCGGTGGCCTCGGTTTAAACGATGGGCTTGTCTACTCGGTGACCTCGGTATACAACACGGAGCCTGGTCTACTCGGTGACCTCGGTTTAAACGATGGGCTTGGTCCACTCGGTGACATCGGTTAACATTACGGAGCTTGGTCTACTCGGTGGCCTCGGTATAAACGATGGGCTTGTCTACTCGGTGACCTCGGTATACAACACGGAGCCTGGTCTACTCGGTGGCCTCGGTTTACACGAAGGGCTTGATCTAATTGACTGGGTTCTGAAGCTTGGTCTACCCGACGAGTTTGGCTTGTAAGCGAGCTATGTCTTACTGGAACGTGGGTATTTTCCAATATCCATCTATTTGTCTTTGGTCTGCATGCTAAGATAGACTTACTTGGGGAGGTCAGTCTGTGAAGGACGCTCAGTCTAATTATGCACCTCGATGTACTCGGTGACCTCGACTGGTTCGGTCCAACCAGTCAGTTCGGTATTGTTAGCAAACCAATCCTACTGGCGACCTGGGTCTGTTTGCCATCCTCTGCGTATTTGTGCAGCTGCATCTTTTTGTGCAGCTCAGCTTGATCGACCACTTGTGCGCTCCAGTATTTCTTGGGTGTCAGAGTATTTCTTTCTAATTCGACTTAACTCTCTTGGCGAACACTCGTATTTTGCTGCTTTCGTAAACACCCTTATTCCGCAGCAATATCGTTTTCGTCTTCAATTAGCAATAACGACCCTTAGTGTGATTCTCAACGAGCCCCAACACGAATGTCAAGCAACATTTAACGATTCCATGCGAGTTTTGCCAACATTGAACGCCATAAAATCCCCCGCGCGCCGCCTTCAATTACCTGTAATGAAGCAATGAACCGCCGCCGTACTACTCGTTCCGATGCCATAAGCCTCACGCCGCAGGAAAGGAATTTTATGTGCCCACAAAGCACCCCAAAAACCAACCAAACCATTGACACCCACTCCCTCCGGCACCCCATCAGACATCATTCATCTCGGAAATCCATAAAAAATATTTCCCGCTGACAAAGTAATTTGCTTGTCGCACTGTAGCGCAATATATCTCGAAGAGGTATTGTGCGTGCTTTTTTTCTGTGTGCGAAAAAGTCGCAAAACTTTCAAAGTCGAAATATATTAGGAAAATTAGCACTCCCCGCACACGTCGGAGTGCTGCGGAGGCAGCTCTGCGATGCAATAAATTACCTCGAAATCTTTGCTGAATTCACACACACACACCGGCGACGGCGGCTGAGCACCGACACCGATAATAAATTCCCATTACCAGGCAATTAATTCACATTTCGTTTTTCGAAAGTAATAAAATGTCCCGCTACCAGAAGCGCCTCCGCAACTGTGTTGGTTACTCCGTCGTTTCGGTTTTCGTTTCAATAGTTGCAAGTGGCGCGCTGGCCTCCACCTGCACCGTGTTTACGTTTTTGACACAATTGCAAACGGTAAAAAAAAAGTCAAATGCGCACACACTCCCAGCCGCACCTAACAGTCACCCGCATTCGGATCCGTTCAACCGAACATGATTTACGTTGCGTGCGGCCATTAATTTCTCAGCGCCGCACGGCGAACACATTCGGTCGGGCAGGTACAAATGCGGTGATCTACTGTGCCGCCCCTCGCTTGTCGCCACCGCGATGATGGGGGTTGCAAAACTCGACCGCTATCGGCTTCGGTTTCGATTTGGGACGCATCGAGGAACTTCAAGCGGGTGGCGATGCTTTAGTCTATTGACATATCGCCCGGAATAAGTTTTCGGGGTCGAAAAACTTCTGCTGAAGGTCATGCGAACAATGCCATGTAAAGTGACCGAGAGCCGTTGTTCCCCTTGGGAGATGGGATGAAGAGGGGAACTCATGGCCCAACGACCTGTCTGCTGTAAGTGGCTGTGCTATTGGGTGTGTACGGCGGGCTCCCTGACTTTGCTAGGTGTCTGCTGAAATTGGCGATGTTTTCTTGCCTGTTACTTGAGCCCGTTGATAGCGATTGCCAGTTGTTCGTCGAATTGAAAACTGTGGGGTCGACTTGGAGTTAAATTGCCGTGGCAAATTATTTTGGCTTAATGATCGGCATTCGTGCCATTCGCTGTAGACTCAACTTCAGGGGTGATTGAGTAGTGTACCAGTCTCTCGGGGGACCGCATTAGCTCTGCGTCTGGGTTCGGCCTTGCTCTAGGGCACAGATACATGAGGTCTGGAGCAAATAGGATTCTGTTGTAGTGGTGACTTTGAAAGCGTGTCTTTCACTTGTCCGCAGCAACTGCAGCATGTTGCGCCAGCTGGGCAAGCTTGTTGATTGAGACTGGCGTCGGACCGGACTTTGGTAGCGTCACACAAGCAAGAAGAAGATGGTTTGATGCGGAGAAGTACGGAGAGTGGTTGACTAATCGCAAGGATTTTCGCCAGAGTTATTGGATTTGTATGTCCGCGGTCCACTGTGTAACCATTGGCGGTCACGCACAAAAAAGGGGGAAAATGACTTGTGTGATCACACTAATCGCAAAGAACGTAAAATAAATGATTTGGGGGGTTTTGGGTTCGTGTTGCAAATAAATCTTATTTTAATTCCTTAATTGTTGTACTTGTCTCGTCTTGTGGCTGAAGAGGAAAGTCTGTTACAACAAAATTGGTTAAGGAATCCTCTGGCTTCAGCTGATTCGACCGTGGACTCCGCTGCGGTTCGTTGACCCATAGTTACATTCTTTTCATTCAGTCTCTGCAGACACTACAGCTGTTGCCCTGCCCCCACTTCTTCAGATCCTCCGTGCAATTTCCATTAAATGCAGCTACAGATCATCGCATGCATAAGAAATATAAACATTGCCTCGTGGGGGAAGCCAAAACATAGCACAGCATACTTCATTGGTGACACCCACAATCGATCATTCTTGGTGACATGTCTTATGCGCTTCCACTTTTGTTTTTATTTTTGTTTTGCCGCCGGAATTTCCACACATTTTGACGGACTGCCGACGGGTATGCGAATTTCAATCAATGGATATTTACATCTTTTGATCACAAAGTGCGAGTAGCTCTTCCGATTTAATACTGTTACAAACAATGTCTTTGAGAAAAATAACGCTATGGGTTTGTGGCATTGCGGCATTCTAAAGCTTGCGCATGCTCCCTAACGTCTGTAAGAAATCCGCGGCATTCTCGTTATCATTTGGCAGTAAAGACTGCAAACGGACAGGCGGACAAACGAGGTGCACCTTCGCGAAACATCTTAGTGCGCTTGGCCTTAGCGACGACACCCTCTGAGACGCCTGTGGAGAAGACGACGACAAAGCAGAGCATTTCCTCTGTCACTGTCCCGACTTTGCTCGCAATGAGGGGCGGGTTTTCGGTGCTGAACTGGTGAGAGGTGATAATGTAGACTCCTCATCACGGAAGCGTCTGCTGGTGTTCCTTCTTGAAAGACCAAGAAACTAAACAAAAGTAAGTTACTGCCTGGCAGCACAATGGACCAGCTTTTGAGTGTGAGTGCTCCAGTGTTGCGTTAAAACCCTCCGATGTGGACACTTCTCTCGGAGATGTATTTTTTTGACTTCAATGGCAATACAGTTTCTGCGTTTCAATCGACATTCATGAGATTTTTTTTCTTCTTAATGACTATCTTAAAACACATGTAAGCTGGCCACCATGGTCAGCTATCGGCCAGCGGTGGCGGAGACTGGTTTTGGTGTAACCACCAGTAAAATTGCCGATCTTTGGCAGACAGCTTCCTATCTCTAGCGAGGATCGCTCGACTGAACCGAAAAAGATCCTCGTGACTTCGAGCGACATCCCGTTCATATTGAAGTCGCCTGTCCACTGTTCGGCGTACGGCATGGAAGATTACAGGACATCCGTCTGTATCCTGTATTAGGCCAATCGTGTCTAAATGTAGGAATGCGGCGGGAGGAATAAAGCCCTTAAGACGCACCCTTTCATGGTACATAATATTGGGGTAGTAAGCCCCGAAGATCAGACTGTTGGAAGAAGTCATAGCTCGTGCAATGTGCCTTCTGATCAGCTTAATAAAAAAATTATCTATCCTGTTCACGTTTGCCTCGTTGTACATTACCTCGTTAGGATAGTACCTCTTGTACTCAGACCCGGGTGTACGATACAATCGGAGACAGGTCCGAAGACACTGTCCCTCGAGCAGCCTCATCTTTTCCATCTGGGAAGGACTCACGTTGAACCACAATGGACAACCGTACGCCATGATTGGCCTGACAAGAGCCATGTAGCAGATTACCTTCACCCCGGTATCAAGTTGGCTGCTGTAAAACAACCTCCTTGCCGCAGCAAAGGCCTTTCTGGATTTCGTCAGAGCAATATCTATATGTTTGTCAAAATACAGATATTGATCCAGCCAAATGCCGAGATATCGAACTACACTTTTCACAGCTAACGGCCGTCCCCGTGGGTCAACTATCACCCCCTGTTGCAGACCATTTTTAATGTCAAAGACCGTAGTGGAAGTTACGTCGCCAATTTTCACGACAAACTTTCTACTTAAGACGAATTCCTCCGCTGCCTCAAATCTACATCTGCCTCTGGTGACGGTGTGGACACGTGGTCGATATTGTGTGTCCTTCCTTGATGGCAGGGTACTCTTTGTGCTGGTCTCGCTGCTAGACCCATTTTGGCCGCTTCCGATTCGAAACAAACGAACCCTTCACGGCTCGTTGTATTCGACCGATCACGTCGAGCTTGTCCACTTGTGCTGCAATCGTACAGACTCTTGTAAGATCGTGCCTGATTGTGTTGTGCCCCTGTCCTTGGGAGTGAGTTCCGCACGACCTTCTCCAGAATCATGATGAAATAATCAGACTGCCTGCGATTGACCAAAACTGGAGATTCTCGTAACATCTAGGCTGTTGTTCCTCCAACTCAGTTGACATTTGCTGTGTATTCACAAAAAGAAGTCTTTAAAATGATACGAGACTGGTGAAACACTCCCATCCCTTGACCACATCCCAGTCCCAGTCCCAAATTTTCTTGTCACTCTTTACACACGCTCAAAAGAGGAATACATCTCCTTCTAAACAACTTAAGCGAAGTCTGGCCCCCACAGGAATGCCCATCAGTCTACCTTCGAGCTTAGTTTAGGACGAACTGTTAAGTCCTGGGATTCTTTCTTTAGCCGTACACATGTGGAATGCCTTATCCAATCCCATTTAAAGATCGGTATCTTTTTTCTAATTGTCCCCTACTCTCCCAACACTTGTACTGTGTTCAACATGTTAAGGGTATTCATCATCCTTGCGACTGACACTCTGGTGGTCATTTGCTCGGAGTTCTACTATTGAACTTTCGTGACCAAAGCATGTCTCAACTCTTCCTCCTCAATTACGAGTTGGGTCGATCTCCTCTGCGTACTTTGCAATATTTGACTCCTAGTCTTGTACTCTTTTCTATCGCCTTTCTGTCCAGTCGGCTGAGCTTAGATTCGCAAGAACATGCCACTCCCGCCGTTCTCCTCACCGTGTTCAAAACGATATTCCCCAAAAGGAATGACCTGGAGTTGATGTTCATAAACCCACTCACCTCGGAGGACCATCAGTCCGCGCGAAAAGTGTTTAACTTAATCACAGCCAACTTGCTTTGAACGTTTCCAGATAGTTACTCGGTGGCATTCGTCCTCAAGGAAGTACAGCGAGGATTCTCTCTCATCGTTCTCAAGTTCAATTCACTGCTTCACCTAGAGGACGCCACAGTCCAGAGGGCACTGTAACACACTCTCCCCGCCTAGGGAGACGATGTAATTGCTTGCCATAGACAAGGGATCACTCGTGCTGAATGTCTCGTGCATGGGACGGGCATGGATGAGGTGTACGCGCGCGTCTGTAAGTGGGTGTGACTGAGTTGGAGTTGGATTTTTATTGGTCCAACGGTTGATGGGAAGCCCTGAACCTCTGTGAACGCCGTAAGAATTCCCGTCTTTTATGTACCCCCCAACTGGCTGGGGACTTTATTTACGATCTGCAAATGTTGGATTCGCCGACGGTGCTAACGATGATGTGGCGCAAAATGCGACACAGGGATGTACCAAACGAGCAGTTTTCTATTGCCCACTTAACGGTGTTACGCTGCAGCGCAAGACCAGGGACAATGTGCTTAGCATTAGAGCGCGCAATAAACACACGATTTTGTCCCCTCCCCCGCGCTCGGTTCGCGCTGAAGTGCTGGTGGAGTATTTCAAAAGACTTCGAAGGACAACAATGCGACAAAACACTTAAGCATTACACGAAAGCATAAACACACAACACACCACACACTCGTGCACACAAAGAGTCCATGCGCTGTCCCATATTGGCCCTTAAATGAATCCGGCACAGCTGACATAATGTTTAATGCACTTTCCGCATGTTTCGGCATGAGTGGCCGCTTTGATGGGTTCTCTGGTGATGTCCGAGCGCTGCGATGGGCAGCAATTAAATTTTATTTGCAGCCACTCTGATAAGATGTTCGCCATTTTGACACAATTCGATGGACGCTATGTCAGTGAGCTCTGTCGGAGTGTGCTGATGACAGCTCAGCCGACAGCAGTGTCATTAGGAGTAATTGAGGCGAGCGTTGTGGTTTCTTTGATGAAGTGATGGTGTGACACGTAATGGACTTCGAACGCCTCGCCATCGCAGCGCCGCGGCCGGGTTTCCGTTTGGTTGGGAGGGATTTTCATGCAGTCGCTAGATTTATGTATGATGGCGGTTCTCAGAGTATTGCAACATGTGTTGGCGAATCGTGTGGTGGCAGCGAATGGTGGCAAATTGTCTTCATCAAGATGAGATAAACCAAATGGATGATAAATTTTCATAGATGTACTTTCATACAAATTGAATTACTTCTAATGTCCTCTATAGGTTATAAAAATTGTACCAAGTTTACTGTCTTACAAGCAGACATTTTTTAGTTAATGTAAATAATACACACTCGAGTTTAAGGCTCATAACGTCAGGAGTACCAAAGGAGTAACATGGCTTACTATCGGCATTCGGTGCAGACTGTACTTGGCAGTACCAAAAAAGGCGTCCAAGCCACTCGCGTGATAATGGTGTGCATCGATGGAGAGCGGTAAAACCAAGCCAAGCCTAAGCTCTCGCGTGATGCTATGCAATGGATGAAAAGCGGTACAACCAAGCCAAGCCGAAGCCATGTGCTTGTCCAAGCATGCGCCAAGCCAAAGAACTCACGTGATGCTGCTATGCACAAAATGAAGGACGCCACAGCCAAGTTACAACCGAAGCCATCGATAACGTTGTATATCGTGCTCTCTCTTTCCTTCCAATGCGTACAATCTACAACTTCTGTTTTGTTCTCTTTTTGTTATTTTGTTTAAGTTAAGTACTGTTAGTTTTCTGTGTTAAAGGTTAGTTAATAGATGTAGTCTCACTCGTTGTTTGGACTCAAGTCAATAAAGATGTATACAAATTTATTTGAGCGTTTTCCTTTTTGGGACCACGATTGGCTCCCACACATATAACTTAGGGATTGGTGCTAGTTCCATTGCTATGCTTCACGTATGTCGCTGACTTTCCAGTTTGGAACTATGAAGTAGCAATGTTCGCAGACGACGTAGCTCAAACTGTTGTGGCTGTGAAATCGAAAACCATTCACAGTATTCTATAAACAAATGTACGAATCTCCAATCATGGAAAATTAAGCCAAATGCTGGCAAAACACAGGCCTTTCTTCGACTTTTTCCCTAGAACAGGAAAAGCCCGTCTTTTCCCACTTAATCAGCTGAAGATAAATAACCCAAAGTAGTTCTGTCAAAGGAGTGTATTTAGACAAGACCTTAACATTCCGAGAACATATCACAAATACTCTTAATAAAATAAACATTGTGCCCTCTTATCTGCACAAAATCACCCCAAAAATTTCTTTCAATCTATAATTCTTGATGCATCTCCAACATGTGTGCAAAATCGCACATTCAGTGACTAGCTTTAAATAAAATATTGAAAATGATGCTTGATTTACCCAGGCTTTTTTCTGCACAACTGTTCCATGAGCAAACTGGTGTTTTAAAGAGTGGTTACATTTTAAGGGCCTGTGTTGAATGTGAACCACACCTAAACGTCAAGTTTTTTTCTGCATTTCATTTGACATTTCTCAATTTCAGACTAACTTAATTTGATCCATGGATAGACACACAATCGATCAACGCGTTAAAGTTATTCAGGCTTATTATGAAAATGGGCGTTCAAATCAAATGCATATCGTGCACTTCGTGATTTTTTCGGTAAATTTAATCGTCCAAAGGTGCGTACAATCGGAAAAATCGTGCAAAAATTTGAGCAAACCGGGACTGTGGGAGATGTGAAAACACCAGTGCATGCTCGCACAGCTCGTACTGCAGAACATATTGCTGTTGTTCGCGATAGAGTGGCTGAAGAGCCGTCCACCTCAACTCGTCGTCGTGCCCAACAATTGCACCTCTCACGCTCGTTGTTGATGAACACTATGCATAAAGACTTGCAATTACACGCTTACAAGGTGCAATTGAGTCAATAACTAAAGCCTCTTGACCATTTCAAGCGTCGTCAATGGTCAGAATGGTGGCAAAAAACGGCAACAGTGGATGATCAATTTTCGAAGAAAATCATCTTCAGTGATGAGGCACATTTTCACCTCAGTGCGTTCGTCAATAAGCACAATTGCCGCATTTGGGCGAATGATAATCCAAGAGTGATTGTCGAAAAACCAATGCACCCACAAGGAGTGACTGTTTGGTGCGGTTTATGGGCTGGCGGCATCATCGGGCCGTATTTTTTCCAAAATGAGGCCGGTCAGGCAGTTACTGTGAATGGTGTTTGAGCTTTTTATGGCCCGAATTGGAGCTATGAATGTGGACGATATGCGGCTTCAACAGGACGGTGCCACTTGCCACACAGCTAACGAAACAATGGCTCTTTTGCGCGACAAATTCAATGGCGGTGTTATCTCACGTGGTGGCGATATCAATTGGCCGCCAAGATCATGTGATTTGACACCGTTGGATTTTTTTCTTTGGGGTTATTTGAAAGAAAAGGTGTACGTCGATAAGCCAGCAACAATTCAAGAGCTAAAGGACGAGATAATTCGGCACATTAACGGCAAGAACCTCAATTATGCTTCAGCGTCATCGAAAATTTGGACCATCGGATGGAGGTGTGCCGCCTTTGCAAGTTGCACAGAAAATTTAAATTCTCAATGAAAGATTTAACTCATAAAACAAAATCCAATAAATCGTTAACTTAACACAATTTTTGCTTTGTTTATTAATGAAAGTGCGTTTCTGCATCGACCGGAACAAATGGTAGTCAGATGGTGGGGTAAAGCTTCCCATCCACAGTTTTTCAAATAGTTCTTAACCGGAATAGCAACGTGGGGCCGAGTGTTGTCATGATGGATAATTATTGCCTCTGGTCGCATTTTCCGGGCTTTTTTCGGCTGCTGCTCTATTCAAACGAATTAATTGTGTTCGTTAGCGTTGTCCATTGATGGTTTCTCGCGGTTTTAGCAGGTTATCATACAGCACATCCTTCTGATCCCACCAAATACAGAGCATTACCTTCGCGCCATGGATATTCGGCTTTGCCGTTGACTTGTCTAGTTGGCCAAGCATGCAAACCCCTTTTGGCACGTTCGCTCAGCTAGAGCATGTTCACCATAAGCTTCCACCAAAATGCGATGACAAAATGAAGAAGAACTCCCCGCAAAAACACTTTTTCAGGCACAAGGTTCGACATATTTGAGTGAAAAAAAATTATTGTAGTTTACGCTTCAAATGAATGACGTATATTGAAATGATTACATTGACAGTAGCATGTTGCAATGGAATAATACAAGTTAAGCCATCTCTTAGCAAACAGCACGAATTAAATTAAAGGTCCAATATTATAGACGAATTTCAGAGGCTTTTTGACAGGTATTCACGAATTTTTGACAGTTATTCGAGAAATAACGTTAATTCCGTTCTCTGATTGGTCAATTTGGCCCCCAAAGATTTTAAGGGGCAAGAGAGGTAGAAGTTGGGCATCTCAATCATACTTCATTTCTGACCTGGCCGGTTGTTGTGTTAGGATCGTGGAAGAAAGAGCGTAGGTTGAAGTACTTCAACGGGCTGGTAAAGGTCTCATCAACTGGAAAACTGTCCCTACGCGAACAAATTGATAAAGTGCGCATGTGTACATAAGCTAAGTCAAAGCTAACCAATGAGCCAGGCATGAACGGCATTGGCGTTGTCTGTCATCCATCGGAGGCTGGAAATTTCGTTGACGACACTGTCAGTTTCGTGGCCAGAGATGAAATGGAAATTGAATAGTCAAAATTAATACATACAACATTCTTTTCCCTTGGTCCTGGAAAATGCAACTGTTTTCCGTGATGACATCTGTAAAGCGAAACAATAGCAGCTTCTCCAGGAAGCGTCAACAAATTTGGGGTGTCGCAGCATTTTGTGTAGAAGCAACGCAGAAGAGTGTGTTCAGACTGTGTTCGTAGATTCGCCACTTTTGTGAGAAAGTTTGTTCGTTATGAGACAACGTTCTCCAATCTGTACGAATCTTGAAAAGTTGAATGGATACCAAGAAGCATTAACAATTCCAGTCTACCCACGATCTACCCATCACTGGACCGCATGCAGGACCTCTTGCGAAACTGCATTTCTCTTCAAATAACCCAAAAACAATCTCTTCTTTTGTCAATATCTCTCAATCTCTGTCGTTTCGTGATGCCTCCAATCAACGAACCAACTTGGTCCTTAATCCAATCATGCATCCTGTCAGCGAGAGGTATCAATCGTTTTAGCTAGGTATTTGTCTTTTGCACTCATTGCACCTATGTACATGTCTCTCGATGTCGGACTTCGCTCACTCTCTCCCTCTCTCTCTCTCTCGTTCTTTCGCTCTGTCTCCATCTAACAGGCGCAATCGAGAAGGACAGATGGCGTCACGTTAACATTGCAAATGTCAAAGTACACTTCCGTTTTGTGAACTCAGACCTGTCATTTGGATTTAATTTAAATTCTAATTAATACCGTTAACTAGTTAAATCGAACAAAAACAACGACCAAATGAAGTGGAAGTACGAGTTTGGGGGCAGAGGCGATGAGACGCATCCGTCACCGTACCAGACAGAGACAAAGTATTGACAATGGACGAGAATTTATCGCGCGAATGCGCCCTACCACCGCTCTGATGTGGAGTCCGGGGTGAGAGTGTTTGAGAATTAATTCGAATGCAATGAAGCTTTTCGAAGTGGAAGGCAAACATTACGACGACGACGACGATGGCGATTGCAATGCCTCAACAAATTAGCGATGGGTTTGAATTTTAAATTCTGTAGCTCTCTCGGTAATTGCTACAAACACGTTACATTGTCCGTTTCTTTGCCTCTCTCTCTCTCTCTGTCTCTCTCTAGGGTCCACCGCTGGCCACCACCCAATTAAGGAATACTAATTATTCAACTTCAGACACTCAGAGTACCCCTCAGCCTGGTCAAAGGATTAACTGTCGTTGCAGGTGGGGCGCAGTCGGGGGAGACGGTAACAAGCACGAATATCTCATCCTGGCAGTCTTCAGGCAGCCTCAGCAGAAGGGATAAGCTCACCAAAGACGTGTACAGCACGAAGCCTAATTGATGTACGCCATCGAGAAGGGCAGAGGCAACCGCATTCATGTGCCTTCACATAAATCCACTGGCAGCTACCCTTAATCTTGGTCGGTTCATGTGTGTTATGATATTAAGCAGATGGGCGCGACATGGTCAGGGATGGACTGGGCTTGGGGGTTACTACACGAAATTACGTCATGTCAGAGGGTTATGCCCAACTTGAGAAGGCATTCTTGCGGCTTAGTGCTCGTTGGGGACTTTTTTCCACTCTTTCCCGTCACATGTCCATCGGGTTGGTTGTAACAGTTTGCCTTAAATTCAGCGTCGAAGAAATGTGTATACTCGTTGTCACTGTGGTTGCGCGCAGGGCTGTCCAAGTGCTCGCAAAACAATCAACACAGTGTACCGTCCTCCAAGTCGTAGACTGTAGCAAGCTTGTTGACGCGAAGACTGACTCAAATCGGGAATGATGCCATCGCGGTGAACGGGGCAAAACTACACGAAATTAGTTTTTCATATGACACACACCGCATTGTGGGTCTGCGTGCGAGTCCTTCATCATGCTTGTTAAAACGTTATGAAAAACATGAAACGCCACAACAGAGGAGGGATACAAATTCAAGTTTCGGGTTATTGCGAAGCAAAATCCCCACAATAAGCTGCATGATTTCCTAGCTCTTCAACCGGATAAGCATCCTGCATATGAGGCTTCGGCGATGACCCAGAGGGGAGGGCGAAATTTAATTAAGCGCAACCGAGTTGTAATTATCGCCTCTACCCTGTCCATGGGGTCAGGTGTGTGTATGTGCGTTCTGTGACAGGGGGACACAATTAACATCGACCGGAAGGAAGCAGCAATTTTGGCACCACGAGGAGTACGATTTAATTGTTAAACTTTTCCGCATTCTTTTCGGTAATTTGGACACGGGCAGGGGTACCCGTGTGTGACTGCTAGAGAATTTAATTAATCCTGGCTGAAGACCACTCAGGACACAGCGCGGGTTTGGTTTCTTTTCGACCGGCTACATGTCATTAGACGCTGTAAGGATCCCAGCATCCTTGCGTTCATTGACAAGTTAAATGTAATTAATTTGAGGAGAGCTTGTGCTATCCCGATGGTGGAGGCAATTCCGGGAACCTCCTGGGGCGACTGTCACCTTCTAATAGGATTAATCAAAGTGTCCCTCCGGTATCTGCGCCGGCTGAATAAATTATCGTGTCTTGCCTACGTCGCAGGTTCAGGGCTGAGACTGCGACGAGTTGGCTTGGCTGGGCGGACGATGGAAAATTGAAAATCCTTATTAGCCGGAGGTTGATTTTTGATTGTTGACAATCTGTTTTGCGCTCACAGGCATATGCGAGCGAGAGAGGGGCATGATGAATGTTCGACAATTCTGGGTACTGTTTGTGAGAGTTTAGATTGGGGCATGATTGCACAGCCTTGGCTTCTGCTGGACAGGACAGGACATCTGCTTTAACAACCCACTGTCGTTGTGGGTGTCTCGTTGTCCTTAATGCCTCGTAGATCTGGGCTAAGTACGTCTGCAGAGCTTGACCCATCAGGGCAGTGCGAGAATTTCAAATTCGGAAGAGCTCTACGTCGGAGTGGTGGTAGTCATTGACCGAAAATCGGGTCGAAGTCGGTGTATCTCGATGGCTGTGTGCCGAGTTCAGGCCCAACCACTGACTTAAGTGGACTTAAACTGTAACCAGAATCATGCCCAATTTCATATCGAAAGCCAGGCGGCTGAATGGAAATTACTGACATGGACTCTTTCAATGAGTTCTTTACCGGTTTGATCGGATGTGTCATTCTCTACTCTTTCTGAATTTCAAGCGTCAATTGTGGCTCCAATGCAAAATGTAAATTGCTCCCTCCACGTGCGAACAGTTGAGATCATAATTTATGCAAGAACACATTCTGGGTCAAATTGCTTTCCCCAATTTTTCGCATGAGCTCGTTCCCGTTTTTGCTCAAGCTGGTAAAGAGGATCACATTACTAAGTCCCCTGTCTGTGCGCACTGAGCAAATTAATATTTAGAGTCCTTTCCAGCGGTCTGTGTGCATAGCTGCCCCATTCGCGCAGCCACATGAAATAACATAAGGACCATGCACTCGCACCTCACACGCGTTCACTAAAACATTACCATAATAATTTCTGTTGGATCACTGCTTCTGTCGATGTTTACCGCAAAATGCTGTGGTCAATGTAAAATGCATCGGCTGCTGCATGCATCACACACAAGCGTCCACTGTGGCAGTGCAGCACCGCTCGCACCAGAAAACAGCGGAAGCAACGCACACGCGACCCTGATCCCTCTTCAAATAAAATATTCATCTCCCTGTATCCCGAGTCGTCCTTCATTCAAGTGCGAAGTGCTCGTTCATCGTTTCGACGAATTCCTGCCTGTCGCGTTTAATCGTGGTCGTTCATCCAAGCCACCACACCGCACATCGATGCTCGTGAGAGCATTACCCGCGCCCATATTTCACAGCCCTCACCCCAACAAGATACAAAGCCCTTCGCTGCCCTCGCATGTGGCATTTTTGCTGCGGGCGATGAGGCCAAATTGTTGCATTTCGGGCATATCATTGCGGATTTTATTGCAATTCGGGCGACCCCTCGAACACGAGCGGCGGTACGCCGCTTATTGATGTAACTAACGGAATTGTTAATACGCCCCAATTGGCAAACAGCAGTCCCAAAAACCTATCTAGGTAATTTAATGACACGCTCAGAGCCGCCCTTACACAATTTTTCACTCTTTGATTACTCTATAAAATTTTATTAGTTTTATCCTTGCGGTGTGGCCGGTAGGCGGTAGGCGATAGACAGTGGGTGGTGGGCGGTGGGCGGTGGGCGGTTTAACACAACAGGCGTGATGTGGTGCCGCTGCTGTGGGACAGAACACAAACCCCTTGCTGGAGCATACAAATAGGGCGACGGAGGCGTGCAGAAATTTATGAATAAGTTTATTTTTATGCCGATTGACGGAATCGGAGTCGTTGGCGGCTCACGGAACAACATCCCCAAGGTAATGTATTCCGCTTCATAACCGAGCATTCTCCTGGGGTTCATTGATTTTAATTCATTGTCGAAGGGAAACAATAAATCGACGGCTTAATAGGAAACCTCACAAATTACTTCTTTGACAATGAATTTGCGTGACAATGGGTTGCGTATGAACATTTGCAATTCCTGCTGGATTGGGGGCGGATTTATCTTCAATCCTCTTTGGAGTATAAAGATTTGTGCGTCTTCTTTGGCACTCGATTAGTGGGGAGTTGTTGAACGCGGGAAAGTGGTATGATTTTCTTCTAGCCTTGTGGTTGAGCTAGGTACACCACTTGTCTTGTATCACAAGCCTCTCTCGCGGCGATCGTTTTACCAGTTAAACTGTTTTCCATGGCTATGACTTGGTGCTAGGTCCGGACTAAAAGGTGGATGCAGACGGGCCTCGCAATCAAGCCGATCGAAATCCCAACCAATCCCGGGGTTTCTGGCGAGGCGCTATCGAAGTGTGGCCTAGGGTTGCTCTGATGGAACATAATCCCTCTCACCATGGGCCTGTGGGCTTTCTTCAGTCGGGCATCCGAATTTCGATGAATGATTCCCTGCCTATCCCACCAAACACACTGCCAGAAGTTCCTGTCCGTCAATCCTGGCTTGGCCGCTGGGCCGTCTGCGACCATGACACTGTCGCAAGTGATCCACTTTTCGTCACCAGCCACCATACGTCGATGTGCCGCCATTCAGCTTTGATTCGTAAAAGGAAATTGGGTCCATGAGGTTCTCCGGCGGTAACTCTTGTGGTTAACATTTTGTTTACAGCCTTGTTAAAATGGTTCGAAAGAGGGAGAGCGAGAGAGAGAGAGAGACAGACAGAGAGAGGGAGAGAGAGAATAACTTGACGAACAGCAGCATTGTTCGTCCGGTCAACCCGGTTAAACACCGGAATTTGAGCGAATTTTCAAATAAGAACTCTAATTCAACCCACTGCTACGGTTGGGTAAGGGTAGCAGCTGCTCGACCGCTGTTCTCCAGAGCTCACACTTAAATACACGCACAAGGGACAAAAAGCACATAAAACGCTGTCGGATGAAATCAAGGGGCAAGGGAGGTAGGTGTTGGATATCTCTATTCTCGGACAAAACTGAGTCAATCAATCGTGAGACTCTCTGCACAGTTTTTTAGTGCGAAATCTTATCTTTCTAAAAGTCGGGAGGAGATCAAAACGATACCAGCATCAATTCGAAGCCAAATTGCAAACCAAAGCACGCCCCTGTTTTCCTGAAACACACAAAAAAAAACCCCATTTCCTCTGCCGTTGTAAGGTTTCTCTCTTCAATCCATTCGCAAGGTCATTCAATCTCTCTCCGAACGAAATGATCATCTGGCCCTCAATAACCTTTCAATCCATTACCCAATGAAGGTACACTAGACCTCGTCGACCGGCAGTTCCGGTTACCCCATTGTGCTCGAACCCAAATGAACTTATTTTTCAGTTATGAATCAATCAGAGAATAACCTCAGCTCCACGCATATTGTCATTGCCATTGCAGACGACACAAAACAAGAGTCCTTTGCCTGCACCCCGTTATTGATTTCGTCCTGCCTCAAGGGCAGCAGTAGACGGCAGTAAAAAAAAATTGACGACAGCCATCAGCAGCAGAGAAACTTTTATCGGCACTCACCTATTAAGGGGAGTTGAAAGTTTCCTCCGCAGCTGCAGCAGCATCAGTTGTAATCCTTGTCGTCCCCAATGATCGATGGCGCGTATGGAAGCATTGCCATCGTCGCTGTCATCGCTGGTCGTCTTCATTTCATAAATAATCGTGCAGCCAGTTGGGCAGAAAAAGGAGCATCTTAAAGGGGAACAAAGTCCTTTAAACTGAAGAGCAATTCATTTGAGACGGGAAGACGAAACGAACAACTAACATACAACAGCAACGACAAAAACGAGCAAACATACATAAAATGGAAAACCCTCACGAATGACGAACGAAAGTTTTACTGTCCCCGTTCCGTCGTTCGTTGGTTCGTTTCTAAGCGCCACCCCCGGTGTCAATGGGAAAATATTTTCGCATTCGAATAGACACGGGGCTCGAAGAAGCACTCCCGCAAGAGTGGCACAGCATAAGAACCTTCGAACAACAGGAGCCAGCAATTGGGGCTGATGCAAGGAGAATGGGCACAACATCGCGCAGAAATGGCAAAGCAAACTGTGTAGATTAAGAAAAGTGCACAGGGTGACAACGAAGTTAGTCTTACTACGTGTGACAATCGATTGGAAAATTCATTCCCAATTTGCAGAAAGGGCGGCTTGTATTTTTAAGTCTGTGGTCAGCTTTAACCCTTAGGATAGGGTAGGGAAGGCACACTTAGACCATATTGGTCGATTGTGATACCCACAGTCGGACTACTACCACCGATCAACCACTCCAGTGATAATGTCCTGGTGACGGGACTAGATTTGAAAACCCCATCCAGTCGTCTGTGGTAGCTTTTACCCTTGTGTCAAGCCAGATACCCAATTAAAAAATCCCCAAGCATAAAACCCACTATTGTTCGAGTGCATCAAAGAAATTAAGTCTGGCATTGGTTTTGTTTCCATTTCCGACAAGAAATAATGTCATGTTTGATTTGGAAATAAGGCTAAGAATTAACTTTGAGGTTGGTGGCTCGCCTTAAATGTTAACCCTTATTTTTCGCAGGGTTCAACCCGATCACGCGACTTCGGCACCTCCTCAGGGGTATGTACACAACTAACAGGCTGGTGCCTGGAGCTAGAGCGTAGTTCTATTTACTCTGTGGTATTGGACTTATGGACTTATAATCCACCCAAGTGAGTTCACAATGAACCTGTGGCCTGCTAATACTTAACTTAAAACTATCCCTAACTGTGTGGGGGTGGATGATAAGGAATAGAGAGAATTTCTTAGACAGCAATGACAATCGAGGGAGTTCTGAGCATTGTGGCTGGCTAGCAGCATTCTGGAAGGTTCGAAATGTCCGCAGTTGGTGCGACGAAGAGAGAGACGAAAGAGAGAAACAGACCGAAGGAGACGTGGATTAGTATGAGTGTATATCATTCTTAGTAATTCATGGGAATCAAACTTATGACCCTGCAACGGAAATATCGTCCTTGGGCGCATTGGATTTGGGGATTTTGTACTTGGGGATTGTAAAATCTCGTATTTTTCAAAAGGTGGGAAATTTGGACTTGGGTATAACGTAGGTCTCCCGATTTTAGTTTCCGGACAGGGTTCAACATTTTAAATTCATGTTAGAATACTTTTAAACTATTTTTTAAATATTTTTTTTATTTAATTAAAGAACATTGCATGGTTTTTTAATAATTTTAGTATGCGGACAGGGGTTTGTTTGACTAAGAAACCCACTGTCCGAGTACTGAAAAGTTAGGTTTTGCATCCGGACAATTGTTTTTTAACGCATTAAAATAAGTAAAACCTTAAAAATGTAATGCTTTTAAATTAAATTACTTAAGAACGGAGGAAAGCAGTTTAACAAGGACAAATAATTTGAGTTAAAGAAAGGCAGCTGTCAAATATGGTGTGTGTGTTGATCAACACTTTGTGACCGACTAAAAGGTAAAAGGCTAATTTGTGAAAAGGCAATAAAAAAGGGGCCAGATCCGTACTTAACACCTGAAGGAAAAAGTAAAATTGCTGAGTGGTTCATCGATTCGTGCAAATGTGGATTTCCCTGAAAGACTGGTTCATCAAATCAGTAAGGACTCGAAAAGGGAAACACCTTTTAGAAATGATCGACGAATCAAAAAAAAATCCTTCTTTGGCTATGAACTGGAAGACCTTTTAAAGAGCAATATAATCGTCGAACGCAGTTTTAGCCAAAAGAAGTTATAGCACCAACGAGTTTTGAAAAATATATTTCTCGAACATGTGCTGGTTATTTAAAAACAGAAACGTTAATGGCTCTCATTGTTATCACGGCTAATCTAAAACTCCTTAAGCCTATGGTAGTGTTCTCACACTTACGTTCCTCGAAAGGACATTGTTGAAAGTATGCCCCAATCTTGGATGTAAGGGAAAAGTGAGAGCGGTTCGATGCCCCTATACCTGTCTTATTATTTTAGAGGTCAAAGTAAAGATTTGTGTAACTGTCCGGCTACTAGCGCCTAAATATAAAATTTTTAATTAAAATATATATTTTTGTATATTTCTATATTCTCGCCAAAGAGGTGAACAGCCAACTCTAAGGCTGTCTGGGAATGTCACAAAATACTAAAGACGTTGGCAGGAACAACAAACTGAAGGTAATGAAAAGGCTGATATACAGGATGAGGCGTCTTCATTGTTACCACCCCCTTTAGGAACTCAAGAATATGGAGCTGTCCAACTTATGAAGGCGGTACTTAAGTCCTAGACCAAAAGCTGGAGACCTTTATGGTTGAACTACAAGTGTCTTATCACACCCAAAGTTTTTCAATTCAATTCAATTACCAGGCTTGGTATATTGGAGTATAATAGTAAAAGGACATTGAAGAACCAGTATACGGAAATAAGGAGCCCAACCGTATTTGATACTGAAGCTCCCCGGAGGCTATATTCTGGTACCACGGGAGGGATCCAGCCAGACTGAGTGCTTTGTTTAAGGGCAAATGCGCGGAACTGTTAGAAAACTGAGTGTGGAGAGTTCCCTCGCAGCCGGGTGCTGCGAACCATAGAACAGCCGAGGTGTCCGATAAGTTACACTCTTAGAAAAGTAGCCCTTAACATATGAACACAATTGAGACTTGACGTCGAACTCAAGGCATTAGTTGGCGTTATCCTGACTCTAGGAGTGAGGATCCCTTGGTATTAAGCCCTCATCGCAGAAGATCACGTTATTCCAAGAATTCACTTGTGTGTAAATGTCGCCCGAGCTAGAGACATTGGTTGAGGAATCGCTCCTACTCTGGAGGTCAATTCTTTGAATGTGCTAACATCTCGTAGACAAAAGTATTTCCGTTGACTTTCCCCAGTCTTTTCAGACATTGTGAATAAAAACTGAGTGTGAGAGTTTCCTCAGCATTTTGGAGGAAACACTCCATCTGGTGTGAATAAAAATGTATTTTGTTTAACTTAACGAAACCCACCGACTCACATATTCTGACAGCTACGTGTTAACTCCATTTTGGTGTGAATGAAGATAGAACCTAATGAGGAATCAATTGAAGATGTTGAATGTGCATAGGAGGTGTCTTCAAGAGAGGAAGAAGTGGAAATATGAAGAATACTGTTTCGGAAGTTTCGTTACTCTCACGGATTATACCCATCATTTGTCATTTTAAGTAGAATACACGCAATAGCATTAAAAAAAGTCCCAATGCAGCGGTCGCGCTTTGATAGTTCACAGGCCGTAATGTCTTAAGAGCGAAGAGTTTAAGGTTCTCTGGCTGCGTCCCAGGCCATAGGGACATTACCGACAAGGTGACTCTCTATCCATCTGCTAGACATCACGGTTGCTGTGTACAAACTGACCAACTTCATCAGAGTTGGAGCTCTGTCTAGCCCCATCTGAAGCATCTCGAAACGAAAATAGGACTAACTAACGAGATTATTTGCAGAAGCAACGAAGAAGAGGAAAGAGGATATTCCTCACTACTTCTGGCACTGCGCTGTCTCTGCCAGTTGAGACAAGGAATGCTGGGTGAACACTTCCTCAAAGACACCCAAGAGCTCAAGAAAAATAATCTCACTCTTTCAGATCTAACAGCCAACGTTCCAGAAAATATGTTGGTAAAGTGTAAAAACTGGTTTTAACAAGATTTAAGCAGCATTTTTAGAAAATTTCTTAAATCCAATCAATTATTCCGGCATCACCCTGTCACTGATACACCGTTACGCTTCAGCTATTTTCCCAGTCATAATGTATACCGATGGCGGGAATGAATGGAGCGACCAAGCAATAAAGTTCCCCCTGATGAGGCAGTACGGTGGCATTCGGAAGCAGCAGAAAGCGATTCTGTTCGCCCGCATTACGGCGAGGTGAAGGCTAAGAACAAACGAGACTTATAGTGATTGAAAATTGTTTTCCGATTTCAGTGCGGAGAGCCAGTAATGGGTTGGAGTTTGAAACGAAACGATACCTGGGAAGGAACTGCCGCTATATCCTTTCATCGCTTAGCTGCACACATCACAGCGGTAACATGTAATTTCATTGTTTTGCTTTTTCGCTGTTAGTTCGTTGTGCTTCTATTGTTATCTTTGCACATCCGCACACTCGCAGGGCGTGTGGACGCAAAGTGGGAAGATACACATGTGCACGTGGCTGTGTGTTTTCGTGCACAATCAAGAAAGCCGAAATTAATTTCAGAGAGAGGTCCTTAAGCGGGGGGTGTTTGCCGGGCGTGGAGCAACTATTACTGAAGTTTAACGTAAACAAGGACTTGACCGAAGATAGTGGTCGTTAACCGGTGGCAGTCCACTCTGCCATGCACGGACCAACGATGGATAAAGCAATTTCTTATCTCATGGAGATTGGTTTGTTTGTTCGACGGACTGTTTACTTGGTGTCGTTTTAGGGGCCAGCGAGCAAAGGGATCCGCTCGCTACTGCGGGGATGTGAAATGTCGAAGTTGGAAGTGTCCGAACTGTTGGACCAAAAGGATGTTTTATTCGTTAGACAATCGGATGCACTTTGATTAGGGGCGGAACGAGACCAGAAATGAATAAATTTGTGAAGGGGATACGTTCTCGCATGAGTTTTGGTCGAGCGTTTTTGGTGAACTGATGCCGCATAGAGTGGTAGGTTTGAGGTCAGTGGGTTGAAGTCAGGAAAGGAGGATATCTCCGAAGGAATCGTTTAAGTTCAGGGGGGGGGATAATCGAATTTGTTTTGGGAACGTCGCGCAGTTTTTGCGAAACACGAGTCTTAGTTTTAGAAGGAAAGGTAAAGGATATTGTGACGTGAATAGTGTAACGTGTATAAGATGAGATAACCGGGACACCAACCACCACAAAAACGCCATCTATACGCAAGGAGAAGAACGAACGCTAGAATGGGTGTCGCCACCTCTACACGGATAGATTACAAGGTATCATGTATATTAGCGTCAGCGGGGAAATTCCATAGACCCGTGACGACAGTAGGATCTAGAACCAGTACTGGGAGTATAAATATCGGCACGGTGGTCGATGCGAGTGAGTTCAGTTGAAGAATTATTACAGATCAGTCAATAATTTATTACAGTGCAGTTTGGGATTTTATAGTGTTCAAAGTGTTAATCAGTTCAGCCTGAAAGGCAGCAAAGAGTCTTGTAGTGATTTAGTGAACTTTTGTGCTTCATTCGTCACAATCCAGTGATCGAACCCTGTTGTGTGGACAATTTGAGTAATCTTACGTAGACTCATTTCGGCTAAACGTAACAATATTATTATATTATTTTAGCATTATTAAGTTTTCTGTTATGCAGCTTCGTTAATTGCATCTGGGCTACATCTTGGTCGTATCACAGCAGCCCCTTGCTTTCTTTTCAGATTTCGATCCCATTGTGTTCAGTTTTTGGGCTCTTTCATCCAAGTGGGGTCGTAGTTCCATTCATCTCTACATGGCATGGGTGTATCATAGTATCTCCTGAAGTTTAACTTAGGACGCATCAGGTCACTTACGTCAGGTCAACTCCCTGACATTGTTTACTCTCCTAAGGGTTTCTAGATGTCCTAAAAGATTTCCTTCCTTGTAATTGTAGGTTGGGCTAGATGCACCACAGTGCCTTCTTCACAAGAAAACAAAAATTTGTTTAACAAATTAAACAAATTAGTCTGTCAGGCACAATACTGGCTGCAGTAACAGAGGTAAAATATCTAGGAGTCATCTTCGACATCAAACTCATCCGGAAAAGACCTACCGAAGAGGTAACCAGGAAGACGGCGCATGCTTTAATGATTTGTAGAAGCTGAGCGAGCAAATTCTGGGGTTGCAGTCCAAGCACCCAAAGATGGATGTAAGTAGCTTTTGTTAGGCAATAACTTGGTGCAATAACATGGTCCATAAGCAACAGCCTGATAAGTGCAAGAGCGAGACTCAACAAACTTCAAAGGTTGGCATGCCTCCGTATTAAAGAGGCCATGAGAACTTGCCCAACTGCCGCCATGGAAGTGTTATTGGAGCTGACTCCATTGCATTTGGTGGTCGCAGAATGTGCAAATAAAACAATGAGATTGGCAAATGAAGGGATAGGAGAGGACAGGTGCATTACATCGAGACAATTCGATGCACTTGTCAAACAACGTCCATCCCCAGCCATTCCGAAGGATGACGCGATCAGGAAATTCCGCTTCCAAAAGGAGTTCACCATTAAGATCAGCACTAGCAAAGACTGGAGCAAAGAATCCATAATTCACAGACTGAGCAGCAATACAGTAAAATGGATCAAGAACTGATGAAGGAACAGAAGCAGGAGTATCGGGACCGCGGACAAAGTACTACGAGCCCCTGGGCAAACGAGCAATATCTTTCAAACAGAAGTCTATGCGATAGACAGATGCACTCAGATCAGTCTTGACAGGAATTATACCAACTGCGACACACCAATAATGTCGTACAGTCGTGCCGCTATCCTGGCACTAGACTCCTTTGTCATCAAATCCAAGCTAGAGTGGGAATGCCTGCAGAAGCTTAAGGAGCTGAGCAGGAGGGACAGAAAATTTTGTTGGATGCCTGGCCATACAGTGATAGAAGGCAATGAAATGGACGACTCGGCATCGGAACCTGTCATAGGCCCCGAACCATTCAGCGCTGTAGCAGATCACGTCCTCAGGGAAGAGTTCAGGGAACTAGCTAGAAAGAAATGGGCAGATACCTGGAACAACGCTCGTGGCATGAGGCAAGCCAAGAAGCTCTTGGGCCAACATAATCGGAAGAGGTTTGAGGCGTGCATCAGAATGAGCAAGCAACCTCTCTATCCTAACAGGGCACTGTAGACTCAGGGAGCACCTAAGCTAACTAGGAGCATCAGAAGATGGTCTCTGCAGACTCTGGGGAGAATCAATGAACTTTTGTGAGTCACTTGCCAACAAAAGGCAAAGATATTTAGGCGAGTACCTAACATCAGAGCAGGAATTGAAGTCACTGGAACCAACTCTCAAAGGAAACTGGCCTAGAGCGAATACTCTAGGACGAATCTCTTCCACCTTCGCGCAACAGGAGCAGATAACCGCCAATATAACTCTGAAAAGAGCTGCATGAGAGAGGGAGGAGCTCTTAAGAAAGCAAAGGTATGAATAGGGGGCACAATAGATCTATAGGTCGCAGCACACTTTTCCCTTAACAATAATAATTGTGGGTTCTGTTTAATGTCAGGGCTTCTTTTACAGCTTCAGGCTGTACGGCAGTGTGTAATTGTGGGACGTATTGCTTCCATCCTTGCTGCTGGCGTCATTTGTGCAAATACACTCTAGCCTTTTGCAATTTGTTGAGTTTATGTTTATGGCCCTTTTTTGGTCACATTTTTTTAACCACACTGCAGCGCCATGGAGCGCTTCGACGATAGTTTTCGCTTCTTCGTAGGCATTAAAAATTTATAGCGTCTGAAAGACGTCGTTTTGCCTGCATCACGTAGACTGAAAACTGTCATTAACTATCGTCTCGACGACTGATTTCTGGCGACAGCTATTTCAGTATCGTCTCCTATTAAATGAGGACAAACTATGTGCATATACATATGTTTGATGTTTCACGGTTCGGAGTTCAGAGTTCAGAGTCATTGGCATTTGCATTAGTTTTGGTCACAAACTGAGATGAGAATGTGTGACATTTGAGAGGAAGGACATCGTGTCATTTCAACGTGAGCAATATAGTTTTCAGATACTGACAATTCAGAAGACTTCACTTCTGCAGACTGTTGAACGGCGATGAGGACGCCAATACCGCTGTCAGACGGAAGGTTCTAGACCACACAACGGACGATGAAAGAAGGCAATTTCGTCCCCCGACCTTGACGAAGTCAAGATAGCGATAGCGCGACTAAAGTCGTATACAGCTGCTGGTACAGACGGACTGTCTGCGGAACTCCTGAAGGCAGCTGGGGATGAGGTGGTATGGTGCAAGCACATGCGTAAGATGTGGCATGCCCGACGTGTGGAAGTTTGCACAAGAAATATACCCCTTCAACTGCGTCATCTACTGATGTCTCCTAAACATTGCTTAATGTTTTGCGTGAGGGCCGGAAACCATTCGTCAATAACCTGATAAGTCCTTATCGGTTCAGGCCCGGAAGGGGACCAAATCTTTAGACTACGGCGGATTCTGGAAAAACCGAAGAGACCACCTATTTGTCGAATTCCAAGCCGCATATGACAGCGTGCATAGAGACGATCTGTACATCGAAATGTCTAGTTTTGACATTTCTGCCAAACTCGTCAGACTGAGCATGAGCTGTCAATGGAGAACTCTCTCTGCTCCATCAAGGTCAGTCGCGAACTTAATGTCAAAAATGGACTAAGACAAGTCGACGCACTGTCATGTGACATGCAAAACGCGCAAGCCAACACAAGAGGTACGATCGTCCAAAAGTCCGTACAACTGCCGGAACGACCTTGAAGTGATAAGTCGAACACAGCGAGCCGTTGGCATTGAAATGGAAGCGGCTAAAGTGGGTCTGGCGGTAAACGAGCACCAAACAAAGTATATGCTGTCATCGACGACTCGGCCAGAATGTGACTGTAGGCAGCTATAACTTCGAGGCAGTGAAAGACTTCGTCTACCTCGGCGGTAAACAGTACAAACACCATCAGTACCGAGATCGTAGAATAACTCTTGCCAACTGTTGTTTCTATGGGCTCTAGAGGCAATTGAGTAATAGAGCCCTCTCTCGGAGGACTAAGCTGACTCTGTATAACACCTTGCTCACCCTCGTCCTGCTCTACGGCTCAGTCCAATCGGATGAAGAGACTCTTGGTCTTTTCGAGAGAAAAGTTCGTGGAAGGTTCAACCACGAGCTGTACGGGCTGTTCAGCGACGTGAGTCTAGCCAGGCGTTCACCGATCCCACTCCGAAGGCAGTTAGGCCATGTAGACCGTGTGAACAGTTTAGCTCCGGCCCGAAGCATCTTCGATTGGATAAAGCTGGCAAGAGATCGGGCCGGCCGGATAGGCTTGTTGGGTGAGGTCCAGGCCTAGGTCGACGAAGAAGATGTAGTTTTCAGAGCAGTCAGCTGGCCGATAGGCGAGACCAGAAATGAAGGGTTATAGGAACAGCGTGTGGGATTGTAGGGACAGTGTTCTACGTCCATTTTGTTTTAACATTACTTGAACATTATTACAGCAAAATTGGACAAAATAAACTATTGATTAACATCCAATGCACACTTAGTACATTTTTTTAACATTGTGTTGGTTTTTTTTTCAATATCAAATATCGCACTATACTTGTTAACTTTAATAGCTTGACTAACTTACTGCAAATGGCATGCAAAAAGTATGCATTTTTCATATCAAGTTGCCTCAAAACTGCAAAGTGACCATAGTTGTCTGTGAGGCTGCCCCACTGTGGGTCGCCTTGTGAGTCCTTTTTTGACATCAAACGTCTCGGTTGAGTGCGTACCGACCTTGATGGAGTTGAGTGCATTCTCCATCGTCATCTAGCCATCTAGCGTCTCTATAAATGCTGTCAAAAGCGGCCTCGAAATCGTTGAAAAAGTGATGGGTACCGTGAATATTTGAGCGATGGTGGTGGCCTTTGGCGTTCACACAAGGCGGCAGATGTGACTGAAGCCTCTATAGTTGGCGCAATTCAGTCGATCTCCAATGCGCTCTAGGACTCGTCTCTATAAATACTGTGCTCCTTCTCCAAGATCGGCTGTAATGTGAATATCTGGTCAACAGTGGCCTTCGTTGGCCTGTGCTCTTACTCAAATTATCCAATCAGGTTGTTGACAGAGCGACAGGCAAAGTTCAGATTGAGTCATCGTTGCGACCCGTTCCTTTCTTTGGGACTTCAAATATTGTGTGTCGTGTCATGAACCATGAAAGGTCAGAAAATAAATCTGGTCTCAGACTGTCAGCCCTTCATGCAACACGCTTGAAGCCGCACCTAACCAGTGCAGCGGCTTTAAAGTACTCGCTTTCACGGAACTTCACTGAAGCACATTGAGCCATTAAAGTGTACGAATTAATTAGCAGGCAATCCCAAGGAAATCCAACAAGAACTGGTCCGTTTGTGTAATTCATTAAGGGGGCCCTGTCAAAGTGTTTGACATGCAAGCGCCAAAGTCACGAATCCTTTTTTCTGGCTTGTGCTTCGCTTGGTTTTTTCCGGGGGACAGTGGTTGTGTTTCTTTCAATTTTCGGAATGCGATTGAGAGCAGATTTGCTTGCGTACACAACACAATGTCAAGAGACGAGTGTAATCGCTTAGGTGCGGGGGACTACGATATTTTGTTTGTTTTTTTGTTCTTTTTTTTGCTTCCAACACAATGAACTCGACTTGGGCGCACTGGTTGATGTTACAGCGGTTGGCGTTGTTGAATGTTATGACTTGTCGGATTTGATGCGTCATTTGGATGAGCGATTGGGTTTCTCGGTAGGATTTACGAGATAAGAAACCTCGTCGAGCAGGTGCTTTGTCAAGAGTAACGAGTGTGCACACGAAAGCGTGTGGCGCGAGGCTATGAGTTACATTTAGCAACGATGATGGATTTCCTGGTAAATTACATATGTTCAGCTTGATGACGAACGCTTCACAACATCTTCGAGGAAGCAGCACGAATTCAGAGAGTGTTTCTCATGTTTACTTGCTAGGAGGACTTTCCGGGGGACATACAATTGTTTAGTGTCAAGTTGAGACACTTTTTTTTTCAAACAAGCAAAACTCCTAATAAATGTAGTCCTGCAACGCTAGCGGCTCACCGGACATTCGCGCCTTGTTTCCGTAAAAAGAGAAATTGTTTTGACGGCTGTGTGATGTTATGTGTCAAAATGACACAACATGTTGTCAAACCTTCAAATAAGGTTTTTCGCGCCACTGCTGTCCTCTGTTACTTCTTTATTATTCGATTGCGCAACCTCTTGCTGTGAATTTTTCAGATTTGTCAATTCCTGCAAAATATCTGACTATGAGCATTTCTGCGAACAGTTTGTACGGCAGACCGAAGACAGCTGTCACATAGTCAATGAGGTCAAGACCAAGGTTATGCTGTCATCGAGAAACTGCTCCCTACATCGACGCTGGGACAGAGCGTCACAATAGAGGTTGTCAAAGAGTTTGTCTACCTAGGAAATCAAACTAAGAATAACTCTTGCCAATCGCTGCTTCTTTGGGCTAAGAAAGCAAATCCCTCTCTCGAGCATCCAGAGTAACCCTCTTTAAGACCATAGTCCTATCTTCTCAGTCATATGGCGCAGGGGCATGGACTTTGTCAAAAGCGGACGCAGTTGCTCTTGGCTGCTTTCAGAGGAAAATTCTTCGGGTGATTTTCGGCCCCATCTGCGTGGAAGGTGAGTGGAGGAGGAGATACAGCGACGAACTTTAGGATCTGTTCGGCGACAGTGAAGATCCAACGATTGGTCGATAGTAGAGCGGAAGGAAGCCAATGCTCCGGCCCATAAAGTCTTCGCATCCACCCCCCGAGGGACGGCGCAGTAGAGGAAGGCCGCGACTCAGATTGTACTCGCAAGTGGAAAGGGACCTCAACCAACTATGCGTGCGAAACTGGAGGCAGCTTGCTAAAGACCGAGCTGGCTGGAGACGCTTATTGATCGAGGTCCAGGTCCACCCCTGACTGAACGAAGTATATTATGTCCTCGAAAAAGGACATACAACATCGAGGAAGTCAAGGACTCCGTCTACATCGGCCCCGCAGTAAACAGTACGAACAGCACCAGTACCAAGTTCAAACTCAGAGTAACTCATGCCAACCTTGTTTATTTTTGACTGGCTTTATATGGGACACTGATCAGCCCAGTTTAGTTGGAGACATGGACAATTAAACCGGATAAAGTAGCCTTTGGTCTGCCCGAAAGAAAAGTTGTGCGTGCGATCTGTGGTCCTGTTTGCGTTGGCGGCATATGTATGAGAAGGTTCAAGGAAGACGCACTATCATGCGACATTTTTGACATTGTTCTCGAGAAGATCGTGCTTCAGACTTGAACACTAGATTTTCCATAAGTCTGCGTAATTACTCGCATTTACGTACGAAGCTGCAGCACCGAACCGTGGTAGTTGTAGAGTCTTGTTGACTGAGGCTTGAAGAGACACTTACAGCATTTTAACTACATTTGATATTGCGTTCGATTTATGGACCGTCCGTGGCGGCCGTGGCATTGTGGGTTGTTGCGTCGACCCCTGGGTTCGAGTCCTGGTACGAGCAAAATAAATTTCACGGCCCCACATCTTTCAAGTCACTGACAATGACCAAGAGTATAACTCAAATAGGCCGTTCGGAGTTGGCATAAAACTGTAAGTTCCTTCCACTCGTGAGGGAACAATACCATGCACAACACGAGTGGTTGCTGAGAAGCTATGCCCTGGCCCTCTACGGGCTGTAGAACCACGCACATTATTATAATTATATAATTTAGCATCCAAAATACGTTGATTTAGTACCGTTAACCCAAACAAAGCCCCTACAATTCATGTATACAGACTGAATGGCCCTCACAAGAGCATCATCGATCCCGCACTAATGCTGAACAGTCCAGAGTTCACCTTGAGGAACTCGATTTATGCTTTTTCCAAATCTACATGGCATCCTTCAGAGTTTAAATCATGATGCATCCCCGCTATGGTATGGTATGAAGCGTCGTTTTGTTGGAGCCACAGCTCAGACCGTGGAGCTCTGACCAAAGAAATTCGGTTAAAATTGCTCTACTGGTCTGTTCTTCAGTTAGTATCCTCAAAGAAGAGGATTTTTTTGCCAAAATCCGGATGCTAACAACACAAGACATTTTAATCCTTGCAAAATTGTACACCATTCCAGATAAAACACAAAGAAAGCACATACTTTTACAGCCGCAAAGTGGTTTAAGAGGCGAAACAAATCCAAAATTTCGCATTGTGTTGTGTTGATGCACTTAGGGGCTTGGCATTCTTAAAGTACATAAGT
This sequence comes from Eristalis tenax, assembly GCA_905231855.2. Classification (NCBI taxonomy): domain Eukaryota; kingdom Metazoa; phylum Arthropoda; class Insecta; order Diptera; family Syrphidae; genus Eristalis; species Eristalis tenax. The sequence goes on along the minus strand of HG993124.1, from coordinate 37,567,830 downwards.
TGGATAACACATTTCTAACCATGGTCAGGGCATATAACTAAGGGCATCGCAATCTAGTCAATAAATATGCCGCGACATGATAGATAATTTTAAAAAATTGTTCACGATTACCAACATTTCTAAAGTAAATAAACCTTTTAATAACTTTGATTTTCTTATTCGTCTACCAGCTATGGATTTTTAAAATAAATATCATCAATCTAAAAATCAATATTTATCATCAGTGGACCAGAACTAACGAGCTCCAAATCGCTCGCAATTCTTGTTCTAAAATATTCTTTAGAGTCTTACTTAAGCAACTGCACAAGTTTCAGCTTCATCTACCTGCACATCCGCCAGCAAGAGCCTTTTCAGTTTAACAGTAGTTTGAACTCAGCTGCACCTTAAATTGGTGTATTGAATACGTTATTCATCAAATGCTGATATTAGGCGTGTTTTATTGAGAATTTGTACTCAGTGAAGCAACTGAAACTACTCAGTCATATGTAACAGTCACCACTTACTAGATCACTTCGAAGAATCTCAATCACAGGTGGCTACTTACGATTTAGATACCGTCACTGAATCACAGATGCCGCTGACAACACCTTATCGGCATTTGTGTTCTAAATAGTTTGCAATTTATTCTTTATTTCATGTACAAACGCTTCTAGTGAATAAAACCATATTTGTACTAACATAATTAAACACATTTGTCAAGAAATGAAATAAAGAAGCGCTCTCTTTGTACTTTGATATCGAATGCCAAGAAAGTAAAGACATGCACCAACTTTTGACAGAGGCGCTCTCTTTGTGCCTTGACATCGAATGCGTTGATAGTAAAGACACACACCAACTTTTGACACAAGAAAATAAAATGAGAAGAAGTGCGTTTTACTGAGAATCAATGCTGAGCTGAGTACTGAGTTCTCAATTAAACACGCCTATTGTCGGATCTCTAGATTACAAATTTAAGGCCTGCGCCGAAAATAAAGGACTCGAGCAGAGCTTATTGGATATATATATAAAATAAAATTAAATATATATAAATTAGTTACAGAATGTGAGTAAAATGTAAACTATATAGACTAATTTGTCAATTGCAATACTTAATACGCGTCATCATCATCATCTTCTCAACCGAGGGGGTAGCGGGAGTAAACCACGAGGCTCAGGAGTTATGCCCAAACGCAACCAGGCGAGTTTTTGGACTTGGTCCAATCACCTCGTCCTGGGTCTGCCAAGCAGTTGCCAACTTGATGAAATCGAAAGCAACTCCCGCCTCGGAAGTCGTGATGAAGGGGACATTCGTGCCACGTGACCAAAACACCGAAGCATAGCCCTCTCCGTTCGAAGAAGCAGCTCCTCAATTTTGAGTTCCTCGCGCACTGCTGTGTTTCTCACCCTATCCCGGCGTTTAATTCCCGCAACAGAAATGGAAGAAATCTCATCTCAGCAGTTGATGTTCGCGATCTTATCCTGTCGGTTATTCCCAAATTCCATGACCATAGGTGAGAGTTGGAACACCGCTAACTTGGCTTTGACACCAAGCTCGGCCTTCCTGATTACAGATCTAACAAGCTGTTTCAGGATGGAGCCAGCTTGACCAATCCTACAGGAAAGCTCAGCATTGCTCCTTTCATCACTCGCGAAAAGGACCCCGATATACTTTAATGGCTCCACCTGCTTCAATGAGACTCTGCTAACATATAGAGTGCATGGAATAGGAGTTCTGGAAATTACCATAACCTCCGATGTGTCCATGTTGACCTTCATTCCAGAATCAGCATCAGCGCGTACCGCATTGGATACGCACTTGAGTTCCGTCTCTGAAGATGTGAGGATAACTAAGTCAATTGGAAAAAGAATATGATTTACTTACTTATGAAAAGTAGAGGTGACAAGACGCACCCTTGGCGAAGTCCAACGCCCACGGTGAAAGGTGTTGATCTATCACCGTTAACACGAACTGTGTATAAAGACCGAATGGCCCGCAGAAGGGGACCGTCAATCATATACTCTCCAGAGTTTTCCTCGAGGGACTCTGTCATATGTCAACTGTAGATGGGCGTGGCCTTCTCAAGTACCATTCGTAGTGTGAAAAGCTGGTCGGTTGTACTACTACCGGGATGAAAGCCCGAACAGTGCATTCCGCATTAAAAAAATTGTTTATATATATTTTTTATTAAACAAAATTGTATTTAAAGGTTTTATATAATTTTAAGCTACGTCTCTGGTCCATGGGAAGAGCTCATACCATTTGTACAATGTTTCAAACTTCATCAGGATCAGTACACTTGTTTAAATTTGACATACAAATCGGACGACTGTGCGGCGTTGACTATGGTCACCCGGATGCGGACGTGGCAGAATAAGCCGTGTTGATTCCGTGGCTCTGTCCAATTCAGGTGACCGTCTCCAAGTCGACATCTCTGGGTCTCCTTCAATATTGGCCTCTACGGCAGATTGACTAGACGATATATGCTGGAAAAGACAATCCATGAAATGCCATCGTCATTCCTATTTACCAAGGTTCCGAGGCACTCTAAGCCTGTGCAAGTCATGCCGACGTCAGCCATAAGGACGCAAGCACAATGTTGTCATCCTCGCTGTAGCTTGATGCTTCGCTCTCGGATGCCTGTTTTTCCCAATGTTTCTGCTCTCATTCACTCCAGGGTCCATGTGGTTAATCCATCCAGAGCATCACCCTCAATGAAATGGCTGCACACACACACATGATTCAAAAGATTACATTAATTGCATACTTCCATCAAGGGTGGAGAAAAGCTCTGGACCAACCACTTCCCCATCTGGTGGTCCGCCCGGATACAGCTGTTAATAATAATTGACCCAATTGTTCACTCCCAGTTAACATTGTGTTTCATTAAATTGAATCCGAAGCGCACCCGGCCACAGCACAGTATCCTGCTCACCCGGCGGAGGCGGCAGCGGCAGCGTACAGGTCTCCGGGTTACCCATCCACTGCTCGATATTCCATTCCCCATCCCAGGTCATCGATTTAGCCCTTCCGAATGGAAAATCTCTTTCGCCATCTAAATATTTATTGCAATTTCCCATGCCTAATCCGTTATCCATGGAAAGGTCCTGCGGCCAGCCCGGAAGCGCAATTAAAAATCCCATCGCCCATCGAGCATCGTCCCCGCGCCCATCGTCGGCTTCGTGTTAGTTGGTCTCGACTGGCGGCAATAGTCTTGATTGCTACTCGCCAGAATCCTGAATTGTGTTTAACATTCAAGGACTTGGTGTTGTTATCCTTCGGAGCGGAGGCTGCATGGCAGGGAGAGCAGAAGAAAAAAAGAAGTGTTAGTGTTAGGCAATTAATTGAGCGGAAGCTGCCACCCAACACTTGCCTCGGACTGTTCCTGGCGAGAGGACAAGTTTGCGCAAACTTTTCACTCAATCAGGCTGGCCGAGGGAAACGCCCCCACCACAGGGCCGTGGAGGGACTAGGGCAAAGCCAACTACAGCTACTTAAGCCTGTGGTGTTCTCGCATCTAATTTAACAAAAAACAAGCAGACAGTGCCAGGACATTTGCATATCTAATGATCCTTTGAATATGCATGACAAACAGGCACGCAGAATGTCCTGAGAAGTTGTACCAACTTGTTCTGAGTGAAAAGTTTTCACTGTCACCGTTCGCTGGGTTCTGGTGGCATCTTGCCTACGGCTAAGCCCAAGGACCCTCGGCTGCGCACAAGCCGTTGCCTTCTTATTTTGGACAATTTTTGAAATAAATTTGCGGCAAGTCGGGATGGAATTAATCAGGATAGCGGATGTCGCGAGTGGCTGGGTGGTGCGGTTTGTGCTAACATGGCACACTCGAACGTAACATGCTGCTAGGTAGGCCTCGTTCGGAGCTCCGACGACTACCCCGGATGGGTACGCGCTGCTGTGCGGGGAATTAAGGATGTTTTCAGCTCGCGCCAAGTGTCGTTATTTTACCCTTGTTATTAATTAACATGTTCCCGGCAGGTGGATGGTATTAGGCCCCTGAATGTGGGCGGGGTATGTGGTGCACGCCGGCGACTATTCCCACGGAGCTCGCGACCTATGAAGGATGCCAACGAAGTGGGATTTGTGTGTTGGATGGATGAGTGCGCGTTTTGATTTCTTGACGCATCAAGAAGGATGACTCGGCATAATCACTGCGTTGATCCTATTGACGCCGGCATGACTTGATAAAGTCTAAGATTTTAATCCTTTTCTACTTAGTTATGATTGCCGATGGGAAACTGGGTTGCTTGTGGCATTTGTGTGGGTTTATGGGGGGGCACTGATGGGTGGGTTTCCTCACCTGCTTTTGACATTTTCCACGTGTACCGGCTTTGGTCTGGGCTTGGGTTTGGCTTGGTCCTTCGAGAGCGAGGGTCCTTCTGCTACTCAACTGCCTCTTGAAAAACAGCGGTTGGTAAGAGCTATTTCACGTTTATTCTCGGTACTGATCCTTGGGGCCGAGGTGGACGAAGTCCTTCACTACCTCGAAGTTATAGCTGCCGAAGTCGTCGCTGTTGTGCGTCCTTGCACGTAAATGACAGCATACACTTAATTTTGTCCTCGTTCACCGCCAAATCCCTTTTGAGGGCCACCGTTTTTAATGCCGGCAAACGCCTCATTGACGGCCTCATGACGGCACGTCGGCAATGTTCTATCCACCACCTTAATGACGTCCGCATATCCAAAAATGACTTTTGGAACAAAAATTCTGTTAGAAAAAGGCACATGACAACGCGTTGCCTTGTGTAAAACCTTTTTTGACCTTGAAGGTCTCGGTGAGTCCATTACCGACCTTGATGGACCAGCGAGAATTCCCCAACCTCATCCTGCACAGCCTGACGAGTTTGGCATGGATGTCAAAACTAGACATGGCGTTGTATAGCTCGTCTCTGTGCGCCCTGTCATATTTTGCGTTTGCATCTCTTGCATCTTTTTTGTCGTAGTCTGAAGATTTGGTCGATTTATCAGGCTTATCAGGTTACTGACGACTGCTTTTTCTCAGGCGCTCACACAAAACGGCAGAAGAGACCTTGTAGGCGTTATTCAGGAGACTAATCCCTCGTTAGTTGGCGCAGTTGAAGGGCTCTCGCTTCTTCTGGATCGGGCAAACTATACTGAGACTCTCTCGACACGCGTCGGGCATGCTTTTCTCCGACCATTTCTTACAGATGATCTGGTACATGTACCCTGCCAGCTCATCTCCAGCAACCTTAAAGAGTTCCGCAGACATCGGAAACAGAAATTTTATTCGACTTCAATTTCGATATCGCGGGTTGACCTCCTCTATCTTCTCTATCATCGTCTATTGTACGGAGTGCAACATTCTGGCTGGCAGCGTTATTGGTGTCTTCCCCGCCATTTACAGGAATAATCTTTCCAGATTCTCAGTATCAACTGCGACTCTACAACGAATTGTTCCTCTTCGACCCGACAGGCTTCTGTCCGAAGCTTACACCCAACCTATCGGAGCCAGCTTCTCTGGTGGCATTTTGACAACGCTCCCTTTGCTCACTCGATTGGACACTCTGAGAGCTTCAGGGAGACCCCATTGGCCGCCTGGTTGTAGCTTTCCGACGTCAAACTGTTGTGGTGTTGCTCTAGTCCATAGTCTTATCAAAATCCGCGTTCGTACCTTGGCTGCAAGAAGTCGACGTTGGCTCCTCGGATTTTTCAGACATCGAAAATACTAGAGGAGTGTCTGACGTCGGTCGCAATGTGATCAATCTGGTTAACGGTTTATCGACCATGGCATATTGACCGTCTAGTTCGTTTGTGAATGTAGAGGCGAGAGAATCGCCTCGGACGTTGTCGAAGGTCCATGGCATTCCGTCCGCCGAACGGTTATGTAATTGGATCGAATTTCCTCGTACCCTCCTGTGCACACAACTGCTGCTCTATAGATGACTTTCCGCTTCTCTCACGTGTTGCAGAAAGTGGTCGGAGAGTTAGATAGTTCTCAAAAACTTCTCAAATTCCGCCGTCGATATAAATCCGTATGTCCTTTTGGGAGTCAATAATAGCACAGTTCCACCGCGGACTGTGGAGATATCCGTCACCGCGATCAAGCAGCCAGACTACCACCAGGAACTAGATCTTATTTCTGTAAACTGGCGAGAACTCCACAATGAATCGCCAAAGATGAGCCTGTATGAATCCGACGTATGCCCATCCACAAAAAGGTGATTCCAAATCCTTCAAAAACTGCAGGTGTCGAGACTCTGTACATACCAGGCAATTGCAAAGCCGATGAACTCACCGAGAGTGTGGTACAAATTCATCCTGACACCAGAGGAGTGTAGCACTGTGACTGTGATTAGCCGGACTTTACCATCTTCTTACGGCTAGAAAGCTAAAAAACAAAGTGCGTATGGCCAGCAGGAAATCTGAGACTATCACTCTGTCTCCGACAAGAGTCGTCATCATGACCGGACACTGTGCTTCATACACCTGCCCATGATTTTTGTAGAAGCTGCATGGATGAAGAGTAGCTACAAACCACAAATCACCTCCTCTGTTCGCATGAGGCTCTGGCAAATTCAAGGGCGTCAGTAGCTGTCATAAGCATCAACTGGTTCCAAGTTTATGAGTGGTCAATGGGGCTACATTGGCCTAAGTGTGACTTCTGGAGCCACTCCTACCTAACCTAAGCTGTGTCGTAGCACGCCTCATCAAGTTTCCAGTTTCGAGACGGACCGATCCCCCAGTGTAAAGTCTGCGCCATTGCGGACGCAAGACAGCTTGCTCCTGATGCCTGGAAACAGCGAGCCTTTAAGGAATCCTCTGGGATGAACCAAAGTATAATTCTTGAGGTCGAACTCGAAGTAGACTTAGTGTCTTAGGTTAGGATAGGTTGCAGAGGCTGACAGCTGCGCAGAAGAACAGCAGCCACACCTAGGCGAGCATAGGCCCATTGTGTTGCCACGCGGATCTAAGGATACCTCTTCCGCGAGCCAATTAGTGCGTTTCATAAAGCCAAGAAGATGGCTGATGTTGGTCAATGAAGTGGGCCTCCAGAAGTCTGAACGTACGGGATGAGAGAGCACTGCAGCAAGTGTTACATGGTTTCTTCTTCGTAATCGGACAAGGAGGGCCAAGTCTAGAGGCCTGAGTCCCGAGGGCACAGTGCCCTGTTAGAACGCCAATGAGAGATCTCATGTTCGGCCTGCTTCATCTAATCAAGCTAAGCGACCGTTGAGGATCGATCATAGGCCAGAGTTGTTCGGCAATGAGGCATCCTGTGACTGATGTCCATCTCCGGTTTGTTTGAGCAAGTGTTTCAAGATAGGCGGCAATTAAGGGAAGTCTTGGAGTTGAAGGTGACTGAGTTCAGAGATTTGATTGCTGTGCGACGATACCTGTGCTTGATATTGTATTATTTTTTAGCCATGACACAGCTTCCTTAATCGCTGTAGTTTAATCGCTGAAAGATGCTACGGCGATTCGGTAATCGGAAAGATGGCTGGGTGTTTAGACACTGGAATAGACACCAGCACCCATTCTGTGAAAATTTGCCATCTTCCCTCCAGCGTCTGGTTTTCAGACTCCAAGTAAGATCTGGGGGAGGAATGCTGGTTGTGAAGTTCTTCTCGAAGAAGGGTTTGGGTATCGTGAGGTCTGTGTCTAGGGGTATAGCACTATATCTGTTGAGGGTCGTTGAGTGTCCAGGCCGAATTTCATTCCAGATGTAAAGCGATCTCAGTCTGATCGGCTGCTGTTTGTCTACCAACTAGTTCGATCGGTGGAAGGTTAAGGAGTATGTTTAGTGTGAATGCATACGCATGCCACCCTCTACGCTCTATAGAATGGTATGAGGTTGATTTTCTTTTCGAGTGAAGTCCCCCCAATTGCGACACCATGCAACAGTACGGGTCTAACTACTGAAAGAAATAGCCTGTGGACTATGCGGGGTTGTAGTTCCCATTTGCTCGCAATGGCCTTTTGGCAACTGCAGACAGCTGTGGATGCCTTCTTGGCACGCTCGTGAATACTACGCTTCCATTTTAGCTTCGTGGTCTCGGAATTTCGCGGTATCTTTTAGCTTTAAAAGGGTCCTGCATAGTGACATGGTCGAAGTGAGGTATTTTGTACTTCCTAGTGACGGGGAATATGTTCGTTTTCTCTGTGTTGACGCCTAGGCCACATTCGCTAGTCCATTTCACTAGCTTCGAAAGAACAGATTAAATGATATCACTGATCGTAGATACACATTTTCAGGATACTCCAATCTGCATAAGCAATGACCTTACACCCGGTCCCTTCGAGTGTCGCTAGCAGTTCGTTCTCTCCCACCTTCCACAAGAGAGGGAGAGTACCACCTTGTGGTGTGCCTCTGTTAACAGATCTATACTTGATACTTGACGATGTTTGCCTACTTTCGCATGGACCTTCACTTGATGGTGCACAAGCTGGGTTCAGCGTGCTTTAGCAAACAAATTAAAGAATTGATGGTAATAAAATGTCATACGTAATCCGGTGTACTTTGTAAATTTTGAGTTAGAATTTTTGTTCCCGATGCGAAACCAGGTAACCGGTAGCTAAACAATGCCGGGTATCCGCCGACTTAGGTATTACCCGCATTACCCGGGTACTCGCGTAATTGTCGAAACGGGTATTACCCATGAAAGATCTGAAATTTAAGAAATGGCAACAGCTGATTAAAATTAATTTGAAATCCGTGTCATCTGATATTTGAGAGAGAGAGAGAGACACAGAGATAGAGAGAGAGAGATAGAGACACAGAGAGAGAGGGAGAGAGAGAGAGAGAGAGAGAGAGCAGCTGATATATTGAGTAACGCTGAGAGTCATCGCATACCTCCGTGGAAAAAATGGCAGGGCATGAGGATAGCTCATGCTCTGTTTGTTGCTGCATAGACCTAAGGCATAGCAAGCAAAACTAGTTTTACAAAATTCTCTTGAACGATCCTACAAAAGCTTTTAAGTGCGGGTGCCCACATTGAATAACGTCACACAGCAGATTTCTGTTCTGTTTCTTGTGGAAGCGCCCTTGAATCCAAGGCGACTTCCTGGCTTTACGAAATTTTCTTTTCAACATCCTCTGAGGTGCACATAGCTTTGCGTACCACGACTATGCTCCTCCTCAGTAAAATTTTAACGGTTGTCCAAATCTCCAAGTTATCCAAGTGTGAACGATTCAAACAAAAAGGAAAACATCGACATCGACAGGACTAGCACCTCAGGGGCACAATCTGCGCCCATACTTGGTCTCTTCACAAGTCTATGCTCGTCGGGTCTCACGACAACACCCACCAGTAATCACCAAATCGCACGGAGTGAACCTGCGAATCATCGCCATCACCTCCACAACGCAGCGGTGCTGTGCTTTCTCTCAATTTACATCCGCTTTGAATCGTCTCGAGTTTAACGATTCCTTGACCTTTCGGCAAAACCCTTTCAGTGATAAGAACAACAGAAAATAAAAATAACTAAGGACACCTATCAAATGCCAATTTGATGTCTTAGGACACAACGCGCATCGTAGTTAAATTAAAAGGCTGTTCGACGCCAAGACGTTGCCTTTGCTATTTATCGTCGGATTAACAGCTTTTATCTAGCGCCACATCAGGGAATAATTAAATTGCTTCACGTTCACGTTCGGCGGAAAGCGAAAAACCGAGGGCGTTCGCTCACTCGGATTGTGTCGTAAAAGGCGGCATCTTCGCCTACGCGTGCGAGGCTGCTATGAGTGCGTGAGGGGTTATGCGTGCCGAAGGATACGCCATCACGGGGTCATGTTGTATGGTGGCCATGTGGAACGGGCTTAGTATAACATTTGCACTAGATTATGGGCGATAATGGCGGGCGTGTCTCTGTTTAACGGGGCAGGGTGCGTGTTTTTCAGCAAACGACGACGTATCATGTAACATGTTCCGAGATGATTTTAATGAATGCAATTCGACATCAGCGCGCAGTGTTCGTGTTGTCAGAAGAGCCATGACCCAGGGTTGCTTTGTGATGCGCTGAAAAGTGATTTGACATCGAGACTCCTTTGGGTGTGCTCCTGGCTTAGTTAGACAAAGGGAATTGCTTCAGTTCAGACTGGCTTTGTGCGAAACTTAGAGTGGGGTCTGAACTCATGGCCAAGGGCGAATGTTGGAACGAGGAAAATTATTATGCGTCAGGCTCTGAAGAACCTCTTTGTACATGGGATGAGTGCTTCAGTTTGAGTTTTTTGTGAAGATGATCCCCGGGACTGTGTCTGGTCTGTGCTTCCTCCCGTTTGAAAATCCAGCGACTAATTGAAGAAAGCGCATCATTACTCTTATGTTGTGTTGCTGTAGAGTGTTCATGTGCGAGTATGGGAGGACTCTTCGTTGCCATGATCTCTATAGTTTTTGGAGGAGTGATGGAGTGGCAGAGCCTTAATCGCATTTCTTGGAAGGATGCCTGAAATGCCTGCTTTTGAAATGGCGATGGTTTTTTCTGTTTGAATGTTTCATGTCCAGCGGTTGTCAGATAAGCCTAGACGTGTGGGTTGAATTAGCGGGAAGAAGGGCATCAGTTATGCCTCTCCTGTGCCCTGATGGACTCACTGTGAAGCGCTTGAGTTGAAAGTCCTCTTAGTTCTTTGTACCAATAAACCAACTGGGCGATGTCTTTTAACCTGAGCGGACGTTTTTAACACTTCACTGGAGTACTCAGACTCAAAAACTGGTCCATTGTACTGCCAGGCAGCAACCTACTTTTGCTGTAGTTTCTTGATCATCCGAAGGAAGTCAGGCAGACGCTTCATCACCTTTAACCACTTCAGCTCCGAAAACCTGCCACCTGATCCGAGCGAAGTCGGGACAGTGACAGAGGAAATGCTTGGCTGTGTCGTCGTCTTCTCCACAGGCGTCGCTAATGCCAAGTACACTTAAATGCCTGGCGAACGTGCAGTGTTCCGTTTGTACGCCTGTTAGTTGTCTGCAGTCTTTTCTGCCAAGGGGTAACAAGAATGCCGCGGATTTCTTGCAGACGTTAGGGAGCATGCGCTTGGCCAGTCTGCATTCTGAAGAGTCATGCTACCACCGATTGTGTTCCCGAGAGGCTCAACCATCGATGGAAGCTCTAACCAAGGACGCAGGTAAACCCAGCGGAGGTTCAGGTCCTGGCAATGTCTCCTCTGATCCTTCTCATTTTCCAGACCCGGGACCCAGACAAGTCTTAGTGAATTATGACTGCCAATCAAATTCTTCTCTGATGACTTGCATTCCTGAACTATCCTGGAAGTGGTGATAGGGATAAGCAAGGCCTTAAGTACAGCCTGGCTGTCACCACAGACAGATACTTTTCCCCTTCCAGCTGTTCTTCACAATCTAGTTCGTGGCCATTAGGATCGCATGGGTTTCCGCATGGGAAACGGAAAGAACCTAATCAGGTGTGCAGTCTAATGTTGTCACCCTCCACGAAAGCGTCAGCTCCAGATTCTTCATTGGCCTTGGAGCCATCCGTAAAGATTCGACTACATTCTTTTCCTGGCTCAGATTCTGGCCAGTGCCAGTCCTGAGTGTATGGAAAGTCGACTTTGTATGTGCGCCGCAGATGAAGTACTGATGTCCGTGCGTCAGACGGCATATTCAGAAGACTGGGGTCAAATGAAATGCGGTGCCCAAGGTCCTCGATACTTCAGTGCGTGTTATTCAAACGACCACTTATTTTACGGACGATGGCTTTGAGAGTGCCTCCCATGATGTGGGTATGAATTGAGGGATTCAGCAGTGCCTCAAGAGCAAAGCCAGGCGTACTGGGGGAGACCCCTATGCAGCCGCGACGGACCCTTGTTTGAAGCTTAGTGAAAGCAGCAGTTACGTATTTACGTGAAAGCTTATTCCACCAAACGACCGATGCTTAGGAGAGAAGGGGCCTTATCATAGCCGTATAGCTCGATATGGATCTTTTTGGCGATAGACCCTAGGACCAGAGAATCCAGTTTCACTGTCAGAAAACTGACTGAACTGATCACCTTGACCATTTTCGACTCGATGTGTTTTTTCCAGGGATGTTATCTGTCTAGAGTAGCACGCAGTTGAGTCAGAATAGTTAATGCCCTCCTCCTGGTGAAAAGAAGAAGTACTGTTTTAAGAGGGTTAACAGAAAGGCCATTCCTGGTACACCAGTCGTCGATTACGCTTAGAGTTGCCTGCCCTTTTTAGCACACATCCGCACAAGCACGAGTCGACAGACAGTGAGACGTCGTGCATATAAGCCCTGGCGTAGATGTTGGAGCCATTGAGAGCATCAAGCAGAGAGTCAACCAGCATGCAGCATAGCAGAGGGGACAGGATACCGCCTTGCGGGCAGCCCCTATTTACCCCCGAACTTACATAGTGGCCACAGTCCAGTATAGAGCTCTTAACACACAATTTATTTTAAATAGAGCATTTATAAAATTTAAAATTTTATAAACTTAAAAAAATTACAGTACAGTAAAAGTTAGTTAATTCGGAATGGTTGGGGGGAAGGTCAGTCCGAATAAACAAATTTTCCGAATTCATGAGAGTTTGTTTTTCTCCACTAAAACGCGATCCTGTCAACTTACAACGAAAAATTACTTCATTAACACAAAAGGCTTTTAAATGTGCATTGTCAGGACTCCCCCAGTAGACATTTTGATGATTTCATCCGACTTCTACATAATTGAGGTCAACCATTGCGTTATTTAATTTTGGGCTAATTTAATTTATTTTAACTTTGTACGTAAAAAATTTAAAACCGACTCTCGTAAAATCTGTTTTAATCGATTTAAAGAATTCCGAATAAAAGGGATTTTACTGTGCACACATATGTTTATTTCATTTTTCCAATAATAAGAGTAAGGAATAGAATTTCTCAATATTCATGCTTGTAGCAAAATCGGTATTAACTTTTTGAACACAAAATAGATTGGTAACTGGGCACTCCGTTGCCTTTTGCCCAACTCCAACTCCAAAGCGGCTCACGTGACCATTTAGGGGTTGCTCGTAGTTCCTTCGACCGACTTCAGAGCAGGACTGCCCGGCCACCACAGGCTAGCATGCCGCCACCCCAAATGGCTCCCAGGCACACGAGCTTACGCATTATCCGACCCAACATGAGGGCAAATCGGAGGTTATGGTCATCTCTAGAACGCCTGCTCATTGCACTCTACATGTTAGTGGAGTCCCATTGAAGCAGGTGGAGAAGTTCAAGTATCTCGGGGTATTTTTTACGAGTGGTGGGGAGTAGTGCTGCGCTTTCCCGTAGGATTATCCAAGCTGACTTCATCTTGAAACAGTTTGTCAGATCTGTAAGCAGGAAGGCCGAGTTTGGTGTCAAAGCCAAGTAAGCGGTTTTCAACTCAGTATTTGTTCCAACTCTCACCTATATTCATGAAATTTGATTAATGACCGAAAGACTAAGATCGCGAATACAAGCTGCTGAGATGAGATTTCTCCGTGCTGTTGTGGGAATTACTCGCCGGGATAGGGTGAGAATCACGGCAGTGCGTGGGGAAGTCAACATTGTGGAGCTGCTTCTTCAAACAGAGAGGGCTATGCTTCGGTGGTTTGGTCACGTGGCGCGAATGTCCCATTTATCACCACTTCCGAGACAGGCGTTGAATGCGATTCCATCAGACGACTGATCGCGGATCCTGGACGAGGTGGTTGGACCAAGTCCAAAAACTCGCCTGGTTACGCTTGGGCATTACTCCTGATGCGTTACAGTCGATGGCGGGGGATTGAGTTGCATGGAGATCTCTCATGCGTGGTTTACCCCCGCGACCCCTTTACTGGAGCATGCGGCTCAGAAGATGATGATGAACAGTCTTTTATAAAAATGATCAGTCTTTCGCAGATTCATTAAATAAGAATGACAAGAAATAAAATGATTGGTACAATTTTTTGTGAATTCCGCAGAGTGTGTAAGGACCAAAGAGACTTTTCTGTTGAAGAGGCTAAAGCCTGCCTCATCCGCTTTTGGGATTGAACTTGCCTCCTTGCCGCACAGCAGGACTAGGTTGATCAAGGTCTTACATAAAGTCATCTCGGTCCTTCGAAAAATGACTCTATAACTCAAAGGCCTCTTGAGCCCACAGAAACAGCGGTTGGCAAGAGTTACTCTGGGTTTGATCTCGGTACTGAGGGTGTTCGTTCTTTTTACTGCCAAGCTGAGGTAGACGAAGTCCTTGACTACCTCGAAGTTATAGCTGCTCTGTGATGCTCTGTCCATCCGTCGATGTTGTACGTATTTTCTTGAGGACAGCATATACTTCGTTTCGCCCTTATTCACCGCTAGAAATTTCGGATCTATTTACTTCGTCTATGTTGTATCCACAGATTAGTGCGTTTCTTTTTCCCCGTTTTCGAAGCTGTTGTCCGCTTTTTCCCTTTGTGATTGAAAAATTGCGGAAAACGGGGAAAATCGTTCCGCGTGGCATCGCTGATGGTACACTTGGTGGTTATTTTCCGCAATCGGTTTTCTTCCCCGAAAATGGCAAAAGTCATGGCTTAATTGGCCCGGATTGATGGGTACCTGTTGAGGGCCCTTCCGTTTCTATACACAAGCGGTAGGAGCTGTGTAAGACAGTGGGCTTATCAACACCTTTAGCCTCGGTCGTTGGACTTCCTCAAGGGTGCGTCTGGTCACCTTTCCTTTTTATGATGTATGGACTGGATGTTGCAGCGCAGCCGAGGCGAGGACGATTTATCATTGAGTGATCCGTTTTGCAGATGTCTCAACTTTCTTCTTTAGCGGGCGCTAGATAGATTTGTGGCCGTATATGCTGATGGTGCGATGAAGGTTAACGTGGACCAACCGGAACGTTAGTGAAGGCACTCTGAACTAGTTGGAGATGTCTTTTCATGAGTGATGGGGGGGAGTTGTGTTGAGATTCCATGCTGGGTCTATTTTCAAACAGCTTCAACGATCTCTAATCAGGAAAGCCGAGCTTTGTGCCAAAGCTTAACTAGCAGTTCTCAGTTTTGAATCCAACTCTCACATATGGCCATGGAATTTGACTAACCACGGCAGTGCCCGAGGTACTCAACTTTAAGCAGCTGCTTCGTCTAACAGAAGAATGTTTGTTCTTATCCAAGCGTACTTCCAAGTCTAAGCACTCGCGTGATGTCGCTGTGAACTGGATGAAGAGCGGTTCAATAAAGCCATGCCAAAGCCTTGTGCTTGGATTTGCCCGGACACTCTGCAAACTCACGTGATGTGTATGCATTGGACGAAGAGCGGTATAACAAAGCCAAGCCAATGCCATGTGATTGCAATTGTCCAAGCAGGCTCCCATGCCGAAGGACTCCTTGATGTTGCTGTGCATTAAGTAAAGGACGCCACAGCCAAGCTACAACCGAAGCCATGGTTGTTGTATATCATATCCTCTCTTTTCTTCATGTGTGTTCAACCTACCACTTCACGTGGCACGAATGTAACCATCATAACGACTTTCGAGGCTTGCATTGACTGCGATTCCATCAGGTAGGCGACCGCTTGTCAGATCTTCGACGAGGGGGCTGGGCTGTCAAAAAATTCGCTTGAGTTAGAGCCTTGCTTTGCCTCAGCGGCTCTCTTAGTGGCTCACACGGGCCACTAAAGATGGGATGTGATGAGGGTCATCTCACTTCCGTTGCGATCACTCCTTAGTCGACGGACGACGTCCAAAACTACCAACTTTGGACGCGTTGCATGTCAACATTCAAAACAAAATGTTGCTCACAGTCATGTTTGGTGCCGTTCTAGTGGGTTTTGCTTTTTGACGCGCAATCGACTTTTAGTAATGGTCGCTTACTCTCAAAAATACCAGTCGGATGTCAAAGCTCTCCTCTACCTTCGTGACATTGGGAGGCACTGGACAAGCACACACGTTCTTTGACTTGGTCGCTGTCCAAAAGCCGCGGTAAAAGGCAACACGCCACAGTTGAGGCATCTGACTTAATTGAATTTTGCAAAATTTCCAATAAATCCGTTTCCCTTGGAATAGCTTACACAGAGTGACCCTCATAAGCCCCAAGCTGGTGCGGCTTCACTGTTGCCATGGAAGTCTGAATTCACAGAAGAATAAGTATCGAATATGAATTGTGTTTCCCTGACAGCGTCGAGATAAAATACATCCTTCAAATTGAGCCTCTCATCATCTGAGCTGTCAGCAATCTGCTCTCATCCCTCTTGACCACCGGTCCATTTCAGATTGAAGTACACAAAGGGATGCTCTGTGAATTGTTCCCCAAACTGCAATATTCAACCGAAGCTCTTGGCAAATCACTTGAACCCCTCGCCGGGTTCTGACCCGTCTGAACTCCGCTGTCAGCAAATATAAAAATCATTGTGTTGCTGTAAATTGTTCCTCTTACGGCAGCAGGACGAAAAACCCCAACCACATGTTGAGCCCACTGAAGGTGAACAACAGTCGGCAGCTGTATCAATCATCGCCCCCTTCCCCCAATTAGGGGCGAACCACGAATCCAAAAAAGCCATCATCATTTCATCCGGCCAGAGACATCATCCAGTTCACACGTTTGAACGTTCCAGTCGCCCCCCACTGGCCGTGCCTTCACCTGAGTTCCGTGGCAACGAACGTGAAACTGGTTCGCCACAGCCGCCAATCGTCCAGGAGCCAGGAATTTATGGGACCAACATAGACGGGCGCTCACTTCCACTTTGGTACAATGTCCGAGGATATGCAGCCCTAATGCTTCATGATCCGTGTGTGGTATCGAACGATAGCTTGCTCGTCGTTCCCTTCAGCTGCTCCATTAGCTTCATCATGCCATCCCCGCATGTGCAGGCGGATTTGAGCGTTCCATTCAAGATGATTTACAGCACATCCTGCTGCTGTGAACACAACATTTATGCAAGGGCTTCCGCGACAGATTGAATTGCACCCAAGAGCTCCACCGCGCCAATGAAAAACCATCCCTGTTCGAGCGCATACTTTCTGAATTTTCAACAGGCCCACCCGGTCCCCCCGCCTCCCCCGTGCACCGACATGATCGATCCCATCCTCTAGGCAAGAGGCTGCTCTTCGCCAAGAAGAAGATTTATTTAATCCCAAGGTTTTCGCATTAAAAATCAGATGCATTCACTCCACTGGTCTTCCTACATCCTGGCAACGACGCCCAGTGGCACGATATGCGCGTTCGTGAGGGCGGGCAGTGAAGGAGAATCCCTCCTCCGGGACGGGAGCATCGAGGAGGAAAACAAAAGAAATGAATTCCTTGAAGGTGGTTTGAGCTGATTGAGTTTACGATTTAATCAGCAGATCCTCGCAGGTAGCACCGCCGGTGGGCCGATGGGCGGAGCACAGACGGATGGATATACCCAAGGGCCCCTGGAGTTCAGCCAAGAACATCGTTCGCCCTCCGCAGGCGAATTGAATCCATCCGAAACAAATTGAGAGGTGCTAGGTGTAAATGCAAAGCCCCGGCCTTGGCCTGCCTCCGAGCGCCGCCTCCGAACAGGAAGCGCCTCCGAGAAAATCATTTTAAAGGGAATAATCCTAATGGAGATTATTCGGATTGAACGGAATCGAACAAGGATAGCAAAGTGTTGGGACGATCATTGTGTAATGAATGCGAACCGATGAATAAGTAATTGAATTGATTCATTTGAATTTTTATCGTCTTAAGCCCTTAATGGAGATTTGCATCCGTTGGTTGGGCGGACTGGGGTCTGGGACCAATGGGATGCGACTGAATTCGATCAACGTTGTTAGAGCCGAACATTCAATATTGCTTGCAATCCAATTCAGGCCTTCATTGGGGGGGCAACACCCTTCGACGAGTCAGTCCCCTCGGGTGCACCCCCGTGGTGGTGTGAAGCTGGTCAGCGGATATTGCGGTGGGATAATGAGTGCTGAAACACAATGTGAGAGGTGCGGAGAGGGCTGATGACTTTTGACGTCATGGAAACCTCGGCGAGTGAGATCCCCATCAGGTGTTGATTACCGGTCATCGTGAGTGGATGCAAAACGGCCTGGAGTTTCGTTTTTCGAGGCGGGCACATTTTGCGGGACATGGATCCGGAATTCGGAAACGCGGTCAAATAGAAAATCGATCGGAGAATTGAATGCTGAACGTCTCAGAGTTGGGAGCGTATATCAACGAATTGTATGTAGTTGCCAATCCAACATCGAAGCGTTAAAAGGACGTCAGAGGCAGATACCCTTTGGCTCTGATTCCTGTAGTGCTTCTGAAAAGCATAAAGTTGGAGTTATTTAAACTGAATCGAACGTAAATTAGCACATAGACTTGGAAAACCAGAGACATGAGTAAGGCTGTACGTTCTTCCAACATCGACGTTCCGACAGAGCGTCACGAAAGACGCAGTCAAAGACTCTGTCTACCTAGGAACCGCTGAAATCAAACGAAGAATAACTCTTGCCAATCGCTGCTTCTTTGGGCTAATAAAGCAATTGGTAAGCAAAGCCATCTCTCGAGCAACCAGAGTAACCCTCTATAAGACCATAGTTTTATCTTTTCAGTCATATGGTGCAGGGGTATGGACTTTGTTAAAAGCGCACTTGGCTGCTTTGAGAGGAAAATCCTTTGGGTGATTTTCGATCCCGTCTGAGTAGATTGTGAGTTATGAGGAGGAGAAGATATAGCCACGAACTGTAGGAGCTGTTCGGCGATATCGACTTAGCCAGAAGAGTGGAGATCCAACGATTGGTCGATAGAAGAGCTGAAGGAAACCAATGCTCCGACCCAGAAAGATGTCGCACCCACCCCCCGAGGGACGTCGCAGTAGAGGAAGAGAACGACTCAGATTGTGCTCGCAAGTGGAAAGGGACCCAAATCAACTATGCGTGCTTGATCAACTGGAGGCAGCTTGATAAGGACCGAGCTGGTTGGAGATACTTGTTGGTTGAGGCCCAGGTCCACCTCGAACTGCAGTTTCTATTCAATTCAAAAACTGCGGTAATTGTGAGACACTATTTATTGAGCGTACTGAGTCATTTAGTTTTTTGGTTTACACACAACTGGGTGCATTTTAAGGAAAAAGGTGAAAGTGGAAAACCCTAATATTTTGTGAAAAGGAACCATCACCGAAACCATGGAAAACTTGATAAACTCTATAGAGACTCTGCATCAAATCAACGACTAAGAAGTGGTTTACTGAGTTCCAATGCGGCCATATCAGGAGAAGATACACGAGAGGCCGTAGTTCATTACGCCAGAAATGGACGATCACAGAGGTGAACGATCACGGCATTAAAGTGCGTGTTTGGATGAGGCTACGCGCATCTCAACCGAGCGAGTAGATTACATGCCATCACGAATGTGTGGACAGCAACATCCGCCATTACTGAAACTCAACCAGAAGGTACAAGCGGGAGTTTAAAAAATTAAAAATTCCAAGAAAAATGCAACACGAGACTTGGCAACTTTGTTCGTCCACGATTGAAACAACTTATGACATTAAGATTACTCGACAAAACAGAGTGAACGGAAATTGATGCGGTTTCGCCTTCAGTTTGATTTGATATGCACTTGGCAGGTCTTTGGCGAGCTCTATGTCAGCATTTCCTGTTGTCGGATTTTGAGTGTTGTTGTATGTATCTCGTGTGACCATGACATGAGGAGTGTTGGCGAGCTTTTGCGCAGAGGCGATATCGTCTCCAACCGAGGTCCAACCGAGGTGCGATTATTGATAGTTAACCAATACCCCGCCATGAAATAAAGTGAAATATCGTCTGCTACGTACATTTTTGCAAGCCCGTCATGTTTGGACGAAATCCGAACGAGCTTCTGTACTGTGGGCGAGACATGGGCAGTGGCGTAGCGAGGGGGTGGCCAGGACCCGAACGGCACATTGTAAAGGGCAGCAATTTGGAGCTGTTAAGACTGTTTGTTTTAAATGTATAAAATTTACAAATCGAATTCAGTCCAGAATTCGTGGTATTTTTTTGATTAGTAAATCCATGCAGCTCGTTGTTCGACGTCGTTGGAAAGTTCTGCTCGTTAAGCAGACTTAACGCTTTGAGGTAGCGTTTTTCAGGGATTGTGTTTCTCAGGTTCTTGATTTCCTGGTTAGGATGGTTGGTGATTTCTTGTAGCTGCTTTCTGAACAGTGTCCCATGTACTGTTGCAGGGGGCATCATCCCCTGCTTGGTCGTAAAGCCTATTGTTGCTATGATGCCTTTGACGGTCTCTGTCGAAGGTGAGTCTGGTACATATTCGCAGTTTTTTTCTTTCGAAAAAGCTTCGTCCTGCTGCTCTTAGAAATGGTGTGAGATATTGGAAAGTCGTACCTTAAGATCGACCGCATAAGCTGGCTTAATCCATTTTTCTTGCGCATCAAGGGATACATGCGATGGAAGCCTAGGTTGGCCTTCTTCGAATGACTGAACTTCAACCTTTCCGTGAAGTTAACTCAAAGATACTTGACCTTTTCGTTTGATGGTATTTCTGTACCGTTAGGGAGCACTACCTTTATGCCATGACATTTGGCTGCTGACCTGCATCCACCTCTGGATGGTCTCCTTAAGCACATAAGTACCGATTTCGCAGCATTGATACGAGTAGCCCATCTGCTATACTTGTCAAATTTGTTCGCTGTTTGGATTTTGACCCTTCGCGCGGCTATCTGTGGTAACGTCGAGCTGGCATAAGTCAGTGAGTCATCAGTTGCAGCTGTCACAGCAGTCACAGCAGTTCACTGTGTCAGTTGGATGTGGTTGATTTGCCGTGTACTCGTAGATGCTGAAAAGACACGGTCCGAGCTTTGATCCTTGTGCAACTCCCACATTGGTGATCCGCTCTGTTGACTTGCTGCCTTCAACTGAGACGTAGAATCTTCTAGAACGCAGAAAGCTGTAAATTATTTTGATGAGGTTGGAGGGGAATCCCGTCTGGTTAAGTTTGTAGATGAGTCCCTCAATCCAGACCGCATCAAAAGCCTTTTCTGCGTCCGGGAAGCAGGCGACGGTGGCCTCGTTGTTGTTCAGCACAGTTACAACATCGTGGTGGAACGTAGGATAGTAGAGGATGTAGCGTTGATGTTCCAAAGGATAGGCCTATAACCTGAAGGATAGGCCTGATCCTGGCAGCGTTCCCTTATTTTCCACAGTTCGATGCAATTGTTCATGATGATTGTGAGAAGTATCATCACCGTTTGTGGGATTCGCTTCAGGACGAAATTCGAAACATTGTCAGCCTCTACTGCTTTCCTCGTTGGGCTACGTTGAATAATTCCCGGAATTTCTTTGGCCGTTGCGAGGTCATCGTTTCCTGTCGGGACGTCCGCTGGCTTGGTTTGATGTGAGGTGACGGAAAAATGCGAGCCGAGAATGTGTCACCTCGTATAAGAGAATAAGCGGGAAGGTCTGGCCGCTGAGAGATTGTCAGTCGAATGAAGACATCATGGCTGAAATAAGCAAATATCTTGAGAGCCTTGAGAAAATCTAGAAAATTTTGAGGGTATGCAAGAAGGGAGGAACGAAGAAAGAAAAGGACATACTCTGGACACCGTATCCTATAGAGCTAGACGGCGAAAAAGAGGCCAAGAGTAGAAAAGTCACTGAATTTCGGCGTTACTGAAAAATTATCGACCTACTTTTAAATTAGAGACATTCGATGATTGAGATATTCGTTTTGATAAAATGCGGACATGGAGTTTCGAAAGCCGGAAGGGTGTCTGAACGCGAGCAGCGTTCAACAAAATCTTGGCAGAGGACTAAAAAGGCTTAAAAATGCAAGAGTAGCTAGCTTGCAACCAGAAATGTCTTGTCTCGGCTTCGAACTGCAGTTCGGCTCTTTCACATATCATCACTTGCTTACGTGGAGAAATTTTAGACTGCATCCTGTTTTGGGTAACTTAAAGCAGATCTTGAATCACCTTAAATTGGCTGCACATACTTATGATAGCCTGAATCAGTCAAACTGGGCGGCTGTACAGTAATCCAGCGCATGGCCGACCAAGCTCCAGTTAGGAATGTCTTCGAATTGAAGCGTCTACCCTCGAGAAGAAGAGAAACTCCTGGGGCCAAGCCAGGCATCGCCAAGCGCAGGCATGCTGCTCTTCGCCCATGTGTCGTCGGTCTGATGAGTAAGTAGGAACGAGGGAATCATATCCTTTCATCAGGCATGGTATCATGGCAAGTCGTTCTCTGTTTCCGTGCTCAAATCCTCAATCATTTCATAGAAGTCTTCGTAATCTTTGGTGCTCGTGGCCATGCGTCTCCTGCCCTTCAGATAATTTGACCGCTCCCGCCTTGCCATCATTCATTTCGACTTCCAGGAAAACGAATCTCCACAAGCCGAATACAAAATCAAATATCGACCCTTTAACGTTACGGAAACATCTGCCGCATGTCAAGCAAACAAACCGTCAAGCTCTCGTAAAAACAAACTCTGCCGCCCACGAGCAGTGCACTGCCGGCCCCAAATCAGAAGACGAATAGCTGCCCGCATTCGCCGGAAACTGCCCAAACAATTCCCAGGCCCGACAAGTACACGCGCGGCGAACATCCCCTGATTGATGGATGCCCAGCCCAGATTCTGAATGACAGGCCTAAATTATGAGGCAGTCGGTTATGACGAATCCCTCTTGGCGGTCAACCATCTGACACCAATCTGTGCGCTGCCGATTGCGGACATATGCTGTGCTCGGTGATGCGGTGCAGCCCGTTACAAGTCCAAATCTCACAGCCCGAGGCGGCTCGCCCCCAAACACAGATGTCCAGCCGCGTGTGGCGGGACAGGCAGATTAACAAAACGCAGGTCTTCTCATGACGGCATGGGGTGTTCGTTGATTTATATCCAATTTAGTTTCGCAACTCGAATAAATCTGCTGGTGAATCGTTGTTCATTTGAATTTGCTCCGTCCTCCTGGAGGCCAGCAAGCACGCCCTGGGCTGCTGCTCAGCCAAAGACAAAAGGACGACGTTGTCTTTGTTACTTTTTCCTGTCTGTTTTCCTTTCCAAGCCAAGGACAGGCGCTCTGTTCCGCCCACGCACACAGATGGCGGCTGAGTGGAATCAAGAGGAAGAAACCACTTGCCTCTGATATGGGTTTCCCTTGATTCTTTAACCTTGCCGCTCTACCTGAAGACATCGTTGCAAAATTAATACAACGTTGAGAATAAAAGTTGGAAGAATTTCACCTTGAGGTCGGAGATTCTTTTGTGGCCGTTCGCTGGTTGCCTTTTGGGTGGGGGCTCTTTGAGAGTTGCTTGCTGCTGGGATGATGAGGTCGGGGTTTTTCTTTATTTAACTTTACGTCTGCTGTTGGATGGCATTTTCATTTTTGTGAATTTTCAAGCGTTTCTGTGGCGCAAGGTGTCTCCGAGTCTGTGGTGTGTGCATGGATCCTTGCCACGGTCTTATCCCTACTTTGACGGCATGAATTATTGATAAGGCTTGATTTCGGTGCCAGTCTCATTGTCCTGTGGCAGAGTTGTTGAAGTGCTGTTGCCTAGCATGTGGAACTCACCACATTTTGGTGACTTGTTCCCTGACGTCTTGGTGAACAATCAGCTTTGGTGTGGGCGGCAGGACCAGACAGGAGTTGAGAGGAAAAAGAAGGTATAGCGCGTAGCAACATTGACGGACGAGCAGTAGGTTAACTTTGTCAAACTTTGTCGCTTAGGTCTTTCGGATCTGAACAGACAGCAATGGATGAGTTTCGAGATAGATAAGATTGAACATTTAAAGTATTTCGTGTCTCCAGCCAGGAAGCGTTTGTCAGTGACTCGAGCGGCGGGTGTGGCGGAAGCTACTGATTCACTAGCATTGTAGTACCCGAGTAATATCCGGGAATGCGGGTATCCGGTTAAGCGGATGGTCTCCCGAGTATCCGTGACAGTCAGTCTAGGAATTTCCAAAATGCCTAAACTTTCAACTATGTGATGAAATAAAAATGGATTCTGAAGACTTAAACCCTACCCTGGGGTCCAGCGCGATGGCATAAACTCAACTTCCTTGCGTAATTTTTAAACTACGTCGCATATTCCCCGCATTCATCCTGCCTTTGACCATTTTCAAGCATCAAGTGTGTTCAAGTCATTTTCAACTTGAACTTTAGGGTCTTCAAGACCCCAGGGTAAAAAACAAAACCAATTTGGGGTCATATGGACCCCAGGGTATTGATAGAGTTTCTCCCGGGATGGGTAGGGCTTAAGGGTTAACCTTATTTTAAAATGAGGGACATTTTTAAAAGTCTATGCAAAAAAATGGGATAGGCCTAAGGCCTTCTAGGAAAACCGGTGACTACTGATATTTGCTGAAGTCTTACAATGTTAAAACTTACTTAAAATACTCCAGAAATAACAGGCAAGAAGCGTTGCTTCTTACTTCGTGCGACCACGATGAATTTGACCCACGTAATGCAACTGATATTGTTTTTTTTTATAATTTGCGCACACAAGTGACTATTAATACCCTTAAGTGTTCGGGCTCAAGACACATCACGGGCCAAAGGTGTAGAGGGAGAAAGGAAGAGGAGGTACCTGTGCACATTGGTTTTAAAAATCAGCGGATTGTATTCTGAGGGAAATATTAGGCTGGGAAGAGCATTCCATATTCATGTAGTGACTGTGCGTCCGAAAGTAGGCTTAAGGGTAAACTGATGAGCATTCCTGGTGAGACGGGTATTACGGGTGCATTCATGGAGAGGAGGAATGCAGTTGGCAAAGCTCACTTGAGCATAGTTTGTTAAAATGGCGATAAAATAGGGATAGAGACATTTATCTTGCTGTTTGAGATGTCACATGGTAAATACCAACCTTTTGTCAAACGGACGACTTTGATTTTTGATTTTGTACGCCGTGCTTTGCTGTTTGAAACTACATTGTCGACATCACCGACATTTGCAAAGCCTGCAATAAAGGATTGATTTCCCCATCAACCGCACGAAAGCAATCAGTTGACGGATGTCCAATCAGATAAAATCGAAATTAGTAATTATTGCGCTCCACGCATCTTGCCGCACTTTTTGCATCTGTCACTGTCATCGGTCAACCAATCACACAATTTCGGCCAAAAGCTCATTTATTCCCTTCAACTAAAAGCAATTAAGCTGAGAAAGACGACTGAAAGAGAAATCAGACACCCGACCGATACGTCCTCTTATAAGTTTCACTAGTTCCCTGTCGTCGAGATCCCTCTCGGACTAACGACGCCATCCGCCGCCACCCGTCAGCCCCCTGCGAACGATGTCCTTAATTAAATTATGTTTTATCTCCCTTTAATCTTGAAGATAGAAAGTAATTAAGCAGAATGTCTCCGGCTTTAATGTTCCGTGACAGCAAAACGAGGGAAAATCAAAAAAAAATAGAGAAGAAAATTCATGGTCACGTAGTTTGGTCTTGTGACGAACGCACACCATCCCGTGTCGTGTGACATTAATCCCAACCGAAAGTAGAACTCAAACAAAGGGAGAAAAGTCTTCTGCAGGTAAGTTGGTAACACTTTTGGCGGTCTTTTCACCTCTAGGAGTTGCGCACAAAATTCCTTCGAACACACTCCCCAAAATTGTTGAGTGAGTTAACGAGTTCACACGATTTTTCGAAGAAATCCTGATAAATGTGAGGTGAGTGCAGTTTGCGACAAGAACAAAAACTTTGCTGAGAGTTTGGTGTTGCACAAGAACCCGGCGTGTGGTGGAGCACGAGAGGACGTTGAAGTCAACGTTTAACTCTGCAACGCATTCAAGCAATTAGGAATAGAAAAGTCGTTAGCGAAGAGTTTGCAATTTGGAACAAATATTATTTGACAAGCGGTCAAGTTCTAGAATCGGGGTGGACATTTTTCATTTTGACAGAAATGACAATAATTTTGGCAAGAGGTTTTTGGACAAGATTTATTTACCCTCACAGCTCAGGGGACATTTGCTTGGATGAACAAAATTAGCTCAATGTGTTGCCCATTTTTAGCCGGGATGGACTTGGACCTTCTCAAAAAGCCTCTTGCTCGGCAATTCCAGAACTGTTCGAAAGGATTTAAAGAATAGAATTCATTTCAGCACTTATCTGAGGAACAGCACGGTCTTATATCTGGCCGATCTACTACTACCAGCCTTTCACTTCATTCTTCTTTCGTGATCAACGAGGTGGAAAAGAAAAATCAGGTGGATGCAACTTATACTGATTTCAGTAAAGCCTTTGATTCAGTTAGTCACACGCTGTTGATTAATAAGCTTAGCCTCTTTGGATTTTTTTTTTAATTTCCAAGGAATTTTTCTTTTCATTTTAGATTTGAATAAATAGTTTTTCTGCAAAGTCGGAAGTTCGTTTCTGCAGAAGACTGATCACACAAACTTATTTGATTATAAAAATGTTCCAATTCAAGTATTCACAATTCATAGAAAATGGTAGACATTTTTTCGTGCGGTTTGCTAAGAGATGGCGTAACTTGTATTATTCCATTGGAACATGCGCTGGAAAGCTACTGTCATTGTACGTCATTTCAGTGTATGTCATTCATTTGAAGCGTAAACAGCAATCAACTTTTTTTCACTCAAATATGTCGAACTTTGTGCCTGAAAAAGTGTTTTTGCGGGGAGTGCTTCTTCATTTCTTTAATATGAAAAAAACTGCTGCCGAAAGTCATTGTATTTTGGTGGAAGTTTATGGTGAACATGCGCTAGCTTAGCGAATGTACCAAAAGTCCACGATTGGAAAGTGGTGATTTTGGCTTGGAAGACGATGAACGTGCTGGGCAGCCAAAAAAGTTTGAAGATGAAGAACTGGAAGCATTACTCTATGAAGACTGAACTTGAACACAAGAAGAGCTCGCAGAACCTTTGGATGTCACTGAAGCAGGCATTTAAAAACGTCTAAAAGCAGCTGAATATATTGGGTTCCACGTGAACTCAAGCAGGGAGACGTCGAAAGGCGGTTTAGCATGTCCGAAATGTTGCTGGAACGCCACAAAAGGAAGTAATTTTTCCATCGGATTGTTACTGGTGATTTAAAACGGATCCATTACTACAAACGCAAGTTTTTGGTGGGATCAGAAGGGTGTGCTGTAACCGGGTAAAACCATCAATGGACAACGCTACCGAACACAATTAATCCGTTTGAAGATAGCAGTAGCCGAAAAATGCCCGGAATATATGACCAGACACGGCAATAATGTTCCATCATGACAACGCTCGGCCCCACGCTGCAATCCTGGCTAAGAACTATATGGGAAACAGTGGATGGGAAGTTTTACCCCACCCGCCTTATAGCCCAGACCTTGCCCCTATTGACTGCCATTTGTTCCGGTCGATGCAGAATGCCCTCACTGAAATACGGTTCACCTCAGAGCAGAATATCAAAAATTGGCTTTTTTCATTGTTGGCTGCTAAGCCGGCGCAGTTCTTTTGCGATGGGATCCACAAATTGCCAGAAAAATGGGAAAAAGTCATAGCTTCAGATGGGCAATACTTTGAATAATTCTATTGCACATGTTTTTCTTATATAAAATGTTAAGATTCCGAATTAAGTTTTAGGCCCAATATAAAATTGGACCGTCGCATCTCTCAAGTACCAACAGAGTCAATGATTTGGGTGTTATGCTTAATTCACACCCACATAACATATATTCAAGCCGTCGGATTCATCAAACGTAACAGGAAAGAGTTCACCGATCCATTCACTTTACTATCTTCCCTTGTTAGGCCCTTTCTTGATTACTCTGTTGTAATTTGGAATCCCGCTCTTATGACATTCGTCGTATTAAAAAGGTTCAAGAGCGAATTTACCAGACATATATTTTTTTTAATGAATTGGGGGTTTTGGCCTAGCTACAAGGCTAGATGCCAGTTGCTTGGTCTTAAGTCTCTAGCACCTGGACACACTATGTTCGTCAGGGATATCCTTTGCAATCATTTCTAGTGTCTTTTTTTTAGTTCACTTTTATTTAAAAATGTATTTAAAACTTCCTTTCTAGACAGAAATGCTTAAAACTAGTTGCACGGGCATGACTGCTACTATTCTAACATACTGGCCTTCTGCAGGCACTCTAAGCTTAACTTAAAAGGTCGAAAGGACCTAACCCAACCATAATTCAATTAAATAATAACTCCTACAGGACAACTCAATATTAAGAAAGATTCGTAAAAGGGAAAAAAACTAAATGGCTAGTATTCAGTGTCCTTGTCTTCTATCAATGATTCAAATTTATTTGCCTGCTCGATGACTAAGAATTTGATACAGCACAGCCTGGGGGAACAGTGAACCATTAACGAGGATCAATGACCAGTGGATCTCTCTGAAAGCCTTTTCACCTATTAAGATGTTTCATTTTTCTTGTATAAATACTGTACATTTATCATCAGCAGACGAAATGCGTAAGTAACTTGTAGATTAATCAAAATATATTCTGTACACTGTAAACAGTAGACGCTCGATATAGTGAACACACTTTATTTTATACAGGCTTTTCTAAATGTGAACAAACAAAATCTCGCTATAGTGAACGCATGTGTTTGTATTGTCTCTGAACCTTTCAGGAGACAAGTCTAAAAGTCATGAGTTTTGCTGTCTTCAACTTGACAGCAGCATGGAAAATAGACTTTCCGTTTTTTAAGGGGACCGGAAAGACGATTTTGAGGATGAAGATGAAATACTGCTTAAACAGATACCGATTTGCGCAATTGGAACGAACATCATGTATCTTCAGGTATTGAATTATAACAAAAAAAAAAAAAAACGAAGGCGAAAAGGGACAACCGAATATAGTTCATCCGATTTCTTCAGTGTCTTCCAGCGAAGCTGTCGAATTTTTGATTTTTCTAAATGGGAAATGGCGGAAGTTGAAACTCAAATTTGATGTTTTAACCCAAGCTTCTCAAATAAAAAAGGAATCGTAAAAAACCCCGTTCGTTGACATGGTGGACAATACAAGTTGCAGTGACCACCGACTTTCGAAAACGCGGTTTCGAGAAAAACGTGCTTTAAGTCTTGAGTACCATTAGCGTGCACACAGAGATCGCTCCACTCAAAGTCATTTATCTCCATAAATAAAAGTGCGATCTGACTAAAATTTTCTTTCTGAAATATCTTTGTTTCTTAAGCCCATGGAATGTATTATTGTTGAACTATTTTTTGGATGCGTTGTCTTTAGTTAAAAAAAAACCCAACCACCCGGCTTACAAATAAAAAACGTTTTTTTTCGAATTACGACTTTACTGTCTCAAAAGCAAATTAGAACTGAACGTGAGCCTAAAATATTCCCCGCTTGAAGTATCCGCTCCACCGTTCAGCACGCAGCGTCATCAAAACGAATGTGTGTACCCGGCGCGACGCAATTTGATCCCATCAACCCAAATGTACTGCCTCAGCGAACACTCCGTCAGGTACTATCGCTGCGCAGTGTGTTAACTCCTTCCTTGGAGATATTATATTCTTTTTTTTAAAAAAAAAAACGTCGTAATTATGTGTGTACAATCTATTTTTCATTAATTGTACGTAAACCGAACACATTTTGGTGAACTTTACTTTAAAGAGTGCACGCTCGTTACAGTCAACAATCTTATTGTAGTGAACAGTCCCGTTTTTTATTGGTTTACTACACGGAGCGTCTACTATACTATGACCGACAAGATCGTATGTCCACAGGCTCGTACTGGAAGCCTCTTTATAGACTTGTCTACGCGTAGTAGGTGACCAGTCGTTTGGTCTGTAGACGCGTGGCAAGACTTTTGCCTTTACACAGCTCTCGTGAATGCATCACCTCCTCCAGCCCTCATCATCGCGATCGCGAACGCAGAACTTATCTCCCGAATATACCACTTCTTCATCCGTTTTTGAAATTGTCCATGCCCCTGTCACGTAGAGGAGAACTGGCATGATCAATGCCTTGTATCAAGTCGTCAAGATAGGGCTCTGTTCCTCAATTGCCCTGCAATATTCGTCGTTTGATCTCGGTGCTGATGCAGGGCCCAGTTAGACGAAGGCCTTTACTACCTCGACGTTAGAGCTGTCAATTTCGACGCATGCTCAAAGATTACTTTGTTTACTCCGCATTGAAAGTCTACTCCGCGTTGTGTGGCATTCTTTGACAGACTTCGGTTTTTACTCGTTCCCGCCGCTCCCATATTTTGAGCTTCAGTCTCAATGCTGGAAAACGTCTCATTGACGGCTCTATACATTCCTCGTCATTCTCATTCGCGTATGCTAACATTTGAGAGGACATCTGGTAGGATAGGTTAGGTCGGTGGGTAGTCGTGGGTGGGGCCACGTCTCCCTTAGGTCCAGTGGGATCACCCCGGCCATGGGAGGATGTAACCTTTCCGATTCCACTCGTGTCCTACAGGTGTTGTCATGCTTGTCCCGTCCAACCATCCAGAGATTCTGAAGAACCAGCTAATAGATGTTCGTGAGACATCTGCTATTTCTTGGCGAAGAATTCTCCCAGTGTTCTTTGCCTCATTTGGCAGAGACTGTGGCATCGACAGGGATAGTGAGGAGTATCCTCAATTTCCCCTTCATCATGGGTAAGTCCCATTTTGTGTTCAAGGTATCAGGTGATTATGGCCAGCTAACGCTCCGACTACCATCCGCAGCAGCCTCTTCCTGTTTGCGCCATTGAACTTAGACCATAACGTTGGAACTCCAGCTTTCATTAGCTAACTAAATGATTTTGTTATCCACTTCCTTCTTCATATCAGCTGGATGTGGATCAAACCATGGGATTGTCTGGGATGGGTAGGTTTCCTCGCAAGTCTTCTACCTCATTGCCGATTTTGTCCCCAGCATAGAGTACTCGAGTGCTGCGTGCTGAGAATCTTATGCTCTTCGCAGCAGCATGCGACCAGCATGGACTTGATTTCTATTGCCGAAATTGCTTTAATGGCAGCTTGACTGTCAATCAGTTGCTCCCCTGACCAGGAGGACCTCGGCTTCAAAAATACTGCCGTAAACGATTTGGAAAAGTGCCCCCTCCAGATTCTTTTTTTATCTTCGGCCTATCCGTGTAGACGTGGAGAGATGTTGAATTGTCGATGGTTGCATTGAGCTCCACTCCTCCCTTGTTGGCAGATAGCAGCGGAAGGGTATTTCAAAATCAAGGGAAGGGAGATAGTCGTCACGTTCGACTTTTCTATTTATTGTCTGTCTACAATACTCGCCAGAGCATTGATGCCTGCTCGCTACCTTTAGGATTGGATAAACTTTGTGGCGCATATAATCGTCCAGTGGTGTTGGTCAAGCTGTAGGATGGGTGGAGATAGCTGCAGTCGCATCTAGGCTTGCACGTCTCTATACAGACAGCTTTAAGTTGGACGCCTTTAGTCAAGCCTGCCACCACACTACGCTATCATATGTCAAGATCTGCCTGACAATAGCTATGCTCATCCACAGTATTGCCCTGGGGTTTGGACACCTTTTTCTGCCGAATATCCTGTTACCCAGGTATAGTGCAAAGGCCGCTTTCTTCGCTCTTTCCTCTTCTTTAAGTCTCCGGTTTAGCTTCTTGTCTAGGATTAGACCAAGGTATCTCGCACTTGCCGTTAAGAGCGAGGGTTGTGCCCTTAATTGATGGAAAGTCGAAAGGCGGAATGACCCATTCGTTGGTAAAAAAGGACCAACTCTGTCTGTTGAGGGTTAATCCCAAGACCGCAAGATTTTGATGGCACTGAAGGGGAAGATCTTGAGAGGTGGCCCTTGAGGCTGCGCCTTTGACAGTCGAGTCGCTTAAGGTTGCATTAATGATTCTTCTGCTGCGTAGACTTACTCTTACTGACTTAATGCATTGCTCAAGTCCGGTCTTTTCGAGTGCAAATTGAATTGCCTCGGTGTCAACATTATTGAAGGGACATCTGATCGTTTGTGCCTCTATTTGACCCGAGCTCAAGAGTGATGTTGAAGGAGTCACATGACAGCCACCACCTGGCCTTTGGGCACTATTTCAACATTTTAATCCACTCCCTTTTGTCGAGCTTTCATCGTTGCTCCGCTCTACACAATTGCCAAGACCTGTGGTCGTTTAATCAAGTCAGCTTTGTTCCCCCATGAATGGCTCAATTTTTCGCAGCCGTCAACCATCAACACAAACTACTACTGTTGACCGAGGATGAGCTGAACGAAGTGATCTCATCGTCTTCAGTTTATTAGCTCTGAAGGGGCTTTCAAAAACGTTATCATTGACAAAAGCAGGCAAAACCAGCCGACATTACTCTCACTCGTAACATCTCGTTTTGACCCTTTCAGGCGTGATACATTCAGATGCTCTCCTCTGAATCTATCCCCCTCCCATGCCGAAGCCCTAACAATCTACCCAAAGGCCGATGAAAGGACATTTCACTTGGATGACATTTTCCGCCTCCGAACCGAATGCAACGGCAGTTCGTTGTCCAGCTGAAGGGTATTCAGTTTGACATCTGACATTTTGCCGTGCACATCATCAAGCCCAAACTGAGGTGAAATCCTCACAGCACAAAGTTCGGTTCACTGGGGAGGCCTTTCCGGCGTCGAGTTGGCATGCATTCGAATGTCTATGCCTCCTTCAACAGGTAAATCTACATTAAACGCTTGATTTGATTTATATCAAAGCCCCCATTTGCATTCACTCGTGCCCGACAGTCGTATTTGCGTCCCACTCGTGCGCTCCTTATCGAAGGACTTCGGATATGCCCCCTTTACGTCGCATCACATTACAAAGCAGCCATCTCTTCTCACACAGGATCCAGACTTGAAGAGCGATTATTCCGGGCACACACATGGATGTGCCCGCATCCGCTAGGCCCCCAATCCATCAGCAAGGACACTGAAAAGGAGGCCTCTGATAAATTACCAAAGACACAGCCCAGATACGCCTCATCGGCATGTCTCAGTGTGCGGCAGACAGGGGCCTGGAACTGGTTCGGAATAATGAACGACTCGTCCAAGGCGCAACCTGGTTATCCTCTTTCATTAATTATAAGCTCAATCTGTCACAGGGCCTGCGACTGGTTATCATCTTCGCAGGGACTGGCTAGAAGCCGCTGCCACACTGTCGCGAATTCATCATGACAGTCGTCATCACTCGAACGACGGATTGTTGTAATTTCCTTTTTTTTCCCTCAGTCGCCATCCAGTCGTGGGTCTGCGTGGTCGGTGTCGGGGGCTTGGAGCTTATGGCATTAGAAGCGGTGTTGGTAATCTTACTGTGAGACTCGTAAGTACCTTCTCAGCGACAGTGACAGTGACAAACACAACGCATTACCTGTGTCATGAGTGAGGAGGGGAGGATGGAGCTCCAGCTAGATGATTTTGATTAGGCTGCATGTCTGATTTGTGGGAGTCGGGAACCATTAAGTGGGACATCGAGTGACTGAATGATGATGTGAAACAAGTCCAGTGACTCCAGGGGTGCGGAGTACAGTAATGTCCACCCGTAGGGTGATCAGCTAAGACGATAAGCAGAGATGAGGAGGTTCGCTTCGCATCTGGCGCTTAACTGATTTTTGATATGATGATCTACTAGAGCAGTGCCTGGCGGCACTCAGGAGGGGAGGCAAACAAAAAATGATGCAATAATAGATTTTAGATCTGGAGGCAGTCCTGTTACCACTCAAAGAAAACCAGAGGCTTGTCAGGATTGCAAAGCCATATGGTGGACATGAACGGAATGGGTACCAGAAGCGACAAGAAATTAATCAAACGGATTGTCAGCTGAAAGGATATTATTTACCAACGACGACCGAAAGCGTGAAGAGTGCTCTTTCTAACGACATCCTTAAACGGTCGCGTAGGAAAAGTGTAGAAATAGACCTCGGACTCCGACCCCAAAGTGACAACACAGCGTGCAGCACAGGACAGTGATTGGGTAACATCGCTGATTGTAGAATCAAACGTAAAGTCAATGAATAAATCGTTAGGTCCTTTCCAATTGTGAGAGAACACTAGTACGCATAACGCGAAGATCGCACAATATTGCCCCTATATACGTAACTTCGTTTACTGGAGCCAGTGTTGTTGAGCACAAAATCAACTTCGGGGTTGGTCTCCGATTTAAGAACGAGTCGAAAATAGATTTTGTTCATTTCACTTCACAGTCTGAAATTTAAAAGCCAGAAGTTGTCCAACTTTCTCTTTTTAAATTTCCCCTGATAATGGTTGCATACGTCTATCCTATGCTAGCTATGATGACTATGTCGTCCGAGTATGGATTGGAAATTACCTTTCGAACCATTCAATTCAAGATGTTTTGGATGAGTTCAAGCATAATTAACTGGGGAATGAACTGCTCAATCCTGAACAGGGCACTGTGGATGGCAGACCTGTATTCTGTTTTCTGAAGTACAGTGTATTATCAATCAAATAAGCTTCGATAAATGGTGGCAATTAATGCGTAGAAATTTGGTCATGTAAAGAGGGCCTTTAGCAGTGACGCATAAGCATTAGTAAACCCGAAAGCGAAGAATGACAACAAAATACTATCATCTGCGAATGATACAGTAAAATGTATGGTAGGGTGGCATGAAGCTCAAGGTTCATAATAACTAGGCAAGAAAAATCCCAAGCATACCACCTTCCACCGTCCACCATCCACCATCCATCATCCACCATCCACCATCCACCATCCATCATCCACCATCCACCATCCACCATCCGCCATCCACCATCCACCATCCACCATCCACCATCCACCATCCACCATCCACCATCCACCATCCATCATCCACCATCCACCATCCACCATCCACCATCCACCATCCACCATCCACCATCCACCATCCACCATCCACCATCCACCATCCACCATCCACCATCCACCATCCACCATCCACCATCCACCATCCACCATCCACCATCCATCATCCACCATCCACCACCCACCATCCACCATCCACCACTTTTTGGAACCACAAAGACAAAAAACAAAGGGATCGGGATAATAAAATATGACTTTTCTTGCAGGATTTATGCCCCATGTGCATAAAACATTGATTGGATCAAGTTACATACAGCAAGTGTCTGACTATTTCGAATGAATATAATGCAATTTGTCGTATAAACGAAATACTCATGTGGCAGCTACGCATAACATTCCGCCTGTCGTACGATACGTTTTCCTACTAGTAGTATAATAAAGATCAATCAGTCTGTTATGTGACCTCTTTAACATCGGTCTTGAGAAGACCGTGCAATACTCACTGGCTAAGACTAGAGCCACGACATTGAAGGAGTCCGCTTAGCTGCTGGCTTACATGGATGACATGGGCGCGATTGGCATTGGAAGGGAAGCGCCTTAAGTGAGTCTGGCTGTGAAGAAAGAAAATGTATGCCGTCTCAAATATCGTCTTGCAGAATGTGTCCCACTGAACTACAGAGTCAGAGCCTATCGCTCGTGGTTTTACAAGGGTCTACCCAGACGTGTAAGGAACCAGCGACTAAGGTGTCCACGCAGAACAAGTTCGCAAGTCTAAGAATAGGCAGCGACGGTGAGTCTGTCACTCTTCCTCCCGGTTATCGCAGCAGTTGGTGATTATCTAGACAAGTCGCAACCATTCATCGTGCGAAATTCCAAATTATCAACTCCTTCCAGCAGGTCCCCCACGTCATCCATAATTGCGCTCCATTCATTTCCCATTTGGCCAGAGTTAAGGCTACACCCAGTCACCACCGTGGTGTTCACACAAAATCGCCCGGCTTCCGACCGCTTGCTTGGTCGGCGGTCTATCACATCAAAAATCTAATTACGATATCTCCGTCTCACCAATTTGAACCTGGGATGAGTTCATTCATTTCACTGCGACCTCCGGTGGCCGGCCGCATCGCACCTTTCCAATTATGTATCCACACGCCAGTCACAGGCGAGGTAAATGAGTGGCCGGCTGAATAGGTCGAACGTAGCTCGTTATAATTAGAAGACAAGGGCAACGCTCTCTATGTCTGCGGTTGCGGTGCGGTGCAGGGACGCCACTCGATTAACGCGATCCTTCGTTCGTTTAGGCCACATTGTTCGTATAATTCTGGCGTACGATACTCTCAATGAGTGTCTGCATCTTCCTCATCCCTTTGCGTTCTTTTGAGCGTGTGTGTGGTTGGCTGCTGAAGTTGGAGGTTGACAGTTGCCGACCGCATTCATGCTAATGATGAGGGAATTAATTTTATCACACCAGCTAGTTGTGGAGCAAAAGTTTGCCAAGCAACAGGGAGAGAGGGTGGTCGAGAATGCATTGTCCTTTGGTGGTGCCTTTGCCAGTGTGGATCGGACATGGACGAGTAATGTGACTTCATGTCATGTACACTGTTCAGGTGCCTGGGAGGGTTGCAAGGGTCGCAGATTCACGGTGTCGTAATTTTAAGTGACACTGGGACACCGCAATCCTGGTAGAAGCCATGATACCCTTGCTTTGTGAATTCCGCAATTTACACCGCAGGAAGGGTATCGTTCAGAAAGGTTGCTGCTGCAGCAGTTCAGTCAGTTCGATTGGTTACGTGTCCATTTAATTTCCATTCAGAGCTTCTGGACGCAATGCGTGTCCAAACAGAAATGGGGGCCCCTTACCGGTAAGCTATGGGATACCCCAAGAGCTTCGGGACGCCATGGGTGTCCAGAAAGACATGGCGGCCCATACCGACACGAGTTTCTGGACAATGTGGTATTTTTCAGGGACTTTCGCCGAAGCTGTCTACATCATCTTCACCTCAGAGTCCTGATCCAAGTATTTTTCCGTGACCAATATAGAACTTTAGTTGCTGGTTTCTTCCGCCAATGCCCCCCGCTGCCAGAACAATGGAAATCAGGGCAGAAAGTGATTTAAAGACCGCTCACGTAAAAGCATCTCATCACGACAACCGCCAATTTTCGCTTATCTGTGCTGAATTAGGTCTCAGATTGCACACCAAAGCAAGCGTCCTTGATTACTAGTATTAACCACGCAACTTCGGTCGTCCCATTTCCCTTCCCCAGAGACAAACACCTAAGGTCTTTATAATCTAATCAACCGCCGGAGCTAATTTTAGTTGTCCTTGGTGCTGCCCTGCTCTTGTGGTGGCTCGTTCCAGTTACGGGTTCGTGATTTTCTCTGTGCCCCCATCTATACTCGGCTCCACTGCGATATATTTGAGCAGCATGCATGCTGCAGATCTCGCGTTACAGCATCCCTTCATTCGTGGTAAGGACGCCAAGGATCTCCGGCGAAGGACAATTCACACGAATGCCCCTTAAGTCGACGGTGTAGGGAGTAGTGCTGTCAATGACACATATCGACCAGCAGCCCGTGTGATTCTTTGTTGCTAGTGGCAGTGGAGAGCACCGCCATCCTCTGTCCGCTGCCAGCCCGCCACTTGTTGGCGAGTGTATCCTTTGAGCCATCGATTTTCTGCCACCGACGACGACGCTTTGGGTGGTGCTCCTTTTGGTTGCGTTCGCTCTAGAAATTTGTTGCGTTCTTTTTTCTCACATGTTGGCTGCTGATGATGGTGCGACTGTGTCGGGGGATTGTTAGCCCTTTTGTCGGAGTATCTCAGCGAACAGTAGAACCAACTCATGCATATAGTCCTTTAGTCCGACGGATGCACGAGCAAGTTATCCGCCATTAAAGCTGATTCCAGGCTTGTCGGGTCTTCTCGGGGTGACAGAGGTTACCTTGAGTTTGCATGGGCGAGAGGGCGTGTGTTCAACTCACTCAGTAGCCCCTCGTCAAAAGAGGAAGACCGGGGGTATGGCTTGAATTTCATTATCTGCAAAATCATTTTTTCTGTTTTCCGTTTTTTTTTTTTTTTTTCTGTTGAACTTAACAAACATGCTCTAAAGGCACACTCAACGCGAAGGGGGGCATGGATATTCAATGTCCATGCGATAATGACGAATTGTTGCTCTTTTGTGTGCGCTGCAATGACCCTTTAGTGCCGGAGTGTACAATGGCATCCATTATCGCACAAGTATATGATGCATCGATGGATGTTGCTGAAGAGCTGTGCATGTGAAGTGTGAACCGAGTCTCATCGGATGGGAAGACACAATTGGCTGATTCGAGAATGTGGTAGCGATGGCTGCCATGTGCTGCGCGTCTGGACTTAATCCGCAGTTTAATTGAAACATTTCTGGCCTGTCATTAGCATTTGTTTGTCTTTTGTTTCTCTTAACATAAGTTGTTGGATGGAACCATTTAAAGCAATTTTCCCGCCTTTTGCTTTGCGTTTGGCTGAGCCATGCCGAGTCGTTTGACTGTGTCTATAAATACTACACGTGGTCAAGAGTCTTGTCTAAATGTGAATTTAATCACACATTTCCTGCCGGTGCTTGCTCAGGGATGCCTGTTGTTTACACGCTTGCCACACTGAGCTGTATTGAATCAAGGACCATTGATACTTGTTGATATGAAATATAACACCTGTCGTCAGCCACCTGTCGAACGGTGTGATAGCCCATATAGAGGGTGGTTTTTTACCTATTATCTTTTTGGCAGCGCTGGCTTAAACAGCTGAAGCACGTTTCGTGTTTTGTTTCACTGTCAAACATCTTCAGTTTGGTCTATAATTTAACCATGAATCGTCTTACAAACGAACAACGCTTGCAAATTATTGAATTTTATTATTAAAAGTCGTGCTCTGTTAAGAAAGCTCATCGCGCGCTTCTTCCATTTTATGGTCAGTTTAAACGAAGCTCCTTTTTGGCTCAATGGGTACGTAAATAAGCAGAATTGTCGATTTTGGAGTGAATATCAGCCAAAAGCATTGCAAGAGCTACCAATGCCTCCAGAAAAAGTCACAGTTTGGTGCGGTTCATGGGCTGGTGGCATCATTGGGCCGTACTTCTTCAAAGATGATGCGAATCGTAAGGTAACTGTGAATGGTGAGCGCTACCGTGAGATGATATCCAACTTTTTTTTGCCCGAAATGCAAGAGCTTGACTTGCATGACATGTGGTTTCAACAAGACGGTGCCTCATGCCACACAGCACGCGCAACAATGGACTTATTGAGAGGCGAGTTCGGTGAACATTTTATTTCACGTTCGGGACCGGTCAATTGGCCGCCTAGATCGTGCGATTTAACGCCTTTAGACTATTTTTTGTTAAAGCACATGTCTATACAGACAAGCCCGCTTCAATTGACGCATTGGAAGACAACATTGAAGCATTTATTCGTGAGATACCGGCCGAAATGTTGGAAAGAGTATGCCAAAATTGGACTAGGCGGATGGAACATTTGAGGCGCAGTCAAGGTCAACATTTGCATGAAATAATCTTCAAACATTAAATTATGTGGACCATTCTATCGATTCAAAGATTTCATGCATTTTTCTGAATTTTATGTGTTTTTTCATGAAAAACTTTCCAATAGCTTTTAAAAAATCACCATTTACAAAAAACAATTTACAAAAAAATTAAATAGTTATGTTTTGCACTTTATGTATTTATTAAAATAACAATTTTGGTAAATATTAAAGTAAGACATAAGTGAATTATCACAACTTCTCAGGAGAGCCATTTGAATGTTCGACTTGTGCTAACAAATCAAGTACAAACGAAGTGTAAATGAGTAGAGTCTTATTCTTATTTAATTAGAGTGACATTTTTGTCTATTCGCTGTGGCCTGCGATAAAAATGGGACTTATGCAGCACAAGTCAACTTGTGTTCGGTCTTTTTTACGAAAAGGGATAAGGAAAGGGGGCACAAGTTAACATGTGCTTGGTTTTTGAATTAGACTCAAGTTGTTGCACGCAACATGCATTCATCCAAGAAAATTGGACATCGCAAAATGCTCCACAAAACGCCGACAGAAAGTCAACGGACCCCAGTCAGCTGACAAACGATGGCATTTCAGCAAAAAAGTGGCCGATCAGAAGTAATCCACACCGTCAGTGGCAAGGGGTCAACAAACACAATTTGGCTCCTCCTACAATGCGATGTCTTCATGTGTGCATGTATGAATGTCCTTTGGGTCCTCCAACGCTGCAACGTTTTTTCTGGCATACATGCAATGAATTTTGGTGTGCCCGTATGCAGTGAAGGTCCGGCGAATTATGCAAGAAGTTATGTAGGGCAGACAGCAAACACGCTGTTATTCGAAAGCAATAGCTAGATTCCTGTCAGTAATTCGATTTTCTTGTTTGTCGGTATTTTTTGTGCATTGTCCAGCTATTGTTTCCAATGCGATGATAACGTTAGATTGTGACGTATGCGATCTGAACAAAATGGAGGATGGAGACTTCTTTTGTACCTTTCGCTGTTTTTTGTAAATTTTGGTGATGATGTACAAATCTGCGGTGCTCTGTGTGACAACGGAACTTTGACAGCTTCCGATTCAAGCAAAAACAATGAAGACGACGATAAAGATGTCCGCCCACATCACATCAAAGGAGGCAAAGTCATTGTTGTGTACATTGCGGCAACATTTACTAACAACGGAAGTGGCCGGTGAGGTATTCCCGTCGCTGGCTGTCATAGACAATGCTCCTGACCAAGCATGCTGGAAGTTATTAGAAAAAAATTAATTCATTACGAAATAAGTAATGCAATTCAGTGGGCGTATCCCCCTTCGCTCGACAATTTTTCGTTAATTCAAACTCCCGTTAATTCGAATTTTTTGTATCGAGAGTCGACTGTAATTAAAAATGTTCCCGCATGATTCGTCAACGCGTCAGTTTATTTTAAATATTTTTAATTAGGGCAAAGTAGTTGCCAGAGTGTGGTTATGATGCATATTTTGATGTTTTCAACCACACCTGCACCCTCAACATGGAGAACGATTGGAGATTGTGCTTACTAAACAGAGACAGGAGCCCGGCAGTTGGCGTCAGAAGAACGAAGACTAGGCACGTCCCACCCTCCTACTCTGTAAATTCCAGCGGAAGTAAGCTGAAGTTTACTGCCCCACAGTAACGAGAAAAATCTACTTAGTTATCTAATCTCGTTATTTTTTTGTTTTTAGTGACTTTATAACCGAAGCGGATAACCAATAAATGACTTGAGAATGCGTTCCACAACCAGTGTTGGAACTTCAAATTTCCAAAGTTTGTTTGGTCCCAAAAAAAAAAAAAAAAAAATGAGTGGTACATTCGTTTACATTCGTTAACATACTAAATTTCTAAGAAATTTCACATACTAGGTGTGGGTACGAGGGGCGTTCAATATATTCTCGGTATCGGGGTGAAGCTGTGGTTGTATTATAAATTGACTTATTTATCAAGTAATGCCATTATTTTAGTGCATTCACGTACAATTTCATATAAATGTGATTATTAATTCGCGTTTTATCTCTAGTTAAACACAATCATAGTGACAACTGAGACGACGATGGTGAAAATTGAGCATCGCGCTGTAATTCAGTTTCTCACTAAGCAAGGAAAAAGTCAAAAAACTATTCATGAAGAGATGGTGGCTGTTTACCAGGGTTAAGCACCTTCATTATCAACTGTGCAAAAGTGGTCAAAGTGAGTTCAAGAGAGGCAGAGAGAGCATTGAAGACGACCCCCGCTCCGGCGCCCCGGCTACTGCTTGTACGGGAGAAAGCATCAAAGAAGTCGAAAAACTTGTTCTTGAGGATGCCCGAATAAAGGTGAAAATGATGGCAGAGATCACCAAGCTTTCAATTGGTACCATTCACACCATTCTTCATGACCATCTTAACCTTTCAGAGGTCAGTGCAAGGTGGGTGCCACGAATGCTCACAGCGCCTCAGAAAAAAGTGAGAATCGCATGCTGTAGAGAGCTTTTGGAGATGTGTAGTGAGAACGTGGACGGTGTTATGGATCGAATTGTTACTAGTGACGAAACATGGGTCCACCATTGTGACCCTGAAAGCAAACAAGAGTCCATGCAGTGGTATACAAAAGGAACATACCCCCCGAAGAAGTTCAAAGTCACTCCGTCTGCCGGGAAGCTCATGGCCACAGTTTTATGGGACTCAAAGGGAATCTTGCTCATTGAGTAAAATTTTCGGATGATGAAGAACTCAAGTCGGCAATAAATGGGTATTTTGCAGAGAAAGAGGAAATTTATTTTTTTGAAGGTTTAAAAAGGCTTATCTCAAGACGTAACAAATGCATTGATGTTGGGGGAGATTATATTGAAAAATAAAAACAATTTAAATTGAATTCGCATTTTCCTTCATATCGTTACCGAGAATATATTGAATACCTCTCGTATGTGCATCGATCCCTACGCAACTCGCTGCCTGGGTTCGATTCCCGGTTCACAACTCCACCTCCTTCGAGTCACTGACAATGCTCAAAGTGTAGTAACTGTCTAGAAAAAAGCTTCTCAAATTGGCCGTTCGTAGTCGGCATAAG
Organism: Eristalis tenax; assembly: GCA_905231855.2. Lineage (NCBI taxonomy): Eukaryota > Metazoa > Arthropoda > Insecta > Diptera > Syrphidae > Eristalis > Eristalis tenax. The sequence goes on along the minus strand of HG993124.1, from coordinate 37,525,719 downwards.
ACTGTAGGTTCCTTCCTCTCGTGATAGAACAATAGCATGCACAACACGAGGGGTTGCTCAGGAGCTAGGCCCTGAGAAACTGGGCCCTCTACGGGCTGTAGCGCTACCCATATTATCATTATCACGCGAAAGCTTTCGTAAATGAAACGGAATAGCTCCTTACTTCCTCATGTGTTCAGATTTTTGAAGTCGTTACTAACAGAACTTCTTTGTAATTTTTTGCACATAATTGCCCGTGAAATTGTGTTTTTTTGGGAAGGGTTTCAGAAGGAAAAACAAAACAACACGAGACTTCCACGAAAAAGAAGAATTACAATGTGTGGTCGATTTTGCACTTTCCGTGGAAGATGTGGTAGATTTGAAAATTGCGCAAAGTAGTGGAAGATCTACTTGGTAACGTCCCAACACTGTCCACAACAGTAACTTAACCGACAAGCGAAAAGTAATCACACACAGTCATCTAGAGGCTGTCACGTGCGGCGTCCAACGACAAGCGTAATATGGGTGATTGTCTCACACTGATGTCAAAATGAATGGCCAAATTCTCCGAAGGAAACACAATACCATTCCACTGACGTCCACTCGCGCATTTAAAGGATTGGGTGTCCATTCAATTGGCCTTCATAGATTACCGAATAAAGAAGATTAAAAAAGTGCCTCACTTCCATTTGCACAACGAACTGTTTCCGTGTTGCCCCGCCACAGGGCCAGGGGCTAAGCAAATTGGCGTGTGTTACGTAACACGCAATTCGAACTCCCCACGCAATTCGAGACACACTCCATGGGTATGAGCGTCCGTATGTACTGTCTGTACAATCGGATTCGTATGATTAATCCAATTAGCCGTGGTACACGTGAGCCTGTGCCCGAGTGTCCGGGTCAAAGTCCCAGCAGTCCCAGCAGCGGCTGTTGCTCATCTTCTGCATTTCCTTGAATAGAGCTATTTTTTGTTCGGTCATCCTTTAATCCATTCTCCACTGCATGTGCTCTTGACACATGAGTCCTGACCCGGTTCGACCATCGTGGTAAAATGCTCGCAGTCGGCGCACATGGCAAATGGCGCACTTTGCAGCTGTACGACACTGAATGCAACTAAAAACCCGTTGCTGCTGCTTTTCATTCCAAAAATAATTCACAATTTCGCCTAAATGTTCGTGCAATGCCTAGGGAGGGAGGACCAACAACAAAAAACGACGTTATCCTGCAGCTGCGATGGGCGCGGAGGACCAACTCTGGCATGAAAAGAATCCATTTATTTGATTTTCTGTCCTCCGGTCAATTGTATTGTATCGAGAAAAAATTGTGTGCCTGTTTGTGTAGAGGACCTCGGGCGATGGCCGACTGGGCGGGGGATGGGGGATGAAATGGATATAATTGAGGGCGGGTGGGGTGGCGCAGAGTCTCCGGGCCCGGAATTCGTTACTTATTGGATTTGTTTTCGTTCCATTAAACAGAATTTTGCCAATCAACCGGTCCCGCAACAACTATTCCATGAATCCGTGGAAGGCAAACAAAAACAAATTAAATTTTGCGGAAGTGAACTGGACAGATCGGAAGCCAAGTTGGCAACTGCAACAGACTCTGAATGGAATTGCAGTGTACCCTATGATGTTGTAGACGGGGACTTCGGATTTCTCTCGGGAGTTCAAGACATGAGGAGGTGGCCTTTGAATTTCGACCCACAAGTTTCTTGAGTAGGGAAAGGTCAAGGCATCTTTCAGGGTCCGACTTATCGGCTCCAGCCAAGAAACCTCGAGTTGTCAAGATAATGCCACAAACTTTCGCGAAGGAAGATAGCAAAGGTCGTGTTGGTCGAGTGGTGGGCTGGGGGACATGGGAGTGCCAGTGTTCGTTACAGGCGACTGTGGAAGAGCACTGACTAGGTTTATCGCTGAGCTAGGTCTTATGTAGTTGAAGTTAGGTTTATTAGATTAGCTCCGCTAGCCCTCTTCTAGTCTCTTCTGGTGGTAAAGGCACGAGCGACGAACGCAATTTCAAGAAAAATGTTTCATCCTTCTGTCTCTGCTCGTCTTCCACTTCACTTATGTAGTTGTTAGGGTTTCTCTCTCTCACTCTCTCTCTCGCTATCTCTCTCCCTCTACCTCTCTCTATCTCTCCTTGTCTCTCTCTCTCTCTGGCATCGCTTCTCTCTGTCTCTCTCTATCTCTCTCTCTCTCTCTTTTCTATCTTAGCTAGAAGAACTGAGTCGTCCAACAAGCTGAGCCGTGCAACCACAAGCATGTCGCCGACCGCCTCCCCGACACAGAAGCTACCCGCTTAGCCTGCTGCTACAAAAATGGCGACATAACTCGGTGTGCGAGATTTGGCATCCTCTCTTCTTCAAACCAAGTGTTTGAGAATTGGTCACTTGGCCGTTCTTCACTTCGTTTGCTTTTCTTCTCCTTCTCGCCTTAAGGAGATTTAAAGTCTTTCGTTCTCAATTCTAGCGCAGGATTGACATTCCCGATGTTAGCTCGTTAGACTGATTGCTGTGCACTGAGCAGCCTGGCTCAACGCTGCCTTATTCTACTTTCATTGAATTGAAGATTGAGGGAAGTAGGTTCTATTGTAAAACAGCACGTAGTGAGACCCTTTTCTTGTCGTTCTTGTCTTTAAACCCCTTTTCCTGGAATTTCTTGGTCTTCCCAAGGAAGATCAGCAGGCGCTTCTGAAATGAGGAGCCTACATCATCAGCTCTCACCTCATCAGAACCGAATGTCTGCCACGCTATCCGTGCAAAGCGGGAACATTGACAGAGGAAGTGCTCTGCAGTGTCGTCGTCTTCTCCACTGGCGTGGTGTAGAAGGTGCTTGGCTCAGTGTAGGTGTTTGATGTAGGTGTATGCACAGTGGCAGTCTTTTCTGTTAAGAGACAACAATAATGCCACGGATTCCTTACAGACATGAGGGATCATACGCTTGGTCTGTCTACATCCCGGAGAGTCAGTCAGTTGTACTCTCGAAATGCCCAACTACCGATGAAATTCCTAACCAAAGACGCAGGTCGTCCCAGCGCTGGTTCAGTTACTGAGAGTGCCTTCCGTGATCTTCGTATAGTCAGTTCATCGGCGACCTCATTTTCCGTGATCCATGAAAATTCAGACTACCGATCCTGAGTTTTGTGAAGTGGTTAAAGGGTTGAACAAGGCCTTAGGCCCAGCTGAATGTCGGCATAGACACAAAGACTTTGCACCTTCCAGCTGTTCTTCACAATTTAGTTCGTGGCCATTAGGATCACATAGGTTTCCGCTGGGAAAACCGACGCAAATTTACTTAATGTTGTCGCCATCCACGAAGGCGCCAGCAGCCGATCCTTCAATGCTCTTGGAGTTGTTCGGGAAGTTTCGACTACAGTAATTTCTTGGTTCTTATTCCGGCCAGAGTCAGTCTTGAGTTTGCATCCGTGCGTCAGGCGGCATATCCATGAGGCTGAAGTCAAAGGAAATGCAGTGCGCAAGGTAATCAAAGCTCCAGTACGAGTTGTACCAAAGACCACTTCTTTTTAAGCGGAAGATGGCCTTGAGAGTGCAGCCCATGGAGTGGATATCTAAGAGGGCAGATTCAGGAGTGCATCAAGAGTAGGGAAGGCCTCTCAGCAGCCGGGAAAGACCATTCTTTTTATTCGCCTGATGCATAGGAGTGGACCTTATCATTGCCGCATAGATTCAAACGGATCATTTGTGTGATGGATCTCCAAACGTTGAGACGAAAACTCCCTTACACTGATCGGTAAATTTGGCAGCGCTTTGGCGAATTTCGACGACGTGTTCTTCCAGAGATGTTTTCTGTCTAGGATAACAGCCAACAAATTGGCTTCATCGCAAATTAGCTGCATCGGTGATGCCTTTTAGTTTCTCTTGGGTCAGGAAGAGAACAACCACTGTTTTGAGAGGGTTAACTGAAAGCCTATTTCTGATACACCAGTTGTCGATGACCCCTCGAGCTGCCTGACCTTTAAAGCACACATTCGCTATGCACGATCCGATAGGACAGTGCAGCTACGTCATCCGCATGGGCCTGGGCTTAGGTTTGTCAGGTTAGATCTTAGATCCAGGGGTCCATTGTGTTGCCACTGAGCCGGTTACCATCTGTTACTCCTGGAAGCATTTTGGTTTTTTGGACGGCCGCCCAGATTGATGTGACTTCCTAACGGATAGTTCACTTAAGTAGTATTCTCGCATGGTTTCTTTCCAAATAGAGGCTAGCGCAGGGCAGTTGCAGAGTAGATGTGAGGGGTTTTCCTCTTCTTCCTCATCCATTCAGTGGCTCACAGAAGTCGCTGTATGGTAATCCTTGTCTAGGGCTTACGCCGTGTCCTGTGAGGACTCCCAATAGGTTTTTTCAGCCTAGACTGAGCATGGCCGTGGTTCTTTGTAAGTTCATTTTTGGCCCCAATTGTCTCGTTTGTAGGTGCCTACAATATAACCTGCGTTAAGGTTATTCCATCTTTCACGGGCATTGTGGATCGCTAGGTCTGTGATTTTGGTTTTTTGAGGTCCTATTAGAAAACAGATGTTTTCAACCTTTGGTCCGATGAGTATGGTTCCGTTTTCGGCTAGTTCGTCTGCTTCACAGTTTCCTGCGGTATCTCTAGGTCCAGGAACTCAGCACACCGTTAGGCTGCACTGTCTTGGTATCTCGTTAAGGCAGAGTCTTAGGAATTTTGATCGTAAAAATGGTGATTCGAGTGTCAAATTGCTGCTTGTCTGTCGGTGTTGCTGACTATGCTCTCGTTCGTCCTCATTAACAGCCATTCAGCGACTCCACGAATAGACTTAATTTCTGCCAGGAAGACGCTAACGTAATCTGGTAGTCTAAGAGGCTTAGGTGCTAGAGCCATTGAGAGCATCATTAGCAATCAGAGGGTCAACCTGTACAATCCCGCCTTTACATACTGGCTACAATCCAGTGGCTCACATCCAGGTTACTCGTCAGAAGTGCCCTTCCCTGAAGAAAAACAATGCTAAGGATCAAACTCCTCGTCTAATAGTAAATCGGAAGGGAGATATGCTCCTAAAGTTGAACTGCCAGTGTGTGGTTTAGAACCTTTTTTCTTGTGTTTATTTTTTTCCCCATAATGTCCTTAAGCCGATGTAAGTTAAGTAGAGCGAATACACAGTTATGATACGCTGTGGCCATAATAACCCTTCGAATAGTTTCGTTGAGTTTCGTTAAATGTTTCTTACTTAAGTGGGAGGGAAAATGAAACGCGTTCTACTTGTTTTTGTGCGCAAATTCTCAGAAGCAATTGTGGGCGCGCTCCAATTTTACGATGCTTCCTGCTACTTTTCAGTCGGTCTTGACGCTTCAGTCTTATAAGTTGACTGTGGTTAAGCCCTTGTAATTACAATATTTGAGCAGGATCTCAATAAAATTCCATAATCATATGAACTTGATGTGCTTATCAAACCGATCGACATCATCTTAACCAGCTCTTAAGAAAATTCATCCTTGACTTGACTCTCGCAAGCGGCAGCCATGTGATGAAGGCCACGGGATCGTCGGCTTTTCGACTGCCAAAAATATTAGCAATCGTTCTCCTGGTTACCAGTTCCATTTATAAAGCCTGACATGCCTGTCATTCTGCAGACCGTGAGGGTTGCTGCCCGAGTTGTGGCAAACTCAATGAGCTGCAGTCGGTAAGGTTACCCCGCTGCCATTGCGGACTTTGGTGGGATGAGCTCCTTAAGAACTTAAGATAACCCTTACCATCTTGGTTCAAAGAGAGCAGTTCATTCACTGTGTCAGAATTTCCCACGCTCGTTGAATAAACTCCACCCTCTTCACTTCACACAATCCCTTCCCAATCATCGCCTCGAAAGCATATCTAATCCACCCACGCAGTGCCCTTCCAGACAGAAGAGGTGTATCCTCGCAATGGCACAAATTTACGAATGTCCAAATCGAAGAGGACTTCCAGTCCGTTCCATCCGACATCGGTGCGGACGAAAATGAAGAAACTATCACGCGACGATTCGCCACCTTACGTCGTTGGCCAACTCCTTGAATAATAAACCACAGGTAAGTGGTTTGGGCGACGTGGCAGTCGACAAACCTCACGCAAACCATCACCTTGGACGTGCAACGCTAGTGGTTAAGGCTCTGCACACCTCCCAACCGCATGCTTGTCACGCGATGGTCTCCGGCGTGCCTGGCAAACCGCCTCAACTCAGGGATGAGAGAGCCACAGCGAGAACTTTTGGGACAAGAAACAAGTAGTTCAGTGCGGTGATGGTGAACCTTCACTCCCTCCGCGACCACTTAATTTGTTTCGAATTGCCAGACACAACGCCAACACCAACATTTCACGGCCCCGTTGACTGGCAATTTTATATTGTTTTGATTTGATTAGATATCGATTCATTGATCATTTCAGACTTGTGATGTGGTACCGAAAAAGTTGATGGAAGAAATTAACTGGAAATCTTGCCCCTTTCACATGCGTGACTTGGCTAAGGCTTGTACAGTACGTCTGGGTGGTTGGTTGGCTGCATGGGTATGTGGGTTCCCGTGAAGCGTGCTTTTGAAGAGGGGCACATGCATTCTTCGAAAAGGGCTCTCCATGGTTGGATGTGAATGTCGGTTTTAGGAAATGTCAATCCACTTCGGTGCTCATAATAATTGTGCTGAAAGGAAATACGGAGGAATTTTTGGCCTTTCCGTAGACCAGGGAAATTGAACAGTCTGCTCACAAGGGATTTTCTGGGAAAATGCCTGTGCCATAATTTCAACTTTGTTGTAAGTCTTCTCGCAAGAATACACAGTTGTCGTGGACAGTGGCGTTACGTTTGGTAGGAGTGGCTGACTGAAGAAAACAGTCACACATGGGCCAGTGTAGACCACTCGAGTTGACTACTTCCAAACTTAGGTAAGGACTTCAAACTAAAACCTTGATGGAAGTATCAAGGCGACCAGGGGAGGTTATGATTCGCTTGTTCGAGTCCTGGAGAAAAGGTGTCGTAGCACAAATCATGAACCACGGCATGTTTCAAAATCATGAAAGTCGCCTCGACTTGAATTCTACGAGGACTGATTTGCTCTCTCTTTGAAAGTTGGTCATTGGTCCTTACTGAGCGCCACGTCAGTGGCTCTGTTGACGGTGTCTATCTTGGCAAAGCTCATTGAAGTCAGCAACATAAACACCGTATACCGGCGTTCCCTCCTCTCCCTTGTGGAACGTAGCGATGAGAGAGCTTCTACTGACACTAGAAAGGAGACGATATTGCTATTGCGGTCTCTGAGAATTATTGAATCAAGATTTGGGATATTATGCAGTTGGCCTTCTTCAAGCTCGAAAATAGACTAGAAAATGCGGCTTAAATCCGCACAAAAGGGATCTTATTATCTCCACCAAGAAAAGGAAAATTTCCTGTGTTTGGCAAACTTTCAATAAAAAAGCTGAATGAACAATGTATAAAGCTATGTGAAATCTCCCACGACAGAATTAATTGGTAGACAGACAGCAGTTATGACGGCGATCAGGCATATGTGGAAAGAACTCCGTTCTGGAGACTTCACGATCCTAGGCAGGTGAAGATCTACACCCCTAGGCTCCTAAGATATTCTCCTTCTAGTTTCCCCTCAGATGATACTGGGAGTCTAAACACCAGACCCTGTTGCTAGGTAGTCCTCTGATCGAAGATGGATGAAGACGGTGTCTCTTTTAAGGATCTGAACGTCCACTGCAGCGCCCGGAAACTATAGCGACACGCTTTGTCCTCGCTAAAAAAGGCCCAATAGACTTCTCTCTACGGACACACCTCTATAAGGGACACCTCTGTTTATGGATAATTCCTTATGATTCCGGCATTAAGATATCCGTGTATTTCCACCCCTTCACAGCGGACACTCCTACATAATGGACAATCATGATGGGCCCGCTACTGTCCGCTATAGAGAAGATTCATTGAAACATAAAGTATATAAACCGTCATATCTTCTGTCAGCCAGGTAGCGGTCAAATCTTATCCCGCCATTATTAACTCTAAGACTTCTCTGAGTTTCCGCCTGTCTCTTAACGAGGTAGCCAGATATTTCATCCAACTAATACGGGCGCCGAGGCAATGTAGAGGTGAGGTCACTGGATCCCGAGTAGAGATCTGCCAACCAAGACTATCGCTTCTGCAAAACATCAACTGAAGCTTGAAACCTGTGCTCGTAGGTGGTCTACAGGCACAGGATAGCCCACAAAACAACAACAGTGAATGTTATCTTTACGGACACCCCTTCATAAGGGACACCTCTGTTTATGGACAATTCGTCATGGTCGCGAATTCAAGAGTGAAGTCTTTACCCATTCAACAGAGTAAACTGACTGGACTTAACTTAGGACAATATCCACATTAATAACAAAAACAGAACAAAGCAGAAGTGGTAGCTTGTGCACTTTAGATAAAAAGGGAGAGTATTGATGGCTTTGATTGTAGCTTGGCTGTGGCGCCCATCATTTAATGCACAACAGCATCACGTGATAATAACTTGGGAGTGGGCTGGGACAATCGCAAGCACATGTCATCGGCTTGGCTTGGTTGTACCGCTCATCATCAACGAACGGTTAAATAGAGAGATTCTTTCTTCAGCCATACCACACGGATATGGAACGCTCTACCCAACTCTAGCTTTCCCTTCATTGTGATGCTTAGAGAAGTAGTACCAATGTGCATCGGTATCTCCTTTCTAATCCTCTCCTATTTTCCCAAAGCTCGTACTGGGCTTAACATTTAAAGGGTAGCCCAAACCTTCAAGTACCCCAAGAGCATGCAAACTTAAAAAAAGTCATTTGTGAGTTTTGCCCAACTCACAACCGGAATAGGGAAATAAGTTCAGAAATAAAATGTCCCAGAAAACTTTGAACTCAATGAAGCTCTTCAGAAATTGACTAAAAAAAAAAAGAAATTCCTAAACATGTTTTTTAAGAACTAATTTTAAAAATAAATTTCATATAAATGAAAATAATAAAAAAATTTAATTCTTTTCTAATAATAAAGTTATATGTGAATTGTGGAGTGATCTAATTTTGAATGGTTTTCTATCTGAATGGTTCTGAATTGACAAAAAAAAAAATGGTTGTCGGAAGGGGCAAGGTCTGGGCTATAAGGCATGTTGGGATAAACTTCCCATCCACTGTTTTCCAAATAGTTCTTAACCGGAATAGCAACGTGGGTCCGAGCGTTGTGAGTGTCTGGTTGCATATTCCGGGCGTTTTTCGGCTACTGCTGTCTTCAAACGGATTAATTGTGTTCGGTAGCGTTGTCCGTGCTCATAATACAGCCCATCCTTCTGATCCCACCAAATACAGAGCATTACCTTCGCGCCATGGATGTTCGGCCTTGCCGTTGATTTGGCTGGCGCTGATTTGGCACGTTCGCTCAGCTCATGTACAAAGCTCGACATATATGAGTGAAAAAAAGTTATTGTTGTTTACTCTTGAAATGAATGACATATACTGAAATGACGTACAATGACAGTAGCTTTCCAACGCATGTTCAAATGGAATAATACAAGTAACGCCATCTCTTAGCAAACCACACGAATTAAGTTATAGACTTGTGGATTGTTTTAGAATCTTGTGGATTTTTAGGATCGAGTAAGTGCATTTTTTTGAACGCTTGCGGCAACATTAGCGGCCGCTCAAATTCTGACAATTAATTCAAATTGAGTTTTTTCACGCGCAGAGAGCATCACATTCCATCACGGATTTTTTTTTGTCGTTAATTTGTGGATGGTGGCTCTTGTGTAATGCGATTTCAGCGAACTGTACCAAGGTGAATGATTGATTAGCGGAGAAAATATTTAAAATCGTCAATAATCGTACTTAAACTAAAACTCGTTAATCCAATTCCCATATTCTTGCACATCAAGAAGTACAACATTTTGTTTATATTTGCTGGAAATTGGTTGCATCTGGATATGAATATGAAAGCCACTTAACACACAGCTTTTAAGTCCCTAACTACATGCCATAAGACTCCCACCCTAGGTGTAAGCGCATCTACCCACCACGCCACAAATTTACTGAAATATGTGGTTTACTCCCGCGACCCCTTTAGTGGAGCATGCGGGTCAGAAGATGATGATGATGGCAACCGATGATGAGAATATGCATCACCGACATACGTTCAAATCATCGGTAAGTGATCGGCATCACCAAACTCTGCAATCGCTTCTGTTTCCGAAGAAACGAACCCTGCCAAGCCCCTGACAAATGCAGTCACTCTTAATCAGCGCGAAACGCGTTCATATTCAGTACTCTGTTCGAACGACTCCCAACATGTGCAAGCCGAAGCATGCAATTATTGCGCGACCGACACCACATTCACCAACAAGCCAGGAATACCTGGCTGAAGCACAACATTCCATTGACAGATGCAAATGTTGATGTCACTAATTCCACACTACGTATTTCATTTCATTTCATTTCATATACACCGGGGCATTGCTGAGTTGATTAAACAATGACCTGCAATGCGGTTTAATTACCACTCCTCCGCTTGTAGCCCACCCTGTGCATAAGCGATGTCTAACCACAACAAAAAAAAAACAAACCCAACTTGGGTAAAACACACCGAACAATAAACCCGCATAAATCATGTCAAATGACATAATGCGCCCACAACAAAAGGGATCGCCAACCAAGCATCGGAACACACTCGTCGACGTCCGCAAACAATCGGTCGGAGTGTCGCTCAATAAATTATCTGAAATTCCCTCGTTCAAAAAATGTAATCAATATTCGTTTTCAATCAAACCACCTCAGCTCACTCACCCGCTGACGACGCCGCAGCGCGCCGTGCCGCCATGGCAGCTGTGCGACCGCCAAAAGTAATCCTTTGATTGGCTGGGAGTGCGGTCCCTGCGAGGGGAGCTCAATTTCGTGTTTCCAGCTGTTTTTTGCGTGCATATTAATTAAATCGAGTTTTGAGTAAATAATTAAATTAGTTTTCAAATGCTCTCGATTACAGGACGCCCATCGGCTCCAGGCCGTTCGTAAACAATTCTCGTCTACAGCCGTTTGTTGCTTTTGTTTAGCCGATGACATCGGCAGCACGCGGTTGAATGAAATGCTTTTAATTTGAATCTCTCAATTACATTTGACCGGATTAAGTGCGCGTTTGACTGCAGTGAGTAAACAATGAGGCCTTTTTTTTCAGTTTCAAGTTTCAAAGTCATGTACACTGATTAGCAAAATTTTAGGATGGCGAATAAATTATGTTTGCATTCGCTCCCCGTCCGAGCTGTCAATGTGACGTTGATTAGATGCATCCGGCTGAAAGTGGTGACCCTGAGCATGCGTGTTGTGGAAATAAACTTTGTGCCCAATCTAAAGCGTTGATGCTGGATCCCATGAAGTGGCAGGCTGCCCTTAACTCAATCTTGAGTTCATCCTGCACGTGGTGAAAAATGTGAGCAGCGCAACTTTCCCCTTGATCGATAGATAGAGGGTGCCAACGAGGCGGTGAGTATGGACCAGAGCTCATGGTGAAGGAGCTGGTCAACAGATTAGCCGACTTGGGCATCCAGAGCTGGAAGAAACTTGCTGCCACACTCTTTAGAGCTCCTCCGACTAATTCGAGTTTCAGATCTTCGAATTGAGTCGACGGCGAATGAGCTATATGTCCTAGATCCAAAGTCGGGTTCAGTGAGGTTACCGCCATTGGAGGCGTATGAAACATCAAGGCTACACGCCTCCACGGAAGGCGAGCAAAAATCTGTGACTACCGAAAAATAACTCTTTTGACAGTGCCCCTTTGACAGCAGAGTCGTTCGGGGGGATTTTAGTGCTTAGCTATGGGAGAAGGACATCTTTGCTAGTGTCATTGGGAAACACAGCCTGCATGTTAACACATGTGACTAGTGGCACAGGTCCGGATTTAACATCTCTTCAAAGTAGGCGATTCTCACATGTGAGCATCCACAATGACACATGTCAGTCCCCTTATCAATCGACTGCCAACTAGATTGATAACATAGCGGTCGACCCTCAGTTTGACTATCGTCAGAAAACTTTGTACACAACTTGTTTACCACAGGGTTCTGTCATTGGTCCTCTGTTGCTTTGAATAAATTGACTGTTCTATCGAACTTTCAATGGTCAGCCTTCGCGTATTCTGCGTCTTGAGAAGATGATACCTTATAGCGATCGTCATAGAGGGTTGATCTAGTCCTCGTTTGTGGGAAGAGGTTGTACCGCACGTAGCGAGCTCATCGGCTTTGCAACTACCCGGTAAGTCTCTGTGTTCCGGCACCCAAATGTTCAGTCTTCTTGTTAAGTTGAAAAAGTACTCCGGCCTAAGGTATCTTCGTCTTCGATCCTGTAAAGTAATGCATCAGAGGACGTCCGCATCTAAGCGCCACCTTGGGCCCAAATGGAGAGGGACCTCAACCAAGTTGGTAAGCAGAACTGGTGGCAACCAGCCAGACGGCTGGCTGAAGAGGCTTTATAGTCGAGGACCAGCTTCACATAGGACTATAGGTCATCAGATGAAGAAGAAAATTAATGTAATAATAGCGGGCCAACGTCAGTGTGGATGGAGACATTCATCCAGTAAGACTGTGGAAATGATTCCTCCTTCCCCACGACGGCACGCACACAAATTACCGCCACTGGAAACTGAGCTATGTTTCGGTGAAGATTAAAGACATCACCGCAACTCAGGTCCCACAAGGTGAATACCCGACTAAGAGCAAATGTGTTCAAACTACGTTAAACTATGCAGAGACTCATTAGAGGCATCACGCATCAGGGGGTGAACTCCACACATGCCATTAAGGGATACAGTAGCTACATAACTCTCCACTTAAATGCTTTCATAAATAAGCTCTGACAGTTAATGAAATTACTGCCACACTGGGGGTGCGTGAAAGTGTGCCAACTATTAAGAGGGGTTTTTTTAGTTCGATCGTTAATCAGTTTATAAAATTATTTGGATATCAGCGAGTGCCGACAAAGGGCTAGATGTGATTTGTCCATAATGGACGTATTTTATGCTTCTAGCTGAAATCATGGCGGAGGCTACGTTAAGTGCATGACTAGATCCATCCCGACTCATCCCAACGAGTGCGATGGGAAATCAATTTCAATCGAAGAGGCTGTTGCACCAAGGGAATGAAACGGCGACCTACTTCTGGCAAGTTCAAAATGAGACGAACTTTATTTGTGCATGTTCCAATTTCCAGTGAGAGCCACTGTTGCCAAGCTGAGTTATTCAAAGACCATAGCAATATTTCTAACAGAAGCGAAGGTGGTTCCTATTCTTTGAGTTGAGCTTATTTTCTGCCGTCGCCCCTAATGTGGTACCCAACTAATGTCCTTTCACGGCTCGAATTATGAGAAACTGAGGCACTGAGGGGGTACTTGCGCATGGCACAGAAGGAGTATAGTATTAACGGAAAGGGGAAATCTGCCTAAAACATCGGAGAATCACGCACAATGCTTTGAACCTGCTTTGAATGCTTTGAACGAAACGAAATGAATTCACGTCCCGCCCTACAGTCCTGGACTCGCGGTTTTTGCTGCAAGACGCTCTTTCAACTGGAAAGCGAGGCAAATTAAGTCTGTGGTGGCAGCAGCATCAGTATAATGGCAAATGCTAAGTGTTTGTAAACGCGGTCACAGAGTCGACTGTCAAAGCCGTTAACACTTAACATTTAGTCGAAGCAAAGAGTCGATATAAATTTGTGGGAACAGCTTAAGGAGAATTAAACTCGTCATCTTTGTATAGAGCCTCGTTTAAGATTCAGCGCTGATTTGTATGTCTTTTTATTTATACGAGGTTATTGAACACTATAGTGGAGCACTCAGACCTCACGACTGTGTCCGTTGTGCTGCCAGGCAGGAACCGCCGGTCAGACTACCACCTCTGACCGACCACTCCAGTGATGGTGCCGTTAATTTGATCCCAAAGGCAAATGCGGACTGCATCGGATTTGAAACCCAGATAAAAGCATTTTGACAGGGGTTCGAACCGGGGACCCTTCTAACGAAGGGCAAGCTTTAACCAACAATCTCATATATTCGTCCTGCAGCTAGGCCGGATCGCCGACTATTCTTCATATCTGCAAAATTAAAGGTATAATAGTTTGGTGGCTTCAAATTGATACTCAGACCGCTACAGGTGACATCATCTCACCAGCTTAAATATGTTCTTTTACTTCTCCTCTACGAGATATTCCAATTCTTTACACAAACAGCATTTGTTGTCCTCCTCGCTAGCAGCAAGGTAAAATATTTTTCTCGTCCATTTTACTATCGTTTTTCCTTCGACGCTCACATATTAAGTTTCACTACATTTTCCAATCCATGTTGTTCTTACCAAATCCCTCGTCTTCTTGATGCTACTTAGGCTAGGTTAGGTTATAGCGGCTGGCTCCAGAAGGCAGTCACACTTCGGCCAAAGTGATACCACGCGGATTGATTCCCTCTAACAGAGCCGCAAGCACATCATTTGGTGGTTGTGATAAAGCGGTTTAGCTTGCTAATACTGAGGCTTTTTGGCTCATTGAGGTTGTTGAAGTAGTAGGCCCCCCTGTTCCAAGAGTTGGGAACATGGCCTAGTGTCATGCACCTCTGACGATGTTAAGAAGCCATGGCATGTTTTTTTTGGAGCACCGCAGGGATCATCCTGCCGTCAGGTCCCGCTGACTTAAAGGGCTTAAAGCACATCAGTGCCCTCATGACAAGTGTGTGCCTGATGTTAATGGAGTTCCAGGGGGGATTAGAAGGAGGCACGCCTTGATTATCTGCTCTGATAGAGTGCGTATCAAAAAGGAGACTAAGGGTTTCCACACTGGACGAGGTCCAGGTCCCGTCGAGTTGTTGATTTAGGGTGATCTAGGCGATACTGCTAGAACTTTCCTAAGCCTGGATGCTTCAGAGGCGTCTTCAATCTTTCCACAGAAGCGTCTCCAAGATGCTCGCTGGGCCTTCCTTAGTTCAGTTTTGAAGTCGCTGAATCCTTGTTTGAGTCCCAGTCCTTAGCATAAAGAGATCTTTTCGTCCTGGTTAAGAGCTTTCGGCACTCTTCCCTCAAGCGGCTGATTTCCTGGTTCCACCAGAGAGGTTTGGACTTACCTCTCTGTCTGCTGACAGGACATGAAGTGGCCATTGCGTTTACTTTATAATAAACAAAATACGGTGAAGTGGAACCCGCTAACACAAGACGGCTGGTCTTCCGAGAAGTACATGGAGCTGAACAGTAGAGGAGGAAGAGTTGGACAGTGCTGAAACTCATTGTGGCGTAGAACCTCCAAGGGGATACAGAATCTAAGTAATAACTTGGATTTAGTAAATTGCCAATAACAATTTCTGTGTAAGAATAACATCAATCAGAGGTTAATAATTTGTTGTTTTTTTTTCACTGACACGACCCGGTATTCGATCGGATTGTCTCCGTCCGGATATTCCAAAGGTCTCGAGGCAATGAGTAGACTTACTTGAAGAGGTCCTGATTCGGAATGTGCCTCAAAATGTGTCATGCCCGAATATTAGACCTTGAATGTCTCTTCTCTGTGACAAACGAAGTACAGTTGCATAATGGTTGAAATGAATAACGATCAGAGCCCTCCAACAGTCATTCATCACTCGAACCAGTTTTAGACGTCAACCGGAGTGCTCCAGCGACTGTATCTTTTCAAAGCATCTCGCACACATGCAAAGCAGGTCACATGCGTGAATTCCATGAACTCTCTCATTACACTCGAGCATCCTCTCACACGAAAGGGAGACCGAATTTGAAATTCAACTCGTCCTCACTGGCATGTCATCCGACTCACCCTCATCAATCTTCCCGTGCCACTTACGCGCCGCTGTGAAATAGTTATCCTTCCGAAAGGAAACTTTTCCACTAGCATTTGTTAATTCAAACTTTTTACTTCACTTTATTAGCCAGATACTTTAAATTCCCTGTCGAGTGTTGAACACACAGTGCACGAGGGTTGGAGAGCGTCTGTGTCCCTCGGCTAGTCAGGATCCTCCCCCGGCGGCGGCGCTTGAACATTACATGAGCTACACTTTATCAACGTCAAAATTTAATTACCCCCGCCCGGATAGTGTGGGTATAAGCCAAACCAAGGCAAGCCAAGACGTGCAGCAACTGATACCGAGACGGTGAGGCCCTTCCTCCGCACGGTTGGTTCGGCATGAGTTCTTGGATGCCTTAGTGGCAGAATAATTGCATTTTAATTGCCCACAAAAGTGAGCTCCCCATCGCCGCCATCACCGAGGCGAGAACACTGGCCTCCCCCTGGAAAGGGTGTACGCGCCAACGGCTGGAAAATTGTATTCAGCGATAAGTTGAGTGGAGTTCACATTTCGTGAATGTCTCCGGGTAGCGAGTGTTGTGCCACGTTTTATAGTTGCACTCAAGGCACGAAACGAATGCATAAATCTTTTAGATTCTGCGCTCAGTAGTTTATGGATGAAACTGCGTTTGGATCTCGTAACGCGCCTCGGGGCTCATTAAGATGAAAAGTACGAGCTCAGCTGGGATCTCACACGGATACACCGCAGTGCCGTTAGTGAGGCAAGAGTTCATGCCTCGGCATGGGACCCAAGGCAGCTGCATCACTTATTCCGAGACAGTTACGCAGAGATAGGGCTAATTGGAAAAAGAAAATCCATTCAAAGTTTCCTCTAATCCGTCGTGAAACTTTGCCAGTGCAAATGTTTGCAGGCGATTTGATAGTTCTCACTCTTCTGCCTCTGATTTGAGTGGCACGCCGATTGTGGCAAGTTGTATGAGTTTTTGAAAGGACGAATCTACAGCAGATCCTTGGGTTAAATTGAGCGAAGCGGCTTGGTTTTCCCTACAGTCAGAGCACACTAAAGAGCACCCTACAGGGAGCGCATAAGGGTAAGGCTCAGAAGGGTAACTTGGATAGGGTAGGAAAGGAGGATGCTAGTAAATCCACCCGCGCACTTAGTCCATGTTGGTCCATTGTCAGATACCCACAGTCAGACTGACGGAAAATGGTGACCGGACCAGATTTGAAAACCAGATAAAATCGTGTTCACTTTGCTTTCACTGGGATTCGAACCGGAGACCCCACTTACCAAGGGCAGGCACTTAACCAAATGCGCGAGCCAGTCGTTGCATTAGTCTGAGGATGATTTGGTCTTTGCTGGAAGAGGTTCACATCCAAAAGACTCAACTTAACATTTTCCGGAGCTTTAAAGACCAAATGATGGCGGCGTGGGGCTGCAGTCCGAAGTGGACTGAGTTTCTACAGCTGCCACTCGTGCTATTTTCCCGGGCTCCAAGCAACGAACTCCGAGAAGCTATTTCTGGGCAGCTATTCTCTGAGCATTGTCTGAGACGTAGGATTGATGGGGTAGCCTTGAAAAGGGGAAATTGTTCGTGTCGGGAACTGAACCGATACAACACTCCACTGCCAGCATGTGAAGCTAAATAAATGAGTCATCTATGAAAAAAGATTCCATGGGAATTGAGCATGTACTCGTAGTTTATTGTTATTGACAATTTTTCCTGCGTAAGTGTTTGAGTGCTTGTATGTCTGTTGGCTTTTTTCGAACTTCAGTCAGACCTCATAATTGGGAGACTCTGCAATTGGAGCACTTCTGAACTAATTCGCACTTCATTCATATACTCGGCTTTTTTTTTTAAAGTGAACCTCCGAAAATGGGGCACCTCTGTATTGGATCGTGGAGCAAAGATTTCGTTAGAGACACTTTTCGTTTCCCGAAAAATAACCTCCACATTAGGACGAAAGGCAAAGAGAGGTAGAAATTACTGGCACCGGAGTTGCTTGTGGGTAGATCCACGGCTGTACTTGACATGATGCAAAAAAAAATCACTCATTTATTTTAGTAGAGCTCGATAATGTGAACTGATAGAGTTTTATATGAACAATGCGTCTTGTCTGTAGAATCTTCTGTAAGGAGCAATGGTGCATCTTTTTGGAGTTACGTTAATTCAAATAGAAATTCCTTGTGCTTGCCCAAGATAATGGAATTTGGTAACGTAACTTCAACAAACTCGGATGAAACCTGTCGGATAATGAGTTTCCGGTCCAGACAACGATGAACCATTACTCTAATATACCGGAGGTTCTGGATATAGGTGTATTGGAATTTACGGATCAGGATGTAATAAATGCCTTAACACAAAAGTTAACCAAAAAGTTATTTGAAAGTATTGTAAAAGGAAAATTATATTTCAGGGTAAAAGAAAATATTTCTAATAACCAGCATGGCTTTATGCAGAGCTGGTCATGTACAACTTCTTCTTCTTAGTTTGGCGCTACAGTCCGGGGTGGACCTGGGCCTCAACCAACAAGCCTCTCCAGCCAGCACGATCTTTCGCCAGCTGCCTCCAGTTGTGCACACCAAGTTGGTTGATGTCCTTTTCCAATTGTGTGCGCCATCTTGTTCTAGGACGACCTCTTATGCGTTGTCCCAAAGGCTCGGAATCGAAGACTCTTCGGGCCGGAGATGTGGTGTCAATCCGCTCTACGTGACCTAGCCATCTTAAGCGTTGGATCCGAAGACGCTGAACTAGGTGCATGCCGCTGTACAGCCCGTACAGTTCGTGGTTGAATCTCCTTCTCCAGACGCCATCAATACAAACAGGACCAAAGATCGCACGCAGAACTTTTCTCTCAAAAAGACCAAGAGCTTCTTCATCCGCTTTCAATAGCGTCCATGTCTCTGCGCCATAGAGCAGGACGGGGATGATTAGGGTGTTATATAATGTCAACTTGGTGTTTCGAGAGATAGCTCTGTTACTCAATTGCCTCTTGAGCCCAAAGAAACAGCGATTGGCAAGAGTAATTCTGCGCTTGATCTCGGTACTGGTGTTATTGTCCCTGTTTAACAGGGACACTGTTTAAACAGGGACAGGGTCATGTACAACTAATTTATCATTATTTTCAAATTACATTTGATGTACTTTACACCGATCCTCGAAAGCCTTCGATAAGGTACATCACACTTTGCTTTTAAACAAGCTAAAGTCTTTGAGATTCCATTCGTCAATGTTAGAGTGGTTTTTTAATTACTTAAAGGACAGGATGGTAAAGATCGATCGTTTTAGATCTCGAGTAATAAAAGTTACATCGGGCGTTCCACAAGTTAGCCATTACTCTTTCTTTTGTTCTTAAGTGTTCACGAAATTTTAAAATATTGTAAAAATTTAACATTCGCAGACGACTTTGAATTGTATTTATCCATAAATAGTTTAACTTTTTTTTTTGTTTGCGAGGGTAGGTGAAAATCTTCAAAAGACACTATGGGGACTGTTCCCACATAGCGAAAGGGATTTTTACCCAGTAAAAACACCTCCCTTCAAATAAAATATATTTCCACTACAACTAAGTCTTACACTTATCCAGCAGTTCTACTTTCTTGGTTTAGGCGCATTTGGCAAGAAATTCTCCATTGAGAGTTCTTGCTATCACCGCAGCTAAGCGCGGGTTGAATTCACCGTGCTAGGTCAAGCGGTTTAGTCCTTTGAAGACGGCGGAAAGCGTTGGTTTCGTCGAGAATTGGAAGGACAGCAGAGTTTATGTGCTCTTCCAAACGACGCTTATGCTTACGAGCAAAATTCGTAATTTCATCATGGACTGATGGAATTCCAAGATCTCTGTGGATGTCGCTGTTTCGTATGTACCAGGGTGCGTTGACGATGGCCCTTAGCACTTTATTTTGAAATGCTTGTAGTATGTTTCTATTACTTTCTTTGGTACAACCCCATAGTTGTATACCATACGTCCAGACGGGTTTTAGCACTTGATTGTATATAAGCAATTTGTTGTCAAGCCAGTACATGTCTTTGTATCTTAATTGGAGCTCTTCACGTTTCTTTTTGACATGCTCCTTCCACTTAAGCTTTACATCGAGAGTCATTCCTAGGTATTTCGCTTCATTACCGAAGGGTATTTGAACATTATTTATAAAAACGGGAAAGTTATTCACGTTCTTATACGTAAAATTTATATGAACGGATTTAGATTCGTTAAGCTCAATTCGCTGAGTGTTCGTCCATTCGTGTATCCGGTCTAGAGCACATTGTAATTTTCTGGTTGATTCTTCGACCGTTTTGGCAGTTACTAAAATGGCGGTGTCGTCAGCAAATGTGCCTAGCACGGTGCCTACGTCCTGCGGTATATCGCTGCTATAAAGTAAGTAAAGGAGGGCACCACTTGGTCGATAGTTGAATGCTTACTTCTAAAACCGAACTGGTGATTAGGAATAAGTCGTCTTTCTTCCACAACCGGGCTTAAACGTCTGAGTAATATTCGTTCGAACACATTAGACATTATCGGAAGCAGTGAAATTGGTCTATAAGACTTTTTGTCTGTTGGGGGTTTACCCGGTTTCGGCACCATTTTTATTTCCGCCACTTTCCACTTTCCACTTAAATAGTTTAACTGATTGTAATAATTTCAATTGGATATCGATGCACTAGTGGAATGGTGCAAGCACAATGGACTAAAGCCGAATATTCACAAATGTAATATTTTTACGGCATATCGATATTTTTACATCCCCGATTGTCTATGATTATTTTAGAAATGATTATAGACTTAGTCGCCTAGAAGAGGTTAAAGATCTGGGAGTAATTTTTGATGCTAAATTAAATTTTGCATTACATTATGATTAAACAATTGCGAAGTCTAACGCTGTGTTAGGTTTTCTGAAAAGAAATAGTAGAGATTTTCGGGATATAACTAGTCTTAAGTCCATCTTATGTTCATAAGTCAGGCCGTATTTAGAACACTCTTCCATCATTTGGGATTCCCCAAATGGTACACAAGAACTCAGATTCGAAAAAATTCACGAGATGTGCTGTCCGTAAATTATATTCCTTCCAAGAACTGAGGCTTGCAAGCCCTAAGTTTCAGGCGTAAGGCAGCATCAGCCATGTTCATCCGCGACTTTATTGATTGCCGTGTAAATTCAGCAGATTTACTTTTTCTCATGAATATATATGCTCCCCAAAGATCTCTTCGGGTGAGAAATTTACTACACGATAAGAGGCACAGAACCAACTATGGTTGTAATGAACCTATTACAAGGCGTATAAACACTTTTAATGAACTTTGCAACGAAATTGATCTTAGCTTGTCTCGATTGGAGTTTAAAAAATGTATCCATGCCCTATTCTTCAATTAATACTGTTTATTTGATGTAATCTATGCGATGCAAAATCGGTAGATGATCCTTAGTCGCGCAGCTAAAATCTGCTGTGTAAAGCTATAGTGAGAGTTAACACTTAGGGAACGTAGTGGTTTGTGTGCTCTGTGATGGAATAATCAAAACATGACCAGTTCACATGTCACCAGTTCGCATTTCAAACAGCAATCCTTGTTTTTCGAACTATGAGAAGATTATCATGAAGCTGTGACATTTGGAACAAGTGTCATTTTGACAAGTAGTGCGAAAACGATCGCTGTAAAGCTAAGAGTGTCACAGAAGCTCATGCTTATTGTTGCACATGCAGTTCTGCGCTAGTTATGGAGGATCCAGTTTGTTAAGTTGTATCTTCTTTTTTATTGACAAACTTTTTGATAATGTTTAATGAAATAATTTTTGTTTCCTTTAGAATTTTACTTTTTTCTTGCTTTTAACTTATCTTTGACTTTGAACAATCACTTTCGAGTACAGACTGACAAATTCCCAAAAACTAATCTTCACTTCAAGTCATTGCCTGTTATTCACGGAAAGCAAAAGAGATTTTGCATTAGCATCTATACATAATCCTCATTCTCTGAGCAACCGATCATGCTCCAAGCATATGATGCAAGAACATGCACCACAAATGTAGATCCAGCATAGCAGGAGAGAGTGTCTTCAAATTCTCTCCATCAGACACAATAGAGGGATATAGTTTTATTGATTGAAACGGCACAGCAGCATATCCACGTGGACAACCTGCATTACGCTGGGACACGATTCCATAGGAAGCTGTAACCGTTTGACTTGCAGACCATGTGCGGTTTCGTTGTGTTGTACTCTGTGACAAATAATCTCTTCTCAGCATCAGCATACTAGGGCTGCCATAGTATGTAAATCGCTTGTGGTCCAAGGTCGAGTAGAAATAATTTTGTTGTCCTAGTTTTCCAGCTCGATCTAAAGGAATTTCCAGAACTTTCCTCTTGCACATTTCAATTCCAATTGAATTGAATTTTTGTAGTGTGCCCCGATTGAGTGTCCATGATCTCCTTTTAATCCCCTAATCCCCTAAACACTCCGGCCCGTCTACACAAGGGGTTCAAAAGCGCCGAAACCACGTCTTGTGTCCGGCGCTCAAGTACTAATTGAGGTATATATTCACCTTGTGAAGTGCTAGGGCGATCTAAAACATCTTTCTGCTCTCCAGGAAGTAGTTCACGGTTGTGGTGCTTCTCCACATCGTCGATTTGAATCATATACCATTCACGTCTCAGAGTCACATACGACTATGGGCACCTTAACTACTGACATGACATGTTGTTATAAAGTTAATTTCATCGCATACTTTGGACTTAAACCACACGTACCACGGCTTGAACCACTCTGGACGTCGAGGAAACACAGTTTCAGCGTCTCATTAACACTCGTCCACAGGACTACTACATAAAGCCATAACACTACAGGCATTGTCGTCCTATTTCTATTCAAAGAACCACAATGTAACACCTTTTCCCACCAGTTTTAGGGGCATTCAATGCCAGTGGCTCATGATCGGTGGGAGCAAGTTAATGCCCTCGTGACGCCTAGTCACAAGCGCAGGTCGGACGGCCGCACTTTAATGCTTAAAGCTGATCATGAGTTGCCGGTTTTCCAATCAAAACCGGGACTTAATTGAGTTTCGATACAATCAAAGCGAAATTGCAATGAAATTCGGTAATGAAGCCCGCGTTGCTCGAAGCGAAACTCATTAAAAATCGCATAACATCATGCAAAGAGGCGCGTATCTGATGCGACAATGGGGACTCATTTAAATAGTCCAGTCCAGATGCTGAATCGGGGAGTTCGCGTATGTAATTCCGCACAAAGTTGTCGCATCAACGGATGCGGGAAAACTGCTGAAACAACGTTGCGAGTCATTAAGCATTGGTGGTCTACTGAAAAGGGCCATTTTAACCAACTTCTCATGCAGTTCTATGATGCCTCGCAAAGGGGGTAGATCCTTCGTGCTAAGGGAACGCACACGTTATGGTCCAGTTATATTGGCCATTGTTATTAGTTGTGTCAGTCGATAACCTGCAGGAGACGGCTGACAGCAGCCACAAAAATGCCTGCTTATCTTCATTTCATAGAGCCGTACAAACACCGATGATCAACCGCAGGGGGGTGTCATAAATCGACGCAGTTAATCCGCCCGCATTGTCACAAACAATGCGTCAAATTGAATCTCAGCACAAAAACCGCGCTATTAACTGTCGAACTGGGTTGTTGCGAAGTCCGAAATCCCTGCGTCGCGTGCGAGAGGGTGTCGTGCCTGTCATTAACTATAAATAATAAAATAACGCATCCATCCTGTCGGACGCAAAACAATTCGCGATCTTGAATTCCGCACACCGAGTCCCAGTCCACACACAGAGTCCGGCAATCAGATCCGTTTATTGTTTATTCACCGTTGCGTATGTTCATGTACAGGCTCACCATCGCGAGCATTAATTTAAGAGGCTTACAGTCCGCGCGGCTTTTAAAGTAACCACCGTGACAGGGCCGTAAATAGTGCGAGGGCGACAGGAAGCGTTGGTGAATTATTTTTTGACGTATTCGTTATTTATGGCACGACACGCAGCAATTTATTAATGAAAATTAAAAATATATATACGTAACTTTTAATGGAGTAGAGTGACATGATGTAGCAATTTTATATTCCGCGCGGATGGAATGGGTGCTGGCCGTTGAGCGCCGCGGCGATGGTGTGGTCAATTAGTGGAATTGTTTGGTCTCCTGAGAGCACATGCTGCGGTCGCTTGTGGTGGCTGTATCGCAAGCAATTACGCGTCGAAGTGATTGGCTAAACGATACGATAGAAGCAATTACGAGATCGATTGAGCTATGAAATGAACGAGCAAGCGAATTAATTGTTCATCTGCAGGCGTCCACGTGCACAAGGGGAACAGTTGTCACTGACTGAAGAATGAAAGATTACCTATTAAAAAAAATCCAGTCCGCTTCAGCGCGTGAAAGGGAGAGTCTGAGTAAACTGATGGAAGCAATCATGTGGTAGAAATGGCATCTAACTTGAAACCATGCCGAGGGTGTGGCATACGGAGTGTGGCCACATGAGGTATAGATGGATGGTTGGTTGGTCTAAGTGGCTACCCGATTGGGCTCAATCTGGGTACAAGCAGCGCATTGTTCGCCGCTTTGATTCCACACCTCGTAGACCTGGGTTGGTTTGATTAGCTAAATCCAAGCTGTGGAGTTTTGACGATCTCTGAGAGGTCACTACGGTTTTGGCGAACGCGATGTATCTTTGTCGGGCTAGTGCCGGACAGGCAGTCCTCTGGGAGAGTGTCGAGGCTAATGTGGGTTGAACGGTTTTCCGAGTCTAGCAGCGTGGATGCCTGTGGGCCAGTGCCGCGGGCTTACTGTCACGACCCTAGCTGTTCCGGAGCGACTTCTATTGAGGAGGTCATCAGTCCTTAAAGCTTTGTACTTGGATGTCCTAGTCCACCTTCGACTATCTAACGCCAGGAAGTATCGGTAGACGGTGTATTTGAGGTGGCTGATTGGGAAGCCTGATTGAGTCTTCGATTCCGAGCCTTTGGGACAACGCATAAGAGGGCGTCCTAGAACAAGATGGCACACACAAGTGGAGAAGGACCTCAACCAACTTGGTGTGCACAACTGGAGGCAACTCCCCTCGTAGATCCCGATTTTCGTCCACTATGCTTTCACTTGCAGCTTAAATAGTCCTTAAACCAGCCGCCAATGCCTTTTGTTGCCATTCATTCTTAACTGAAACCTATTTCCGTTCTAATTTGATGTCTGAACTGCTTCATAGACATTTAGTGGTTATTTTTGCCTTTTCCCGGTACATTTGACATGCTTTCAAAGAAAATTGTTGTTCTTCTTCGAGACCTGAGCCTCAACTCACAAGCCAACAAGCAGCTGCCTCCAAGTTTGCTGAGGTCGTTCTTCCCCATGGCTGGTGTACCACTCTAAACGCGGGTGTCCTCGGTTGCGCTGTCCCACAGTCTCGAAGTCGACGACTCTCCGAAGTCGGAGTTGACTTATCCATACGCTCTACATGGTCTCATTATTTTAGGCGTGGGATACGTACACTCATGTCGCTGTACAGCTCGTACAGAGCAGGGTTGAGGTTCTTCTCCATAAACCATCAATTCAAACCAGACCAAGGATTGAACGCAGAACCTTTCTCCCAAAGAGACGAAGGGCTTCTTCACCTGCTTTTGAGACTGCCCAGGCTTTCGCGCTATAGAGCAGGACAGGGTGGACCAACGTGTTATATAATGTTAGCTTAGTCCCTCGTGAGAGGGCTCTAAACCTAAAGAAAGCGTTTCCCCTAAGTCCCCTAATTCGAAGATATCGAAGAGTCTAAGTTTAAGCAAAAAGAACGTACCTCCTAAGAGAATGCCAAAAGTCAGACTGCAGGCTTTAGAAAAGGCGCTCGAGATCTTCAAAACGATTAGGGTTGTACCGTAACCGACTCGCAAGGAATAATAGATGTATTCGTGCGTAACGGGCATGTCCAGGGAATATTATCAGTCGCAGAAGAGAGGATATAGCACATTCGTAGTGTGGACCCAATTCCCAGTTCCCAACGCCCACCGAGTCATGAACCGAAAAATGTTGCAAAAGTAAGTACGAGCATATCAGATGTAGATCCCGGAGAGGCATCTGCCCCAGTCTGGGGATTTTTGGTGGCACCTAGCGTGGTCAAGTTAGTGCCCACTAATCAGAAAATGGACGGGCCAAGTTTCTCAAACAATCTCAAGGGCGACCTGTGTTCAAATCGTTCGCGAACAAAGCTGAGAAAGGTTAATTTATTGGTGACCGAGATTTCGTTTTATAAACCGCTGTCTATAGTTTTTTCTGTTTTCAGGGCACCCAAACTGACGCTCGAAGTCTGCTAGATCCCGGGGCAACTGAGGAAATCGACAGATGTGCTGGCGCGTTTACATATCCATCTGTGGCCTTGGTGGAGTTCTGCGGGACTTCTTACAGTTGACTTAGACAGTTCAAGAACCTGTCTTAATGTGCCGAAAATTCTCTCAGTAACCAAGCTTCTAAAGTTCTGTGGACAAATTTTGGTTGCTGCTGTTATTAGTTCCAAGGCAAATGGAGGGTGGCAGATTTTGAGTCTGAGTGCTCCAGTGTAACACAAACATTCGACAAAAAAAATCCATTTAAGACCCCTTTTTCTGGAGTCCCATTTGAAATTAGTTTTTGTTGAGCGAGCGGAGACCTTTTGTGTTGTATCCTTTGCGAAATCCCAACTCCTGTCGATAAAGTAGTGTTCCCACTCAGACGTCGGCACATGCTGAAATGCTGAATAGAAAAGCCGCAGGCTCAGATGGTGTACCAGCAGTCAGTGACGATGTTCTTGTGGGGAGCATGCAGCGGATCATCTGCAGAAGTTGGGCAGGCGAACCAACTGCCCGCGGCTCGTCAAATCGACTACACATTCGGTCTAGGACAAGTTGCCGAGAAGACTTGCAAAACTTTTGTCGAAAGTCGCATACCAGAGCTTTTATCGCACGCATGTGCTTCATGCGTTCGGCGCATTTGGGGTCTTCGCTGACACAAGGATTTTAGGTCCTGGACTTGGTTGAAGGCCTTCGAAACCGTTAAAAAATTGCACCGCATTTCGGCATGTAGAAAGTAAGTTTGACTTCTTCAGTCTGCTGCTGGAGAAGATAATGATTCGAGCAACTTTACAAACCGGGTTATAAGAGATGACATCGACACAATCGCGCGCCAACTGAGGTGTCGTAGACAATGCGGCGATTGAAGAGCACGAGAAAAGAGAAGTGTATGCGGTCGTTCATCATCTGCGACAACACGTCACGATCGACAACAGCAATTTGAAGGGGAGTGACGGTGTTTGTCTACCTCAGGACGTAATTTCCACAAGTGACATCTTAGTGGCCATCCGACACAGGACCGCCCTTAGCAACTGGTGTGTCTGGGAAGGGGCTAGTGAATAGTGGCCATGTTGGTCTAATGTCACACCCACAGTCAGACAACTACCACTGCCTTTGATTTGACAACCAGATTAAATCGTATTAACTTTGCTTTCACTGGTATTCGAACCGAGGACCCCGCTAACCAAGGGCTGGCACTAAACCAACAAAGCTGGATGTTAAAGAGAACAGCAGACTTAGTGCATTTGAATGAAGAATTCCGCGTGAAACAAACTTTCAGCGGTCTTTAAGCTGCTGTGAAGATGAAGGCAATATCCACCTTGTGCTGTGTGAGAAGCTTTTGCAGTTGATGAACGTCCCTCCGGAGAAGAGTGTTCTGAAATTCCAGGAGCACACACACATTGTTGTCCTTTTTCGTGCCGTGCCGTCGTTTTCTGTTGATTCTTTGCTCCGAAACTGCTTGCTTTGTAAAACTTGCTCTCGCACGACTTTAATTTCGTCTGTTGGTTGTCCTAACCAGCGATGATGGAGGATAGAGATATCCAACTTCTACCTCCATTTCCCCTTGATTTCATCTGACAGCGTTGTTTATACTGTGTTGCGATGCGTGGTGGAGCTGGGAACTTTGAATTCCTCTACACTCTCATTCTTTACGGCTCAATGCCGACATGGACACGGGGTAAAAATGACCGAAGTTGGATATCTCCTTTCTCCATTATCTCTGCTCGTAACAAGTCTGTTGTCAAGGCCCTGCATAGCCTCGACCACACCCAAAGCGAGGAGGATTTATCAATTTGATCTGTGCATCAACAGGAAACACCCCGCACCAAGTTAAGAGGGATCAACAACTTTACTGCACACACGCCTTTTCAAGTCAGTCCAATCGAAAATTACGACGTTTTTCACGTTAGTTTAACGAATTTTATCGCATTAATTCCAGACGATTACTCAAGTACTTCACAAAAAACATCACATAACGCTCAATCGGCGTTCCTGGAACACGTGCATGAAATAAAAGGGAACCAACAGTGATCAATGCAACGGCAAGCCTAGGCGTTCCATAGCTATGCCGCCTATTCCATCGACCTCTTGTTATGTTCCACGAATTGCATTCATTAACTGGGTATTTGCATTCTGAAACTCACGGTCGTCGGTGAAATTCCTGCGGCGTGTGCTTTTTCCGGTCCTTTGTCAACCTATTTCTTTTGTCTTATCATTTCAATTGTTGATTGCTAAATGGATGAGTGGGCATTCATGCAATGCAAACCAAAACTTTATTTGGGAAATTCAAAGCAAACGTGCCTGTTGTCGAAAAACGGAAAACATGCATTTTGGCAAACAACAAAACGAATTCAGTGAATTTTCCATGGAAACCATTTAGCCTTGGCTTTTGTTCCATGTCCTGCGGGAGATCGCAAAGCATTGCTGTGCCAACAAAATTTTCAGAAACAATAATGTGAAAAAAAAATAAATAAATTATTAGCTGAACTGTTTTTTAGTTACATGAACACCCAGTGTTCGTTAAGTCCGCAGGGGCTAACTATCGTCTGAGATAAAAGACTAACGTCGTTTTCATATGAAGCCGCGTTGGCTTCAGAGCCTGTGCCTACCTACGCTCGTTACAAAACCAATTTTAGCAACGACATTGCTTTTCTGGTCCCGATTAGAGTTCAAACAATTTATTCATTTTCTGTTTCTTAAGTTTTTTATGTAATCTTAGAGACGATTTTTTAGAGGGAGGGGGAGAGGGAGAGGGTGAGGGAGAGACAGAGGGAAGGAGGGAGAAACAGAGGGAGGGAGGGAGAGGGAGAGGGAGAGCTAGAGGGAGAGGGAGAGGGAGAGGGAGAGGGAGAGGGAGAGGGAGAGGGAGAGGGTGAGGGAGAGGGAGAGGGAGAGGGAGAGGGAGAGGAAGAGGAAGAGGGAGAGGGAGAGGGAGAGGAAGAGGGAGAGGGAGAGGGAGAGGGAGAGGGAGAGGGAGAGTGGGGGGGGGGGGAGAGAGTGAGAGAACGTAGTGTTCTATGTCCTTAGTAAAACAGGGCGCAGCAGTCGTGTTGTTTTTACTAGTCCTCGGCCTGACAATGCCTATAACATTACCTGTCTGCTCAGGTGGGATTGAACATACAGAGAATTTTGGGAGACACGATCGACGATGATTCGAGACGATTACACCACTAAGATGTCAAATTGTGACTACCTCGTCCATAAACCTTGCTCGTTACTTGACTTCTCCGATGATCTCGTGACATCGTGGCGTCTTTTGACAGATGAGTCGAAACTAAGAAAAAAATACGTTGGAGACTAGCTACCTTGAAGTGCTTCTTAAATAACAACATTTTCGTCATATAGCCTTAAAATTCGTTTTTTGTTCAGTTCCAGTAACGAAAGATGTATTGGGTTACTTAATTCGTGCGGTTTGCTAAGAGATGGCGTAGCGTGTATTATTCCATTGGAACATGCGCTGGAAAGCTACTGTCATTGCCCGAAAAAGTGTTTTTTGCGGGGAGTGGTGATTTTCGCTTGGCCAACCAGCCAAATCAACGGCAAAGCCGAATATCCATGGCGCGAAGGTAATGCTCTGTATTTGGTGGGATCAGAAGGATGTGCTATATTATGAGGACGGACAACGCTACCGAACACAATTAATCCGTTTGAAGAGAGCAGTAGCCGAAAAACAGGGCGCATGCTACCAGCCATGAGGCAATAATTTTCCATCATGACAACGCTCGGCCCCACGTTGCTATTCCGATTAAGATGTATTTGGAAAACTGTGGATGGGAAGTCTTACCCCACCCGCCTTATAGTCCAGACCTTGCCCCTTCTGACTACCATGTGTTCCGGTCGATGCAGAACTCCCTCACTGAAATACGGTTCACATCAGAGCGGAATGTCAAAAATTGGCTTGATTCATTCTTGGCGCAGTTCTTTTGGGACGGGATCAACAAATTGCCAGAAAGATGGGATTAGGTCATAGCTGCAGATGGGCAATACATTGAGTAATACTATTGTACATGTTTTTCTTAAACAAAAGCATAACTTGTAATTATAAAGAAGTACAATACGAAATCTCTTAAATTTTAATCTTAATCGGACACAAATTCCTAGGTGTTCACTTTCTCAACAGACTCAAATGACTTAAACGGGTTACCCATCGGAAACTTCCTCATCCTTAGCTCGGAATGCCTGTCCAAAAATGATTAATGAATCATATCCAAACGATCCGAGTGGCGGTACAATGGACCAGACCACCTAGGTCTAAGTGCCCCCTCAACCAGTCCCAATGTCAGTGCCGTCAGATTCAATTCGCACCCTCCCACTGAATCGGCCCACCCACAAGTTTCACCCTCAGCGTCGTCACAATGCCATCAAGAAAGCACATAAATTACAATAGAATCATTAATTGTTTGCCAGGAAAAAGGATTATAACGTCTTTGAGGAAATTGCATTTCCCAGCACAAAACACCGACACGGTCCCCAGCATGCCCGCAGCAAGGCTATGCACATCATAAATGTAATTGGAAGCACTCTCGTCGTTATTCTTATTCAGATAATTGTAATGCGGTGAAAATGCTCTCGAGAATTTTCCTATAATTCATTTTTCTCTGAAATCCATTTTCGTTACGCCCATCACCCACCACCCGACAGGCAGCCCACAGTTCCTAGCACCCAACAAACCACTTCCACGACCGCATCGTCTTCGAATGACGTGGAAAACTCGTTCGAACAGTTTGTGTGCAACTTTGCGTGTGTGTGCCAGAGTATGCCCGACAGGACAAGAGGTAAAGTGCGCCTTCGATGAAGCACGGCAAACTTCGAAATTAGCATTTCAAAACCGTTCCCATTTGCGAGGAGGAAATCTCTTGAATGTGTCGGCAAATTATAGATCCATTTGAAGAAAATGCTCAAGTGCATCTTTGAGAGCTGCACTGCGTCCCTTCGGCCCCCTTCCACACAAGCACTCTGAGCACTCGGGCGGGAGTGCTTGCCAAAGTCATGGTCCTTGCGAGCATGCATTAAAATGCTGCTGCCAGAGATTTTTCAGGAGTGAGTCGCTTTATTTTAGATTCACGAAATGCAACGATGCATGTAATTCCTGACACACGGAGAAATATTTAGTTTTTCGGTAGAATTCTGGTGTAGTGGAATTTCATTTTTTCGATGTTAATGGAAAAGAATTACGCTGTGAGCCGAAAGAAAGGCATCCATTTGATTGAATGGAAAATGCATGCGAAGGTGCCACGACGACTTGTCTGTTTACAGGTTGGACGAAGGAGGAATTCGATTTTCATTTCATTTCAATTGTTGGGACCGGTGTTTGTGGTGATCATCTTCTGGTAATGTTTTTGACAAAGTGTTTCTTTTCGAGACCTGACTTTTGAATCGGTGATCGTGAGCTGGCATTCTGGTGATCCTATTGACAATGTTCTTACACACCGTCGCTTCCAACAAATTTATGAAGTGACGAGAAAAGTTACGAGGGGGATCACGGCCCACCACAGGTAGAAATACTTTCTAGGGACATGTGTTTTTTTTTTGGATTCTATTGGAGCACCGAGGTTGGAGTTGTACAGGGATCAAAGCTGGGACCGTGGCTCTTTAACATCGACACGGCAGATCAACCACATCCAACTGACACAGCGAACTGCTGTCTTTTTGCAGATGACTCGCTGACTTATGCCAGCTCGACGTCACCACAGATAGCCGCGCGAAGGCTCGAAATCCAAACAGTGGACAAATTTGTCTACTATACCAAATGGGGTATTCGCATCCATGCTGGGAAATCGGTATATATGTGCTTGAGGAGACCATCCAGAGGTGGATCCAGATCAGCAGCCAAATTTCGAATCGTAAAGGTAGTGCTCCCCAAGGGTACAGAAATATCATCAAACGAAAAGGTCAAGTATCTTTGAGTTAACTTCACGGAAAGGTTGAAGTTCAACAGTCATTTGAAACTGACCCTTAAGAAGGCCAACTTAGGCTTCCATCGCATCTATCCCTTGATGCGCAAGAAAAATGGAGTAAGCCAGATGACAAAACGGCTTCCGGTTCGGCTTCCCAATATGTTGCGCCATCTATATGACCAGCATGACTTAGCTTGCAATTTTCGAAAGAAAAATACTGCGAATATGTACCAGACTCACCTTCGACAGGGACCGTCAAAGGCACCACAGGAACAATAGGCTTTACGACCAAGCACGCATCATCCCCCTGGATATGGTGATACTGTTCAGAAAGCAGGTACTACACATCAAGAACCATCCTAACGAGGAAATCAGGATCTTGAGAAACACAATCCCCGGACAACGCTACCTCAACGCGTTAAATCTGCTAACCGAGCAGAACTTTCCAACGACGTCGAGCAACGAGCTGCATGGATTCTACCAAAGCAGCGATAGCACTCACCATAGAGGCTAAGTCGGTTAACACATCACCACCGCATCGCAAAAGGACCACCATGGACTTGAACAACCCGAAGTAAGCACCAGCCATTGTAGGACATATAAAATAAACAGTAAACCGACAACAGTACGTCAGTTGGGCCCCCACAGTTGAGCCAACACCCTAACCTTTAGTTTGTAGGTCTAGTTATAATCTCAATTGTAAAAATAATTTTCCATTACATTACATTTCCAAATCACTTTAAATCGGACAGCGTTTTATTGAGGATCAATGATGAGGTGAGTACTGAGTTTTCAATAAAACACGCCTAATGTGTATGCATTTGTCTGTCTTCTGTTCTCTTCAGCAGCATTGTACGACCAAATATCTGGTTGCTTTTGTGAGTTGGGAATTATGTACTCTCTTGATTGATACGTAAGGCATAGCAATCGGTGGTCTTAAGTTAAACCACTATTTTATCGTTTAACATCTACTGTGAAAGCGAAACTTGTATAGATCCTAAGTTTGTCCATGGATCGACACCTAAGCTCACACTGTGAAAACAGACATCAGACAGACTCGAATCTCAACGCTGACTGCATCTTGTAGCTGTTGAAGTAGGTGCCCAAACTTACTGAATCGCGCTGAAGATTGCCATTGCTTGGTCATGATATCACTCAATCCACAATACGAGTGACACTCACACGTGGTAGCTTCTCTCGTTTCATTCAAGTTTGAAGAAAGTTTGCAGCCCATAGTCTCCCTCGGCCGGCCTTGGCTAAGGTTGCACTTTATTCCGGCAATTACATCGGAACTCCTCCGTATGCCCACATCACCCACAACAGGCCTATTCAACATTCCATTCTTCAATGCAATTGTTCCAGTCACACATTGCATGCCGTGTGGTCAGGACGCTGCATTAAACCCAGCCACCGCACTCAGATGTGGTTTTTGTAAAGTTTTTCAATTTCACGAAATTGTTTGTACATAAAACAGCATAGACACAGCTGCAGGCATATGTTTGCCATTTCGTTTTTTTCGCGCTGCAGCCCATTGAAACAATTCAGCGAAACCGCGTTATTGTGATTCTCGTTTTATTTGTGTTTAATCTTTGAAAGCTCATTGCAGCCGCGTGCACATCGTGATGGTTGGTGCACACTAAACTATCTAAGGGCGCTCTCGTTTGAACGATAATGAAATACAAACAGCCGCATCACTGTGCGGAGCATTTAAATGCGTTACAGCGCCGCATTGTTATTTTGAATTCCGCATCACTCCCCCCCCACCTGGCGTTGGTCAGATGCTAGATTGGGTATTTTGTGTTATTTTCCATTTTTCGCTGCCGGTGCAACAATACCGCGAATTGTTGTTCACTTTATTTTAATTATGTTCGTTGTCAACACACTGGACCAGCTCAGCTAAATGCGATGGATTGAATGTAATCAAGCCGGAGGAACAACTCAGGTGCTGGCGGGTGCTACGAACCACTCCTCGAACTCGAACAATAACACAGAGGATGCGGGCGGAGTGTGTGCTTGCTCGCGGCACTCAGTGCATCTTCAAGAGCCTGGCTCTATTCTAACCAAGCGCCCTCATGAACAACCGCCCCCACATGAATGTTTAATTGAAAGTATTTACCCCGCAAGCAGGGCATCTCTTTGATTTCGACTGCAAAGCATTCTGCGGGGCTGGTTCACGAATTCGAATGACACACCGTTTCGAGTTCATGTGTCAAGGGCAGTGTGGCAGCCCTCTCTGCTGGAGGGCTGCTCTGTTGCACACTAATTACCTTGTTGACAAGTTTCTTTCCTTTTGTGCTCTGTTTACGAGTTGCCCGTACGTCGCGCACTCCCTGTCCTCTGTGTGTGTTGTCACCTGCAGTTCAAGTGCACGGCCGGGGGACCCATTCCGAGATGCAACAAACGAGATAAGGAAGCGCAAATGCAAAACAATGTAATGATTCAGATAAAAGATTTAATTAAACACAAGTCCTGCAGCAGGATCTCATTTCGCTGAGCCAAAAGTTGCTGTGTTGTGCTGGCGGCGTGTGTATTTTGTTGCTGCAGTGTGTCCCTGCAGACGCCAGTCTAACTAATCCCACACCCCTCAGCCCGGCCGACCAAACCAGAGACTGGCGGGGGGTGTAAGGCTGAGATGTAACTACGTTGTCGCAATCTGCCAGGATATTAAATTTCATGTGGCAAGTACAAACATTAATGAGATTTTTGTTGCTGCTGCCAGGCACTCGAGCGGTGGTATGATGGCGGCGGTGATGGCGATGGTAATTATTCTCTCCCACCACATAGTCGCCGTCGTCGGTCGTGGTGGCGGAGAGCTGTTCCAGCGCGCAGTGTAATTTAATTAAACTCGCAGGGAGATGGCAATCAGATGCGATCGGTCGAGGAATATGTTGGACGCGAAATTAAATTCGAGCTCCATTGTTTTTCCAGGAACTGACCTTCATCGGTGGAGTGCAATAGGTATTTATTGACCTGTAATCGGGGTGATGGGCTTCCTGGAACCGGATGTGATATTGACCAATACCCACTCTCATCGCGAACTGTGATATAACGCATTGTGACCGGAAAAGGGGGGTTTTGATGGTATTTGTTTTAATTCTTGGATACCCGAGACTCACCTTGGCGACAAGGGTGCTTCACAGAAGGGCCACGATTCGGTGCACTTATCAATTGGGAATACATTGTCAATCCATGTTGCAATAGTCAGGCACAAGTTTGTGTTTTAAACCCAGCGCGATGTGCTCATACAAATCCGTCCACCAGGGCGTATACGCAACAAAATAATTGACTCGTATCATCCCTTAAAGTACTGTAGGCATTTTGTGGAAACGAATTGGTGGGGTGAAGTGGCTCATTGAAGCGTGAAGTCGCTAGACATTAAGGCCAATATGGCCTTATGTCCTACCACGCGAATATTGCTTCCCAGGTCGGCGACCAATGCTGGATCTGCCGATCACGAGCATGCTGCTTCAAGTCCCCAAGACGTGGTTGTGGACAAGTGGTCTCCTCGTTTCTGGAACTCATTAAATCGTTCTAAGGGAGACTGAAGGCGTATGTGGTGGCACTAGGTCCATGGTCTGAAGTGTGGAATGAGAGTGCTAAGTACTGGCCTGCTTCACCTGGTTCAACTGCCTGAGCGTTTAAGGTTGAAAGTGGGTCATATGTATTTCGGAGAGGACCTGTAATCGCTTCCTGGAACCGGATGTGATCAATTTCCTCTCATGCGGCACCTGCACATCACCTACGAATAGTGGATTTTGACGTATGGCTTTCATAGGTTTCACCAATTTCCTGGAATGCAACATTATCCCGGCAGCCACACGTGTCTTATCTCCTAACGCAATCTTCGTCAGTTGTTCGAATGTGAATTTGCGTATGTGTATAACGATACATTTCCCTTCCGTCAGCCTCATAGAATGGCGGTACCACAAACTCTCTAATGACAGAAAAACCAACTGGAGATGATTAACTTAATGTTCTGTTTGCAGTATGACTTTGAAGCTTGTGCGAATCGAATGAGAGTCTGCACCGTTTCGACCTCTTCCGATACTCTGTTGTTTCTGCATGTGGTAGTCGAGACCAGGGCTGGACTGTGGGACATTATCTTATAAGACCGTGTTCGGTTTGATCGCATGCAACCTTGGCTAGATCTAGGTTCTCTGCACTTCTGAGGGAGCTCCTGAGCTGAGCAAAAGACGAGGGTTGGCTGTAGAAGCTAGGCTCACGTCCATGACGCGTTGTAGCGCCAGCCTTCGAGCCAATCGAACTTAACAATAATATCCTGTTGAACTCGTAGGACGTGAAGAATGTACGCTCATTTCGTTGTGCAGCATTTCGTGCTGTGACTGCCGTGGTTTGCACCTGTCGCTAATGCCAGCATATTGAAGATGGCTGATTGCATGTATTTGCAGTCTGTTCCATCGTTTTGATCGTTTTATTCCATCATGATAGATCGAGTTCTCAATCTCCCACACGTTCCTGTTGTCCAATATTGTAAATGAAGTTTTAAGGTTAATGTCTCGACCGAGTGACATAAAGCTATGTCCGTGTGATGATAGTTTAATGAGCTCTAGCAGCGGATAGCGAATTCCTAAAGACAGAGCTGTACTACAATGTCCATTCCCATGGTTGCTACGTGCTGTCTATAGAATGTGATTGACTCTGGTCCGACAGATCCACATGAAAAAACTAACCTTCGCAAACAGACCCAACCGTCTATCGGTAAATTCAGGTTTAGTATTCCTTGCAGTTCCACCCTTAAAAAATCGAATATATAACCAATGCATAAAAATATGATGGCTGGCATTTGTCTGTCCAAAATACTGTTTCTTTTGGTTGGTTATCTACCAATCTTCTTCCCCTTAAGGTTGAGGTTTTCGGTGCTGTCGGTTGCTGAGACTTTTGAAACTCATTGAACACTTTAACTGCTCACACCTTTTTAAAAACACTAGCAAGTGCCGGGCAGGCATAAATGAAATGTGGTAAGCTTTTCGGTTTTCGAACACTTAATTTTTTTGTTGTCATATATTTTGACATTTACAAATCAAAGCTACTGCGAATCGGTTTTGTTTTAAACTTACCTCCATTCACTATCTATCAGAAATGAAGAATGATAGAGATACCCAACTTCACAGCTGATTGACCCCCAATCCATCGCGAATTTGACGGATAATCATGAAAGTTTCGACGGTTATTCATGAATTTTTTACAGTTATTCACGAAATAACGTTCTCTGATTGGTCAATTTGTGGTTACAAAAAATGGTTGTCAAAAATTTTAAGGGGCAAGAGAGGTAGAAGTTGGGCCTCTCTATCATACTTCATTTCTGCTATCTATACAGACGAAAAAGCACGATTAATTTGCGTTATGTCGAACAAAAGATTTGATTTTAACCGGGTAATACCCGTTTTGACAAGTACCCGAGCACAACGGTACCCGGGTAATACCCGAGCTGGCGGGTACACGGCATAGTTCGGCTACAGGGTACCCGTCATCATCGGGTATTGGGTACCCCAGGCAACAAATTCTATAATTTAATACAATAATAAATAAAGTACACCTTAATTTGGGAATATTACAACACAGCGCAGAAGCGGAAAGCACCCATGGAAGCATAAGTCATTGGTGGAGTACCCACCGAAAAGAATGGAAATATAGTAACTTTTTGCTTTTGAATTTTTATATAAGAAGCAGATTACTTTAGTCAAAATTACGGGTACCCGAAATATTTCACAATCACACGTGTACCCGGTATTTTGGTACCCGAGTAATACCCGGCAATGCGGGTCAATAGCTCTATCCCGCACCGATCCGCAACCAATCTAGAGATATCATGACGAGTTTGCCAAAGGCGATAGTTTGTTTTAGATCGGTTGTACTCGGTTTTGATTCTGCAGAGTTTGTCAGCCTTCCACATCTGAGGTTTGCTATTTCAAGCAAGTTAGCCTTGACCGCTTTTTTGAGGGATGTGCTCCTCCTCTGCCAGCGAGTACTGAATGGCGGATCCTTTCCTATTTAGTTCATCGGCCTTCTCATTTCCTGGGATGTCACTGTCACCTGGAAACTTCTAATGACGCATGCTCAGCCCGGCTATCTACGCATATGGCAACCTTTTGCCTTGGCAAGATGTTTGGGTGTATTCTAACTGGACGGTACACATCCCGATGCAAATAGTTGCGCCTGGAACACAGTGGGTTTATTTGGCAGTCTGTAGGCTTCGGAAACGCTCAGGGATTCCGAGAGTTTTGTACTAGAAACTGCTGTTTTCAATTGCAGATTTTGTTGCAACCAGAAGCTTCTTTTGAAAATAAATCAAACCACTCATTGTAGGACATAATTTTTATTTTAGTAATAAGAGCAATTTTTAAAACGTTTTGTATTAATTTTCTTCATGTTCACTGTTTGTGTTTGTGTTAAGGACACAGGCCAAACATATTGTAAATATCTAAAAATGTTTCTTACATTAATTTCTTCATCTATCTCATTAAATGAATCGTTTCTTTTCAAAACAGTTCTTATTGAATTGCATTTTTATATTTTTATTTTATTAATTTTCTCTACACAAACGAAGTGTTTTTTTTTTACATCCTTTTTCTTTCTTATTTTTACTTAAGTTGTACTTAGAACCATTTAAGGAAAACTATTCATAAGTTTCAGTTAAAATTCAAAAGAAAACTATCAATTTTCTAGTTTAGTGATTCTTGGTTTGTTTGATTTTCTTCTTTAATTTAGATTTTCATAACATGCCTGTATGTACATAATTCCTCTGACATAGTTATGATACATATTTCACGGCTCGATTTTTTCCTCTTACTCTTACATTATTTCTTGAGTTTTGAACATTTTTCTTAATTACATGTTTGTTAGTTCTTCACTCTGCTTGCCGCCTGCCGCATTTATTCGCCGATAGAATTTACAATATTTACAAAAGTTTCTTTGAACAAATTGAAAAATAAAACAAACGATTTTCTATTTAATTTACAAATATTCACTAGCAAGTTAATTTAATGCATTTATTTACTATAAATTTTTCAACAGAATATACAATTTATCTTATGAGTTACAGAAATCAATAAATAATTTGTTTTTAATTTTAGAATTTGTTTCTTTATTTATTCATAATACCTTAGCTTACTTTTAGTATCAGGTTTAGTTTTACTGGGGAATATACACATTTTTTTATATCTATGATAATTGTTTTAAAGTGTCTGCGCTTGCATTGGATGCATGCTGACATTTGGTATTTATTTGTTTGGTTTTTTATTTTTATTTTAAATTCTTTTCAGAGGTCTTGAGGTCTCAATGTAATTGTGTTAGGTGAGGCATCAAAACCTCTTTTTGTTTGATTTCACTGAACAAATCGACAATCGGGCTCAAGATCATCGATTCGTGTGAATGAATCACTTCGAGTTGGGCGTAAAGGAAATATACTTGTCGAGTACCATCGGGGGAGTATTTTTTTTTTCGAGTTTTTATTTTTGTTTTTTCATTTGTTTGATTGAAAGGGGAAACCGTATCGTAATTTATTTTTGTTTTTCTCTATTAACATAGCACCATGAATTCGTTGTTGTTTTATACTCGAAACCAAAAGTGGGGATTAACACTTCGTGGGGACTGATGGGGTAGTATCGTTTAAATGCTACACAATTCCAGGGCTAAGACTGAGGCATAAACTAGCTAGT
The DNA here is from genome assembly GCA_905231855.2 of Eristalis tenax. Taxonomy (NCBI): domain Eukaryota; kingdom Metazoa; phylum Arthropoda; class Insecta; order Diptera; family Syrphidae; genus Eristalis; species Eristalis tenax. Next base: position 37,486,074 of record HG993124.1, on the reverse strand, counting down.
GGAGATGATATGTTATCGACAGGTCATCGTCCGAATACCCGAGGTATGGTTGAAAAATAATACTCAATTGATTAGATTGTTGTTGACACTTGCAAAGTGTGCTATGGTCGCTGCTTTTGAAATACGAACACCTCCTTCTTCAGCTCTCTAAACTAAAGCTCTATGTGGTAGCATTTGTTTAAAAAAAACTTTGCTTGCGCACTTCACAACCTATGAATCGGCCTGAAAAATTCATCTCATCTTTTTATACATTTTCTCAAGTACAAGACTCACTGAAGAAGATGAGCAAGCCAAGCCAAGCGCAATAACCTCTACACAATTTATTTGAATTTGGTCTGGGTACGGATGGCTAGCTCTCGATTAATGCTCTACAAATGTGTATCCTTGAAAACTGAACTAAATACTTAGCCATGACTCTCGCCGTAAAAGCTAATAAGTTAAGTTGCGCTGAATTTATTTGCAAGGCTAGGGGGCTGTGGACTGCTATACAATGCCTACATTTCGTGCTCCACCGGTTGAGAAGTGATTCATTGGGATGGGACAGGACAACAAATTCTAAAGAAGGAAATCTCCTAAGTCTAGAGTCTGTTGAAGGCAAAAATATACAAATGTGTTGTGTCCTCAAGGTTCAGACTCTACGGGGTGGAAAACCTCGCATGTGTTAAACCTCCTAAGAAAAGCTGCTGTATTTTATTGCGAACGTTTTAGCTGTAGTCGCACATAAAATATGAAACTCTGTGGACGTTATTTTGTAAGTAAAAAAAAAAAACTAAACTGTAAGCCAAACTTACACAGGAAATTCAGTACTCCTACGATCCAGATTCTTACTAGTAACGTGTCGGGACTTACAGCAAGACTTATTTGGCTGAACGTATATCCTAACTCCGAACATGCGAAGCTAGTGTCTTGTCGAAAACCTTCCTTGGAGAAACTCGCCAAAGCCTTGGGCATTCCAAACATAACGACATCAAAGTAAGTTACCTCTGCCAAGTTCGAGCGTTGCGACGATAGACGGGGTACAGAGAAACTCATCAAGAAACCCACCTCCAACTGTATTGGCATGCAATGCAGCCCGACCAGGGCCTAGCTTCTCAGCAACCACAGGACCTACAGTTTTATGCCGACTCTGAATGGCCAAGTTTGAGCAGCTTTTTTCTAGACATTTATTAATCTTTGAACATTGTCAGTGACTCGAAAGAGGTGGAGCCGAGAAATTAATTTTTGGTCGTACCGGCCGGCAATCGTACCCACAACGCCAAACCACACAACGCCACTCCTCGAAGGACTTGAGCTTCCTGAATCTCGAAAGACTGAAGATCAGAATGACTTGTGAACGTTCTTTCAAAGTGGTTCGTCAACAGATGCAGAAGGACTTATGAACGTTCTTTCAAAGTGGTTCGTCACCAGAGATCACTGAAGATCAGAAGTCAACCTCCAGTCAAAGTGGTTCGACAACCTATACAACAGACCAAAGTAAAAGTACGAAATTAGAACCATTATCAAATAAAGACACGACGCAAACCACTGAATTGTGACTGCTGATGACAATTGGAAAAAGATCCAACTCTACCGATTTCATGGCTGTCGGACCTATCTCGCGTTACATGTTGGTTTATCTATGCGCATTCCCCTAATCACTAAGATCGTGTGATGTTATGTTTTGCCGTTTCTTGTAGGACTGCACAAAGTCCATAACGTCCTATCAAGTTACTACCGAAACGTCATCGAAAATTACCTCGTGAATGTCGACCACTGTGTGCCATTCAAAATGACAATGCAGAGATTTTTCATTGATATGCAAACTTTGAACGAGATCTATCTTTTGTTGAAGGTTTTTAACACTACCTTTGAGCACTCAGACACAAAAACTGGTCCATTGTGCTGCCAGGCAGCATCCTACTTTTGCTGTAGTTGGTCTTCCGAGATCTATGTTATACTTGAGGGTACCAGCGCAAAAGTGGCGTTACCCGCAAAACCCCAGAAATACCAAAATAACAACTTGTGAGGTCCTCAGAGCTCTCTAGTGACGATCAGGATATTTTGGATTCTTGTGGGTTACGCCACTTTTCCACTGATAGCCTCAACTATTTTTTGGAACGTAATGACTGAAAAAATGAGATCACGAAGTCTGCCGATATTAAAGTTCTTCGTTCTGCTGTGAAAGATACTAGTCGTGTTTGGGTGAGAAACACGGCAGTACGAGAGGAGCTGAATGTTTATCAGATGGTTTGGACATGTGGTACGAATATCCTCATTATCACGACTTCCAAAGTGTGTCTCGAACGCGATTCCGTCGAGTAGCTGGCCGCTTAGCAGACCCAGGACGAGTTGGTTGAAGGAAGCCCAAAAACTTAGTCAGGTTGCGCTGGAGCGTAGCCCCTGATTAAATAGAGTCGGAGATGGATGATGGAGTTGCGTGGAGATTCTTCGAGCCAGCTTTGCTCATCCGGGCCACGGAAGATGAGGATCATGCTACTTTGAAAACCTTTCTAATTTCAGTGTCATTAGATGTCAGAACAATATCCTCAGAGAGAAAAATGAAGACGAACATGTCGAACTTAAACATGCTCAGTTAGCATTCCTTCATCGTGGACAGCCATACACCGAACAACCCGCCTCAGCATAAAATTGCCCGGGAGTGGGCCTCAAGAAGGCTGCGAGAACATCCGCATTTTATGGCAAACATCATGACCAAGAATTGGTCTATCACCTTTCGGGGATTGCGACTCAGAAAAGCTGAGAGAATATCCACATTTTATGGAAAACATTGATCTATCACGTCGAACTTGTGCAATTTGCCTGTGACCTGAAATTAAAAAACAAACGCTTAACAAATCAGTATTTACTCAGCGGCAAGTCGATGCCGGCGGTATTTTTGCCCGTCTGTTTTTTTTTTTATTCTCCTAGACACCAGCGAAGTGCATACTCAAGTCTCATTTTCCAGTTATCTCTACGAGCGCAATGAAGTGTTTACAAGAAAAGTGTCCGCCTCAATTGCTTCTCCTAAGTGGAGAAGTAAACAAGCTTCACTAGACAGTCTACATGACATATTGGTTGGTCTGCCACTACTACCCACGAATCTTCATCCTTTGCCTTTGCATTCGCCATGATGTTACCCCTGACCCTAATCTGCTGAACTGTTTGGACTTTTTCTTGCATTAGGTGTGCTGTGCGGATGTCCTGTCAGTCTTTTCCCTATGTGCCGAATGAGCTATATTTTAATTTCTTTTTTTTTTTTTTTTATGTCACCTACCACTTGGGCAAACTTGGCACCAATTTATGTAAGCTTCTTACTGTGGAATAACTTTGATAAATGAAATTCGCAATCAAAGATCTCATTCGGCACGTCAATCTGAATGACACAAGTCTAACTTAGACATGCCCCAGAGGGTCACTAAGAGCTAGCAGGAGTGGATCTCATCGGCACCTCAATCCGAAGGAGGCAAGTCTAACTTAGGCTGTAGGTAGACATGCCAGAGAAGGTCTCGACGAGCTCGCAGGAGTGGCTAGGACACGTACTTTGACAATCGTTTACGATGATGGGTGTTTGAGGTGCGAGAAGCTTTTGCTCTTCTCTTGCGGAACGACGCTCCCTGCGACTTTTGAATGGTTTGCACTATTTCCTATTTTATTGCGTTGTTACAAATAATTCTAGTTTTTGAAGTTCAGCATTCTATGATGGAATCGGAATTTCGAAGATTATTCTCTTCTTTCTCTTCTCTCTCTCTTTAAGTACGAGTACCAATGATTCGAGCGAAGTGGCTCAGACAACACGGGATTTGAAAACGAACAAGACGCAATCACCTACTAAGCAGCTATGCAGCTATAATGCTTCTACCATATCCTTTCCAGTTAGCCAAGTCAATGCCCCACATCTTTATCCCCGGAATTTAGTTCAAATAAATTAGACATAACTTATTTTCTTTAAATTGATGTTTCTTACAAGGATCATGCGAATTGAGATATATTAAAAATCTTCAACCGATGGTACTCATTCCGATTTAACATATATTCATACGATATTCGCTCTTACACAGTACCTTAGCGGTACCATGTACAGTGTTATGACATTTTTGTCAAGGTGCCTTAAGGACTAAATTGTTTTAAAAAAAAATCATCTACTACACATAACACGAAGAGTTTAATTGTGTTTAGTTTTCTTTTTCATTTGCTAATATTGTCTATTAATAAAAAATATGTTTCAAGTTTGATTTGATATTCATAGGTATTTACAGTAATTTCAGTGATTTGTTTTCATTTGCCGTTGCTGCTGGATGCACAAGTGTAACCTAGCGTACTCACCTGTGGGTATCTACAACGAGCGAAACCTATGCTTATACAGTTGAAAATTCAAAAAATCACATAACCATAAAACAACTCAACAAACATAGGAATTACGCTTGCGAACAGATGGTGGTGAATGGAGTGTGATGCGTGTGGCTGTGAGAGTGATGAGAATTAAGTTGTATGCATCTTCTGTTGCTTGTTTGTTTCTAGCTTATTTACTTAAATTTAATTTTGAGTTAGTTGATTCTTTTGCTATTCATTATAGTATATAACAATAGTGGAAGACTTCCGCTTATAATTAAGAAATCATCTAAAACACACATGAGTTAATGCTTCTGACTCAAGTCGCAGCTTGTGTTTGCTTAGTTTTGTTATACTTAATTTTTTTTTGTTTCGATTCACGGTAATTAATTTTATTAAATAAATACCTTAAACATAAACGATTTCAATTTACATGAACTCTAGAGAACTTGATTTAATTTGTTTTAGAAATAGAAAATTTGTTTATCATAATTCAAATTATTTTCAGTCAGATAAGTGTTGGTTTTGTTTTTTTTTTTTTTTTAAATTGATTTAGCAATTTGTTTTGTTTTTTGTCTATCTACGGAAGTTGATTTGGAAACGAAGTTACTCTGTTTGACAGTCAACAGTTAGTGATTATTTTTCTTGCAGTTTGTGTTTGATTTTTATTTTCCTTTGTGTATCGATGGGATTCGGTGCTGTTTAGTAATAGTTATTTTCAGTTGGCGTCGAAGCTGGAAGTTGCAAACGTACATGCCTGTTTGCGAGATAGGATGTGCTGCTGAAGAAATCTGCAAGTAAACAAAAGAAAATATGTATCAACGTCGGCAGTCGAGTGTCAGTTTGATTATTAAAAAAAGCTATTTTGAGGCAATCAGTTTCGAAGAGTTGATTCCAGAACTGACATGACAGACATGACCTTTCATTTCCTCTATCTTTTATTGTACACCAACCACTAATGTTATACAGTCGTCTGTTGATCATTCGAAATTCTTGTGAAGAACTTGAGAGAGAGTTGTGAGTTGGAAAACGTACACACACTATTTGACACACTGCGTTACAAAAAACACACTTGTCACCAACTGAACAGATTCCCGCATCTAGAGCAGGCAACTAAGTGTCATTTTCAGATACAGTATAAACGCTATTACGTTTTGGGGTGAGGCTGGTGTTGAGAAAAGAGCTGCAGTTTTTTTTTTATTTATTTAAACAGCTCAGCGTTATAAATCTTACATTAAATATACTTATAAATATACAATTTACAGAGATTTGGTTAGGATAGCCTTACTACTGACAATCTTGTTTGTAATCTATAAACAGTGGACTTCCCCTAAGTCGAATTTCTCCCTCACTCGAAGTTTTCGTCACATTTTAGCATTCCCCTCAATTTTCCATTCAAAAGCACACTCCCTAAGCCGAACTCTCAATAGGACGAAACTCTCTCTTATTCGTACACTTGTACCTCTGACTCCGTAAACAGGACACTTTGTAAGCAATATTGTTTCAATGTGCGTATCTGTTGGTTTCTGTAATTTCTTTTGCCTCCCCTCCCAACAACATTGAATAGTCTTCTACGAAACCAGCGAGTTTTTGCACAAAAAGGCCGCTTTCAGTTTTTTCTTTGTGCAAGTTGGTTGAAAGATCAATTTTAAAAAAATTCAAGTTACATGCTACGGGTTTATGGCAAGGCAAACCGAAGAAATCTTGAATTTTTTTCAAAACTCTCTCTAACTCCAACAAATCATAGCATCCCGTGAAAATTCGACTTAGGAAAAGTCCACTGTATCTACTAGCTGTACCCGCGATTTCATAAAATTACCAAAATGGTAAAAAGGAACAATTATAGAACCACTTGGGTGTCTATCAGTCTGTTCATCTATCCTCAGTTGCAGCTTTTCATATGGTTATCGCGATGAGAGGGGCTGAACTGTCAACTGATCATCACTTGGTGTTGTGTACGCTGTACCTCACTGATAAAGTACCTCTCCTACCAAGGTGGAAACCAACAGTGGTTCAACGCTGCAGAACAGAGAGTTGCGGCTAAATTTTGCGCGGCACATATCTGAAAGGTTTGAGCGACCTACATCTGTTCCATCGCGTGTAGAGGAAGAATGGCGACTGTTTTCAGCAGCTGTCAGTGCCTCTGCACGGGATGTTTGTGGAGTGAAGCGGCTTGGAGTGGCGGCTGGTGGTGAGAAAAGAACTGCGTCGCCCGGAGAAACGACCGAAGTTCAAGAAGCTGTCAGAGAGAAGAAGAAGACCAACAAAGATTGGATACTCTGCTCCTCGTGACCGGTACCCTGAGGCGCGAAGAACTTTCAAATTTGCTGTGCAAGCAGCTAAGGAGCAGTCTTGAAAGAAGTTGGGCGAGAAGTTGGAAAGCGACCATAGCTCTGCGAGAAAGGAGTTCTGGCAAACCATTCGTCGACTCAGAGGAAGGTAATTCAACTTAATCGAATGAGTCAAGTCCAAAGATGGTGTGTTGCTTTCCAATGAGGTGGACATAAGCAGATGGAGCGAGCACTTAATCCCGAACTGAGGGTGGCAGACCCATAGTCTTGAGAGGGGCGGAGAATAGTCCAACGGTGGAGGAAGTCATTTTGGTGACTGAATCGCTAAAAGTTGGTAAATCCGCCATTGTGGATGAAATCCGGATAGAAATGCTAAAGAGGGAGTTTTATGGCTCTCTCGTGTTATTAAATGGCCTGGGAACGTGATAAGACACCTGGTGATTGGCAAACTTGGGTGATTATCCCTCTTTTCAGGAAGATTGCTCCAACTGTGGGGGCATATGTCTTTTAATTCTCCCCGCGAATGTCTACTCTAAGGTGTTGTAAACGAGTTCTAGAGTTATAGTTGATCCCAGGAGGGGGATGAACAGCGTGGCTTTCGTCCCGGTAGAAGTACAACCAACCAGCTTTTCACGCTAAGAATGGTACTTGAGGAGGCTGTTTTGTAGATCTCGAAAGGGCATCCGACCGAGTTTCTCGAGGTGAACTCTGGACTGTTTTGCAGGAGCATGGGATTGATGGGCTCTTTCTGAGAGCCACTTAGTTTCCGTGTTCGAAGACTGCAGCAGCAGTGTTCGAGTTGACGGTGGTCAACAACATTCACCTTGGGCGTTGGACTTCGTCAAGAGTGCATCTTGTAACGTCTCCTTTCCATTGCATATATGGACTGGAGTTGAGGGTAAGCCATCTTATTTTTGCAGATGACTTAGTTATCCTGACATCTTCCCAGACGGAACTCCAGTGCGTATCCAGTGCAGTATGTGTTGATGCTGATTCTGGAACGAATGTCAACGTGGACAAATCGGAGGTTATGGCCATTTGCAGAACGCCTGTTCATTGCACTCTACAGGTTAGTGGAGCCCCATCGAAGCAAGTGGAGAAGTTTAAGTATATCGATCTGTAATCAGGAAGGCCGAGCCTGGTGTCAAAGCCAAGTTAGCTCAGTATTTGTTCCAACTCTCTTGAAATTTGAGTAATGACCGCAAGAATAAGATCGCGAATGCAAGCAACTGAGATGAGATTTCTTCGTGCTGTTGGGGGAATTACTTACGCCGGGATAAGGTGAAAAACACGGCAGTGCGCGAGAAACTCAAATTGAACAGCTGCTTCTTTGAACGGAGGGGGCTATGCTTCGACGGTTTGGTCACGAGACACTAATGTCACAACATCATGACTTCCGAGGCGGGCGTTGAATGCAATTCCATCAGGTAGGCGAACGCTTGGCAGATCCAGGACGAGGTGGTTGGACCAAGTCCAAAAACTTGCCTGGATACGTTTGGGCATAACTCCTGGTGAGTTAGAGTCGATGGCGGAAGATCAAGATCCGTGGAAAAGCTATTCAAAGAGCCCAAAACCCACACTTTCTGGTTTTCAAAGAAAACGCAATGATAGCCGTATTCACCTCCAGACGTTTATTTAACGCCTCGATTTAGTTCCATGCACGGTTCGCCAATAGGTGGCTGCACTAATTTGTCACATTAACTTAGAGACGGTGATTTGACGCAGCAGACTACTCTCTGGCATTTGTGCCGATTCTGAGCGGACATAGCATTCGCATTCATCCAGACGTAGTTCTATGTGCCCGAATATGACATCTGACGCCGCTGACCTAGTTCTGAGAGCAGGCCGTCTGAATGTGAGAAGTGGAACTGCACAATGTCGGCATATTGAACTTGAAACGGGGGGACATACGAATTTGCACATGTCCAGCCAAGGCGAAAAACTCACCTGGTTGTGCATGGAATTTTGGCATAACTCCTGATGAGTCGACGGCAGAGGATCGAGTTGCTTGGAGATCTCTAGTGCGTGCCACCCCTTCATGTATCATGAAGGGTCAGAAGATGATGATGATGAAGTCAGGCCTGACAGAATTAAAGTTGTGAACGTGCGCCACTGTCCATTACACAACCCAGGTCTTAAACAGTAACATTACGAGAATAGGGATTGTGCACGGATTGTGGACTGCTTCACCACATTTTCTTAATTCCCAGCAAAAATAAGTTCGTGGAAAGAGAGTAACCCAAAGTATCTATTCATGTGAGGGTGCATATTAAACATCATCTTGAGGGAAGAAACTCTCAACACTCACTAGGGAATTGCGTGACTAATTGTGGCAAGAACATTTTGCACAGAAACATCGTCTTAATCCTTGCCACCAATCCAATTCACTTGAATTTTCAGTGTCACATCCTTGTCAAGCGCTTTCGGGACAGCACTACCCCGGCCCAGTGCAATTCAACAAACCAGTTCAACTATCTAATGCATTTATCTTGTAATTTTCATTCTTATTCCGTTTGTTTCATCATGGGGAACTGCAAATTGGATTAACAACTAAACTTGCTCGTTGCCACTGTAACATGATTATGCGATAGGAACTGCTAGATGCTTCCCCCTTTGGACCGGTTGCAGTTAGAACAACATTTGTTAACCTCAAGCGGAAGCACTATAAGGTTCCGCTGCAACTTCTCGGCAAAAGTTCAGCTAAGATGTGATTTCACACCAACGTGTGTGCGAAAAGAGACGATCTGAGTTTATTGTTCAGTGAATTCAACACAAACTTTCGGGATGAAAGTTTCCTTGATTCGTTTCGGTGTCTTTGAAAATATTATTTTTCATGCAATGTAAGTGAGTCAATCCGCGCGAGGGCCGCGCGTCGAATGCAATTGCAAGATATACCTCAGCAGAGTATCCTGCAGGGCAAATTCAGATTAGAGCTTCAATTCAGATCGAGCTGTCTCCCTCCCAAGCAACGAAACGAAGAAATTGAAATGGAAGGAAAATTAAAAGATTTAACCAATTTTTGGATGATAAAAAAAAGTAGGCATTACAAGGACATCAGCATACCTGAATAAGATATAAACAATTCGAATAATTAGCGGGAATGATACATCTTTCAGGTAAGTAATGTAAGCGATTAATTTGTTAGCGATGATTAAAAAGTAAGTATGTTGGGTCTATAACTTAATTCGTGTTCGTTCGGTTTGCTAAGAGATGGCGTAACTGGTATTATTCCATAGGAACATGCGTTGGAAAGCTACTGTCATTGTACGTCATTTCATTCATTTGAAGCGTAGACAACATTCATTTTTTTTACTCAAATATGTCGAACTATGTGCCTGAAAAAGTGTTTTTGCGGAGAGTTCTTCTTCATTACTTTAATATGAAGAAAACTGCTGCCGAAAGCCGTCGTATTTTGGTGGAAGTTTTTGGTGAACATGCGATAGCTGAGCGAACATGCCAAAAGTGGTTTGCACGATTTAAAAGGCTTGGCCAACCAGACAAATCAACTACAAAGCCGAATACCCATGGCGCTAAGGTAATGCTCTGTATTTGGTGGGATCTGAAGGGTGTGCTGTACTTTGAGCTGCTAAAACCGAGTGAAGCCATCAATGGACAACACTACCGAACACAATTAATCCGTTTGAAGAGAGCAGTAGCCGAAAATGCCCGGAATATGCTACCATCCATGAGGCAATAATTTTCCATCATGACATCGCTCGGCCCCACGCTGCTATTCTGGTTAAGAACTATTTGGAAAACTGTGGACGGAAAGTTTTACTCCACCCGCCTTATAGCCCAGACCTTGCCCCTTCTGACTACCATTTGTTCCCGTCGCTGCAGAACGCCCTCACTGAAACACGGTGTTCACATCAGAGAAGAATATCAAAAATTGGCTCGATTCATTCTTGGCTGCCAATCCGGCGCAGTTCGTTTGGGATGGGATCCACAAATTGCCAGAAAGATGGGAAAAAGTCATAGCTGGGCAATACTTTGAATAATAATGTTGTACATGTTTTTCTCAAATAAACGTTCAAATTTTGAAAAAAAAAAACCGAATTGAGTTATATACCCAATGTATAGGAAAATATCTTTTTCGCCTCAAGACAATTTCCCAATTTCTTGGGGACGCCCAGAGTTTCGGTCTTCGGGATAACCCAATCTTAGTCAAGTCCTATGTCTCAACACATCATATCACACCTAACGCTAAGTGATATGTCATCTCACACCAAACGCTGAGTGGATATGTCACATCACACCAATCTAAGTACTGTTCCTATCCTATCCTAAGTGAAATTCTCCATAAGCTAGCTATAAAAGCTCAATGGGGGAACAATATTTCGAAGTATTATTTTGTATTTTAAAGTGGACGGTGCAGCCTGGATAAATTCCTCGGCCGATCCTCTTGTAAAAAAAGAATGTATGTACATAAAAATACAAGCTTCCGTGAACGGGGCAGCCGCTTAAACAGAAAGCAGAATAGAAGTAATAATAAAGACGAGTTTAGAAAAATTCTATTCAAACGACACCACGAACAAAGTCGACGAACACAAAGGGTAACGGGTACCCTGAAACCACGAATACCTCGCACAAGGACTGGGGACAAGGGAATACAAACAACTTCTTTTGCCGCACGCTATTTTTGCATGCGACACGCTCTGGGTCTCATAAAGTCCGATGACAATGGCCGTAAACGTGTAGAGGCTATCGGAAGCAGCAAATCTTAATCAGCTCGAAATATTACAGCATTTTCGGAAAACATACACTAATGAGATTGCCAAGCGAAATTCTGCGGAAATCGATTGTCTGATGAAATCTTCTTCCCTCTTCAGTTCTGCGTGAAGCAACTGGTTCAGCAGCATGAATTCCCATTCTGCTGGCATTTCGGAGTTGATCGAAATCTTCAAACTTTTAATTATGTGTCTCTCGTATTCACTTTATACAAATCGTGTCCATGGTGTAGTATTGACTAACCACTACGGCCTTACTTGCCGGTGATCAGATACAACTGACCTGACTCAAGATTGATAAGAGCTAAGATGCATGTCATGTGCATTGTAACTTATCGGAGAGTATCTCCTATGCTCCCACTCTCTACCGTAGTATTCCCAATACGCTACAAGCTGTACATGTTTAGAAACGTAGGATATGACTGGTACCCTGCGATAAGCATTATTATTAGTTTTGATTTCTTATATTTAACGAGATCCATTCCATGGTGCAGTTGGTTAAGTGCCTGCCCTTCATTAGAGGGGTCCCCGGTTCGAATGCCATTTAAAACAAAGTTAAAATGCTTCTTTCGGGTTTTCAAACCTGGTCCAGTCACCATTTGCCATTGTGATCAAATTGACGGCACTGTCACTGGAGTGGTCATTCAGTTTTATTAGTCTGGCAGTACAGTGGACACAGTCTGACGCCTGAGTGCTCCAGTATCCAAAAATCCATTGCAAACAAAACGTCTATTAGTCTGATGTGCCAAAATGTCATTTAATTCTGCGCGTGTGTTTCGTCTGCAGATGTACACACACTGCTGCCAGCAGAAATTCTGCTCATCTGTTTCCAATCACAACCCGAAGAACATCACTAACTTAATTTATAGAGGACAGCAGTAAATTGGAGGTTTTTTTTTAAATAAAAACAAATAACCACAGCACTCTCAATCCGACTCAGTGAACAACAGAGAATGTCCAATTTTAGGGAATGCCCTTTTAGGCACCCTTTTGGGCATTTAGGACCCCTTAAGACTCAGGCTGTTGTTGGGTTTGACATCAGTTTCCGATTAGTCCCAAATAAGTGGGCTTGGTTTGAAATGTCTGAAAAACTTGTGACCAATCAATTTTTTTTTGTGTGGAGCTGGCAGCATTGTTTTCTGTGACAGCTGATTTGACAGTTATCGCTTGTTTAAGGTTAGCTTGGTTTGGCAATTCCTCATGAATAGGCCCACACGGGAGCAAACTGTGGACGAAAGAAGGATATGATTACTAACTTTTTTATGAACATTTTGACTTCGAAGTCAACACTCGACATGTTTTAAAAAACACCCTTTACTACTGGCCTCACTACAGTGGGCCCAGCTTGTAAAACAACAACTCATGCTGTGCATTCTATTGTTAATTCCTTGGCGGAGGGGGTTTACAGTCTTGTGTCGACTTTTGGGAAGTTTTTTTTCTTGGCAGGCTTGTTCGCTTGTTCAGATCATCGTCAGTAACTCGACAGGGATGGATCCGTGGATTATGAAATGTATGCTTTCAATGAGAGCTAACGACACTAAAGTGGAACTAAAGTGGCGATGGAATCGGTGAAACCGGCCGTTAAGACTGGCGTTGTCCTGGGCGCGAGGTTACTTGGCCTTTACTTGGTTTTCTTCCTCGAACCATTTAGAACAGATTCAGAAGGATTCTTAGAAGGTCTTAGCCGAAGCATTCGTGTCCATCTTTCCCTAGCAACATCTGACAATTAGGCCGAGTTGATGAAAGTGCTTTTCAGTCGGAAAAGCCGTGGCACCAGGACCTACACTGGACCTACTCATTGACAGAAGGGTTAAGGACTTCTCGACTGAACTAGATCACAGCGCGAGAGAGCGATAGAGAGAGAGAGAGGGGGAGAGAGTGAGAAAGGGAGAAAGAGAGAAAGAGTGAGATAGATAAATAGAGAGAGAGAGAGAGAAATAGAGATTGAGAAATAAATGTCGAGAGAGAGAGAGAGTGAGAGAGGGAGAGAGAGAGATAAGTAGGGAGAGAGAAAAATAGAGAGAGTGAGAGGAAGATAGACGTTCTGTTCATCTGATATCTATCGAATGGCGACTCATCTGAAGCGGCAACAGAAGCACGTGACCCCCGATCGCCCCCTTCCAGCATTCGACCACTAGTCGACCAGGTCATAAATCTTCCAACAAACCGCCAAAGCATATTGCCGCACCCAATGATGGTGTTCCAAAGCAAAAGTTTATCGCTCCAGTGACAGCTGAGCAAACAAGTGCAAATCACTCTTTCAACAGATACATGCAGCACCACAAAACGACAAAATAAACAACTACACATCCAGACGCCCAGCGGTCGGTCGCAGAGCACAAGTGTCTTGTGGCGAATGGAAATATTTGAATGAGGCAAATAATGATTTATCGAATTCGAATTCGATTCATGGGCCAGTGGAAACACCAACTCACATCAGTTTGAGCTAATAGAAGCCGACAGACAGATGGTGAGAAGACGTCTGTCGAGTTGCCAGCTGCGCTTGCAAATGTGAAGCACAATCAATCATTTGCTTCATTCATTCTTTCGCTTGATGAGTGTTTCAGGAAAACATAATTAATTCCGATGTCGATGTGGATGGGGCCGGACTCGGGGATGGGCTTTGTCCGGCCGTTTCATCAAGACAAGTGCAGACCATGTGTTGCAAATCGACTTTGGTGGCAACAAATCAAATAATACCTCTTGGAGTATTGATTTTCGATTAAGATAGGCCCTCTGGCCGGATGTGGTCGTACACTCTGTAGTTCGAGGCCTGTACAGTGCCGGGGCAGATGGGGTGTGTCGAGTGTGCGTCTCTTACGATGCACTGACGTCGTCGGTCGACGTGTGAATAAGTGACGAAAATTTATGCAATTAAGATGTTCTCTGCCTGTTCTGTTCTGGATGCTAACCAAAAAACAACCGCGCAGCAAGGGGGAGTGAGTTGAGATTTTTGGGCTTATTGGACAAATCCTAGAGCGCACAGATAAACTCCCAAGTCATTGCTTTAGATTACGAAATCCGATCGGAGGAACGTGCACTCTTGATTAGTTTGCTTCTGGAGGACTGTTCAAAGTGCAAAGACGCAGGAAGTTAGTCCGTTTCATTTCTCGGGTGCTTAGAGAATAAGTTCTGGTAAGGCGTAATGTAATGCGGAGTCGTGTGTACATTCTATGCAATCAGTCTCGAAAACAACGAGGCCCGTGTTCGGGATCACACAGATTGGGGACTGGGTGTTTCGCAAATGCATGTGCAACGAATATCTTTTGGGATCCGATATGTGTTGCTGTCGTTGCAGTTAGCACGAGAGTCGCTTTGATGGTGAATGGGTGGTAGTTAGGCTGGTTCCGGTGCCTGATGGAACTTGTCTATTGTACTTCAGCTCCCATCATGGGGAACCAACTGGAATGCACTTAGATCGAACGCGTTCATTGTACCCCAGCTCTGATCATGGGGAGCCAACCGGATCCCAGTTGAATCACTTGAAAGGGATCATCGCGGGATTTGCGTCAGCGAGACATCAGAGGTAGGCAGAGCAGCAAGCCGGAGCGACAAATCGATCACCACATTTTCTGTTAGCCAAGTTGCAACGAAGTCCATAGCACGGGCATTCTGACGGCAATGCTGGTTAAGACATGCGGACAGAGCGTCAGTGAGACATCCTTGGTGGACTCGGTATCCAGTGCTGGGCACCGGGGCATATTGCTACACAAGGCAACGGTTGAACGAACATTCTCGCGAAAGAATTTCGGGTAATCCCTTATGCATTCAAGCCACTTGGCTCCATAAGGAGGAAACTGGAAGACGAAGCCCTGGACAGAGCCGAAAACTGGATGCCTTGGTCCGGTTATTGGCGCAAGTTGAAGGGCTCTCTAGCCGACGCTGAGCAAAGGGAATAAGGTGTCCTTACCGGGCACTGTGCAGTACGTACACATGCTGACATGAACGCACATAATGAAGCTGCAGAGATGAAGAAGAAACAGGATCTAGCCAAAATCTGCTCTGCGAATGTCCAGCCCAAAGTATCGAGATTGTTTTAGGATTAAAACTAGGTCTCACTGTGGTAAACCTAGGCAGGAGCAGAGGATTTTCCTACACCTCGGCCGGAGTCGTTTACGAATGTCCACCCGGCATGATTTCCCAAGAGACAGTGTCTTGAAATGGCACCAAGCACAAGTCATGCTAGTTCATCGGGCTTAAAGACGGGAGTGGTTCAGGCAGATCGGGATCTGGTTCAGCCATGAACAGTTTGGAGGTTAGGCATGTGCGGCTTTGTATTGCCGTTCATCGAAGCAAAATCGATCCAGGCAGCAAGAGCCTAGAGAAGAGAAAAAAATGGAAGCCGAAGCTCTGAACAGAATCAGAGCTCGATGGCTTGGTCCGGGTATTGGAGCAAGATGAAGGGCTCTCTAGGGGAAGGGCCGACGCTGAGGAAAACGAGCATGAGTCGCAAGGAAGCATGCATTCCACTAGGAGTCATTACCGAGCTCTGTGCAATACGAGGATATTTGAGAATCTTCTTGCTTGGGTTAAGGCGGTTTGTCACCTTCCAACGCCAGTCATATGAGAAATTGAAAAACAAGAATATTTGCCACATAGGAGCCCTATTCGCTCTCACTGAGACAGTATTACGCCCATGTTGTATTTTAAGACCCTTGAGACATCAGTCACTTTGGCAGACTCCTTCCGTAGTTGAGGAGTTGTAAGCGCTCACCACGAAGTACAGTCAGCCCACCAGGCGGTCAGTGTGCATGTTGTGAATTATATTGCTTGCACAACATTTGTTTGTTCACACCAAAAATAATTTCGAAAGATCCTGCACCGACCCGAGTCGATGGTGAAATTCACCAGAAGCCGGCTGTTCAAACAGGAGTCTTCGGACCACGACCGGCCTACGACCCTATTTTCCGAATCACCTGTCGCTGGGAAGGAAAACAGAAACTTTTCAACCTCCCCTGCACACGCCGCTTCACACCTGAGCCCGCCTTCCACTGAAAGGCAAAAGTTTGACTCTTCTCGTGTGTTGTTTGGTTAAAAAATATTCAAACGTCCGTAAACATTCGCCGCGCCGACAAATTACCCATCTGAGCGCTGCTGTCACAGTTCGTCTCTTCGTGTATTTTTACATGACAAAAGAGAAAAGTTGACAAATTTAATATCAACTTCAGACCGGTTTCGGTCGTTCATAACGCCGCCACCACAAGGAGGACGACGAGGCGAGCACCGCTTGGTGCGGGCATATCCATGATGGAAATGGAAACTTTTTAGACAGGTAATGGATTGGCATGTGCTTTTTTGTTTGTTTTCGCTTTGCTGTTGCTCGAAAAGAAGGAGAATGAAAACTTCGCAACTAATTTGATGACTTGGGAAAATGTTGCGGAAAATATGAAGGCGCGGCAGACGCACGCAGGGATCCGGTGGATACGTTCAGGTACTGATTTATGGTGGTCATGAACTTGGTTTGCGTTGCATGAAACCGTGTGCGCGTTGAAAGCAGCAACTTGCGGCTCTTTGCGACTGGGTAAGTTTTTGATTTTAACGGTTTCGATATGACAACAACGGGGGAGTGCAAGTCGGAAAAGAAATTTGCCTTGGTTGTGCAAAGTTAAGTTTGAACAAAATTCAACAAAATCAAAGGCACGCCAACGTTGAGTTCTTTTAAACAAACTTCACCTGGAGGACGGACGTCTGTTGCGATGATGGATTAAGGGATAATCCTGTGAAGTTACAGAGTACACGAATTGTTGCTTGTTTGAAGGAGAGCCCATGGGCAGAAAGCAGTTGGAAATCAAAGTCGGCATTATGTTCGGCTAAAGTTTGGAAAAAAGGGATCCATCATTTCGAAGAATTCTCAAGGATTCGCTTCGAAACACCCTTCACTGGTTCAGATGACGACGGGCAAAACAAGATGGCATATTTGTCGTTTGAAACAGCAGATGTCAGATGTCCTCAACAGAATACACTCCCACATATGTGACAGTTGGGAAGAAGTTTTCACTTCGTGGTCTGGGTTTGACATTGCTCTTTTGATTCAATTTTTAAGTGGAATTATTTACTACTATTGAGTTTAATTCATATGGTCCCTGCAGCAATTCAGGGCCTGACATAATTTTGCGGAATTTTGTGTTTTGGTAGAGTTATGGGATGGGGAGCATTTGGCTTCAATTCAAAATTCTTGCTCTGCTTTCTTTGCGGGATGGTCAAAGAATTGCTCGATGATGTTGTGGTGTCTTTTTGGACAAACATCACCCACAGGAGTTTAATTTCTCAATAAAACAAAGCTGCAGTGCAAAAATAAATGTGTCCAATTATCAAGGGAGTGGTTTCTCGACTGCAATCCGCAACACAAAACGCCCGCCCTAATTCTAAGGCTGATGTTACTGAAGACAATTTGCTTCAGTCGCGGAGCTCCGACAGAGGTTTTATTCAGTAGCAGAAATTACAAAGATATAATAACAAATGAGTGTTTAGAGAATTAGGTTGTTCCTTTACAACTAAGAATAGAAGTTATTATATAATACAATTTAAGTAAATTCAAAATTACAGGAGGAAAGCTACAGCTATTTATAACACTTAAAACTAATGTATTGCCACAGTCTCCTGTATGTCTTCATTTCACAATAGAAGTTATAGACACATCAAGTACTAAGTATTGATTAGATTAATTATAAGTTCATTACTGGAGTGCAAACAACTAAGAAG
The DNA here is from genome assembly GCA_905231855.2 of Eristalis tenax. Lineage (NCBI taxonomy): Eukaryota > Metazoa > Arthropoda > Insecta > Diptera > Syrphidae > Eristalis > Eristalis tenax. The sequence continues at coordinate 37,468,046 of HG993124.1, read as the reverse complement.
GAATTTTTCATAATATTCATTAATTTTTGTGGATATTAAGCTAACTTTGCACTTGTCGTGTAGGCGTTTGGTGGGATAGTCCCTAGGTAAGCCCCACATCATTTTTAAAATTTTATTTTGGCAGCGTTGCAATTTGTTTATGTGTGTTTAGGATTATGCCCAGATAGTTACCACTGTCTGACCATTCAATCTCCGCAGAATCTAATTTTAAATGTGTATCGGGTAGAAGACACGATTTCCTGCAATTGGTAAACCAGACCGCTTGTGTTTTCCCCGGATTTAAATTAATTTTCCATTTCTTTAAATGTTGACCAACGAATTTTGCAATCGATTGAATACGTCTTGGAAATATACGCCGGAAGAGAATATAGCTGTGTCATCAGCAAACAAAGCGAGCACAACGTTTTCCCCCAGATTTGGAATATCTGTAAGAAAAATATTGAATAAAGTTGGGGCTAGAACAGATCCTTGACGAACGCCGAATAGTATTTCCTGCTCCAACGAACAACTATTTCCTATGTATACAGAGAATTTTCTATTTCTTATAAAATCTTGAATGATTTTGATGAGAGCAACTGGAAAGTCGAGGCGATATATTTTATGAATCAAAGCATCATGCTATACGGCGTCAAATGCTTTTTCAACGTCTGGTAGTATAAGACCCATCGACTCTTTTTGTAAAATATGTCTTTTGACTCTAAAGACTTGATCTGACAGCTTCTGAAACCAAATTGATACGCAGGAAGGATATCGCTTCCAGAAATGTGAAGTTCTAGCTTTCCTTTCATAATCTTTTCTAAGGTTTTGCCTAGTGAACTGAGTAAGCTAATAGGACGATAGTTAGATGGATTGTCCTTCGGTTTAGCTTGGTTTAGAGATGGGGATGACTTAAGCAAATTTCCAGATGGTGGAGAAGTAACTAACTTTCAGGCAGGAGTTATAAATTAGAGTAAGGTAAACTATACCTTTATTAGGGAGGTTTTTAATTAGACGGTTTCTAATATTGTCTAGCCCTGGAGATTTATTTGCTCTCAAACTTGAAATTATCGACTTAACATACCGCGGGTCGACGAAAAATGTTTTGTTTAGTACATAAGGGATATTTTTGATTTCTGACAAAGACTCTTGTTCTTCTCTTTCGGTTGCGAAGTCCCTAAGGTGTGGTGGGGGAATATTACAACATTTTTTTTTTATTACTTTTGTTATTTTCCAAAATTCCGGACTTACTGTCTTGAAGGATGATAAGAGAGTGTTCCATCTATCATTTCTAAATTTTGAAATTTCGTCACTAATCATTATGTTTAAATATTTGACATTTACTGCAAAACAAGCTGGTCTATTACGAATTTATTTCCTTCCTTGAACGTTTCTTAGTTTAATCAAATACCGGATATAAGCCGCAAGAACGGTTCTTTGGATATCGACATTTCGTTCCCTAGGCACTGAAGCGTCTGCAGCTCGTTTTATGGTAGCCACCAAATTGTTGACTGGATAATCAACTTGACAGAGGATTCAAGCAGGGAAGAAAGCAAGAAATTGTTTCTAGAATTATTACAAATTTATTAATTTCAATGCCAAATATAAAATATGATGTCATAAAACACGGCAAATCACACTAAATAGTGCATTCATATTTTGACAATTTTTGCAATGAATCACACGGTATTTTATAGTGTGCGCTTTTACGAATATTTCGCTATTATTATTTTTTTTTAAGTGTTAAAGTTCTAGTTTGTAAAATAAATGAATTAGATTTTAACCGACTACTGTTTTTGGCACCCTGAACGAAATTCCTTGAAAATCTTGACATAGAAGGTGCATTCAATAACATCGAACCAAAGGCAATCTCTGTTGCGCTTAATAATCGGAAAGTCCTTAGTGCCTTTCATCTATCAGCTACTCACCAGTAGGATAATCCACTCTAATCTGGCAGATGCTATGATCCGCAGAGGAGTTAGTAGAGAAACCCCGCAAGGTGGTGCACTCTTGCCCCTTCTTTGGAACGTAGCGCTCAATGAGCTGCTACTAATACCGGAAGAGGCTGGATATAAAGTTCTTGCCTATGTTGCCTATCTCTTGTCTAGCGATTGACGTGAGTTCAGGTCTAGGTGGGAATTCCCAAATCGTTTGGAAAACGAAGGACGGAGACTCCTTTGGCTCCTCCAACTATAAAAAACTTCTCATCTCAGGGAAGTCAACAGAGATCCTGGAGAGAACCAAAAGCTCGTAGATCGATTCCGTCACATATTCGTCGATTTCAAGGCCGCATATTACAGCCTTGATAACGACGAGCCATGTCTGTAATAATTTTGACATCCTGCCCAAATTGTCCGGTTGCGCAGGATGACGATAGTTTACCAAAACCGGAGACCTTTTTTCATTTAAATTTAAAAAATGGCGTAGACAATTGGCCTCTTCCATGTGACTTCAGCGCCATTGGAAGTGTAAGGTGCAGATCACATGTGCAATCAGACATTCCAGACATCTGACCTTGTCGCGCCTTCCCTGTCTGCATTCAAGTTGGTTAAGGAAAATAACATCGCCCTAGACTTGACTTTGTGCTTAACAAGTCAATGCTAACTGATCCAGGCCCTGAACAGATCTAGGTCAGAGTTAATGGGATCTCGATGAGCTTATGAGAGTGTTATGTCATCAGCATAGCCAGGTAGTTAAATTGTGTGCCCTAACGGCCTAATGACAGCGGCTCACTTAGACCAACGTCTAAGGGTCCATTGTGCCCGTAAATTACCATCCACGTCAATCGTCAAGCTGTATATGGAATGAATGTAAACAAGAAAAATTATTGGTCCGAGCACAGACCCCTGTGGGCAGCCAGCATCATATAATAATACAGTCTGTAGCGGGCCAAGTCCTAGCTTCTCAGCAACCACTCGTGTTGTGCGTGCTATTGTTCTTTCACGAGTGGAAAGCTGCAGTTTTGTGCCGACTCCAAACGGCCAATTTGAGAAGCTTTTTCTAGATACTTTAGTATTATCCAGGGTATACCACAGAACGCAAAGCAGATTTTGGTCGTCCGTATTGTATTACTGTATAAACACCGTCAAAAGCTTACGAAAATTATATCAAAATTGATTTGCATCTTGTCTATACACAATAGCTCTCTGTCACTGTCTCTTATTCTTCCTATCCCTCTCTCTCGTCTTCACTCTTTCCATCTCAGTCGATATACAGCACCTTCCTTCTGACAAACTATCCGCAAGCCCCGTCCACGCATCCACGTACCACTTCGGCCAAAGAAACCCGCCTCTTCCACCTCACCTCAAGTCACGCAGTTCAGAGTCAAATTGAAAATTCCCTCGGGTCGTCGCACAGCATTTCTTCAGAAACGAGTCACGATCCAATTAAGACAATCACAACGGTCCTCGCCACCAGGGATGTGTGCTCGGAGCTGTCGCCATTAGGCACTTCATAAAGGTCATTTTCATTAGCAACACAAATAAATTTTAACTCCATTAACATACTTTCCAAGTTAACCACACCTTCGACCCCACCCAGCAAACTTGTGCGCGCCCACAAAGGAATAAATTGCAGCGAAACTCCTTTGTTTGCTCTCGGAAATATGCGCAGGATAACAAAATTAACAATTCCAAACCAATTTTCGTCAATATTCGAATGCAGAGTTTGTTGAAATTTTTTCTTGGTCGTCGCCACACGAAACTTTATCCTTTTCCTTGGCCACCGCCCGTCGCTGTGGTGGATGGTGGGGCTGCATGACTGCCTTTACGGGCTTGTAAGCTTTCGTATCCTTGTGTGTGTGTGGCGAGAGGGGAGGGAAATTAAACTTTGTACCAAAAATTGCATGAATATTTCATTCAGAAGGAGCAAATTAAGTCCTTTATTAGTGCCTTCACAGGAAGGCTTGCTGGTAGCTGCGCCCTCGTTTGTGTGTGTGAGCTCATGTGTCCTGAAGTGAAATTAATGCGGCCACGAAGTCTCAAAAGGGCAGCTGTGGAATCTTTTGTGCTTAATCTAATTTCGCACTCGTACACGGCTGTGGATGAGAATGCCGTGTGAGCGGCGAGGACCTCTTCATTTCCCTTCGCTCATGTGTGGGTTCGAATGTGTGCCCCGCCACACAATTGCGCCGCGCCGCCTTACCCAACAGAGAAAATATGCAAATGAAGATGCAGAGTAGAGTCCTTACGCTACAGGATGCTTCAGAAAGTCGCAGTTTGCCTTTTGGAATTCGCTTTTAGAGTCGCTCATGTCATTATGGACTGCACTGCGCTTCATAGAGATATACGAGGCTCGGGTTCGTCAAGGCGTTGACTTCACACAAAGCACTTACTGTGTGGAGTGCAGTCGTATGACCGATTTGAAAGGACTGCGCTGGAGTGCTTCTCAATGGCTGCACTCTTTTACGACGCAGATGGGGGTGATGATTGCAGAAAGCCCTTCAGTTCTCATTGCTTTTTGATGGGATTTGTGGCAAGCTTATGTCGCCAATGTGAAGTGCTGTAAATTTCTGGTGAAGAACGCAGTTGTTCGAAGCAATCCTCTTTTCCAGTTACAATCTTCAATCACAGTCGATTGGTAACGAACTTCTGTCAAGGATTACATCAAGGCGGACTCCTTGGTACTTCCAATCAGTTTCGGTCTTGGATTGAGTCACTTTGTGCTTCCTTTGTACATGCTCTTTGCTTCAGATCAAACAGAGCTTTAACTTGGTATGTTTAGCTGGATGTTTGCCATTTTATAATAGGGATCGTTAAGCAACCGCTAAACGTGTTAATATTGTAAACGCCATATAAAGCGTGAATCTGTAGCAGGAATATTTCGTGCGTGACTATTTTCTTCACGTGTACTCAGGCGGCTGTGAGCAGCCAATGCTTCAACGGCCATTGGTGGCTGTGATTTGTCGCACTGGTTCTTGTGCTAATGTACAGTCAAGCGTGTCAGATTTGATTGGTGGCTGTGTGTGAGCATTGGAAATAAATACCCCAAGTGATGTATTTTTCTCGGCCAAATGGTATGTTTTCGATTCTACAAATATGTCAACCTAGAAAGCCAACATGTTTTTGCTGACTTTTGATGATCTTTTTGGCTGTACCGTTAGCTCAAAGTTGGGACGTATTTTTTAAGCAAATTTGATGTGGCATTTTTCCTACAAGTATGTCCTTTGGAACTTAAGACAATAGATCTTTCAAAGCGCATACAATTGGTCTTCATACTGCTTGCACATTTTTTTAAGACGGGGCCTTTAAGTGGTTCCACCTTTTAGGGGGCCTTGTTTGACGGAGTGTTACAAAAATGCTCCAAGATGCTGCAACGTGAAACTAACTGAAAGCTTAAGGTATTTCTATCGATGGTGACAAAATGTAAGCATTCTTTCTTGCACTTTGGTAGAACGAGGCGTTTAAGTGGAGCAAGGTTTCATTTTCAAACGACTTCCCTTGCAATGAATGTATTGTGCAAGTGCTATGCGTGAGGCTAGGGAAGTTTTATGCCATAAAATGGTTTAAAGTACAATATTTTAAAATTATTAACAGAGAAGCTGGTTTAAACGATGTATGTTTCGATTAGAACCGACCTCGTTCGATAAAGAGGTAAAAATGTGTGTCGTTGTGTTCCTATACGTGATCTGGGCAAACGAACGATTTTTTCGCTATCTACAGGTCGAGCACTATGAGAAACAATATTCAGCACGTCCGAGTATTTTTCACTGTTGAGCAGTGTTATAGGCATTATGGACTTAAAATTGTCTCGGTCGGCAACAAATCAGGATGTTATTCATCAAATGTTGGTATCATCTGATCCCTGGATTGCGTATTTAAGGCCTGAACCACAAACAAAAGATTCGCTTCCACTTAGGACTGAAGAGCAAGCCTTATACTAAATTGCTTAGTTTCTTTAATTTTAAGTAGCATGTATGTCACCAGTACTTGTAGATTTTAAGTTATGAAAGAACAAGAAACAAAAACAAAGTTATTTGTTTTTTGATCTTTGAGCTACAGCAACCATTTTTGACCATTCTAAGACCTTGTGGGACTTGGCAATTTCATTAAGATCAGTAAACAGGTTCAAAAGTTACAGATTTATTTCCATTTCTCCCATAAAAGGGGACCTTTGTGGGCCGCCTTACATTTGCTTACTCCAGCAAACCTCTTAAATGGTGGTGCCTCAACCCATCCAATCCCATCCAGTTCATGCTCCAGTTTCAAGCATTCAGCACAGATTGATGCATTTTCTTGAGTAGTGAGTTCTTAGCGACTTGTTAGCCAAATCCGTTGGCGAGCTAGTAATTATTTCCGTATGAACATCATTGCTAGCCATCAATGCTCCCCGCCATCGGCTATAAATGCCATCATTTAACCCATCATCTGGAAAACATTCCTAGGTAGCATTGAAAGTACAAGGGACTGCAGTCGTTTAAAGTCTAAACCTACACACAAAAACCGTCTGGACCGACTCTGTAGCTCCTACGGGATACACACTTCCCGGAAACAGAAAAACAACAGAAAATCCCGACGGGACCATAGACTGGGGGATGCACGCAAGCACCCAAGACCCCCCTACTATGTTGACATCGCAAAGACTAAAAGGGACAGCAGACAGTTCTGATACCAATTTGATGCCGTTGTCCGTTGGCTTTTGTTCCCTGCACGCACTGGTTTTGGCATGGCGTAACTTACCCTGTCTCGCTGGAGTGGTTGACGCCTTATGCCCCCCGAGAAGTTAAAGGACATAAGTAAGTAAGTAAGAACGAGTATGGTTAGGATAATTAAGAGGGCAGACGTGGTGGGCCGCGTCTCAGTTAGGACCGATTGCTTAGATGGTCGTGGGGGATTTTAATTATTCCAGAGTATAGTAATGAATTTCTGACCTATTCGCAGGTGTTGCAACCATTCATGCTTTCACAGTGCTTGTGTGAATATACTCCAGTCGATCTGACCATTGAACATTTTCGCTGTGACAATGTGATGTGGTCAGCACTGGCCCTTCTCTGCCCATGCAACCTCTACAAAAGCTTGTGCAATGACGATCAGCCTTAATGACTCCCATTAATGATCCATAAAGACAGTCCTGTCTTTGTAGACGATTGAATCCTAGGTTGGCCCAGATCATCAGTTTTCGAATATTCACCAGGCCTGCACGATCCCAACCGATTTCAGCGACTCCAGTAAGCACCGTACAGTAATAACATGGGTGTCGACACTGACACAAGGTGGACCAGGTATTGGCTTCTACAGGCGCCGCTTGTATCCTACGTATTATTGCCCTACAATGAGTGCATGGACCTACAGTAATACGTCCACTGCGAAGCTTTTTGCTAGACATGAATATTCTTTGAGCATTATCAGAGACTTGTAGAGTCGTGTCCGTAGTTAATAGAACCCGCGGAATTTAAACACCAGCCAATGGTCACACCACATGGAACCACACCGGAATAGTCACACCAATGAACACACCAGCCATCCTAGCCTAGCCTCGGCCAATCGCTCCGAGTTCGCAATGAAAGCAATATAAGGGGAGGGCATAGAACAAAGTTCTCAGAAAAGGTCTTAACGAAATAATCACATTCCACGTCATCTCTCAGTCACGTCAACCGCCACAGAAGTTACAAAAAGGGATCCGAACGGCTTTGAAAAAGCTTAAACACAGCAAGTAATCCCCACCGAATGATGGTCGTTGGGCTTTATTGACAATCCGCGAAATATTAGCCATGGGCGGCCTCCTAGACCACCATTTCTGCCACTGTACAGTAATTTTGCAGTCACCCTGTGCACGACGATGGTGCCAAAAAAGGTACATACCCAGTCAAGGCAACAACAGTATCCTCGGATTATTAAAACACTCGCAAAAATGCTGAATAATTTCGTTCTTAAAAAAATCACCGCCGGTATCCTGCTATGCCGCCGCAGGACCACTTCCCACATTAGCACTTCACTAAGTCACAACTCTGGTTTGCACTGACATAAAAAAGAAAACAGCAACAAAAATACCTGAACAAGAAGGCACAAAGGGAATTGAATTCAAAATGAAAGAATTAAGCAGCAAGAGCAAGGACGTCGAAAGGACTGTCAGGTGGTGGGACCTGTCGCCGTGATTATGCTCATATTTTAAAATGTTCCCAGCGTTTTCCCTCACCGTGCCCCACCAACGAGGGGACCCTTCCACTGTGCCCAGTCCTTTAGGACGGTTGATTTTTTCTCCACATTTCGCCTTTAATTTGGGTTTGTTTGTGTTGGGTATTTGCGGCCTGTTTGAGTAAGCGTTGGAAAGGTCGCCTGTTGGGCGACAGCATGTGGCAGTGCTGGTCAGGTTTCCTGGTGACTTCTTTCGGTCCCGAAAATGTAGGGATTTGCAAATAATTTAATTAGCCATCCCGGATTGGGGAGGCGGGCCTAGGCCATTAGACAGGTGGTTTTTCGAATTTTCTATTTTATTCTGCGGTCCGAAGGTTCGATCGTCAATGCCAGCAGCTGACCGCAGGATTAATTAGCTCAAAATCAGGGATAATTTATTCTGAACCACGGACTACAGCTTGATGTTGTTAATGAAGTCTTTTGCAATTTCGGGTATATATTCAATTTGTTTCTGTTCGTGCTTTCAACGTGCGACAGGTGGGGACGGAATGCGGTTAAGGGCACAGCAACGGTGTTATTTATTAATGTCTGTTAGTTTAGTTTTCTTTAGCTAACAGGTCTGTGATTGATGGAGCACAGCACCGACTGTGGCTGCACAACCAACTATCGCGGACCACTTGGACATTGAATTAAGAACCCCTCTTGGAGGAGTTTAAATTTTCGTGGAGGCGACCTGCTTCTTAGACCTCTAAATGACAGAAAAAATCTGAACATTTATTTAAGCTCCAGTGCTACCTCGGGTGGGAATACTCTGCTTGATGTTTCCATTAAGTTAACGACGCATTCGATGGCAGTATTTTTGCATCGACATATAGTCAATGTGACTGGCCAGTCAGCTAGTATTCGAAGTCGAATTAAACGAAACTTGAAGATATGTTCAGAGTCTCGATCTTGATATTTTGCAATGCTGACTAATAGCTCCAACGATATCTGAACAAGGATACTTAAAGCAAAGAGCGAAATAAATATGCAATTGAAATTACCTACCGAAATCGGTTTGAGTTATTATTTTCAACAAGGGACATTGGAGCTTAATATGCCTGAAATGGAACCTTGTTGACTACTTCCACTATATTCTATGTGATGAACCCAACTGAGAAGCCAAAGATAGAATGAAACGAAGAAAATCCTCAACGCACTTGAACAAGGCGTAATGTAATGAGTTAAAATATGTAGTCGAGCGAATATGAAAAAAATCTGTTAATTTTTGTTAAGTTTCGATAAGTTTCATTAAGTTTCCTTAATTTTAGATAAGTTTAATTGAGTTTCGTTATGTTTTGATAAGATTCACTAAATTTCGATCAGCTTGATTAAGTTTCGTTAACATTCAATTAGTTTTATTAAGAATCATTAAGTTTGGAAAAGTTTAATTAAGTTTCGTACAGTTTCGATAAGTTTAATTAAGTTTCATACAGTTTCGATATGTTTCATCGAGTTTCGTTAAGTTTCGATAAGTTTTAATAAAATGCGTTAAGCTTCGAGAAGTTTAATTAAATCTTATAAAGTTTCCTTAAGTTTATATCAGTTTAATTCAGTTTCGTTAGGTTTCGATGAGATTCATTAAGTTTCGATAAGTTTAATGAAGCTTCGTTATGTTTCGATAAGATTCATTAAGTTTCGATAAGCTTAAATAAGTTTCGCTAAGTGTCGATAAGTTTCAATAAGATGCGTTAAGTTTCGATAAGTTTCAACATTGCCAGTTCCCAACGAAATACATAACAGAACCAGCGGCGCTGGCACTGCGCACACTTTGCTGTTCCTGAAAAATGGCCATCAAAAATACCTGCACATGGACAAGGACCTTTAGGACCTTTCAGAAGTCCATTCCTAGGTAAGCACACGCCACATTATAAGTGAATCATACGAATCAGGCATCTTCCGGAAAGATTAAATGATTTACGGGAAGGTGCAATTAATTTATAAATCCAGTAACTACTTAGAATCAGAGACTTAGAAACTCAATATAGAATGTGTGTTATTTTTCGGAAATGAACCAGGGTTTCTGTGAACTGTTGACGTGAATTTACGATCCACTCATTACCGACGCACTCTCCTAGAAAATGTGAACAGAAATGCCAGTAGTGTAGTGATACTCATTCATTTTGATGATATTTGCACTTAAAGAAAGTATATAGTTCGTAGTTAAAATCCACCAATATAATGTGGTTCCTTCCCATTTGTTTGGATAGCTTTAACATCACACATCCTGGCATTTGACCCAAACTTGCCCTTATGCGGCTGCAAGACTTGAAAGGAAGTTTGGAAATACCACGGACAAATACAATGTCTGTGAGTTATTACTGGAGTAGTTTTTGCCAGAGATGGCCCTAGTCTTGTGGTTGATAGTATGCCGCAACTCTCTCGATTCAAATCAATATGAAATTGCTCCCCAAAGAGCAGCAAGACGTTGGGGATGGTGAGGGAATTTTCCATAAAGCATGAACGCAGTTGGTACTTGAGTGACGAAGTAACTAGACTTCGTGGTATATCCTTATATTATAATACATATATTATATAATAAGGGTGGCGCTGCAGCTCTAGAGGGCCAGGGACTAGATTCTCAGCAATTAATTATTTTTCTGCTGGCTGTTGTTCCCTATGAGTGGAAAGGACGTAAAGTTTTATGCAGACTCAGAGACAGAGAGAGAGAGAGAGAGAGAGAGAGAGAGAGAGAGAGAGAGAGAGAGAGAGAGAGAGAGAGAAAGAAAGAGAGAGAGAGAGAAGTATTTTGTATTTTCTTGATACTTATATTCTTTGAGCATTGTCAGTGACTTGAAAGAGGTGGAGCCGTAAAAATTATTTTACTCGTACCAGGAATCGAAGCTAGGTAACCTAGACTGAAGTGCGTAGGGCTCGACGCTCCACAAACACTCACTTTGGGCGTCCGTGGTCCAGATTCAATCCTGAAGCTGCTGTCCACAGGGGTCTATTTTTGGGCCATTCATATGAAACTTCAAGCTGGTGCTTTCCACTGAATCGTCCCTATGCCCATGATCTCTTCCTTTTGATCGAGGGACTATCACTCGAGGATCGAGGCAAATAACACTAGAAGATACTCAGTCTGTCTAGCCAGAGGTGGCAAAACGATTTGAGGAGAATAGATCGTTGGCCAGTCTTTTGTTTTGAGGCATCCAAGGCAGCAAGTATTCGACCGGGAGCTATATCCTGATACCGAGAGAGGTCAGGGACCCTTAAAACCTTGTCTCAAGCTGACGATGCGTTTGCTGTAGAGCTCTTCAGTCGGTCTTGTCATGCTGCATGGTACTATGAATCAACTCAGTGAGGAGTTGCTTTGCAACCCGCTGCGAAGAGTGAGAATTGTTCGATGGATATCACTTGAAGGCGAGGGAATCTTCCATAAAACATGATTTGAATTCTTACGCGAGGCAAATCTCATGGCGTTGGTGAGACGTCTATGGACTGTACTAAACCCTTCGACAGGAGATCAAGACGAAGAGGTACATGCACGTCCATTTCCTGTCATTCCGATCGATGATTGCGCATGTTTTCTCCTCGCAGTCAAATGAACCAAATGAACCGCATTCAGAAATTACCTTGCCTTCGAAATTTAAAATTTCAAAATTGACTTAATTGAATTAGTCAGCAGGACATCCTCTACTACCGGAAATCCTCTTGAAATTTCCTAGAATCCTTGCAATATTCTCGTGGCTCAACACCCGCCTCCCCCATCATCGTTCTTACACACTCCAAAGGAAAACTCGTCTGGTTGCATTCTCCATTCAAGCGGTATGTGAATGCTGTCCCACATCTCCCCACCCCCACAATGAGGGCACTGTTTTTGCTCAATATCGATTTCAGAAGTTTTTGACAGCACCACCAAAGGAACTTTTATCTCATCTCGTTCGTTCCACGTCGTTCATTTTTATGAGAATCACAAGGAAGAACCTGCATCAGTGCGCACTGCTGACATCAGCATTTTGCTCATGTGGTGGTCTTTTGCGAACATTCAGTTTATTTCAAAGCAATTCAATTGATATCTGCTCTCTGTGATGTGCTGAACTTTGTTGATGCCGTCATTAGCACAATCCGATGTGTCTGTGGATCACATCTTTGGGTGATTGAATGCTCTTTTCACGGATGGTGAAATGTGAGTACCTACTCTGATTCAAGCTGAAATGTGGTATGATCCAGAAATTTGAATCTATTTTGGGAGATTAAACCTTAATTGGCTAAGGAGTTCGTGCAACTTCAGGAAGCAAGGGACACGGGCCCTGTGCTTGCGAATTCTGCTGCTCGCTACACAGGCGAACTGTCTCTCACTGGACCCAGCCGCACACAGGGAAATGTGTAAGTAAGCTACAAAAGGCACCTCGGCAGAATGGTATTGGGAACGAGCGAGCTTCAACAGCATAAAGTACCTTGAGCAACTTCTAACGATGAGCTGATGTGGAGATAGTCCCAGACCACCACTGTATGGTGGCTACTCTCCTAAAAATCTTCCGAAAACGGTGACAATCCAACTAAAGGATCATCTCGCGCAAGGTGTGGATTAAACAGCCCACAGGCATGGCCATAGAACAACATAGGGTGACTGTGGAAAATGTGTTCTCGTCGAGTGCTGATAACATTGCCGGTCAAGCTCAGGGAAGACACAAAGTGGAAGTGTGGATATCAGACGGCTGATTAGCGAAAGGAAACACCTAAAAACTCGCGTTGCAGCTGCTGCGGTGCGACGCTGTGTCGGAGAGAAGTGAACTAGAACTCCTATATCGCATGAAGATGAGAGTGAGTACTGAACAGTAGACAGTTGGAAAAATAGTTTTGGAGAGTTCAGGCCAACGCCCCAAAAAGGGATACAGGAACTACAGAAGAAGGAGAGAATTCAGAATGATTAGCTAGAAGTTGATAAATGTTCCACTCAATGTGGACAATCTGGAAAGATGAGCATTCCAACCTCCCAACCTACACAAGGTCCAGGGGGTCTGAGATCTAACAAATCAGCTGCTGCACCGGACGAGCTCTCAACAGAAGGCTTACGAGCACGTGGTGACGATCTGGTTGGGCGCATGCACCAGCTCAGTTGTCATACCTGACAAGTACTATCTCAGAAGTCCCCTATGACTGTGAGAGGAATAAGTCCCCTTAAAATCTTCCACAAGACTTTCTCTGCCGTTCTGGGTAAGCGTCTTACATCACTCAGAGACGTGAATTGCTGCATATCCTGGAGAAGACCAAGGGTGATCGGTACCACAGTACACCACCTATTCTTTCATTTCAAAGCTGGCTCATATGTACGACAATGTGCATAGAGAGGGGGCTTAATCCGACATGGATAATTTTGGCATTCTGGGCTGAACAGCATCCCCAACGTCGGTATCGAAGTAGCCGAAGTCTGCGATGTCAAAAAAGGTGTTAGACAAGGCGATGCGCGCTTCCTTTTGTTCTTAAGAAGAGCGTAAAAAGTGCAGTGACCAACACAAGAAGCACGATCTTCCGGAAGTCGAAACAGCATACGCGGATTGAGCGAAGGCTGTCGAAGCCAATAGGACGAAGTGGGACAATGTACGGGTTGGTCGAAAACAATACAATTTAAATGCACCGTGTCTTAACTTTTAACAGTTGTGAGCTATTGCTTTGCAAACGGCGAGGCATGTTCGACGTGATCTCACACGCGTGGGGCGGTAGGTAAGGAACGGAGGGGCAAGTGAATTCACCAGCACACTTAGACCATGTTGCCCTATTGTGATACCCACAGTCCGGCTGCTACCATTGATCGACCACTCCAGTGATGGTGCCCTTAGTCTGATATGGTGTCTGGACCAGATTTGAAAACCAGATAAAAGCGTATTAACTCAGCTTTCACTGGGATTCGAACCGGAGACCCCACTAACCAAGGGCAGGCACTTTACCAACTGCCGCTTCCAGTCGTTCACAATCGTAAGAGACATCCCAAGAAAATGCGTGTCTTACCATGCCCCGTTGAGTGAAAAAAGCTGTCCCTGCTTTTGAATCCAGTGACTTCAAGCGAATCTGGGACACAGCACGCCCCCAGGAAGGACGAAAAACGAATCTCCCTTATCAGCAGCAGTCCGTGCGTTTTGCTAAATGAATATTTTTTAATTGGACCCTTTTCAGTTTCGTTTTTACCGCCCTCATTACTCTCGCTCATTGCTGATTAAATGCAACAGTCATACATACGACCAAAGCACACACATCCACTCTTCATCATCCACTTCGCGTGTGTGTATGTGTGTGCTCCTTTGGGTTCAATAGTCATTGTGAAATGCTGCACAAATACGGCCTCCATTCTGGCGGTCCACCCACCCAACCTGCCATCGTTCATTGTGGCCAGGCCCGACCGCACTCATAGACGCGCCATGCTCCAATCGCCGTCAGCCCGCAGGTCGGGCACTCTCAGCACAGTTGACCCAATCTATTATTTTGAATATAATGCTGGTATCTGAGTATCTGCGGGATTTCATTTTTCGTTGTATGAAATATGAAAATAGGATAAATGCCAGGAACTCGTTTTTGTTCGGTCGACAAACGTCCCCCTTCGCACCGGGGACCGCGCAGAAGTGGTGCTCTGGGTTGAAGGTTGGCGGCAGCAGCATTGTTGACCAACTTGCGATGGATCCACCATTCCATCTGTGGCACAATCATTGCAAAGGTAACTAGGATACCCGGTGAACAGTTCGTCGTGCAATTGCAGAAAAATTTACATTGTCTCCGAGTGAATGGATTCAGGACAGCTGGCGTTCCACCGGCATCACAAAGTAGGACCCATTGAAACTCTCTGGGCGAACTCACAGTCGCAGTGAACGCGGCGCCAACTGGCAGTGCGGACGAAGATGAATGCGATGTCGGAGGAGAGGAAATAAGTTTCAAGGCGATAGCTGATTGCATTTGAAAGTTTCCAATGGATGAGAGGATTTCCCTTCTCGTAGTTACGAGTATTTCTTTTTTTTTTGCCTTCTTTTGCGTCCTTTTTGAGTTCCCCATTCAGATCCGGGCCGCTCTATTTTGCTTGTTTTTTGTGATTCCATTAACAGGAAACTGAGTGCGGGTTCGGAGAAGCAGATCGGGTCCTTTGGGAGGAGGAGCGGCGGGGCCAGCTCATTGACTCGGTTGGGCAACTCGCTCAAGCCCTGCGGTGCAATATATCGACACACAATGAGATGTTTGGGGCCATTAGTGAGAAAGTTTTCATCCCACAATGCCGCATTGGATACGGACGTTCTTTGAGCGAGATTGCAGGACAGTGATTGGAGAGTGATTGGACGGGAAGCCATAAGACGGAAAGCGGATGTGCTAGTACCGGTGGCTTATGCTTTGCAGTCATCAAAAGTTTTGCGGGTTAATGAGCGACCAGGCAATGCGGTCGTCTTAGGTGGCTTGGCTATCGCCAGGTTGTCATTAGAGTTTGAAAAGCAAGTTTAACTTGACTGTGGTCGGCAGTTTGCCGGGCAGGCTTCTCAGTGGACGCTTAGCTTGGAGGCGGACCACCGTAGGGAAGCAGCATCGGGTGAATCCTGGTCGCATGTGACTAGTTTGGTCCGAGACAAAGTCGCGTAGGAATCGTTCATAGAATCGCTGATACCACAAGTTTTTATATATTTTGCGGGCTAAATAGGAAGCGGTTGCAACGTGCTTGAGGCAACGCTGGTGATTAAGTAGTTGAGTGATGAGCATTTTGTGAGTTCAGCGGAACAAAGCAAATGCTCAAGTTTCCATCTTCCCACTTTCTCTCCAAACAGAGAGGAATATGAAATCACAAAACCCTCTCAATTGAATTCCAGCCAATTGAATTGTGCCCCAGTCGAGAGCAATTCCATTTAAAAGCCACTGCCTGCAGAATTCCCATCGCCATCACGGCACTCTTCAAAGGCTGCGTCCATTCATTTTCCGTAACGAATTCCCCTAGGCAAGTGCGACTATTTGAGGAAGCAAAAAATTTCGAAACAATTTAAGAATTCCGAAAGCAACGTGTGCCTACGGTCCATTTGCATAATGTTGCCTTCTCGAGTGCACGAGGAGCCGAGGTATTTCATTTTTGAATAAATTTACTTCGAAATGACAGGAACTGCACCCATACACACACACAACCGCACGACCTTCCGCCAGCATGTTGGTACCCCGTTCCGACGTTTACATCATAGGTACGATATTAAATTCAACACTTGATGTTTCCAACACTAAGCATCGCACCACTATGCGCCAACGTGGACTACACATATTTTCCGCACGCAAGATGTTGTCCCCCCACATGATGCGACATCAGCAGAACAGCAGGGGAACAGCGAATGAATGAAAAATGAAATTCCTGCTTCGTCAGACAGTCGTCATGAAATGTTCCAGAAGCTTCGAAATGGTGATTCAATAGATACACGTGTTTGGGGCGGGCGCTCTGCGTGGCTGTTTTCACAGGAACTTCCTCGACGTTGTGGTCATGAGGGATAGGGTGCATCAGACGGTCGTGGTTGGTTGATGGGACTGCGTGTCATTCCTGGAATTATGGGATGCTGCACTGGTTGGTGATGGCTTCAACGGATTATTCCAGGAGATGTCCTCAAACAGGGGCCGATATGGCATACTTTAAATCGATCAGACTTCTATTGGCGAAAATATGCAGTCCACAGATGCAACAAGTCCTTTGAATAGAACGACTTGATTGATTGCATTCTTTGACGATGAGCCGACATTGATTGGATTTCATAGATTGGTAGCCTGCCAGTCGGACTGAATCATAGACTTTCTGGAGTTTGTGACAGACGCACACGTCCTTTCTCCTACTGCCTCTGACTAGCCTGCAGTTGACACAAATATTAAGGTAAAACTAGTTTGGAGGAGAGTACGGCTCAAACATTGATAAATGTATTTTGTAAAGTGGGTCAAACGGGTTTCACCCGACCACCACCAAGAAAACTCTGGTTTGACTATGAATGCCGGCTAGCAGCTTAACATGCAGCTTAACAAAACGCATATAAAGCGGCGCTGCAAAGGAGAACGAGAGCTGATCCAGGATTCTACCAGCGGAAGAGACGGGAAGTACATCGGCTTCTCTAGAAGAAGAAAAAAGACGACGAGAAGGGCGCGATTCTAGACATTTCGAGATTATACTGCCCGAACAATGTAAGGAAGTTTTACTAAAAGGACAAAATGTCAAGCCAAAAATTTGAGTTTGCATGCAAAGGCGTAAATGAGATAAAGTAAGATGGTGAGAGCTCGACTTTTCGTCTTTTTCGGACGTATTATAGACAGTTTCTAAAGCACCGCAATGGTATCGATCTGTTTGAATGGCACTTGCCCATCAGTTGAGACGCTGTGTCAGGTGCTATGCTGCAACAACGTGCCTCTGACGACTAGGCGGTATTGCAGAGGTCCACCCACCGTTCACCGTTGCCCTTGCGGTCTCCAGGGCCGAGAGCTTCCATTGGGTGTTTTAAAAGAGTTGACGATGTTGACTCTAAGATCCCGCTTGTAAATTTCACCTGGGTAAGAGACTTTAGAAATTGTACTTGGATCTCGTCATCTATCGGAGCATAACACTGCATGATGGCTTCTCAGTCTATTCTGAAACCTAGCCATCAACAACCCGTCAGTGTGAGGTTTCCAGGATATAAGGCTAGAGTCCTTTACCGGACCTGCGAGCAATGGATCACCAGATCACTTATCAGAGTAGAGCATGAAAGTACTTTTTATCTCATCTCAATCAGCCCAAAAATGGCAATCTCACCAGACGAACTCGCGTTCTACTGTTCGTACTGCCTCTGACTAGCCTGCAGTTGACACAAATATTAAGGTAAAACTAGTTTGGAGGAGAGTACGGCTCAAACATTGATAAATGTATTTTGTAAAGTGGGTCAAACGGGTTTCACCCGACCACCACCAAGAAAACTCTGGTTTGACTATGAATGCCGGCTAGCAGCTTAACATGCAGCTTAACAAAACGCATATAAAGCGGCGCTGCAAAGGAGAACGAGAGCTGATCCAGGATTCTACCAGCGGAAGAGACGGGAAGTACATCGGCTTCTCTAGAAGAAGAAAAAAGACGACGAGAAGGGCGCGATTCTAGACATTTCGAGATTATACTGCCCGAACAATGTAAGGAAGTTTTACTAAAAGGACAAAATGTCAAGCCAAAAATTTGAGTTTGCATGCAAAGGCGTAAATGAGATAAAGTAAGATGGTGAGAGCTCGACTTTTCGTCTTTTTCGGACGTATTATAGACAGTTTCTAAAGCACCGCAATGGTATCGATCTGTTTGAATGGCACTTGCCCATCAGTTGAGACGCTGTGTCAGGTGCTATGCTGCAACAACGTGCCTCTGACGACTAGGCGGTATTGCAGAGGTCCACCCACCGTTCACCGTTGCCCTTGCGGTCTCCAGGGCCGAGAGCTTCCATTGGGTGTTTTAAAAGAGTTGACGATGTTGACTCTAAGATCCCGCTTGTAAATTTCACCTGGGTAAGAGACTTTAGAAATTGTACTTGGATCTCGTCATCTATCGGAGCATAACACTGCATGATGGCTTCTCAGTCTATTCTGAAACCTAGCCATCAACAACCCGTCAGTGTGAGGTTTCCAGGATATAAGGCTAGAGTCCTTTACCGGACCTGCGAGCAATGGATCACCAGATCACTTATCAGAGTAGAGCATGAAAGTACTTTTTATCTCATCTCAATCAGCCCAAAAATGGCAATCTCACCAGACGAACTCGCGTTCTATTTTGAGGAATATGGGGTTCTGTGGACGTTCCTGGAGTCAGGTTAGGAGAAAACCGGAAGATCTGTGGTAATGGTATTCCGCCTATACTTCTGAAGAGGTGTTTTTCTGCACCAGCCAAGCTTTTTCATCTCTCCTTCACTTTAGGTCTCTTCCCGACAAATGGAAAACAGAGTTTGTCCAGCCCGTCCCTAAAAAATTCGAATCTTCGTCACCCACCTCGTACCCTCGTACCCACACTTACGTCCCTTCTTTCTAAGGTCATGGAAACCCTGAAAAATCGTCAGCTTATGAAATATCTTAAATCGCGGAAGCTTCTTAATGACCGGCAGTATGGTTTCCACAGCAGGTTCACTCGTGATCTGATAGCTTATCTCACCGAAAAATGAAACCCATCATTGCCCGCTGCAGGCGAAAGCACGATCGTGGCGCTTGATATTTCTAAGGCATTTGACAGAGTTTGGCATCAAGCGATGTGTCGATGAACCTCTTCTTCAATGGATTAGAAATTACCTTTCGAACCGTTCAGTTCAAGTTGTTTTGGATGGGTTCAAGTCTGATATCCACCAAATAAACGCTGGTGTTCCCCAAGGCTCTGTTCTGTCTCCGACACTCTTTCTCATTTTTATAATTGATCTTGTCTGCAACTTCTAGTCCAATAGATTCCTTCGCTGATGACAGACCAGGTTTTCATATTCGTTCCAAGACTCACGACCCCCGGGGTCCGATCTTGACAGCATAATTAACTGGGGCAAGAACAATCGAGTTGAATTCAATGCTTCAAAGACTCAATGCTGCCTGCTGTCACTCAAGCGAACCCTTGTTACTCAGCCATTATCCATGAATGGCACTTGTGTCGATGAAACGGGAAAGCTTTCCATCCTTGGTATGTCTATCAACAGAGCACTTAGTTGGAACGATCACATATTTGAGGTCGCCAAAAAAGCTGCGAAATGTTTAGGTTTCCTCAATCGATGCAAGGAATACTTCACGCCTTTTGATTTGGCTTTCATAAGGCATATATACGCCCCAAACTTGAGTACAACGCTCATGTCTGGTCTGGTGACCCCAAAACCACCCTGCACCTACTAGATAGAATCCAAAAGCGAGCGATACAACTTATAGGAGACAACTATATTGCAGAGTCATTAGACTCACTCGAACATTAACGTACCGTCTCGTCTCTTTCCGCATTTTATCGCTATTTTAACAAACGATGCTCAAGTGAGCTTGCCAGGAATGCTCATCAGTTTACCCTTTAGCCTACTTTCGGACTCACAGTTACATTTAGAGACTCGTTCATCAGCCGCAGGACACGAATATGGAATGCTCTTCCCAGCCTAATATTTTTACAGATTGCGTGGTCTTCAGTGATAGAGAGTTTGGATGGTAAAACTCCAAACAAGCCAAACTCTCTCAAAAAGATTAAATTGAGAGATACGATCCACCAGCTATCCCCTCGTTATGCACCATCTATGACAGTGATGTAATTCATTTGCATAAAGTGCTTACTCATATTCTCGTGGGACCCCAGAATACAGGTCAGGCCTGAACGAATTAATGCATGTGCATTCTCATCAAATACTCCCGCACTTTGTCAAAATTTCAATTCGTCCGCAGATTCAAAAGGGCCGCAAATTAATTCTGTCACCTGTCGCAAAGAATATGCCTTATTTGATTGCTGAAAACCCGATGCCGATATGCTGAGTGTGATATGAAATGCATTTCGGTCGCACAGAAGTAATGGATCATTTTGCAGATGGTGTGGCTGGACTGAGCCATACCATCATGTCAAGTCCATGTCTGTGTTTTTTTTTTTTTTGATTAAAATCCGTCAAATGAATATTCATAAATGTGTCAAGTTAAGGACATGCACGTACAACATGAATGACAGCTTATATTTCATCGAAGGGCACACGTTTTCATATGAGATTGTCGTCTAAACGAGAGAAAAGAGCTGGTTTTCAGTACCGAGGGGTTTCAATAAAAGCACGCACTGTTCTTCGTCTGTATCAGCAAGTTGTAATTGGATAGAGGAGAAGGGTTGCTCAGCACCAAAACGATAGGCAGCCGATTTGCAAGTCTATGCATTGGGACTGGGACATGATTAGGACTGGGATTTGATTCTGACTTTATTTTCAGGCCACATTCATGTCATTATGCCGGCTTCACTGGTAGTCCTGCAAGGTGACCATTTTCGGCTCATTATGAACCACGCTGTTCTGGCAAAAGCGTCACGAAGATTGGGTCTGCCGGGATAAAGTGGTTGCCTTCTACGCATATACTAACGACCGGAAGTGGTCCAGGGCTTTTTGCCTGGACCACTGCGCGTATTTGACAGCCTTTACTACTTTTTACTGAACCCAATATTATTGTTTTTAAATTTATATTCATATTATTTACTTATAATTATATTTAAATTTATATCTATATTTATATTTATATTTATATTTATATTTATATTTATATTTATATTTATATTTATATTTATATTTATATTTATATTTACATTTATATTTATATTTATATTTATATTTATATTTATATTTATATTTATATTTATATTTATATTTATATTTATATTTATATTTATATTTATATTTATATTTATATTTATATTCATATTTATATTTATATTTATATTTATATTTATATTTATATTTATATTTATATTTATATTTATATTTATATTTATATTTATATTTATATTTATATTTATATTTATATTTATATTTATATTTATATTTATATTTATATTTATATTTATATTTATATTTATATTTATATTTATATTTATATTTATATTTATATTTATATTTATATTTATATTTATATTTATATTTATATTTATATTTATATTTATATTTATATTTATATTTATATTTATATTTATATTTATATTTTTATTTATATTTATATTTATATTTATATTTATATTTATATTTATATTTATATTTATATTTATATTTATATTTATATTTATATTTATATTTATATTTATATTTATATTCATATTTATATTTATATTTATATTTATATTTATATTTATATTTATATTTATATTTATATTTATATTTATATTTATATTTATATTTATATTTTATTTATATTTATATTTATATTTATATTTATATTTAGTTGTCACTTTACTTCGAGCGTTGCAGCAACCGCTCATTTCTGGTTGCACATCGAATATCCGCAGCTTCCTAAAATCAAATTCCGATCAGATTCATAACTCGATGTACTTAAATGTACTCAGTGTCGGCCGGCGTTCTTGATGAAAGTGACATTCTATTGTTAGTGTTAATCATTGACAAGAACACTTTGCAATATCCCATGCAACGCCCCATGCTTCGAAAACAACTGCCTCCCTCCGTGCAACCTTAAGCATATATCCAGCCAAAGTCCATGCAGGCAGGCAGACGACTAAGCTGAAAACTTCAATGTGCTAATGATTTCTGACCGAACGGAGAGGGTCCGGAAAGACCCTGTCGACATCACTTCATGGCTTTTAAGCAAACAAACTTCAAATGTGTCCCCGTGCTCGCATGCCGCATCAGAGTGCTGGTTCTGCTGTTGTCAACTCTGCATCGTCACCCTAGGCCATGGCCTGGCAATCACACGTTCTGTGGGAAATTCATTTTGACGTTTTCCAAAACTACGTCGAACCAAGATGTACTGGTGGTGGCCGAACATTTGTGTCGGCCAAGAGTCAGCCTGGCCCGGCGTTTGTTTTGGTGGTTTATGAACCTCACTTTGTTGATGGGATTGGACGTAATCTATTTGGCTGAGTTACGGTTGGTCTCTGCCGTGGTGCTGCTGATCAGAGGACGCACCAGGGGACTGAGGGAACAGAATTAAATTCGCATTCATCTTGATGATGGCAGTGCCTCTTTCGTGTTTCAAAAATCCCTGGCTGTGCCAAGGACGATACGTTCGACTCCGGGCTTTCAGCGAGTGCATTAGAGTGGGTCTGCAGTTGTGAATGTGTTTTAGTGCACTCGAAATCGGGTGGGCAAGGGCAATATTACCAGAATGAATTGTTGACTTTTGGCAGTGTACAATGCGTACAGGCTGTGCTCTTGTGGGAACTGCGGCAAGTGAGGGGTTGGACTGTGGTAATGGACATAGCAATAAGGCGGTAGAGGTGGCAACTACATTGGAATGCAGTATGGAAGGTGTATTGGTTGGGACGACGTTTGTGGGCAAATCTGTGTCTCCGCCACGACGACGCCGCTGCCTGAAAGAGCATGTTGTAAACGCTGTTATTGTTAAGTTGCGTCGATACTATTCGAGTTAGGATATGCCTAACTATCACGGACTATTAGTCGACAGTTTCTCATCTCCAGCTGAAAAACCTAGTGTGTTGTGTACACCGACTGCTAAGGGATCACACAGGGGTGTGAGCTCGGTACACAATTACATTTTATGTTTACTAATGAGTTTTTAAGAGTACCAAACAGTTTCCACATGGCTTTTGCAGATGAATGTTGTCACGACACATAACGTCCACGAGTTCATAAATCAAAGCTTAAGACCTAGACCGTCAAGGTAGACATTCACTAGCGGATAAAACCGCCACAACTCTCTTCATTCCCCTTGCAGTTGAATAAACCTTTGAATGCAAAAGATCCTGTGGATATTCCGCTTCCATCAATGAACGTTCGCTGATGCATCCACTCACAGAGCTGATGCACAGCTCATTACAGTCCCAATTGGAAGCCACATCCGTGTCCTGACAGGGTTTCAAAGGTGCATTTATATCGTTCATGCGAATAGGAGGACGTAAGACTTCTCCCAAGGGCCGCCTTCAGCGGAGAAATCGATTTATGTGAATGTACGCACGGCAAGCGGATTAGCACGTGTGCCATCTGAAGGAAGCTACTGCACGGTATTTGCTCAATTTGCATGAAGTCTTTGTGACGAATTGCTGTCTCCGATAATGATTCCCTTATTGATTGGATAAAGTCAGTCAGTCGTTTACGTGTACGGTATTCCGATGTAGGATGTAAAGCGATCTTAATTGAGAGCAGTTGCGCGAGGGCTTTAGAGACTAATTAGCTCTATGGCGGAGGTTCACATCGATGGAGAGTGTGGTTTGCCTGGTTAACAGGGCGTATGTGGAACATAGTATATTCCTCATCGATGTACACGCCAGCGCTTGCATTTAGATAATCTGTTTGGTTCAGTTTCGGGCAGTGTCTGTCCCCGACCTTTAATGGAGTTGCTTGAGCTGAGGCATTTTCAAATAGTCTACATGCATTTTAAATGGCTGCGGCTTAACGGGTGGGTGCATACATAACTAGGCTGACTGTTTAAATAAAACTAGCAGTTTCCTTAGAACCTAAGAAAAATCTTTTCTGCGTCTCAGCGTTGGGTGTCGGAACCGGTAGCATTATTGCTGAATTGCAACGGCGAGTTCGCGCGCTCGTTTAGGCGTTGCTAGCTACGTGTTTTATCGAGCTTATGTTGTATCAAAATGCAGCAAAAACGCGCGAACGCGCGCCTTTGACCTATTCAAAGCTTCTGAACTTCTCACTGTGAACAAAATCCCTAGAAAAAGTTTATTTGAATTTTATTTAAGTTATTGCGGTTTGCTAAGAGATGGCGTAACTTGTATTATTCCACTGTTATTATTCCATTGGAACATGCGTTGGAAAGCTACTGTCATTGTTCGTCATTTCAGTACATGTCATTCATTTGAAGCGTAAACAACAATAATTTTCTTTTCACTAAAATATGTCAAACTTTGAGCTTGAAAAAGTACTTTTGCGGGGAGTTCTTCTTCATTATTTTAATATGAAGAAAACTGCTGCCGAAAGGCATCGTATTTTGGTGAAAGTTTATGGTGAACATGCGCTATCTGAGCGAAGGCTTGGCCAATCAGCCAAATCAACGACAAAGCCGAATATCCATGGCGCAAAAGTAATGCTCTGTATTTGGTGGGATCAGAAGGGTGTGCTGTATTATGAGCACGGACAACGCTACCGAACACAATTAATCCATTTGAAAATAGCAGTAGCTGAAAAACGCCCGGAATATGCTACCAGCCACGAGGCAATAATTTTCCATCTTGACAACGCTCGGCCCCACGATGCTACTCAGGTTAAGAACTATTTGGAAAACAGTGGATTATAACCTAGACCTTGCCTCTTCTGACTGCCATTTGTTCCGGTCGATACAGAACGCCCCCACTGAAGTACGGTTGACATCAGAGCAGAATATCAAAAATAGGCTTGATTCATTCTTCTCTGCCTGCCCCAGTTCTTCTGGGATGGGATCCAGAAAATTGCCAGAAAGATGGGAAAAAGTCATAGCTTCAGATGGGCAATACTTTGCAAAAACCGCGCGGAATTATTGACCCAATATAATCTAATTATAGTTTTTGTTTAAATTATTAATTTAATTACTTGCAGAAATATTCGTCTAAGTTTGCCAAAAATTCAAACGGAGAAATTGTCAAACTGTCAACAAGCTGCTGATGCAAATGCATGCCATTCCCTGCACCCTTTCGAGTGGCTTGCAGTTGCTGCTTTTGGCTAACACAGAACTACTGGACTAAGTGAGCCAAAATGACATGACACTGTGAACTAGTTCACTTAGTTCACTTGTTAGAGCTCTTTTTGTTAACTAGTTTGCTAGTGCACTGCACAAGCCTATCTCGGAGTAGTCTAGTCGCTAGCGAATCAGGTCTGTAGCTGGAAGCTAATAGTTGGTGGTTAACATGCAAAAGTCACATCCCAGCATTTGAGGACAACTTTGACAACTTTGTGAATGCACATATCGAATCAGTGTCCAATTTTATACAAGGTCCATCTACTTAGGTCGCAGAATTTAATCACAATTGCGTAGTTCTTGCTTAGTTTTGGGATACTATGCCAAATCCTTGCCATGCACGACTTAACTGCATGACCCTTGGAGATTCCAAAAGCAGCCTCCTTCCCCAACATTCGATAGGACCTTTGCATAGTTTTTTTAGATCTCAGTATCGACTTAGTCTGATGTTACCACTAAGAAGCTTACGCCCACAACGCAACATTCATCAGTCTCTCAGCACATCCCATGCCCCGCACTCGTCAAGTACGGTTTCATTAAATTCCTGTGCAATCTCCGAAAGGACGACGCCCTGCATGGCATCCCTTTCAATCGCACACACTACGAGAGGTGGCCGCATTCGATGCTTCAGCTGGTACCTCAAACTGTTCAGCATTTGAAATTGGATATCAAGGAAGTCGAAGCGCCACAAGTCATCTCATAAGGTTACGAAATTAACTTTCATGCCATGGGTGTGCTGTGGCCTTCGGCATTACATCAATTAATCGCTGCTGTAATCCCCAAAGTTGTAAGCAATATTGAGCATGAATTATGCCAATATGTGCGTTGCTCGGTGTTATTGTGTAACATTGTGGTTCGGTTGCGTAACATATTGATCCGAGGCTCTTGCTGGTGTGCGGGTACCTTGAACGTACATAAGACATAAGGGAAGAGCGACTGGCACAAATGAGGGACAATCGATGCTCGAGCGAAACTAGCAGCGTACGGAGCCGATCAAAGCATGTGCCATCTGTGGGTGCTGTGCACGAAGTCGCATCCTGCTGCGGTTGGTCCGTTTGTAGAAAGGGAATTATCGCAAGAGGGTGGATCAAAAATTGTTTCCTAACATGCGGCGATAAGTTGAATTTCATGCCAGTGTATCCCGGTACCCTGCAGAGAGTCACCGCTTGTATTCTAAAAATATAAACGTTGCCTAGCTTTACCTCGAACAACAAATCCACATTCAAATTAGAGCTTATCTCTATTGAAACCACGGGCGCAGTTTGTGCCTGCTGCACTACTCTGTTAGGGGACCACCGATGGATGTCTTCCAGTTGGTGCCGTTTTACAAGCCAAGATACCGGCGGCAATGCCTGTTTAGAACCCCATCATATTTGTAATTTATTCATGATCAACTCAAACTGAGCCAGTCTGCGCCTGCATACCATTCGATTGGATGGGACGAAAGTGATTTGTTTTGAAAAGTCTCTAGTAACTAGAAATGGGATCGAAACGTCCTCCCCCGGGGGAACATTGAAGCAAAACACCGCCAGACATTTCTCACTGCTTGTCACGTTTCTTGTCAACCCCGAGCACACGCGACATCCATCTCAAGCAGACGTTCCTCCCGTGTTCGTAAAAGACAGCTCATTTAAAATGTCCACATAGTCAATTATTTAATTCCTTTCGATTCAAGGGGACGCTCGTGTCATGCACCTGCGGCAGTTCGGTCGTGTCTCCTTCTTTTTCTGCAAACAATGTCTTTGCTCCTGAAGAGGACTTCGGCCTTTGGGGTGCACCTGCAAAAAAAAGTCCTAGGAATCGATGGATCCTTTCTTTGTTTTCCATCGCAGACCTTATGTGACACATCTCATTGTTCCCTTCGATCTGGGTTCAGCGACAACACGCGTTCCAATGATATACGAGACAGCATTCCCTCTACGCCATAGTTTGCCTGACTGTGCCTTCTGTCAGTTTAGCCGATGAAAAGCATGCATCGTTATTTAAGGACGGCTCTACCCTTTCATCCGTCCCGGCATGCGATTCAGCTGCAATCACCCCGCGCTGCCCTCCGAATTGCGCGAGTCATGCACCTTTTCCATTGATTTCGATGGACGAATCCCATGGACAAATAGGCGAACGTTCGATCGCATGACAAAGGAAATCGATTTCAGAGTCAGCCACCGTGGACTGTCTCTCGCAAAAAAATGCGAAACGAAAAGAGAAACATTTCCAACTCCACCTCGGGAGGAACTGAAAACAGAGTCGGTGGCGGAAGGAGTCTGCTGACAAAAAATGTTCTGAAATACTAAATGAATGATGGGAAGGAAATGGATGTCCCCTGGACGGGTATGGAGACACTGGGTCCCAGGACTTACTGGCGGCTCCCCGATTCGTTCGAGTTTTCAACCATAAACGAAGCAATCGCCCATCCCTCGCCGAGCGGAGCGAAATGAGTTCATTTGAACTCAGCACCATGGAAGGATAACATTTGCTCAGTTAAGGAGAGTCGGGGAGACAACCTCTGATGGGCGAACCGATAACAATGACTATCGACACAGGCATGTCCTGGCTAAATGTTTGATTTGTCCGCAGAAAGGATGTGTAACGATTATTGAATTACTCCTTAGTATTCCTGTAAGCGGGCTGGCCTGCTGGGCGGGCGACAGGGAATCCTTGACAAATTCATGAATTGCCATTTGACATGCATAAGGGGTAACGATTTTATTGGTCACGAGCATGAAAGAGGACAATGTTCTCTTGGTTTAATTTGGATAAACCTCGTAGAGGCCCGACGACATGGACGCCCAAGTCTTGGGTGGTGATGGCCACCTCGGTTGTCGATGTTCGTAAGCTATTCAATTATCGATATCGATATTGGATGCTTGTTCGCCCGAACGATGATGGCGATGAGAGGGAATGGCCGCAAGCACTTATTTGGTTCAGGGAACTGTGATGATTCCCTGATGGAGTCTGTCAAACTGACACTGAGGTCTGCGGCTATGGATGAGTGGTTAAAATGGACTCGGCTCGTTAATGGAAGTGGAGTGATTTCCTTTTGCCTATTATGTTTTGTTGTTGACATCACGTGGCCGGAGTTGGGGAGCGAAATGGACGATGATGGATGTTTTCTCGAACAGGAAATGTGTTTTCAGTTCTTCAGGTCGGTTCGATTTAAGTGGGACTTCTTATCTCGAGTGCTGGCATTCAGACGAACCATTAGAAGCTTCTGTTCGGAAATAGCGCGGATATAGAATTCTTCGGGACTCGATGTTTGGGTTAATTTTGTTGACAACTATTTTTGACTCCGTCTGGTACTGGATATGTCATGAATAGCAATATTCACTCACGGGGCCACATATATTTGCTATCGTAGACCGTGGTAAACTCCCGTCGACTCATCCTCACCTCAACGCGTGCCGTTCAACATCACATTGGAGACCCCAGGCATCTTGTTGTACCCTTCGGCGAAGATGTTGTTGGCTTCTTGTTGGCGAGCATTACTTTAGGGTTGCCATGGTTCTCGAAGCTACCCTAGGACGAAAAGTTGTGAAATCCCCGACTTTGGGGGACATCATCTAGATTATCAAAGTGGACACAGTTAAAGCAAAAACTAGGTTCACGAAATCAAGCAAGAAAGCAGTTTCAGGGTTGACACATGGGAGTCAGAATAAGATCGGTTTAATTTTATGTTTTCTTTCAGTGTTGTGTTGGCTGTTTTTTCGATGATTTCTCTTTTTATTTTCGAAATAAAAATTTTGGGAAAACAGAGGACAATTTCTTAAAACGTTGTAGGACGTTCCACGTCGGCTTAAAAAAAGCGAACAATTCTTCCAAAAAGTGGACACATGGCAACCCTGTCCTTACAGGTCTGTCTATATGCCCATGTATACTATGAGCCTGGGTAATAGCTTCCTTCCATCGTTGGCGGTAGTCAATAGTAAGTTGACATGCATCCGCAAAGACTTGGTCGTTATTTTGGGAATTCGGTCTTCATCTTCTTCTCGAACCATGAGGCTTGGACTTGAGGACCCACTTAGCTGGAGCTAGTGTCCATGCCCTCAATGTTGTCACATCTTGGTACAGCCAGTGGAGTTCACGGTTATGTCACCTTGCTCCTCAAATAAGACCACGCAGAGTTTTTCTTACGAGTGCACCTGCTATTTTGTAAGTCTAATTTTGGACTCATGATTTTGGTGTTTTGAGTCCAGAGCCCCGCCGTTTTGACCAAACTGTAGTAGCAGCGGTTGGAGAAGTAACTAATTCGCTTATATTTGTTTTATCCTCAGTTTGGTAGGGTCTGGTTTTGACGAAGTGCAGGTCACATAATTTTCGATGCCCTATCTTCGAGGACTGTGGCTGATTGGTGTTCTTGTGTCAATGCCAAACCTGCCCCCTTATTCTTCTTGTGTTGTCTCTTCTCTCCGGATCGAACCTGGGCCCTAACAATTGTCTCCATGGCATTGGCATGGCCTACATTTTGGCCGATCCATCGACTTCGGCGACGTCCTATATTGTACTTTCACAACAATGCTGTCACATGACAGCGCGTCGCCTTGTCTAAAACCTTTTTTGACATTGAAGGTCTCGGTGAGTTAATTTTTGACCTTCTTGGAGCAGCGAAAGTTCTTCATCGTCATCCTGCCCAACCTGACGAGTTTGGTGAGGATGTCGAGACTATACATGGCTTGTACGGATCGACACCATGCACGCCGTCGTCGTGACGAATGGGTGGTCTGTCGAACGCACCTCTAGGGTGTTTTCCCAGGATCGCCTTTGGTCGATGGTGGACTTTCTCCGGTCTGAAACAGCACTGATGAGGACCTACAAGGTTATTCACGAATGGTTTCAGGCGCTCAGACAAAATGGTCGCAAAGATCTTGTAGGCGATGCTTAGGAGACCGATCCCTCGGCAGTCGGGAGACGAGATCAGAAAGACGAGATTCCCCTCGTCGGACATGCCTTCCTCCGACCATGTCTTACAGATGAGTTGGTGCATGCACCCTACCAGCACATCTCCTGCTCTCATTTAGAGCTGCGCAAACACAACGTCTACACCAGCGGCCTTATTCGACTTTAGTCTCGATATCGCCATCATGACTTCGTCTAGGTCGGGCGGAGGAATGATCGTCTACCGTCGTTCATTGCAGTGGACGCCAGACACTTTCTGGTGTCTTGTGATCAATATTCTCAGTATTGACTGCGACTCTACTACGAGTTGTCCCTTTTCGACAGACTTCTGTCCGAACTCTCTATCTATTGGATACCTGTTTCATCCGCGGCTAGAACACTTTCGGACATCATTTCTGCAGTCATGCTTTTTCCTTTTGAGAAGTCGGTGCTCTTCCCTTTTAAGTTCAAAGAACTCAAACGTGCTTCTGTCCCGCGTCGCGTCATATGCTACTTGCTTCTCTAAATGCGCCTGATTGCACTCGCTGGCAGGTATTTTTCTGGATGCCGTTTTAATACCCAACTCATCAAAGCCAACTTTCCTGACGGTTGCATTGTTCGTCGATTATATCACCAGATTCGTCAAAGTTCTTGGCGGTGGATTTCGATTGTATCTTTCCGACGTCTAACTTGCTCTACTTGCTCCGCTGTCCTATCGATATCTGTCTTTTTACCTTGACACGAGTCGATGTTGGCTCCGCGGAATGTTCGGACATCGAGAATTCTGGAGGTTTGTCTGACGTCGATCGCAATGTGATCAATCTGGGCGATTGTTAATTGATCAGGAGACCACTAGGTCCCTTTGTGTAGAGGTGAGGGAGAGGTGAGGGAGGTGTCTACAGAGACCCCTCACGAAATCCAACAGCCGTTCTCGGGCGTATTGTCATGCAGGCTGTGCTTCCAGATGACTCTAGCGAACATCTTCTCGAACAAAATTGGTGTCGTAGCTGGGACATGGATCGTATATCTTTTCCAGGAGATCATAAAAGTCATCTTTGGTATCCTCAATTGGGGCGTGGGCGTAGATTACTGTGGTGTTGTCATATGTAGCCTTGATGGGGATTGTTATGAGGCGCGTAATTAAATCTTACGACTTCTTGAATCGGACAACAAACACACATCCAAACAAGCTGTAAAAAGAGGGCAACTTTGGAGCTCCGTAACAGATGTCGCAGGTTTTCACAGCACAGCCCATCCTATCGCACATCCTGGATGGTCCTGATTTCCGCCTCTTGGGCTTCTCGCATGCTCATCGGCTGCACTGTTAAGGGACATCACATTCCACTAGCAGTGGGGTCATCAGTTTCCGATGCTTGAAGTTATCTCTAAACAAAGACCGAACACGGCGTGGAAGTTAAGCCAGTGCGAAGCCACGGTACCTGGAGGGTCCGCCGAAAGGCATGTAGGCCGAACAGTGAATCTTAATTTGTTGCCAACGATGACTCCTAAGTACCCAATTCTGATCCTTTTAGCTTGTGTGTAAAATGTCGAACATGAAGTTTAAGAGTCTCGGGTTACAGTTCATTTCTACTTCCTGTCAAAACAAACAAGGACATTAAATCCAGCGAAACGTAAAACGACGAGTTACACAATTTCGAGTTAACTCCGTCAACCTGCCAATGCGTGTGACATACCTTGTGCATAGTTTTAAGTGAAACCCAGGAAAGTGGACAGATGGCGCACTAGCGGAAGTTGCTAGCTGCTCAAATCAATGCCATCAAACACGAGCCGTCGTAGACATCCACTAAAGTCTAGAAAATCGGTAACTTAGTCTACAATCAAACGGCACCCAACGCCGGGACCGGGTTGCCGGGTAGTGTATAACAAAAATTTGAAAAAAAAGAAATGATTATAACATCGCTCGCAGATATCCGGCATACGCAGCTAATTACAACGCATTGATTATTCATGAAATCCTATGCCAGAGCACAACAGGCCAAAACGAACAAAAAATTCAAATCCGTTTCTCATTTATGCGATTACCCGCGGCGTGTCCACATTCATAATTGCTTTATCTGCCAATGATCTATTAATGGCCGCAAGTGCAAGCGCCCCTCGCCCGTGCATCGCAGCAGATAATGGCCGGCACATGGCTCGCTCGCTCAGTCCCTTCTGCCAAATGACTGCTCACAATTTATTCCGATTACAGTAAACAGAAAACCAATTAGTTGTATTGAATTTCAAAATTGAAAATTCAATTAAATCCAACCACTGCGAGGTGTGTGGCTCCATCCACCAAGACCGCTGACAACGCCATCATCATCAACATCGCGGCGGCGGTGCTCACGTTGCCACTAATGCGTTCGTTCTTCTGCGCTCTGGCCCAAGCCCTGAGTTTGAGAATTAATAAATCTGCCGTTGGACCCATAAACAGGGCCCTCAAAATCGATGGCCACCACCACCACCCCCTGGATTTATATTCGAAATTAATTTCCCCCGCCTCCGACCACCGGAATTCGCGCATGAGAATGCCTGGTTTCCGCGATGAAGGAATCGAAGGAATGCCACAATGGGTCGTAAAGAGTCCTCCCGCCCTCCCTGCGACCACTTCGTGGGGTGTGACTGAACGAGAATTCCGAAAATAGTCACGCCCACATCCAGCAACCACCTCGTTCGGAAACTATCACGTATGGGTTTGATCCAAAAATATGCAAAGCGCCTCCGTCTTGAGTGCAATTTTGTATCTAATGACGCTCGTAATAATGCCAGGAAGCGAGAGCGGCGGGACGCGGTCTGTGGAAAGTGCAAAAGTAAATAAATTTGTCATCCGCCGCTGCCGGCCGCCGGAGGGTTGCGAGGCAAGCGAGACTGCTAATAGTTTTATGAAACCGCCGTGGAAAGTGCTTAGACTGAGAGTTGTGATACATTTCACACTTTCGGTTACGGTCCTGGCATGGGGCCAGCGCTGTCCGACGTCTGCCCGGTCAGTGGAATTAGCGTCGGGCTAAGGGGCGGCATGTCTGTCAGTAATAGACGATGATCATAATTGGTCGAATGAATCTGTTCGGCTGCAGAGGTGCCGCTGGCGAGGCTTATGCCGGAGTGTGGACAAATATTGCATTTGGCAGTTGGCAGCCGGGGTTGTGTAAATATTTTGATTGTATGCAGGTTTACGGAATGAGCGTCGATGAAATGGGTTAAATTTGACGCGCTGTTGTGGCAGATTTGGAGTGCTGTTCGCGTTTTCAAATATATCTCAATCGCGGCGTGTGCTGCCAAGAACACATTCTCTCATCGAAGTGTCGAAATCGGAATAAGCATTTGTTTTTTTTATTTTTGGATGCACAAATAAACGTGGGCAGTTGAAGTGAGGGACGGGATGCACGGGATTCAAGGGGTTGGAACTAACGAAACTGGTCGCCTGAAATATTGATTGCGAGATGAATACATAAACACACGCATGCTTAGCAACTGCTTGAGAGTAGTGTCCTCACCTTCTGCGTTCGACAAGGAGAGGAAACATTCTACACAGTGGATTGGTAGGGTTTGAAATTAAGAGCATTCCATGAGGTGGTCTGGCATTTGTGTGGTCCTGTCATGACCCCATGCATCCGACAAATCCAGATTCCGATGACGGTGATGCAGGAGATGGTTTAAAATTGGACAAGTCAATGAAATGGTCCCTTGCTGAACGCCCTGAACCGTTCTGTGCTGGTGGAGATCATGTAATCCAGAGAATTGGGAAGAAGGAATGTAAAGACACTAAAGGCTTGAAGCAGAAAAGAGGTGAATGGAGATGAGCCAGAGCAACATCCGTATCCTAACAGCCTTCCGTAGAGGGCACTGCAGACTCAGGGAGCTAAGGAATGCATCAAAGTTGCTCAGTCGAATACACATTGTCACTTGAAAGCACCCACCAATGAGAAGGCGGAATGTGGGGACGATCCTTTTCTGACATTTTATGGTTCAATTTTTGGATGCAAAAACGTGCATTTTCACAGCAGCACTCGCTCCCTCAAGGCACATCAAAGGGAATAACTGTCAAGAAAAGCATCCCAAATTCCGTCGGCATCGGCTTGAAATTGCATGTTACCTCCTCGACTCGAGAAGGATCCTTTTCTATTATCAAGGCTGGAGCTAACTTACATCCGGCAGGGATGATGAACCGCCTCTGTACAGTCTTTTTTTTTGTGGAAAAGCGAATGTGTGGAATTGATAAAACGAAATATGAAACCCGAAATATGATACATTGTGGCATAGACGACAATGCGAGAATATTGCTTGTGGTTGATGTGTTTTTGCAAAGACCTTCCTCTACCCTGGCTATCTGTAAGCACTCCTCGCTAGACATCATAAGCCTCACAAAGAAATAAGTCCACCCGAACTGTTCAAGAAGCATTCAATGAACTTCAACAATTCATAAATATCCGGAGCCCAATTGAGCGCAATTTTGCAAATAAAAAACTGAACTGTTATTTTCTCTTCTCTTTTTTTGCCAATTTTTGCTACTCCCATTCTTGGTGTGGAACTGCACAGTTTTCGAGGTGAAACTGCACGATTACCTGCCGCCGGCACAAGTATGTTCGGCATTCATTTCAGGTACCATTCAGGTAATTTTAATGAACTGCCATCCACTTCTGCTTCGCAGCAAGAGTTGCAAACAAATGAGAGTATTTTCGGCCTTTCGACGGTAATGTGAAAATAAATGAATTGCCACTTTAATGGAACGGTTCTGCAGGCCTCTTACTGAGGCTCAATATGGTCGAAACTGCATGCTTGCAAAAATACCGTGAATTCCAACGGTCAATAGTTTTATACTTTCTCGGGTGTTTTACTTCGATGCTCTTGTGTATTTATTTCATTCTTCATCCGTCACTCTTCAGATAATGCAATTGAATCATTTTATAAGCTAACGAACGCGAACAATGTTCGATGTTTACTGTCCGGTTGGCCGTTTCGATGCAGGTATTGTTTTCATATCAGTTGGCATCCGGGGAATGGCGTGTATATAAATATTGAAGTCTGTATCATGCAGTCGTTATGGCCTTTATGAGAAAGATTTAATGGGGGAATGCATTGAAAAGCTGCACTTCTATAACGAATTTTTCTCATGGCTTGGGATACGTTTTGACACGTGTGAGAGATAAGTTCATACAACTAAGTCCATAAAAAAGGGAAAAGAAATTTGTACCGAAGAAAGGAAGCATTCTTATAAAGCTCTACTTTGAGGGTAAAAGCAACAGCAAATTGGAAAAATTGTTGGGATGGATGGCAGATCCGTAGGTGGACAAGGTCATTTTGGCTATTAAATCGCTAAAAGTTGGCATATCCGCCGGTGTGGATGAAATCCGGCCAGAAACGCTGAAGGCAATGGATAAAGAGGAAGTTTTATGGCTCACTCGTGTCATTAAAGTGGCCTGGGAACGTGGTGAGACACTTGGCGATTGGCAAACTGGGGTCATTGTCCCACTTTTCAAGAGGGGGGACAAAAGAGATTGCTCTAACTACAGGGGCATATCTTTTTTAAGTCTACCCGGGAAAGTCTACTCTAAGGTGTTGGGAGCGTCTTCTAGAGCTATGATCGAGCCCAGGATGGGGATGAACAATGCGGCTTTCGTCCCAGTAGAAGTACAACCCACTAGATTTTCACTCTAAGAATGGTACTTGAGGAGGGTTGGGAGTTTGCGGAACCGATCTACGGCTGTTTTGTAGATTTGGAAAGGGCATACGACCGAGTTTCTCGAGGTAAACTCTGGACTGTTCTGCAGGAGTATGGGATTGAAGGTCCTCCTCAAAGGGCCATTCAGTATCTATACACAAACTATGGCGGCTGTGTGCTGGTGTCTAAATCAACACCTTTCACCGTGGGCGTCGGACTTCGTCAAGGGTGCGTCTTGTCACCTCTCCCTTTCATTGTGTATATGGACTGCATGTTGCGGCGCAGACGAAGCGCGGAATGTTTTACATTGGGAGAGTTGAGGGTAAATCATCTTCTGTTTGCAGATGATTTAGTGATCCTCACATTTTCCCAGACGGAATTGCAGTGCGCACTCGATAGGTTTGTGGCCGTATGTGCTGATGCTGGAATTAAGGTCAACGTGGACAAATCGGAGGTTATGGTCATCTCTGCAACGCCTGTTCAATGCACATGTTAGTGGAGTCCCATTGAAGCAGGAGGAGAAGTTTAAGGATCTCGGGGTCTTTTTTCACGAGGTTGGAAGTGTGAGGAGTAATGTTGAGCTTTCCTGTAGGATTGGCCAAGCTGGGTCCATCTTGAAACAGCTTGGTAGATCTGTAATCTGGAAGGCCGACGTTGGTGTCAAAGCCAAGTTAGCGGTTTTCAACTCAGTATTTGTTCCAACTCTCACCTATGGTCATGAAATTTGATCAATTACCGAAAGACTGAGATGAGATTTCGTCGTGCTATTGTAGGAATTACTGGGATAGGGTGAGAAACACGGCAGTGCGAGAGCAAATCAACATTGCGGAGCTGCTTCTTCGAACGGAGAGGGCTATGTTTCGGTGGTTTGGTCATGTGGCACGAATGTCCCCTTCATCACAGCATGCTGCACTAAAGGAGACGCGGGGGTAAACCACGCACGACAGATCTCCAGGCAGCTCGATCCACCGACATCGACCCTAACTCATCAGGAGATATTGCCAATCGCAACCAGGCGAGTTTTTGGACTTGGTCCAACCATCTCGTCCTGGGTCTGCCAAGCGGTCGCCTTCCTGATGGGATCGCATTCAACGCTTGCCTAGGAAGTCGTGATGATACACACACTGCACCGAAACCGCGAGATCAGGATGAACTTGTACTGAAACCTCAATAGGCCGTTTCCGAGCTTGAAGTGGTTTCGCTCTCAATTTCCAAGCCACTCGCTCTCAATTTATAAGAGCCCGTCAAAAGAAATGTCACTCGCTCTCAATTTTTAAAGAACAGCTGTTTGTTGACATGACGTGTTAGTGCGAGAACACCAGATAATAGAAAGAGACAAAATGAGAAAATAAACACCAAAATAAACTGAAATTCCCGCTGTAGCCGTATCCGGGTTCACAACCACGGTCTGATGAACTCGCGGAGGATTTAATTTAGGTTTTATCAGAAACCGCGAGGTTTCCGGACCCCGAAGACGTGTGGCGGAACGGAGTAGGTTCGGAGAAAATTTATAGAGCCTCGCGGTTTCGTTCGGTGAAAACGTAGCAAAATTAAGGCAATTTTGAAATCGAGGGAAATTGCCGAAAATACTTAATTTCGTCTAGTGGGAACATATTACGATACTCTACTGCCTTCAGCTTCACGTCCTATTATTGCAAATACAAATGCGGCTGTACCTGAACAGACCACCAGGTTTATTGACATGTCTGGCACAGGATGCCTTATTGCCAAACAACTCTGGCCTACGGTCTGCTTAGTCTGATTAGACTAAGTAGGCCAAATCTTAGAACACTCATTGGCGTTAGGCATTGCGCCAAAGGAACTAACGCCTCTCGACCCGGCCTTCCCTACAACCATTTCTGCAGAAGCTGCAGGGACGACCATGAGGAAGAAACCATTGTACACCGTCTATGCAACTGCAATGCTGTCTCATCCCGTCGACTTAGACTTCTGGGAGCTTATTGTTTTGATAGCCTTGCGTAACTGAGCAGCACAAGAGTGAGCCATCTTCCTCGCTCGGTATTCCTAGACCCGCGTGGCATCACAATGGACCTATGGTGATCTAACTTTGCCTGCTGTCTTTCCGTACAGTCAGCCACTTCAACCTAACCTAACCTACGTGTGCGTGGGTACATGTTGAAACCGTGTACAAAGGGCTATTACTGGGCGCGGCATAAATTGGGCCTACCGGGGGAGACCCCAACCCTAGCTACGCCACTGCAACCGGGAGGCGGGCAACAAGACCAAACACCTCAGTAATTACCTCAACCACTCATTTCCGTGGCCATTGCCGTTTATCAGTTCACGTGGCTAATAATAACATTCAGCGAAGGCTGAGCAGTAATTGAATATTTATGGGCACTTCCCAACTTCCCAACTTCCCAACGTTCACCCCATCCGAAAACTATTGCCAGAGTCCATAGTCGTTCGCCCGTCGACCAAGAAACGAGTCCAAGGAATGGCAGCTTGAAGTGAAAATTAATGTGTGTGCAATCGGAAAATCTCCTTTGGGCCAACACAACACACACGCACAGCCAGTGCTCGGGTCCAGCATGCAAATGAACGTATCGATTGTGGATGTTCAGCTGGAAGAACTGCTGCGAGAGAGCACGGCTGCCCTGCCGCACTCTTGCATACCAATCGATTTGCGTTCGTGTGACGCGAAGGGATGCCAGGGTACGTTATTTCTGCTTCCATCCGGCCGGTGTGGAATTTCAATTAAAGAAGGGAGAAGGCTTTTGTTGTGGCCGAACGCGTCATCTTTAAACCACGTACGACCTGTGAGACCGGTTAATTGCCAATTAAATTTGCTTTTCGTCTTCACGATGGGTCGTTGGTGCTCGCATTGATGTCAGAGTGAGCGAGCGCCCGCTCACTGTGTCGTGTTTCCAGCCCATTTTCATTGAATAATGATGTTATTTGACCACGATTGCATTCGCCGCGCATTTTGTTTACGTCTCCCCACCCCCCAGCAGTTCCTGCCTCTAATCCATTCCTCATCCCCGCGGTGGTTTTGCCGTTTAGCCATTCAAAACGCCGAACCCACAATTGCTGAACGATTTCTGCGGTTTCCGTGCTCGCTGAGCCTCAGGGTGCGGAAGTCAATTGATAGGCGCGCACATGCACCAAACGGGATGCACAGCCCTCTCCTCACAGATAAATCGAAATTCAAATCAATAAATCACAACAGATGGAATAAAAAGAAGCCTTGCACTTACCAATGAAAAGCCGAGCAGCACATGACAGCGGAGCGGACCAGTGGGAGACTGGAGGCCAATCTATCGCCTGTAGTGGTACATCCCATAGCCCATCGGTGTACTACCCATGGCGCGTTCGGTCGCCTTCTCGATGCTGGCGTGAACGCACCGATAGCAGCACACATAGGCCAAACATCACTTGAACAGTATGCGGCGAAACGCTCGCCGGAAGTCTTTGTTGAATATCGTGTAGATGGCAGGATTGAGGGCCGAGTTCATGTAGCCCAGCCAGAATGCGATGGCGAACGCTGACTCCGGTATCGTACAGTGTCGCTTGCAGGCCGGCATCAGGATGTAGAGGAAGAAGAACGGCAGCCAGCAGGCGATGAAGCTGCCCATGATTAGGCCCAGTATCAGAGTGGCGCGCTTCTCCTTCTTTCGGGCTATCCGCCGCTTCTCCTTCTCGGGGTCGCGCGGCTTCTGGACCTTGGGTATGGCCGGCTCCAGTTCGGCCGTTTCGGAGGGTTTACTCACTTTGACGGCGGCGGTCTTAGCCTCGTTGCGTCGCTGGTTCTTTCGGCCGAATATCGGCTGGCAAAGGCGGAACTTGAGCGGTTTGACGACCGCACAGCGGCTCACCACTCCCGAGTCCGAGCTAGACGGGTCGAACTCGCTTACCATGTCGGTGTCGATGCCAACTGAGAGCGCTCTGCAGCGGCCTGCTATCACGGGGGAGACCTTCAGCTCGTTCGGCGATGACGATAACGGGGCGTTGTTGTTCAGCGACATGTTCCCCACCTTCGTTGAATTGGACGTTGCCGTTGCAGATGGTAGCAGTGTGGATGTTGGCGGCAGGGATGCATTCAGTGCGTTATGCGTCGTCGCTATGGTGCTGACCTTGAGGGTCTCCTTGCCGTTGACATTGATACCGTTGTCGGCATCGTTTGAGTAGGGCGGCGGCGGTTGATGCGTCTCCACTTCGGCAGCTTCACTCGTCGATATATCCGACGCCAGGTCGCACGTCACCGTTGGGATCGGCATGATGGCGTTCGGCTGTGTCTCGATGGTTGCTATCTGCCGCTGGCCGTTGTTCGCCGACGATGTCCCAGGCACACTTGGCATCGGAATTGTTCCCTTGTTTGTAGATGTCGTGAAGCTGGTCACCTGAAAAGAGGAAGAAAACCAGACTTGATATCTCTTAGACTACACTGTGGAATGGAAATGAAGGCAGAGTGCATGTGCGAGACGGGTGACATCACATAATCACCGCTGTGAATTTTATTAAGGCTCCTGCAGCAGCTGACACCCACTGATTGGGGCAGACAAGCCGTTGTCTGC
The DNA here is from genome assembly GCA_905231855.2 of Eristalis tenax. Classification (NCBI taxonomy): domain Eukaryota; kingdom Metazoa; phylum Arthropoda; class Insecta; order Diptera; family Syrphidae; genus Eristalis; species Eristalis tenax. The sequence goes on along the minus strand of HG993124.1, from coordinate 37,427,634 downwards.
TGCTGCTGATGGCTGGTGGCGTCTCTGTGTCGATGCCTGTCATCGGCAGGTTGTGTGTGCTCGAAAGCCGATTAATATCCACCCGGAGTCTCATCCTTCGACGGGGCTAGTCATGGAAATGTGAATAATTCATCGAAGCGAATGTGTGTGCATGGCGGCTGACGTTGAAGTGCATTTCTCACTTGAAGCGTAATCAGGTTAATCCCTGAACGTTTATGGAGGAATTTACACGTATCGATGTGGAAGCCTGGGCTGGGGTGGGACGGTGACAATTGATGGGGAAAATGAGTTTCTGATTAACTCTGCCACCAGGAAGCTGAACGAATATATCAAATTGAGAAGGAAACCAGTCATAGTTCTGCAATGTCTCTCTCCGCCTTAAGGGAGAGTCCAAGTGGAGGACCAGCGAGGGGTCTCAGTTCTGCCCTACTGATCGCAATGGCAAGGACCCAATGGTCTCTTCCAAAGAAACGTGAAATGTTTCGCATCTGATGCCAAGTGTCTGAGAAGCACATGCACAGGCTAGTTTCAGAATGGGTCCACTGTGCTCTAGTCGATCCTCCTTCGTAAACCGACTTGACTACAAAGCGATAAATAGGACTATCAATAGCTAGTTCTTCGCGGCTAAGTTGTCGAAAAAGTAAGCCTCTAGCTATTTGTGCCCTCGTGCGGCGAGGGTGTGAGAAGAATGGAGGAGTCACATGAGCGTTTCGTCCGCTTCTTTCTTTTCAAACTTCAGCAGGAATCACTGTAGAGCAGACGCATTCTACAGGATTGTGTTACAATGAGGCAGTTTTGGTGAGGACGCTGATGAGAGTCCAGAGAGCATGCCAGTCTGGTCTTAGAGTTGTGAAATTTATTGTTAAGAGTATCAGGAGGATCTTGCATATCATCACCCAGAAGGAATAATGAACATTTCTGGATTTCCTGGACGGATTCCTGACAGTTCAATGTCCAGATCCTTCGAGTGGATTCCTGATCCTGTGCCGTCGTCCATCTTCGATCGGTCTGTGATGATTTGCAGACGACCATCTCCTGTCTGACAATCAGACTTCTAGTACGATCTGGAGGGGACGCCGTTGGGGAAATTCTAATCGAAAAGGAGGTTATATTGAATCTGAATCCATCATAGACCGTGGAATGACCGAACGGAGTTCCGTCCACTTTTGCAGTCACCTCGGCCCGAACACTGTGATCACCCTAAGCTCTGCGCCGATTCTGAAGATATAACGGAAGAAGGTTATGGAGTATGTTCAGAAAGGTGGAAGTCGTTGGGGTAAGGTGGTAATAATTGACTACCTTTATACTGCGAAACACCAGGACACCATGCGAGCTTCTCCGACGTAACAAGATGGCGCATGCGGCATTCTACACGTGCCTTCCTTAAAATTTGTGGTCTCAAACCACAGTTAGAACATGATAGTAAGACTTATATTCACGGGTGGGTTTTTGGATGGAAGAGCCACACGGCCACACACACCTTAAAAAGTGGGACAGCAGCACAGACTGCTCCCCACCAACCCTAGCCCCTGGCCCCCCCACGATAGCCCATCAATGTTTTCTGGACATGTAAGAATGGCGGGCACAAACGGTAATATCAGAAGGGAAGGTCCCTATACGCACTGACGGCTCAAAGGCATGGGTCTTCTGTGAACACTTCGAAGTGCGGAAGGAACCCAACATTGAGCAGCTGCTTCTTCGAACGGAAAGGGCTATGCTTCTGTTTTGTCACTAGGCACGAACGTCCCCATCATCACGAGTTGTGATTCATCAAGTAGCAGATCCAGTACGAAGTTGTTGGACCAAGTCCAAAAACTCTCTAACGCTTTTGCGTACCTCCTGATGAGTCCATGGCAGAGGATCGAGTTGCCTGGAGATCGCTCATGAGTGGTTTACCACCGCTACGCCTTCAGCGGATCATGCGGGTCAGAAGATGTTGATGATCATGATGTCTAAGTGAATACAGGGTCTTTTAAATCGAAGTCGAAGAGGCTTGTGCTAAGAGAGGTTACCGGCAGATTGGTAGACATTCTTTCTGCTAACCAAGCTGTAATCAAAGACACAGCATTCTGACATCAAACTTGGTTAGGTTAGACAGACTGGTGAACCTCTGCTGGGTATCGGGACATACTGGAATCCATGGAAACGAAAAGCCAGAGTATCTCGAGAAAAATAGATCGGACATCTGAGAATCTCTACAAATCCCGAAAGCGTGTACGCCACTTAGTTCCATTAGGCAAAAATCTAGAAGACGAAACTCTAGATGGATGCAGAATTCGATGATAGCCTGTATATTGAAGCAGCAGCAAGAACTCTAGGGCCGACGCTGAGCAAAAAGAGTTCGTTATCATTGCTCGGCTGTAGTCGCAGGGAATTACGCATGCTAATAGTAGTCCTTACCGGGCATTGAGTCTTATCAGGCAAAATGATGTCTCACCGTAGTAAACCACTTCCATGGGATGAACCCAACACGTTGGTCTAAGTAAGACATGACGGGCGTCAGGATACTCAATTACATAAATACCTGCGCGAGCTTGTTGCATCCGAAACACTGCTTGCAGAAGTACACAGCAGTAAGGCCGTTGAGTTTGTAGTTTGATTCGATGAGACCCAAGAATTTTGAGTGTTGGTTGAAAACAAGTTTCTAAACCTAGGCCAAATCCTGATGACGCGGCGACATGGTTTACATAGGCAATGACAATGCACCTAGGCAATTTTAAATATGGCGGGGATTGCATACTGCCGCGAACACCTCTCTGCTGGGTACCCCTGTTAAATGCTCTCCAGATCCTGGTATCACCGAGCTTGTAGTTCATCGCTCTGGCAATAGTCGTGGTTGTGGCTACTGGCTTATGACTAAAGGCCACGACAGAGGATGTGGAGTACTGAGATTGTTACCTCCGGCTCGATGTTATTAAAGACTTCTTTTTGTCTGAGCGATTTTTGTATCGTGTCATCTAGTGAGAGAAAACCCGCCGAGCTTTGGCTCCTGTCCGAAGAGTCTTATACTCCGAACCTGTTGGAGAAGCGGTTCTTCGCGCTTACAGTAATGCCGCAATCGGAGAAGGACATCGACCAATTTTGTGCGTTCACCTGGATAGCTATCTCTAGACATCGCGCTGCTTGGAATGCAGGGAGGATTGTGTTAATACGCGACTCGACGTGGATCATCCCGTGAATACTAGGAGAGAGTTTAGGAGGACAAATGGTCCGTAGCAGTTCTGTGCTTGATGCTTTCCGGCCTTAGGTATGAATAGCAGACTTCTTTTAGCAACAAAACCCAGATTGTCGTTGAGGTCCAGGAACAAAGAACAAGTGATGCATGAAGCACTATTTCAATCTTGAAATTTTTCAAGATGGCTAATAGAGTCGATGGCTAATACCAACATCAACGGAAAAGAAGAAATCGCCTCCAAGAAATTCTGGGAAAAAGTACACAGCACATCGTTGCCATTAACTCTTGGCGTTTGCTTAAGCGAAAGGGATCAGAATTTATCGGAATTGTCATTAATGTCGGATTGTTCATTAACTACATAAATGCCAAACTGTGCATCAGTATCGACCGTGTGTATAGTTCACAACGAGTTTCTCTTTATTAAGGACGCCCTCCCACGTCCATCCACCCAATGGATTGGGGTAGACAGCAAAAGGCAGCAGATGTTGGCATTTTTATTGATTTTGGATACTTTGTCCTTGTTTTTGCCTTTCATTCATTTCTCGCCCCCTCCTGGTGCTTGCTCATTCTGCTGCTGTGCCTGTTGTTGTTCTTGTTCTTCGAATTTAATCTCAGAGTGATTGAAGGAGAGTCACCCCTCGATTGAGTGTGGAAAGACCAACTTACTGGCGAGGAGATATTTGCATTTTTATTAGCTTCAGCTTTTCCTTTGGGGGTATTTTATCCGGCGAAGATAAGCGGATGGTGGGTGGAAAGTGGCACATTCGTGAGGGAGACGGGTGACATTTTAAAGCTTCGTAGACAACGACTGTTAATCAGATAAACGATGGAAGGTTATGTCACTTTTGACATTGATTAGACTGGACGCGAAATAATCAGACGAATTATGACGACAATTTTGGAAAGTTTCCCCCTTATTTGTTGCCGTCACTCCGTCAAGGAAAATTAAATTTTATTACTAAGTTTAGTACTTTGTAGCAGAGTGTATTTATTACTGAAGTGATCGGCGTAGGGGAGGAAGTTACTCCCCAGAGTGACCTTGAGTTGGGAGGACAATGCAGTGGAATATCCAAAATCACCTGTTTGGGAATACATACAAAACTAGTAGACAGTCAGAATGTTATGTGTCGCTGTCATAATGGCTATTTTCTGCCTACGACAAATCTTATTATATTTATTGCACATATGTAGAATACCACGGAAGTAGAATATGAAATGTTTATTAGTTCAAAACAAGACAAGCAAGTAATATTGTCTATAAAAAATGGATATTTCGAGTCAGATTTGAACACAGAGCCTGCAAGAAGGGTGAGCAACGCACCAACCCACTCCGTCAACGGACCCGATAACTTTGAAGGTTGTTTTTCCACATTCGGTCACCTCTCGAAATTCACGATAATTCGAAATGATTTTAAGGTTCTTTGAAAAAACCTTGATCAATCGAACGAAACCTACATATGTGTTTTGGTACGCTTGTAATTGCTCAGTCGGGCTGTTTTGATTGTGACATGTGTGATGTGAGCAACGTAAGTAAAAAATTGTGTGCTCCCTGTGCGATTCGCTAGACCGTTTACACTTCAGCAATACATTTTGTGCATAATGCAACTTTTCCACTGATCCGAAACCACGAGGTCCAGTTCAACTTTTACTGAAACCTCAATAGGTCAATCAAGGAAATGTCACTCGCTCTCAATTTGTAAACGGCTGCCAGAACAGATGTCTGTTCGCAGGACATTCTGGTGAGAACAACCGTAAATAGAAAGAGACGAATGAGAACTGAAATCCAAAATAAACAGAAATTCAAGTTGTAGGCTTGTTCGCTATGACAACCTCTTATGGACGGATGAATTCAAGTGGGCTGCAACGAGGTTTATCCGAAACCGCGAGGATTCTAGACCCCGAAAATGTGTGTCGGAACCTTGTAGGTTCGGAGCAAATTGACGGAACCAATGTTGGATCATCACATCATGCTTGTGGCTTCTGCTTATTTTCTCTTTGCTGCAAGTGGAAACACAAGGGTCCTCTCCAACATGTAAAGTAGAAGAGAATCTAGCGGAGCGGAGAGTAGTAGAACTACTTCATATGTAGCGAAGGGTAACGCTGATTGGGTGGTCTGCTTCCGTGAACTGCTTGCGTACGCAGTTGCCGATTCGTCTCCTTTGAATGGGAGGAATACATGCCGTCGTCGGTGGTCTCCAACTCAGATTGGTTTTTGTTGAAAAATCAGTTCGGAAGCAGATGAGTAAAATAAATTGTGTCTGCTTTTGGATAAGTGTGTGCCCGCATCCACAGCTGTGTTTATGTGTACATCCATAGATAGACTGGGTATGAGAGGATACAAAAAGGACATCCATAGATAGACTGGGTATGAGAGGATACAAAAAGGTCAAAGAAGTTTATCTTCTTCGATTTGGTTTGTATATCGAACTTCCAACACCCAGGATATTTGATATTCATGACTACACAACATGAAATGGGTTGATACCGGGTTGATGCAACAACGCTTGTTTGACATAATTCTGTATAAATCTTGTACTGTCGTTTAAAATGCGATAATTTATTTTTGCTCCGCATGCGATATCCACCTACGTCACTAAATTATCTGTGATGAAATGTTCATTCGAAAATGTCATTGCCAATAAAAAAAGAATAGCAGCCGGACTTGCACACACCCAGCAGTATCGTGAGCAACGCATCAACCCACTCCGTCAAAGTACCAGATTACTTTCAAGGTTTTTTTTGTGACATACGAGTATATAGCCGTTATATAAATAGACATGAAGTCAGTTTGCTGTGTAACAGAAAAATCTGGCTTGGTGAAGATAGAGTTGCCATGGCTGGCTAAACTAGCCTAAGACAAAACGTTTTAAAATCCCGGACTTTGGAGGACATCATCTACATTAAAAAAAAGGACAAAAACTAAGTCCAAGAAAACAAGAAAAAAAAAAAAACAAATCAGTTTGACATTTAGAGGATTGACACATGAGAGTCAAAATAAGATCTGTTTTTTATGTTTTCTATCAGATTTATATTGACTCTGTTTTTCTTTTTAATTCTGAGTTCGTTTTTTTTTTTTTCAAAATTACAATTATCTGACAGGGAGAAAAAGACGACCATTTCTTAAGACGTTGTAGGACGTTCCGAGCGGCGGTTAAAAAAAACACATGTCCTCCAAAAAGAGGACGTATGGCAACCCTAGGTGAAGACAAGCGACATGTCTCTTTGTGCATAACTGATCAAAATTTCATTTTTTTTTATAATTTGCGCGCGCACATGGGTACCCTCAAGTGTCCGATTTCAAGACACAGCATGGGCCGAAGGTGTAGAGGGAGTGCAAATGAGAGTGATTTTTAAAGGAAAACTCTTGGAACGGACAGCAGGCCCTTACAAGTGGTAATCAGCAAACGCAAGACACTATCCAAGACTAGCAGAATTCCCGGTAACAGTGTATATTTCGCTCTTCTCTTGACGGGATGTGAAAGTTGCGACCGTGGCGTGCCGGATACCTGGCCATGCGGACAATGCAAACTTGGTAAACTTGCCAGGCATACTTATAAGTGAAGCCTTTGCTGTGCCTGCAAACTGTTGTTCAGCAAATAGAAAGACGAAGATCATTGCGGTCAGCAGTACCACGTGTCACACGCTCAAATTTGGTCAAGAAATCAAACATCTGTACCGTGGTACGAGACATCACCCACGTAACGATTGCTCATTTTGCAGCAGTAAAAGGAGGATAACAGACTTCCTCTGTCCGACTTTGCTGTCGGCATAGCTCTTGCTTAAAGAACCTTCATGACGTCGGATGACTCATGAGTGCATCACTGCCTATGGTAATGTAGCATGATGTAGTACAATCACCGCAGGGCTTCTCTTACTAACCTACGCATAGGAACTTGTTTTTGAACTGATGGAATCAACCAATCATTTGTAATCCTTGCCAATGTCGATAGAACCAACCAACAACTCAAGTCAAACCTTACAAAATGTCCAATTAAGGTCGATCCACTCCGACCCTGCCACCAAGCACACCCATCAGACATCTCTGCACCATCCCACGTTGATTATCCACCGATCTAGGTTGCATCAACAAAATTTGATTCAATTTCCAAGCAACAAGCACGAAGCTCCGCAACTCTTTGATGCACCACACAACGCGACCCACAATCTGTACTTGGGGCTAGCACCGACGAGGAGCTGGAAAACCACTCTGTCGTGGCACCTCGCTTCAGTGGCGGTTACTCTATTTCGCAAATTGCTTCAAGTGCACACTGCTGCAATCTTCTGAAAATTGCGGATGTATCGACAAACAACATCCCGCCTCAGATTGAATGGTGCTTCTTTTTTTCTGCTTTTTGATTGAGTGCACGCACGGGACAAGTGTGCTCTGTGCACACTGTTGCGGAGCATGCGGTGATTGAGTTTCCTGGTGGATTGATTGAATTCAAGCAACCGAAACGGTGGATGCTCCCGATCGAGTGCACAGCGAATTATCCTGCCGCTGTTTGGGGTTGATTGGGATCGTTTGTACTTGGGAACTTATGTGGGAGGTGCTATACAGCAAGGAATGATGGATGCAACGCTGTTAGCAGTGTAAACATGATTTGCGAATTTCAGGAGCACGTCTGATGGTCCAGGAGGTGCAAAGGAAACCGTGAAGACGAGTGCGTGATTTTGAATGTGATGTGATGCCATTTTTAAACGTTCACCTCCGTCGACTCTTCAATATATAATAACACATGGGTGGCGCTACAGCCCTTAGAGTGACAATGCCTTGCTTCTCAGCAATCACTCGTGTTAAGGGTGCTATTGGTCTTTCACGAGTGGGAGGGACCTACTGTTTTATGCCGACTTAAAACCGCCAATTTGACAAGCTTTTTATTGACAATTTAGAGCAATCTTTGTCCATGACTCGAAAGAAGTGTAGCCGTGAAAATTATTTTTGGTCGTACTGAGCGGGAATCGAACACGCAATCGATGCCACTGCCGCCACTTTCGACTCTTCAAGAGATATCCTTAAATTGAAAATAGAAAACTGACGCCAAAAACGAAATGTATTAACTCCACTTCGACGTATGACACAATCCGTACTGTGTGTGGTCCGGACGAGTAGGCGGGATTTTCGGAGAGAAGCCAACAGAATGCACTCCATTGGCTGGTCACAAGTCTTTCATGTGTCAGTGTTAACTCCAAGCGCCAATCCACAGCGTGTAGGCGGGGTTGTTTTTTACTTCAACTCTCCTTCACCTACAGATTCAAAGCACAATAAAACCGACTCGGTGTTCTGATACAGTTGCTTAAAATTCCGTCGGTCCTTAAGGCGGTCAAGCGCTAACCACGGATACGAAGCCCAAAAGTTACATCATCCCGTGGTATGATTTCAGAAACAAAGAGGGCAATATATTTTTATTTAAGGGATGGGCAGCTTCCTTGAAATCTCCATATTCTTCGTGTTTTTGTTTTTTTCTTTTTTTTCAGCAAGAAACATCAACTGAAGCGGATCCAACCTCAATGAATAGCTTCGGCATATCGTGCAACTCCCCATCCACCCATAGCGTCCGTCTCCATCACACCTGACTGCTTCCACGTCAGGGCATCATTCACGGACACCGTACATTTCCCTTGATCAGCAAAACAAGCAGCAAACAATCGACACCACTCACCAACCAAATGCCAGTTAAGTCCCGCTGCCCGTGTTTTCCGATCAGGATGAAGTAACCATCGATTCAATTATTCAATATTCGCCCCACAGGTCCGGAATCGAACACGTGCCGCATCAGCAATGCGCTCGGATCCACAGCAAAGCAGAAAAAACGGACTGACGCCACAAACCATCTTAAGATGTGACTGCCATCTGGACCGGTGGTGGAGCCCGGTCCTGGAGCTGAAACGTACCACCGGGTAGTGCATTCTGTAGTGGGGAATACAAAATCGTGCGGCCAGTGCCCAGCCCATGTGCACGTATCTTGTAGACCATGTTCATGTAGATAAATAATTGAATGCCTTTGAATGTGTGATGCGGGTCAGACGGCCGGCAGGGGCCAAGGCCGAAGTAACAATTGCTCGCCTCAGAACAAGACGGACGCGCCGGACTAGCCGAAAGGAGATTGAATTACAGAGGAATGAATAAATAAAGGGGTTTCCTGCTTCCTTTGGCAAGGATACGGGCGGCTTAAGTGTGTGAGGCCGTGAATGAAGTGATAAGGGGAAGATTATATCGAAGGGGGTGAACAAAAAAGGATTGAAATGAAACAGGTGAGCCTTCCAGAGGCTATTTGGCATGAAGAGGGCTGCATGCTTGAAGTGAGATTTGGTCGTGGGACGATTTAAGGGGGACCGGGGTATGGAGCACAGTGATTTGAAATCGATGAAGATATGAAATTGTTAGAATGGCCCGACGTGTATTGGCAGATGAAGGTCGGCTGGGACAACATATTTCCGGCCGAACCCGCAGCATTAACAGACCGGTGCACAGTGGTGCGCTTTGTATGCGAGAGCGGACAAAAATCTGTAAAATCAAAGCCAGTGTACCGAATAGATTGAAATTTGAAACGAGTACAAATGGTAGGAGCAGTTGCTGAAGTAGCTCAAAAATTAAGATAAAAAAATATTTTATATATAAAATAATATATAAAAATATATATAACAAATTAAAAAATTAAAATAAAACTTAAAAAAAAAAACGAATTAATTTATTCTAAATCTATTTTAATTAAAAACATGTGCAATAGTATTATTAAAAGTATTGCCCATCTGAAGCTATGACCCTTTCACATCTTTCTGGCAATTTGTGGATGCCATCCCAAAAGAACTGCTCAGATGTGAACCGTATTTCAGTGAAGGCGTTCTGCATCTACCGGAACAAATGGTAGTCAGAAGGGGCAAGGTCTGGGATATAAGGCGGGTGGGGTAGAACTTCCCATCCACTGTCTTCCAAATAGTTCTTAACCGGAATAACAACGTGGGGCCGAGCGTGTCACAATGGAAAATTATTGCCTCGTGTCTGGTCGCATATTCCGGGCGTTTTTCGGCTACTGCTCTCTTCAAACGGATTAATTGTGTTCGTTAGCGTTGTCCATTGATGGTTTCACCCGGTTTTAGCAGCTCATAATACAGCACACCCTTCGGATCCCACCAAATACCTTCGCGCAATGGATTTTCGGCTTTGCCATTGATTTGACCAAAATCACCACTTCTAAATCGTGCAATCCACTTTTGGCATGTTCGCTCAGCTAGCGCATGTTCACCATGAACTCCCACCAAAATACGATGACTTCGGCAGCAGTCTTCTTCATATTAAAGTAATGAAGAAGAACTCCCCGCAAAAACACATTTTTTCAGGCACAAAGTTAGACATTTTTGAGTGAAAAAAAAAATGATTGTTGTTTACGCTTCAAATGAATGACATATACTGAAATGACGTACAATGACAGTAGCTTTCCAACGCATGCTCCAATGGAATAATACAAGTTACGCCATCTCTTAGCAAACCGTACGAATAAGAATAAGTTATAGACCCAATAAAAGAGTAAACAATTTATGTTTTAATGCAGAGTTACGTGTTAGATCTTGCAATGGATAAATCAGTAGACGATAGAATCTCGGTTGTATAAAATGTGTTCGGAAAGTTGTTTGGGTTTTGGTTCTGACCTTAAATTTGTAATCCAGAGATCCAATTATATCAGCATTTGATGAATTAAATTTCCATTAGGTCAATTTAAAATGGATCTGAGTTCAACATATTGGTGTACTTGAAAGGCTCTTGCGGCTAAAGTGGTATGTGGGCGCATATGATTTTCACACCATTTGGAGTACGCTTCCAGATTAATTAAAAACTTGGTTTCGCGTTGGAAGCTCTTGGAGCTTTTCGTCGGAAATCCAGCAAATATTAAAACACCGCTTCAGCAAAGGTGTACTTAATTAAGATAATTTTTTATTAAACACCACTCTGGAGCACTCAGACATAACGACTGTATCCATTATACTTCCAGGCTGCAACCCCTGGTCAGACTTCTAGCTCTGATCGACCACTTCAGTGATAGTGGCCTAAATTTGATCCCAGCGGCTAATGGTGACTGGGCCAGATTTGAAAACCCGATAAATGCATTTTGTCTTGCTTTCGCTGGGATTCAAACCGGGGATCCCTCCAATGAAGGGCAGGCACTTAACCAACTGCGCCATCCAGTCGTCTAACTAAGATCCTAACTCCTTCTCTAGATTCACTCAATTTTTTCTTAAAGACAGATTTATATTTCTTCTAGAACTACAGTCCTAGCTGCATTCTTTCCAATCATTATTAGGCAAGAAATTATAACTTTCGTACTATGAACCAAGTTAAATCCGTGTCCTTTAAGGCCGATTAAGTAAAAAAATGTTTACAGGCGTCTAGGCCAATTATATATCCTTAAAAAAAAGTATGCATCAACTTCATGTTTCAGATTCATTTAATCTTTTTGGTACTTTTCCGCTTCTGAACCACTGTGCGGCGAATGATGAGATTCAAAATATTAAAGTTGATTAATACTTTTTTTCCGAGTTCCAGTGTGTTGTGGGGGTGAAGATGATCTGAAGGTGAAGGTGACTGCCTCAGTGCTTGATGGTTCCAAAGAAATATGGGATAAATGACATGATTTGTGCTGTCTCCGACACAGTCGAAATGTACGTTAGTGCACGCCAGAGTCCACTTGATTCACATGATTTTGTAGGCGGTCTGAAAATTCATGTAATCAGTTCATGTGATCACTTTCGTGGGCTCAAAATACGTGAAATTTATTGGCGTGATCATGATTACTCTGCGTGAAAAGGCACACCATCACGTGAAATTTTTTCAACTTTACAACAAAGTTCAGACCTTTCATCTGGATTTTCCGAATTTTAAAGACGGATTTAAGCCCATAAAAATTGGTTAAAGCACGTGTAATTCGATGCACGTGAAATAATATCACGGATTACGAGGCGTTTACTACTTAACTCGATGCACGTGAAATTATATCACGGAGTAAGTGCCTTTTACTACTTAACGCACTTTGAAAATTCTCGTATGTCAGCTGATGACCTACGCACGTGAAATTATAGACTCTGCAACGACCTGTCACACTTAATTCGTTCCACTCATACCCATATCGCACCATCCCTCGGTATGTGGAGCGTACGGACGAACGTTCCTGAGATGTTTTACAAAGTTTTGAGGATCCTCCTGAATGTGCAATATGGACAAAATCAAAAGAGAAAGTACAATGACTTAAGACTTACCTGTTCGTTGGGTGGTTTCCTTGGCTGCTTTTTGATTCCACGTCTCGCTCGGGCCTTTGCCGCAAAATAAATTCGAATATACACGAACACCATAATACAACTAGGAATGTAGAACGATCCTAACGCTGAGTACAAAACGTAACCGATGTCTTCGCTTAGCTGCAAAACGAAAAGAAAAAGCAGAAAAAAAGAGATGAATATTTCATAAAAAATATGCATGTACCCAAAGTGAATAGTGGCTACTTCGTTTATTTTATGAATACAAAATATGCATTGATGGTGTCATCAATACGGGCCGGGATATTGAATGTGTTCTCATGGACGTCTGATGCAAATGTGTGGGTCGGGGGGCGAGTTGTGGGTTAGGGGGTTGGTCATAGCGACTGCGGTTGTGGGTTGTATATGTGTGACCATTGTGAAAGGGATAATTGAAAACTAAATTGAAAATTCTTCTCGAGTGTCCAGTTGAATGGTGCTTATTTGTTCAGGGGTCTTTTCCTGATTTCCGGTGTAGCTTTGGATTTGAAGGGAAATGTCATTCGTGACAGCTAAATGGGTTGGTTGGGTGTTAAGCGATGGTTGTCGTTGATATTTGAGTTCATTTAATATTTGCGTTTACAGCGCTTTTTTGTTTGGTTTGTGCACTAGTTGGTCGATGAGGTGGTGGTTGTTTGGGTTTAATTGAATTTGCTTTGCATATATCACATGTGGCCACAGCAGACGGAGATTTTGATTGGATTGAAGATGGCAGAAATTTAGTTATGCTATGACCTGAAGAGAGGGGACTGAAACACCACATGCAACTTTGGTTTAGGGTCACACTTCAACGAAATGTTTCGGAATGTTTGCAAAAAACACACGGTTCAGAGCGCACAAGGTCATGTTCGTGTGGTTTGTGCACACAATAAGCCAGCTGCAAGATTCACAGCCCTTAGAGGGCAAGGGCCTAGCTTCTCAGCAACCACTTGTGGTGGGCATGCTATTGTTCTCTCACGAGTGGAAGGGACCCACAGTTCCTCCGATCGGCCCAGTTTGAGAAGTTTTTTTTTTTCATTTAGTTTAGTTGCGTCTTTTCAGTATATGCCAGGCTGAAGTAAAAGCAACTCAGAGAGCTGCTCTCTTAGTGTCTTTGGGTTTGACAGAACGTCCCACAAAAAACGAAACGGTAGAAAAGTTAAGACCCATATCAGAGAAATTTCTTTCTGCTGCCAGATGTGAAATGCACTGAGTACGGAGATCCATACCGGAAGGTTAACCTTTATTTCTGTTTTATTCAGAGCCACGGCCAACAGATGCGCTCCGAGCTACTTTAGAACAAATGAAACCTCTGCTCCGAGCATCTGCAGAACATTCAAGCTTTTAGCCAGCAGCTTGACTCAGTTCTTGAATTTGACCGGAGTCGTCCTCACATCTGGCTCACATTCATGCCAAGAGCCACTTAATTCCCACGGATGCATGAAGAGACACGAAAGGCCGAATTCGAGCTGCATGCATTGAACGGATTGTGGTTCTTGGATAACAGGGCCTACAGGCAATCAATCAAGTCCTGATATTCAGCATCTCTGCAGACAGACTTAACCAATGGACCCACACTCATAACCACATTTTTGCATGCAATTTTCGACTGCATCATTCAAGTGCATTGAATGGATGTTAGATTAGGTTAGTCTGGTAGAGTGGCTGTCTGCTCTGAGGGTAGCCACACTTAGGCTACAAGTAGGACCATTGTGTTACCACAAGGTCTTGTAGATCCTAATCCGCGAACCATTTGGAGCTCCTAATAAAGAGGTTGAGTTGCCTGATACTTAGCCCTGTCAAGTGTCAAGTCGTCCAAGTGACGAGGGCATAGCAAATTGCAAAGATGGTGTGAAATGGTTCCATCTTCCTCTTCATCCCTGCAACTTCTGCTGAAGTCGTTTTAGGGGATTCCTAGTCTCGAGGCGTGAAAGCCAATGGCGCAATGCCCGGTTATAACGCCGATGAGAGTTCTAAGATTCGGTCTGCCCATACTGATCAGGTCGCGTGAGCGTTTTGGATCGACAGTAGGCCATAACTGCTTTGTGATGAGGCACCCAGTGCCAGGAGGCCATCTACGTTTGGGGTGAGTAAGCCGTTTCAAGCCTTATGTTTGTTTTGTAGTAGCCATAGGCACGGACGGCTATTCCCCGATCGGAAAGCGTGTTGAGGTGGTGCCCTTTCTTGCGAGTTCGTCTTCTACGTAATTCTCTGGGATGCTACTGTGTCCCGACACACACCTAATATGGATTCTGAAATACTTGCGCATCTCGTCAAGATAGGCGGCAACTCGTCTTGGAGTTAAATGTGATTTACAGATTGGATCGCTGCAGCTAAACAGACCATGTCTGTACCTAATATACCTAACTTTGCTTTCTGAGCTTCTTCAATTGCTATAGTCTCAGTGTAGAGTAGACTCCCACACCTTCCATCCAGCACCGTCCAACGGCTGGTATTCAGGTGTCCGGAGGGATCTGGGGGGTATGCTGGTTGAGAAGTTTTTCTTTTAGGTAGCGTGAGGTCGGTGTTTCTTGCAAAGGCTCCAAATTTCTCGAGGATAGTAGAGTGTCCGGAGCTAAGCTAAGAGATTTCAATCAAATCGCCATACTGGCTGCCTACTAGAGAGATCTATCGGCGGAAGGCTGATGAGTATATTGAAAGGCATTAAATGAAAGTTCTGTCCTTGTCCTTTGTTATTGCTTAAAATGAATGTTTTGTAAAAAATTGTTTGAAGACATCATGGGCACACGACTGTAGAAGTGTATACAACTTCCATGACGTAAGTTAAGGACTAAAATAAAATACTCCCATCTCTCAGCATCTGGCCGTCATGTCATTTGGAATATCTCTGCTGCTCGATGGGTATCAAGCTGCCATCCCATCACAGAGATTGCATTCGTACTTCATCAGTAAGTTGCCGTCACGTTCTCACACATATTCCTGCTGGAAGGGGCACTCCCTTGGCACGTCCACCAGGGCAGGCATGTCTATTCATTTGCCGTTAAATTAAATGCATCACGTTCTCTGGCCATGGTTGGCAAGGCCGTTATTTCACGACCGCTCTGGATACGTTTTTATGGCAGTTTGTCCCTTCAAAAGCGCACACTGCCCTACCGGCCACAAGAGCAACAGCAAACATAATTTCAGCACTTTCACGGCGCAAAAGGACGAAAAACAGAGAAAACAAGATTTTTTTCTGGGCACGAAAATGAGGAAGAGAAAACAACATTTGCGAGTAGAACACGTCGGTCGTTGTCGTCGGGTGGCGTGTCCTGCGGAGGAGCATACGCAAACATGTTCATTGGAAGCGGAAATTTCATTTCGCATCTCCCACTCGATACTCACGGTGGGTGAGGGTGTGCCACTGCGGGAGTTTCGGAACTACGTACGCACCAGACATGGTTACGGTCGGAGTCGGAGTCGGAGTCCGTTCATTAACATGCCACGATTATGGGCACCCACTTGAGCTAAACCCCACATGTAGCGAGGAACGCTGAAATGAATCTCAGAGAGAGTAAATTTTTCCGGCTGTTCTTTTATTATCTTACGCGTGTGTGCCATGTGCGGGGTGGGGTGTATCTTTTGCCAGGGATCCATGACCATGGATACAGAAGCGGAGCAGTTCCGCAACTTTACTGCACCCTGCCGGGACGTATTGCCTGAAGGAGTACTCATCCTGTTTCACATCATTTTCGGTTATTAGACGTTTCATGCGGGTGGCGTGGAGGATGTGGCTTTCTGGTCATGGCACATTGGGTGCGCTGCTGCTTGAATAGGAAGGAAATGTGTTTTTGGTGGAATGTGCTCACAAAAAGGTCGAACGAGTGCAATCAGGGCGGATTCGAATCAAAACCAAGAGCGATTCGTTTGATGAAACGCAAGGATGTACAGATATGAGCAGATGTGAACGCATGGTGCCTTAGGCTGTGCTTTGTGGATTTATTCAATGTCGCGAAAGGAAGGATGTTAGAAGTGTAGTTAACGTTAATGACATTCGCGACGGGAATACCAAAAAACAGATGCTGGGTAGGAGCACTTAGTCCGTAGGAAAAGTGCAAAGAATTGACGAAAATTCCGTCCCCATCTTGAAGAGGGTTGAGCGCACTGTGCTGCTGGTGTGTCAATATCGCTTGACCGATCCACAAGAATGAAGACCATTTTAATGGCATCAACAATCGGGGTACAAACCGGGCCTCTTAACGTGGCCTACATAATCTCTTCCTTTTGTGAGGAGGCCACGCTCATGAAGTCCAAAACAGCTGTTGTGCAGGATGGTCTGTGACTCGCCGCTTGGACGTCTCAAAGTGACTACTAGTCAAACTCACCGCATTCTTTACCTGCAATAGAATTTACACAATATTCGAAACAAAAGCGGTCAGTCAATGAGGCGCTTGCTAATACACATTGAGCCGGAAGCGGTGAACATAGACCCACGTTCGAAGAGGAAAACGAGGTTTACATACTCTACTGAATTGGATTTACAACATCGATGTATTGGACAGAGTGTCACAATAGCCAGCTATAGAGATAGTCCGGGACAAGATTCGCAGTAAGCAGAAATGACAGCGTCTGCACCGAGATGATACTAATAGAGTCGTGTCTCGAAAAATTAAATCCAAGCTACAGTCTACTGCACACTGTTAGGATATAAGCACATTAGGAAGCCCATGGTGTCCCCGATAAGGAAGGCGGTGGCATGCCCGACAACAAAAATGACGATCCTACGAATACCTGCTGAGCGTTGCCTATAAGGTCCTGCTTAGCGTACTGACATCGGACTATCCAGCACGTGCTTCCCGTCGGGCTGCATTCATCGCGAGGATTCTGCCGACAGGAGGTCCCTGACAAATTGAGCTGATCGTACATTCACACCAAGGAAATTCTGGATTAACTATTCGGCCGGAGATTCCAGTGAGCTGGTTGTGTAGCACTGCGTCAGCTTGCAGAGACCTGCACCGGATTTCGGCAAGGAGATGCATTGTCGTGTAAATTCTTCAATCTTGTACTGGAGAAGATAGTACTGGGGACTGCTAAAAAACCTGAGGATGGCTACTGTTGTTGACACACGCTGTTGTTCTTATATTTTTTAGCCTCATAGAGGATTAAAGATTTTCATCTTTTGATCACAATGATGGGAACACTTATACATTACAAGAGTTTAATAAATTCATTATTGTATTCTTAAAACTATCGCTGGTCAATTGTAGATCGACTTCATAACAAAAGGAGTTGTATAGCATTAAGGTGCGAGTTATTGGATTGTTACACCCAAAATTTGTTCTATAGAAAGCTCATTTCTATTTCTAAGGCATCTTTATGGGACATACCAATAGACAAGTGCGAGCAGCTCTTCGGGTTTAATACTGTTACAAACTATGTCTTTGAGAAAAAGAACGCTATGGGGGTTTGTCTGCGGCATTCTAAAGCTTTTAAATTGATTGGCGTGCATACTGAAGAATATTCCATTTTATATTCCTTAAGGCAAACCGTGTAAACCTCTTTTGTATTCTTTCAAATTCTTTTGCTAGCGTTTCCATTTAATGGGGACCAGACAACACAGCAACATTCGAATGTTGGCAGCACCAATGACATGAAAATTGTCTTTAACGTGTACAAGTCCTTAAAATCCCCAGAAGTTCGTCTGAGTCCAATCGATATGGGCCGAAAAAATTAATTTCGAATCAAAGATAACACCAAGATCTTTCACTTGACTAACTATTGGGAGTTTATCATCTCCGAGCTTGTACAAGAAATTAACGGGTAACAATGTTGTGTGGGCACGCAAGATTTTACATTTTTATATATTTAGCATAAGATGATTTTCCTCACACCAGTTTAAAAATGAGTTAAAATCTTTTTGGAAATTCAGGCAACTAAATAATTTTATGACAATGTGAACATTTTATGACGTCAGGCACACCATTCACGAATACAATGAACAAAAGTGGTGTCAAATGACTACCTTGCGGATGACCGGACTCTACCTTATTGAGGGATGAATGAGACCCACCAATTTGTACAACTTGCTTCCTGTTGGACAAATAAGACTTTAGCCATTTCAAGAAGCTTTCATTAAGCCCTAGCTTTCGAAGTTTTTTAATTAGCAATCCATGATGAACTCTATCAAATGCCTTAACAAAATCTGGTTACTTCTATTTTCTATAGAATTTAAGCAGTAATATGAAAAAAGACTTAAATTAGTTGCAGTTAGTTGCCTTGACGAAGCTGACTCTTTCACAGAAAAACGTAGCATCTTAGTAACGAGCTTTTCAAACAACTTTGGAAAGCTTTGGACAGGAAATTGGCCTGTAGTGTTTTACTTGGTGTTTAAGACCACTTTTGTACATTGGATTGAAAGATATTGTGACGTGTATGGTATAACACGTATAAGATGACAAAATCAGGACATCAACGCCATCCATACGAAATTAGAAGAACCATCAACTCCGATGACTATTCCCGAAATTCTTGTATATACTGCCGCCACCTATACACTGGTAGGTTACAAAAAATCATGTATATAAGAGTCAGCGGGTAATTTCATAGACTCGTGGCGACAGTAAGATCTAGAACCGATACTGGGAGTAGAGGGAAAATTAGTAAAGATCAGTGGGAAAATTATTACAGCACAGTTTGGGATTTTATAGTGTTCAAAGTGTTCAGCCTGAAAGGCCGCAAAGAGTTTTGTAGTAAAGTAGTTTATAGTAGCCGTTAAAGTGTAATAAGGTATATGAAGTAAACCTGTGTTTCCTTGAAAATTAATTCGTGTATAACGCAAATAGTGAACTCTAGTGTTTCATTCGTCACAATCCAGTGATCGAACCAGTATTTGTGGACAATTTAATTAATTGTACGTAGACTCATTTACGGCTAGTAACAATATTTTCCAATCATCGATAAAATGTTCGCTTCTAATAGATTCATTCAAAATTATTTTTAAGGCAGTGATAATTGGTAATGCACATTTGGACAATAAGAGTGGTGGAATTGAATCCACACCTACGATTTCTTGGTAACTTCGAGTTCAGTTAACGCGTTAAGAATGTCTGTATCAGAGAAACAGTTTAACTTGAAATCCGCAACAGGCGTTATGTGAGAATAAAACTCGTTAATATTGGAGATGTTATCAGTGCGGTAAATGAACTGAAAATGTTTTGCGAATAGGTTGCACCTAGATTGTATAAATTAAACTATTTAACTTATTTACTTGTCCCTTTGCCTTCGCGGCCACTTAAGAACTAAACTAACAATATTTCTTATTATCAAACCTAAACTACTATATCGCGCCCATCGTTGCTCGGTCCCACGATCCCACGACTACAGCTGCACCTAATATGCTGATCTGTCGCCTGGTTCACTGGACACCAGCTACATTCTATCACGTACGGCACATCGTCCTCTATGATCATGAAATGGGAGCATCGCCATTTGATGAATAGACATTTCTGCGTTAACTTATATCATTGGACTTTTCATGATTGCATTGCTGTTGGAAGAAAGTAGCTTTTTCGTTTGTAATTTAAGAATATCCAAAAGGATTTGCTGTTTTTCTTGATGTTTCTTTCAGCTGAACTATTGTAAAGGATTGCTACGTCATGGCGAAGGAGGAGGATTTTATTATATTAAATACAAGAATATTTCGATGCTACATACATTCACTTTTTTTTCTTCACAGAGATTATAGAGATTATTCGACAATGATCGTGTTCTTAAAACTGAAAACCTCGTGTCCTTTGGGAGCTATAGCTCAGTCTCCAGAGGTGATACCTTATACCGCGCTATTGGTTGGTGTCATTACTGGACCTGTGCTCGCTGGAAGAGCATGCCGGGAATATAGGAGCTCGAACAAATTATTTCTCTAGATCTTAAGTACGAGGTTCCCCTCGGTAATTATTTAACATAAGCCAGCGTGGCAACACATTGCACCGCCGACTGCACTTCATCGGCTACCTCCAGTACCTATCGTGAAAAAACCGATAATCCATCTAAGCTACATCATCACTGACTCCATCTGACTCCTCTTCTGAACAATTTCTACCGTTCTGCCCGACTTTCCCCAGCCGCCTGAAACCCATCTATCATCGCTGGCCACCTCACCCCACGGAAAATCAACGGAAAATTCTTGTATTGGGCCGCAGACAATGCTTCAATCCAACCGTAATGGCAGGATTGGCTTGGAATTTAAATGGAATATTTCGAGTGGTATTCGTACTCCAAAAGGTGGCCAGTTGCGGGTTCCCTGCATTCGCTTGGAATGTCGAACTCGGGTACTTTCATTTGACTACAGTTGCTAACTCATTTTTAATTTTTCCAATCACTATCGGAATTTCCACTCAGGCACTTCGCCTTTGCGGGTCGCTTTGTGAGGAAGTTCTGCCATGGTGGAACGAGAAGAGGCGCCCGGGAAAGTGGAAATTGTTTCTCAATAATCTTGGCCATTTTTGAAATTATGAATTGTTTGACTCACTGAACTGAGGTGTGTGTGTGAGAGAGAAAGTTTTTCGGTTATTCCATCGTGTTATGGGTATTTAAGAAGTTTTGAGCACTTGGAAGCTTGAACTGGTAGTCGACGGGTGGTTGGTGCAGGGATGGGGAATGTTTTTGGTGCTTTGCCTGCTACCGAATGCAGATATTTTTGAGAATTAATCCTTCGTCAAATAGCGTACTCTTTACACAAACTAAAGCATGGGAGGGTGGGGAAATTTGTTGAGTTGCAGTTTCTAGATAGTTCGCATGTTTGGTTTTTCTTCAAACTTAAATATACCAAACCAACTTAAAAATCTCAACAATTTCAAATTGTTCTCAATCATAAGCCACTGACCTTATGCGAGTACATTTTGGTCACAAAAAGTTAAACACACTTGGGGATTTTTCTCTTCAACTTCTGGATATGCTTTCATTCACTCACATTTTATGGTTTCAGCTGCGACTCCTGAGTTTATCAACTAATCATTTTCTCAACTGGAATGGAATTAGCTGAAGTTAGAGCAGAAATGAAGTATGATAGAGATACCCAACTTCACAGCTGATTGACACCCTAGGCCATCGACGAATTTCATAGACTATTTGACAGTTGTTCATGAATTAATGACGGTTATTAACGAAATATCGTAAATGCCGTTTTGTGATTGGTCAATCAGCCAATATGAAAAATGGTTGTCAAAAATGTTTAAGGGGCAAGAGAGGTAGAAGTCGGGCTTCTCTAGCATACTTCGTTTCTGAGTTAGGGGTTCCTCCTTGCATCAGGGATTTTGCTCTATCTCAGTGGGGAAGCGAGGGGGGGAAGGGGAAAGGTGGGCACAGGCCCGGGCGGCACTTTGTTGGGGCGCCAATCTTTTTTCAGTCCAAGGAATTTATTTACAAAGTTTGCCAGCAGAAACGGTAACCAACCCTGTCTAAGCTGGCAGTCTTTTCTTGGTAACAAAATAATTGTTTTTGTGGACACAATTTTTTGATTAACTTGGCGTTTTTTTGGTTTGTACTAGATATCGAATACAAAGTGCAGAAAAGTATGAAGCTTTGAGTCGTGTTTTCAATTGACAGTTAAATAAGCAGTTGGATCGTGTTCTGTAGACGCGACGTACACGGTATAGAATTTCTAATTTAAGCTATGTATTACCAAAATATACCCGGTTGCTTGAAATACCTTCTAAATAAGGAACAAATATCTGCAACGTACCTCTGCCTAGTTCGATCCCCCCTTTTATTGTGAAAAATAATAGGACAAAAAAGGGTAAATGCGTCTATAAAAATTTAAACTACCGATTTCATTCTATTGATGCCTACCTATCCTTTAAAATATTGCCAAAGTTCTTGCGCTCGATAAGGTGACAACTTCTCAGCAAGCGCTCATGTTGTACCTGCCATTATTCTTTTCAGTTTTATGCCGACTCCGAACGGCCAATTTGAAGAGCTTTATAATCACGCATTGAGTATTGGCACAAGAGATGGGACCATGGAAATTATGTTGCAGAATCAAATCTGCGTAACGTAGGCTCAAGTATGATGCACCTACCCATAACGCCCCGGCCGTCCACGTATATAGTCCCAATTTATATGTTGACTTTATATTTACTATGTCTCATGGCAATGAGTTTGTGGGCCCATATTCGTCGTTCTGCTGTACCTGAACAGACCAACAAATTCATTTACTGACACACATATGTGTATGAATAACTGTTTAAAACAGTAGGCACAGATTTTTGTTTTAGTGGGTTACAAAATTATTGTGGGCGGCATAGATTGGGTCTGCCCCGGACGACGCCAACCCACGCAACGCCACTGCTTTATCTCTTTTCTTTCATTAGTGTAGTTGCCTGCCTACGTATGTACACAAGATGGGATGAATGTTTTGGTTTTCGTCCTTCAAACTGAACAAAAATAATCGAACGTATACAGGATTCACGCCGTCCAAAACAGAGAAGGTTCTGTCTTTTCGATTTGACGTGAAATAATGAAGCGTTTGATAGATCATTTCACGTTTTTTAACAAAGGAGGCACGAGTAAGATATCTTTGGCGCCAAGAAATGATAACGGTATTTTGTAGAAGGGTTAAAAACTGATATTTTTTACTACGGGAGGGGGTCCATCTCACCCCCAATTAAGATTTAGGGGCAATTGTACGTAAAGATGACGTAAAATGGAAAAAAATATTGTGACGTGAAAAGTATAACGTGTATAAGATGAGATAATCAGGACACCAACCACCACCAAACACGCCATCTATATGCAAGGACAAGAACGATCAACTCCGAAGAGTATTCCCGAAATTGTTGTACATACTGCTAGAATGAATGACATTTATATAAGCTTTATCGGAGAAATCCCATAGACTCGTAGCGACAGTACGATCTAGAAGAACTATTGGAAGCTATAAATATCGGGACGGCGATTTAAAAAGCGATTGAAAAATTTATTTGAACGAAATTATTTCTACAATCGAGTTTACAACTAGACTTGCAAACTAAAGGCTAGGGTGTTGACAACAGTAGGATGTCTGAACAGTGTCACCGTGTTCTGTTGCAAGGGGATAATGCGTGCTTGGTCGTAAAGCCTATTGTTGCTATGGTGCCTTTGACAGTCCCTGTCGAAGGTGAGTACGGTACATATTTGCCGTATTTTTCTTTCGAAAATTGCGAGCTTCGTCATTCTGGTCTTAGAGATGGTGTGCCATATTGGGAAGCCGTACGTTAAGATAGGCCGTATAAGCTGCTTTTATAGCAATAGTTTTGTTCTCTGGTTGAATCCATTTTGTTTACGCATCAAGGGATAGATGTGATGGAAGCCTAGGTTGGCCTTCTTAAGGGTCAGTTTCGAGTGACTGTTGAACTTCAATCTTTCCGTGAAGTTAAAGCCAAGATACTTGAATTTTTTCACTTAGGAATTAAAAATGTGAAACTACCGCCAAAATGTATGAGTTTCCCACAAATCTCATTTTCCAAAGACAAAGTGTTTTTTTCTAAGTTTAATCGACATTTTTAATAAATTGCATTCGCTTTTTAATGCGAATTAAATATTCACATATATGTTCACGAGGATGACAGAAAAATGTACTGTTGAACAATGTTTTGAACAATTCAATATTTCGGACTGAATCTGTTCAAAGTAGCGATAATATAAGTGAAGAAGCTGGTTGTCTTCCGCTGGAGTCCACGTTCTTTGGTGGGGGATTTGTTCAACCAAACCCATAGAATACTCTCGAAATTGCGAAGTTCCTGGTTCATTAGGAATTGTTCAAAAGAAATTGTAAACAAAATAAAACGTATTCATTCATTCATAAAATATTGTAAGGCCGAACACACAATGAGCACCCGAATGCATTTCCATGGAAACATCTGTCGACCGCACAGACAGTTAGAAGTTGACCAACATGATCCGGCGCTATGTTTTACACTTGTGGGCCGCATTTGCTGTCTCTCTCCCTGTCATTAGGGCTTATGAGTCGTCAATTTTGTGACATTACGCCACGCAAGCAACAGATTCTATTGGAAAATTCTTTAAAAAGAAAATACACACGAAGTATTAACAAGTCAAATGCAAAAAAAAATGCAATACATAAATTCACTTTATAAGCAGTCCAATTCTGCAAAAAATATTTTCGCTTATCACTTCAATTTACTGTGAAACACTACGATTTTCGGAGTTATTCACTACGATTTGGGAAACAATTAAGTGGGAACACTGCTGGTGATCGAGTGCTGTACAGTGCTTGTTACGTGTACTCATTTTTGGAGTACTCAATACCGAATGATTGCAATGAATACGGTACACTGAAGTAGCGTACTCATTTAGACAGTTCAAATGAACAAAAATGATGGCGCACCCTGTTCTTATGTTCGAAAGTTCACTGACTTTTAAATTAAATACTTGATTTGTTCTGAAATTGAATACACTTCTTCAACATTGTGAACCACTTCAACATGCCCACTTAAATGACTGAGCACTCATGTGAACGCCCTCTGAAGACTAACTCAGCACTTTAAAGTTCCCCTCTATAGCTACACCAATTTCCCATAATCGCACCCCGCATACAACTTTAAAGGTCTTCAGAAAGCACTTTTCAAAAATAGATAATCCCCTAGTGGAGGGGACAAAGAACCCTTTTCCAGCAGACACTTTCGGTGTTAGGCGATCAATTATTGAGATCCCTGGGAAAAGTTTTTGCCGAACGTTTGAGGAAGTCATTGAGGCATCAGCTTGCTTAATTCAGATGAATCATCAAATTCAATGAGGTGGCAGTGGCAGGGACCGCCTGAGTTAATCACTTGTGGAACTGTCATTACCCAAGTTGGCGAGCATAAAGTTCCTTCTTCTGTTTACCTTTGCCTTAATGACTTTCCAACTGCAGGCACAGTCCACAGCCCTTCATTTCCCACAAGTGCCCTCGGAAACGGTATTCTTCCTTCTGGCTCTCGCTCTGTGTTCCATCTGTCGCCGATGCCGAATGTAATGGCTTCAGTGGTTGAACTGAGGCGAGCGCACATTGCGAATCGAAATCGATGAAAGCAGCGAATTGGTTTCCCTTTCTCCTCTTCGACTGCCTGCCAGGGCTGCGTTGGAGGGAGTTTGAAGTGCGCTCCCCTATGTTTGG
Organism: Eristalis tenax; assembly: GCA_905231855.2. Taxonomy (NCBI): domain Eukaryota; kingdom Metazoa; phylum Arthropoda; class Insecta; order Diptera; family Syrphidae; genus Eristalis; species Eristalis tenax. The sequence goes on along the minus strand of HG993124.1, from coordinate 37,402,105 downwards.
CTCTTGCGGTGGGGGGCATTTGAAGATGCTGGCTCTCAAGAAGAATGTCAAAGGCAGCGACCCATTGAACGCCAATATTCCAATGTCCACTCGAATTCGCTTCAGGTGTCTTCTGAGAGATCGAAATCGTGCTCAGATGAAAGGAGTGTTCACGGTTAGATGAATCAAATGAAATGATGTCCTTGGTTTCAATTGAACTCAGGTTCTCGGGCGGAATCTCTCCGCCCTCGCAACACGTCCTTTAATCTTTGGATCCTTGAGAATGCGAATCGATAACCGAGCACATCGACTCGTCACGGTTGAACATACGCTATCTGAGCTGCCTCGAGGGCATTTGCATGATGACACATTTTCACAACTATGCGATGGCGGTGCAGATAACACGCATTTTCTCGTTAGAATTATGTCATTCTGGTGCACGGCGCAAATGGTAATATGAGTGCATTCAATGCGCAGTGTGTGACTCAATTAGAAAAGTGCACATACGACAGAGTGCTCGACGAGGGAGCGCAAGAAAATGCCTGGAATCTTGCACAGTGGTGGTTGGGAATGGGAAAACAGCGAATGCCTCGGGGAGATGGTGTCAGCGTGTTCCGATGCTCAAACACGAACACTGCTCCTCGGGCGGTCTGGAAGTTTGTTAAGGGCCCCTCTTCGTGTTTGAAATCACTAGTGAGTTGTGTTATGACAAATAAGGCGAATAATAATTCCATTTTTCACTGAAGACAACGCGCCGTCCCGCTGTGCCTTTGTGCTTGTTTGATGAGCTATGTGCGGTTTATTATGACGGTGTTCATCCCATCTGAGAGCTTGTTTGGAAAGTGGATTGGGTGCGCTCGTGGATCTTTGTCATCGGGGGCAGCGGACGTTGCGTAAGTCTCTTAACGGACTGCCAAGAGAACAGCCTGATGCCAGCAAATGACGAACACTTTCAGTACCGTCACTTTTGGACAAACAATTCCTTTCGACTTGAAGCCATTGAGTGATAGCGTGCACCATTGACGGTAAGGTTGTTCGCACAGACATCATTCAAGAAATGCCGGCCAAAGATAGCGCCCGCTTTCTTGAGTTGCCCGTGGACAAATGTTGGTTCACATATCATATTCGGATCACTGAAAACCGAGAAGCACCAAAATCACTGCTTATACATTGTGAAGGTTTGACAATTTTGCAAGTATTTGCATTGTTCATGTCATTTACTGACTTTTGTTTTGAAATTCTTCCCCATGTAATTTTGTTCATATCCTAAGGGTGTTCAAACAGCGTTTTTGAGGACAAGCAGGGATCTCACGTTCTCATACGTGGTGATTATTAGTATACGATGAACATCGATAGTAGAGTCGATACTATCGACGTTTTCATACAATCGAAAACATTGATACTTTGTTCAAACATCAACAGTTTTGTTTTCCTTGGTGTAATATTGTAAACTAGCTGGGTGGTCCCACTTTGCTGGGTCCTTTAGTCAAGATGTACGTATGTACGTGCCTACATACAGAAAAATACGTTGAATTAGTTGAACACACAGAAGGCGGACTACGAAGAACATTAGTCTGTTTGGCTCTTTTCGCCCTATCACACATTTTAGTCCTTCCATGTGGGATATTACGATTTCCGTGGTTTCATATTTAGAAAACGCAGTTTTGTAGATCCCGATGGTGTAAGAACTAAATATAAAGCACCAATTTTCTTAACATCTTATCAGTAGACACCTGGCTAGGTTCATGCCGAAAGACCAAAGGCTTCTTACTTTGCTTTAGAGACTGTACAGGCTCCGCACCATACAGGGAAGATCAAGGTCATATACGACGTTAGCTTGGTCCTTCGAGAGTGGACTCAACTTCTCAATTGCCTCTTGAGGCCAACTAAACAGTGATTGGCAAGAGTTATTCTGCGTTTAATCACGCTACTGATGCTATTCGTACTGTTTACTTGGGAGCCGAGTTAGACGAAGGCCTTCACTGCATCGAAGCTGCCTATAATGACATCTGATGTTGTGCGGCCTTTTACGATGACAACATATATTTCGTGTTGACCTCGTTCACCGCTAAACCCATTGTTGGCGGAATAAAATGACGTCTGATGCTCAGCGGCCTTTCTCGATGACAGCATATTCTCCGTTTTGCACTCTTTCAGCGCTAAACTTCTTAAAATTTTGAAAAGTTCCCCAAGAAGGAGAGAACAATGTTGAGCGTTTGATTCTCTTCATATATGGAGCTCTACTCCACTGGTGGGCTGTTGATTGCAATGACTTACGCATTTTGTGCATATCATCAAATCTCAAGTAATTACATTTTTGCTCATTACTTCCGGTAAAATAATCAGAGAACAATGATTGGCATATCAATCTCTTCACTAGAAAATGTACTCTTCAGCCATTTTGGAGTAATATGTGTGTAAATGATACAAAATGGATTTAAAGGCCGATAAACGGACTTAGGGCACTAAAAAAAAGTGTAAGTGGCTCTTGCGGTGGGGGACATTTCAAGATGCTGGCTCTCAAGAAGAATGTCAAAGGCAGAGCCCCATTGAACGGCAATATTCCAATGTCCACTCGAATCCGCTTCAGGTGTCTTCTGAGGGATCGAAATCGTGCTCAGATGAAAGGTAATACCGCTGCTCACGACAAATCGATTGATGTATATATTGTTGGGGTATCATTGCGCACCCACTCCCTATTCGCGGTCAAACAAAAAACTGTGCCCTCTTTTATAGATGCAGAGAAGATGAGTAAGAGCTATTTGAAAAAATATCAAATAGTGATTTTTGTGCAATCGCGTGTATAAAACCACTGGAAATACCACACACTTTATCGACAAAAGAGTATGCAGCAGATCTTAATACAAAATTGTCAGGCAATCAATATGAATTAATTAATGAGTGTGGAGCAAAACTCAGTCGCCAACACAAGCGGCAGAATCTTCCAAGAGTCCGTACAACAGCGAGCCGTCAATGAAGCGTTTGCTGGAATTGAATCAGAGGCAAAGTGGGTTTAGCGGTGAAAGAGGGCAAAACGAAGAAAAAGCTGTCATCGAGAAAACCCGCACAACATCAGATGTCATTATAGGCAGCTTCGATGTAGTGAAGGCCTCCCAAGTTAACAGTACGTAACAGCATCAGTAGCGAGATTAACCGAAGAGTAACTCTTTCCACACACTGTTTTTTGGCCTCAAGAGGCAATTGAGAAGTTGAGTCCACTCTCGAAGGACCCAGCTAACGTTGTATAAGACCTTGATCATCCCTGTCCAGCCGTATGATGAGGAACCTGTACAGTCTCTAAAGCGAATGAAGAAGCCCTTGGTATTTTCGAGAGAAAAGCTCTGCGCCTGTTTGAGTTGAGGGTTTATGGAGAAGAGGATTCAACCACTAGCCCGTACAGGGCTTTACAGAGGCATGAATCTAGCCAGGTGTATACTGATAAGATGGTAAGGCCACGTAGAGCGTATGGACAAAACAGCGACACCCCGAACATTTTGTGTCTCCCAACCAGTGGGATAATGCAATAGAGGACATCTATGGACACACGAGTGGAAAGGGACATTAACCAACTTGGAGTGCGAAATTGGAGGCAGCCGGCTAAAGATCGTGCCAGCTAGAGAAGCTTGTTGAGGCCTAGGTCCAGCCCGAACTGTAGAGCTACATCCGCAAGCACCAATATTCCTGCATCTGAAACTATGTGCCTTACAGAATGGATCTAAGGTTAAATAAATCAAAACAATTGCTGTTTCAATCGGAGGAAGCTTCAGCCACTTGCCGTGGACTAGGAACATGTTCGTCTCTTACCGCAGCTTTTTTGAAAAGTATAATCTTAAGGAGAGCTTTCTCACTTTCAACGGCTGCTCCTGTGATAGTCGTGTGCAGCAGATTTTGTGGCTTGAGATTGTACCTTTAGTAAGCAGTCACACTTAGACCAAAGTAGGCCCTCTGTGATACCACGCGGATTGATCTCCCATAACATTTATAACCAGTTGGTGTGGTTAGGTTACTAAAGTACTATGCCCCTAGATGCAGGTACCTACGACTTGCGAGAGCGCTAGACAAAAAGACAAGGTGTTCCCTGGTTTCCACCTCCTCTTTATCCATGCCGCAAGGCTCTGTTCTGCATCTGACATTGAATTCCGATCTTGACATCAGAACTAAGTGGGAAAAGAACAACCGAGTGGTATTTAATGCTTCAAAAACCCAATGCTGTCTGCTGACACCTAAGCGAACCCTTGTTAGTGAGCCAATATGCATGAATGACGCTTGTGTCGACGAAACCGGAAAACTTTCCATCCTTGGTATTTGTATCAACACAACACTTAGTGGGAACGATCTCATATATGAGGTCGGCAAAAATGCTGCGGAAGTCAAGGTTTCCTTTATCGATGCTAGAAAAATTTCACACCCTCTGATTTGGCATTAATTTATATCCGTCCCAAACTTGAGTACAACGCTCATATCTGGTCTGGTGCCCCCAAGACAACCCTGGACCTCGACCTAGACAGAATCCAAAAGCGAGGGATAGATCTTCCAGGAGACAACAATATTGCAGAGTCATAAGACTCGCTCGAACATCGACGTGTCTTCTTTGTCCGTATTTTATCGCTATTTTAACAAACAATGCTCAAGCGAGCTAGCCAACTGCACTTCTCCTCTCCATGAATTCGCCCGCAATATCCGTCTCGCCAGGAATGCTCTTCAGTTTACCCTTAAGCCTACTTTTGGATGCACAGTTAAATTTAGAGACTCGTTTTTCAGCCGCACCACCCGAATATGCGGCTGAAAATGCTCTTCCCTGCCTATGTGCACAGATGCCTCGTCACCCTTTCTCTCATTATGAGGGACACCCATCCTGCGGGCAAGAATGTGACTGGTATTATATGGTAATACATTTTTTATTTATATAACATTGTTCTTGAACCAGGACAATGCCTCTTTTATCGCAATTGCTTCTGCCTGGAAGACGCTACAGCGATCAAGGTCCCTGACAAGGGGAGCGCAATATTAAGGTCTTAGGAATGGGCACCTGCCCCTGTGAAAATGCTCATGGCATCAGCCAGCGCCCGGTTTTCAGTTAACCAGTCTGATCTAAAGGGAGTGCTGATGCAGAATTTCTTCTCGAAGATGACTTGGGGTAGTAGGCGGTCGAAGTCGTTGGGGAGAGAGCTTAGAATGGCCAAAAGCGGAGTGGCCAAGGGTCGAGTCTAGCAATGTTTTGAGTCTCAGGGCTTGAGTTGGAATGTGTGAAGTGCATCTGACGGAGTCATCCTCGGTCATCCTCAGTGCCCCACTGATGCACCACATGCAGGCCTGTTTCTGCACCCGATTAAGTGTCGTGCAGCTGACAGCTTTGCTTAGTGCTGCCCACCAAATAGAGACCCCGTATAGAAGGGTCAGTCTAACAATTCATGGCTGTAGACCCCATTCACATCCCTTGGCATTTATACAGCTGAAATGGGCAGAGAAGCCTTTTTGACCCTTTCCTTAGTTTCCAGCTTAGCTTGTTGTCACTAATGAGACACAAGAACTTCTCCCTGGGGGTTGTGTTGTACAGTGTTGCAGCTCAGCACGGGATGGTCAAACTGAGGGATTTTATACCTTCTGGCATGTAGTACATGAGTAAATTTGTTTTTTGCTTGTTAACGCTAAGGCCGCATGTATGTGTCCAGCTTATCAATGGCATTCTGAATTATGTCTCTTAAGGTGGAGACGAAATTTGCCAGATGCCGCTATGGCAACATCGTCAGCATAGGCCTCTTCCAGCATGAATAGCAGCTACGTTCCAAAGAATGGGCGCCAGTACGCCTCCTTGTGGGGTTCCTCTATTAACTCCTCTGCAGATCGTAGCTTCCCCCAAATTAGAGCGTATTACACTGCTTGTGAGTAACTGATAGACAAAAGCCACTAAAGACTTTTCGATCCCAAAGCTGTTCTTGAATGCACACCGTCGTAATGTTGCAGGGATTGTCCCTTTAAGTTCCGTCAGAGTAGCGCATACATTAACCTAGTCAATATTTCTTGAGTCTAACTCTTTGACACAACTGTAAGTGCACGCTAGGGATTTTTGTATAACCTGCGACTTAACAAATTCCCTTAACATCCACAAATTGTTGTTGTTTCTCTCCATTACTTAGACACGTATAAAGAGCACGCTTCGAACAACCTACAAGAATAGAGCAGCTGGAAGAAGAAACATCGAGCGCACGACACCGGCTGCCCATAGCATCTTGCACCGAGTTTGCCGACATTTTGCTCATATCTCGCGACTATGTTAGCGCGTTTAGAAGATGCCACAGTGTTTGGATTCCACCACCCCGAGTCACGGGCTATGTTCAAATAGTGTGACCCCAGAGGCAAACCTTTTCAGGCTTTGCCTTTCGAAGTCGTCTTCGCAATCGGCATAAGACTCCACTTTTTCCAAAAATCGAATCTACACCGGGTGTCTAAAACTTCCTCCCATAACAAGGCGTGTCACCAAAGGTCCTAGTACCTTGTCGCCTTCCCATAATACAACATAATTGAAATGCAACCCCCTTCCCCTTCCAAATTCCTTAGATAATTCTCAAATTATAGCACTGATCCCCTCCTCATCGATACCGAATTGCAAACATCTAAAAACATTGGATTACCCAACACCCCGCCTGCCGGTACACCACTGTTATCCACGGCCACAGTGACATGTTTTGACGTTTTTTTTTTTTTTCAAATCTCTGTCGAGAGCAAATCCTTCGGCAAATTACCTTTCGGTTATGTCCACCCTCCAGACCGGAGATGTGTCAAGTTATCTGACGGTGAAGAGCACTGGAAATGGCCACCCATTAGATCTCCCCGCTTAGCTACTTATTATTTACAAATTTGTTTTCAATTTCTTTGTGAACTTTATCCTGGCCCCGAGAAACTCGTTTGCCGACTCTTCGCTGTCTGTTTGTGAATCTTAACATGAAAATCTTATTATCCTTTGTCGTCGGTGTTTGGGGCAAGCAGGGAGGACAACAAACACCGAGAGAAGTGGAAACGAAAAATTGTTTACACAATGAGGAAGTTGTACTTCATTCGGAAATTGAAGAAGTTTTTTTTTAATGGAATTAGAAAGTTGCTCTCAGCTCGTTCGCTTTGTATTCAATTTGGTCGAAATGTTGAAAACGGTCGGTTGTGTATGCTGGTCGCTCAGTTTTAAGGGTGGAAAATCCATTTACCTGGGCTTAAGTGTTGGAATGAAATTGCACGTTTTCACTTGTTTGTTTTTGGCTTGTTTGCTGAGGACTTTGTGCGAGGGTGGCTGATTTCGTTTGACACGACTGTAGACGCGACTAGTTTTATTGCATTTATTTGCTGTCACATCAGATCGCTGTACATTAAGAGTATAAAATTATGTCATATGTACTGTGCATTAAAGTGGGGCGGATATTAAGTGAAGAATTCAAGAACAATTCAGTGCATCCAAGTGAATGAAGTAGGCTACACACAACACAATTTAAAAAAAAGGGTAGAAATACACTGGAATGGACGGCGAATGATGAAAAGACACGTGTGACATGCAGTACACCAGCATTAGTGCCAAAACACCGCCAAGTGCAGCAGACAAAACAGTCGGCTCTCAAGCCGAAGTTGATCCTCTGGATGTATATGGCGCTGGTTCGCCTGATTCTAGCGCATGGATCACTTCCAGTGTAACCGTACAGTTGACACCCTTAATTTTGGACACAGTAGTGAACTCAGTTCAAAAGCGATTTGCTCTCTTCCTCCTCTCAAGAAACATTTTTTTTTGCTAATAAAGGGTGATTTTTTAGCTATTATCTTTTTGGCAACACTGGTTTAAACAACTGACGCACGTTTTGGGTTTTGTTTCACTGTCAAGCATCTTCAGTTTGGTCTATAATTGAACCATGAATCGTCTTACAAACGAACAACGCTTGCAAATTATTGAATTTTATTTTAAAAATGTGTGCTCTGTTAAGAAAGTTCATCGCGCGCTTCTTCCATTTTATGGTCAGTTTAAACGAAGCTCCTTTTTGGCTCAATGGGTACGTAAATAAGCAGAATTGTCGATTTTGGAGTGAATATCAGCCAGAAGCATTGCAAGAGGTACCAATGCATCCAGAAAAAGTCACAGTTTGGTGCGGCTTATGGGCTGGTGGCATCATTGGATCGTACTTCTTCAAAGATGATGCGAATCGTAACGTAACTGTGAATGGTGAGCGCTACCGTGAGATGATATCCAACTTTTTTTTTGCCCAAAATGCAAGAGCTTGACTTGCATGACATGTGGTTTCAACAAGACGGTGCCACATGCCACACAGCACGCGCAACAATGGACTTATTGAGAGGCGAGTTCGGTGAACATTTTATTTCACGTTCGGGACCGGTCAATTGGCAGCCTAGATCGTGTGATTTAATGACTTTATACTATTTTTTGTCAAAACACATATCTATCCAGACATTGGAAGACAGCATTAAAGCATTTATTCGTGAGATACCGGCCGAAATGTTGGAAAGAGTATGCCAAAATTGGACTAAGCGGATGAACCATTTGAGGCGCAGTCAAGGTCAACATTTGCATGAAAGAATCTTCAAACATTAAATTATATGGACCGTACTATCGATTCAAATAAAGATTTCATGCATTTTTCTGAATTTGATGTGTTTTTTTTGAAAAACTTTCCTATAGCTTTTAAAAAATGTCACTACATCCAAGCTCCCAATCCCGCCATACAAATTTAATACAATCTTCCAGAAAAAATATGAACTTACTGTAATTAAAACCACAAGAAAAAATTAAGACCGAGCGAACGCGATGTTGCGATACGGTATCAAAGTGTGTACACTTGTCAGTGCAATTTTTTTAGTGTGAATTTTTTTGAACGGCTTCCAGTTTGGGGCACTAGTACGCGTGTCCAGAAATGTGGCGCCAAGAAATGTTAACGGTGTTTTGTAGATGGGTTAAAAACTAGCACTTTTTACTATCAAACGTCTTTGACACTCTTAACCCCAGAAGAACGATTTTCTCTGACCATTTTCGGGTGTGTTCGCGGAATTCCAGAACATTTTCAGAACCTATTGACTGCTGGGCAATTACAGTGTGCTCCAGGCGGAAGTACCGGGCAACTCGGGAAGCGTGTCGTCATGTGAAAATACAGCCAAATATCATGCCGCGGCAAATGGGTCCCACATGCGTTGGTAGTCAAGAAGTCATCAAAGCTATTGCCTTCTGATACAGGAATACCCGGGTGTCCTTGTGTCGTTAGAAGGTCAGCAGAAAATGTCAGGCCAGCACAGTGACTTGCCAAAATTTGGGAACGTCGTGATCTGCCCTTAAGTGTTGGCTTGCAGGTGAGGTGCACATATAATTAGAAGCAGTCGTAGAAAACCTTAGACCGCCAATCAGACAAACTTTGTAACATCATGAAAAATATGGCCTGAGTGCAACCGATTTAAGAAAGAAGATCTTCCTGCGATCGCTGGATTCGTGGCCGTCTGCAGGATCAAGCTCTCGGACTAGTCATCCCACAAAACACACACATACAGCTGTTGTCGAGGCGCATGTGTGTTTGTGCCTGCGGGGTCTTGCTCGAGCTAGAGAGCGAGTGCTTAGTAGATCTTTGTTCATCTCCCTTGACGAGATCTCGACATTAGGGAACTAATGTCCTTCTTAAAAACCCATAAATAAAGTAACAGAGATGTGGATGATTCCAAATGGGTTCTCACCTATCGCAGCTGTCCATGCAGGATGCCACCCCCTAATCACAAAGATTAGTTTAAATTGCATTCAAGTTCAGTAATATCCTCCATTCTTTATGATTTGATTTTAAGTTCTCTGCTAAAATGTGGTTCATTGCAATCCCTCGCCACTTGAAGCGCTCGCATCATATTATGCCGTCAGATCGGTTGCACATTAACAAAGGCAATAACTCCAGGAAATATCGCTCACGGGTGCGCTTCTACAGCGCATGCATCCTCGTCGCCAAACCAAAGCGAAAGGTGAGTTACTTTTTAACGACGTCAATTTTACCAATCTCCATTCATCCCACCTCCTCAGCGCGACCTTGAACCCTGCCAAATTGCACGTGTACCAGCGAAATGGTAAAAAGCGCAAAATGTAAATAAATATTCGAGCAGTTGACGCAAATCTCCAGCTTTACAACCCCGTTGCCGGCGTCGCATTCAATTAAATTGCGCGCCATCCCTCTGGGCCATAACAGCCCAACACGCTTAGTCGCGAAAGCGGGCACACAATAACAACCCAAAACGCTGTGCGCTTTATCTCTTACCAATAAAACCCGATTAACCTCTATAAATCTCCAACAAATATCGAATTATTACTTCAAGCGTCTCAGAAAAGAAATCATCCGGCAGTCAAGTCCCGGCGAGTAAGCTCTATGCAAAGACCTCCGGATTATGGGCCGATTCCCCACACCGACAGCATCCGATGTCCCGGCTTCTTTATGAAAATGAAGTTATTTATGACATTCCTTCGTTGACTTTACGATTTGACCCAACCAGTACAACACAAGCGGGAACAGACACAATTTATGCACTTGCTAGGCGCTCTCCCTCCCCAGCACACACACAGACACGAATCTGAGCGCGCGGGCACAGAACCCGTATATGGATTGCCCTGGGGGCGTATACTCACTACCTGACACTGACTCGCTATACTCGAGAAATAATCGTTTCCACAGAATTGCACATCTGTGCCTTGCAGGATGCTACACCAGAGCCGGCCAGGCAGACGGATACACAGGCAGTCGAGGACGTCGTATGGTCGGTGGGTGGAGGGGGTGGAGGGGCTGGGGTGGATGGCCGTAAAAATAAAAAGTTTATGGCAAATAAACCGTTGTCTTTAGTACTATTACATACCCACTCTAAGGGTGAAATATGCACCAGGGTAGTGGTGTAAAATCCTCAAAGGAACAAATTTGCGTTAAAAATTCCTTTTACGGGTTTTTTCCGCTTCCATCGACATTCTCCCCGTCCTCTCGGAGACCCCCTCTCTGGGCGGGGACACTCGTTGCCGATGTGTGCTTGCGCTTGTGTGGGCGCTTATCTGCAGACTGTAATTGGTTGTTAAATTCATTTTGGAAGGCGGCAGTGAGTGAGATAGAGGGGAATTCAGCGAGCGGATAATATGATGCGATCATCTCCTGGCGAAGGATCCGAAGCAAGACCACGAACCGGAGGACCGGAGGACCGTAAAAGGCAGAGACACCGACACGGGAAGTTCAAGTTCATTTGTGTAATTACATATCTTCATTTGAATTTCATTTAATGCGACTCGACGAAAGGTGCCTTCTGGGTGGTGGAATCGGTTTAAGGAGGGGCACAGAGCGCCGTGATCCTGCGAAGCTATAAAGCTCAGCGAAGCGAAATTGAATGAAACATCTGCAGTGGAATGCGGTGGGGCCAGGCACCAAGATGATTCCGCATAAACGAGGCCAACCGGAGGTGTTCTTAAGCGAAAATGTCCCACATCATCTGAGTGGGGATGAAATGATTCGTGGAATTATTCATTTCATTCCTGCCTTCAGTGTGCGCTGCAACACCACCAATGGCTCGGGGGTCTTACTGGCTGCCGTGTGATGTGCCTTCGGCAAATGTAAATTGTCTAGCCATTGTCAGCTCCATTACCCAGCCACAGGCTTGGTGTCGGTAGTGCCTCTGGTAAGAACGAGCCACACTCAGCGGACAGTTGGAGGCGACTGAGTGATTAACTGATGAGCAATTGGATTGACCAGAGTGGAGGAATGATGTGCAAGACGTGTGCATTTGTGTGTGCGTGTTGGTACTACGGTGCACCGATGATGAGGAATCTGCTGATGTTTTACGTTGACGCCGAGTTGTGGATGAAGTTATGCCACCAAAGGGCGATATGAGCTAACTGCCTAACTTACCAGCAACCAAATCTATGCACTCCCATTGTGACACTTACCTAAAAAGAAGAAGAAAAGACAATCGTTAATATTGGGCACTGACATGAGATTTCTTGCAAGTTTCATTAACACTGGGAGCGTATTTGGAGACCGAATGGTGGTGGATTAGTGTCTCGACTCCAATTTACTATTGCACCTCTCTCGAGTTACTGTCAATGCTCAGAGAATATTTATATTATTTTCATCATTGGGGCGCGTCATACAAACTGTCGCCACAGACTTGGTTTGTTCCAAACGCCATTGGCACTTTTTCTAGAAAAACGCATTTAAAGGTTCGCGTACTTGGTGTTCCGAAACTGGGTGATGGGTTTTTTGTGTTTAACTTGAAGTAAGTTGTAACTAGAGTTCACGTACCAATTTTCAAAGTGATTTGTTAGCATTGCCTGCCCGATCAACAAGAAAGGATACCCCTTCAATTGCGCCAACTACCCAGGGATTTGGCTCCTAAACATCGCCTACAAGATCTTTTCTGCCGTTTTGTGTGAGTGCCTGAAACCATTCGTGCATAACCTGATAGACCCTTACCAGTGCGGTTTTAGGCCGGGGAGGCCCATCGTCGACCAAATTTTCACACTATGACAGATCCTGGACAAAACGCAAGAGAGGCACCTATAACCTATTCGTCGATTTCAAGGCCGCATATGACGGGCGTGCATGGAGACTAGCTATACAAGTTTGTCTAGTATTGACATGCCCGCCAAGGTTGCGCAGGATGACGATGGAGAATTGGCGTTGCTGAATCAAGGTCGGAAACGAACTCACCGGGAACTTCAATGTCAAAAAGGTTTTAGACAAGGCGAGGCGCTTTTGGAACATCATTCTTGAGAAGGTCCGGCAATTCTCACTCACCAACACAAGAGGGAGAATGGAGACGTCCGTGCAATTGCGGGATTGGTCGAGCATAGCGAGCAGTCAATGTAGGGATTTCTGGTATTGAATCGAACGCGGCCAAAATGGGTTTAGCGGTGAGCGAGTGCAAAACGGAGAATATGCTGTCATCGAGAAAGGCCGCTCATCATCAGACGTCATTTTAGGCCGCCAACAATGGGTTTAGCGGTGAACGAGGGCAAGACGAAGTATGTGCTGTCATCGAGAAAGGCAGCACTGATGTTGTGCTGCAGACGCCATTATAGGCTGCTTCGAGATAGTGAAGGTACATCAGTAGTACATCAGTATCGAGATTAAGTGCAGAAGAACTCTTGCCAATAGCTGTTTCTTTGGGCTAGCAGAGTCCCCTATCGAAGGAGCAAGCCAACATTATATAAGATCTGGATCATCCCTGTCCTGCCGTATTGCGCGGCAGCCTGGACAGTCTCAAGAGAAAGCCCACCCAATCTGTGATCCTGTTTCGTTGTGGTTTTTGGAGAAAGAGATTCAACCATGAACTGGACGGGCTTTACAGCGACATGAACCTAGCCAGGGGTCTACGGATTCAAAGCCTAACACGGCTAGAACACGTAGACTAGGCCGAAGAGTCTTCCACTCCAAACCACTGGGACAACGCAGTGGAGGACGCCCATGGAACCGATGCCGCACAAAAAGTGGAGAAAGACTTTAACCAACTTGGTGTGCTAAATTGCAGGCACTTGCCTAACGATCGCGGCAGCAGACCACCACGGACTGTAGCGCCACTCATACCAGGCAAAATTGCAGTTGTCAAGTAAAAGGAGATCGATGATGGCTGCAAGATACTGGCTGACGATTGGCAGGAATCATTCCCGATTTAAATATTGTGGTTGAGTAACTGATTGATCTTGAACTGTGGATTTCTGACATGCATCAAGATGTGATCCTGGCACCATTTCACTTCAGACTCGTCCTCTTGTAGTATTGCTGGTTCCGTCTACACAGACCTGTGATTACCTGTCACTTTGAGTGACTTTGGTCTTACACCCACATGAGTTCTGGAGACTAAGTCGAAATGTTTCCACAATCACCATCGTTGGCCACTGAAATAAAACGCAAATAACACTGTCCTCGTCACAATCTTTCAGCCTTATGAATCACGCCCGAACAACATTTCATACGAAATGCCGAACTACATTAAAAGTTATTATGAATTTCGCCAGAACAAAATTTCACGAATCGAATTAGCCGTGACATTTCGAACAATTGTCATTTAATGTGTTATGGGAAATCAGTAAACAATTTGCATAAAGTTTGGATTTAAGTTAAAATGCACAGCATAAACATGAGGATCTTTCGTGAGGAAGAAGGGACTGACCAAGTGAAAGTGAAGACATGCAGGACATGACTGTAATCCCTTGGGCTTGCGTTTTTACCAGATTTAAGCTATACTAAGGTAAAACAAAACAAAATGTTCGATCCAAGCAAACAAAAAAAAAAATGCGGTACCAACAACAGGTGGATACCGAAAGAGTGACGGAGAGTATCACGACGTTGGCCTGGCACAATACTATTTCAGTTTGATTCTTGCCGAAGTATTGGAAATTTTGGAAGAATAACTGTGTCCCCAATGGATATCTTGGCCAAGACCAGGTGAAGGGCTCAAGGGAAAATTGCTCAAGACTTCTATTCCAGATATATGATACCCGGTGTTATAGACTGTATTGATGGTATGCACGGCATTTTCGGATACTTCGAGGAACTGGTTTTTTAGCGGTACTGTTGACGTTAGTGCCGTTTCCATATTATAGCTAAGGTTTTAAAAGTAACGACAAATTGAGTACCCATACGTATTCGATACTTTTTGTGCAAATACTCGTTACTGTAATATCGTTATTAGGTACTTTCGTTACTTCTATAAAAATTGTTTTTTTTTTTGTTAAAAATAATGCTTCTGATTTTAGAACCTCAAATAGGAACGTTGTATTCAACTGAATAAAGCATTTAAGTTTAGGCTTGAACCTGACCCCATCGCACAACGAGTAAGAAAGTAGAGACAAACACTAATTAGCAATACGATCGTATGAAGGATCACAAAATTCGTACAAAAATTAACCATACAACTGCAGTAAACCACACAACCATAGTTTATGTAAGTAGAACATTTTTCATAAAAATAAAAGCAATGCTACTACATGCTACAAAAAGCAATACTATACCATCCCAAACATACTTAAACGGAGAAACTGGTTACATTTCCACTATTGCAATCCACACACAACATTCTAGATACGCTCTTCACATTCAAGAGAGATAAATTGATACCGTACACATGATGGAAATGGTAACCCGATCAAACCATACCCATGCGAGATGTGGCTCAACTATATATTGTGCTCACACAAAGTTGCACAGCTGCAAACTGTTTATACATCAAAATCAGTATAGAGCATGGTATGCGTGCAATGGACATCTCGCATGGGTTTCGTACGCATGATATGTATCTCTCGTATGCCCATGCAAGTATACCATAAGAAAGTGAACCTATGGGTGTCGGAGCATGTAGTAACGATACCCTAAAAGTAAAGAAATTCATTGAGGAGTAACGATTCGTTTCATGGCCATTTATTGAATATTCGTTACTAAGTAACGAATACATACATTTAGTTACAGTACTACTTATAGCCGTCTGATATGCTTACTTAACCTCACAAATAACCCATTGGATGCAGTTTATAGTGGATTCATCACGATTGAATACGTGTTCGCCTCTAAAAAGCACGGCAACATTCCACCTTGGTTTTTTCGCCCGGAATTACAGTTCATAGTAAATTTGTTCGAACATGACAAAATTCATAAGCAAACAGAAAAAAGTGAGTTATTTCGGGAAAAATGCTGCTTGGGCGAAATTGACTATTGGGCTGATTTTGAACCGTGCAGAGGATAATGATACAGCTGAATGGTCAAACCAGACCCGTCAGGTCTCCGTCCATCAACTGGCAGCACTCAACAACTTGCCACCTCATAACGCATTCCTCAAAAAAAGCACAAATCTGCTTAAATACTCATAACGCTGATGGGTCGATTAAATCATCCCACATTTCCCATGAAAATTCGTTGGGAAATTAGGTTGCTATCGGCGTATGTTTGTCTAACTGCCTCCGGCGCAGCTAAAAGTTCAGCAAACACCCCCGCCATTCGCTTCACGAGTTGTCAAATTAAATCAATTCATCCGACAGGAAAGCAGACAATTTAAGGCGATGCGATGTGACGTCAGCTTTGCATGGAATATCAAACCCATATGCCCATGCCACTTTTCCAAGCAACTCATTAAGTCGCCTTCGCACAAAGTGTCTGCCCCGGAAATCATTCACCTCACAAGTCGCAGCAATAAACTTCCAGCTATCAGCAGCAAACAACGGTGCTGACACACATTTCACAAACATTGTTCGTCCTGACAAATCCCTTTGAGGAACTTTTGCACGCGCCAGCCGCTCGAGCATGTATCCGCCGTCTTTTTTTGGGGTTGCCTCGCCTCGGGCCATCAATCCGGATCCGGTCCCAACTGATGCCAACGTTCGCCGGTCTCACACATCCCGGAGCCGCAACAAAACTCATCGAAAACGCGTATCGATTTGCCGCCTGTTTCTGTATCCTTTTTCTTTTTTCAAGCGACAAAATTATTTTGTATTCCTTTTGATTTAATGACACGACGTTACTTCGGCGAATATTTGTTTCCCGGACGGATTTCGGACAAGCGCACTTCGTGCCCCGCGCCTGAACCCGCGTGTGAGCGAGTTTTGGGGCTCTTTTCAGCAGCGGATGTTCAGTTGATTTTCACTGTATGCACATAATTTATGGCGTTTTCAAAGTGAGTATAATTTAGATAACGAATTTCTACAAAGACAATAAAACTGAAACATAAATCAGGGAATTGCGTTGCTGGGGTGGGGAAATTCGTAACGATAGCATTTGGGAATTTTCGTGTTTTTTTTTTGCATTTCGCTTGCCTGTGTATTCAAATGTGATGATTTAAGGAGAATCCGGCTACTGTATCGTCCAAATAAATTACTGTGACGGACAGATGGAATGCTTTTTAGCCCGGGGGCTATATTTAACATGAACCGAGCCCCGACTGCGTGTGTATTCGGGCCAATGACAAGGACGTTTCGATGAGTTTCAATTTTTCAACGTAATTGGCGTTCATTTTGGGAGGGATATGCCGACGTTTAAACGAAATCATTCAAATCGCAGGCACACCTGCAGGGCGACACGGAAATGGATGGATGCAGAGATGAATGTGCTCAGACCTACGACAATGAAAATGTCACGGGAAGACAAAGGCATTCAGGGACATCCAGTCGAAGGAAGTTTGAATTAATTTAACTTTATCTTCCGAGGAATAAAGCAAGTCACGGATAAATACCCTGTTTGGGTACAGATGTTGTCGGTTTTTTTGTCTGGAGTCGGAGTACGGGGCAAACTTACGCGATAAATGGCCACAGAAAATATTTTCTGATACGTTCCGCAAACTCTATTTCTGCGAAAAAATGTGCTACCTCCTCATAGAAAGTTTACCAAAAGGATGTGTAAGAGTACGTTTGGTGTAGCTAAGCCTAAAGCTAGAATATTTTAGGTTATAGGTGGCTACGGGGTGCAGTTAGGCCAAAGTAGGCTCGTTTTAGCGCCACGTGTTAACAATCGATTGGGTTGGCGTGATTACTGGGACATCAGGACTCTTGAAGATTATCGAAGAAGTATGTCATTATGGTCTCCCTGGTTGAGGCGAATGCGCAGGCAGCTAAAGGGAAGGTGTTTTACAATTTCCTCCTCTTCTTCATCTACGCAACTGCTGGAGAAATCAAAACTCTGTATGTCGGCCTAATAGGCAGTGCCCGGTGCAGTATTCCCACTGCAGTGCTATGGATCTCTCTAAAGAGATCAAGCTGTCTGAATTTTTTGGATCGAGACGGGGCCAGATTTGTCTGGAGATTTGGCATGTGATGTCTGTGTTCCATCTGGCAATGACCTTAAGTGTTCTTAGAATATTGCATTGTAACTTGAAGGTGAGGTACCTGTGTCACAGGAGGTTCCAACAACAGCGGCATCCTTTAATGTCTCTCTGATCTGGCACATACGAGAGGTGCTTCTTTAAAAATGCCATTCCATAAAGTAGGTGACCGCTTGGCAGACCCAGGACGAGGTG
The DNA here is from genome assembly GCA_905231855.2 of Eristalis tenax. Taxonomy (NCBI): domain Eukaryota; kingdom Metazoa; phylum Arthropoda; class Insecta; order Diptera; family Syrphidae; genus Eristalis; species Eristalis tenax. Next base: position 37,384,144 of record HG993124.1, on the reverse strand, counting down.
GTTGGACCAAGTCCAAAAACTTGGTTACACTTGGGCATAACTTGTGATGAGTTAGAGTCGATGGCGGAGGATGGAGTTGCCTGGAGATCTCTCAGCGTGCTTTACCCCCGCGACCCCGTAGGTTGAGCATGCGGGTCAGAAGATGATGATGATAACGATGTTATGGACTTAATTGCTGTCAGCCTTTTCCACCTCAACTATGACAGGGTTGCGCTTATCGCCAGTATTTTCGACTGGAAGACTCTACAGCGATTTTTTAAAGATTTTCAGAGTACAGCAGTTCTTTCTCCATCTTCCGTCTTGGATCTATCTGTGCAAGATTATAGGAAACATGTATAAAAACTAGTAGAAAAGCCTTTCGAACAACAGGCAGTTATGCGTAGCACAGATTTCATTGCATTCATCGGGAGTAGAATTCTTTGGAACACACAATATGAAATATTTATTCATAGGGTAAAGGCAGTACCCGGACTGTTAACACAGATCTTAACTTTGACTTCTTCTTATTTTTGAACTATTATAGTTTCAGTGAAAAGGTTTGGATTTAAAGATAATGTAGATAATTTTTGAAAAGACAGAAGAACACCTCAGACATATTGTAACGACTGGTAACAAGTACATTAGAACACTGTACAGAACAACTGGATACAAATAAAATTCGGGAATCAATCCGAATCAAAAACGAGAGTTCAAGAAGACTGAAAAAGGAGCTGAAAAGAAAAGTGAGCGATACAGCTTTTATTTTGTTTCCTTGCAATTGAAGATTTCAGTGACTAAAAAAAACTAATAAAGAGTGTGTACAATTTTTTTTTAATTCATCGAAAAAGTTATATGTGCGCTACTACCCGGACGGTGATATTTAATTTCCGGACTTTTTAGTTTCAGAAGCCAGCCAAAATTTCATATCAACTTTTAACGTTTTCTTAACCTTTGGATTAATGAAACATTTTATTTAGATTTTTATCGGTATATGTACTCTTCAACAAAACACTCTCTTTAAATTATATTTAATATAAAGATAGGTATGGACGCATCCTACCGCTCTCGCTTCTGTCCAGTATCCAAGATTGGAGCGTACATTCAACAATGTCCTTTCGAGGTCGTAAGTATGGGAGCACTACTATAGGTTCAAAGAGTTTTCCATCAGCATTTTTGTTTGTCGCATTTTCACTAATTAGCCACTTAACTATTAGTCGGTCATGAAGAGATGATTGGCAAACATCACATTTGGCAGCTGATTTTATTAAAATAAAATTATTTGCCAGACTATCTTCTAAAGCTCGTGTTAAGCTGCTTTCCCCCATTTTAAATATGACATTTTTAACGTTTTACATAAATTAAAGTGGGCTACAATTCGTAGAGAGCCAGGGCCTAGCTTCACAGCAACCACTCGCGTTGTGTGTGCTATTGTTCTCTCACGAGTGGAAGTGACATAGAGTTTTATGCCGACTCCAACCGGCCAATTTGAGAAGCTTTTTCTACACACTTTATTAGTCTTGAAGTGTAGTCAGTGACTCGAAAGAGGTGGAGCCGCGAGATTTTTGTTTGGTCGTACCGGCCGGGAATCGAACCCAGGCGGCGAGTATCATTTGCGTAAGGGTCGACGCACAACCCCACGGCCCCCATGAATCATCAGCAAACTACACAAAATGCCACTGAAACCACCACATGCGCTTGCTCTTTGCCTACTTAGGCAAGAGAAGATTTTTTTCCTTGATCTGGTCCCGGAACGACCGGTATCTGGTTTCGTTGTGCTCAGCAAACACCGCAGCAAAAAGTCAATGAGCTTCGTTTAGTTATATATGCTCGAACACAAATTGAGCTTGATTATGCCCAGCTGCCCATCCTAGGGTTAAGGTGTGAAATTTTCCATGATTTTTCATACAAAGCCCAATAACAATCAGTGACATGTGATATATCAAAAAGTCCAAATGAATCAAACTTGTACACCATTACCTTTTGCCAAGGTAAACGTGAGTTCATGTTTACACACTTCGGCGTATGTGCAACATTTTTTTCAGTTAAATGCCTGTGTTTGCTTACTGCTTGCTTTTGCTTCCTACGTTTGGCTTGTGTTCTTCATTTATCGTCACGAAATTTAACAAGCACTTCATGTTCGGTGTAAGCCCTTCAGATCACTTCTCACTGTAGCTGCGAACGTACGAAGTTTTCGTACGGCAATACGTGTGCAGGTCTCATTGGAGAGTCGCATCCTATGCCATCCCATAGCCCATGGCTTAGCAAAGCATATTCTTCAACATAGACCAGGATTCGACAATGGTTGTTCGCCCTGCTGTTTGTACCCGAGCAACCTCTCACCTCTAATTCGGGGGTTTTAACGCTTTGCTGCGTGAACTGCTTTTACACCGCCTCTTCATGGCAAAGAGGTCAGTTTGATTGGAGATCGACTGACTTAACCACTGGCAGCCTACTGGCGACAGCACTCAGTCATGGCATTCGACTTATTTCGTTCGCCCTTCCTTTGCCTTGAGAGACGGGAAGTGTCTCAACCTTATAATGTCCCAGCTTATCGGTCAACCGTAGGTCCGGACACTACTCTTTTGTACGCCCTAAGCCAAAGCAATAATTTGACTACAGATTGCCACGGTAGACAGTTCACCGTCAAACTCTCTGTGAAAATTCGCAATTTTTCTGTCAACATCTCGTCCTTTCCGTCAACGTCCGCTGATGCCTTTGGTAACGAATGAAAAGGGCTATTCAGTCGTCCTCAAAGCATCATGGAAGCTCATTTTCACCGCTCAGAGAGACACCTCAGCTGTGGTACACCATCCGGCATGCAGCCATTACTCCCTCGTCCTTCGTTAGCATACTTGACTGCTCTGAATTTGAGTTCTTTCCGAATCAATGCAATCCTCTTCCGCCGAGAGCATCATTTAACAAGCGAAAAAAAGAATACCCCTCGTCATTTGGATGGGTACACTTTTTCTCTGCCGCTGCAATCACGTAGTATTCCGAATGTCACTCCTTTGACTTGCATTTGACAAGTGAAGCGAGCCATTCAAAGGGCCATTCAAAGAGCCGTTCAAAGGGGCTGTTCCAAATAGTCCTCGTGTGTCAGGTCAAGCAGCAGCAGCGTCATGAACAAGCAGCATTCACGGCACACAGAGGTCCTTTGCCCTTCCTGGATGTTGGTATCCAGGTAGCCCCTCAAATGTTTGGCTCCATTTCCGTTCCACATGTTTACACAGAGCAGCCAACTCACAGCCACACGTTCGCCGAGAATGTTAATAAAGGGCTCTTCGTGTCATTGTCCTTAGAACGAACGAGGGAAAAGAAGAATCGAGAGGTACACCCGCCCGGTCCAAGCCAACAACCACAGACATCTTGCACTTACCCCTAAAGTGGATAATGCAAAGTGATTTATCAATTAAATACGCCAGCGGATCCCTATGGTCGCCCCGGGGCTGGGGCCATAATGAATGGGGAATTTTAGGGCGCGTAAGGTAAGGCAAGCAATGGCCAGGCAATAAAGCATCCCTCGTCTGGTTGTCTATAAATTAGGTAAATCTTCGGGAAATCTCTAAATAATTTATGGTTCATGACGCTGATGGCAATTCTCGAGGGATGGTGGGCACATCCAGGGATGGTACTTCAAGACTTAATGACATTCCGATTCGTGCCCGCGTTCGGTTCACTTCAAGTCAACAGTGCAAGACTCCTCTTTCTCTCTCTCCTATCTCTCTCTCAACAGCAGGCAGCACCGAGACGACGATGGGGTGAATGGATGTACGAGCAACAAGGACGTAAAGAATAAGTGCCTAACAGCAATTTATTTGCAGTTTCCATGCATGTTGGTAATTTCTCGAAATGTCAACTGAAAAGCAAAACTGGTCCACCTCCGTGTTCTTTGTCCTGCAAGCGGTGATCCGGGGGGAGGGAGGAAAAGGACAAGAAGGAAGAAATCATATGAATAAACTATGTGTGTGTTCGCGTTCAGCACGTTTGAGCAGCTCCCTGTGGAAGAATTCCTTCCAGCATTTTCGCCCAGAAATTTATTCCTCGCCCATAAATCAATAAAGGAGTAGATGAGAGCAGGAAACCAGCGAGCGTCGCGTCGTGTCGGGAGAAGAATTGAAAAAGAAAACCAAAGGGAGGACGCGAATTTATTTAATATTTCCCTTCAACTCTGCCATGGTTGGAAAATATGTATGTACACAGCATACGAGAATGAAGAATGAGTGATTCTTTTCTTTTGCAGCAGTGAGCCTCGCGTCGCGCATTATTTGAAAATGGATTCCGGTTTTGATTTAGTGTTCCGGGAAGACAATACAATTTAGTCAAGCATATTCTGCGAAAAACGGGTGATGGATGGTTGCTCGCTTAAGTAGAGGCTTTTATTTTTGCGCCCAACTCAATCTAGCCGGATGCCCTTGAAGCGTTAACTCAATAAAATCGAATTGCCGGAGCACTGGCACATAAAATGGAGTGGGATAGCTTCCTGTCGAGAAATGGTGAATTTAAAATTGTGTTCTTTAAGAGATGTTATCTGACAGGCTATTTCTACAGAACTAGTACTTTACCATCGTGGTGGGTATGTAGAGTGAATGCAAGGAACTGCTTTACAGACTTTTGGTCCGTTGTGCTGTCCCCTATCCGGCTTCGCAACACAGTTCCTTCGTTGACCTTCTGCGTTTGCTGTTAAGGATCGGTTGATACCTTGAGATATTGCAGGATGTTCAAGGGCATCCGGTTAAAGACCTTCGTAGCTGCATTTGCCTGGCTCTGCTCTTGATGCACTGCTGAATCATCCTCACTCACCACCTCAGAGTTGCGCCACTCACCAAATGAACGGAAACATAAAAACCAAAGTAAAACAAGAAAACATATTTCGCTGCCGTCGGCTGTTGTTTTTTCAAATCCAAATTTTGGTGATTTTTGGTCAAATTTCGAAATTTTTGTGGGATAAGTTCTAGAGGTGGCGAACTGTCGATAGTCTCTCGATAATTATCGATTGTTTCTTTTTCCTTAAAAAAAGTGTACGTACTGCAGTGGAGCCCCGCTAATCCGGTGATCTCCGTAAATCCGGTCGGGCACACATACCGTCACCAGTACTCTTCCACAGCAACTGCATTCAGTTCGATTCAAAATTTTATGCAATATATGTTACGTTTGCTCGGACAAATCAGAGGTTGTGTCCATTTCCGGAACGCCTGTCTGTCGATAGGTTTGCGGCCGTATGTGCTGATAATGTCTGATGAAGGTTAACGTGGACAAATGGTCATTTCCAGAACGTCTCTTCAATGCACTCTACATGTTAGTGGAATCCCATTGAAGAAGTTTAAGTGTCTCGGGGTCTTTTTCACTAGTGATGGAAGGAGTAATGCTGAGCGTTCCTGTAGGATTGGTCAAGCAGGGTCAATTTTGGAGCAGCTTGGTAGATCTGTAATCAGGAAGGCCGAGCTTGGTGTCAAAGCCAGGTTAGCGGTATTCAACTTGACCATAACCTCCGATGTGTCCACGTTAACCTTCATGCCAGCATCGAGTGCGCGCTGGAGTTCCCTCTGGGAGGATATGAGTATAACTAAGTCATCTGCAAAAAGAAGATGACTTACCCTAAACTCTCACGATGTGAAGCATTCCTCTCCTCGGCTGCGCTGCAACATCCAGTCCATATATACAGTGAAAAGGAGAGGTGACAAGACGCAACCCATGATGAAAGGCGTTGATTTAGACACCAGCGCACAGCTGCTACAGTTTGTGTATAGAGACTGAGTGGCCCGCAGAAGAGGACCTTCAATCCCATACTTCTACAACACTCCAGAATTTACCTCGAGGGACTGTCCTTTCCAAACTCCCAGGTCTTCTCAATTACCATTCGTAGAGTGAAAAGCTGGTCGGTTGTTCTTCTCCCGGGACGAAAACCGCAGTGTTCATCCCCCATCATGGGCTCGACCATGATTCTAGAACGCGCTTCCAACACCTTAGCGCAGACTTTCCCGAGGAGACTTAAAAGAGGGCCCCTGTAGTCGGAGCAATCTCTTTTGCCCCCATTCTTTCAAATGGTCACAATCACCCCATTTTTGACAAGATGTACACCTCATTGGAAAGGAACTCACCAGCTTTGGATTTGATTCCTTCGATGATGTTGAATTTCCTTCCTCTGTGCCGTCGAATGGTATGCCAGAACACCCTTTTTCGCAGATCTATGGTCGCTTTCCAACTTCTCGCAACTCCGTTATTTTCCTCCAAACCAAAAAATATATATTACCGTTGAGCAACACCAAAAGGAAGTCGAAATTTTCATTTTGTTTTATTAAAACGCACACCAAACGTAACAAGAAAACCAAACTCTTTGTTTGGCCATATTCTGCTTCGCTTGGAGTGTGTTCAGATAAAAAACAAAAAACCTTTGTTTGACTATCGAATCAAAAACGCTTTGTTTGATCTGGTGTGTTTTCAGCCTAAGCCGCTTCACGAGCTTACGCGGAGCAACAGGAAACCATGCTCGTCACAGCAATCCAACAGCCGTGGTGAATTCGACCGCTCGACAAAGTCAACCAAAGTCCTTGCCGAGGAAAGAAACGAGAAATTAATTAATACCTCCGCTCAACGAGGTACGTTCGTCCACAAGATTGCCCATCCCTGCCCTTTGTTCTCAAAGGGACTGCGCTACAAGACGAATTTCTTTCATGACCCCGACCCGTCAAGGACGCCTGGAAATTGATTTGCAAAAGTTTCAACAAAAGAACTACTGATGCCGGACCACCTTTGACTTGAGTGTCTTATGCTCCTGCGATTTGGATACATTCTCGACAGACGCCCGAGCAAAACTTCACCGAAAATTCCTTGTTGACCTCATTAAGGACCGCCTATTCTCTGGGTTCGACGGAAAAGAACACCATGGTGGCACTTTCATCCCCAGATGACGTGAACAACGGTGAGAGCTTGGAGAACTTTATCCTGACATCGCCTCCTAACTATCTGGGGTTGATCCCTTCGCCAGATAACAGGATGAGTTGTGTGTAAAGTTTCTGCGGCACAATGAGTTGATGGGACTTGTCGTCGTTGAAGAATACGCCTGCCACTTCCCCAAGACTGGGTGACACAAGACACCGCACTCAGTGGGGAATATTGTATGAATGCGGTGGCATCTTGAAGAGGTCTTCCAAGTGTGTCGTCGTTCCTTCAAGTCCCCAGTGTGGGTGATCTGTCTCTCTGTGTGCCCTGACGAGAGATATGTGCACTCGAGGAGCACACTCCTGAACAAATAGCACCACTTAAGTAAATAATTGGCTTAAAAACTCGGTACAATTCTGTTAGCGCAGATATAAAAGTTACTCTCATTTCCAGCCATCACGTGCGCGGATCCCACGACGAAGTACTCAATTCAATTAAGCGCCGACTGAGCCGTTGTGTGTCTTTCGGATGTTTGTTATGTGCTCTTGGATAGGCCGTCCCAACTAATTAATTTAATTGTGATTCGTGGACGAATCGAATTTCGTGTGTGACGGCACTGATTCGGGCGTTGATCGGAAAGAATCTCTTCCCCTTCGCCTCGTCTTCGGTTCTCTGGTTTCGGTAATCGAATTCGATATTACGACGGAACGTGATTATGGCGATGGGGTTCGAAACAGAATGCATTACCGTCAACAATTGGCGTTTGCCGCGGCTGGGAGTTGTGCGCGGACGGTGTATGGACGTTAAAAATGAAACGAATCCACGGCGCGGTGGCGTCTCCTTGGCGATAGCACGAAACATACACCAAGTCATCGGTTATTCAGTGGGACACGTAAGACTGTCTAGCGAGTGGTATAGGAATTCAATCTATATTAATTAAGGCAATGACTCAAGCAATTGCATAGTTGGCACGTGTTGTGGACACAGCTGAACATTTGAATTAGACCCGAAGTACTTTGAAGGGTAGTCACTTGAGCGTTGAGGTGATCATTTACCCTGGCGTACTCATACGTTGCCGAAGGCCGGTGAAAGAGCGAAGAGGATATTATTACGTATAAACTCAATCGCATCGGACCATGCAGTGAATGTGAAGAGCCATGTTATCGTTGCGAATAGCGACGGATGCGAACACTGGCGGGCACTGGGAATATGTTCCTCTGCCGATCTATGCATGAGGACATTGGCTTGTTTCCCAATAGCGTGGAATGGGTGCGAAATTTTGCCACTTTGGTTTGAATTTCTTATTGAATGGGTAAAGTGCGGGGAAAGTACATGTCAACAAAATTCAATTGAGTTGTTTTGGTCTAAGTCTTTCCATGAAGAATGGGTTAAGTGAACACGTTTCACTTTGACTCATGCCACACATCACGCGTGGTGTAGCACAAATAGATCCAAACAGCCAATAAGACTGTGAAATACACAAAAAAGTAGAAATTGAAAAGCCTCAGATGATTCAGTTTTTGGTAATATTTTTTAAGTTTTCGTTAAAAGGCTGACGTATGCATCTTTTTTTGTACATGCTCGTAAAAGACAGAACCCTGTACAAAGCCGGTGTAAAACTTAGCTGCGACTTTTACTCGACAGGGAAGCCCACCTACTGGCCTACGGATTTCACAGAAATAGCAGGCCTCGTTGATTTCCTCGTTATGAAGGGTATTTCGCCACGCTATATCAAGTTGGAGAAAGCTTTGATCTCAGTTCAGATCATTCTTGACCATGAGCGAAACGCTCGTAAAAAGTGAAGCGCCGCCTGCATTAACTAACCATCCCACGAATTGGCAAGCATTCAGGAACTACTTGCAAAATCACATTGAACTTGTGATACCGCTGAGAACGTCATACGACTTCAAAACGAAAATCAAAGCGTTTAAAAACAGCAAGTTAAATGCGAATCTAGCAAACTTATCTTCAAGAAACTTACTACTCACTCTGAAAAGCGATGAGGGGACTAGAAAAACCTGACATAATGCGCCAATCCGGAAGAATGGAGACGAGTGGGCCGATGAAGACAAAGAGAAAGCTAATCTCTTCGCAGATTACCTGGAGGAAACTAAACTATTCGACGGTTAAGTTATTCTACTTAATTAATGCCGCACTTTGGCTAGACCATGTCCTTTTTTTAATTCGCTTTTCTTGCAGTATTCATAATGAACTTACAAACTAGACAAAAATGCTTAAAGCTTCGTTCTAGTTCTAACCTACTGGCCCTCCTGGGCACTCCAAGCTAAACTTAATCTTATCCTGTCTTTCGACTTAAACTAAAAATTCATATGCTTTGAGAATAATTATCTTAACTGTACATGTTTTTTTATATTTTTTTTTTTTCATTTACAACCTACAAGCTACCTTAAAAACTACCCTAGTCTATGTAGGTCGGCCATAGGTTGCCGCTAATAGATTTTCATCTAATTTTCTGCAAGACAGTGACCGACTGCTCCCCCTTTCGGGGATACCTACTGTCCTTTCTATCCCAGGTCTAAAGGGTTCGACATGAGAGTTCCCTCGCTCCCCAGCCACCACAACTTTCGAGGTTGCACCATCTCACACATCCCGCCTTGATACCGCAGAAAGCCCCCGAGATCAGGTTATTGAACGAGTTCATCGCTCTGGCAGTATGCCCTCGAATCAACTTCAGCAGGAAATTGTCCACTCCTATCAGGTTTGCCATGTTGTATAAGACCTCATTGGAATATAATTTTCTGAACTGGTACTCTGGAGTTCGATAAATGCGAAGGAAAGCCTCTCTCTCTAAGACAATCCCTCTGAAATAGCCGAATCTTTTCCATCAAGCTTGCACTCACGTTGAACCACACGGGACAGCCATAGGTGAGCATTGTCTGTCTAAGGCGTATATACGCCCAAAACTTGAGTACAACGCGCATATCTGTTCTGGTGCCCTAAAAATATTAGGATAATATTGCAGAGTCACTTAACTCGCTCGAACATCGACGTATCGTCTCGTCTCTATCCGTATTTTATCGCTATTTTAACAAACGATGCTTGAGTGAGCTTGCCAACTGCATTCCTCCTCTCCTTGAATTTACCCGCAATACCCGTCTGGCCAGAAATGCTCATCAGTTTATCCTTAAGCCTACTTTCGGACTCACAGTTACATTTAGAGACTTGTTCATCAGCCGCAGGACACGAATATGGAACGCTCTTCCCAGCCCAATATTTCCCCCAGAATACAATCCGGAGATATATAAAAACAATGTGCCAGGTACCTCTTCTCCCTTTCTTCGGCCCGTGCTGTGTCTTGAACCCGGACACTACCAACAATTTATCGTGCGCGCACAAATTATAAAAAAAAAATGTAGCCGATAATCTTCATCCTCGCATCGAGTTGGCTGTTTTTCTTGCACTATAGTCCGGGGTTAACCTAGGCATCAGCCAACACGTTTCTCCAGTTGTCCCGATCTTCAACCAGCTGTCTGTATCCTCGCACGCCAAGTTGGCTGTGGTGCTACTCCACTTGTGTGCGCCATCAGGTAACACACATTTTGATCAACTTCGTGTCTTACAATTGAACTTGCGGCAGAAGTTGACTTGGTAAAATCATAAAAATTGCCTTCATAACAAGGACAGCACAAAAGCGATTTTCGGAATTTTCAAACACCAACTAACCGACCAACCTACTTAATTATAAATTCTCCGAAATTTGGAGTATCGCCTCGAATCGCTTTCGGTAAACCCCGTCTACAGTAGTCCCTCGAAGTTCATTACTCAAGTGAAAATCCACCACAGAGGCCGTCGCTTCCAATGCCAACGTAAAAGTAAGTCCAAATCGGACAAAAAATCGTCTGTCCTCAGGGCGCAAGAACCGAAAAAGTTTTCTTACTACTCGCGCTGCTTTGTTCGCATCAAAGCGTAGAATGGCTTTATTGTCGCCCCTAAGCAGTTAACGTGCCACGTTTCTGATATTAGCACATAACAGCACCCCAGCCTATTGTCGAGGTGCGCACACACAAGTGCTAAACACCGCCATAAAACCGCCGACTCCCCACGCACGCATCATCGTACTTATCACCAGCACAGCAGCGTGGAACTATGTGCCGGAGGCTGCTTAAATTAGCCCAATTATGCAACCCCCATATGAAGCGCTTGTCATAGCGGCAGACAAGCCTTTTGTTGCGAAACTGGGAATATGAGAGCACATCGCATGTGTATCGCGTTACTACTTAAAACTTCAAACGACGTCAATGCCGACAAGTCTTATCACACCGATGCGCGTGAATACTGCAACACATTCGCCGGCACTTTATGAAACATTTTATTGTTTCAGCCAGCCCGTCGCTCACGTCGGCACCCCGCTGCGCTCGTGTAACGGATTATCTGGCAGGGGAAAGCCATACCATTAACACCATCATATCCGGTGGGTGTACCTTAGCACATCGCCGTAGTGCCGCCAGTCCGCCGTTACGCAGACAACAACAGACCCATCATCTTTGCCATAATTACCGCCAATCATTTAAAGTAGCAGCAGCAGCGCGATGGAGACGATGATGATGGCGATGACGATGGTGCCACCAAACATGCCAAAATGCCTGATTCTCTTTTGGAAATTCATTCCGTCGGGTGGGTGGGTTGACGTGGAACTGAAATTCCGACTCAGTACTGGTTGAGGATCAACATTCAGGGCGCGTGTGTGTGTATGGAATTCTGAATATCCAGCCGACGTTGCCACCTCGTTCGTATGCAAATAGCTAACCCCGCGCTGCGCAATCAATAAGGAAATACCATAAGGGGCATTATTCAAAAAGAAATGCAAGAGGAGGCGCCGAAGTATGCCAGATGGAATTCTCGCACGCACAAGGACGCTCTGCTGGGCTTTATGATGTGGCTCCAGTGACAGAGTGGATGGGCACACACTGAGAGAGAGAGAGCGTGCAGATCCTCTCTAGATGTTTATTTAATCCTTTGTTGTTCGCCCTTTGCGTCTGCCTTTCCTTAAGTGAATGCGAACGCTGGGCACATTGAAATGGCCATCTTCAACACCGTACACCAACAACAATTGAATCGAAATGATTTTCCTTTCCTTGGGGGGTTGTGAGGGCTGAAGGACGCGCGCCTTGTTGGGTGTGAGTGTGTCAAGAGTTTGTCGTCCTTCTTTTCTTCATTTCCCATCGAGATGGCACATGGAATTTCCGTATTAAAATTCCTTTGCTCAAAATTCCATTTTAACTGCCATCACTATCCGTGGTTGGTTGTGCGAGTGTATAAGTGTACGTCTTCTGAGTTCTTTTCCATTCTGTAGAGCGCGTGTGTGTGTGTGCGAGTTAGTCTCCCACTCGCATTCCATTTTGTCAGCTTTGTACTTCCTCTGTGCACACTCGCTTGCATGGCAGGATGGAATTGCCGGCGGGACAGTGCACGCGAAGTACGAGCTCATAAAGCTCCCAGAGGCGTTGTGCTGTGCAACGGAACAACGAAAGCATTAAGGCATGAGCAACGCACACAAATGTGTTGCTTCTGCCACACATGTGTATTCATTTTCGCTTGCTTGGGCTGGTTTTTTGTTTCTTCTGTTTTATTCTTTCGGCAATCATTGCAACATGCATCCTTGCACAGGCATTTTTGAACGCTCACTTGCGATGACGCATGGCACTTCCCAATTTCACTGAAGGATAATTGAAATTGCATTAACGCCGTGTGACTGATGCCGCCTGCAGGTTGCTGGGCAGGGGAGAGGCTTGAAGTAGGCGCCGGAAAGATTGCACACGCTTAATTAAGGACACAGGTGTGATAAGTGCGAAGAAATGGGTTTGCTGCTGTTGTGTATGCATGCGAATTGCGCGTTGGTGCGTGTATCAAAGGCCCTTCAGAACGACACTTTGGTTGGATATTTACTGTGTTGGTGAAAAAAGGATATAATGACTTATGATGCACTCATTTCTTTAAAAACGCAACACGTAGCAAGCTGGACCGCCACCGAATCTCTTCCTCACAGTGCCGGGCTCTCCTTAGCACATGAACACCAATTTCGCCGTTCCCTCTGCGATAAAAGCTTCAAGCCCCCAAAGTCCAGATAGGAATTTTTGAACCGCTACTCGGTAGTGTTTTAGTCTATACAGGCGGGATTTGAAAACGAATGAAGAGAGTCGCTTCCCTGCATGCCTTATCCTTGTGACGTATTTACGGACAGTCAGCAGGTCATTAGGTCCCTGAAACTATTCCCATAAGTGTTCAAAGTCTGAAGAGTTTAAACACTCGCCTTAGGTAACGGACATAGAGAAAACCTCTAACTTGGGTTTATAGGCTTAGCCCGGTCTATGTAGAAATAGTTGCTAGACAAAGTCGCAACACATGAGCGCTGCCTATTGTGAGCGCGACATTTCAAGAACGATCAGGCCTAAGTAAGCGAAGATCCCAAGCAATCTGAATAGTGCCTACCTCTTCATAGATTCAAACTCGGCAAGAAGCTGTCTTGGTGAGGAGGAACTCGAAGACGTCAAGTGTCTTTTATGCCCGTCTGTAGAGGCCCTCGGATGACAGCACCGTATATACACTCACGTCTATTATCTATCTTCACTTCAGAAAAGAACAGAGCTCAATCAGGTTTCCTGCTTGTAAACACACGTTCGTCAATCCGTTCAAACCGTTCAACCGTTGATTATTCCGTTATTCCACTCAACGTGACATAAACCTGCAACCTTGTGACTTGACATCGCCTACTTTTGTTGCATGTGCGCTTCCCACGAGACTGAGGAACCGGATCAGGCAGCATCTCCGACCTAGGAACGCAAGACATGCCCTAAGTCGAGGGCATTTCAGAAAGACAATGGTTGGATACTTATTTTGTGGCGTCAAAGCGACCAATGGGTTTGATTGACTACGAAAATAATGTTTTTGTGTTACCTACGTGATAAGCTGCACCAACAAGTGTTGTGTTAGTATAAATGCATAAATGATGTAAATTGTCCTATCCGACAGGAAATATTAAACCCAAATCAACGCATCAACCAATGACTCTACTTGGGGACGTATAATTTTTAGGACTCCTCTTCACAGAGAGTTTCATCTGCAATTCGAATTTAATGGAAAGCATAAGAAGAGACATGTAAGCAAGTAAAGTGTAGGTCTACAACCATGCGGATACTTTGCGATCGAGCTGCCGTGCACCGACCTTATTAAATCTGTTTCCTGAATTCTTCAAGGATCTATATTGCTCCGGTGAAAGGATACGTTATAATCATGACACGAAGATGGTAGACTTACCTAAAAAAATGTATCCTCCCAATTTAACTTCAGTTATCCCACTAAAAAGTTTATCTCCTCGGAACTCACTACACGGTTAGTTAGCTGTTTTATATAACTCAAAACTGTTGTCTTTTCGTGATGTTCACATCGGTGTACCTGAGGGTTCTTCCTCAAGCGCTGTCTTATTGCAAATTTCATATATATGCAGATGATGTTCAAATCTACTTAAGTTTTCTGCTTGGTATGGCTGAAGATTCGGTTAAAAAATTAAACGAGTACTTGAGCAGAATTACGAAGTGGGCTAACGAAAATGCTCTCATCCTGACAAAACCAAAGTCTGGCTGATCCATTTTCAAAACACCACCCCTCCCTTTCAAACTTTCGCCCTATAGAACTAAACTCAATTCCAGTCGAATATGTAACCTGTGCTAAAAATCTTTTTATAATGGGAACTTTCATGGACTGACCATATAGACAGTGTAGTACCAAGGTATATCTGTCTCTTAGAGGTTTTTTATTTAGAAAATGTATACTCCCAGTCAATGTAAAATTAAAGCTTGCCAAAGCACTCATAGTCCCTATCTTAGCGTAAGGCTGTGAATTGTTTTCTGAATGTGATAACTTCTCTCATCAAAAATTGTTAAAAGCAATCAAAGCGAATGCACGGTATGTCTTAAACCTTCGAAGATTCGAACATGACCCGGACCAACGTCGCATTCTTCTTGGATGTGAATTGGAGGCATTTTTAAGCCACAGATCATGCATCCTCCTCTTTAAAACCATTCATAGTAAACAGCCTAATGATCTGTATGAAAAATTTACTTTCTGTCTATTGAGTCGTAATATCGCCTTCTCTTCAGACATGTGTAACATCGCGCAGGCATTTTTTCATCCATGCTGTACACCTATGGAATCATCCCGCACAAGTACGGTCCAACACCGAGTACAGACAATTCAGTTCAGCTTGGTTTTCTCACCTCTCACGTAGTACAACTTTGATCTCACATTTAATTCCTTTTAAATTCAAACTCAAAATATGAAAATGTACTAGATGTCTAGAAGAAGATGTACTACATCTCTTAATGTATTTAATCAATGTAACATTATAATGCCTGTACTTAAACAAGGATAGGATATTCTTAAAGTGCAGTGATATTAAGATAATAATAAATGAAATGAAATGAAATGAAATTATGAAGCAACCTCTGACTTTCGTTCTCTGCTGCCAGTGGAGTCACTCGACATTCAGTCATTGAAGTTGATTCAAGTTCTTTTGGTTATCCGCTTATGCCAAATTACTCATCGTCCTTGGGTGTATCCACAGTTTTATTTGGAACTAGGGCAGGTAGGTTAGTAGGTAGGTAAACGCATGGAAGAAGATGACTCCCACGAAAACATGTTTAACACCCGTTGTGCGAGCTTAAGTGTCGATTCGTGGATAGACTCAGAATCAATACAAATTTCGTTTTCACATTGGACATTTAATGATGAATTCAAATTAAGCAGTGGTTTAACTTAAACCACCGCCATGGCTACATAATTGCCTTTTGAGTATAAAAATATTATTAACCCCAAATATACTAAATCAGTTGGTTAAGCGCCTGCCCTTGATTGGTGGGGTCCTTAATACGCTTTAAATTGGTTTTCAAATCTGGCCCAGTCACCATTTGTCGTTGGGATCAAAGGATCAGTGGTAGTAGTCTGACATTGGGTATCACAATGGACCAACATGGTCTAAGTGCGCTGATTAGCAGCCCCATTTCCCCCCATTTCACTAGCTACCCCATTCCCTTCCATACCTACCTACCCTAATATACATATACAGTCGGCTCTCTATACTTCGAAACTTAAGGAACCTTACAAAAACGAATTAACGAAAAATGGTCGAGTTATAGCAGACGATGAAAACGGGATCAAGATCGGAAAAAGGATAGAACAAAAAACAAACACGAGAAAAAAAATCGAAATACTGAGAGGAAACCATTTACAGATTTTGAATTAGAGCGTATCGCTGGCTGTCCCACTGAGCAATCACTTCGAGTTAACGAGCGTACCAAAATATTGGCTATAACTTAATTCGTTATTCGACTTCTTTCCATCTTTCTGTCAATTTGTGGATCCCATCCCAAAAGAACTGCGCCGGCTTGGCGGCCAGAATGAATCAAGCCAATTTTTGATATTCTGCTCTGATGTGAACCGTTCTCGTTCATCGTTTTGCATCGACCGGAGCAAATGGTAGTCAGAAGGGGCAAGGTCTGGGTTATAAGACGGGTGGGCTAAAACTTCCCATCCACTGTTTTCCAAATAGTTCTTAACCGGAAGAGCAACGTGGGGCCGAGCGTTGTCATGATGGAAAATTATTGCCTCGTGTCTGGTCGCATATTCCGGGCGTTTTTCGGCTACTGCTCTCTTCAAACGGATTAATTGCGTTCGGTAGCGTTGTCCATTGATGGTTTCACCCGGTTTTAGCAGCTCAGCTCTGATCCCACCAAATACAGAGCATTACCTTCGCACCATGGATATTCAGCTGTGCCGTTGAATTTGCTTGGGGAAGCCAAAATGACCACTTGTAAACCGTGCAAACCACTTTTGGTACGTTCGCTCAGCTAACGCATGTTCACCATAAACTTCCACCGAAATACGATGACTTTCGGCAGCAGTTTTCTTCATATTAAAGTAATTAAGAATAACTCCCCCCCCCAAAAACGCCTTTTCAAGCACAAAGTTCGACATATTTGAGTGAAAAGAAATTACTGTTGTTTACGCTTCAAATGAATGACATATACTGAAATGACGTACAATGACAGTAGCTTTCCAACGCATGTTCCAATGGAATGATAACAATGGAATAATACAAGTTACGCCATCTCTTAGCTAACTGCACGAATAAAGATATGGACAGTTATTCGATTTATCGAGGGCTATTCAAGGGAAGAATAGTTCTCGATGAGTTCTAATTATCGATAAATTCAAATTATCAAGTTTCTAATTATCGAGAGTCGACTGTATTATATATTACAAATAAAAAAAAAACAATGCCGTTGAAGACAACAGAAGGCATTTATAGATCTACAAATGTTACAACAACATGCTTACCTACATGCATGTTTGTTTTTTGTTCTTGTTGAATTGGTGTCAGCGTACCATAATTGTACTTTTTTTTTAGTATTTTAGTATTTGTTTACGTATTGTGGTTTTTTAAAAGAAAATTTAATATTTGCACTTATTGAACACCCTCCACTAGACAATAGTATCCTAATCCCTATGTCAAGGAAACGACGACGAATTCGATTTCATTAGGCGTGTTTTATTGAGAACTCAGCACTCAGCTCAGCAATGATCCTCATTAAAACGCTCTTCTTCGCATTTTATTTTTTGTATGTCAAAAGTTGGTGCGTGTCCTCATGGCATTAAACTTGAGGCAGTTATAGTCTTATAACTGCCTTAAGCTTGATTACAGCACATATATCTGGTGCCCCCAGACCACCGTGCAAGTACTAGATAGAGTATAATAAACTTGTAGGAGACCGGAATATCGCAGTCAGCCAACTCGCTTGAACAGCGCCGCACAGTGCACAGTTGCATTCCTCCCCTGCATTTATTCACGCCCAATACTGGTCTCGCCAGGAATGCTCATCAGTTTACCCTTAATCCTGCTTTCGGACTCCTGGTTAAATTTAGAGACACGTTTTTCAGCCGCACTACGCGAGTAGTTATGAAATACACAATATTTCCGACTTGCTGCCCATGTACCTCCTCTCATTTTTACACTCAATACCTTCGGTCCGTTCTGAGTCTTGACCCCGGACACTTAAGGGTATTAGTAATCTCTGAGCGCGCATTAATTGTACCAAACAAAAAGTCTTGAGGCCACGTGTACGATGTGTCGGCGGAGTTGAAATTACAGTTTTTGCAGGATTCTAGAGTCTTGGGCTATTGGGCAGTGGTATTTGCTAGCAGTGGGAATCCGCTTCATGATGACGTCGAGAGCAACCTACGTGGTGGTACTGACCAAGCCGCTTATACAGACGGGACTAAGTTTAAGTGAAGTGGAAACTTCCAAAATTCTGCCAGGTCAGAGCAATTATGTTTGAAAAGTCTCACTTCACGGTTACACTCCACGAACATTGCGCCTCGGCCGATACGGAACCTGGGCCGGGTTTAGTGAAATCTCGTGTTCTGATACAAATTCGTTTCGTGACCATTGGGTCGGGTTCGACTCACTACGCAATGGCGGTTCTTATTTAGAGTCAGATCTTAGAAGAACCATAGATAATGAAACCCTCTTCGCTGGCCTACACTCCAAAGGATAAGGTCCATGTCGAGTACTTCTTCTAAGGATTTAGCATGCCTTCCATGACCATCTTAAATAAATCTACCCAAGCACCTCATCGAATTTGATTATTTGGGCGGCCCGTCCTTCAGCTTTACGGCTTCAAATATTCATTGGAACACCCCTCTTCGGCTGCCATACGACTGAACATATGCCTCGCCAGAGCTGCCTGCATCCTGATCCTCCCCCGGGGTCCATTAGTTCAATTAATATAGACGACGACGGCAGTGCGGAAAACAGAGCTCTTACTGAAAGTTTTTTTTTTCGTTTTTACTTCCATCCACCCTCTGTCAGCCAGCCATGTTCGGCTCTCACTCCCATAACGGAGCAGATAACAAAGAAAAAAGGGGAGCACAGGGACACACAGGCACACACAATTTTCCATCCATTTGCCGGAGGAAGTTGCTCGTGTTGTTACACAATTTTTTGGGCCACGATGCGCCTGTTAACATCCCTGAAACACAATTTTAATAACGTGCCATGACGACGAGGGGTGGTTTTATGGGACAGCCTCAACGTCGACCCCGGCCCATGAATGCAAGTGGATTATTGATCAATGACCGAAAAAAAACAAATTTCCGTTTCTCCGTCTCGGTGGGACGAGGGGAGGGGTCCAAAAGAAGCGAAATAAAATCGAGAGAAATCCTGCAGTGTGGTACGTTGGATAATGCGACATTTCATTGAAACCCCAGCGTTGACACACCCCGCAAGACACCCCACTCTTTCGCCACAAGGACATCATCCTCTTTGTTGTCATTAGGTATCGTTATCCTTCACAATCCTGGCACGTACCGAACGACCACGTTACAATACATCCTTCACGCAGAGAGTTCGAGCAAACGAAACCGACTACCAAAAAAAAGGACACACGCCCTTTGCAAAGGAACGAAAAAAAAAAAAAAAATGTGTGGAGGAGCATGGAAAGCATGTAAAGCATGGAAAGCAGCATAATAGCACACGGTCTATTGTGTCCTAATAAAGAGTTATTGCATCAGTCCGTTCGGCCGTCAGGATCATGTCGGTTTTCGTCTCTTGTCTCGTAATAAAGACGGCAGCGAGGGGCACAAAGAAAGGCGCTTAATGTAGCCGAACAGGAGGGTAGCTGCCTTAACAGACTTCCCAGTACCCAGGTCCGAGTTTCGAGTTCCGGCATCCTTTGTACGGCGATACATGTGTGTGCTGCGAAGGACAATATGGTTCCATGCCAGTCATCCAGTCAGGGACGTCGCACCGTGGGCGTGGGTGAAGAAAATTTCATTAAATCCCTACGCGTCATCTTGTTCAGCACGCGGCACATCGCCAATACTGTTGTTTTCCTTATTTCTTTTGCGTTGGCAGGACATCCAGCCACCTCCACTGTATTCATTATTTAGGTGGATGTACATCCTGCTGGCACACACGGCCCTTGCGTATGAGTGGACGTGAAAGGGAATCGATTAAAATGATAAGCGAACCACCGCCGCCGCCGCACACTTGGTTAATGAAGATGCGGTGCATGGTGTCGTGTCCTTATGACAGCCGTCAGCAAGCGGATCAGGACAGCCAAGGATTTCCGAAAAAAATTTACGCATTTCCTCGCCCATAGGCGAAGGGGCGAAACGTCATGATTACTTCTGCACTTTGAGTCAGTTGCCCGTGTGTTAGGACTCAGAAGGGCATCCTTGCGTCGGGATATGTGGTAATAAATATTAATCTAAATCAGAGGTTATGGCATGTCGTAAAATGGCCAGGCGAATTCCGGGAGCTGTTTCGGTTAGTTTTTGATGTCTTCACACGTCGTTCCGTTGGACCTTCCATTGGCTCAGTGGTTCAGCCTCATTATGGGTGTCGTGGCAGCCGGGTGGGGCGGATGCGTGCCAGTGCCATATTCGTTGAATTGATACTTAGTGTAAGTTCTGATTAAATCGGAGTTTATTGCAGTGTCGTGAATGCGTTATTTAGGAGAAGCGTCATAAAGCTGTGAATGTAATCCGCAGTTAGCGGTCTTATTCGAGAATCCGAAATGAGATCTATGCGTTAATTAAGTTCATCGGCAGACTTGTTGGTGGATCGGAGAGAACTCAATGTAGGCGTGTAAGACGGGACCAAGGGATGTCTAAGCTGCCGAGTAGATCGAGTAAAACTAAAGGGACTTGTGCTCCTGTCGAAGCTTCATGGTCAAAGCATCCTGATCACATAAGTGGTTGATTTTACACATCGAACAGGTGAGCTTCCTTGTCGGGGTCCAAACGGTCGCTTTAGTACTTCATTTTTGACCACCAATCGATTCACCGATTTGATCAACTGTTCACCCTTTGAAATCAAATTTGCCCCTAGTAGTGTGAAATGAATTTCCAATTTGGCCAAATTACCCACGATCTGGAAACATATTTCTCTTTTAATTCATTTTTATTGCAATGTTCTTAAAAAACGTACATACTAGACAAAAATGCTTAAAACTTTGTTACTAGTTCCAACTTACGGCCCCATCATGTCTTTCGACTTAAACTAAAAATGCATGTGCTTTAAGAATAATTATCTTAACTGTACATGTAAGTATTAAGAAAAATTGTTAAAAAATTGGTTTTATATTATTTTTTTATTTACAACTTACAAGCTACCTTAAAAACTACCCTAGCCCTTGTAGGCCGGCCATATGTTGCCGCTAACAGATTTGCATCTAATTTGCTGCAAGACAGTGACCGACTGCTCCCCCTTTGAGGGATACGTACTGCCCTTTCTATTGCGGGTCTAGAGGGTTCGACGAGGGAGTTCCCTCTCTAACCAGCCACCAAAATCTTCGGTGTTGCATTGCAACATCCCGAACATCTGTCTTTGATACCGCCGTACTGAACCGGAGGAGACCCTTCTCAGCTCGTTGTGCGATGGAACGATCTTGGTTGAGTCGCCCATCCTCAGTTGAACGAGCGATGTGAGAGAGGAGCGGTACCGCCTGTACGTCTTGTATCAGACCGAAGACCAAATGGCGGAATGCTTCTGGGCGGACGAGGCCGCTGTGCCGTACCCTTTCGCGGTATAGTGGATTGGGGTAGTAAACCCACGAGATCAGGTTATTGACCGAGTTCATGGCTCTGGCAGTATGACCTCGAATCAACTCCACTAGGAAATTGTCCACTCTTATCAGGTTTACCCTGTTGTATCTGGTGTTCGATAAAGGCGAAGGCAAGCCCTAAGACAAGCCCTCTCAAACAACCGAATATTTTCCATCAAGCTTGCACTCACGTTGAATCACACGGGACAGCCATAGGTAAGCATTTGCCGCATGAGGGCCATGTAGGAGATTACCTTCAGGCTCGCATCGAGTTGGCTGTTGTAAAACAGTCTCTTTGTAAGGGAAAAAGCGCCTCGGGCCCTTTCCAGAGCAGCATCTACATGTTCGTTTAAATATAGATACTGATCCAGATCCCCAGGTATCTGACTACAGTCCTTTGCGCCAGCGGTTGCCCGTGTTGTCCAACAAATTGAGAACTTTCGCCAATTCTTTTTCGGCATCCTGAATAGTATAGATTCCGACTCCTGAAAGTTCATATCCAACTTCCAGTCATCGCAATCTCTCATGAATGAATCGAAGTCACCCTGCGCGAGAGTAGTGATGTTCGCAATCTTTTTGCCTGATCTGTACACGATCAAATCGTCGGCGTACACAATTACGTGAGGAAGAGAACTTCTCAGATAGCTCAAGTAAATGTTGAGCTTAAATTGTTTTTTTTTTATCATACGTGCATATAAGTAAACAAGTGCTCTGTTCATTATAAATTAATTATTATTTTTGGTGCTTGTGCAGTGAAAAATGGCAGAACAAAGTGAACAAAGTGAACGTTCCGAATCGGGGAATCAGATCTGGACGGCTAACTGCAGAACACATAGCGACATTGTTGGCGGAGGAAATTATTGACGAAGATTATTAATTCGTTGATGATGATCCAGATTATGTGCCGGACAATGACGCTGCTGATGCGGAATCTGACTACGATGAAGTTCCTGTTGGTACCTCATTTCTTCTCTTTTCCATTCTCGTTAATTCTTGGATTCTATCTCTTTTTAGGCACCCATTTCTACTATCACCCACAACCTCTGCATTAGCTGCAGCTGCCTTGACCGCTGCTAGGCAATCGAAAAAAGAACGCAATGATTGTGTTCTTTGTAGAGCCGAAGGCGAACCGCGTCGTAAAACATATCACAAATGTATTTTTTGCCATGAACATATGTGCCTCTCACACGGAAATGTAGAAACAATGGCTTCATGCAATGCCTGTGAACCCAATAATTCAATTTCGTGTGCTCTTAATATAGGTTACCGCCTCACAAACAGCAGCCCATCCTAGGGCTAGGGGTAAAAATGACAGAAGTTATCAGGTATCTCATCCCTCATTATCGCTGGAAAACGTGGGTCGTCGCCGATATAGCAAGGTGTTTTCATTGATGAACAATCTCTTAAAAAAAAGGCAAGTTTGGTTGGGCTGAAGGCATCACCGGACCATACTTTTTCGAAAATGAGGCTGGTCTAGCGTGATCGTTACGTGGTGGTCGATATAGTGACATGCTCAGAGTTTTATTTGCCGGAATTAGATAATATTGATGTGGCCAATATGTGGTTTCAACAAGACAGTGTAAAATTCCATACAGCACGAGACACATCCTGCTCGCGAGACGCTCCCGTGTCGGTGGTCCTAAGCCTTTCTAGATCGTGTGGCCCAACAAAAATTAGCAACTTTTATGCCGAATTGTCACAGTGCGGATGCGCCAGCAGTGACGTTTATTCGAAGGTGCCTAGGTGCTCAGCTTTAAGAAGCACGCATTTAACAGTCCTTTGTTTGTCGGGCAAGAGAATTCGCTCTCAATTGAAACATTCTAGTGGCCTCTCAACATCAGCACACCGAAGGAAAGCAAGTCCGCGAGAAGAGAACAACCCTCAGCGCACGGTCATTCCATCCACACTCGTTTGGTCTGTAGAAGGCAGAAGAAGTTCGTCGAGAAATCTTGTTCATTTTCATTTCGCGGCTTCACCACACACACACCACAATGCGGAAGCCTTCAAATCTTGCGATATTTCTTGGAACACCATTTATTTCCAGAGGTAATGTTTCGTAGATGCAATCCCACCTCCTGCCATTTCGCGTACGCCCTTTCTGTGTGTCCTGCTTCGGACTGTTATCTTCTCGCTCCTTTTCGTTGCCTCTGGATTTGTTGACTAGTTGTGCATGCTTTCGGTTCTCACCGGGGACTGAACTGCCGGTTTGCTCTGTCAGTTTGCACAGCCGGCGTGGCTGCTCTGTACTTAGAACAAATTAACATCTCATTTTACTCAATTCGAATGAAATCGATGAACGTGAGTACACTTCGTCCACGAAACGTTAGATCCTGTAGCACATCCAACACATTTTGCGTCTTTAACCCACCTCATCATCATACATCACTGGCACTGCATGTGCTGTGAGTAAGCTTTCACAGCCGCAAATCCAAACACAAATCCATTCCTCCAGCCTCGTGATAACCCTGAGTGTCATTTGGGAGACTTAAGGCACCACACTCGTGGATTGTTGGGATTAAGACCCATAAAAGGGACACATCATTACGCCAGATTTAACCCAATCATCCGCCCTGGCTTATAAATACTTCTTCTTACTAACTTAATCTTTTTGGCGCGGGCTATGTGGCGTTTGCGGGCAGATACACGACACCCAGCTTCAACACACGCATGCAAATAGTACCTCGCAGCGTGTGCACAACGGTACACAGTGATGCTGGCCAGTAGGTTGCCCACATGAACGCGTAATTACCACCGGCTTAGCATTAAAATACAACACATATTTATGCAGCAGACACACATGTGAACGGACAGCTCCACAAACAAGATTTCGTGTAGAACCAGCCCCACGACAAACATTTCTGACACCCCCACCATCTACCACATATCGCCGCACAATCTACCGCTCTGGCAACAGACACGAATAATTAACAATTTTGTCACCAGCCATGGAGGAGTGTAGGTCGGTTGGGCGATTCGTAATCAGCGCTGCGAAGGGCGACATATGAGATTTGGGAAAAGTGATACTCGGTCTTTGCCCAGGCGCGTTGCGGTTCTGGTGTCGATGGACTTTGCTAATGCGTTTCAGAGTGCTGTCGGGTCCTGGGCTTGAGGTCGTAAATATCGCTCCCGCCAGTTAGATTTGTGTGAAGTAGGTCAGATGTGCACATTAAGAGAGTTTTGACTCCAAATCCAGGAGGGTGTGAATTTGTTGCATAATAGACGGAATGTAAAACGACCCACCGACTTCTGTGAAATGGCATGAGCCACCACTTTGGTGTGACTATGTGTGCGTTTCTGAGTGCGAGGGCAGCAGTTGTCCAAGTGTCCAGAGCTGTGAAGTAAATGACCCTTCAGAGGCCGGCAACACCAGCTACACTGGCAAGAGGATGAAAATATCGAGTGCAACGATATAACAGCGGCCCGAGAACAGAACCTTGGGGAACACCATTGGATATAGGATAATTGGGAAGTCAGTCAAATTCTGTCCAGAAGACAATTGTGGGTGACTGCAGAGACTACGGTACATAAGCTTAGATTACAGCGTGTGTTTGTATTTCCATGTGGGCCACTCAAGCCCCTGGGTGTACAAGCGAGGGTGATTGGTGTCACGCTTATGATACGGATTGGATAACTCCCACTTCTGGTAGAAGTTGGTGCTTATGAACGTAATTAACTGAAATACGCAGATGGTATTTATCTGGATGTAGTCCGTCCAAGATTCCTCTACTACATAGTTGCCAATGCTCCAGCTAGGAGGACACTCCAAGAAAGGAGTGGAAATCGATTCTCCGGTTTAATGACTAGGTAAACGCGGACGCACGAAGCAGTGTGCCACGGATCAGAGCTGGGAAGCAGTTGCAGCTAGAACTATCATGAACCATGTCGCTGAACTATAAAACGTTCCCTTTGTAGTTAGGTGATGGATAGAAGGGCGTAGATAGAGCTCGATCGGGGATATACTCCTCTTTATTCCCTTTCCGTACCAGTCATTTTTACGTATTCCTCATCCATCCTGATATCCTTATAGATCTAAGTAGGGTTTTAATGAGACATGTTGGTTATTGGAGGTCTTGGAAGAAATATTCTCCCAGTATTCTATGTCCCAACTGGCAGAGACTGGGTCAGTGGCAAAGGTAGGGAGGAGCATCGTATTTTTCCCCTTCGTCGCCCAAGCATTTGCATATAAAGTCGGCCGCACAACTTTTTGAGGAGTCTGTCGGTTTTTGAACTCTTCTTCTTGCGCCAAAGCATCGGAGTGGTCCCTCAAGTGGTTAGACAGTTTCACCATATGTTGCTGTCTCTATGAAGTCCTCTTTTTCTCGACATCCCCAAGAGGTGGTTTGAGCTAGAGGACTGTCTGGGATGGGTCAGTTGCGTCAATGTTCCTTGCAAGTTGATCCGCTGCTTCCGGCGATGTCCTTACGTCCTAGGGCCCAGCGATTGCTACGTTCTGGCCTACTCTTGACCCTAGACGCTCACGTGACCGATCACTATTTGTACCCTCAGTGGTGTTATAAACGGGAATTGCGCCATCATATTGTCATCTCTAACAACGATATCGGCAGGAGTTACAGAGATGAAGTGGTGGAAAAAATTCTTGCCCACCTTCTACGTATTGGCAGTGCCCTCTTCTTCGCTCAACGACTTGACAGAACTTTGGTAATGTTCGTCGCTTCAATAAAAGCTCTAAAGGGTTTGCGGAATAGGATCAGCTAGATCCTCGTGGTAACACAACGGGCCTACTCTGGCCTAAGTGTGACTATTATTCACGGTAGAAACTCCAATCTAACCTGTCGAAGAAGAAAGTCCCGACACAAATTGGCTTCCATATTCTCTCTCGCTCTGGAGTCATTATGAGCAAGGACCGAACTTTCTGGCAACAGTTTAAGTACGCAGCGGAAAGAGCCGCCTGAGTTATAACATCACTCAGCGGATTAATGGCGAACAAAGGCGGCCCAACGCCAAGTAAGCGCGGGTAGACAACGCATGTCATTGTCCTATATGGAAGTGAGATCTAAGCAGACGCGAATCAACAAAAAAAGAGTACCGCAAGCAGATGGGGGCAATGCAACAACGTGGAGCTCTACGCGTGGCTAGCTCTTACCAAACGGCGTCGGAACCAGCCGTCCTTGTAGTCGCAGGAGTGACTCCCAACGATTTTCTAGCCGCGCAAGGGAAGTACGTCCACGACAACAAGGTAGAAATCAGAGCGGCAATCGACCAAGCAGAGCAGCCAACGATACGGAAGTAAAATGGCATGAGCGCTGGAGCTTGGAAAGCAGAGGATGGTGGATAACAAGGTTGATAAGGAATGTGGCTGAGTGGAACGACCGGGAACACGGTGGGGTCAACTATTGGGTTTATAACTTAATTCGTGCGGTTTGGTAAGAGATGGCGTAACTTGTATTATTCCATGGGAACATGCGTTGGAATGCTACTGTCATTGCCCGAAATAGAGCAGCAGCCGAAAAACGCTGGAATATGCGACCAGACACGAGGCAATAATTTTCCATTATGACAACGCTTGGCCCCACGTTGCTATTCCGGTTAAGAACTATTTGGAAAACAGTGGATGGGAAGTTTTACCTCACCCGCCTTATAGCCCAGACCTTGCCTCTTCTGACTACCATTTGACCATTAAAACTTAACGAACATTCAACTCATTCGGAACGTGGACTTAAGCAACGAAGCGATTGCTTTATAAACTTTGATGTAAATATGTTTGTATTTCAAATTTTAGCCAGGGTGCCGTAATTAATCTCAAAGTGCCACCGTGCCATTTTAGCGAACATGTGTCACGTGGCAACAGCACGATCGTGCCACATTGGCAACACTGAGAAACAGTGTCATCGCACTTGCGCAACACACTGTGTGCTGCATATATGATTATTCATTTAAAAGATAATGATTATTGAAGTCGTCTCATGTTCGGCAGATCCTTCCGTCCATAGTCTGCATTGGCGATGCTATAAATACCGCCCACAATTCATGCACTCGCGACTGTGTAAACTTCTTGTTCTTATTCCTGCCGCCCGTCCAAATTTTTACCGCCCCTTCCCCACACCTGCTTATTTTTATTTTTTTTTTTTTTCAATTCGTCGTGCGTTCATCAGTCCGAATGCCAAAGGCTACAATGAATGGCAATGACCCAGCCCAGTTCATTTTACATTGCACATCGCTGAATGTCCACCACCACCACCACTAAGGCCCCGTGAACTCACCCAAAGGCACACCAATTCACGCCCTATTCGCAAAAGAAGCATAAGGTTCACCATCTTCAGTTGCAAGCACATTTCCAGCTCGCCCTCTGTCTCCCTGCCGTGGCCTTGGCAAGGATGAAACGAAACCTCAACTCAGACCCATGCACGCACGTGAGCCATTCAGAGTAACTGTGACCTCGCCATTGAAGCTTGTCTCAAAGCAACCCCCTTTGCGATTTCACTCTGTCTTCAGGGATGAATGAAAACCACAAAGAGGCATAAATCAACGTATTTCTATGCGCGGCAGAAATAAGTGAACGTGCACTCCATTTTGAGAAGCTCCCCGTCCCATTAGCACACCGTCCCGCTGGTCACAACACCAGCACCGTCTGCCTATGTGTCCGTGGTAATGGCTGTGAAATCGATAAACCGATAAATGGCAACAAATTCGAACAACCGACGCGAGAGGACAAGACAACGGGAATGAATGAAATGCCAGAAATTAAATCGGGACATAAAATTTGAGTATCGGTGGTCGCACACCTTGCTCGCCGCAATTTAATTCGTGTAAAGTGCTGCGCTCGCACGGAATGCTCGTCTATTTTAATGACCCGTGGAAAGCATAAACAAGCCTACGGCATTCACCGGCGTTTGCCGGGCGCCCAGTTGAGTGTGTTTGTTTTCGCTGCACTTTAACATGAAAATCGAGGTGGTGAACTGGAACGAAAGTATAATAATCTCGCAGGCCGCCCGCCACCCCTGTGCTTTGTGTTCACGCACGGCATGGCGCTGCGAAGTGTGCTAGGGGCCGCGGGTCTATTTCTGATTGACAGGAGACATTCAGCTCTCCGGTAGAAGGCCACTGTCAGATGGTTTATGGGCATGGCAATGTGCTGACACGGTGTAAATGAAGCACTCGACCACTGTTGCGTTTCCCAGTGAACCTATGTTTGATTTCATCGATAAATGTTGTCTTGTTGTTGGACTCGTGTGCAGGTGTGAAAGCGTTCACAGTGCGAATGCCAACTGGAGCGGAATCGGAGCCCGAAATTCCTTGTATAATCGATTGAAATTAAAAGTAAACACGGTCGGCGTGAATTCGAATGAATTTGTGCAGGGCGTGACATACTTATTTCAAGGGGTATCGGTCGTCGAGAGACCAGCGAAGACGGTTTGATGTCCGTGCAAACAAGACTCGCAGCGGGATGCTGTCGTCCTTGTGTATCGTGCCATTCAGAGACTCTGTCCTGTCCTTGGTCAAGACCAATGTGTTAATAAGAGATTAGGTTAGGTTAGGTGAGTGGATCGACGCGGAGGGGCCTCGTCTCACTGAGGTTGGACCCACTATGATGCCCATGGGGTGTAAAAACCTAGTCCTACTCGTTTCTGGAGTTGTTCTGGATGTTGCTTATAGTTCGCGATGTTTTGTGGTCCAATACAAGAAATCTTGGCAAACCCGTATGGTCTCACTCGTGTCTATCAAAGCGTTGTTGTTGATGTTGTTCTCATCCTCCCAGCCAACAAGAGATCCTTACAAGCCTGCAAAGTGATTTTAGTGGGATATCTGATATATCATGGGGGTCTCGGAAGAAGAATCTACCGAGAGTTCTTTGTCTCACTAGGCAGAGACTGGAGCATCGACGAAGATTGTGGGAGGTATCCTTCGTCCCAGCAGCTTCTGCATATGGTATCATGGACAAGTCCCATTTTGTGGTCAAGGTATCTCAGATGATCGTTGTTATCGCTCCGACTATCATTCGCAGCAACCATCTGCTGCTCTGGAGGGGTATGTGTGCTGTTGAACCTAGGCCATATCGTTCGAGAGGTTTCACATGTGGGAAGTGAACTCCACTCCACCTCATTAGCTTATTCCATGATTTTACTGTCCACTTTCCTCTTGATGTCAGATAGACGTGGATTAAAACAGGGGATTGCCTGGGATGGGTTGGTTTCGGCCCCTTTCCTCGCAGGTTCATCTGCTACCTCAAGCGCGAATCACCTCAAAGCGAATATTGCTTTAATTGCCAACTCTCGGCTTGGCTGTCAATTAGAATGGTAATATTCAATGCTATCATTGTGCCCGCTTCTGTTAAAGCCAGGATCTCCGCTTGAAAAACACTGCCGTAATCAGGTAATCTGATAGAGCAGTGCATGCTTAAGGATTCGGAGAAGATGCCCGCGGTGTTCCTATTTCCATCTTCGACCCAACCGTGTGGACACGGATGGATGTTGAATTATTGATGGGTTCATTTGAGCTCCATTCCTCCCTCTGTTGGGAGATGACACCGAAAGGGTTATTCGAAATCGAGGGAGGAGAGAGAGTAGCCACTTTCGGTTAGTTCTATTTATAGTCATGCCTGGCTAGAGTGCCAGTTCCTAGATTGGATTATGGCGCTTTTTGCTGATATAAGAGCTTGGATACTCCTCCCTGGGGATGGCACAAGTTGGACAGATATTACATCATCATGTCTGCTGATCCCACTGTCTGCAGATGAAGAACCCGTGACTCAAGTCCATGACTCACCATTGCAAAGTAGAGCCACGGGCGCTCTGATCTCAAAGAACTTTGATGGTGCACACCTCCGGGGATTGACTTAAATCGCTCCAAGTAATGTACACACCAAATACCAGTTTCATTACACACGGAGGGCCCACAAGACGACGTTTATGTTATCCATTATACGTTCACCATCTCCAGACACCAAGTGTTGACGAACTTCGAACTACTAAGTCGGCTGATTAGGCGGAAATCCGGGGAAAATTGCGCCCCTTCGCTTTTGCAATGTGTGCCTGGGATAGAGAAGAACCCTAAGCACGTAGTCCCCCCGCCGATGGCTGAGATAATCAGGCCTCAATCACGTACACATTAGTGAAGCGATAAAACCGAATTTGTGGTGCTCACCAACAACCCGTGAACGGTGGAAACGTTGGAACACGTTTGTCACATCCGAGACCCAGACCCAGACTCATCGTCACCGCCATTAAATTCCAGCGAAACTATGCCGCACACAAATGGGAGATGTTTCATTTCCAATTCATTAGTTATCAGCTTCTAGCGAGCGTAACCCCCAGGGCCATGGGATGTCGAGCCGAACGCACAATCTGCGACAACCCGGCCTGCAGCCCGCTGCGCAATACATCAGTCACCGCAGACCTTCGCGTGCGTTCCACCAATAATCCGCATCCATTAGTCCCAGACACGTTCGATTTGGCAGCGCCTGTGGAAGGGCTTCCCTGCGTGTCGCCATTCTTACGCCGAATTGGCACAACGAATGATGTGGTGGGGTTTTTGGAAAGTTTCGTAATGACCAAAAGCTGCGAAGGCTCTAATTAATCATTTAACCAACGGTGAGAGTTCGTGACCAGCGGGAGGGTCATCCGACACGCAAACCCTTCCGGAGCCAGTGTATCTAGACATTGCGCAGCGTTTGAGCGGATAAAAGACGCTTAATGGCCACAACATCCGGTGGACCACGGAACAAATCGTTCATGAAGAACGCAAACACGTCGGACGCCAACCGAATCACCTTCCTTCGGTGTGCTGCTTCTGTACCTTCGTCGCTGCCACGTCCATTATGGCACAAGGATACAGGAAATCACCAAGACAGAAAATAAAAACACCGACACACCCAGACGCTGGCAGGCAAAGTGAAAATTCACATAATGAACTGAATTGGGTTGAGTAATGGCAAACCATTGGCATTACGGGAATTAGTTTGATGAAGCCGGGGATGAGACTGCCGGGAATTTTGGGCGGAAATGAACTACTTCCGTTCCCCTGATGAGGCTGCCATCAGTTTGGTTCGAAAACACAGCCATTCCCGTCGCACCAACCCCGCAAGGTAAATGCGCTTGTGAAAAGGACGAGTAATGTTTAGTGCCTTTTGTATTGATCTCTGCCCGTACTGGGTGAGGTATCTTAGACATTTGTCTCAATGTGGTCATTTCCTTGTGAGAATGGGAGTAAATTGTGCTGCCTGCTGGTGAAAAATGGGCGACAATTTAAACGTATAGCTTATGGATAAAGGTTCGGTTTGAACTGCTGCTTTTTTGCGTTTCGTGCTATTTACTAAATTTATTAGAACGAGAAATGTAATAGTACGACGGTCAGTGGTGGAACTGGAGTTAGTTTCTACAGCAAGCTCGCGGAATGTGCGGACAATCATTTTCTCACTATCTAGTCATTGAAGAACCAAAACTTCATCATCAGTAAAATTGTCTTAAACCAATACAACCGGGAATGGGCAATTCTTCAGATTTGGACTCCGTGACGATCCGAAAATGGGAAAAAATTAATTTAAGCTTACAATGAGTAACAAACCATAACACGTTATTTTAGCGTATCGATGTTGACCCACAGTCGTCTCAGAAGACTTACCTGCAAAAAAATGAAAAGAAAGTTGGATAAATTTAAATGAAAAAATCTGGTGTTAATAGGGTAAAGAAAAATTTAAAATTAAGTACTCGGGCGTATGTGGAATGTATTGGAAATTGAATTTGCTTATGAGAACCATACATGTTACGGTACAATTTGTGTGGTTCAACGATGATACTCAAAGTGTCGGACGAACTTAGTCGATCCCACTTATTCAGGACAGGCGGCAGTATATCACCAGCCAACGGTAGACGACACCCAGCAAAGCGATAGAGCCAGACGTGATCCGTCTACGATGTGCACAACAACTACCGCAGATCAACCCTCGGAAGAATAGACCCATGGCGTAGGTCGCGACCGAGAGAATGAAATCACCATCAGAGCACATACGCAGATCACACCCTATATCCTTAGCGCGCTGGCTAGCGGTGGTCTGGACGGAGAAGATGAAATCTTTATCAGAGCACAAGCAGATCACACCCAGTAGCGGTCTTCTCGAGAAATAGGAACAACGTCTTTATTTTCATCTCCCAGACGACTGGATGGCGCAGTTGTTTAAGTGCCTGCCCTTGGTTGGTGGGGTCCCCGGATCGAATCCCAGTGAAAGCGAAGTTAATACGCTTTTGTCTGGATTTCAAATCTGGTCCAATGAATTCACTAGCAGCCCTATTCCCTAGCCTACTGTAGGTAGGCTACCACGAAGATGGTCACTCAACAGAACATTACGCACTTCTTTTCAAAATCGGTACTTTATTCTATAATGTTCACACGGCTGGTGTGGCGTTAGGTCGTCGCAAAATAAAGGGTGATTTTTTAAAAGAAAGAAAGAAAATTCAGAATCAATAGTACGATCCATATAATTTAATGTTTGAAGATTGTTTCATGCAAATGTTGACCTTGACTGCGCCTCAAATGGTCCATCCGCTTAGTCCAATTTTGACATACTCTTTCCAACATTTCGGCCGGCATCTCACGAATAAATGCTTAAATGTTGTCTTCCAATGCGTCAATTGAAGCGGGCTTGTCTGTATAGACATGAGCTTTAACTATAAAAAATAGTCTACAGGCGTTAAATTGCACGATCTAGGCGGCCAATTGACCGGTCCCGAACGTGAAATAAAATGTTCACCAAACTCGCCTCTCAATAAGTCCATTGTTGCGCGTGCTGTGCGGCATGTGGCACCCTCTTGTTGAAACCACACGTCATGCAAGTCAAGCTCTTGCATTTTGGGCAAAAAAAGTTGGATATCATCTCACGGTAGCGCTCACCATTCACAGTTACGTTACGATTCGCATCACCTTTGAAGAAGTACGGTCCAATGATGCCACCAGCCCATAAACCGCACCAAACTGTGACTTTTTCTGGATGCATTGGTAGCTCTTGCAAAGCTTCTGGCTGATATTCACTCCAAAATCGACAATTCTGCTTATTTACGTACCCATTGAGCCAAAAATGGGCTTCGTCTAAACTGACCATAAAATGGAAGAAGCGCGCGATGAACTTTCTTAACAGAGCACGCTTTTTGATAATAAAATTCAATAATTTGCAAGCGTTGTTCGTTTGTAAGACGATTCATGGTTCAATTATAGACCAAACTGAAGATGTTTGACAGTGAAACAAAACACGAAACGTGCGCCATCTGCTTAAACCAGTGTTGCCAAAAAGATAATAGCTAAAAAATAACCCTTTACAAGAAACTACAAAAAAATTTCATTATCCACTTAACAGAACTAGTTCAAAATCAACCAAAGGGGTGCAGGAAAAGATTGCCAAATGCTCACATTAATCTTCTTAAGGATGAACGCCTTTGTCCTAATCGATGGCAGCTGGGACGCATCATCGATGGTGAACCTGGTTCAGATGACTTGGTCCGAGTTGTAGTTGTAAAAACGACTGAACTTTAAACGACCGGTTACGAAAGAAAGTGTGTTACCAATAAAAGACACGTGAGTGAATATTTGTACAAATGTTTGGATTAATAAATCAGGAATTTTTGTCAAGCTCTTGTTTATATGAAGTTTTCCTCCCTCCCTCTTGGATTTAAAGTCGTGTTATTTTGAACTCTGAAAGTTTCCTCTGTACGACTGTATCTTTGTCCTTGAATTCAATTTCGAGGCATCGAATCGGAGGAGGGCCAAACTGTGTGGGAGTTAAACCAAAGACATCGGAAAACTTCAAGGAAGTTCACATGGAGAGGTGGACAACCTCAAGAGCAAGAAGGCGCCTTTGATGTTTTCGAGGGAAAAGCATTGCGTTCAATCCTTTCTCCTAATTGTGATTACAGCACATGAGTTAATTTTTATTTTATTCCTGTCATTATAAAAAAATTTGTGTTATCAAACTGTTATTGATATTGACAGAAATCATTGTTCCTTGAAGTCCATTCTGAAGACTTTCATGTTTCACAAAGAAAGTAAGAATAAATGATAAAAACAACTATTTGAAGTTTTAGAAAGCATTTATCGCACAAGTAGGAAGAGAAATCGCCAGTTCCAGTCACATTGAGCAAGGCCCTGAGCTACGTACATGTTCATACGAATGCAAATTGACCAGGACCGGATTTTGTTGACCTCAAAAAGTTAAAAAGAAGGCAAACCAAGACACTTAAAAATGTAAAAAGGCAGTTATTAAAAAATAAGAAAAAGAGCGCAAGTGCGCAATTAAATGTAGCAGCAATGAACTACCAAGAGATTTTTAAGATGCGTTCTTAATTTTTCTATGGCTTACAAATAACCAAAGGTACATCTGTGTGAAGAGTGAAGCGTTGCAGATAACGAGGGTGCCTTATTGCCCAATGCTTCCGGTCCCTTGATGTCTTCATTAATCGCCAATTGTAGCATTTGGGGTTCAGAAAGCCCACAAGTAATTGTTGAGATCAAGTGCATCCACAACTTGTGACTGTTTGGTGCGAATTTGGGCTGGAGGCATTTTCAGACCACTCTTCCTCGCAAATGCGCCTGGTCAGGCAGTAGCAATTAATGGTGTTCGTGCATCCACAACGCGCGACTGTTTGGTGTGAATTTGGGCTGGAGGCATTATCGGACCATTCTTTTATTAATTCAACCATTCAATTAATGGTGTTCGTTATCGCGACATGATAACCCAGGTATTATTTCCTAAATTACATGCACATCATGATGTGACCAACATGTGGTTTCAACAAGACGGTGCCACATGCTATACAACGAGTTTAACAACAAGTTAATGACTACAAGAGGCATTTGTTGATAGTAATGTTTTGCTAAGTCGACTCCTGCGCAGAGGGTGCCAGGTTCGAGCCCCGAAATTACCAGTCCTCATCCTTTTCTTTTTATGCGTCCATGACTTCAAGTATGCGTATTCGCAATGTGAGTTAGATACAATGCTTGCACAGATACACATTCGAACAAACTCGGATTTTTCAACTTTATTTTTAGCGACCAAGCTTGGAGAAGATTTGAATATAGGCAAAAAAGGCAGAAAAAGGGAAAAACGGCACAAAAATGTAGAATAAAGCAAAATATATATTATTTATGTTTGGAATCAGGAGGACATGAAACGTGTTTGTATAAGATCGAAACTATCGTCCGATTAACCAAGAAAAGAGGCAAAGTTAACAAAGTCTTATCCCTGATAATGACAATGCTAACCAAATTCCTCGATGACTGTACCAGAGCCAAAGAAGAGCGGTTCATGCAAACCGTTTATCAGAGCCCACGGTAAAATCACGCTATATGAACCCAAGCATTCAGAAGCTTGCATACACGTTTGAGTTGCACCATGAAAGGCGTGTATGCAGATAGTGTATGTCCAGAGTTCGTTGTTTTCGAGTCTCGTGTCATCAATAGAAACTGTTAATTTAATTTTTGCTAGATGTTAAGTAAGTCAAACAAAGACGTAGTTTTTAGTTCTGTTCTGATGGTCGAAGACACTAGATTCAGCACTAGTCAAAAAAAAAAAAAAAAAAGTTTGCTCAATATTATAACTCCAGGCCCTCTTCCGGCTGTAGCGCCAGCCATGTTTTTATTATTATCCTACAACAAAAAAAATTGGCTTTATGTCCTACAACTGAGTGCGAAGGTCTGGAGCTGCGTCCAGTCTGTTTTACTAAGTGTAATCCACAGCGCGAAAAGCCAGTGTTGCATAACAAACACGGGGCATGAAGGCATTAATTGAGCAAAACTTTCGTGATATTTGGTCCAGTGAAAATATTTTGTTTTTAAGTGAAGTTGATCGCATATATCCGTAAAGAGTTCAACAAGTGTACATAGACTTACGGATGCAGAAATGCTGTTGTTTCCAATGCTTTGAACCCGATCGAAGAAAAAAAAAACGCATCCTCACAGAATTGGCGAACTTGTAACTTGCGATGATTTTGTACATTTTGACGATGCTAAAAATTTTGGCAACAAAATGAAGAGGACGATCAAGAAGAATCGGAAGACGAACAATTTCCTCCCGTCACATGAGAGTTGCTGACGATTTATTATAGCCATTGGCTGTTATAGACATTGTTCTTGACCAAGCCGGCTGGAAGTTATGAAAACAAAAATATTCGGATTTCTTTACAAAATAATGCGTGTGTTACAAAATTTCGTTCCAACTCGACAATTTTTGTTCATCCGAACTGTCATGAGTTTTGAATTATCGTGAATCGATGTGACATGTGAGCAACAACAGAACATGATCAGAAGGGTAGATATGAAGAACTTAAACATCCAAAACTCAACCACGAAAAATTTACAGAAAACCATACAAGACTGTATCTCTTGCTCGTGAAGAGGGGGACTATAAAAATAATTTTTCTGGTGGCAGCCCTTGAAACTTTATCTGGGATGTCCAACATTCAAATGAAGAGCGACGCCCGTAGCTGCTGCTGCTGATGAATCCAGAAGCACTGTGCAGACCTTTTCTTTAATGAAAACATTGGCTTCCCCAAGCAGACCCCAGTGCAAAGTGAGCTTATTTTATTTCCAATTGTTCACATTCAGAGTCATTATTTGTGCAAAATCAATCCCTTTGCCTTGCAATTGTGCTAAGTACAATGACAAACGTCGAAAGAAGTAGAAAAGGCCACGCTCAGCAGAAATGAAAGAGAAATCCCAAAAGAGTGTGAAAACAATTTTTCCAAAGTAATTCCCAATTCAAATGTCATTAACTGGCAAAGCAGAGCCCAATAAAACGCCCTCTTGTCTGTTTACAGTCACCTCTGTGGTTGGGTCGCCATCTTTTGTCGACAAAGAAAAATCGAACGGTGATTTCGTCCCAATTGGATTGCGAGTATGCCTTGGAGTTGGCACTCATCCAAGAGTGGATGTCATTAGATGGCCAGAGGATGACGCTTCGAGTCGAACTGATAACATTCTCTTCCGCCGACACTCTGCGCCACCACCTAGCCTCCGGATAAGATCCCCCACATCTTAAGGATTTCGCCCATTCATCCCATCGCCTTCGTTTGTCGTTTCCCATTGTTGGCGCGCCCTTTGCCAGCATCCCAGCGACTGAATCGCCTTTAATTTGAAGTCGTTTCGAAAATGAATTGGTTCTCGCTGGCCGCCCTTCAATGACTGTTGATCTAATTACACCCTCAGCTATGAAAATGTTTAGCTTTAGCTTTTATCTTCCAATTTGCTTCTTCATCATTTCACATTTTCTACTTTTCGATAATTTATTGTTTGGGATTTTCGGTATCTTAGTTTTGAGCCAGCCCACGCTGCTGTCGTCCTTAGGCGGCTTATCTCGTGTTATCAGACGTCCCGTCCGGATAATGGCTTTTACGATTTATTGGAATTAACATTTCCCCCCTGCCACCCGCTCTACCGATTTTCCCATTTAATGCTGATGATGATGAAAGTGTATTTATGTCATTAGCATCGATGTAATTAAAATTGTTTTGTCGTTGAAAAAATAATTTTATAATCGGAAGTGATGCTGCAGAGAAAGAGAGAGGGAATGAAAGGTGAAAGGAGCATTAATTGGTATCATTTGCTGCATGAGCTGCTGGTGACGGGGGTTGCTGGCATTCACAGTCAAAGAGAGATGATCCGTGGGGATGCTCAACTGAAATGAAATTTAATCGAAAACTAACGAAGTTGTCTGTGGATGGGTTAACGTATGGGAACACATTGCTCAGTCGTGATGTGAGAATATCCCGCCAATTGGATTTGAAAAATTCAATTGGTCAACAAGTTCGGATTCAAACGTGTGAAAAATTTGAATCTGTGTTGAAACCGATCCTTGTCATTGATAATGTCATGTTTAGCAGAAGCGAGTCTGCGTAAAATTAATCAAATTGCCCACAAAAAGGGGTGCCGTCACTGGATTGTGACTTTTGACTACAATTACTTTACACGACTCTTTGCTGCCTTTCAGGCTGAAGCAATAAACACTTTGAGCACTATTAAATCCCAAACAAATCTTTACCATTCACGACACTGAACTGCACTTGCATCGACCGTCGTCCCGATATTTATACCTCCCAATAGTTCTTCTAGATCATACTGTCGCCACGAGTCTATGGAATTTCCCCGCTCACGCTTATATACATGATTCTCTGTAATCTATCCGCGTATAGGTGGCGTCATTCATTCTAGCAGTGTGTACAACAATTTCGGCAATACTCTTCGGAGTTGATGGCTCTTCTCTTTGCGTAAAGATGGCGCTTTTGTGGTGTTTGGTGTCTTCATCCCGTTCACGTCACAATAATTTTAGGAACATTTAATGTTAATATGGAGCACGACTATGTTTGAAGCAGTCCATGCGGAGAGTCTTTCCCGGTTGGAGTCAGCATAAGAGTGTATGTTCCATCCACTCATCATAGAATAGTGGGTGCACAACGCGAGTGATTGCTGTAGACACTAAGCCCAGCTTCACTTCGGACTGTCACGTTGCATATGTTTACGGAGGGTCCATCTTTGGGCCACTTTCTCGTGCATTTTGTTGTCTGAGGAATCCTCTGAGGAGACACTCATTTCCCTGGGAATATAGAACCCATTAAAATAGGTCGCATCCATCAAAGGGTCGAATTGCATTATAATATAACCGTGCCGACCGTAAAGTGTCCAACCAAGATTGGGTGGCTGAAAGCTTCGAATCTTTCAAATCTGCAGGTTTAGACGACGTGATTTAAAAATGGCTGGTGCTTACATCGGGTTGTTCAAGTCCGTGTGTCCATGGTGGCCCTTTTGGGATGGGGTGGTGATGTGTTAGCCGATTTAGCCTCGATGGTGATTGCTATCGCTGCTCTGGTAGAATCCATTCAGCTCGTTGTTCGACATCGGTGGAAAGTTCTGCTCGTTTAGCACTCGAGCAGTCGAGGTAGCGTTGTCGGGGGATTGTTTTTCTCAAGTTCCTGATTTCCTCGTTAGAATGGTTGTTGATGTTTAGTAGCTGCTTTCTGAACAGTGATATAGACGACGTCAGACCGGCAGACTTACAACATGGTCTAGACATTCTATCACCGCAGCTAGAGGTTATCTCTTACAAGTGTTTGAGACTCGGCTACACTCCACAACTTTGGAGGAAGGCAAAGGTGGTATTCATACCAAAGTGTGGGAAGGCCACGCACAGCTTATTAAAAGACTTCAGACGCATTACCCTCTCTTCATTTCTTCTGAAAACATTGGAAAGGATAGTGGATCTACATATCAGGGAAAGTATTAACTTTAAATCCCTATCCCACACCCAACATGCCTATCGCAAAGGGTATTCAACAGAAAAGGCACTTCACTTCCTAGTCAGCACCATTGATTC
This sequence comes from Eristalis tenax, assembly GCA_905231855.2. Lineage (NCBI taxonomy): Eukaryota > Metazoa > Arthropoda > Insecta > Diptera > Syrphidae > Eristalis > Eristalis tenax. Next base: position 37,344,358 of record HG993124.1, on the reverse strand, counting down.
CTTTGGCAACAAAGAATACGCAATGGCTGCTTTCCTCGACATAGAGGGGGCGTTTAGTATCGTCAAAAGTGAAGCGATAAATAACGCATTAACTAGATTTTGTTCACCCCTCGCATTTTGGACAGATTCAAGGCTCGAAATCAACAATAGTGGGCGTCATTGTAGGCAAGGATTGTCTGATTGGATTGCCAATGAACCGCCGAGAGCAGTGCAATCGAGTACATGGACATACAGGCATGTATTGCCTGAGTTAGTCAACGAAATGCGAACTGATAATGTTTGACATTGGCTAGTATTCATAACCATTCATTACTGCAACACTTCAGGGGAATGAGATTGTCCAGTTGTTCAAGTTGTGGTTACAAATTACTGCTCTCTTCGCGTTCAATCCTGTGATCTTCAGTTCCTCAAAAATTCCATGTGGAGTCAAGATCAGCGGATGGTGCTAAGCAGTTCACATCATTAAGCCAATCCAGAGTCCACGGAGAGCAGACCACAAAAAACCGGTTTCGATGATGTACAAAATTATTGGATCCTATGAAAAGGACCCTTACTGTCCCGAGTAGTTGTACACGAATTGTACCTGTGAAGAGCGCTTGATGTTGGCATGCAATCGGAAGGAAGTCGGAAAGTCACCCAGGCCGTCAATGTTCTGTAGTTTATGATTTAGTTTTCGCCAATACTATATTTTAGGTTCTACCATAGGACGGTGTTCGAAACTAGGACGGCCTTGAGTAACCATCTGGTAGCGGTAGGCCAACGCTGACGACAACGTTGGTTTGCTAAGTTCCGTTCCCAATATCTTGGACTTGAAAGCGAACAGAAGCAAAAACGTCGCAGGACTTCGCACGGAACATGGAATGTACAGTCGAACCCGGATAATATCACATCAACCGTGCAATGAAATATTGTGGCATTAATCGAGTTGCGCTTTTATCCGATCTTTCCTACAAACTGTTTTAAAAATGCTATAAATGCAACAAAAGGGTTGACTACCTAATTCTAGCAAGCTCGTATACATGCACTCAAATGGAAATAGTGGCAAACTTCCAGGCTGGGTAGGAAGTCAAATGCTGGAAGAAGTATACCACATATGTAGATGTGACCTATGTCTTCAGTCATGCTTTAAGTCTCTTGGAAATCAAGTGAATTATGGATCCGTGTAGGATGTGCTAATAAGCGGGCATGATTGTACGTGGACTGTTTATTTTGTCACATGTTTGGTGTGCTATAAAGCGGGTTGTGCCATTAAGCGATGTGCTATTAAAGGGGTTTGCGCCAATACAACATGTACAAAAAATGCAGAAAAGGTTTGTTCCATTAAGTGATGAGCTTTTGTCCGGGTTCGACTGTATCTGCCATGACATAAAGTCGACGCCCATCCGCAATAAGAACAAAGAAGACATCGACAATCGAGCGACACCTCCACGAATATAAATTGAATTTCAATCCACAAGGCAAATCCGTCGTCGAACAGATTTCGTGAAATTCGAAGCGATTTCTTTGTCGTGCCCTGCGATTCCCATGACTTCTACAGATACCGCATAATGTCATGGTTCATGAACCATGCAACATGCAACTGTGTGCCCGAGATCCAAACCAGCGAATCTTCACTCGACTTGTGATCCGATACTTCAATCCCAGTTTCGGGTAGTAGCACCCACCCCCGGCGATGTTAACGTGTGCCATTCGCTTGTATGCTTTTGACAGAGCACACAAAGAAATACAGCAAGACAATACGGCAAACAAAATCCCTTCAAAAAAAGAAACACATCTTTGGCATGCCGTTCCCCTGGCTTTACTAGTGTAAACGTGGCGAAAACTTTCCAAAGGAAGTTTCATTCAATCTCAACGAGTATAAATAAAAATCTATAAGGGCGCAAACTTTGGATGTTCAATACGAAAGTTTTTCTCCCCCTATCACTGCCGGGTGCCAACCCCCCGGGAGGGGTTAGGGCATGCAGTCGAATGAGTTCTGCGATACAGATTGATAGATATGCTTGTGCCGGGTAGTCACAAGTGTTGATCGTAAGAGGGATATATTCGTATTGATTTTTCAATCATAGCGGCTCGAGTGGATTGGGCATGAGTTTGGAAAAGTTTCGATGGTCAAAAAGTATTCCACCGAGCAGGGGTGTTGTTGTGCGGAGACAAGGGGCGGTTGGAAACTTTTCAGCTCCAGAATGGGGATACTTCGTTAGTATTCGATCGATCCGTTAACGCCTTCAAAGGTAGATATTCCATGTGGCATCAAGGGTTTGCCTTGTCGGCAATTACCCCTAAGATGTGGTTGCATGTGGACAAACGTCGCCGGTTGTCTTGTTTTAATTAATCAACTTCACGCGAAATTACTATGATCGGTGGTGGAGGGGGTGAGAGTCAATCTTGAGAGTTAGAATTATTTGGGGTAGGGCGTCAATCTTGAGAGGGCGAGCATTTTTCAACGAGCCGGATTTTTGTGCTGTCCACACGTGCGCTGGGTGCGTCATTGAGAACATTTGACGACTTGTTTTGATGTCCTGTCAAAATCTTGAAAACGAGATAAATACAAGTTGTGACGCAACAGAGCGATTCTTTATATTTTGATCATCCGCCCCTTGTCATCGATTCGCATTTGTCTAAAATATGCTGGGAAATGAAGGGAGGTCTATGGATTACGGCGGCTTTTGACCAGGGTCTTGCAAATGACCACGTCTGTTAAGAAAATCTTGCATTCGAGCCAGTTCTTGGAACTTTTGGACACCGTGATAAGCACTTGGATTGCAAACCAACTCAAATAGGGAGAGTTGAGCGACTTTGAACCCAGAATCGAGACTAAAAGACTTCTGAAATTGTATGCCGAATGATTTAACGATTACTTCCATATCAGGCCGACCAGATGAGGCTACCCATGGCGGGTCCTCCTCCACTGTTCTCCATCCCATGCACTTTACGTTCAGTTATCAAGACCGAGCTGTCTTACAGCTACTATGACTTTGTCTTAACACTAAAAACTAGGCTTTTATCTGTGATTTCTCGTGCTGTGACCCGAAGAAAATGTAATCTGTAGAGTTCGTGACCACCCGCTCGATTTGAACGAACTCTTGCCGTCGATCTAAACCCATACTTTCGTATATTACGCTATTTTGTGTGTGACTGCGCTGTCGTTTGACGTTTTCGAATCGTCATTCTCGAGAATATCGCCCAAAACTCAGATCCTAACGCTATGGCGACCATGGACCCGTTCAAGCTGACTTTACACATAGACCTTGAACGTTCCAGTTCTGCTGTGTGGCTCGGTGTCATACAAAATTTCAACAGCAGGATAAGATATACTTGGTCTCTCCGTGAGAAGTGTTCAATGTGCGATCTTTGATTCCATCCTCGTGGAGGTCATCTGGAGAAGATGATTTAAGCACGAGGCTTACAGTTACAGCCAGACTTATAGCTAGGCATACACGTTGTCAACGCACAAGCTTGTCGGAAACTGAGTATGCTCGCGTATCCGGTGGCAATAGAACACAAGGTTCGATAGTGTCTTCGAGTCCGAAATAGCGCAGGCCTTTCGTATCAAGTGGCGTTAGAGCTTAAGGGTCGATAGTGTCTACGATTCCGAAACTTAGCATGCTCGCGTATCAGGTGGCGATAGAGCTTAGGGTTCAAAAGGCTCCGAAACTGAGAATGCTCGCGTATCAGCTGGAGTTAGAGCTTAAGGTTCGATAAAGTCTTCGAAGATGGAGTAGTTGGCAGTCGAGTCACCGAGTACAAGAATGAAAAAAAAGGTTTATTCAGCAGTTGACGGACTTGGTTCTTTCGTCGCAAGTGCGGTCTAGGGATCAGAGATTGCCTCTTACTATTTAATTGAAGTGGTTTTGAATGCGCTCCACACAAAGACTGGAGATCCCCACGGTTCTGTCTCGTTTACGACATTTTTTTCTGACTATTGTAAATTCTATCCTGGTTGTCACTTCGAATGCAAATTATTCATCCTCTTTTATCTTCTTATATTTACACCAATCCCGCATTTATGGGCATTCCAAGGATCACACGTCCTGCCTTTATGCCTTTGAACAGCCGCGTCATCTATCATAGACCCCGATAAAACCAAGTGTTGACCAAGTGGAAATCAAATTTAACGTCGGATGCTTAAACTCTCTCTACCGTTGCGGATAATGTTTCAGCACATTTATTGTTGCATCAAAATAAGCTTCATTATAACAGCCACTGATCGTCGGAATTGAATAAAGATCCCGAATTCTCTAACAAGTGTGCTAACTGCTACAAACAGCGTCTCAATTAGAATTAAAAATCCTCCGTGACTGCTTTCCTTTTCATTGTGGGTCTCTCCAGCTTTTCTCTCCCCTGCACAGTTTATTAACAGACGTCTCTCTTAACCAGCACCGGATGTAATGGCCTTTTCAGTCCAATTTGTCCCACTCACCACGATGCACAAGGACTTAATACCGTACTTGTGCAATTGTACCTGCTGCCCGTCCCACCCCTGATGACGATGGTGGTGGACGGTGGTGGCTGTGCGTAACCCATTTTGTCGTTTGTTGCTGACTTACGCAAAACTTGGATGCAGAATAACAATTACACTCAGCATGACCCACTAGGCTATGCACATGTGATGCAAGGTCACGGTCAACAGGAAAATCCACTTATTATCAGTGCGTTACAGGGGGCGCTGGTAAAGACATCCTTCTTTCTTTTTATATGTAATTTTGTTTTATTAATATTGATTTGAATTACTTGGTAGACAAAAGTACTTAAAATTAGCTTAACTAACTTAACAGTTGTTCTTACCACCGACATCCTGACCCTATGCGGTTAGAGTACCCGCATAGGGTCAGGATGTCGGTGGTGGTTAATCTAATATATACATAAATGTGCCTCTCGACCAAGACTACGTTTTTTTAGTCTTTAACAACAAACTTTTATTAATTTTATTTACCAAGAAAACTGTTGAAAAAACTAGGCGAAACTTACATATTTAACCTACCTTACACTAACTTACCCTAACATAGGACTTAAGCCTATATTAACAATATCCGCACGTAACGGACGTATATGCCTAACATATTAAGGGTGATTCTTTAGCTCTTATCTTTTTGGCAACACTGGTTTCAACAGCTGACGCACGTTTCGTGGTTTGGTTCACTGTCAAGCATCTTCAGTTTGGTCTATAATTTAAAAATGAATCGTCTTACAAACGAACAACGCTTGCAAATTATTGAATTTTATTATCAAAATGCGTGCTCTGTTAAGAAAGTTCATCGCGCCCTTCTTCCATTTTATGGTCAGTTTAGACGAAGCCCATTTTTGGCTCAATGGGTACGTAAATAAGCAGACTTGTCGATTTTGGAGTGAATATCAACCAGAAGCATTGGAAGAGCTACCAATGCATCCAGAAAAAGTCACAGTTTGGTGCGGTTTATGAGCTGGTGGCATCATTGGACCGTACTTCCTCAAAGATGATGCGAATCGTAACGTGATTGTGAATGGTGAGCGCTGCCGTGAGATGATATCGAACTTTTTTTTGCCCAAAATGCAAGAGCTTGACATATGGTTTCAACAAGACCTTGCCTCATGCCACACAGCACGCGCAACAATGGACTTATTGAGAGGCGAGTTTGGTGAACATTTTATTTCACGTTCGGGACCGGTCAATTGGCCGCCTAGATCGTGGAATTTAACGCCTTTAGACTGTTTTTTGTTAAAGGTCATGTCAATACAGACAAGCCCGCTTCAATTGACGCATTGGAAGACAACATTGAAGCATTTATTCGTGAGATACCGGCCGAAATGTTGGAAAGAGTATGTCAAAATTGGACTAAGCGGATGGACCATTTGAGGCGTAGTCAAGGTCAACATTTGCATGAAATCATCTTCAAACATTAAATTATATGGACCGTACTATCGATTCAAATAAAGATTTCATGCATTTTTCTGAATTTGATGGGTTTTTTTTTGTTTTTTCTCCTTGAAGAGGCAGCGGTAGCGGTGACTGGTTTTGATGTGACCACCAGTAAAACTGCTATTCTTTGGCAGACTCATTCCTATCTCGAGCGGGGATCGCTCCACTGAACCGAAGAAGATCCTCGTGGGTGCGAGCGACATCCCGTTCGCATTGGAGTTGCCCACTGTCCACTGTTCTTCGTACGACATGGAAGACCACAGGGCATCCGTCTGTGTCCTGTATTAGGCCAATCGTGTCTAAATAGAGGAATGCTTCGGGAGAAATAAAGCCGTTAAGGCGCACCCTTTCATGGTACGTAATCTTGGGGTGGTAAGCCCCAAAGATCCGGCTGTTGGAAGGAGTCATAGCTCGTGCAATGTGGCTTCTGATCAGCTTAATAATAAAGTTGTTCATCCTGTTCACGTTTGCCTCGTTGTAGAGGACTTCGTCAAGATAGTATTTCTTGTACTCAGACTCGGTAGTAGGATACAATCGGAGACAGGTCCGAAGACACTGTCTCTCGAACAGCCTCATCTTTTCCATCTGAGAAGGACTCACGTTGAACCACAGGGTACAACCGTACCCCATGAGTGGCCTGATAAGAGCTACGAAAAAACAACCTCCTTGAAGCAGCAAAGGCCTTCCTGCTTTCGTCAGAGCAATATCTATATGTTTGTCAAAATACAGACATTGATCCAACCAAATGCCGAGATATCTATAACGGGTGTCCTTGCGGGTCAACTATGCCGAACTTGCGCCAGTTTAGGCGAGTATCCCATGTGCAGCGGGGTCCCGAAAAGGGAAGATTCACACTTCAGGAAGTTGATAACCAACTTCCAGTCGTCGCAAAATCGCTGAATTTTTTCGAAGTCACGCTGGAACAATCTATTTACTACCTCGACCTTCGGACCTGATCTGTACGCTACTAGGTCGTCGGCCTACGCAATTAAGTACGGCATGGAACCTGTAAGTTCTGCAGTGAATATTGAGAACAAGGTCGGCGAACCAATCGGTCCCTGTTGCAGACCATTTTTAATGTCAAAGACCGTGGTAGAAGTTACGTCGCCACTTTTCACGATAAACTTTCTGCCTGTTATCATGTCATAGATCATGTATAGCAATGGTTTGATTATGCCGAGCCTGACCAGCTTGAGGAAGAGGGCCTCCAACCAAACGGTTTCCAATGCTTTCTCCAAGTCAATCAGGTAAGCATTATTTTTTGGCTTTATCCCACTGAATTTCGGACACCAGTTTGGACGCGGCATGTATGGTTTCGTGCCCCGCCCTGATGTGAAAGACATCTCGGTATCAATAGATGCAGTTCGCCAGAATTTGACCTTGGCGAGCGTGTTGGTGTACAGTAGCCACAGTTAATAGCAGCGCGAATTTCTGAACTCCTACAACGTCCCCCTCGGGCCGGTCTTGACTTTGTGCTCCCACGAGATACGGGAAACTGAATTGGAACTTATCAATATTTTCGAGGAGTTAGTAAGTCAAATCGTGATTATTTCGCACGACAATTTCTTATCATTAAATTTATTACAGCAGCCAGCTTGCCTGTCCGCCCTGCGAGACTTATAGAAGCCACAAATAAATGGCCCCCGGTTTGGTAAACATTCGCTTATTGAGTAATATTCATTGAGTTAGGCATCCCCCTTCCCCTTCAGTCGTGTTTCCATAGTGATCAGCTTAATGAAGTATCGCCATATTCAAACGCTTGCCTTCACTGTATCCCTATTCCGTGCACGTATCGAAGGACTACGACAAAGGGAGCGGCGAAAACAAAAGAATCACAGTTTGGCTCGGCTCACTATTGCGCCCCCGCTGGGAGCTAGCGCTTATCATTTATGCACACTACATCGGTTACCTCATTCGTTGACGTCGTCGTTGTCGTTTTCGCCGTCGTTGATGGGGCGCGTTGTGCAAAGGAAAATATCGTCCTTGGCGTTGGCACTTTATATTAAAGTCACATGAAACGTGTCCCAATTCATTTTCAATTTCCGGACGCTCCTGAGCGCGTCATTTTCTCAGCACCCGTCAGGCGTGCGTGAAGAAAAAGTTGAGCCGGGGTAATGCCAGAGCAGGTACCAGCCTTAAGAGAATTTATGAGGTCATTATGATGCGAGCATTCCAATTCCCGCTCCTGTCGGCCCTGACCAAGTCAGGCGGAATGTAGGTCGTTGCCGGTGTTGTCGTCATTGGGCGCAATTTTCTAGTTCGTCCTTCTCTCGATCTTATTCGCCTTATACCGAGCTAGGGATGGGCCCCATTTCCGATACGCAACTCGACCGTAACGACATATTTTCCCAGAGAAAATGCTGCTATCGTACGAGAGTGCGGGCACTACTTCTTTACGGGGCTTCATTCCCCCAGCCGGCGAAACTAAATCATCATCCGCAGCATGTTGTTCAAGTACCAGCACAAAAGCGGCCTGTTTGCCTCTCGGATGAGTGTGCGTGTGTGTGCGTGTGTGTGCGTGCTCAATGGACCTCTACGCCCTTTGTCCTACAGTGGGTGGATGAAGGACACGGCAACTTGGTGAGAGGCACTCGATGAGAGGCAACTAAAAGCGGAATACAATGACGGGGAGTGGCCTCAGAGTAAAATGCGGTATGCTATGAATGCTAAAGAGGGAGAACCCCACCCCGCCAACGGCCATCCGCTGGCTGTGTGCAAACAAATACTTTCTGAAATTTATTATCGAATTTGAAAGCTGACAGCTTTAGCGTATCCAGCCAGTTTACGGTGTCCCACTCGTGGACCGAAGGAAGGCTAGAGACTTAGAGGCAGCTGATTATAAATCGACGGTGCTACGTAAGGCAGGATATTTCACATTAGCAACGCCACCGCAATGAAGCGCCACCCGAGCGCTGGATGCCATACAGCGCCCACCTACGCAACGGGCAACGGGCGACGTGGTACGTGGATACGCGGATGTGCGAAGGTACTTCATCACTTTCGAGTTTATTCGTTTTGCTGGGGTGGATCAACATTTTTGGGGTGGGTGGTGGTGGACCGAGCAGCGCCGACATCACACCATTATGAGGATATTTTGTCACAATTACATATGTGAGTGGTGGCTGAAGTGGCGACTGAGGAGGGCGTGCAGAGAGAAAGACCTAGAGAGCTTGAGTAATGGCAGTGGCTTTACGATGTCCCCCAAGCTCGTAATTCACCTTCTTCACTTAAGAGATAGTGTGGAGTGGGAATACTTTAGGTGTCCCATCGTGCCGGTCGGTAAATGGATAGGTGTTGTTTTAATGAGCCATTATTCTTGGGGATGGATACGGTTTTGATAACTTTAAATTTACTACCACCTAAAATGGGGTTATCATGACGACGACGTTGTGCGGGGCTGCTTGGTGTGCTCAGTGTCGGTCGAACGAGGAGTGGTAGCTGAAGAGGAGGTCCTTAGTTCGTGTAGTGCACCTGAATTTGATTAAAACCATTCCAGAGGAGAGTCTGGAGATGTGTTCAAGTGTGTATCGTATCAGGGGAAGCAGGATAGACGATGGAAATATTTCAGAGGTATGCTCGAGTTGTGGTTGACTGTACGCATTTAGTTTGGGGAAATCTTGTACCTCGACTAGGATAATCAAGAACGTTCCTGAATTTACTCTGCTAGAAGTCATGCATGAGTATGCTCACCGGTCAAAGGCGGGGGTTGCTATTTGTGTTGGTTTAAGAGAGAAGCTTGACCGGGCCGCACCTTCGGCTTTGGTTGAATACGAAAACATGACAGCGCGGCTTCAGGGAGGAAACTCATGACTAAATTTAGGTAATTTCGAAGCAAAATTGTGTGCACGAAAAGGATTCATATTGCATCATAATAAATTGTACACATACAGTGAACCAAAAAAAAGTGGGACACCTAGTTAGTCATACAGAAGACGCTCGGTATAGTGAACATCGGTGTAGTGAACAATCCAATATAGTCAAATTTTTTGTATAGACTTTTCTAAATAGTGAACAAAAAAATCTCGCTATAGTGAACATGTGCTTTTTGAACCTTCCAGGTTTGGCCAGGCCCTTCATATAAAAATACATTAAAATTAAAAACTAATTAGGGCTGTGCATAAGTATTCATAAGTTAACATCGCCTAAATAAACAACTGTATGACGTTGATGACACAGGTCTACATTGGAAGCTTCTTCCGGAAGAGGTATAGTAGCTTCAGGACAAATGGCTGCAGGTCGAAACTAGAGTCCAGCAATTTTTGAGGACTGGTTACATGCTGGTTCCTTAAGTACAACGTTTTCTTTGCCAGAACGGATTGCAGTTAAGGCCTTGTTCAAGTTGGACAAAGCCCTCAGCCCTATCCCTAGCCCCAGGCCCAGCCCCAGGTCCAGCCATAGCCCCAGAAAGTGAGCTTCAAACTATAGATGGTAGCATTTCAGCCAGTGCATGGCTCCCAGTGTAATACCACAAATTCAGCCTATGGATAAAAATTTAACCGCCTGACCAAACTCATTATAGAAAAAATTTATTGCAAGTTCACATCAATAAAATACTTTAACTTGCAACAGCATGGGAGAAATTAGAAGCTTCAGTCATTGCGTAATGCTGGAAAAACGTCCTTTCGTTTGAAGAAGACCCAAAACACGATTTTGAGGACGATTGTGAAAGCCCTCTCATTATTCTTCGCCAAAATTCACCATCGAATTCTAACTAAGTGGGTCCGGAAGAAATTATGAACCTTCTGAATCATTTAACAGGACTATAGCACATACTTCGGCCGATTTAAACAATTCGAACGAAGATCGTGATAAAGAATGACAACCGAAGGTTGATCGTCCGTGTCTTCTACAGATGTTGTCCAATTGCTTGCAAAACACTTGAATGGACGGAAAAGTGCTATACGCAGATGTTGTGGTTCTTAAAGGTTTCCAAGGAAAGGCTATATTAATTGACAGACGTTCAAAGAAAACGCTTAAGCTTTTGTAGTTTTGCTTCTTGAGTCCACGGGGTGAATTACGTTTTGATGTGTTTTAATTTTTTTTACATATGAGTTGCTTTTGATGAAAATTTAATTTTCTTTTTTATTAAATATATCTAATCATGTTTTTTAGTATTGTGTCTACAACTTAATTCGTGCAGTTTGCTAAGAGATGGCGTAATTTGTATTATTCCATTGGAACATGCGTTGGAAAGCTACTGTCATTGTACGTCATTTCAGTATATGTCATTCATTTGAAGAGTAAACAACAATTTTTTTTTCACTCAGATATGTCGAACTTTGTACCTGAAAAAGTGTCTTTGCGGGGAGTTCTTCCTCATTACTTTAATATGAAGAAAACTGCTGCTGGGAGTTTATGGTGAACATGCGCTAGCTGAGCGATCGTGCCAAAAGTGGTTTGCACGATTTGTGCAAACCAGTGGTGATTTTGGTTTGCCCAACCAGCCAAATCAAGGGCAAAGCCAAATATCAATGGCGCGAAGGTAATGCTCTGTATTTGGTGGGATCAGAAGGGTGTGCTGCATTATGAGCTGCTAAACCCGGGTGAAACCATCAATGGCCAACGCTACCGAACACAATTAATCCGTTTGAAGAGAACAGTAGCCGAAAAACGTCCGGAATATGCGACCAGACACGAGGCAATAATTTTCCATCATGACAACGCTCGGCCCCACGTTGCTATTCCGGTTAAGAACTATTTGGGAAACACTGGATGGGAAGTTTTACCCACCCGCCTTATAGGCCAGACATTGCCCATTCTGACTACCATTTGTTAGGTCGATGCAGAACGACCCCACTGAAATACGGTTCAGAGTAGAATATCAAAAATTGGCTTGATTCATTCTTGGCTGCCAAGCCGGCTCAGTTCTTTTGGGATGGGATCCACAAGCTCCCAGAAAGAGGGGTAAAAGTCATAGCTTCAGATGGGCAATACTTTGAATAATACTTTTACATGTTTTTCTTAAATAAACGTACACATTTTGAAAACAAAAACTGCACGAATTGAGTTATATAAGAAATATTGTAATTATGTTCTATTTTTGGTTAATTGTACGCAAGTAAAAGCATACACATTTTGATGCAATTTGCTTCAAAGAGTCCATGACAGTGAACACGTCAAGTTTTCATTAGTTCACTATTTCGAGCGTCTACTGTATAGAATTTTGCTAACCTTGCCTCGTTTTTTTTTTTGGATAATCGGAAGATAGTATCGCCGTTATGCAAACACGTTTCATAGGCTCCTGATTCCAAATGTATGCTTTATTTTTTTGCCTTTTCATACCGTTATTGCCTGTTTATGCCCTTGTTGCCTTCTTCTGCACTGTTTGCCCATTTCGAATTTTCATCAAGGTGTGTTCCCTAAAAAAGAAGCGAGCAGTGGACGTACTCGAGGTCTAGCACCGCAGTGTCCCCCCAATCGATGATATCCGAACGGATAAGGATCCTTCACGGTATACAAAGTATTTTATTTAAAAAATGAGTCTTGAATGATTTGGTGACAAATATTTAATCAGGTTCAATTCATGGTAACGTTGATACAATGGGCTTATGACCGCTGAAATGAAACGAACACTTGAGACTGCAATGTACTGAAACACGTTGGAATACTGCGTCGATGGAATACTGTACCACTTTGAGTGGTGGAAATTTCTGAGTTAGAGTTCATTTGAAGCCTTAGAGTATCTTTCAAAAACTCGACCAGGGGTACAGCCGCATGCGTGTTAAAATTTATATTAAAATCGCCACTTAGAATCATTCGCCACAGATGATAGATTTTGGGGAATTGACGCGCAGAAACTATTCATATTGGAATGTAGACTTTGTGCTGGTGAAGCAAAATATCGAGTACTTATCGTAAACCACTCCACTCTACGTTAACCAGACATGTCTGGATGGTGGATGGCGCAGATGGTAAAGTGCATGCCCTTGGTTGTGCGGGTCCCCGGTTCGAATCCCAGTGAAAGCTAAGTTAATACGCTTCTATCTGGTTTTCAAATTTGGTCCCATCATAATTTGCTGTTGGGGGCAAATTAACGGCACTATTATTGGAGGTCCCACCCTATCTACCTAATAGTCATGTCTATCATTGTTTGTCTATTCTCCAAAGTACGAACAAGAATGAACGCAAGTAGAATATACTACTGAGTCAAAGTAGTTGCAGTCATAGTTAGTTGCACCTTGCGTAGAACTTTTTTCAACTAAGTCAATGTTTTATTCGATGTATCGAAAGCATCGATGTTTGTAATCGATACATCGTTGTGTGTCGATGGAACGATTCGATGCATTATAACAAATAAAACATCGGTGTATTTTTTTTATGAACAACTCTACTTCAGAGCTTATCACGGGTCCATGCCGATAAGCTAGCGCCAAATACAGTCTAAGAAAACAACGGACTCTTATTATGGACAACTGCGTTGTCCATATTCACACGGAGTAATCCTTAGCTAAGTCATCATCGACTCACATACAGAAAAAAAAAAACTTGCAATAGCCCTGTTTTTGTTTTGACACTTAAAAACTAAACGCTGAATGAATTAGCCTCATCAACGCAATTCTTCGCATGTACGTTGGAATATGCACCATTGTCGTGACAAAAACTGGACGGGACATGAGACCCGAAGACGATCGACATAGATAACCCGCAGTCAATCATAAGCCAACAAAATTAATGAAAAAACCTGATGAACGCAACCGAAGCAACACAACTTGATACCCCCTTTGGGTCGTCCACTGTTTGTTCCTGGGGCAAATCTGATACTAATCAGCCACGCCTGACCAAACATCGCAAACAGAGCCCGCATACATTGAGGCTTCCTTTACTTTGGCTAGATTTAATTCTCGCGACCTGTAGACTCACAAGAAGTTCAACACTTCAAGACCCTTTCTGTGAGTCTCACAAGTTGAAGTTAAGATGCGTCTTCAGGCACGTCACTCGTTGCGCACGGTTACTGTACCTTTCCCGGCGCTACCTAAGTTGCGGTCTCCCTATGGCCATCTTAACCAGCACCATCTCCCATTTAATTTTCTCCACAATCACGAGGTAAAGTGAGTACGAGGTACGAACGCTCCAACCACTAAAGGCGGCGCATCCTTGGTACATTATATTCCAAGCACGTATTGGGCACAAGTCTGTGAATGACCTACGCCACATTCGTCCACTCTTGTTCCACGCCCGAGCACATCCACTCTGTGCAACACAAGACAAAGTTGCACATACGCCCGAGTGCATGTGACTATTGATCATTCTCCCACATTGACACATGCCCTACAATCGAGAAATGTGCGCAAAACAACCGAATATCCTTCGAAAATGTGTTCCAAACCTGTTCGCGACTCCATCACCTGACAAATTGGTTAAAGATTGATATCATATTCACCCCCAGCCACGACCTACTTTCACTTTGGAAAATCTAAGCAATTAAATCGTTACCAGACGAAACGATTCGCTCACACACTTCCACACCAAGTTAACACAAAACCGAAACAGGGACAAAGAAACACACCGACAACTTGCAAATTTTGCCGATTAAACCTTCTTGGCAAATGCAAATGAGGCACGCAAATGGAACACAGCACTCCCATCTAATGAATTAGCTCGTTCCATTTGGACAGCCCCTTTTTCGAAGCCGACAACAGCAACAAATTGAAACAAAGTTTCGTTCAGTTAATTGATGTGATTAAAACTTCATCCCCCGCAAGAGCCAAACCACTCGTTCGCCAGCCGTCGAGTGCAGCAGGAGGACGGGCCGACCCAATCTAAGTGAGTTAGCACATAATTTCAATTCGCCGTAATGCCCCGGAACCCTTCGAAAGGGTGTTAACTTCTGCAGGAAGCGGAGCGAGTTTCTGCTGCGAAAGTGACAGCGATACATATGTCGGTACTTCCGCACACCGGAACTCGCACTCAACACGCTGAAAAATCTTGCTATTCGCTTGGTGGTTGGGCTGGTGTGCCGCCTCGAACCAAAGATCCTCCACACAATGCAGTTGCGATGCAGGCAATCAGGCTCCCTTCCCTCCCTACACGAGGCGTGTGATTTTCATGGACTGGATCCGGTTGAGCTGTGGTCCAGAAATTAATCTGTGAAACCCGATTATCACGGCTTGAAGTAGAGCGCGGCTGTATCCCCAAGTGAGACCAGTTCGGAAGTCCCTTTGAACAAAAAGAAGACCTATTTGCTGCTCGTTGGGTGTGGTTGGGTGATTTCAATTCTAGGAAACTCCAAGAGAAGAGCACTTTTCTGCCAAGTAAGTGCGCAGCGACGTCTTCACAAAGTTATTGCTGACAATCGAAATCCATTAGGAGAGGAAATGGCTGACTGGGTGTGACCGCTTCGGTGAGATTACTTTATGGGCCACAGGATACGTGTGCACATATCAACACGCCCGTGTACATTGTGCACATCAACCGAGTGTGACTGGAGCTGAGGAGGGCGGCCGCCTCCCGCAGATAGATGCCTCGTGATTTGGAATGATTGCCATTGTGACGAGTAGTCATAGAGAGGATGCGGTCCGGAGACTACGCAACATTATCGTCCATCAGGAACTTATGTGAAACTTGGAGGTGGATACACTTGTACTTGTCCCACCTCCTAATATCCTGCTGACCGAAGGAGCTGGGGAACAGGCGACGGTCTAGGCACTGGGTTGTGTGGAGAGAGGGCGATCATTCATGCAGGGAAGCACCAGAATAGCTATCCTGGGTGAGGTAGGCTTTTATATAAACAATTTTCTAAGTGGTTACTTCTTGTATGAGTTCCTCGTGTTTGCATCTTGTTTGGTTTATGGATGCGCGATGACACCATGGCTTGCCTATAAGGAGGCATCTGGTTGCCTTATCTCTTGTCTTCATTATGTACGGAGATGGCGTGTCGTCCACGTCCTCATTGGTAGCGGCGTTCGAACAGCCTGGAAACGAGACAAACGAGAAACTTCCCTTTCCAGGAAGAAATGGCTGTTGGGACAAGATGACATTCAACAGCCGCGAAGGAGCACCCACTCTGCTCAAGCCTAGGAGGGCGAAGGAATGAGACATGAAACACAAGGATCCCATTTCTTGAAGGCTCTACACAAGGTGCTGTATCCTGAAACGCCATGTTTTCATGTTCCTGCAAGAATTTGCCTGAACACAGACACTAACAATCACCCGCTCCATGTAAAAACATCACACTCACTGTGGCTCCCACCGGAGACTGATGCCTTGTTTTGAACAGCCATTTTATGGGCTCCTGAAATGCCTAAAAAAAGTACCCAGATTATGTTAGGTTAGAGTGACTGACTCCCAGTTAAGAAAAGTCGCACAGGTTGACGACATAGACCACAGTTGTAAGCGTCTACGTGACATCTCCTTCGCGATGAGAGGGGGCTGCAATTACAGAGAAGGTACACGATGGTCTCCTTCTTCTCATCGTCTCTGCAGATTTTCTAGAAGACGCTGTATGAAGCAGGCTCAATCTTGAGACGTGAGCTCCAATGAAACAGGGCTCGTGGTCTGAGATTTGACCTGCCAAAACTGATCGGAGGGTGCACACATGATCGGATGTTGGTGCAGTTCAACAAGGCACTCGCCAGCTGGCATGGATGGTCCTTTCCTACTGTTTCGTAAATTAAAGCAAAGTGTAAACACACCTTTAGACTAAAATTCGGAATCAACGGCTACGTATGTGCCATGTGATCGTGGGGCGATCGCAGTAAGCAGTCGTCGAATAGACATCGTCGAGTTTGAAAACAGAGGAAAGTGAATTATGGAAGCAAGAGGAAGAATATTTCATTAACTTATTGCGTCGATAGCTTCATTCGTGTCGGTTTTTTCGTCCCGTCGCATATTCCGGGTGTTTTTTGGCTACTGCTCTTGAAACGGATTAATTGTGTTCGGTAGCATTGTCCATTGATGGTTTCAACCGGTTTTAGCTGAAGGCATACTTTGTTGACACTGACGTTGGGGTGTTTGAGTTGTCTCTTGAAGGAGCTCACAGAGTTTCAAGTGGCCAATCTTAACGTTAAAACAGAAAGTAGTCTCGACGGACCTTATAAAGCACGATCGAGACACCAAATCAGATCAGAGACACAGAACTCAGAATACTTCCAGAAGATTATGGGAAACTGGAAAAATCCGATGAACAGTAGTGGAGATGGGGCATGTGAAGAACACCCCGTCCAAAATGTGGTGCTCAGATGGCAGACGGACTTTGTCAAGTATCACAGTCGTTCAAGGAAAATGTCCACCAAATGCAGATCAACGGAAGGAACTCTTCGACGAATCAAAGCATTGTCGTGTCATTTGTCATGCGAATGTGGCGGATCTTAATTCGTAAATCAAAGTGGGCCGAATGACAAAAGTGTGGTATCAAAATACAGGTACTACAATTTCTTGTCTTTTATCTAGGGAATATTTTTGGTAAGTCTGATCCTTGTGAGACCTCAGCTGTCTTATCTGTTTTTCGTACATTGTGGCTGTGCCCAAATGTACCCACCGGCATACATTTTTTGGCGCCGTCAAATTGTGCCAAACGACATTATGCCAAATTGGTACAATGACGCTTTTGAAAGTGTCATTCGGCCCAATATTAGCATTTGGCATAATGGCAAAACTACTTCCCCAAGGGCATCGCAGTAGTCACACAACCTAACGTAACGTGCTCACGTTGAAATGTAACGCCGTCAGCACAATGATTGCCCATGTTTCAAAGTTTTAGGGTCATTCACTTATCGCATGTTGAATATTCGATATTAGACTTTTTATGCACGATTTAGTACAGTTGCCGACATGAACATGAATTATTTTGGATTTAGTCCGTTTTACTTACGTCGACAGTAAACTTACTTACGTCAAAAGTATTTCACCTAATTGCTAGATTTTATTGCTCTTCCCTTCCATGGATTGAGGTCACTACGTTAAGGACTGGATGACGCAGTTGGTTTAGTGCCTGCCCTTGGTTAGCAGGGTCCCCGGTTCGAATTAATACGCTTTTATCTGGTTTTCAAATCTCTGATCGAGTCACCATGTGCCGTTTGGATCAAATTAACAGCGCTATCACTGGGGTGGTCGATCAGTGGTAGTAGTCTGACTTTGAGTAACACAATGGACTAACTGGCAGCCCACTCCCGTACCCGTATACTCACTACTTTGCTTGTGTACAAACGCATCTCTATCTCCATCTTCACCCCTTTTCCCATTGTCACTTTCATCAAGAGGACTTAAAATTGACGAGAGAATAGAGCACTGAGATCACAATCCTCCCCCTCACACAGCCTGAAGAAACCCATTCCAATCCCGTTCGTACCGCTAGCTTGGATCATCCATCAGGTCTGTTTACCAAGTCTGTCGCGCTATTTGTCTAGCCCTCCAGAAAGGGGTTAAGCCCACTCCACTAGCGACACGCACCGCTGTGACACAGCACAGACACAGACCTAGAACGCGCTAATTCCGTTAAAAAAATAATTTCATAAATAATTCATCAAACAATAACTGCCAACGTATGCCCCAGAATACGGCTCCTGGGGATGAACCTTCACGATGTTTGTCTTCGCTCAGATGGGAGGGGACCGTGCACCTGTTTACCCAAGTAGTGGAACGTAACATGCAAATAATATAAACCGCCGCCATGTGTCGTTGGTTCCTACAAATAGCCCCCAGCCACTGCAAGGTACACACTGAAAGGGGAATACCTGACAAATGACTTCATGTCGTTCATTTTCCGACGGGTAATCCTTCTGTTCTCATTTTTTCCACAAAAAGGACGTGGTGCTTGGCACACAAGTACAAATGGGAAATACAAGTGCTTCGGTTCAGGCCAAATTCGGTTGCCGATGCTGGCTGGCCCGAGCATTTGACTGCCAGACAGAGGCAATATTTTCTGGGAACCTGTTTGTTTATGATCTGCTTGTTCATCGTCCTATCGATTTGAAAAATGGGAACTTTAAGAGGCCAACATCCACTTGAGTCTCGTTTGACAAATGGATGTTCTGAAACGGATGATGTTATGTGAGAGAGATACATGTGAACACTCACATGTGTGTTTGAGGGCGTTTGATGGGCCTCAGGCGACGTCGAATGAAGGAGAATGAGAAGAGGTTTCGGTGGCTTTTTAAGGTTACTTGAAGGTATGGACTGAGTTTGATTGGTTTAGAAAGTGGTGTAAGCTAAGCGTCGACAATATTATTTCGGTTTCGGAATTTAACCCTAGGATGGGCAGCTGTCTGTGAGGCGGTAACATAGCCTGCTGGGCCGTGATGGGTCCAAATGAATATTGTATGCAGAATGCATGAGAATAAATGAAAAATCTGATTGCGTCACAGTCGAATTAATAAACCGATAAATCGTCGGCGTATGAAATATATTGAATGGCGGAAGCAGTGAAAGGTCTTACGATTTCCGCAGCAAGAGGTTCACAGGTTATCTGATAGCTTATCTCAGCGGTGGAACCAATCTTTGCACAATGCACGTGAAAGCAAGATCGTTGCGCTTGATATTTCTCAGGCTTTTGACAGAGTTGGGCATCAAGCTCTCTTGTCGGAAATGCTTGAAAATTTGACCGATGACTTGAAGACATTATCTTTCGAACCGTTCAATTCAACTTGTTTTGGATGGGTTCAAGTTTGATATCCACCAAATAAGTGCTGGCGTTAACCAAGGCTCTTTTCTGCCTCCGATATACTTTCTCATTTTTATAAATTGTTGCTTGTTTGCTACTTCCAATCCAATTCATTCCTTCGCTGATGACAACACCCTCAGCTTTTCATATTCCTTCCAAGCCTCACGAGCCCGCTCTTCGGCCGTAGAATTGGAACGGCAGCGTATGTCAAGCAGGTGGGATAAGAACAATCGAATGTGGAATTCAATGCTTCAAAAACTCAATGCTTTCTGCCGTCATTCAAGCGAATCCTTGTTAATGAGCGATTGTCAATAATTCGCGTTTGTGTCCATCAAACCGGAAAACTTTCCATCCTTGTCATGTGCTTCAACACAGCACTTAGTCGGAACGATCACATATTTGAGGTCGCCAAAAATGCTGCGAAGTGTTTAATTTTTTTAAGGCTTTTATAAGGCGTATATCCGCGCTCATATCTGGTCTGGTGCCCCCAGAACCACCCTGCACCAAGACCTAGACAGAATCCAAAAGCGAGCAATAAATCTTATGGGAGACAAAACCACTGCAGTGTTCTTAGACTCGCTCGAACATCTACGTACCGTCTCTCTAAAATACGGACAAACGTATTTCATCGCTAGTATAACAATCGATGCTCAAGTAAGTTAGCCAACTGCACTCCTCCTCTCCATGAATTCAACCGCAATATCCGTCTCTCCTCTTGCGCTGCTCTTGTTTGGTTGCAACGCCTTTTGGTATACCTCGACGGATGCACGTTTCTTCTGCTCTAGCCACCACATACCACGGGATTCTCACCGCAGAGTCCCCCACTAAATTGCTCCTTTCGCTGTTTCACCTTTCTGACATTGCACGGACGAGCTCTGAATCATGCTGCTGCGAGGAAACCATCGGAGTCAAAGTTTCACTTTTACATGGTCTGAAATAGATCTTTCTTGCTGGTCGACTGGATCGCGCAGTTGGTTAGGTGCATGCCCTTGGTAAGTGCGGTTCCCAATTCGAATCACAGTTAA
Organism: Eristalis tenax; assembly: GCA_905231855.2. Taxonomy (NCBI): domain Eukaryota; kingdom Metazoa; phylum Arthropoda; class Insecta; order Diptera; family Syrphidae; genus Eristalis; species Eristalis tenax. The sequence goes on along the minus strand of HG993124.1, from coordinate 37,323,840 downwards.
AGTAAAGTTAATACGCTTTTATCTGGTTTTCAAATCTCTGATCCAGTTGCCCCTTGCGTTGGGATCAAACTAAGGCCATTATCACTGGAGTGATCGGTCGGTGGTGGTAGTCTCCCATTGGACCTTCTGAATTCATTAGCACCCATGTGGATTTATTCACCCCTTTTGTACATGCACAAGACAATTGAGACACACTGACGGCGGTGGTACCACACTCAAATTGGTACTGGAGCTGATTGTTAAACATTCGTTCAGGAGCTAAGATCAACGAACATTCAAGCAGCCACATAATCAAAACAAATTAGAAAGCAGCCAATGAATAATTAATAAAAGAGTCCAAACGAATTTCACATCGCCACATTGTTCAAATAAGTGACAACAATTGCAATGCATAGTCCTAAAGATGGTAAAGATCGATAGTTTTAGATCTCGGGTAATAAAAGTTACATCGGGCGTTCCACAAGGTAGCCACGTGGGGCCATTACTGTTTCTTTTGTTCATAAATGATGTTCACGAAATTTTTCAAATATTTTTTTGATTGTAATAATTTCCAATTGGATATCCATGCACTAGTGGAATGGTGCAAGCACAATGGGCTAGAGCTGAATATTCAAAAATGTAATTACATCCCCGATTGTCTATGATTATTTCATAAATGATCTGGGTGTAGTTTTTGATACTAAATTAAATTTTGCATTACATTATGATTAAACAATTGCGAAGTCTAACGCTGTGTTAGGTTTTCTGAAAAGAAATAGTAGAGATTTTCGGGATATAACTAGTCCATCTATCGTTCGTTAGTCAGACCCTATTTAGAACACTCGTCCATCATTTTGGATTCCCCATATGATACACAAGAACTTAGATTCTAAAGAGTACAAAAAAAAAAAATAATTCACGAGATGTGCTGCCCGTAAATTATATTCCTTCCAAGTACTCCCTAAATATGACGATAGATGTAAAATAATAGGCTCGCAAACCTTAAGTTTCAGGCGTAAGGCAGCGTCAGCCATGTTCATCCGCGATATCATTAATGACCGTGTAAATTCACCAGATTTACTTTTTCTCATGAATATATATGCTCCCTTAAGATCTCTTCGGATGAGAAATTTACTATACGATAAGAGGCATAGAGCCAACTATGGTTGTAATGAACCTATTACAAGGTGTACAAACACTTTTAATGAACTTTACAACGAAATTGATTTTAGCTTGTCTCGATTGGAGTTTAAAAAATTTATCCATGCACTATGCTTTAGTGAATACTGTTTATTTGATGTAATCTATGAGATGCAAAATCGGTAAATGATCCTTAGTCGCGCAGCAAAAATCTACTGTGTAAAGCGATACTGAAAGTTCTTAGAGAACGTAGTGTTTTGTGTACTCTGTGATGGAAAAAAAAGGAGTAAACTTTCGAAAACTTACTCTTCGGGTTTCCCTTGAATTTAATTTGAATAGCCCGTGAAACCCGAGTCCAAGCCAAGAAGAATGAGTCTCTCAGCTTATTAAGAATGTCTTGTTTGGTTTGTGCAATGGAAATAGACGACTAAGCATCCGAAAAGCAGGTTTCCATCTATGATACCAGCCAATTGCATCCATAAGGCTTTTGACGAAAGATTAAAGGCACGGCATGGCTGCATCAGGTCATCCGTGTGCATCAGTCGTATTTTGTGGCATGCCTTCGAGCCCGTGCTTGGATATCCCTGGTTCTGTATGCTCATGAGTCAACAGAAGCACCGTGATTCGACATTTCTTTACAGCGGAAGGTGTAAAGTGAATCCTGCGGCACCCATGATTTTCATTTCCGAGAGTCACGAGGACCTCTTTCACATAATAAGCACTACCGCGAGTACAAACACTGTATCAGCCAGTTGAAGTAATCATCGTCATCATCACCATCTTCTTCTGACCCGCATGTTCCACTAGAGGGGTCGCGGGGGACGCCACGCACGAGAAATGTCCAGGCAACTCAATCCTCCGCCATCGATTCTAACTCATCAGGAGCTAAGCCCAAGTGTAACCTGGCGCGTTTTTGGACTTGGACTTGGACGAACCACCTCGTAATGGGTCTGCCAAGCGGATGGAATCGAATTCAACGCCCCATCCTTAAGCGTTGATCCTTTCATAATATTTTTGAACGCAACATTACTTGAACATTATCTCGAGGAACGGTACCTTTTCTCCAAGCACTCCTTTGGGGGCAAATTGCAGAGCAGAATACATCGCGATAGATTTAAAGAACAGCACCCCCAAGACCAGAAAGAGGGACTTTTGCTGGGCACCCCTCCCAAAATAAGCACAAAAGCAAACCCTCCAAATAAAGCCCGTACTATATTCAACTGAGGGGACGCCTCACAGTGTGCCATATTCAAAGTTGAAATGAACAAATGGATTAAGTGCTGTCTGTTCATTTAGATAAGCACTCTCTCACAAGTACGCATCCATCTATGTACCAGATCCTTAAACATAAAGGATCAAGGATAATAATTCGACACAAAGAGCATTCCACCCTCGAGACGAATGAGATCTCAAGGGAATATGCGCAAAAAAAATTCATGACGAGTGGTAATGGTATGAAAATAATCCCCACACATACTTCAAAGGCCAGAGTGCAGGAAAATAAGACAAATTTTAAAAATGATATTTGTCTTCGAAATGGGACTCGCACAGCCATCGTGGGACAGCCAACGAGTCTCGTAATAATGAAGCATGCATGGCTTCCGACGGGGGAGGATGTGTGCACTGTATCCAAGGACATTTTGCTGCCTCTCTCTTGGAACGGTTACAAATTTCTTTCCATGTGCGCTTTGGCATGCAACATGAAATACTCTTCGATTGTTCAAGGATACGCGCTTCTTGAGGCTGTGCGCTCCTCCTTCAGCATGCATACGCTATTCAATTTTGCCAAGCATAAAGGATTCGCAAATCAGATTGCGAAAATTCCTCGTGGAAATATTTCTCAAATTGGATCAACAACTGGCTGGAAGGTATCACATTCAAAGGATGCATTGAATCGAATTGCAATTTTTCTTACCCTACCGTGACTGGGGCTGGAAGGGTGTGCGGGACATCGTCAATAAAAGGAGATGATTTGAAGATTACGGATTGCAGAAAACATGGCAACAATTTTGCAGTTTACTTACTTGACAGCTTGTTGAAAGGTTCTCCGAGAAAGATGAGTCACAGCTTTCGATGGAGAGATTGATTGAGTATAATTGGCACATGCAGGATTCTAGATCAGAATGTGCCTGAGTCTCTGCTGTCTGTCGGTCTATTTGTCGCACATTTTGATGTAAAAGATTTGTTTCAGAATTTGTCATAAGGGGTGGTCCAGCCTTTATTGACTTGCATTGAAAAGTGTACATCTTCCGATTAGTTATCGGGTCTATAACTGTCGGTCTATAAATGTCGAAGCTGGTGCCTGAAAAAGTGCTTTTGCGGAGAGTTCTTCTTATTTGGTCGAAGTTTATGGAAGTTTATGAAAAATGGACCCAAGCGCAAAAAATCATATGTGAAACCCGGCCAAAAAGCCAAATCAACGGCAGAGTCGAATACCCGTGGCGCGAGGGTAATGCTCTGTATTTGGTGGGATCATAAGGGTGCGCTGTAATATGAGCTGCTAAAACCGGGTGAAACCATCAATGGACAACGCTACCGAATACAATTAATCCGTTTGAAGAGAGCAGTAGCCGAAAAATGCCCGGAATATGCGACCAGATACGAGGCAATAATTTTCCATCATGACAACGCTCGGCCCCACGTTGCTCCTCCGGTTAAGAACTATTTGTAAAACAGTGGATGGGAAGTTTTACCCCACCCGCCTTATAGGCCAGATCTTGCCCCTTCTGACTACCATTTGTTCCGGTCGATGCAGAAACGTTCAAATTTTGAATAAATAACCAAACGAATTAAAATATGTACCAGATAAAAATGCAAAATCGGTGTGGTCTCTGAGGCCGCTGGCAAATGTTCATCAATAATTTGAAAATATAATTACAAAATTAAAACAAAAATTTCTGAAGTTTTTCAAAGAGCTCTTTTTTCGATTTCAATACTCTTCCATTGGTATCAATGGTTTTGGCTAGCATTTCGAACAGTTGCCGTGAATTCGGGGATTTCCTGTATTACCTAAGCCGTTCGCTTCGTGTTCCGGACATTCGACAAATCGCGGCGCAAGGTTTCATTTAAGCCTCCCGTGATTTTCTCCTGATTCTTCTCCCATCGATTCGTGAGTAGAAGGGTGGTTGTGTATGCTTGTTACTTGAATCTTAGCGCTGTTCGACTCTTTATGTGCAGAAGTTCTGAGTTATAATGACAGGCAAGCGCAATGCCCTTACGAATACAGATGTGGGCACTAAATATGGTTAGCCTCCAGCAGGGATGTTGCGGATCCCAATTTTTAAAATCGAACGTAATGTAAAAATCGACGCGTTAGCTCCAATATTAGCAACATCCTCAGCCTCCAGGTATACTATTCACAAAAACGACTAAGCTATGAAAAAATGCGAAAACTCACCAAAAGAAAATTCATCAATGAGATCGAAATCCTTTGAATATAAAAATGTAGGCTTCTTGTTGCAGTTTATAAGATAATCTTTAAATTAAAAAAAAAATCAATTAATGTACAATTTTCGTTTCCATTTGTTTTAGTCGGAATCGAGACGGGATTCAGTGTCAAAATATTGGAGAATTCAAAAGTCAACATAGACCCTGTTCCTTACGTCTCTTATCTCATGGTTTAGACGTGAAGCTACAACCACTAAGATATCTTGGAACAATGAAAAAGTGTTCGTATTTTCATGTTAATTTTCAAGGCAGTCCTAAGAACGGTTCAATCCCCTTTAACGACGTACCCCCCATTAAAGATTACTGCTTTAAAACTTTGCAATACATTAGCGCCCTCCCCCCTTTCCACGTAGAAGACACCAGCCAGGGAATCAATCCCTAATTATGATCATAATTGAAGACATATTACACTCCGCATCCACCATCCATCCATCCAAGGATGAATCAATTAAGGTAACACAGCATATGAAAATCCCAGTAAACCCATAAGACATACCGAACTTAATTGGTTCCCTTTAATTACACTCCGGCACACTCATGTGCTTAATTAGCTAAATTAATTTCATCTCCCTCCGAGGTGATTTCTCAGAAAATTGTGCCCAAAGTATGGTCTCAGATTCGCTACGCACGCAATTCCGCATTTTGCCTATTGTGTTCTGCTCCCAGGATTCCGGAGGCGAGCACTACACCGTCGCATGTCCAGATTTGATTGTCCTCGTTTTCTAAATAAATACCCCGAAGCAGATGATTATATTTCATAAGGCCTGTCATGTGTTCAGGTATAAATAATATCTCCTTTCCGTGCGAGCGTGTGTGTTTGTTTGGCGGCCCTATAGATGTTGACATCACCGCGCCGGCGGTGGATGGCGCGGCGGACAAAGTTTGTCACTCATTTTGATTGACTTTGGCGATTGGGTTTCATTACTTTTCTCCGGAATGAAGTAAGTTTTTCGATTTCATTGAACGGTGACAATGGCATCTGCGATGGAAGGGCATACGAAATGCTGGGTATCTGGGTTAATGTTTGGGTCGTTAAGGACCACGAGCCTGACTGTCGGTGTGGAGGGGAGGGGGCATATTTTTTGGTTTAATGGTTAATGGAAGCTGCTGGTTGTTTACTACGCTGAACACACATGATGACACGTATGTTGACGAGGTTTGATTAAAAGTGCCTCAGCATTGCAAAGAGAGGTAGGGAACACCTCATGTAGATTCGAAAACTTCGCCGAGAACTTTTTATGCAAGGTAGTTGGAATTTGGTGGCACTTTGTCTACAACCCTTATGATTATAGAAAAAACAGGGTCATGGATTTCGTTCTGTCCGCAAAGAAGTGCGGAGTAGGCGGTTGAATGGGTTCAGGTTGATGGTTCTGGAAATAAGTCCTCCTGCAGATCTCTCGTAGTTAGTCTAGTGCTCCTGGATCTACGAGAGCTGGTGCTATGCCCATAGGCTAGGTCTGGGATCGTCTAGCATTTATAGGAACGGCAGAGCATTGAGAACTTCTTATTTCCAATTGCCCAGCACTGGCTAGAGCAAGAAAGTAGATACATGGTCAATTCATCGTCTCAAGGATGTGTCAGATTCGTCTCAAGTTGGTTCTCTGTTTTCAGAGAGTTTATGGACCCCACCGGTGTATGTGTGGCTATGGGCCAAAACCTTCCCTCAAGAATCTCATCACATGCTGAATGATTCCTCGCCAGAGGCAAATTTCTCACAGACACCCGTCTTATTAGAAACCACTCAACCTTTTAAAACCACGATGTTTTCATAAATTCATTTCCCAAGCCGAGGCGAACACCTGGAGGGTGAAATTCCGTATGTTGCCATCAGCCATTGTTGCGGGTGTTGCTAATGATTTACGATGTCACGGCTCGTGAGACCCCAGACCCCAACCGACAGGAGATACTTTGACATTTCACCACGAGGTAGAACAAAATTGGAGCCATTCAAGAGCACTTCCACATAACGACTTATCGCTCGGCAACTTGCCCCCCACCAAAAGTCACTTCAGTCGATTCGCGGAAAAGCTGAAGCGTTTAGTCCCGCCCTGAAATTTCCATCTAAAAACCAGCGCAAATAATTGTTGTGCACACATATTCATATCCGCTGGGTTCCCGAGGTCAATTGAATTGGTTGCCAGCACACAGCTGGGGGAGCGGGGAGACAACGAAGCAGCGTTACGTCGCACAAATCACTTAAGTCACTCAGCTGCTGCTTCTCACTCATCCGGATCGCAGTCGGGCCTCTTCCCCTGGTTCATCGAAATCCTTAAATGAATTTACTTGAGTACAGCGTGCAGATGCGAAGCTCCTCCAACCACCGTGGTGCTCTTTCGCTTATTCACGTAAACGCAATTGAATAACTCCGGGACGAGGGTTGGTGGCGAGTGACAGCTCGGTACATATTGCGATTGATGTGGGTGCAGAAGCATATTGGGCGCCTCAGCCTCACCGAAACGCACACATATCAATCACTTGGAGGCTACATAAAATGTTCACTCGAACGCGGCAATCACCACCGATATGGGCTTTCTCAAACCTGTCGCCCCTCGGTGTGCGGGCGAATTTGAGGATATTCTTCGAAGATCCTCTTCCGATTTTCTTTCATCATCGACTGCGCTGTCATTGTCATTGTCGCCGTCCCCAGCTAGAGTGCTTCGTGGAGTGGCATTGAAAATTCAAATTCTATTTCAATCTTCGGCGGCTGTGATTTCGTTTATGGCACCACCACTGTGGGGCGGGGTTGTTAAGATGTTCGGTTACTTGAAAGTTGTTTCGCTGGTGTGAAATTTACCCAAATATTATGCTCCCGATAAATTGACACAGATTCCTTGAGGAAGTTCCAAAACGTTCGCAACCATCGCTGCCATCGGAATATCTGAGGGGAATGTATTTCGAAAATTGATATTTTAAGAGGACCACATTTTCTCTTTTGCAACTACTAGGGGAGCTGTGTGCTCGATATCCGTCGCATGAGGTTGGTTACATGTACAGAAAATGGAAATGCAAGAAATTTGAACGAAAACTGGATGCGATGTGAGAAGAATGTACAGTGACGGAGGTTGTGCCTTGAGGCAAGTGATAGCAGATGTCGATCTCGGGAAGGGATTGTTGTTTGTCAAGTAATCGGAAGGGTACAATTCCATTAGCGGGTTCAATTCAAAGGGGAGGTGGATGAGAATAGAGGTATTTTCACTCAGAAATTCACTTGCAGAAGTCTAATTTGTTAAGTGTGAATGTTTGAATTGGAAAGTGATTTTTTTTCTTCTTCATCTCATAGTTCTAGTGAGATACCCACTGATTAATGGACACACCCATGTGGGCCCAAGTGGGTTAACGTCTTATAAGCCACCCGAGAGGGTTGATAATTCCATTGTGGGTTTTCGGCCTTTGGACTTATGATCCTCCACATATCTCATTTAATCTTCTTCTTTGATTTTATCAGCGTTCTGTGGGAGACATCTATTCCGTCTGTCTCCCAGTGGATAAGTTGACTACTTTTCTGGGCACTCACATGACGGCGCAATGGACACATGTCGGTCTGGCTACCATATTTGTCTTTGATTTAGGTACCATGCATTGGTCCGTACATCATCAGTTCAAATTTGACTCTTCCCAAGCACATGCAACCATGGAAGCATCAGGGTAGCTCATTGACCTGAAGATGGGTCTCGACCAAAATATCGCCTGTTCCATTGAAAATTCTAATATTGTTAACGACATCGTTCCCTCCCCTGAGATATATTTGATTTCCTAAATTCAAGGGTGCACGACTGACCTTCCAGCAGTATTCGATCACGTTGACCTTCAAAACACGCACTCTACACAGCCAGCAATGCGGTTGTGTACCTTGTCAGGTTGCCTCTTGTACACACTTTCAACCAGAAGCAGGTCGATGTTTGCTTTCGCTAGCGCCTTGCATTTGGGCAAACAAAACTTACGTATTCTAGGTCGAATTCAAACGTTCGCCAAGTCAATCGACTACAAAAAGCCACTCCGGGTATTTGGTACACACAATCGAAACTGATAAGTCATAGCTCACGTAACAATGGTTTCGAAGACAGTCCTGGTTCTTTGCCTTATCGCAGTTTTGGCTATTTGCCCAGAGGCTGAAGGACAAATTTTCCGCAGGCGTTATAATCGCCGTCAATCTAGATTGTGCGCACGTGGTTCACCTTTGTGTAGAACAACTACTACCGTAGCCCCAACAACTCCAACCACACCAACAACTCCAACATCGCCAACAACACCAACCTCGCCAACTACGCCAACTTCTCCAACAACGCCAACCACACCAACAACTCCAACATCGCCAACAACACCAACCTCGCCAACCACGCCAACTTCGCCAACAACGCCAACCACACCAACAACTCCAACATCGTCAACAACACCAACCTCGCCAACCACGCCAACTTCGCCAACAACGCCAACCACACCAACAACTTCACCAACATAACCAACCGTGCCAACTTCACCAACATAACCAACCGTGCCAACTTCACCAACATCAGCAACCGCTCCAACTTCGCCAACCGCACCAACTTTATTATGATTTTTTTTTCAGTAATTTTTCGCTAAGAAATTTTGTTATTAAAACAAGGAGAAACAGAATTCAAAAATTGTTCTTAATGTACTCGCGGCCAAATGATCGAGTCCACCTGTAATCGAGTGGAAGGATTATTTGCACCCAATACTTTGTATCGAGTTGATACAGTATTCGGCACCAACCAAAATCAAGCATGAATGTGCATGGGCATGCTTAGTAACTTCACCAACAACTGTGTAAAAGGAGATTTCCGAGATATTTCTTTAAACTGAATTCCATCGCGTTTAAGGCGCGAAAATGAAATATGTAGTAGCTAGCGCCAGGGCTGCCGCATATAGATGTGCACGTGTACTCTCTAGTCGTTCCCAATTTGTTCTTTTTTGTGAGCATTTCCTCCCATCAGCTCTTTCCCTCAGTTGTACATTTGTCGTAGATATGAGTGCCTTGCAAATGATCAACTGTAAGAGCAAAAAGTCTGTTAAACGGCGATGAAGACCCAAATTCTGCGGTAAGGCAATCCGAACGAGAATTCCCCTCCTCTAGACATAGATGAGGTTATGATAGCAACATTGAGACTGAACTTTGACAAAGCGGGCTGTCCACTGCAACCTTAAAAGCACATGAATAAGATGTGGTTGGGCGCATGCACCAGTTGATTTGCTCGGGAGAAAGCATGCCCAACGAGTAGATTCGGGGTATCGTCTGCCTTATCCACAAGAAACCCCTTTGACTGCGCCAACCTTCTTCTTGGTGGACCTGGGCATCAACCAACAAACCTCTTCAACTAGAGCGATCTCTGACTACCTGCCTTCAGTGTCGCCCGTCAAGGTGTAGGTCCTTCTACACACTTCTGTGCATTCCCTTAGAGGCGGGCTTCCTCTGTTGCGGTATCCCACAGGTTCAGAGTCGAAGAGTCTTCCGGCTGCGGCTGAGTTGTCAATACACTCTACGACGGCTGACTTGACTCATGTCGCTGTACAAGCCATAGAGTTGGTGGTTGAATATTCTCCTCTGGAAACATAGTGAGTAGTGACAATTGATTTATTGTTGGCAATGGACACCAGACGTTGTGGGTTGGTGCGTCGCCCTGGGCCAACGCAGCCCAGGTTCGATTCTCGGAGGGAGCAAAATACTTTACATGGTCACACCTCTTTCGCGTCAATGACAATGCTCAAAGAGCATAACTGGCTAGAAAAGACTTCTCAAATTGGCCGTTCGGAGTCGGTAGGTCCCTTCCACTCGTGAAAGAACGATAGCTGGCACAACGCGAGTGGTTGCCGGGAGACTATGCTCTGGCCCTCTGGACGTTAAGTTAGTAGTGTTTCTTGCGTTTGTGTGGCTAAGCTCTCCAATGTTCTGCTGATGTACTGGTTGAAGTCGGTCCCTCAAATCGAATTAAAATAAAATCACGTGAAATGTTAAATTAGAAAATTATACTAGATTGTACCATTTTGCTAATATACTACTATTGTCATGGCATCAAAATTAGAAATAGAGGATCAGCGGTCGTGTAGCGTCGCGCTTTTACAAATTGTGTTGATTTCAAATGCGGTTTTCGTTTTCGAGAGGTAAAAGAAAGCAACTTCGATTCTGAATGACAATCTCTTTTCCAAAATCAGAAGAGAAATCAAGACACACACTCAAAGTAGGTTTTCACACAGAAAAGGTTGTGGTGACGGTCTGGCGGACATCGCAAGACCCAATCGACTGTTCATTTCTTCAACCAAGGGAAACAATATACGCAGCCAAATATTATGAGAAAATTGACATGGAGCATGCAACATTGGCTGAAGAGCAATCTGAGCAGTGGTGGAAAAATTGCTAAAGTCGGGATTTGAAATTCTACCGCATTCACCATATTCCTGATGGTTCTCCGTAGGGAGCCTAACCAAAAGCGAAATACAACGGTTCCATTTGGATAGTCTCTTCATCACCATCATCTTCAGACCTGCGGTAAACCACGCACGATAGATCTCAACCCAACTCGATCTTCCCCCTTCGACTCTAACTCATCAGGAGTTATGCCCAAGCGTAATCAGGCGAGTTCTTGGACCTGGTGCAAGCTCCTCGTCCTGGGTCCTATTGGATTCGCATTCAACGCCTGCCTGGGAAGTTGTGATGAAGGGGACATTCGTGGCACTTGACCAAACCACAGCAACATAGCCCTTTCCGATCGAAGAAGCAGTTGCTCCATGTTGAGTTGCTCGAGCACTGTCGTGGTTGTCAACCTGTCCCGCCGATAATTTCCACAACAGCACGGAGAAATCTCATCTCAGAAGCTTGTATTGGCGATCTTATTCCCTCGATCATTACACAAATTTCATGACCATAGGTGAGAGTTGGAACAAATACTGAGTTAAAAACCGCTAACTTGGCTCTGACACCAAGCTCGGCCTTCCTGATTACAGATCTACCAATCTGTTTCAAGATGGACCCAGCTTGACCAATCCAACAGGAAAGCTCAGCATAGTTCCTTCCACCACCAATGAAAAGGACCCCGAGATACTTGAACTTCTCCACCTGCTTCAATGGGACTCTCCTAACATGTAGAGTGCATTGAACAGGCGTTATCGAGATGACAATAACCTCCGATTTGTGCACGTTAACCTTCATTCCAGTATCAGCACATACGACCATAAACCTATCGGGTGCGCGTTGGTGTACCGTCTGGTAAGATGTGAGGATTCATCTGCAAAAAGAAGATGACTTACCCTCAACTCTCTCAAAGTGATACATTCCTCGCCTTGACTGCTCTGCAACATCCAGGGCATGTATACAAAAAAGGAGAGGTGACAAGACGCACCCTTGGCGAAGTCCAACGCCCACGGTGAAAGGTGTTGATTTAGCACCGTTAACCCGAACACAGCTGCTACAGTTTGTGTGTAGAGACTGAATGGTCCTTTGAAGAGGACCTTCAATCCCATGCCCACCGTAATTGCATGTTTGGTTTGTTTGTGGAGGACTGCCTCTTATATCGATATTCGGGTATGAGCATGGCACTTGTTAAATAGACAGCTTGAATTGAACGTATGTTATTGAAACAATTCACTGAGACACCAAACGGATCACAAATTTGGCTTGGACAACAAGACGGCGGAGAGTCAAATTGGGAACAAGTAGGCAAGTAACGCATTGTGAACATGTCTGATGAAGTCGTGCAATAACACTCCAGTCTCGTCTTAGCCAGAGCCTGAACCGTAAAAGTATGATAGAGCCAAAATGAGGATTTTCGCTGAGTAGGCTAGAGTTATGGCTTAGGTTTGGTTAGGTTATAGTGGCTGGCTGCAGAAGGCAGTCACACTTTGGCCAAAGTAGGTCTATTGTGATACCACGCGGATTGATTCTCCCTAAAAATTAAAATCAGTTGGTACTTGTGACAAAGCGATTTACCTGACTAATTCTGACGCCTTTTTAGCTCATTGAGGATGTCGAAATAGGAGGCCCCTAGGTGTAAGTATCTACCACCTGCCAGGGCGATACGCGAGCAGAGTAGATGATCTGTGGTTTAAACCTAGTCTTCATCCACCCCCAACCTACGGGCAAGGGTGCCAATTGTACAGTGCCCTGTTATGACGCGGGTGAGCATCCTGAGTGAAGACTGCTGGTCTAAGCAGATTGAGTGATCGTTTGATATTAAGCGATGGCCAGAGTTATGCCCTAAAAGAATTTCATTTCTAGAGCTACCAAAACGAAACAAACACTCTCCGGCAATGTTTATTGCTAAGTCCGTCAGCCTGAACAGTGAATAAATAAAACTCACATGTATATAATCTTCATTACTCCTTCTGAACAAAATATAACTCGCTTGATAAATCCCTAAGTTGGCGTCACAAAGATATTCGACGGCACACGAGAACAATAGTTTTAAGTATTCACTTACATGGCCGCATGGAAGCATATCGTCATCTAGGTATTCGGATCAAAACTTACCTGAAAAGAAAATTTTGAAATGAGTAATTGAGTTGTGAAAAATCTTAAGAATGTATATAAGCCCGCTCGTATCAGTGCTTTAATCAACACCCAAAGCTCTGTAGACATAGACGATTTTAATACGGAAATGAAAAAAAATATGACAAACACCCAACACATACCTGGGTGTACAATCAATACATTTTGTATGCATTACGACCAATTTTACTTTCACCAACAAGTTTAAAAGCAAAGAACGACGTTCGGCCAGATAAGTGTGTGAGAAATGAAAACGCTCTTTTGGTGCAGATTTCAAATAGCTTCATTCGCAAATAAATATTTGAATAGTTTTTTTTTATTGAAAGTTATGGTAATTTTACTACAAAAGTAATAATGTCTTAAAAGTCGACATCTCCCTGATGATTTCTAAAGGAGTAAAATTGTATAAGGCATTAGAGTCCGACCCAACACTCGGCTTCGGCCACCTTCGGCTGAAAATATCACATTCGGAGAAACATTCGTCTCCGGTCAAATGAGATCCAAGACTTTGCCAAAGCCGATGTTTTCTGTAAAAATAGAATTACGGCATTTATGAGGATAAAAGAGCAGGTCACGCCGTGTTTCTTTGGTTTTGCAAAATTTGCTAATGTGTCTATAGTAGTAGAAGTAAAGTTGCAAGTTGAACGATGCAAGAAATACTTCACCCTCTCTGATTTGTCTTTAATTTATATCCCCGCCAAGCTTGAGTACAATGCTCATATCTGGTCTGGTGCCCCCAGGACCACCCTGCACCTAGACCTAGGCAGAATCCAAAAGCGAGCGATAACTCGTATAGGAGACAACAATATTACAGAGTCATTAGACTCGCTCGAAAATCGGCGTACAGTCTTTTCTTTGTTCTTACATTATAGCTAGCCAACTGCACTCCCCCTCTCCATGAATTCATCCGCATTAAACGTCTCGCCAGGAATGCTCATCAGTTTTTGGAGGCACTGTTAAGTTTAGAGACTCTTTCTTCAGCTGCACCACAAAGCTATTCCCAGCCTAATATTTCCCACAGACTACTATCCGCAGATATATAAGACCAATGTACAGGTACCTCTTCGCTCTGTCTGCTTCTATACCTTCGGCCTATGCTGTGTCTTGAGCTCGGACATTTAAGGGTATTAGAAATCCCTTGTGCGCGCGCAAATTACAAAAAGAATGAAAAAAGGATCGTATGTGGTTGTTATGAGGTGTTTATGGTTTTCTTATTCCGGATATTTTGTCTTTTGAAAGTTCCATTTTTAACAGCCTTAAAATCTAAAAATTTTGCATTTGCGAGTTGGTACACTATTAAGTGGCCTGTATGACAGCACACAAATTATTTGGCTTCGCCTTCGGCCGAAGGTGTTCAAAAAGTTCGGCTTCCATTTCGGCTAAAAAACTGACTCCATACGACATTCACCAAAAAAGGCGATGTTGAGTATATGCTTACTTTTTAATGTGGGCACCATTTTTGGGGGCTCTACGTCTGCAACTTTTTTTTACTTCTATCTGATCTTTAAGCCCCGGTAGAGCCCCGAAAGTCGCAACTTTTGATACCCTTCTCGATAAAAAAATATTTTTCTTCATAAAACGATGGGAAATCATAGAGCTTGTAAGTTCTATGAACAGAGACAATGGGAGGAGACATGCATCCCAAAAGGAGAGTCCCGTGCCCCTTGCTCGCGATCGAGGAGATTTAAAGGTGCTACGGAGGGATATTCTGACGGTCGGTGACAGACAAATCGGTCAGACACATTAATCCACTTATCTTCGACACCGCCACCTATTGGGAAGATCATAACTCCAAAAAAGAAACCCATACCGAAGAGTATTCCCGAAATGATTGTAGTACATGCTTATATAAAAAACCTCCACACATACACAAGTGGACTTCAAAGAATTGTACATATTCGAGAGGAGAATCCATTGTCAGATGGCGACAGTAGGATCTAGAAACAATACTGGGAGCATAAATATCGGAACGGATTTATGGTGAATGATGAACTTCTGTATCACAATCCAGTGATCTAAACCGTATTTGTGGGCAATTTGATTAATTTTACGTAGACTCATTTCTGTTAAACGCAACAATATGATGTCCCAAGCTTTTAAAGAGTGAAACAGTTTTCCAAAGGACATAATATTTCGGACAGCCATATTTCCGAGTAGCCGACGAGGGAGTTTGGATTTTATTTCAAATTTCTTCGAGAGCCTGCGTAACTATTGTTTCGCCGATTTATCAGCTATTTGTAGTTCTCTTATCAGAACAAAACACTCTGTAAATTTTTTAAAATTTCCAATTCCAGTTGCAGGCTTAAACCAAGTCCAACATAGGGTACTTTTGACTTTTGCCGAAACTGTCCCATGTGCCTTTGTCGAAAGTGCTGCCACCATGGAGGTGTTATTGGAGCTGACTCCATTGCATCTAATGGTCGCAGAGTGTGCAAATAAAGCAATCATGAGATTGGCAAGCGAAGGGATAGGAAAGGACAGGTGCATTACATCGTGACAATTCGATGCACTAGTCAAAAAGCAACCACTCCTGTCCATTCCATAGGATGACGTGATCAGGAAATTCAACATCCAAAAGGAGATTACCATTAAGCTCAGCACCAAAAATGACTGGAGCAATGATTCCATAATCCACATAATGTGTAGCAATACGGTGAAATGGTATACAGTTGGATCAAGAACTGATAAAAGAACAGAGGCAAAAGTATTTGGACCCCGGACAAAGTATTTCGAACCCATACGCAAACCAGCAGAAGTCTATGCCATAGACCGATGCGCTCAGATCAATCTTGACAGGAACTATACCAACTGCGACTATATCGCAATATTATCGGATAGTCATGCCGCTATCCTGGCACCGGAAGAGGTTTGATGCGTGCATCAAAATGAGCAGAAACAAACCTCAGTATCCTAACTGGCTTCCTAACAGGACACTGTAGACTCAAGGGAACACCTAAGGAAATTAGGATATCACCAAGTCAAAGCTCGTGTGGGAATGTCAACAGAATCTTAAGAAACTGAACAGAAACAGAGTAAAACGTTGTTAGATACCTGGCCTTATAGGAATAGAAGGCAATGAAATGGCCAACTCCCTCGCTAGGAAAGGAGCATCGGAACCTTCTATAGACCCTGAACCATTCTGCGCTGTAGGAGATCACGTGCTCAGGGAACAGTTCTGGGAACTAGAGTAACCACGCTCATGACATGAAGCAGACCAAGAAACTCTTGGGTCAACATAACCGAAAAAGGTTTGAGGCGTTCATCAGAATGAGAGAAAGCAAACCTCCGTATCCTAACAAGGCACTGTAGACTCAGGGAGCACCTAAGGAAACTAGGAGCATCAGCAGAAGGTCTCTACATATTCTGCGGAGAATCTAATGACATTCCAGAACATATACTGGGATTTTGTGAGGCACATGCCCACAAAAAGTGAAGGTATTTAGGCAAGCACTTAATATCAGATGAAGATTTCTAAACACTAGAACCAGCTCTCATTTTAAGACTCCTAAAGTAAACTGGCTTAGATAGGATACTCTAGGAGAAGTCGCTTCCACCTTCGCACAACAGGAGCAGATAGCCCTCAATACAACTCTGAAAAGAGATGCATGAGAGGGGGAGATCTTAACAAAGTGAAGGGGGTACAATAGATCTATAGGTAGCGGTGCAATCTACCCTTAACAATAATAATAACTCTGATCACTCATTGCTGTAATATAACTTGATCAGCCTTGCCTAACGTTGTTCATACACCCTGTATCCCTCTCTTCGTTATAAGAGCACTAAACTTAACCTAATCACTCTCCAGTTTCAAGGCCAATGTTTTCTTTTTTTGGGAAGGGTCCATCGATTTCTCTGCCGTTTCGATCTTGACGGTGCCGTGACATTATGATAAATTTTGAAAGTGTCATTAGGCCGAATATTAGCATTTGGCAAACTGTTGCTATCAAAAGTGTCATAGGGCCACATTAGAGTGCGACGTTGTGCCAAATTTGGTCCAGGGTCATAAGTCACTGGCCTTCAATTCCAAGGTTATAATTAATCTAACTCCAGGCTCCTGCCTGACATTTGTTGACAAACCCTTCGTGAACTTTGGAAATATGGCCAAATTTGAAATTCAACCCGTAAGAGAGGTCTATTTAAATTATGGGGTGGGTGGCACGCTAATAGAATTTTAACCCTTTTTGCGCACTCTTCACGCGACTTTGTCGCCTCCCCAGGGGTATGTCAACAGCTGTCAGACAGGCGCCTTGAGCTAAGTTAATTATAACTTTAAAACTCGAGGGCATGCTGCCTCTATACCTATTTCACTACTTATTGTAGTAAATAGTGTGATGGTCATACAAGTTTCAATACCCAAAGTAACATAGTGACAGATGACGCTTTACCTAAGCGACATTTTGCCAAATGTTAATATTCAGCCTGTTGGCATAATGTCACGGCAACGATCTTGACAACAGCGAATTAAACATCAAAATTCCTAACGAAATTAACAGATCATTGTTTTTCAATTTACGGTTAATTTACACGTCGTTGGAGGAATCGTCTATGAACATCCTCTCGCCCACCTTCGCCTCGTAAATCCAATTGGAATTGTTTGTTCGTTGAAGCATACTTTCGTTGCAGTCCTGAAGAATGCAGCAAATGGTGGTAACGATAATTTCTCTAGTTTTTAATGCTGCACCAATTTCGCTGCTGGCTCTAGCTACGACTCTTCATCACGGTGCCAGAACTTTTTGTTTAACCGCTTGCTCTCCGTCCGTTGCTTTGTAGTTACTCCTTGCCTCAGCCTAGTCCTTGTGCCTCGTCTTATAATTAATTTACAATTCAATTCTGATTTTTCTTACATGGCCAATCCTGTATATTGTCTTTCACTGCTCGCGACAATAGTCGATGCAACAACGACTGGATGGGAAAGACCCGAAAAAGGGTTGCTGCTCCTTAGCGATGATACATACCATTCTCAACGTCAACAAGGCCATTAGGACGGAAATAAGGAATAAATAAGGCAGATTGTCAGAGGCAATGATAATCATATCTTTGTCAATCACAAGATCCGCTCAAAGCAATTTTTTCTGAGAGCATAGACTAGTACAAACAACCCGCACACCCCAACACATATCCCAAGAGAATCCACTTTGACATGAGTGAAGCCTGGGGAGCGCTTGAAAATCCGACCCGCCAGCACGACTGGTGTCGTGCATTTAAATCGCGTCCCAATGACAAAATCCCCCACATAAGGATTCGCCAAAGAGTCTCTATCCCTCTCGCATAGAAACCCAAGCATCTGCTTACACAAAATGAAATAAAAATCTATTTCTTCAACTATAAGCAGATTTATTCGCCACCCCTGCCCCAGATCCTTCTCACGTTACAGAGACGCCATTATCCTGCAACCGAGTCGTGACTATGAGGATGGCATGTATTCATGGCAAAATTGTTTGGAAAACCACCTGAGTGTGCGAACTACACACTCACCCGTGCTAGAGAATAGTGTCGCCTCTCGCCGAGCGACTATGTCAGCGCGTTCACTCGAGAGTCCCCTTTGATGGGAGTCGGGTAGCCTTTCGTTTTCCCTCTCAAAAGTGTCGGTCCTTGGATGGATGGAAAAGTATGTTTTCCTTTCGAATTTCAATTGACTTTGAATTACATTCACTGCTGTGCTGTGTTACGCCCTCGAGTCGGCCTACCGCCTAGGCGGTCGGATATCTTTTATCTAGCACCGCAATGAATAACGACAATTGTCAGGTGCATGCTCATGTATCACGTCTGACAGGTACCGCGCCGATGGCACCAATCCGCTTCCCTTTGAGATTGTAATGAGTAATGACGGCAAGTGCGACGGCAATTGACAGCCGATACGCTGTCAATTTAGTTCCCTCTCCTCCCGCGGGCCACAAGTATAAATTGCCTGCAGCACCCCCGAGCGCTAGTCTAGTGAAATGAAGCGTCTAATCGCCAGACTCAAGTAAACTTATTAATCACCAGACCCTGCGGAGTGGTCATCCGCACGGATAACATCTCGCAACAAATAAGGATATCAAATATTTGAGCTAAGCCAGTCAATTTCCAGACACCCGTCGTCGCCTGATGCAAATGAGACGAACACCGACCAACAGGGTCTAATCCAGAGTGTGTGCTTAGCTCAGATACAAATGGCTTTTGTCGGTGGGTGAGGTTGACGGCATCAGGATGACTGCGCCGGGCGTGAAGGTCAATCCATCTGATGAATGTCGGCTGGTGTAATACTCGAAGCATGTGTGTGCTGGGCGGTTGTTTGCGTGGTATCACATTCGCTTTAATCGATGTGATTTGAATTGGATGGTTGTTAGGTGGGAGCATGTTACAGCCAGTCTACGCCTAGATGGTAATCATTTGTGGAGTGTGTTTGACTTTGACAGATATTCTGTGGAGTTTGGTTAACTCTTGAGCACACATCATGTGTGAGGGAAGGTCTTAGTTAATGGAGGCATTCTGGGAAATATCTGCTCTCGAGGAGGGATCCCTATAAGAAGGGATTATGCGGAGTGGTTTTGAAATGGGATGGTTTTTTTTATTCTGTTTCGATTTGGATACATCCGTCCGGGCACGACACGGAGTGCTGTTTGCAAACAACTGCTACACAGAGAACTCGCAATTGGACTGAGGTAATGTTCTTCCGATTATCGCTGGGCTATAGGCGCTATGTGTTAGGGAACCAAACGAATGGTACTGGTTTCGATGGTCGAGAGGAAAAATTCGATGAATAGGGTTTACAATGATCACTTCGAGGAGCTAAGTGCGCGGTATGGAGTTTTGTTGTGGTTGTTTTGCAGGTGGTTTTGATGGTTCACAACTTGAGTTCACAGTTTTGCAACTTGGTAGAGGTGGCTGAAGCTTGGCGTTATGTGGTTTGCTATGGTCGCTTTCCAACTTCTCGCCGAAGTCCTTCCAAGGCTGCTCTTTAGCTGCTTGCACAGCCACTGTGTTCTTCGCGCTTCAATGCACAGGTCACGAGAAGCTGAGTTCCCCAGGTCTTCCTCTTCTTCTTCTTTTTCTCTCTGATGGTTCCTTGAACTTCGGGCATTTTAAACCACACAGTTTTTTTCTCATCAGCAGGCGCCATTCCAAGCCGCTTCACTCCACAAACATCCCGTGCAAAGGCAATGACAGCTGCTGAAAACTCTCGCCATTCTTCTTCTACACGCGTTGGAAGTCGCTAAAACCTCTCAGATATGTGTCGGTCAAGATTAAGCAGCAGCACACTGTTCTGCAGTTTCTCCCACCGTATGCGTGTAACCACTCTTGGTTTCCGCATTGGCAGGAGAGGTACTTTATCAGTGACACAACACCAAGTGAGGAGCAGTTGACAGTTCAGCCCCTCTCATCACGGTAACCATGTGAAAAGTTAAATGAATTACAATAGAAAAATGCGGACAACTGAGATACACCTTCGCAACAAATTTCATTTCTTAATGTCAAAGGGCTTAGAAGCTGCCGCTGGGGATAGATGGACAGACCAACAGGTGATTCTATAATTGTTCCTTTTTTGGTAATATTATGAAATAGCGGGTACAGCTAGTAAATTCAACTGAAATCGGACTTTTGTGTACAAGCTTGTTCAATGTTGTGGGCAAGGAAGGGAGGGCGGCAAAACAAATCACATAAACCAAACCATACGCACATTGAAACAATATTGATTACAAAGTGTCCTGTGTACGAAGTAAGAGGAACGAGTGTACGAGTTAGAGGGAGTTTCGGCTTATGGAGGGTTCTACTTAGGGAGTTTGCTTTTGTATGTCCAATTCGAGTCGACTTATACAGAGGCTGCATCTTAATTGGGTACATTCAAGCCTTGAAAATGTCAAAAAATCTCTTTTCGAGGGAGTGAGACGGGCCTTCGAAATACCTTAAATAAGTCAACGTTTTGATGCTGGCAATGTAGAGAGTACCACATACATCCGGTCTTAACCCAAACCACGTTACCATAATCACAAATGCGGTTGATGAATGTCTTTGAAAAACTCCCCTCCACGGCAAGTAGACTTTGCTCGTTGAACTCCTGGAAAGGCCGTAAGTACGCTCACCTGAAACTCCCCCCGCAATGGCTGCCACTTCCAACCAAATTATATTTCACAGCGACTTAGGAACTTAAAAACCCTTC
Source organism: Eristalis tenax (assembly GCA_905231855.2). NCBI lineage: Eukaryota > Metazoa > Arthropoda > Insecta > Diptera > Syrphidae > Eristalis > Eristalis tenax. Next base: position 37,302,637 of record HG993124.1, on the reverse strand, counting down.
TCAACTCACAATTATTCCGAAAAGGACACCCCCTCCACTCCGCAATACCTAAACATGGCACAAAAAAAAAAGTGAAGAAAACAACTTTCAATAACCAGCCCCACTCCATCGGAGAGCTCAGAACTGTAGTTTCTCTTTACATTAATGAGCATCATGAATCCTGAAGCCAAATGCAGCCTTACGGGGCCAGTCTGCGCTCATATATAATTTAAACTGCCCCGCAAAACATAAAAATTCCATGTCGACCACCGAGAACGGCTTCTGGCCATTAACATGCCATGCACCTTCATCCCCCACTCTGGGAGGGTCTTGTGTCTTACCTTATTAATAATAATAAATTAAATTTTATCTAGGAAGGAGAACGGACAAAGAAAGGGTCATGATTTTGTTTCTGAACGTCGCCTGGACTGCGCTTCGGCTAACGGCTATGCCCGAAGGTTGAGTTGAGGTTTGTCAGAAGTGAAAAAGCAAAAATCCTTTCATTAATTTTATTTTTCGGTGAAAAATATAATTACGTATCCGTGAGGGACTTTTTCATTAATTGGAAGAGAGGGAGAGAGAGGGACGGAAAAAAAGGTTCATCCAATGCGCTTTGAAGAGCGAGCCCCAGATTGGTGGCGGCCTACAATTGGGCAACCCTCGACATTGTGTTATAAGGGTTGAAAGGGTATTTTTAGTTTTAATTCTTCATCAAGAAGCTGCTGAATACATTTTTGTTAATTAATTTTTTGTCTCTTCTCATGTTTCTCCGATGTCCAACCGGCTTACGTCCTCGATGACATGACTGCACAGAATACTTACTTTTTGAATTCGAGTTTAATTTTATGGAAACGGTTGACGTTTATTATGTTCCCTTGGTGAGATATTTTTCCATTTCATTAAGTCACTGCATGGTCTTCCTAAGTGGGTGTGGGATGGTGGTGACGAGAGTTCGCCAATCGGCACCATTGACATAATAAAGTGCGGTTGACAGTCTGAATGTGGAGCTAAGGTTTAAAAGAATATATCCCAGCTGAAGATGAAGAGTTTCCAGAAAGGATTATGCGGAGAAGGATTGCGTAGAACGTGGAGTAGAGTGCATTTGATGTATTTACATGGAATCTTAAGCGAAAAACTGCGGGATTTCATAGCAATTCATTTAATGGTTAAAAACAGAATTTAATACGATGAAGCATGAATTTCCGAAGATAGTTATATGCCGACGAGTGACATTATCAGACGTATAAATTGCATCTTTGTTTGGCCCTTCTCAGTGACGTTTTCAACTAGTTGAGTAGTCTGTGGGGAGGGGGGGAATGAGGGGATGACGGTGAGAAGCGCTAATCGACGGTGTAAAATCGGCCATATTGAAACTACCAACTCTGCCATCAGGTTTGAGTATCTTATTCTTTAAATCGATTTCATAGACTAATTGGAAACTAGTCGAAGTACCATCAATCATACGTGCCTTCGCTAAAAACTGGGATCTCAAACCACAGATCTTGACATACGGTTCTGTAGGATGGTGGAGAGCCTCGGCTTGGCTAGTTATGACAGGTTGCTTCAGGACTACACCGACCGCAGCGCTAGAAGCCATCCCATTCCTCCCTTCTCTCGACCTATTCCGCAGCAACATTGCAGCCTCGTCGGCCCTGGAGCTGGAAGTTTTGGAGGGAAAAGCTATACGGCCAAGCCGCCAAATAAATGAAAAGTTGCACGGCAGCACACAATATGAGATAAAAAGACTAGCACCAAACCTTGCCCAAGAGATGAGCTTCCAGCAAAGCCTCCCGGACTGGAGTCAATGGCGGGAATAAACGGGTACGGGCATATACACTGACGGCTCAAAGAAGACAGCTGGTAAAGACGGAGAGGTCTTCTGTTACTACTTACCACGATACACGAGACTACACTTTTGCCTAGAGAACAAAACATAACCATCCAATCGAATACCTCTTGTTCTGCCAAGTGGCAAAAAGGACCATATCATTCTGAAATCGATGGTTGCAGGTTGGTGCATTCAAATCATAAGTCACATATAATTGGTGAATTTGGTGACTGGACACCAGGGCATACTGGCATCCAAGGAAATGAAAAGGCAGACAGTCTCGCGAAGAATTGTTCGGTGCTGGGTGTATATCTGCGCATACTCCGCTCAGCTCCGTAAGGAAAGCCGAAGCCCTGAATAGAGCCAGAACTCGATGCCTTGGTCTGAGTATTGGAGCTAAGCAACAAGAGATCAACGTCACTGAAACGGTTTTAGTCGCAAGGATGTACGCATGCTAATAGGAGTATTTTACAAGAGCTGGATAGAGCTTTGTGACCGCCCAGCACGAGCAAAGAAAAAAGAAAGAGGCATTTCCTAGGAAAGCACTTGTCACAGAAAAATACTCAATAAGTGAATCTGATGTGGATCAAAACACTTAGCAATGGAATGTTGGTCTAAGTGTGCAACGGCCACAAGGCCGTCAGGGCACACTCTATACAGGCAGCCAGGGACCAGCAAAGAACCTTTTATATTTTGCGCCATATTTATGATCGAATTCGAATTCGAAAACCGAAGAATGTGGTTGTGCTGAGTTAATGAATAAAGCGAGTGCTCTGGTAACTGCAAAGCAGACGGATCAACCCAAAGGGACCTTCATTTGAAATGTTGAAGTTGAGGCAAAAATTTGATTTCAATTTTTTTTCCCCGAAATGTTGGACAGCATTACAGTCGTGAACGGACAATTAAATGTGCACTTGCGTCGTTTCCTTTTCTTATTTTTAAATAAATGTCTTTTGTTGCCTTTTGAAGTGTTTTGGTTTACCTTTTTTTTTTTACTTTTTTAGGTCAACAAAATCCGGTCAATGGTCGCTATGCATTCGTATGAACATGTATGTAACTCAGGGCGTTGCTCAATGTGACTGGAATTGGGGATTTCTCTTCCTACTTGAGCGACAAATGCTTGCTAAAACTTAAAACAGTTGTTTTTATCATTTATTCTTTTCTCTAAAAAAGATCAAAGGTTGTCCACGTTTCCAGGTGGACTTCCTTGAAGTCTTCGTTTAGCCCAAAACCCAGTTTGCCCTCATCCGATTCGTTGCATCAAAATTGAACTCAAGGACAAAGATACAGTCGTACAGAGGAAACTTTCAGAGTTCAAAATAACACGAGTTTAAATCCAAGAGGGAGGGAGGAAAACTTCATATAAGCAAGAGCTTGACAAAAATTCCTGATTTATTAATCCAAACATTTGTACAAATATTCACTAACGTGTCTTTTATTGGTAACACACTTTCTTTCGTAACCGGTCGCTTAAAGTTCAGTCGTTTTTACAACTACAACTCGGACCAAGTCATCTGAACCAGGTTCAGCATCGATGATGCGTCCCAGCTGCCATCGATTAGGACAAAGGCGTTCATCCTTAAGAAGATTAACGTGAGCATTTGGCAATCTTTTCCTGCACCCCTTTGGTCGATTTTGAACTAGTTCTGTTAAGTGGATAATGAAATTTTTTTGTAGTTTCTTGTAAAGGGTTATTTTTTAGCTATTATCTTTTTGGCAACACTGGTTTAAACTGCTGACGCACGTTTCGTGTTTTGTTTCACTGTCAAACATCTTCAGTTTGGTCTATAATTTAACCATGAATCGTCTTACAAACGAACAACGCTTGCAAATTATTGAATTTTATTATCAAAATGCGTGCTCTGTTAAGAAAGTTCATCGCGCGCTTCTTCCATTTTATGGTCAGTTTAGACGAAGCCCATTTTTGGCTCAATCGGCACGTAAATAAGCAGAATTGTCGATTTTGGAGTGAATATCAGCCAGAAGCATTGCAAGAGCTACCAATGCTTCCAGAAAAAGTCACAGTTTGGTGCGGTTTATGGGCTGGTGGCATCATTGGACCGTACTTCTTCAAAGATGATGCGAATCGTAAAGTAACTGTGAATGGTGAGCGCTACCGTGAGATGATATCCAACTTTTGTTTGCCCAAAATGCAAGAGCTTGACTTGCATGACATGTGGTTTCAACAAGACGGTGCCACATGCCACACAGCACGCGCAACAATGGACTTATTCAGAGGCGAGTTCGGTGAACATTTTATTTCACGTTCGGGACCGGTCAATTGGCCGCCTAGATCGTGCGATTTAACGCCTTTAGACTATTTTTTGTTAAAGCTCATGTCTATACAGACAAGCCCGATTCAATTGACGCATTGGAAGACAACATTGAAGCATTTATTCGTGAGATGCCGGCCGAAATGTTGGAATGAGTATGCCAAAATTGGACTAAGCGGATGGACCATTTGAGGCGCAGTCAAGGTCAACATTTGCATGAAATAATCTTCAAACATTACATTTTATGGACCGTACTATCGATTCAAATAAAGATTTCATGCATTACTACCGATTTTGAAAAGAAGTGCGTAATGTTCTGCTGCGTGAACATCTTCGCTCTATCATTGTCCAATGAATTTTCGATGGTGGTGAGAGCTGAGAACAAATCGTCACTTGTATCGGGTCTGAGGGCTTGGAAGCGTGGAATAGTAAGAGGCGCCTCTCAAGGTGACTGGAATTGGCGGTTGTTCTTCCTCGTTTCCTTCCTGGGTTTCGTCCAAGCCAAAACGTGGCCAAATCGAACAGTTCCGCATTGGTGGACTCTGATGTCATGGTGAGGTTCAGCCTCAAAAGTTTACTCCCCGACATTCACTCATATCATTTCATGCAAACACTCGACAAGGTTGTCCATGTATGTGAACACATGACAGGCCTGTGCTTGAAACCGCTGCAAATTATAGAGAGTAGCAGAAGCCCGGCTTCCAGTTATTTAATGTCGGCGGGTAGGATGCTATTCCTCCAACCTCAAATTACCGAGGACACCAATTAATACTGTTTTTGTTCAATTTGTAGAGGATTTTTAAAATTATCAAGAGATTCAAACAAACAAGTGTCAAATTATCGAGAGCCGATTATCGATATGCTCAGATTTTGCAGATCGTGTACAAGTTCCTTATCGAATTCAATCTGAGGCAGTCGTCACATACACAACCCATCCATACAGCGCGCCCTTTCATTGGAAAGGCCAAGCTCCATCACACCCAGAATGTCGCAAAAGGGAAATATAGTTGCGCATAAAAAGCAAGAAGACTATTAACCACATGGATTATTTTTCGTGCATCCGTGCTTCGCGTGAGTTTTAATTAAACCCCCACCGAGCAACGAAGTAGCGAAATACTTGATAAACCCTCCACCAGGAATTCTTTTAGCACAAGTCCCATTTCATTCCCCTCCGCCTCTTCTGTGAGAGCCCGCTATGCAGTTGCAATTTTTCAATTTCACAACTCCTCAAGCCACCGACCGACCGTTTTCCTCTTTTGCCATCCCACCACCACCGATCCTTCGGCGGGGTGTGGTGGGCTAAGAAAAATTAATGAGAACTGAAATTCTCATCATGATTGTGTACTAAAATACTGGAACAAGTATTTTCTTGTTTATTGTGCAAGGCTTTGGAAGGGGGGAATTCACGTCACATCTTGCGAATATCCTTGTTCTCGCAAATACACACTCCAAGCATAGCAGTGCTGGGGGGTGGTGGGGGGCGACAGAGAAAAAATGCAATTAATAATCACATGAACGTGAATGCATCACAAATGAAAAATGTGATAACTATCATCCTTGCTTCGCCTGAGTTGACGCACACGTATCGAGATATACATGCACACTGCGGGCCGGTGTGCCTGGGCGAGGGGTGCGATGATTTGTGGTACAGCTGAGGAGGTTACGGCAAAGTTGGCAGCTTAAGCGAATTACGGTGGACGTGGTGTGCATTCTTTATCCCAAACGCTCCTCCTCTAGTTTTGTGGTTGTGAAAGTGAGCGAAGGATGCACGAACATTTTAGCAGGTGGCTCAAAGTTTAGTTGGGCCCAACGGCTGTATTGTGTGTCATCTATCTGAGAAGCGTGGAAATATCCCGCCTCATTGTGGTTGTTCTTGAGAGAGAACTGCAAGCCTGCGTTACGCCTCTTCCAGTATTGAATTTGGGCAGTCTGCTTATCTGTTCTATGGATGGGCTTTTTTAAAGTGAAAACAAGAAATGAATGTTGCTGCGAATGGTGAGTAAGTGGAGTGAATTCCTCTCAGTCCAACGTGAGATGGGCACTTGGTTTGCGTTTAAATCGGTATGGATCCAGAGGAGTGTGGCTGCATTGCAGATGGCTACGTCATGCTGTCCGAGACGAAGTCGGGAGTAAAATTTTTCTTTTAATAATGAGCTTCATTTTTGACTCAATCGACAAAAAAATTAAGCCCATACGGAAGTGAAAATCCACGTGTGACTATCGAGAGATTATTGAAGCGTGTATGGTGTGCAATTTGGTTCATGTTGTGGTGCCAGATTTTTATGGTTTTGTTGATTGTAAAGGTTTTTGTCTGAGACTTTGCGGTTTTAGTAAGCATAGGACACCAATTTTCCAAAGCAGTGATTGATGGAAGTCATGGGGTGGAACCGCCTGCCGCGGGAGACTTTTGTTCACAACGCATAGGAGAGCGAGTCCAGGTAGAACGAAACTTTTTTTTAATTTTGTCCTCCGGTTTTCCAGGAGAGGTGTGGAAAACAGGGGGAAAACTTACGGATCACCGCCTAACGACGAGGTATGCGAATCGACAAAGAGAACACGGGAAGGATAGCATAGCGGAACTATTTTTAGTAAAATCTTTGTAAGTGTTCGATAATCGTTTTTTTTTTCTGCGACTTCCGTGGTTGGATCGCGATTCTCAGCATCTTTAGTTCCACTCGGGAGGGCAATCGCGTTGCACTAATTTTTTTGTTCAATATCCCACGGCCAGTTGTCCAGGCACCCTTCCGTTTGGTATCGCGGGGTGAGCGGAGATGACTGTACCACACGTTCTATGTAAGAGTAGCGTCCATTACTGCACATAGGCCAGCGGTGGTACATACTGGTACCCTTGACTGTCGTTTCTGATGGAAGATGTGGAAGACACAAAGCTTCAACAATATGGTGTCACATCTCACCCAACATGGGCCGTTCTGGACGCATTGCAAGAACAATCTTCTGTGTGAGTTCTATAGCATGATCTATAGCCATTCCTGAACATCCTTGGACAAGAGGTCATATTTATGCACACAATCTACAGACTCTTGACGCATTGAAATGGAAAATTCGTCAAGTTGCAGCCGAGATGTTGCTCAATTGGTGCCCGAAAGTCAGCGAAGAAAACATTGGCAGAATCGAGTCCTTAAAGAGCTCGCATGGCCGACATTTAAATGATGTTTCATTCCAGGCACAACGACAAGGAGCCCGCAATTTATTGAAATAAAATTTTGATCGAAATCTGGATCATAAATGTGATGGACGACCCTGTATAAGAATCTTTAACTCAGACATAGATGGTATATTTGATGTCCAAGAACTTAATCCGACGTTATCTGATAAATACCTCTTCCCGATGCATTACGAAGGGCGTACACCAAATGTGTCCTGCAACCTTTCATGTTACAGCAGTATGCTCTCCCCCCAGCGGAAGTGCACATACATTTCCTTGCATAAAATGTGTTACGTATACGCCAGCATAACTACAAGCACATCTCTCACAACACGCCGTGGGTGAATTCTCAAAGAAAATTGCCAACTGCAGATGACAAGCCCTTGGAACTCGGATCATATCAGGCAGCATATCACACACAGTTTCTGCCTTTATCTTGAAACTGCATGCTATGCCAAAGTGCCTTCTGGCTCCGCAAATTCCTCTCATGCACAAAACAATAATTATAATCGAATAACATGCAATAGCTGAGAGCAAAGATTGCTTATCAAAAGGATTCCCCGCCCGGAGCGTCCTGCAAAGGCACACTCCAGCACAGGCACACAGTGAGTGAGTGGGTGTGGGGCTATGCCCCCAATTCCATAATCTCGTACCTAAATGCTAAGCGTTGCCGGAGTTCTCCTGCTGCACACAGGACACATCTACACGTAGTACAGTGTATCATTGTCGTAGACCAGAGTCTGACCGACAAGGATATGCCGATGGACAGAGCGGGGTAAATTATTCAGCAAATGACTTTGATTTAAGTTTCAATCATAATTTCCTCCGACCTGGGCAAAATAGAAGAACACTAGCAAATTACAAGAAAACAAGGCAAACTGTTGTTGCAAGCAGTCGGCGCTGCTGGAATGGCACAATCCGTTGATCAGGACATTGTTTTGGCAATTATCGAGGTATGTTTGCACTCATTCAAAGAACGAGCAGTTACCTTTGAAAAACATTCCTTCCTTTCACAACGACCCTGGGGGGGTTTGCTTTTCCCCAATGTGGTGATTTTCATTGGAGGGAGTGAGTGAAACTCTCCGTCTGCTATTTTAGAGAAGAGCTCAGTTGGGCAGGGATTGCGATGTGAATTATAAGCATTGTATGATGGCGGTGAGATAGAAAAGATGTTTGAAGAGTCGCTCAGATGGGAATTCGTTTATGGTCCACACTGAAAGCGAAGACTCGACTTCTGGAGCGATACCGTGGAAGGTGTTGAAGATTTCTCCCAAACCATTCTGGCTAAATGTGTGCGCTCATTATGGCCCAGCCACTTTTAGCATCGGCAGGTAGATGGAAAGACTTATGTTTCGGTTTAGCCCATATACATAGTTTGTGACTGAATCTTCTCTTCTAAGTGCCAACGGGTCTGAAGATTCCATGGAAAGCATTTCGCTAGAAGGAGCTTCTTCATTCGAAATTCGCCCAAGCCTTACAGCAGGACTGGCATCATCAGTGTCGTGCACAAGGCCGTCTTAAGCAGCATGATGCATACCTGGAGACTCGTTACAGCACTGAGGGTGCCAACAGAATCGATATTCGTAAAGTATGGAAACTGGGCTACTTGTAATTATCGAGTTTCGGTCTATTTGAAAAGCTGTGAGCACTGCTTCAAAAATCATAAAAAAATAAAAACAAAAATTTGCGAAAATGTGTTCCGTGAAGAGTTGCGTCGAGAGTCGCGGTAATCGAGAACGAACTGGACATGCAAAATCAAATATGTAAGCATTCTTTGAAGCGTAATGGTAGATCAATATGTTCCCGTGCTGTGCTGAGAACTCGGCATCACCCTTCGCAGAACACGACGGTTTCACGGAATTGTGTCTTCTGTTGTCGGCACGGCTCTAGCACTTGTAAGGATACTGCGTAATTATTCAGGTGAGGGTACGTACATGTGCATGCACATGTCTCCCGATTCGGCCCTGAATTCCCGGGAATGTTCACATACTACTATCATAATACCTACTGATACTATATGAACATTTAGTTCATATAGTGCTCGCTCGCTGTCGGTTTTATTCGGTGTGATTTTGGTGTGAATTGTTGCTCACAGTGTGGCACACCGCGAATTCGATGACCGGGTTTGGCTCACACACAGGACACCGACAAATGTGCGCATACAAGTCTGACGTGTATGGGGTACTTAAAATGTGATGAAGTGGATTAGTACGCGCGGAAACCGACAACGATTTGCACACCAAAGTGCGTGAAAAAGTGTGCTGTTTGGACCCAGAAGGGTCGAGAAAGATGTCAACGAAGTCTTTCCTTCTGCATCCGGATCGTGAAACAGCTCGTACTTGGTTGTGTCTACTTTTGGTTTGTGGCTTATTCGCATAGACCCGCGACTTCAGAAAACCTCACAAGAAAAATTCTACCGGGGTCAAATCCCACGATCTCCATGGCCAGTTCATGTCACCTCCATCTGAGACGACAGTGCATTCGAGTCGGTTCCTTAAAAAAAATATTACTTTAGATTCCAAAGTAGATAATTCTAGGTAATATCCCACATCAAATTTGCTTGAAAAATACGTCTATTTTTGTAAATTTCAAGTCCCAACTTTGAGTTAACGATACAGCCAAACGGATAATCATAAGTCGAAAAAATGTTGGCCTTCTAAGTTCTCATATTTGTAGAATCGAAAAATATATACAATTTAGCCGAGAAAAATATGTCGCTTCGGGTATTTATTTCCACTGCGGGACCACTGTGCACCGTCGTTCTGTTTGAAACCACATGTCTTTGGTGTCCGTATCACCCAATTCAGGCCAAAATAAGTTGATAGTCATCGAACTTTAGCGCTTGGAACAGAGCTATAACGTTGGAAATGTTTAAGAGGACCGTAAAATGGGTAAAGCGAGAGTTTAACGAATGCGTATTGGAAAATGGTATATCTGCACAGACAACCATTTTCTGCACGAAACTTTTCTGAGAAAGCATTAACGGTGAAAGATTTTTCTTATCTTGATTTCTTCCGTTCTGTCATCTGTCATACTTCAGCAAATCAGCAGAAACCAGTATTAACGCATACGTATGACCTTCTATTTAAAAGACTTTATTTATTGATGCCAACAGCAGCAGTATCCGCTGCGTAGATTAAAAGACCTAAACGTACATCCCTTGGCCGTAAAGTTGCTAACTTCCTTAAGCAGCTCCAGCAGTTTTAATGATCTACTCACTTACGGTCTACTCCTATTGACGGACGTGTGGCTGAGCCATTTAAGGATGTGTGTTGGCAATACATCGATGTTGACGACGATATTAACATCGATGATCGCTATTAATCGAACTTAAGCAAAAATATCGGCAATAGCTCGTTTTGTGAACATCCCTATATCGAAGAACTAAGCTCCAAGGTGTCGACGTCGAAGGGACGCCAGAGCCGATTGGGTACACAGAACATACTTCTGTTACGTTAGCGTCAGAGCAAATTCTGTAGAAGCACTTTGTTGAGGCACATGGTCTTCTCGCATGCTCTCGCTCTCTCGACAATGGGTGTTTTCACAAACGTCGGAAAACTGCGCTAGTCAGGGTTGTTGACGCTTATAGACGTATTATACACACTTTTTTACGTCTATAAAATTTTGAACGTGTATGACATTTGAAAAATATTGCTCGTGTATAAAAGTGGAAAATTAAAAATATGTAACAAATATAAAGTGTAATATAAATACACTTTATACACTTTATACACTTTTATACACTTTTCTATGGTAAATGTATAAAAGTCAAGAAATGTGACATTTACGCAACCCTGGCGCTAGTACAATTGCATTTCTTTTCTCGTGCATTTTTAAACACATACGCGCTGAAGAATATGTGCAGGCCTGATTTAGGACGATTGTCATCAACCATTAATTATTCACAAAGTCAGAAATTGCTTTGTTTTCTTAAATGGCTCCGAATATGGTTTTGAGTTACTCACTGTTGTTGCGCTGAAGAATATGTGCAGGCCTGATTTAGGACGATTGTCATCAACCATTAATTATGCACAAAGTCAGAAATTGCTTTGTTTTCTTAAATGGCTCCGAATATGGTTTTGAGTTACTCACTACAAAAAATATTACCATAAGTGCGAAAAAAGTACAAACATTGTGTGCAATTAAAAATGTTTCTTCCAATCGCAACATTTTTGCAATCAAAAAATAATGAGCGCACAATCTGCCCAACATCGATGGCATAACGAGGTTTATGGACAGTAGGTACTGCAGTTCCCTCAAGTTAGTACGACCTTTAATCTGCAATAGTGAACATGTTTAACGCAGTCCTTTCTTAGTCTGACGTTTATGAAAACACCCAATGTCTTCTGATGATAACTACTATCGCGTTGAATTTAGATCTGTCTGAAGATAGTCAGTATCTAGATCTAGTTCAGGCCGTGTCATTCTTGAAGATTGAGTGCAAAAGTACATTCTGTCCGTCTGTTGTGGGATAGACGTGTTGTGACGTAGTAAGGGGTGTTGGCAGTCCTGTAAATTGCTTGAGAGTTTCGTCTTATTCACAATTACGGGGAATGGCTCTATGTAAACGCATGTAAGATCGACTGGCGCAGTTGGTTAAGCGCCTGACCATGGTTAGTGGGGTACCCGGTTCGAAACCCAGTAAAGGCAAAGTTTATACGCTTATATCTGGTTTTTAAATCTGATATAGGCACCATTTGCAGTTTGCATCAAATTAACTTCACTAACACTGGGGTGGTCGATCAGTGGTAGTAGAATGACTGTGGGCATCACAATGGAGCAACGTCGTCTAAATGTTCTGGTAATTACAGCAGCAGTCCCCCTTCCCTACCCAAGGCGTGTGAATCATAAGCCTCTCGGCTGCCTCATCCAGAGATGGGCGATAGCTTAACACAAACTTAGAGTTTAAAAAGAGCAATTTCAGAGTTTTCACGTCCATCAATCAGGCTGTCGATGAAAAAAAGCGTATACGTTAGGTTCCACTCGTGAGATTCACGAGTTTGCCTGCCATCAATGGCTGTCGAAAACGAATTAACAACTTGTTGGCAGGAGGAGTGTTGATTTCGTTTGTTACTGTGCGATGCCAAAAGTCACTGGCGTAAACGAACCTTGTAGAGAACTTTTTTGACACGATGTCCAATCTGTGGTAATACGTCTTAATAATAAAAATAATATGGCTGGGGTTGCGGTCACATAGTTCCTCTCTCACGAGTGGAAAGGACATCAAGTTGTTTACCACTTCCAAACGCCAAGGTTTAAGGGGCTTTTTCTTAAAAGTTCGAGTCCAAGGACATTATCAGTGACTCGAGAGACGTGGATCTGTGAATTCCGAGCGTAGGTGTTGACACACGTTCCCAATAAGTTGTGAGCCCTATTTGGAGGAGCTTGAAGTTAATTGAATTGAATGAACACATCATGATTGAATCTTCCACTTAAGCATTCTGAGTGAAAGATGGTGTCGCCAAGGAAGGTGCAATATATAGGATTAGCATTGCATATAAAACACATCTTATCTCATTTTTGTCACTTGCCTTGTTAACAGTAAAAGTCTCTTTCCACTTCATAAGGCACCTTGAGAGCACTCCAAATTCGCAGCAACTACACGAGTCTACAATTTCCCGAACCAATCACCCGAAAAAAACGTTTGCATTAAGATGAAATGTAGGCAAACACGAAAATTCATCCCGCTGCCAACATCCATTATCTTGTTTTCGTTTCGTGAGATCCTCTTAGGCGACGCCGTCATGTGCTACGCAACGTGTGCCACCCTTCAACGGCACTCGCCGCATGGTGCGCACAATTTAATTTCATCCAGCGGAGAAAATTCTATTCTTCCGCAATATTTGTCAACATCAGCGACGACACCCACGCGTAAATTGATTCATCTCTGTTTACACGACTTCCTCAGTCATCAAAATCAAGACGGAATGAAGGTGAAATGAGCTGTTACTTTCACCACCAGCCTCCCCAACCCCCACTACTCGTCCCAATTACTAGAAGCTTAAGGGGCATACATGGACTCGTCATTGTGTGTGCTTGTCAGATATATACTATATAACAAAGGAACTTCTGGTGTAACTGTGTGTGGATATCGGCAGATATCTGAGCGAAGGAAAGCTTAGATAGCCCATCAGGGCCCCTTGTCAGGCACACACAGACAGCAGCAAAACGAAAGCAAAATATTTACGAGGCACGTCGCATTGGAATTTTTACCAGATGAGTCCTTTTATCATTTTCATTTAATTCTGTTTTTTTTTTTTTTTTTGTTGTCAGTTATGTCGGATATTCCCGCTGACATTCCTGAATTCCGCGTGCTCATCCACTCCAGCAGTCCGCACGGTGGTGGTGTCATGTTTCGTCGAGATCTCCTCCACTGAAACGGAATATGTTTCGTCGTGTAATAACTCGGGAAAAAACAACCCTGGCATGCAGTCGCGAAAAATGCCCACCTCATGGGCCGATGCCGCTTGTGCGGTGAAAATGCCTCTTTTGTTGGACGGATGGTGGAAATTTTTCGAGTACTTCTGTCAAGGAGTATAATATTTGCGCTTGAGGAATAATTTATTCCGGGCATGTTTTCAATTATTTTGTGGTTTTCTCATTGGTCCTCCGCGAAGCGAGTGATGACGCTGGTCTGCAGTCGGAGGAGGAGGAGCAGGAGGAAGGCATGATGATGGAGGATTTGTCAGAGGCTAACATCGATAATTTAAATTTCTGGCGGTTTGATTTTTTTTCCGATGGAATGTCAGACAGTATGACGGGCCGCCTGCAGTTGTATGACGTACAGTCAGGACGAGGCCTCGAGATATTTATTGCTATTTTTTTTAGCAAAACAGTGACTGGGAGTACAGTCTTCTGACATTTTTGAATGACATTTTGAATGACTTTTTTCTGGCAAACCCCCGTACGTTCGGTGTTACTGGATGCGAGTTGTTTTAAATGGCTGGCTGCAGTTAGTAGTCACACATAGCGGGTGCAAGTCAACTGTTATTCAGGTTATCTGTTATCTCAGGTAACAAGATGGAGATTATCGAAATAACGTAGCAACCATTAACACATTGGCTGTCATGGCTGTCGTTTATGATAGCCGGTGATGGTTCCCAGAGTGCCATGGCTGTAATTTTCGATAGCCACTTATCATTTCTTTGAAGTTCTGGTATGCAAAATTTATAGCCACCGGAGCGATGTTGCCTGAAACCCCACGATGGTAAAAACTGTTTTTGGCTTTCGCAAGTAAAGTAACACTTTCCAAGTTATGCACAAAATTGTAAGGCGGTCTTATTTTGAAAGAAAAACTATATATAAGGTCATCATTGAAGAAAATTAAAAAAAAAAACTATAATTTTTGAAAAAAACAAAATGTTTCTTGTTTCAATTCATATTTCGTCTTACAAAAAAAAAAAAAAAATAATAATAGTATTATTCATCCAATAAAAAAATTGTTGGTTTTAATGTATTGGGTAAACATTTGAGGCATATTCGGACAGCTATCACAATACATGTAAAGGGTGATTTTATAGCTATTATTTTGCGAGCTCTGTTAAGAAAGTTCATCGCGCGCTTCTTCCATTTTATGGTCAGTTTAGACGAAGCCCATTTTTGGCTCAATGGGTACGTAAATAAGCAGATTTGTCGATTTTGGAGTGAATATCAGCCAGAAGCATTGCAAGAGCTACAAATGCATCCAGTAAAAGTCACAGTTTGGTGCGGTTTATGGGCTGGGGGCATCATTGGACCGTACTTCTTCAAAGATGATGCGAATCGTAACGTAACTGTGAATGTTGAGCGCTACCGTGAGATGATATCCAACTTTTGTTTGCCCAAAATGCAAGAGCTTGACTTGCATGACATGTGGTTTCAACAAGACGGTGCCACATGCCACACAGCACGCGCAACAATGGACTTATTGAGAGGCGAGGCGAGTTCGGTGAACATCTTATTTCACGTTCGGGACCGGTCAATTGGCCGCCTAGATCGTGCGATTTAACGCCTTTAGACTATTTTTTGTTAAAGCTCATGTCTATACAGACGAGCCCGCTTCAATTGACGTATTGGAAGACAATATTGAAGCATTTATTCGTGAGATACCGGCCGAAATGTTGGAATGAGTATGCCAAAATTGGACTAAGCGGATGGACCATTTGAGGCGCAGTCAAGGTCAACATTTGCATGAAATAATCTTCAAACATTAAATTATCTGGACCGTTCTATCGATTCAAAATAAGATTTCAAGCATTTTTCTAAATTTCATGTTTTTTTTTTTTTTTTTAAAAAAACTTTCCTATAGCTTTTAAAAAATCACCCTTTAGAAGCAACGAAAAGGGATCTTTCCTCGGAGACTTCTAACTTCTAATTTTTTTTTTACCAAACACACGACAAAAAACGAAAAGGCATATTTTTTCTGTTCATATAAAAACCTACAACTGGCGCCTATGTTTACCGATTTTAACCAAACTTCATATAAACCGTATATAGTCAAATAAAAAAAAAGTGTGAAAGATTGGTTGAAATCGGTGAATGCGTTGAGGCGTCAATCGGCGACAAACATTTGAGGCTCGATTTTTTATCTATTTAGATTAATGTAGCAATAGGTTGACCTGTTGATCTGAGACGGCCGTGGAGTTGTGTGTATGTGCGTCGACCAATATGCTACTGAAACTGCGTTCAATTACCGTCCGGTACAACAGAAAATAATTTTCACGGCTCCACCTCTTTCGAGTCACTGACAATGCTCAAAGAGTTATAAAAGTCTAGAAAGAACCTGCTCAAACTTGGCCGCTCGGAGACGTCATAAAATTGTAGGACAGGAGTGGTTGCTGAGAAGCTATACCCTGGTCCTGTACTGTCTGTAACACCACCTATATTTTTACATTATTTTTAAAATACGTTGATCCAATAGATGATCCAAAATGGCGATTGTGTTGTAATAACCAAGTTGTGACGAACACTAGTTCTGGAAAATAAGAAATCTGTAATTTTTGAACCCGTGGACCGATCTTAATGAAATTTGGAGCATAGTACAAGTGCCAGTAAATGTTTTCGTGATTCAATGAAGTGATATTTTATATTTTTCACTTAAGTCTACTCCGTTAATTTGAGTACGTTTTGAGTAGCTCACACGGGTAAGCCTCATCAATCGTTTTTCAACCACGAGAAGATCTCATAGCACATGCTTCAAATGCCAATAGGGGTTCAAAAGTTGCATATTTATTTCAGCGCCCAAACACAAACCTAGGATGGGCTAGAAGTCCAAGCGATGAACTTAATTCCAATAAGATGAGCAGGCATCTCCGTAATGGTCAGCACAACAGCCTGTGACTTCTTGGATAACCAACGGATGCTCAGTTTTTGCTAAGCCATGCTGTGCTGGCATTAACAAGCTGGTCGGATAGTTACTAGCTCCATCTCATGTCCGTTTTTCATTGTATAAAGTCTTTGAAGTCACTAGAAGGGGTCGCAGGGTGACTAAGTGTCTGCGTATCATCTACCGTTCATTGTGAAGGTGTCGTTCCGTGTAGACACTATCCCTCATGATTGCCTCATAAATTTACTAGTGATGGTCGAACAGTGACCATTTGAAAACATTTAGCCGCTTATCGAGCGTATGTGAAGGGCACTGCAAAAGAGGTTTTGCCCCATTTGTCTGTCTCAACGCCATTCAGATTGCGAAAAAGTTGCATTGGCTTTCCTCCCTCCAATTCATGTTTTTTTGTTCAACACAATCGATCCAATCCGCAATTCAAAACCACATTCTCGACTCATTTGGGATTCTTAAATTACCAATTCCACGAAAAAGGATACCTTCGCAACCCTCGCCCGAAGAGGCTTTCGCCCTGGTGCGCAGAACACACACCAGACCAAGGGTCAGCGATAACACAAACACGCAACCAAGGATATTCATATTTCTGACCCATATTGGCTGCAGGAAAAGAGAGGAGATGATGAGACCAACAGCGGAATCATAAAACGTCCCCGCCCCGTCCCATCTGCATATCGGATTCAAAACGGAATATTTTCCAGCCACAGGACCCTATGAGACCAAGGCGCCTCTCCATGGTGTTGACGGAGGCCCAAAGGGTAGCCACTTGTAAGGCCCCCGTGGCACGCAACCCTTGTAGGCGCACCCCAAGAGAAAATAATTCGAATCCAAATCGACCTTCGCTACAAAGAGTCTTTAATAAGGAGTCCTTGGGCAGAAGCAGAGCAGCACAAGTTAGACCAATACATTGTACATTCGGTTGTGCTTCACGCAGCATAGACGAAGGGACAAGCGGAACGTGGCAATACCACTCGTGCTCGCATAATATCTGCCATTGAAATACTACTCGTATTTACATCTAAACGGCCTTGAACTTTGCCCACAAAATCCAGAAAATTATCCTTAAACCAGAGTCATCGGGTCGAAATCGAATCGAGAGCAATTTCCCCGGCCTCGCTCGCCCTCCACACGACCCAGTCTCACTTGGGTCGGCTTCGTGAATCCTTCTCTTTTTTCATTTCCTTATTTTTCTTGCCCCTCCGCAGGCTCCGGCAAGTGCTTGTTCCTCTTGAAAGGATAATCGATACAAGACATCATTTTATTACAAATCGAATGTCGATTTGTTGTTGTGCGTCTCCGTTGGAGCGTGTGCGTGTGCGTGGAAGTGTTTGTGTTTGCGTTTCCGGATCGGATGAAGGCAGTTTGAGATTGGGGCGTACGCATTCGTTGAATTTGTTGACAACGTGCACGTAGAATACACTTTAATCATCAGTGGCACAGAACACACCCACGAGCTTGACAGTCAACAAATCAGGAGAACGCGGTGTCCTTGAAGCGGAGAGCCTGCTAACTTTTGCGAAGGGGCTGGCATTGGGGGAAGGATGGCTGAGACAAATTAGATTAGAGTTACTTGCAGCTCATGCGATATCAATTATGTAAGCGGGTCGCTGTTCGTCCTTCTTCGTTGGGAGTGCGTTGAGATGTTTTAGAAAATTAACGAGATAGTTTTTGTGCTGGTAAATGAAGGTTCGACTATCGATTTCGAAGCACACTGCAACCTGAATAGGAGCGGCTGCGAACGTGTTCACATATCCCCGAAATTTCTAACCATTGCGGCGACTCATGGATCTTCTTGTGTTTCGCTGTGCGTGTAAGTGAATAGCGTTTGAGCGTGATTGAGAGCTGATCGGTCAGGAGTCGACGAACATAATGACTAGCAAAGGTAGCTACGAATGTATGTACGTCACAGATATTTTTTCCAAATAGTCAGCGCGTCTAAAAGCGTACCAACAAACACAATTGAAGGGTCAAAACGATTGGAAGCTGTATAGTGGACTGACCAATATCGGTAAATCCTTAAAGTGGAACGATTTTTGAGAATGATCATAAGACGGGGATCTGGAGCCTAGATGGACTTTGACCCATTACGAGCATACAATTCCCTGCGGTGCGACATGGTTCGACACTGCCCGGTGAATGATTGTGGCCTATAGTCTCACAACTTGTGTTACATCAAATCCCCGCTGGTATATAAACTCGCACCTCAAAAAGATCGGGGAGAGTGTAATGCCCGAAGCTGAATAAATACGTCATTGGACCAAATTGAAGTTTGCGTTTAAGTGAGAATAAAACTCTCTCAACACTTGTCTAATGACCGAAGTTGAACTAGGCACATGATTCTAAATCGTACACCTGCCTTTGCTTCATTTGTGTCCACAGTAGCGCATGTAAGAATTCTGCTACTCGGTCCAATCAAGTACTGTAGACCCCTACACAAATCCTATCACGCGCCACTGATTCCCAAGATTCCGATTTACAAAACAACCACAACACGTCACTGATAGGCCCTCGCCACCATCCGAACAACAGGAAAACAAAAAAAATCACTTTCTTCCAAGTCATCTAACCCCTGCTTACAATCAAAAGGATGAAGCCAGCCGCACAGCAGAAGGAATCCAAATTAATCCCTTTTAACACTCGAGTACACACCGCCTTTGCGAAGGGTTGATGAAAACAAAACAAAACATCATCGCAAACACCCACCACGACAACTAGACACAACGCGAAGGGACTGAAACGTACGCGCACCCACCGCCGTGTCCAGCAATGACATCTGACGGTATGCCCAAATTCACAGGAAAGCCCAGGCCCCTCCACCATCGGCTGAGTGAATTCTTCGAACGGATATCCTAATCTTCGCTTTAATTATCGCATCTTTCCATCTAGTCGTGTTTTCCGGTCCCAAACAGCTTATTGCCGACAACCAAAACGGGGACACGTCCAGCGAAGGCCCAGTAACAAATTAAAGAATTGAGAGAAAGTGTTTCTAATGTCCGCTGTCATTGGCGCTTCCCTCTCGTATTGTCCGTGATGCTGTTTATCTCCGTATCTCATTTGCAGATTTTTCTGACGAAATGAAAGGAAAACAGAAACAAAAGTACAAAGATAAGCAGAAAAAAAGAGAAGATCTCAGCAAAACAAACACAGATGAGGCAGAACGACCCTTTTCTGGGTGTCCTCCCTCGCGGCGGAGGCAGGGATTAAAAGCCGAAGGGAGAAGACACAAATGACTAAGGCAGAGAGAAATTCGTTGCATATTTAATTTGTACTTGTGGTGCAATTGGACAAGGGAAAAAATAAGAACAGAAGAACTTGAGGGTGGGACTTATACGACGAAACAGGCGAAAAGAATAAACCAGTTCTCTCCGGTCTCCTTCTTGGTGTGTTTCTCCGCTCTCAACTTTCTTCTCTTCGTCCTCTTCCCTCTGTGTTTGCACTTGTGCGAGTAAGTGTGTGAGTGTTCCATTTCGATGTCTTTTGTCCACAAGGGAAATCAGAATCAAGGACTTTATGATATCCTTGTTTGCAGCAGTTCTCTCTCTGTTATTTGCTCTGTTTGGACTGGTCTCCATCTCCACTGGGCGGCGCGGCGCTGAGCGGCCAGGCAGTGTGTGGGCGACGGATAATGTTTATATTTCATTTTCGAAATAGCCGAGTAGCTTTTAAATGGGACGCTAACTTCTTGCAGCGATTCTTTTGTTAAATTTAGCATTATCTTCTTTTACTTGCTTTTTGTATTATGTTTGCCTTGCCCGCCCGTGTCCTTGTTTGCCGGCTTTTTTATGATTTTATCTGCTTTCATAGAGCCCGTTGTAGTAGTTCTCTGTGTCGGGTGATAGTGGATGGTTTTTGGTTCGCAGGATCAAATGTCAGTCTCATTTGTATAATGAGCATAATCTCTGCGCTCCTATCTGGGGCGGATTTTAATTTTTCGAAATTGGTATGCTTTGCTATTAGACTGACAATTTATTGACACCATATCTCAGCAGAGGGTTCACGTCTGAGCTCACTTTCCGATAGTTAGGGCCGGTTTCATTGTCATAATGGGTTTAGCCGATACAAGAGATAAGAGCGGTATCAGTTTTTCTGTTGAATTAATTCCAGTGACAGAGTGACGGGGGTAGAAGGTACCAAAAAAGAGGAGTAACAAAACGGAAGTGGAAGCATTTTCTCCCAATTTAATTTAGTCACTTTTGGGAGAGAAATTAAGGGTAGTGGTGTGCCAACGCGAGGGTTTTAGAAACCGAGTTACTCCGAGTTAGAATATAAGCAGACCGAGTTGTAAGCCGCGTTAACGAACTCTCGGATTGGTTGCGGTATTCTATTTGCATCCTAAGACGCTTGCGATGGCAAGGGAAGTGATAGGCGCACGGGGAAGGCAATATCGGGTGTGTATGTGCAAATCCTTTCGATTTGTTCTCATTAATCCCTCTTTGTATTTTCTTCAACTCGCAACATCTACTGATCGAACTACGCAGAGTTGGGCTAGCATCGTGCGGACACATCTGTAATGAAGGCAGAGTGAGAGAGCATAAAATGGTTTTTAAGTCAACATAGATATTTACATCAGCGTACAAAAAAGGGGAGAGTAGCCTAGGTGAGAAAAAACCACTCACATCCCCAACCCATAAGAATTCTACTAGTTGGCAACACATGCTGCAGAGTTGTGTCTCCAAGTGAGATCAATTTCCCATTCGTTCTGGTAATTTCAGGATGCCTTTAGTTCGTATAAGATCGCGTCTTTGCTATACCTCCCTGATGGACTATATTTAAGGACAGCCCAAGAGTGTACTGGCGAGTTATCCTCTATTAAAGCGACCAGGCACTCAAATTGCTTGTATGTTGTTAATTTAACACTTTACGTGAACATACGAGTCGATAACCCTGTCCTCCTAATCGCAGTTAGCTTAGCTTTGCGAGGACAAACATCACCCCGTTCGTTGAGCTGAGCCGTGCAACTATTAATCAACTTGTACTCCTATCAATAAAAAAAATCCTACGTCGTTGGCCGTCAGCCACAAAAATGCATGTGACAAAATCTCTCTCATTCTAACTCACTTTCTCATGAAATGTGATTAAGAGAATACACACGATAGTCGTGCGGGTGACAAATGTCGCGTAAAGTGACTAAGAGAATACAAATTTGTCAAAGTGACACATATTTTGGGGTGACACGACTAAGAGAAGAAGAGGGTATATGTATACATACAAAACACACAATACGCGGGAAGTAACCTGCAGCCTGTGAACGGTTTTCATGTATTCGGTTCTTCATCGGTTTTGCCAATTCTGTTTCGAATTAATGTTACTCGGTAATGATACTTTGAGTCGGTTTAGGTGTAACTCGGGTTCACACAATATTAATTAAGGGTGCTCGAAGAAGACCTACGCCCATAGGGTTTACGTAAAGTCGATTCGCTTCCATCCCAAATGAAAACGCCGAAGAATACTTTATTCCAGCTCGAGGATGCTGTGGAGTCTGGAGATAAGCACTTAATACGAGCATTCTATGAGAGAGCCAAGAGTCTGGCAACGTGCTTTAGGAAAGGCACCCTGGTTTTGCGAAATTACGAGATTGATGCTAATACAGTCAGTCTCAAAAGTGAGCATGCAGCATGAAGGACCCTGCGTTCTGAATAAACCCAAGAAAGCGGTTTTTATAGTTATTAGTAATGTGCTATAAAACAGGAAAAGATTTAAGGATTCAAGGATAACCCAATGCACAGCGAGTCGTAACCCAAAAAATTTAGTCCACTAATATAAACATGGGCTTGGCTAGTCAAACAACAACAGTTACTGAAAAACAGCCGGCTTCAAACGCGTTTGAAAGCAGAGCTTAGAAGGGTAATATAACGGTGATAAAAATTTCGTTACATTCTTGGTTTATGACCCGCCGTGCCTATAGTTTTTGAGACATCCTCATCAGAAGAAATCACGCCAGATGACTCCATATGTCACGCACGCTACAGCCCGCACTGGACTTGGGCAAATAGCTTTAACCACAGCCCTTTTAGTCATTGGGCAAGTGTTAAGGGTCTTGACTGTATATCCGCCCTGCTGAGAGCTCAAATTCGTACATATTGCAAATTCAACTTCACGATTACAGCACACTATACAGTTTTATGCCAACTCCGAACAGTGAGAGTTTTGAGAATCAAAAATCCTAATTTTCGAATTGAATTGAAGAAAAAATGTTTGACTGACTGTTACCAATCTCTGCTTGGATGCTTGTGGTTTCATAACGTACCCCGCTTTGAAAATACGTAGCATTGAACAAGGAATTTGGTACTACCATGGAATGCTGTCGATTATTGAATGTCAACATATCAAATTTCAAACTGATTCAGATTCAATTTCGTGTGTGGAACTTTTCAACGACCATGAAGTCATTGAGCAAGTGTTAAGGGCTTTGACTGCATATCCGCTTTGCTGAGAGCTCAAAGTGCGGACATTGTGCAATTCCAATTTCCAAACAAGGTTTTTAATCTGAAAATATCAGCTATGTACTTTTACGTAGGTTTATCGAGTGTGGGTTCCGGAATTGACATCGGCGTTTCTCATAAAGCGACGTTCACACTCAACAACTTGTCACGTCGATTTGCTTTGCGACAAATCAGTGCTTAGCGTTCACACACAAAATATGTTTGCGAACTTCAGTTTTGAGACAAACTTCGAAGTGTTTGCATATAATTGCGGAACGCGCATTGTTTGTTTTGCTGATAGAGAAAGTCCTGGAAAAAGAAGGAAAATCTAGATCGAACTAGTTTGGGTGAAACCAACACAAACTTTACTTCAGCCGCGTTTATTATTTATTTATTTTTGACTTATGGCTGAATTATTTATTAATCCAGTTTCGCTCACCATTTATGTCATTTTTTGAGTATTTTAATGTAAATATGCTCATGTTTCTGTAACCATGTAGCTTATGTCACTAAAATTTACTCTTTCACCCGCCCTTGAACAGAAAGAGACATACAAGGCACTCGACTTTTTTTTGCCGAATGGGTGGGCTCGGCATCAAAAGTTAGGTACTATAGAGATAAAATTGTAGTTCCGGACATGTATAGCTAGCGGAACCATGTCTTCTGTCGGAGACATATCCGAAAACTCAACATAAACATGTCCATGTCCGTACTCCATATCGTACCGAATCGACAGAGGTATGACGAAACGAAGAAAGAGACACATGTGGTAATTTGTATGTACAAATTCCACACAAGCAGCACACACGCATGTAACCACACATGGCGCACCTGAGTCGGAACAAGGTGCGTCGATAGACATATATCAAAAGTCCACACATGCAATGGACATGGGCATGTAGTCCCTTAAATACAACACAACACAACAGTGAGCACAGTAAGCTATACTCCAAGCGACACACAAATCAAACTACTATACATGGCATACATTCTGGAACTAGGGGTAACATTCATCCACATTATTGGCAATAGGAAGATGTTTCTCAGATTAAGCTTTTCCTCTAAGATTGTTCATTCCTGTTACACTGGAAAAACAACCTCACTTGAACGAAGGCTGGAGCCAAAAAATAGCATACAAGGTCGAAATCCGAAAACGAAGTATTGGCTGGTGTGATAGGACCAAGATGCAGCCCACACATTCCTCTCTGGCTTTCTATTGTTAGCAATGTTATAGTTTGCAATCACTGAAGGCTGAATCGCAACGTCGCGATCGGTCTTTGGTAGGCATTGCTACGCGTATTATTGAGCTTACGCGCGCGTTTGGCCTCCTCAAATGTTCTGAAATACATCAAAATATACACCGTCTGGCTCTGGCTCTGGCTCTGGCTCTGGCTCTGACTCTGGCTCTGACTGTGGCTCTGGCTCTGGCTCTGGCTCTGACTGTGGCTCTGGTTCTGACTCTGGCTCTGGCTCTGGCTCTGGCTCTGGCTCTGGCTCTGGCTCTGGCTCTGGCTCTGGCTCTGGCTCTGGCTCTGGCCCTGGCTCTGGCTCTGGCTCTGGCTCTGGCTCTGACTGTGGCTCTGGCTCTGACTCTGGCTCTGGCTCTGGCTCTGGCTCTGGCTCTGGCTCTGGCTCTGGCTCTGGCTCTGGCTCTGGCTCTGGCTCTGGCTCTGGCTCTGGCTCTGGCTCTGGCTCTGGCTCTGGCTCTGGCTCTGGCTCTGGCTCTGGCTCTGGCTCTGGCTCTGGCTCTGGCTCTGGCTCTGGCTCTGGCTCTGGCTCTGGCTCTGGCTCTGGCTCTGGCTCTGGCTCTGGCTCTGGCTCTGGCTCTGGCTCTGGCTCTGGCTCTGGCTCTGGCTCTGACTCTGGCTCTGGCTCTGGCTCTGGCTCTGGCTCTGGCTCTGACTGTGGCTCTGGCTCTGGCTCTGGCTCGGGCTTTTGACAGTTGTGAAACATTTCATTAAAGGATCATTAAAGTTTGGAGGGCATTAATCACCCAAGTATCACCTTGGAACAAAACTACAATCCCAAGCAACTCAAGGAAAGATAAACAGAACATCCGTAACAGGGAGTGACTGCCAAGAAGACACATCTAGAGAAGTTTTCAAAGTTCTGAAGACATATCTTAAATCCTGCTTTATGGTCGCAGTACAAGTGTCTTCTTATGACACATCCCGAGTTCTTCACTTCAATAGTTGAAGGGCCGAAACTACTACTTTGCCTTCGCAAAACGGCTAAGGTTGAGTCCTTATTGATGAATCCCGAAAAAATTGAGTCATGTATTCAGACAACCAACTGATTTCAAACCATCATCAGACACAATTCAGTCTTCAAGCACCTTCTCTCCTTCATGTGAGATATCTGGGAGCCCAGAGCCATCGACCAAATATGGAATACGCAACGCCCTTTTAAGATCCTTGAAATCACTCAAAATCCTTGAACATCTGTACGTTACTTTTTAAGCTTGCAGAGAGAAGAGAGATAGAGAGAGAGTCTGTTCCAAAGATCAACATGCCTTGATGATACCCGGGAAGAAGCTGATGGACTGGTCACTCACTACACCAACACAATTTGGGGGAATGACGTCAACGCTACCATTGTCGTAGCAATCAACATCCAATGCCATTCCTCTTGAGAACTTCGCCCCAGGAAAGCCTGGTTTCGCAGTGAGTGCGAACCGTACCGTGAACAAACCTCAGTGTAGGCCAATTCTACCGAATTTTTGTTGCATATTACCCTCTAACCCGTTAAAATTGCGTGAAGCGAGGCATCATTCACAAGACTAAAAACGAAAATGGCTCGCAACGTCAAACCAACTTTTAACAAATACCAACGGCCAGTAAGGATTTACGGCAATACGTCAGTGTCATGGTCTAATGAGTGCACATACATAGCATCAGAGCATTCCGCACTAGCGTTCCATATCAGCAATGAGCACCGACATCCTTGCCACGGAAAACAAAACGAAGCTCGTTTAACACACAAACGAAAAATGGATTTACACATTTCAAACTACAACATATGAATTTTGAAATCCTTGGAATCTTTCAAAATCCTTGAGCATCTGTAAATTACTTTTTAAGCAGATACACAGCACGTCCGTGCAGATATATTATTTCCCCCTCACGTACTCATCAATCATTATAATTCACATTTAAGTCGCACGAAATTCATTTTCCTGCCAATAAACGCAAACACACATCCACACGGACGGGGATCCTTCACAGAATCAGGATGTACTCGTAATACGCACACAGGATCACATTTGAATGGAAAAAGAGAATCATTTCAGCCATTCTTCAACAGCACGTCCCACCACCCACCACCCACTTACCACACAATGCCGGTATTCATTATGAACAACTTAACATACATTAGGACTCCCCATGGGTGGGACACAACAACTGGGGAAAACAAGACAAAAAGAATAACAAACTCATTCTGACAAGCAGGCAGGAGGCCGTTGTTTGGTGCAGCGCCCATTTCTCACTTCCACTCCCATTCGCACAGAAATCGCAATGGCAAAATGGTTTCCTCGATTTTTTACGGCCGCCGGTGAATCCGTTTATCCTGGCGTTTTCGCACCCCATCGCCGTCGCAGCGACAGCGAGCCAAAGTGCGTCATTGTGAGGTAAGGATGAAAAAGAATGGAAGAGCCAGCGGATACTAGCAAATGTACAAATGCCAAGGGGGCCGGGAACAATGAATAAATGTTTTACTCCCGCCCGGTCGCGCCCGTTACATTAACTCACGCCTAGACAAACACAAATCACGCAAGAAGCGAAGGGAATGCCTGCTCCACGTCACTACCACTAACCCATTCTGTGATGAATTACCAGCAAATAGAAAATCCTGCCATTCTGCCACACTCTGCCATTCCATCATCACATCTCCACACGTGTCGGGCGGCACAACAGCGCGCCAACGTGGCGCTGTATGGATGCCTTCCAAAGAGTATCTGCTCTCATGGCTGTTGCCAAAAGTGATTCGAAAAACTTTTAGCTGCTGCCAATAAGAGCCGCAGCATCCTGGGAAGGACGCCGTAAACAATGCCGGAGCGGGGCTGTGAGGGCGTGCTGAATGGCAAAACAAAACCCAGAATGCCAGGATGTGGGACACACAATAGTTTTTGTTTCGTTTCGGTCTACAGCGCCCTAGTTGGGCTTGGGCAAGGACTCACAGCTGCTGTGTGAGAGCGAGAGAACCAAAGTGGGATAATGAAAGTAAAATGCTGAGTGGATACAGGCTGGAGGTGGTGGCGGCGGACGAAGTCTGCCTCACATTCACCTGGATGCCACTTGGCGCAGTAATGACGGCAAATAAATGCAACTCTGCCGGTGCAGTTCGGCATCTGAGAGTAAAACTCTGCAAGGCTGTGTGTGGGGTTGTGTATCGCATGTACTTGACCCTGGGCTCTGGGGAGGAATTCCCAATTTCCACCCCAAATTCTTCTCTTGTTCAGCTACTGTGCGAATTGAATGTTCGAAACGATAACAATGCGCACAATAAATCCCAAAATGCTCGTGGGAATTCTTCATTTACCTACGCGTTGTGATACTTTCCGAGTTGAAGTCAAGCCTGTTGGAGCCAATGCTTGAGGTTCCCCAGGACGAGATAAATAAATCTGGACACTTCATTCAAATCTGTTGGTCTCCACAAACAACCAAACTTTCTAATTTGGAATGTTCCACAAATACGGTGGAGAGTATTTTTTGCTTACATCTTAACATCCAACTAACTAAGGAATGTGACATTGTTTTCATACATCCCAGCAGGTGCTCGAGCTGACTCCTGCAGAAGTTGCAGAGACGTAGACGAGGAGGGAGACAATTGGGCACAGCGGCGGCTCTCTTTGCACTTGTAGCGCCCACTCCCACCGAAGGAAAACTCAACTAATGGCTTCTTCGATAACCCGTCCGGGCTACGCACCTTGTCATCACCAACTGTCTTGCAGATTCGACTATGGCATGTGGCGTGCTAAGACAATGGGCCTACGCTGTCCTTAGTGGGACTGCGGAATTACTATGAATTACTCCGCCAAGACGCCATTACGTCATCGTTATCGTAACTGCGAGTCTTGTTGCAGAGATGGTTATCTTCACCTTTCCTGAAAGGCTGATCGACAACTACGAACCTTACTGAATTTGTGTCTCAAGCAATATGTGCTTTTGAAGACGGCGCAGGAGTCGATGTAATAGCAACAGAGTTCAGTAAAAAATGGAACAAAATCTGACACAAAGCAATTATATTAAACGGACGGTCCTAGGTTTACAACCCTTCTTCGTCAAAATTATCAAGTCATATTTCGAAAGCAGAGAATCCAAGGTTTCATTCAGGTCGTCTGTCTCCACAACCTCCAGACATACCACAAGGCAGCCACCTCGGTCCCGTAATATCCGGCGTTTTTTTTTTCCCAACCCATGCCGTGAAGCCAACGACACCGCTATATGAAGGGTTGGGGTTAATCCAACAACATTGTAGTGAAATTCTTCTTCCTCCACTGATGATGATGATGACACAGCAATTCTCTAAATGCTAGATACGTTTGAAATGTGATGAAATGTGCTCATGCCTAAACCTCTTCTAGGGCGACATTCCTGCTCCCGGCACAGCTCCCGGCACAGGTTCATCTTGTTAATGTGGTAACTGCGCAGTGGGCTGTGAGAAAATTCGTTAGCAGTCATGTACATTCCTTGTTAAGACGGAGAATTTCCTTATAGTAAAAAAAACCGATTAATCATTTGAATTGCCTTAGACCATCCCAATTGGTACATTAGTCTAGGCGTGGTTTATTTTCCCATTCGTTAATGAGCAGCTGCTGTTAAGTTGTCTGCGGATTCACTGAGAACAATCCCCATGTGTCCAGGAACCCAGACGAACTTCTCTTTGTTGTTTTACAAGGGAATGTAGTACATCGTAGCAACATATCACGGTTTTGGAGTTCAGTGGGTTGAACGATAATTGCTTCTTGACTGTCTGAGAAGATAAGAACTCTAGCGCCCTTAATATCTCTGAGGAGATGGCGGGAATTTCGGCTTCAAAAGTAGGAACTGAAAATCCTTGTCTCCAGCCCCAACTTCAGAATTTCTCTTTCGTCTGTCAACCATGCCAGGCTTCTAGGGTCCATTGTTGAAACACCATTGGTCCAAATTTAAATTGTCGTATTTACGACCAACGATGTTGGCTATGGTCTCTCATCTCTATGTCCCCCCCGATAACATAAAAACCTATTCGTTACTTATCTCTCCCTACGACTAAAACTCTCTTCAAGGCGACCTAAATAGATATTCTGTTTGGTGTCAAAAGAACACCTTCAACTTACGACGCGACTTGAGCGTAATCTGTGATCGTGTGCTCAACTTTCGTTTCCATATTGACCATTTGAGTACACTGTCTGCACTGGACATATCACTGTCCAACATCACAACTGCAATCTGAACATCCATCCGATCTTTTCTTTCGTGGGCAAGATATGCCACGTCGCTTCACTTCATCATTACCTGCGAGAGTGTCAACATCAAGAAGCAGGCAATCAACCACCAATCAACGAAGAAGATCTCACTAAAAATAATACCAAAACATGATATTCACTAACACTTCTACTTTTAGTCTCAATATTTACCACTCCATGCAAAGAAAATCGTGCACATATGGGAAAACATAACGACAAAATCTCATGTCCAACTTTTGAACACAACTCATCCCATGTCCTAAAATCGAGATTCTCTGACACGACGGATGTTTGGTCAACGATGTTTGTGCCTATACAGGATTTTTCGCACCATGTTCATGAACCGGGCACGGTGCATGTCAAGTGGAAACGACGTGTAACGCTGGTCAAATGAATTCTCTGATCGAGTCACTATGGGTCGCCGTGGAGTAGTCCTTGCAACAGTACATGGTGACACTGTTCAGAAAGCAGCTCCTAAACATCAAGTACCATCCTAAAGTGGAAATCAGGAACTTGAGAAACACAGTCCCCGTACAGCGCTAACTCAACGCGTTAAATCTGGTAAACGAGCAGAACTTTCCAACGATACGGACTTGAACAACCCGATGTAAGCACCAGCCATTGTAGGACATACAAAAAAAAAATAAACCTACAATAATAATAAACATTAAGTTAAATACAAAGTACACCAGTTGGGCCTCTATAGTTGAGCCAACACCCTAACCTTTAGTTTGTGAGTCTAGTTGTAATCTCAAATAATCCTGTTCAAATAAATTTTTAAATCGCTTTTTCAATCGTGAAAGCGACGAGTGGTTGCTTTTGAAGCTAGGCCCAGATGGACCACCCATATTATTCCCCCTTATTCTCTTAGACGAGGTGACAAATTCTGGCATTTTTCCGTCACCTCACAAAAAAATCTGTATTCTTGAATTCACGTGAGGTGAGAAAAAACCACTCAAATTCTCAACCCATAAGAATTCAACTAGTTAGCAACATATGCTGCAGAGTTGTGTCTTCAAGTGGGATCAATTTCCGTTCGGTGGTCATATTTGCTTGTTCTGGTAATTTCAGGTGCAGAACTCGCTCGTATTGGATCGCGCCCTTGCTATACTTCCCAGATTGACTATATTCAGTGACAGCGCAGAAAAAAAAGAAAGGAAAATGCAAATGTTTCGTTTTTTTAAAAAATTGGACTTCGGTGTGATTGGAATTGTCCTCTATGAAAGCGACTATGCACTCAAGTTGCTGGTTTCTTCTTATTTTAACATTAAACGTGAACATATTAATCAGCTTTTATTCCTATCGTAACGTACTTATTTATCCTACGTCCTTTGCCGTCACCCACAAAAATGCAAGTGATAAAATCCCTCTCATTCTATCTCAATTTCTGGAGTGACAAATGTCACACAAAGTGCCTAAGAGAATACAAATTTGTCAAAGTGACACATATTTTGGGGTGACACGACTCAGAGAATAAGCGGGATTGTTATTATTATGTCAGTCAACTTCCTTGGTCACCTCACTTCCTTGTCCACATTCGTCGTATTAAAGGTGTCCAGTCTAGGTTACGTTCCAGTCTTCGCGATCTTGCCTGGAGTGACACAACCAATTTGCCTGGTTACTCTGTGCGCCTTAAACATGTTCATCTTGAGCTGCTGCCGATCCGATCTGATCTTCGGCCACCAATTAATGACTTGTAATACAGAATGTCCCACGCTCCTAGAATTGGTGTCCTTTAGCGCTGATCCCCACCATGTTAGATCCGCAGCCCTCTACCATATTAGATCACAGCGTACTGATTACTACTTCAAATCAAGGATGGAGTACTCTTTCGACTTCCAACTCAGCAAAACCTGTCTTCACAACTGTGAAACAATTCATGTTTATTCGTTACATCTCAACGCAGGCTTTTGTATGAAGTTGCTCTCCTTCCAGCCTCTGGCGTGGCGAACCCAAAAAATGCTGGTTCTGGTAACTACGGCCTGTGTCCAATGGAACTATGAAGTCGTTTAATTGGACACAATTTGACATGTTCCAAGGCGAACGACACATTCGTTTTGTTCAGGTTAACATTGATGTTGTGAAACTGCAGGCAATACCCACAAATCTTGGGCACACAGACATGAGTTGCCCTTTCGAGCAGCCTCACAATTCTTCGATGGAGGCAGCAGCGTGTTGAAATGAGAATTGAATCAGCCACTCCCATCCACGGAGCTACATCTGTTCAAAGTGGATGGGACCAACCGTTTCTTGCCCACACATTGTCAGTGACTGGAACGATGGCGAGCTGTTAATTGTGAATGTTGCTTAATTTGGGATTTGCCAGTGCGACACATAAAACCTTCTTACCAGTTCAATGTTGGCTTGGTCAGTTTCTCCATCAGGTCCACCGTCTGGAGGCAGAGATTTTAGCGAGCGAAGTATTAATGGTGTAATAAAACCCAATGCTGCGTGGCGGCCGTGGCGTTGTGGGTATGTGCGTCGACCCCTACTTCGATTCCCTGACGGTACGACCAACAATCATTTTCACGGCTGCACCTCTTCCGAGCCACTGACAATGCTCACAGAGTAATAACTGTCTAGAAAAAAAGCTTCTCAAATTGGCCGTTTGGAGTCGCCATAAAACTGTAGGGGACCTACTTCCACTCGTGAGAGAACAATAGCACGCACAACACGAGTGGTTGGTGAGAAGCAGAAATGAAGTATGATGAAAATTATTCAAATTGTGGGCGACCATTTTTTATAACGGTTTCTAAAGCAAAATTGACCAATCAGAGACCGGCATTTACGTTATTTCCTGAATAACTGTCAAAAATTCAAAAAAAACTGTCAAAAAGTCTATGAAATTCGTCGATAGACTAGGGGTCAATCAGCCGTGATATTGGGTATCTCTATGATACTTCATTTCGGCTGAGAAGCTAGGCCCCGGCTCTCTATGGGCTGTACGGCCACCCATATTATTAAAACCCAGTGCTCCGCTAGTAGTAGTGTACAAAGTAGTACAAAGTACTGAATGTTAAAATATGGGCTGTCGTTTTCCGCCATCACTGATTGGTATTATTGAGAAATACTGCCACAGAGAGAACACACCAAGAAGTAAAGAAAGTAAAGGGCCTCGAGGATGTGTGAGCTGACCGCAGTCTCTTTCAACTACAAATCATAGACCGCCCGGAGACCACTTGTCGGGAGCGAAGAAACTTATATACCAACAGAACATCCAAAAGGCTTGTATTAAGCTTCAATAAATAAATTGATAAATAGATAAACATAACCAGTCGATGCATTCTTCCAAATCCAGTCAGGTTTGGTACCGTCAGTGGCCGTCATGGTTTTCTGTGCGATAAATACTACGTCCTGCAAGGGCTGCAGAGGATTATTGTTGTCACTGCCTGAGCTGGCCATTGAGTGGCCTCCTGCTTCGACTACTACTTCCTCGGCCATTTTTGTTCTTCCAAGAACGTGTTACTGGTTCATTGCAACACACCATACATTTAAAAAACAACTTCTCAACAGTCTCACTGTTTTATACCTCCGGAGTGCCAACACAAAGATATAGCCGACAACTCTATGGCTTGTGAGAGACAAAAAAGTCCAAAACGTTTACTTGAGTCTCAAAGCGCAGTGCATAAATGGTTCTGAGAAGTTCCTAGTTTCACTAAAAGAAACTAAAGTCATGTATAGTGACATAGTGAATAGACGCACCAGCTTTGGAAATCCGGACGAGAGATGCATTGCATATGAATTGTGATAACTTTCGCCACGTCCTGCGTTTTTGAGAAACTCTAGACTTTTTTGTTACCCATCTTTACTTAGAACGGGAACAGCAATCTGATTTCCCAGTGAAAATGTGTCCATCTGATCTGAATACTCAGAGAATGGGAGCTTAGAGTAACACTAGCCTGGACTGAATAATTCCCTGGAAGCCAACCGAACCATTAAGCCATCCAGAGATTTATTTGTTCATCTGCAATTTAATCTTGCCTATGGCCTTTTGATCGTAGTTGAAACTGAATGTTTGAATGGCGCATTTGACAGGAGTTCTCCTGAAATGCACAGTAAGCTCAATTGGTAGCAAGAGCGGTGTCGGATCGACGCTCATTGTGGATCGAAGCTCATGGAGCACGTAGTTCTTGTGTGACACTTATCGTGTATCGGTATTCACTCGCTATACCATAGAGATGGGAAAACAAGTAGAAACGTCAGTCTTAGTTGTGTTGTAACTGGAATGGTGTACAAATGAATTTTTTCATTAAATATTTATTGCATGAATATTAAAATTGCTTTTTTGAACCCATGGAGGAAACTGATGAATTTAGCACCGAATTGCAAAGGAGGTGTTACTCAAACATATGCAAGCAAAAATGGTTGGAGGGTGGTAGCTAATTTAGGGTCACTTGTAAGGAATGAAAAAGAATGGACGTACTTTTTATGCTTAGCACGTGGTAACTCAGATGAATCGCATTTTGATTCAATACTTCTGTATGGAATTCTTAATCGTCGTCCTTATCACTATTCCGATCAATTGCCATATCTAGCTAGAGAAGGGGGCCGCTTGTTAATTCACCAGCACACTTTGACCATCTTGGTCCATTGTCATACAGTCAGCTTACTACCACTGATCGACCCCCCCAGTGATGGTGCCGTCAAATTGATCCATACGGCAAATGGTGACTGGACCAGACTTGAAACCCAGAGAAAAGCCTATGAACTTTGCTTTCACTGGGATTCGAACCGGCGACCCCACTAACCAAGGGCAGGCACTTAACCAACTGCACCATTCAGTCGTTAATTGCCATATTTACTTCAACACGTAAATTTCACATTGTAAATATTTTCCAACTTGAGTGCCGCTGTTCCCGCTCAGGACGATTCCAAAATCAGAGAGGCGAGATATGTCACAGAATATGAACGCGTTTTGCTCGGCACTATATATGCAACAACAGGTGGCTAAAAATAAGGTTGTTCGAATAAGCCCGAGACCATGCAATGTCGTCACCTGAGAATTGTTTTGCTCCTGCACTATGTCTTTCCAATCCCGAGATATCGAGATATAAGAATTGCTTTGTGACATATTTACCTTTTTGTGTTCCACGTGTACAGGAAAAAAATCATTTTTAAAGTGTAGGCGGTGTGACATAAAATAAAAATCACACGGTTTCGGAGTAAAGAGTAGTCCGTCCCAGAAATGCGTTGTTCTCGGAAAGTGTCAATGGCAAATGGAACAAACCAATTCTGGGAATTTTAGCTATTTTAAATAGTCCTTGAAGAGCCAAGTTTTCAAGTTTTGCAAAACGAAATAAACAATAAAATACGTCTTCAAACAGAGCAAAAAAACGATATAATAGGCCGAAAGTAGAGGTAGAGTAGTAGACTAGATTAGCTGAGAGTACCCGCATGGGATTAGTAAGTTAGTTATAAGTCCAAATGAATTGTTAGAGTTAATCTAAAACAAAAAATTCTGTCTAGGATTAAGTTAGACACAAGATTACAGAAAAATAAGAATTAATTAAAAAAAAACACAATTCTGGGGCGACGATGCCCAGTGCTGCGCTTTGTATGAAAGAGTGGACAAAAGAACGAATGGTATGAGCTCATGTTATGGCCAACAAATTGTAGTGGTATCTCAAATATTAAGATATAAAATCTGTAAAATTATTGGGTATAGAACTTAATAACTAGACGGCGTAACTTGTATTATTCCATTGGAAAATGCGTTGGAAATCTATTGTCATTGCACGTCATTTCAGTATATATCATTCATTTGAAGTGTAGAGAATAATAATCTTTTTCACTCAAGTATGTCGAACTTTGTGCCTGAAAATGTGTTGTTGCGGGGAGTTCTTCTGCTTCACTTTAAAACGAAGAAAACTGCTGCCGAAAGTCATCGTAAGTGGAAGTTTATGGTGATAGTGGTTTGCACCATTTAAAAGTGATGATTTTGGGTTTGGCCAACCATGGCGCTATGGTAATGCTCTGTATTTGGTGGGATAAGAAGGGTGTGCTGTATTATGAGCTTCTAAAACCGGGTGAAACCATCAATGGACAACGCTACCGAACAAAATTAATCCGTTTGAAGAAAACAGTAGCCGAAAAACGTCCGGAATATGCGACCAGACACGAGGCAATAATTTTCCATCATGACAACGCTCGGCCCCACGTTGCTGTTCCGGTTAAGAACTATTTGGAAAACAGTGGAAGGGAAGTTTTACCCCACCCGCCTTATAGCCCAGACCTTGCCCCTTTTGACTACCATTTGTTCCGGTCGATGCAGAACGCCCTCACTGAAGTACGGTTCACATCAGAGCAGCATATCAAAAATTGGTTCGATTCATTCTTGCCTGCGAAGCCGGCGCAGTTCTTCAAGGATGGGATCCATAAATTGCCAAAAAGATGGGACAAAGTCATAGCTTCAGATGGGCAATACTTTGAATGATACTATTTTACGTGTTCTTCGTAAATAAACGTTCAAATTTTGAAAAAAAAACCGCACCCTGTAGTTCATTTTTCGGTTGGTTTATACCAACCGCATAATAAATGTGTAATTGCTGTCCGCGTCCGTTCAAGGGAATTCCTAAACTACGCAAAATTATTGGAACAATTTCCATTCAAAAAAATATGACCATCTAAGGGAGGTTTAAGTGTCGCAGTTGGAGACTCCAGTGTAATTAGAAACTCTACGCGTGAGCTCACATACGCCTATTCATCCTACGCAACAACTACAAAAGATCGCTTCCAGAACAGAAAGCCAAAATATCAACAACAAAGTCCTTATGCCCTTTTGTGAGACCAGAGAATTTACCAAGTTGTTTTATGCAATAGTCTCAAAATGTTGTTTTTGTTACTATCACCTCTTTGTGTAAGGACGGTCGATATAAACGAATACAATGTGTCTCGAACAACCTCATGTGTACCATCTGGGAAGGACTCACGTTGAACCACAGTAGACCACTGAGCGACATGACTGCCCTGAGCTTTTGCAAGAGCAATATTGACCGTGTGAATCTTCAGTTGAGGTAACAATCAACTACAAGTCGTCGCTAGAATCGTTGAATTCCGTCGAAGTCAAGCTGCATTAGGCTATTTATTAGTCGGCCTGTCGAAGCGACACGGAACCTACAAGATCTGCAGGACATATTGCAAATTGGTGACCCAACTGCTGCCTATTGCCACACATTTATAATTAATGGTTGAAGTTATCGCGCCACTATTCACCACGCTCTTTCGACCTGGTCCCATGTCATAGATCAAATTGCTTCAATATCAAGGTTAACCGGCTTGTGGAAGAAGCCTTACAAACAAACTGTGTCAAACGCATTCTCCAAGTTCCCTGCATTGTCTGTTGCCTTTGTTCCACTGAATGTCGGACATCGGTTAGGGCGCGCATGTATGGAATCATGTCTCGTCCTGAAACCGAACACTAGTCGTTCTGGTAGATGTCACGCCCAAGGCCACTGAGAGCTGTTAATATCCACTTGTTTACCAGGTTTTGACTTCATTTCATTGGCATAGAACTAATGTCATCCTTTCTGACATTTTTTTTTGCAGCTCACCTTCGAAAGTTATTCTTTAACTAAATTAGGTCATGTAACCATTTGTGTGCGCGCGAGAAAATACAACAAATCTTACCTTCAATCCATTCTCTTCCCCGGCCGTCCTCCCCTCCGGCTAATGACAATGAATGATAGCAAGAACAAAGGAAATCAACATGAAACCGTTTTAAACACAATGGCCTCCTGCCCTCGGCTTCGGAATGCCGAGTAGAGACCATGGTTCCCTCGCAAATGTAGTTTCGAAGGACTCACTTCAGCGGTAAAAGAGGATGGCCCCACATTTTTGGTAAAAGTTTAAAATTAATTCGCGACTGGATTCAAAGTTTGCTCGCTTTTCAAAGAAATTCCTCTCGAATCCCTTCGACTTTCAAATCTTTTATCATTCCCCGGTTGGCACCACCGTAAGTGCACAAAGAGAAGTGTGAAGAGACCCGAGTTTCGCTAGGGCGTCTTTCAAAGAACTACGACGAGCAAGAACGAGAGTCATCGACATTTGCAAGTATACATACGTCGGCAAAAGTACACATCGTCTGTCTGAGAATATTTGAC
This sequence comes from Eristalis tenax, assembly GCA_905231855.2. NCBI lineage: Eukaryota > Metazoa > Arthropoda > Insecta > Diptera > Syrphidae > Eristalis > Eristalis tenax. Next base: position 37,265,103 of record HG993124.1, on the reverse strand, counting down.
GCGAAATGAGATGAAATTGAAATTCGCGATGAATGAATGACATTGAATGGCTTGCAAATGAATTTGAACCCTCAGCTGCCGGCGTTTTGTCAACGAGTATCCTTGTGAAAGCCAGATGAACTCATTCCATTTCACATACAGAGTGGCAGTCTGTCCTCAACCACAGACCGAAAGAAGGCGAGAATTGGAATGGGACTTTAGCCAGTGGTTGCTTGATTCAACCTTGGACACAACCGAATGCAACAACGAGGCACCAGTAGGTACGTCTCACATCGATGGAGAAAGGATTTTGCTCAGATTCATGCGATTATCATAAACATAAGCGGATGCGTCCAAAGTTTGCGGCAAACTTCTCCAAGAACTCGTGTATTCATCCCCAAGCACTTGTTTATCGATAAAGTCAAATCGATTCCCCCCACTTGCACATCCAGCTGAGTAACCAACCACATCGACCTGTCTAGAGCGAAGGAGAAACTTTCCAACAAGTCCCTCGATTCATTATTGATCGTCTGTCCTTGCACCGGGAACACCTGTCCACCTGTCCGCACTGCCACCCCCAAATTCAATTAATCCAATCCACTCGCAGATCCGCACCGTGCTGTGTTTGTCTATTAACAACTTGGTCACATCTCGAATACAACCGCCCGCCCTCTTCGCCCTATCAAACGTCCGTAAGTCCATCTTAATGAGAATTAGCTCCAAGTGTAATTGATTGCACAGATTGTGTTGATGTCGCTGTTGCCTGCGCTGTCCGCCACTTACGTTAATGCGGCCACCCCTCTCTCAGGACAATCGTGAAATCTCCCCATCGCCATATTTGCAGTCACTAAGGCAGAAAATTGTCCCTAATTTCTTGTGGATCTCACCCCGGCACACAGTGGCGAGTCGCGGCAATGGGCATGGAAAATATAAATAACACCGAATAATCCCTCCCCGAGAAACAACGAAGGGACAAGCACAAAACAAACATCAGCCGAAGTGAAAGAGCAAAGAGGACGAAACAAAGAAAAATCCGGGGAAACACTAAAACTCGCTTCTATTAGACACACCTCGGTGAGAATGGTCGCTGTGGAGACCATTCCGCGTTCGGTTTTTCGACGCTAAGGCAGACACCCAAGACAACGCCCCGTCCGCCGTCATCGGGCCCCGACTTGGCGACGTATAATTTGTGAGTTTCCACTCCGAGTAGCAATTAGCGGATATATCGGTCATTTGCCGCTATTATTACCCGGATTTGCGTACATCCAAATCTCCGGGCGCTGGAAGCCGGCTTCTCCCGACAGCTAAGTCCCCCGCCTGCTCGGTCGACGACTCCGAGTGCAGCAGAGGGAAGCGGCACATTTTCATTAATTGTACCCCACCCGATGATTTATAATGCGATTTACTCATTGGCGTTCGAGATACTAAGTTGCTTATGTTTTGCCGCGGCTGGGTGGAGGCAGGAAAGTGCGCCGCGCCGTTTGCTTTTCAAATTTCATTCACTCCCCGAGTCATAAAGTTCATGAATTCTTCTGAAAAAAAAAAGATTAAATAAATCCATCGCAAACGTGGTACGGGAGGACGCTCTGCGCTTAATCGATGATAGTCGAGTGTGGGCGAGAGCGATTTCATTGTTTTCAATAAATAATCGGCTTAGGGTGCCAGGATGCCAGGGTGCCACATGTGAATGCCAGAAGATTACACTCGAGGTTCCAATTAAATTCGGCTTTCCACTCAAGTTTGACGTACAGACGTCTGCGCTGCCTTGTTTTTTTTTTTTGTTTTTGGATCACAATCATCGATCGCACAAAGGGGTGAATGGCATTTGAACAACGTTCTGATTTATCGTGTTCAAGAAATGTGTACTATAGAAATTATTTTTGCTGTGCTTCGTTCTGGGATAGAGGAGCAGTGAGTGATTTTTTTGAATTTGTGTATCTGATGTGTTCGTCTATTGTGCGAGAATGTTTAAGTGTGCTGACAAACTTAGCTCAAACAGATGTGAGGGGGTATTAGTGATGGTGACAAGTTAAAATAGTCACTTCTCGCTACGCTACAAATAGTACTTCTCGCTACGTGACGGAATGCAGCATGTGGCTATTCGATCGGATCCAGACTCAGTGTCAGCAAATTTGGTGTGGAAATAGTATTGGGATGATAATAAATCAGTCTTAAATTATTGCATTTCTTTAAAGTTAAATAATTTAATTGACACGTGGTAAAATGACAATTACAGTCTGAATAAGAACAGCGTCTACTAACTTCAGAGCTTACGTCTTTCAAGCGGAATACATTTTCTTCGTCTGATTTCTCGGACCAATCGGAGAATACCATTTGACCATTCGGTGATCGGCTCTCCCCATTAAAGCTGATCAAATTTGTGGATAGACAAAGGTCCCAGTCGGAAGTCGGATATCAGTAGTTTCTGCTTACGTGTGAGGGAAATCATTCGCTCTCTACGTGAGGACTTGTGGGGTTTTTGAAATTCGATGACGCTTCTTGTCACTTTCTGTTCAGATTGTACCCAAATCTTAACTAAATCTCACTTAATTCAATTGTGGTTGAAGCTAATGAGAACCATGAGAGAAGCAAGCATCAAACTTCAGGCGGGTGTGCTATAGAGGAAGAGGACGCCAGCACGCTGGCGGTTGAGCGTTCACCATCACCTCGTGGGACGATGCAGTTCTGGCTCTCTTTCCCGTACATCACCCGATGTAGGGCATGTTTTGCCTTTTCTAAAAGAGCTAAGTCATGTCATCATTTGCTCCAACTATCACCTACGGTCGTAAAAATGGGATAGTGACCGAAAGAATAAGATCGTGAATGCAAGCTCTCGAGGTGAGGTATGGTTGTGCTATTTTGGGAGATACTCTCCGGGAGAGGATGAAACACACGGCAGTTCGCGAAGAACTCAACGAGCAGCTTCTTCGAACTGAAAGAGCACGAATGTCCCCATCACCACGACGGCCGAGGAGTGCCTGTATCCATAAGATAAGCGACGCCTTGGCAGGCAGTCAGGATCAAGTCCACAAACTCGTATGATTGCGTTTGGGCACAACTCCTGATGGGTTTGTGTTCGAGTGGGTCGAGTGGCCCGCAGATCTCCTGTTTGTGTTTTGCCCCCGCGACCACTTTGGTACAGCATGCTGGCGCTGAGAATGACATGAGCAGTTGCTCTCTCTGGCCATTGCAACGCAAATAACAGTTGGCGCTGCTGTCCTAAGCATGGGTCTGGTTTCTGCCACATCCACTCGTTATATGCGTGCAATCGTTTTCGGACAAGAGGAGGTTCCCATCTAGTCAAATGACACTGAAAAACTAAAAATTTAAAATATCACAGCCAGGATAGGGGCAGGTCATCAGATTTTATGATAATTTAATTTTTATTAAATTTTATAATAATTTAATTTTTATTAAATTTTATATGGTAACTAAACAATATTGTTGAAAACTCGAGAATGGAAAAAATTCATTTAAGTTGACAATGATAACAAACCATGACCTGTCCCTTTTTCAGAGTTCCGATGATGTGGTCATCATGAGAAGATCGTGTGAGAAGACTTACCTGAAAAAAAAAAACAAAAGAAAATGTTAAATCTGTTATAATACAACGGAAGAAAGAGGGAGAATACATATTGATTGTATCCTTAATATAAATATGCAATATTAAGAACTCAGGCGTATGTGTAATATTTCTGTAGCGACAAATTATTATTATTACAATATTTATTTATTGGTTTTTATAACATAAAAAATCTATACAAAAAATCAATTTTAAGATCCAATTGACCCAACTCTTGCAGAAAGCTGCACACTTTGACGGTGCAGGGAACAGGGAAGTTCCCGGGAACTCAGTCCACTGAGCGTCGAAGTTTCCATTAAGTGAGAACTAAGTCCACTTTGGGAAAAGTGGACTTGGTCGTCATGAAAGGTGGGAATGTACAATACCTTCTTATGGTAACTAAGTACACACTCAGAAGGCTGCAGTGGTACCTAACTCCCAGCAACTATAATTAAACAAAGACCCCGAAACTGCAGTTGGTTATCAGGCCTGCATTTAGTTATCAGGTTGTCGTGGATGAGCAGAGTCACAGAACCGCACACCTACCCCAGATCCTATAGTGACCCAAGCAGGTGGACATTTTTACTATGCATAGACCACCACATGGGGAGCTTTTATCTAAAGAAAGTAAGCAAGAAAGTCTGGTGGTGGCTCGCTTCGCTCGCTTCCATGATTTAAACTCAAATTTTTACAAGGCTTAACCCGCTCACGCTAAAGGTATTTCAACAACTGCCAGGCACGAGCTAAATTAACAAACATCGCCAGTTCGCCAAACTGCAAAACGAAACAAAGCCAAAGTGGCTTTGGTTTTTACGTCAATATTCCCCTGTTTATTGTACAAATGTTGACGTGAAATAAGACCCAAAGAAATAAAGCCGAAGCTATTTATTTCGTCTCAAGACTGGAAATAACGCCAAATTTTAATTTAATTATTAATTTAGGCTGTTTTTATTGACTACTGAAAATATTGTACTGCTAAATGCCAAAGACTTTAAATACTTAAACTTTATCTCCAGGCGCCTGACTGGCTGTTGTTGACATACCTTTAGCGGAACGGGTTAAACCCTGCGGAAAAAGGTTTAAAATTCTGTTAGCGAGCGGAGCAAGCCACCCACCGCATACTTTAAATGCACAAGACTTTCTTACAGGCGTCTTCAAGGATTTTAAATCGTCCTTTCCGGTGGCTTGCACGAGGAACCAATTTGGATTAGAGCTTCATAGACTATGAATAGAAAAAATTTCATGAAAATCGGAGGTGATAACTTTTTGGAACTTTATCTCTTGAAATGTGATATAAATTCTCACATTTCACATTTAGATGGAACCAAACCATAGTTTCGGAATTGAATTGCCACATTGTATGCGACATAGGTCCACTTTCCCAAAGATTACTTAGTTCCCACTTAGTGGGAGCCTCAGTGGACTTAGTTCCCTGCAACCACTTTGGTATCTCAACGAGCCGTTGTCGTCTATGGGCTGTCCTGTTGTGCAACAGGTATTATTATCAATATGTATTAAAATAAACGTCACCACGCAAGTACTTATCTCACTTTTTATTAATTAATTAGGAATTAAAATAAATCGCCCAAAATTTTACAGTATAGAAAAAACCAGGTTCTCGGACCGTCTTATTAATAAGAACAAGTTGTTGCAACGGCTGGATGGTTGTTCTTTGGGACCCTGATTGAATAATGTCACCAAGAATTAAGAGGTGTAGAAATACCATGCAGTCGTTACGTTTACAATGCATTCCGACGGACTGAAGCAAATATTTGAATATCTCTCATTTCAGGCAGATTACTTTAGTTCCGCTAAGTGCAATATATTGATGGTGTTAGTTGGAAGCACCCGCAAAATTAAACAGCGAAAGTTCTAACTTCCTAAACATGCAGACGGCTGTATAGTATTGCTACCCTGGGAGTACACGTTTCGACAATTACCCGAGTACCCGGTATCCGGTTAATTGCGGTTAATACAGGAGTTGGCGGGTATCCGACACTGTTCGGTTACTGGTACCCGTCGCCACCGGGTAATGGGTTCAAGGGGCAGCAAATACTCTTATTCAATACAAAAATTAGTAAAGTACACCATTCTTTGAGGGTGTTGCAACACAGCGGAGGAAGGGAAAACACCGCATTTCATTAGCATTCATTGTAAGTAGCAGATTAATTTCCGAGTAATACCCTGAAATGCGAGTACCCGGGTACCCAGTTGGGTTTCGTTTCCAATTCAATTCCAATTCTCTCCCATTTGACAACAATTCCAACAAATATGTGTCAAGATCCAGAGGGATCCGGCGGTTGTTTTCATCGTTGGTAGTTAGTTATATTCTTTCCGTACCACCACTGATCAGGCCAAATTTAAAGTCCAACCATAAGAAACCATCAAGTGAATGCACAAGAAGGCTATCTCATGACCATAAATTTCAGTGACATTAAATGTTGTGAAATTCTACTGACCTAAAAAAAAATCCCTCTGGTGACTGGACCAGATTTGAAATCCAGATAAAAGTCAGAAAAAAATCGAACCGGGGAGCGATTAACCAGGGGCAGGCAATTAACCGACTGCGCCATCCAGTCGCCTGAACGAGGAAGTAAATGCAACACATTTGAAAACGTACAATGCAGTACTTAGGGTTGAGCGATGTCGCGACAGAACACAGACGTCGCGCGCGTTCCGCAAACATGTTCATCGCTGATTCTGAATTTATCTGTTTATATTTAATTTTAAAATTGCTAAGACTCTTCCTCTACTGCTCGTCGTTCAAATGCTCGTCGCTGAACTGCTCATCACTCAGCGGTTTCTCGCTCAAGTGCTTGTCGCTCATTCTCTCATCATTCAGCTGCTAGTCGCTCAACTGTTGGTCGCTCGACAGCGCATCGCCTAATTGCTCGTCGTCCAAGTCTGCGTCACTCAACTGCTCGCCGTTCAGTTGTTTGTTGTGAACTGCTTAGGTTATTAAAGGCGGCAAGGAAATATTTGTAACCGGAATCATCTTAGCTCTGGGTTGACAGGAAAATCTTAAAGACCAACCAGCAAGAGCAACAAATTCCTCTAATGAAAGACTGCATTGGCACTGCCAAACTACCGTGAGATCAAGTTCATTACTACCAATCTCTCACATATTCAGCACTTCATGAGAAACTAATTTCAGACAATCTTTCCTCCTAAACTGACTCCTACAATTTTGCATGGTTTCACATTCAACATCCAACAATATTAATTTGAAGCGTTTTACGATGAAAAATAACGAACGATTGCAGCAAGCAGACTTTGAAACATGAACAGAACGTTCCCATTAAGTGCGCACGTGAGCCAAGCGACGACGCACGGGGGAAGGGACCAGCGGAACGGACTTTCATTTCCTTCTCCTTGAACTCCTTTAATGAAAGAATGAATGAATTGTCAGCAAAAGGCAAAGAAAAGAAATTAATTCTTTTCCTTTAGACATTTCATTTCAATTTGTTTTATCTAAATCCTTTCAAGGGATGCAAATTCATGGAATGAGTCAAATGAATGCAAAAGTGGGCTTGTATTATGGGCTGCATGCTGCGGTCTTATGCAAATTAATGTCCTCGAGGACTTACTCATAGTTGAGGAATGAAATAAAATTCAATCATCGGTGTTCGGATCGATTTCATCACAGATACTTTCATCTTTTCTGCCCCGTTGAGGACTAAGGGAAATATTAGTCTAGTTCTCCTTTTGAATGTGATTGCTTGGGGATAATGGAGTCCTTCTCTCTGTATGTCTCGTGGGTCAATCGAGTGGATTGCTTTCAGAGTTATGAAGTGTGGAATGAGAGACTTCCACTGCTATGATGGAGGAGCCCCGATGGTGAGTACTGAAGAAGGTCTTCGAGAGAGCTGATGGCAAACAAGAATATCCTCTTAATTTAGGAGTGCGACTGACGCAACTTACGGCTCACCTTCGTGCCCTCTGAGGAGCTTGATAAGCTCAGAGAATGCTACGCTATCAAAGCATTTATCTTCGTTAGCGTGGAAGGAGGAAGAGGTGAAGGTATAGTTTGAAGGCTGAACGCAGCTTTTTGCATGTCTGTGTGCGGATTAGTAATGACTGGCTCTGGCTCTGGCTTTGGCTCTGGCTCAGGCCCTGGCCCCGGCTGTAGGTCTGGTTCTGGCTCTGGCTCTGGCTCTGGCTCCGGCTCTGGCTCTGGCTCTGGCTCTGGCTCTGGCTCTGGCTCTGGCTCTGGCTCTGGCTCTGGCTCTGGCTCTGGCTCTAGCTCTGGCTCTGGCTCTGGCTCTGGCTCTGGCTCTGGCTCTGGCTCTGGCTCTGGCTCTGGCTCTGGCTCTGGCTCTGGCTCTGGCTCTGGCTCTGGCTCTGGCTCTGGCTCTGGTTCTGGCTCTGGCTCTGGCTCTGGCTCTGGCTCTGGCTCTGGCTCTGGCTCTGGCTCTGGCTCTGGCTCTGGCTCGGGCTCTGGCTCTGGCTCTGGCTCTGGCTGTGGATCTGGCTCTGGCTCTGGCTCTGGCTCTAGCTCTGGCTCTGGCTCTGGCTCTGGCTCTGGCTCTGGCTCTGGCTCTGGCTCTGGCTCTGGCTCTGGCTCTGGCTCTGGCTCTGGCTCTGGCTCTGGCTCTGGCTCTGGCTCTGGCTCTGGCTCTGGCTCTGGCTCTGGCTCTGGCTCTGGCTCTGGCTCTGGCTCTGGCTCTGGCTCTGGCTCTGGCTCTGGCTCTGGCTCTGGCTCTGGCTCTGGCTCTGGCTCTGGCTCTGGCTCTGGCTCTGGCTCTGGCTCTGGCTCTGGCTCTGGCTCTGGCTCTGGCTCTGGCTCTGGCTCTGGCTCTGGCTCTGGCTCTGGCTCTGGCTCTGGCTCTGGCTCTGGCTCTGGCTCTGGCTCTGGCTCTGGCTCTGGCTCTGGCTCTGGCTCTGGCTCTGGCTCTGGCTCTGGCTCTAGCTCTGACTCTATCTCAAGCTCTCTCTCTCTGGCTCTGGCTCTGGCTTTGTCCCCAGCCCTGGGTCTAGCTCTGACTCTGGCCCTGGCTCATACTCTGGCAAGGACAACGAAGGACAACGCCTGACGGAGAACAACTGTTCACGCCGGACTGTGCTACACACCACGGTTTCCAAGAATGAATCCAATTGCATTCCACCAGCGGCATTTAATGCCACAAGGCCGAAGCGGAGAACATGTTAAATACAAGGCCGGCCTAAGCTCTTTAGAAGCCATCAAGAAATACCATAAAATTCATGTTCTCTCCCCTGTGAAAAGCAAAGTGGCATTATTACCCCGTCGGGGTTTCTTTTAATAAGAAAACAGTTTAATTTCAACATCCTCCAGTTTTCATTATTTGCATTTCCTAACTGCTATGTGCTTGTTTCGTAAGAAATAATTAAAGCTAGGAAGCACATGAACGTTCGTCAAGTACTGACATTCGTCCAGGGCAGCAGCTCGTTATACTATGAGTTGCTGCTCTGAGTTCAGAGAATATTGTTTTATAAAGAGTTTTGTGGCCAGAGTCTGTTGTCATGACAATGTTTCAGCGGAACCAGAATAATCGTTCTTGTTTTTTATAACAGTGTAGTGCAGTGGATGCCAACACCACGCTGGTGGTATCCATCGTTCAGCGTTCCAAGGTTGGCAGTAACAAAAGATTATGGCTTCTTTCAATTATTTTGGATTAAACTGACTAGAGCTCTGAAAATGATCTCACTTTGAGGCATAAGGGAGCCATATGATGGGATTGCAGTAAATCCTTAAGACGTCCGGGTGGTAATACAATGTTAATTTTTGTTAGTTTTGTGACCGTGTGAATAAGCCGTCCTATGATACTTCATCATATGGCGACATTGAGCTTCCATTTCGGCCAATAGTGGCTCCGACGATGTGTTACGCGTTAAAGCTACCGTGGGAGACCTACTGCAGACACAAAACCAGGCAGATTCATGTTTGAAAATTAGGAGTTTTATCACTTCAACAGCGTACTTCAACCATGATCTTCAACTCTGTGAAGGATTTTTCTACTATTCCTGGGCATTCGTGAATTCTGCTTCTTCATCATCTCTACAGCTTCTTCAAAAGTCGTTGCGCGTTATGTTCAGTGCCCGACAAGGACTTCTATTAGCGTGCGTAAGTCCCTGCGACTAAAGCCGATCAATGATGCTGATCTCATCGTGCTCAGCGTCGGCCATAGAGCCCTTGCTGATGCTCATATGTACAGTACATGGCTTCGTCTTCTAGATTTTTCTTTATTGGCAGCGTATACGCATGCCGGCTTGCTAGGTACTCTCACAGCTCCGAGTACGTTTTTCATTTCCTTGGATTCCAGTATGTCCCGGTACCCAGCAGAGGGTCACCGAGTTCTAGAAGGATATCTCGTTAACGCCTTGTCTAAATAGCCCAACACACTTAAAGCTTTAATGTCCAAAGTCTGATGGCAGGGCATTTATTCCTCTCAGAAAAGCGTAATTAATTTGGAGGTAAAGTTTTGGGCTGTATGCGCAAGTGCCGCCTCGTGTTTTGCAGCCACTTCAACTTGAAAAACGCTGCAGTCGTCACTTAGTGCAAGGGATTTTTTTAAGCAGTCACAAAAGTCGCCAGCCTTCTGTGTCTAAGGCGATTTTCTCTTCTGCTATTGTCACTTGTTCCTGCCGTTGTTCCCGGCACCATGGTGCACCTGGTGCAAAGCGAATACAATTATCGGACTCCAGATAAATTTCCCCGTTAGTAACCATGACATTTGAAGCCACCTGTCTGTGACATCGTCTGAGAGGATTAGGTTGATGACGGTATAAATTTGCCACAGTAAGGCATTGTTAACTTTTTTGTTAATTTCTACGTAGTGTATTCCTAGGGAGACAAAGTCAACGAGTGCAAATGGAACTGCTTTTCAAAACTGAAAGGGTATCCAAAGTCACCGGGTAGGCGGATTAGGGTTGAAACCATTAGAAGGACTGAAGTAAGACTTAGAAATGAAGAAAAATAATACTCACTCACATGGAATGGTGCACTAGTTGATCAGTGAATTCCAATGCGGCCGTTCGAATGGAAAAGAAAAAAGGCCCAGGGCAAGCAGGACGTCCAAATGGCAATGACGGTAGGGATGTTCAACAAAGTCGGCAATATTTTGTTGGATCGATAGCCGGGTGAAGCCAAGATTCTAGGAATTTAAAATCATCACGTCACCTGAACAGGGCATGAACATTCTGTCATGAAAAAATGTCCTCAGATGAATGCCTAGTTTACTGGCGATTAAGAACGTATTCGTGTGAACATTTTAGAACTGAATTTTAAGCTCTAAAAGCTGAATTCAAGCTCCTTACTGCTGCAGAGATATTTAGTTATGTATTCAAATAGCCTGACAACTATAGAATAAGCATATTGGAGTACAGTTACATTCACAACGATATTGCAACATTGGAACAGAGAGATCAATTTCCGAAATCCAAAGCGTCTGAAGATTCCCAGCGAAGCTGTGCTGCCAGTTTGTGGTAAATTTTATTGTTATTACTAGCTTTTGTACCCGGTCTTGCCCGGGTTTGTTTCTACAGCCGACACGTTAACTGCGTACAGTAGACGCTCGATATAGTGAACATCGGTATAGTGATTGTTCACTAGGCACTATCCAATATAGTCACGCAATATTTTATATTGTAATTTTCGATTTGGATTTATTTTGCTTTAGAAAACGATATAAATAATTTAGCTCTGGGCGCCTGCTTGGCAGTTGTTGATATACCTCAGGGGGCACGGCATTTTCTTCTGTCATCGTCCATTGTGTGGAGTGGACATTCTCCCTGACGGTATTGGTGTCTCCCTTAGCAGTTCAGCAGTCTACAGAAGTTATCTTTCCAAATTCTCAGTCTCGACTGCGACTCTACTACTATTTGTCCATTCTCGTCCCCACAGGCTTCCGTCCGAACTTTAGAGGCATGGGACAACTATTCCACACTCTGGTAAAACTTTCGGACCCATTCCTGACGTCTCCTCCACCGCGCGCTACTCGAGCTCTTTCCTTTTCTTCCTTCCCTTAGGCTGAGCTCCCGAACAGCTCTCGCAGTTCGATGTAGTGTTGCCTAGCAGGCTTCTTGTTTTGCTCCTATCTGCGCTCGTTGCCTGTCATTCGTTTTTGTATATGAATGACATCTATAAAATGCACGCACGCGCATGTGACTAATAATAACCTTGTTATAAATATACATTTGATGTGAATCACTTTAAATAAAAAAGTTTATTTGATAATTTTACTGTGTGCAAAAACAGCGACAGAAATAAATAATGTATTTTCAAAATTTATGAATGAATGGTGTCAAGTTGAATTGATTTTTTGACTTAATTTGTCAAGTATAGTTTATAAAGGGTGAAGCTATAGGAAAGTTTTTAAAAAAAAAAGAAAAACAAATTATAAAATTCAAAAAAATGAATGAAATCTTTATTTGAATCGATAGTACGGTCCATATAATTTAATGTTTGAAGATTATTTCATGCAAATGTTGACCTTGACTGCGCCTCAAAGGGTCCATCTGCTTAGTCCAATTTTAGCATACTCTTTCCAACATTTCGGCAGGTATCTCACGAATAAATGCTTCAATGTTGTCTTCCAATGCGTCAATTGAAGCGGGCTTGTCTGTATAGACATGAGCTTTAACATGGCCCCACAAAAAATAGTCCAAAGGCGTTAAATCGCACGATCTAGGAGGCCAATTGAGCGGTCCCGAACGTGAAATAAAATGTTCACCGAACTCGCCTCTCAATAAGTCCATTGTTGCGCGTGCTGTGTGGCATGTGACACCGTCTTATTGAAACCACATGTCATGCAAGTCAAGCTCTTGCATTTTGGGCAAAAAAAAGTTGGATATCATCTCAAGGTAGCGCTCACCATTCACAGATACGTTACGATTCGCATCATCTTTGAATCACTCCAAAATCGACAATTCTGCTTATTTACGTACCCATTGAACCAAAAATGAGCTTCGTCTAAGCTGACCATAAAATGGAAGAAGCGCGCGATGAACTTTCTTAACAGAGCACGCATTTTGATAATAAAATTCAATAATTTGCAAGCGTTGTTCGTTTGTAAGACGATTCATGGTTAAATTGTAGACCAAACTGAAGATGTTTGACAGTGAAACAAAACACGAAACGTGCGTCAGCTGTTTAAACCAGTGTTGCCAAAAAGATAATAGCTAAAAAATCACCCTTTAGACCCATCAGAATTAAATTGATGCTAATTTTCCCATTTACTTGGACGTGACAATACATTTATATGCACCCAGGTCCACATTACAGAATGTACATGCTCTTAAGAATACGAGTGGACTTCTGAACACCATCCTAACAACAATAAATGGTTCGTGGGGAAATTGACGCATCTGCCGCCATTTTCCAGGTGAATTCACAAATCGGCCGAGATTTCACTAAATTCATGAATATGTAGGCATTTCCTATTAAAATTCACTAATTGTGGTAGATTCACGGATTTTGCAAAAGTGTGTGTGTGAAATACAAGAGACTACCACTACATCTCCGGTGTCGACTAGGGGTAAAATGGCCGAAGATGAATATCTCTATCCTGCAATATCTCTGGTTTTTTCTACGACCTAACATGCGTTAGTTGATGCGACATTTTTAGAGACGACATTTTTATCAAAATGTCATAGTTTGAAATTTTGGACTTATTCCCTTCCGCCAACTGGTAATTCAATTTCATTATCTGACCTACATAAATTCCTATGAACTAGCAACTTGTTAGTATTAATTTTGCTCGATACATTTAGTCCAGCATTTTTTCAATTTTATTATTCTCACCAACCTGCAATGCCCTGAAAATAGGCGTTTGTTTCAGTGAAGACCTCTTTATCCGCTCAGATCTCCTACCGCCCACCCATGTCATCATGTTTGGAAAGAACAAACTGTTACAGTCGGATAAATCTGTAGCCGAAGTTATGTGTTCTTTTTACCATGACGACTTAACACGTTTGCATTCGAGCACAGCCTTGAGGGAGCAGACCCATTTTCTTCTCTAAACGTGTCCGTTTCTGCTTCAATTCAATCTGGAATCTGTCCGTCCATTCGCAGCGTTAACCTGTTCATTCTAATTGATTTGAATGACACCCAGTGAATTATTAACATGTCAGCGCCACCGGGCGTGATGCCAGTCCCCGGTGTTACTAATGTATAAACCCCAGCAGATAGAGATGTCATAGTCCCATACGGTCGCTTAATGAACAACAAAACACTTGAGCTTAGATGGGACAGTTAGAGATAATGAAACGGACTAACCACTTGAACGCAGGGTGCAACAATCGATGACGATCGATAATGATAGGAGGAGATGCATTGCGCGGGTAACTTATTCATGTCAAAATATTCAAGCAAAATGAGAAGAACTCACGCAGTTTGAACGAATACGTCTTCAGCGACATCACGCGGCTTAATTATGTTAGAAACGAGGTGTTTCCTTCGATCCAGTAACTTGATACATGCAATTTATACAAGCCACGCGAGGGCAAACCATCCTGAATTGAACAGAAGTGGCACACGGTTCATTTCATCCAGACTTAGTCAATGGCCATGAAAACAACAACCCACCCATACACAAACGACAAACAAAAAACCTATTGTTCCCCATAAACATAAGTGAAAGGTGTCTGCGACGACATATATTGACCATCACACTCTCGGCCCTCCACATTTGTGTATTCATTGAATGTTGAAATATGAGTCGCGTCTTGTGGAATCCCCATCAATTTGCCCCTGTTGACCATGAGAATGCCCATTTATCCCTCCTTACGACGGCCATCAAAGTCTCAAATCACGGGCGATAGGGTATCCAATTTTTCACTAAAGGATAGATTTACATTCTAGCATTAGTCGCAGGCACGACCAGAACCATCGCCAGCCAACACAACAAAAAGGGACTTCAACTAAGTGGAGCGTTAGACTTAAGTAATATTTATTTGCGATTCACAGATTCAGGACTGTGACTGGCTATCCTCCGGGTCCGATGTGACCTTTTTCCCCGCGGGAAATGTGTTTTTCCTTGGTAAATGGTTATCGATCCGTGGTCCTGTGTCCGGGCTCTCGAGGAAGGATTAACCGAGAACGACGCAGTTATTGTGTTTAATTTGCGACCGGCTAGGGGCAAAATGATTTGATTTTTCATTTTGCTGAATTCAAGATTTGCTTGAATTATTTCACTGTCACAACGGGTGGAATTGGGAGCATTCATGTCTGCTTTTAAGGGCTGACATACGACGGGATACTCGTTTGATTTCATTCAAAATGTCACGGAGCATATTGGAGTGGCGAAACTTATGAGATCGATTTTGGGTTAGAGTCTGCTCGGGACTGGTTCACGAATGGGGATTGAAAAGTGACAGTCAACTTCAATATTTCGCAGATGACACTGGGCAAGCAATAAAAATAACAGCATCCTTGTCGTACTTGCGAAATCAAACAAAGCAATTTCTTATCAGAAACCTTTTCCAGTACATCCGGCACCGAGATGATCTCTTAGATTTAATAGCTTTGCACAGTTCAGGAGGGGATGGGGTTGATTTCTGAAAACGTTAATGGGTTGTGGAGAGCGGGGGAGAGAAAGAGAGAGAGAGAGAGGAATAGTTGATGAACTAATGCGAGTCCTTCTGACTTGGATAATTGTAGGGTTTCCTATTGTCATGTACATCTTTTGTAGATTGGATTTCGTAAGAGTGTGGTATGGCGCAGTGAAGATGGATTACCTTCGCGTCCGTGGAAGTTCGGTGTCCAGTTCTATTCTCGGTACCGCAAGCATTTTCAATATTTTTTATAATTCACGACTTGACCTCTTCTGTGTTACGGGCAGTGCTTAAGGAGTCTATTATAATTTGATGGATTATGCTGCTCTCTTTATTCTCTTTAGCGTTGATGAGGGGGAGGCTAATGACAAGCGAGATGTATCCCTCTTGTTGTGAATAGAGCCTGAACGCAAACATGATTACGATGAAGGTGAGCTAAAAATCTTTCTTTCTTGTGTACTACGGACTAATCAGAAACACTGGGAACAAGGGGATCAAAATCGTAATGCAGGCAATCCGAGTCCTTTTACATCAGTTCCTCGGCATAGAAGTTAACAAAATTCCATATGAAATCCAATTTTAACTCATGTTTCCAAATTCCAGGTTCCCACATTCCTATCCCACAATAAAGCCACGGTCTGTATTCATGCTGCTGACTTTGCGTCTGGAGCCAACGTGTGAATATCAGATTTCCTTCATTTTCCCATATTCTCCCTCTCCCATATTTTCCGCCGCATAGTTTAAGATAGATGACAAGTTTTCTTATAATTGTGTGTCAGGTTAGTCTTAAGTAAGGAGACTTCACCTCCCAATAAAATAAATTCCTATTTTTTTTATAAAAATTGAGGAAGAAGATTTTTAATTTAGACGTGAGATCCCAACAGTTGTGGTATCGTCGGAGGGACGTCTTCGACAGCGTTGCCGTTCCTCGTGTTATAACAGGAGTCTACCGCTATTTAACTCCAACAAAGTAAAATCTACTGTTTCCTGTTCCCAGACAATTTTTAACACATTTCTCCTGTTACTTCACATTTTAAATCAAAAACAAAACTCGAAACGTAAAACTAACACAAATACAAGTAACGAATAATCCGCAAGACACGCCAACAATAGAATATTATCCCGGGTGCTTATTGCAATAAAAATTATGAAATACCCTTCAAACAGCCTTAAAAATTTAAACTTATGGAACGCTCTTGTTTTTCAGCACTGCAGCACATCGACTTGGAAGACTCTGCTCTAAAGCTTTACATCGTTCTTTAGAAATAGGATTCGAGGCGCTTTGATTTGGCTCCACAGTTCTTGGTTTCACAGTCTCGATGTGACGGCCTCCTAAACATGGATATCAAATCCCAACCACGATCTGGTTGACCCTTAATAGCATAAGTACAAGAGTTCACCGTCTGTCAACAACCATCACGGCGGCAATAAATGTTATCTAGATCGTTCAATCGTTTACATTCCTTAACTGCCTGATACTTAGAAGCATTGACAATAAAAAGTTTGCCGCCGCTGCATGCTATCCAAACGCAAGTGCTTATTTTTTAATACGCCCTAAAGCCCGTTCCCTCCTAGACATCTGATAAAAATCGTTCGTATTCTTGTACCCACCTGAGAAAAGATGATTATCAGAACGACTGAACGGGCCCGTAAACACTTAACGCGTCCATAAATCCATCACTGCTTCATAAATCTTAATTATCCCGTCGCCTCGAGAACGCTTCATATCGTTGTATCGTTAAGTAGCTCATATTAATTAACTTGCACACGCATTTGTGTAAAACATCACACGAAATTAGGTCAATATGTGGCCAGTAACTACCCGCAACACGCAATGCTGCACTATCCCCAGCCATCCGGCGGCAGCGCACACCGACCAGACTGTGGTCTTCATTCCAGAAACCCCAAATCCTCAAGGCTACCTCGGTGAAAACCGCTTTTGGAAGAGAAGAGCTCCTTAATAAATATCAACATTAGTGCCACCTGACTGCTCCGTGAAAATGCTCGACCGTTAGCACGAAGTTTGTCCTCCTCTCTCGGGATAATCTACCGACACTTAAAGATGGGGAAAAGGACAAACGCAGAGCCATGAAACGGCAGAGTCCCGTTTACGCTAGATTAAAACGCATTAATGTACGAAGTGCTGAAAGAAACTTCTTAAAGTTCACCGTCAGTGCTCGTTCCCTTAAATCATCTCATCCGGCGTATCGTATTGAGGGCGGCCCAACGTTTGGCTAGATATGCACACACACAAAGCGTCATCCGTGAGAATCCACCCAGGGGTGCCGCTGAAAAGAGCTGAAGGATCAAGCAAGTGCCGGGAATATAAAAATCCAAATGGAGATAGACTCCCAGTTGGGACTGGATAATTTGGATTATTAAAAGTTTTCCCTTTCTCAAGAGTGGATTCTCAAAATCACATAAAAAGAAGAAAACAAACAGCTGCAGAAGGACGCAAGGAATTTCACTGCTTCTAAGGAGGAAATCTTCCCGTCTCCATTAGGCCACAGCGGCCGCACCGTTGGGCGTGCTTATATGCAGCGTAGGTCTTTGCCTTGAGTCTCGTTTTATTTATTTTGAGTTTGTTTCTCGTGTTGGCCTCTCCGTCTCCAGAGTCTGGCTGGAGGTGCGGTGGTTCATTGAAGTTGATAAGGAGTGCTTTATCTTAACTTCACCAAAATTAAGATGCACTTAGCAAATGGAAGAGGGAACGAATGGCTGGTTGCCGAACGAGCCGTTCTCAGGCAAGGGATGTCAAAGTAAAGCAGTCAAGTCAAGAATTGAGAAATTTATAAGCAGCAAGGTTGAAGGTCGGTTTATCTTAGAATGAGCGAGGGGTGGGCACCCGTTTTGATTTGCCAAGCGAATGAACGTTGATTTCACTGTCAAGGTGGGTGGGCGGACGTGAAGTGAACCGCATTTAATGAAGGCAACTCCCAGGATCTGGGGAATTTTGAAAGAATTCATTTCAAAAGTTTACTGACATATCAAGTAAACAAAGGAGTATGGTTTTTCTTCAGAAAATATGCCAGAAAGGATGTGTTTACTGAGATCAAGGGACGATATAAAGTGTTTTTTGTTACGCATGTTGAACATAAAAGTCTGTTCGGTGAATGATAAACGCGCAAGAGTCAAGTTATTGGAAGCAGATGTGTCACTAAAGAGTTCAACTAATGAACTGAAAAATGTGTCTTTTCTTACAAAAACAAGATTCCCAGTCCACCATTAGAATAGGGAATGTGTTTAAAGCTCCTTTGAAAATTGACAACTTTTTTTTTTCGTCGCGTCTCAATTAGGTCCTGCTGGATAAGGAAAAAAGTACTCTTTCTATTCTCTGCATCTGAACCCTTAAACCTCTAACTCCACAATTTTTGATTTCGATCAGAAATTCAGACTATGTTCTGAAGAAAAAATAAGAAATACGCACCGTTTCCAACTTTAGATTACGTGAAATTTTTCATACGATTATAAGCGTGTTTTATTGAGAACTCAGTACTCAGATCAGCAATGATCCTCAATAAAACGCCCATAAAACGTCAAATATGTTCTATAATGTTCGCACAAATACGGTTATATTCTCTAGAAGCGTTTGTATATTAATTAAGGATGGATTGCAAATTGGGGTACGTTATCCTATGTCGAACTATTTAAAACACCAAAGCCGATAATTCCGATGCATCTTAAAAAAGTGTTGTCAGCGGCATTTGTGATTCAGTGGTGTTGTCTGAATTGTATTTGGTGCGCCACCTATGATAGAGGTTCTTCAACGCGCTCTAGTCAGTGTTGACTGTCAAATGTCACTGAGACTGTCAAATGTCACAGGTTATATTCTCTAGAAGCGTTTGTATATTAATTAAGGATGGATTGCAAATTGGGGTACGTTATCCTATGTCGAACTATTTAAAACACCAAAGCCGATAATTCCGATGCATCTTAAAAAAGTGTTGTCAGCGGCATTTGTGATTCAGTGGTGTTGTCTGAATTGTATTTGGTGCGCCACCTATGATAGAGGTTCTTCAACGCGCTCTAGTCAGTGTTGACTGTCAAATGTCACTGAGTTTATTCTGCTCAGTAATTTGTTTTTTGTTGTTGCTTCGCGTGTAAAAGTAATGCTGAGCTGAGTACATATTCTCAAAAAGACACGCCTAATGATATATATTGGTAAACCGCCTTTAGATGGGTTGCATTTAGTGCAAAATGCTTGAGTTTCCGACCTGCAACCCGATAATTTGCATGTCTTCTTGCCCGGTCTGTCATGAGTGCACATGACTCGAAAATTATCGAATCGAAAGGAAATCTGCGGAACATAGTCAATTTTTGTTTTGAGTTTCGGTGAAGGCATAGTTGATGCCGATGGTCGACTCACTCCACGTTTCTCATTTGGGCCACTGGAAATCTGGCACAATGATTCGGCTACTTTTGTGCGAATGACCGGCAATTGAGAAGTGAAGCGGTCTACTGAGTGCATACGATGGTACAGAATATACGCGTTCACCATTGTCACATCCAACCAATGACAGAAAATCCGATTCGTCCACTTTCTGGGTCAATTTGGTGACAACCTAGAAGACCATCCATCAAATCAACGCAACCCATGTGCCGGTTGTATTCTTTGAGTGCTAAAAGGACAGTAGCTTTCCTTTGATTTCCTTTCTCTTTCGATCCCATTAAACTGCTTTTAGACATTTTTAAGAGGTTGCACATCTTTGCTAACAGCAACATATACAAATAATGCTCCCGGGTCCATAAATGGTCAAGATACCCAAAATAACAATAACAATTGGAGTAAATGAACACAATATTCTAACAACAATACAACATTCGAAGCGCCACTAACTTACCAATAATTTATTTAAATCGATTCTATCAAAGTGAAGTTAGTACAATGTTGGTAGTGATCAAAATAATTATACGTGACTTTTTTCAGCAAATTTAAGATTTGAATGCATATAACTGTAAAACGAAGCATGCTACGGAAATGACTAGCATAGCAACGAAGAGAGCCACATTTGAAATTTAGCCTGGACTAATCGGTTGACATGAAAATCAAATACTTGAATGCTTTAAAGGGCTTCAACTAAAGCTCGCCTAGACGTGGTGTGGGGAGTTAGAGGGTCCACATGTCCATTTTGGGCACGCACTCTTTGACCTTAAAATTTGAGATTATCTGTCACACGTCCACGTTATATGAACAAAAGTCAGAATTGACTTCTCTACAAGATATCATTTATTCCCGACAAAAAAAACACATTGAGTGGTTGAGACTAGATGAAGATGCTCTGGTTTTTTCGAAAAAAAAGTTCTTCATTAATTTTGTTTCGGTCTGTTTTTCAAGGTCATCAACGTATTCAGTTAAGTCTAGCCAGACGTCTACGGATTCATCACTTAAGATGGCCATGTAAAGCGCATGGACACCACTGCTACAATCCGAAGATACCTCGACTTCGAACCAATGGGAGAGTAGTGGAGCCAATTGAATGTGGAAATTTGGAGCCAGCTGGAGAGGCTTGTTGACTGAGGCGCAGGTCACCCCGGCTACCTAAGTCAAGCGTAACGCGAAAGGACTTACCGGCCTACATACACCTACATACACCTCACTATCATTGCACTTCATTTACCATTTCGGCACGAAATAAATGGCAAGGTGGTCTCTGGTGACTTCTGAGACCACTTCGAGAAATTCCTACCACCAAGGGATGTTTCCATTGACTGACCACATTATAATCGGCAAATCGATCACCATTTTTTTCCGATTGTCAAGGCCATAATATCGGTTCAGGTCAGGTCATGCAGACAAAGCGTAAACACGGTGACGCCATGTCGGGTAGCACTGCATACTGGCATCCAAAGAAACGAAAAAGCGGACAGTCCCCAGAAAAAGTGACTGATCTGCGAGAATCTCGGGCAATCCATTATCCTATGAAAAGACTGGAAGACGAAGCTCTAGACAAAGCCAGAACTAGATTGCTGGGAGCAAAAACAAAACCTGCTCTGCGAATGCCCAGCCTTAGCAAAAAAAAAAGAAAGCAGTACACTAGTACAGAACTTTTGGACGACGTAAGCGGTGTCGAACTGAAAAACCCCTGTAGATTCATATTTGAATCTTGATTTGGAAATTCTCTAGGTACTTGAACGCAATTTTTCAAATGTTGGCAATCAGTTTTTAACACAGTAAGGGACAAACGAAGGAACAGAGAAATAAATAAACACGTTAAAACAGCACACTCATGCGCCGGATGACATTAATAGATTTTTTACACATCCCCACCATCAAATTGAACAAATCATGAACAACAATTTTAGGCCCAAAGCCTGTATTAAGGCTTTTCAATAGATCTTGTTTCTACTGAAAAGCCTTAATACAGGACAAGCATCATGACCGACATTTTATACTCAACTCCTTATTAAATGAAAAATGTGAAAACAATCTTTGATAAAATTTAAGCTTCGCAAACGTGAACTGGCTTGGTTTGCAGTTCTTCGCTTCGGTTTGAAGTTTTGCCCCGAAAGCGGCGCTCTTAGTACAAAAGCCGCTGTTTCTCCCGCTAAATTCGTCGTCGACTCTTCAATGCTCCCGGCAAGAGGAGGTGAGGCAGAAGGAATCACAGAACGGAAACACAGATTTTTAAACAATGTTGTTTAAAAGGTCTCCTGTGTGAAAACAGACAAGAATCGAGAGAATGTGTATAAGTTAGAGAAAGTCGAGGGAGTTTGACTAAAAGAGAGTGTTTTTGTATGGAAAACTTAGAGGAATGTCAAAATTAAAAATTAAATATTATAGAAATGCCGAACTTCACAGCTGCTGGACCCTAGTCAACCGACCAATTTCAGAGGCTTTTTGACTGTAATTCATGGGTTTTTGACAGTTATTCACTAAATAACGTAAATACCGTTCTCTGATTGGTCAAATTGGCCTTAACGATATAAAAATGATTATCAAATGGTTATCAAATATCATTTCTATTCAAAATATCCCGAACAAGTTCGAGTTTACGAGAGATTCGTCATCATCAGGCGAGTTTTTGGACTTGTTCCAACCACCACGTCCTGGGTCTGCCAAGCGATCGCATATCCCATTCAACAGCCGCCTTGGAAGTCGTGATGACAGGGCCATTCGTGCCAAATGACTTAACCATCGATTCATAGCTTTTTTCGTTCGAAGAAGCAGTTCCTCAGCGTGGAGTTCCTTGCGCACTGCCGTCTCTTTCACCCTATCCCGGGGAGTGGTTCCCCCAACAGCACGTGGAAATCTCATCTCAGCAGCTTGTACTCGCGATCTTATCCGCTCGGTTATTACAAAAATTCCATGATCATAGGTGAGAGCTGGAACAAATACCGAGTTGAAACCCGCTAACTTGGCATTTACACCAAGCTCGGCCTTCCTGATTACCGGTCTGCCAAACTATTTCCAAATTGACTCAGCTACAGACCAATCCTAAAGGAAAGCTCAGTATTACTCCTTCCATCACTCGTAAAAAAGACCCCGAGATACTTAAACTTCTCCACCTGCTCCAATGGGACCCCACTAACACGTAGAGTGCATTGAACAGGCGTTCTGAAAATTACCATAACCTCTTATTTACCCACGATATCCTGCGTCCCAGTATCAGCACATGCGGCCATAAGCCTATAGAGTGCGCACTGGAGTTCCGTCTGGGAGTCCATTGTATTTTATTGTACATACATATTTCCTCTATACATTTTTCTGTTCCAGAATTATTTCATAGAATCAGGTTCTTTGCTAAACTTAAACCCATTATTTTGTATCCCGGTTGCGAAATAGGAGTCGAAGTACAGAAATACGAATGAAAACTAATTTTGAATTTTGCCAATGATTGCACATGAACTAGTTCCAGCTGTAACATCCAGTCATTGCTCGTAAGACAATTAATAGTTTCAATTCATGAGTTTCCCAATTCATTTATGAATGCTATGAGCTAGGTTTATGTGCCAGGTATGGTTTAAAAACCGGCTATTTATTTATTTATTCATCGACAAATAACTTAAAAAATAAATTAGTAAGTTATCAAAAGAAAAAGACATCAGGGCAGACCGTTTATATGTTTTATGGTTACATATTACTCTGAAGAGTTAAATTGACTTGGCGCCCATTCCATTAAATCGAGCATTATTGCAAAATGTGTGCACTTAAAAATATGAGCCAACTTCTAAACATCCTCCGTAATATTAACACAGATTTTCACATCAGCCAACGGACCCGTGACGGACAACTTCTCTTTTAACTATGTTAGCCATAAGCTGTCGACTTTTGCTAAAACGCATAGACCTCGACTTAGAAGAAAGCATTTAATTTCCTTTCAATTTCTATTCCTGGTGTTGTACGAAAAATCGGAAAAACTAGAATAATATGGGCGACACGGCAGTGCAAAGTGGACCTGCTGCCTAGCCCCCCTCGGCAACCAGTGATACTGTTCCATCACGAGTAGATGGAAACTCTAGTTTTAAACCGACTCCGAACAGGGGATTTCGAAGAAGCTTTTTTTAGACAGGAACTCGAGCGAGGTTTGCCAGTGTATTCTGAAAATTGGTAAATTTGGTGATCGCACTAACCCACTACGCCATGGCAACCCATCCGGATTACCATCCCGGGTTAAAAGACGGGTATGTGCTGCCTACTCGGCATCTCAACGATTATGTTATTTTTTCTTGACATTCGTAGGATGTAGTTGGAATCATACCATTGACTAGGATGGGTCCATATCTGCCTCCTTTCCTTTCCGAGTTCATCAGCTGATTCATTGACGGTTTTGTCGCCAGAATTATGGGTAGTTGAGCAGCAAGAATTGAAGAGAATGACTGCACAACATTAGTGGCCTCTGTAGAAGCTGTGGTGCCGAAGACTGCAATGGGGCTGCTGTAACGCCGCAGACTGAAGTTCCCTATTGGAATTGAAAATCGAGAATCTTCTGCATTTTTTTTTAAACGAAGGACTTATAAGAATGATTGTAGACCGATGTTTTTGCACATCGATGTTTTTTAAGAACGATGTTGCATCCCTAACCGAATCCACTACTTGTGGGAGGACAACAGCACGAGTGATTCCTGCAGGAGCTTGATTCAATGCCACCTCGGAACATAGCGCCACTCAAATCTTAACTATTATTATACTCGCAATAGGAACAAGGTCGTACTACCCTCTGAACCCTAGACACATTTCCTACCCTCTAGACTAGACGAATGAAGCTATAAAATGACCCGGTTGCCGTCAGGACAGCATAACCTGCAGATTTCGTCGCCGGCAGTAAATTTCCAAAGTCTTGTGCATTTTTTATGGTCGCCGATGCATAAATGGCATAAAAATCGCGCATAACATCGACCGAATTTCTTTCAAATTGACGAAGCATGAAATTGTTGGTGCCACACAAAACCATTTCGACACCTCTCCCCTTTTGAAAAAGTATGAGACAGACAAACCCGAACGTAAAATCATTCAGCTTTCAGATGGGATATAAAATTTCCGAATTAACGCAATAAAATGTAAAAAATCACATATCTGGGGATTTCCGCTCCACACATGGCACCACCGCACCATTCACAAGAAACAGTCAAGCCGCCTCATGGTGAGTCTCGAATAAGTCATGCATCCTCGCACAAAATCAATGAACGTCATAAACTGCTCCTATTTATAGAGAAGCACTAAACTCTGGGTGCCTCTGCACTCTCGGTGTCGCGCTGAGGGGGCACTCCTAAGTTCTTGATTTTATTTTCCAACCAATTCGCGTTGTTGGTCAACATTTAATTACATTATCGCTAATTGCTATTTTTGATGTTCACGCCTTTAGAGTGTCGTGTGTCTGTCAACAGGAGCACACACGTACACACAATGATGACAAAATGCGAGAATTTAGAAATGCTGAATATCTTAACGACTTACCGCACACTGTGGCAGATTCCCCTCGGGTCGTTTCACCTTCCAACCCAGCAGCGGTGGTATGCATATGAGGCCGGACATTATCCACACGGATGCGATCATAAGTGCGGCCCTGGCGGGTGTCCTTGATTTGAGATATTCAACCGCTTTTGTTATACTCCAATACCGATCGAGTGATATCAAACACAAATTCATTATCGACGCCGTACACAGTAGCACATCCATTGCCGAGTGTATATCACACCACCAACTACCGAATATCCAATAGCCCATCAGTTCGTTCGCCAACGAGAATGGCATTATGATTAAACCTAAGAAGAAGTCCGCCACCGCCAGCGAGGCAATGAACCAATTCTGAATGTTCTTCAATGATTTCTCCGTGGCAATGGCAATAATAACCAGCATATTGCCAACCACAATGATGATCATCAGTATTGTTACGATAATCGATGCGATTACGATGTGCGTCAGTGTATAGCCGCTCGGGTAGGTGTCATTGTACTGAATTGTTGTGCCATTGCCATTTGGTGTGTTGTTATTCGTGAAGTAGTTGCTGTTGCTGTTGAAATTGTTGTTGATGAAGAGCAGTGTATCGTTGAATGACAGTGTTGTTGTGCCGAAGAGCGACGAAACGGAGGGCTCCGAGCTGAGGCCAAATGTTGTCGATATGGTGGATGTTGTTGCTGTAACATTGAATGCTGTTGCCGCCGATGCTGTTGTCGAGGTGAGATTCGCGGTGAGATTCGTCAGTCCGGTTTGATTGCCAAACGGATTGTCTGTCGTCTGTGCTGGCGGACTGGGACTGGGACTGGATGTGAAGATTGCCAAAAAATCATCGGTACTGATGTTACCGGAATTGATGTTGCTGTTGATGTTTGACGCTGCAAATTGCATTAAATCCATTTTTGTTATTTATATCTTACGGTGGACGTTAATTGATTTATAATATTTTTTCTTTACACTAAATATGATGGAGATATCGATTTTTGTTTTCTTCTTCTACACAGAGAGGCTGCTAGACAGGTGGGTGGGAGGGAGCGTTTAACAATTATTGCTTATCGGTTGGTTAACTTTTACTTTATTATTTAATTTTATTTTATTATTATTAGGTTTTTGTCTACGTTTATTATCTTAGCTTTGGTAATACCGTTATACAAGCTGCTATAAAATATCTGATTTGATTCTTCATATATTTGCTTGACTCTCTTGATTCTTTTCCTTCGATCTTGTATCTGTGATTGGTCCCGACGAATTCGGTTTGATTTTATTTATATTTTTTTTTGTTTAACAAATTTCCTACTTAATATTCGTATTAAATTAAAACTAATTTTGTTCCTAATTTACATTTAGATATATTCAAGAATTTAGTATTAATTTATTTCCCTCTTCTAAGCGACGATTGATTTTGATTATATGTTAAGTGAATATATATACTTTTTAAATTTATTTTGATTTCTTATTTAATTGGGTCTACATCAATTGGTGGAAGTCTCTGGTGCAGGATGAGTGATGATTTGATGAAAGAGTGAGGTTTGAGTTTTTTTTACATTGAATCTTGAATTCGAATTCTTGTTGAAAGGTGTTGCTTTATTATTTCTTTCTTGTTTATAGAAATTAACGAAAAAAGAAGATATTTTTTACCCGTGTTAATCCGACTTTTCAAGAGCTGTTTATAGGACCATATTCAGTTTTCGAACAGGAAAATGTCTGGCCTATGCTAGCTTTATATACATGAATGTTTATTTTTTTTTATTATTTATTTTTTTTTTTGATATATTTACAAGTACGAAATTTCAAAATTTATATCTATGTACGCGAGTGTACATAATGAATTGATGACGATGCAGAACGTCGATGATTGTGATGAAGTTTTGTACAGCGGCAAATACAATGACAACTATGCACGGAACGTTGGCAACGGAATACGGCGATGAGTTGGAAGATAAATTCAATTTGGCACATTATTCTATAATTTATAAATCCAAATAGGCTACGATTCGATAGCACGACGGCACAGTGTTACAGCGAAACAAGAACAAACCCGAAAAAAAAACAACAACACCACCAAAACACACACTCAACAAGAAAAAAAAAACACGGAAAACTAGAAAGCCAAGTCAGAGAGAAGGTGGATGATGCTTATGAATTATTTATGTATTCCATTCATGTGATTATTCAGATGCAAGAGTTGAATCTATTTGAAGAGCTATTTGTTTGCGGATTGTTTGTTGGGCGCCACTTACAGTGGCCCATTATACTGCAAGGGCCAACTGAAATTGTCTCCACTATAATGCTGATATGGATGTGTTTGCTTGCGTTGAGCGTGTAAGTATGCGATATCCTTGGATGGTGTCAGACCATGGGCACTTCTCACTGTAAACTGAATTCCAAGGACACCCGATTTTTCCTCTGTATTTAGTCTCCCGTCTGCACTGCGGCACGCATCATTTGTCACAATCACTTCAATTCAATGGCCATCCTTAAAGTATCCTCCTCTCTTCTCTGTACACATTCACTTCTCGATGCAACGGCACTCGAAACGAATAAATTTAATCCTCGGGTTTTCTTGCTTTGGTTACATATTTTTTTCTTTTAATTTCTTCGCGAAAGGAGGAACTTTATTTTCTTCTGGTTTCACATAGCGACGCGTATTCCGAGACGAACGAACTACGAGGGGTACATGGCAAAATCGAAAACGAAACGACAATTCGGAAGGGGAAGGTGGGAGCAGATTGGAATATTTTCTTTATTTTATTTGCAACAAGAAATGAGGACACACAACGAGAGGATATTTGTTTTGCTTTTATTCCACTGCTTGTTGAGTCTAAGAAAAACTGAGGAGACAACACATCACGTTACGCGTCCGCAAAGAAAGACATTCGAACCGGGCGAATAGTACATCTTAACTGAATCCGTTAGATTGGAAGCGAAATTCATTCCCCAAAAGATAGATACTTGAGTTTGAGTATCATGTGTTGATCCACAATTTTGTACGGATTTTCCTTGGGGTTTTTCACTTTTTTACTTGCGCTGCTGTTACAGTATTTTATTTTGAATGGAAAATATGTTCCACACGGCAGAGAGACGCAGAGAGTGCAAAAGAGAGAGAGAGAGAGCTTCGTGGAAGAGCTTTTTTTGGCGCCACTCTCAGTCTCATTTTCACGCACTCTCTTGAATATTCCCGGACTTGCGATTCTCTTTCAATTGAGATTTAAGGAAAATCTTGTGTGCGATGGCCGATGTGTATCTGTGGATGGAGAATTGAAGGAATTGAAGAAAGAGAAAGTGTTGATGGCCTACTGCCCTACTGGGGCCCATGTGATAGGCCTGTGTGTGGGTTTTGTTTACAATATTTTCTGAGAAGGATACGAAGAGTACACTAGAGGGCAAGGTGTGCAGGTCAGTAAGTGTTCTATTGTTCCGTGGACTTGGACAGGACTTGATGTGGATCGCATTCAAGTATTGCCAGGAGCAATTATTGTTGCGGAAAAGTGAAGGCTATTCAGAAGTTTATTTTCTGTTAATGGAAATTAAATGAAATGTGTTTCTGGGGGGGGGGTTTTTTTAAGCTGCATCATTTGAGGTAGCTTTTTGGGTGCAAATTTGCCTTTGTACAGTCGTCAAATCTTCGATGTTGATTCCGCGTTCTAAAGAGTCAGGTTCACAGAGTATTTCTGTCGAAGTTCAATCCCCGATCAGGGCTGCAAGTTGGAACCAAATGTATCAATGTTATTATTTAATCAGTTTTCTAGTATTCACGGTGGGTGTTCCAAGTTAATGAAACACCAAAACATTAGTCCACTAAGTTCCGCAGGAAATCCTAAAAAAGTTCACACTGCCAGATGGAAACGAATGGAAGATACATGCACATCCTACGGGTGATGCCCCCTTCGCTGTCAATCTAAGGGAGATTTAAATGTACAGAAATTATTTAAATACGACACTACGTACCAGAGCGAGATAGACACAGTATCACGGTCGATAAAATACTCTGAAGGCAAAAGCATGTCGAAGCAAAATGATTTAAAGCTGCTTGTGACATCCGGAGGATGTTCATAACATTTCCGATATGCTTTGCACGAATGGGAGTATACCGAAAGGGAGAGATGGATTGAAATGCGATCCAAGCAATAATCAACAACTCACCGGAAACCATCAGCAGGATATGCATGTTTATAGGAAGTTGGCAAGACATGACTCGAAAATGTGCATTTCCTCGTATTTGTTTTATCACAATTATATCTCCTTACGCAACAGAAATGGTGATGAAAACCTATCTACATTGGGGAGTGGGTATAGGAAGCAAGCGAGATGCTTACTTAATATGGTAGGTAAGTAAGAGAATATAAACTTTGCATTCAGTGGTTTTCTACAAACCAAGGGCAGGCACTAAAAGAAATGTACCATCCACTCGTATTTACTTAACATACTCTTCCACATTCCTCCCGTGGATCTACACACGCACAGCCCTAATATTCAGACCACTCTGGTCATTCAGCTATTTGTCATGAATTAAGCATTCATTCTCTTCTCAAACAGCATCCTTTCCAGATCCGATTGGATGCCTGACAATCTGGACGATCGTCTGCGAAGCGCTGAGTGTAGAAGTAAGACCAATCAATATTGCTCTCATCTTGAAACTCCCCAAGCCACTGTAAAGTTTTCCACTGTCTTGCAATATCCAAAAGAGATATCACTAACTGGTTAGGCACTCACATCGCCAGGGACAATTTAATTTTCATCCGTAGCCTAAACACTGTGATATATGGGAAATTGCAAAGCCGAAGAACTCGCTAGGTTGAGTACAACCTCTTCTCGCGCACCAGAAGGCGATCCACCCTCCACGGCGATCGCTCCAGTCTACAACCAATCACAAAATACAAGAGAGCACCAGTCCTACAACAATGGAAACTGCTCAGACTATGTAGACCCTCTTGTTCTTGCTGTACTAGCTAGGCTTAGGGCCACCTTTGACCACGTCACCCAACCGACACGGCTCAAACGGCGTGGATAAGAAATCTTGTGATGTCAGAAACGAAGGCATAGGGTTTCCAAAGGTGCCTCTCTTGTATGGTACCTACACTCTGGACATACACGCTGGCATGGATGAACAGGAGGTAGAATCCACATATCACATCCTCTGCTTGTGGACCGATATCACAGAGCCACTCCCACCAACCGAACCGTTTCATTTAACTGTCACCCCTGGATAAATCGCTTGATAAAGTATAACGGACTATATGTTACGGACTGAGCTTTAATTCGCCAAATTATCGTTCGTCATGGACAGATGATAATCACTTGGTTCTAGGTTCCTGTCGAGTCCATCATCAATTTAACCCATTTATCAGTTTATGTGGCCTGACGCAGTCCAGATGCAACACAATTCCTCTCTTACAGGCCAAAGCTGACCGTTTCTAAGCGATCGCCACCTTCAGACGGTCCAATTGTTGACAATACAGGTCCGAATTAAGAGTTTTGCCACAGAAGATCAGCTCAACAGACTTTCCTGGCCGTCAATCCTGGCTTGGCCACGCCAGCTCACCGCGAATCGACCACGACCTTTTTAATTTAACGCTGTCGTAAGTGATCCACTCTTTGTCACCACACCAATCATCAGCGTACTCGGCGTGGCGGCGGAAACTTGCTGCCTGAGTTTGATTTCCGGCCGGTACGATTATCACTGCCCCACCTCTTTCGAGTCACTGACAACAACTCAAAGTGCAGTACTGTCTAAAAAAAAAGCTTCTCAAATTGGGCGTTCGGTGCCGGCATAAAACTGTAGGTCCCTTCTACTCGTGAGAGGATAATAGCACCCACAACACGAGTGGTTGCTGAGCTAGTCCCTGGCCCACGACGGGCTGTAGCGCCACCCATATTTGTTTATTTAAGTCTTGCATATGGTGACCAGATAAGAACGACCACAAAAGATAGGAAGTTCATTCATGTCATTACGTATAACACATTATTCAAATGGACACTGAAGGCGGTCGGTCGAATGTCGGTCGGTCCTAAATGTGAAGCAATATTCCGGCAATAGCGTCTCGAAAGTTAGCCAGGAGTTCGCTCGAAGTGGCTGGCTTGCTAGCGTCGAGCGACTAAGACCTCGAGGCCGACGTACGTGGCTCCAGAAACAAACACGAACGCCTGCCGATATGTGACCCAGTTGCCGAATTTCTCTTTCACAACATCGCTGTTATGACTTGTAACGCTGCCTTGTTGGAACCACAGCTCTAGCCACAAAAAGTCGGTTAACATCGCTTTACCCCGTGATTGGGACGGTTTTCCTTCCTCATTTCGAAAAATTAAGATCCGATGATGGCACCATGCCATGAACCCCACCAAATTATCAATCTTTGTGCACTGTGGTGGCTTAAGATCCGAAAGAGTGTTGCGCTTCCACGATGCAGGTTTGATAACTCACGGGCTCTTCTCTTTCGAGGCACTGACTCGTGTGCAGAATAATCTTCGTTAACTTAACCCCTCAGAGTCTGCAAAAAATTGTAAGTCCCATCCACTTGTGATATAACGCACAATTCTTGTTTTCACCGTACCCAACCGACACGGCTCAACCGGCGAGGATGAGGAATCGTGTGAAGTCACAAACGAAGGCATGAGGTTCCCACTGGTGCCGCTCTTGCATGGCGCCCGTATATCTCTCGAAGTTAAAGACTCCATTCAAGTGGATAAACTGCGCTGTTGCTAGAAGACCTCAAATGGCTTCGGGTGTGGAAGAGCGCCATAAGCTCTCTCATGCGTCCGTGCAGCCTTCAGCCAATGCAATGGTGTCATTGTTGAAGTATTTCTTCAAACAAACAAATTTGCCTAAAATAGACAATAACATTGCAGTCCCTCGAGAATCGGCTTGGAATTTGTTCCACAAACTTGTCACGTTGACAAATTATGTCGCACACTACAAAGCGAATCGATTTCCCACCGGAATTGTGCACTTTGTCTTTTGGCCCCCTAAGCGAAGTTGAAAGAGTTTCTGCTGATGGCCGCTACCATGTGCGCCCCTAGAGATAAGATGAAAAGAACTTTGTGTGAACTTGAGTCATTGAAAGCCAATCAGAAGATGAGAGGACACAGACACATAGGAAATCGATGATTCCACCTAAATCGACTATAAACACAACTCAATTGGCGAAGGAGTTTGCTTCAAGTTGTTCGCTCCCCATAAAAAGAAAATCCACCCCTTCACATTAAAGGACAATCGCACATCAAGGCGAAACCATGTGTCATTTAACTGCTCATTTACTGGATTAAAATGTATCCGAGGCACTTACGGTCATCACAAATGAACACAAAGATCATGAGTGTAAGTAGTTCCAAATAATCTGTTTATGCAAATGGGACACGTCCTCGAATCGCCGTGATAGCTCATCAATTTCCCTTTGGTCGTAAAACTCCCGCAACCGCAACAAAGCCACATCAAACAGGAGAACCACTCCTGCTGAACGTTTTAGGTTCCAAAAAGAAGATAAACGTCCTCGTAAAATACCCTTTCTCTTGGAAAAATGGCCAACATTACCGCAAACTACCGCACGAATCATTTGGCTAAGTTTCAAGTTTGTTACTTCATTCGTCCGCCGCCGACGCTGCCATGTAAAATGTGGATTTCCACAGACTAGACGAACCGGGTCGAGTCAAAAAGAGACCATCCATCCGCGGTCCTCCGGATTGATACATAAAATATGAATCGCAGAACTATTGCCATAGAGCGAAGGGGGGAGAAGGTGGGCTTGCGGCTTCTTTCTCTGCCCATCTGCAGGGTTGAGTGAGTGGTGATGTAAATCAGGATTCGAGGGATACCCCACCGCGAGGGGTTTTATGATCATTTTAGTGCCAATTTTGCAGATATTTTCATTCGCCGGGAGAGCGATGCAGAGAGACGACGATCTAGGCCAATCCGATTGTGCGGCCACTTAAACTTTGACATTTGGTGATGTGCATAAGTTGGGCATCGACTTCCTGGGGGTGTCTTGGGAAGCTGCGGGCGCCACATCACTTTATTCAAATGCGATGTGTATATCTCTGTGCGGAGTGGCGGGAGAACTTTGTGTCCGACGATGGGATAACAACCGGCCCAGCCTTTGGCATGTTTGGGAAATTCACCGGATACTGCACTTGGTATGCGTGCTGAGGAACATTCATAAATGGGAATGCAGTGTGAAATTCGATATTGATGGTTCACGAGGGCGCTGCGGCTCAGCGCCAGCTGCAGGAGGTGAGATTGTTCAAGTTGGCATGACACCGAGAATTCCATTTACATTTGCTACTTGGATGGTGTCCATGGAGGCAGATGCCGGAAATGGCGAATTAGATTTTGTTGCACTTGGAAGTGGATGCAACCCTTACTGGGGATGGAAAATTGGCGATGAAGTGGCGGGTCTTGGTAACTGACCGACGATTGATTTACATTTGCAGGTAACATGACATTAAGTAGCATCAATTTAAAATCGAGGAATTGTATGAGTTCGAGTAACGATTGAATGTGGTGGAGTGCGATCAAATCAAACAAGAAAGCAGGTCAAGTGCAGGCCTTCTGAAGGTTCAGTTCCGTAACCCTTATGTCAACAACCACGCACCCGGTGTGCTTGTCATTTTCAAATTGATATATTTTGTGTTCTAGGTCATACGGCACCTAAATGTAGCCCTTTTAGATCGCGTAGTGTATGTAAGAAGAACGCTTGCACAGATATACATTCATGCAAAGCAGATTTTTCTACAATTCTTTTTAAGCGAACACAGCTTGGGAAAAAATCAAAATGGGCAAAGAAGGTAAAAGAGGTAAGAATGGCAGTAATGGTAAAAAGAGGGAAGATAAAATGAATTTATTTGGGATCAGGAGCACATGAAACGTGTTTGCGTAACGTCGATAATATCTTCCGGTTAACCACTACAAAGAGGCAAAGTTAGCAAAATCCTGGACAGTAGACGCCCGATATAGTGAACTAATGAAAACCGGGCGTGATCACTGTAACGATCATGGACTCCTTGAAGCAAATTGCATCAAAATGTGTATGCTTTTACTTGCGTACAATTAACCAAAAATAGAACATAATTACAATATTTCTTATATAACTCAATTCGTGCGGTTTTTGTTTTCAAAATGTGTACGTTTATTTAA
Organism: Eristalis tenax; assembly: GCA_905231855.2. Lineage (NCBI taxonomy): Eukaryota > Metazoa > Arthropoda > Insecta > Diptera > Syrphidae > Eristalis > Eristalis tenax. The sequence continues at coordinate 37,231,029 of HG993124.1, read as the reverse complement.
GAAAAACATGTAAAAGTATTATTCAAAGTATTGCCCATCTGAAGCTATGACTTTTACCCCTCTTTCTGGGAGCTTGTGGATCCCATCCCAAAAGAACTGCGCCGGCTTGGCAGCCAAGAATGAATCAAGCCAATTTTTGATATTCTACTCTGAACCGTATTTCAGTGGGGGCGTTCTGCATCGACCTAACAAATGGTAGTCAGAATGGGCAATGTCTGGCCTATAAGGCCAGACATTGCCTTCCCATCCAGTGTTTCCCAAATAGTTCTTAACCGGAATAGCAACGTGGGGCCGAGCGTTGTCATGATGGAAAATTATTGCCTCGTGTCTGGTCGCATATTCCGGACTTTTTTCGGCTACTGTTCTCTTCAAACGGATTAATTGTGTTCGGTAGCGTTGGCCATTGATGGTTTCACCCGGGTTTAGCAGCTCATAATGCAGCACACCCTTCTGATCCCACCAAATACAGAGCATTACCTTCGCGCCATTGATATTTGGCTTTGCCCTTGATTTGGCTGGTTGGGCAAACTAAAATCACCACTGGTTTGCACAAATCGTGCAAACCACTTTTGGCACGATCGCTCAGCTAGCGCATGTTCACCATAAACTCCCACCAAAATACGATGACTTTCGGCAGCAGTTTTCTTCATATTAACGTAATGAAGAAGAACTCCCCGCAAAGACACTTTTTCAGGTACAAAGTTCGACATATTTGAGTGAAAAAAATTGTTGTTTACTCTTCAAATGAATGACATATACTGAAATGACGTACAATGACAGTAGCTTTCCAACACATGTTCCAATGGAATAATACAAATTACGCCATCTCTTAGCAAACTGCACGAATTAAATTATAGACACAATACTAAAAAACATGATTAGATATATTTAATAAGAAAGAAAATTAAGTTTTCATCAAAGGCAACTCATATGTAAAAAAAAGTAAAACAACAAAACGTAATTCACCCCGTCCACTTAAGAAGCAAAACTACAAAAGCTTAAGCTGTGCCAAAATAGTTTGTAATTTCCGTTTGCGTTTGCTTTGAACGTATGTCAATTAATACCGCCTTTTCATGGAACCTTTTAAGGACCAAAACATCCGTGTATTGCACTTTTCCTTCCATTCAAGGGCTTTGCAAATAATTGGACAACATCTCTAGAAGACACGGATGATCTACCTCCGGTTGTAATTCTCTAAAACGGTCATCGTTCTAATTGCTTAAATTGGCTTCAGACGGTTCATAACTTCTTCTGGAACCACTTAGCTAACATTCGATGATAAATTGTGGCGAAGAATAATGAGAGGGCTTTCATAGTCGTCCTCAAAATCGTCTTGCGGGTCTTCTTCAAATAAAATGACATTTTCCCAGCATTACGCAATGACTTAAGCTTCTAATTTTCCCATGCTGTTGCCAAGTTAAAAACAGACTCTTTCATTGATATGGATTTGCAGTACATTTTTTCTATGAACATTTTCATCCATAGGCTGAATTAGTGGTATTACACTGGGAGTATTACACATGGCTGAGATGCTACCGTCTAGAGTTTGAAGCTCACTTTCTGGGGCTATGGCTGGACCTGGGGCTGGGCCTGGGGCTAGGGATAGGGCTGAGGACTTTGTCCAACTTGAACAAAGCCTTAACTGCAATCCGTTCTGGCGAAGAAAACGTTGTACTTAAGGAACCAGCATGTAACCAGTCCTCAAAAATTGCTGGACTCTAGTTTCGACCTGGAGTCGTTTGTCCTGAAGCTACTATACCTTTTCCGGAAGAAGCTTCCAATGTGGACCTGTGCCATCAGCGTACAGTTGTTTATTCAGGCGATGTTAACTTTTGAATACTTATGCACAGCCCGAATTAGTTTTTGAAGTGTTTTTGTATGGAGGCCATGGCCAACCCTGGAAGGCTTAAAAAGCACGGGATTTTTTTTTCACTATATATAAAATATTGTGTGTTCACTACATCGATGTTCACTATACCGAGCGTCTACTGTATTACTAATAGGTGTCCCAATTTGTTTGGTTCATGACGACTTCTAATTTTCAAAAGCCTCCTAAAATATTCTTCGTTATCACATACCAAAAAAAAAATTTAGCAGTTTTTGCTCTTATATCAACACCCAACACACCCGGGTGTGTATAGAAAAATGTATGCAAACTGTTAGCTCACTAAAAATTCATTTGACATTTTTTTATCATATATCACATTGAGTTAAAGCCGCTGTTCAGCACAAACTGGATTTTTGCATTACTTGTAGATTGTTCTTTTGGGACAAATGTGACAATTTCCTTTCTGCTTGATTCTGCCAGAATTGTCACGTCCTTCTTGAGTCTTAGTGACAGATTTGACTGACACACACTCGGTGTTACTGGGTGGCCCAACATACTTTCAATTCCTTGTCGGCACATTTCGCATGGTTTGGGCACTTTGTGAACGATCCTGGATTTCTGCCATGGCTAATTGTTCACTCAACTGTTGTAGTAGCAACCTTCTACGGTTTGTTGATGTATTCAAATGTTGATAACTTTCCATGTAGATCACAATGCCACAACCACAATGTTATAAAAAAAAGCCATGTCTTCATTCCTCTCTTCGTAGTCTGTTCACCAAGTCACTTGTCCATGTTGTCAACACCTTCTTTGCTTTTGCTGTAATCGAGTACCATTTTTGGCTTTCTTTTAGGACTTTAATTTCGACGACTATAGTGGTAAGTGGAAAGAAGCACAACCGATTTGTTGCTGATTTGCTGCTAAATCCACAGATTGATGAATTCTACTACCCTTCCTTTTGGATTAGAAAATTCGGCTGGTACAAATTTACGTATTTTGTTTACGATTTGCAATATTGACAAATTGCTGTCTAACAGCAAAGTAGAAGCCAAACTATAGCTTGAACAAAATTGGTCACATACGATGTTTCGCGCACTTTCACGGAACAGATTGCAACACAAGACTTTGACCACACCACCCGGGTGTGTTGGGTGTATGTTTATGTATAATTTTTTGGGTGCTGATACAAGGGTTAAACAATTTTTGAAAACAAGAAACACTAGGAAACAAGCGAATGAAACTCAGACGACTTAGTTCAGTGACTTCTATTTGTACTTTGCATGATTGTGAGATTATAGTGTTCCGCGAACAGTGTGTGGCCCCGTGACTTCTCGGGCAACATATACTAGATATCGCCCTTGATATCGGTGTCTACTCTGACGTCCCTGCTTATCCCTTTGTCCGTACTTTATTTCAGTACTTCACCTTGCCTCTGCTTGAAGTCTTCTACCACGTACCTGTCGAAGTAGCACCTTTAAGGCGAAGTTTTTGCCCGGACACATCGGTTTGAATTTCGCCTTTGGCAGTTGGCCCGTTCTCAATCAGCACAATATGCGTTGGCTGTTACGACGTTGGCGAGAATCTGTTGCGCCTGACTGTCGATAGTGTCGCCTTTTCATCTAGTCAATATCCATTCCCTTCTGCTCTCCCCTACTCCATCAGCAGCTTCTAGCCCAAAATACTCCTCGGCGTGTAGGTCGTGTGGATTCCAGTTTCGTGAACAGTTCAGTTCCCATTGTACTGCCCACCATGGTGGACAGCAAAAGTAACGGAGCCACCAGCTGATGGGAGTCTCTACAAATGGGTCACGTCAAGTCAAGTCAATTTGTCGCGAAATAAACGGATAATCTAAAAGAAGTTGTCGGAGTGCGAAATGTTGTTTTTATTTCTTTTATGGCTTCGGTGTACTACACGTCAATCCCCTCCAACAAGAAATCAGATTAATTTTTGCGAACCTATGATTTCGATGAAAGACACGTCTCGACTGCAGAAGATTTCGACATCGCAGCTGTCCTCAATCCAGAAAACGGATGGGAGTTGGACAAACTCTCATGAAGAGACACTTGTCAGACTTCTTAGTACCTACTTCCCAGGCTGCATAGAGGGACCCTCAGACAATGTCCCGATATGTCGCAGAAATTTTGTGAAACGAATTGATCAGCAGTAGCAGGATAGCTAGGACAATTAGATCCTTCTTCAGTAATTATTGGGTCTATAACTTATTTCGTGTGGTTTGCTAAGAGATGGCGTAACTTGCTTTATTCCATTGTTATCATTCCATTGGAACATGCGTTGGAAAGCTACTGTCATTGTACGTCATTTCAGTATATGTCATTCATTTGAAGCGTAAACAACAATACTTTTTTCACTCAAACATGTCGAACTTTGTGTCTGAAAAAGTGTTTTTGCGGAAGTTCTTCTTCATTACTTTAATATGAAGAAAACTGCTGCCGAAAGTCGTCGTATTTTGGTGGAAGTGTATGGTGATGTTCACCATAACTCTCGCTCTCGCTGAGCGAACGTGCCAAAAGTTATTTGCATGATTTAAAATTTTCTTTTGGCTTGGCCAAATAAGCCAAATCAACGGCAATGCCGAATATCCATAGCGCGAATGTAATGCTCTGTATTTGGTGGGATCAGGGTGTGATCAAGGGTGTGCTGTAATATGAGCTGCTAAAACCGGATGAAACCATCAATGGACAACGCTACCGAACACAATTAATGCGTTTGTAGAGAGCAGTAGCCGAAAAATGCCCGGAATATACGACCAGACATATATAACGCGACGAATAATTTTCCATCATGACAACGCTCGGCTCCACGCTGCTATTCAGGTCAAAAACTATTTGGAAATAGTGAATGGGAAGTTTTACCCCACCCGCCTTATAGCCCAGACCTTGCCCCTTCTGACTACCTTTTGTTCCGGTCGATGCAGAACGCCCTCACTGAAATACGGTTTACATCAGAGCACAATATCAAAAATTGGCTTGATTCATTCATTGTTCTTTAAGGATGGGATCCACAAATTGCCAGAAAGATGGGAAAAAGTCATAGCTTCAGATGGGCAATATTTTGAATAATACTACTGACATGCTTTTCTGAAGTAAACGTTCAAATTGTAAAAAAAAAAAAACAAAAAACACGCACGAATTAAGTTATAGTCGCAATAGCAAATGTATACTCCCAATCAATGAAAAATTTAAACTTGCCAAAGCACTCATAGTCTCTATCTTAACGTATGGCTGTGAATTGTTTTCTGAGTGTGATAACTTCTCACATAAAATGTTAAACGCGACTGCACGGCATGTCTTCAACCTTGGAAGATTCGATCACGTCTCGGACCAACATCGCATTCTTCTTGGATTTGAATTGGAGACGTTTTTGGACTACAGGTCATGCATCCTACTCTTTTAAATCTTTCATAGTCATTCGAGTCGATCGAGTCGTAATATCACATTGAAACCTTCTGTTCAAACATGTCTAACATCGAGCAGGCATTTTTTCATTGATGCTGTACACCTGTGGAATCATCTTCGCTCACAAGTACGGTCCAAGACCGAGTGCAGACAGTTGGTGGCATGTAAAATAGTTCCAACGTAGTAGAACTATGCTCTCACATTTAATTCTTTTTATATGCGCCCTGTACTCAAACAAGAATAGTATATTCTCAAAGTACAGAGATATCAAGAAAATTATAAATGAAATGAAGTGCGTTCTCTGTAGGACAGTGGGACAAGTGCGATTCTTGCGAACAAGTATGACTGATCGAAAAAACCGCATCACAGCCATACACATAACCTATGTATTCCAAGTCAGTTGACCACATCAAAGCATTTGCAGCACAGTCTCAAGGCGAATGGGTGGCACAACAATCCAAAGAGGACCTCGGCCTAGCTTGCATGGCAACCGCTCGTGTTGTGGTTGGACCTACATTTCAATGCCATCTTCGAACGGTGAATTTTGAGAAGCTTTTTAAACAAGCTTTTGTCAGTGACTCGAAATATGGCGAGACTTGCATTATGAAAGTTGATAAATGCGGCGCTTGACCCCATCACCCACGCTGTAGGAGTCCACGCACCAGCCCACTACATAACTGAATACGACAAAATTAAAGATGTCCCTAAGCATGTTGCCACCTATTTTTGTTAATTTGAACAATGTTTGTCTTCTGGCTTCAGTCACGTCTTCACAAGTTTATGCATCTCCCGCTTGGGAGTGCGATTGATGAGCAAATAATAATTAAAAGAGCTTTTTAATGTCCTTGGCTACGCTCGGGAGGGATCTTCAAAAACCCAGCGCCCCCCTAACACGCCATGCTTTAAGCCACTCCGACATTGTCAAATATTTAACGAAGCCGTAGTGAATTCCTGGAATCAAATTAAAATTTCCACTGCCTACGCGACGCGTATGTAAGGGGCAGGGTGCTTAATTCAACTCATTTGCATAGAACAGGCCAGCACACCGGTTATCCATTGTCAGGCGGGTGCCATTACCACAATCAGCCGGCTGAGAAATGAATGAAATTGACTTGTTAGCCTTTTGAAGACGACTTCCAACGCAGCCGATGCCATTATTCCTCCATGATATCCCTCAGATAAGACAAATGATTCTCAATACTCCTCTAAATTATGATTAACGATGGTTAATGATCTGCCTTTCGTCCTGGGCGGGTGTTGGCGGACCTTGTTGGACAGACCGCAAGGAAATTAACTTCGTCCAGGAGAGGAACTGTACGTCATCGTACGGCTGTAGTTCAGGTGATTAAATAGTGCAAGTAAGATTTATTATCCCGACGATGATAATTTATTCATTTTAAATGGCTCTGAGTGCTGTGTGCTGGATACTTTTCTGTACACAAACTCCGGTTCCCACTCCCACTCAGACGGCTCTGTAGATAGGCAGATATTCGTACGCCTGCCTCCGCATTCGATTCATGGGCATTGTTGTTCAGCAGATAGGAACACGATTATATCCTCGCAAGGAACTCATTCGGAAGCCGCTCAGAAATGATGGCAAGCCATTGTGTGCGTGGGGTCTGTCCGACAAAAATATCTGCCATTTGAATGAAGGGACTGTGAATAGAATGCTTTGCTGAAGGTTAACTATGTCCGCTGGTGTTCGGGTGTTCGTGTGTACGCGTGTACATGTGTATCGGTGATTAATTGCTGGACTCGTTTGGGGTAGGACGTTTTAATTTTCTGTGTGGTTTTCCCCGGGACTTAGACCGCACAGAACGATGCAATGTTGGCGGAGCTGTCATAGGATGAAATGTGATGTATGTATCTCTCGGTTGGGGAGTGAGCGTGTGAACTGAAATCCCCTTGATTTTTTTATGCATGTTTATGCATGCCTTAATTTTCAGAATGTTAATTGATGTCCAAACACACACACAACTTGAGAGGTGTGGAAACTTGAGTTTCACTTTACTCTTCTGGTTTTCCCTTCAACGCTGTCGGACGCTTTTGTGGAAACGTTTCTCAGAACTACTTCCCAGGGATATGATTTCCATGAAGTCTCGGTTATAATGCTCGCAAAATAAACTACTTCGAGGAAAACGAAATAAAATATGTCTTTTAACACTTTACAGTTTTCTTTTGGCGCAGACCCGTGTTTTCGTTCTTGGAAAGTCCATTCAGTGTTGGATGAATGCATTTGAATTGGGCAAAGCTCACAACGAGCTATGCATGCAGGAGTGCAGTAAAGTGACAATCACATGACTGAATATTGTTTCGCTTGAGTACGTCGAGAGGGTGCTGATTTTGACGCCAAGTATAAATCAATTCCCTTCGCTCTGCTTACTGGAATTCGACAAACATTTACAGCGCCAATGAATACCAATTTTATTGTGTAATGGCATTGCAACAAAGCGCTTCGATGTGACACGGTCGAATATTTGCATATGTGAATATCACGTTGGGTAGGTGCCGCATCTTTCAGAATTTACGGCTTCTTTCGAGTCACTAATAATGCACCGTGGCCCCGTTGTATGGGGGAGTTGGAAATAAATCTGTAACACTTGAACTGAAGTTTGAAACATAGTGTGACGTGGGATCATCAGAATACCAACCATCTGTCAATACATCTGTCAGCCAGCGTTTTCCACTTTCAAATTAACAAATTTCATCAATCCCACATCTGACACCAAATGTTAACAGAAACGAGCCTACGTAAAATTATTCAAATTGTCCACAAAAGGGGGTTCCATTACTGGATTGGGACGAATGAAACACAAAAGTCTACCATTCACGATATACACGAAATGGTTTACTCCATCTACTTTATTACACTTAAAAAATCAGTATTACTTTGCTTAGAAACTCTTTGCTGCCTTTCAGGGTGAACCGATCAACACGCTGTATAAATTCCCAAACTGAACTGATTCGCATCGACCACCGTTCCGATATTTCTAGTCCCAGTATTGGTTCTAGATCCTACTGCCTACGCCCTCTGGGTATGGATTCCCCTCTCGATTATGTACATAAATCTTTGTATTCCATTCGTGTATAGATGGCGGTTTTTACAGAAGCATGTGCTACAATCATTTCGGGAATTCTCTTCGGAATGGTTTCTTTTTCGGAGTTGTGGTGGATTTTCCCAATAGGTGGCTGTGACGAAAAAGCTGGTTGACAGATTTATAGACTTAAAGTTCGTTGGTGTTCTGATCATCCCACGTCACAATAGTAAAAGTGCCACGAGATGTTAGCGTTCCCCAAAAATGGGTGCCGTGCCTCAAAAATTAAAAAACACACGATTTTTTAATAATCCTTTTTTTTTAAATTGTCTCACTTAGCTGTTGTGCGCTGCGGTGCGCTTAACTCTACCAGCGTCTGATGCGTGCAGATGTTGCTGCCTGGCCATGTCCCTTGTATGCTCAATGCACTACACCACAGTTATTATGCTGGTGTTCTTTCACATTTGTCTGCTGCTGCCCCATACACTTGTAAGCTGCTATTCCATATACAAGTTGCTGGGTTATGACTACGGCAGTTTGTTGCAGAGTCAACATGTTGCAAACCGGTTGAGACACATGCTACTTTGGGATTCATAACACTCGCATTGTCAATTTGCTAGTTCTTAGTGCCTCTGTGTACCGCTCACGAGAAACAGTGTCTCTCATGATAATCCATTCTCCGTAGGTCCGATTGCCGATCCATGCCACGAAGTTCTTTCCTCGCCATCATTCGTCAAATCAAGAAACTCCACAAACATCACGTGGAAATGCAATTGCAGAGGCAGAGAGAGCTGTTGATAGCAGTCGCTAATCGTCAATCTGAAGGTACCGCATGTATTTATGTACGCCTGCGTGGGAAAAGGTGTTCACTAGATTTTAAAAAAGTCTTAATTTCCTCGCATTGACTCGACAATCCACCCGTCATTCGGATGATACGGATAAAACGAATAAAAAACACTAAATGCAGTCGACTCTCGATATCTCAAAACTCGATAATTCGAAATTCTCGGTATCTTCGATCTGGTTATTACGTCCCTTGGAAAAACCTTGATAAATCGACCGGAACCTATGTGTTTTGGTACGCTCCTTAATTCGAAGTGATTGCTCAGTCGGACAGCCAGCAAACACTCTGTAATTCGAAATCAGTAGCTAGTTCCCTCTCAGGAATTCGAATTTTTTTGTTGTCTGTTCATTGTCCAGCTGCTGTTTCCAGTGAGTTGATACCGCTAGATTGTGATGTACGTGATGTGAACAAAATAAGTACAAAATGCTACCTCTTAGGAGGGACGGAGTCTTCTTCCCAATATTGGTGAATCTGTGAGTGTCGAAGAGGTTTTGTACAGTTTGACGATGATGTAGAGGTCTACATCATCGTCAGACCTCGTGCTCCGTATCACGACGAATGTTTGGCAGCTTCCGATTCAAGCAACAATGCGCCCACATCACATCAAAGGGGGCAAAGTCATTGTTGTGCGCACAGCGTCAACATTACTAAGAACGGAGGTGGCCGGCGAGGTACTCTCGGCACTGGTGGTAGTGAACAATGCTTATTAAAAAAAATGATTTCATTATTTCGTAATGCGATTCAGTGTGTGTAGCCTCCTTCGCTCCAACTCGACAATTTTTCCTTAATTCGACCCTCCGTTAATTCAGCTGCTTTTTTCTTAGCTTCAAATTATCGAGAGTCTGTTACTAAGACTAAGAGTTAGACTGTTAGTAAAAATGTCCCTACATGATTCGCCAATACATAGTTAGTTAAGGTGGACAGTCCCAGGTGGACCTGGGCCTCAACCGACAAGCGTCTCTAGCCAGCTCGATCTTTAGCTAGCTGTCTCCAGTTTCCAGTTTCGCACGCATAGTTGGTTGAGGTCCATTTCCACGTGCATGCGCCACCTGAGTCGCGGTCTTCCTCTACTGCGCCGTCCCTCGGGGGTGGATTCGAAGACTTTTCGGGCCGGAGCATTGGTTTCCATCCGCTCTACATGACCTAGCCACCTCAATCGTTGGATCTTCACTCTTCTGGCTAAGTCGATGTCGCTAAACAGCCCGTATAGTTCGTCATTATATCTCCTCCTCCACTCACCACCAATGCAGACGGGACCGAAAATCACACGAAGAATTTTCCTCTCGAAGCAGCTTCATCCACTTTTGATAAAGTCCATGCCTCCGCGCCATATAGCAGGACTGGGACGATTAAGGTCTTGTAAAGCGTTAGCTTGGTTGTTCGAGAGAGGGCTTTGTTTATAAGTTGCTTTCTTAGCCCAAAGAAGAAGCGATTGGAAACAGTTATTCTTCGTTTGATTTCAGCGCTGGTGTCGTTGTCTGAATTGATAGCGGTGCCTAGGTTGACAAAGTTTTTGACTACCTCAAAGTTATATCTGTCTGCTGTGACGTTCTGACCGAGACGTCGGTGTTGGGTGTCCTTTCTCGTTGACAGCATATACTTGGTCTTACCCTCGTTTATCGCTAAACCCATCTTGGCGGCCTCCGTTGCAATACCCACAAAAGCGCCATTGACATCACGCTGTGTTCTTCCGATAATGTCAATATCGTCGGCATATGCAAGTAGTTGGACGGACTTCTGGAAGATTGTTCGAGTTTTGAACAATTATTTCAAGAACGATGTTGAAATAGTCGCATGACAGCGCGTCGCCTTGTCTGATCCTTTTTTGACATCAAAGGTCTCGGTTAGGTCTTTACCGACCTTGATGGAGAAGCGTGCATTCTCCATCGTCTCCTACACAAACGGACGATTTTGGTAGGGATGCCAGAACTAGACATTGCTCTGTATAGCTCATCTCTATAAATGCTATCATACTCGGCCTTGAAATCGATGAAAAGATGGTGGGTATCGATTTGTTGCTCCAAAATCGCCAATACATTAGCCTATTTTAAATATTTTTAATTAGGTCAAGTTTGCCAGAGTGTGGTTAAGATGCTCCACTGCTCCCTTTTTGATGTTTTCAACCACACCTGCACCCTCAAAGTGAAGTAAGTTCTGAGAATGTGCTTATTAAACAGACGCAGGAGCCCGTCAGTTGGAAGAACGAAGACTAAGCACGTCCCACCCTCCTACTCTGTAAATTCCTGAGGAAGTAAGCTTAAGTTTACTGTCCCACAGTAACGAGAAAAATTTACTTGGTATATCCATCACCCTCTTTAATGAATCACACTTCATGGTATTCAAATTGTTCCAACATCATAAATTTAGGAGAAAATGGGTAAAATCTTGTAATATTATGATTTTCTTTTTGTCTCACCAAAGGCTCCCCAAAGATTTATCCGAAATGCTCGAAGCAGCATCCGCGCGACAAAATGAAAGCCATGCGTTCGCTGTCAAATGCTTTCCGCATAATCTTCCAACAATTCAATAACCTCGTAGCATGGCAGAATACTTTAGATCCCATTCCCTAGCTGAGGCGAAGCATTCGGATCCATGGACGAGTATAGCAACGCAATTGAGAGGAACGAGGGAATTCCACAAGTCCTGCTGGAGTGGAAAAGAAATTATCACTCATTTCATTAGAGCGTGTCACGCTGAGTTGCGTAAATATTCCCCTATTGCGCGCTATTCAATTGTGCTCCCATTCCGCCTGCCTCCCCGCTCTTCGCAGACGGCATTCATTTAGGGCCTAAAGGCTTTTCTAAATGAATCAACAAAGTCCCCTCGGATAGATTCCTCTTAATGCATCGCCATTGTGTGAAAGGAGTTGTCCTGGTCGTTTGTTATTTTTGTTTTTGTAGTTGTCGTGCCGTTCGCCGTTCGCCATTCGCCATTCTCTTTCCTTCCGTCGTCGTGACTCCGCAGATTTCAGCCCCAACCGCAGCAAGCCACTTTAGTGAGTTCCCTATTCAATATCGAACCGACGACGAGGACGAGGACAACAAAAGAACGCAAATGTATGGTATCTCCCTAACAACAGCGTCGCACTGCTACAGTTTCAAATGGATTATCCAGCGAAACTAAAATGTCAACCGGCAGTGGCAGCGGCAACGGCCTCCCCATTCGTGCTGTGGGGTTGTATAAAATCATATCGGATTCCAGAGACTCCTTTCGATTGGACCCTTCCCGTTGGGTTTCTGTGAGTAAAGGGCTTTTAGTAAACCCTCTCGCCCCTCTATTGTGCTGCTAGCGTTTTTTTTTTCTCTTCTATGTGCTGTGCTTTGACTCCCACAGTTTCTCGCCCTCGACCTAAGCCACACGTAGGGTTGTCTTGGATTTAATGGTACACTCCGGAGGGGCATCTAATGTTTTGACCTCGCCCCTAATTAAAGTTATATCTCAGCACCACGCCGTCGGGGTCGGATTTGTGGGGATGGAGACATTCCGCTTTAGAATGAGGTCGTAGGCAAAGGCCTGCCGGATGTTGCCGGAATGGACACCCTTTGCGGCAGCAGCTCAGCCCAGACGGGAGAGGGAGTGAATCCGAATGGATTTAAATTCAATTTTACAGATTTATCTCTACTCTTCCGTTAGGTTTAGGTTAACTTGAATGAGTTACAACTCGACTTAATGCGCTACCAAATTGGTTACGTTCGGGACTCTCAGGTACGTGATTGTATTTAAAGCGTTGTCGATCCCATGGAGGGATTCCATGGCAACGCATGTGCGCCTGATGCCGATTGACATAGCTTGGGGCGGTTGGCTGCGTGGGTGTGTGATTAAGTGTGATTTCGAAACGAGATAGGGGAATCGATTGCTGTTGGGAAATATATGGCATCACGAACTACATTCATATTGCAAGAGTGCCCTTGAGCATGCCCATTGTTGTATTTAGTTCAACATAACCCGGACAGAGTGCATCGATGGTTTAGTTTTGCATTTTGAACGCGAGCATGCTGACTTTAGATTTCATAGCATTCATATGACACTTCAAGCGGTGCTCATGTAGTAAAACATGAGAAGCGGCAGAAGTAGAGTGGATCGTTCAGTGATTGTGGTCAACGATTAACCCAGTTATGGACAGGCCGGATAAGAGTATTCACAAACATGTCAGGGAGTGAGTTTAAGAGCGGGAGTGATGGGCAGCAGATGTAACAAGCTGTGTTTTGTTTCAGTACTGCTGGATCACAACAGTTTGCTCAGAAATTATTGCTGAATGATGCGAAATGAAAGAATTTCGCAGCAACTAAATTTTTGTTTCAAGTATGCCTTCTCTCTTAAGCAAACGAGAAACTCAGGTGGCGGTCATCTGTCACTCTATAATAAAGCGCTCTGTATGTAAGTGTGTCCCACTAATGTCAAATGTGAAGGGAAAAGAAAAACTTTGAAAGATATCGGGTCCGTTGGTGCTCAAGATTTTAGCATTGTTTGCATTGCGTTATAGACCTTAAAACCATCCAACGCAGTGCCCCAAACAAATTTTATTTGAATGGCAACAATAGGCGTGTTTTATTGAGAGCTCAGTACTCAGATCAGCAATATTCCTCAATAAAACGCTCTTCTTCTCATTTTATTTTTTTTTTTGTGTCAAGAGTCGTTGTGTGTCCTCATGTGATTCAGTGGGGTTATCTGAATCGTATTTGAGGCGCCACCTATGATAGAGGTTCTTCAAAGCGCTCTAGTCAGTGTTGACTGTCAAATACCACCGAGTGGATTCTGCTCAGTAATTTGTTTTGCTGTCGCTTCGAGTGTAAAAGTGATACTGAGCTGAGCACAGATTCCGAGAAGAGTAATGAATGAAACTACTTGTGTACATTTAAGATTGCCTCAATTTTTGAAGGAGACATGCACTAACATCATTATTTTCTGGGCAAACCACGCACGAGAGCCCTCCACGTAACTCGATCCTACGCCATCGACTCTAACGCATCAGGAGTTATGCCCAAACGTAACCAAGCGAGTTTTTGTACTTGGTCCAACCACCTGCTCCTGCGTCTGCCAAGCGGTCGCCGACCTGATGGAATCACATTCAACGCCCGCCTCGGAAGTTGTGATGATGTGGACATTCGTGCCACGTGACCAAACCGTCGAAACATAGCTCTTTCCGTTCGAAGAAGCAGCTCCTCAAAGTTTCAGTTCATATATACAATGAAAAGGAGAGCTGACAAGATGCACTCTTGGCGAAGTCCAACGCCCACGGTGAAGGGTGTTGATTTAGCACCGTTATCACGAACAAAGCTGCTACAGTTTGTGTATAGAGACAGAATGGCCCACAGATGAGGACCTCCTATCCCATGCTGCTGCAGAACGTTACGACTTTTCCAAATCCATAGAACAACTGTAGATGGGCTTGGCATACCCCCATGCCTTCTCAAGTAACATTCTTAGATTGAAAAGCTGGTCGGTTGTACTTCTAACGGGACAAAAGCCGCACCATGCGTCCCCCTCCCGGGATCGACCATAGCTCTAGAATGCGCCTCCAACACCTTGGCGTGGACTTTCCCTTGGAGACTAAAAAGAATATGGCCCTGTATTTGGAGCAATCTCATTTGTCCCCCGTCTTGAAAAGTTGGAAAATCACCAGCTGTCTCACCACCTTACTGACACGAGAAAGCCATGAAACCGCCTCTTTATCCATCGCCTTAAGCAATTCGTAAACACCTGCGGCTTTGCCAACTTTTAGCGATTCTATCGCCAAAATGACTTCCTTTACTGTCGGACTATTCTCTGCCTTACTCAAGACTACGGGTCTGCCATCCTCTGTGTCCTGTTCAGGAAAATGCAGCTCCATCTGTCCACCTCAATGGAAAGCACCATCTTTGGATTTATCTCCTTCGATGATGTTGAATTTTCTTCCTCTGAGTCGGCGAATGGTTTGCCAGACCACCTTTTCACAGATCCATGGTCGCTTTCCAACTTCTCCCGGAACTCCTTCTGTAAAGGAACTCGAGAAAAATATTTTTGGGAAAGTTGGCCATCCCCTGCATTGAGAAGCGAAGATAAAGAAGACAAACACTTTTTGGATATTGAAAGATAGGATGTTTCACGTTTTGGGCTCCACAAATGGGACTACCGTGATATTGTTTACCGTTTGTGTCATTCAAAGCCCGCGATGATAATGGTCTTGCCGCTGCAATAGCAAGAGTAATCTTTAATGGCATTCTTCATAAGCATTTCAGTATTTTCATAGTTAGGCTAAACTACACGATTAGTAACGAAAAGCGGTTGCTAACCTCCCACGTCGATTTTTTCGAATGTCTGAAACATGACGAAAGCTATTTCAGTTAATTTATTTATTCGTAGGAACGTACACTACGATATTTTCATTTCCTAGAAAAATCAATAGATTGCATCCACATTTGCATCCAACCGCCAAGAGTAATTGACCAGAACTGTTTAGAGATGCCCATCCCTTGTTCTCCATAAACGTTCACACTCTGTCCAATGGTGTCGAGCGTTCATATGGCATCCGGAAAAAGCGGTTTCCGGTGTTGGTGCCGAGGTTAAAATGCAGAGTTGAAATGATGCAATTGATCATGACTGCTTCTGCCGTGCTCCACAACAAGCCCATCGATGAAAAGGAATCACAACCACCACCAGCGGAAAAGCTCGGATGCGGGATGAATGAAACGAATGCATGGTGTTTGTTGCACTACGCCCACTCAGTGGAGGCGAATGAAACATTTATTATTTGTTCCAAATCGATATTTTGTTGGTTTTAGAAATAAGGTGGAGCTAAACAACGTGAGTTAAATAAGGCAATGTGGTGGTTGACCGTCTGAAGGAAGTAAATGCTCAGAACACACCAATCTTTTCGCTGTTGACGAAGTTGAAGTACTCTTCCGACCATATTTTCGAACTGTGGCGACCAAAATGTTATTATTTTAGAGAACCTGTTCGACATCGAAATCATGTTGTTGTGTCGGCTATTCAATCCTTTTTGTTCATACACATATGTAAATGCAAAACATAAGTTGTACGAATATTTTGAGCAATTCATCTATAAAAGGAAAAAACTTACAAGTGGTGAGTTTGAAATTAGCAGTTAAAGCGCCAGGAGAAACATCAGATGAAGGGAAATGGCACAGCCCTAAAGGGTGCCCTAAGAGTAACGATGTTTTTGAATTTGTCGCCATTTGCCGCTGATTGGAAAAAAAGAAAAGATGATGTGATAGCCGACACAACAACTTGAACATTATGTCAAAAATAATAAAAGCTTGGTCGTTCGAAAATATGTCCGGAACAGGATTATAACACCGGCACCAGCTAAGAGATTGGTCTCTTCAGACCTTTTGCTTCCTTTAGACGGTCCATTGGTTGAGAATACATGCTCCGGCCACGCTCCATGCTTATGGAGAACCATCCCCTACCATTTCTCAGCTCATAGTAGGTGATTGCCTGCCGAACCAGCCAAACACAAAGCAAGACCTTCCTGCCCGTCAACCCTGGCTTGACCGCGGTTTGCGCCAACTCACCACTATACGACCACGACCTTTTTTTGATCTACTTATCTGCAGCAGTCACCAACCGCTTCCAAAATAGGTCGATGTTGTTGCATTTCAGCAGTGATTCGCAAATTTAGTTGCCATGATTTGCTTTCGTGTAAACTCTTGTGGTGCCCGTTTATCGAGCTTCTTTTTGTATCCAGCCTTGTTCAAATGGTTAAAATGGTTTTTTGTGCAATGTTTGGCTCCTGGGCAATCGAGGCATTCCACATGACGCTCAAACTCGACGATTTCCATGATTTTGCGTGGAAATGGTTTTTTGACATCGCAATTACCGAAACGGAATCGGCGGACCCGTAAACATTACTCACAGTTTCGTCCGTCTGGGTTTCGATTTCGGCTTACTGGGAAAAAACAAAAAAATAAAAATCTGTAAAATACGGCGAATTTTCTCTTTGCTGGTGTCCATTTTCGACGTACGCTCAGACAGAACTCAGCCAATCAATGTTTCTGTACAGGTTTTTTTAGTGTGAAATTGTGTCATCCTAACGGTGTGTATTTAGTTTGGTCCGATGGGGCGAGACGGATTCTATGTCTGTTGGAAAAACAGGGGATTTATTTTGAATTGTTAAAGTGGAAAATTGCCAATTAGAAATCAATCAAATGATACGCTTTCAAGGCAACGATGGATCGAACGAAGAACGGTGGTTGCAAGCTCTGCGAGAATAAGAGAGGGATTGTAGCCTCAAACGAAGAAATGAAGATCCATGCACACCCCATGAAGTACTCTCCTCTATATGACAGAGATAATAGATGATAAAGATATCCAGCTTCGGCCATTTTTACCCCTAGTCCATGTCGGCATTGAGCCGGAAAGTATAAGAGTGTAGTGGAATTCCCTTGCATTTCACACATACTCTTACCAAGTGCCCGACTCCAGCACGTATCGTAACACCGTGTAAAAACGCTGTCAGATGAAATCAATGGGCGAGGGAGATAGATATTGGATATCTTAATTTTAGCGATTTTGTCACTAGGTCTAAAACTTGCGGCGATTTTCAATAAAATAAAATCTAGTGCATTCTGGCCACCACTGCAAACCCTGTCCAAAACAGTGAATTTACTGCAGGCCATGTACAATGATGACTGTAATCGACTGCTTTCTAAAAAGTATTTTAAGCACCGTACGAGAATTCTAATCCTCCTCGTTAAACTCCTTGATGTCGGTTCTTCATTCTACTTGTAACACAATTTTGCTACCATTTGCTAAAAATTCTAGAAAAATCTCCTGGGGTGTAAAAATTTAAGTTCACCTAACACCAAAACGGAATCGGGTAGGCACTGACTGGCGTCAACCTGGCGATGCCCAGTGTTGTAACTTTTTCTACACACCAATTGTGCTTATTTTACCTCCAAGTGGTAGCCATCGGGTACTGGTTGTAGTTCACCCGAGCTCAACTTGCCAAACTTATAAGTGCGACCTCTTGTCCTAGGGGTGACAAAAAAGGAACTGGCCCTCCAGGTTGGGGGTTGTGCCGTCGGGGTAACTGCCCGGCCACATAAAGAAAATATATAGTTACGAAGCAACAACAAGCCTCGGAAACGGAGGATTTTACTGATGACAACCCCTGCAAACGGTATACGGACAACGATCTTCGGATCTGTACGTGGAATGTAAGGTCCCTTTATAGGCCACGTGCAGCCGAACAATTAGCGGAAGCCCTAGACTGCTGCAAAGCAGATATAACCGCCATCCAAGAAGTGCGATGGGATGGACCGGGCAAAAGAAGGCTGAAAAACTGTGATATATATTACGGTGACTGCTACAAACAGCAAAAACAGCGCCTATTTGGATGTGGATTTGTCGTTAGAGGCAGACTTAGGCAAGAAGTCTTATCGTTCAGATCCGTGAACGAGCGCCTCACGACAATTCGCATCCAGGCTAAATTTGCCAACATAAGCCTTATATGCGCACATGCCCCCACAGAGGAGAAAGATGACGACACCAAAGACAAGTTCTATGAGCTCCTGGACAAAACTTATGAGCAATGCCCTAGCTACGACATTAAAATTGTCCTTGGCGATTTTAACGCAAAGCTTGGAAAAGAGAACATCTTTGGTAGTACGGTCGGAAAGCACAGCCTACACGACACCACATCCGATAACGGATTTAGGCTGATCGACTTTGCTGCGGGGCGAAATTTTGTAGTAGCCAGTACAAGATTCCCACATCTCGATATCCACAAAGGAACTTGGCGATCTCCTGATCAATCAACCGTCAATCAGATTGATCATATTGCGATCGACGCAAGGCACTCCTCCAGTATTATAGATGTTCGAACGTTCCGAGGCGCCAACATTGACTCGGACCACCACCTTGTTGTAGCCAAGATAAGGTTGCGGATATCCCGAACACCGCCAAGACAAAGAAATACTGTGAGGAAGTTTAACGTCAGCCGGCTACAATCGCAAGGGATTGCCAAATCCTTTTCCGATCGTGTCTCCCTTAACCTCTTAAGAAATCCTACGCCGCCAACATCAAGTATTGAAGATCAGTGGCAGCATTGCCAAAAAGCCATCAGAGATGCCGCCTCTGATGTGCTGGGTTTCAATCCGCCACCACAACGAAACCCCTGGTTTGACAACGAGTGTCGGCAGGCGAATGCAGCCAAGCAAGAAGCATACAAAGCGGCACTGCAAAGAAGGACAAGAGCTGCTCGGGAGCTCTACGAGCAGAAGAGGAGAGACGAACACCGGCTTCTCAGGAGATAAAAGAAGGAGCATGAGAAGCGCGCGATCGGCAAACTAGAGGGATATTACTGCAGGAATGAGGTAAGGAAATTTTACCAAAGGGTAAAGTTAACCAGTCAAGGTTATAAAGTCCGAACCGAAGCCTGTAAGGATGATCAAGGGAACATCGTAGTAGAGTCACAGTCGATGCTGAGGATATGGAGAAACCGTTTCTGCAGACTGTATAACGGCGACGAAGAACCAAATTCCGCTGTCAGGCAGAACGAACCATTCAACCCCAATGAAAGGGACGATGAAGATCAACAATTCCGTCCACCCGACCCAGATGAAGTGAGGATTGGCATATCCAAACTAAAATCCAACAAGGCTGCGGGAGCTGACGGCCTACCCGCCGAGCTTTTTAAGGCCGCAGGCGATGATTTGGTAAGGAGCATGCACCAACTCATCTGTAAAATATGGTCGGAGGAAAACATGCCCGATGAATGGAACCTCAGCATAGTCTGCCCGATCCATAAAAAAGGAGACCCTTTGAACTGCGCCAACTACAGAGGCATCAGTCTCCTAAGTATTGCATATAAAATCTTATCTGCCGTACTGTGTGAACGCCTAAAGCCATTCGTCAACAACCTGGTCGGTCCATACCAGTGTGGCTTTAGGCCAGGAAAATCCACCATCGACCAAATATTCACACTGCGGCAGATTTTGGAGAAAACCCAGGAGCAACAAATCGATACCCACCACCTTTTTATCGATTTTAAGGCCGCGTATGATAGCATTTATAGAGACGAGCTATACAGAGCAATGTCTAGTTTTGGCATCCCTACCAAACTCGTCCGTTTGTGTAGGATGACGATGGAGAATGCACGCTGCTCCATCAAGGTCGGTAAAGACCTAACCGAGACCTTTGATGTCAAAAAAGGATTCAGACAAGGCGACGCGCTGTCATGCGACTTTTTCAACATCGTTCTTGAAAGAATTGTTCAAAACTCGAACGCCAACACCAGAGGAACAATCTTTCAGAAGTCCGTCCAACTACTCGCATATGCCGACGATATTGACATTATCGGAAGAACGCAGCGTGATGTCAATGGCGCTTTTGTGGGTATTGCAACGGAGGCCGCCAAGATGGGTTTAGCGATAAACGAGGGTAAGACCAAGTATATGCTGTCAACGAGAAAGGACACCCAACACCGACGTCTCGGTCAGAACGTCACAGCAGACAGATATAACTTTGAGGTAGTCAAAAACTTTGTCTACCTAGGCACCGCTATCAATTCAGACAACTACACCAGCGCTGAAATCAAACGAAGAATAACTCTTGCCAATCGCTGCTTCTTTGGGCTAAGAAAGCAATTGGTAAACAAAACCCTCCCTCAAACAACCAAGCTAACGCTTTACAAGACCTTAATCGTCCCAGTCCTGCTATATGGCGCGGAGGCATGGACTTTATCAAAAGTGGATGAAGCTGCTTCGAGAGGAAAATTCTTCGTGTGATTTTCGGTCCCGTCTGCATTGGTGGTGAGTGGAGGAGGAGATATAATGACGAACTATACGGGCTGTTTAGCGACATCGACTTAGCCAGAAGAGTGAAGATCCAACGATTGAGGTGGCTAGGTCATGTAGAGCGGATGGAAACAAATGCTCCGGCCAGAAAAGTCTTCGAATCCACCCCCGAGGGACGGCGCAGTAGAGGAAGACCGCGACTCAGGTGGCGCACGCAAGTGGAAAGGGACCTCAACCAACTATGCGTGCGAAACTGGAAACTGGAGACAGCTAGCTAAACATCGAGCTGGCTGGAGACGCTTGTTGGTTGAGGCCCAGGTCCACCCCGGACTGTAGCGCCACCTTAAGTAAGTAACACCAAAACCTTATTTAAGGCAATCTCTTCGAACCTTAAGGTGAACAAACTCATTAGCTCTAGGTGTAATAAATTCTCTAGCACACCGTCGCATTGTTCCAGTATCATTTGTGCTGCCAACAGAAATTCAACATAAAAACTAACAAGTAATTATTCTGTTCTGGAGAAATGACGGCTTTATGTGAAGAGTGGAATGAAGTGAAATAACGCCGAATTTCCATTTTTGGTCTTATTTCACTTTGCTAAGGTGAAATAACGCCGAATTGAGAGAGATGGCAATTGAATTTACAAAGCTTGTTAGAGAAACTGTTGATAAAGGCGCCTGCCGGATGCAAAGCACGAATTTTCGCTTCCATAAAGTGAAATAACGCCGCATTCCAAAATTCGACGTTAATTCACGACACCGGTTTCGCAATTTGGTTTTGACTGCATTTAAATAGTAATCATAAAAAATCAATTAGAAGTGATTAACAGGAGTGCTGTAACAAACGAAGTCATAATTAAAAACAGAAAGACAAACAAATTACACACTGATTAAGAAAGTCTAGCTTGCGCCGCGGCGAACTTGGGAGTAACAGCCAGCCTTTTGCCCAAAATGATTCTGTTTTCTTGAAATGAATGTCTTGCTTTTTATAGTGAATGTGTTCAGAGTTCGGTTTTTTTTTATTTTTTTATGTGATGTATACTTTTAAAGACTTATTTTCCCCTTGATATTTTCGATTTCTAGCAGAAACTAACATTTCTAGCGCATTTTCTTTTCTCTCAGCGCCAACACAAGACACACACAGGACGCGTATTTGCAATGAGCACTAGTGGTCTCACAAATGTGAATAATTTGCCAGTTAAATGTGCGATACATTTTCCTTGATGCTATTACACAATTATCTTGTCCTGCAAGTGTCCCATATATGACAACAGAAACGAAAATGCCGCAACTACACACCTATATGACAGCTGTGGCAGAGATAATGGAGGGATAGAGATATCTATCTTCGGTAATTTTTGCCCCTTGTCCACACCGGGGATGTAATGGTGTTCCCTTGTTTTTCACACATCCTTTTATTCAAACCAATGGCGGCCGATTCGTGGATTTTAGTGCGAAAAAATGGTGACCGACTGTCGCTACTTCGCCCACGATCCATGCATTGTTGTGCGGAGGGTGTTCAAAAGTTGACTCGTGCTCTTAAGAGCATATACTTATACGTATTTTTATATGGAATTTCGTGAATAAAAATGTAATGCAAAAACTGAACTGGAACTATGCCTACAGGCTGTCTGCCAAACTGTCCCAAAAGTTAGTTCCACTCAATATCCTTAATAAATGCATTCTAAAATCTCATATATTCAAACTACATTTTGATAACAGCAATGACAAGATATTGCAATTATAACCAATGCGTAAAAAAAGTCTATCAACATTTTTGTAAAAATTAAAATGATTCATGCAAACGCTTCAATAATATTGCTATTACTAGTTATCTGAGCGCATGATTCGTGAGAATGCTTTTGATACGCATTATTCATATACAAAAATACGTACACTATGTAGTGCATTCATTAATTCATCCTAGAGCTTAATGAATCGACTCCATGTGCATAAGCTTTGTTCATACTGTGTTGAAATGTAACGCCAACATTTGAAATAACGTCCAAGTAACGGACGAATTTTCAAATAAGAACTCTAACTCACTCCTCTACTAGATTGGGGAAGGGTACTAGCCAGAAAACGCTGTCAGATGAAATCAAGGGGCAAGAGAAGTAGAAGATGGATAACTACCCGTCTATTGTCTTTGAACTCTAGTCAATTAATATGAGCACACATTTTTCTCATACTTCGTATACTCAGAGGGAGAAGTTATCTCTGAATATGACAAAAATGGAGGTGTGACAAATATTTTTTTGAGGTATTGGAACATTTCTGTACTGACATGGACATTTGTAGTGCATCTTGTACAAGTAATCTTCCATTATCTCTGTCATATAATTTCTGCCACCTCTTTCACACACTGAAACTCCCATCCAAAATCTCTTTCAGCCTCGTTACTTTCCTCCCATGTGAAGTAATCTCATCGCTTTCTCAAACGATCAAAATACTCGCTAGAAAGTAATTTATTTTTTTTTAATTTCTATTCGTTTTTGAGTGGGTTAAGCAGTCTATTTGTTCTCACATCAGAGATATTTGGTTTTACTTATTAAAAATGACAACTAATGGCTAACAAAATTACTATATTATTTTTTCTGGCGCCGTGCCGTGGTTATTAGCATGTCCATCTTTAGGTATGCATGAGAGATTCACAAAATTTGTATTTAGTCTATGGCCGTTGTCACGCCTTGAGTGTTATCATCTCGTACTGATATAATCAGTTTTAATAATCCTTTTTCAGATGCCGACACCAAGGACAAACGTAAAATATTGTAAAACACACAATGAAGAAGTATTTAACCAGGCTTTAGAAGCAATAAAGGCAGGAATGTCTAAAAAATCTGCTTCCGACAAATATCGAGTTCCGTCCGGGTCTAGCGACTCAAGACCGGAAAGACATAAGATTACTACAAACGACGACCCTGGCAAGTTAATAAACATAAAGGCTAGTAAAAGCAAGGGCATTGAACCAAAAAGACTTTATTACAAAAACAGTGATAATATACTGGGCAACTTATTAAAAGACGATAGCTCAGATTAAAAATGATTGCTTATATCATTATATGTCAATCATTTGAAGCGTAGACAACAATCATTTTTTTTTCACTCAAATATTTCAAACTTTTTGCTTGAAAAAGTGTTTTTTCGGGGAGTTCTTCTTCAGTACATTAATATGAAGAAAACTGCTGCCGAATGTCATCGCATTTTGGTGGAAGTTTATGGTGAACATGCGCTAGCTGAGCGAAGGTGTCAAAAG
The DNA here is from genome assembly GCA_905231855.2 of Eristalis tenax. Lineage (NCBI taxonomy): Eukaryota > Metazoa > Arthropoda > Insecta > Diptera > Syrphidae > Eristalis > Eristalis tenax. The sequence goes on along the minus strand of HG993124.1, from coordinate 37,206,913 downwards.
TGGTTTGCACGATTTAAAAGTGGTGATTGTGGTTTGGCCAACCAGCCAAATCAATGGTAAAGCCGAACATCCCTGGCACGAATATAGTGCTCTGTATTTGTGCTGTATTATGAGCTGCTAAAACCGGGTGAAACCATCCATAGACAACGCTACCGAACACAATTAATCCGTTTGAAGACAGTAGTAGCCGAAAAACGCTCGGAATATGCGACAAGACACGAGGCAATAATTTTACATCATGACAACGCTCGGCCCCGCGTTGCTATTCCGGTTAAGAACTATTTGGAAAACAGTGGATGGGAAGTTTTACCCCACCCGCCTTATAGCCCAGACCTTTCCCCTTCCGACTACCAGTTGTTCCTGTCGATGCAAAACGCGGTTCACATCAGAACAGAATATCAAAAATTGGCTTGATTCATCTTGGCGGCCAAGCCGGCGCAGTTCAATAGATCGCATACATTTCAAACAACATACAACAAATTCATGCATCGTACACATCAAATAACTTTTTGTTTCTCAGATTTCACTGGAGGTATTGCATGATATCGTCTTTGTTGTATGATGTGTGTTGGTTTGGCGTCTCATTTTGAATGGCAAATCTAATTAGCGTCGTGAATTAAACCCATACAGAGTGGATTAAAACCACACAAACAATTAAATAATGGAGTTCCTCAATAAACAAGACATTTTTTCCAAATATTACATGTTTTTAATAAAAATTTCTTGAAGTACAGTGAAGCCCGCTTGAATGAAATTAGCTTAAGCGAAAAACCCGGTGATGTGAAAAGCCGAAATTGTCCCCAAAAAGGGGTTCGATTACTGGATTGTGACGAATCAAAACACAAAAGCTCACTATTCGTGACATACATGAATTTATTTTGCAAAACACTGCTTTACTCTTATGCTTTATTACACTTTGACAATCACTGACTCGCATCGACCACCGTTCCGATATTTATACTCCCAGTATTGGTTCTAGATACTACTGTCGCCACTAGTCTATTGAATTTCCTTGCTGACGCTTGTGTACGTGATTATTTTTAATCTATCCATGTATAGGTGGCCACATGCATTCTTGCAGTATGTACACCAATTTCGAGAATACTCTTCGGACTTGATCGTTCTTCCCATTGCGTATGGATGGCGTTTTTGTGGTGGTTGGTGTCCTGATTATCTCATCTTATACGCGTTATACTATTCACGTCACAATATTTTTTTGAGTTTCTGTCGTTTCGCTCAAGCGTCCCTACTGTACAGGAATTCGTTCTTCCTTACTTGTCTAGTTTAAAAAAAGACGAACAAATACTTCATTATTCAAAAATCATAAGCCGAAAAATTCTTGTGTTTGCGTATTTCCTCTTTGAAAACTCATTTTTATAGTGGCTACAGCAGCTTGAAGGGCTGTATGAAATGTATGTTCAAACTTGTTCTGTGAAACATAATCATACAACTTCCCCATACTACCAGTGTAATCTTGAGGTGAAGGATGTTCTATTACAGCGGTTCATGCAACAAATCTGAGAAACAGAAATCATACAGCAAAAGTGTCAGAATCATGCAATGCATGTGATGTATGTATGTTCTCTGAAATGCATGATTTTTCAAAGCACTCACAGCAAACTCGTATTGCACAGGCTGGTGCCTATGTCGGGCCACTCATGTATATTTTTACGTGATTTTTTTTTTCTGATCAATTCCACATTATTCCCTTTGACATCCGACAATTTCGTGAGTTTTTTTTTACCTGGCGGGTGCTCTTTATCCTGAGACGCAGCTTAGGCCAAAATTTCTTTGAATCCTTACCTGTTTCTGAGGTTTGTTTTTAAGCTTTTGTTGATTTCATGGCCCATGGCACCTTGTCTTCCCCGTCCTAGATTTCATTGGAGGAATGGTGAATGAAATTATAGATTAGCAATCTTTGTGATTGAACGAGAGTGAGTGTTTATTGCTTATACTTTTGCGGCAAAAAACATTGCAGTGGTCAGTTGGCAGGACAGAGAGATCTTATGTGAGCTCACAAACACTCCAATGCCTGGTCCTTCGTCCCTCGTTCAAGCAGTCGGTGTGAGTGTCCACACCTCACACACTCACTGCGTCATCTGTCCAGGCTAATTAACTCCCCGGTCACCGAAGGTGGTTGCTACTTCTGTTTGCCTTGGATCCTTCCTATCATTGTCCATGGAACAATTTCCTTGTTCCTTCCACCGTGCCCTTACATTCTCTATGTCTACATGTTACATTTGTAGATATTAGTTTTCCAAAAGGATCGAAATGCTCAATCTTCGCACAATCTTTGGTTTTTGCTTATCATTATAAGATTGACTTGGACTCTTTTAGCTCCGGCCAGCATACAAGGGCACCCTTAGTGAGTATCGGTTTAACATTTCCTGCGTAGAGCCATTACATCATCCTCGAGTGAAGTCCTCGTTTGGTTCCGAGACCCGGCATACAGCTGTAACTTAATTCACTATCCTGGATGACCCCTAGATATTTGGCACACACGTTGAAAATGCAGCCCCTGTTTTTTGTAGTTCAGGCGAATTTACATGAATTTACATGCCTTGACTAACAACACACATTTTGTTCTGCGTGGGCTCCCATCTGACCCATCATTATGCTTTCATTTTACTAACCTGTTTAGGGATAACTGCAATTGATCGACGGGGGCTATCTGCCTATGTACTCTGGGCTCTCGATAATTGGAAATTCCTCATAATTCAAACTGATTGCTAGGTCACGTGAAAAACAATTTATAAATCGAACGAAACCCCTGTGTTTTGGTACGTTCGTTAATTCGAAGTGATTGCACAGTCGCGCAGCCAGCAAACGCACTGCAAATCGAAATCAGTAGCAGTTATTTTGTCGTTTTAGTTTTCTAGTTTTTGCCCAGCTGTCGTTTCCAATGCGTTGACCCCGTTAGATTGAAAACAACGTAAGTTGGAAGTTCAACTTCCCAGGACGGATGGAGCCTTGTTGTGACTTTCGATGATTTTTTGTCCATTTTGACGATGACGTAGAAGTCTGCTGTGCTCTGTGTGACGACGAAATTAAGCCAGCTTACAATTCAAGCCCTGAAATCTCGGAAGCAGAACCAATTCCGTCCAATTTACATCAAACGAGGCAAAACATTGTTGTGTACATTGGGTCAACATTTACTAAGAACCGAAGTGGCCGATGAGGTATTCTCAGGGCTTGACCAAGCATGCTGGAAGTTATTAAAAAAAAAATAAATTCACTGATTTTATTACAAAATAACGCCCAGTGTGCGTACTTATTTCGTTTTCGTCCTTCGCTCGAACTCGACAATGTTTCCTTAATTCGAATTTTTTGTAAATTCCGTTGAATTTCGAATTATCGAGAGCCGACTGCAAATATTTTTCATTACAGAAGCAATTCTGATGACTTCTGATCTTCAACATCGTCACGCGTTCTCAACGTACCCCAGGGGAAGCTTCAACCGCGACTGAAGAAGAGGCGCAATGAGTTGGTCTTAAAGACAAAACGAGATATCTGCTGTCGATCAAGAAACGTTCCGTCAAACAAAACTTGGGACTAAGCATGACTTTCGACAGCTGCAACGACTGCTTCGGTCTGTCTACACAAATGTGCTCAAAATTCTTCACTCGAAGGAACATTAACAGGTTCTACAAAACTCTTATTTTGCCAGCCCTGCTATATGGAGCGGAAAGTTGAACGTTGAATGGGCACCAATGTCCTTATGACAATAATAAAACTATGGGTGGCACTACAGCCCATATAGAGACAGGGCCTAGCTTCCCAGCAACCACTTGTGTTGTGCGTGCTATTGTTCTTTCACGATTGGAAGGGACCTACAATTCTATGTCTACTCCTAACGGCCAAAATAGACACTCTCTGAGCATTGTGAGTGACTCGAAAGAGGTGTGGCCATGCTTGCTTGTACCAGGAATCGAACCTAGGCAACGTAGGCTCAAGTGCGTAGGGGTCGACGCCATGCCACCAAGCCATCTTGTGCTTAAAAATCGTATTTAAACTTGTCTAATGTCTAGGTATACCTTCCAATATACACCCGACGCGGAAAATATGAGACATTTTAAGCAACTTACGTTGGCTGGGTGCCATTACCGAGGATTTCCCCATCACACTTAATACTGCTCAAATTGCCGCACGTGCCCTAACTTTAGGGGCAAATCCTAGACAGCTCAATTCTCCTCCACATAATCACTCTCAATTCAAGCTAATTATCCACGTAACTCCACTCATGCAGCACCCCGCCGCCGCCGTCGGTAAGTGCATATTTTTCGGTTAAGGACTTTCATCAGAAATTATCATCCCCCACTGACCTGACACAACGTCCTCGGCAAGCACCCCCACTCCGTCTGCACACACACAATAATAATTTCGTTTCATTCTACTTTACGAGCGAATTATGGTGCATTTTCCGCAACGGTTATCATACATTACCCATATCTCAGGCCGGAATAAATTTCCATTTAATAACGATTTAAATTTCCTCAAATGCACGAGGCCTCCCCGAAGCATATAACGAGCTAGAGCACTTACCGCAACAGAAAAAAGTTATGAGCTCCTCCCCCATTAGCATATATTATCGTATTTTATCGATTGCTTCCTCTGTACGTCGTGTTTGTGTTTTCTTTTTTTTTTTCAGCCACAAATTAAATAAATAAACATGAACGCTGCCTGCATCCGTAGCTCGCTAATCCGCATCTTAAACGGGATGCAGACCGGTCTTCGGAAAAGAAGCCGGATCAAACAAGTGTTTGCAGTGGCACCCCCTCCATCGTTTATCGTCGAAGCCACATGACTCCGCCGGTTGCCGGCCCAGATAGAGCACCCCCACCGGGGGAGAACAACACAACAATTTGAGAATCCTTCAATTGCTTCCAGCTCCTGCATATCTGCAACACACACACACGTCACTCCACAACCTGCCGCAAGGATAAAATATTCAAAGTAGTCCGTTGGAAAACAAATCCCATGGAGTCAAAATAAAAAGGCCACAGAGCCAGATGAACCGAACAAATTTGCAATGAAAAATTCCACCCGTCGGCAACGTGCTGTGGCCCGTGACTAGTTCGAGCGAGACCTCGCAACCTCTCTCGAAATAAATAAGCAAACTTCACAGTTTCCGGCAATGAATTGCGAAACCAATAACCCCAGCAAGGACCGAAGGCTAGGTGAATTCAGTCAGCTTCCACCAGCTTCTAGGATCCTCATCCGAACGCAAATGCCCCCACCACCGATGTCAAAGTGTTGTGGCGGTGCGCGGAAACGGGTGTGTGCTTCTATTTGTATTCCGCCCGAAAACTTCGTGAATGGGTGTGTGTGCGCGCAGTCGATGATGGTTTGTGAACTTGTTGGGTGTGGCCAGGCACACGTAATTTCAGTGATATCAGACGGAATCGGCCGAAAGTCTCACATAATCAGGAACAAATTTTAAGTTTGTTGCCACCGGCCATGGTCTGGGTTGGGAATTGAAATCAAGGGTTATGCTTGTCGGGCAACCCCTTTCTTCCCGCCCACCAGTGGGGTGGTCTCAACTCAAGGCGTGGGGATGTTCGGAGGATCAGAAATCAATGAGCTCAATTTGATTGTACGCGTTTTTGGATTCTTTTGATTTCGAGAGCGGTGTTTGAGCCGCGGCATTGGCAGTTGGTGCAGATGACACAGCGTGTTGACGCTACAGGAAGCGAATGAAAATTGATTTTATTCTCTCCGACACACAAGCTCTGCCTCGGTCATGACAGCAACAAATGTTTGCTATAACTGAGAAGGATTTTTATTTATTGTACAACACTTTACATTGAGTTTGCCTGTTTGTGTGTGGGGGAGGCGCTCCAATTAGGTATTTTGTGTTTGCAAAGAATCCTTTGAATTGATGTGCTCACGACTGATGAGTGTGGCTGCTCGGCGGGGGCTTAATGCCACACAATTGATCCCGTGGAGTGCAATTTTGAGTTGATGAGAGGGGAAGAATTCCTTCAAATTCGGAGGGCTCACTTCTGTAAATAGGCACGTATTTGCGTTGGACTGGCCACGGGCGACTGGAACACGGTGAGCAGAGAAAGCCTTGGGCAAGGATGATTAGATAAACGCTTTTGACATACAGTCGAACCTCCATAAGTCGAACAGTCACGTGGACAAATTTTTGTTCGATTTATGGAATGTCCCTTCAAAAAGTTCCGCAGGCATAGCCGTAGAACTACACAGTTCCATTGACATATTCAATGGAGGCAGATCCATGTCTCCGGGAACCAGTTCAGACAGCGAACAGACTCCTTCCACAATCCCATCCCCCCAAATGCAACATACTGTGCAGAGATGCCCACCCCTATACTCCCCATTTACTAATCGTCGTAGTTTAGTTGTTCAAAGGAGGATTATATCTCAACTGTCTTCATCACACGTTCATTCGAAAATATACTTCCTGAATGACATTCAAGAGAGGCCACGAGTGGCCTGCGTATACTACGCTCAGCGGTTGGGGTACTTTCGGGACTCACTAAATTTAATTTTCACAACACCGTGTCATTTGAGTGTTGGGAGAACACTTTTTCTTGGCTGATGAAACTTTGAAAAATGGCCGATCGGACCACTTAGCCAACATGTCGAATGTTGAACACGCTTAATCCAAAATTCCAAGCCATCCCACGATCACTTTTCTAGACCACAAGTTTCCATAGGACGAATCCCTCTTCAATTGTTCTGAGCTAATCCCTCGTAAAACAGGAAGTACTGCGTTTGCAATTCATTTGTACTCATACGACCAAGAAAGCGAAGTAGGTGCATCTGTAGAGAATATATAGTGCACCGTGTGGAGTAAGCACCAAATGCGTGAAGAGCACATATGTTGTTTCTCAATCGTGAAGCTGTTATCCTTAATGGTTAACATCGTGCGGCTGGTTCATCGTTCACGCACTGGTGCGGCGCTGGTAACCGTGATTATGGAAACCTCTTGTGGTTGCAATATATAGCAATTCAATGTATAATTTAACAATTAATGACAACTAGAATAATTTAGAATGATGAATTATGGAAAAAATAACGATCGGAGCACTTTCCTCGCAGGCTTATTGACAATAAAGAAGCAAACTATATTATTCCATTGGAACATGCGTTGGAAAGCTAATGTCATTGTACGTCATTTCAGTATAAGTCATTCATTTGAAGCGTAATAAACAATCTTTTTTTCACTCAAATGTGTCGAACTTTGTGCATGAAAAAGTGTTTTTGTGGGGAGTTCTTCTTCATTACTTTAATAGTGCTCTGTATTTGGTGGGATCAGAATTGTATGCTGTATTATGAGCTGCTAAAACCGACTGAAACCATCCATGGACAACGCTACCGAACACAATTAATTCGTTTGACGAGAGCAGTAGCGGAAAATGTCCGGAATATGCGACCAGACCCGAGGCAATAATTGTCCATCATGACAACGCTCGGCCCCACGTTGTTATTCCGGTTAAGAACTATTTGGAAAACAGTGGATGGTAAGTTTTACCCCACCCGCCTTATAGCCCGGGCCTTGCCCCTTCTGACTACCATTTGTTCCGGTCGATGCAGAACGCCCTTACTGAAGTACGGGTCACATCAGAGCAGAATATCAAAAATTGGCTTGATTCGTTCTTGCCTGCCAAGCCGGTGCAGTTCAGTTGGGATGGAATCCAGAAATTGGCAGAAAGATGGGACAAAGTCATAGCTTCAGATGGGCAATACTTTGAATAATACTATTGTATGCTTTTTTTCTTAAATGAAGTTTCAAATTTTGAAAAAAATTATAGACCCAATAGATCACTAAAAATTATTGTATTTTTAATGCAGTGCAAATTTATAATGCACACTAAAAGTGATGGAATTCAATCCACACTCGATTTTATGGTTACGTCGAGTTCAGTTCTTTAGAGTCGTCTAGTAGCGTTAAGAACGCCTGTATCAGAGAAGCAGTTTAAATTGAAATCCGTAACAAGTGTTATGTGAGAATACAATACGTTAAGATTGGAGATAGTTTCAGTGTTGTAATTCAACTGTAAATGTTTTGGGAATAGGTTGCACGTAGATTGTAGATCATTGGCCTTTTGTGATCCAGTTCCATTGCTGTTGGAAGAAAGTAGTTTTTCGTTTGGAATTTAAGAATATTCAAATGGATATGCTGTTTTCCTTCAGCTGAACTAACACATTGCTGATATATCAATACACTTAAAAGAAGAATATAAGAACGGTCCTCAGGATTGACTGATTTTCTTGAGCGCTTGAATGCTTTATTCTCAACTTTTTCTAAATTTTTCTGTCTCCCATTATTCTATGGGAGCTTATAAGACGATCTCTTGTTTAAGGTCGGAACAAACAGATCAATGCCTTGGAAATCCTTAAAAGTCTCGTACATTTCAGTGAGAGAGTCAATTGAATCGTAAAAGTTATTAAGTGCTATGAAGGCAGCCATCGTAAAGTTAAAATTAATAATTACTTGGGAACGACCAACGCTTCCTGGGGCCTTATTATATAACTCGAGTCTAAAATAAAATTGTTCGAGTTCGAAAAAGCGAAACTATGCAACACTCTTGGAATATTTGAACAAACGAAAATTTACCATTTTTTGATATTCGGGGCAGGGTTACCGACTTTGTCGCTGGATTGCTAAAACTCTCGGCGATTTTCAATAAAATAAAATCGCTAAAATTCTGTCGATTTCTCATAACCACGCCGAGAACTACAAACCGGCTAATCCTCCGTTAAACTCCTTGATGTCGGTGCTTTCTAACAGACTACTAGACTGTAAAAATTTAAGTTCACCTAACATCAAAATCTTTTTTAGGACATCTCTTCTAATCTCAAGTTTAACAAACTCTATTACCTCTAGAAAGTTTCCAAGACACCGATGGATTGATTTCTTTGCAAAGCTGACGATCAAGAAGAATCGGAACAAAACCCAATTCCGCCCATCACATCAGGGTGGCCGACGTTGTATTATCGGCACTGGCTGTCATAGACATTGTTCTTAACCAAGCACGCGGTAGAACTGTAAGGTCCCTTGAGTTTCGAATTATCGAGAGTCGACTGTAGTAAAAAATGCTCTTTGATCAAGTATGTGTTTGTATAAGTTTCCCAAGACTTTCACAAAGTTGGGCCTGAAACAGAAATTTTATATCTACAAGGCGATGCTGAATCGTACCATTTGCTAATGACACAGCTAAAGAGTCTATAATGGCTTAGTGAGTGCCCAAAAATCTGGCTAAATCCTTGCAAATTAACTTCAATTATAGTACCTTAACTAGACTGCCTGTCCCAGCAACCATCCTTCTTGTGCGTGTTATTGTTCTCTTACGAGAGGAAGAGACCCACAGTTGTTTGACCACTCCTAAACGCCAAATTTTGAAGCTTTTTCTAGACACTTATACTCACTTACTCTATCACTGCCAGTGACTCGGGGGAGGTGGTGAAAAGCATGTCGCTCTTGCTGAAGGGTCGAACATTGGCTGCGTAGGCCCAAGTGTGTATTCCTCGATGCACCAACCCACAACGCCAACACCGCCACGCCTGTTTCGTTATACATGAGGTTGAAATACCCTTAATCAATGACACCCAACGTAAGATTGTAGTTAAAGCATACGTGTTCAAAGGAACTTTAAGTGCTGGGAAATAGATGGTTTGGTTAATTGGAAAATAATAGTATCGAGAAGAAAGTTGTTTTATACAAGCAAGTCCTTAACTTTCTCTAGACGTACGGTATTAAGTTAAATCGAAAGATGGGAAACCTTTCAAAACAATGTGCAAAACGCATATGTTGTGCTACGAGTATAAAACGATTCGAAGTAGATTCAGTACCCGTACTGCCCTCTCCATTCGTAAGAGGACACGTACACGCTCAATGCCACTGGTTCCTGGAGAAGACTAACCATAGTCGTTCATGATTTGTAATGGCCACCACTAGGCAGGGAACGAAGGGAACTTAACAGAATCAGCCTTATCGAAGCACTGAGCCACAATATTGGATGGAGATGCGCTTAATAAGCCCTCCCCAGGACCACTTTCCTAAATCAATAATTGCCATCATATAAAACGTCGCTAAACATTATCGGTGATTATTTCCGTTGCAGTGGCGCCATTCCCGATTGAGTTGTGCTACTTACGTGTTTGGGTGTCCAAAGCATCCGCAGAACTACGACGTCAATTCAATTTCCCGGAATATATCGACTCCGGAGTTCCATCTTTAGAAATGTTCCGCTATCCATCCATCTGCTCGTATCGCCACTCCTCAACATCAACCCGCATACGGGGGTTCAATGTGGTACGCGTTCTGTCGCATCGTGACGAGATTCGATTGGAAATTCGATTTCGGAAACCAAATTTATCGAGTGAATACGATAGCTGAATGAGTGCACCAGCAAATATTCGATTACCAAAGAAGTCGAACTCCTTTGTACTTTTTTGGGGCGGTTATTTATTCCATTTGATTAATGCTACCTCTGTGTACAGAGTGCGGTACATTCGCTTGTGCGGGCTCACGTCTCGGGGGAGGAAGCAGAGAAGACAATCGCACACAGTGCACACTACACAGTCATAGAATTGATTCCACTTGTGAACCTGATGATAATACTCGTAAGCCCTTCTAAGCTGTGTCAATGTTGGATGCAGTTTCCAAGCAGTCGGTGCCTTATTGACTGACTCAAACGCTCGAAAATGCTAATAGGCTTAAAGCTGAGCACAACCGATTGCTGAACAGGATCCACTTGAGTTTGTTCAAAGATGATTTACTCGAAAACCCAAAATCTGTAAGTCCTGGAGAGCATATGTCGATGTGTGATGATGGGTTCTTGGCACGTAAGAGACCTGGGGTGGCGGGCGACCCACGATGCCGTCAACAAATGAATCTAAATGCAAGGGAGAGCTTGATAGCTGGTTTAATCAATCAGACGTGAAGTGGTTTACTCTAGCGGTATGTGGAGGAGGAAGAACAGCGTCGAGACATTTCATTGCACTTGATTTTGAAATTGTAATACGATTCTTGTTCCCAACTCGACAGAGGCAGTACCAACTTGACCATGAATGAGTGTGTGGGAACGACAAGATGGTATCTGCAGTTGATTAAGTTACGCTCTCGTGTAGTATTGAAGAGATGCTACACGGGGGGTCGATGGTTATGGTCTACCTAGTCTCGGATCTAAGAAATCTCCGCTCCATGTGACGTAGACAAACATGATCTCAGAAAGCCCTCAGAATTTTCTCTCGAATAGATAAACAGCTCCTTTATCCGCGATGGATGTTGCACATGCCTCTGCCACGCAGAGCAGGACCTGAATGATAAATGTCCTCTTTAAAGTCAATCCTTCGAGAAAGGGTTCAAATGCACAATTCTGTTGCTCTGCGCTCTAATTAGTGACGTTGTTAGCACAGTTAAATGCAAAGCTGAGGTAGACGAAGTTTGTCTTGAAACTAGAGCTATAGCCGCCCAGGGTGACTGTTTAAAAATTTACATGTTATATGATGCTGTGTGACCCTCTAAGGCTCTTGTCCCCACAATCATATCATAGTTCGTGCTCGTGCGACTTCTGGACCGGAAAATCGACTATTGACCAAGTTCTCACACTTGGTAAAACATGGATTAGACTAGAGAGTGTCAAATGGGTGCGCTGCATATTTTTTTTGATCAATTTTAGACCGGCAGACGAACAGTCTTCAACGCAAGGAAAATGGAAATCGGCAAAAAAAAGAAACTGCGATGATAAAATGTAGGAAAGAAAACTGACCAGCTTGTGTTGCATCATCGATACGGTGCACTGTAGTTCCGTTCAAGGACATTAGAACCCCTCGAAACCTGACAACGTTTTGGCGGGGAGATGTGCTGCCATTTGATTTCGTCAATCTAGTCTTAAAACAAACGCATGGTCACAGAAGGTTCACAAATCAGTCGAACTGCTGATTACGCATATGACATCGACATCGACATATGCGTCGGTCTTGCTGCATGACGAGAAGAATAAGGGAGAAGGCATAGCTGTGAACTCTATGACCAGTACGAAGCTGTGAATGTTGTCCGAAGGTAATCCTCCGTCGAATTCACACCAATTCTCCAACTATGAGGAAGAACAGCCATGTCTCATCTCGATGGGTAGTTCTGGCCGGGAGCTGAACATTGTTTCGTTGCCTATCATCTTTGCCCATTTTTCATAGGTCTAGCTTCACGCATAGTTTATGGTGTGGTATTATTTCCATTTGAAATCAAACTGTCTCCCAACAGACGAGAAGACTTTTTGCATGTGGAGACGGATGCAGTCTTAAGTACAGCCATGGGGCGTATACGTAACATATTGCATCCGGACGTCGACCTGTCCTAATGAGACGAGGGCTTGGGTTCGAAATCCACCGCGGAGAATGAGTAAAATGTTGTATCGTTAACCTGAGGCAGTCTTAAGTGTTCAAATACACTTTAATGACTTGACGTTTAAACTCAAACGATGATGTCCTTGCCTCACAAGAGCATATGACTTGAACAAATATTGAAATAATAAATCGACTTAACAAACAGACATTCTGACAGCCTCCCGACAGTTATTTATGGCAGCAACTAAAGATTCTCTTCGCACGAACAAATTGCGAGCAATAAATTTGTTCGTGTGGAACTTAGCTTGTTTGAACCTCTGTCTCCAGGTCAATGTCCATAGAGCTTCTATCCACGTGAACTATACGTTGCAGAAATTCACGTGTGTGGGGGGACAGGAACCATGTGCACACAATCAAACCCCACGCTGTAGTCTCTTCCTCTGCCAACTCAAACGTTTCCACCCATGCATCATCGAGTTCATTCCCGACAAGTTGCAGATGTGCCATCGTCAGAATTCATTCACCCGTGTTCAACTCAAATGCAGCCATCAAAGCAGAACACATGAATTTACATTCGTTCGCATACACGTTTGAACGGAAAACGCCCAGCAGGCTTGTGTGTGCAGAAAACGACCGCAGGCCACTTTTACAGCCGCGACTCTCGGCGAGCCTACACACGATGCACTCGTTGAAATCACAGAAATTAAGCAAGCAATTCGATTCGGGAGACCGCCTCATAGCCCATGTGAACAATGTCTGCTTAGCGAATACCAGTGAAACTCAAACGGTTGCCAGTTTTGAGCGGTTTGACCTTTAATTGGCGATTAATTTGCATTGTTGGCGGCAGGATAAGGACTTGGGTTCGGTCAATCGGGACAAATCCGATTGCCTATGAATTCGGCTGTGAAATTCGGGATTAGAGTAGTCAACAAGATTTATGGCTCGTGGGGATTCGAAACAATTTGTACTGAGTGTAGACAAGATGATTCGTAGGTTCACTTTGTGGTCATCGGCTACTAGCTCTTGGGAGAGATTTTGTGGGAAATTTCTGTTGTAACCAAAAATGGAAGAAATTAGGAAGATTTTCGCACATCAGAGAGGAAGGATGGCAAGGGCTTTTGTCGTTCGGCAAACTGTCTTCGATGAGCGTGCTTAACCTTTCTGTCAATGGATGCTTTAAAACCTTTCCCTTCAATGGAAGAGGTCTGGCTGGAGCTTCATTAATCTTGTACGAAAATTGATGGAATTCAATGAAATATTTTATCGCGTCATCTGGGTGATGATACTCTAGTGAATAGTGCTGTACATTCAGAAAGCTGAACTCAGACACATCTGTGAACGAATATGTAAATGAAGATCATATTGAATTCTTCATCAGCAGGTAACAAGAAAATCTAGCGGGCTAGACTTAATAAGGAAGGCTTGTCTAATAGATCTACCGAAAGTTGGGATCAAGATGGTGGCTTGTGAATGCCTGTTTAAAAATGCAATAGTTTCCAACCCAATGGAAGGTAGATAAAGTAATGCCAATTCTTAAAGCTTGTAAACCTCAAGAAAATCCTGGTAATTACCGGCCAATTAATTTACTCAGCAGCCTAAGCAAAGTTTATGAACGGATCTTAAAAGAAAAAATAATCAATACTTTTGACGAGGAACATTTTTTCCCAAACTACAGTTCGGGCCTAGGCGTCATCACAACACTTCTCATCAAGTTAAGAGAATCTGTAATCATATAAGAAGAAGTCGTGCAGATGGTAAATCGACCGGCATAATTTTACTTGACATAGAAAGGACATTTGACACTGCTTGGTATAATGGCCTCATTTTCAAAATGAACAATTTCAACCTCCCACCTTATTTGTACAATATAGTTAGTTAATCTTTCTGTCTGATCGTTTTCTTCAAGTCCATGTTAATAGTGGTGTATCAGATTCCAAGGGTCTGTCTTGGCGCCATTTCTATACAATTTGTATACCTCGGCTTTTCCTGAATTACCCGAATGTGAAACTGCTATCTTTGCTGACGACACAGCTATATTCTCATCACATGATTTCTCTCTTAACATTAAGAGCAATCTTAAATATGCAATGGAGAGTATTTTAGTAACTGTGATAAATGGAAGATAAAGTACAATGAAGATATGTTACAAGCGATATTTTTCACACGAAAAAGAAAATCTTGTTTTCTGCCTAGTTCTAGCTTGCTCGTGGATTGAATCAACGTTGAGTGGAGGAATCTGTTAAATCTGTTGCAAAGTCACTTTTCATGAGCACTTCAACCAAACTCTTAAAAAAGTAAGCTTTGCAAAGAAAATGATTTACCCTTTCATCAACAGAAAAGATTTTCTGTCCTTCTCCAACAAATTACTCATTCTTAAATCTATATGCTAAGCAATAATCCTTCACGATTGCCCAGTAAGGGGAAAATCCGCACAGTGCCACATTAGAAAATTACAGATACCTCAAAACAAAGTTTTAAAAATGATTTTAGACCTACCACGGGATTATTTCACTTTAAAACTCCACATCAAAGCGGGCGTTGAGCTGGTTTATAAAAGAATATTGAAACTGACGGATAAGTTTAATAATTCATGTGTTTTCGCCGACAATCCACTAGTCAATGAGTTACCTAATTATATTAATCAAAATTAGTAAAGCTTACGTGTTATTATATTATTTGTTAAATGTTAATATATTTATTTTTATATTGACTTATTTATTTATTCATTATTTACTTAGTTTTAACTGCTTCTTGTGATATTAATATGTACCTAATTACTGGTAGCAAACACCTATACACCTTATACACACATATACAGTCAACTACCCCTGAGTCGAATTTTTGAGGGGATATCGCGATTTGTTCGAGTTAGAGAGACATTTTTTTTGGTTTTAAAGCGTTTTATTAATAAAAAAAAGTTAAAAAAATGTGTATAGTATATGTTTAAATAAAAGTAAAAAAATAAAGAATAAACATCCGGTACTTTGTCAGTCAATTCAATTTCGTTTTTTCCGGCATTTCAATACTAATTAACTCGGGTTCTTCATCATCATCAGCAACATTTGCTTTCTATTTTCAGCATTTATTACTTCTTCCAAAACAGACTGATTTTCAGGTACTTCGGTAGCCACGATACCGTCATCGACTTCCATAAAGTTCTTCCAAGTAACATCTGTAACATTATAACTGGCTTCTGTTTAATTGTTCCACATTTGCTCGATTTAATGGACGCCCTCGTTCTCAGATCTTAGTAAATTGAGCGGAATGTCATCTTCTTGATCTTACGTCTAGTCTCTAAAACCGGACTTCCTAAAACAATTTTCAATGGTTAATGGTGTTACATCTTTTATCCACGCTCTTGAAATTTCCCGTACAGTCTAGACGCGATATATCGTACTCTCCTTTTTTGGATTCCCAAATCCTTAACGTTTTTGTAAGTATGCGGCGCTTGTAGTGTACTTTTAAATTTTGTATTAAACCCGTGTCCATTGGTTGAACAATTGACAATTGACAATATTCGGTGGAGAGTACTCACGCTTTACAAACTTAAATTTACCTTTTACTTTTCTTGGGTGAGCTGGGCAGTTATCGATGATAAATAAGACCTTTCGCTTTGATCTTGCAAATTTTGCGTCGAGCTTCAGCTCGAAAAACGATCTGCCGTCATCCGCTATCGTAGGTTGGCTACAGAATCCACCGGCAAAGACTTTAATTTTTGAAAACAACGTGGATTCTTGCTCTTGCCAATAATTAAGAGTTTTATTTTTTCTGATCATGTTGGATCCTACAAGACATGTGACTCTTTCCTTGCTGTGTTTGCTTCCAAAACACTTTCCCCCTTAAAAGCTTAGGTACGTGTCGGTAAACATTTGAAAAAAATTCCCGTTTCATCGACATTAAAAATGTCTTCCGGTTTGAACCCTCGGACAACCTCTGATTACCGTTGCTTCCATTCATCTGCTTTTGTTTTGTCAACAGAAGCGCTTTCACCTGATAAAGTTTTGATACGAATGATGTGCCTGGTTTTCAATTTGTTCAGCCAACCTTCGCGTGCCTTGAAATCACGAAAACCTAAGCTGCTTACAAATTCCAGAGCTTGTCTTTTTATGATTGTACCACTTACTGGTAAATTATTCACACGCAACCACTTGAAAACGGCTTTGTCAACACTCTCATACTCACAGACTTAGTTTCGCTTAATTTGACCCCGTGTATTCGCACAACCATACTGCAGCCTTAACTCGTCTCTTGCACCCGATATCGATGAAAGTGTAAATCGGAGGTCATGGTCATCTCCAGAACGCCCATTCATTGCACACCATTGAAGCAGGTGGAGAAGTTTAAATATCTCGGTGTCTTTTTCACGAGTGATGGAAGGAGTAATGCTGAGCTTTCCTTTAGGATTGGTCTGTAGCTGGGACAATTTTGAAAAAGCTGGGTAGACCGGTAATCTGGAAGGTCGAGCTTGGTGTCAATGCCAAGTTAGCGGTTTTCAACTCAGTATTTGTTCCAACTCTCACCTATGGTCATGGAATTTGGGTAATGACCGAGCGGATAAGATCACAAGTACAAGCTGCTGAAATGCGATTTCTCCTTGCTATTGTGGGAATTACTCGCAGGGAAAGGGCGAGAAACATGGCAGTGTGCGAGGAACTCAACAGTGAGCAGCTGCTTCTTCGAACGGAAAGAGCTATGTTTCGACGGTTTGGTCACGTGGCACGAATGTCACTCTCATCACGACTTCCGAGGCGGGCGTTGAATGCGATTCCATCAGGTAGGCGAAGTTTTTGGACCAAGTACAAAAACTCATAACTTATGATGAGTTAGAGTCGATGGCGGAGGCTCGAGTTGCCTGGAGATCTCTCGTGCGTGGTTTACCCCCGCGACGCCTTTAGTGAAGCATGATGGTCAGAAGATTAAGATAATGATGATGATGATTCAGTCAAGAGCTGTACGGGCTGTTTAGCAACTTGAGACTAGCCTGGCGCCTAGAGATGCCACGCATAAGGTAGTTGGGCTATGTTCTGAGCTACTGAGCTACGGCACAAAGATTCTTGGATTCCGAACCTGTGAGAAAATGGAATAGAGTGCGCCCATGTTCAAGGAGGTGGCGCACCCAGGTCGAGAAGGACCGCAACTTGGAGTGCGAAACTGAAGACAACTCGCCAAATATGGTGCCAGTTAGAGAGCCTTGTTGATTGAGGTCCAAGTCCACATCGGATTATCGCGAGATTAAGAGGAAGAATTGTTAACATTTATTTACTTTAAATGAATATTTGCATGAGTTGTTCACAAAACTATTATTTTAATATGAGGATCGAAAACGTCCCACCAACGCATGATTAGTCGATTTTTTAACGTAGATCTACGATCAAAGCACACTTCTGCAGAGGTAAATAATTCCACAGGCATGTTAACGAGTTAAGTGGGTCATCGTAGAGTTGGGGCGACCCGATAATGTGACAGCAAAATAGACCCCTTCGGTCAAAGTGAGTCATCATATCAATCAGGAATAATTCCTACTTTCCTGCCCTCTTCACATGCAAGACTGCTTATTTCAACTCCCATCTATTAGTAGTAAATCCTGTAAAATAGAAATCCTGTAAATCCTTGCGCCATCAATTTCAATTGTTACGAAGTGATTCATTGAGCTTCGCCGTCCCAGATGACGCCGAACTTTCAAGTCGCTCAACCGGTCAAATCTACGGACGATCGGAGATTGATGTCTCACCACACCCAAGTCCACCTTGAGGGCGAGATCGGATATCGTTTGGAGCGTAATTTACAAGCCAGACAATGAAGACATTCACACATTTCAAATCAGAGCATCGAAAATAGGACGGCATTTCTTTTCGCAGAATTACTGTGTCCGACATTTCAAATATCAGCAAGGGTCGTCGGTAAGTCATCGTAATATTATCCAGACAAATTGCATGCAAATAGATGAGGTATAGTAGTAGTAGTAGATGGAGCGAGCACAAACGAGATGTTTCCGACCCCTGTTTGAAGAGAAGACGGATACTGCAACGGAAGGTTCTTCTCAAAGCGGGAGCTACCAAAGGCCCACAAAGCTTGGACGTTTCATTTTGTTTTTCTTCATCTGCCCGAGTGTGATCAAAACATTGCCCAGCGAACTACACTCACGGCAAGGAAATTAATGTTCCTAGCGCGTCAAAGCAGATCTCAACTTTGTACACAACCGTGTTTCCACAGACTGGTGCCTTTGACAAGGCGTGCTCTGTGTTACCTTCGCGCCAGGCTGTAGGCATTTCCGCAACGAATTTCAGGAAATCTCTGTGCAGCCGGGTGCTGATAAGGAGCCTTTTACCTCACCGCCTCTCAGCACTCCATCCCCCTGTATTGTGAAACTTAAAACACCAAATAAACAAATTCCTCTAGCTCTTGACAGACACCACCTTGCGCCACGGGACGATGCTCCGGCACGATGAAGATACCATCTCTCTCCACTTCGGGGCATGTCACTCTGACGGCCCGAGTGCCGCCGCCGTAAAGAGCATCGCTCTGCAGGCGGAACGGTGCACAAAAGCCATTCGATGGCAGTCGTTAGAATAATTGTTGCTACACATGAAGACACCCCTGAATAGGGTAAATTAAAAAAAGCGCTCCGCTCGCTTTGGATTGGGATCTCAGTGCGAGATGGTGTCTCAGGACACACAAAGGGAGGCACACGAGCAGGAATATTTTGTTGCAGCGAAAATCCATGGGAGATGCTTTAAATTCTTCAAGCGTTCCCTTGGAAAGCATGCCGTGCACACAAGCAGGAAATACCCTTAAAGGCGAAACTGCACGAGAGTGGAAGTGCAGCGCTGGTGGATGTTGCACAAGTCCTCACCTCCCGGTGTGGGTGAATGGATGTATGCGGGCGGTTGCAGCAAGGTACAGTGCATGTTCGCCATGTTAGCTTAACGATGCTGACGTGTAAATTGTTTACCATAAAAATACTTTGTGTATCCTTGCGAACTTGATGTTACACACTTCAGTGTCAGAATGCCTGAAGAGACAGGCACCGAGCCGCGTCACGGCAGTTGTCTACTGGTGGTGGTGGTGGTGGTGGAAGTGATGGCAAGGCATCAACATGGCGAGGGCAGACTGCAATTCTAGTCGGTCCTGGATGCTTAAGCATTATACGAAACAAACATAAAGCACTTAGCAGTGCAAACGTCGCACTCGCATGGATTGCACTACGACGGGCTTCGAAGCAGTTCTCGCAGCACATCGTGTCACTCCACTCCGGGGTTTTCTCCGTTTTCCATCGCTTAGGATCTTCAAAATCATCTTCTCCGGGCATGGCTGTGCGGGGTCATCAAAACTGAAGGGACCATGAATCGCAGTGCTTTTTGAGAGGTATGAATGCCTCGGCTGATGTGTGATGGGTATTAGATCCTTCAACAGTCGCACATGAAATATGTTCACGCGTGTGTATACTTGCTGTAAGTGCACTAAGGGAAGAGCGCTATACTCTCTCACATGGAAGTACACATCTTTCCTCGACAAGCTCCGAGAAATGGCTTCCGGCTCGATGGATTTTCAAATGGATTACGCTACAGGGCAGGGATGGATGAGGTTTCTCGTGAAATTCTCCAAAATAATGCCGAAACGGATCTCAATGATGTATGGAACGATTACACTGAAATACAGAAGTGCATTGTCCATCTAGAGTGTGTGTGGAGAGTCTAGAAACAAGACCTCTACAGCATTCTTCGAGACAGATAGATCCATTAAGTGGACATATTCACGGGAATGTCGGATTTAGTTTTCATGCATTTCGTAATCTCTTGGATGACATCTTGCTTAGGGAGACATCAAGTTGTTGATATTTCCGTGACGGGTGGTGTAAGAGAAGTTGGACTAGAACGCGTGTGCTCTTCACGAATGGTTCAAGTGCAGCTACATTTCTTAGTTTTCCAGGAAACGAGTGTAACAAACCTCTCATCGAAGAAACTCATTCATAATATTGGATTATCTAATTCATGGGTCAGACATAAGGACACGCGTCAAATCGAACACGCAATTGCTTAACCATCGCGGGATATGCGAAATGTAGAAAACTGCACTGCAAGCAGGTTCTAATCATCATTCTATAATGAAGCGCTGTGTATATGAGAATGTAGGTATATCACACCAATACCAAATGTGAACGACAGAAAAAAACCCTTGAAAAATATCGGGTCCTTTGGTTGGTGCGTTGCTCACGCTTTTTCTGTGTTCAAATATGGCTGATGTTATATATTTTTTTTTTCTTTTTTACAAGCAACACCACTTTTCTTTGTTTTGTTTTGTATGAATAAATGTTTCATTTTCTGTTTTCCCAAATATTCTATTTCCAATGGATATGTGTAACCAAATTTGTAGTGGAAGCAAAATATGAATATGGCAGCCACACATTAGATTCTGCCTGTCGTACGACAAGCTTTTCTACTAGTGACAATAATATTGGTTGTTACACCACTGTAGAGAGCCGCGTTTCACAGTGGTCCCGTAGTGGTAATAAATACCCGAAGTGACATATTTTTCTCGGCCAAGTGGTATATGTCTTTCGATTCTACAAATATGAGAACCAAGAAGGCCAGCATTTTGTTGACTCTTGACAATCCTTTTGGCTGTACCGATACCTCAAAGTTGGGACTCTGAAATTCAAAACACATGGACGTATTTGTTAACCAACTTTGACATGACATATTTCCTAAAACTAGGCACTTCACTATAAGGTAATCATTTTTTTAAAGGGCTTTCAAACTGCATCAAACGTTTTTTTAATACTGCTTAGCATTTTTTTATGCTAGGCTTTTAAGTAAATCCACCTTTTGGGGTGCATTTCATTTTCTGAAAGCTTAAAGTATTCTCTATCGATGGTTCAAAAACTGAACGAGGCGTTCAGGTGGAACAATCTCGTGAATTTTTCGGCATTTTCAAACGATTTGCATTTTCAAACAGGCATTTAAAATCGCCTGAATTAGATCACTTTCAATGAAGTTGCGTACGAAATTGTGTATCATCAAGACTTCCGAGGCAGACGTTGAATGCGAATCCGTCAGGTAGGCGACCGCTTGCCAGAGCCAGGACGAGGTGGTCGGACCAAGTACAAAAACTCGCCTGGTTACGCTTTGGCATAACTCCTGACGAGTAAGGGTCGATGGCAGAGGATCGAGTTGCCTGGAGATCACTCATGCGTGGTTTACACCCGCGTGGAGCATGTGGGTCACAAGATGGCGATGATGATAATAATTGTGTATCAAAACACATTATCATAGTTTCCGTACAGTAATAACAAACAAAACTAGCAGAGTTGTCACCATTACGCCAGATAACTAGCAGATTTATGATAGATTGTGTTTTTTATTCTAAAATTGTCCACACAATATCGACGTAAAGACATTTCACTGTCAAACCAAAATTGCGTATCAGACAATTTCAAAAGAATAAAAGAAAGTGTGAATTTGTATCGGGCAATTGCAAAGTCGACGAACTCGCTAGGTGTGGCACATCCCCCACCCAAACAATAGTAGGTGTTCCACCTTCCATGCCAATCGCTACAGCAAAATACACACAATCAACATCACTAATCGTAAATGACTAGAAGGTACCACTGGTCTTAAAACAAATGAAACATGGCCATCGCTTAATATCAAACGGGCACTGCACCATTGGCACCCGTGCCCGTAGGTTGGGGATCCCCTACTCTGCTCTTGTAGCGCGCTGGCAGGTCGTAGAGACTTTTACCTAGGGCCTACTACTTCAACAACCTCAATGAGCTAAAAAGCGTCAGTATTAGCCAGCTAAATCTCTTTATCACAAGCACCAACTGGTTTTAGTTGTTAGAGGGAATCAATCCGCGTGGTATCACAATGGGCCTACTTTGGCCGAATGTCTTCTGCAGTCAGCCACTATAACCTAACCTAACCTAAAGCTTTAGTGATATACGTCTCTATGTATCCAAACTGGCCAAGCCAAAAAATTTCAGACGGAGAGGTTTCTTTTGAGAACTGGGCGAAGCTTTGCCTCAAGGGGAAATCTTTCTTCTTTCCCACAGTGTTCCGGCAAGATTAGCCAGCCGTTTTTTTTTTTTTTTTGTCAGAGGTTATTAAACACCAAACCGGAGAACTCACACATAACGACTATGGCCAGGCAGCAACCAGGCCACTGATCGACCACACCCAACGGCAAATTTTTACTGGACCAGACTTGAAAATCCGATAATAGCATCTTGACTTTCCTTTCACTGCGATTCGAACCGGGTACCCCTCTAATGAGGGCAGGCACTTAACCAACTGCGTCATCCAATCGAATACCAACCGTGTTAACTTGGAAGCAAAATTGCAAAATAGTCTTTCGATTGTTTTGATACCAGAATTACCTTTGAAGTTGAAAAACTGGAATTTCCGAATGAAGTTACGTTTGCAATGACCATTTATACATCACAAGGTCAAACAGCATCTGAAATTGACTTAAGCACGCAATGCCTCTCACATGGTCAATGATATGTTGCCCCATCACATGTTTCATCTGAACATACTAACAGTTTATTCGCACGCATAATCCGACAGAATTTCTTAATCATGTAGCCAGAGAAACGTTTAGTTTGTTTGTTTATATAGTCCCCGAATAAGATATTCTTTTTTTAGTATTCGCTTTTCTTTAGTACAATTTTGTTTACTCCACACAAAACAGTCTCAATGAACTCTTTCCCTGTACACAATCTAAAATAGCTTTATTTTCCCCATACTTTATTTTTCTTGAACTAACTAAATACAACAATAATAAAAAATAATGTAATTCATGTGCGAAAAAAGAAGGCACACTTTTGTATTTAATTTTGAAAACAGTGTTCTGAGTTGTGATTATGAGCTAAAAAAAACAGCGGTTGGCAGTAGGGTAAACATCGATGGTACTATCGATTCTATCGAAAACATCGATAGTTTTTTTAAGCATCGGTAGTTTTGTTTTTCAAATACGCAAGAGATCGCGTATTTGGCAATATTTAACAAAAAATATTACATCAAGCCGCCAATGAAGTTTTTACAGCCAAAATGGATCTAGTGGAGAAAGAAGGACAAACTAAATATATGCTGTCATCAAGAAGGCACAGTATCGATGACTCGGCTATAACCTCAAGATAGGCAGCCATAAGGAGGTTGTGAAGGGCATCGTCTAACTCGGCTCCCAAGTGAACAGTACGAACAGCATCAGTTCCAACAATAAATGCAGAAGAACACTGCCACTCGCTGTTTCTTTGGACTCGAGAGACAATTGAGTAGCAGAGCCCGCTCTCGAATGACCAAGCTAAAATTATTTAAGACCTTTGTAGGAGAGGCGAGAGAGTGAAATAAAATAAACTGAGACGAGATGTGTAACTTACGATGGTTTATTGAGAAGAGCGAAAAAAAAAATTATTACTTATTTAAAATTACAGTGGTGTAAAAGATAAATAAATGCGTACACCTTGATCACCCCTGTCCTGCTCTATGGGGCGGAAAAATGTGCCGATCAGCTGTTCGGAAAATTCCTTCAAAGCAAATAGCCTCCGATTCGTATGAAATCGGATAAGCTTCCGTTGCGAACGGTTACCTCGCTAGGGCAGAATGACTTGGGAATTCGGAAGAAGTCGTTGAAACATGTTTCCTCCAATGCGATGGGAGAATTCCTTCCACGTTGCCGTCTAAATAAATACTACCCGTATTTATTGTCACGCTCACACGTTGTGAGGTTGTGCTCAGAGTACGACAGCAGATTGTGAGTCACCATGCCAATTTGAGGCAGTTGTGACTTGTGACAGATCACGGAGGTGTGTCAGAAAGCGCATGTTAACTTAAAGTTCAAATTCATAGAAATTAAGAAGACAATATTTTTAACAAGCGCAATAACGAAGATAAACCGCTTTGCTTTTCAATCAAATGGATGGATTCAGACAGGAAACAAGCATAACCGTAGCCAATCAACAAGGCAATATTGTGGTTGGGTGGGACTTAACAGATTGTACGATTGCGACGGCCATGATAGCCTCTCAATACCATGTCACACAAGTAAGCGTCGCTCAACGGGTTTGTGAGTGTATAAAGCCCTAGAAACTACAACCAGGAAACCCTTGGCTGGGAGTGGGATCAAATGGTAGATGCCGGCAGATGTCTGACATCACAAATTACCTGAGGAAAGCAAGCAAAAACAACTGAATACTCAGTCTTTGCTAAGCCTTTAACCAGTGCCTCAACTCTTCGAACTAAACACCCTGAATAGTCTCCGATTCTGCTGATGATAAGCTCAATCTCCCAGGCACGGATTCCTTGAGGCAAGAGTTCTCTTCCCGAGGTCCACTTTATGCGATCCACTGTAACATTACCCTCGTACCTTCAAACATTCTTCTTTTCCAATTTTCCCTTTGTGTATTTACGAATAAACCTGTAATTCCCTCTACCCCCTCACGCACCGGAGTTATAAATGAACAAAGAACAAAGTCTCTCGGAGGCCCCTTGTTATGGAAACTCTTTCGAAAGCCTTGCGAGCACAGCAAAATCCTCCATCCCACTCCAGGCGGTATGACAAAGGGAAGAAGTGAGAAATTTGCATAAGGGATAACCCGAACGAATGCGAAACTTCAAACTTCAAAGGCATCTAGGCATCGATATGATTGAGGCAACAAAGAAAAAAATTGATGCGGCAGTTAACAGGGCCCCATCTACACGTAAATCCACATAGATTCCAATCCGCTTTGCATGCCAAAAAAGGGGTCTACCCTGGTGATGGTTTGCAGCGATACACAGCGACAAGGATAAATGGAAGTTTTGCATTAAGCTTGCGAGCTGTCACAGAAACGTTGTGTCGGTTAGAAAAAAACGTGATGCGTGGACGTTAAGCTGGCGGTTATGGGACAGTCTTGCCAGTGGGCTGCGCTGGTTTCTGAAACATTAACCCATTCTTCTTTGCCAGCTACTCGATGAGATAGGGTCTGCAACTGTCCGGATGCAACCCGTGTAAAAACTGAAGGGAGCTCAAGCCCAGTGAATATGTCGTGTGTGTTTTTGGCATTTGACTGTATTGCGTCTGTTGAGAGTTGAAAAGTATTGCTTGTTTTTATGCAGAAAAATTGTATGACATTTTGTTTGGCTGTCTGTGACTGGTTCGGTTAGACACGTCACTAGACACATCTACAACAACGTGATGGATTTCGTCTTCGAAACAACACATAATTTAAGAGTACGGTCCGCACAAAAGCGGTCTAGGAGTGTTAGATTTACTTATAACCTTTGTGCCTATTACAGCACCCCTTAGATAATTTCACAAAGTGCAAGATTATGTGGTTATTGTTGAGGTCTTCCACGTAATTTAATCGGGGAAAGGAAAACGTCGGATTATCACTGTGGCCAGATTCGTATTTTAAAAAATACGAGTATATGCCGATTATACCTTTCGGCGGTGAAGACAAACGTGAGTGAGTTCATAAGTGACTGTCTATTTACTACACAAATTTATGTACATTCTACAGCCACATCTGACGAATCTGGAATTTGAAGGCCTACGGGACGAGAGAGCACTGCAGCTGCATAGCAAGTGCTCAATGGTTGCTTCTCTCTCCTCGTTCCTACAGTTTCTACAAAAATCATTGTATGGAGGGCCTAGTCTAGAGGCGTGAGGTAGGATGCCACAGTTCCCTGTTGGAGCGCCAATAAGAACGATTTGGACTGCTTAATCTGATCAAGCTAGGCTATCTTTTGGAGTCGGTCAGAGACCAAAGTTGTTAAGTGATGAGGCATCCTGTGCCATCCGCGGTTTGTTTGAGCAAGCGTTTCAAGCTTTAGCAGATGTTTTATAGTAGCGACAGGCATGGAGGGTGGGTTTCCACACGGAAAGAGTACAGAGGTGTTCACTGCACACTAGAGGCACCTAGCCAGACCTCGCACCATCTCGAACAAATAGTTACCCTCGAAAAGATAGAGGTCATTAATCTTCCCTCCTTCCCACTGAAGGTACCTGCCTAGTGTTCTGTTTAGAATGGCGCCCAAGGGCGATTTCTCTAAATGAAATTGGAAAGGAATCTATATTATCACAGGTATTGTCCGACATGCTTAATATTGCAAAAGTTTCTCAATTCTCTCGTTAAAGTTTCATTTGAACACCATCAACATACGAGGATACTTGAAAGGAGTTAGGAGCGATTACTAGCCCCCTGAGCGCTCAGTCCATATTACTGAATTCCTTCCATTACAGAGCGTGAATATTTCATGTTAAAAACCCTACGGAACGTAATGATCCGAATGAAGTCGATGAAGACACGCTCAAATAAGTCCATCCTCTGCAACAACTTCGATGAAGGCACCCTTGACTTTTATTGTGTGACTATCACATCACATCACTTAAACCTGACCTTGATGGATGGAGAACATCCTTGCGGTCCTTTACCTCCCCAGTGACATCAAGGAACCTCTTAAGGAACCAGGTGCATTTTTTGTTGGCTCATCCCCCCCCCCAGTCAGTGAAGCTAATCAATCATAGAGCGAACAGAGAGAGAGCTTCATCCTTTTTTCTCTAAAATTTCTCATCAATTTTAGATACCTACTTGGTGACTGTACAAGTTCGGATAGCCAGCGTGGATGCGGACGAGTTAAGTGGGTGGGGATGAAGGTGCGGTGCTCTAGTGGTAGTCGCTTCATTGAGTTTGTTAACACAGATATAAATTCGTTTAGGGTATGACGAGCTTCGCAGGTTCTATAATATTATTCTACTTCATTAAAAAAGGATACTTTCTGTTTCCTTTTTTTGGCTAGCTCTTGCAGTTGACTGACGTTTCATCAATCTTCCTCTTGCTGGCAGGTAGACGAGATGTCAGACTTTGAGTGGAAGTTTAAAATTCACAAGGGGATGAAATGTGAATTAGTCTTAGGGGATGGTTTAAGCGTGTTATGGTGGTGGATGGGATTGTACCGTGATGTGCTGAAACTTTGCCTACACTCTGAAAATGACAACATAATCGATTGAGAGGAAGTGCAATAAGCGAGGTATAATGCGGTGATAAAAAGATTTCTCTCTTGAGTGGAAACCATGCGTCTACAGCCCGGGGTGGTCCGGGGCCCAGCTTATACGTCATCTTTAATAGACTAGTTTACCCTTTGACCATGGTACCCATGACCATCGCTCACTCGAAAGAGGTGGAGCCGACAGGAATGATAGTTGCGTCTTCTTTCACGGCACTGCAATGTGGATCTGAGTCTCAATCAAGCTTGAACCATATAGCCAGCAGATTGCTCACAGCTTGAGCGGCCAGTCGAAGATTGATGCTAAATTCTGCAGAGTAACCTAAGACTGAAAGTTTCCCATCATCATTAATAGGAAATGGAGTATACATGATTTCCAGACGAGAACGGTGAGTAAATCACACTGGAAAGAACGCATCCGAATGTCATGTCATGGCCAACGGAATACAGTGGAATCTGGATAATGTGAACCATGATAATGTGAACTATCCAGTGATGTGAACTGGGAAAAGAACTTACTAATTACTCGTAAATGTGAACTCGTCGCCATTTTTTGCAATTCGAACATGTGCATTTTGATCTCGTCTTTGTTTCTTTTCTTGTTTGCTTGTGTAACATCTGTCAAACGGTTTTAAAAGGAAAGAAACGCCATCCCAATAGTCGCGCATATGTAGGGGAGAGTACGATTACTTTGGCGCCAAGAATTAATAACGGTATTTTGTAGAGAGGTTATAGCATTTTTTACTATAGTTGAGTGTCCCGTTTTGGATTAAGAGTTAGGGGCAATTTTAGAAAAAAATATGATTATATGACCACATCCATATTTTTACCATTTACTAGTGTACCGAATTTGAAAACCTAAAATTTGTTACTAAATGTAAAATGTACATCAAATTATTCAACTGACTAATCTTTAGTAATTCGCATGATAACTCAAATTTATCTTAAAAAATTAAAATGTGTTAATTTTGTTTAATTAACAAAAATTTGAGTTTGCGTGCGAATTACTAACGACTAGTCAGATTAAAAGTTAAGACCAATACTTTTGAAAATTTCGAACTGATGTGCTCATATCAATTCTGAATCGAAGGCAAAACACCGATTGGTCTTAGTTCTGCATATTTCTTGTATCGTTTCCGCAAAGCTATAATGCTATGGCTCCTTCGAAGCTAAAGCAACACTGAGTCCTTAGATTCAAAGAAAGACAAGAGATTATGAGAATATTGGAACCTGGATACTCAGGCTTAGGTGCATCGCAGAAGTAACGGGTTGCAAAATCCACAGTAACAGCCTGAGATGAAGTATTGTAGAGATGCCCAACTTCACAGCTGATTGACTCCTAGTCCATGGACGCATTTCAGAGACTTGTTGACAGTTATTCATGAATTTTTAAATGGCGTTCCCTGATTGGTCAATTTGGTTTTTAAAAAACGGTATAAAAAATGGTACTCAAACATTTTAAGGGGCAAGTGAGGGCATCTATATCATACTTCATTTGCGGTAACAGCCTTAAGAAATAAAAAATTCCAGCAATTTATCATTCGAGTGTATCACAAAAAAGGAATTTAGATTCGGAAAGAGAAAAACAGTAATATCCGGCCTCTTGGAATGGCTGAAGGAACAGGGGGGAGGGGTAAATTTGCCAATTTCGACTAACGTTCTCAGAAATAAAGCAAATCATTTGAACAGTATGTTTTATGAATCCCCGCATCTTAATGCTAGAGACGAGTAGTTTCTTTCTAGAACGTCATGGAGTGCGAAAATTAAAACTATGCGACGGAGCTGTAAAGCAGGGAGCTGTAAAGCCCTGGTTGGATTTACGTTCATCGACACGCCCGCTCAGACATACTCTATCTGACATCGGAATTTGGATTCCCATCGTCGTTAAACAGTTGGCAAAAATTATTCGTCATAATATGTGGAGCTACATGATCGTGTGTGGTCAGTTGCGGTATGGGCTGTCCCTATCTAGCTCCCGCGCCAGAAAATTATCGGCAAGTTAAGTGGCACCTGCATATCGCATCGTGATACGGGCGTTACCATGAGACTCGGTTTTCAAATCGCTACCAGGACCTCACACATTTGTTGATGCGGGGTCACAAAATGCTTCCACCATCTTCCTCGCTCATTTCCCTTCCTTGAATCGACCAAGGCTTTGTCTTGAAAATTTCTAAGTCCGATAAAGACATTCCGGGCCCTGAAACCATCAAAACTCTGGTCTTTATTCTGAGTTTCAATTGCCTGTTCGCCGCCTCTCCAGCGCTGTAAAACTCCCTCTCACTTCCTCTCAATCCCTTTGATGTGTACTTTCAGCTCAAGTATTTCCAGCACATCCGCATCCTGCCTTGACAATAGCTCCGGCAAAACGCAAGGACGACCATCAATCACTTCCCTGACAATGTTGCTGAGATCTAGCCTCCACGCCAACGTACAGCGCGGCAAAACTCTCCACTCGTTAAATGTTTTACGATACCGTCTTCGTGCTTCATCCGAAATTAGTCGTTTCCGATTTTAAGAGTCGGATTTACCGAACTACATCGCGTTAATCAAACCTCCGGACATGTACCGCAAACCCCCCTCCCCAACTCAATCACACTCGCGCCAGTTTCCAAGTCCGCCGGAGGCATAAAACCCTCGCCCATAAACGAGGATGATTCATAAAAACGCTGTAACTCGTCAAATTGTTTAAGCCCCCATCGCCCCCGCCGCCCCCTTCCGAAAGACGCATGGATAACCAAAAAATAAAAAGGATTCCAGCAGCGCGAGGAGCTGACTATACATTTTCAACGGGGAAAGCCACTCCACACACGTGCGGTAATTTATGGCATAAATACAGCCATCTCCCCTAATGCCCCCGCTTCTCTTCTCACAATCTAACGGATGCAAATATTCCCCTTTTCCAGGCCCTCTCCGCAGTCGCTGATGGTGAGAGGAAGTGGGGAGCTCTTTTAATCGAATTCCGATCATAACCTGTCATAAAAAGGAAATCGTTTCGGCATAAAACCTGTCCAATAGCCGTTCAATAAGTTGCCACGAGGCTCGACGTAATCGAGCCTCGTGGCCTGGAGTGTTTTCAGACCGGTACAGCAGCCCACAGATTATTGATGGAGACGCCCACGACTGCCGGCCGTTAAGGAACTTATCCCACAGCCTTGCCACTTGCCACGGTCGCTCCAAGACCAAGAAATTCGCCTGGTTCTTTTTTTTCAAATTTATTCGCCCCTTGCCGCCGAGTCGTTATGTTTACGGCTGGCCAAAGTAGGAGCATTGTACATTCGGTCCAGCGCTCCTCCACCAAGGGCACGCAACTCATCCGCCACATGCCGTCGGACAGTCACAAGCCGAAGCTGGGGAGGCCGACGCACGGAAAGGCTTGGCCTGGGGCCTCTCTTTGCTCCTGCGGATATTTGCATTCTGCTGGTGATGAAGCGGAAGGACCCAGTGATTTAGGTTGCTCGACTGCACAACACCGAACCGGAGGTGTTCAGTTCTGGGGTTCATCTTTCCGTTTATCGTGTCCGGGGGAACCATTAGGCGGACGTTTATTGCGCATAAAAGATCGGAAGTGGTCTTAAAACTTTCGTCTGGATTTCCTTACGTATGACTTGGTCATTCCCAGGGGTTGGTTTAATTTTTACGAGAAATGTTTGTGCGAACCGTGGTCGCATTTGCTGTCGCTGTCGTCGTTTGTTGATGCTGGGGTAACTTTGTGCGGTTTGTTTGCCGTGCTGGGATGGAAATGCGAAAGTTTCCCAGGGTTCCTGCGTGTTGAACGCAATAGTTTCGGTTGACCAAGGGTGTGTGTGGTCGGGGAATAAACCGACATCTCCCCCATTACATTTCCCGGCAAGTTTCATCAGTTTGGGAAGTCCTGTGCATTTGATGTTACAGTTGACATGAAAGTTCTTCGACAGCACAATAGCAAGAAGTTTTCGGCTCCTCGTTTAGAGGTTTCCACCCACTGAAGTCCCTCAGGAACTGGAATTGATAGAGTCTGAGACAGATGCGATGTACTGCCGTGGAGTTATCTTTTCCCTGCCTGTTGGCGAGAGCTGTGGGACCAATAATGTAGACCAACCTTTTTGAAGAACTTCTGGGGAATGATCGAAACTAAGTGCGATATTGAATTTGCATCCCACAACTTCAGTGGATTTCAACGGGGATGCTTTGCAGTTTATGGACATCCTATGGGTCCTAGGAACCATATACCGACATGTACAGAAACAGATGCTAGGCGAGCGTTCTTTAAGTCGTTTTACTACAGCTGAAGAGGAAATCGAACGAGCAGGTTAAGGGAACGGAGATGATGTTACTCACCAACTATGGGGAGATCTAGTTATCGAAGGGCTCATCTCTGACGTTGTTCAGGAACTTATCAGTCTCCGTATTTTCTAACATAGTCTGTCAAGGTTTTTCTAATCCAGAGGTCTGACCATAAACTCTAAGCTGCTGATGTACAGGACCGTGCTCCTACCAGTACGCAGGTATCGATCAGCGCTTAGTAAAAGGTACTCCGATCTTTTAGCCGCGTTCGGGAGGAACCTTTTACTGAGCAATGTTGGCCCCGTATTTGAGGCAAGACGATTTCGGAGACGCTACAATCTTCAGCTGTATGCGATCTACCTCTAATCTGATATTGTGACAAAAATTAGACTCCGGAGGGCAGAACACCTAGCTTGCGAAGAGGAACCGGTTCGGAGAGCCGTTTGTAACAATTTTTATGGTAGATGACAGCGTGGTAGACCATGCTTACGCTGGAGAGATGGCGAAGAACGAAGCCTTAGGGTGCATTGCTGGATGGCGTCGACTCGCGATCGCGATAGTTGGAGAGAACTGTTAATGGAGGCCGGGACCGGAACCCGGC
Organism: Eristalis tenax; assembly: GCA_905231855.2. Taxonomy (NCBI): domain Eukaryota; kingdom Metazoa; phylum Arthropoda; class Insecta; order Diptera; family Syrphidae; genus Eristalis; species Eristalis tenax. The sequence goes on along the minus strand of HG993124.1, from coordinate 37,174,747 downwards.
TGTCGAGACGATGATGATGATGACATCATCATCTTAGATCGGTTAAAGGCAACTTAGGGTTCAATATCATGCTCCATCCTTCTATATTCTGATCCAAAAGATGCCCGAAGTCCCGAAACAAAAACCGATCTATGATCAGAATAGTTTATAATTCTTCAGAAAGGAGGACTATCCCTTCACAAAGGATGACCAGATAAGGACGATTGGAAAGTAAATTTAAATAAATTAGGAACTGTGTGAAATGTAAAATCATTCTGGCTTTGTTTTGAAGCTACATTCTTGCCAATATGTTCGAAATAGAACATCGTTAAAATTGTCACCTGGCAGTGATTTAAACCCGCGGGTGGTTCAATCTTCGTTGACTTGGTCTAATATGTGAGGCGTTATGTTTTCTGGAATATTGACGAGATCGTCTAAAGTGGTGGGCTTGCTTGATTGGCAAGGATATGACGTATAATATATAATACTAGTAGAAAAACCTGTCGTACGTATTTATGTAATCAATGTTATTAAGTAATTTTTACTAAATAATATATCGCAGATAAATGAAATCGTGTTATGTTTAAAACTGATGCAGCTGATGCAGCTGATGTGTTCGCTGATGTGTTTCTCGACAAAGGAACTACATAAAATGGCTAACATTGAAATGGTTTCAGATAGGCTTCAAAAACTAAACTATCAATATAATATCTCTTGTTCTACCTCTAACAACGACTTGATTTCAAATTTGGTCTCATAATGAGTGCAATATAAAAATTGTTTGTATATTTATTAAATTATTTATTTATTCGTTTTATATATTTCTTTACCTAATTATATACATATCTACTTATTTATTTATTCATTTATTTATTTATTAATTTTTGTTTATCTATTTATTTATTTATTTATTTACTAATTTATTTATTTACTTACTTATTCTATATTTATTTATTTGTTTGTTCATATTTATTAATTCTTCTGTTTTATTTATCATTTGCCTGTTAATAATTTTATTAGTGTAAAATCAAGTGTTGAAACCGCTTCTCTCTTCACCCAGCGGACTTGTTATGTTTTAAGAACAAGATTTTTAGTGGCTTTTCCTTCGAATTGCATATTAATCTGAGATATTATATTTAATAAAAATTGTACAAATATTGTAGTAGTAAGGTACCAAACCAAATCTCTGTACCCCAAAAATTGTACCAAAAAATTGTAACTTCTTGCCACAATAAAATATATAAAAAAAATATTTTTTTAATTTACATTTATTTACCTCATGAAAATTTTGGACACAGTAAATATTCCTTTTAATAAAAAACAACGATTTTTGTGAACCTGAAATTATTTTTCCCTGATGTGGACCCAGTATATTGGATCTGGATATTGCAACGCAAACTTGCCCATGGCTAAATACTGGTTCTCATAAATAAATTCAGACACTTTCAAATGTTTGCCCTTGTGGCCTATTGATTGCCATAGCAAATGCTTATTTGATAGGGAGTTGTCATCTTCTCCAGACAAATGGAAGGTCTGGATTAACTGGTGCACGATCGATTCCTGGAATAAAAACTATTTGGTCCTCTATAATTATGTTCGTTTCCTAGTCTCTAACAATACTACCTCTACAGAGGCTTCTCTTTCTGTTTTAATTTCCTAGAAGTATTATGATTCCCACAGTCTTCAAATTTTATTTATTCGGTGGCATTCCAGAAGGATTCAAATTATTCATAGAGTCATAACTTAAATAAGTTTGTATTACTTCATCAAGTATATTTTAGACTTGATGGAGTCCAATCACATGAACCTTAACAACTGGTACACCAAGAAGATAATTTGAAGATATATCGTTAAGAAGTGATCAATATTTGCTACGAAAATGTGGTTGCACTGTTCGCCAAACGTTGCTTGTTAACCCTCTGTAGGCGTTTTTTTTCTATCCTCCTACATATCTAACCGTCTTTTTTGTAATGCAGACACATAGAAATTAAGAAAAAGAGAAACGGTTAGCTTACTTGTTCCAAGCCAAGCCAAGGGCACCAGAAGCAACACCCTCAAACTGATTGAATAGTGCTACAACACATGCTTCGAATGTGTCAACTGGGAACAGCGGTGAGGATTAATATTACATCGGATTACCTGATGAAAGACTGGTTTTAATCACCCAGCTCTTCACAGTCACCCATCTAAACGAATTTATAACGAAGACATTCAGCAAACGTGCTGAATAAAGACTGACTCAGTCCCATGTGCAGAGGGATTCCCAGTGATTAATAATAATGAACCATCACTCATCCTCGACACGTTATCCAGTCCAGATCGAGCACTGAAATGAAGAACCCCGTGATCCCTGAAGTTCGTTCCCGTGTACCCAGCTAATGATAGATCACATATTATATTAACTGTGAAAATGCACATTCATCCCCGTTACTGTGTGCCACAAGTGAGATTGAGTTTGCTTCGTTTCAAAAATGAGCACGTCCCCATCCCTCTCCGAGAATCCCCACCCTTGTGGGTTGGGTGGGAATGTGCCACACCCTGAGAACCACACGTCCCATTCCTCTTACAGTGGGAGTATACCACTCACATCCTGTGCTTCATCCCGCCCACCCTCGGGCATTAGTGAATGCGTGGCCCAATAAGCGTAATGGGATTGTGTATTATTCGCTGTCATCAGATTGGAGCGCAGATACCAAAACGACCCTAGATCTATCATGTATCCTTGAAGGCGATGTAATTTTATGTAAATAAAGCCGTTAAGAGGTCGAAACTCTGCTGGCGCACAGCTTTCGCAGATCGCAATCGATACGAGAAAGTGCTGCGGGTCGTCCCTGCCCATCGAGGTCTATGCTATCTGCTGCGGACTCCTCGGGAGGAAAGCAGGTCCCTGGCGCAAAGGGTTGTGCCCATAAATAAGGAGCACACCCTTCCGTTTCGGAGTGTATTATTTATTCATCCTACTCCGGGAGATGGTTTTCACAATGGGGCTGCTCTAGGCTCCTCTGAGTGGCCCAATCGAGAAAGGTACTCCGCTCCGGGCCACGGCGGAAAGTGAATGAAATTAGCATATTTCTCCCGAACGAGAGCCGCCTCACTGGGGGGGAGAATAAGAGTCGCCTACTTCCGTTTTAATTGCAAGCAGTTAGGTTATGAGTGTGAATTATTAGCATTGCGGTTGCTGAAGTATCGCAATTAGAAGCTGCCGTTGGGGGTGATGAGAATTTTATGGGAACAGTAAGAGGCTCGAGAACGGAAGTGCCTTCTTCTCACGCGACGGGTAATGAAAGTGAATTGAATGGGCTCATCTGCTAATCTCAAACTGTTTCGGTCACCATTTTGATGGTCGGATATGTGCGAAGTAATGTTTACGGGATGTTCTGAGGGTTTTGCGTATTCAAAATAGCAAACATCAAGAAATCGTGCGCTTGAGGGACGGGACGGTTACGCAAAGCTTCAGTGTGATGTGTCCGATTGGCCACACGTTTTAGATACTGGCACCTAGCTTAGGGTTACCATGTGTCGTCATTTTAGAGGACATGTCCTCTTTGTAATCCCGGCTGGGGACGTTTTTCGAAATTGTCCTCAAGAATTGTCCACAAGAAACTGTAATTTTGAAAAAAAAATATCATCGAACTCTGGATTTAAAATAAAACCAGATCCAATAGTCTGGTGGAAATCATAAAATAAAACAGATCTTATTTTGACTCCCATGTGTCCACCCTCTAAATGATAAACTGCTTTTTTTTTTAGTTCCTACCTAGTTTTTGCTTTCATGTTTTTCTCTTGTTCAAGGTAGATGATGTCCTCCAAAGTCCGACGCTAGTTCAGATAGCCATTGCAACCCTAACCCAGATCCTTCGTTCATGTTCACTTAAGCTGCGTCTCGTGTAGCAGGGGAAATTGTCGCAAGAAGCAAACAAGACTTATAAGAAATTGGAAGGGAAGGTCTGTCGATCCTATAAAAGTGTCCCAAGCCTCTCACTGCTGCCCATTGTCTAGGCACACATGTATGTCCAGCTGGCTTTGAGTAAGATACCACGACACACGACGGCCTACAGTGGTCTCGTTGCACAGTGTGTTATTTTGCCAATCTAGCGGACCTTTATTCATGTTGCACTTGGTATAGCTCAACTATGGATTTTCCTATTCCGTCACAGAATAAAAGTAATGCTGTCAAGTTTTAAAACCAATAGCCATATGTAGTCAGTGATGTGGAAATCGTCAACAATGTGTTCAGAAAAGATAGAAGAACAATCGTTTATTTTCCCCAACCCCATTTACATAAAAACGTCCCAAGATATTTCATTAAAAATAAAAAAAGATAAGCAATTTTAAAATTATTTATTTGTCAAATTAACTTAAGTTTTCTTTTTTCATCATCATCATCATCTTCTGACCCGCATGCTTCACTAAAAGGGTCGCATGCATCACGACAGAACTCCAGGCAACTCGATCCTCCACCATCGACTCTAACCCATCAGGAGATATGCCCAAGCGTAACCAGGCAAGTTTTTGTACTTGGTCCAACCACCTCGTCCTGGGGCTGCCAAGCGGTCGGCTACCTGAAGGAATCGCATTCAACGCCCACCTCGGAAGTCGTGAGAAGTGGACATTCGCGCCAAGTGACCAAACCGTCGAAACATAGCTCTTTCCCTTGGACAGTACTCGCGTACTGTCGTGTTTCTTACCCTATTCCGGCGAATAATCTGCACAACAGCACAAAGAAATCTCATCTCAGCAGCTTGTATTCGCGACCTTAGTCTTTCGGTCATTACCCAAATTTCATGAGATTTGGAATAAATACAGAGTTGAAAACCGCTAACTTGGCATTGACACCAAGCTCGTCTGTCCTAATTACCGGTCTACCAAGCTGCTTCAGAATTGACCCAACTTGACCAATCCTCCAAGAAATCTCAGCATTACCCCTGCTACCACAAGTGAAGAAGACCCCGAGATACCTAAGCTTCTCCACCTGCTTCAATGGGATTCCACTAACATTTTTTTCACGCTTACCATCATTCCAGTGTCTGCACATACGGCCACAAACCTATTGAGTGTGCGCTGGTGTTCCGTGTGGGAAGATACGAGGATAACTAAGTCAAAAAGAGGATGGCTTACCCTCAACTCTCCCAATGTCAAACATTCCTCGCCTCGGCTGCGCTGCAACTTCCAGTCCATATATACAATGAACAGAAGAGGTGACAAGACGTATTTACTAAGCACCATTAACCCGAACACAGCTGCTACAGTTTGTGTATAGAGACTGAATAGCCTTGAGAAGAGGACCATCAACCCCATACTCCTGCAGAACACTCCAGAGGGATTCGGGCATATGTATAGCTTTTTTTTTAATTTTAAATTAATTGCTTCCATCATCGTCTATGATGGAAATTCCTCGTGAGCCTTCAACAAAGCAATACTTTCTTGAGGTAGTTCTTGAAGCTCTGTGCGAAGGATGTGAATCTGATGAAATTGAAGACAATACATCCCTACACATTAGAAGTTATTTCAACGGTTCTGGTGCATGCCTTTGGACCTTTTGTTAACCCTCACCACAAGGGCTTCCTCGGGAATGATCATTTTATTATGATTTTTTTTGACTTGTTCAGATTGATGCCCTCCTAAATGAACAAAATACAAGCTCTCTTATCAGCAGATTTGGTATAACTCTCTTGCCAATCAAATTTGGGACTTCTGCGGCAATAAGAAGTTCGTTTTGTGCATAAGAGTTATTTTATTTTTCGTCCTTGCACTTTGGGTGTGCATTCCTTAAATGCTTTCGAAGGTCGTTCAGAACTCGATGTCATGCTTGATGCTACGACTAAATTATAGAACTACCCGCACCGGAATCTTAGAATTTCTCGCTTAGTTCTTTCAAAACTTGCACTAGTAGAGCTTACATACGTCTGTAGCACCCTAGCAATTTCCAAAATACCAAAACTTTCCATGAAGGGGACAGAACCCCCGCAGGGGAGCTGTTTTGGTCGTAAATAGATAGACAATCCTTATTTTTTTTGAGCAACATTAACTCACTGCTGGGGGGCAGCTGACGGCCGAATGTCTTGCCGGATTCTGGAAGTAGATAGTCCGGAGGAGGTTAATACCCTCGAGATGGATACATTTTAAAAACTCAGCACAAAGTTACAATGAAAAAAACACGTATAATTCTAAGGCCTACAAGCAAATCGATAATTACTATCACTTGTTGAGGTTTCACAAGTTTCAAGCTTACCTAAAAACATTCCTCAAATATATGGCAAGACTTTAAAATGATATCGTTGCTCTTTGCTTCATACGAACACGATGAATTTGACTCACAAAAATGCAACTTCTGTGATATTTGCTGTTTGCGATGCCAGACCTAGAGCGGTAAATACCGTTTCCATATACTTGCCATTTGATATCAAATTTTTGTCATTCGGCCGTCTATGATTTTTGAATTAAGTTCCGCTAAATTCGGTAAATGGCACCACGTGGCGTTGTGGGTATGTGCGTCGACCCCTCCGCAACTAAAACTCGCTGCCTGGGTTCGATTCCCGGCCGGTATGACCCACAAAAAAATTATTTTCATAGCCCACCCCCTTTCGAGTCACTGACAATGCTCAACGAGTAATAACTGTCTAGGAAAGGGCTTCTTAAATTGGGTCGGCATAAAATTGTAGGTCCCCTCCACTTGTCAATAGCTCGCACAACACGAGTGGTTGCTGAGAAGCTAGGCCCTGGTCCTCTACGGGCTGTAGCGCCACCCATTATATATTAATTCGCAAAATAACACAGTGTCAACCCGCTGTTTTCCATAGTGATACATAGTGATCCATAGATCTATTGCGTAGATTATTATAATTACTGCAATGCAGACTTTACCTGTACGTGCCAAATGTATACGTGCGATTACACAAAATATTTGATCAGGTTTTTCTAGGTTATTTTGTAAGCGACAGTTCAAACACCAGCCGAAATCTTGTAACCAAGCGGCAAAGGTAAACATTCATGGTATGTCTCGTCGAAAGTAAGGGCTCCCAAAATGCGGAACACTTGTTTCAAGTATTCACTCTGTGCTGACGCAACGGCTGGAGTTGCTTGGAGATTAGGAAACATCTTAACAATTTACAACTGATCATTTCAGATCACACACGAAGGCAATAGCAGTTTTGTGGTTGTGTGTGTGTGTGGGACGTAGAATCTTCTTCAAGACATTGCTAACTCGTGCTACCAGCATGAAACATTCTCGGGATATTGTTCTCACTTGACCTCGCGCCTACGACGTAAACCACAGATCTGCACACTTCTACCACTCTCCCCGCGGAACTGCCGTTAAGTATTACCTCGCGGGGCTGTTTAGCGCTTTGCGCTATATTCCGGGAGTCAGCCTCAGCTTTTCTCTCTGCTTCGGCTTGCCGTAGTTTCAGTTGGACTTTCGAAATATACGAGCATAGCTCATTCCAGATATTTTTCGATCTTGTGATGCGATCAAGTTCTCCGGCTCTGGTAGATTCACCGTCTACCTACCTTGCGCGAGACGACTACAGCTGAACACCGCGTGCTCTGCGTCTTCTTCCATATTTGGATATTGTCGACACTGCGGAGAACTATCATGTCCACACCTGTGCAAATAATTTCGATACCCGCCGTGTCCAGACAGAAACTGCGAGAGCTGATAGTTACTGTCTCCTGTCGGTCTTGCTGCCCAAGACTCGATAACAGAAATGAGTTTATGGGTCCATCGTCCCTTTGTAGACGCTCGTTTCAGCGCAGAGTCTGTAGACTGATGTCATTATTCTTTTCAGTCGTCCTACCGCACCCGCACAAATGGAGGCAGCGTACAGGAGGACCGAACTGACTACTCGTGAGAGTAGGAATCTCCGTGCATATCCGAGCATTCGAAAGAGCGCTCATTGCTTGAGTAATGCCTTTTCGCTGGCATACCTTATGTGTTCCCCAAAGGAAAGCCTGTTGTCCAGCACAACCCTTTTAACTTCATTGACTCCTTGGTCACAATCGATTGTTCCCCAACTAGGAAGCTTGCATATTCCACCTTCTTTGTGCTTGTTATGAGCACAGCCTCTGTTTTGTGGGCCGCTAGGCATCGAGCAACGGCAGTTCGTACAGCCAGGTGGATAAAGCTGCCTCTCAGCATTCAGATACAAACGGATACAGTGGCATAGCGGCAGTCAGGGCCGCTCTAAACGATGCAAAATCAAAGATTTGTTCGGTTTGAACGGGAGTAGCACTAGCGATGGTGATCAGAACCTAAAAATCCCACCAAAATCCCTACCGAAGTACCAGAATATCCCGGAGAACAGTGCAATCTTTTGGAGCATCCCAACACCACCGCCACCACCATTGCCGCAACAGACTGTGTCCCCGAGACAGAAATCCGAATAACGCGGATACAAGCAGGCCGAACACGGCGTATACGCTAAAATTCATCGCCCGTCTCGTCGACCAGACAGAACTCGAAATTGAAGAACTCCCATTCAATGCACACTCAACGATCCCCCTGAAGCCGATCGACATGGACTTCAATATAAGTTCCCTTCCGTCTCAGCCGGTCTACATGGCTTCAACTTCCATATGAGTTCCCAGCCCTCTCAGGCGGTCTATGTGGCTACAACAGTTTCACAGAATATCAAAGGCAGCAAGATCGCTGAAAGACATACGCCAACGGGAAACAGTTTAGTCACATCAGGATGCTGGGGGTCAACAAAAGTTACCCCAATCCCATGGGTTTCCGCTGTCCACGACTAACAAGAGTTCTCTTATTTTTTCTGTGTTCTTCTTTAGACACCCAGAGATATATCCGTCCGTCCAAACAAGTGTATCGTAGTTAATTCGTTTTAAGCACAATTTAAGCGTTTTTTTTTTTAAACTTTGACGTAAAATGTACACCACATGATATATTTTCCCTTTTTAAAATCTTTCCGTACTGACTTGTTATACTTAAACTCACTTGCATAAAGTATGTTTTAATGAAATCAAATGTACATGGAAATCCAAGTGAAAGTAAACAGCTGCTTTCGTAACAATTAATAGCCAATCTCTTGGTCCTCATGCCGAACATTTGGTATAAATCTCTTTGACGAGTCAGTGGGCGGTGGGCGGATTCGAAATTCCTTTGGAACATTGGTCGTATGCTCTCGATGTGGCCAAGCCAGTGCAGTCGACGTATATCTGTCTTCCGTACTGCACTCGAATCCATTATCTGTTTCCACATGCCGTCTGCGCTGACAGACAGAAATAGAGGTCACAATTCATCGCGTGCTAAATGAAGTCACATCAGACGCAATGCTCATAAGCCATGGTAGATGACGGAATTTTTAAGGTTTAACGTATCCACGGCGATATACTTAGGTTTCAGTCTTGTTGATGTCTAAGTCCCATCGCATACCATGCTTTAAAAATGCTCATACTTTCTTGGTCCTCCGCAATTCCTTCAACCTTACACACCGTCTCTACTGGACATATTTCTGTACAACATCACAACCGCAATCTCAACAGCCATCAGCGATCTTTTCTTTCGTTGGCAAGATACATATGTCATGTCGCTTCACTTCAACGTTGGCTGCGATAGCGTCAACATAAAGAAGCGAACAACCAACCACCAATCAACGAAGTAGATCTCACTAAAAATAAAGTCAAAAAATGACAGTGTTCTAAGTGAACACTTCTAGTCTTACTCTCAATATTTGCCACTACATTCAAACAAAATCGTGCACGTATAGGAAAACGTCAAATCTCATGTCCAACTTTTGAACATAGCTCATGTCATGTAAAAAAAAAATTAAATATAATGTATTTATAGCTGACTTCCATTTATTTAATAACAAATTACATCATAAAGCAGTACATGTTATCTTTGAGTTCAATGAATTTGGAGCAGAAAGTTTAACAGAAAATTGTTTTAATTTTAACTTTACGATGGCTGCCTTCACAGCACTTAATAACTTTTACGATTCAATTGACTGGGAACTCAGGCTCAGAAGCAAATTTCTCACTGAAATGTACGAGACTTTTAAAGATTTATTTCCAAGGCATTGATCTGTTTGTTCCGACCTTAAACAAGAGATCGTCTTATAAGCTCCCACAGAATAATGGGAGATTGAAAAATTTAGAAAAAGTTGAAAATAAAGCATTCAAGCGCTCAAGAAAATCAGCCAATCCTGACGACCGTTCTTATCTTCTTCTTTTAAATATATTGATATATCAGCAATGTGTTAGTTCAGCTGAAGGAAAACAGCAAATCCCTCTGGATATTCTTAAATTCCATCGAAAAACTACTTTCAACAGCAATGGAACTGGATCACAAAAAGGCCAATGATCTACTATCTACGTGCAACCTCTTCGCAAAACATTTTCAGTTGAAATACAACACTGAAACTGTCTTCAATCTTAACGTATTGTATTCTCACATAACACTTGTTACGGATTTCAAGTTAAACTGCTTCTCTGATACAGGCATTCTTAACGCTACTCGACGACTCTAAAGAACTGAACTCGATGTAACCATAAAATCGAATGTGGATTGAATTCCATCACTTTTATTGTGCATTATAAATTTGCACTGCATTAAAAATACAATAATTTTTAGTGATCTATTGGATCTAAACTTTTTTCAAAATTTGAAACTTCATTCAAGAAAAAGAGCGTACAATAGTATTATTCAAAGTATTGCCCATCTGAAGTTATGACTTTGTCCCATCTTTCTGCCAATTTCTGGATTCCATCCCAACTGAACTGCACCGGCTTGGCAGGCAAGAACGAATCAAGCCAAGTTTTGATATTCTGCTCTGATGTGAACCGTACTTCAGTAAGGGCGTTCTGCATCGACCGGAACAAATGGTAGTTAGAAGGGACAAGGTCTGGGCTATAAGGCGGGTGGGGTAAAACTTCCAACAACTTCCACGTTCCAACGTCCACGTCCAGCGATGTCATGATGGACAATTATTGCCTCGTGTCTGGTCGCATATTCCGGACGTTTTCGGCTACTGCTCTCGTCAAACGCATTAATTGTGTTCGGTAGCGTTATCCATGGATGGTTTCAGTCGGTTTTAGCAGCTCATAATACAGCACACCCTTCTGATCCCAAATACAGAGCATTACCTTCGCGCCAAGAATATTCGGCTTTGCCATTGATTTGGCTGGTTGGCCAAGCCAAAATCATCACTTTTAAATCGTGCAAACCACTTTTGTCACGTTCGCTCAGCTAGCGCATGTTTACCATAACAAATATATAATACGATGACAAATACGATGACTTTCGGCAGCATAATAAAGTAATGAAGAAGAACATTACTACATTAGAACTCCCCGCAAAAACACTTTTTCAGGCACAAAGTTCGACATATTTAAGTGAAAAAACGTTTTTGTTGTTTACGCTTCAAATGAATGACATATACTGAAGTCACGTAGCTTTCCAACGCATGTTCCAATGGAATAATACAAGTTACGCCATCTCTTAGCAAACCGCACGAATTCTAGACCCAATATTCTAAGTGAGCATTTTATCGATGATTGGAAAATATCTTTCATTAGTCCAATTTGCAAAAGTGGTCTTAAACACCAAGTAAAAAACTGCAGGCCAAATTCAAACTTTCTGCAACACCAATGTAGTTTGAAAAGCTCGTTACTCAAAGGCTTTACTTTTCTGTGAAAGAGTCAATATCATCATACCAACATGGTTTTGTAAGGGACCGTCCAACTGCAACTAACTTAAGACTTTTTTCATATTACTGCTTAAATTCTGTAGAAAATAGAAAACAATTCGATGTGTTGTATACAGACATTGTTAAGACATTTGATAGACTTCATCATGGATTGTTAATTCAAAAACTTCGAAAGCTGGGACTCAATGAAAGCTTCTTGAAATGACTAAAGTCAAATTTGTGGGTTTCATTCAACCTTCATTAATGTAGAGTCCGGTCTTCCCCAAGGTAGTCATTTGGCACCACTTTCGTTCATATTATTCGTGAATGATGATGTGCCTGACGTCATAAAATTGCAGATGACATAAAATTACTTAGTGTAATATCTCCTATTCAGGACTGCCTGCATTTCCAAAAAGATATTAACTCACTTTTAAACTGGTGTGAGTATAATCCTCTTATGTTAAATATATTGAAATGTAAAATGTTGCGTGCCCAGAGAACATTGTTGCCGGTTAATTTCATGATAAACTCCCAATAGTTCGTCAAGTGAACGATCTTGGTGTTATCTTTGATTCGAAATTGACTTTTTCGGACCATATCGATGGTTTTATACTGAAAGCGAGTTCACTTTTAGGTTCTCTCAGATGAACTTCTGGGGATTTTAAAGACGTGTACACATTAAGGACAATTTTCATGTCATTGGAACTGCCAACATTATAATATTGCTGGTCCGGTTTGCCCTAAGAAATATAAGATGGTCCGATGAAATGCCTGGTTGTTCTTCAAGATGCGCCCTGATCAATTTAAACACTTTAGAATTCCAAAGTGTTCTTTTTCTCAAAGACATTGTTTGTAACAGTATAAAATCTGAAGAGCATCATTGTGATCAAAAGATGATTGAAATGAAATAAAATAAATATGTAAAATCACGATTCTCCGACACGATGTAGATTTGTGCACATCGTGTTCATGAACAGGGCATGGTTGATGTCCAGTGAAGACAACGGAGTGTCGCTCGAAACAATTAATGTGTACAGTGACTTAACGAAAATCGATAAAATGTATTTATTTGTTTAAAGTATAAAAATTTTAAAATTTTGGAAATTTGGAAAATTTGCTGCGGCTTAGTACTTAATTGATCTAGTGGCTTACAGTGGCTCCTAGAGGTGCCAGTAACTGCGACAAGCTCAGTGGTATGGTAGGGCTTGTTGGTGGTCTGACTGTTGGTGGTCTGACTGTTGGAGAAAGCAGCGCAGTAAGTGCATGTTGAATAGTTGGGGTGTCAATCGATGCAACAATGTTCGTATTACCGTGTGATGCTTGTGGCGTACTTGTTGTTGAAATCATTGGTGTGGTTGTTGGTGAAATCATTGGTGTACTTGTTGCTGGAGTCAGTGGTGTGCCAGTTGAAGATACTATTTGTGTTGATTCAATCATTGGTGTGTTTGTTGATGAAATCATGGGCGTTGTTGGAACCATTTGTGTGGCAGTTGATGAGATCATTGGTGTTGACTGAATCATTGGTGTGTTTGTTGACGATATGATGGGTGTGGCCATTGGGGTAGACGAGACCATGGGCGAACTTGTTGTTGAAATCATTGATATACCTGCTGGTGTATTTATTGGTGAAATAGCTGGTGTCGTCGGAACAAATTGCACAGAAATCTGAGGGATCATCGGCGAGCTTGTTGACGCAACCAACGCAGGGCTCGATGGTGTTAATTGTTGAATCATTGGTGTACTCGTTGACTGAACAGACTGAGAAGTTGTGAGTGCATTTGGGGCCTGATTTACTGCCGCACTTGAAGATTCCTCCACTTGAGTGTCGGGTGTTGTAATTTGTGTGGATACCTCTGGCGTTGCTGTTGTTGCCGTATTGCATCGTGGCGAACCTCGAGCACAAAGTCGCGCTTGTACACGAGGACGATTCGTCCTCCGCCTGAATATCTGTGCATCGGCCTGATGGCACACAGTCAACGCTAGAATGCAGACAATTAGAACTTGTTTAAGAGACATGATTGAAAACGAATGCACTAAAGTACTTGCTGCACTGATACAGTTCTCATTTTATTTCAGCGCTTTTATACATGCGACTACTTTCATTTCACAACTAAACAAACTGCCCGGGGTAGTGTAGTGCAAGCTTGCTGTGTTTGCTGTAACAATCACCCAATCGCTTGTGTATCTGACAACCAGATGCATTTCCCAATATTTACCGTGAGCGATATTGCATCTGTTTCGAATGCACTCTCGTTGACATGAGGTCGACTATAAAAGTCGACAAACTTTTGGTAACTGCATCAGTTCACTCAAACCGTTCAACACTAAGTGATAAAAAATCTATTTGAAAATGTCTCCAAAGTTCGTGCTTGTATTCTGCTTCGTTGCTTTTGTGATGCTGAGTCAAGAAGCCAACGGTCAGATCTTCAGAAGACGCACGGAACGTCCTCGAGTTCAGGAGAGGCTTTGTGCACGTGGATCACCTAGATGCAAGCTCACCACCGACACCACAGGAACCACACTAACTACTACACCAACGACTACCACACCAACTACATCAACTACCACACCAACAACTACACCAACAACTACACCAACGACTACACCAACGACCACACCCGTCGTACGCAGGAAACCGTAGTGACTTGAAGCTTTTTCTAACAATTAGGAAATAAAAGATTACATTTGTTAAAACACTTAGAGAGCCTTTGAATGGGTAAGGGATTAAAGTGGATACTGACAGCTTCAGTCTATTTGTATGCTCAAGCGATGAGACGTTTTTTTGACAATACAGAGTAGGCTACAGTGCGTACAGGGCCAGGGCCTACTTCTTTCTCTAGTAGAAGGGGCCTACAGTTGAATGCCGACTGTAACTGAGCGTTGGCAGTAACTCGAAAGAGGTGGTACCGGTATTTTGGTCGTAACGGGAATCGAATCTTGGCAACATAAGCTGAAGTACGTGGTTGTCGACGCAGCAAACCCACAACGCCACGGTCGCCGTTGTTGTATGTAACAGCGCATTGTTTCTAGCTGACATTTGACTTGGCTACTTTTCTTTCGGTCTTGACATAACCTCAAGTCTACGCACATCCATCATGGGTTTCCCTGAAAACCAAAAAAATTTAAAGATACATGGTTTCTGTTTGTTGTTAGTTTGAGTCTTGGTAATCCACTCAATTTTATTTTATTATTTCGTGCTGTGTACATAAGTTGTTGAGAAAACCAAATTGACTACCCAGCTGATGGTGTTTATGGCGGGGTTGGTGTTTCTGGAGTTGGTGCTTCTGGAGTTACCGCTGGTGCAACAGTTGTAGTTGCACACAATGGAGACCCAAATGCACATAATCTTGCCTGGCGACGATAATACAGCCTTCTGAACAATTGTCCTTCAGCAGGCTGGCAAATAATCAGCATTGCGATGAGGCAAACCACTAAGACTGTCTTCGATACCATTGTAAAGCAAGCTTTGAATTCACACTTCAGATTGTGCAGAACGATCAACTGATGGCCCTCTTATAGTCGATTCTTCATAGATTTTGCGGATATTTGCGATTGTTTGAACAGGTTATATTTATCTAGTGTAAACTCCAAAGATTAACACATGTTGTTCGAGTTCGAGACGCGCAATATGCAGACAGGCAAGCCATGTTTGTGTTCTGAGGCTTGAAGGAAGGCATGTGTCTACGTGCCAATCAGCAAACTCTGGGTTTCTACAGTCAGCCCGTTCGGTTTTTTGTAAGAAGTGAATTAAGCTCCAGGTCGTTTAGAGCAAACATAGTATGGCTTGCACACATGTTGTTGCAAAAATCGTATGGCTGGTGTGTGTTTTGAAGGTCAACTTTTATGATGCGAGTAAGTGGAATATCTATCGCTCAAGTCTGGTGTTTGAGAGGAACTCCATACCAAAGGGATGGATGTCGGCCGGGGCGAATTCTGAGCATGTTGGGTAGTCTACCTTTTTTGCCTTTAACAATTAAAACCCCAATAACTCTTATTCTTTTAGCTTCCATAGCTCTGTAGACATTGGTTCATTAGCTTTAAGCTCCACTTAAGTGCTCCTTGCACTTAACAATTTAATGCCGGACTCCAGTCACGGAGTGGATGGCATATCATCCATTGTTCTTAAATACTGTGCGGTATCTCTTTGCAGCCCTCTATTACACATATTCAATCCCTTCTTTTCAGAAGGTGTTTTTTCAAGATGACTAGAAATAATCATTCTGACTACCCATTCATAAATCGGGTTCCAAGAATAATATTGAAAATTAGAGAGGAATTTTCAAACTGAACGCGATTCCAAAATCAGTTGAAAGTTTTGTAAGGAATAAAACTTAATTTTTAATCAAAGGCCACAAAGGCGGCATGGTCTCTTTTCTGAACGCTCGACTTCTATTAGCCTGTCAATTTAATATTCCTTCGTTTTCTATGAGTTAAAAAACAAAAAACTGGTTGATGCAATTTATATGGATTTCAGTAGAGAATTTGATTCCGTCAACCACTCTCTACTGATAAACAAACTTATAGCATTTGGGTTTCATTCCAATTTCCTAAGTATAACCCAAAGAGCCAACATTGGAAACTCCTAATCAAAGCCAATTAAATGTAGCTCGGGAGTACCGCAAGGCAGTTACCTAGGTCCGCTATTATTTATTATATTCATTAATGATATTATTTTAGATTCTCGATTCGATTCTCTTCACGAATCTTTGTTGTATGCTGATGATATGAAAATACTCACAAGTTTCAATGACTGTCTTCTCCTACAGTCAGATATTAACCACACCTTGGAGTGGTGCCAAAATAATGATCTTAACCCTTAACTGCCCAAGGAAACCGATTTTGTTGAACAAAATATATTGCATGTAAGCGGTAACAAAAATAACAAATTTTGTTTGACGAAGTTATTCACAAAATAGTGATTGTATCTTAGAAGATACACCAGGCACAGCCAACACATCTATTCGGAAAGGAAATTATAACGAATGCAAAGGATCTTAATTTGTTCATTCTAAAGTAGTTTTGCAATTTTTTGCTAATTGGGTACGTATACGAGGTGCGTTCAATATATTCTCGGTATCGATATGAAGGAAAATGCGAATTCAATTTAAATTGGTTTTATTTTTCAATATAATCTCCCCTAACATCTATGCATTTGTTACATCTTGAGATAAGCTTTTATACCCATTTTGTACCCAAAATACCCATTTATTGCCGACTTGAGATCTTCATCCGAAAATCTTTTTCCACGAAGATATTTTTTCAAATCCGGAAACAGAAAATAATCACTAGGGGCAAGGTCTGGACTATAGGGTGGGTGTTGGATTTCTTCGAAACCACAATCTCGCGCAGCAGCCTTGAAAACTCGCGCCGTGTGAACAGGAGCGTTGTCATGAAGAAGCAACACACCCGCTGCGAGTTTACCCCGTCTTTTCTTTTTAATTTCCTCCCGCAAATTATGCAAAGTGGAAGCGTAGGATGTGGCGTTGATGGTTTCACCTTTTTTTTTGTACTCAATGAGCAAGATTCTCTTTGAGCCCCAAAAAACTGTGGCCATGAGCTTCCCGACAGACGGAGTGACTTTGAACTTCTTCGGGGTGTCTGTTCCTTTTTTATGCCACTGCATGGACCCTTGTTTGCTTTCAGGGTCATAGTGGTGGACCCATGTTTCGTCACCGGTAACAATTCGATCCCTAACACCGTCCGCGTTCTCACTACACATCTCCAAAAGCTCTCTACAGCATGCGATTCTCACTTTTTTCTGAGGCGCTGTGAGCATTCGTGGCACCCACCTTGCACTGACCTTTGAAAGGTTAAGATGGTCATGAAGAATGGTGTGAATGGTACCAATTGAAAGCTTGGTTTATTCTGGCATCCTCAAGAACAAGTTTTTCGACTTCTTTGATGCTTTCTCAAGTACAAGCAGTAGCCGGGGCGCTGGAGCGGGGGTCGTCTTCAATGCTCTCTCTGCCTCTCTTGAACTCACTTGACTACTTTTGCACAGTTGATAATGAAGGTGCGGAGTCCTGGTAAACAGCCACCATCGCGTCATGAATAGTTTTTTGACTTTTTCCTTGCTTAGTGAGAAATTTAATTGCAGCGCGATGCTCAATTTTCACCATCATCGTCTCAGCTGCCATTACGATTCTGTTTAACTAGAGATAAAACGCGAATTAATAATCACATTTATATGAAATTTTACATGAATGCACTAAAATAATAGTATTGCTTGAAAAATTTGTATATACAACCACACCCAACTGGTTGGCCAGTGGTCTGTCTTGTCTAGCCGTATGTCTTTAGAAGGAGCAGTGGATGAATTTGGCTTGGAACGTTTGGTTTGAATGAGTGATTGCAAAGATGTCGGCCGCCCGCGTTTGGTGCGTTCCACAGAGCCGTGTAGTAACGTCATAACATCACCAACTTCCAACTTAAAATCGATGAGCCTTAATTGTTTGTATTCAGAGCGGCCTTTGTTAATCCTTTTATGCATTTATTGCTGTCATATCTAGCATATGATAAAACAACCGGTTTGTCCATTTTCGGCTTTTCATACCTATTTTATGGTGTCCCATGAAGCTGTCCATCAAATCGACTCCTCCCATGTGCTGATTGTAATCTTAAATAACTTGTGGACAAAGTTCCATTTTTACTGACTTCTCTTTCTTATCTAACCTCTTTACACTTACACCTAATTGACTATCTGAATTAGTAGAAGAATGAGGTTTTATCCTCCATATTTTGACAACTAACTTCCAATCTGTGACGCAATCAACTCCTCTGAATACCGAACAGATGAAGACATACGCACAATTCAACCGAAATCATGATTTGGTTGAAATTAAGGTAATTTCCTTCACAATATATACGTGCACACGGACATTTTTTTTCTGTCACAGCAGTGCTAGCAACTATAAAATTATTAAAGAAAAAAAAAGCTTTTTTTCGATTAAAAATTTAAAAATTTAAATATTTAGTAATTTTAGTTTTTTACGGTGGATACATTTTTAGTCAATAAAGCAAAAATAGCAAGTCATAAGTAAAAAGAGTCAAAACTAACGAAGATGAATGGTTGTATCTCTAAAGATACAGTAGACATGTAAGGGTTAAGCTTAATTTAAATAAATACTATTCAATTTATTTCACGCGGCCAGCTTTTTCAGACCGATTTAATTATTCAGTTGAAAATTCGCTTCTTTCGAACACTAATAGTGTCAAAGACTTAAGCCCTTGTTTCATTTAATACTCATATCAGCCGTATATTAGCAAAACAAAACTCAGCAGTCGGCACTAAAGGAGTCACTGATCCATTCGCCCTATTAACACTGTACCCCTCGTGCGACCTTTCCTTGAATATTCTTGTCTGAATATTCTGTCTTTTCTTTGTCTTATGCTGTCTTTAACCCAGCTTTCATTTCAAAGCGATGCATTTTTTTTTCATTTTTTCCCCCAGCCATACAAAATGTGTTAACTGCTTGGTTTAAAATCTCTAAAAACGCACCATTTATGATGCCATGTTTGTTAGAGACATAATTTGCAGTCATACAAAATGTTCGCGTCTCCTATCCATGATTAAATTTCATCTAGGTCACTACGTAATTGGGATACCTTATTTGAAATGTTTCTCAGTACAGACTTCGGTAAAAACGAATTAACAAAAGATCAAAAGTCTGTTTTCTCTGGGATTCGAAATCGGCCCCGCCGATCTCGACGTGCAAGGCTTTCGCGATCACGAATGCGCACCGCCACCGACTCAACCACTGTTGACTTCCCGAATTGAACTATTAAAGCAGTTTAGCAATACCGTCCGTTCGATGTATTCCGATTAACATTCGTGTATGCACTTCAAGCTATAACTATGGATCGATGACCCGGGACACAACTTACTGCACCCGAATGCTACCAATCTGCGATCTAGCATCGGCTACCTCTGGTGTACTGCTCCCTTGGAGATGATCTTGTGGGATGGCTTATCAATGTCTCAGTGGAGCTGCGATTACTCCTCGCTTCCACAACACCGTCAACACTCGTGCGAGGGACTGTAGGCAAACAAAAATAAATACTATTTCCCCGAAAGCGAAAATTCCTCCCTATCTTTCTTCACTCGTTCATAAACTCATAAGACTAACTTTTCACTGCAATACTTCCTTTTTTTTATTTTCTCTGTGCTTTATGCACCAAGTTCCATCTACGAAGTCATAACTCAATTGACGTGGATGGGTTCAGCTGTGCCTTGCTTCGGCTGTGCTTCGGAGAGTTACGGATCTCCACAACATTTTCAAAGCCGCTTATTCCCACTACCACTTCAGAAAGATCAACGTCATGGATGAACTTGGAACAACAGAAAAGAAGCAGTACCCCACATGATTCGAACCTGAGTCCTTACGATCCGAGCTAGTGCGAGAACTGTCCCCCTTCCAACCCTAAATTTGTTGAACAGCTGAATTTTAGTAAGGAATCGAATTATAAGGACTCCATGCAACCGATACCTTTACATATGACGAACAAGACTTGCTTGAATCTTGCCATTATGAATGGAATATGGCATCATTCAAATGTCCTCAACAGACCGCCTGTTGCACTACCTACAATTCTGAAAGGAGAATTTTCGTTGGCGTTTCGTAACATTTCGGCCAATGACTCAAAAAAATATTCGATTTTTAAAGCGTTAAAGGTCTGCCTACCAGACCGCTAGAAGGCCTTGGCTAAAGTTGAGCAGTGCAAAAACCTACAAGCTCCTTCAATGCAACAACATGTTTCTAGCCGGTAGTTCAAGGCCCAACTGGCCATAATCATTTGAAGTGCCATAACTTAGTCCAATCAGTATGCAGAGGCTGCGGTGACCAACAAAAAAAAAACAAGATGATCCTGCTCGGTCCTCACTGCCTTTGCAACTGCCCTAGTCTCTGCCGGTTGAGACATTTTTGAATATTTCTTCCAAGCCTTTCAGGATCTAACAAAAATCACGCTTACGTATCTTTGCTGTTTCATAAATCGGGACAGCCATCTTAAGCTGATATTTCCAGAACGAGAAGTCCTATTGAAGCAGTTTAAGCAGCATCCTTTCGAATTGGAAAAGCTGGGACAATTTTGAAGCAACTTGGAAGAGCTACTCGACATAAATAGGTGAGGTGCACGGCAGTACGCGAGGAAAGAATCTGATACAAGCAGCTGCTTGTTCGAACGAAAGGATGGTTCGGTGGACGTGGCACGGATGTCCCATCACGACTTCCGATGTGTGCCTTGAATGCGAATCCATCAGTAAGGCGACCACTTGCCAGAAGCTGGGTTAGACCATGTCCAGCTATAATTTGCAGTAATTGTGAATAGAAAAGGAAAGGTGACAACATTTGTGTGCAACATGAAGGGCTCTTTATTTTATTGTTCTATTGCCCGATGCATTGTACGAATGTGTAAATGCCACAAAAAGGTGCTTTGACTAAACTCAATTCATCCTGATGTTGGGTACGTTGGGTACGCTGGGTATGTTGACGTTGTAGTTGGGGCTGTAGAGGCCGCTGTCAACGATGGTGAACTTGGCCACGTAGAGATTTCATCGCTTGCTAACTTTGGTGTGAATCCTTCAGCTTCAGCCTTAGGGCAAATGACCAACAGTCCGATAAGGCAAACAACTAAGACGGTCATTGAAGCCATTGTAACGCAAGACTTGACTTCACAGTTAAGAGTATGTGCAACTATTTGCGGGTGGTATTTTTATATTCGATTTTTGATAGAACTGACAATTGCTTGCATTGTTTAAACAGATGTTGGTTTTTGTTCGATCTTGTTCTGAACTTCAATTTTCGTAAGATGTACATGTGACGGCAGGTCTATCGAGAATTACAGTCAAAGTAAACACAAGAAGGTAATTCAAAGTAATCACTAACCAAACATGAATGCCTGTTTCGGAGGTTAACAATTTGAACGGGTTCATTCTTGCTTATATTTACAAATAAATTGTCGTTGGCCCAGGTATCTTACAATGTTTGGTCTTAGGCGAGTATTTGGATTGTAGCTGCTGGCCGGTGCCCGGTGGTGAGTGAGTGGCTGCTGGTGGCGGGTGGATGGTGACTGGTTGTTAGTCGATGGTGGCTGGAGGCTGGTGGCTGGAGGATGGTGGCTGGTGGCTGGTGGCTGGTGGCTGGTGGCTGGTGGCTGGTGGCTAGTTACTGGTGGCTAGTGGCTGGTGGTTGTTGGTGGCTGGGTGCTAGTAGATGCTATCTGGTGGCTAGTGGTTGATGGTTGGTGGATGATGGTTGGTGGCTTGTGGAAATTGGCTGGTGGCTGGTGGCTGGTGGCTGGTGGTTAGCGGCTGATGGCTGGTGGCTGGTGGCTGGTGGCTGGTGGCTGGTGGCTGGTGGCTGGTGGCTGGTGGCTGGTGGCTGGTGGCTGGTGGCTGGTGGCTGGTGGCTGGTGGCTGGTGGTTAGCGGCTGATGGCTGGTGGCTGGTGGCTGGTGGCTGGTGGCTGGTGGCTGGTGGCTGGTGGCTGGTGGCTGGTGGCTGGTGGCTGGTGGCTGGTGGCTGGTGGTTAGCGGCTGATGGCTGGTGGCTGGTGGCTGGTGGCTGGTGGCTGGTGGCTGGTAGCTGGTGGCTGGTGGCTGGTGGCTGGTGGCTGGTGGCTGGTGGCTGGTGGCTGGTGGCTGGTGGCTGGTGGCTGGTGGCTGGTGGCTGGTGGCTAGTTACTGGTGGCTAGTGGCTGGTGGTTGTTGGTGGCTGGGTGCTGGTGGCTGGTGGCTGGTGGCTGGTGGCTGGTGGCTGGTGGCTGGTGGCTGGTGGCTGGTGGCTGGTGGCTGATGGCTGGTGGCTGGTGGCTGGTGGCTGGTGGCTGGTGGCTGGTGGCTGGTGGCTGGTGGCTGGTGGCTGGTGGCTGGTGGCTGGTGGCTGGTGGCTGGTGGCTGGTGGCTGGTGGCTGGTGGTTAGCGGCTGATGGCTGGTGGCTGGTGGCTGGTGGCTGGTGGCTGGTAGCTGGTGGCTGGTGGCTGGTGGCTGGTGGCTGGTGGCTGGTGGCTGGTGGCTAGTAGATGCTGGCTGGTGGCTAATGGTTGGTTGTTGGCGACTTGTGGCTGGTGGCTAGTGGCTAATGGTTGGCGGCCGGTGGCTGGTCGTTGGTGGCTGGTGGCTGGTGGCTGGTGGCTGGTGGCTGGTGGCTGGTGGCTGGTGGCTGGTGGCTGGTGGCTGGTGGCTGGTGGCTGGTGGCTAGTTACTGGTGAATGGTGGTTGTTGGTGGCTGGGTGCTAGTAGATGCTATCTGGTGGCTAGTGGTAGATGCTTGGTGGATGATGGTTGGTGGCTTGTGGAAATTGGTTGGTGGCTGGTGGCTGGTGGCTGGAGGCTGATGGGTGTTAGCTGGGTGTGACTGGTGACTGGTGGCTTTTGGCTGGTGACTAGAGGCTATTGGCTAATGGTTGCTGGCTTATGAATGGTGGCTGATGGCTGTATTATGGTGGCCGGTGGCTGGCTTTGGCTTAGTTTGAATTTTACACACACACCTGATTGGGTGATACCTAGATTTGCATGAAGGTTTGGAGTTGTCAATAGACTAACTTGTAAACCAACGTTTTCTTACTCAAATGATGTACCCTCCCCTTCATTCATCTACAATACATCTCCCATACGTCTCATAAAGAATTTGTACATGTGGAGATCTGTTTCCAGTTCTGCTGTAAAAGTGTCTCGATTAGTGGCCCCAAACCCGTGCGCCCAACTTACAAGAAAAAAAGCGCACAATATGAACGAGTTTAAGTTTCTCATCAAAGGGCGCCTATGGCCAAGAGCACATAAGCATCCTTTCCCGACCGCTACGTGTTCGGAATCGATTTGAAATTAATACACAAAGCCACTCATAACCTATGCCATCAAAGAGGAGGATGTGTTCGGATAATGGTCGGACAAGTGTCGTTTGCCGCCATTGTGCTGGAAAAAGAAAGTCATTATGTGACTTCATTTGTGACATAACAGCCCTTTGATACACATAGACCCGTCGCCGAGGGCCGAGGACTCTCCTTTTGAACATTATCCAGAGAATTGCTGAAAATTTGTTCACACTTCCTCGAGCATGTGTGTGTGCAGCACTTTTGCGACGAAAAAATGTCTCGATACACTAACATCCAATGCTCCTGCGAGGAGGCAGAGTTGAACTCTGATGACGGGGTTCAGTTAGTTATTCGCAGCACGTTCACATTTTAAGGAAACTTTTATCGCCTGACGAGAACGGGGAGATGCTAGGTCACTATTGTCCGTTGGCTGGTGTCGTCTCCCATGTCCAAAGCATGCTTTGATCGTCCCTTGGCGCTGTGAACACACCCAAGTGTCATGTGACACAATATCCGCTGCCACGGTGCTGCTTTTGTGTGCAAAGGAATATGTGCGAGATAACATTGATCCAATGCGACGAGTTTGTAATCGAAATTAAGCTGCAGGAACTCACATGCAATTCCCCGTTCATATTACACAAATGCACACGAGCTAAGAAGAATGAGGGGGCTAAGAAAATCTAAAGTATCTCCACTTGCAGCTTTGAAAGATTAATTTTGCAGCCTTGTCAAGGAGTCGAGTTGCTGTTGAACAACACCGAACCTCAGCAGAGGACAGCAATGGAGTCTGGCGTAAACAATCAAGTATTTCCTGGCCGTTGGAGGGGGTGTTTAAGAATGTTCCCATGCATAGTCAGCACCTCATTTACAACGAAACAAAGCCAATAAAGTACAGGAAGTCACCACGGCGACGTCTGATGTCGCAGTGATTTAGACACATTCTGGCAAGATCTGCCACAACTGCTTTGCTATGCTCCTATGAGTTTCCACACCAAGATAATTCAAGGTGATTTTAAGGCTCAGCTGAGACATGTGTAGGCAATGCATCAGCGCAGAGTCGGGCCAGAATACCGGGATTTTCAATGCATCACATCTGCGGAGATTCGAATGGCGATGGGTTGGATCCCCATCCGCAAAATTAATTCTTACGACGAGAAGTCTGTCCGGGGGGCGATTTGCCTCATCAGTCTAGGAACGTTTTCAATAGTTAAGAGGTGCTTACTTTCACAGCACAACAGGGATCTCCTCCACAGCTGCCATGTGACCATACCATTAACAACGTTTCCCTTATTCAAACATGTGAAAACAAATCAACGATAGCAGGTGCTGGCTCGATTTCACTTCACGTCATGGGACTTATTTGCACGATTGCAAGTAAATCAAGCTCGAATTGAAAACCACTGCATGTACACGACCCCGCTGGCTGGTTGCTCAGCAATCTCCACGAACCATAGCGCGCATCCATCAAGTCAATCCGATGACTCCGCCCATATATCATTCCTGCAAACAACCCTTCTCAACTGATAAGAATAAATTTCATCCGGCACCCCGAGCACTATCATCGCATGCCACCGCGCTGCCAATTAAACAACAACACTCAAGTCACATTAGTTTCATGTCGATTTGTCACTGACACAGCCCGCCCACAGATCCGCGCCCCGCCCGGCGAAGGATCAAAACAGTCGGATAAGCATCCGCATCGACCTCGAAAACTTTCCCCACACGGATGTTTGTTCGATTTAATCCAATCCTCTGGCTGTTCATCAAAATGCCAGCACAGGCTATTAATTCTATTCCGTTTCCGATTGCGACTCCCGAGCGCAGCTGACGGCGACGATGAGAAGAGGGATGGGGGAGGATCTGATATCCACCTTATTTTTCGCCAATTCCATGCAACCGCGCAAACGAGTGTTGGTTCACACGAGCAGCAGCTGCACAACAACTAGGCGATTGATGTCTAGCAAAATAGAATTCGAAGAGGTAATCAATAAAAACGTCACCACGGGCTCGACGCAACGCGACGGAAAGGACTTGCAGGATCAAGCACTCCGCCGTGGCATGCTTTATGACTGGACATAAATTTAATTGCCCTTTCGTCAAAGCGGCGCGATTTGGTGGTTGCCGCTCGCTTGCCCACGTTAATAAACCCCATGCGCCCAGAGCTGGCGTTCATGGAGAGCGACACCCTATAAAAGGCCAATAAAAATCTCTATAAAAAATGGGGCCTTATTATACGGCGAAACAAACCCCGTGAATCCGAACACATGTACACGCAGGATGTTCTCCCAGCAAGGCGCGCGCCACCTCCCTGTGGGCTGATGGAGACAGTCTCATATGCTTCTGCTATTAATAGTTGAGTGGGGAGCGGTGCGTTGTTACGGCGGGCCTATAAATCTCCCCGCAGGTGGCAGAGCGAACGTCCTGAAGACACTTTCCCCGTGCGGTTATCGTCGGGTTTGTGCCGCTACACAATTCCCGATACGGGATGTCAATAACATCCGATTTGGATAGAAATTCCTCGGGACTTACCTAAGTACGGGTGCCTGCCTCGGCAAGTGTTAGGCAAATGGCGGATATTTAAATTTGTTATCCCTGCCAGCGGCGCAAGAAAGTCCCGGCTCTCCCACTGAGACACGTACGCCCGCTCGCACGAGCAATTGAGTGGATTACGGAATAAATTTCATTGCGATACTTGTGTTTCTGCTGTGCTCTGTAGCCGGAGTGTTATTTTTCTGATGGGATGGGGAATGAGTGTGTTCAGATGTGGATTGGCGTTAGTTTGACTTCTTTGACTTTTTGACGTATGACCTCAGACCAAAGATGGAGATTACGTCAGGATGAGTAAATTTCTGAGAAGGCAGTTATACCTTCCAATCAAATGAGTCCATGATGTGTGCCGGCATTGGCAAGATATGGGCGATTTTCTCCACTCAATCAACAACAACTCACACGTAGGAGGAGTTAATGTGAGTAGTTATTGCGTTTTATGAAAATGGCGTCATCAATCTTTCAAACCGTTAAATAATTAGGTTATTTGAAAAGTTGGGTGCGGAACCTTCGAAATGCATGAACTCGCACACCAACCCCGTCTCACAACCAAAACGATAAATGCGCGCGCCTAATAGTATGCCCAATAAAACTGCTTTTATTCAATGGCGAATTGTCATTGGTAACTGTCCTTGTGCTACGTTTCCACTGAACCGAAACCGTGAGGTCGGGTCCCGACAGGAAAAGATTAGCTCATAACGGCCGAAGAAATTGCGGGACTAATTGAACGCAGCCCAACGAGGAAAGCAGCCGGGGCTGACAATATTTCGAATTTCGTCTTCAAGCCACAAACAAAAGAATGCCACAAACGGTGACTATACTTCTCACAATCATCATGAACAATTGCATCAGCAATTGCTACTTTCCTAGAAAGTGGAAAATAGCAAAAAATTGTCACAATACCAAAAAAAGGGAGCATAAAGGCTCATATCGCTCCTGAGCAATATAAGCAACATCCTGGTGGACCTGGTAGCGCGAAAACTAAAGCGATGCTCTGGATGGATATTCAGTACGGATCAACGCTACATCCTCTAATGAAGTTCCACCACGATATTGTAGCTGCCCTGAACAATAACGAGGTCACCGTTGCCTGCTTCCTGGAAGTAGAAAAGGCCTTCGAGGGACTCATCTACAAGCTGAACTAGATGGGAATCCCCTCCAAACTCTTTAGAATAGATTACAGCTTTCTGCATTCCTAAAGATCAGTTCAGTTGAAGGCAGCAAGTCAACAGAGCGGAGCACCAAGGCAGGAGTTGCACAAGGATCAACATCTACACGGCAGACCAATCACATCCAACTGACACAGTGAACTGCTGTCTATTTGCAGATGCCTCGCTGACTTACGCCAGCTCTACGTCACCACAGATAGCTGCTCAAAGGGTCGAAATTCAAAAAGCGAACAAATTTGACTACTATACCAAATGGGGTATTCGAATCAATGCTGGAAAATCGGTACTTATGCGCTTAAGGAGACCATCGAGAGGTGGATGCAAATCAACAGCCAAATGACGAAGCTCCCCAACGGTACAAAAATATCAACAAACGAAAAGGTCAAGTATTTTGGCGTTAACTTCACAGAAAGGTTGAAGTTCAACAGTCATTCGAAACTGACCCTTAAGACGGCCAACCGAGGCTTCCTTCGCATCTATGCCTTGATGTGCAAGCAAAATGGATTAAGCCAGAGGACAAAACTGCTACTGTACAAGCAGCTTATACGGCCGATATGCCACACCATCTCTAAGACCAGCATGACGAAGCTCGCAATTTTCGGAAAAAAAATATTGCGAATATGTACCGGACTCACATTCGACAGGGACCGTCACAGGCATTACAGCGACAATAGGCCTGCAACAGGACATGGTGACACTGTTCAGAAAGCATCTACTAAACATCAAATACCATCCTAATTAGGAAATCAGGAACCTGAGAAACACAATCCACGGACAACGCTACCTCAACGCGTTAAATCTGATAAACGAGCAGAACTTTCCAACGACGTCGAACAACGAGCTGCATAGATTCTACCAGAGCAGCGATAGCAATCACCATCGAGGCTAAGTGGGCTAACACATCACCACCCCATCCCAAAAGGACCACCGTGGACACACGGACTTGAACAACCCGATATAAGCACCAGCAATTGTGGGACATGAAAAAACAATAACCCGACAATTATGATAAACATTAAATTAGACAAAGTACACCAGTTGGGCCCCTTTTGTTGATCCAACACCGAAGTCAGGATGAACTTTTACTGAAACCTCAATTGGCCGTTTCTATCGAGTTTGGAGTGGTTTCGCTACAATTTTCAAGTCACTCGGTCCCAATTTCTAACTGCCCGCCAAAAGAGATGTCACTCGCTCTCAATTTTTAAATGGCCGCCAGAACAGCTGTCTATTGCCAGGACATAATAATGTGAAAACACCAGAAAATAGAAAGAAACAATATGAGAAAATGAACACCAAAATAAACCGAAAATCACGCTGTAGGCTTCCAGGTTCACACACTCTCACGGACGGATGAACGCCAGGAGGATTTAACCAGGTTTGTCAGAAGCCGCGAGTTTTCCAGACCACGAAAATGTAGGGCCGAACCTGGTAGGTTCGGAGAATATTGATGGAAATGAGGACGCCCGGCCAGCTCTTGCGTTTCCCCACAGGTTCGGCGTCGAAGAAAGAGAATGACTACCACTATGTTGGAGCATCAAACTTGAGTAGGGCCTTAACCAAATTGGCGTGAGAATCGGGAGGCAGCTAGTCAGAGACCATGCTAGTTGGAGAGACTTGATAATTGAGACCCATGACCAGCCCGGACACATGAAGAAGAAGATGACGATAGTCTTTGTGGCATGTGATGGGATACTGAAACTTTTCTGTATCCCACCATCAACCTGCTTTAGATTTGCTGTGTAATAACTCCATTGCCATCTCCCGACCAAGAATAAGAACCAGAATAAAACCATATTTACGAAAGAAGAAATAAAACAAAGGTGATTTCCACACATTGTTAATTACGTGTCTGAATGTGATAAACAAAAAGGGACTTTGCAGCAAAGACTCCCGACCTCTTTGCCTCCACTCATTTGGCCTAAAACAATGAATCTAACACCTGTTCCCAACAGCGAGTCCCCACATGTATTTGCATTGTCTGTGAATTGCTCCGCCTTATCAAGATCCACAAGACAAAGCGGTGCACACCCCGGTTCACCGAGCAATTTAGACCGACTTCATCGGGGCGTTGCCGAAAACAATCTCAGTTAACAGCATCCGCGGGGAGATTTATTGCTTCTGCGTCTCACAGCGCACAAAGGTCTATTAAGAGATCATATCAGTGGATTGCAGCATCTCCCCAACAGAACCCGCATCCATCCATCGCTCAGCAATTTCATTTTTTCCCTTGATGAAGGTCAAACAGCAGTCACTTAGATTAAACCCACCAGCAGCGGGGCGTCGGCCCAGTTATCTGTGTTCCAGGCCTGACCAATCCCATCGGATTGCCGAATCTGCCTGAATCATCAACACACGGGGGGATAATTTATTTCCTTTTAAACTTTTCAAGCGCCCACCCACCCAGGCCGGCTGTCTTGTTTTCTCATTTGCCAACAGGATGTATCCCAATTCGTTATCGGTCGCCCGGCCCCGAATTGCGGAAATTCGAGGCAAATTTGCATTGTTCCACCATTAATTCCTCGGTGCCACGGACTACAATCCCGAAAATTGTTAGACAAATAGTTTATCCCCTGGATGCTTGGCTGCTCGCAGCCTCCCACCGGCCGCAGAAGGGGCGGCTACTGTGCAGCGAATTGCGAATCAATCTCAATTAAAAAATCAATTTACTTTCAGCTTAAGTTTGTAAACTTTCATGTCATTATAAGTTTTCCGATTACTCGATTATTTTTGGAGGATTTTGTATTTTTGTGTTTTTTTGCTGAGTGGTCGTTTTGGCGGGCGGCGACAGTTTGACCTTTTGCGAAAGGCCCCCACCACCCATCGTCAATCCATCTGTGTCCGTCGAGGGTAGAGTCTTGAAATTAATTGACTTTCACGAACAAACGCTGCCCCTACGTGATTGAAATTGAATTCGATTTGGCGGAAGAGAAATATCAGCTGCACTTAGCCATCGGCGAGGGGGAATGGGTAGCGGAACGGTGCCAGATTAACTCGTCGATGTGACTTGCAGGTGCACTTTGGTAAAAACAAGTTAATGATCGAAGTTCGAGGGCGAAGGCGATAGAGTTGGATGCAGTTGACGTCAGAAGGCACTTGTTCCTACTTGTCCCCGAGCTGAACAGTAGAACTGATGTCGAATTATTTTCCAAGGGCTATCTGTGGGTAGGGACCTACGTGACGCATAGAATTTGGTTGTGGGACACGGACTTTTTGATATGCATCACCATGTACGGTTGTGAAGGGTTGCTACGCTGCCTGGTGAGACCGGAGAATCGCGACCAACAGTTAGGGTTTGCAAATCGTAAAAAAACGAGGATCATAATAACATCCGCGTTACACAATGCCATCATCGTGGTCGCTAATTGAGTCGTTGTCTGCTTGAGCTTCCGCCTCCGGTCGTGTGTCGGGGATTGTGTGGCCTTAATTGAATGTATAGTGCCTCATTGATCGCAATTAATCGGAATGCCGATTCTCTTGCGTTCAGTGTTCATGGCAATCGACTGCCGCTATCCAGTTTCCAATTCGTGCCGCATCATCTCCACGTTCGAGGGCAAAGTGATTTTCGTGCAAAATTAACAATTATCCGACCAAGAGATCCAATGTGCCCCCGAAGCAATAGCTGCCACACTCCCACATTTTCATAGTGTAGTGACCTCACCCGACTGGCTTCTCGGTCACGAGATACCAAAATCATTATTCGGTCCTGATTGCCGGCCGCAAGAGATGTTCCAAGTCACTCAAGCGCCGGCAACGTTGTCGTCTTCTGGAGGGTGCCTTCGTCATTGAGCCGGAATTCATTTGCAGACGTTTACGTCGGTATCCTTTAAGTCGTTCGTCTGTCGTGTGTGTGGGTCACAACGGAAACAACGCACACCACGAGCACAGGAGCGCCCCAACTCCTCCGGAGGTTGGCCTGTATCGCCCTTGCTCCCCTCATCGATCAGAAAAATTGCTATCGCTTGAAGGAGTTCCTCTTCACTCTTTGGAGAGCACGGGTGGTCGGAAGAAAACTGAAGGCACAAAGGACCCTGAATGAGCGTTGCTCTTGAGTGTTCATCCACCAAAGGACGGAGAGATTGGGAACAAAGTTTGCATGCACACAGTGTTGTTGGTGGATCTGCGTGCCCGTTGCTATCTCCCCGAGGACTTTGTGTTTTAATGCGACCATTTCGAGATTGCCAGAAGATCTGTGCTCGGTCCTTGGCTCTAATATTGTGTAACACTTAATGTTAAGTGTTTGCTTGTTGTATATTTATGTTTGCAGTATAGGTCCTGTGGTTCGTCCTCTAGAGGCGGGGGTGAGTGCTCGAGTAAATGACAAACATGTGTTCTTTTCGTTTGCCTTTGAATGCTCTGTGAATGATGGACTTAAATAGTTTGCGCTTTGATGCACCGGCAAGAGTTTATTCGATCGGAAATGTGTTCAACAGGTGTATGGGTCCTTAGAAGGCGAAGCGGGTGGGGATTGCACTAAAATTCGAACTTTAAGTTGAGGCTTTCAGTGTTCGAAGCTGTGAATGGACTACATGATGTAAGTGTTGGCCAAGGAACAAGGCTGCGAGTCGATAGCTGGTTGCACGGCCAAGCCTTTAGTCGAAAGAAACAAAACATAATTACAGAGCGCCTACAATTTTAATTTGACTGGATGAGTTATTGTATTTCTGGCCACAATACCGAGAGTCCAACACCTTCATCCTGCCCTCAGTATGCAGCCAACTCGTCGCCGGAGGAAAATATTGAGTGTGAGTACAGTCTTTTGGACCTAAGCATAAGAATGTGTTGACGCGAGATTTGAAGCAAGATGACTGTAGACTTCGCCGCTGCGTGAGATCGCTGGAAATATTTGCCGAAGGACCGGAATTTTGCCAAACAATCATCTTCTCGGACGAGGTTCATTTTTGACTCAGCGGCTATATCAACAAGCAAAACTGTCATTATTGCAGCTAACGCAATCCACAAGCGTTCGACCAAGCGTCAATGAATCCGCAAAGATTGACTTTTTATGGCAGTGCGTGGTGGCATTTATAAACGAAATCCTTTTTATCAAGTATCAAGGGTAAAGGGTCCTAGGTATGTGCCACGACTTTATGTGGCAAGAGATCGACAACATCGACATATCCGAGTTGTAGTTCTGCTAAGACAGCGCAGCATGCAACACAAGCAACGTAACACTCGAAGTTGTGTATGGGAAATCTGGCGACTACATCATCACTAGGCCGGCTTTCATTAATTGTGCAAAAGTGGACTAGCCTACAAAAATTGAAATTAAGCTGGACGTTTGCCTTTGAATGCTCAGTGAATGATGGACTTAAATAGTTTGCGCTTTGATGCACCGGCAAGAGTTTATTCGATCGGAAATGTGTTCAACAGGTGTATGGGTCCTTAGAAGGCGAAGCGGGTGGGGAGTGGAAGAATATTTGACGTTTAAGTCGAGGCTTTCAGTGTTCGAAGCTGTGCATGGACTACATGATGTAAGTGTTGGCCAAGGAACAAGGCTGCGAGTCGATAGCTGGTTGCACGGCCAAGCCATTAAGCGAAAGAAACAAAACATAATTACACAATACCGGGAGTCCAACACCTTCATCCTGTCCTCAGTATGCAGCCAACTCGTCGCCGGAGGAAAATATTGAGTGTGAGTACAGTCTTTTGGACCTAAGCATAAGAATAACTGTAGACTTCGCCGCTGCGTGAGATCGCTGGAAATATTTGCCGAAAGTCCGGAATTTTGCCAAACAATCATCTTCTCGGACGAGGTTAATTTTTGACTCAGCCGCTATATCAACAAGCAAAACTGTCATTATTGCAGCGAACGCAATCCGCAAGCGTTCGACCAATCGTCAATGAATCCGCAAAGATTGACTTTTTATGGCAGTGCGCGGTGGCATTTATAAACGAAATCCTTTTTATCAAGTATCAAGGGTAAAGGGTCCCAGGTATGTGCCACGACTTTATGTGGCAAGAGATCGACAACATCGACATGTCCGAGTTGTAGTTCTGCTAAAACAGCGCTGCATGCAACACAAGCGACGTAACACTCGAAGTTGTGTATGGGAAATCTGGCGACTACATCATCACTAGGCCGGCTTTCATTAATTGTGCAAAAGTGGACTAGCCTACAAAAATTGAAATTAAGCTGGTCGTCACTAGAAAGCTCGGAGGGCCTCAAAAATTGCTATATTGGTAAGCATTTTCAGGTATTGTGGGTTACGCCACTTTTGCACTGATAGCTTCATTTGGCCGCCGCTATCATGCGACTTGATACCACTCGATTATATCTTTAAAGGGTGCCTAACGCTAGGATGTTTTCCAAAGAGATGGCGAGAGGTCAGAGTAGGGTAGGGTAGGCAAAGGGGTGGTTAGTGAATTCACCAGCACACTTAGACCATATAGGTCCATTATGATACCCACAGTCAGATTACTACCACTGATCGACCACTCCAGGAAATAGTTCCGTTAATTTTATTCCAACGTCAAATGGTAACTGGACCAGATTTGAAAACCAGAAGCGTATGGACTTTGCTTTGATTCGAACCGGGGACCCCACTAACCAGGAGCATCCAGTGAACCAATTGCGCGATCCAGTCGTGAGGTCAGAGTAACTTTCTTTCGCAAAGCAGGCAACGCAAGCCATACCACTGCTAAGGTCTACGGGCCTTACAGCCTCTCCTCCTTCCTGAACACACTAGAATACACATCAGAAACCAAAAAGGCCATAGCCTCTTCTCCGAATCGCAGCATGCCTATATGAAGAGTAAATATGTGGAAACAGCACTACACAACATTGTATCCGTCGTGGAAAAATCTCTGCACCCTTGGCGTCGATGCAGGACTCTGTGTTTTGGGCGGTCTGATGCCACGTTGACGGTTGATGAAGTCATCACTGGGCGATTTATGCTGCACATGGAAGTTGAACAGAGGGACACCTCCAGGAGGAGTATTTTCACTTGTCCTATGGATCCTAGTGGTTGACGAATGCTTAAGTAGGTTGGAGAATGAAGGACTCACAGTTTCCTCAACTTGTAGTGAGCGTCTCAGCTACGGACTAATGTAAGTTAATAACTGGGCGCAGGCGAGAGGTGAATGTCAGCCCAAGTAAAACGAAGCCGTTGCTCTTTCCTAATAAGAGGAAGATCCCTGAGTTTACCTTTCA
Organism: Eristalis tenax; assembly: GCA_905231855.2. Taxonomy (NCBI): domain Eukaryota; kingdom Metazoa; phylum Arthropoda; class Insecta; order Diptera; family Syrphidae; genus Eristalis; species Eristalis tenax. The sequence continues at coordinate 37,140,446 of HG993124.1, read as the reverse complement.
AACCTGCTCTCAGAAAAAGCAGAACACTTCGGCGTTTTAAACTCATGTGGAAGGTAAATACAGAGAACCGTATAAGGAACGTGTACGTAGCGTTTTACGCAAGTAAACGTGCCTTCGGTAAAACGTGGGGTCTTCAACCAGTTGAACGAGTGCAACGGAGAGGGAGATCGCCCTTCACACCGATGGTCCAAAGACGCCGGTGCAGGGACAGGGATTTTCTGTGACCTGGGATGCCTTCAGCTTTTCTCAAGCCGAGTTTTCTGCTGTACACAAGGCGGCGTGGCGCCTGCGCTGAAAGATGAAGGCGTTCCTGGCGAATCGGTCACCATTTTGTCCGATGGCCAAGCGGCAATAAAAGCTGTCACATCAGACTTTTTAAAATCGAAGCTGGACTTTGCAGACAAAGCGTCAATGAGGTATCCTTGGAGAATTCAGTGTACCTCTGTTGGGTACCGGGACTTACGGGAATCCTAGGTAATGAAAGGGCGGACAGTCTCGCAATGGAAAATCTCTGGCATCCTGAGAGGACTGGAAAACCCAATCATTCACCTCAGAATCGATCTACACACGATCTACACAGTTGGGTCTAAGCTAGACCACGGTGTAGCGGTCTTCTCAGCGGATTTCAATACCTCCAATTCTTACCGTCTCCCATATCACTCGAGTTGTACTTCCAGGCTGGAGTACTAGCCATCAGAGAAGCGTGTACGATTTTCAGTACTACCTGCAATTATGGTAGAACCGCAGCGATCTGTAGCGACAGCCAAGCAGACATAACAGCCATGTTAACCACTTCATCTAAATTGGTGCAACAGTGCAAGGAAGAACTAAAACAGGCCGGTAGAAGGTGCAATATCACTTTCATCTGCGTCCTAGACAACAACATTGAGGGAATAGGATTGATTAGAAATCGGTCCAAAATAGCTAGAATCGTGGCTGTAAGCACGGGGCACTGGCCAAGGAAGAACTCAAACAGGCCAGTAGAATGTGCAATATCACTCTCATCTGGGTTTCACGCCACAACAACCTAGAGGGAGTTTCCGCCAACGCCCCCACTGAGCTGGTCAGCCCCCCAATCAACCACTTCAACCGCCACGACACCCACTCAGAGGAAAGTCTGCGCCACTTTCTCTCTGGCACCAGCCAATCATAGATGTATGGTACCAGCCAAACATAGATCCTCGTATCCAAACCAAAGTATATCGCACATAATCATATTCCTAAACTCCACAGGCTGGATTAAGCTCACCCAAACAACCTAGGTCTACAAAGGGTGGTATCAAAACGGCGCAACTGCGCTAATTGTACCCGGCTGGAGCCAAATCGGGTATCCACCTAAACCAACCAACCAACCATATCTACTAAAGAAAGGAATGTATTTTCTATGAGAATACTTCTTCCCAGAGATAGAGGAGCTAAGCAGTGTGGGTTTGAAAAACCTCCTAAGAATCGCCCACGAATCTGGCTGGTTTAGAACAGCATATGGGCACAATGGACCCAACAAGTTGGTTTAAGTGAGCCGCGGCCAATAGGCCGTCAGGGCACCCAATATTCCTACTCGATTATTTTCTCTGAGCTAAGTCGAGTTGTCAAGCCAACAAATATTCGAGACGCCATTGCTGGAATAACGTGTCGCTTATAGGACCAAGTCATCGAAAATTGGACCGACCGACCGCTTGAAGCCCTACCAGCTGGTCGAAGTGGTCATTTAAATCATTGTGCTAGCTTCGACAATTTTATATCGGAATCAATTTTATATCTCACACCCTTGTTATTTTATTTAATTTTAATTTCCTATAATTCTTATCTGGTCACCCTATAGATCATTTAACTTTATAACCGCTAAACGTAGTGACTCTGTAATAAGTACTTCTTGCGCAGATTATGATCGACATACGCTTACGTATCTGAAGCATTGGTAAAACTGTCAGATTCGAAGAGACTAGCTCGGCCAATACTATCGAATCGCAAAGGAGGTTGGACAACCGAACCAATGGCCATGTTTAGGTAATTGGATTTTATGTCAATGAATGCCTATGTTAAAGGCTTTAGCAAAGCACACATCTCTATTTTCCTCAAGCTATTACTATTGATCGCCTTTAGAGTTTATGAGTTTATGTTTCAACTTAGCATGTATGCCTCTTCAGGTAGGATAAAGCTAAGATTTTAGAACAATACACCGCCCACTAACAAAACACAACTCGCCCTTCACCATTACTAAGGAGCGCCAATGTATGGCAGCGTCCACATCCGGCAGGATACACGCCAGCCCCACAAATCTGCCAGTCCAGTCGAAGAAACATAATCCCCATTCAAATTCTACTCCACTGGCGTACAAGCGATTCCCATCAATTAGTTGCCGACAGCGACTTATTGAAAGGTTATTGTTGGCCAAGGAATCGCTCATCCCTCGTCCGCTGGCTGGTGTGTAACACAAAACGTTCCTAATTAATTTGTAACTGATCTCGGTGAACAGCGAACACTGGAACAGCAGCCGGCTTGTGCACCACTCAGCCGGAAGAATGCAATAATCCCAACTGCAATTCCCCAGAGATGTGTCCTGCTGAACAATTAACCATATGATTAATGCTTCTAATGGATCCTGCTCCAGCAGCAGAACTGGGGTAGGTTTTTGTGCTCATCGGACGCCCGACGTCGGCACTTGCCAATGGTGGTCGATGTGCATTTTGTGAAATAAGATAATTGCCTCGTCGACTGATGATGGATTTAATCAACACAACAAGGGCAAGTCATCAGAATGGCAGGCACACTTCCCCGTTGGATGAACGTGCTGTGGACAGGAGAAGCCCTATGATCATAGGCAGGAGCAGGAGTGTTGCATCATGACATTACCGCTCACATTGGGAAGAAACAGATGAATTTATGGCAGCTCCCTGGTAGGAATGGTTGTGTAGTTTGTTTGTGTGCGCTGCACATTGTGCGCTTACACATATTTAATCCGCTCTGGAGTTGGCACTTGAGCACTTCTTGGAAAGTATTGCACTTCGATGAAGGATTAAGAAACCGAACGGAATGAATGCTATCAGATAAGGTTTTCGGATTTCGTAGGACGATTACTCCATTCCACGAAATTTCATCCATTAATTCACAAACGTACTAGTAATCAACAACCGCTGATGATCAATGTGCAATAAATTAAAAACAAATATATTCTCGGGTTCTCCGCTGTTCGGAGTTCTTTCAAGGAAATTATGCTTCAAAAATGTTTCTTTTCTTTTCTATAGCCAATGCCAATTAAAAAGTGGCTTATTTGTCGTAGAAAAATACTACAAATTCGCATTTCATTCGTATTCGGTGATAGCTAAAGGGTGATTTTTTAGCTATTATCTTTTTCGCAACACTGGTTTAAACAGCTGACGAACGTTTCGTGTTTTGTTTCACTGTCAAACATCTTCAGTTTGGTCTATAATTTAACCATAAATCGTCTTACAAACGAACAACGCTTGCAAATTATTGAATTTTATTATCAAAATGCGTGCTCTGTTAAGAAAGTTCATCGCGCGCTTCTTCCATTTTATGGTCAGTTTAGACGAAGCTCATTTTTGGCTCAATGGGTACATAAATAAGCAGAATTGTCGATTTTGGAGTGAATATCAGCCAGAAGCATTGCAAGAGCTACCAATGCATCCAGAAAAAGTCACAGTTTGGAGCGGTTTTGTGGGCTGGTGGCATCATTGGACCGTACTTCTTCAAAGATGATGCGAATCGTAACTGTGAATGGTGAGCGCTACCGTGAGATGATATCCAACTTTTTTTTGCCCAAAATGCAAGAGCTTGACTTGGATGACATGTGTCAACAAGACGGTGCCACATGCCACACAGCACGCGCAACAGTGGACTTATTGAGAGGCGAGTTCGGTGAACATTTTATATCACGTTCGGGACCGGTCAATTGGCCGCATAGATCGAGCGATTTAACGCCTTTAGACTATTTTTTGTTAAAGCTCATGTCTATACAGACAAGCCCGCTTCAATTGACGCTTTGGAAGACAACATTGAAGCATTTATTCGTGAGATACCGGCCGAAATGTTGGAAAGAGTATGCCAAAATTGGACTAAGCGGATGGACCATTTGAGGCGCAGTCAAGGTCAACATTTGCATGAAATATTCTTCAAACATTAATTTATATTTGATTATAATGAAAAACTTTCCTATAGCTTTTAAAAAATGACCCTTTACTTTCTGAGGGGACTAGCCTCTGTAATGCCCGGTGTTGCTTTTTATGTAGAACTGCGTGGAGTCGGCATTGAACAGGTCATCAAATCCATTGTGTGTGATTGCTCTAGTGTGTAAATATCGATGACTGCGCTCGAGTGGAAGTCGTTGCAGTTCTTGTATGTCTTGATTGGGATGACTGCTAATAGTACTTAACAGCTTCTTGGCTATCGGCAATATCTTGGCTTCTTCATAAATTCTTCTGGTCAGGATGAACTTCAGTGTCGAATGGTCTCTGTGGAGACCAGTGCACATTCTTAAAACCTTCCGCTCGGACAGACAGATTCTCTCCATTGCTGTGGGGCTTATTGTGTACCAGATCGGGCGTCCAGTAATAAACTGGTCTGAGAAGTTGCTTATATATAAGCACCTTAGTCTTCTGGCTCAGACCAATTCTTCTCCGGAGCAGTTCAAATATCATTTATTTCAAAAACAATCTTGGACCAGCACCAGACTTCCATTTGTGTTGAAAAGACGACAATTCCCAGAATTCCCAAATTCAATAAGTCACGAAGGCAATAAATGGTAAATAACCAGAACCAGTATTTAGCCATTGCAACTTTACGTTGCAATATCCAGAGTTCGTCGCTCATGTGACTTGAAAATTTAAATTATACAGGGTCCACATCAAGGAAAAATAATTTCAGGTTCGGGCTAAATTTTAGCAAAAAGCGTTCTATTTATGTAAAGAAATATTTACTGTTCAGAAAATTTCCATGAGGTAAATAGATATAAGTTAAAAAAATGTATCTAAAAAAATATAATGTGGCAACACCCGGAAGGGGGTACACCTCCCGTGCCTGGTATAAATGTCGCGTAATAAATGAGTTTTAAACTTCAGTTTTAAACTTAATAAGATTTAATTTATCTGCGATATGTTATTTAGTTAAAATTAATTACATAAATGCGTATGAAATTCTTCCTGTCGTTCAGGCTTTTCTACTAGTAAAGCATAAGAGTAAACCAAAGCTTGTAAATAAATTCGCGTATCACAAATAAGATTCGTCACAATCCAGTGCTAGCCAGTTGAGCCCTGTTGTGTGGACAGTTTAATTAATCTTATGCAGACACAGTTCTGCGAAACGTAACAATATACTATAAAATACAAAAATAATTCAAGAACTAAAAATAATACACTCCATGTAGGTGCTTAAAAAAAATACAACAAAGGAGCTGTAATAAAATAGTTAGTAGTCTAGTCCGCTTCTTTTGAATGTATTTTAATTGTAATCTAGCCTTTTCTTGTAAACTCTTGAACTGAACTCTCACAGATTCGGATGCCATAGGCTCAATGGAAATAAGCAACAATTTACGAAGTCTTGCAGCTCGAATGACCTTGTTGTCCAACAGTTATCCTTACTTCCTCGGGAGCAGAACTTACAAGAAAACAATTTTCAACAATCCAGCAGGCGACAGATCTCATTGGCAGCACTGTCAAAATCGCTTATAACCCCATCTACAGATGAAAGACTGGCTGGTGTGATCCTACGAGCGAATTGGGTTCAACTCGAACTGATACCAGAAATCTGGGATATTATAGAAGGCCAATAGCACGTCGCCTGACGTTATCCCTAATCCGGCCAGTGCCGAAGTTGCGGATGAAGCGGACAAAAAGTTGGGGAAAGAAACAAACTCACGTCCCGCTCGGATCTGAACGGATACTCCTTCGAGAACCACCCCTTCTCGATAAGGTGGAAAAAGTTTTTTCCGCTTCAATCCACCAAGACTCCTTGATGGGAAGAAATTGAATATTGCAACTGTCCAAATTGAATTTACCCCTCGACCATCATTCCACACGACACGGCCAACAACAACACTGCCGCGCCGCCACGAAATGAGAATAGTTTCTTGTCGTCCCAAGAAAGGATCAGGAAGGCCAACTACCAAAGAGAAAACACGTTTGTCCTGCCACCAGAGCCAGTAACTTCTTTCATTTCTTTTACTATTAATAATTTCATTTTACTTGTACGTCCCCTGGGAGAAGCTGGACAGTTCTCGTGCTGGGACAGGAGGACGGTGGCGGTGGTGGCCCCTGTGCCATGCGATATGTCGTTCATCTCCTGATTGGTCCACGTTACTTAGCTTTCCCCAACGAAAGCGGCGACGACTTACTGGGGGTGACGAAGCGAATGGAGTAATATAAATTTCAATTCAGTAAGTTTTGGACCTTTTCTTTCCATTCTTTGGCTGCCTTTCGACACCCGACGTGGGTGTCCTTCCGTGTCTGCCCTCACACATGTTCACACAGTTCGAGGCGACCTGGTGCAAGGACGTCTTCTTTCGTGACTGAATGAGTGTAGACTCTGTCCTTCCCCAAGGAAAAGGACACGAAAAATTATCTCATCCTTACCATCTGCGGGTGGTGTGAGTGTGGACGGCTGGAGAAGATTGTGATTATAGAAGGACTCACCATGGTGGACCGTGGGGGATATCAGGACGGGGCAAGACGTGGGACAATGTGCAATTAAGTGATTCATATTTCAATTAGATGAATTGGGCTTACGTGCGCAGGAGATGGCATCGAAAAGGAAAGATCTTAATCGGGAACTGTTTGCTTTGACGCCAGTGGGGTTGTGAGTATCGAATCTAAATCGCCGGCTTTTGGATTTGATTTAGTTTTAGTCAAACGGTAAAGATGTATGATATCCGATGCAGGATACGGTAATAAATTAGATTCGATCGGATCGTCGTAATAAATGGGTCAGGGCAGGAGGTGAGACGTTGGTGTTAACGCAGCAGGAGCGAAATGATTGAGTGCTACGACATCTGGACTGCCTCCAATGTGAAAACTCTGGGTCTACTCATTGGCAAGCGGCTAAGCAACAATTATATTCAACAGAGTGTGAAGCAACCCAGAGTGACGTAAACCGCAGTCATGGAGCCTGTGGAACCAGATGATATCTTTCCGATATCATTGCCGACTTGCGCTTTTGTTTTGGGTTTCTAGATCTGCGCTTTCTGGCTCAGATTCTGGACGAATAAATGTGTTTCATTTTGATGCATCACAAACCAACGAAACTAAAGACGGATACCTCGCCAGATCTAGGCAGATGCAGGCATGCATTGACACGTTTGCCATCTTCTCTGCCCCAAATCTTCTTACGTATTCTCCCGAAAGCTAAAGTGCTTCAATCTTAAGAGATAATATGTGCATTCAGCGTTTGGATTCCAGTCTGGGCCACATCATTCTGGAAACTTGTTTGTCGCACATGTAGTGCATCATCTCTCCAACTGGGTAACAGTAATATCCATGAAACAAGAGCAACCTCCATGTGAGAGGGGGACGAAGTAATACGCTGCACACTTATTTGAAATGCCTTAAGTTCAATGGAATTTCAGCAATGGACACACACAAATCGCAAATCCCATGACTTTCCTGCATCACTCGAAATGTTCAGCTCTCTGATGTGGGGCGACCTTAGGGCATCCAGTTCAGCTAAAACAACCCCGGACATGTCTTCTTGGAATTTATCATAGTTGCAATCTCTGAAAACAGTCGCATTGGTTGATGATTCATTGATGAGTTCCCATGAAATGCTTGTACCTTCGTCGCAAAGGCAAAACAATTATAAGGATACCTGGAATATTTGATGGAACAGTGGTTTTCGAGAATCGATTACATGTCAAATTCCATTTCATTCGATTTGTCTCGAAGTGGCATCTTGGCTTTTCAACAGATTTCTCGGACTGGTCTTGGACAGTGGACGGGAAGTCTGACTCAAGTCTCATTTTTCTCTTTCATATCGCCATGTCGTCAGATCCCAGAATGAGCAAGGACCTTTATCTCGTGCTAGTTGAATCTTCATTTGTTCTTAAAGACGTCGTTTAGACTGATGGACGGATGGACGGATGGACGGATGGACGGATGGACGGATGGACGGATGGACGGATGGACGGATGGACGGATTGCCGGATGGACGGATGGACGTATGGACGTATGGACGTATGGACGGATAGACGGATGGACAGATGGACGGATGGACGGATGGACGGATGGACGGATGGACGGATGGACGGATGGACGGATGGACGGATGGACGGATGGACGGATGGACGGATGGACGGATGGACGGATGGACGGATGGACGGATGGACGGATGGACGGATGGACGGATGGACGGATGGACGGATGGACGGATGGACGGATGGACGGATGGACGGATGGACGGATGGACGGATGGACGGATGGACGGATGGACGGATGGACGGATGGACGGATGGACGGATGGACGGATGGACGGATGGACGGATGGACGGATGGACGGATGGACGGATGGACGGATGGACGGATGGACGGATGGACGGATGGACGGATGGACGGATGGACGGATGGACGGATGGACGGATGGACGGATGGACGGATGGACGGATGGACGGATTGCCGGATGGACGGATGGACGGATGGACGGATGGACGTATGGACGTATGGACGGATAGACGGATGGACAGATGGACGGATGGACGGATGGACGGATGGACGGATGGACGGATGGACGGATGGACGGATGGACGGATGGACGGATGGACGGATGGACGGATGGACGGATGGACGGATGGACGGATGGACGGATGGACGGATGGACGGATGGACGGATGGACGGATGGACGGATGGACGGATGGACGGATGGACGGATGGACGGATGGACGGATGGACGGATGGACGGATGGACGGATGGACGGATGGACGGATGGACGGATGGACGGATGGACGGATGGACGGATGGACGGATGGACGGATGGACGGATGGACGGATGGACGGATGGACGGATGGACGGATGGACGGATGGACGGATGGACGGATGGACGGATGGACGGATGGACGGATGGACGGATGGACGGATGGACGGATGGACGGATGGACGGATGGACGGATGGACGGATGGACGGATGGACGGATGGACGGATGGACGGATGGACGGATGGACGGATGGACGGATGGACGGATGGACGGATGGACGGATGGACGGATGGACGGATGGACGGATGGACGGATCGACGGATCGACGGATGGACGGATGGACGGATGGACGGATGGACGGATGGACGGATGGACGGATGGACGGATGGACGGATGGACGGATGGACGGATGGACGGATGGACGGATGGACGGATGGACGGATGGACGGATGGACGGATGGACGGATGGACGGATGGACGGATGGACGGATGGACGGATGGACGGATGGACGGATGGACGGATGGACGGATGGACGGATGGACGGATGGACGGATGGACGGATGGACGGATGGACGGATGGACGGATGGACGGATGGACGGATGGACGGATGGACGGATGGACGGATGGACGGATGGGCGGATTAACAGATGAATGGGTTTACAGATGGACGAATGGACGGATGGACGATTCCTTTTACATTTAAGTTGAGTAGTTTTAACGTTCTGTCGCATTGGAGTGAGTCTCTTCAAAAGATATTAACCAACTTCCCATTTGATTCACATACATATGAACTTATTTTGCAGAAAGGCCCCGTACCCTATCGCTGTAGGCTACAGTTACTGTGTCGATAAAGACGACCGCTCGGCGTGTTGCTCAAGTCATACAGTTTCTCAAAAACCGCCGTACGTATATTAATTTAAGAAGGCACCCATAACACATTCTTCAACACTTTCTGTGTAACAAATGTCATTGCGTCTCATTACGAGAAAGAAGTCAATTTTTCCAGCAGACCACTTTTTAAAGCATCATATCCACTGAATAGTGCAATCCTTACCATTTAAGCGCACCGCTTTGCATGAACTCCCGTGATGGAATGCTTTCTGAAAGGGGGTTAATCAAGTAAGACAATTAATTTACTTGCAAGCAACTTTCTAAGAATTACTTACGTGATGAGTTCGTTATCCAGACTTCATCGCTTTACTACAACGAAGCTCAATTAATTGGGTTATCCTTTCGGAATTTAGCTGACAAACATCCTCTGCACTATTATCTTGCACAACACATCGTCAGCCGTCCTTCAGCAACAGCAGTGGAAAAACTCATTTAAGGATCCTTTCAGTCTCCCCACGGCTATTGATCGATGACTTCACCGGAGATTAGACCGACTCGTCGCCCTTTTGAGAAGTTCACGTATAATCTGCAACGATGTCAGCGTAATTAATTTGTTCAATGCAAAGATTACCAGTAATCAGTAATGGCAGAAAGTAAAAATAATATAATATATATAAAGGTAACCCCCACTTGCGCTGCGATTAGTGGCAAATGACGGGACTAAGCAGGGAATACATCGTCCATCGTCTGGGCTACTAGACGACCAACCCGAATTGGAAACAGTTCATGGCCGTTGGGGTGCGAGGGGGTAAATTGAAAAATCTAGTTGTATGCCCGATGGTGGGGCGGAGTGTAGTCTTAATTTTTGAATTTATTCTGCTCAGGGGACAGCTTAAGGGACTTAACCTCTACAAGCGGCTGATTAGTAAGTAGGATTAGAGCGATAATTGGCGTTCAGCGTCACCAACCGGAAATTCTCGATTTCTTAGTGCGGTTAATGTATCCAGCGGAAATGTATTTTTGTAGTGGGAGTTTATTTTGCATGCATTTGGGGACAAGTTTTCTTGTTTTTGTATAAGTTTGTTTAGGCAATGAGAGCTAGGTCGATTGGTATCTAATGGGAACTTTAAATTGACTTCCGTCGTAGTCTTCGCAAGTTGAGTCACTGTACGAAAGAACTTTCAAGAGACAGCCGTTGGACGGCAGCTGTTGTGACAGCGCTGAAGTCAGTTATTTTTAGATGATGATCATTTAAGTGTCTGTAATCGAACTAAGGAGTATGAAGCTCACCAAGCTAACTTAGGTGCATAAACATATTTATTCAATCTGTTGACGGGGAGAATATCGTCAACAAAATAATTATGTAGGAAATAGAAGACGACTTGCATTTCTGTGAAAGTAAATTGAAGGCTTCCTAAAGTTCATATTTGACATACACTTTTTCATCTTTTTAATTTATACACTCTGTAATTGTCCTGTCCGATTTGAATCGCACTTCTCAATTCTTTCATATAAGTGAACCTCTGGAAATGTGAGTATGTCACATCTCTACGGAAAGCGAACGAAAAACAACCCTTTGAAGTGATTGCGTCCTTTGGTCGACTAGTTTGGTGCGTTACTTCTTGCTCACTCTTTCGTGCAGGTTCTGTGTTCAAATCTGTCTGGAGTTATATTTTGTAGGCAATTATTTTTTTTATGAAAAAACATCACTTTCTTTTTTTTTGTGTAAATTAGTTTTTGTTGAAATTTACTTTATTTATTTGCTAGACAAAATATACTTAAAACTAGCTTAACTAACTTAACCATAGCCTAATGTATTTAATTCTAACTTACTAACCCTATGCGGGTACTCTAAGCTTGACCTACATTTTTTAAGTGTTTAGAATTAATCTTTTATTTAATTTCAATTATTAAGAAAACTGTGATAAACTTGGCTAAACCTTATATAAACTACTTAACCTTCATCTTACTAACTTCTCCTAACAAACAAATTTAATAGCATCTTAACTATGTGCGTAAGACCACGGACGCGTGCAGCAGTGCGTATATGCTATGAACATGCCTCAAATATATAATTTATACACCGTGGTGCATCAACCTTCTACCCGACAGGAAACGATGAGCTCATGGGTGAGGACTTCAATGCAAGACACCCTATGTGGGAGGACACAAGTCAGATCGACAAGGGGAAGCCATCATCAAATGGCTAGAGGAAAATGCGGCCAGTCACTCCCTGATCGCGATTTCGCAGCGAAACCAACCCAGCGGACGAAACGACAGGAAATGATGACCTTACAACGGCCGAGGAAATTGCGGGACTCATTCAACGCAACCCAAGGAGGAAAGCAGCCGGGGCTGACAATATTTTGAATTTCGTCCTGAAGCCAATGCCACAAACGGTGATGATACTTCTCACAATCATCATGAACAATCGCATCAGCAATTGCTACTTTCCTAGCAAGTGGAAAATAGCAAAAGTTCTCGCAATACCAAAACAGGGGAACGCTGCTGTTTCAGGATACACACCCATATCGCTCTTGAGCAATATAAGCAACATCCTGGAGGACCTGGTAGTGCGAAAACTAAAGCTATGCTCAGGATGGATATTCAGTACGGATCAACGCTACATCCTCTAATGAAGTTCCACCACGATGTTGTAGCTGCCCTGAACAATAACGAGGTTACCGTTGCCTGCTTCCTGGAAGTAGAAAAGGCCTTCGAGGGACTCATCTACAAGCTACACCAGATGAGATTGCCCTCCAACCTCATCAGAATAATTTATTGCTTTCTGTATTCCAGAAGATTCTTCGTCTCAGTTGGAGACAGCAAGCGGGAGTTGCAGCTACAAGAAATCAACAACCATCCTAACCAGGAAATCAGGAACCTGAGAAACACAATCCCTGGACAACGGTACCTCAACGAGTTAAATATGTTAAACGAGCAGAACTTTCCAACGACGTCTGTCAGAGCAGCGATAGCAATCACCATCGAGGCTAAGTCGGCTAACACATCACCACCCCATCCCAAAAGGACCACCATGGTCTTGAACAACCCGATATAAGCACCAGCCATTGAAGGACATGAAAAAAAAAGACAATAATAATAAACATTAAATTAAACAAAGCACATCAGTTGGGCCCCTATTGTTGAGCCAACACCCCAACCCTTAGTTTGTAAGTCTAGTTGTAATCTCAACTGTAAAAAGAATTCCGTTCAAATAAATTTTTTAATTTTTTAATTTTTTTAGCTAAAAATGTTTTTCGAAGTATTCTATTTGAAAGAAACATTTTGTCGTAGACACAAAATGTACGTTGTCGCATGATTGCGGAAAATGTACCAGCTTTCAAGTGAGCTTTGATTATTTTTCTCTGTGCAACCGCACCTTTCCTTTCTTTATTCCGGCCTATTATGCATAAATTTCAATCGGGACTTTTTTTCTTATTGGGAATCCTGTTATTCGGAACAATGTCCAATCAGGGGAGTTGTGATCTGACCACCGACAAGCGCGAATGTACTGTCGAGCCGACACACGTCCACCGAAACGATTACATTATGAAAGCTATCAAAGTCGATGAATACCCTCACCGCATACCCGTATTCCGTTGATCGTCTATATGTTCGCTGCCACAACATGACCCACCGCAATAGGTAAATATTACCAACAAATTAATTGACACAGTCATGTTGTAATATTCGTAATTTATGTTCTTAACCACTCTCCCGTCGGCATTCTCACTCAATTCATTTTACGTACGACAACAATACATTTTGCATTACCGCACTGTGCAAATGTTGGCTGAAGCTGGTCAAATGCCAATATCAAATTTGATAAATCGATTGCGGTGGCAGGTCCCGCAGCGAGGCTCACTGCCTTGAACTGGACAGTTTGGCGAATTAAAATTTGAATTATTATGTGAATTATTTGAACGGGAATATTTAATTTTATGTATTTGAGCAATGCGAAGGATCCGGAATAACTTCATTTTGGGGGATTTTTGAGGTTTTACGCCTTTTGCTGCGTTTCATTCGCACTGACGTAAATATTGTTTCTCATTCGATTTGGTCCGATGTTGGTTTTTCTGTGAAGTACAACAATTTGATGGAACATGTTTGTTGAGCACATTTGCTAAGTATAATTAGCAGGCATTTAAAATCGAATAATTGTTTACTAAGCTTATTGAGGGGAACATTCTAAATGGTGTAGCCAAAAGTATTGTATGCATATTATGCCGTAATTTCGCTGTCCATGGACGATGCGAGGGGTGGGATTGGTTTGAGAGGGTCCAGTTTGTCCAACCATGTACATCAAATCAGCTGGAGCTACAGATGTAGCGAAGACAAACGTGAAAGTGTGCGTCAAGCTCATCATAAACAGAGCTTCGAGATACCTCAGCCTTCGGTTTGGACAGAAGCTCAGAAGGTTCAAGTTTCCTCTTCGATATGATTGCTCTTATAGAACTCATTGAATCTTCTTTTACTGACGCTACAGTCCGGTGTGGAACTCAAAAATCATGCCTATCCAGCTGCAAAAGTTAACCAGGTGCCTCTTATTTCGCTCTAAAAGTTGGTTGAGGTCCTTCTCCACTTGTTTGCGCCATCGATTTCATGGTGGTCCTCTTTTGCGTTGTCCCACTGGTGGGAAGACTCTTAGGACTGGAACAGTATTGTCCATGCGCTCCACATGGGCTAGCCGTCTTAGGCGCGGATTCATCCATCTTCTGCAAGCGGAACAAGGATTGAATGTAAAACTTTTCAAGGGACTCTTCATCTACTCTGATATTGGCTTGGTCAATCTCTGTACTGGTGGTCTCTGGAAGCCAAATTGACCGCTTAGCGTTATTTCGTGAATATCTGTCCAAAGCCTTTGGTCATAAGTCATAAAACGACATCGTTTATAAGCTTCGGTGGAACGTATTTTTTGTGTGACACCGGAATTCTGAAAGTCGGTTTACTACACAAAAACGCGAAGTAAAACTACAAAAGAAGGCGATTTGATTGTGTGAACACCTTAAATGGAAGAGCAAGTAAAATCATGAGTTTCCTTTGTGTTTTAACTGGAATGGTGTAAAATATGTTTTGTATCATCACAAGTTTACGTGAGTACTCAAAATATGCTGCTCTAGTAAAAACTTGATTAACAGTTTTTTTTTTTCCTTGCAAGTTGCTTTCATTTGATTCAATTCGTTGCTTAATTTTCTCGCCATCGTGTCTGAATGCTTTCTTTGAACATATACATTTTGAGCATCTTTCGGGTAGATTATTAATAAAATTTAACTTGCAGGTGTGAGAAGTGGAGAGCCTTTTCAATGGGTTTGTACTGACTTTTCAGAATCAAGCTAGTAGCATTACTTCTGAATGTTGTGGACAGCATACCGAATGCTGACTTAGCTTTGGATATTCTGCGACAAACTTCGAGTTTTTGAAAACTCCCTACTCTCGCAACCAGTTGTCCAGGAAAGCGAAGCCTATTTGAACGAGAGCGTTCCCTGTCTACATAAATAGAGGTTTATTATAGAGAGGTGGTTTTAAGCACTCAAACAATATGGCAGAGAAGATCTTATAGACTACCTTTAGGAGATAAATTCCTCTGCAATTTGAGCAGTTTATGGGATATCCTTTGTGGTGGATCCTAGTTAAACAAAAATCATTGAATATTTAATACTTGAAAGCAGTCCACAATTGTATGCCGACAGTTGTGACATTTGTATGCGGACTCTAAACGGCCAATTTGAGAAGCTTTTTCATGTAGAATTGAAGTCTGGGTGCACGCTATTGGCTAGACCAGATTTGGAAGCACACATTACTCATGTGATTAAGCAGACACTGGTCGCAACGCTGAAAACAGTGATCCAAAATTGAATCTTCCGAATTGAGCTTGAACGGTAAATGTGAAGTAAATGTCAGACACTTCTCTTTCAGGCCGTATTTTTTACATACTGTTACTTTTAGCAGAAATGATTCTACGAAAAATTAATTAAATTGTCCCCACAACAGGCGTCGATCCCTGCATTATGGCGAATGAGACACAAATGTATACGCGAATTTATTTACAAGCACTAGCTTACCCTTGTGCTTTATTACATTTACAACAAAACTCTTTGCTGGCTTCAGGCTGAACCGATTAACACTTTGAACACTATAAAATCCCAAAATGAACTTTACTAATAACTGAACTAGCCTGTAGTAATTTTCCAACTGAACTGACTCGCACCGACCGTCGTCCAGATATTTATACTACCCAATAGTTCTTCTAGATCATACTGTCGCCACGAGTCTATAGAATTTTCCCGCTGACATGATTGTTTGTAATCTATCCGTGGATAGGTGGCGATATTCATTCCAGCAGCATGTACAACAATTCCGGGAATTCTTTTCGGAGTGGATCGTTTTTCTCCTTGCGTATAGATGGCGTTCTGTGGTCGTTGGTGTCCCTACCATCTCATCTTAAACACGGTATACTATTCACGTCACAGTATTTAGAAAAGGTAGTAAAACATAAAATCATAGAAATAAAGTCAAACGCCTCCCAAGACATTTTGATGAAACTAACACATTTTACGTCCATCATCAGCAGTACTCCCTTGTATGTGTGTAAACACAGACCAAGCTATGGATGCGGATGTGGATACACATACAGTCTTCCCTACACTCAATGTGATAAAAAAATCCTTTGAAGTTATCGGGTTCTTTGGTGGCGTTTCTGCAGACCCTGTGTTTAAATCTGGCTGGATGCATTGCTGTTTTTGCTATGCCTTCTATGAATAAACATTTTGCATTTGTCGCATGAGTAGGGGAAATTTACCAGCTTTTAAGTTAGCATTCGTTGCTTTTCTGTATGCATCAGAGATCACATCAGCTTTCGAGAAACCTTGCGAACATTGCCTTTCTTTATTCATGTCCATTGTGTATACATTTCCCTCGGGACTTTGTTTCTTATTGGGAGTCCGGCTATTCTGAACAATGTTCGAAAGGAAATGGAAAACGTCCTTCTTATTGTGAGGGACAGTCCAAAGGTGAATTTTACTGACTTTCCCCTTTAAACTTGTCGAATATCATTTGTAATGGAAAATCAAATAAATCGTAAATGATGCTAATTGATTGAGAAATTTGACCTTGTTTGCAGCGACGCATGAGCATTGAGCGACAACAAACACTATCTTCGGCGTATGATTACAGTAAGATTTATGGTAGCGTGGCACTAAGCACAAGGGTCATGATTTCTAGGCAATGAGAAATATCCCAAGCATATTTACAAGCAGATGATTTACCCGTAATTTTGGCCATAAAATTCGATCTTCCAATGGCACCAGGTTTTTCTTCGAATACGATGGACGTTACTCCCATGATGGTATTGACTCGAAAGAACAAATGAAAGGATCGGCATAATAAAATCGGTCTCTTTGGCAGGATTTGTGTCCTTGTGCGTAAAGCATTGATCGGCCAGAATGTAACATACTGGGTCTGGCTTTGTGAAATTACCACATGTCGAATGTCATGTACAGGGTGATTTTTTAGCTATTATCTTTTTCGCAACACTGGTTTAAACAGCTGACGCACGTTTCGTGTTTTGTTTCACTGTCAAACATCTTCAGTTTGGTCTATAATTTAACCATGAATCGTCTTACAAACGAACAACGCTTGCAAATTATTGAATTTTAATATCAAAATGCGTGCTCTGTTAAGAAAGTTCATCGCGCGCTTCTTCCATTTTTTGGTAGATTTAAACGAAGCTCATTTTTGGCTCAATGGGTACGTAAATAAGCAGAATTGTCGATTTTGGAGTGAATATCAGCCAGAAGCATTGCAAGAGCTGCCAATGCATCCAGAAAAAGTCACAGTTTGGTGCGGTTTATGGGCTGGTGGCATCATTGGACCGTACTTCTTCAAAGATGATGCGAATCGTAACGTAACTGTGAATGGTTAGCGCTACCGTGAGATGATATCCAACTTTTTTTTGCCCAAAATGCAAGAGCTTGACTTGCATGACATATGGTTTCAACAAGACGGTGCCATATGCCACACAGCACACGCAACCATGGACTTACTCAGAGGCGAGTTTGGTGAACATTTTATTTCACGTTCGGGACCGGTCAATTGGCCGCCTACATCGTGCGATTTAACGCCTTTAGACTAATTTTTGTGGGGCTATGTTAAAGCTCATGTCTATACTATGGACAAGCCCGCTTCAATTGACGCATTGGAAGACAACATTGAAGCATTTATTCGTGAGATACCGGCCGAAATGTTGGAAAGAGTATGCCAACATTGGACTAAGCGGATGGACCATTTGAGGCGCAGTCAAAGTCAACATTTGCATGAAATAATCTTCAAACATTAAATTATATTTGATCACATTAAAAAACTTTTCTATAGCTTTAAAAAAATCATCCTATATAAAATACAATTATATAATATTGCGCTTTGTAAATAAATATGTACGTATGTCACACTAATATCAAATGCGAACGGCATATGTCGTCCTTTGGTTGGTGCGTTGCTCACGCATTTTGCTAGTTCTGTATTAAAATTTTGCTGGTGTTATTTTTTTCTTTTTGACTGGCAATTACCACTTTGTGTTTTCTTTTATTTGAATACATGTTTCTTAGTCTGTTTTCCGAAGTATTTTATTTCCAATGAATATTATGAAATTTGTCGTTGAAGAAAAATATATATATGACAGTGACACATAACACTTTGACTAGTATGAATAGTAAGAATAAAATGCGCTGAAATACAAATTTATTGAATTAAAAATCTTAAACATTTCTTTTAAATTTACATTCGGTACCACAGAGCTTGTGTGTATTGCAAGGCCTTAAGCAGACCTAAGCTAACCTTAAGCATTTGGTCCACTTAAGGAAGTGGAAAAAGTTGGTGTCGGTGTCGTTAGTAAAACATGGCCAATATCAGATAAAACTATGCTGCTGCCTTTTGCTAATAAGGTTTTTTCTTTTTCAGGTTAGGTCATGGCTTTATCGGTGGAGAAACATTTGTGGGTGGCCGATGGAACACTAAGCCATCTGATTTTAAGAGGGTTTGTCTTTAACGCAGTTTGATCTTGTTAGAGATCGCTCTGGATCGATGGAATAGCAGATGACGTTATTTCTGAACCATTCTATGTGTTCGTGCAATCATGTAGCAATTAAGAGAGTTGCGGTCTTAAAGAATTGTGGGAAAAGGCCTTGGCTACATTCATCAGTGGCGTAGTTCAAATAGGAATTTGATGGCAATTTGCCTTAGAATTAGAGCTCGAATTTGTTTCCTGGTTCAACTCAAGGAGCTCACTATGCTCGACTTCATTTTAAATCCCCCTACATGCTCCATACCGTCAATTTCGTATCAAAAAGTGGTGAGGCTTTACAGCAGGTCAAAACTTGTCCTCCCAAAACCGCAAAGCAAATTCGATTTCAAAACTGCTCTGCAATTCCAGATAATGCGACTGTAACAAGTGTGCACGGCTGTTTGTGCCGCCTTCATATGCAAGAAACCCCCAAACGCGCACATCCGCCAACTCCGATAAAATTCACTGTCGAGTGTCTTCAAAGTCTAGACCCTCGGGGCCAATCACACTTAATGTGTCAAGTACTCTGTCAACCTATGGCAGGCTCCAGCCGTGCTGATGAGCTGTATTTAGTTCCGTAGCCGTCGTCGTGCCTGCAGAGGCAGGAGTAACTACAAAAGAATGAGTTTTACGAACATATGATCATCGTCACATCGTTTCCGTGCCAAATTCGCTCATGATGAGCGTGTAAAGCATAAGCGACAAGCCCTAAAGTTTTCCTATAATGGCCTAACAAGTGCACTGCTGGTGCCTGATGGCTTTTTCGTGCGTCCTGGTGTGGGAGCCTCAGTGTCACACAGCCGAAAAGGAATCACCCGGATAGCAAGCGACATGAGATTTGATGGGTAAATAATGGGACGCATCGACCGGATGTAAGGATGAGCTCTCCACGTGGGCGCCAAGGCAGGAGTTCGCACATTATCTCTCGTCGATGACGGGTGGTGAATAATTTATCTAGGAGCCGGATGTCGGGTGATGTAATCCATGTAAGACGGTTCGTTGGGGGTACTGCTGGTGGTAGCCAACAAGAGATGGCTGCATGGATTGCACCGCACGGACCGACCGTAGTTGTTTTCAAATTCGATGGGGAAGGGGAATTACATTTCGCTTTGATTAATCAGCCATCAAAGCATTTAGTCGAGACCACTCACTGTTACTGGGAAACGAATCGAATTCATCGGTTTCGGATCGCAAATCGATAGCGTCCTTGCAGTTGTTTAGCGCACAATTCAGTGCAGGAAATTAATTAAACAACCACAACCGGAGGATGCGGACTTTGGCGTACGGTTAGTGGTCACAGTCAAGGACGCACGTGGCTCTTGTTTGTGATTGAGGGGTGTCCTTGGAAGTGTACTCTCAACCTACTTAGTTAAATGTTTTTATGAAGCTCAGCTGAAACATTACTTTGAGGGTAGGAGCTTTTTGATAAAGAACTTGTTGTGATCAAAGAGCGGAATTGTGCGGAGATGAAACTGACGATGGGCTGGCATACTGTTCGCAAATAATGGATCATATAGAATAGATTTATTCTTTCGCCTGGAAGCCAGTGACATTAATATGCTCGGTCTGTCGGGGCTGTGCAGTTTGGGTCACTGTTTGTATCAAGAGAGCACCGGCTTATGTTTCGGTCCTTCGGGTACCTCACGACTCGAAGACGGCCGGATGCAAGGAAACAATTTTTTGATTAGAATATGCTTTGAGAGTGCTCCTCTTTATCATGATTCTTACATAATTTCATTTCTTGCTGGTTTAATTGGGTTATTCTTTAAAGGTTGCTTTTTTCAAGTGTGACGTGAATAGTATGACGTGTACAGGACGCGGTAGTCAGGACACCAACGACCACAAAAACACCATCTATACGCAAGGAGAAGAACGATCCACTCCGAAAAGTATTCCCGAGATTGTTGTACATGCTGCTGGAATGAATATCGCCACCTATCCACGGATAGATTACAAAGAATCATGTCAGCGGGAAAATTCCGTAGACTCGTGGCGACAGTATGATCTAGAAGAACTATTGGGTAGTATAAATATTTGGACGACGGTCGGTGCGAGTCAGTTCAGTTGGAAAATTACTACAGGTTAGTTGAGTGATTAGTAAAGTTCAGTTTGGGATTTTATAGTGTTCCAAGTGTTACTCGGTTCTGTCTGAGAGGCAGCAAAGAGTTTTTTTTTTTTGTAAAGTATTGGGTATGTAACTTTGTGCGGTTTTTTATCGTATGGTCGCATATTCCGAGCGTTTTTCGGGTACTGCACTCTTCAAACGGACTAATTGTGTTCGGTGGCGTTGTCCATAGATGGTTTTACACGTTTTTAGCAGCTCATAATACAGCACACCCTTCTGATCCCACCAAATGCAGAGCATTACTTTCCATAGATATTCGGCTTTGCCGTTGATTTCGCTGGTTGGCCAAGCCAAAATCACTACTTTTAAATCGTGCAAACCATTTTTGTCACGTTCGCTCAGCTTCCAGAAACGTTATAATGCTGCTTAAGACACGCCAAAATACGACGCTCTCTGTCAAATTTGATAGATTTTGATCTTCTAACACTCACTACCAGCAGCCATCGTTTCTGTCTCGATGTTGGACATCTGTAATAAATCCACTCTCCTTGAATTCACAGCTTTGTTATGGTCCTCTCGGAAAGTCGCGATTCACACTGCGAGGATCGTTTGATAAATCAGCGCCTTGAACGATTGAATTTCCAGCTCTTTAAAAGCAACGATCCTCCCATCAACTGCCAACTATTAATAGATTAAACACAAGTTTTGAGCAAGCTGCCACACGGCTTTCCTAGGAACTACCTCATTTTCTGTCTGGCGATTCTCAGGCCAGATGTTGGACAGATTCGACTTCCCCCTCGTCACTGCACCTTCTGCAGGTGTTGCTGTGCGGTATGATCAGACGCAGTCAATGTGTACCTGTCTAACAGCGTCCGGTAAGGTCCTCTATTTGCGTTCGTACGTCCTTGCGGGTGAAATCAATCAATGGTGATGATATGTTCATGCTTAGCATCGGCCATAGAGCCCTTGCTCCAATACCCAGACCAAGTCATCTTCTTTTGGGGCTCATCCAGAGCTTCGTCGTCGATTTTTCCTTATTGAGCTAAGCGGCGTATACGCATTCTCCCAGCTATGATCCATTGTAACCACATGAGGCATTAAATGGATGCCAGAGTGCCCTGGTACCAGCATAGAGTCACCGAATTCACCGAGGTTATCTCGGAATGTCCGATGCTATGGCCTTTATTGCTGGTTGGCTATCAGAAAAAATTGTGACCGATTTGTCGGTTATATTGTGGTCCCTCAACACAAGTGCTGCCTCATATATCGCAGACACTCCGGCTTGAAAAACACTAGAATCATTTCATCGATGCAGTCTCAGAAGACCAACAGCGCCTGTACTCGCGCTTCACTGCTGGAGTTCTTAGTGTGTTTTTCTTTTTGTCAATAATTCTATGCTGCTGTCCATCCTTTTAGCTTTTAGCTTATCAAGGTGATCGCATTGTTTCCACCTCTCTGAGCCTCAGTGCCAATGACCGACACTGTTGCTACAGAATAGGTCGCGAGAGGAAGAGGATAACATCGAGTGCTGTTGTCGGTGTTGTTCCAAAGCAACCTCTCATTCTTAGGCAGGGGTTGCACAGAAATTCCCAAAATGCATTCAACTACTATCGGACGATGTTGCTTAATTGAATTTTAATCGCCATCAACTTAACCAAAAAAGACACCTAAACAGTCCAGTTGCGTTCTCACGATGCTACTCGCATTATAACTTTTAGCCGCCTCTCATGGGCGTTGTCTTGGCGGCCAGAATGAACTTCCAGGAACCCTTCCCCAAGGATACTTAAGTTCTTATTGAAAGATAACCACTCGAATCCGTGGTGCGTCTTAAGCGAGTTTCGCTTGCAGTTTCATAAGCTGTTGTTGGCCACAATAACCATATAGCCGCACAAAAACTTGCAAGTAATCCGCCGCATTATTCAAAAATATTCTCCTCAAGAATAAACGAAACCCTGTCTTATTCATGCAGGAAAACTTCCGACAAAGTTGAAGAACTTCGCGAGTGGGAATTCCAGACTACTCCTGCTGCTACTGCCAGCGACAACAACAAGGAGGATGTAGACAATGGCTGCTGTGCAGTGCGTCCTACGGGCTTCACTGAGATAATAGAGAAAAGTTGAGACAAATAAAAATGAATTTTCAGCATAAAACAAACATTGACATTGTTGAAGGGTGAGTGCCGACCAACCCTACCCCCTCGCCCACTCGTTTCAACCCTCAAGTGTTTTCCTTTCAGTGCATTCAAGATGGTCAGCCTGGGAGCAAACAAAAACAGCAAACTGTACGAATATTTATTTTTTGAGTAAGAGAAAGTTACAAACGAACCTGGGCAGACTAGGAAGTTAACGGGAAAGAAATTTATTGTGGAAGTTAGTGTAACTGACAAAGAAACAACGCCGTTATCACCGGTCCTTTGTCCTTCAACATATCCTGTCCACAAATGAGTCTCATGGCCTCTGTCCTCCTCAGTCTGGTGATTGAACTAGCTTGTGACAATAAATTATCACTGTCTGATTACATTATGGATTTATCTGAGAATTTATTGCCATGGAAAGAGAAAGAGGCAACCTGGCCTGGTTTGCATCCACATTCGAGAGCAAAAATGTTGCGTATACGCCTACGCAAGCAATTAATGTATGTCAGCGGATGAGTAAGATTAGGGAATTCCTTCTTGCAGACGGAGATGCTTGATGACAAATGCTTTCGCAAGGACCGGCGACAGCCAGGGTATGCCATTATAACATTCTTTGTCGTCGAAAGCAAATGGTTGACGAACTATAACTTGTTTACGTCGCTCCTCCGGCGCACAGTGACCAAGCCCGGAAAAAAACAAAAAATTATTTCCTTATACCGACTGTGTTTGATGGCTCTTCAAATCCATATTTTTGGTAGAAGAAAGCACTTCTGCTTAATTTTTTTATTTTATGTTCGTTAATATGAACGGGTGTCACTGGGCAGAGTTGGATCTTTGTGTTTCACCCAAAAATGATCTGTTTGGAAACCAGAAAGTCTCTTTTCCTCAACAAGAACTACGATACTTACCAGGTTTTCGCCTTTTCTTACTAATATTATATAAGTCTGGTTTGCTTGGATATTTTATCACGTCTAAACGGGTGTACGGATTTTGATGAAACTTTGTATATGGACAACCAGCATGATCTCTCAAATACTCTAAGAAAAAAATTATAACAAGTACACATCACCGATTTACCTACATCACCGATCACGCTGTGTGAATTTGCTGTGAACACAGGCGGTTGTGGACAGTGGCAAGAGAAGGAATCGCCATTATACTCCACTAAATTGGTCGCGGGGGTAAACCACGCCATCGACTCTAACTAAGAAGTTATGCCCAAGCGTAACGAGACGAGTTCTTGGACTTGGTGCAGCCACCTCGTCCTGGGTCTGCCAAGCGGTCGCCTACCGAAGAAATTGATTCAAAAATATACATGCAAGCACAGTCTCTGTCGTCTACATGGCGTCTGTATGTATTGTATGTATACCCGAAAGTAGAACAATCCGCCAGACGATACTTCGCCACCAATCATGGGATAGGGATGTCATATTTCAGAGGACTATCACTAAATTAAATGATTTACATTTTACTTATTTACATTTCACTTACAAGTGGTGAATGTGATGATGGACGTATAACGTGTTAGTTACATCAAAATATCTTGGGACATATTTGAGGTAATGGGTTAAAGTACAAGAAATGAATTTTTTACTATCTTTTCTGAACACATTGGTCCAGTAGTCTTTTAGTTTAGAGACGTTTCTACCCATGAGCTTTTTGAATGATGGATGGCGTGGGCCATTCGCCCCCTATCGGTGACCACATATAGCTGTAGGCTTTAAAAACTTGATAGAATTTTTTTTTTTCCGTACCGCATAGGAAAATCCATAGTCTTCCAAAATGGCATAACTTTCCATAATGTGGACCAAATTTGCCTATTTCGGTCCTCAACCCCAGCAAGAGAGTTGTTTTGGTCGTAGATAGATTGAAAATCGTTATTTATTTGAGCGATGTTAACTTACAAAAACTCCCCTCCAAGACGGCAAAATGTCTTAACAGATTCTGGAAGTATATAGTCCTGAGGAGGTACACATCGAAGTCGAACAAGCTCCGCACAAAGTTACAAGATAAAAGAACGGATAGTTCCACGGCCTTCAGGCAAATCTTAAATTACTACCATTTGCTAAGGGCGCACAGGGTTCAAACTTAACAAAAAGATTCACTAAATAAAGACATTCACACGGATACGTTGAACTTGACCTATATAATGCAGGTAATGGCTTACATTTCTCTTGCTAAATATTGTTTGCTGTTTGTGATGTTACATAAAGGGAAATACAGTTTTCAGAAAATGTTTTAGCAGAACGGTAATATCTGGGGTTATACCTGGTGGAGGCCGTAGCGTGCAATTGAAAGTCGCTGCCTGTGTGGGATTCCCGGCCGGTACTGATGCTCAAAGAATAATATCTGCCTAGAAAAAATGCTTCTCAAAAACTCAGACGTTCGGAGTCGGCATAAAACTCTAGGTCCCTTCCACTTGTGAGCGGACAATAGCAAACACAACACGCGTGTTGCTGAGAAGCTAGGCCCTGGCAGCCTAAGAGCTGTCGCGCCACCCATATTACTATGATTACTATACCCGTCTTTGATACCCAACTTTTCCTATTCGGACGTGTTTGAGTTTTGAATGAAGCTAGTTTCAGAAAATATCAGTCGGGCTGACTCGTGGAAAAGTGCCTTCAGCTGTTACAGGTGACCGTTTTCTTTATCTCTATCTATCTCTCTCTCTCTCTCCCCCCCCCTCTCTCTCTCTCTCTCTCTCTCTCTCTCACCCCCTCTCTCTCTGTCTGTCTCTATCTATATTTTCTCTCTCTCTCTCTCTCTCTATCTCTCTCTCTCTCCCACTATCTCTCTCTCTCTATCTTTCTCACTCTCTTTCTCGAGTCTCAGTATAAGTTATATCCACCCCTATAACCCAGCTGCGAACCAGGCTTTTGTAATCCGGCAAATACTGGTGACCCAAAAAAAACCTTCGGAGTGGATCGTTTACTCGTTGTCACGTTGACATTATATGCCAGGCACTGCACTCTCAGGCCATGATAAAGCTTCCACCGTTCAACTTCATTTTGTTTTGCTTCAAATATAGGACAGCACTTTATTAAGCGCTCATTACTTGATTACGTGCGCTCTTTAAAGAAGCAGCTCTTTGTCCACTTGAAGACGATTGTCACTGCAAGAATATCAAGTCATGACTTCATCATCAGCTCGACACAGGGCAAAAGATGACGACAGATTCAGTGCCTTGGTCCCGAATGAACTGCGAAGTATGTGAATTCATAAACATTAATAACTACCCCCGTCCCCATCTACGACTCCATCAAGTCCAAGCAATTGACGAAATTTCCATTTAAAACTAAACCCCCAAGAGCAAAAGGATTCCGCCACTTCACTGCGTGCGTCATATTAATCATGTCCTCGCCGGAAATACTGCCGTTCGTCCTTCGAAGCACTCATAAGGCACTCCATCAACTACGTGCTTACTTCGAAAATTGACTCCAAACATTTAAGGCATCCCCTAAATCATTTCTGCTTTTGGTCGACGTTACGGCACAAGGGCTCGCCATCGTTAAAATTCCTGCTTGATGGCTGCCCTAATGCCGAAGCTAACATCGGCGATTTTCTCCCGGAAACCTTAAGACAGTTGGAGCGACCCACGTCCGTCTTAAAGTTTCCCATCGTAATGGTCAAGATCTTCTTGTCCTTTGTCTCTTTCTGCACGCGTTTCGCTTTTGTATTTTCTCAAATGGATGATGGCATTACGTACGTTTCTCGTCTTCATTCCTGCGTCCCTGCATCACGGCTAGATCGCTCGTCCTCCCGTCGTTATCCCTCAGACATTGCCGATGAGAACGAATTGTGTGAATTTTTCTATTATATCATTACGTGATTAGAGCTCTTTCATGGACGCACAGCTCGCCTGTGAGACGACGAGGAACACTGCGGCAATGCGACGAACTGTAAGAGGAAAAAATGGAAGAAAGTCGTCCTGAGAAATTGAAATAAGACTCACGTTTCTTTGGAATTATTATGGAATTATTAATAAACAGGAGAACATGCAAAGGAGATGCTTCCTCGTCGACGCCGTACTGCGTGTTAGCGGTGTTGTCCTCTTGGTTCGCTCTGTCCTGTCGGTCCTCTTGGGTTTCACTGGCACTGGGAGTACGACATTCAATATTTTTATTGCTTCCTTTAAGGTGCACATGGACGATGAGCAGACGAGATTAAGGAAAAGGATACGAGTTTGATTGTCAAAAGCTTAGTGCACATTTAAAGGCGAAGCCACCGGCAAGGTGGACTACTGCGAGTCATGATAAATTAATTCCTCACTCCTTTCCATCGACTGTGTGGACAGAAGGGGAAATAAAACGACTCGATTAATTGCTGTCACCGGCATATAGACTCAATCAGTACTGATGTTAAAGGAAATTTTTGCAACTTTTCAACGGACAAGGTAGCTGGGACTGGTCAGGCACAATTAACTGCACTTTTTTGCTATGTCCAACAATTCGACGTGGAAGTTAATTTCACACATGTCGGCGGATGCAGGTCTGGAGTGATTATAAATATGTCTGTTGAGATTTTCGGGCACTGATGTCGGTTGCAAACTCACGCATTCACTATCCGCTGATAATTGTGGGGTGGCCAATCTGAGCAGACACTAAAGGCAACTCAGCATGGCACGTTATTACTTCGCTACAATCCCCGGAAACGCTACCCCAACTCGTTAAATCTGCTAAACTAGCAGAACTTTCCAACGACGTCGAACAACGAGTTGCACGGATCTACCAGAGCAGCGATAGCAATCACCATCGACGCGAAATCGGCTACATCACCAGCCCATCCCTCCGTGGACAGACGGACTTGAACAACCCGATGTAAGCACCAGCCATTGTAGGACATGAAAAATAAACAATAAGCCAACAACTATAAAAAATATTAAATTAAACAAAGTACGTCAGTTGGGCCGCTATTGTTGAACCAACACCCTTACCTTTAGTTTGTAAGTCTGGTTGTAGTCTGAATTGCAAGAATAATTTTCCGTTCAAATACATTTTTAAATCGTTACTACGTCGAACAACATGGGCAAGTGGTGAAGCTTTACTTTCCAAACTGGTCTCCTTCGTCAATCGTTTAGGCGTAAGTTCTAGTGGCCCGACGGCTAAATAAACTCTCATAGAAAATATCGACACTCCCTTAGCCCAGGGCCGCCCGAAACAGACGGTTCTGCCACGCACAGCATAACAGGGCTTTTTGCAGACACCAACATGGAGAAATTTACGTCGGGACTTCAACCTACATTCGGAATAGATCGAATGGTGGCAGTAGCTCCAAGAAAACCACATCTGCAATAATAGCAAGGATATGCAAATTTCATCAAAAAGTCATTTTTACCGACCAGGTAGTTTGAACGTAGGTTAAATGGTCGGAACTGAGACCTCTCCAATCCACTTGAGGACCGTACGAAGTCATTATATGGGAAATGAGGATTAGCGTAAGTTTGACCCAGCTCCCTGTCCTAGAGATTAACGATAGCTAGACACAAATCTTAGGATTGAGGACACTTATTTGAGTGCCTTAACGCGTAGCCTCCACTAGACATGAAGCAGGGCCGGTTGAAGAACATGACGTGAACAAATCTAGAAGAGACACAAACATACATGGCCACAACATAGGCACCGTGTCGAAGAATCTTGATTTTACGTCACGACATGAGCTCTGCTGAAAAGTTGGAGATGAAAAAGGTGAAAAATGAGAGTAAAGTAGAGTAAAATTAGAAGTGTTGAATCTAGTTCTGTGACTGGTGCAGAGCTAATGTAGGATAAGGGCATCCAACTTTGGCCATTTTTACCCCTTGTCCATGTCGGCATAGAGCCGCAAAGAATAAGAGTGTGGCGGAATTCCCATTGTATTTCACACATACTCTTACAAAATGTCTCGTCTCCACCACTCCTCGCAACCCTGTATAAAAAAACGCTGTCAGATCAAGGGGCAAGGGAGGGTCCATTATCTCTGGACTGGTGGCTGGTTGCACACTTGTTGATGTCGACCCTCTCGCAGCCAACGTTGAAGTGAAACGACATGAGCGACAGAGTCCGGGTGGCTGTTCAGACTGTGTTTGTGAAGCTGGGCAGCAATATATCCAGTGATGCCTTCCAACCAAACAAATTAATTTAAATAAAAAATCCTGACTATCGACGGAATCGAAAAAGTCTGAAGTGCCACGAAATTTGGTATTCCTCGAAGCACATTATTTACATTGAGCATATGTAATAATTCAAATGAAATTGTTATTCAAGTTCAGTGTAACCATAGGATAAATTATTTATGAGTCCCAGAAGCTTCAAAAACGAGTCGTTTTGAAAATAAATGAGTCCCAACAAACGTTTTTGATAACGCTTTTATTATTATAGAAAACATTAACAACATTTTGATGCATTTAAATATAATTAATTACATTGTTTACTATTTATTGATCATATGCCTTTGCACACAAAGATAAATTTTTCATAAATAATATTAAATTAAGCGGAGTTCAGACTGTGCAAATTTATGGAAATGATTTATTTTCTGAAAAATGTGAATTAAAATTACGTTATGTCTTTATGTGTATTCTTGAAAAATCGATTCAAGTCTAAGAAATATGCGCCCCCCCAATTAAGGTGAAAAAAATGAGTCCTTTTTGACCCAATTGTGTCCCTGTGGTAACGCTATTCGAGTTATCCTTGTCATGCCCAATGTTGCCTATAGACAATATTGTTCGTTTTAACTTCTAATTCCTGTAATTTACATTTTTCCTCTTTTCCACATTGGACAACATTGGCGACCTTGGTCCACAATGGTTCTAAATCATATAATGCGAACCGCAAATTTGCGAATTCGACTGCGATGATTCTGCTGATGAGGACAATGGAGAAGAAGAGGAACAAATTACCACGAATCTGGAATATATTACAGAAGAAGCCCTACAAAGTGTAATTGAAAGTTGTGAAGGCAATGAGGATGGTTTGATTGAGACGATTGTTGGCGAAGACAATGAAGATGTACAAGAAATTCAAGGTGAAGAAACAGTGCCAGAAGTTTTTGAAAACATCAATGTAGAACGCTTAAGATGGAGGAGTGCAGAGAAAGGAGGGTAATGTGATACAACCTGGGAAATCGAAGTTAGCTTCGGCCAAGTCAAGCATCCAACTTGGCTCTTTGATGATGAGATAATTCAAAAGATTTGCGGTGAAACTAATTTATACGCATTATAAACGTCGAAAAGGATCTTCTTAGAAAAGGTCGAGGATCACACGATTTTAAATTTGAAACAAGAAATAATTTATTAGGCACAAACTTAATATGTGAGTGCAAAAGATTGTGTCGAAAAGATAAGAAGATTGTAAACATGCCTCGTCCAGGTATTGTTGAATGCTATAACAAGCATATGGGAGGGGTTGACCTTGCCGATATGCTGTTGGAGTTACACAAAATCAACCACCCTTCAATGAAATGCGTATCGTTTATTGGTTCTAAAAGCCATGAGTAGTCAATAGAAAAAGTGGCGTTGTGGGTATGTACATCGACCCCTACGCAACTGAAACTCGCTGAATGGGTAAATGGTTCAATTCCCGGCCCGGTACTACCAAACATACTTTTCACGGCTCCACCTCTTTCGAGTCACTGACAATGCTCAAAGAGTAGTAACTCACTAGGAAAATGCTACTCAAACTTGGTCGTTCGGAGCCACCATAAAACTGTAGGTCCAGCACAACACGCGTAGTTGCTGGGATGCTAGGCCCTGGCCTTTACAGGTGCGGCTGGTATGTGTTGCTGCCATATGTATATTTTGTTTCTACGACAAATTTCATTATATTCATTGCAAATAGAATACTTTGGAAAACAGAAAATTAAATATGTACTCATAACGAAAAAAAAAACATCAGCCAGATTTGAACATACAACTTGCAAAAAGCTTGAGCAACGCACCAACCAAAGCTCGATGTCTTTCAAAGCTTTTTTGGTCGTTCACGTTTGGTATTGGTACGACTTACACGATCCTCTGGTTACTTTCGAATCACTACCATCCATCGCATTCCAAGAAAATTAGGCAACAATTGCGGGTAAATCATCTCTGCACGCGATATTTTCCCTTGTCCAGTAATTATTGAGCTTCGTGCCGCCCCTCCGGAAATCTTATTGTAATCATTCGCCGAAGATAGTGTTTTGTTGTCCTTCTTCTCTTCCAGGCTTGAAACCGTCTATCGCCGTTTATTTGATTTTCGATTTTGAGACACTGAAATTTGCCATATGATTTACCAATGTCCTCTTAGATCTTCCTGTTCGAAATAAATTGCACTCACTTCATGTTCAGAAGCTGATCTCGCTGGTTTGATTTTTTGTCGTTGTCGTTGTCGTTGCTCTTCAACCTAGACTCCTTGTAACTGAATAGACTTAGGCCAGCACTGTTGCTATAGGGACACACACGTCATTATGCCACGGTCATCAACTTTGTTCGCAGCAACCAAGCCACGTCTACATAATGCCTGTGCTTCTGTCTTGCAAATCGAATGCATTTAACGTGGTCGGATCGGAGTACTTGAAACACGATCGTGCCTTGATCATCTTCCCACATGATCCCCTTGAGATCTGCTTGCCACTCGATCCTTCGTATTCCACACAAGTCGAATGATTATTGGTTGAAATGATAACAAATGTTTTATTCAAAGTGTGGACCATCGCTAGTTATACATATTTCCCACGCGTATTTGTGGATTCCACTACACACATTCAGTTAGGCAAACTAGGCATCTGCCAATCGAACTCTTAAACACGTGCGTGTCCCATCGATCAAAGGACGTCACCAAGTCTGGTGGCTAAGTCTCATGCGAAATGATATCCCAACCAAGTCGTTTCATTATTTCCCTGACATGTTGTGTTTTATGGTGATGCGCCACATGAACATTTGCTAAAATCTTCCGTTCGCCTATAAAAACTTAATCGCATACCTTGCAGCCATCGGGTCAACGTGTTGCTCCACTCAATTACACGAACTCACTCCATGACAAAAGTCTTTTATGAACATTAATTTCACACGATCAAAGTGCAACTCCTGTTCGAACAACACAATGCAGTCGATTTAACGCTCCACCAACTCTGTCTGTCATATTTCATGTTCGTCTCTTCTCAGGCTCACACACACACAATACCCACAGCCAATCGATGATGTGAGTTGCATCCTCGGTCGCCAAGCATTTTGCAAGAACTTCCCAAAATGTAGGCAAACACTCCGCACGACCCAGCTGGCACATGCTATGTCCCGAACTTTACCTGCACGGGAAAAAACTGTTAAAACAACATCAACCTTAATTTATCTGCACCTACTCCATTGAGGCGCATATTGTGGAAAATTGAAATTTTTCCGCATTCCAGCTAAGGCTCCTTCCTCCTTCCTATGGTAAACAATAAATCCTGCGGCGAAATGTTTGCGATGCGAGTCAACACAGTGCTGCAGATATAGTGGCTCACAGCAACAGGAAATCGTTGCAACTTCCTTTCGGATTCATTTCGAGCCTTCCTGCCATGCTTCTGCGTGTGTTTGTGTGCGTAGGATTTTACTGTATGTTAGCTGTGTACTGCGTTTATGAATTTTTCAAAAGGCGTTTCTGCATTTCAGCCGGTCTCCGTGCTTTTAGATTGAAATTTAAACTTTTAAATTGAATTCCATTCCGCACAGAGAACGAAGGAGGATTTCCTTGCCCGCCACACATATCCTTGCCGCACTCATTCCAGAATGAACGACAAAAAAATCCTCCCCACGCTCGCAGTCTGGTGCCCAAATGCACTTCACACCATTGCAGGCGAGCATAATGGAGCCACACTATGCGCCCTGAGTGGTGGAGCGCAAAGAAGTTCTCTGCATTCCGTCTGAATTGGGAATGTTAATTACACGAGCGAAAAAAAGGAACAAATCAGCGTTTTCAATTCACATTCGTCAGCGTGCGTCGTCCTTTGAGTTTTGAGTGACCGAGAAGAGTGCGAATGGTTGTCCGTCATCAAATGACCTTGTGGGGATGTTCTCGGCGGAGCTGCTATTAATGAGAACAAGAAAAGAAAAATTGAGACACACCCACACATCGCCTCACAGAGAGGGACAAAATTCTTCACTTCTTCCGAGAAGATTTACTGGAACGCCGTCCTTGATGGGGTGAGCGTGGGAGGGAAGGATTCACAGGGCCACCTTGAGCTTGGCAATATCTTCGAGGACTTTGACGTGGATTAGAGTAAAGTGTCGACTGTCGACCTTCGTTTCGCATGAATTGCAGTACAGTTTAATTAATTTACTTTCCCGCCAGCCAAGCGATGTAAGGGAGGAGTGGCACTTCTGCAGCCGGATTGACTGACAGTTGAACGATTTGTCATGACTGATTGAGATTAAGATGGTATTCGATGAGATTGTTGCTGAGAAATGGATCAGGAGGACGAGTAGATTGATGCCGTCCTTGACTGCTTTCAGCTGGGAAATGGTCTTCAAGCTTATCGCAGGTGAACGGAACTTTGCGAGAGCTGAGGACAAATGGGTATGTGATTGAGTACACTGATACACTGCCCTACTCTGTGATGTATCCGTCTGAGTGATGAGCCAATGGGGGGTGGACACAAAATGTTTACCTTCCTGACAGAGAAGGGAAAGTCCTTCTGAAAACGCACAACGTTGTATCCTTGGCCAGAATATCACAACTGGCACGTCTTCGTGTACCTCGTGTTGGTGGTAAACGGCTGCAATGGCCGAATCGCATTATAACTAGTGCCAGTCCTTGGTTTTTTTGGCTCAAGTAGTGAGGTAGTTAAACAGTGTGCCCCAAAACGAGGCCCCAGTGAATGTGACTGTCTTACTCATATCGAAGGGAGCTTTAAAGTCCACGGAGAAAGCATACAGCGACCACCTTAAAGGTTCTTTCTGAGATAATAAATATAACACTGCACAGAAGGAAAGCCCAAAGCAGTCTTTCTGGTCAACCTGAGGACTAGGTTGACGAAAGAATGTGTGGGCTGTGATTAATGTTTCGGAAAAGATCCATGAGACTAGAAAATTCTCATTTTCTGGCCATTGCTACGGACTACAATCCACTGTACTAGTCAACTGCTTCAGATCCTGTGCATTTTCTTCAAACACGGCGCATAACCAACCCTAAGGCGTCACTCTAATGTCTATTGGGGTGAAGCTACTTACCTATCCCTATATACTCCAAATTTGTTTCCAAAAACTTCCCCCTCTCACATAAGCCTATACCTATTGACATAAGGTTCTACCAAACACCATTCCTCCAATCAACTCGAACCGAGTTATCGAATTTTAATGCTGAGTCGTACCACGACAGAAACCTGCCACCAACTACAGCAACCACCGTGCGTCGTCAACCCAATCAACTATTTTCAGAGTATGCACAAGCGCCTAATCATCAGCAGCCCATCTCAGAACGAGTCCCACCTTATCGCAGCCCACCCAGTCAGTCATTTACATTTCGCTCTCACCTCTCGAAAGTTCGGCAAACAACTAAGCAAAGTAAAAATACAGAACACAATCTGATTTGCATTTCACCCAGTTGTTGCGAGCACAGAGACTTTTAAATTAAACCGGTGAGACACTCCGGAGCACCCTTGCGTGGCCTGGCCCCGGTGGCAGTTGCGCTTCGCCAGGAGAAAGCAAACAAAAAGCAATTAAACGGCAATCAATTATGAATTTTATGACAAAACTTTTCCCAATAATCAGCGCCAAAGAATCGGCAAACCCAGCCTCAAGGCGATTCCTCCGCACGGGAGAACACCTCCCCTCCCACGGCCAACAGTTGAGGCAAGAGTACTAAATAAACAGAATAAACATTCGAAAACGTACACGAGGAGTGCCCGCATCGGGCCGTGCGCCCAGTCTTCAGGGGTCCTTAAAGTCGACTACTGATTGCAAATTGAATCGAATCGGAACAAGGCATAAACTTCCCTTTGACAAATTAAAAGGACGACCAACTGAAAAAGACCCCAGCCCCGGTGCCAGCGTTTTCACTTCCAAATCAGTGCCAACTCAATAGGCATCACCGTTTCGTGTCCATCAAGGATTTCATCTGTCACGGGCTTAAGTGTTCCTCCCGCAACGTCGAAGGGTTGGCCGGGGTTTGTTGGCCATGTTCGTCGCAAAAATTAAGAGGAGAGTAAAAGAAAAGTTTATAATTTTCTCGTTCCGGAGAGGATTTCGGTGATGAATAGTGCCTAAGCAAGCATTTATAATGATCAGCCTTGTTGAGTGAAGTATTTGCACAGTTTCTTGTTCAGTAACGGCTTAAGCTGCCCCCGGCTCGGTTTGTAGTTTCAGAAGTTTTTCCGCAGGCGTAATTAATTTCGCCCTCGACTTGCAGGGGGACCTGCATAGCATTATCGATTGCGTATCCTCAGTCCGTAGTCCGTGCAGAGCAACGGAATGTGTGGGATTAATGATGGAATGGATTTTAATTAAGTCGAAAGTTTGGGATTCTATTAATTTTGTAGTTACTATACACTGCAAGGGGTTGGTAATTGAAAGTTGAAAATATTGCCATCCATCGGCGGCGGTGGGGTGGTGTGGAGCCACCTCGATGTGGAGGGTTGGCAAATGTGAAGGACGGCAATGTACTGGGTCAACATGCTTTTTGGTAGAAGCCAGACAACTTCGTCAAAGAAGCACTCTTTTCGTTGAATTACTACTTGACGGTTATGGAATGGGATTTTTTGT
Source organism: Eristalis tenax (assembly GCA_905231855.2). NCBI lineage: Eukaryota > Metazoa > Arthropoda > Insecta > Diptera > Syrphidae > Eristalis > Eristalis tenax. Next base: position 37,104,751 of record HG993124.1, on the reverse strand, counting down.
TTAATAAGGCATGCATTTTGGGAAACCCCCGAGGAATGCCAATAATTTCAGCAAAGTGGGACAGATTAGTTATTATTCAAGGACATTGAATCTCATTAAATGAATACTGCTGGAAGGTTAGACTGCTCAGCTATTGCTACTACTCTTTAAGCTGCGCTTGTTTGAGGGCATAACTTTTATTTGAAGCGGAATTGTAAATGCTAAGTTAACTCACTACTCCATGACGGCTACTACATATGCGTGGTAAAATATTAATCGTTTTCTTAATAAGGAGTGCCATCGAATAAATTTACCCACCGAAATTTGAAAAGTCTTGCCCGTTGTTTCTTATCCAATTTTTTAATTGACATTTTTAATTTACATTGTGGCGTGAATCGTATAACGCGTATATGATGAGATAATCAGGACACCAATCACAAAAGCGCCATCCATACACAAGGAGAAGAACGATCAACTCCGAAGAGTATTCTCGAAATTGTTGCTAGAATGAACGTCGCTATCAACACACGGATAGATGACAAAGAATCATGTATATAAAGGTCAGTGGGAAAATTCCATAGATTCGCGGCGACAGTTTAATCTAGAAGAACTATTGGGAGGTATTAATATCGGGACGACGGTCGATGCGAGTCAGTTCAGTGTTGTGATTGGTAATGTTCAGTTCCAAGTTTTGTGTTTCATTCGTCAAAATCCAGTGATCGAACCCTGTTGTGCCATTACCGATGCCGTGCCATTAGTAACTGTGCGTAGCCGATATGCCGGTAATTCGTCAACAGGATGCTTGCGGAAATGATGACTAGGATTCAACGGGTAATATGACTTAAAATTAAATGCGTTTCATTGCTGGGCAGAGGCGAGCATTTAGATGTAGTGGATAGCCGCTCATTCTTAATCGTGGGTAACGTTTGTTCCCAATCGAGTTGCGAAGATTCAAGAGCAAGAAGTGGATGGGCTTCGATGGCATTCTCTTGAAAGCACCCAAAATCCAGCTTATCTTAGCTCAAGAGGTGCGTTACCAGAAGTACTCCTGCCATCACAATCATTAAATGAGGCAAGGTTTGAAATGTGTGTGCAAACATTCAAGTCGAAGAACGTCAATGAGGCGTTTAGTCAACAATTTAAAAATGCTGATGCTTCTGTAGCGGAGAAATAAAAAATAAAGCGCTACAATAGCCTGCACTCCATTCCCCACTGAACGCACTTCATTCGGGCAGTTGTCATAACCGCCATCATCAACGCCAGTCATCTCCGTACGTTACCGGCTTTGCTTAAAGCTTTCTTTTCATTCGGAGACACCATCGAGATCGGCAGCAAAGGACTAGCTCTAGAATCTATTTCTTTAAATTTATAAATCATTTAATATTCTATTGCTTAAATAATATATAATATTTTACACTTCAAATCTACAATCATGCCAATCAGGAGTACATCAGCAACTACTAAAATCGCAAAACATTTACAGACTATGATGGAAAATGCTCATTTGAAAAATCCAACCGAGTGGCTTTCATCTAAACATCGATGTACCGAAATTGACGGAAGCGATGAATTGCGTTGTTGGGAAGACGAGCAGTTCCCACACTTTGGATGAGAGCCTTAAAGTCTCAGGTATTTTATAATAAACTCATTTTTGCTATATAAAATAATCGCAAGTTGTTTTTGAATTAAGAAAGCATTCCTGATGGTCCATTTCTGAACTGCGATATTTCCTATATTTTTTAACCAGTAATACTTACAATATTAAGTCTTTAAAAGGACCGTCAAATATCACAACACTATTCTTAGGACAATATTTGCGGAAATATATAAGCGATTTCTTTGAAAAGAAGCATTCCCATTAGTCTTATTTTTTTTTAAATAATACAAATTATTTACATTACTGTCTGCCAGGATGTGAGGCTCGAAACATTTGTCTGTCTTTTTGACTACAGGATTATTACATTTTCCCAACTAACAAATGACTATATTCACCCCTTATTTTTCGACCTTTCCTCGAAGTCTGTCACAATCTTCGGGTCACCCAAACTGTCTGATATTTACTGAAAACATTATTTAGCATCACCAAACCAAAAGTCAGCTTTAATAAAATCACGTTTTTGTTCAAATATTTTTTAAACCTTTAGCCCTTTTCCGACAGCCTCCCCACGTTCCAATTTTTGTCCCTAGCTCTTTGACAATACCTATCAATGCACAGAATCATTTCTAACAAATATGAGTGCCCTAAGGTCGACTGAAGTCAACTTGCTATTCATTTCCAAATTCACTTTAGAAGGGTCTCCATTCAGTCGCAAATCACCAAAGCCCGAAGTCGATATGGGCTATTTCTGTATAACCTTATCTTTTCAACATAAGATTATAAGCAGCTGCATATTAGCCTTGTGCATTTTAGTTCGATGCAGTGAACGCTTAGTTAGTTCAGATGTGGTTATTGAACTAGTTCGTTCTTCTAGTTCATTTAGTTCAATGTAGTTCACTACTCAGAGCCCGTATGACACTAAGTTGTTTCCATATCTTTCTTGACTATAGTGAGAAAATAAAGTAATGCGAAACATTTACTGATAAAATTGTCATTAAGTGCGAGTGAGTACACACTAGCCTCATAAATTGGGAAAAGTCTACACAATTGATTTAAAATTGTGAACCATCTAAGTCGTTCAGTCGCTATCAGCTTGTTTCTTGTCATTTCTTCCAAACTACTGAGTATGTATCACTAAATGCATTTTGTAGTGTAAATATACTAGCGTTTGTTTTAGCATTCTTGAGTATAATCATGTTTTAATCCTCGTGGTCATCAGATCTGCGAGTGCGTCGCAGTAGCCAATGCAACCTTGCGACCAGAAGCCAGAAGCCTACGCCGCAGATTTGATTGTCTATCCAGCATGCATACAGACCACGGTACAGATAATACACATATATATTCACCCTAAACACACACACTGCATGTTCCTTTGTAACATAATTGCCGTGTCTTTCCAAAAAAGACTTGCTGTCTCCTCTGCAAACGTGTGCTTTAAGTATCAAAAATACGGAAAAAAGTAGTGTCATACGGGCTTAAGCAAAACTTAACCAGAACGAAATATACTTAATAGTTCACCTATCACCACGTGAGAACATACTAAGTGCTGCCTTTCGGATGTGGCTGTTTGCTTAGGTCTGACATGATGGTACAACCCAAGTTTCTGATCCCTTCCACGGGCTCCCCATCCAGAGACCAATGTTCGTGCTCAGAGGACGAGCGGCGGTGCCGATTTGGCAGTGGCCGATTTGTCCTAAACGTCACCCAGGACTTACATTTATTTATTGGCAACTAAAGAGGAAGTGGGATCTCAGTCAGAATGCATGCATGAGAACCTTGATCTACATTTCCCGGGTGAAAGAACTTGCTATGTCAACAAAAGTGGGCTAAGCTGACAAAGACATCCCATTGCAGACGTCTGTGTTGTGCGTCCCCTACGCACTTGAATGAATTTCCAAGAAATGCCTTTGATGGGTAACTTGTACAGAAGAGTATTTCTTTTACTTAACAGCTTAAAAGTCCACGACGAAAGCATATAACTACCACTTTGAATTTTCTCTCAAAATAAAGCACTGCACAGGAGAAAAGTCGAAATGATCCGCTGATGAATGAAGCATTTCCGCTGAGGCCTGAGCTCGCGAAACTTTTGTCCCTCTGATCGCAATTTTTAATTCTCATGCACACATTTCGTCACTGCACCGGTTGAAATTATTCTTGCGAAAAATCTCATGGTTAATAATTGTTTTCGTTGCCTGCTAAGTTGCTGCGTATGGAGGTCTCCGATGCAGGCATGGACTGTTTCAACAATCATTGGATACGTAGTTTAATAGACATTTGATTTATTCGATATGTATAGCAATGAGACATTTTTTGCATAAATTTTCTGATGAGAAGGTTTAGCTATAGTATACGGTGCTGTTCGATAACATTTTGCCAGTGTCAGTTTTTGGAGAAAGGTGTCAAGAAGAAAAAAGAAAAAAGAAATCCTGCCTGATTTTATCATCCCTGATGTCTGTTTAGTTACAGGTGTTGAGTACTCGCCCATATAATCATCGCTATATTATTCATTTCCTATTGCAAATGTTTTTGTTTTTTTTTTTTGTTAAAACCAATTATAGACTTTCTTGGGATTGTATCGTATCCACGTGGAAAAACAAGTGTTTTTGTAAAAATAAATAGAGACCTTCGTCCACGATTTCGCGTTACTTTTCTTTGCTTTATTACAAACATTTTTTCGTGTATTTTCTCGCTTTATAACAAAACTTTACTTTACTACTTTGCTTTACTACAAACACTGTTAGTAAGGCCTTCCACCGCCTCTAGGCGCTGTACATGTCTGCCGGCGTTTATAGGTAACAGGTAATTTTTGCAAATTTAAAAGCTCTAGTTTAAACATTGCTCTGTTGCAATTTATTTCATGGCTGTAGTGCGTTCTGTTTCCAAGCTAACTCGAGAATACAAGCAATTTGCATCAATGAGCGCCTTGCGCGGAGAAGAAAAAAGATTTTTAGGTTAAAAGTGCATATCCCTTAATGTGACAGAAAGAAGCTCTAAAACCACTTTTAAAGTTGATTCAGCCAAGAATCTCCTCATTGCGGTTTCGAGGAAAATTCCAATATGAGTGTCGGCTAGTGTGTTCCCATCCTTGAGACACTGCGCATTACCGTCCGTAAGACGTTCTCCTATCATGTCGGCTATCAATGCCTTAAAACCTTTATGGACCTGAGTATGTATGCACACGATTTATGTCCCTTTTATAAACAAATCAGCCGATTTGTTCCAAGATCCCACGGTCTGGGGCCTTCTTCTGATACTCCTACTTTCCTCTTGTGCCCCTGACTCTGCAGTGTCCTGATTGGAAGCCTGTTAGGATACTCAGGTTTTTTCTGCTCTTTTTCATGCATGTCCCTAACATCATTCTTTTATATTGACTTAAGAGTTCCTGGGTGTATTGCCTGCCATGAGCTGTGTTCGAGGCTCTGTTCGGTGTCTTCTTTCTCCTTTTATATGAGTGTTGGCTTAACGGGAAGATAAAATATGCTGTTCTCCATTTAAGGTTATTGCTTTTGAAAAAGAGAGTCTGCATATGCCTTTCCTGCTTCTAAAGCTGAACAAAACTCAGGCTCATAGCTGGCTTGAATCTAGAACTTCTTTGCAATCACAACATTTTTTTCCTGGTAAAACCTGCTTGGTAGCATAATGGACCTACTCTGCAGACCGCCCCTGTTTTAAACAGGCTCTTCTCGACAATTGTATCGACATTTCCATCTTATAGCATTCGAGTGGTTGTGAAAAGGAAACCGTTTCCGTCGTCCAGTAACATGACGCAAGTCGCCAGAGTGAAATAAAACTCACTCAGTCTGGCAATGGTGGTGATCACGCCTCTCAAAAGCGAAAATACCATTAGCAACATCACAAATGTGTGTTACGTGCCCATCCCGCTAACTGCCACTTCATGCCAAAGGCCCTTCACTCACATAAGTCCTTCATATCTTCTCACACAATAGACTCAGCATGTGCCCCAGCAAGCTACAGAAATACATATTTCATTGCTGGCCATAACACAAAGACCCGACTCGCAGTATTTTATTCCCGATGTCACAGCTAATTGTTATGGCCACACGATAAAGACCTGGCTAATTGGTGTACCATATTTTAGGTGGGTCTCTCGGAATTCGTGTGCCGGCGACAGCGTACGCCCAGAACGAACTTTTTGACACACTACACTAACCGTAGTTGCACAGACTGGTTGGCAGAGCTTCGTGTGGCTGAAGTTATTAGTAATCCACACACAGAGTGGGGGGAAACCTGCAGTCACACGGCGCGGCGTGGCTGCAATTGGCGCAAAGCCAACAACTGCACTCGCACAACACAAACGTCCCGGACCGTGTTGAATGTTTAACTTTTGATGCAATTAGCCAAAGTGGCTTGGCTATATAGGGCAAGGCAAGGCACTGGCAAAGGTCTTGTTAGCCAGTTTTTGCGAGGTTCTTCCGCATGCATCCTAATGCGATGACATTCAACCCTGTCTCGTGAGGGTGTGGTTATGTGTGGTCTTGTGTGATTGCCATCAGTGCTCGCCCTCGGCAAATCCTCGGCGCGACTTACGACCGCAATGCGGTGGGTTAGCTGGATGTACATACGCAGATAGAGAAATTAATTGTCGACACTTCAATCAGGGCTTTGTGATTATCTATGCACGAAGCAGTACGATGGGCGGCGTGTAATATTCTGATGTCGTAAATAGTTAATTCGCGTGCAAAGCGCAAGGGACGACAGGCATAGATGTCGTGGCAAATGATGGAGGAGTCAACTTGCTTGGGTGAGAAAATGCTTCTCATTAAATCCGTAATAGTTTAATTGAATCTTGCAGTTGAGCGATGGCTGCACAGCTTGTGCCATTATTTACCTTAAATTGACAGAAAATTGGTTTCAAATAATTACTCCTTCAGTCGAATGTGCATATACATAGCATACTAATCTATAAGCTGTACAAAGTGCTGATGCGAAGCAATAGCTAAAAAGCTGATGCGAAGCAAACGCTAAATTCCATGGTATTCGGACGGTGCTTGACATAATATTGTGCCAGTCAACTCGACGCAGATGAGAGCGGTGGCTCAACTCGGGGCATGATGGCGTCATGCCGTTTGCCGTCACGGCATAAGAGTCGGCCTTATGCCGATATCACAATAGCGAGTTCGAGCGGTCGGACTCTGACATTTTAAGTAGGACACATGTAAATCCATTAATCACAGCAGCTTCATCTCGGGCCTGTTGCGAAACAATTTGCTTGTATCTACTCGTTATTTTAAGCAACTATTTGTGTAAGTAATTAATTTTTTTGTACCGAGTTCTATTGTTATTTGAAAAACTGTTGCTGTGACGTAACATCCTCGTAAACTCGATCAAACGCGTAGCAACGCTTAATAAAGCCCGCCCGCAGAAACGCGTTTTTCTGACTTGACCGTTGCTGCCAATGTCTTACATCAAATATATCTTACATCAAAATTGAGAACGTGCAAAAGTATTTTTGGTGATTCGAAATTCAAAAATGTATCACATGTCTTCATTTCAACATGACTTTGAACGACATATTAAAGTGTGCCTATTACTGCGGGCCGCAGTCCTCAGAAGAAGCCGAACACAGTCATTCTTACATCTGCTCTCATTACCATGTCCATCGCAGGTTTGTTGCACGTCAGTTCGTGTCAGTTTGTTGCTCGTTGTTCCTTGAATTAATTATTTTTGATTTTCTTGTCTGCTCGATTCTTGCGGTTTTCTTAGTTCTGGTTTTGTTTGTTGGTTTTCTAGTCCTTTGCGTCAACATGTCCTCAAAGAAACCGACATGAATATGGAATGCTCTTCTCGGTCTAATACTTTCCACAAATATTTAAGACCAGTGTGCACAGGTGTCACCTCTCCCTTGCTACTTTATACCTTCGGCCCATTCTCTGTCTTGACCCCGGCTCAAGTGTATTAGTAATCCCTTGAGAGTGCACATATTATAAAAACTTAAAACTCATTAAGCCATTTCCATTTCCAGCAATGCTTTGGAATAGACCGAAGGTGAGCTTGTTAGCCAATATGACATGAGTGTCTTAAGGCGACTTAATGAAAAAGCAGTGACAAAATCTGAACGTTTATTTAAGAAAAACATGTACAATAGTATTATTCAAAGTATTGCCCATCTTAAGCTATGACTTTGTCCCATCTTTTTGGCAATTTGTGGATCCCATCTCAAAAGAACTGCGCCGGCTTGGCAGCCAAGAATGAATCAAGCCAATTTTTGATATTCTGCTCTGATGTGAACCGTATTTCAGTGAGGGCATTCTGCATCGACCGGAACAAATGGTAGTCAGAAGGGCTAAGGTCTGGGCTATAAGGCGGGTGGGGTAAAACTTCCCATCCACTGTTTTCCAAATAGTTCTTAACCGGAATAGCAACGTGGGGCCGAGCGTTGTCATGATGAAAAATTATTGCCTCTTATCTGGTCGCATATTCCGGGCGTTTTTACGGCTGCAGCCACCTTCAAACAGATTAATTGTGTTCGTTAGCTCTGTCCATTGATGGTTTCATCCGGTTTTAGCAGCTTACAATACAGCACACCCTTCTGATCCCACCAAATACGGAGCATTACCTTCGCGCCATGGATGTTCGGCTTTGCCGTTGATTTGGCAGCTTGGCCGGGTTGCAAATATGATTTTTTGCGCTTGAGATTATGGAAATGGATCAATTTTTCATCACCAGTAACAATCTGATGCAAAACTGGCTTGAGTTCATGTAAAACCCAATTTTCTTGCTTTTGAATACATACAGCTGCTTTTAAAAGTTTTGAAATGGCTGCTTGATTGACGCGAGCTCTTCTTGTGTTTTGCAACAATCTTCATAGAGTAATGCTTCCAGTTCTACATCCTCAAACTTTTTTGGCTGCCCAGGGCGTTCATCGTCTTCCAAGCCAAAATCACCAAAATCGTGCAAACCACTTTTGGCACGTTCATTCTGCTAGCGCATGTTCACCATAGACTTCCACCAAAATACGATGACTTTCGGCAGCAGTTTTCTTCATATTAATGTAATGAAGAAGAACTGCCCGCAAAAACACTTTTTCAGGCACAAAGTTGAGTGAACAAAATTATTGTTGTTTACGCTTCAAATGAATGACATATACTGAAATGACTTACAATGACAGTAGCTCTCCAACGCGTGTTCCAATGAAATGATAACAATGGAGTAATACCAGTTACGCCAACATTTAGCCTACCATCCAACATATAAAAGTCCAACAATGTGACATTAACGAATGCCCTTGTGCTCAGCCAATATTTAATTTTACTCTTTATGCCACAACCTTTTATTTTATATGCTCACATGTAAAAACTTTTCGTTTAAATTTAAATAAATGGAAGCATAGTAGAAAAGGCTAAGGTTAAAGAAAAATTGAATTATTTTTTTTTTTTTTTTGTTAGATATTATTGTTTTATTAAAATAAATGTGAACTCCCTTGGTTATTAATTATTCACATTATCGAGAGCCTACTGTACATTTACATAACGTCAGAAGTAAGGGGTAAATAACAATAGAATATGGCTTATGTAAGGACTGTTAGGGTTGCTCACACTAATAAAAAATAAGGAATATATCATCTTCATTTCAATTATTCTTTGATTAGTATCGCTGTACATCAAGAATATTCTATTTTTTAAGCAGTACAGGTCTTAAAGTGTATCACTTGCTAAATATAGTGAAAGTGACTGAGTTTATAGATTTGGAATGATTAAAATTGTAAATGCGAGGGCATAATCTTAAAATATTAAAATTGAATTTACGTGCAACCAAATTAAGATTAAATTTATGGAAATTATTTCAGTTCAAGTTGGACAGGTAAGAGAAAAAAGCTTAACAAAATTGTTTGCAATCGGTGTTGGACAGTGTCTGGTAAGGTGAATGAATGAAGAATCTATGAACAGAAGGTTTCAACGTAATGTTACGACTCTATCGACAGAACATTTTTTTTCATAAATGTAGTTAGGCTGTTTCTTGTGAATGATTTTGAAATTTAAAATGCATGCTCTTAAGTTTAGAAATGCTTCCAATACGCATCCAAGGAGAATGCGACGTTGGTCCGAGACATGATCAAATCTTCGAAGGTTAGAGGCATACTGTGCGGTCGCGTTGACACCATTCGGCAATTTTTGCACAGAGAAATAATCACAGTCAGAAAACAATTCACAGCCATAGGTTAATAGTGGGACTATTAGTGCTTTGGCAAGTTTTAATTCAGCTTTGATTAGCATTGACAAACAAATAAGAGACGCACGTACCTTTGATACTACAATGTCTGTATGGTCGGTCTATGTTGGTTCATGTTACACATTATACCAATATTGTTCACACAGAGAGTTACATAGTCGACTTTAACAGGGTTTGATTCTATGGAAGGGATGAGTGGTGCTTTGAAAGGATCCAAACGTTCATCAGATCAAACAGACATGTGGCAGAAATCATGGCTCCATTATATGAGAGCTCATATAACTTTTAAACTTGGTCTATAGACAGGAAATGTGGTATATTTTTGAGAAAAGCTGATGGCAACCATCGTCAAGTAACCTGGTGCAGATGAAAGCAAATATCCAAAGATAAGCAACATTCGCAAATCGACTAAAATAAGAGACCGCTCCCAGAGAATGAGAGTATTCCAACATTGCCAAATGCAATTCAATCCTGCCAGGCAGAGAGTCCTTCACAATGTATCTCATATCCGCAAATAGTCATCAGCATTCGCTTATTTATATCAATCCAGATCCAGCAGAAGCAATTAAGTTCCAATGAATATTCGTTTTGTGAAGCGAAATTGCATTTCCCATTCACGAACCTGATACGAATGCACAGTAATTTCTCATCAGGCATCCATTGCATCCATCAGGAGTCGAACACACTCTTCGTGTGGCGAGGGCTCAGCAACTTTAGAATGATAAAATACGTGGATACCCCTCCGGGAGGAGGTTTTGAAATTTAATTAAGAAGACACAAGCTCGCATTGAGTACTCACATTACTGCCAGGAACACAATTCACTGAAAATATTATTTGATGTTCGGAGTGCATATCTCGTGGCATCCATCCACCACCTCGGCTCGTGCTGGACCATGCACGTCAGTCTCCGCCCAGCCATGTGATGTGAGCCAAAATAATTGCCAGGAGAATCGTCGGTGTGGTAGGAAACTGGAGAACACCACTCCGACAATGCCTCGGCATCTTCCATTTGGTTTGATCGCACTCCTCCTCCTCAGTATCGTCGTTCAACTCGCTCTCTCTCTCTCTCTCTATCTATTTCTCTCTCGTTGTCCTGATGCAGTGACACGATGACTGGCAGTTCAGTTGTATTGCGAACAATTGTGCAAGTACACATCTCGGAAATATGTGCTCGGGATGTAAATTTTCTCGTAGATTTCATGTAATTGAGAGAACTGCGGGAATTTCTGGTTTTGCGAGACTTTTGCTTGCACATCTGGTGAGGCTTGAAGATTGAGAAGATGATGGGCGATGTTCAGAAAGTTAAATTCACTGAAATTCAGCAAGCTGAGCAAGTGAAGGCGTCGTTGATATGCACATTTCGGCAAATGAACTGGGTGAAGTTGGTCAGTTGAGCTTGAGACTGTTGTAGGGCCACTTCGCAGAAGAGATTCTTGTGCAGCATACGTCAATTCATGCCTTCATGGTTCAAATGATTGTAGATGCAGGCTGTAGGCCACAGAATTCGAGTTCTCTGTTGTTTTGATATTCTGATAAATTCAAGAGTATCTCACTGTGGTCGGTTGGCATGGCTGAAATGGGCACTATATCAAGTGGGCAACCACTGTAAGAAGGTGCGCCGAGGAGCCTTCTCTGTATGCCGGCTATGGATTCCAATTACCATGGCCAGTGTGGTAGGTGTGCTTTTAGACCAGGAATGGTCCCAGACCGTCACACTGCGGTAGATCCTGCAAAACAAGCAATACGCGTAGATCACCCCCAAATGTAGTGTTAACTCTGCCTGATTCGTCTTCGTTTGTTTCACAGTCAATACATTTGAAGGAATGCTGGGATTTGATTTTGAATTTAGGTTAGTTTAGTTTATTTCATTTTCATGCAGTATGTAGTTCGAAGCTGTGCACGCCCTTTTACCTTCCGCTGAACATGGCTCAAACCTTCTTTCTGAAACGATGGCACCTGCTTGGCTGTCAGCGCCCCCTCCTACTGGTGCTCCAGCGTTGAGCTGCTGCATTTTTCCATGGCCTCCTGATTGTGGTCCCTTTACGCAGATATCACTTGCCTGGATCCCTTCCTGACTGCACCGACTCCTGTTCCGCTATTTCAGCTCTTCTTGTGATGTCCAGATGTCCTCCACTTGATCCCTTGTGTCTTCCCTCTGCACTCTCATATACACTTTTCCCTCAGACCCCAATCAAGATTCCTGTTGTTTCACACTCTTCGCTTTCCCAGAATTGATGCAGCGGACGAAACGGCTATTCAGCCCAGTAAGCTTTGGCGGCAGCAGTTCCCTTTGCCATTTCCTCGAAAGTTGTCGATAGGTCCAGATCGTTCTCCTGCTCCTTTCGGATCCATTCTAGCGAGCACTGCTTCTCCATTAGTGACTCTACTTCAGCGGCAGAAGGTTCTTCCGACGACTGTGTTCGTAGCTGGTCTTTGATCTTCAGCTTCCACTTCCCACAAGGTGCTGATTCCACGATCGTACTCTGCCTTTGCCCAGAAGTCATACTCTCAATTCCCTGGAATCCTGTTTTCCCTTTCCTTATCCTCTTAGACTTGCTCTTCCCGACATTCAAAGGGATCTCAGAATTCTTGTACCTTAGGATTCTCCGCTCAAGGTCCTTATCATAAAGTCCGCTTACAGAAGCAACTCGTCAACTATATCCGCCACTAAGAGCTCGTGCTCAAGGGTCGTATTACCTATTATGGTTGTCTCGGTTAATTTCTCAAGTACTTCCGCATCGTCACATGTATAAGTTCGTAGCCTTATCCCGTACAACGGCTCCACTTCTTCCACCAGATCCCTCCTTAGGATCGAATGTGATGCTCCCGTGTCTAATGTTACCGTTAACCGTCTACCTCCAAATTGCCCCAAAGATTGTGGGGCAGTCCGTTGTGGGAGCCGGTTTATGCTCATCCAAACCGACTCCTTTTAGTTTAACGACGGCATACATTACCTCTCATCGAATCCTGTCTTACAGGTGGGGACCCGTCTTTCCGATGATACCCTACAATCGCGAACCCTGTGCTCTATTATATTGCAGTTGAAGCAACGGCCCTTGAATGTATCGCGAGCAGATTCCAGCTAAGGAATAAGCCACACACTCTAATCCCGCTGCCTCGTAGGACAGAGCAGAAGCAACAGTTTCCTGGAAGGTGCTCTTTGGGGACGACAGTGTTGTACGCTTCGTCTCCAGATCCCTTTTACCGTCCACTAACGTATCCGTTTTGGCGTTTTCAATGAGCTCCATTGTTGAGCCGGCGTCGCCAATCGCTCAATCTTTGCGGCAAACTCTTGGAGAGACTCACTGTTGCGTTGTTTTCTGATCATGCGGTATTCACTTGCATACAGCGAGCCCATGATTGCGTTGTAGTCCAACTGGAGATCTTCTGGAATCGTTTGGAGCACGTCTGCAGCACCACCCTTTAACGACCCGACCAACGCCGACGCCTTGTCTTTATTGCTCAGATGTGCCCTGGCGACAGATGTTTCGAACTGCAGCCTGAAGATGTTGAAGGCTGTTGTTCCGTCGTACATCGGTGGCTTGAACTTTGTTGCGACGTTGTTAAACACTGGTTCCCTCACCTTCAGAGCACAGAAGTCTTTCTCCATCCGTTGAACCTTCTCGTCAATCGAAGTCTCTAGACTCAGAACTTTGCTGTCGAGGTGGTGAACTTTCTCGTCCACCGAAGTTTCTAGTCCCACAACCTGGTGAACTTTCTCGTCCAGTACTTTCACTTCACTATTCACCTCCAGAAGTTTCCGTTCCCGGTTTTCTTGTTCTGCCAGAGCCTTCTTGATCTGGTCCTCCAAAGATTGCTGCATTTGCTTCTTCTGCTAATCCAACATGCACGCACACTGCCGAACGATTGATCCATTGGATGCATTTGCTCGCGCGACTGTTGCATTTCTTGCTTTTGTTCTTGGAACAAATTTTGCATCATGGTCATTACCTGTGTCAAATCAACCGTGGCCGTACTTCCAGATGTTTTCGCAACTTAATTTTCTAATTCGTAGGTTTCTGGACCGATTCCATCCTTTTGGAGAACGTCACGCAGTCGATGTTGTAATTCAGCCTTTCCTCCGACTGTCGGAAGGCTCCGCTGCGACAGCTGTTCCACTTTTTAACTCACAAATTAAACCATTACGTCGCAATCCCACTTCTGACGCCAAATGTCGCAGAAATTACAACAGTAACTAATGTGAGTGGTTTGATCGGCCAAGTTCGAGAAGTAATAATCTAGCACTGACCAATGTCTGTGAATTATGTTCTCATTGTGGCAAATTCGGGGTTTGAACCTGACACCCACAACTACGCGACCATGAACTTACTGCCTGCAAGGTTTTCAAAAACCACTCAACAAAGAACTTTTCTTAAAATAAAAATCGAATTTAGCAATCCAGGCGCAGAGAGAGAAACTCAAATGTAAATTGAATTCAAGAAGTGTTAACTTCGCTCCTTAATCCGAGCAATTGACAGAAATCCATAATTTGTAGACACGAACCCAAATGGCTGTTCCTCCAATTGAAAAATATCCCCGGTAATGCCATCGGCTTATCGTTGCCCCGCCAATGATGACGATGATTGCATCCTCCATTCGCGGAGCAACCAAATCCGCCCGCTTTAGTTCTAGTATTTTCCAACTCTCATCCGATTCTGTCAGATCGCATCGGTGGGTTAGAAACACTCGACATCCGTTTGTTCTTCGTTGCTTTCGAGTCAAGGGTGCTTTAGTAATTGCCAATATGGCACATGGATACAAGTTGGGCGGGTGTCGGCTGCCGGGTTTGGGTGACGGAATACATTATATTTTCAATTCTTTTCCCCCGTGACAAGGGTTAGGGATGTCAACCAGCCAAATGGTGTTCGGGTGAACATTCGGGATTTCCATTTGAGAATCCAAGAGGATTTAACTCAAATCGCATACACATTCTCTTGTTTCCCGAAAAGTGTGTTACCGTCCTCCATTCCGCCCCATTCTCTGCATGAATTAAAGTCTCTCCTCTGTGCCAGGGCTCAAGCAACTGCGGCGAGTTCATCTACTGTAGCTAGATAATGATAGTGACTTGCGAGGACGAGTTTAGTTAATCTCCGTAAAAAGGCAACTTAATGGCCCATAAGAGACGATAGTTCGGAGTTTGAATTGTAAAATCCTTGGGGGATATTTAAAACCTCTCCCCCTGGCCAATGGGTACCAGTTCAGCAGAACAGGAAAACAACAAAAATGAGATAAATTTTACAAAAGGAAGGGAAGAGATAGAGTCGTTAGATTTTATGCTTATAGTATACGAGAGTCATGATTTTTATTCTCATGCGTAGCACTTAGGGCGGAGTGCGTACTTGACTCGAGGCTCAGTTTTGAGTGGGTTCCCTGAAGCGGGCATAAATTTGCGCAGTCAGCCACTGTCTGGCGGGAGCGGCAGTTTTCCCAAATTGAAAATTTTATTGATCGAATTATGAAATTCATACGTGCGCTCATTGGGACTGAGAAGGCTTCCTCGTTTTCTCACTTAAGAGTATTTCAGGGATTTTATATCGGGTGGATTTCTGATATGCGCTTGATGAGATTGTTCGTTAAATCGATGGTTAAAACCGAAATGAAAAGGCCCAATTTGTTCTCCTCCATGAGTATTTTCAATACTGATACCTGACTTTGCCTGACCATACACAAGCCGGAATCGGGATATTCCAGTTGTCTTACTAGAGGACTGAGCTGCAAGAAAATAATGGCAACACTTATCGGATGTATACCAAGAGTTTTATTACATAAAAATTGAATAGCTCTTTCGTTGTCAAATGAAACTTGGAGCTACCATGTTGACGCCCCGCGATACCCAACGAGACGACTCATAAACCAGTTTCGACCCGCGTTGTATTGGAAGTCCATCTCAAGCAGAGTTCCTCTGGTCAACCAGGCAGCTTCTGCCAGATTTTCATTCAACAAAGTGAGCGATGAGCCTCCGTCGAGAAAAGCGAACGTGTTTACTGATTTGCCGCTTGCCACTGGCAGTACGTGGAACAGCACCTTTGTGTCCTCATGAGTCTTGTGTGTCAGAGAACCTGTTGACTTCATTGACATAATGCATATTACCCAAAACATTGGAAAACAGCTGTGGTGCAACCAATCCCTAAACAGGACATCCTGGCACATCCTCGTCGGTCACCTTATTAACGGATTTGTACGAATGCAGGTCTCCAGCGATTTGACTTTGAATTATGAAATTCAAGCTGTCGACGTCCTCAGTCTTCGCTGATCGGTTGAAACATCAATGCATTACTCTGCTTGCACACGACAGACAATGAGCCTATATAAACGCAGCCAACATCTTTGCAGGGGACTGAGTAATACATTTTACGACTGATCGTCTAGTAAAATTTTTTGTCGAATTTGAGGTTGTGATTGTACAGCTCGAACCTGTGCAATATCGACAACAACTCATATTCTCCTTCCTCTTGCTTTTGTTTGTCTACATTTTATCAAGGACTTACTTCCTTACTTATGATGGCGCTACAGTCCTGGTTGGGCTTGGGCCTCAACCAACGAGCGTCTTCAGCAGCATAGTTCTACTTCGCCGTCCCTCTGGGTTGAATTCGAAGACTTTCCGGGTATCAACTAACAAGCGTCTCCAGCCAGCTCGATCTTTAGCTAACTGCCTCCAGCTTCGCACGCAGAGTTAGTTGAGGTCCCCTTCCACTTGCGTGCGCCACCTAAATAGCGGTCCTCCTCTACAGCGCCGTCTCTCTGGCGTGAATTCGAAGACCTTCCGGCCTGGAGCATTGGTTTCCATTCGCTCTACACGACCTGGCCATCTGAATCGTTGGATCTTCACTCTTCTGGCTAAGTCGATGTAGCTGAGCAGTCTGTACAGTTCGACGCTGTATCTCCTCCTCCACTCATCATCTATGCAGACGGAACCGAAAATCACCCGAAGAATTTTCCTCTCCGAAGAATTTTCCCCAAGAGCACCTTCGTCCGCTTTTGACAAAGTCCATGCCTCTGCGCCATATAGCAGGACTGGGACGATTAAGGTCTTATAGGGTCCCAGCAATTTGCAAGAGTAATTCTTCGTTGGATTTCAGCGCTGTTGTCGTTGTCTGAACTTACATCGGTTCCTAGATAGACAAAGTCTTTGACGACCTCAAAGTTATACCTGTCTACTGTCACGTTTTGTCCGAGACGTCGGTGTTGAGAGTCAGGACATTCTGACTAATTTCGGCACGAAGAGTGCTTAGTCCTTAGTCAAGCAAATAACTCTCCCTTAAAAACATCAAAGTCTGTTCTCACTAAAAACATCCAAAGGAAAATTCTCTTAAAAAAAACTTACTTAATGAATGTTTCGCAATGAGTGCCAATACCCAGTACAAAAAAATTCTATTCCAATGAGGTCTTATACAACAGGGCAAGCCTGGACAATTTCCTGGTGAAGTTGATTCGAGGTCGTACTGCCAGAGCAATGAACTCGGTCAGTAACCTGATCTCGGGGGATTACTACCCCAATCCACCATACCACGAAAGGGTCCGGCACAACGGCTTCGTCCCCCCAGAAGCATTCCTCCATTTGGATCAGCACAGTCTGATACAAGACGTAAATGCGGTGCCGCTCACCTTCCACATCGCCAGATCAACTGTGGATGGGCGACTCAACCACGACCGCTCCGTCGCACAACGAGCTGAGGAAGGTTTCCTCCGGTTCAGGACGGCGGTATCAAGGGGGATGTTCGGGATGTTGTAAAGCAACACCGAAGTTTCTGGTGGCTGGAGAGAGAAGGAAATCTCTCGTCGAACCCTTTAGACCCGGGATAGAAAGAGCAGTACGTATCCCCGAAAGGGGAAGCAGGCGGTCACTGTCCTTAGCAAAAACCTTCTCCTGGCAATTTGCGCACCCTCCCATACTCATCCCCAAGTCTGCTTCTGACGCGGTCTCAACAAAGGTTGACAGCACCTCACCATGATGGAAGGCGAGGGATGAATGTCTTGACACTGCATGCAGTCAGAGGATCCTCTCCAATCCGAGCCCGTGGAACTGGAACCCACTCCGCTGATGATCTCAAAATTCAACGCTGTCATCGCCTGAAGGTCATATGAGTGTCACGGCAAATGTCCATCTCAAGTAATCATGTCGACACCGTGCTTGCCTTCTTCAACGGGCACACAAAGTTCATGTGGGATTTTATTTACCACTTTCACGAGAAGAAATTCATCTCATCGCCACACTCTGTCGAAAGTTTTAAAGCATATAATTCTCCCGGAATGCCCCCACCATGCAGCCACCACATTCACAACACATACCCAATTTGAGGGAGCTCCGCCGAACGACACCGCATGCCGCTGCTGCAGCGAAATCTGTTGCTCCTTCTGCTGCTGCTCCAACGAACCCTTCATCTGCCGAACAATTGCACTCCGTCAACACTGTTACACAAACTAATCGAATTATAAATGAGCGCTGGGTCCTGAAGGAGAGGGGTGAGCAAAGGTCAACCGTACAGCCCTCGCGGCTACTGTTTCGCTGCTGTACTCCGTCAGAACGGTGAATGCATCTTTCCGCGAATACAACTCCTTCTCCATAAACACTCACACATGCCCAACGACACACAAGGGGTTTGAGCGCTCTCGAATCTGCAAAATTAAAATCAAACTTTTCTCAGCAATGAAACCCACCCGGAGTTGTTTTAGTGCAAACAATTTATGTTTATTGCCGAGCTCTGAGATTTCTGCACCATCACTGGCCGGGATGCTTCGTCGCTCACTCCCGCAGTCGTGCCCTCCACACGACCCCGAGCGTCACCATGTGAGCGAGCGTGCGAGCACGTCAGTCCTCGACATGACCCTGGATTACATGAGCCTGGGTCCCTTTCCTGTGTCCTTTCACACGAATCACTGGACAAGTGTGCAGTTGGGAATGCTGCTAAAACGATTTACTGACATGGAAGGGGCGACTTTAATCTCACCGTGGACAAACTTATGGGCGAAGCTATCAAACGAGGGTAAGAATTGGCTCACAGCGGGGCTGTGTCCTTCGGTTTTAATTCAATTAATATCGCCAGTTAATATAATTGCAGTGAGGATTGTTTGTGTTGTGCTGCCATTGAAATGGCGCAACGGAGTTAATGAGCTCTGGCCCGCCGCCCAGGGGGGGCATTGAAGTTGCAGATGTTATTAACCGATTCCGGGGATTATGTGCACTGTGGTGAGTCACAGGATCAGGTCAAACCCTGGGTGGGATGAAGTTCGACGAGTCGGGGGGTAGAACATTATGAATTCACAAGTTCACAAGCAAAGGTGATCAGAATTCATGGCGCGAGTGGCGAGGGGCGCTCCCGAGTGGGTTGCCCCTACGAACATGAATTTACTTTTAATGAAACCTTTAGCAGAGCAGCTGTGTTCACTTGATGACATCATTCCTATTTTGATTGCTCGGAACAGAGCTTACTGGCCAATAAAAATGCCACTCCATTTGTGATGTTGCCAATTGGGATGTCGGTTTTGTCTAGAAGCAGGGAAATTAAGTACAGGATGAGGAGTGCTTTCATGGCCTGAGGAACTCAAAATGAACACAACAGTTGCCCTGTGGAGGCACGTACATCTTTTAATTCAAGCACTCACAGAGGGACAGAACGAGTCATACGTCTGGACACCACTCGGTCGCATGTCTTGTGCGCCTAATTAGTTTTATTTTATCACAAGGAATGTTCCCAAATGTCGCAACAGTGGTCATCAGTTAGCATTATGGCAAAGGACCTCCGCTCAAAAATGTCTAACAGAGATGCTGGTGAGGACGGACACTGACAATTCAGCATGACGGCTGTTGGGTGATGCGATCTCAGTGGTATCCATCCTTAGGGCATAGTAAACATTGAATTCCTATTCAGCATACAACGCCACAGAGACCGGTTTAAGCAACACACAATAGCATGAAATTATTGCGTAATTTGCGACCCGTACCTTGAACTGCTGATCGTTTGATTACGCCGACAGTAGCATACTCGAACTGAGCGGATGTTGATGATGGCTGACTGACGGTGAAGATAAGTATTTTAACATCAAACTTATGTAGGTGCCGGGACTAGTTTCCTTGATCTTCCCCGGGTCGGGTAATACCCGTTTCGACAACTACCCGAGTACACGGGTACCCGGGTAATGCGTGTAATACCCGGGTTCCCGGGTCAACATGTACTCTAATTAAATGCAAAAATTAATAAAATAAACCTTTATTTGTGAATATTACACCACAGCTGAGAATGGGAAGTTAATGCTGGAGTACCCACCGAAAATAGAGAGAGAGTGTAATGTCGTCTAGTTCTCGAAGTATAAGTATAATGTCGCACTGAGTACGAAATGTATTTCAATTAATTGCAAGAAGCAGATTAATTTACGGGATTGCGGGTGCTCACAACCATACGGGTGACCTTTACTTTGCTCCTTGAGTAGGGTACCCGAGAATGCGGGTACCCGCTGTCATGGGGACGACGTGACGAGGTGCCTTTCAATTAATGGACAGACACTGCTATGAGCATTCGAAAGAGCCGTACCATCCCAATGGCTCATGAGATGAACAGACAGTTGAATGCTCCCTTTTCTAAAAACTACATCCACCCAAATTTGTAACAAACAAAAAACATAGAGCACGTGGATAAACAAAAAAAAGTGAAGCCTCATTATCAGCTTCGTTTTCAAATTTAAAAAAGAAACACAACACGTCCACTCACATCTGCTCTGTTATCTGCTCACAACCCTCGAAACTACAGGCGGATAATCCGTCTTAACTTGTTTTGCTTTCTGTTGATTCCCCATCGCTTACGTGTGTCCCCGCGCATCCTTGCGGAATCCGTTCGCACTCAAAATAAAAACTAGAGAAGAAGAAACAAACAGATGCCAAATCATAAATTCAAATCCTTACCACGGTTGTTGGTGGCTGGCAGACGCCTGGTCATCATCACATCACTCAGGCGGAACCGGTACGTGCGTGGAGCAGGAAGGCTTCCGCCCTCTTTGACCGAGCCACTTCACCGTGCTTATTAATCTAGGCTGTGGTGGAATATTTCATGAAAATATCTCACTGATACTTGTGCAATATTTCACGTCAATAGGGAAGTAACTTGCATTGGATGTTCGTGTGTGGGAGCACTGTGCCCGTGTTGTCGACTCGAACTCTCCGAGACACAAGACACAGCCGTAGCGATGAATAATGTCGGTATTTTGGGGTGCCTGGTGGGAGAGCGACCAATCTGGGGGCTGAGGCTTTGGGGAAGTCTCGAATTATAGCTCGCCCGTTAGGAATTGCCTACACGTATAGTATAGGTAGTCTCAACGAGGATTTTCGGGATTCGGTAATTGCGTATTGTGCTGCTTGAGTTGGAGTGGGGCTTCTACGACTCGCATGTAGACATTCAATTGTGAGATGATGTTCGCAGTCTAAGTTGAAGCTATGCACGCAGATAGGACGCCACACGTCCTGTGGGATTGAACCGGATCTGCGGTGGCAGACCGCAGTTTTAATTGGCTTGTAGACTTTAAACTTCCTCGGGCAGGAGTTACTTACTGACGGGATATCGAGTGGGGATTTGAAAAATGGTAAGTGGAAGATGTTAAATTGCTGCGGAAGATAGGCATCTGGCCGGAGAGATGGTTCATTTGTGCGCATTTATGATACATTGCTTGAGGAGCAGGTTTTACTTGGAATCGGCCTCTTCTGATGGTCGGTTTGTGGCGAATGAGAATCCTGGCGGGGCAGATTGCGGATAGCTACAAATTTACAAGTTTGTAGTTTCGCTCCGAATTTGATACTTTTCATTCGACATGAGGGATGGCCTGCTATGGGGTATTCCATGTGACTGGGTGGGCTATGGAAGAAGACGTCATAGACGTTGTCATGGATAGAGTGGATGGGTCCCGGGTGGACTGAAATATTCATCAAAAGTATTTGTTCGGAATCGATGTGAAAGTGTGCACAAAACGACGCGTAGCGAAATCCAAAGGAATCTTGCATACTAACAAAAACTTGCGACTTCATGACAGTCGCATGCAAACCGACCCAACCGTGAATCAAGCCAAAAAATAAGCCGCAGTATAGAAGCGTGGCAACAATAATGGAACGGCTCCAAAAAAGGGAGATGGACGTACTGACGAATCCCAAGTACTGAAAGTAGATTGCAAACACGACGAACTGAACTATTACACAATCCTTGACGGGTCACGATTGTTTCCGGGAATATCTATTTAAGCGAAACTGTGACACGAGTCCGTGCTGTCCTTGCCTTACAAACGCAGTAGAGAACGTAAAACTCGTTTTTTTCGAATGTGTTGCTTTAAGAATTTGGTGAACCAGAAATTATTGTTCAGTAAATGTTAAAATCCGAAGATCCTTGGGCTGCTGTAAATTATGCTGCAGGACGAATTTAGAACGATAACGGGCGAGTACGATAAACACCACGTGACGAAGTAAAAAGTTCGAATCCGTCCCTCGCGAAATAATACTTAGCGGAGTAGTTCTGCGTGTTAAAACGGGTAGATTCCAAAGCAGCTGGTTTTAGTCAGTAAGAATTTGACACCACCAATGGACGTTGGACCATTGCAAGGTTTCCCCGACCAAAAGCACAGCATGCAACATATAGGCTGCAAGGTATAAAATTCGGTAAAAGCGTGTGCTTACGTGAAAATCAACCGAATCTTACTGAAGTGTCTGTAATGACGGACTTTGCTCATGCCAATGTAGAGCCAAAGGTATACCGTGTGAGAGCAAATGTGCCCGATGTCTGTACTGGTACACAGTTTGGCAATACGCATCCGGTATGGGGTGAAGTTTCCTGACAGCCCACCAGAGTATGAATAATTTTGGTGTGCGCTCTCCTCTATGGCGCAGATGCATGGACTATATCCAAAGTGGATGAAGATGCTCATGGTCTTTTCGACAGATGAGTTCGACGCGCGATCGCTGGTCCTGTTTGCGTTGATTGCATCTGGAGATGAGGGTTCGATCACGACCTGTATGTGCTGTATGAGTCTAGACAGGAGCTTACGATTCAACGCCTGAGATGGATAGGCCATGGATAGACAACTTCGACTCTGAGCCTGTGCGACAACGCAACCGAGGACGTCCACGTACAAGGCACACAAGCCGAGGGGGGACCTCGAAAGGGGGGTGTACGAAACTTCAGACTGTCGGTCTGTTGATCGGACTATTGGTCGGGCCGGCTGGAGAGGCATATTCGGTGGGGCTCATGTCCCACTCGGCCGTGGTGACTTGAGAAGAAGATGTAAGAGGGTTGTGAGCAAATAATGACGCCTGATGTGATAAATGTTTCTCTAGAGACTCCACTGTCCTCGCTAAACCGACCCCTAACCTCTCGCCGAGGAAACCTTTTCCACCAGCAGCTCCTGCAGATCTCACTCTATGTAAGATCATTAGACGACGGCCAGCCATCTGCAAATGTGTCGAAGTCTTACGAGGAAATGGAAATATGGTTATAAAGGGTGATTTTTTAAAAGCTATAGGAAAGTTTTTCAAAAAAGAAAACACAAAAATGCATGAAATCTTTATTTGAATCGATACTACGGTCCATATAATTTAATGTTTGAAGATTATTTCATGCAAATGTTGACCTTGACTGCGCCTCAAATGGTCCATCCGCTTAGTCCAATTTTGGCATACTCTTCCCAACATTTCGGCCGGTATCCCACGAATAAATGCTTCAATATTGTCTTCCAATGCGTCAATTGAAGCGGGCTTATCTGTATAGGCATGAGCTTTAACATAGCCCCACAAAAAATAGTCTAAAGGCGTTAAATCGCACGATCTAGGCTGCCAATTGACCGGTCCCGAACGTGAAATAGAATGTTCACCGAACTCGCCTCTGAATAAGTCCATTGTTGCGCGTGCTGTGTGGCATGTGGCACCGTCTTGTTGAAACCACATGTCATGCAAGTCAAGCTCTTGCATTTTGGGCAAAAAAAAGTTGGATACCATCTCACGGTAGCGCTCACCATTCACAGTTACGTTACGATTCGCATCATCTTTGAAGAAGTACGGTCCAATGATGCCACCAGCCCATAAACCGCACCAAACTGTGACTTTTTCTGGATGCATTGGTAGCTCTTGCAATGCTTCTGGCTGATATTCACTCCAAAATCGACAATTCTGCTTATTTGCGTACCCATTGAGCCAAAAATGAGCTTCGTCTAAACTGACCATAAAATGGAAGAAGCGCGCGATGAACTTTCTTAACAGAGCACGCATTTTGATAATAAAATTCAATAATTTGCAAGCGTTGTTCGTTTGTAAGACGATTCATGGTTAAATTATAGACCTGAAGAAATTATAGACTGAAGATGTTTGACAGTGAAAAAATACGAAATACGAAACATGCGTCAGCTGTTTGAACCAGTATTGCCAAAAACAATCTTGATACACACATATTCTGTCGGCCACCGACTGCATTTCAGGCGGTCGAAAATAAGAGCAATCAAAGAAGCTGTGTCTTTGCTTCAGAACACCGTGATATCAAAAAGAGATATCGTCATCAGGTCTATCTGAGAAAGCCAATTTTTTCAGCATGCCTCTCAATTGGATGCAGTGACATTGTCATCACCCACCTCACCTGTCTCACCTCTTGTAATGTAAGAAAAAGTACAGCGAGTCGCTGTGCATTTCCTGGGAAACATTTAGTCCCAACGTTGATCTTTTTAAAAAAACTTCAGAAAACAAAAACGTTCATCCTTCGTAGACTCCTGAGCCAATCCTCATTGCAGTCACATCTTGTGGAGCACCCCTCTTCAGTAACAGTTGATTCCTAAATAAAAAGTGGCAACCCCGACATCAACTGCAAAGAGAAATCGGTCCATCTTCAATATTCGAAAAGCATACGTTCTTCCTCTCTCTCTCTCTCTCTTTCACCTGGAACCAAAAGGAGCGCTCATGCGCCCAAACGCGTTCCACAACTGGAAGCGAGAGCACACCAAGGTTTAGATACCGATTCTATCGCATGCATAAAATTAAAGTCGCCCAAATTACTGAGATAAATTTGATTTGTTGAACTAGTGAACTTAATTGTTTAATGGATCATAGCACCTTTAAGGTTCGCTCACACCCGCACCGCCAACTGACACATTCCGAACGACACGTACGCTTTCAAAGCGACAATGTTGACAAGTAATTTTTGTGGTGTTTACGTCTGAGATGAGAATAAAATCAATTTTGCTATTGCATCTGTTTGTTCGGCTGTGCGAGGACGGGTGCTCTCGAATTGTGATTATGTGCAACAGGATAACAGGTCCTCAGTTGGTCGTAAGTGTCATGGAGCACATTTGGCATGTCTTTGTACATTGCACACGGGTGCGAGCCGAGCCCAAGGATATAAGCCATGTAAACTTGTTGGGTGCGCCCGTAAGTCAAAGGATTTTCATTGTGATGGCAGTGCGGCCTATTCATATCTTTACTCGAGTGCTTTTCAGCTCTTGTGAGCAATCGTTTATGCCTTGATGGGTCACTGTTTGTGATATGACACACATGTCTGTTTCCTCTAAGCACATGCTTGCAGTGCTTGTGATTAAATCTGTGAAAACAGGAAGGTTATACTTAATCATCGCTTACGTTGGAGACTTTTGAGTGATACATCCCGTGCCCTGGACATTGTTGTGCCTGAGGGCATGCCAGACATAAATATTTCACTGCGGCGATAACTTTGTGGGAAGAGGATGGAAAATGGGATTTCAGTTTGTATGGAGTGGATGGCTTACTCTGCTTCCGAGACAGGCTATCGAGTGTTGGTAGAACTCCGTCTCTGTTTTCAGAGCTAATCACGGGTTCTATGAAATTATTAAGCAGATGAGTTACAGAACGCTTTCGAGAAATGACTATTCGTATGCCTGGAAGGTTACGTTAGCCGTGTTAAGTAAAGTGTGATGCATGTGATTTTGGGGTGAATTGCTGGTGGCAATGAAAACTGCACTAAATATTTGTTTTTTTACTGTCTTGAATTCGTTACGCTTCTCCGTTGGCGTAGAGCCCAGTGTAGACAGTGTAGTCAGTATTTAGATGAAATAATGTGATTTTGTTCAGTCTTACAGTGACGCAAGAATGTGGGTTGCAGGAGGCGGCATCCCCCTATAAAATACTTATTGTAGAAAACTGTTGGGGTTCTTGTACAAATTTGGCATACAATTCCGATGTAGTCGTGTTTCTCTTGGCTCTACTAGGGTCTATCAAAACTGCACCAAAGGTCCATTAGTCCATGATTGAGGGGTCATAAGTCCACAGAAATTGCGTGCGAACTTATGACCAGCTTGGGTGGGTAACCTTGACAACAAAAGTGGCACTACACAGAATTGTGCATCAATTTGATACCGCAGAGAGATGATCTAACAGTTTTGTGGGAGAAATAAATAACTCATTTGAATATAATTTTTATAAATTTATCTTTATTGATATTTCTATTCTGCTTTCTGTTTAAGCGGCTGCCCCGTTCACGGAAGCTTATATTTTTATGTACATATTTTTTTATAAGAGGATCGGTCGAGGAATTCATCCATGCTGCACCGTCCACATTAAAATATACTTATAACTTCAATAAAATACTTCGAACTGTTCTTCCCCCCATTGAGCTTTTATAGCCGGCTTATGGGGAATTTCACTAAGCCTGACCTCATCCCTAGGATAGGAACAGTGCTTAGATAAGTGTGATGTGAAATGTCCATTCAGTGTTAGGTGGGATATGATGTGTCACTTATATGATACATGATATGTCACCAGTGAAAGGGAGGACTCGTGCCGGATTTTACCAGAGTTTCAGCGTCTTCTATTTGATAAACGAATTCCGGCGGAGTCTGAAATGTAAATGATCTTAAAAGATGTGCACAATGGTATACAGAGGCGCAATGGTCGAAACTGGCTTTTAAAAATGAATGGAATCGCATTCAACGCCTACATTTTGGCTTAAGGCTTAAGGCTTAAGGAGGATTGATCACGCGGCCTATGCGCCCCCTATATGTGACCACATATGGCTCTTTAACATCGGTTTTAAGAACGTGATAGAATTACTTTTTATATATATTTATATATAGGAAAATCCATAGTTTAGCAACAGGTGGTTCCACAAGATTTGTAAAAAAACATACTGTGCGCCATGGCGTAGTGGGTATGTATGTGAGTGGACTTCAACGCATGGTGTCTAGCTTCGATTCCCCGTACGACAAACAGTTTTCACGGTGCCAGCTCTTTCGAGTCACTTAATCGTCTGCAAGCGAAATCAATGATATTCGTCGGGTGTCTGGTGACGTGTTCAAAATGCCCTGTTTGAATGGAAGGAATAATCTTGAAAGACCAACGAGGCGACATTGCGTCTTAACTTAAGGGTTGGTCATCGCCAGCGGCTCTGAATGCAGTCGAACCCGGAAAATAGAACAATAGCTGAATAGCACAAATCGTGATGGCGGTTGTCTTTTAGTAAAATTTGTACTGGCGCAAAACCCTTCAGCACATCGCTTAATGGCACAGCCCGGTGCATATCTCACCTAAATCGGCCGAAAAATAATGGATTTATTTTTACAATGCAGCGCAGCGAAGCCGAGGAGGTTTAAGGGTCATCTTCCTTCTGCACATCCTCCCAGACAGACCTCTAGAGCGCATGCGGAAGGTTTGAAGCCATATGTGCTCATGCTGGAATGAAGGTTGGTGTGGACAAATTTGAGGTTATGAATACTTCCGGAATGCATGTTCAATGCATTCTCCATTCTGAGTCTTCTTGTGCGAATGGCCAAGTTCAATTTTGAAACAGCTGCACATCAGGGAGGCCGTCGACTACAGTCATGAAATAATGTCAGTAACGGCCGAGACAACCAAGACAAGCTGATGAGGTGAGATTTCCTTCTGCTGTTGTTGAGATGGCAAGATCATGTAGATCGGATGGAACGCGATGCTCCAACTAGGAAAGTCGTTGAATCCACCCCAGCGACATAGGTGACTCACTCAAGTGAAAAGGGACCTCAACCAACTAGGAGGCAGTGAGCTAAAGATCGAGCTGGCTGGAGACGCTTGTTGGTTGAGGCCCAGGTCCACCCCAGACTGTAGAGCCACCTTAAGTATGTTAGTTGAGGGAGTTACACGCTGTGAGAGGCAAATGGTTCTACAAACTTCGAAATGTAGCAAAAACCTTTGGTAAATGTTTTCACGAGTAGAAGAGACTACCAGACTCCGAACGCGAAGGTAGATGACCTTGTTCTAGGCGAGAATACTTTTCGAGCAATGTCAGTGACTCTAAAGATGTGGGGCCATCAATTTTAAAAGTTGGTAAGCTCGAGGGTTGAACCTGGCACCTTCCATCGTAGTAGTCGACCCACCAATCCACTACGACAAGGCTGTGCCAAGACTTGTCTAAAACGAAACTCGGTTATTTGCCATCCTTTCTGAACTTCAAGCAATCAAATGACCATTTAAATGTAGAAACCGATTTGATGCAATTTTTAAGAACCCATGAAATAATCAGATTTTGACTCGATTGAGGTTCATCCAAATCCTATTCATTGCCCCACTCAGCTAAGTAGTGCGTGGAGGCAAAAGATAAACCGTCAAATGAGGCCAACTACGCATACACACACTCGTCGAATCCGATCGACTGGACAAACTCTAAGGACCCTATCATCACTTAAAGTCTGTTGACCCCTCAACACAGATCTCATTTCAAAATTATCGACTACAAGAGGAATCCATCGTAATCTCATCGCCCCAATAAGAAAAGGAAAAAGGTCATTTTTCGCCTCAAGCGTAGTGAGGAACATGGAAATTGTGTTCTATCGCATTCTCCACTCCCACGACACTGGAGCGGGCATTCATCACTACAGTTTCGTTTTATTTTGTTGTTCGCCTGTTTCTGGTGTCCTTCAGCAGCACAACATACACACATTGCTCCCGTTGGCATTGGCAGAGCCCAAGGTCCCTGCTCGGACATGGACACAAGTACACCCGCAACATTTGAGTGTTTTATTGAAATTTTCCAAGAAATTCAGTTCTGTACTGAAAATCAATTGTCCTCAAGTGCTGCTGGTTTCACTGAATTTTGTTGCTGCTCAGCTGAGTCTCTCCTTCGCCCTTGGTGAGATTAAAATTGTGAAACCAGATTTGCACATTAATTTCAATTTAGTTCAATCCAAAAAAGAATGTAATAAATCCGGAACAGTGCCATACATGAAAGGTTCCATTGATTGCACGGTTCCGGACCCCCTGGGTCCTGACGTGCGAAGGACGTTAAGAAGATTACTAAGATGTATGGAGTTTTAGTTTGCAGTTTGGTGAGGGTGTGTGATTGAGGGATGCTCGGTGAGTTGTGGTCTCGCGTGTGAGTTGTCAAGTGATTATATTTTTCAAGAGGCAGAAAACCATTCCCCATGGCAGTTTCGACCTCCTTCTACGACGTTCCAGATGGTTTGCAGGTGGTTGTGGAGCGACGACGTGGAGTATTACTTTGTACGACTCACTCATTTAACAGGGTGTTGAGCTCTTGTATTTACTTGTATGACCTCTACAGTCGAACCCGGATAGTTGCACATCAACCGAGCAACGAAATAATGTGCCATGAAGATCGTAAATACAAACGGTATAATTTAACTCCTCTGTCTATGAGTACGTCTAGCCAGACCTTTTGGGTTTTCGAAACCATTTTTTCCCAATTGATTGTGTAGCTATCTTCACCAAATTTCCTGACTTCGCCAGCGTACATATGCTTGATGCTTTACCATTTTCCATAAATTGAAGATCTAAATGGGTGAAGAGAAAAAATATTGTGACGTGAATAGTATAAGACGAGATAGTAATCCTGAGATAATCAGGACACCAACCACAAAAACAGAAAAACGCCATCTATTCGCAATTAGAAGAACGATCAACTCGGAGGAGTTTTCCCGAAGTTGTTGTTAATTATGCAGAATGGATGTCGCCACCTATACACGGATAGATTACAAGCGGGGGAAGTCAATAGACTCGTGGCGACAGTACAATCTAGAGGAAATATTGGGACGACGGTCGATGCCAGTCAGTTCAGTTCTAATAAAGTTATGTTAATCGGTTCAGCCTGAAAGGCAACAAAGAGTTTGTTGTAAAATAATAGTAGCCGTTAAAGTGTAATAAAGCATAAGAACTAAATCCGTGTTTGCAAAATAAATTCGTGCACGAGGGGCGTTCAATATATTCTCGGTATCGATATGAAGGAAAATTCGAATTCAATTTAAATTGTTTTTATTTTTCAATATAATCTCCCCTAACATCAATGCATTTGTTACATCTTGAGATAAGCCTTTTTAAACCCTCAAAAAAAATAAATTTCCTCTTTCTCTGCAAAATACCCATTTATTGCCGACTTGAGTTCTTCATCATCCGAAAATCTTTTTCCACGAAGACATTTTTTCAAATCCGGAAACGGAAAATAATCACTAGGGGCAAGGTCTGGACTATAGGGTGGGTGTTGGATTTCTTCGAAACCACAATCTCGCGCAGCAGCCTTGGAAACTCGCGCCGTGTGAACAGGAGCGTTGTCAAGAAGAAGCAACACACCCGCTGCGAATTTACCCCGTCTTTTCTTTTTAATTTCGTATATCGGGAATAGTGAACTTTTGTGCTTCATTCGTCACAATCCAGTGATCGAGCCCGTATTTGTGGACAATTTTCTTAATATTACGTAGACTTACAAAAACGCCACCCTTACCTCCGCGAGATGTACTAGTAAATTTCGTAAGAAAAGTTATTTTTTCTCTCATTATCCGATTGGTTCTATATTGCCGTATGGCCTCAAATCTTTGACGTGCCATGCCCCTCATTCTTTTCCGCCTCCGTCCTGAAGTACATACGTCCACGGAGACACTCTCTTTCTAGTTGTGAGCGGTCCTAAGTGTCTCGGCGCAAGTTTTGCGGCGTAGAAGTTGGCATTATCGGACAGCACCACATTTTTTCGACACACCAATTCGTTTGGCAGGTATTGTCTATCTCGCCGCCTCAGCTACAGACAATTTCTTCCCTATATCCACCTTCAGCTCTTGAAACCTTTTTCCCATTTAAGCCCATTCCGCTATCGGTGTACTGTCCGTGGTATTTCCATCGCTTTCGTTTTGCCCCCGTGAGGATTCTGCTTGTTGCGGAGCGGTCCTTGTTCGGTCCTCTAGTGCCGTCCCCAGAATCAATGGAATAGGTCTGGTTGGACCTTGCCGATTGTTAATCTTTTATAACCTGAAAGTATCGTTATTTTCAATCAGTAATCATTACTTCATACTGGCGCGAGCAAACTGGGAACAACATACTTATACCCAAGTAAATTATTATGGCTGACGAAGTAGGAGCCGCATGAGCGAAGAAGAAAGGGACCAATAGGTTAGTAGGCTTGCCGAAGAAGTACCAGCGAGTGGTTCTGAAGCAGAAGATTTGAGTGGCGATGGCGATGAGGACTATGTTCCCGATGGAGATGATTCTGATGCGGACTCAAACTTGGAATTTGAAGAAAATACTGATGATTGCGCGATCCTGGAAGAGTTACATGTTGAAAATGATCACCGAGTGTAACAAGGACAATTCTCAGAGGAATACTATTCGTCAAGTGATGGAACAAAATGGTACAAAGAACCCACAGCAAAAGGTCGTCACAACATGTCATTCGAGACGTTGGTGGGTACACAAGACGAAGAACGTCATGTTGGTGTGGACAAGACAATAATATAAGCAGACATGGTCGCTATCATCATGCGAGAAACGAATAGAAGAGCTCAACAAGGAATTGCAAAAATCAACGAAAATAACCCGACAAAGCAAATAGTTTGGAAATCGTTTACTGAACAGGAACTATTTGAATATTTTGGTCTTTGTCTGGCCGCTGGTGTGAATCACGCCAACATGCATGCAATACAGATGAGTTGTGGAAAACCAAGATGGATCCCGTAATCAAAGCAACGATGTCGCTAAACCGATTTTGGACTGTAAATCGGTTTATAGGATTTGACGATCAAAGGACTCGTGTCGAACGCCAAAGTACAGACAAAGCTGCTCCATTCGGGATATGGGGATAATATTAAACAATCATTTGGAAATTGCGTATACACAGACAGAAGTGATTACCGTTGACGAACAAATATTCCCTTACAGAGGAAACACACGATTTACAGAGTACATACCATCGAAGCCTGCGAAATACGGATTAAAAGTATGGCGGGCTTGTTATTACGGCAACGAATACCCTTGCAAAGGGATTATGTATACAGGCAAAGAAGATGCACATCAGAGAGCTGTAAAATTTTGCGTTAAATTTATGATCGAATTAACAGCCAAGTACCAATCCAGCGGGAGAACTGTTGTTGCTGACAATTTTTGTGTAACTTTTGAAGGTGTGGAGAAACTTCGGAGACTGGCCTTAGTTGGAACTTTTCGACGGAATAAGAAGTGCATCCCTAAAGAAATGCTTCCGTAATCGCTCAACACATTCAGCTATCTTTGGACTTACAGATAATGTCCCAGCAGTGTCAAATGTGCCGAAAAAATCTAAGGCAGTCACTCTATTGTCCACGATTTACTATGACACCGAATAGGTTGGAACAGCAAGAAAGCCACAAGCGATTCTGTTTTGCGATAAACATAAAGTTGGCGTCGACTTCATGGATCGTGAATACATTTGCATACATGGATGGCCATTGGCATGCTGTGGAAGCATGTTGGATGTCGCAGCATCTTACAAAAAAGTAAATGACATGAGTTCTTCTTGAGCAGTTAATGACCCCTCAGATCTAAGAAATAATAAACGATTCAAGGATAATAGGAGTGTTTCCCGTTCGAAATGGCATTGAATCTTTCTCCCCAGCACCATTGTAAAATACTAGTATTTCAGAAAAACTTGGTCTCCCGTTAGAGCATCTTGGAAGGGGGTGGCGCTGCGTGCGTCGCCAAAGACACTGGTTATTAGCAACAGGCAGGCGCCGTTGGGCATGATGTCGTTATCCTATCGCTATTCGCACATGCCTCGATTTAGTCAGCTGTGTGGCTAAGGGCTAAGCGCCCGTCAAATGCAGGCATGTGGTGGCGCTGTGTGACAGCTCCGTCCCAGGGATGTCGTCAATCGGCATACATACGTCAGTTCTATACAGGTGGAAAAGTTGGTCGTCTGGTTGACTTTGTACAGTGGAACTTCTCTATAGCGGACAGCAGTGAGACCCTGATGATTGTCTATTATGTAGAAGGGTCCGATCTGAAGGGGATGAGTACAGGAATACCTTCATGGAGGGACCACGACGAATTGTCCGTAAAGAGAGGTGTCGCTTAGAGAAGGGTGTCCGAAAAGAGAAGTTGCACTGTATATGCAGAAGTTAACCTCTCTCATCTTACTTTTTTTTTGTCAGAGGTTGTTAAACACTGTACTGGAGCACTCAAACAGCGATTCGTGTCGATTGTACTGCCAGCCAGACAGCAGCCCCCGATCAGACTACTACCACGGATCGACCACTCCAGTGATAGTTCCGTTAATTTGACCCAACGGCAAATGGTGACTGGGCCAGATTTGAAGACCCGATAAATGCATTTTGACTTTGCTTTTACTGGGATTCGAATGAAGGCGCTTAACCAACTGCACCGTCCAGTACTATTAACTTTAATTATTTTTTTTATTAATTATTTTAACCCTCTCATCTTGATCGACTCTTTACAGCTCGAGTCTCACCAAGCATTTGATTTCGCCTTGATACTCTTAACCCTATTAGGAATGAAGGATCTCATACAGATCTCAGCAGAAAAATACTTGTGCTCGGATTAGCTCCATCCAAGTCATAGTGGTGGAGCAGCATAACGACTGCAATTTTGAATACATGTCCATATCTTGATCTTTCGGGACGAATTCATACATACGTGCAGGAATGATTTGTGGCAGCCGTGGCGATGTGGGTTGGTGCGTCGAACCCTACTTACTTGAGCCCAAGCAGCCCAGGTTCGATTCCAGCTACGAGCAAAATGGTTTTCCCGGCCCCACCTCATTCGAGTCGCTGAAATGCATAGGCATAGGCATACAAATGTGGGTCCCTTCCACTCGTGAGAGGACAACAGCACGCACAACACGAGTGGTTACTGAGAAGCTGGGTCTTAGCCCTTTATGAGCTGTAGCGCCACTCATATTATTATAAGTATACGTAATGAATTCGGCCCCTGCCATGTTGAAACAGAAAGGGCATAACAGTAGCTACGTTGTTCAGAAATTGCTGTCTTTTCATCTATGAAGTATGTAGTTCCGCTGAAGGGGGGTGATTGAAATTCAGGCCTACAACTGGAACCGCAAAAGCCCACATTTGCCAGACGATTGATGGAATATCCTTTTTGGTTTATTTTTTTTTCTAAAAATGAATTACAAGTCCAAAGTCGCCTAGCAAAGCGCATCACGAGCAACTTACTCAGATACAGGCCCAACCACCATGCTAATCCATGGTGGTTCAGGAGGCCGGCCTCATGAATGCACTCTCATCCATACTGTATGCGTCCAACCCATGAATGTTTCAAATGTGTTTCTACGTTCCGCGAACCGAAAGTCCACCTAAGCCTCCAGCAGCCGTAGCAGCCTAGTCGGATAGGTAAACTAAAACACTGGGCATCGTGTTGTTGTTGCTCTTCAGTCTGAATTGAGTTCAGGTTCTGCGTAGTTTTCACATGAAAAATTCGGATTTTTGGAAACAAGACGCACACACGTCTGCACTGAACATTAGTTCATCAATCATTCATCTGCAGTTAGGGACGGAGGGAAATCCGCTACCCACACGTTCCATGGGACAGGCCCCATTAAGGGAGCACCAAGGGCGGCAAATCTCCTTCAGGCTTTATTTCTGCATCCAAGCCCCTCCGGAAATCTCTACCAATGCCTGTGCGGAGCATAAAAATTGAAAATAAATCCTCCGGAGTCCCTATGGATCGTTGGATGTAATAAAGTAAGTTGCATGCGTTATTTTGTTTAATGCTCTGCTTTTATAGGAACTACGTGGGTAATTATATTGTAGCAGGACTACTTGAGAGCGAATTACGTAGTTGGCAGGTGGGGACTGAGTTTTGATCCCGCCGGACGAGTAAGGTAACCTATCGACATGTGAAATTTCTCGGAAATGTGTATTGAGTGCCTTCACTTGACAGCTCAGACGAATTGCGTGATGGTCGAATGCCAGGCGAACCAGAATTCTGCATGAATTGTGCCCAAAACGGAGGGTAAGCGCTACTAACAAGAGAATAGGCGAAGGTTTGCTTTGCACAAGTAACCAATACTAGTGGTGTGCCAAGCAGACCGAGTTTTAACCCGGGTTGACGAACTCGGATTGATGATGAACCGAAAGCAAACAGTGTGGATTATGAAACGGGGCAAATCCAGTTGTATTGTCACATTTCAATCTACCTCGGGTTGTATGCTCACACCCAGTTGAACCGTCTGAAGCTTTCTTTCTTTTTTCATGAATTCGGTTCGTTTCACCGGTTTGTCCGATTCGGTTTGATATCAATGTAACTAGTTTTGACTCCGTTTAGGTGTAAGTCGGTTTCACTCGGTTTGCTAACCCGGGTTGACACACCACTAACCATTGCAAGGGACTGAATTCGAAAATGCTTTACTCTCCGAGCACTGACAGTGGTTCGACGAGTTCGAGGACAAGCACTACCCCCAGGCAACACCCACCAGCCAACAACCAGCAGCCACCAGCCACCAGCCAACAACCAGCAGCCACCAGCCACCAGCCAACAGCCAACAACCACCAGCCACCAGCCACCAGCCAACAGCCAACAACCAGCAGCCACCAGCCACCAGCCACCAGCCACCAGCCAACAGCCAACAACTAGCAGCCACCAGCCACCAGCCAACAGCCAACAGCCAACAACCAGCAGCCAGCAGCCACCAGCCACCAGCCACCAGCCACCAGCCAACAGCCAACAACCAGCAGCCACCAGCCACCAGCCACCAGCCACCAGCCAACAGCCAACAGCCAACAACCAGCAGCCACCAGCCACCAGCCACCAGCCACTAGCCACCAGCCAACAGCCAACAACCAGCAGCCACCACCCAACAGCCACAAGCCATCAGCCACCACCAGCCACAAGCCACCATCCACCAGCCAACACCCACCTGAAACCAGCCACCAGCCATCAACCACAACCACCAGCCACCAGCCACCAGCCAACAGCCACCAGCCACCAGCCAACAGCCACCAGCCAGCAGCCACCACCAGCCACCAGTCAACACCCACTTGAAACCAGCCATCAGCCACCAGCCACCAGCCACCAGCCACCAGCCATCAACCACAACCACCAGCCACCAGCCACCAGCCAACAGCCACCAGCCACCAGCCAACAGCCACCAGCCAGCAGCCGCCACCAGCCACTAGCCACCATCCACCAGCCAACACCACCAGCCACAATCCACCAGCCACCAGCCACCAGCCACCACCAGCCACTAGGCACCATCCACCAGCCAACACCACAAGCCACAATCCACCAGCCACCAGCCACCAGCCACCAGCCATCAACCACCACCACCAGCCAACACCCACAAGCCACCATCCACCAGCCCAGGGGACATTTAGCAGGCACCAGGCACTAGCCACTACCACCCACAGCCCCCAGCCAGCAGCCATCAGCCACAAGCCACCAGCCACCAGCCACATGCTATTACCATCTTCAGCCACCAGCGACCGATAAAATAATAACAAGATGACCGCAACATCAACGACTCACACGAGCGGAACAGCATTCTGAAGTTTAAGTAAGTCAGGTTGGACGAAACACACGATTATCTTCTCTTCTCCTTGTCGAAGCACATAAAAATTCTCAGATTCGTGAACTAAAACGCATTTGCCCGTCATTATGCCTTCAGTGTGGACTCCATAAATGAACCATCAGCTGGTTACATTTTTCTTAGAACAGCAAGAATATTCCCACAAGGTGCAACTAGTCCTCCTGGAATTGGTCACGACCCTTTCGTCTATATTCTAACATCAACAAAAAAGTGCACAGGACGCGAACAAGGGAAACCAACCACTCGACTATTACCTCCCTTTGCCGGTGCAAGCAACAATCAGGACTTTAAAGAACCCAGTCGTCTTGGGTACGTGCATCTGCAGGAGTACGTCCCCTATGTGCTCCGTTTTCGATCTGTAAAACACCTCCAGGGACACACGTGTCCCAAGACACAGGGATAATATTTTCAATAGTCTCTGAAGGGCAAAGCATTCACACTGACTCCATAGTGCACCTGTCATTATCTCCTTGGATCTTTGCGAGAACAATTTCAAAATGCAAATTGCCCGCTCGAGGGCGCCATCTTGTATCAGTCTGGTTTCTTCAAAGAGTCCTGTTGCGCTTCCGAAACCAGTTACTAGATCAAATTGGATATAAATGCCTCCCGGACTCACCGCCAGAGATTTCCACTTAGAATTCCACACCGCCTGCACCGGCGTTCCGCATCAGTTCGTCGTTCAAGGTAAACGTCACGGCCAGAGTTGAACAGTCTCAGACAGTGGGTGATTCCACTCACATGTGAACAAAGGGCCGCCGTGCATACACTCTAAACGCTGTCAACCTTCGGGCAGAGTTCTGGCGAAAGACACAACGAATCCACCTCTTTAACAAAGTAAATGGTTTTCACTTGAGGCCCAGTGGCATCATCGTGTCCTTTTCAGGCTCTCCGCCAGAGCTGTCGTCGAAAAAGGATTTATCGTTGCTACACCCAGCACACATTCATCATGTCACGTGTTTACACAGCTCATTCCGGAAAGTGCGGCAACTATAGGGATGTCCTCTTGGAGGCGACGCGTCCTTAATGGAATTTTCTACTCAGCAAATAGGATTTCCTTTTGGGCAGAAACCAATCCACCCCTTCGGGTGGTTCCACTTCAGCGAATGCCTGCGAAGGGGGTTGCAAGGTTCTTAATGCACGATGTCCTGCAAGACCGACCACCTTCTGGCAGTGCATCAGTGAGTAATTGGACGGTGCACGTTGCGTCGAGGGGAATTGGCGCGTGGCGAGCACAGACTGCCAACTATAATTAAGTTCGCAACTTGCACAAGCTGCACGAGGCGAGAGGGAAAACGTCATGGGACCTCTTAAAGTCCTCACACGGAATTGGCGTTGTGCTAAGGAAGAATTCTCTCATGGAGAAAGAATCTTCAGCATGATGGATGAAATTTTGCAAAAGCATGACTTTATTGCGCTTAAGTGCTGCGGATTTTGCATCTCTCTGGCATGAGTAGAGGTATGAAACGGACGAAGTCCCTCAAGGACTTCTGAGAGTTCGTTGTCTGCGCGGGGTGGGGTGAAGACTCAAATGAATTTCGAGAGACCATCATTAAAGCATTCGCAACGAGAGAGTACCTTGTGAATGGTTCGCGAAGATGAAGATAAGGATTCCTCATTGGCTCAGCGTTTCTGCTTTTTCCTTTGTTAAGTCCCTTCTTAAATTCCCCTTAACTGCCACCCGATTGTTAATGTGGCTTTTATGCACGACTGAGACGGGTTCAGCACTGGCGATTAACGTTAATTGCCGATGCGCAGCAGTTTCATGCAGTTTGGTTGAGCTTATTAAGTTCTTCTTTGCTTATTAAGTTTCTTTGTGTTTTCTAATTTCTTCTGATCCATGGATATCATATGAAGCTGACTTCAGACTTGGGCATTTATGTGGCAGTAATCTGGAGCGATGACGGGTGATTCTTCAACCGTTTGGGTTTTAGTTGTTACCAAACATGCACGGAAACTTACACGTGACGGTATAAACTGTTTAGGTTCATATAACTGTCCTTGCCATATTTTCACAAGGACTCTTCCATGTAAATGTGGCTTAAGATGGTCCAAGGAGAGAGTTAAATTTCGAGTACCATTTTCGATCATATTGGCAGGCATCCTGCATGTTGGGAATTGACACATGTTACAAATCACCCGCAAAAAAGCAGACAAAGTTCCCATTACCTTTGTTTTCTCGGATACTGCTCACGCAACGGATAAGCGGAAGAATTATATTTGGTGCATCACCATCATCATCATCATCTCGCCCGCATGCTCCACTAAAGGGCTCACGGGGTTAAACCACGTGCGAGTGATCTGCACACAACTCGATCCTCCGTCCTCGACTCTAACTCATCAGGAGTTATGCCTAAGCGTAACCAGGCGAGTTTTTGAACTTGGTCCAACCACCTCGTCCTGGGTGTGCCCTAATGGAATCGCGTTCAACGCCCGCCTCGAAAGTCGTTATGAAGGGGTATTCGTGCCTCGTAACCCAACCACCGAAGCTTAGCCCTCTTCGTTGCAAGAAGTAGCTGCTCACTGTTGACTTCCTTGCACACTGCCGTGTTTCTCACCCTATCCCGGCTAGTAATTCCCAAAACAACAGGGAGTCGTCTCATCTCAGCAGCTTGTATTCGCGATCTTATTCTTTCGGTCATTACCCAAATTTCATGACCATAGGTGAGAGTTGGAACAAATACTGAGTTGAAAACCGCAAACTTGGCTTTGACACCAAGCTGTTTCAAAATTGACCCTTCATGACCAATCCTACAGGAAAGCTCAGCATTACTACTTCCATCACTCGTGGAAAATATCCCGAGATACCTAAACTTCTCCACCTGCTTTAATGGGACTCCACTAACCCGTAGGCTGCATTGAATAGGCCTTCTGGAGATGACCATAACCTCCGATTTGTCCACGTTGCCCTTCATTCCAGCATCAGCACATACGGCCACAAACCCATCGAGTGCGCGCTGGATTTCCTTCCTGCAAGATGTGAGGATAACTAACCTCAACTCTCCCAATGTGAAACATTCCTCAACTCGGTTGCGCTGCAACATCCAGGCCATGTATACAATAAACAGAAGAGGTGACAAGACAGACCCTTGGCGAAGTCCAACGCCCACGGTGAAAGGTGTTGATTTAGCACCGTAACCAGAACACAGCTTTTGTATAGAGACTGAATGGCCCTCGGAAGAGGACCATCAATCCCATACTCCTGTAGAAAACTCCTGAGTTTACCTCGAGGACCCCGGGCGTATGACTTTTTCAAATCCACAAAACCACTGTAGATGGGTTTGACATACTCCTAAGCCTTCTCAAGTATTGTACTATTCTTAGAGTGAAAAGCTGGTCGGTTGTGCTTCTACCGGGACGAAAGCCGAAGGTGCAGTGAGATATTAATAAATCCATTATTTGTCCAATACTTCCCGTCGAATCAAACCGACGCTAGATACACTTTTCGGGCAGTTTTGACTCAGTTTTGTTTGACATTCTTTTGCAAGAAACGCAAGCCTATCGGCTGAAAATGTGAATGAAGTTTATGGTTCTGATAAAAATCATACGCAGTTTTGATTCCGTCGATTCCGTTCCGGTAATTTCGATGTCACAAGAAGCACCACGCTCTGGAAGGTCAACTGTCGAAAATCTTGGTAAGATCGTGGAAATTGTCAACAACTGTTTCGCTAAACTTTGCACAAAAAAGCGTTTGGAACGAGCTGGAACGAACAGATGATGTAAAGGTACCACACAAGTTAGCATGCGTTTTCAACGATTTTTCAGTCGCAAACTGTAGAACACATAAGTTTCAATGTGACCGAGCTCACATGACAACTCACAATAGCAACGATGACATTCAGTCTGCAATTTGTGCAATTTTTCTGGCGACGCGGTTGTCGCAAACTACTACTGTATTGGCAAGAGTATACAAACTTGCGATTTAAATCGCGGTTATTAAAAAATCGTTGTCGGAGGGAGATGTGGGTGTGCACGCATTTGCACTTTTCATAACTGAGTAACTACTATCAGATCATAACATAGTCGCAAAAAAGGAGACGTGTTATTGTATACATGAATGCGCGCATAAGCGACTAATTAATCGCAGCGATTAAAAAAATGCGACAAGCCCCATTTTAGACACGATTTTCTGCAGCAAATGAGAATGGGAGCCATGGATTAGCACGAATCATAGCACACTTGCGACTAAAGAGTGTACAAATTGTTAGTACGAAAATGGATTTCAAGTGGGAGTATGTATTGTGTTTTTGCATTGTTTATTTGTATTACAGTATTACTTAACCCTGCATGGTTACAACGGCATACATGTGAATTTTGCAGTATTTAATAATTTCACGCAAGTCATTTGGAAATATGGGCTTATTATCATCCAAAGCCTGTCGGATTTCTTCAACCACTTATAAAAGAGCAGTATTACAGCCCCTTCTAGATCGAAAACCCGACTGATCATTAATGACACATTTGACGCAATACTAACTTCTCTCCCTTCTTATCTAGCGAAGAATAGCGATGGGTCTGAATTTGGTGGCATTTCTCGAATTATTTTTTAGAATGGGGATAATCTTGACTTTCTTCCACTCTGAGGGAAAGGTTGCGTAATATGTTTTAGCGTGAATGGCAGTAAAAGTTTAATAAATTTAGGGTTTAGATTATCGAGATCAGTTTCATTAGATTTCAACAACGTCTTCTGGATATACTCTACGGAAACGAAAACCATCCTCCCTGAGATTTCACTTACCTCAATAGGATGATCAGCTGACGGGGCACCTGATGCAGTGATAAAATCAGCTTCAGCTTATCTCAGTCAAGATCATCAGCGATTCTAGGGCTAGGCTCTAGGAAACATAGTTGAAACGAAATGTTAGGTAAACTAAGTCATACTTTGAAAAACCAGCATAAAGGTGATCATAGAAAATCTTTTTCGAAATGTCACCAACAAGAAAGACATCTGACAGTGTACAAGAATGTTTGGAGAAATGTGTGGGGGTAATGAAGCTAGTTGCAGACAGACTTAGAGATTTCATGGCTGATTTGTCCCACAAATTGGAGTTCAGATCGCCGCAAAGTACAATGTTCACGTAAGTTCACGTAAGAGGTAGTACACGTAAGCTCTTCAAGAAAATCAAAGAGCGGCGCAAGACTAACTCTTTTACCAGGCCTATAAGCTGCACCAAGAATTAGTTTTTCGACATTGGACACTCGTTCTTTGATTGATAGACTATTTTACACCTTAATGATTCGCGCACGAAGATTGCTACTCGGCCTCCGGTGCGTTATGTTCTATGTACACGGTATAGCCTATAGCCAGCAAGATTAAAATATTGGTCGCTAACAGCTGGAGAGAACCATGTATCAGAAATACAAATGATGCCAATGCGGGAATTTACATGGCTGTGCCGGAATTCATCAAGTTTAGGCTCTAGACTTTGGCATCCATTAGCAGCTTTGGAAGTGGATTCTACACCAGCTGGCACACTTCCCAGGTTTTCCGTCTTTGTCAGAGACACATTTTATAACTTGTCAAGAAACATGTCGCAAGTGCGTGGGAGTTTATGATCATCCATATGAGCTAACAATCGGCAACCAAGGACAGTTCGTTAGCCGTTTATGTTTGCGATGACGATGAAATGCACGTGGGCTCCTAGCATTAAGGCGAAAAACCCGTCTTGACCGAGTGTCCGAATCACTGCTGAATCGCTACAACATCGACCTATTTTTAAAGCAGATAGTGACTGGTGACGAA
This sequence comes from Eristalis tenax, assembly GCA_905231855.2. Taxonomy (NCBI): domain Eukaryota; kingdom Metazoa; phylum Arthropoda; class Insecta; order Diptera; family Syrphidae; genus Eristalis; species Eristalis tenax. Next base: position 37,062,479 of record HG993124.1, on the reverse strand, counting down.
AAGTGGATCGCTTACGACAGCGTTTGGGATCGAACCGCGACGAGTCGGCGTGAACCCTGGCCAAGCCAGGAAAGACTTGCTGTGCGTTTGGTGGTGTAGTCTATTGGCAACACTTCGACAGGGCATGGGAGATGCTCAACAAATAAAAATTAATAAAATAATAACTAAATAAGTGTTTTAATCATTCGTGGCTTCGTTGGGAATGTTCTGCTGAGTCTACACTACATGTGGGACTTGCAGTGAATCATGTACAATGAGCTGAGAAAAACTCTCTCTCTAATTCGGGCATGCATTGTCAACAATTGGACCGTCTCACACTTGCTAGCTGTACTTTTTTTATAAATTGCGCGCGCACAAGGGATTGTTAGTACCCTTAAGTGTCCGGGTTCAAGGCACAGAATGGGCCGAAGGTGTAGAGGGAGTAAGGGAGGGAGAGGAGGTACCTGAGCAAAGTAAAAAATGCAATGTCGTGATTCTAGCTGATATTGACTGGATATTGTTAACAATAGCCTATCTAGGAAATTCAATTGGACACATTTGTGAGTTTCAATTATGTGACCTCGTCTATAGCCATTTTATTGTTGAAGAATTGATACATAGAGTTAGTTGGGCAAATGTAACCAAACTTCAACATTTTTCGAAATAAAACCCTCACTTTATGTTGAATTCTTTTTTTTAGTAATCTGGACTCAAGACTCACGATCCTTTCCGTCGTTTGCAGATATTGCGTTTTGCAATATTGCGCACACTGAAATTCTTCCTTTTTCTTCCTTCCAGTACTTCTAAAGCTCAATGTTGTCAGTTGCCACCTAAGCGAACCCTGAAGTTGAACTACGGTACGAAAAGACAGCAGCCACACTTAGGCCGGCATTTTAATAAACAGACACTATCCATGAACCGCTATTGTTTCGATGAAACCGGACAACTTTCTGTCCTTGGCAAGTGCATCAAGAGAACTTGAAACGGTCACAAATTTGAGATCATCGGTCCAGGTTTGTCAAGCAATTTTAAATATCAGAGACCGAACTCAATTCTCATCAGATTTTGTACTCAGAGCAAAGATATTCATTTTTGTCAAGAGGTAATTTCAGACGTTCAACTGGTACGGGAAACTCCATTGCCAAGCAATTTTGGCCTACGATCGACCCGAAGGATCGCTTAACCAGATTATATTGTGCAGGCCGAATGATAGAACCCTACCAGGGCATTGCGCCAAAGGGACTCACGCGTCTAGACTAGGCCCTCCTTATAACGACTTCTGCAGAAGCTGTAGGGACGAGGATGAGAAGGAGACCATTGAACACCTGCTGTGTAGCTGCAGTGCTATATCTTTAATCAGCTTCAGACATCTGGAGGTATAAGGACTTCGGACATCAATGCAGCGTCTCATGACGTGGAGTCATGGATTCCCTTTGAGCATTCTCAATATTACGGGCCATTCTGAGAATGTTTACTTTCATTGAAGGAGAAGTTGCAACGAAGGAAAAATGCACTGATTGGAAACAGGAGAAATGAAAACATTTCCCTCCCTCGATGTGCAAGCTATCAGAATGCAGATTGTTCGAAGAAGACATGTTAGTTGAAAGGGCATTCACGACTCCACATTCACAGCGCCCTGCACAGCTCAGCTGAGTGAACTGAGTGCCGTGCACGGTGTCTGAAAGGTCTCTTAAGTGCACCCAATATTCCCCTTTGTCAAACGCCTAGCACAGATTCACCCCAATTTAATTCGAATGGCAAGCAACAAATGTTCCACCAAGCGAATTTCAGATTTGATCCCAAATTTCCCCGACCAGACAAACATTTCCATTTGATGCACAAATCAAAAGGATTTCCGAATCCAAATCCCACACCGAGTAGCCCCTAACTAGCATCCACTGCCCTGGTTTACAAATCCAAGGGCACTGTAGACCAAACCAATAAACCAGGAAACCAACTGTCCACCCACACACACCAACAACAGCAGCCGTCAGAGCGATACACCGACACATCGATTCACCGGCGAAACCTCAAATTGAAATCGTCTGTATTGCAAGTGTTTACATGTGCACTCAAGGACGAAGGGATTTGGGTTTCTTCATGGGTCCTCTGTCGAACAGTAGCATATTCTAATTACACCCTCACCCTTTCAGCTTCGCATTGAAGCCACCGGAAGCATTTGGGCAGGGGACCGACCTGAAAGTTCTCACCAGGATACAAGACAATAATCCCTCAACAGGCCAGTGTGTGTGCAGCCCCCTTTGTGCCGGTGAAACGTTAGTGGGTAATCTGGCCCGGCCTGAAAGTCTGTCCGCGGGGGTGAATCCTCTTTATGGAAAGTTGGGAGAAGGATGGTGGAAGTTGCTCTGAAGTCGTTCAACTTTCGCTTGACGTGGATTTCAATTAAAGTCGAGTTAAGGCAGAAAAGACGGATATGTGCCGGAGTATGCGTCTTCTTCAATTATTTTTATTCTCCCACTCGATATTTTCTCGGAAGAATTAGAAATTCCAGGGCGAGGTGGTGGGTGTGAGCAGGAGTCCAGCTGTGAAGCATTGCCTGTGAGGGTGTGTGCGCGCGAGTGATTGTACGATAAACGATAAACAGGTTCTTAGTCGGTTAATGAAGGAATATCGCCGTCTCGAATCAGAGGTGCGTAGCGTACGGATGCGGGCGAGATGAATAGGCGGGGATTACGAAGGATAATCGCTTTACTGCCGCGAACAATAATTTAAAAAAACATCATTAAAGCACATTAAATCTTATTAAAAAACAGCTCCTTTCGGATGGATTCGGTTTTATTATGGAGTACCTCGTAAAAGGACTACCAATGCATAATGGATGAGTTGAGCGATCTTTATTCATGACTTTTTGGCGAACATGAGCGTATGCGATATGATTGGGTTGCGGCGGAGTTTTAAGTTAATGGCAGCCGCGGTCCCTCTGGAGTTGATCGCTTTATCCATCGACGTGTGTTAAGCACACATCTTCTAGGGCTGCGGTTCATTCTCACATCACCATCGCCACAGCCGCCATAAGCTCGGCGCAATTGTCAGCACTCCCCGCCATTGAACTCCAACTCACACAGCAGATTAAAAACACTCACCAAGGACTAAACGATACACAGCTCGTTACCACATCGTAAACAAGCACAACCCGAGAAGTACCACTCTGCGGCTCTTAAATTTATTTTTATTTTTCCCCCAAAAAAATCAGACGAAGACGAAGCCTCCCGCAGTCGCCCAGGGATGAGGAGCAAATTAAAAATTTATAACATACGGCTTCTCACGCAGAAGGTGTCACTTCGATTCATTTCGCTTGGCAGCAACACAGCAACACACTGCGAGTAGCAACCGACTCCGGCGCACACAAGTGCCGCTGGAGAAAGTTGTTTTCGGCAACTTTACGCGATGAAGCCAGTCCCACCCTTCGGAGCAGTGGCATTACTTTGGAAATATAAGTGTTGACTTTTGCAATGACACATACTCACACATATGGCCCTGCTACGCAATTGAAGTATACGATGGAAAATTAAAGTGAAGTGTGCCATCCGTTCGGTTTCTAGGATAAACTCACTCTTGAAGAAAGAACTCTTCTGATACTAATTAGCTGCGAGTGAAGTTGTCACCGAAGAGGATCAAAGCAGACACGTTTTCCCTCTAGTGGGTTTCTCCAACGCTCTTGCAGCCTTGTTCATAGTGCACGAGATTCGTATTTATCTCAGAATGCCCTTAGACCTCCATTGTGCCGACACACAGGACTGTAATCTGCTAGAGGCCATGTTATAGCTGCTACAACTTGCGGAGATAATTGCACGAGTGGGCACCTGGAGTACTGAACCTGAGACCCGACACAGCCGGGAAATGCCATAGAAGGTGGGAGATACTCTCGACTTACTCGTCATCCACGCAGCTTGTGCACATGTCATTCGTTACGGCTCCCAACCTCCTTCCATGCTTCCCAGCAGATAGAGGATGTAATGACAGCAGCTTACATTGAATTTTTGGGGATAGTGGGGGTTTGCAGCGTTTTAGTTGCGACCAAATAGTTTTGGTTATTATACTATTGGTGCCTTCCATCCATCTATTGGTCAACTTCCAACAATATCTTGTGTTAATCAAGTGGGTTCCTGCTTGCAAGAATAAGAGCTTGCAGATTGTGAGAACAACCCACTGCACAGGCTTTTAGTGGAGATGCCCGAAGAATGGGCGTACCTTAATGACCTTTCCAGGAGCCGCATGGTTGAAGAGGATGTTGAAAACATCATCACCTGTTTGTGTGTGCGCGCTGGCAAGTGCTAGGTACTTACAAGTAGTGGCCTACTTCAATAGCCTTAATGAGGTAGACAGCGTAAGCATTAGTCACGTAAGCCTCTTCGTCATAAGCACCAATTGGTGGAATCAATCCGTCACAAGGGGCCCACTTTGGCCTAAGTGTGACCGCCTTCTGCCACTACAACCCTACCTGCCTAACCTAACCTAACATTATCGCGGCGATTTCGTAAGGAGGTATTATTTTCAGTTGGTTGGTGATTATCGTTCTCTCTGTGGAAGGGGGAAACGGGGGTGGTTGATAACAAGAGATTTTGTGTGGCTTCTGATGTGATAGGAATATGGGGAAGCGTACGATGGCGGGTGAAAGAGCATCCAGTGAATTTTCTACAGTAAGCATTGTACTCACTCTAAATCACTCAAATCAAACATAATTTCGGAGAATGTGAGAAGCAGAAATGAAGTCAGATAGAGATGGCCAACGTCTACCTCTCTTGGCCGTTTCTAAAGCCAAATTGACCATTCAGAGAACGACATTTATGTTATTTCGTGAACGACTCTCAAAAAGCCTCTCAAATTTGTCGGTGGACTAGGAGTCAATCAGCAGTGAAGTTGGGCATATCTTTAATACCTCATTTCTGGTGAGAAGACTACTCATTTTTGCATCACGTGATTAAGCACTGTGTAGTATCCGTCCCTCGTAGTGAGATAATTCACTTCAGTGCACAGCTTTGAGTAGTGTAGCTCACCGTAGAGCGACACTCCTATGCTCTCCGAGGCTGACTTCCGTTCATGGAGGTCGTTCGAATTTTTGAAAAAGTGGGCCCTTCAAAGTTTGTTTCTACGGGACTGTACCTTCAGAGGATCTGATGCGTGGTACCTTTATCATATTTATCCATGTAACTTGTACAAAAATCATGCAGTGGAACAACCACCACGAACATGCGTGAGTTGCACACTCTGGTTGGCAACAATACTTCTCATGCCACACATCACGCACGTTGTTCGTGATCAATGCAAATGAATCGACCAATCACGCATGTGTTTCCTGATTGATATTCGCGAACACGTGACAAGGGCAAGCCAAGCCAAGAACAGAAGTGAAGTATGATAGAGACGCCCACCTTCTGCCTCACTTGCGCCTTAACATTTTTGACAACCATTTTTTATATCGTTTTCTAAAGCCAAACTAACCACAGATCACAGAGCGTCATTTACGTTATTTCGTGAAGAATCTACAAAAATTGAATTATATGAAAAACTGTCAAAGCAAGTACTTCATTTCTGGCCAAGAACATACGCTTTTGGGAGACACAAAGGCAACTGATCACGTGAAGAGCTACTAGTGAGACATATTTGACATCTCTCTCCGTCTCTCTCTCTTTCTCTCTCTCTCTCTCTCTCTCTCCCTCTTTCTCTCTCCCTCTCTCTCTCTCTCTCTCTCTCTCTCTCTCTGTCTCTCTATAACTTAAATCGTGCGGTTTGCTAAGAGATGGCGTAACTTGTATTATTCCATTGGAACATGCGTTGGAAAGCTACTGTCACTGTACGTCACTTCAGTATATGTCGTTCATTTGAAGCGTAAAAAACAGTTATTATTTTTTCACTCAAATATTTCGAACTTTGTGCCTGAAAAATTGTTTTTGCGGGGAGTTCTTCTTCATTACTTTAATATGAAGAAAACTGCTGCCGAAAGTCATCGTATTTTGGTGGAAGTTTATGGTGAACATGCGCGTGGTGGTGATTTTGGCTTGGCCAACCAGCCAAATCAACGGCAAAGCCGAATATCCACGACGCGAAGGTAATGCTCTGTATTTGGTGGGGTCAGAAGGGTGTGCTGTATTATGAGATGCTAAAACCGGGTGAAACCATCAATGGACAGAGCTAACGAACACAATTAATCCGTGTGAAGAGAGCAGTAGCCGAAAAACGCCCGGAATATATGACCAGACACCAGGAAATCATTTTCCATCATGACAACGCTCGAGGGGCCGAGCTGTTCCGGTTAAGAACTATTTGGAAAACAGTGGATGGGAAGTTTTACCCCACCCGCCTTATAGCCCAGACATTGCCCCTTCTGACTACCATTTGTTCCGGTCGATGCAGAACGCCCTCACTGAAATACGGTTCACCTCAGAGCAGAATATCAAAAATTCGCTTGATTCTTGGCTGCCAAGCCGGTGCAGTTCTTTTGGGATGGGATTCACAAATTGCCAGAAGGAAAGAGGCATAGCTTCAGACGGGCAATACTTTGAATAATACTATTGAACATGTTTTTCTTAAATAAACGTTCAAATTTTGAAGAAAAAAAAAAAAGCACGAATTAAGTTATGGACGATTAAGTTTCGTGCCAATGGCAATTATGGCCAATTTAGTGCAGGCAAACAAAGTGAATATTTGAGAACACACAAATAATAATTATTTGTCCCTGTTCGCATATTGCTCTTAAGGCAATCTTCTAATCATTTGCACTCCTTTTGTGATTTATGTCTGACTGACTCAAGGAAATTTAAAGAGTTACAATAACAAGGACACAGCAACGCTGAAATACTTGGAGAAGGCACCTTTGCCCACTCTTCCATCAGTCCGTGAAAATTCGTGCAGAGGAATGCTTCACTTCAACTCTAAATGCAACTGTCTTCAATCTCGCCGCATTACTGGTTCCTACCTGCCTTCGGAGTCGGATCAACGCAGGAAAGCAAAGACATATGTCCAGCAGACGGGTTTGGTAATGAACTATCAAAGGGTAAGCCCTCACAATCCACTCGCTCTGAGGACCTTCACACAGTGCTGTCTGCGAAAAAGTTACGCGTTTGTGCTTTATTGAATTACGTTTCTCCGAAATGTAACAGATTTCCATCAATCACTCGTGTTGTGCGTTCCCTCGGGAATGGAAGGGTTTTCTGCCCACGCCGAAGGGCGAAGTTTGAGAAGCTTTTTACAAGACAGGAACACCCTGTCAGCGACTGGTGAGAGGTAGAGCCGTGAATTAGGAAAGTTTCTCGTGCCATCGTAGGAGTCGACGTACCTACTCACTACGCAACGGCAGCGGAAAGTAGACCCGACACTAAGCCAGAGAAGACATGCAGACAAATAATGTTATTCTCCTCAAAGGAACCATTCCACAGATGCAACTTTGTAGTCCACGAGGACCTTGCTAATAGATTTAATGTCGGGAAAAGTATTCCTCCTCCCGTCTGCAAACCAAAATTAACTCTCTTCCAGCAAACTAGCACGGCAAGGCTTCACATTCACTCAGAACGGAAAGAAAACCACATACAGGGTCACCTTTGTCCACACCGACCCACCTTCAGAGCACTCAAGTTGTCATAATATAATTTCAGTTCAGAGAAATGTCATCAGTACTTTCGCAGGGATTTTCTCAGATCACCAACCTCGGTCCACACATTCACCGCCACCAGATGCGGCAAAGTCCAGCAACTAGTCTCCCGTACGCATAACTTTTCAACATCTGTTCAAGCTCAGGACACAAACAAACGAGACCGCACAACGAGGGCATGGGCAGCAGGACGAGCAGCAAATAAAAATGGTGTCAGAAAACTTCAGCTCATGCATTTGGCATGAAGGTGTCTCACCGCTGCTGCCCAACAGCATATCAACTCCTAATCGAGAAGCACCACGAAGTGGTTTCCCTTAATGGGATGGAAGTTAACTTTTATGAGCATTGACTCTGGCCGGCCCCGCCCCGTCTCTGCGCCACCACCAGCAAGCCGCAGCCGTCAAGCTACTCGGACTGGCTTAATGAATTTTCGACTTTGGGCCAAGGAAGTTTCCTGTTTTGCTTTCTCCTGGACGCGTTGATAGGCAAACGGCACGTGAAGGTGAGTCCGATACGACGCCAGCATATTTGTTCGGTTTCCTGTTGTTAAACTCGTGCCCTCGCCGCCGCCGACAAGCCCCGCCCCGCCGGTTGCCTTCCACAAACTTGAACAACAATTCATTCCACGTAACGGAATTTCATTAAACCGAAGTGTTTTTATCCCTTCGTTAGCACCAAATTGGCAAGTTTCAAGTTGTGTACTCGGGTACTTCCCAGAAATTGGCTGTGGCACCGGAGTGCGCTGCAGCCATCACCACCACCCGCCCCAGCACGAAGCGATCGGCTCGCCTTTGGGGGCCCTGCCTAACCAACGCTCTGAATCTTTGTTTTTCTCTGAATCTTTGTTTGATTTCGTAAAAGTCGAAGAGTCAAGAGGCGGAAAAGCGTATTTTCGTGTTCGAGAATGAATGTTTCATCTGTTATCGTGAGAGACTGGCACTCCCAGCAGGCCAACCTGCGCGCCCCGGTGGATACGGTGAACCACTCCAGAGCGCTTCGGATTGATTCATTGAAAACTCTTGACTCGTGTGTAACGGCTGCGGAGTGTCGGCATTGAAATTTGCTTGGGAATAGGTGGAGTAAAACAAAAGCCAAATTAGTTGTCAGAGGGTGGTGCTGGGGTGGGTTTCGTTTTGTTTTTCTTGTCTTTTGAGCGGGCGGTTTTTCTGGGTGGTATTTCGAATGTTGAGTGATATTGCGAGTCACTGTTCGCATTTGAATCAGCGATGTCGGCGTTAAATCAGTTGGGGATTGACTTTTATTCGAAAGCGATTTGCACTTGGTTGGACGAAGTTGATGGTTAAGTTGAGGCCTGGGTCGCCTCAGTCGCAATCGGTCGGAATACGCTGGGGAAGCCCACCGTCGACGGGGCTTTATCTTCATCAATTTTCGAGAATAATTGGGTAGACTTGGGTAGATGAACGAATGTCGCCGAAGTTAGGCGAAGCATGGAGTGCATGTGAAACGGGTGCCGTCAAGTGCAGACTGTTTGGACATGACCTGTGGCATGTGGTCTCAATCTGCCCCTCACCGTGGCGATAACAAACATCACCTAGATGGGAATCTCGTCGCCCGCTTGTTGAACTGACAACCGGTCGACCTCAGGGGCTTCACGTTTTTCACTTTATTAAAAGTTAAACCTAACACTGATTAACAACTCATTTGATTACGTTCTGATGTCCGTGACACCGTGCACATAATCTGTTTAATCGCCTGGACAGCTCGATGAAAGTAAAATTAAAAAGGATTCAATTTGCAACCGCTCCATCAGCGGGTCAATTAAGTTCTGCGAGCTCTTCAAGTCACAACTTTTCCCGGTCTCTGCCCCCACGATTCACAACACAAATACACAAACACACGCAGCAGATATCTCCAAATGCGAGGAAAAGGGTCCAGCCCGCATCGTTCCGTGCACGTGCGATTGGGCGATTGGGTGCCACCATTGTACTCTCGGTGTTGACCTTCTAGAACCATGTGAAAGGTCTCATGGCGCCTTGGCCATTAAACTTTGGCTATTTTCGAATGTCAGTCGAACTTTAAATGGATGTCATCTAGGACGATGCCGGAAGGGAGTGATAGCGGGGGCAGCAACAAGGGGATGGATGGGAAGGCGATGAGTGGAAAGAGGATTACGCTCCTAGGTGAAACTTTATCCGATAAAGCCATTGTGCTCAGCGCGATTTGCTAATGTTCAGCTGAATGTCCTTTCTGTACGGAAAAAAATCCTTTTGCGCTTTATTGTTTGATACCACTGCAGCTCAGCCATAATCCCTAGAGGGGTCCGTTTAACATTCTCGAATGATCGGCGAAATGATTGTGCATATTCGCTGTACCAAAACGGACACCTTCTTTTATTGTCATTCTAATCTCCTACACTCCGGAATCCTTTTTTCTACTCAAATGATTTCGGATCGAACGAAGTGCTTAAATAATAATGATTGTTCAGCTTGATGCGAAGAAAAATGGGACTTTTTTGTTCATTCATCAATGAGATTTGGATTAAATTTGCAAAGTGAGCTGGAGTTGGGTCAATGCGGGGTGTCAGTGAAGGGAGTGTCGTTACCAAGGGAGCTCTGTGCACCTTTGCCTCTCACAATCATTGAGGAAATGGCGATTGATTGGCCTTGACTTCTGGTTTCGGTGGAAGGGCATGCACAGTTTTAAACTTAAATATGCTAGATTTATCAACCAATTCTATAAAAGCTCTTAATTCTGTTTTCATTTTGATTAAACTTTTTGACAAATATGTGCCTATTGAGACTAGAATTATTAAAAACCGATCCTGCCCATGGCTCTCTGATGAAATTTCCCAGGCCATAATTGATACAGACCGTTCGTATCGACGCTGGAAAAGATTTTGCTGTCTGAATATGCACCTGGAGTTCAGAAGACTAAGGGATCGTGTAACCAGTATGACTAAAATTGCTAATCTGACACACTATGCATTTAAATTTAGCACTGAACGATCCTCCAAGTTCTTGGGCAGCAAGTGCGTGATATTGCGTTTTCTAAAACATCAAATTCGATTCTGGACTACATCATAAATTTAGATGAACTTAATAAAGGATTTATGGCTTCTGCTCCAAATGCTCACGTGAGTACGTGAGGGTACGTGAGGGTACGTGAGTACCCATCCATAATAGTAATGCAGACAGTTTTTCTATCTCAGCATTTAACTTTGCTCGGCAATACTATCTACTAGAAGCAAATCTGTGGGTTTAGATATGGTTCATCCTGATTTTGTTCAAGTCGTCCTTCGTGTTATTCTTCCTCATATCACACACATATCTTCAACGCAATTATTATGACGTCTGAATACCCCTTACTGTGTAAAAAAGCTAAGATTGTACCAATCCCTATAAATTCGAATAATACTGAATACCGACCAATAGCTACACTTCCTTTTTTTGTCTAAAGCTCTCGAGTCTCTCTTGAGCAGGCAGATTAGATTTTACCTTGATGACAAACAAATGCTGACACCACTGCAATCAGGCTTTCCTTCTGGACATAGCCGATAATAGCAATTTTAAAAGTATCTGACGACATACAACAAGCGATTGATGAGAATAAAATTAAATATTTAATTAAATATTTTTAAAACTACTAATCATGTTGTGTAAACATTTTCTGTACTTTTAACTTCTCAGACCCTTGTTATAATTTAATTTATTCAGATCTTAGAAAGTGTGTGCAAGCTGTTTCTTATAACGATAAGGTGTCCTCTTTTTGTGATGGTGTGCCCCAGGGTTCTACACTTGGTCCTTCATTGTTTTCAATGTTTATTAATGATCTGATGTCCACTGTTTTTACCACATCTATGCCGATGACGTTCAATTATATGTTAGCTCCAAGCCCAACTTAACTGAGAGTACCATTAATCTAGTAAATACAGACCTTGAATCAGTAGTCAGTTGGTCCAGACTTAATGGACTCGTCCTAAATCCCACTAAACCCAAAACTAATCCGATAGCTAAACAAGTTGTTAACCACAGGAATTCCATCAATGTTGAATACGGCTCTCAGGTTACGAACCTAGGTATAGTTCTCAACAACAAGCTAACCTGGAATGATCACATTACGATAGTCGCTCTCAGAGGACTTTCAGTCACCAAACATTTTTCGCCAAATAATGTTAAATTGAAACTTGTAAAATCATTTATTTTAATTTTTGCTGATTCCGATTTTCAGTCGTTTCATAAGTTGCAAGTTGCCTTCAATTCTGTGTCGAGATATGTCCTTAATATACCCAGCCATGAGCACATTTCATCACATTGGCGGGCTGTAGCTTAAAAGCATATCTGAACCATTGATCTTGTGTCTTTCTTTTCAAATTAATGCATAAAAGTCAATCTAAATACTTGTTAAACGAATTGTCATTTTGCCAATCTAATCGTAACATTTTGTTAAAACCCTCCTTTCACACACTCACGCAGACAGTTTTTCATTTATGCTACTAACCTGTGGAATCGTCTCCCTAACAACGTTAAAAGCCAGGTCGAACACAGAAACTTTCTTATGTTTTTCCTATTTTTCTACTTTAAATTGAGAATGCTCCTAAGTTATATTGCTTTCATACATTTGTAATATTCTCATGCCCTTATCCTATTTCTTTATTTCTGTCTCCATTTCTATTTCTATTATTGGGTCTATAACTTACTAAGGGCCATTTTTTTTTTTCAAAATTTAAAGGTAAATAAACGTTTAAGTTTTGAAAAAAAAACATCTACAATAGTATTATTTAAAGTATTGCCCATCAGACGCTATGACTTTTTCCCATCTTTCTGGCAATTTGTGCATTCCGTCCCAAAAGAACTGCGTCGGCTTGGCAGCCAAGAATGAATCAAGCCAATTTTTGATATTCTGCTCTGATGTGAACCGTATTTCAGTGAGGGCGTTCTGCACCGACCGGAGCAAATGCTAGTCAGAAGGGGCCTGGTCGGGGCTATAAGGCGGGTGGGGTAAAACTTCCCATCCACTTTTTTCCAAATAGTTCTTAACCGGAGTAGCAACGTGAGGCCGAGCGTTGTTATGATGAACAATTATTCCCTCATGACTGGTCGCATATTTCGCTCGTTTTTCAGCTTCTGCTCTCTTCAAACTGATTAATTGTGTTCGGTAGCGGTGTCCATTGATAGTTTCACCCGGTTTTAGTAGCTCATAATACAGCACAACCTTATGATCCCACCGAATACAGAGCATTACCTTCGCGCCATGGATATTCGGCTTTGCCGTTGATTTGGCTGGTTGGCCAAGCCAAATCGTGCAACCACTTTTGGCACGCTCAGATAGCGAATGTTCACCAAAATACGATGACTTTCGGCAGCAGTTTTCCTCGTATTAAAGTAACGAAAAAGAACTCCCCGAAAAAAGACTTTTTTAGGCACAAAGTTCGACAAATTTGAGTGAAAAGAAATTATTGTTGTTTACGCTTCAAATGAATGACATATACTGAAATGACGTACAATGATAATAGCTTTCCAACGCATGTTCCAAGAGAATAATACAAGTCACGCCATCTCTTAATGAACCGCACGAATTAAGTCATCATACATTTGAGCATGACCGACCCCGTCTGCCGAGATAGGACAACTATTTTTTACAATATTGAATAGATGTTGTATGGAAAAGGACAGAAAGTAGTTTAACTGAAGGGTAGAATCTTCACCAATAATTCTTTTTCTATAAATTAATGCAATTTGGCAATAGGATGCTAGTGAACATCATCCTTCATTATTTAGTCGACTGCGTAGTAGTTTCATCTAATGTCCTTCAGGATATGGATATTCACCAAGGAAATGCATGACGTCTTCGTTCTCTTCAGAATTGCACAAGCTGCATCGTACCGGAACGTCCTAAAAGTAATTCTCCTCTCACTCGAATTACCATTGAAATTTGGGCGGTACTAAGGTCAGTATTCGAGTAGCTGATGATCGAGTTGTTTGTATATGAAACTCGTTGTCGAGTTTGTCGCTTGTACAACGCTCTCTACATTCCACATCCCGTACAAAATGAATGATGGTACTCCACCCTAATATATTATTTTCGCCACAAAGCGCAATGTTATATGTGTTTGAGATATTCTCCCAGACTTTTAAAAAAAGAGTTCTTACTCTCAGTATTTTTTTTTTTTTTTTTGACAAGAGCTTTGTTCAGTCTATTCCCTTCTACGCTAAAGATTCTACTCATACTTAATTTAAGAGTGTAGATTAAGAGACTCTAAATTCCACTCTAAATTTCTACGAAGTAGTTAGGTGCTGTCCGAGGAAGTCTAAACAATATTTTTAGAAAGAAGCGCAAAAGTTTTTCTGAGTCCTCGAAATGTCTTCCTCCCCATACTTGTGTACCGTAGCACATTATTGACTTCATAATAGCTTCAAACACTTTTTTTTGGAATTTCAACCTTCTAATTCGACATTAATGTTCTCCATGTTGAGTTTGTATCCTTTTTCTACTCGAAAAGCTTTAATTTGAAATATATTTCCAATGAAAGTTCATGGTTTATGGTAATTCCAAGATATTTGTATGCCCTCGCCACTTCCAGGTCTACTCCAGCGTACTTCCCTTTTCCCGCCCTCGCTATGCGACCTTTTCCTTTCCGGAAAATAAGCACATTTCATTTTGTTGTGTTGATATGTAGACAATTGAGTCTACAGTAACTTTGCACTTTGTTGATCATAAGCTGTAGAGACTTGTCGTTTCTTCTATGTCCCCTAAATCATCGGCAAAAAATAGTTCGTATGCCTTCGACTACAATTCCAGCTGGAAGTGTTCTTCGATGAGTCCATTGTGTGTGAAGTGAAGTACGCTTGACGTGATTTCTGATATACGTGCCTCAGTGACAACCAAAATATTGTTACGTTCAGCAGAAACTAGTCTTCGTAAGATTATTCAAATTGTCCACACAACAAGGTTTGATCACTGGACTGTAACGAATGAAACACAAGAGTTCATTATTTACAAGCACTGGTTTACTCTTATGCTTTATTACACTTTAACGGCTACTATTCACTTGCTGCCTTTAAGGCTGAACCGATTAACACTTTGAACACTACAAAATCCCAAACTGAACCTTACTAATCACGACATTTATCTCTACTGCTATGATTTTCCAACTAAACCGACTCGCGTCGACCATCGTCCTGCGCCAAGGGTCGAGATCCAAACAGCGAACAGATTTGACTACTGTTCCAAATGGGGTATTCGTATCAATGATGGGAAAACGGTACTTATGTGCTTAAGGAGACCATCCAGAGGTGAATGCAGATCCGTCATATAAGGTCCGAGTAAGGTCAAGCATCTAAGCGTTAACTTCACGGAAAGTTTGAAGTTCAACAGTCATACGAAACTGACCCTTAAGGCCAACCTAAGCTTCTGTCGAATCTATTCCTTGATGCGCAAGCAAATTGGATTGGGCCAGATGACAAAACTGCCGCTCTACAAGTAGCTTATATGGATGATCTTAACGTACGGCTTCCCAATATGCCACACCATCTCTAAGAACAGAGCTTTGTCATGCTCGCAATTTTCAAAAGAAAAATGCTGCGAATCTGTACCGGACTCACCTTCGACAGGGACCGTCAAAGGCACCACAGCAACAACAGGCTTTTCGACCAAGCACGCATTATCCCCCTACATGGTGACACTGTTCAGAAAGCAGCTACTAGAAATCGACAACCATCTTAACTAGGAAATCAGGAACCTGAGGAACACAAACGAGCAGAACTTTCCAACCACGTCGAACAACGAGCTGCATGAAATCTACCAGAGCAGCGATAGCAATCACCATCGAGGCTAAGTCGGCTATCACATCACCACCCCATCCCAAAAGGACCACCATGGGCACGGGGACTTGGACAACCCGCTGTAAGCACCAGCCATTGAAGGACATGAAAAATAAACAATAACCCGACAATAATAATAAACATTAAATTAAGCAAAGTACATCAGTTGGGCCAACACCCTAACCTTCAGTTTGTAACTCTAGTTGTAAACCTAATTGATAAAATAATTCCGTTCAAATAAATATTTTTTTTTTCGACCGTCGTCCCGATATTTATACCTCCCAATAGTTCTTCTAGATCATACTGTCGCCACGAGTCTATGAAATTTCCACAGCCGTGAGGCTTTGTAACAAAATAGGTAGCGACATCCATTCTAGCAGTATGTACAACAATTTCGGGAATACTCCTCGGAGTTGATCGTTCTTCTCCTTGCGTATAGATGGCGTTTTTGTGGTGGTTTGTGTCCGGATTATCTCATCTTATTCACGTCACAATATAGATTAAATTACTAGCAGTAGTAAAAGTAGTAGAATGAGTAGTATTATTTGCACAGTGCACATGCACTTTAAATGCACCCCAGTATCTTCAATTCAATTGTATGGTGGTGGTGTCGTTTCTGTCGTCGGTGACACAACAAATAATATCGCCCCCAGTCAGTTGTCTACAATTTGACGAACATCACTTGGTAATCTGTCGCTCTAAATTAAATCCAACGGACAAATTAAATTATTAATGAAGTAATGTCATTAGAACCCTACCCCACGTCGAATGTATGTCCTCTCCTATTCACCACCCAACGAGTCTCTCACCCCGAACACCCATAACACAGAAAAACAACACGTACACACACTGTGGGCTGCCTCCCGACAGTGCTGCCATCCTAACAGCCTTGAGCGGGGCGATTTCCTTGGAAGCGAATTAAATTGTAATTCATATCACATTTCAAGACGTATATATGCGATATGACAGGGGGTGTTTAGAGATTAGTGAATCCTTTCTCTCTGTCTCTCTGCCTGCGTCCCCCAATCCATCTTTCTCGCTCTGCCACGATCGCGTTCTTCGAATTTCTCTCGGTGCTCCTTCCACACTCGGACCCTTCCTTGGTGCGAATTAATTCCCCTTGCTAGCTTCGCTATCAGGCGACAACGTCGAGTCGTCGACTATGGCGGGCGAATGGCTGTTGACTGCTGGCTGAATGCGAACTCCCCCCGATGAAGAAGACGAAGGAGATATCCTTCCGATATGTGGATGCATTGGATTTTCCTTCGAATGGCGCTGCGAGCTTGCAACTGCGGAGAAATGATGAAGACCCCAAGGACGAACTGAAATCGAGGGAATACACATGTACGAGTACATGGATATGACAGGATATTCAATGATGCGGGTCCACGTTCAAGTGCGACTAATCTGGAAAGTCTGAGCAACAAACAGTCCACGATTGGGTGGGGCAACCGCTGCTACCAGGGAGAGCATGAACGTCGAAGAATCATCGCAGTCCCTTCTATCATTCCATCAAGTCATTCACATTTGAGAAACATCTCAAACTTTCATGACCTTGTCTTCCCTTAACGAGCATCAAAAGGACATGTCTCTCTCCGCGAAAAGCGAAGTCAAGATGGACTCGACTCCTTAATTATTTCCATTAATCCACTCCGTTTGTTTGGATTTTAAAATATTTCGAAACGATGTTGTGCCGATAAATTTTCGGCGGTACAGACTCGCTGGAATGTTCGGTGGTCCTGTCATCAGGATTTAAGACGAAAGAGAATGAGTTCTCGGAGAAACCATTAAATTGCAAAGGGTGGAGGAATGGCAGCGCGTCATTAGACACGCACAATTTCAGAGGTACTGGTGGATGAAATCACGCTTAATTAATTGACGTTTTGCTTTGTATTTGGTTAACAGCCAAATAATTATATTTAATTGATGGAAGCATCTGTAGCGAAAGGTCTCATTACAGTCGAATGCTGACAGTCGAAGACGAAAGGTACACAGACGGTGACGTTATTGGGTAAGTAATTAGACACGTGCCTGTGATCCAGCTATCAATTGGATGGGAGATTGGCAGATGGCTGTTGTACGTTGTCCGAGGGATTAGATATTAATTAACCCCTTCAATGGTGTGCACTGAACTGTAGTTCTGTTTGCATTTCGATTGTGAGCTTGACCTTGTAATCTGTCATCAAATTGTAAGAGGCCTACTGCACTCTGACTTGCTGCAGTCAAATGGCGGAATGCATTTCTCCGTGAAGCAACCCGAAGGCCATTCGTCATGCCTTGTCATCTCATTGAATCTACCGAGGTCAGAATGACAAGTTTAGGCTAAAGTGCCAGCCACGACACCCCCCTCTGTGCTTGTAGTTGCGTCCCGGGTCACCACGAGATCGCTGGAAATGTGATCACGGATGAACTTGCTAGACGAGTATCAGAGGAGACATTCTCAGAACCTGAAACTGCGCTGGGTCTACCTGCGTCCTTGGTTAGAGCTTCCATTGATGGTTGGGCCTCTCGAGAACACGGAGGTGGCATGACTCTCCAGGATGCAGACAGATCAAGCTCATTCATGTAAGAAATCAGCGGCAGTCTGGGTACCCCTTGGCAGAAAAGAATGAAGACGACTTACGGGCATTCAAACGGGACGCTATACCTTCGCCCAACATCTAAGTATACTTGATCTAAGCGACAAAACCCTAAAGACAGAGCACTTCCTCTGTCACAGTCTCGCCTTTGATCGGATCAGTGCCAGGTTTTCGGTGCTGATGTGATGAATTCTGCTCATCACAGGAGCGCCTGTCGGTCTTCTTTTAGAAGATCAAGGAACTAGAGCAGAAGTAGGTTTCTGCCTGGCAGTAGAACGGACCAGTTTTTTGGTTCTGAGTGCTTCAGTGTAGTGCTAAAATTCTCTTACTCTTAGTGACCGGGCCATTCGCTATGCGAGTAGCTCGTGCATCTCCTGCACAGGTCAAATCCTGTAGTTAAGGCGAAACTCCCTCACTTTAGGAATCCGGTTTTTGATTGAAACCCACCAGTCCCCGGCCACTTTTCACTGGAAAATTTAGACTCCTCTAGTAGACACTTTTGCTGGCTGTAGCTGCGCTTTGCTCTGCCTTTCGGGGCACCGATTTCAATTCAGAACCCTCACAAACGTGAAACATGGTTCGATGCGTTCATGAACAACCACCTAACACACAACAAACTGCTTTTATTCTTTGCTGACCTACGTCTTTATTCCATTTTCAATGTTACAAACTTCGCATGGATCCTATTGGCTGTTGCGTGACATGTTCTCGACGGCAGACACCAATTGCATCACTTGTCCGGTGGCACGTCCCAGGCAGGCTCGTTCCATGTCGTCAGTCTTGCCCTTGCACTGGTTAAACTTCTCATTGGCGATTTCCGACAGTTTCTGACGAACGTCTGGTTTGTTGCTCAGAATCCTGGACGATTCTAGGCGTCCTTGGATCTTGGCCTCGAAAGCGGCCGCCTCGGGATAAGCTGCCCAATTACCCAACGACGACGGGGCATCCTGTTGTGAATTGAGTTGCCGTTGTCGCACAAGGAAACCCAAAGTGTCTGCGTCCGAGCCTTCCGATGTAAGCGCACGGTTTTTGAATTGTAACCAATTTTCCTCAGAGTCGAAAGCGCTAACATGGTGCTGGAAGAAGAGAATGTTAATCTCAAGTTAAGTGATGTTGTGTTGCCCGTGTTATACCAATTCAACAAGAACTGCGGCAAGGAGGACGCTGAACAGGATTATAGCTCTCATCTTTCACTTGTGTTGAGATGAACTTCTGAATCTGAATATCGACTGGATTCTGAATACTTGAGCGGCATGTGTCGGGTTTTTATTCAAACGTCGCGGCCAGCTGCTTGCTTGTTCAGGTGATTCGTCAGCACATCGGAGTTATCAACTACTGATAGCGCGTCGCTATTAACTGCTGATTCTGCGGATTGTGTCGGCGGGGGCTGTTGCTCCCATTATGAGTGCAACTTTACAGATTTGCTGTGACTAGATGTAGGAACTCGAAAGAGTTCAATGTGATACGCTAAGATGAAAGGGGCACAAAGAAATGACTGAGCCCCAGACACATTGAGGGTAGGGCAAAGGTGGAGCACGCAATTGAGCGACATAACTGGATAGGGACCTAAGAGAGGGACGCTTTTTAGGGATTCATTGCTGAACGCTTTGTTTCTGTGGCCTGCAGGGCTATGGTGCTCGGCTTGCTGCGAGTTCGTCGTCCAATTGAGCGACTTTCTGTCGTCCTCCGTTCTGTCCTCACCAGTCCTCCACCATCTTCCGGTAGATAACCACTTCTATATATTTTTAGCAGTTTTTTTTTTTTTTTTTGGGCATCCGCAATAGATTTTTTGCCCGCGTTCTGCCAGAGGTGACGTGCTAGCTTGAATTGTCTCCTTGCACTTTTGTTGTGCCCAAATCGTATCTGGTGTCATAGTGACATGTTGATAGTAAGACGAAGGGCGCTTTCTTCTAGATCCCTTGCCCATTGGCTGGCGAAGAAACTGCGTATCAATCAGTTGTCAGAATCTGGATGACATCCTTGTACGTAATTTAGCCTAATGGCGGCTCTGTAAACATGTTAAGCCGGCATTAAATTGTTCAGACCATCTGAAGGAGCCAGGAGCCTAACCGCCACTGAAATTTATATGACTGCCTCTTAGATTGTGATCCCACTTCGAGGCAGTTTCTACGTTTCCCCAACGGACGGAAATTATTAAAGTAAATGTTTTCGAAATTCCAACGAAAAACGAACTGGTGCGAAATGGAAAATGACACAGCCGCCGTAGTTTTCCGATACTAGTCATTCGGTCGATTCGGCCGGATTCGTATAGGATTAAGCGTTGATGTAACAACTCAACGCCCAGCTTATCTAATTGACCGCTGAAAATGCTGGCCGGGTATGCGAATTTTGGCTAAAAAACTATCATGGACGTGGTCCCGTTTTTGGCTCAGCTATGACTTATTTTAAAGGACAACATTTCTATAATCTGTGGCAACACAATCCAATTCTCAACTGACTGTTTGATGCTATAGAATCATTGGTGTACACATCTTCCAAAAATTATGACGAGTAAACGTTGCGAGCTGCACAGAGACATGATTTCCAGACTAACGGGTTTAAAATCGAACATTGGGCGCATTATTACCGAAATCGCAACTGATGCACTGCGAAGGTAGTGTGTACATATTGAGAAATTTGTTCAGAGTTGTTCGTGCGCTAAGAGACATTTGTGGCGTCCGGGCTGTTGTGGGTTAATGCATCGACTACTACGCAACTGAAACTCGCTGCCGGGGTTCGATTCCCGGCCGGTACCACCAAAAATAATGTTCACTGCTCGTCAATGCTGGAAGAGTAGTAACTGTCTGGGCTGCAGCGCCACCCTTATATTATTATTATATCTAAACTCATTAACCATAGCCATCATAACAGCCGTTGTGTGGTGAACTAATATACGCAGCGAACACTCTGCCCGAGGGTTAAATTAATGGGCCTGTCCTCCCAGTTTGGAGGTTGTGCGTGAGGTTAACTTCCTCACCACGTAAAAAAAAAATATGAGTTCAGAAACAACAACCTGCCTCGGATACGGACGGATCTACTGTTGACGACCCTTGCAAACGGAAAAAGGACAATGACTTTCGGTTCTGCACGTGGAATGTGAGGTCCCTTAACAGACCACGTGCAGCCGATGAACTAGCGGAGGCCCTAGACTGCTATAGAGCAGACATAACCGCTATCCAGGAAGTGCGGTGGAACGGGCCGGGCAAAAAGAGGATGAGAAACTGCGACCTCTAGTACGGCGACTGCTACAGGGAAGGAGGGCAGCGCTTATTTGGATGTGGATTTATTGTTCGAGGCAGACTTAGGCAAAAAGTCTTAAGCTTTAAGTATGTAAGCGAGCGCCTCATAACAATCCGCATCAAGGCTAAGCTCGGGAACATCAGCCTGATTTGCGCCCACGCCCCGACAGAGGAGAAAGATGACAATAGCAAGGACGATTTCTATGATCTCCTGGAAAGAACATACGATCAATGCCCCAGCTATGATACCAAGATCGTTCTGGGAGATCTCAACGCACAGCTGGGCAGGGAAGAAATCTTTGCTAAAGTTATCGGAAAACAAAGGCTGGTGGATTTCGCCTCGGGGCGTAACCTCTCTGTAATGAGCACACGGTTCCCACACCTCAACATCCATAAATGGACCTGGCGGTCATTTGATTAATCAACCGTCAACCAGATTGATCACATTGCGATCGACGTCAGACACTCCTCCAATATTCTCGATGTCCGAACTTTCCGAGGAGCCAATATTGACTCGGACCATTTCCTTGTTGTAGCCAAGGTAAGAATGAGGATATCGAGAGAAATACGGAGTCGAGACAAGACACCTCGTTTTGCCGACCGAGTCTCCCTGAAACTCTCCGAAAATTCGACCCTGCCTACAACCACAATAGACAAGGAATGGAAACGTTGTCAAGAAGCCATTAAAGAAGCTGCCACTGATGTGCTGGGTTTTACGACACCACCAAAGAAGAATCCATGGTTTGACGACGAGTGCAGGCAGGCACATGCAGCCAAACAGGAGGCCTACAAGGCAACTCTGCATCGAACAACGAGAGCTGTTCGTGAGTTCTTCGAGCAGTAGAGAAGGGAAGAGAACCGGCTTCTCAGAAGGAAAAAGAAAGAGCACGAGAAGCGCGCGGCCGAAGAGATGGAGAGATGTTACGGCAGGAAGGAGGTCCGAAAGTTTTACCAAAAGGTTAAACAGTTATCCGGAGGGTATAGACCTCGGACAGAAGCCTGCAGGGATGAAAATGGACAACTAGTAGTAGAATCGCAGCCGATGCTGAGAATTTTGAAAAATCACTTCTGCAGACTGTTAAACGGCGATGACGACACAAATTCCGCTGTCAGGCAGAATGTTCCACTTAATTTGGACGAGGATGACCAAGAATTCCGTCCCCCCGACTTAGGCGAGGTCAAGATAGCGATATCTAGACTAAAGTCGAACAAAGCTGCTGGAGCGGACGGACTGTCCGCGGAACTGTTTAAAGCAGCTGGAGATGATCTGGTTGGGCGCATGCACCAGCTCATCTGTAAGATATGGTCGGAGGAAAGCATGCCCGATGAGTGGAATCTCAGCGTCGTTTGTCCGGTCACGTAGAGCGGATTGACACCACAGCTCCGGCCCGAAGAGTCTTCGATTCCGAGCCTTTGGGACAACGCATAAGAGGGCGTCCTAGAACAAGATGGCGCACACAAGTGGAGAAGGACCTCAACCAACTTGGTGTGCACAACTGGAGGCAGCTGGCGAAAGATCGTGCTGGCTGGAGAGGCTTGTTGGTTGAGGCCCAGGTCCACCTCGGACTGTAGCACCAAACAAAGAAGAAGAAACTTATTAACCACCTCGAAGTTATTGGCCGGTGGTTTCGGTATTGCCTTCCTGGAAGTTAATTTATTGCAGTTCTATAACTTGTATTCAAGGATTATTAAAAAAAATAAACTCACACTTTCTTTGTTCAGTTTTAGAAAAGGCGAATCTGTTGTAAGTCCAACAGAAGTTGAACAGCTTTCAATCGAAGCGTTAGCTTCTTGTTAACTAAAGCCTCATCGTCTGCATCACCTTCCGTTTGGACAACAGGAACTTCAACGTCTGCTTTTACCATTTCGAAGTCATCTTCCACATTTACGATGGCATAAATCAGGACAAATTGTTCGGGTTCCTCTTCCAAACTGCACAAAAATGTGAATTTGCAGAACAAACCCGTCAGTGTCGACGAGAATAAAAATGCTTCTGACACACGAATGAGAAATAAACAAATGCAAGCAGATCCACATAAAAGCGAATACAAAATGTTTATCAAAGTTATCGCGGAGGGGGAAAAAGAAGACTCGCTTCACTGACTTTTTGGTTTCTATTTCTTTCATAATTAGAAACTAATTACTTTGCAATTTTTGGTTCTTTAGAAAATAGAAACTAATCCAGACTGACCTATTAGAACTACATTCGATTGGTAATGCGTAATTGACAAGAATATTGGATTATGTGGAAGAGAAAAGAGATGAGATAGGCAGTGTGCGGAGTGTGAATTTTTTTTTTACACGCAACAGGCAGCGGAAAGGTAATGGTGTTAACTTTAATGCGTATCACCCTAATAACAAACTTCACACATCCAATGGAATATCTCGGGACTGGCACGCATCTTCTCCCATTTCTGAGAAGAATTTGCTATGTATGTACATATTGGAAGTAGACTGCAAGTAAGAAAAAATCAACTCTTGGGGAATATCCTCCTGATGACATGTTTATTCTGGCTTTTTTGTCCGCCTAAGAGAAAATATTTTATTATTTATATGTGTAATTTCCAGTCAGCTTATGAAATAACTTATATTGAATCTTCTTATTGACTGGCAGACTGGCAGTTTCCCCAGCAACAAGTCCACTGGTGAGCTGATAGCTTATCTCACCGAAAAGTGGAACCGAAACAGTCTTTGCACAATATAAGCGAAAGCAAGATCGTTGAACTTGATATTTCTAGGGCATTTGACAGAGCTTGGCATCAAGCTCTCTTGTCGAAAATGCGTGCCTATGGTGTCGATGAATTCCTCCTTCTATTATAGTTCAATTCAAGTTATTTGGATGGGTACAAGTCTCATATCCACCAAATAAATGCTGGCGTTAACCAAGGCTCTGTCTGTCTCCGACACTCTTTCTCATTTTTATAAATGATATCTTGTCTGCTACTTCATTCCTTCGCTGATGACAGCATCCTCAGCTTTTTATATTCGTTCCAAGACTTATGACCCCGGCCTTCGGCTGTGGAATTGGAACGATAGCGTATGTCAAGCACATTGAATTCCGATATTGACTGCATAGTTAATTGGGGCAAGTACAACCGAGCGGAATTCAAAGTTTAAAAAAATTGATGTCGTCTGCTGTCACTCAAGCGAACCCTTGTTAGTCAGCCATTATCCATGAGTGGGGCCTGTGTCGATGAAACCGAAAAACTTTCCATCCTTGGAATGTGTACCAACACAAGACTTAGTTGGAACGATCACATATTTGAGGCCACCAAAAATACTGCGAAATGCTTAGGTGTCCTCAATCGATGCAAGAAATACCGCACCCCTTCTGATTTGGCTTTAATTTATAAGGCGTATATACGCCCCAAAATTGAGTACAACGCTCATATCTGCACCTACTAGATAGAATCCAAAAGCGAGCGATAACACTTATAGGAGACAACAATATTGCAGAGACATTAGACTCGCTCGAACATCGACTCACGTATTTTATCGCTATTTTAACAGACGATGCTCAAGTGAGCTGTCCAAGCAATACCCGTCTCGCTAGGATTTCTCATCAGTTTACCCTTAACGCAAAGTTAAATTTCGAGGCTTTTTTTCAGCCGTACCATACAAATATAGAATGCTTTCCCAGCCTAATATTTCCCAGAGACTACAATCACACAAACAGGTAGCTACTCTCTCTCTCTCTCTACCTTTGGCTCGTTTCTGGACCCCGGAACCTTAAGGGCCTTTAACCCTTGGGGCGCGCGCACGTTATAAAAAAAAACCGAAATTGTAAGCCATGCAACTTATATGGAACAATGTCCGTTCAAAAACCAATACGTCCGCCTAACTGAGGTGTCTGCAGTAGGCGATTTCTAAGGAGGCACATTGTTTGACTCCCATTGGTCCGACAATCGTTTTCCTTCCACATAGCTTCCCACGCAGTTAGGTTTGTGAAATGTTGATTAAAATTATTTTCGAATCTCACGACACAAAGTCTCTGTTTAGCACCTCCGTCAGACCTGAGACAAATATGGCCGCCAAGTATGTTCACCTCATTTCGCGGTCCACATTCGTCGTATTGAAGTGGCCAGCATTTTTTTCTACATTTCTACGCTCTTCGCAATCTTGCTTGAATTGATAGAATTGAGGTGGTTCTTATTCGCCTTAAGCTCCTCTAAAACCTATTGCTCCTACACTACCTATTCCCCTTTATTCTCTAAGCCGTGTCACATGTTAATGTGACAAATTTGTATTCAATTAGTCACTTAAATGTCACATAATGAGACAAAATAGTAAAAACTTTGTCACAGTGACATGTGGCACGACTAAGGGAATAAGAAAGATCTACTGGTAATGCAGACTGCTCCGCATTTCTCGGAATGGCCTCACTCAGCGCCCGCAATGGTAGGTCCACAGGCCTGCTCCATCTTACTACTTACGACTGCAACTCACTTGTGCCAAGAATGTGACGATTGGAATACGTTTTTGACTTGTACATCAGCACAACCTCTCTTCACATCCAGCTTCAGTTCCGTTCTTTCATACCGTAGTCCAGAAATGAAGAATTACCGAGATGGCCAACTTCTACCTCTCTTGCCCCTTAAACCGCTTGACAAACTTTTTTGTATCGTTTTCTCGAACCCACTTGACCAATCAGAGAACGGCATTCGCACTATTTCGTGAATAACTGGCTAAAATCCTCTCAAATTTGTCGATGGGCTAGGTGAAGTTGGGCATCTCAATAATACTTCATTTCTGCCCTATTCCCTCCTATGTCTCTCTCTCTGGCTCTCCCTAGAATCTCCTTAAGCTTACATTATTTAAGTTTCTTGCTTGTATTAAATAATGTCCCGTTGTCCCCACTATAACTCTCTATCTGCTCCCTTGTTCTCATCTTCTAAAAGTTTTCTAGAACTCTTCCCACAGACCAACGACATTTCGTTGTTGTCCAACTTGTAAAACAAAGCACATTCAGTTCTCGTCAAGACATTAGTTTGATGGAGATGTTCATCTCCTGCCAATCAACGGAAACGCGTCGCATTATCACATGTGGTTTTGAAAAAACACTTTATCAGCCCGCAGTTCAAACATCAGTCAGTGCACTGAGCGCTACGAGATTGACTGATCGTCGAATGATAACGTTCAGTGAACTCGTGCGATTTCAGCAATAATCATTAGATGCACAGACTTCAGTATCAACAGAAATGTGAAGCCATCAGTAAAATTTGTAGTGCTTTGCGAACGTAGTGTTTCCTCAGTTACGTGACTATTTCTCTCAGTTTGTCCAAGTTCCTCCTAGATGTTGGACTTCAATCGCCGCTGTTCCGTCGTAGTTCCACAGATTTCATGCCACTCTAGAATATCTGAACTACACTCTGCCTCAACTGCTGCAATATTTGACATGGACGTGCATGATTTTATCGTGTTATAATTTCAGGCACCTATTGAAGAACGCTGGAAATCTCCCCGCGATGGTACTGTGGGTCACATTCGGTATTGAGGTAGTACCCTGCAATGGCACGAATTCAATAGTGGCTCGGTGTGCATGCTAATTGCATTGTTACCCCAAATCTAGGACAGCATTTTGAACGGGGAATGTGCTTTGGCGATTCTGTGGCGATTCTGTTACCCAGCAAGGTATTCCGAAGCTGATATGGTTGTGACTGCAATTTCCCAGTCCCAGTCCGGGAAAATGTCCCTCTTGTCTCCACCCTTGATGCAATTTAACATCACGTTATCAGTGTCGAATGTGAACAAAGTTTATCAGCTACTGCTGCAAATTTGTTGCCCCATGCAACGATGTCAGTCAGAGTCTAGAGTGTTGCTGCCCCCTCCCGTGTGTCATCACCATTGAAAAGTGGCTTTGAACAATGCACGCTAGATTCCAGCTAACAAGTCTTTTCATTTTCGATGAGCGCACAATTCACAGCAAACCCAAAAAGCTGTCGCCCCATTCAGCATAGTCCACACCCCACACTCGCATCACGTTCGCATTTAGGGAACACAGAACGAGGCAAAGAAAAAGAATGGCATAAGACGCGATAATTTGAATTTGCCCGCGTAAAGTCCATTTACAGCGAATTCACGGATTATGAGCAACGTGCCCAGAATACAAAGGACTCATTCGAATGCAATTTATTACAAGCGTCCGGAATTAGTGACCTCATTTCGTTGAAATTCCTATTGCTCTTGAGTCTTCGTGCCCCTATTTGGAGCGTCGTCGTCGCCCCGCAGCATCGCCCATGGCATACTCCGGGGGTACACCCTAACATGTGGTCTCGCAAAACATCGGGATGCATGGGTGGCTGCGGTTAGAGTTGGCCCAGAACCTCTGCGAAACGACGAATAAAAATGAATTCTTAATGGAATTGCATTCAGGAATCCCTTTCGGATAACGAAACCGGATAAGCGGTTATGGCGAGTCTCCTAATGGGACATTAGGAATTCGTTTGCGGCAGATGGGGGATGCTGAGTGTGAAGTGCAGGGCACTTAAGATTGAACATTTCAATTAGGAGCAGTAAATGTTGGGTACATGCCATGGATACCATCAGTCTAGCGAAAAGCTTATCCGTGAGGTGAATCAGAGTTAAGATCAGCTTGAGTGAACCATGTGCAAAATGAGATGCATGGAAGATTGAAGACTGAAGACTGATGAGTGAAGACTGATGACTGAAGCGGAAGACTGAAGACTGAAGACTGAAGACTGAAGACTGAAGACTGAAGACTGAAGACTGAGGACTGAAGACTGAAGACTGAAGACTGAAGACTGAAGACTGAAGACTGAAGACTGAAGACTGAAGACTGAAGACTGAAGACTGAAGACTGAAGACTGAAGACTGAAGACTGAAAAATGAAAACTGAACACTGAAGACTAAAGACTGAAGACTGAAACTGAAGACTAAAGACTCAAGACTGAAGACTGAAGACTGAAGACTGAAGACAGAAGACAGAAGACTGAAGACTGATGAGTGAAGACTGATGACTGAAGCGGAAGACAGAAGACAGAAGACTGAAGACTGATGAATGAAGACTGATGACTGAAGCGGAAGACTGAAGACTGAAGACTGAAGACTGAAGACTGAAGACTGAAGACTGAAGACTGAAGACTGAAGACTGAGGACTGAAGACTGAAGACTGAAGACTGAAGACTGAAGACTGAAGACTGAAGACTGAAGACTGAAGACTGAAGACTGAAGACTGAGGACTGAAGACTGAAGACTGAAGACTGAAGACTGAAGACTGAAGACTGAAGACTGAAGACTGAAGACTGAAGACTGAAGACTGAAGATTGAAAACAGAAGACTGAGGACTGAAGACTGAAGACTGAAGACTGAAGACTGAGGACTGAAGACTGAAGACTGAAGACTGAAGACTGAAGACTGAAGACTGAAGACTGAAGACTGAAGACTGAAGATTGAAAACAGAAGACTGAAGACTGAAGACTGAAGACTGAAGACTGAAGACTGAAGACTGAAGACTGAAGACTGAAGACTGAGGACTGAAGACTGAAGACTGAAGACTGAAGACTGAAGACTGAAGACTGAAGACTGAAGACTGAAGACTGAAGACTGAAGACTGAAGATTGAAAACAGAAGACTGAAGACTGAAGACTGAAACTGAAGACTGCTGACCAAAGACCGTAGACTGAAGACTAAGGCTAAAGATTGAAGACTGACAAACTGAAGACTGAAGACTGAACACTGAAGACTGAAGATTGAAGACAGAAGACTGAAGACTGAAGACTGCAGACTGAAGACTAACTAACTGAAGACTGAAAAATGAAAACTGAACACTGAAGACTAAAGACTGAAGACTGAAACTGAAGACTAAAGACTCAAGACTGAAGACTGAAGACAGAAGACAGAAGACTGAAGACTGAAGACTGATGAGTGAAGACTGATGACTGAAGCGGAAGACAGAAGACAGAAGACTGAAGACTGATGAATGAAGACTGATGACTGAAGCGGAAGACTGAAGACTGAAGACTGAAGACTGAAGACTGAAGACTGAAGATTGAAACTGAAGACTGAAGACTGATGAACAAAGACAGTAGACCGTAGACTGAAGACTGAAGACTGAAGAGCGAAAACTGAAGAAAGAAGATTGAAGTGCCCACAACTCAGTGCGTTTGTAAGTTAAGGAATTTATTGCTGCTTGCATTTGCTCAGCTTTAACTTTCCTCCAATCGAATAAAACGTACATCCAGTCGCCGCACCCGCGCACGCAATTAAGCACCACAATTTCATTCTGCGAAGAATGGGGCCACTGACTGCAATCAAATTAACAAACGATCTCCCCTAACGACCAGATAATCCAGCACATTTTCCCCTTTCACAATGTGCATTGTATACTCCTCACACAGCTCATACAACGCAACTGACGACTCGGCTCCAATTACGGCGGTAATAAATCAAAACGGGAAAGACAGCTTAATCATATTTTATTGCAGCTATTCCTTTGATGCATGCAAATTCATCCGTCATTGTTCTCGGTCTATACCAGCGCATATCTTCAAACCAGAGATCGCACGAAGAGATTCGCACCAACGCACGCTCCCGCTCACTTGCATTCAGTCGGACACCTCGCTCTGCTGGCACCGCAGGCTCATTACTGATTTGCGTGTCCTACGTAATTACAGGGCGGCACAGGCACCGCAACTGTAATACTCAGTAATCTCTCTGAGGGATCAAAGTCCTAGATTACCATTTGTGATGCATTCTATTCCACCACGATAATCGCAGGGCGACAGAGAGCAAGCGAAACTGGGGTAGCACATAAATCAGGGGAATAGAATAAAAAAGGCGTGTTTGCTCCATTGTACCACGCACCCATAAGCGAGTGTGGCGTGGGAGGACGGTCAGCCTGAACCACAAAGCAAAAGGATGTTAACCTTCGATCCGATGGTCAGTGTAGGCTTATGTCCGTCTCCACGAGACACCTAATCCAATTCATCATCCTTCCAGTTCGGGACCATGGGGAATGACCGTCACGACCGCCAGGGATGATCTGTTAACACATTGTTTTCGTACCAAGCAATCGAGAGTAACGGAAAACGAAATGCGAGGGGCGCGTTTGTGATTTGGGATGGATGTGCCACAAAGGATCGGTGTCAAGGACTGTCGTCCTTTGATGATGACATCGACGAAAGGGGAATTAGATGTCTCGTTAGAGTACGTGCTTGGAATGGGTATTTGGTCGGGAACAAGTTTGACCCAAGGAACGGCAAGAATTCCCCTGAATCCGGGGATGAGTGGTGTGCTCCCAAATTGAGGGTGCCTTTCAAATTAACTTAAACCGTTGTTTGAAAGTGTTGATACCCAGCCAATATCACTCAACCCTCGTATACGGTATACCATGTGTTCGACCCTCTTGGTGGCTGTCTGCAAGAGAGATCGCAATGTGCTTGAGTAAGTCGATTTATCATTGTCAAAGTGGACGGATTACATCTCCTCCTTCTTTCAGATGTGCTTTGGAAAAGTTTGAGAAATTGACTTTTGTTTCGTGACTCGTGGCGATGGGTAGTCCGACGCAGGAAATGACTCTTTGATAGGCTTTCGGTAAATGCGAAATTTGACGCAAGTTTTGTACTTTAAAATTTCACTTCTGGGAGAGCAACAGACGGGGGTGTTAGGAAAGCCATCTGCAACTATCGGGTGGAAGCAACTGTCACCAACTTGTTTTGGTAACCGTATTCCACTCCATGGCCTAGTACGCACTGGAGTTGTCCAATCCACTGCCACCTTCACGTTCGTAGAGATAACAATGCTTCCAAGGTTCTTGGCCCGGTCTCATACAAAGTTCCTTGTTGGGGACACGATTCCGCGTACGATGTTAAAAAAGGTTTAATCATTCCAAACATTTCGCACACTCGAAACAAATGCAGACAAACCCTAAACAAAAAACCTAATTTAATAAAACCAAAAGTTTTGGACTTATTTCAATGGTCAATAGCTCTAATCGCTTGTACATGGTATCGGAACCTAGATGTCGCTCTAAGTCAAAAGTGTAAAAATTTGCATTGTGCCAATTTTGTTTTAAACGTGAGAGTTGATGCATACGTTGGGTTCGTTCTTGCAATAATTTTTGTCACTTAAACAACATACCAACTCCGGGACCTAGCCGTGGGCGCTTGGCAGATGGGGTGGTGCCTTCGCTTTAGTTAATCAACGTGGATAAATTGTTACAACGACTTTTACAACAACGCGCGACCTCGCGCGTTGCTCCGAATTACACCGACCTGACCAGCCGTGGAGAAAGGCCGTGGTCTTGTGCGTATGATCCACCAAGTCTTGAATAACGAAAATAAGCTGGTAGTCCGCTTTTTAATTTGGTTCGCAAATTTTATTAACTTATAGCTAACAATAGTGGCTTAAACTAACTAACAACTAACATTTAATTCAGAAAAAAAAACATATGAAATCCAGAAATACAAAAAAAAGTATAAAAAGTAAAAGAGAAAACGGTCCTCTAGGATTTGAACTCGGTCCCGCCGATTCCGACGCGCAAATTTTCCGCGAGCAGAAACGAGCACCGCCACTGAATTTAACTTTAAAATTCATTTTTATTTAAAAAAATCCATGATCCTTAAAACTAGACCAAAATGATTAAATCTATCTTACTATCTAAACAATTCATGTTCTTACAAACTATCCTACTGACCCTTCACAGGTACTCAAAAATAATCTAAACTTGCTTATCTATCTGCCTTTCGTGCCTCAGGTGGAATAAAGCCGGTGTGGCGTACCCTCTCATGATACATAAAGTTCGGGTAATAAGCCCCGAAGATCGGACTGTTGGTAGACATCATACACCTTGCAATGTGTCGTCGTGTTAAAGAAATTATAAAATTGTCTACACTTTTCACGTTAGCCCTGTTGTACAGGACCTCGTTGGGATACTTCTTGTACTCGGACTCAGGTGTCCGATACAACCGGAGATAGGTCCTAAGACATCGTCTCTCGAACACCCTCATATCTCTCATCTGGGAAGGGCTCACACCGAACCATAGGGGACAACCATACGCCATGATCGGCCGTATAAGGGCCATGTAGCAGATCACTTTCACCCTGGTATCAAGTTGGCTGCTGTAAAACAACCCACTGCTCGAAGAGTGTAAAAGCAATTCGAACATGCTCGCCTCATGAAAGAACGCACCGCCACTGACTGAACCACTGACTTCCCGATTCGGAGTATAAAGCAGTTTAGCTATACCGTCCGTTCGATGTATACCGATTAATATTCGTGCATGCACTTCAAGCAATAACTAAGGATCGATGCCCTGGACTTAATTTACTCCACCTGAGTGCTACCAATCTACGAACTCGTATCGGCTACCAAATTTGCAAGTTTATCGTCTACTGGTGTAGTCCTCCCTTGGAAATGATCCTCTGGGATGGTTTATCAATGTCCGGGTGGGGTTGCGATTACTTCTCGATCTTGCTCGCTTCTACAACACCGTGCATACTCAAGCGAAGGAAAAGCCTCGAATCACTGTGGGAAAACAATTAAATACGATTTCCCCGGATGCGAAAATTCCTTTCCTACTTTTCATCACTCGCTCATAAACCCATAAGATCGGTTTTTACGGCAATACTTTTTTTTATTTTCCTTATGCACCAAGTTCTATCTACGCAGTCATAACGCAACTGACGTGGATGGTTCCAGCTATGCCTTGCATCGGCTGTACTTTGGAGAGTTACGGATCTCCACAAGATCATGCCATCTGCAAAGCCGCTAATTCCCGCTACCACAACAGAACGATCAAGGTCATGGAACCATCATTGGAATAACATAGTAAAACAGAAATAAAAAAAAGGAAAAGAAGCACTGGATTTCGAACTTGAGTCCCAACGATCTGAGCTAGCCCTAGAACCACCGAGCTTAGAGCGCCACTAGCGCAAGATGACCTAAGACTAGTGACGTAACACTACGCTCCTCCCCACTAAACCAAAAAACATAAATGTACAGTAATCCTATTTTGAAGATAGGCGAACATCTTTAAAGCCTTTGGGCCTAATAAAACTAATCTATCGTTGATTGAAGTGAACATGTTTCTCGAGGAGTTGGTGATCATGGAGCATCTGGCGACCTTCTTTGCCACTCGATGCTACCTAGATTGGATTTGAATACAGATGATAAAAGCATTTAATCCAGAAATGAAACGCGAACTTTGCCCAACGAACTAACGGCAGTTTATTGGGCATTGTTACCACCGCCTTTTAAGTATTTCTAATACACTTTAACAGGCTTACACTTTAACATATAAGTTTACGCCAAATTATATGCTTACACAATTCCCACACTTGTTGCTGCTTTTCGCTGACTTGGCGTCTGGACAAATTTCAGCTGCATTCCATCACACAGTAGCGGACGCAACCCAAAACCACCTGAGGGAACATCGTCGGAGCAGTCAGTGGACTGTGGGAACATCGTGAGAGGCTACGAATGCACATGGGCGAGGCTTGGACTTTAAGAAACTCAAAATTGTAAGTCAGTCTTAAGTGGTAGTTTAAATAAAGAGGTCAACCCTTATCACAACACCACTGATGGTGTTTTAATTTATATCAGTGACCATAAATCTGCAGCCAATAAGCAAACACGTGGACGATCGATATCCGCCAGAATCAGACGATCCACTTCATCTGAGCCAAGCGAGAATTAACCAATCGAAGCAGCTTACCATTAAGATCTTTGAATTCATTCAGTGTTGGGCCTAATAAAGGAAGAGGCTTCTCCACAAAAATATTTTTTTATTTCTCAAAAACTTAAAGAGTTTTAACTTGTACTTACTTTCGTATGCAAGTTTGGCAAAACTAAAAAAAATATCACGATTAAATAGCGTTACCTTGCATAAGTCTAAACAATTTGCGCATGAAGTTTGTTTTCGCAAGTTGCCGGAAAATGAGTCGTGCGGGTTCCGTTGAGACTGGACACTCAAAGTCATGGAAATGTGTCAACGGAGGAGCTTCCCACCTTCCCAGACATCGCGGAACGTACATCTACGAAATTCCCAGACAGCGCGAAGCGAATGTCGACATTTGAAACTGCTTACTCGCAATGTCTGGATTGAGAAACCGCGATCGGGAATGGTTACACTGCATCAGCAGTTTATCGTTTATTATCCGTATTTGAACGGTAGCCAAACAAAGCGTATTTCAACCCAATGCCAAGTTTTGGCGTTTTCTCCGAAACATACTATTGCATACCAAACTCAAAAAGTAAATTTTTTCGTTTACCCAATTTGCGCGACGATTTTGTTGCTTCACTTGGCATAATATATGTTTTCCCTAAATCAGCATCGTCCATGGAACCAGAGTAATTGCTCGTCAACAGTGACACATCACGATGGGTTATAAGGCGTACTAGGGAAGGCCCCTATGCAGCCGGAAAAATTAAATTTTGTTGAAAAAAAAAACACTTTTAACAAACTGCAAGTGAAATAGGCCACAGCTTGTTGAAATAGTAGACCTCAAGATAATGACTTTTCTGCAGGAGGAGAGAATACTACTATTCTTCCTAGTCCTCATCTCTGCAGGTTCTGCAGAAGTCGTTGTAAGGGCGGCTTAGTCTAGACGAGTGAGTTTCTGTGTGAGAGTCAGAAATGAGCCATCGTTTGCCATCAAATCACCTACGAATTACACGAGGAAGCGTTTCGAGCTTCAAGGAGACGTTTCACACTGGCAACAAGCTCAGATGACTGATCACAGTCCCGAAAAAGTCTAGTCTTTCTAGTGAGTTCGTCTGCTTCACACACACTGGTTGCAGTACATCGAGTAACACCAGATTCCATTGTAATAATATTTTCAGACGGTCCCAAGTGCCTGAACCAACGTATGAATTGTCCGGACTCGAAGTCTGGAACTCCATTGGCAACACTTCCTGACAGCATGGGACCATGCGAGCAGTTCTCTTATATGTGATAATCAGGTAAACCGGACGGTAGTATCGACTTTATACAAACACGTTTCATGTCCTCCTGATTCCAAATATATTTTTATACCGTTATTGTCTTTTTCTGCCACTCTCTCTCTCAACGCTTGTTTCTCTAAGAAATTGTAGAAATCTCCGAGTTTGCGTGAGACATTCAATCTTACTCGCACTATGCAATGCGCATGCCTAAAGTCATGGACGCATTAAGAAACCGAAAAAATGAGGACTGGTAATTTCGGGGCTCGAACCTGGCACCCTCTGCGCAGGAGTCGACTTAACAAATGCCTCATGCAGTCATTAAATTGTTTCTCTGGGCACATCCATATCATGCAATTTAGGCAACAAAAACTGGGTTATCATGCCAGGATAACGAACACCATTAATTGCTACTGCTGGTCAGGCAGTTTCGAAGAAGAATGGTCCGATAATGCCTCCCGCCCATACAGTCACTCGTTGTGGATGCACTTGTTCTCAACCATCATTCGTGGGTTTTCTGAACCCGAAATGCGACAATTTTGGCGGTTAACGAAGACTTGAAGGGATCGGAAGCATTGGGCAATAAACAAAGGCACACTCGTTATCAGCAACGCTGCACTCTTCACACAGATGTAGCGTTGGTTATTTGTAAGCCAGGAAGAAGTTAAAAATCTAGTGGAAAAATTTCTAAAAAATCAAAAATTACTAAAAAACCGTGCTTATATGCCTAAAACGGCTCGGACCAGATTATTTTTCATCTGACGGAAAAGTGCTTATACTCAAATTGTGTGGTATAAAAGTTAATCGTGAAAAAATATATTTTATTGAAGAGCATAGCAAGAGATCAAAGCACCAGCAAGCAATGGCTTTAAAGAGAGAAAAAAACTCAAACAATTACATCATTCGTTACAGTTACATTATCCAGTTCCAATAAAATGAATTTTACGGCAATATGTTGTTAGCATGTGACATACCGTTGGATAAAATCAATGAACCCGAGTTCCAGAGAAGTACACACAAAAAAGAGTGCCAGATGAATCCTGACCCTTGAAGTGTTACATGAAATCCGAGCTGAAGTTGGTGACGGAAATATTTTTGTACCCATCGATGAAACGACAGACAAAGCAGGGCGCTGTGAACAAATGGAATTGGTAGGCGTTTGCGAGCAAATAGTCGAGGGTTCCTGTTAGCGTCCGAAGTTCTGGAGCGAATAAGCTTAACAACCATTGCTCAGCTGTTCGACAATTAAATGCGGTTGCTGCGGCCAGATGAACTAAAGCGTGAGAAAGTTTTGTTGTTCGTAACAGACGCTGCGCCGTATTTGAAAAACAGTGTCAAATCACCGCAAATGTTGTATCGAAAATGGCTCATGTAACTTGAGTCGCTAAGGGTGTGCATGGAGTCTGTGAAAGCAAACGCAGTCACTACTCAAAAGTTGACCCCTTCGTATCGAACATGAAAAAAATATTTTTGAAAAGACCATCCCGGACTGCTGTTTTTAAGGAAATGGATGCCGCTATATATAAAATTAAATTTGAATTTAAATTGTTACATTACATGGCAGCAGTATATTATGCGGACTATTTTTCTCGGATCAAAAACTTGTAAGCGTTGTGTTTTGCTTGCAAAGGAATTGGTGGAAGATGAAGCAGTACAAGCACAGCTGGCGTATATCAAACTCGAGTTTGGGTTTTTGGTCGACCCCAAAATTATTTTTCACCGGTTTTGAACAACATTCAAGAAAACTTTTGTTAGGGTTGACGTGAGCAATGTGCATGGGCTTAGCGTGAATCTCTTCGCTGAGTATGTCCACCTATTCCGCTATAAACCAGCTGCCTTGGCACTGAGTGAAACGCAGGTAGGGGAGAACACCGATTTATCAAATTTAAACCTGCCTGGATATAGCTTGGTGCCGCTTTTCTTTTTACACCGCGATCTCGCCCTCTACGCGTGTAATGATGTAGCTTACCAACTTCAACCTCAATACGCCCTCTGCTCCAATCCCGAATTTAATTTTCTGTGGTTTAAACTCCATGTCTGTAAGCATTTTATCCACTTCTGCTTTATTTATAGAAGTCCAAACCTGGATAGCAATTCAATTACCAGAGACCAGAGAAAGTAAAATTCCCGTATGAGCAAAAGTTGAGGCAAAAAGTGCTACAATGTCCCAAGGGTAGCAAAAACTTTTGGTCATTTTTAAAGAATTCGTCTTCAAATCCCACGCTCATTTACAATGACATCCCAACTGTCAGCTCTTTGGACAAAGCGAATCTGCCTGCGGCGCATTTGGCAGCCAGCTCAACACTGCCATAGTCCAATATGTCGCCACCTGTACTTGAGGGCGTTGATTTCACCATGGGACAGATCCCCTTTCGCACTCGGGGGATCGACGTGCACAAATCTGCTGGCCCGGATGGTATTCTCCCTATTCTTCTGCGCTGGCAAAACCACTGTGTAAGCTTTTTCATCTATCCTACTCTTTACGTTACTTTCTGAGCAGATGGAAAACAGCGTTTGTCCAGCCCGTTCCTAAAAAGGGTGCATCTTCGTCACCCACCTCGTACCGACTTAAAGCACTTACGTCCCTTCTTTTTAAGGTCATGGAAACGCTGATAAATCGTCAGCTTATGAAATATCTCGAATCGCGGAAGCTTCTTAATGACCGGCAGTATGGTTTCCGCAGCAACAGGTCCACTGGTTTTCTGATAGCTTATCTCACCGAAAAGTGGAACCGAAACAGTCTTTGCACAATACAGGTGAAGGCAAGATCGTTGAACTTGATATTTCTAAGGCATTTGACAGAGCTTGGCATCAAGCTCTCTTGTCGAAAATGCGTGCCTATGGTGTCGATGAATTCCTCCTTCTATGGCTTAGAAATTGCCTTTCAAGCCGTTCAATTCAAGTTATTTGGATGGGTCTCATATCCACCAAATGAATGCTGGCGTTAACCAATGCTCTGTTCTGTCTCCGACACTCTTTCTCATTCTTATAAATGATCTCTTGTCCTCTACTTCATTCCTTCGCTGATGACAGCATCCTCAGCTTTTCATATTCGTTCCAAGACTTATGACCCCGGCCTTCGGCTGTGGAATTGGAACGATAGCGTATGTCAAGCACATTGAATTCCGATATTGACTGCATAATTAATTGGGGAAAGTACAACCGAGTGGAATTCAAAGTTTAAACAAATCTATGTCGTCTGCTGTCACTCAATCGAACCCTTGTTAGTCAGCCATTATCCATGAGTGGTGCCTGTGTCGATGAAATGTGTATCAACACAAGACTTAGTTTCCAACGAAGACATATTTGAGGTCACCAAAAATACTGCGAAATGCTTAGGTTTCCTCAATCGATGCAAGAAATACTTCACCCGTTCTGATTTGGCTTTAATTTATAAGGCGTATATACGCCCCAAACTTGAGTACAACACTTATACTTGGTCTGGTGCATCAACAAACACCCTGCTCCTTCTAGATGGGATCCAAAAGCGAGCGATAAAACCAATAGGAGATAACAATATTGCAGCAGACTCGCTCGAACATCGACGTTCCGTCTCGTCTCGATCCGTATTTTATCGCTATTTTAACATACGATGCTCAAGTGAGCTTGCCAGCTGCATTACTCGCCTCCATGAATTCACCCGCAATACCCGTCTCGCCAGGAATGCTCATCAGTTGACCCTTAAGCCTGCTTTCGGACGCACAGTTACGTTTAGAGACTCGTTCATCAGTCGCACGACACGGATATGTAATGCTCTCCCCAAACCAATATTTCCCGCAGAATACAATCCGCAGATATTTAAAACCAATGTGAACAGGTACCTCCTCTCCCTTTCTTCCTCTACACATTCGGCCCGTGCTGTGTCTTGAATCCCGGCACTTAAGGGTATTAACAAAATCCATTGTGCGCGCTCAGATTATAAAAAAAAGTAAGTCATGAAGAAGTTACCGCCGTTTTCAATGCAAATAGCGGACTGAACTGATTGAGCAGATAAATTCTGTAATGACCGGCGACGTGAATTTCAAACTTCCAGAACACATTGATGATGATAATGTTGAAAGCTTTAAATGGGCTCAACTTGTTTGAGTTGATGTAGAAAGGTCATTTAGGTCTTTCAATGTGCTTCTAAGGGACAACCGGAGAAGATTACTGCCAGAGAATTCAAAAACAAAAACTCTTGGTTCAGGTGGTTATGTTCCTTGCCTTTTTGTGCCTCCAACACAATTAGGTTTGCCTAGTTTTTTACTTTTTTAAGTCAACAAAATCCGGTTGTAGTCCGGTGATAATGCTCATGACATGCATCTTAGCTCTTATCTTTGTTGCCATGTGTGCATGTCCAATCTTGTCTTAGGGCAGTTGTGATCTGACAACCAGCAAGTGCGGTCGTAGTGATGAGTGGTTAGTACACGATATTTGCTGAGTCTACAGATGACGCAAATGGCTTGTTTTGATTCAGCTGAACCACTCATACCACGACTTCTTGTACAAATTCTTCGACAATACCCGACGAGAAATCATCATCTCCTGACAATTTCCAAAATAAAATGATGATTTGCCACGAGTATTTCCACACAAGATGCATCAAATGGATCGAAAACGACGAAATCTAACAAAACAAAAATCCAAAATTCTTAAAATGCGCAACCATCTATGCAGGAGTTAGAAAACGTAAGTCGCCCAGTTTTTTGTGATAACAGTGTCCAGCTTCCAGGTACAAAAATGGTTGTCAGGCTTTCCCTTATCGTGGCTCTCATCATGAACGCATGAGACCACACTTCCTAAACATAGAAAGCTGTACATTTTTCGACTTCCTCTCCGGCAATGTAGAGATGTACGATTGCATGGATTGGAGTGAATAGACCAATCTCTGTTTTTATTTCTACTGAATTCTGCATTTAATCAGACTCCTCTCCCAACAAACAATTCAGCATACATTGCTGCGTTGAATAGAACATCGACAAATCATGCGTAGATAATGTGGAACCTCTCTCTTGGCAATTTTAGATTCAGTCCCCTCAGTTGCGAATTGAGCGACTTTCCGTTTTGGAATTCAGGTGCTGTTTAACTGTTCGCCTCGAGAAATGCCAAGACAATTAGAAGCCGGGACTTAATCCTCCATATCCTTGTTCTGTTTCTTCGTTTTTCTGTTTCTTCGTATTTTTAGCTTAAAAATTAATTGGAACCAAGCAAATTTCGATGTGAGCCTTCCAGAAAAAATCTAATTCCTTTCCGTCGATCCCTGCAGTCTTGAGTCAATAGCACCTCTTGTCCCGTTCTTCGAATCCCCAAAGCAAAAGGGATTTCCTCTGACATTTCCTTATGTTGACTTTCTGACAGATGAGCGGAAATGGCAACAGAAAACAAAAACTGTACGAGGGGAGTTTCGAAATGCTGGCGGCGATTGCCCTCTAATTGGGAATCCGAGTCCTTTTGCGCCTTTGTTTGCCAATAACTCGGAATTGCTTTTCCGTCCTTTCGGCAAGAA
The DNA here is from genome assembly GCA_905231855.2 of Eristalis tenax. Lineage (NCBI taxonomy): Eukaryota > Metazoa > Arthropoda > Insecta > Diptera > Syrphidae > Eristalis > Eristalis tenax. Next base: position 37,021,907 of record HG993124.1, on the reverse strand, counting down.
ACCACAAAAGCTACCATCGAATGGGAGGGTTTCTGTCCATGGAATGAGTCCCTCAAGTGAAACACAAAAATTATCATAATCAAAGTATTACAATGCATCCTGTGTCCGTGTACACACATTCTAACAGACAACAAATAATGCACTGGAAGTCGCACCACAATTCGGCAGAATACTCCCCCACGGGGGACGAGGGAAGCCAACTCGAAATCCCTTTCGGAATAATGATTAGTTGACTCCAAGCGTCCTTGTGCACTGCTCCGCCCGCCGACGCGCCTTCACGCCGTCACGGATGGAGCGAGGGATTTTCATACATCCTTCGTGCTATTTTGTTTTGCAGTGCGCTCTACATTTCAATATCCGTCATGGAGTATCGCAGCAGACCCATGTTCGATTAGATTTCGATTTCGTTATTGTTGATTTCATGTTTCATCTGCGTGCCCATTTATTTTGCCTCGAAAGTTGCATCCTGCAGATGGGTGCTTGGACGCACAGTCACTTCGTTCGTAGTTCGTTCGCAGTGAGGACCCTACGCTGCCGGGAGCTGAGAGCTGGAAATCAGTTTTGTGGCCTGTTTCTGGGGCACGGTTTCAATACGAACTTGTCATATAGTACGTGCCAGTTAGATGGGTATTGTGAGTGCACCGCAGCATATGCTTGCATTCGCAATCAGGGTTTGCCTGCGAAAAGTTTTCAAAGGACTTCGATGGCGAAACCGCCTTTGGTTCCGCGAGGGAGTACTGGATAGAACATCCATGTTGGCAAGAGGGTCCCTAAAACTAATGCTCGTTCAACTGAAAAAGTTTTGACGTATTTTACTTGTTATTGCATTTCTTGTGCTTTTGATTGGATGCGGGTGCATCTGCTGAGCGAAGGTTAGGAGGCAAAACAAAGCATAGACGCGAGTGTGATTTTCTTGTGATTTAACTAACACTCGAGATCGGGAGCAGAGCAAAAGGCCCCAGGTAAAAAATGCACCACGTAGAAAATTCTCGGATAAAGTTTTGTAAATCCGCTGCTCTGGTGGATGTGAAATGCTGGTTTGTCTATGAGTCCATTTCTCACCAGGAGGTGTCGAGTTTACCGAAAGTCTCTCCATTTGCAGAAGACATAGTCTTAGCTGCGCAGTTGAATCCGAATTCTCTCGAGTCTGTGGAAGCACTTGGAATAAAAAATGGAATGTGTGAGTTAAAGTTATTTCACGTGATAACGTGAACGTTTCAAATGTACGTGAACAGGTTCGTGCGGGTGCAACTTGCGGGTGCAACAGCAACTTTGATTGCAGTGCAACTTGTGTAAAGTGGAGTTCGGATGTGACAAATGGATGTTAAGAAATGCTTCGTGTAATTCACGTGAAATTAAATCACGGATTACGTGTCACGCAAAATTTCACGCACCACATATTTTCAAATTCTTTACATGTCCATCAAAAACGTCTTCTTCGGTACCTATGAAGACCGTCAGGTGTACGACTGCAGTGCCAAAAACGAGAGCATTTTTCACATAGTGTTTGGAAAGAGAAGACTCCAGCCCCCAGGGCATGACAGAAGACAGAAGACTTGCAGCAGCGATGTAACTACGATACAGAATCCCCGCAACAACCTTGCGAAGCCGCCTTCGCAGTCGGCCGTGTTGTTAATTTGCCAAATATTGTGGATGCGCGAACATTCCAAGAGGCGATGCATAGCCGCATGAATCAGAGCCGTCTTACTCCAAAAAGCTGCACCAGCCATCATGGTTGAATGTTGGCAATGTATGCTTGAGCGACTAAGCACCAGTCTCCCCGGTAAGCCAGAGATATCTGGTTTAATTTCTTCTCCGCCATTAAGTAGGTGGCGGAGACCATCGTGGTAATTGAAGAGGCGAAGCGGCCCGATCTCCAGATAAATGAACAAAAATTCAAGAATAATGCAAGAATAAATTCGACGTGTACTCCTGACGAAACGTCAGGGCCGTGGGGTTTGTCAGGTCAAACAACGTCATTCTGCAGAACCGACGCTGGATACCCTTCAGCAATTGATGCTTCTTCAGTCATTCCAAACAACTTGAGTCAAGATTGGTCATGTCATTCTCTGCAACACTCTTGTTCTGTCATATAGAACCTGGATGGAAATACTAGTATTTGTGCCTTCGAAAAATAAACTTAGGATACAGCTGGGATATTGAAAGGAGGACAGGACAAAACCGAGAACACAACGAAGTGTAAAAGAATGTGGATGTAGTCCGGATGGCATCCACATACTGTACAAGTCTGGAATTCGAATCTCAGCACCCAAAAGGATAGGACGACCGAACATCCAGTTTGAAGACAAAGTGTCAGCGGGCACAAGCCAACTTGGTCTTGATGACGGGAAACTGCCGAAGATGGGAGTCGGCATTAGGGCGGGTTCACTCCAGTCACTGGCAATGATTTAATAAACGGTTTAAATAAATCCCACCGCTTAGTTAAAATGTAATCCGTCCTCGATAATCCATGCCCTGGCACGTGCCTCAAAGGATTATCGAAATCGATTTCCTATTAAAGCCGCTCCGCAATACAATCCACACAGCCGTACGACAACTGTGACCTTCGTTCGCATTCCATGGCAGGACACATTCACACAATTTCGCATTGATTTACACGCGTTTAGTCAGTCAGTCAGTCAGTCGATCGGATATCCCCAATGGCATCCTCGTTATTCGCTATATAAAAATTCCACGGCTGGCATCGGGACAAATGAATGCGAAGAACAATAGATACAGGCACACTTCCCCTGGCATGCGAGACCTTTGGCATGTGAGTCGCTATAAGCACGCTCATTTCATGCTCCCCCCTAATTGTCATAACGGTAATCATTATTGAAAATGGGTGCTATTACATGATGCACGCGCATGCAAAGCAAACGCACGCACACAATGGAAGACAAGAACTTTGGTAATCTGTGCCATAGTGGTGTGGGGAGGAATATTTATTCTTGTTAAAGACATGCCGTGCACCTTTTCAGAGTGTTTGATATTCCATGAGAACGAGGTGGAAAGCGAAAAATGCCATGGGGGGCAACTTATGGAAACATATTTACATCGGATCATGGCATAGACTAAGTTTTCAAATAATTTGAGCAACTTTCAGCACATTTAAGGGGGAGCTTCTTTAAGTAGCTGTCGAAAGACACGCGAGGCAGTGAAGGGAATGGAACTAAAGGCTCTAAATCGTGTGGTAGAGGATAAGACTTGCTTACTTTCTCTGCATGTTATTAGGCTCATCGAAAATCAGCCAAAATCACCACTTTTAAATAGTGTATACTTCTTTGCATATTATTAGGCTCATCGAGAGGCAGAGAGAGAGAAAGAGAAAGGGGAGAGAGAGTGAGATAGAGAGAGATACGGCGAAAGAGAGACAGACAGGCAGAGAGGGAGATACAGCGAAATACAGAGAGACAGAGAGATAGAGAGATAGAGAGATAGAGAGATGTGTGAGAGATGCCATTCTTTTCGATTTTATTGATTTCCTGATAACTCAATCATTCAACTCAGTATTAATAGCAACTCCCACCTACGGTCATGAAATTTGGGTTAAGAATGAAAGAATGAACGTGAAAGGGGTTCAATGGCTTGGTAAATCCCTGTGAGACGAATGTCCCCATCATCACAACTTCTGAGGCGTGCCTTGAATGCGGTTACATCAGGTAAGGAACCGCTTGGAAGACCCAGGACAAGGTGGTTGCACATGTCCCAAATCATAAGTCTCGATGAAATAGAGTCAATGGCGGAGGATCGAATGGCCTGGTGTTGTCTCGTGGATGCTTTGCCCTGAGACCCCTTCAGGGGATCATGCGAGTCGCTGAAGACAAGGTGAGATAAAATAATCAAAAATGTAAAATATTTTGACACACATTTACAGCTGCGCACCGAAAATAAAAACAAATCCGAGGACCCTCTACATGAGTAACAGCTTGCGGGTACTAAAACATGGTCGTTCAATCTACTTGATTTTTTTTCCTTCGTTGCTTTTATATTTCGTCTTCACCACGACTCACGCTCATAAATTTATTTTCAGAATACTGGCGAATATAAGAAGTTGCGAGGTATGCGGAAACAATTTTTTATTAGTATGCACAAAAATGTATAGTTCACAAATAAGGTATGTACCTGGGTGGAAATGTTCATACAAACAAAATATATCGATGTTTGATTCGATGTAATGCATCGAAACGTTCCATCGATACTGCATCTATGAGGTAAACAAAAATTGATAGTGCGGATCAATGACAACACCACTCATTCCCCTTGACTCACCTCTGTTTTTTAACCTGCCAACGGTTATGTTGTCATCACCAGCATCATCATCGTAATCAGTTTCAGCACAGTCCACTTCAAACTCGACCAGAAGATCCCACGCATCAGTAGCATCATTATCCGACATATAATCGGCATATCAAATCGATCCCCTTCCTCAGTTATATCTTCCGCCAACAATGTCGCTATAGGTTTTGCAGGTAGCCCTCCAGGTCTGGTTGTCTGATTCAGAACCACATATATCCACAGCAACATACACCTCATTTTGTTCCGCCATTTTACCCTACGAGCCAAGAATCGTAAACAAACGACATAATTTTATACTCTGAGCAGACAATTCATACAGTCCACACTTCAAACAAAATCAAACGCGTTTACTCTCTGCCTACTTAGGCCCAGCTGTTACATTTTGATATTCAGACTCAAAAATGTATTTCCGGATACCATTGCGTTGTGCTCAGAAAACATCGCCGCAGGAAGTCTGGGGTTTTTGTCCAATTGCTTTGGTTATATATGTTTAAACTGAAATTTGGCCTGAATAGACCCACCTGCTCATCCTACGGTTAAACAAAATTCAACCATCATACTTGTCAACCTCGGAAAACTCTCATTTTCGTATTTGGAGATCTAAAATGCTACCCATGATGGACGCAAGTAGCCTTATGTCAAAATGCGATGCAGACTGAGTACTCAGAAAAGGCACAGTGTGACTATAATAGTGGCTTCGTTTACTTTTGCACTGATAAGTGGGTGCGATTTTAATCAGTGCCTACGTACGTAAATTATAGTTCAAAAAGCACTTTGAAAGCTGACTATGCTTCTGGCTACTTTTAGTCCGATATTGACATAAGCTTAAGTTTGCGTTCGTCCATTATGGTAAGCATCTTGGATTACGTCCGTTATGGTTGGGCCTCAAGTCATACTATAGCAGTTTCCCCTTCTGAGCAATGATGATTCTGAGAATGAATGACTCGGCAGATTTGTATCACTCGCTGCTGATAAAATGAATGTACGTATATACTGTTCTATAAACAGAAAAGAAAAATGCAATTATTTCACATGAAATCTCTGCCAAACATTAATTTCGTTCACAAATAGTTGCCCCAGCCTGCCACGAAAACTCCCTTTCCATCGACAAAAACATCGACGTAGTTGGAAAAACACCAACGGGATCACAAAATGTAAAAAATCTCCAGTCTCAAAGCTGCCCAAGTCAAGCGTAAATGAAAGAGGACTATTATTGTCTCAGACCTCCCTACTACAAGCATTTATTCTTATTGTATCGCTTTGGATAATTTTCGTATCTCTTCTTGGAAACACATTTCCACAGTCGCAATGAATAATAGACATGACCGCTAAGCAACATTGCATTTATTAAGGATTAAAATAAAAATAATAAAAATGTACCAGTTTGTACCGATAATGCAGGTTTTGTTGTACTTGCAGTCAATTGACTAACAGGCTTATTTATTGCCATAAAAGCATCCTTTGGTGTTCATCCTTTCTGTCATTCTGGTCGAGGATCCACCTTGCTCCCATCTCCTATATCTCGTAAAAGATTCTTAATTATTTTAAAGAGCTATGAAATTATTGTAATTCCTTAATTTACTGATTCAAATGTTCTGGAAAAAACTAGACAGACTGGTGGAAAGTATACCAAAATGCGTAGAAAATGTAATAAGGACCCATGGACGAAGTACTGAAAATAAGTTCTTTACCCAAAGTTGCTGTATAGTGCAAGATTGAGTACAGTGGAGATGTTTCTTCCTTGTTTCCTGTTTTGTTGACACCATCTTGCTTGGAACTGAACAAGTTACTGATGTGCAAAGAAAAATGTTCAATTCGCCTTAATATTTCTATTCTCTTGCAGGATTAATCACAAACGCACAAATATGTACTCGCTCCCAACATCTGCGTTGAATCTTTTGAACGTTTATTTAAGAAAAACATGTACAATAGTATTATTCAAAGTATTGCCCATCAGCTATGACTTTTTCCCATCTTGCTAGCAATTTGTGAAACTGCCCATCCACTGTTTTCCAAATAGTTCTTAACCGGAATAGCAACGTGGGGCCGAACGTTGTCATGATGGGGAATTATTGCATCGTGTCTGATTGCTCTCTTCAAAAGGATTAATTGTGTTCGGTAGCGTTGTCAATTGATGGTTTCACCCGGTTTTAGCTGCTCATAATACAGCACACCCTTCTAATCCCACCAAATACATTTGCTTCGCCGTTGATTTGGCCGGGTTTCACATATGATTTTTTGTGCTTGAGATTGTCAAAATGGATCCATTTTTCATCACCAGTAACAATCCGATGCAAAAATGACTTCCTTTTGTGGCGTTCCAGCAGCATTTCGGACATGCAAAACGGCCTTTCGGCGCTTGAGTTCATGTGGAACCCAAGATCCTTGCCTTTGAATATATCCAGTTGCTTTTAAGCGTTTTGAAATGGCTGCTTGAGTGACACCCAAAGATTTTATTAGCTCTTCTTGTGTTCTTCATCTTCAAATCACCACATTTCAATCGTGCAAACCAATTTTGGCACGTTCGCTCTGCTAGCGCACGTTCACCATAAACTTCCACCAAAATACGACGACTTTCGGCAGCAGTTTTCTTCATATTAAAGTAATGAAGAAAATCTCCCCTCAAAAACACTTTTTCAGGCACAAAGTTCGACATATTTGAGTGAAAAAATAATAATTGTTGTTTACGCTTCAAATGAATGACATTTTCTGAAATGACGTACACTGACAGTAGCTTTCCAACGCATGTTCAAATGGAATACTACAAGTTACGCCATCTCTTAGCAAACCACACGAATTAAGTTTTATTTACGTTAGACCATAGTATGAATATAATTTAAAAAAAAAACACACAAAATCAGGTTCTCTGCTTTTCAATGAAAAAGTTCTTGACACTGGTGAGACGTAGGCGAACTTGGCATTTCCGCCAAAATCGATGTCAAGTTGTATCGTGCTCCGGCAAGTGGCTAATTGTGCTTAGCCGTACGTCCTTCAGGGGCAGAGGAGCAACATTCAGTCGACCCCGCTTGCCTGTGATCTCCGATTCCAAATTCAAAAGGGCGGCCAGCCTTTCTACCAGCAGTGGCTACTTGCATGATAAATTCTTACAATTTTACTAGCTTCGTAGTTTGTACTGTATAATTGAAGTGGCGTCGATATAACTTCCAAGCGTTGGTGATGGTCATATCGCACATGTCGTAGAAAAGGCGTTGTATCCACTTGCGTGATTTGATGCGGATGCGACATCGACCCAAACACGCGTCCATTAGATCGATGCCGCTCATGTATTCATTTCATTTCATTTCTATTTAATTCTTTTCAGGACACATTATACTTGACAAAAATATCTAATAATTCGAGTTCTTAATTTTATGTGACTTCGCTCTAAATTATCGATTTGCCTTTCGGCGTCGAAACTATTCTGTCCTTAGGACAGACTTTATTATTTAAGACTTACTGGCCAAGCAAACTAAGAAAAAACGTGGCAATTGTTGTATTCGTGTATGAAGTTGGGGCACTCAACTGATTCCATCGATTTAGATTTTTTGTTGAAACGCTGCATCTGTTGTTGCTGCCGTTTCATCGGACGATAAATATGGTTTGACTCCAGCCATCGTGGAAGCCATACTCACAACTTCGTTGTCGTTCCACGCGACTGTGGGAACATCGATGCCGTAGTACGAAGCCACAAATTTAATGCTGTCACCACGATTGTCGAACTTTTGAGGACGTTTGCACTTTGGAATGCGCTGTCGGCGAATCGTTCTTGAGTGCCTTGTTTTGTTCAGCCCTTCGGCTTGCATGTTGAACTGAATACAGATTGCTTTGTTGAACCAGAATTGAAATAATGTCATCAGTCATAAAAACGAAAAAAACTACGAGTGTATACTTTCCACGAAATCGACCCCAAGCTTTATTCAATCGCAAATAATGGTTTCCTGCATACATCACTCACTTTATCCATCGTTGCAGTTTCAAACTTTGGCGCGTATTGGGCCCAGCGCGAACCGTCGCCAACATCAATCACTCACTCAGTCACTTCAGCAACTGCTTCGTCAGCCGAAGTTGCAAGATTCCTTTCTTTTTGTAGAGCAGCTTCAATGTCAAATTCCGGATCTATATCTCTACCGTGTCCGGAAAAATCGCCGGCTTCACTATCGGACCATGCTACGGGGATCCATGGTCGGACCAACTCGTCTTCGTTGAAAGAGTCGATTTTGCGAGGCATTCCAAAAATAATACTGTTTACAAACTTACAAACTTTTACATACACACGTAGGTACTAGGAATTTTAAAAACTCAATTCACTTAAAAATGCCTTAGTTTTATCGTCAGCGACAGCCAACTCCAAACTAGATTCTTAACTCTTTCCTAGTTTCCAGATAACCTACGCTACATCCTTGTCAACATCCATTGTCCGCAGCGTTGCAAATTATGACTGCTTCCGGTCCCTATTCCGACCGTAATCGTTTTATTGCTCATTAATGACCTGACCATAGACACGCGGTCCTTATGTTATCGCACATCTTACATATTTCATGGCGTAAGGGCCCAGCGTGCCATTTTGGGCACGAACTAAAAATCCCAAAAATATGAAGAATTTTTTTTATTTTAAACGCTTGCATCACTTTCTAGACACAATAGTGAATACGGCTTCGACCGATTTGCAGAACACATTCATGTGTGAAAATCGCAAATATACAAAAAATGTGTGTCGTCGTCGTTTTTGTGACTATTCTCTTCTGATTAGCATTCCATCGCTTTGGACTGATCAAGGCATATAAGGTTCAACTTTCCTCGTCACATTCTGGAACCCATTTCCCTTCACCGCTTGAAATGTTATCGACTCATTATACGTTCCGCAGAGTTTATCGCTATTAGCTAGAGCAGATTTATTTAATTGACCGTCTCAGCCATTTGCATAACAGTTAAGGAAACGACACCGCGATCGATATCGGCCCCCATTTAAATTTCTGTGGGCCCAGTGCAAGTGAACGGAGAACGATTTGAATCTTTAGTTGGAAAATAAACACAACCATGGCCAGGAGCAAAAATAGTGATAAAACCGAAAACAAACATCACAGAAATAGAGCGAATAAAAGAAGTGATAATGACACACAGCGGAGCAGAAAAGGCAAAAAAAAGCGCCTCTCCTTACACACTGCTTGTAACTACCTACATTCGGGCGTTTTAATAGATCCCGTTGAATAATAAAAGGAGACATTTCATTTCCTGCTTCAACAGTCCACAGAGCTTTAGAATGCTTTTTCGATATTCTCGTAGACAATGTGGGTTAACGGTCGATTAGGATTCTAAAACCGACGATAGGGTCTCGTTTACGCTGAACCAACCTACTCACAAACATAAGCACACGCTGAGCCAGCCATTCACATTCTGTCACCAGCATTGTGCTCCCGATGGAAGCAACAGTATGCGACCATTTCATAGACACACAAGACTTAATGAAGGGAAATGCTGCGAAAAAAATACAGAATGCTTCCAAAGTGAGGATATATATTTGCCTTTAAGCACTTTCAGCATTTCATTGAAATTAGGACTGTCTTTACAGTTGCTTATCTCGCATTGTTTAGGACGTGTCAGCAAAATCCCCCTAAAGCTGAAATCAATACTCTCCCGGAGTCCGTTAGTTTTATTTTCGTGAACTCAAATACCCCACTCATCATAACCTAACCACCCTAAGCCGTTATCTTAGCCACAATCCACGAAAAATGCGTCAGTACCAGTGACATATTTTCACTGAAAGTAAGTTACTAAATAAGAGAAAGTCTACTGTGGTTTTTATGATACAAAAATTTCTGAAATCGTGTGAATCTTGGTATGGAGCCATCATGTATTCCATCACGTAATGCCTTTTTTGTTCCAGATTTCATCCACACCGGCTGATTTGCCAACTTTTAGCGATTCAATCGCCAGAATGACTTCCTCAAGCGTTGGACACTCCTCTGCCCAACTCAAGACGACGGGGTTGAGCAGCTCCGAAAAGTGCTCACTCCGTCTGCGTAAGATGTCCACCCCATTGGAAAGCAAGACACCATATTTTTATTTGACTCCTTCGATGATGTTGAATTTCCTTCCTCTGAGTCGCCGAATGGTTTGCCAGAACACCTTTTTCTCAGATCTATAGTCACTTCCAACTTTTCGCCGAACTCCTTCCAAGACTGCTCTTTAGCTGCTCGCACAACCAATTTGCAAGTTCTTAGCGGCTCTGTGCACCGGACACGAGAAGCAGAGTCCCCCAAGAGAATCCAGACTCTGGAGGTCTTCTTCTTCTCTCTGATGGCTTCTTGAACTCCGGGCGTTATAAGCCACGCAGTCAAACCAGCCGCCACTCTAAGCGGCGTCACTCCAGAAGCAATCACATGCTGCTGAAAATAGTCGCCATTCTTCCTCTACACGCGATGGAACATTTGGTAGTCGCTAAAACCCTTCAGATGTGTACCGCGCAAAATTTAGCCGCAACTCACTGTTCTGTAGTTTTTCCCACCGTGTACGTTTAACAACTCCTAGTTTCAGGCAGGAGAGGTACTTTATCAGTGAGGTACTTGTGAGTGATGATCAGTTGACAGTTCAGACACTCTCATCACACGAACGTCACAAACCATCCGTTTCACACACGATGGTACCAAAAACGTGCCGACTTCTGTTGCAGACTCTGATGGTACCATGCGTATTTACGGATGCCTTTGTGCTCATTATGGACATGCCATTTGCACAGCAAAAGTCCAACAACTTATCTCCGTTCGCATTCTGGTGGCGATCACCGTTCCTCCCAATCACACTCCCCCAAGTCGTTACATCCTAACCCGAGTGAGCATTGAAATCACACATCAGGGTACAGGAATCCATTTCCGCAGCGGCAGCATCAACTTCGTCCGGGAAAGCCGCGTACTCTGAACCTAGATTTGGTGCTTACACTTGCACTAGAGCCAAGGTTGACCTTTCAAGCTTGAGCTTTAAGATCCCGACTCTTCGTCCTAATGGTATCCACTCCAGTACCAGAGACTTGTGAGTATCCCCACTCCCGGCCGTGCAGACACTTAAGATGCAACTCCAGACAGGAAGAGTTTCCACCCGCCCAACAGGTCCACAGTTCTATATCCCCTTTGATTCGTCAAAGCGATACCCACGATATCCAGGCAATAACTGGCAGCTTCCTCAACTAGCTCGAGATCCTTTCCTGTGAGCGATGAAACGTTACATGTACCTATCCTAAATGGATGCCGTTGTCCGTTGCCTTTTATTCCCCGGACGCACTGGTTTGTGCATGGCGTGACTTCCCCCCTATAGCGGCTCACGACGCCACTGCTGGGTTGCTCGTTGTTCCTTCGGGCTAAGCCGGTCCGGCTACCGAGCTGGACAGGCCGGCCACCAGACGGTCGCATACTGCCACAATGCAGGCTTGTCTCCAGTCGTGTCAAATGTTACTTTGGTATTCAATGAGTCACTTAAATGTCAAATAAAGTGACTACGACGGTACAAATTTGTCACAGTGACATGTGACACGGCTAAGAGAATAAAGCGTCACATGTGTGCAGGTCATTTTCTTGTGGATTCTGGCACGTGAAGAACCGCATAACAAATCCAGAAGGTGACCAGACTCATACGTCCCCCAGTGTAATCATATTTACAGTTCCTTCAGAGAACGGAATTTCTCCGGTACACAAAAAAAAAAGGATGAAAACCTGCTAAAAGCCATTCCATGGTATTCCACTAGCAGACCCCGTCTCGCCACCCCGCACCCGTCGCTTTTATGTCCGAAGGACTCGTTAAAAGAAAAAGAGAAAAAAAAACACGCAAGGTGTGTGTGCAAGCTAATGATGGACGGGAGCCCTCGTGAGGAACGCGTATTCAGTCCAGTTCTCGATCTGACGATGGCATACATGAGCGCTGTGTGAACGTGTTCCAGAGATTTTTATTACCAACTCGAACGATGTGTTACACTCTCGATACGATGGTGTTCACGTGGCGAAATGACGTTTGAAAGAACTCTCCAGGCGTGTCATACTCACACAAATGTTGCACGAGGGTGAGTGGATGGTCGTCTTCTTTTTTAAAGCGATGGCACTCCGGCCGAGAGCTGACGGATTGAATGAAATTTAATTTCGTTTCTCTAGTCCGGGCATACGTTAGACGTCATGTGGATCTTGATTTATGAGTTTTGTGGGTTGTGATTTACAAATTAGTCCTTTTGCTTCACCACAGACTGAATTTAATTTAATCATGGCCTTCACTAGTGTTTGATGAAGAGCTGTGGGCGTTCTGCATGACTCTGAATGGTCAGTCGTCAAATTGAGCACAATTTTGGATCCTTCAGCGCAAAAAATAGTCCTATGGTCAGTAATTGCCGGTGAGTGGTTGGAGGATGGTCGTGACCTTTATTTGATACATCATGTGGTTGCAATGTGGCAACGACTTGTGAGAGCTTGGTTCATGAATTCTGTTTTTCATGTATTCTTTAAATTCGCTTCAAATATGTGTGAATAAATGAAATTCAGCTTAAACGGCTATCTTTGTTTGGCTGTGCAAAATTTGGGTTTTCGATAGAGCCTATTCAACCACCTTTGCCATTTAGGACCGGCTAGATTGTCACGAGTTGTTTTGTGTGCAATCAAGAGATCGCGCGCGGAGACGCAGATGGTGTGGTGTTATACGATGATTAGGACTTACACCAAAATGGGTGAGTCTTAATCTTCACCAAGAGACCAACATACCAAGAAATTGACCAACGGATGAACTGACGGATGTTATATCAATTGAATATCTTGAACCTCACAAATGGGTAATCGATTAATGCTGGATGTCGCACCAATGTTCAGCGAGAGTTGAAAATTCAGCAAAAGCTTCAAAACACCCATTTGAAATCACAGTTAAGGAATCCATCCCGGGATTCCAGGAAAAATCGCGAACTGGGAGGCAACGCCTCCCCCACCGTTCGACTAATTAAACAAAAAATTGGATTTTTCAATGCGAATTTATTCTCGATACAATGTCTGCGATTACAATCAATGCGATTACTCTCGACTATGTCCGAAATCAGACTGAATTCTAAAACTATGTTGATTCCCAGCCACAACCATCCAGAAAGTAGGATCGTCACGTTTATGCCCACGCGTGTACCCGGTGCGATGCAATTTGATGTTCGGTGGTCGTGAGAATAGCGCGTCGCAATTTGATCTTCAATAAACGTGTGAACAGGTTTGCGCCTGAATAAACCTAGTCAGCAATTCTCATACAGACTGCTACCCTATATGGGGTGCAGGTCCAAATGCGCGATGTTAACTTCACTCACTCCACATTGACAATACCAACAACAACAATATAAAAATACAGTAAATAAGACATATTCAGTGAGTGAAACTCACCCTTCTCAATGTTTTTTGTTTGTTTTCTGAATTCGTCGTCAGATCCCCGTTTTTTGTTTTCACTTGCTATAATACAACTTTACTACTTCACGACTGCACAGTGACTGATGCCCGTTTTCACAGTGCTTAAGTGCCCATCCATGGATGGACTCAGAATCAATACGAATTCCGTTTTCGCAGTTAACGTTTAACGATAAATTCCACTTTCGCTGTGGTTTGACGTGAGCCACCGTTTGCTATGGCTTAAGTGGCAATCCAGAGAGTACATACTCTCCTCTTTCCAAATATTTGGCTTGGCAATGCTGCTGAAGAGAACAGAACACATGCAAATGTATATCACACATCTTAAAACAATATCTTTACCTACATGAATATTCCTTTGTTAAGTTGTGGTGTTCTTTCTTCCTCTCTTCAGTTGGGTGCTGCAGTCAGCGCTGCCAGATTCCAAGATTTATCTTATTTTAAAGCTTTTATGAAATAAAATTGTTTCCAAGATTTTTGACCAAAACATCATAAAATTCCAAGATTTCGAATTTCCAAATTTTTTCATAAAAATTCATTTGCAGTTTTCGAAATATACGAATATTCCAAGCGAACCTGTAACTCTGCTCATGCATACCGACTTTTGAGTAAATGTACTTGTATTGTAAACAAACTGTCATTGTTTTGTTAAGTGATGAATACCGCTTGACTTCGAATATTGTTCCTCTTGAGAAATTATATCTCGGTGTAGAGCTTCAAGACCAATTGGATTCTTTGAATCTAAGCAGCAACGAAACTTGCTTGGATTTCTACATACAACTTGTCCATCAAATCTTAAGAGGATTAGACTTGAAAAAGCAATTGTTGCAAAGTTTTGTTTAATTGTAAAAAAGTGTAATACTTTTATCCACTATTCGAAAGTTTGCCAAATTTCTTTCCGGATTTCGTCACAACAGAAACCTAAACTTAGAAAAGCTTTATTATTAACCTCGATCTCCCATAGATGTGACATCTTTTTGGAATGACGTTTTACAGACGAAGCATGGCAATGATCGTTCAGCACTTCCGTTAATGAACAAATTCATTTTTGAAGTCTTGTCTCTTCCCCATTCATGTGCTACTGTTAAACTCATACTTTCCACAGTTTGCCTAAAGAAAAACAATTCGTTGGTTGTCGATGGTCATTGAAACCTCGCAAGGAATTTTGCATACCAAAGATTTGCTAAAAATGCAAAATGGCTTCTGCTACAGTTTGAATGTAAATAGCAGCATTTTGAAGAAATTTAATTCGAATATACACTTAACATGTTATTTTTCTTGTTAAATGATGTCATGTTTTGCAAACATTTTAGGTTATCCAAAATAATTGCACATGCTACAAATTTAAGTATAACGAAGTTCTTCGATTTTAATTTTTTGGATTTCCAACCAAATCTTATTTCCAAAGACTTCCGGTGAAATTATCTGACAGCACTGGCTGCAGGAATGCAGTCAGACACGTGTGTGTTCAATCACGATCACTATATTTCTCATAAACGATTCACAATGACACTCAATCCATGGCTTACCTAAACCACCCTTAAATATTGATTGTGAGAACGAAATCTTCTCGAATGAAGTTCATGTTTTATCTTACACTTGCTTACACTGTGATAACGAGCATACGCGTTTTAGGAAGCAAAGTGAGGAGAAGGAACTAATCCAGCAATGGTGGGAAGCAAAAATATGTAGCATATATGGGGCACATTACAAATAGACTACGTTTTCCGAACGAAACCGCGAGGTTCTATAAATTTTCTCCAAACCTACCAGGTTCCGCCATATATTTTCGGGGTCTAAAAACCTCGCGGTTTCTGATAAAACTCGTTTAATCCTCCTCGAGTTCATCCGTCCGTGAGAGGTTGTGAACCCGAATACGCCCACAGCGCGCATTTCAGTTTATTTTCTCATTTTGTCTCTTTCTATTTTCTGGTGTTCTCGCACTATTATGTCCTGTCAACAAACAGCCGTTCTGGCGGCCATTTAAAAATTGAAAACGAGTGACATTTCTTTTGGCGGGCACTCATAAATTGAGAGCTAGTAACTTGGAAATTGAGAGCGAAACCACTTCAATCTCGGTGGAGACGGCCTAATGAGGTTTTAGTAAAAGTTCATCCGGACCTCGCGGTTTCGGTTCGGTGGAAACGTAGCAACAATCTGCTGAATAATTTGCAAAACACTGAAAACTTTAAAAAACGACTTAATAGAGGCAGGCATTTCGATGACAGAACTTGAAATACTTGTTAAAAGAGTGATTGGCCTTTGCCAATTCTGTCAGCAGTATTTTTTCCAACAAATTGTTGCCCTGACGGCGACATGAAAATATGTGCATGCAATCTGCGTCAGAAGTTCGTCTTTACAACCTCATGTGATAACGAAATATGCTCGTATAATGACCAATGCGAATGTTTTTCAAGCAAAGTATTGAAAAAAAAAATATAAAAAAAGTGATAACCGCCCGAGCAGGGACTTGAACCCTGGACCGTTGGATTAAAAGTCCAACGCTCTACCGACTGAGCTACCCGGGCACATGTGAAATCTTCGTAATTTTTTGGTCAGTGGGCTGGGCCCGTATCTGCTTACTAGCTATGAAGTAAACAATGACTCAAAATTTGACTCTAGCGATTCAAAAGCGATTTATAAATTTTTTTGAATGAAAAATTATTTTTACAATTGAGTTTACAACTAGGCTTACAAGCTAAAGGTTAAGGTGTTGGCTCAACAATAGGGGCCCAACTGATGTACTTTTGTTTTTCTGTCGGGTTATTGTTTATTTTGTATGTCCTACAATGGCTGGAGCTTAACGGGCTCTTCAAGTCCGTGTGTCAAATGTCGTCCTTTTGGGATGGGGCGGTGGTGTTCTCACCGATTTAGCCTTCATAGTGATTGCTATCGCTGCTCTGGCAGAATCTGAATTTGACTCTCCGCCTGAGCAACTTACGCCCGTTGCACAATGCACCGTTGGTGCCTCGACTACGTGCTGGCTATGGTATCTGCATTAACGCATAAATGTGTCACAATCATCTGGTTTTTTCATTTCGAACATTGTTAATTTCAGTTAAACTTTCCCGCCCAATGAAAATATGGAGTAACGCAGGGAAATGTCAAAAAGCGCGCAAATTTATCAGCAATGTGAAGCAATTCTGGTGAGAGAGTGAGTTTACGTTGCTCTCATCGCTCTAATTTTTCTTATAAAAGTCAAAACGTAGCACGGCCCGGTGGATGACATGATACCAGTGTTGCCGCTGAACATTTTGAGAAAGTCGCACAAAAAAGTGTCTCGGGACAAAGAAAGCAATTGCAATTGAAAGCAAAAATCGCTGCTAATTTTAAGGTTTTATCATGCTTATGAGTGCTGCAGTCTTTCTGTTGCATTTTCTTATAAGTCAGTGTAGAATTTAATGCTTATGAGAAACTTAACAACGTGTTTCGTGAATGAAATATGTTTTATTTCGAAGTCATTTTAAAAAAGGGTCAAATTGAGACTAAAGTCGCATAGCGGTAACCCTGTATGGAACCATTGTATGGTGTAAGTTGAAAATCGAGGCGACGCACCAACGCCTGCATTTAAATAAAATAATCTTTAAAAACTTAATTGCAAGCACTTTCGAGTATTCTTTTTTTTTTTAAGCACCCTTTAGAAGGATTAATAATTACAGTATCCTAAGTATATTCTGTGGTCGATGCTCCATACAGAGGGGTGAGAGCGGAAAAAAGTCCTCTAGATGAAATCCTCTGTACACTTTTAATTTCTTACACTAGACTCTTAATTTAGCACAGGGGCCGGCCCAAGTACTTCATAGATTTTTAACCAAGAGTGCGTGTTTCTGTCAAATAATTCCACATGAACAGAGAACTCAGTTTAGTATTTTGAGATGTTTTCCTTTGGGCATTTTTGAGTGACACAACACGCGTACATTTTTGTTTTGCACGTTTCGCTCAACTTCTTCGTTGGAATTTTTTGTATGGCTATTTTGGAACTACAGTAGACTCTCGTGAACAGATGTGAACAACAATTTTCGCAATAAATGCTGTATTTTAGCTTGAAATTCCTTATTAATAGTACAATACTTCGTCTTGTACTGTTTACGGTTTGTTGGACGTTAGTTTGTGTCAGTTTATTCCTCGTTGTTCCTTAAATTAATTGATTTTCGATTTTCATGTCTGCTCGATTTTTTCGGTATTTATTATTTTGGTTTTTTAGTTATTTGCGTCAACATGTCCTCAAAGAAACCGACATGAATATGGAATGCTCTTCCCGGTCTAATATTTAACACAAATATTTAAGACCAGTGTGCACAGGTATCACCTCTTCCATTCTAAAACCTTCGGCTCAGACTGTGTCTCGACCCCGGTATTACTAATTCATTGAGCGTGCGCAAATTATAAAAACGTACGCCTAATTAAGCCACTTCCATTTTTAGCAATGCCTTGGAATATACTGAAGATGAGCTGGTTAGCCAATTGAGATTAGTGTCCCGCGGAGTGTAGCGCAATATGCCTGAAGATACAAGAAAGGGCAAACGACTGTGTCAAGCCAGATGGGACCCCACAACCGAAGGCAGATAGACCCACAATCTGATCCCCGTGGTAGAAGCCTAGACATCGAGAACGATCGGGAACTGTAACTACCATCACACGCTGTTCTTGTGGACCCACGGAGGTTACTGGAAATACCTCCACAGGTTTGGAGGCGATGGCTTACCTAGGTGCCCCAAATGTCCAGACGTGAATGAGGACGCGTAGCATGTAGTGTTCTACTGCACACTCTTCGCAAGAGACAGGGCGAGCAGACAGACGAGACTGGATACAGACCTCTATCCAGCCTCGTCTGACTGCTCGTCCTGTCTCTCTTTTATATCTAACTTGCATAATGCACTAAGAAGAGCTGACGCTCTAAGAAGAGACCAAGAGACGGCCTTACGGACTAGAGCCGAATTGGAAACCAGCCCCGTGAAGTAATTCCTAACGGCGGGGAGGCCATCAAATAGAAAGACGCTTAGTGAGCATTCATGATCGAATTCAAAGATGAATGATGGCCTGATAAGTAACAATAAAGGGCGCAAACAATTTGTTTCGATTTTTTAAATTTTAATTCATCTCTTCACGGGGAGAGTGGTAGATGTGGGCAGAGTGCAGAGAAGAATATCCCGCGAAGCGTTCATGCTGGTACCACGGGTTACCAGTATCTTGAAGAAGATTCCACATCCTTTGGAGCAAACCATAAGAAATCCAGTGACAGAGGAGCCGCAGGCACCAGTAAAGTTGCCGTTGGTCGACTTTACCTGTATCGAGCAGAGGTCGCTTTATTCAGACTTGTGTGTACGATACTAACGCAGACGGGTCCGAATAGAAAGACACTCGACCAGCCTCATCTTTTCCATCTGGGAAGTACTCAGTTTGAACCACGCCCTTTATTGTTGCTTTTCAGGCCATCATTCATCTTTGAATTCGATCATGAACGCTCACTAAGAGTCCTTCTACTTGACGGCCTCTCCCAACGACCAAGAAGCCCCATTTGCGGCCCATTTGCTTTGCGCAAATAAAACATTTAGAATTCAAAAAAAAATTACAAATCGATGTACTTATCAAATTTGACATGATGTAACATCTTACAAAACATACCCCTGGTTGCCGCTTTTGCAAACGTATGCACCTACATTCACCAATAGCCAACAGACGAAACGAAAAAACCGACGAATCAGACTTGAATATCAAATGAATTATTCAGCAGGCCCATCATACTCATGTCAAATGCAAAATATTCACAAAAATAATTCAATTAAACGGATGCATAAAAGGGCACCCGGCCAGGCGCGGGATTTGATACGTCGCCAAGCAGCCAACCGTCGCCGGTTGCAGTGGACAGTGAACCAGAATATATCAGATTTTATTCAATTAAATCAAAAACTCAGTGCACTCAGTAAATAAAAAGTTAACTTCGGTCAAATGTGCCTCGTTTTTGGAGTGGAACGCTTGAACTGGTGTAACCCTTATGCGAGATGGATCGGTATGGAATTCGAAATCTGTTATCGATGCTTTTTCAATAAGTGGTGACAGTTAATTATGTTTTTTGTGTGTGTGTGTGTGTTTGCTTTTTTGATTTGTAGATTAAATGAAGCTCTCAATTCTGGCCCGCAGTTCGCCGCACAATACGACAATGGATCGGTTCTCGATCGGGTGAGTTGCCAATTTAGATTTGGATTGTGCTTCAAGTCGCTTTTTTTTTGCTAATGGAGGCAAGTACACAGAATTGATAGAAACGAGGGTATCTCAGGAGATTGGAGAAGCTCACTGAAGACGCTTGCTGACTGGGATTGTAAGTCCACATCAACCATCAGGGAAAGAGGAGGATTGCAACATGCGTCTTCACTGGTCTCCGGCATATTTCTAGGACCCAAGCAAGTAGTGCCACCCTGCCTTGTACCATGCAAGTTGGCAGGAAATGTTTTGCCACTCGGGCAAGCGATATATGTCCGACTCAACGGGAATTCTTCTCCCTACAGTATGGGTTGGACATGGACCTCGACTATCAAGCCTCACAAGCCTTCACTGGCCACGCACTCTTCCCAGCAAAATAACAATGAGAAAGCGAGCGTACAGGCTTCGTCTGGGTGCAAAGTCAATGTAGGCTTACACCCATGAAACCATAAATATATCGGGAGACTCCTAGCATTTTCCACAGTGATCGAGAGACCACATAAGACCGGAACAGAGCATAATTATGTTTGTCAGCAGTCATCAAGACAATATCTTCGACTTCCTCAACCTCAACCAATTTCAGCGGATGTGTTCAAGTCAACTTTCACTTTGCAAGGGGAAGAATCAGAAGAACTTTTTCCAGTTTTGCAAAAAAAAAATGTCGACCCCTAAAACTTAACCTTATCTCAGAACTGAACGAATATTTGTCAGAAGCATTGTCAAATTTGAAAGTACTCGCCGTTGCTTTTGAAATCTTGTGCAAATGTTCAACACCAACTGGCAGTTGCGTACGATTCATTTCCCTCCCACTGAAGTAAGCAAATTGAACGAAACTTAAGGAAAGCCAACGAAGGACTGTTGGAAGTGGTTGTTGTGGTCGTCAAAGTGCACCATTTCTGAACTAAATTCGCTCGATTGGTTGAGTTGACTTAACTCTCCCTCGTCTCCCTGATGGAGGCTTAATAGGTTTCAGTAAAGGGCACTTGCCGTTAGGGAGTCACACAGTAAAGCTGGACATAAAAAGGGGCTTTTTGTGGCAGCTGTATCGATACAGAGAGACCCCAGCAACGGTTGCAAAGCAAATGCTTCGTCGATCTCTTGGCGAGATCTGCCGGAAGTTCATCGACGACCTAGTAACTTTTTTTGAATTCCAGGCTTGAACCACTTAAATGAGCGGTGTTATGGCACATGCTTGCGTTTCGCAGTCTCCTACTTCTGAGACTCATGCCACGGGTCCTTTCACCCAGGGGTTCAGAGACAAAGAACGAACGCATTATGTACCAGTTGAGTTCTTGTCTAAACCGAGGCCTATCTAACACCTCTTGCTCTTCCTTGGGTAACAACACGTGGTTATGCATTGCATCTCCACACTGAGCACCCGCAGTCGCATGCGACCAAGACAAGTTAATCCTGAGAGACTCCATAATGCTGTGGTATTCATCGCCAAAATGACCACAAACTTTCATTCAAGCTGTCCACCAGCTCGGTCTGGCTGAATCTAGACTTCTGCCCTTCCGTGTTGCCAGATTACAGAGGGCCTCTGGTTAAACCTCGCAACCAAATGGTTATTTGCAGTTAGATTCCTTAAGACCTATGATCAGAGGCCTTAAATAAGCAAAGGTAGGGTTTCTGCTCAATTGACCACAGCTTACAAAAAAAAGCCTTTGATTGGCGGTAGTCTTTTGTTTTACGAGTTTTCAAAGAAAGAAGCTAGACTAGTGGCTCTAGCTCGTGCCCTCAAACTGACACGGAGTTCTCAGAGTTCGTGAATAAGGCAAGTTCTTTGCGTCGAGAATGGGACCTCGACACCCAAAGTAGTAGTTTTGAATGCCATTGGGCAGGACGATCTGGTGTACGGCCCTGCAGCTCATATTCCACCTGCAACGCTCGCTTTGCTAGGCTTCCACAAGTCGTCGACGGCACTGCTTACGTGTCCCTGAAGACTGGTTCAGTTGGTATACCTGCCACAAAACCGAGATAAAACCGCATGTGCACTGAGAACATTCCGCTCTAAATCCTCCTTTCATTGTGGCTTGATGTCAGTGCAGAAACGCATTCGAATTGCTTCATCCGTGCAGACGAAAACACTCAATCCAATCCGATCCCCTGACGATAGTTGTTGACGTTTCATTTCGTTTTCAAGGTTACACCGGACATGGCGCACCTCGTCAATCCGTATTGGAGTCGCTTTCCCCCGATGGATCCGATGTGGAACAAAATTCTTGGTTTCTTCACGTTCGCCATCATGATAATCTCCTGCTGCGGCAACGGAGTTGTGGTTTACATCTTCGGCGGCACCAAATCCCTGCGTACACCAGCAAACCTCCTGGTCCTCAACTTGGCCTTCTCGGACTTCTGCATGATGCTCACACAATCGCCAATCATGATAATCAATTTCTACTACGAGACCTGGATCCTGGGGCCCCTCATGTGCGATGTTTACGCACTCTGTGGCTCGCTGTTTGGCTGCATTTCCATCTGGTCAATGTGCATGATTGCATTCGACAGATACAACGTCATCGTGAAGGGCGTCTCCGGCCGGCCCATGACCATTAAGTTGGCTATGATGAAAATCCTCGGTATCTGGTTGTTTGCCAGCCTGTGGACGGTCACACCCATGCTCGGCTGGAGTCAGTACGTTCCGGAAGGCAATCTAACCGCATGCAGTATTGATTACATGACAAGAGACTGGAATCCCAGATCGTACCTCATCACGTATTCCTTGTTCGTCTACTACACCCCGCTGTTCCTCATATGCTACTCCTACTGGTTCATCATAGCGGTTTGTATTGTGTCCTCGTGCTGCAGACCACCGGAGTGTCTGTCGGTGAGTTGACTTTAAGGACTTTTGTCTTTCTGTTTGCAGGCTGTGTCGGCCCACGAGAAGGCAATGCGGGAGCAGGCGAAGAAGATGAACGTTAAGTCGCTCCGTTCGTCCGAGGACACAGAGAAGAGTGCCGAAGCAAAACTGGCCAAGGTAGCGCTCACAACAATCTCGCTGTGGTTTGCCGCGTGGACTCCCTATCTGGTGATATGCTACTTTGGACTGTTCAAAATCGATGGTCTCACACCGCTCACCACTATCTGGGGAGCCACATTCGCCAAGACCAGCGCCGTCTACAATCCAATTGTCTATGGCATCAGGTAGAGTACAGCCTTGCAGAGAGACCGAGCAATTTAATCACGCGCATATTCCAGTCATCCAAAGTATCGAGTTGTGCTGAAGGAGAAGTGTCCTTGCTGCGTTTTCGGCTCCACTGAGGCGAAGGCTCCGGCCGGTGGCGGCGGTGGTGGCGAGAATGCTGACACCCAGACGGAAGCCGAGAGCAAGGCTTAGGCGGACTGTGCCAGCTGGGGATGGCAGGAACAAATCAATATCCGACAAGGATACAAAAATGTTAAAAAAAATAAATACATAAACAAAGGCATACATTAGCTGGATTTTGTTGCTAAGCGGCGGTAAGATGAGTACGTAACAAGCCATTCCGTTCGCCAGCGAAACATCGATGGGTGCGCAGCGTGTGCACGGAACATCCAATTGCAGCCCCAGGCATACCTGAATCAAGAGTTCATTTCACAGACTCCTAACCCCTTCAAAGTTCCATCTTGTTGCGATACTTTTCCAAATCAAACTGAGTGCTTGTCTAGGACTTATCCTTGTTCGGGCATTCGTTTCACTGCATTCAACTCGCAGTCAGCTCTCGTTATTCGCATCTCCATCGGGATATGAACTGTCATGCCACAACTGATAGTGTATTCGGAATGCATTCTCGCACCACCCTCGAGCAGCTAACTTTGATTTGAAGAGAGTATCGCAAGATGGAAATGCATCCCCAGGACGATGGATGTTCACGTGAACGCATGCATGTGTGATGACGGAAGTTCCGCTGTGGCTCCCCCCCGGCAAACTTGAATGCGTTCCACCGGAGTACCATCAACCCCTAATGGCGGAGCCCGAAAATGGAAAGACTTGCAGTGAATTTATTTCTTGCTTCTTTTGCCTCCTCTCATTTCGTTCTGCTCGTGCGAGGATGAAGTAGAGCTCAGATACTTTGTAGATTGCGAAAGTTCTTCTATAACACAGAGTGACACTTGACTTTCTGGGGTGAGTGGCGCGCAGTCTCGCGGGGGGAGATGAGACGTCGTACTCGTGTGTGCATTTCGGATAACGCATGTTGGCGTTTCATTAATTTTCAATGTCAGCGCTGACTCTTGATGGGGGCGGATTTGTCAGTGACAAACGCCTAATCGCTGGTATCAGCCACGATGAATACTATTTGAAGTTGGACATTTTCTGAGGATTATTCAATTGAATTCAAGACACTCATTGCAAGGCAAACAGAGACGTTTGCATCTCGTCGTTGGTGTCAGTCAGTGGCGAGCGTGTTATGTTTTGTGGTTGCATCCAGCAGCTGTATGGGTGGCCGCGGACTTTTGAGAAGTTTTTTCTTACTCGGGCGAGGTGAAGCGGTGATTTGTGGAAATTGTTCACCGTGTCAGGAATCGAACTTAGACAATCACTTCACCGCGTCCATCAAGCGGCTTATGTACTCTTTATTATTTGAAAGCGAGCAACATTTGAGCGAGTCCGAGAAATTGGAAACTCATTCTAAATAACAAAGTCACCGCCTTGGGGAAACTAACGCTACTGATCACCGATGGATTCCTTTCGCCGGGGGAGCAGAAAAAGAGCCTGCGCAAGTCCTCAGGTGATGTTGTGCAAGAGGTGCGCATCTCTATCATCTCCACAGACGACAAGAAGCCTCAGATGCGGGGGCGGACACGGAAGTTAAGCGACCTCACATTCCACGTGCAAGCAACAACCCCCACGGACGCTGAGCATCACTGCAATCCAGGGAGTTCTGTGGAATGGGCCTGGACAAAGGAGAATGAAGAACTGCGACATCTACTACTGTGAAGAGGGACACAGATCCGAACAGTCGTAAACATCGATTGTATAACCGAGCTCCTCACAACAGTTGACAACATTCTGCAACACCAATCTAATTTGGGATCACGCCAATGGAGAAAAACGACACACGATGAACACAGCAGCTTCGTTGCAGCAGTATCTCATAGTCTCATGCATTCGGCTCATGTTTTCGGCAAAGCGGTGCGCAGTCATGTCACTTCAACAATATCATTCTGGACGATATCGCACGCGAAACAAGCAAGCCAACACTAGAGTCACGAACTGGATCACACATAATCTGTCGATAAGACACGAAGTTGAAATGAATCTCTTCGGAAGGAGCGCGCATCCAATAGAGATGCGAAGGCAAATAGGCCGAATAACGACAGTTGCTGGTCAATCGACACTGAAACCACGAATTCAGCCGAATCCCTAATTTGCAGCTTTAGGTGAGACCCGCCGACAGGCATGTACTCAGTGCACAAGCAAACTAACAAATGGAGAGCATTTTGACTGGTGCACGGAGGTCACTAAATGACAGTAAAGTTGAACTCTGGTTCGAGAACAACCTTCCTCCAGGCACACCAATTCGCCAGCAACGCCCCACGTGGGATTTGCTAGAACTTGCAGGCTTTGCAAACAAACGCAGCTCGAAATCCAGAATCATGTCTCTGGAATCGCACAAGCGGATTCACGAGCACACTTCTCCCAGCAGTGCAAATCAATCTCCATCATCGACTGCAAACCATGCGAGTGCCCATAAATTCCAATTTAACACATGCATCAGCGAACGGATGTTTCAGCGGAAACCATGGTACACGGAAACGAGCTCACAACAACATCCCGTTACACATCCTCCAACGTCCTGCCTCATCCGGACTCTGTGAATAGATCCCCTGCAGCAGCTAATCCTTTCATCATGACATTGTCACTATTGTAATTGGCGCAAAGGAAACCACGTTTAATTGGGATAAATTGCAGACTTCTAAGGAGAGGTCCTCCACTCGTGTGTGTTCGTTTTCACTCGCTATACCTAAGAGTTATGTCTGTTCGATAAATTTCCTGAAGAGGAAAGCACTGAGAATAAGTCGCAACCAAGGACGCCAATTGTGGTCAACACAAGTGAAAGAAATGAAAGCATGAAGCTGGGGTCAGCAGGACGCTGGCCACACATCTGTCAGCGACACGTGTGAGTGGTGAAGATAAACGGCAATCATATTTTATCGTTTGCCCGACGATATGTTGTGCGTCGTACGTGCCGGTCTCCCCGCCCCGACTTAAGTAAATCATCATAAATTCTGTCGTTAGTTTCTGGCCTGCACTTGGAGCGGGCAACTGTTGGACTCAAGTAGATACTTACCGGCGACGCTGGGCAATTGATTGTTATTTAGTTGCTATGGACGATCGGTTTGGTATGTAGTCTCAGCGGTTGGTGTAACGGCGATGTGTTGGCGGCCCATTGAGAGACGGAAAGCCCTGAAATATTGTCGTCAAATTTAGGTCGGTTAACGTGACGGTGATGGAGTGGAATTCTTTGCCACTCTTAATCAGAATTCATCGCAGGATTGACGATTGATAAATGAGACCTCTTTCATTGGGATCTTACTCACCGGTCTAGTTTGATAACAGAAACTGGGGTGTGGCGTTGGTTTTTCTGGAGATTAACGATCTATGGGGGCATCCTTTCGGGTATTCACTAACAAGCTAACAAGATCAAATTGGCTTTGAAGAGCATTGGGACTGGTGTACGGGGGTTGCCAAATTATAGTAAGGCTCAACTTTATTTCGAGAACTACTTTCCACTAAACATACAAGGGGCCCGGAGGCTGGTGCCAAGTCTTGTTGGAAAAGGTTAAGAACGATGACTGGTTGGGATTACTGACTGCTCCATAGTGCTGTCACTGTGAAGAGGTTTTAGGCTCTCGATTGACATTTTCCACCATGACTGTTGGATGTAGTTCCCTGATGATGAACATTAGCGGTTCTATGGATCCCTACCACATCCCTGCTTGTATAGTCTTCTAGGCCACTGAAAGAATGTCGTCCTGGAGTTAATTTTTCCTGGATAGCTGCGAGGTTTTAGACAGTCGTCTCCTCTTTCTCCTCCTCTCTACATCTCATTCAGAAGGGCGTTTTATGCCATTCTCAATCTCCATGCTTGATGTCCAGGCAGAGGCAGGACTAACTAAGGCTGTGATCTTACTTATGTCAACTTTTACTAACGCACGTCATTTGATAGCACTAAGAGCCTCTTGGACCATTCAGTGTACGGCGTCATTAGTTGAACATTGAACAGTGACTGCAATGGCCAGTCCCCGAAGCACAAAGCCCCTGACAAGAGTAAGGTAAGTCTAGAATACTCTCCACTCTTTCCAGCTACTCGATAATCGAGCACCAGGTGCATCGCTTTGTAAGGCTCACATTCATTAAGATCCCCGCCATTAGCCAAACTATTCATCAGAAGTGATAACTCTAATCTTCGCTCTTCAATTCCTGCTTGATTCAATTTTAATTATCAAAGATTTCCACGATACATCAACACTGGCGCCACCAAAGACATTCTGTGTCCCGTAACTCAAGTCGAGTAAATTTTAATTAATTTAATTATCATTGTTCGTAAGTAATTAAGCCTTGAAGCGAACGCTATTTAATGCTTTGCGAGAGGATCCGTAATTCGCGGTAATTGCACAGCAAGAGATTGTTTGAGAATAACCCGCATCTGTGTCACACCTTGATTTTCAGAATTCGCCATTATCTTCTGCTGCGATATAGAAGGAGAACATTGAACACGAACTGGGTGTGCTGGTATTTATTGCACAAATGAACAAGCGCTGGGAACTGTTGGTGGCTGTGGATGAATACGAACTTTAAAAGGAGGATTCAAAAATTCAAATGACTCCCAAAATTTAAAAACGAATACTCTATTTGTGTTCCTTTTGAAAATGTCGATTTAGGATGCTTTTGACACAATTTTAAACGAAAATAATGAAGAAGTCCAAAATTGAGTACTTATGGTTGGGGGTAAACTACCCCGCAGATCTTTTGTGCCCCCTACTCATACGTTTTCTCCCCTCCCATGCAGCACTTTTTAGAGTTATATTGAGGGTTTATGCTCCTGCTACTCTCTAGGCCAGCTTTTAGAATCTGAGAATGAGAGCTGGTTCTAGTGATTTCTTTGCCTTTTGTGGGCAAATGCCTCACAAAATCCATGGAATTTCATTAGATTCTCCGCAGAATCTGCAGAGACCTTCTTCTACTCCTTCTTCTTCCCTGAGTCTACAGTGCCCTGTTAGGAAGCCTGATAGAAGAAATATATGATCTTCTAAGAAGATGCCACTGAAGCGTTCTTCGTGGAACGCAAATAGCCGACCCAATGCGCACGTTGCGTGTCCAATCCACTTTTGTACAAATCAAAGAAGTTCGAAATTTAAAATTCCTGAATTACTAAAAAAAACAATCGTAAACAAAATAGAACGTCTCCATCGTTGAAACACAGAGATCACCGAATGAACTTCCATAAACACTGCTGTCAACCGCACCTAAGGTTAAAAGTTAACCGTCGTTATGCATTCCACTTATTGGCCGCATTTGTTGTGTCTCTCCCTGGCCTTAGGTCTCATGAGTTGCGGACTTTTTGAAACTTTAGAATCTATGGGCTAGGTCCATTACAAATCAATGATGCATCGAACGAATAGAGCTGTTCGCAAGCTCTACGAAATGAAAAGAGGGACTGTAGCATCAGACGAAGAAGAAGACCCAGCACTCTCTTGTATGTTTTCTATTCGCCCCTCACCCCAGTCAAAAGTCTCTCAGCGTCTTTACATTCTTCCAATGTCATGAGAGAGAAGTAGTTCCCATTAGTGGTGTGTCAACTCGGGTTACATGTATACCGAGCGAATTGTCAAAACCGATGAAACTAACCGAATACATTAAACATTTTTTTTTTAATTCGATTTGCCACATTCTATATTGGTTCGGCACACCTGACCTGTAGCATTCCACCACCACCTGCAGCATTTCGGTGCATATTATTCTCTCTTTGTTTGTGTGATGTGTTAAAACAAGAAAGTTGCGTTGCGACTTGCGAGTAGATGAAAATACGGAGAGAGAGATAAACGAGAAGAGAGAAAAGGCTCAACATTTTGCAAACACACATGATATTGGCACTCCGTGCGCCTATCGCTTCCCTTGCCAACACTATCGACTTGGGATGCACATAGAACACCCAAGCCAACCGAAACCAACCCGAAACAGAATAGAACTGGACAATACACCTCGATTTGCGCCACTCCATAATGCATATTGTTTGCTTCCGGTTCATCATCAAACCGAGTTAGTCAGCCCGGGTTACAACTCGGTCTGTTTATATTCCAACCCGGGCTAACTCGGTTTGTAGAACTTTCGAGTTGGCACACCACTAGTTCTCATCGCGTTGTAATCTATTTCTATGAGTACTCATTTTCGAATATCCATGTTGCATAAATACAGTGTTTTCACTCCTAACGGGCACCTTTCAAAACCGGACAAATTTCTAAGAACGGAATTTTGTACACAGTTTTGAATGTAAAGAACTCTCTCTAAAACTCTCTAAATAACTGGACGCTGACACCAATTCGCTCTCATCAATCATAACTGAAAATTTATTTGTTTTCAATTTTTCAACAAGATTGTCAGTTTCACGTTTGGCCGAAACATTTTTTTCGAAACCGCGAGGTCCGGATGGAATTTTTTTGAAACCTCAGCAGGCCGTTTTCACGGAGATTGAAGTGGTTTCGCACTCGATTTCCAAGTCACTCGCTGTCAATTTATAAGTGCCCGCCAAAAGAAATGTCACTCGCTCTCTCCGAAATGACACTCGCCGCCAGAACAGCTGTTTGTTGACAGGACGTAATAGTGTGACAACACCAGAAAATAGAAAGGGACAAAATGAGAAAATGAACACCAAAATAAACTGAGACTCACGCTGTAGGCCTATCCTGGTTCTCAACCTCTCACGGACGGATGAACTCGAGAGGGTTTGACGAGTTTCATCAGAAACCGGGTTACCGTCGGCAAAACCTTGTAGGTTCGGAGAAAATAGATGGTACCTCGCGGTTTTGATCGGTGGAAACGTAGCATAAAATAGAAAAGTCTGTGTCAAATTTAGCGTGTGTGAAACCGGCTCTACTGACTAAAACCGTTAACGCCTGTGAGATTATGGCTATCTGACACAACGTTTTTTTTTCTTATTTTTCTGAGTTAAATGAGAAATAGAGCAGTGCGATACATTCGCTAGGGAAATTGTCATTAAATGTGAGTGCGTACGCACTAGCCCCCTAAATTGGGAAATGTCAAACACAATTGATTGAAAATTGAATTATTCAAAACCCTGGCAGCTAGTTCTTGGGTATTTAATCACTTTTCCCCATGTCATGTCTGTTCGAAAATCAAGTCCATGCAGACCACGGTACAGACTATACACAAATCCACGTGCGTGCTCATGTACCGCCAAGTCAGAGCAACAATGTCCGATGGTCCAGCTCAACAGCTGTGCAGATCAAGGAAACAAGAAAAAGCAATAATATTTAACTTGGAGACAGCATTAAAGGCACAAAAACATTGATAAAGTCCACCTTTTTATTGCGCGGTTCCTACATTCCTCGTTTGGAACCAGCCAGGTCAACATAATCCTACACTCTTTGTTCTACGAACCGCACGCAGCGCAGGTTAAATTCACCTACCGTCAATCATCATTGCGAAAATCGTAACTCATCTGTCCCATTTCCGTTCCTCGGGTCAGGCAAACAACCTTGACCTTACAACGACTAACCTCCCTCGCACAGAACTGTCATCTTTGAGAGTAAACTTTGCTTCACCCAAAACAAAATCGATGAAGCGCTTTCCCTAAACTTCTTCATTGACTTTGAAACAATACATTCACCTGCCAACTTCTGAATCTGCAATGTTCAACGAGATCTCAATTACGCGTGGTTGCCTGAAGATAACCTTTTGTGGAAACAAGTAAAATCTCGAGAAAAAAAACACGACAAATCGCAGTTTGCTTTTCTCTACCCATCACGAAGCCAATCCAAATCAATTGCATTATAGCGCCCTTAACATGCACGCCCAAGACCGTTTCCCACCCCCGCACTAGGTCGCCCAGCGACATTTCCCTCGATTTCACCCGATAATTGAGTTGTTAACTCCGTCATTTCATTATGTGCAACTGCCGACGATGTCTCAGACTCGGCAGTTTCCATTCCGCCGCGAATATTCAATTGCTCTTCCCCGTTTGGTGGTTGACTGGAAGGATGCCAAGAGTGCTTGCTTGATTTTGTGAGTTTTTCCACCGTCTCCAAGAGACTACGGCAAAGATAATGGCATCATCATTACGATCTCTTTCAGTCGCTTACCTAAATGCGTGCAATCATATCAAATTACCTAGAATGAGCATGACACTGTACCACAGCCGTCGCTGCTGGAGTGGTGGTAGTGATTACACCGAATCTAGAATTCCACTCGCCCAGTCGTATAGCAGCCGAGTTAGAGCATCCTTCAGCCCGCCCATGCCTGGGAGGGCGACACGTAACCCGAAATGGCAATCCAGTGTCACTGAATGTGTACACAGGGGTGGGATTAATATTTCAGCAGGGCCACCGCTGGAACAGAGCCCATCGTCTCTACAGTATCAGTTACACGGCGAGCCCGAGACGAGGCGGCGGCGTGCCGAGTCGATTAGAAAGGAAATGAAGGAAACGAAGGAAATCACGTCAATAAATAAAAATACCTGCGATTGAAGACGGGAGTACAAAATAGATCGTCGGAATGCTGGGGGAGGGAGATTGACTTTTCTCTGCTGCTGCTCGCCCTTTGATGATTAAATGTTTACAGTGACTAACAGGCAACAGCCAATATAATGGATCGCATTGTATAATTCTTGCGAACGTTAAATGTCACGGCACACCATGCCCCTGTTCGTTTCAGTTTACTTGATGGAGCTGCAGAATAAATTATGGACGGTGCTCTAATATCTTCTCATCATGGCTGCAATTCGTTCAATCTTAATCTTCGGAGGATGACAAAGGCACGGCGGCGGAGACACAACGAGCTCACGGACCATTGAGTGGAGGGTAATACGTTACGAATGAATTTTACTTCGTTTGTAGTGGAAGACCATGCAGAAAAATGTTGAAAAAAGCCAAAACTAATTCTGGAGAAAAATTATAAAAAGAAAGAAACTAAGATCATGTAGAGTGATGACAGCATGCTCTACGAGTATCAATCGTAGACGTAAAGTGTAAGAAAAATCGTAAAAAATCACGTGAAAAAAGCCTTAAAAATAAACTCTAGACTTAAATAAAGCAAATCGTCGAGAAGAACGAGAGAAAATGAGAGGCATTGCAATATTTGTCAAAATCCACACAAATAATGCCTGAAACACAACAGTGCGTTGCTGGGTTCGACTTCAATGTTACAGAGGGGTGCGATGACGCACTGCGATAATCTGCTGTTCACTCTCTCTCTCTCTCTCTCTCAAATCCCAGATGTGTCAACTGTTTTCGTGTGTGAAATGTCAAATCAGAAAATATTCTGCTCAAATAATTGTACTTTTTTTCCTCCTTGGTCCGAATTCAAATTGATTTTGTCGTTAAAATGTAGTCAGCTGTTTATCTTCGCACCGATCTGTCAAAATTTTTCCAACATGTTGGATAATGACATGCGACGGCCTTAGGTTTTACGATCCTCTCATCTCTCTCATGTTGTACTTACGTAGATCGCCGCAGTATTCTGTGCATGGCCATTGAATTGTGTGCGTTGTTTCAGGCATTAGTTCCGTGCGATCACTTACTGATATAAAAGGGAAATCAGATTCAATTTATCGTGTATACGACAGAAATTTCCGATGAACGGATTTGAGTGTAGTTTTCACACACGACACAGACTCGTCGTTTATTGTTGTGCACATGGCTGCGCATTCATGTCGCATGTTTGCAGCGACGGTCTGCGTGCATTGACATTTTTTTTTGAAATTTGCATGGTCTGAAACGACGTGTCGTGTATGGTGCATTTTTCACAGCCCAGCAGGAAGATTCATGTCGTAAACAGGAATAAGAACACGGATAGATAATTTCGGAGCGAGTTTTTGGAAAATTATAATAATTCTACCATTCCTTTGTGCAAAATTCTTTGTTTCTTTTTTTTAATTGCCAAGCAGTGTCGAAATTTTTCCGACGCGATAATGGATAGTGGATTAATAAAGATATCCATCTTCGGCCATTTTTGACCCTTGTCCACCGAACACCGATGTAGTGGTGTTCCCTTGTTTTTCACACAAACTTTTACACAAACCATGGATCCACGTTCAATTAACGACCGAATTTTGAAATGAGAACTCTAATTCACCCCTCTACTAGGCTGGGGAAGGGTATCAGCTGTTCGCCAGCTGATCTCAAGAGCTCACACGTATTCACAGACACGGGACAAAAAGGGTATAAAAAACGCTGTCAGATGAAATCAAGGAGCAAGAGAAGTAGAAGATGAATATCTCTATCCCTCCATTATCTCTGGAAATGATCCAAGCTAAAGTCTGTGCATGTTGTCTGCACCCAGCGCTGCAAGATTCCAAGATTTTATCTTATTTTTTAAGACTTTTATGTACTTGTATTGTAAACAGACTGTCATTGCGTTGCTTGACTTCGGCTTCCTCTCGACAAATTGTGTCTAGGTGTAGAGGTTCAAACCCCAATGGTTTCTTTGAATCTAAACACCAATGAAGTTGAAATATTCAAACAGACTTTCATCAAACAGACGTCCATCAAATCTTAAAAAGATTTGACTCTAAGAACCAATGTTTAATCCTTCTAAATCCACTGCATATTTGAAAAATGGTGCAGTCTTTTTCATCATCATCACCATCATCTTCATCTTCTGACCCGCATGCTCCACTAAAGAGGTCCCGGGAGTAAACCACGCACGAGAGATCTCCAGGCAACTCGATCCTCTGCCATCGACTCTAACTCATCAGAAATTATGCCCAAGCGTAACCAGGGGAGTTTTGGACTTGGTCCAACCATCTCGTCCTGGGTCTGCCAAGAGGTCGCCTACCTTACGGAATCTCATTCAACGCCCGCCTCGGAGGTCGTGATGCAGGGGTCATTCGTGCCACGTGACCAAACCACCGAAGCATAGCCCTCTTCGTTCAAAGAAGCAGCTGCTCAATGTTGAGATCCTCGCGCACTGCCGTGTTTCTCACCCTATCCCGGCAACAGCAGGGAGAAATCTCATCACAGCAGCTTGTATTCGCGATCTTAGTCTTTCGGTCATTACCCAAAGTTCATGACCCTAGGTGAGAGTTGGAACAAATACTGAGTTGAAAACCGCTTACTTGGGTTTGATACCAAGCTCGGCCTTCATGATTACAGATCCACCAAGCTGTTTCAAAATTGACCCAGCTTGACCAATCCTACAGCATTACTCCTACCATCACTCGTGAAAAATACCTCGAGACACTTAAACTTCTTCACCTGCTTCAATGGGACTCCACTCCTGAAGATGACCATAACCTCCGATTTGTCCCCGTTGACCTTTGTTCCAGCATCGGCACATACGGCCCTATCGAGTCCTCGCTGGAGTTCCGTCTGGGAGGATGTGAGGATAGCCAAGTCATCTGCAAAGGAATATGACTGACCCTCAACTCCTCCAATGTGAAACATTCCTCGCCATGACTGCGTTGCAACATCCAGGTCATGTATACAATGAAAAGGAGAGGTGACAAGACGCACCCTTCACGAAGTCCAACGCCCACGGTGATAGGTGTTGATTAAGCACCGTTAACCCGAACACAGCTGCTACAGTTTGTGTATAGAGACTGAACGGCCCTCAGATGAGGACCTTTAATCCCATACTTCTGCAGAACAATCCAGAGTTTACCTCGAGGAACTCGGTCGTATGCCTTTTCCAAATCCACAAGACAACTGTAGGTGGGCTTGGCATACTCCCAAGAATCTTCAACCGATTTGTAGATGAAGCCAAGTCGTCGCAATACAGGACATATTACAGCAAATTGAACCACAATTTACAAGACAGAATATATTTCATGGCAAGTTTCACAACGGATATGATCAGCCACATCTTTAAAATAAGAGGCGAACTGATAAGTTTAAACTTCATACCGCATCGCCCAGAACTCCCTCTTCTGTGCAGCCTTTGCAGCCTTCCGGAACGAGAGGAGGTATTCCACTTCATCGCTATATGTCCCATTCTTAAAGAATTCCGCTGCCACTTCTTTGGAGCACAGGTACTCTCGCTTGAAGAAGCGACAAATATCTTAAACGGTGACCGAAGCTGGGATTTATTGTACAAGTATGCAATAAACGCACTGGTAGACGTCCCTTAGCCAAATCATATAGACTAAGAATTTATTTTTTTTATTTTTTTTTTTTTTTTAAATCCATTCTTTTTTGTGAAATAAATAGTCAACTAAACTAACTAACTAAACTACTCCCAAGCCTTCTCAAATACCATTCTTAGAGTGATAAGCTGGTCGGTTGTACTTCTGTCGGGCGAAAGCTGCACTGTTCTTCCCCCATCCTTTACTCGACCATAGCCAAGGGTAACCAGACGAGTTTTTGGAGTTCCAACACCTTAGCGTAGACTTTCCTCGGGAGACATAAAAGAGATAAGCCCCTGCAGATGGAGCTATCTCATTTGTCCCCCTTCTTGAAACGTTGGACAATCACCCCAGTTTGCCAATCGCCAGGTGTCTTGCCACGTTCATAGGGTCACGAGAGAGCCATAAAACTCCCTCTTTACCCATTGCCATAAACTTCCTCCACCGTTGGACTATACTCCGCCACACTCAAGACTACAGGTCTGCCATCCTCTGCCATCCATCAGCTCTGTGCTCGCTCCGTTCTCGAATTATAAGTTGTTTCTTTTATAAACCGAAGTACAGTAGAAACAGAATATTTAACATTCATTTTTGTTTTGCAGTTTCTATTCAATTTTCAGTACAATTTCAGAACAATTTATTTTCGATTTTCGAGAACTGTGCAAATTGAGATGTTCTCCTGAGCACTCTCTCGACCTGTTTGACCACAAAAACATCTAGAATAAGAGCCCCCAAGGGAAAGAGGAAAGCATTATGACAGCAAAAGGCAAACTCAAAGGACTCCTCGCAAAACTTCGTTTGTCGGAGTCTTTACAAACAAACATTTTTGATTATTTTCCTTGCGTTGAAGAGATCCTCGACGAAATTTCGTCACACGATTGTGTATCAGTATGGTCGCATATTTATCTTGTGGTACAGAGTTTGCATAATTTAGAGAAGAAACTATTAAGTTACTCGCCACAATTGGACTCTGAAAGTAGAAACGGGCGATGATGGATATTAAATCTTTTTTTGAATATGTCAGTCGAACACGCCGATCTAAAGGGTGATTTTTTAGCTATTATCTTTTTGGCAACACTGGTTTAAACAGCTGACGCACGTTTCGTGTTTTGTTTCACTGTCAAACATCTTCAGTGTGGTCTATAATTTAACCATGAATCGTCTTACAAACGAACAGCGCTTGCAAATTATTGAATTTTATTATCAAAATGCGTGCTCTGTTAAGAAAGTTCATCGCGCGAAAAATTGTGTTCAGCGACGAAGCTCATTTTTGGTTCAATGGGTACATAAATAAGCAGAATTGTCGATTTTGGGGTGAATATCAGCCAGAAGCATTGCAAGAGCTATGTTAAAGCTCATGTCTATACAGACAAGCCCGCTTCAATGGACGCATTGGAAGACAACATTGAAGCATTTATCCGTGAGATACCGGCCGAAATGTTGGAAAGAGTATGCCAAAATTTTACTAAGCGGATGGACCATTTGAGGCGCAGTCAAGGTGAACATTTGCATGAAATAATCTTCAGACATTAAATTATATGGACCGTACTATCGATTCAAATAAAGATTTCATGCATTTTTCTGAATTTTTTTTTTTTTGAAAAACTTTCCTGTAGCTTTTAAAAAATCACCCTTTACCATCGGTAAAGATGAACGAAGACTTAGCTGCAGATGGAATTCAATTTAAGAACCATTGACAATTTCTGGATAATGAGAAGATGAGAGTGTGCTGAGCTGACAAGCGAGATTTTGATTTGAAACTAGGAACTCATGATTTAAACGTGTCGACGATTAGTCCAAGATTTGTGTGCTTTTTAACAAATAAACAGGCACTAAAAAATGGTGTGTTTCATTTAATTACTTCATCTCATTTTTCAGCACAGGACTTTTGTTTTTAGTCTTACCGACTTGCTACCGCGACCGCCCAACTAACTCTTGACGCAGTTTGATAACCAATGTACTAAATGGAATTCAAATAAGACACCAACATTCTCATGTTCCTCTTTAAATTCATCAATTGAAAAAAAAGACAATATGAATGAGATACTTCACAATAATGCAACAAGTCACTCAAAAGAGAACACTGCAGAAGCACTTTATAATTCCACTTCAATTTAATACCACTTCAACAGTTGAAGTTCAATTTATCGTTCATATCTCGTTCAATATCTCGTAACGTTTGAGAACTGCCGACTCAGACAACATTTGTTGGACTTCTGGACGCGCCGCAGATGACAATCGGTTACATTTTCGAGCCGTCCAGCTCTGGACAAACAAATGTGTACGTATGACAAAAAATTGTCGATTTACAGGCAAACGAAAAACAAATGAATTACATGAATACTTGGACAGTCCGACAATGTCCACAAAAAGCACAACAATTCGAATTTCAACACTGGGCGTGTCTGAAAAATGTGAATGCTTGATGTGCCAATGACACCGTCAGCGACTGTTACGGAGTGCAACAATGTATGCACAGTTTTTGCATTCGCCAAAAAGTTTCGTTGACAGGCGACGTTGATGCCGGCACCTGAGGAATATCGTCACTGCGAGGACAAAGTTTATGAAAATAGCTTGTTATGTGTTTTCCAGACAACGCACGCGATTATTGCAGCCGGCGGTTGTATGCATTTTTATTTTTTTATTTTACAAGTGCTACATTGAACATACAAAACGCGCACAAACTTTACCCCGGCACTTGGGAAGGGGGAGACGGAGCTCGCCACCCACCATTCCGTAATCCATAGCTGTCGTGTCACGTTAATGAATCCTTACGCGCCAAGACAGACCCAGCACGGAGCGGAAGTGCATGGAGCCAAAGTGACGACAACTACGTCGTTTTGGGGTAAATGGCAAATGACGGCAATGATGTTTGCTGAAGAAATTTACACCCGGAAGCGGTGATGCAGAGTGCTTCCTGCCGCTGAAGCGTTTGGCTGTGGCTGCAATGTTAAGTGTTAGCTGCTGGTGAATGTTTCATTGACTTTCGAAAAGTAGTTGCATTATGTCTTGTGCTTGCGATGAATTACGATTTTTGCAGAGGGCGGCAATGATTATACAAACTGTGAGTAGCTGCTGGAGGCGAAAGTTCTGAAACATTGATGTTCTGATGGGAAGGAGATGAGCAAATAACTTTTATTTTAAGAATGCGAAAAGTTTGTTAGCGGATTGCTTATCGTTTGCTGTCAGTTTCGACTTTGTTAACCTCTTACAAATGACGTAAGTTTGTCTTGTATGTGAACTTTCGGTCCAAAATGTGAATGTCAAGGTTATTGGATTAAACTTTGAAGGTTATTAGACATCCGGGTCTTGCAAAAGGGTTCGCAGAAAGCAGTGCCTTGTGATAGTTTTCGAATAAAACTTCACTTCAGATTGTTCAATGCAGATTAGTGGTATGCATTAAGTTAGCTCCTCAAAGCGTATTGCCCCTCTGCGGGGGAGAAGTAATGTCCGTGTTGAAAAACCATGTGTTAACGCTGTCGTGTAATTCGTTTTGTCGTTCGGAGCCTACTAATACCCTATGCCGCACAAAGTGCGACCGCTCTTCTTAGCCGTATAAGGCGCAGCTCGCTTCAAGAAAGGCAAATCCTGTCGCAAGTAGTGCGAGTCATGAACGGTTCCAAGACTGATTTTATTTTCCAAACTCGTTCTAATTATACAGACATTCCTTGCACTGAGCTATACAATTCTGCATACTCCATGTGGAAATATGATCCCCATGAGCCACTGTATGGAATGTATGAGTGGAGAGTGTGTACAACAACAAACGCATGAAATCAACTGAGCTTTACGTGTGCATGAATCACAGTGGACATCGATCGAATGCAACTTGACCCTTTCGGGCATCTGGGGCGATACAATGTCACGTAATGGTTGTTCGTACTGTGTGCTTGCATTGGATCACCCTGCACATGAAGAACGTTGGCATTACTGCCGTGTACAGCCTTCTGTCAAGTGACACCTGGACTATGTGTCAACCCGTGTTAATACGTTAAGTTAGGTGCAAGTGCCTGACTTCCGGGGCAGATACACTTACGTCAATAGTAGGCCCATTGTGCGGATTGTATATCTCCTGTTCTTGGAACCAATTAGTGCTTGCTACGACACGATTCTGTTGGTTGATGCTCCATTCGCCCAGATTGCTCAGATTATCTGGCCCCCAGTTGAACTTGCAGAAGCTGTCGTGCTTAGCTTACTCCTCTTCTTAGCCCAGTCACTCCTTCAGAAGTTGTTGTCAGGGACACTCATCCTAAAGGCATGTCGCAGTGACCCGTGAGGCCTGGGCTCTAATCACGTATGACGGCAATCATCTGACGTTGTTGTTTCGACGATAGTCCCGCTTCACAATGAAATAAAAAAAATATGAAAAATAGGACTAAAGTGAGGTAAATCATCGACGATACAGTTCAGTTGAATCGACTGGGCTACAGTTGTATTGTGGCCCTACTATTATGTCGGGTTCATTGTGCGGTTATCTTCTCTTTTTCCCCCAGAGCCTTTCTAAATCATTTCTTAAGTTCTACACCGCTGAAGTCCTGAGGTGCGAGAACTATATACTGCTACAGGGCTACAGAAATGTTTCGCCCCGTCACGAAGTGCAACAGCCTGAGTCCGTTCGCGAATGTGTTGTCATGCAGGCTGTCATGCAGATGTCTTCCTTGCCCAACTTTACGTTGAAATCTCCTAGAACGATCTTGGTGTTGTAGCTGAGCGTTCATCGTATGTCCTTTCTAGGAGATCATAAAAGTCATCCTTGCTATCGCCATCTTCATCCTCCGCTGGGGTGTGGTTGCACTAGGAGATTTCAACGTAAAGCTGGGCAATGAAGACATCTGCATTGGCTGATGCTGAGTGTAGCCGGATCGTTATGAGGCGCTCGCTTATGTATTTAAAGCTTAAGACTTCTTGTCTAAGTCTGCCTCGAACAAAAAACCCGCATTAGAGCGCTGCCTTCGCTCTTGCTGTAACCGATGCCGCAGTTTTTCATCCTCCTTTTCGGCCTCCTTCCTCCTCGGCCATCCCATTGTGCCTCCTGGATGAAGGTTATGTCTACATTAAAGGCTTCTAGGGCGTTCGCAAGTTCATCGACTCACATTCCACGTGCAGACCCGACAATCATTGTCCTTATTTCGTTGTCCATTGAAGTCAGCAATGGAGTCATCCGTATCCGAGGCTGGTGTTTGTTTGGGAACTATTAGATTTTTCCCTGTTGGGGAAGCTACCCACACGAGCAACCCCGAACCTGGAGGACCGGGTTCTAAATTAAGCCCCTGGACCTGAGGCCGCATCATACATTGGTTCACCTCTAAGTGGTGGCCGTAAAGACTATCGTGACAGAGGGCGCTACGAGGAGGCTGTATGTCAACTTGGCCTGCGTACTTACGGAGATCGCTGCTGGCATTTCGGCAAGTTGAGAGCAATCACAACTCTGCAGTAGATGCACAGGTCACTGCCCTCATGCAGAGCGTATTGGCTGGTATCTTGCTCATAATTTTGCCTTCCAAGTCTGCAATTGTGAGTGATTTGAGTTATCCCCACAAAAATATGGAGTTACAGGCGTCATCAAGCATGATCTAGATCTCTAATTCACCGGTCAAAGACTAGAGATAAATTGCTTGCTAAACTCATTCCGTAATAATTCCATCGCATAATCCGCGTACCCTAGCGCAGTGGAGGAAGTCCCTGACGCAGATCTTCAGGCAAGTGAACAGGAACCGCTCTGGCAGAAGACTCTTGTTGGCTCAGGTCGAACGCGGACTGTAACGCCACCTTAAGTAAGAAAGTTAACTGAGAATAAACGCACAATGCAACCACTACGTAAGGATTCTGCAACGACATTGTCCTCAACAGTCGTTTTCGAATCCTCTGCAGAGGCCGACGAGACGAATTTACACCACAGCTTCATCGTTCAAAATCGGGATAAGAAGAAATTAATCGACTGCACGAGAAACTATTCACAAGTACTTCGACTACTAGGCGCGAACAAGAATGATTTACAATTTAGGGATAAAAATGTTCAACTGAATCTAAGCAAAGGAAACGATTAAGGACATGACCAGCGACAGATTAAGGGAACGTACGTTTGACTGACCCTGACTTAATGAGAGCACTGACAACATGTCCTTAGTGTCTTCTGATTCACTGCCAATTCATTGGTCCGAGTATGATTTGACGTTAAGGTAAGTTGTTGGCAATCCAATACAAGGGCACAAAAAAAACGATTACCGGCGCTTAATAATTCTTCATAAAAACTTGGCAGTACAGACGACATCTGAAGCGGCGACTTTTTCCCATCTTTCTGGTAATTTGTGGATCCCATCCCACAAGAACTGCGCCGGTTTGGCAGCCAATATTGAATCAAGCCAATTTTTGATATTCTGCTCTGATGTAAACTGTATTGCAGTGAGGGCGTCCTGCCTCGACCGAAACAAATGGTAGTCAGAAGGGACAAGGTCTGGGCTATAAAGCGGGTGGGGTAAAACTTCCCGTCCACTGTTTTCCAAATAGTTCTTAACCGGAGTAGTAACGTGGGGCCGAGCGTTGTCATGATAGGAAATGATTGCCTCGTGTCTGGTCGCATATTCCGGCTACAGATTAATTGTGTTCGGTAGCATTGTTCATTGATAGTTTCACCCGCTTTTAGCAGCTCATATTACAATACACCCTTCTGATCCCACCAAATACAGAGCACTACCTTCGCGCCATGGACATTCGGCTTTGCCGTTGATTTCGCTGGTTGGCCAAGTAAAAATTTTAAATCGTGCAAACCACTTTTGGCACGTTCGCTCAGCTAGCGCATGTTCACCATAAACTTTCACCAAAATACGATGACAATCGGCAGCAGTTTTCTTCTTATTAAAGTAATGAAGAAAAACTCCCCGCAAAAACACTTTTTCAGGCACAAAGTTCGACATATTTGAGTGAAAAAAAATTAATTGTTGTTTACGCTTCAAATGAATGAGCATATACTGATGTGACGTACAATGACAGTAGCTTTCCAACGCATGTTCCAATGGAATAATACAAGTTAAGCCATCTCTTAGCAAACCGCACCAAAGTTTTAGACCAATAGTTCAAAAATGAGAAGTCAGAGTTAAGATTTGTGTTAACTGTCCGGCTACTAGTGCCTTTACCCAAAACGCTTGCAAAGAAACTGCAATAACCTTCAGTTTCTTCAAGTTCCCTCAGTTTCGTCAAGTTTTGTCAAATTTTACCTACCTAACCAAGCTCTCATACAACAGATGGATATGCATAACTGACTGAATTCTGTTTAAGTTTCCACAAGCCATTTTGGGCACTTTGAAATTGGATGACTTGTCCGGCTTTTAGTTCGGTTGTGACATAAGCGTAAGTCTATGCACTTCCTTTAGGGTTGGCGCATACCCGCAAAAAGATTATTTAATAATAATGACATAATATGGGTGGCGCTACAGCACGTAGAGCGCCAGGGCCTAGCTTCACAGCAACCACTCTTGTTGTGCGTGCTATTGGTCTCTCACGAGTGGAAGGGACCTACAGTTTTGTGCCCACCCCGAGAACGACCAAGTTTGAGAAGCTTGTTTCTAGACAGTTATTAATCGTTGAGCATTGTCAGTGACTCGAAAGAGGTGTAGTCGTTAAAAGGCCGTGAATCGAACTCTGGCAACGAGTTTCAGTTGCGCTGGGGTCGACGGACAAAGACTATTTGCTTATGACAAAAAGCAACGCTCATTAAAAAGAAGACTACAATTTTGACCGAATTTTTACATTAAATGATTATTATTTTCGCCTACTATGAATTTCGGCAACTTACTCATCTATTAACAACCCAGCCAGAACAGAAGCCGTCTGATAAACATAAACAACAAGAACGGTTTCGAGTCTAATTTATTTCCTGTAATCTAGTTGGAGAGCAAACACTCTAGAAGACATTGTTTTCTATGTGCACAACCGTCGCGATAAAACGGTCCACGTTATCTTATCTCAGCATCTAATGGCGCTTTGCAGTGTTTCCCATGAATCTCCACCATCAGTCGATTTCGTACGAGCGCCTGTAAACATCTCCCGCCATGCATAAGCCAACTGCTCTCATTATCTTCGCTCTGTTGTCTCTCCATCAGGTGAGTTGGGGAAATGTCTCGAATATGTTTCATAACTTTTAACCAAGTACTTTCCCAGGTGCTCTGCAACAGCACTCCAGATCCACTTTTGCTGGTCATCAATCAGATGCAACTCAACGACAATTCTACACCGGTTCCCGGAAACGCAACGGCAATTGTAAGCAACGAGGACATCCACGAGGCCCTCGCTTTCGGCGATCAGGTGATCTACATCATCTCCAGCAAGCTCGTTGCATTGCCGGATGACATGCAGCTCATTGGGGAGAGGATTCTCACTGACGTCAAGAAAGGGGTGCAATACTGCGAAGATGATCTGCGCCGCAATGGAACTATTTGGGAATACAAAGTGTGCTGCAGCTCTCAGCTGAGGTACGGCATTAGCAGCTTTGCCGGCTTCATGCAGGGATCTGCCGATTCAGGCGCATCCAGACCTGGTCTCTTCTTTATGTAAGGGCGTTCGGAAAATATTATCTGTCTTGTTAGCAATGGTTGGAGTTTTATTTACGCAAGAAAACTTAGACACTTTTCCTTCAACCGCAATTTGATCAAGGTCGAGGGCGTCTAAGTTTGGAACCCATTATGGGTCAATAAGTCATAGAGGGCGCCTAGATAAGTCAATCAAGTGGAGAATATTTCCAGTCTAAGACTGATTCTTCGCTGTTCACAGCTTAATACCCGTTTCCAGCCAACCGAAATCGAGTGAATTGGATGAACGCTTGCTGAAATCTCAAGAGGCCGATTCCACAGAGTTGAAGCGATGGCAAATGACGTTCGCTCTCAATTTTTAAATGGCCGCTAGAACAGCTATCTTTTGACAGGAAAAATAGTGTGAGAACATCAGCAAATAGAGAGAGACAAGGAGAGATGATGACCATCAAATGAACAAAATAAAATTAAGTTCACGCTGTAGGCGTGTTCGGTTTCAAGGGGGCTGCAACTAGGTTTCAGAAACCGCAGGAGAAATTGATGAAACCCCGCGGTTTCATTCGGTGGGAAAGTAGCTTAAGACGGATGTATTTCTAGACGGATTTTTCTCTTAATTCTACATTAACAATTTGCAAGGAAACTGGTCGGTGGAGGGGGTGAATGCCTGAACGGAGCTGATCGAGTACGATTGGGTTGAGATTAATTAGGGTGAATGTACGAATGTGCGTTGAATGAGCGGGGTGTGTGTATCAACCTACACGTTCTCTCCGTCTCCGTATCTTTCCGTCATAAACCAATATCCATCCACATGCCGTGCCGTCGTGCCAAGGAATGTCGTATACAATCTCAAGGATAATCCAATATTGTACTTTTAATTTGATTTGTCATTATTCTGTGCACTCAGCCGGGTACGTACGAATCCTTTTTGTA
This sequence comes from Eristalis tenax, assembly GCA_905231855.2. Classification (NCBI taxonomy): domain Eukaryota; kingdom Metazoa; phylum Arthropoda; class Insecta; order Diptera; family Syrphidae; genus Eristalis; species Eristalis tenax. Next base: position 36,977,267 of record HG993124.1, on the reverse strand, counting down.
AAAAACAAAAATTACTCAGACTCATACCCCCCCTGCCAGTCTCTGGCGGTCCTCCTTACCCCCCACAGATAGGGTCCTGGCAAACACTGCGTGTGTGTGTGAGGTGTGCGTTGTCGAGGACTGAATATTTTTCGTTTTTTTTTTTTTGTATTCATCACGAGAACTTTCATCAACCACACTGACATTCGCATAACTAAATTAAATGCCTCGTACTTGGTTCGTCTACCGCCCATCCCGTGCGATAAGTTTTTGCGCTTAATTGAAATATCTGGCCCAAGTTGGGAGAGTTTAAGAGGAGAAACTTTCAAGGAGCAACATTCAAACACATTACCCAAAGCATGACATCGGGGTGTGGCATGCAGAGAGACACCAGGCTGTTGTAAGCCACCCGGCTCAGTTCAACACAGCACAGGCCCGCTTTATACCCAAAACGTTGCCGGGCGGGGGATGTCGGGCAACATGAAAATAAGGGAATTTGACAAGGATCCTTAAATGCATGAAAAATCGGTCCCATGGGTCGTCGCAGGAGCATGTTTATGGAACCGGGTATGTGTGTGACAGACTGTGGTATATATACGACACCGCGTATCCGCGGTCTTCTCCCTCCCACCACTCGCACACCGCAGAAAAAAGAATGAATGACTTCATCTCGGATGCTTTAATGTGCATTAAGTGGATTAGGAGATAAACAGAGGAGGACATCAGCTTTTTTAAGGAACTGTAAAAAGTATTTACAGGCATCTGGAGCTTGTGCTGCGTCGTAAGTCAGAGGGAATAAATTCTGCAAAATTGTGGTTTTGTTTCAAACCGACGACGATACAAACACTGAACCCACCACACCAACAATGTACGAGTACGTCGTCGTCGTGAAGTTTCGAAGGCTGATACTGCACACAGCCGTGTTATAAGCGGGCAAGGGGCGCGCATGTGAGGGGGATATTTGAATTTAAAATGTTTTAAAGTATCTCGGGGAGCACAAGTTGTCGCAAAACACTCACAAAACCGGATTATTTGCGCGTCTTAAGGGGTTTACATTGTAAATTGTTACACGAACGTGCACGGATGAGTTGTATGAGAAGTTAGTTCTATGGATTAAAATTCTTGAGTAAACTTCTGTGTTATTTTCATACTAGTAGAAAAGCCTGTCGTAGGATGGGCAGAATGTTAAGCGTTATGTTTCTACGATAAAATTTCTTTACATTCATTGCAGATAACAGAATATGAAATGTTTATTCATACAAAAGAAACGGTATTGCCTATAAAGAAGAAAGGAAATAGAATATGTTCAGTCAAATTTGCACACTGACCCTGTAAAGAGCGTGAGCACCGCACCAACCCACTCCGTCAACGGACCTGAAGGTTCTTTTTTTTTTCGTTCGCATTTGGCATTGGTGTATGCATACTTACGCACTTGCATACATAGCGCTTTGTCATAAAATGATTATATTGTATTGACAGATTTGTATGACAATCGTTTGAATATTTTCGAATTGCACATAAATACATGAGTGGAGCCAAACAATGTAGTCGTGAAATTAGTTGCATCAAACTGAAGGAAAAGTAATCCTTCCGAAAAAGAGCAATTTTATTATACCGATCCGTCTTTGACTTTGTGGCTCCCCAAGAAAAAAAAAGGAATTTCTTATGGCCTAACGATCCTTTCGTTTCTTTCGAGTCACTACCATCCATCGCATTCGGAGAAAGTCCCATGTGCACCAAGCTAGGTACATTTTCCGCCCTCAAGCGATGCGGGAGCCTCTTCTGCTCGTTTCACTTCCCTTGTCAACAAAGCTCTTATGTGATGCGTTAATATGTTTCTTACTCGAGACAGATTAGCAATTTTTTGAATAAAAATCCCTTACCATTACCACAAGGTATTCAATTTTGACAAAAAACTATGAAAGAAGCGTCTTCATTAATATTCGGTTTTTTAGGTTTTTAGGCAGCAAAATTCAAACTGAGTGAACAACTCAGTGGCTATCGACTTCGTCGAATGTTGCTAACTCCAGTGTCAGTTGCCATCGACGTCGACGAAGCGCGCATAAAGTGCAATACGATATTCGTACTTTGCCTGAATATCGCGCGGTTGAGTCAAGGAGTCGTAGCTTTGTTAGTTGTTGGTTTGTAAGCGACACAGTTCACTAGTTATATATTATTCACTAGTTAGTTAATAAATAATAATATAATAAAAATTAAGAACTTCATAAAAATTGGGTTCTTTCGGTTTTTTTTAATATTTGAAAGTTTATTTAAGAAAAACATGTACAAAAGTATTATTTAAAGTATTGCCCATCTGAAGCTATGAATTTTCCGCATATTTCTAGCAATTTTTAAACCCATTCCAAAAGAACTGCGCCGACTTGGCAGCCAAGAATGAATCAAGCCAATTCTTGATATTCTGCTCTGATGTGAGCCGTATTTCAGTGAGGGCGTTCTGCATCGACCGGAACAAATGGTAGTCAGAGGGGGCGAGGTCTGGGCTATAAGGCGGGTGGGGTAAAACATTCCATCCACTGTTTTCCAAATAGTTCTTAAACGGAATAGCAACGTGGAGCTGAGCGTCGCCATGATGGAAAATTATTGTCTCGTGTCTGGTCGCATATTCCGGGCGTTTTTCGGTCGGTACATGCTCTCTTCAAACGGATTAATTGTGTTCGGTAGCGTTGTCCATTGATGGTTTCACCCGGTTTTAGCAGCTCATAATACAGCACACCCTTCTGATCCCACCAAATACAGAGCATTACCTTCGCTCCATGGATATTCGTCTTTGCAGTTGATTTCGCTGGTTGGCCAAGTTAAAATCTCCACTTTTAAATCGTGCAAACCACTGTTGGCACGTTCGCTCAGCTAGCGCATGTTCACCAAAACCCACCAAAATACGATGACTTTCGGCAGCAGTTTTCTTCATATTAAAGTAATGAAGAAGACGTTTTTACGTTCTACGTTGGTTCTATACGATAAGAGGCATAGAACCAACTATGGCCTATTACAAGGTGTATAAACACTTTTAATGAAATTTGCAACGAAATGGATTTTAGCTTGTCTCGATTGGAGTTTAAATACACTATTCTTTAATTAAGACTATTTATTTAATGTAATGTATCAGATGCACATTCGGTAGATGATCCTAAGTCGCGCGATGCAAAAATCTGCTGAGTAAAGCGATACTGAGAGTTAACACTTAGAGAACGTAGTGTTTTGTGGGGTGATGGAAAATAAATAAAAAGAAAATACTCCATTTCTGGTAAACTCTATCATGCCAGTATTGCTATGCAACATATGACCCCGCAGTGTTGTCAAATTATAGGTAGACAAACGAAATTCACTTGTAGAAAAACCCTTAACACCACACAGAGGGTCCCCTTCTTGGCGACAGTAGCACTGGGCAGAGACTTCAAAAGTGTATCAGCACACCTGAGAACCTCTCAAAATCCACTGCTCGACGTAGTTGTTGTCATCGAACTTCCTCCCTCGCTTGGCTGGCTCCATTCTCTCGTCGCCACAGGCCTCTCTGGTCCATCCGCATGGGTAGGCCACGTGCTGTAATCACATATCCCACGAGTCGTCGCAAAGCCATCTCCAGCGGTCGTCCCCTCTCATACACGGAAATCGTCTACTTTCAAGGTTTCACACCCTTTCACCGCTCCTATAACGATGGCCTTGAATCTTGGCCCAGGGCCGACACCGTCTTCCGTCTTGAATAAATCTTCTTGGCTCGGTGTCTGCTGGGGCGGAGATTGAGGCCTCCTTTAATTGACCCGTGTGCAGCACGGGCACCCTGCTGGTCCACAGATCAGTTAGTTATCCATTGTGGACGGCTTTTGCCATCGCAAACATCGGCGTTGCGAGCAAACAGTGCTGCAACAGCTGGCGGCATGGAGTACGGTCCTTCGGTCGATTTGTCAGCGTAATTGGCAGCTAGAGAATCGTGCCTCTTCTGCTGCACTGTTTCATAGAGTTGTTCTCGAGGATTTGCCCCCCGGTATCATAAATCCTTCCAATCATCTTCTCAACTCTTGCGTCGTATGCACTTTGTACGAAATTCGGTCTTCCACGAACAGGGCGAGCAGACTCGTTCCAGCAACTGACTCGTTCCAGACTCGAGGCCAGCTTGTGTCTACTGTTTCCTTCAATCAGATAAATAAGGATTATTGCTGGCGATCCATTGCTGCACATCGCATTAGCCCGCTGTAGCAGAAGAATTGAAATCGAAGAGGAAACTTTATCAATAAAATTGACAGGTACTCGCTTGTGTGTGGGGACGGAATGGCGAGCGCTGAGCATTTTCAATGAATGCCACGAACGGGTTCCTGGTGATCTTGAATTGCTGAATGAAGCTCAAGGAGAAAGGTTTTTGCATCCAAATCACTGTTGCGTTTTCGGAATCCCGTAGTGAACTTTTTTTCAGTAGAAATTCAATTTCATCCAAACGACATTTATTTGACGTGGGCCACTTTCGCTCTTGGGTTTTAAAAATGTTCGTTTTCCTATTTTGGCGACAGGCAGAAACAGATACTATAAGGGGGGTTCACATGGGCAAACACACCGGCAGGCATGGTCTCAAATTTTGCCATGGGAACAGAAGAAACGGCAGTCTATCGGACATGTCGGATGGTTTTTTAGGGTATTCCCGGCAGCCTAAACCAGCCTAGGACAAAAGGTTCCGGACTTCAAAAAGAGGGCAAGATGAAAACCAAAGCTATGAACGTCATGAACTCAAGCAAAAAAACCAGTTTGACATTTAGAGGGAGTCAAAATAAGATCTGTCTCCGTTTTTATTTTAAATTCAGGTCGATGATTTTCTTATTTTCAAAATTACAAATACTTGTTAGGGGAAAAAGAGGGCAATTTCGAAAGACATGTCCTCTTTTCATCCGCGCCGGGATGAAAAAAGGACATGTCCTGCAAAAAGAGCACGCATGGCAACCCTATGTGAAGTGTGAACGAATGTCTGTCCGACGTGAAGTATACTTCATTTCCGAAGATTTTCAATCGTAACGTAAGAAAATGGCAGTTTCCGAAAATGTACAATTTTGGAAAGAATTTTTTTCGAAATAAATACATAGTGAGTCAGCTGTTGGTTGAATGCGGAAAGCGTGTTTCTGAGTCCACGGTTAACAGCACTATCAAATCAGAAGGGTTCAACGGTCGAGTAGCAAGGAAAAAGCCCTTCATCAACTTGCGCAACCGTAGGTTAGGTTAGGTTAGGTTCAAGTGGATGACTGCAGTGCAAAGGACAACAGACAACTTAGCTGAGTCTGAATAACTAGTTCTCCAAGGAATTGGTTTAAACTCCTACAAGTTGATTGTAAGCCATCATAGTGCTGCTTAAACATCGATAGTTACCATTCGATCGATAGGTTCGATACCATTGATAGTATTGTACAAAGGTTAGTTGTATGAGAAAAGTAAATGGTGGTAAATGTCAAATCGTCCTCGTTCTTGTCATGTATTGAGTTTTGTCCATCACCAAATTTCAAACTGCACGAGAATGTCAATAATAGCCTAGTCAAAATTAAAAATTGTACAACAACGCATCGGCTGTATCATGGCGTCAATTCTTACAACCATTAACAAACGTGATTTCAGTTGTTCATAAAAACACAAGTCATTGCGAGAGTTCCCAGGCTTGTCCACATATCAAGTGAATGTGAATGCACAGAATGTGAATTTACCACCTTCACAACCGACACATTTTGGCTATTCAACTTGCCGTTCAAGCGAATGGACATGAATCGAATCGAATTGACATGCAATCAAATGCATAAAATCGTTTGAACATAAAGCCTGCTCTTTCTTTGGAATTAATGTTATAAACCTGTTTTCTTTCGACTTTATGTTTCAATACATTTTCACTGATCTGCTAAATGGCTTCATGCTCCTGCAAGTGCTCCAGCAGCATCTTAATCTGATCCCGATGGCGACTCCTTTTGTTTTAGGTTTGTATTAGTATTTTATTTTTAAATGGTAGTTTAGTTAACTAGTATTTCCCAATTGTTCCTATTCTTGCTCCCTTTACTATGAATCGGTTTGAAAAACTGCAAATGACTTACATATTCTTTCATTCCTAGATTAGGTATGAGACAGTATTTAAGGGGAAAAATTGACAACACAAGTCGCTAATGTCTTTAGAAAGACAATCATAATTCGGTGCTTTCCCCAACTACATGAACAAAATACAATAAGACAAAGCAAAGTTTTTAAGTGCAGAAATTCAGAAAATTGTACTTACTTCTTGTTAAAATGATTTTCAATTATTGAGAATATCGATGTACACTTACTATCGATACTATCGATAGACTATCGATGTTTAAGCAACACTGAGCAATAAGACGGCTCTAATTCGATGTCCTTCGGTTCAGCTACGAGTGAAGAACTTTTAAGGAGTAAGCGAGTGTAACTAACCCAGCTTAGCTAAGGACCGTGAATGATTGAGAATTCAATTTCGCAGACTTTAAGAAAGAGTACGTAAGTGCATTGCGTTGGCGTCGGTGAAAAGAGTGTATAAGTATTGAGCCACGCACATATTTTTCATGGAAATGAGCTCACAGTCAAAGGGAAGCGAAACATGTATGTCTGCTGAAGCAGACGAAACTCACGACATCAGTTTGTTTGTTGTCCTTTGTCTTCTTCACTTGTGGCATTACTCTTGAGGGCTTCCAGTTCGTCGAGCAGTTTCTCCAGGATATTGCTCAGGTTCGATGCATTTGGTACCGACTATCGAAGTCTCTCTTCAGACTTAGCCTTATTTCCGGCGAACGCTGCCTGCTTACCGATTTGGTCCGATACATCGTCTAAGGGAATCAAGGCAAAACAAGGAATTTAAGAGGAACCAATGTATTCTTTCTGATCAACATGGTCTTTCGGTGTTGAAAGTGATTTGAAAAATTGACAAATCTCCGAAATCCATGTTGCCAACTGGAACACCCACAAGGACCACTTGCTCTCATCACAATGAGTGCAAATGGGAGTGTAGTGGCACCAGGCAAATACACAAAGCACCAAGAAGAAAACAGGAAAAAAAGAGGAGGACAGGATGTGTCAAGCAATCCATTTACGATTCGAAGGGAATTGTGATTGGGATTTCATCACTGTGTGTGCGATGTTGGGCACACGGGCTTGCCAGGCGAACGGATCCACCTGAATGTGGAGAGGATTTTCTAAATTCCCCGAGAGAAATAATAAATAAATATCCCAGTCAGAGTCGGAGGGTGGGGGAGTGGAAGGAGGATATAAATGTTTTTGATTTTGTGTTTTATTCGCCCTTTCACTTGGAATATTTTCGTGTAAATTTCTTGCGTGCTGGTCCTTGTTCGGTGGGTATCATGACAGGATGAATGAAATGAAATTCCAATAATTTACGTCTGAATGCTTCGATTGCTTTATGGCTTTGTGCCAAAGCCGATGCCAGTTGAAATCATTTCATTTTTATCCTTCTCACACTGCTCTGGGTGGCGGCTCCTTGAGATGAAATGACTTCCTGCCGCAAAGGACAGTGCCGACGGGACCCTAAGGCAAGCGGGGCTATGAATTGATGATATCCTGAAGTGAAATTAATTCATTGGTAGGATTTTTTCCTTGCTTCGTTTTTTCCCCCAGTTTCTTTTTTTTTTTGTTGCAGAGGAAAATCCCTTTGCCTGGGATATGGGTCTTGTGCCGGTGTTGGTTGGACGTCTTATGATAAACTCATAATAATCCTTCTCCCGAGGAGGGGTGCGCGGGAAGGATTGAGAGCCATGCTTTTGGATTGAATTTGTTGAAGAATGTTTGGTGTTGTTTTTGATTTTAATGGAGAGCCCTTGGTAACTCGAGACAGGTGGGCCTTGATTCTTCGTTTGAAGTTGCCCTGTGGCTGGGCACCGCATAAAATTACCTTGCTTATGTTTGATCAGTGACAGGCAGACATTCGATTCGAGTCACTTCGTAAAGTGGGTCGGATGGATTTACTGAGGCTCCATCCCCTGGGGTGAATGCAAAGCCAGGCAAAGCTCAGTTTGTCAAAAAGAAAATCTGTGTAGGCTGGGGTGGACATGAAACATAATGGCTACTTAGGGTGTTCGATGTATGAACACTTGCTTGTGGGTTATCTTATCGGATTTCTTTGGCAATGAGGAACAGTTTATAAACATAATCTTCGAACGGATTATGCGTATACACTGCAATGCCTTGAGGAACTTGTGGTGTGTCATAGCAGGGCACTACTACTGCGACCATAAAGATCAATTGTAGCCCCTTCTCTTGTTCTAGGATTTCAGAGCTTCAGAAACAATTCCCCTAGAGGGGTTTTGTGGAAGTCTTGTTATGCCACCGCTCCGTCACCTTGTGTATTTTGAGATGTCTCGAAACCCAACCTGAGTTATTTATAAAAAAGTCCTTAGCATCCTTCGCAGAAATCTCATCAAGTGAGTTGAAAAAGGGCTTACCAAGGGCTCTAGCAAGAAGTGTTAGGGTCTCCCTCTCAGCTGCAACAATGTGAGTTGTGTGGGATAGCATGATCTCCTATCCCGCACAGACCGCAACTAGTCCAGCAATGTCTTTTGTTATAGACTGCTTGTAGTCAGGCCATATTGCCCTTGATGTTGCACAGCTTATCAGTCTGACCCAACTAAGGTTTGCTGTGTCAAGGAGGTATGAAGTACAATAAATTAGACTTAACTGCTTGCAATGAGTGTTTTGAATCAACCGAAATGTTCGAGGGGGTTTCGTCGAAATGGAGAAGAACGAAGGAAGCCAACAGAAAAAGGAACGACAACAAGAGAACAGAAACCCTGGTTGATAATAAGTAACAATATTTATTTTATATACTCAGCAAGAGTTGCCAATAGTGGGTGTGGGACTGAGTCTGTCCAAATCCAAGTCTCTTGCCAATTTTCCAACACATTTGACAAGCGCATCAGCTGTGCAGTGCGTAAATGCGACAACTCATAATAGTCCGCAAGAGATACGTGTGCGTGCGAATGAATACATGTGACGTGTGCGTGTGAATGTGGGTGGAAGTGGATGGAAATGTATGGAAAATGCGTGTGTGAAAATGCAAGTGTGCAACGAGTGTGTGAAAATCGCGTGATTAATGGAGCTGATAAATTGTTGCTGTGATGAGACTGAATTGAAATGGTTCGATGGAAATTTTTTTTGGCAAGAATTATGCAACAATGAGATGAGTACCTTCCCTGCAAGCGAACGCTGAAGGGCAGATCCCTGCCTAGCATGCTCAACGGCGCTCTCATCTCATGGGATGTCACTGCGACCAAGAACTCATGCCAGGGAAATGAGCTGGCCTATTTCGGATATGGATCAACGTCTGCGTGTAACAGTGCATGTAGCAACATTCTGCGCTGGCACTATATTTGGGTGCATTTTGATTCGACGACATACTTAACGGATTGCAAATAGTTCTGCTTGGAAGAGGCTGGAATATCCGGCAGCCTGTAGGCTCAGTTTAGATTAGATGGTTGGCTTAAGTGGCTACCCGATTGAGCTCAATCTGAGTCCAAGTAGCGCATTGTGCGCCATTTTGATACCACACCTCGTAGACCTGGGTTGCTTAGATTAGCTAAGTCCAACCTGTGGAGTTTAGGAATTTGATTATGTTTGATATACTTTGGCTAGCGATCTCGCAGAAGTCACTGAGGAGAGGTTTGCCGAACGCGATATAGCTAGTGTCGGACTGTCACAAGTGAAAGTGATGCAGACATTCTTCTGAGTCGAGGCAACGGCGACAGTGTTGGTAGTCCATTGCAGCGTGGATGCCTGCGGCCCACGCTATTTCCGAGCGTTTTCTTGTGACGATGTCATCAGTCGTGATTTTCATGTAGGGAACGTCAAGTTTTCCGATAGAGTTTTTACTTCGATATTCTACTAGCTAAGCACAGGAAGTGCTGGTAGATGATGTATTTGAGGTGGGTGGTTGGGGGAGGGGGCAGGGCTGGAGCCTGAACCCAGAGGAGTGTGATTTTGCACCTGCTGCTGGCACGTTTCAAAATTCACCCAGCTTGACCAATCCTACAGGGAACTTAGGCATTACTCCTCCCATCAATCGTGAAAAAGACCTCGACATACTTAAACTTCTCCACCTGATTCAGTGGGACTCCACTAACATGTAGGCGTTCTGTAGATGACCATAACCTCAGATTTGTCCACGTTAACCTTCATCCCAGCTTCAGCACATACGGCCACAAACCTATCGAGTACTCGCTGGAGTTCCGTCTGGGAAGATGTGAGGATAGCTGAGTCATCTGCAAAAAGAAGATGACTTACCCTCAACTCTCTGAAACATTCGTCACCTCGGCTGCGCTGCAACATCCAGTCCATCCAATGAAAAGGGGAGGTGACAAGAAGTACCCTCCAACACCCACGATGAAAGGTGTTGTTTGAACACAGCTGCTACAGTTTGTGTATACTATTGTGTGAGGGAGATGCCTCGGTTACATGCAAAGGGACTACAAAGAGAAAGCAACTTCTGCCGATTGGTTGAAAATAACCTTTTGTGACCTTTTGTGTTTCGGTAGACACACGTCCGACGCACAGCATTAGTTCTTATTTAGTCGCAAAGTTAACGACTGGATGGCGCAGTTGGTTAAGTGTCTGTCCTTGGTTAGTGAGGTCCCCGGTTCAAATCCCAGTGAAAGCTACGCTTTTCCCCTGGGTTTCAAATCTGATCCATTGACCATTTGCAGTTGGGTTCAAATCAACGGTGGTCGCTCAATGGTAGTATTCTGACTGTGGGTATCACAATGGTCTAAGTGAGCTGGTGAATTCACTAGCAGCCCCCTTCCCTACCCTACCCAGTCGCAAAGATGATTGATTTTTTCCTTGCACCCTTCTCTAATTGGCTCGTGAGAGGAGCCAAACTTGAAGAAGTGACTAATTTCTAACAGGAACCAATAAACTTTCCAATTTTAACATTTCAACAACGCCTTCGTTTATATTATAGAAATGTTCGTCATTCCGTCGAATCACGCACCGCAATGTGTTCCAAAGCGGGTCCCCGTCTTTCCTTTATTTATTACTCATTCTATCAGAAGGCGGTTGTACATATCGAAATTTTCGCACCCTTTTACTTCCGCGCGATACCATTTCCAAAAGGGAACATCCTCGAAAATTTGTCGGGTTTTCCATATTCGCGCGTCGATTTCGTTGTCAGGCCATCTGTCAAAAAGTGTCGAAAACTGAAAACATCGACGAACAAACGTCCTTATTGCTTGAGAAAAACAAACATTCACTTGAATAGATAACTTGCCTTCTTTTCAGGATCAGCTTGTGACATCCTTGGAACATGGAATTCCGAAACAATTGACTTGCAGTTTCACATATCGCTCGCGAAAACATCTCCTCGTTCGTTGGCGGGACGTCGAAAACTACAAATAAAGATTACCAGAAGGATTCCACCACATCGGCATGACGTCCGATACTTGTTCGACGGGCACTGTTGTCAAGCAATGGTGGGGAAATCCGCATTCCGGTACGAAGCTGGTGAATGGATGATTTTTCTTTTTCCGTTTGATTGCCACTTCTCACTGCGTTCAACAGTTCTTGCTTAAAGTTAAGGCCATACAAATTGAGGACACTCCTTCCGGTAGACCGAGCCGTCGACAATCATGATTGCACTCGTCGAAGAAGAACTCAGCGGTCAACCAACTGCACACAGGCAGGGTTATTCACGCGCACAATATGAGCACAGATGTTTATCAGCCATTAAGTCACTGGAATCTGTCTTTCGAAACCCAAAAATGTTATCAAATTGTTCTTTATCTCTAGAGGCGATGGATGGTTTCAAGAGATTCGCCTATGTTGGGTGGAGGACATAGAGACACGACCACGAAAGAGATACGCAAGCACTTATACCCGCGCCGCTTGTAATCACCCCAGTTCTGGCACGGTCCAGTTCGATTTCACTTACTTTTCATTTAAGTCTGATTGCATAGGCCTTACGCTTGGAACTAGCAGTAGCAGTTCCTCAAATGGTCGTGAAGCAGGGGTAGGTCATGCAATCAGCCGAAATACAAACATTCTTCGATTCTTATCAATTCTTATCTGAGACTGGAAACGCTTCCAGGTATCTGCAGAGTCTGCGTCAACATTCCAGCAATCTTTGGCAATTGGGCGTTCGCTTATCCGGCAAAAGATTGCTCTGACATCTCGCTGGCAATTGACAACAGACGCCACGTGCTTCGCAGAGACCACATTACATTGAAGCGGGGCAACGCCTACACACACTCGATGGCAGACCAGGCAATCACTTATCATGTTCTAACGGCTGACACCACTTCTAATTTATTCAATCAAAATGTATTTTTGACAACAATTTACGATTAAATACGGAAAACATTCAACTCGGAGCAAGGCCGGGCGTTGGCTCTGCGTTTGGCGCGCTACTTTCTATTGAGTTGGGCTCACTGGGGCAGCTGCAGTGGTGGTGGCTCGGGCATCTGCTTCGGCCTTGATCTGCGACAACTGGTTCAGACCGGCTCGGAGGTTTGACACCAAGCAGATCTTATTCAACCAGAAGACCAGACCATCGCAGTCGGCGCAGCCTTGCGGGGAGTTCTCAAGCACGGCGTTTACTCTGAGTTGCAGGTCGGCTGGCAGATCCGGAGTGCTGATCTTGCTGGCCTCGGATTGAAGGATGCCCTGGTAGATTTGACAGAACTCCGGTGGTCCAATTGGAATAGCACCGCCGGCACCAGCTCCAGCGGCTTGGGCCTAAGTGGGGAAAAAAACACAAACACTCGCAATTCGGTTGCTTTGTCGAAAACTACAGCACTTACCTTTGCACAAGTTGCCACGGCCAGCAAGAGAACAGCAACGGAAATAACGTGGACTCTCATGTTGACGAGGTTTTCTTCGGTGATGTTTGGGATTTGTTAATTAATTCGTCTGATCTGTAGTACAGTTCAGGTGATTGCTCGATTCGCGGTGATCTCGAATGGGTAATACCCGGTCTTTTATAGAAGATCCAATCGCTAGATTACCAGCGAAATGCATCAAATATTTGTTTTCAAAACTGGAATAAGAAAACAGCTCTGATCTGCTCTAGATAACAGAGCAGCACAGGTTGTAAACAATGACAAAAGAAGGCGTTCGTAGTCAACAAACGCGTCATCAGTTATCGCACGACGAAGGTAAATACCTGCACATTGCCACGATGGAGATTAGATAGACTCAGATGCACTTGTGCACTTAGGATCAAAACAGCACAACAAATTCGGAGTAGGAAGTTTCCATGTGATGGGCGGATTAGCGGGTCTTAAGGTCAAGTTTTTGTTCAACGTTTTTATCATTTTTTTAAGGGTGGTGGTTGGTGGGACGATATGATTTGCATTGATAACCTTATTTAGTCCCGGCCGTGAGTTGTGGGTTAGTGCGTCGATCCCTACGCACTTAAGCCCAGGTTCGATACGGTCTGGAACGAGCATAATCATTTTCACGGCCGGACCTCTTTCGAGTCTCTGACAATGCTCAAAGAGTATAAGTGTTTTGAAGAATCTCCTCAATTTTGCGGTCCCTTCCACTCGTGAAAGAACAATAGCACGCTCAACACGAGTCCCCTAACTCGATGGGCCTTAATTGGCTGTAGCGCCACCCATACTTTTATTATTATCACTTAAAAGATGAATCATTGTGGACGCATTTGTAGTCATCTGGATTCGAAAGCTTCAACCTGGACTCGCTGTCAGGCAGGCTCATCTGCTCAGTCCAAGCATGAGTTTAGAAAATGTTAGAAAACCGAACTCAAGGAGAGCGATCAGCGAACGTTCCAATTGTGGTTTGCACGATTTGGCTTGGCTGGAAAGTGGTGATTTTGGCTTGGCCAACCATCTGAATATCCATGGCGCGAAGGTAATGCTCTGTATTCGGTGGAATCAGAAGAGTGTGCTGTATTATGAGCTGCTATAACCGGGTGAAACCATCAATGGACAACGCAAACGAACACAATAGCCAAAAAACGCCCAGAATATGCGACCAGACGCGAGGCAATAATTTTCCATCATGACAACGCTCGGCCCCACGTTGCTATTCCGGCTAAGAACTATTTGGAAAACAGTGGATGGGAAGTTTTACCCCACCCGCCTTATAGCCCAGACCTTGCCCCTTCTGACTACCATTTGTTCCGGTCGATGCAGAGCCCCCTCACTGAAATACCGTTCACATCAAAGCAGAACATCAAAAATTGGCTTGATTCATTCTTGGCTGCCAAACCGGCGCAGTTTGGGGTGGGATCCACAAATTGCCAGAAAGATGGAAAAAAGTCATAGCTTCAGATGGGCAATACTTTGAAGAATACTATTGTACATGTTTTTCTTAAATAAACGTACGAATTATGAAAAAAAATCCGCACGAATTAATTTATATACATGCGAATCAATTATGGCCAGACATGGACATACAAAGAACCACGGCCATCCTTAGTCTAGGCAGGAAAAGTCTAGCCCTTACGGGCAAAGTAAAGACGCGCCACAAGACTAGGACAACCATACAGCGACTTCTATAGCAGATGCATGGATGAGGAAGAAGAGGACAACCCTCACACCTGCTCTGGAACTGCCCTGCACTGACCTCCATTAGAAAAGAAACTATTAAACTTACCAACAAATATATCCGAAAAGGATGTCAAATCTGGGCGTTGGCCCAGAAATCAAAATGGTTCCAGGAGTAACGGATGGTTAACGACTCAGTGGCAACACAGTGGACTCCTGGGTCTAAGTGAAGCCACATTGCCTAACTTAACCTAACCGTTGTCTAGCTTCAGAACCGTGATTGCAAAGAGAACCATTCTGCAGACGAGAGAACAACTTTTGCCATTCAAATATCTATGTCTACAAGAACTCATCTGTCCCACGCTCTGAATTTCGTGGGCTGTATGTGAACTCTGTGTGTGTCACCGGAGGCAATCAATCACAAACGTTATTTGCCTGTGAGGCTGTGAACCAGTTTCTGTTAGAAGTAAAGCACTCCCTAAGAAAAAGAATCGAGACCAGGATGCATGTACGAGTACTTGGTCCATCCACAGAAAGGAGATACCACCTCTTGCTAAGTCTATAGATATCCTTGCCTGATGTCGCTTACGAGATCCTGCCTGTTGTACAAGTCAGAGTCCTCAGAATTACAAAAATGTTTGAAAGAACCAATTTTGAATGGTTTACCTTTTTTCGGGTAATATTTGCTGGTGTGCTGGTGGCTTGTGTGCTCGAAATATTGCTAAACGATGGTGATCACCAAAGCGGATTTTAAAAGTTTCGAAGAGGCGGCTGTGATATTTATTACAGTGATTGCTACAAAGAAGCAGGTCAGTGCGCATTCGGACTTAGACAAGACGTCTTAAGCTTTAAGTGTATAAGCGAACACTTGGTGACGAGCCGAATTTAGGCCAGTTTCGCCAACATAAGCCTGATGTTTGCCCACACGCCCTGCAAACGGGAAGGATGGCGCAACCAAAGACTGCTTCTACGAACTCCTTGACAAAACGTACGAGCAATGTCCTAGCTTCGACGTCAAGTGGTCCTTGGCGACTTTAACTCGAAGGTCGGCAAGGAGGCAATCTTTGGTGGTATCGTCGGAGACTCGAGACAACCTCCGACAACGGACGCTCATATACTTTGCGACGGAGCGTAACCTCGTTGTAGCAAGCACACGTTTCCCGCTTCTCAATATCCACAAAAAAACATGGCGATCTCCAGATTAAACCACGGCCAACCAAATTTATCGTACTGCGTTTGACGCAAGACACTCCATCAGCATTCCGGACGCTCCGAAGCGCCAGCATAGATTCGGATCACTTCCTAGTGTTGGCCAAAATCGGAACGAGGATTTCCCGAAGCGAAGCTAACCCAACCCAGTGCTGTACCCCTTTGTCCCTCATAATTAGTGCACGTAATGAATACTCCATCAAATCATCACTCCATCACTCCATCACTCTTCGTTCGAATATGCTATGTATTTTTTTATGGAAGCCATGCCCTGTACCCACTGTAAACTGTCCACAAGCAATACACACACACGCATGAATATCTGCTCTTAAATCAGTTTTAGCAATACACTAACCAACAATCGAATCCATATCAAAGACAAGAACACTCTCCTCATTCACAAACCTCTGAGAAGAAAACAATTCACAATAGCTTGAATACTAAAAGCAGGTCTTCTCAAAGTGTTCCAAAATGGTTAAATATGTTTTGGTGGCAAATTATGAAACGGTACAAACAACTTAAGACTGTCAGTTGATTGTTGTCCACCGACGAATTTAACTAAAAGTCAAATAACAAATCGCAGATAGTAATTTAATTTGGGTGGCGATTTAAAAAAGAGATTCAAAAATTTATTTGACCAGAATTATTTCTTACAATTGAATTTAGAGGGTGATTTTTTAGAAGCTATAGGAACGTGTTTCAAAAAAGAACACATAAAATTCAGAAAAATGCATGAAATCTTTATTTGAATCGATAGTACGGTCCATATAATTTAATGTCTGAAGATTATTTCATGCAAATGTTGACCTTGACTGCGCCTCAAATGGTCCATCCGCTTAGTCCAATTTTGGCATACCCTTTCCAACATTTCGGCCGGTATCTCACAAATAAATGCTTCAATGTTGTCTTCCAATGCGTAAATTGAAGCGAGCTTGTCTGTATAGACATGAGCTTTAACATAGCCTCACAAAAAATAGTCTAAAGGCGTTAAATCGCACGATCTAGGCGGCCAATTGACCGTTCCCGAACGTGAAATAAAATGTTCACCGAACTCGCCTCTCAATAAGTCCATTGCTGCGCGTGCTGTGTGGCATGTGGCACGGTCTTAAACCACACGTCATGCAAGTCAAGCTCTAGCATTTTGGGCAAACAAAAAGTTGGATATCATCTCACGGTAGCGCTCACCATTCACAGTTACGTTACGATTCGCATCATCTTTGAAGAAGTACGGTCCAATGATGCCACCAGCCCGTAAACCGCACCAAACTGTGACTTTTTCTGGATGCATTGGTAGCTCTTGCAATGCTTCTGGCTGATATTCACTCCAAAATCGACGTACCCATTGAGCCAAAAATGAGCTCCGTCGATGAACACATGTGTCGCGATGAACTTTCTTAACAGAGCACGCATTTTGATAACAAAATTCAATAATTTGCAAGCGTTGTTCGTTTGTAAGACGATTCATGGTTAAATTATAGACCACACTGAAGATGTTTGACAGTGAAACATAACACGAAGCGTGCGTCAGCTGTTTGAACCAGTGTTGCCAAAAAGATAATAGCTAAAAAATCACCCTTTACAACTTGACTTACAAACTAAAGACTTACAACAATAGGGGCCCAACTAATGTACTTTGTTTAATTTAATGTTTATTTTTATTATTATTGTCGGTTTATTGCTTTTTTTTATGTCCTACAATGGCTGGTGCTTAAATCGGGTTGTTCAAGTCCGTCTGTCCATGGTGGTCCTTTTGGGATGGGGTGGTGATGTGTTAGCCGACTTAGCCACGATGGTGATTGCTATCGCTGCTCTGGTAGAATTCATGCAGCTCGTTGTGCGACGTCGTTGTAAAGTTCTGCTCGTTTAGCAGATTTAACACGTTGAGATAGCGTTGTCCGGGAACTGTGTTTCTCAAGTTCCCGATTTCCTCGTTAGTATGGTTGTTGATTTTTAGGCTGCTTTCTGAACAGTGTCACCATGTACTGTTGCAGGGAGATGATGCGCGCTTGGTTGTGAAGCCTATTGTTACGCCGTTGACGGTCCCTGTCGAAGGTGAGTCCGGTACATATTCGCAGTATTTTTCTTCCTATTTGGGTGGCGCTACATCGGTGCCAGTGCCTAGCATCTCAGCAACCCACTCTTGTTGTGCGTGCTATTGTTCTTTCACAAGTGGAGGGGACCTACAGTTTTATGCCGACTCTGAACGGCCAATTTGTGAACCTTTTTCTGGAGAGTTAAACTCTTCGAGCGTTGTCAGTAACTCGAAAGAGGGGAAGCCGGTCGTACCGCACGGGAGAATCGAACCCAGGCAGCAAGTTTCAGTTGCGTAGGGGTCGATGCACATACCCACAACATAAATAGCAATACATAAATGGTATGTTATTTATTGTATAAAAATGTTAAGGGGCAACAGAGGCACAGGTCGCCTGGATTGCTGATTGTGGACCAAAAATTACAAATTCTTTTGAATGAAATGTGTTGTTGCAAAAATTACCATACCCTATGAATTTTTTCAGCCTTATCATGAATCTCGCTCGAACAGCATTTCGCCCGTATTATATATGTTTGCGCGAACTACGAAAATGTTGTTATGAATTTCGCCCGAACAAAACTCCACTTCGAATCAGTTGTGACGTTTCGAACAAGTGTCATTTTGACAAGTGGTGGAAATAAAAGTTGAAAATTGTTTGTCTTTATTAGAAAACAAGTTGTTATAAATTGAATTTAAGTTAAAATGCACAGCATAGCCACGACAATTTTATCAGAGTATGAAGAAACCAACTAAGTGAAAGTATTTCGAGGACATTTGGGAGATTATTTTAATCCTTTGGAGTTGCGTGCACCCTTGTATGTAAACAAACATGTTTAGCGCTTGTTAAAATAATTTAATACATTTAAATTTCTCCAGATTTCAACAATGGTCTGGCTAAACAAATCTAAACAAACTTTTAAGTATTTTCTGGATATACTTGCAAGCGCTTGCGCGAGTTACGATACTTAACACCGCGACGGGGAACCAACAAGTTAACAACGGCCATCAGCCCAACGCACACGTTTGACACCTCGGTCAACGGCCTTCCGCCGAAATATTTCTTTGTAATGTTCAGGTGACTTTTTGCAAGCTTGCGTCTGGAGAGTTTCCGTCCGAGGCGTTTCGATTACCGCAATGCAAGTCGATAAAAGTCACCTCAGCAAAATTGACCTGAAAACTCAGAATGTGTAAAGAAAAATTGTATACGAGCTGTCGAGTAGTACGGATCACTCCGCATAACGGACCATTGCCAATAAATTTTATAACGTAAACCTTTGCCTTATTTATTTTTTCCTTCCCCTCGGTTTCACAAACATAATTCGCGGCCGGCTGATAGGCTCATGTTTTGCTTCCAAATTAGCCGTTGGCTACTGGGTGCAATCTATTCTCTGAGAATTTTTTTTTATTTTGTGTTTATTCGTGGATTCATGACAATTCGCCACATGTTCGTCTGCAAAAATCTGGGAAACATTTTAGCTTGGTTTGACATTTGTTTAGCCATACCATTGTTGAAATCTGGTGAAATTTAAAGGATTGACATTTGTTATCTCCCGGTTTTGCTGTTCGCAACAAGGTGATTTTTTCGAACAGAAAAAAGGGAGATAAGTATGCCGGCGAAATGCTGTTCGGGCGAGATTCATGATGAGGCTGTATAATTCAAGAAAAAGATAACAATAAATCAAAACAGAAAAAGTCTTAAGCTGTGTTTTTTAATTCAAATCTTGTGTTATTTTTCCATAACATTGGTACATGCTGAAACAAGAACATATTTGCAATAAAATCCCATTGACGCGACAACTGTCACGTCGTGATCGTATCTCTCACACTTACAAGCCCGCCCCCTATTCTGCATTCGAATGCCCAATTTTCGGTTCCGCATTACCTACATATCACCGATCTGGTACCATCACCGAGATCGCGTCCACCTTAGATTCATTCCGTATGCGCCACGAATGCCGAATTCGGTGTTCATCCCCTCAGTGTTTCCACTCTGAACGATGGATCATCTGGTGACACATTGAGTGCTTTGGGAATCGGACTCTTTTAAATGTTCGTCAATGATTCATTAGCGATACGTCAAATATAAGTTGACAAGTAGTAATTGAACTTATTTAATACGTCGTTATGCGCACGGTGTTTGCATTTGAAATCGTGTGCAGGAATTGAGAAGTGTGTTCGGCGGTGTTTACAGCATCGCTGAATTATCTCACGTTTTATATTTCAAGGCTACGTGCGTACGGGTCTATCTACTTAATGCATGTTTTCAGTGTTTAACAAACAAGGCAGAAGTCTAGACTAGGATTATGAGCAAGATAAAAACATGCCTAAGGCACCGCTAAACAGCAGGCGTAAATGCTGTGAAATAAATATTTTCTTGTTATTTTGTTTTTGTTCTTCTGTAAGCATTCTACAGTATAACTTATAGATACTTATAGATACTTATCGCAAGGAGTACCGAAACAAGTGTTGGCGTGGATATTTCGTATGGGACTTTCAACAGTTTCCAGCATAATATATGAAACGTGTGATATATTTTGGACATCGTTGATGCCTTTATACATGTCACAACCAAACGATACCGACTGGAGTGCCATTGCTACGGAGTTCGCAGTTCTCTGGAATTTGCCGAACTGTGTGGGAGCAATTGACGGCAAACACATAAATATACGTTGTCCACCTGGAGCTGGATCGGAGTGCAGACGATCCAGTTCCAGATGGCTGATCCAGCTTCTTCCTCTCCTTCACATGACGGTCTCTTAGGCTCCTCCAGCGCATCTTGCATTCTTTTTCTGAAAATTTATTATATTATTATTTCAATTTGCGAAACTTCCTCATTGGTCCGAATTCAAATTGATTTTGTCGTTAAAATGTAGTCAGCTGTTTATCATCGCACCAATCTGTCAACAATTTAATATAATAATGACATGCGATGGTCTTACGTTTTACGATCCTCTCATCTCTCTCATTTTGTACTTACGTAGGTCGCCGCAGTATTCTGTGCATGGCCATTGAATTGTGTGCATTGAAAGACAACGCAACGCAGCAACGCACTATTTTGTTTCAGGTATTAGTCTGCAAGTTACCTGGCTGTGTCCGTTAACATCCGAGCATTAGAAATGTAGTCTGCAGATTATCGTTTGAACATGCCATAAAGTAATTGCTGGTAATCGAAGAGAAGCAGAAAGCCGATCGTGTAGATGAAAGAAACTTAAGTTTTTCATTCATGGTTCTTGAATAATGTTTAGCTTGAAATAGTAAAACAGGAAATAATTCTACAAAAGCACTTACAGCTCGACCGTCTGCCACCAAACACTTAATTTTTATGTCGTCCGGCTTGGTTAAGTTCATTAATGCAACATTGTTGCCCCTGGACAGCAGAAAATATTGTCTCAATACATGTATGAACACTGCCGTCGAATGCTTGCAACAGGTCAGTATTGTCAAAAAAGTATTCACAAATGCAAAATGATTTGGCGATACAAATAGCGTTTGGTTGACGGTTGTATTTCTAAAATGCAGAACTGAAGTATTGTATTATAGAGATGTCCAACTCCACAGCTGATTGACCGCCAGTCCATCGACGAATTTCCGAGGCTTTTTGACAGGTATTCACGATATAATGTATATGCCGTTTGGTCAATTTGGCTTTTGAAAACGATATAAAAAATGATTGTCAAAAATGTTAAGGGGCAGGACAGGTAGAAGTTGTGCCTCTTTAAACTCTCATACTTCATTTCCGTCTAAATAAATGTCTACGTCGTCTACGTCTCTACGTAAAAGAGAGTATAAATGTTTAATGCTTGAAAGGTTTAATAAACTGACCAACTTTAAAAAATATTAAAGAAAGAAACAGCAGCAAAATACGCAGCAAAGGGTCGTGGTTTTAACTAAAAAGAATTGGGATCTCAAAATGTGTTAAAAATAACAGCAATTTCTTTAAAATAATAACAGACTTTGCGTATGATATTCTTATGAACAATTTTTTCATGAAAAAGTCCACTTTTCGGGTTCCCTGTAATCATGCAACAAAACAAAAATAACTGCCAATTTGATCGCAGTTTGTCCTTAAGTGTCCGGGTTCAAGACACAGCAGGGGCCGAAGGTGTAGAGGGAGAAAAGGGAGAGGAGGTACCTGTGGACATTGGTTTTAAATATCTGCGGATTGGCTGGGAAGAGCATTCCATATTCGTGTCGTGCGGCTGATGAACGTGTCTCTAAATTTAACTGTGCGTCCGAAAGTAGGCTTAAGGTTAAACTGATGAGCAATCCTCGCGAGACGGGTATTGCCGGTGAAATCAAGGAGAGGAGGAATACAGTTGGCAAGCTCACTTTAGCATCGTTTGGTAAAATAGCGATAAAACACGGATAGAGACGAGACGGTACGTTCGAGCGAGTCAAGTGACTCTGCATTATTGCAGTCTCCTATAAATTTTATGGCTCGCTTTTGGATCCATCTAGTAGGAGCAGGGTGGTCTTGGGGCACCAGACCAGATATGAGCGTTGTACTCAAGTTTGAGGCGTATCATATATTAAAGAAGTCAACTCAGAAGGGGTGAAGTATTTCTTGCATCGATTGAGGAAACCTAAGCATTTCGCAGTATTTTTGGCGACCTCAAATATGTGATCGTTCCAACTAAGTGTTGTGTTGATACACATACCAGGGATGGAAAGTTTTGCGGTTTCATCGACACAGGTGCCATTCATAGATAATGGCTGATTAACAAGAGCTCGCTTGAGTGACAGCAGACAGCATTGAGTTTTTGAAGCATTGAATTCCACACGGTTGTTCTTTCCCCAATTTATTATGCTGTCAAGATAAGAATTCAATGTGCTGATCATACGCTGCCATTCCAATTCTACGGCGGAAGGGCGGCGTCGTGAGTCTTGGAGCGAATATGAAAAGCTGAGGGTGCTGTCACCAGCGAAAGAATGGATTGGATTAGAAGTAGCAGACAAGGGAAAATTTATAAAAATGAGAAAGAGTTTTGGAGACAGAACAGACCCTTGGGCAACAGCATTTATTTGGTGGAATCAGTCTTGAACCCATCCAAAACAACTTGAATTGGACGAAAGGTAATTTCTAATCCATTGAAGAGAAAAAATCTTGCAGGACTGCCACAGTGTGACGTTTATGAACTCGGCCTTTATCTCATTTCCGGCTTTTTACTTTCTGTTCAAAGACTACTTTGCTGAGTTGTAATCAGATTCAATCGATCCGACTCAATTGAAATAGTTTAGTCGCAACTTAAAGGTGACCAGAAAATTACCACTGCAGCTGTCAAACTTACCACTGACATCCAGCTGTCAAAATAGTCAGTGTGGTTAATTTTTTTTTTTTTCATTTATCGCTCAATGCTTGCTGAAGGCCATTAACTGTTTTTTTTTTTGTCAAAATCAACTCAGTTTTAAATAAGTACAGTGAATTCCGTCGTTAGGTCGATCGTCATCCTGCCACTAAAGCCTGCCTAAAGTATGCACGTTTATCCACTAGGTCCAACTATGTTCCAAAGCTTAAGCCCCTAAACAGATAGAGCTCGATACGCCATGGAGGCCAGTATCTAAGAAGAAATAGAAAATAACTCCGCACATATTGCAACGAGAACAAGACCAACCGTTTGAAGCCAATTTTAATGGTGTGCTTTTCCACACATAATGCTATCAATGTAGCTTCAAAACAAAGCCAGAATCAATTTTATATCCCACGCCGTTGTTGATTTATTTAATTTTTCTTCTTATCGTTCTTATTTAATCGAATAACTTCCAGTACATAAGAACTCAAATCAGTATATTGCTAAGAACGCGCCAACTCGTCATGTACAGTGAAAGCTCCTATTACGGACAACTCGCTTCCCCTTGAGCGGACAATTTCTCACGACCGTGGATCTTACATAGAAATGCCATACATTCCTATGGACGGACAACTCCCCTAGCCGGACAAAAGTGCTGCTCCCATCGCTGTCCACCTATGGGAGCTTTCACTGTATTCACAATATCTTGTGCGGTTGAGGAAAATCATTTTAACCTACCGAATTCCATCGCTTTTTATTCTTCCTACCACTAGCCATGAAAATTCCTTGGGAGACTTACGTTTGCATCATTCCCCCACCTTACATGAACACCAGGTCAACGAGTCTCGGTTCACTTCCCAAATGCACTCACAACGCGAGTATTGGAAGTCGAAAGAAAAAAAAAACTAGTTAAAACCCATCGCATGGCTGTGCTCAGTATCTTGGCTCACAATCTTGCCCAATCTAAAAGTTGCGACTGGATGAACACGCGAAATTACTCGACTAAGTGCTGGTAGCTTCACTAAGCATTGCATACAAATTGAAAAAACGTCCACGAAGACGGAGAAATGAAGTCACTCGCGTTGGCAATGAACTTGGTGCGATCTTTACCAAATTTATGGTCTTAAGCTTAACTTAATACGACAATATAAACACCATCATGTTGATGTGTTGTTATTCTCAAAGCCAAGGATAGACAAGCCCAGCGAGACTTAAAGGTCGGGGTGAATTGTTTTGTTTTTAGTGTGCGGTCTTCTGGTTAAACAAGTCCACACTTCTGTGGACTATGCGGTGAGAAGATGATGATATTTTTTTTTCATATTTCGAGGTTTTGCTACAGATTCTACGACTACAACTAGTGTTACGAGTGATTCTGTTCTCTTGCTGGAGCAAACCTACATTTTTATGCCGACTCCGAACCACTACACCAGACGTAGATGACTTCACAGCTGATTGAGCCCTTGTGCACCTACGAATTTGTGTGAATTTTTATTATAGCAGAACTACCCCCCCCGAAGCACTAAGCTTACTCCTTAACCTGCCACCGATAGAACTATTTGGAAGACGGATCGCAGTTAGTACGTCGATCTGATTAAGATCGCTGAATGGTAAGAGATCACAACAACGATCCTACCTGCGTAGGATCTATACCCAACTCTATACCCATAGATACAGACCTCACCATACGTACACTCCTCTTCGAGAAAAATGTCTCAACTAGCATTCCACCCAGATCTTACTGGGAGTCTGATCACCAGACGCTGGACGGTCCACTGCGAATTTTCACAGATGGGTTGAAGATGGATGCAGGTGTGGGGGTTGGTGACTATTCCAAGGATCTGGACATTCAGCTTTCCCCACGTCTACCAAATCACTGTAGACTGTTGAAAGACGGCTGAAACAATAGCGATTAAGGAAGCTCGGTCATGGTTAAAAAACTATGTAATATCGAGCACAGTTCAGACGGCCAAGTCTTTGAACTCTGTCACCTTCAACCCTAAGACTTCCTTTCCGCCTATCTGGCCAAGTATTTCAACATCCATCTCATGTGGGTGCCGGGACACTGTGACATTCCGGAGAATTGCGAAGCGGACGAACTCGCTAGAAAGGGTACAAATTCTGCACTCTTTCCGGATGGAGACCCACCCTTTATGCCTTTCGCTACAAACATCTGCTAAAGCTAGAATCGCTTGCTCAATCAAATCGCGAATGGACATCAGGCACAGGATTCCTCATTACCAAACGACTCTGGCCTATTATCGATCCCAAACGATCACTTAACTTGATTATATTAAGCAAGCCAAATTCCAGATCTGTCCTTGGCATGGTGCCATTGGAACTCACGCCACTAAGCTATGTCTCCTTACAATGATTTTTTTGGAAGTTGCATGAACGAGAACAAGGAAGAAACCATTGAACAGCTGCTTTACAGCTGCAGTGCTCTCTCATCCCGTAGACTCAGACTTCTGGGAGCCCACTTCTTTGACAATCTGGCAGAACTGAGCAACATTAGAATCATCCTTCTTCTACGCTTTATTAAAAGCACTAATTGGTTTGCGGTATAGGTACCCCCTATGCTTGGCCTAAGTATGCCTGCTGTCTTTCTGCGCAGCACTCAGCCACTTCTAACCTAACCTAACCATTTATAGAATAGAAGCAAATGCAAATGATACCCTTAGCATTCTTGTCAAGACGGCGAGTATTTTTAGTGTTGTCTTTCTGGGACGTTTTCTTTAAGATTCCAATCAACGCAATACAGTATAGCTTCCGGACACCCACCAGCCCGGACAATTCTATATATCGGACACTTAACTCTACAGGCTGGACAGAGTATTTAACTGAGTAAATATTATGCCTTTGTTCTATGTAAATGCAAACGCCTGTAGAGTTAATTGTCCCAAATGTAGAAGTGTCCGGATTTCTGAAGTGTCCGGGCTGGCGAGAGTCAGGACTATCGAGGCTTTACTGCACTATTATACTGCACACTTACACTGCATTATTAGAAACTTTCTTAACTGTCATACGTTCTGGCCTTTGCGAGTGCAAATGAATGTTGTTGTGTCTGGGATGGAACCTTAGACCATTATGATATTATTTGCGGCACAGTCCTCCAACGTCAAGGCGCACAGTGTGTTATATTGCGAATCTAGGAGAACTTAATTTAAAAATCAAAGA
This sequence comes from Eristalis tenax, assembly GCA_905231855.2. Lineage (NCBI taxonomy): Eukaryota > Metazoa > Arthropoda > Insecta > Diptera > Syrphidae > Eristalis > Eristalis tenax. The sequence goes on along the minus strand of HG993124.1, from coordinate 36,951,087 downwards.
CGTCCGATTAACAACAGTTGGGTATGTGGACGGTGTTAACGTCCTAAAAATGGTATTTACCTTCATTGTAACATCGCAACAGCAAACAAGTCTGAGCAAGAGAAATGTAAAACATAAGTTGCATTACGAAGGTCAAGTTCATTGTATTCGTGTGAAGCAACGCTATCCTTCTATTTTTTTTTTAATTTCTTGCCTGTTATTTAATGAATCTTTTTGGCAAGTTTGAACCTTGTACACCCTCAGTAAATGGTTGTAATTACCGCTTAGCTTGAAGGCCTTATAATTCTCAACTTGTGTTGTAACTTAGTGCAGAGTTTTTACTCACATACATTTTTTGTGAGTTAACATCGCAAATAACGGTTTTCTATCTATCTATCATCGTCCAAAACAACTCACTTGCTACGGTTGAGGACCGAAGAAAGGAAAATGTGGTCCACATTAGTGAATGTTTTGGCATTTTGGCAGATTTGCAAGATACAGTAAGCACGAAATGCTAAGCAAGTAAGCGGGAAATGCTAAGGTTCCGGAACGATAATGCGGAATAGGTGTTCTAGTCCCAACGTGATGTATAACATCCCGTTCTAGACGACCTTTGAAGGCATTTAACGAATGTACAAGTGCAGGAACGGAAAATCAAAGAACTGGTAAGAACTAAAACGACGAGCGATATTGCCATTGCCGCAGAAGTGCCTTTAAAATTGAGCATCAAAAGAGATGCAGTAAATCTGGTACAAAAAACTGGCATTGAGTTCTGCCGCAAGGGCTACCAATCTGAAAAGCGATCAAATCAACAAAAGAGGGAAGGAGGAAGCTCTTTTTCTGATGGTTAACATAAAATTGGGTACTTTTCAGTACAAAAGCATGCACCAACAGCTTTGAAATGGAATTTCGAATATGTGGGGATTTATTAAACAGGATTTTAATGTCATCAGATCGATATCTTGCGAGTCGTAGCACAGCGCTCCATAGAAAAAGGAACGCACTCCCAAGTATTGCCCTGTTAAATGCTGTTAAATGTATATTTGGTGGAAATACTTTGGGAACCTTTAACTTTGACAGCAGTTCCGATGAAGACGATGATGAGAGCGACTAACTTCAAATCAAAACATAAATAAATAATTATAGAAATGTGCTAATCTTTTATTTACGTTTTACTTACAAATGATAAATGTGGCGATGGACGTATATCGTTAGTTTCATCAAAATATCTTGGGACGTATTTGAGGGAATGGGTCGGAGTACAATAAATTAATTTTCTACTTTTCTGAACACACTGGTGAAGGTTTGAACAAAATCGGTCCAGGGGTCTCTTTGTTAGAGACGTTTGTATCCATGAGGCTCATGGAGGATGGCTGGCGTGAGCTATACGCCCCCTATCGGTGACCACATAAGGATATAGGTATATAGAAAAAATTACTTTTTTTCCGTCACCGAATAGGAAAGTCCATAGATTAGATATACCAAGCGCAACAGGAGTAAAGTTCCGCTAGATATGCAAAATAGCACACTGCGTGGAGAATAGAACAAGTTATGCCGATTAAGTAGTTTCTAACTCACTTTTTGCAAATCCATTCGTTCAAATGACGATCATTTGTTCGAAGTTGCGTCGCAAAGAGCAAAGTAAAAATTTGGCTCGTTTTGATTTACACCCACTTCCTCGGTCCCCATATTAGTGAATGCAGACAAGAAATACACAACCTAGCGGAAGGACTATAGATCGTCAATATGTCTACATGTAGAAGAGATCAGTTATAATTCAAAATTCAAAAAGAAATGAAATGAAGACATTAATTCCGTCGTCAACTCTACAAGTTGACAGTTTCGTTCCACAGCAATGATGTTTCCAACCAGATAGGCGTTTAACTACCGCAACTGGCCAGGTGATAATGAGTATTACGTGCACGAGCAACTCACGATCGCGTAATTTGTACCAATTGTCAAAAAAGATGCTGTAACTTATACATATTTCATACGCAATCAGATTTCACGGTCTCAGCGTCAGCAGCCACACCGCAGCGACTTCATAATTCCCTTTCCCTTTCCACTTCCACTTCACGCACAGAAACAAATTGCGTCACATTGAAAATCAAATCGATCTTTATTTTTTGTAAAAATTGTACAATATGTAATACTGGCAAAACTCGTGCGAAGTCTTAAAGATACATCCTCCACTCTCCTAACCAAAGGGCGAAAATGGTTGTCCAGGGAACGGTCTGCCTCTTGGATTCACGTACGGATTGCCACTGATGACTCTTGCGATGTCTGAGTACGTTCTGCCGGTTCGTTGTCTTCCACTGCCGCTGTAACCGCCACGATAACTACCACCATAGCCAGCGCCGTATGCACTGTAACTGCTCCGAAGATACGGAAAGAATAGTGCTTGTGCGAAGCTGACCATTAAAGCCACAATGAGTAATGTTGCCAAAGTGTACCGCATTTTATCGAAAGTAATTTTGCTGCCGGCCAATGATGCGCTTACGGACGTCTGTCGCTGAAGTGGACACTATGACTGTAAGGCAAAGAATTGTTCTCCGATTTCCATAATCATCCGTTTTATACCACAGAACTTGGCCTTGTGCACACTGACGGAGAGTAGCTTCTGTGGTTAGAGCTGACTACATATCTGGATGGTATTTTATGACCAAGATGAATGTTCTGTGATTCCCTGCGAAACGTTGACTTCGTGTGTTAAGTGTCGCGAATTATGCTGATCACATCCCGACTGACTAAGATCAGTGTGTGCTTGCAACTGGCAGGCGTTAACATCGATCTGCTTCTACTTTGACAGTGGATGATGAAATGTAATGAAAGGTGGGGTGGGGAGCCTGACAAAGAGAGAGAGCAAACTTGAGCCATACGAAATGCGTTGAACTCTCCGGATGAAAGGGTTTCTTGCTGAGTGTCTATGCGGGCGGGTACTTGAACGTGCCTTACTGCGCACTGAGTGGTTGTATGTCTCCTTTTCTATGCATCGGGAGATGAATGTACGCTTTAGAACTGGGCAAATGGGCAGAGTTTGATTTAATAATCAAATCGTGCTTCAGGCACGCCAGCATGCACCGGCCTTGAACTTGTCGATGTGACTCTGATAGCATTTACTTAATTACAGTTGTGGCGGAGAATGACTGTTCAGTTCGCCGATGTTTCTAATATGAACCGGAAAACAACAATCAGAGGTCTAAAATGTGTGCGAAATTTTGTCTTCAGTCTTCTTGTTTGATTTCCCAGAAAGCAGAATCGACTGAGTAATAAAAGCAAGTTTAAGTGAGACGTGTGCCCTATGCCAGCGACTTGATTTGTCAACAGATTGTGGGCCAAATCTCTTTCGCACGTGGCAAATCTTAACAAGTGGAATTAAACTGAAGTTATAAAATAATTACATCGAAGTTACACCTGCTTAGTATGACGCTCTAACCAAGATGTCGGGGTTGTGTGTCCTTTCTTGAAGACAAAATATACACTCGTTCACCGCCAGACCAAGGTTTGACACTTCCGTCAACCATGTCAATATCATCCGCTAACAAGTGAATGGAAGTGCGTGGCTCTAGTGTTGGTATGCGCACGTCCTTGCGATTGGAACCCACCACTTTTGACGACATCTTCTTCCTTATCGCCATCTATGTTCATTAAGTCTGCTTCGTCTAGTAGTCTCTGAGATCTACCTTGGGTTCCTTAAGTGCTCTTTCAGAAACAACCATTTTCCAGCAAATATAAACAAAAAGTTAAAAAGCTTTGAATTATAGAAGAAAAAAAAGTTTAGCGTGTCCTAATTAACGATTTTAAACAGTTTCCCTGCGAATCAATCATCTACTTGCGAACTGTCAAGATGAGAACGCAGTACACAGAGACTCAGACGCGATCCACAAATTCACGATTAAAATTCCACAAATTCACGACACAGTTCGCTGTGAAGTGTCAGTTTTCACAAATTCTACCCGTGGTTCTCTGCTAATGAGAAAACTCCATATCAGAAAGGAAGTATTAAAGAGATGCCCAACTTCACAGCTGATTGACCCCTAGTCCATCGACGAATTTGAGAGACATTTTGACAGTTATTCATGAATTTTGACAGTTACTCACGAAATAACGAAAATGCCGCTGGCTTTAAAAACGATATAAAAATTGGTAGTCAAAAATGTTAATGGGCTGCTGCTCCATATGAATGAAGTATCAGAGTTTGCCAAGTCTCGTAGTGTGCTCATAGGAACAGCACTTGATTAAATGCGGATTTAGACATCAAATCATATGTCAGTCTATCTAATAACCGAAGAGCCGGCGTATATTAAAAATAAGAAGAAATCTTAGTTCTGGATCACTTTAGAATTATTTGGCGTTTATAGATTACTGTTCAAATATTCAGCTGAATGAGACAGAGATTAAAAAACTCTGTCGGTTTTTTTTATAAATGAGTTACTCAAACCGAATTTTGACTTGTTGGCGTTAATAACTTTGTACAATTGTAATTTTGACTTAAGTTAAAAAGTATAGTTTCTAAACTAAAGGTTGAGCTGTTGGCTTAATAATAGGGGGCGAATGGATATACAGTAACTTAATTATTTCAATCATATTTTCAGTTTCACTTCTGTCTTATATCCCTTTCAAGCTGTGCTCAAATCCCTTTCAGCTAAAGGCGGTGAGGTGGGAATCCAATTATTGGGTCTACAACTTATCGTGCGGTTTGCTAAGAGATGGCGTAACTTGTATTATTCCATTGGAACATGCGTTGGAAAGCTACTGTCATTGTACGTCATTTCAGTATATGTCATTCATTTGAAGCGTAAACAACAATGATTTCAATTTTCATTCAAATATGTCAAACTTTGTGCCTGAAAAAGTGTTTTTGCGGGGAGATCTTCTTCATTAGTTAAATATGATGAAAACTGCTGCCGAAATTCATCGTATTTTGGTGGAAGTTTATGGTGAACATGCGCTAGCTGAGTTAATCTGGCAAAAGTGGTTTGCACGATTTAAAAGGTGATTTTGGCTTGGCCAACCAGCCAAATCAACGGCAAAGCCGAATATCCATGGCGCGAAGGTAATGCTCTGTATTTGTTGGGATCTAGAAGGCGATGCTGTATTGTGAGCTGCTAAAACCAGGTTAGACCATCAATGGACAGCGCTACCGAACACAATTAATCCATTTGAAGAGAGCAGTAGCCAAAAAAACCAGACACGAGGCAATAATTTTCCATCATGACAACGCTCGGCCCCACGTTGCTATTCCGGCTAAGAACTATTTGGAAAACAGTGGATGGGAAGTTTTACCCCACCCGCCTTATAGCCCAGACCTTGCCCCTTTTGACTACCATTTGTTCCGGTCGATGCAGAGCCCCCTCACTGAAATACGGTACACATCAAAGCAGAACATCAACAATTGGCTTGATTCATTCTTGGCTGCCAAGCCGGAGCAGTTCTTTTGGGATGGGTTCCACAAATTGCCAGAAAGATGGGAAAAAGGCATAGCTTCAAATGGGCAATACTTTGAATAATACTATTGTACTTGTTTTTCTTAAAAAACGTTCAAATTTTGAAAAAAAAAAAAAAAAACCGCACGAATTAAGTTATAGACCCAATAGCTTGGGGTCAGTGTCGGGGCACTAACAATCTTTGTCCCTTTGTCCACTCAAATTTCGTCAATCGGTGTTGGCATAACGGGTTTGGTTCACTCGTAAGCGAACAGCACACACAACACTAAAAGTTGGTCTAGAAGCAGGACCAGGTTCACAGCGGGCTGTAGCGCCATTATTATTAATCAAACGAAATCGAAACCGTATTTATTATCGAACTCCAGCCTTTCTGGTTACCTTTATCATATACACCATTTATTTCAAACTAACTGCGAATACTCGACCCGTTCAAACACGACGAGGAATTCATGAACATCGCTACATGTATGTAATGCCATCTTGGCGTGAAAGATTGAAACAATAACAGATTTAGGGCTCATACAGACATACAATGCTTCCCTGTACCTTGAAACTGCTAGTACTACAATTTAGTGGCAGTTTATTTGCCATAAACGATGACCAAAAAGATGGTCGTCTTTTTCTGATGTATTCCACAAATTCACTTTACATGAACAAAATTCGAAATTGCCAGCAATAAACCTTGCCATTGCACATAGACCATGAGGAAGGTGAACGCTTTAAATCTGTCTCGGTGGGGAGAAAACTCCCACAAGCCCTCTACGAAATGTTTCAAATTCTGTGCACTCATCATTACTCATCTAAGTGACGCTCCGCCAAAAGACGGAAGTCCCTACCGGGAAAGAAAAACGTCCAATGTGCTGAGTAATTTATGCAAATGTTGTGAGGTACAAAAGTCCCCTGAAATATCATCAAACGCGATGAGTGTTATTCTTGTGAGTTCAAAGTAAACCACATCGGTGTGAATGGCGGATTAATGGTATTTAATGATCGGTCACTGTTAGCGCCGATTCCGGCGAAGGAAAAGCTCCTTATGCGAAACTTTGCAGCGGTTTATTTTACCATCTATTAATAGCATCTCCAAAAGCGGAAAGTGAAACGAGCGAAGTCGACTAACGCGCCATCAATGGCCTGTACACTAAGTATATGAGGACCTGATGAATTTGAAGAATTTCAAATCTAGTTACATTCCACACTGACAATTAAGTAGCAAAAATTGCTTAATAGATTTGCCGAGATACCTGATCTTGGGACATTTTCTGCTGCCACACTGCTGCAGGTCAGTGAAATCAAGTCGTGCCTTTCGATTGCGCCCGTCTTTAGCTCATCCGAAGCTGTCGCTTTTTCAGCAGAACTTTTAGCTGCGCTGACTTGAAGCTGGTGGAAACAGCCTAGGCCATTAATGCATGTGGATTTGAATGATATTCCATTAATTTACGTGTGATTAATCACTCAGAGTGAAGGCAAAAATGTTGCATTTGTGTTACTTCATGAAAACCAATGATCCGCTAATGGGTGGTGACCAGTGTTGGGACTTAAAATTTTTCAAAGTGTTGTAGATCCCTAGGAAAATGAAAGAAAGACTAAGAAAAACTTGTAAGAAGAAAAACATTGAATATAGTGTCCTTAAAATAAGACAGTGGGGAGTCATGGCTCCCGCATGTGAGGAGAGGGAATCCCACTACACTCTTATTTTTTACGGCTCAATGCCGACATGAACTAGGTGTAAAAATGGCCGAAGTTGGATATCTCTACCCTCCTTTATCTCTGGTCTAACCTAATCTGGGGCCAAATCGAGTTTGAGTGTGTTTTGCTGGTCAAGATATATTTAGACACGAAATGAATCAGTTCCACTAAATTTAAAACAATTACCCTGAAGTCGATTTCGCTAATGGATTTTTGAAAAGGCACAATAACGTTATATCACTGGAGCACTTATCTCTGCCGCTGTTATTAACAATGACTTTCATAATTTGGTAATAACTGCAGCCGGTGTTCCAGCAACAAATAGAACGAAACTAATCTAACAGATAATCCTGAGAGAAAGAATGTTATAAGAAGAAAAGGGTCAAAATACGCAGAAAGGGTCATGGATCAATCGAAATTTTCTATTTCCCCGATGATGTCTGGAACAGCTTTAGGGCAGCTATTTCCTCCATACATCGTTTATAGGTCCCAGCATTTGTGTGCCCTATGGATGACAGGTGGACCGAGGCAATCAAGGTATACAAGTTGTATAAATTAATAACTTTTGAAGATTGGATCTCCAATCAGATGTCCAACCATTAGACGTCGCCTTTCCCATCCCTCGAAGTCGCTTGGCGTGGCATATTAACTGCTTGGAAGAACAAAGAGGGGCGCACGGGGTATCCATTGCCAAAGTCAATTTTCAAGCAATTGCTTATCAAGCTTTACACTATATAACCAGATTTAAAAAGGCAGGAATATTTCCTTTGAATAGGCAGGAGGTGCTTAATCGCTCACCAGAGGAAGCTCAAACCGAATGCCGAGGACGTGCACCAGAGATAATGGAGCGATCCCTCCATTATATCTGACGTGAACATCGTCAACGTTTCTGTTATAACTTGCTTCGTGAAAGATCTTTAATTTATCTTTACACCTGTGAATAAAACGCTTTAAGTTATTTATTATTTTTTAGTTTATTTTTGTTTCTTTTTTTCAGAACAACTTTTAATAGCACCAACAAGGTTATTAAAAATTTTAGCCTTGCAAGTGGATTAGCTTGTTGGCTTATGCGCCTCACTGTTGTTGCAGTGTCACCCGTTTGCTGATACTTGGCACCCCTTTGCCATGACTCTTCACCCCAACGGCGGGGTGACTCGCAACAGGGCATGCTTTGTTTACAAAATACAGTTAAAAAAAAGAATGTCGTAACAATGACTGTGTCAGGCTTGTACATATGTTTTAATCGGACAAAACTGCGATATAAAGGGTGATTACATTTTAAGGGTGTTGAATGTGAACCACATCGAAATGTCAATTTTTTTTTCTGCTCAATTTGAACCATGGAAAGATACACAATCGAGCAACGCGTTAAAGTTATTCAGGCTTATTATGAAAATGGGCGTTCAAATCAAAATGCATATCGTGCACTTTGTGGCTTATGGGCTGGCGGCATCATCGGGCCGTATTTTTTACTAAATGAGGCCGGTCAGGCAGTTACTGTAAATGGTGTTCGCCGAGGTGTGCCGCCGAGGTCGCGGCGGCCATTTGGCCGATATTTTGTTCCATACATAATTGAACCATACCAATATTATCATAATAAAAAGATATGACAATAATTTCCAAAGATATGACAAATAATTTGTGTTTTATTCAAAATCAACATCCCTAAAATTTAACCACAGTTTATGTTCGATCGTTATCAAGAATTTAACCCTGAATCACAGTCGTTGGGCCGTAAGACGAACTGCGTGCAGACGACACATCATACAGTAATACTTACTGCTTGATTTCTAGTGCAGACAATCGATCAAATATTTATATAGATAATTTAAAAAACGGTTTTAAGTCATATGTATGTTTAGCATTTCAAGAATAGAAATCCAACGCAAACATTTCCCAAATGTCATTCATAGGCACTTACTCAAAATGATGTCAATACAAACAATGCCATCTCTGTTTGTGTTCGCAACAGCGGAACTGTCACATCTGACATACGAACTTCGTTGCAAGCAGTAGAATTCTGAAGGAAAAATTGTGTAAATGTCTAACATTGCTTTCCAAACTAATTAAATCTTCCCCGATGCACACACGCTCTAATATAATAAAATTCGTCACAGTCACCTGTACAGCATAAAACACCATCCATAGCATAATTTCGGGTTAACCGATTTCTTTCTGTCAACAGTTCCCGTCGACCGCACGACGTTCTGGAGTACAACTCAACAAACGGATTTAAGCAGCCATAACAAGTATAGATTTGTTTGTTTTTTGCAAAGTTCAACCACACATTTGTTTTCAAATATTTACGTTCGCTTTGGGAACATTTCATAGATGTTTGCTCCAAACATTCGGAATGAATGGGGTTTCCTTCTTTCACATCCATAACTTGCATTTTGTGGTTGCAATTGTTCGCCATGACTTATTTTATATTGTAGACACATTTCGTTTAAAATTAGGTTCAAAAGCCGAGAGTTGAAACGGTTAAGCATTTGTGACTGCCATGGATTCGTACAGCGAAGTTCTTGTGGAAGATCTAATCGAGTGTAAGTAGCAACATTGAATGAAGAGAAAATGAAACTGTATCTCATCTGTTACACAGACAATACTGAAGATAGTGAAAATAGTTCTCGATCGTGTTGGACCGAGCAGGCCTTAGATCTGTTCATATCAGTTTTGAAAAATGCCAACCGCAGCAGCTATCCCAATCAGAGAGAGATGTTTGACGTGATATCAAGAAAAATGTCTGAAAGAGGATATCAGTTTAATGTGGAGCAAATTGAGAAGAAGTACAACAGCCTCAAGAAAATGTACATGGAAAAGAAGGAAAGGAATCAATTAGTTGAGCCGTAAGTTCCGATAACTGCTGTTGTTTCGTCTCAAATGTTTGATTCTATTACTAGAGAATTGGCAAAAATGTTTGGAAGCAGTCAAGCCTCGTCCCCTGCACAGTATAACAGTCCGTCAGAGCCACCACAGAAGAAATTGAAAATGGAAGTCCCAGATACAGACAGTATTCTCATTTTAGACGGTAAGTTGGCAAAATGGTTGCCCATTCCGATTACAATAAGCTCTGACCTTCGTTAGATGATTCTGAGGAGAAGAAAATTCTCTGGACCCCAGAAGCCACGAAGTTATTCCTCAGTCTGCTTGAAGAAATGCGCCCGCAGCTCGGCTCGAAGCTTCGCACAAAGAAACTGATGTGGGAGGAGATTTGTAAGCGACTCAAAACGCATGGATATGTCTTCACTTACCCGCAAGTTGAGAATAAATGGAAGGCGCTTCTCCGCCACTATCGAAGTCGCTTGGAACTGATTCGCAACGGAGTGGACGTTAAACCGGGGTATGTAAATCAGGAAACGATTCTAAAGACATAATCAGCATTGTAAGCGACATCCACTTGTAATTGAAGCACTTGGCCAGATTTTTTTGAGTCAACAATGCGGAAGAACAGTTCGGAATTGGAAATAAGCTTTGCTAACGACCAGAAGCTGCCATACGAAGACGACGGCTATGAGGATGAAGAACCGTATCGACTCGAGGAAGCTTCTCAACTGCCTGATATCGAAGTCATAACAGGTACATGACTCAATTTGTGAACAAAACAAACCAACAGAATTTATTTCTTACCTTCAGATGACGTCGATCCTGTGATGATTGAAGAGACACCGCCAACAAGTGATCGAACAGATCAACCGTCAACCACACCAAGGGGACCAGCGGACCCGCCCGATAGCGTCCCTCAGCTGGATAAACTAATCAAGGAGATTTCTGGCTTCCGGGAGGACAATCATAAATATCAGAATGAACTAATTTCGATAAAGAAAATGAAATTGACTGCATACAAACAGCGAACCGAACAATTCACTAGAATAGCTGATGAACTGGGCGGTTTGATGGCCTATCTAAAACGAAAACCAGGAAATGTTAATCTTTGAGCGTTCGCTTGTGGGGTTGAGGTTGATGTGCAATTTCTAGGCTTGAGATGCATTTCTGAAGCTTGAAATAAATTGAATAACTGTGTGATGTGAATGAAGTGTCCTCTTAGAGTATAAATAAACGTCTCATCTTCATGTATCCATGGTTGTAATGAATTTCTGAAGACGTGGCCAATTAAACAACCGAGGGCATCTCAAGCCTGAATAACTGTGGATGGACATGTAATCAAGAACTGTCCCGTGAAGAGTCTAACCAGATCCGTAGGAGACGTCACATTATGTGACGTAGTGCTTCACGATTTATGGCTGGATGAGTTCAACCAAAAATCAACTAATTAGTCGATTTTTGACTTCAACATCGCGTGTAAGAACTGAGTAACCCTAGAAAACTGTCTGCTGTCCCAAAGGCTTTAAAATGCTGCATTTGATGAACATCACATCCTTGCACTGGTAATTATTCTCTTCTCTTAAACTGTTCTGTGGTTGCATCATTATCTGACCTTCTTAACGTTCGACTGATGTCCGAACTTTCAGCAAATGACAGCAGTGTACAAGGCATCGTCAAAAAAAAAAAGGCGGAATTGTAATCACAGATATCTATAATACATATATTTGATATAAGTTTATTCTCTTATATAAACTAAAATGGAGAAATATGGGGAAAGTATTAAACAATTTACTCGTGACCTATTTCCACAATTTAATGACACCATCGCGGGCTGACGAAACGATGAACGTTTGCTGTTTGTCAGTTTTGCACATCAACAAATCAGTAATTGCGTCGTGGTGACTGTGCGATGGCATTTCCGGACCTGACCGCGGAGTTTCCTCTGTGGACGCTCGTAATGAACCAATTTCGGTGGTGGCCAATGTGTTGATGTTCTCTTCGATAACTTGGCTGCCGTCAATCAGTCGGGAGCTGTTCGAATGAGAGAAACAGAGTTAGATCATCAGCATTGGCAGTCAGAGTGCACTCTGCCTTACTCGTATGTGAACGAAACGTCTGATAGATTGTCTTTGGCCGATGGGACGATGAGGGCGGAGTTCTTCGGGGACATCAAGTCCCAGTAACGAATCCTCTGATCTGAACTACCGGTCAGGACAAAGGGGGAATTGTCGACGACCCCAGCCAAGATTCCACAGCTCGTTGATGGGTCATTCTGAAAGAGAAGTCTTGAATCGTGTTTATGAATGGAATTGTGTCTGATTACCACACTTGTGTTGGACAGGACTGGTGCCGAACTGGCCCAGAGAACAGTCTGTCTGTGGCTTGTTTCAATATTCCAAATAGACACCTCGTTGTGCGACTGAGTGGCGGAGATCAGACATGACGGTTCAGTGGGATGGCATGCAACCTTCCTGATCCACGAGTCGGATGGATGTCTGATTTCCGCAATCGGAAGCTGGAATCGTAAGTCCCAGCAGATGTGCTTGCCTCCACTCGTACCGGCAGCCAACCACGATCCCGTTGGGTCAGCACAAATTGCTGTAATGACGCCGTGTCGCAGTTCGTTCTGTAGTCGCCAGGCACTGTTCTGCATGCGAGTGTCCCATGCCACAATGGCCCCGTAAAGTGTTGCGTAGATAATGACACTCTGTGAGGTCTGGTCATAGGTCTGCATGTCGACCACTGGACCATCGTTGTGCTCGCTAAAAGGTACGTTGTTAAATAAAATTTAAAAATCACAACAGCCCCCATTTACTTCTCGTCGAGATGAATAGCCTGTTGAAGAGTCATCTTCGAGGAGTTCCTGTCAATCCTTAGGATCATCAAGCTTCCGTCCTTGCCACCCACGGCAAGCGATTGTCCACCATCACAGGCAGCCAGGGAGTAGATGGGGGTGTTCGCACTGTACACCTGACGTGATTTGTTGATGCCCTGGTGGCCGTAGAGTTTGTTGCAGTCCCAGAGACGAACAGTGCTGTCGATGCTGCCACTTGCGAATAGGGGACCATGCGGCTTCAGAGAAGTCATCTTAATCACCGACCCACGATGTTCGTACAGATGGGCAATGATGGTGCCATTCATACGCCAGCCAGGCGGATACGGCGAAGAATTCCGCTCGTAATAGTAACTCTGGGTTATGTTGTATCGGCCTTTGATCTTGCTGCGCAGTCTCTCGACGTCCAAGCGGCACTCCGAGGGACGCTCTACAAAAGACATTTTCAACAAGAGTGGAGTGGTCGGCAAAAGGTACGACTTACCTGTCCAGAAATTGCGGTCTGGAATCGTATATTCACCCAGTGAGGCAGCGGCGGCTGGAGGCATCTGCCCAGCGGCTGACGGGCTACCGGCTAGAACGGGAGACACTGTCATGTCCCCGGTAGGAGATGTCATCCCTCCCGAATGGCTATCAGTGAATATGTGCTGCCATTCCAAGTTTGAGTTTGGGTCACCATCAGCGCGACCCTTTTTCCTGGGATCCAATTTCGAGGACTTATCCGCTAAGGGATATTCATGGCAGAGTACCTTCATGCGGTTCAGAATAATGCGTCCATTCTGCGACGGCTCCTCTGGCTCCAAGTGCTTGTATTTGACTTTGAGGATGTAGGCCTTCATTTCCAAGATCTGCATTTCGATCTGTTCGTTTAGTCCTTCCGAGTTCAGGCGACGGAAGAGCTGGAAGAGGTTTGGTTTTCATTGGAACTCTCTGAGGGATGCACAATGCCACTTACGCTCTTCAGGGAGGTCCCGACTTCATCATAATGCGGCAGCATGCCCTCTGGTGTGTTTTGCCGCACCATCTTCCGATCCTCCAATGTCGTGACTAGCTTCTGAATGTCCGTGAACCTAGAAATGCCAGTTATCAGTAAAGCACTGTCTTAGAAGATCAGTGATATATCACCCACTTGAGAACGCTATCGTATATGCTCCGCGGAACAGGTGGCAACAGGCTGTCGAGCAGGAGCTCCTGCATGTCCACTTGAATTAACGGCCTGCGGAGGAATTTCTCGATGGCAGGCATAATCTTGCATTGCACGTCAATGTCGTGCAGGATCTTCGCTGTCGTTGAGATCATTCCGGCGATTTCATGGCGAATCCATAGATTTGGATGGCATAAGTAGCAGGCTGACTCTGCGATCATCTCCGTGACGGCCGGCTTCCGAATGTGACCCAACTCGATGAGAATGGTCACAGCTCGGATGGCCTTCGCAATAACAAACTCCTCGCGATCACTGAAGCCCTGCTGGAGGAGCGGAACCAATATGTCGGATGCCTGCCATCCCACATAGCCGGCGACTCCGGAAATGTTGTCGTAGAAGGCACCGCGCAGGTTCTTGTCATCGTCGTTGAGGAACGTCATGATGTGAGACAAAACGACGTCATTTGCTGCAACAATTTGAGCGAATAAAAGTCCGTCTGTTGCGTGAGGTCATCTTCTTACCTTTCTCCTTTCCAAAGAACGCACACAGGTCACATATGCCTGACTCCATCAGGGTTTGCTTCACGATCGGCTTGGAGTCTGTGAGAAGACTCAAGACCGTCTGCTGAATGATCTCGTGCAGGGCGTTCAGTTCGGCTTGGTATCGCCGGAATGGCATTTCGCTTGGAGTGTTCCTCTGGGTCTCCTCCAAGAAGTAGATGGCTATTTTGGCCAACTTAGCTGCAAGACAGAACCAATTCAATGTGACCTACTCTCGGGCTACCGACTTGAGACTCACAAATATTTCGAGCGAAAGCGACTCGCACTATGACCGCAGATTGTTCGCTGGAGAGTGCGGCGATCGACGGGAGAATGTACTCGGGGAAGACATTTGCGTCACTTCTTGGGATCTCTTTCACTAATCCGAGGCATGTCGTGAGTGTTTCCACGGCCTGCACCTGCACCTTGGCGGGAGAAGTCTGAGCTAAATGCAACTGAAGAACGAGCATAAAAGGGTTCAAGTGGTTAAAGCGGATGCGCAATCTCAAGAACTTACAATGTAAGGCAGGATCCTGTCAAGAATGGTCTCCGATGTGGTGTAGTACGAGAGTTTCTGCAGAATTTCTAAGCAGCAGATTTTGCTGTTCGAGTGCTGAAGGCCTCGGATGCAGGATGTAACCACAGTGATGATCAAAATGAGTCCATCCTGCTCCTGGGTTGTGCTGTTGGTGAATCCCTTATCAGGATTTGTAGGAGACTCGTCCAAATTGAGGTCGTCCTCGGTGTTCAAAGGCCGATTGGTCAGCACCTTGATGCAGTGCGTGATGTCCGAATGCAGGCGGAGGATCTTATCGTCGGGAGTCATAATCGGATGTGAGGAGAACATTTGTAAGTAAGACTGAAGGAACGAGTAGAAGTATTCCGGGAAAAGGCGGCCACGTTCCTGGTCCAAGTAGTCCTCGGCACTGCGGCGGTTTACTGAGTTCAGATTTATCATCGACGCCAACAAGTTCCGCAGGTTGTCGTTCTCGATTCCTTGCAAATGCTTCTCAACGAGCTCCCTTTCGCCCCGGCGATATGCAAGGAGCTGCGACAACTCAAACGGAGCCGTACCTTCAGTCCAAAGCTCCAAAAGAGCACAACTGTGAGAAGAATGTTTAAACTCGTCTCCAAGTGCATGACATTAAGCTTACCCTGCTGAGAAAATATCCATAGCAGGGAGTAGAGTGTTCCCAGAGTAATAGGATCCCAAGCGAACTAAAGAGTCCGTTGGAAGCAT
This sequence comes from Eristalis tenax, assembly GCA_905231855.2. Lineage (NCBI taxonomy): Eukaryota > Metazoa > Arthropoda > Insecta > Diptera > Syrphidae > Eristalis > Eristalis tenax. The sequence continues at coordinate 36,935,396 of HG993124.1, read as the reverse complement.
GGATTCAGTCACGTTTCCTTCGGCATCATCGGACGTCATTGTCTTCACGAACCGTTCGGGAGCTATGTAGCAAGTCCTACGACGACTGGTGTCAAAGAAATAAGTGTAATCGGCAGGGTTGTCCTCTGGAAGGTATGTCGGCTTGAATGACGCGAAGTCTGACAGAAGGATCCAATTCCATGAAGTGATCAAAATGTTCTCAAGCTGCAACGAGTGTCAGAATTGGCCGTTTTTTGTTTTTCGGTCTAGATCAAAAGTTGCTAACCTTGATGTCCCCATGACAAATCTTTTGCTTATGGCATTGATTCAGAGCGCAGAGGATCTGAAATGTGATCCATTTCTTCTCCAGTATCGTCAGAAACGGCCGAGTGGACACACGATCGTATAAGCTATGTTTGACAAACTCTCTCATAATATAGGCCGCTTTGTCAGTGACCTGTGAACGATGGCAACTCAAAAATGTTCAAGTTCCCCCTTTAAGTGATCTCCTTCAACTTACCTCTACTCTTTGAAATGGCAAACAATTAACTGAATTCGCGAGCGTTTTCTTGATCAGTTCCACCCTATCCTTGTGATCTTCCAGTGGCAGTGTGGGATCATGTTTCACAAAGACCTTCACGACGATCAAACCCTCCTCAGACTTGGCTTTGGCAACTTTGAAGAATCGCGTACTTCCCATGCTTCAAAATCACAAACCATTGACGAATTGTTTTTGGAGATTGATTTTTTTCTTTTACTGGGCTGTACTTACTTGGAGTCAAAAACCAGCTCGGTGCCGAAGGTGCCCGAGAAATAGTGCTCCACAGGAAATATCTGCGACGGTGCAATACCTACCAGTTGATTTCCCATGACTTTTTTGTTCTCCTGAGTGTATAATGTTTTCAAGTTTTTTCTCCAACTAAAAACAGGCGTATGTTCAGGGATCAGCTGGAATACTTTAGTTTTATCAACAAACTGTGATGACAGATTGTGCAGAAAAACGAAGTCGAAGCTGAAAAATGCAATACTTCTGTCTCGCTCTGTGTTTTTGTTTTCATTTGTCGGTTGACAGTTTGACAGGGATGTTTTGTTTTGACGGAGTCATCTTGGCAGCGGTAGTGTTCAGGCTCATATTTATATTGCTCGATATTTGAAATATTTTTAAAAATGTTTTTTTTACGGTTATTTGAAAAGTAGTAGTATGTAGTTTTCTCATTCGCAGAAGGCTATGGTTCAATTTGAGAATACTGACATACGAGAATTTCTGAATCGCGATTGGATCTTTGTGTATTGCGATCTCAGTTTGAAAGTGATCGCAAATTGAATGATTGGCTCGCGAGGAAACAAATTACACTTGTTAGTAAATATTCTTAAACTAACTTAAAAACTTGATACAGTAGAATTCCGATTATCCAGACCTCGATCACTCGAATATCCGATTATTCGCAATCATTTGTGACGGCTCTAATGTTTTGACAGCTGTACTGTCAAGCTAGTCGTACCTTATTCCTGCCTCTGACCGTGTACTCCAGCTCTTATATGTCTGAGCGGTAGTGTTTGAGATTGATTATTTGCTTAGCTACTGATAGCTATGCATTGGAAATCTAAAATGTCCAAAAAGAGTAGTGTTGTTTCTTTAAGACAAACCAAAGATAATTGAGAGTATACAAAATGGTGAATCTTACAAAATATTTCCGATTCAATGATGCAATTCATCTGGGCTTTGGAAGACGATGGAAGCTCACAATGTAGGTTAAGATTAGGTTAGGTTATGGTGATTGCCACGCCTGCAACAGCTGTGGTCGACGTAGATCCTGATTGAGTCTATTGTGATGCCACTAGCTGGCAGTTTTTACACCGGTTACTCGTTAGGGCTCTAACTAAACACCTGAAAAATACCTACTGGTATGCTAATGACATATTTTTGATAATACACTCCTTTGCTGATTTACAGGTAATAAGTACTTTTGAAACATTTACCTATGTCTAGAATTGTTCTTTGTACCGTGTTTTTCCTTGGCATTGAAGCTGCCGTGGTAGTGAAGCGTAGTTTTTTTCTTGTTCTTACAAAAGAGGGCATGGACACGAAGTGGGGTTATGGGCATATCACCTCTTTTATGGGAAAAAGTATTGGATTTTAATCAAAAGCTTGATGGTGATACTCCTTTGTTTAATTTGACTTTGAAATCGACTATCCCGATTTTCGATTATACAGAATAGTCCTGTTTTTTTTTTATTTTTGATCCGGACAACCGTTGATCAGACGACTTGTAGTTACCAGAAATGAAGTATAATAGAGAAGCTGAACTTCACAGCTTATTGACCACTAGTCAATCGACGAATTTCAGAGGCTTTTTGACAGTTATTCATGAAATAACGTGAATGCCGTTCTCTTATTGGCCAATTTGGCTTTAAAAAACGATATAAAAAATGGTTGTTAAAAATTTTAACGGGCAAGAGAGGTAAAAGTTGGGCATCTCTATCATACTTCATTTCTGGTAATTACGTAACTCACGTCGACATGGCTGCGTCTACTTTTGAAAATCTTCAAATTAAACGAAATCTGTCTAAGCAGCTAGGTTGAGATTTAAAAATGAATTTTTTTTTTAACGGTTTAACACACATTCGCTTTTTTTTATCGCTGTTGGTTGAACGATTTGCCGTTTAGTGAGAATTCTTGTCCATTTGCAGACCATAAGATCTTAGTACGTTATATGCTGTTCTCAAGAAAAAACATACAACATCGACGTCTAGGAGTATGCATAACCTCGAGGTAGTCAAGGCATCAGTACCGAAATAAAACGCAAAGGAGTAATGGAGCCTTCTCTCGAAGGACCAAGCTAACATTACTTAACACAATGGTCATCACAGTTTTGCGGACAATCTCAAACGCGGATAAAAGGAGGTCTTGGTCTCTTCGTACGATCGGTGGTCGTGTTTTCGTGGGTGACATGTGCAAAATATTCAATCGAGGAACTGAATAGACTGTACAGCCACGGATCGAATGCCTAAGGTGGCTGAGTTATGCATTGTGCTTCTCCACATAAAATATTCATAGCCTGATGTCTTGGTAGCGGCCGTGGCATTTTTGCGTCGACCCCTATGCACTTGAGTCTACGCAGGTCAGGTTCAATTCCCGGTACGAGCAAAGTTCTTTTCACGGCCCACCTTTTTCGAGTCACATATAATGCTCAAAGAGTATTCCTTTCTAGAAAAAGCTTCTCAAATTGGCCGTTCGGTGTAGGCATGGATATTCATCATTCCATTTCAGACAGCAGTCAAGTAGACACCGTACCTCCACGACACAATACAAGTCCAGTTCGCTTTACAAGAAGAAAAAAAAAAAAATACATGAATCCCGTCGGTACAATGATGGTGTTTTGCACAATTTATTTGTTCTTGTAAAATCTTTATAACAGTTAACATTAACAAAATACCAAATTTATACATCTTCTATAATCTACAAGTTACAAAATAAATATTTTGTGTGATTTTCTCATTCCGTTTAAATTTGATCGAAACAAAAACACAAATCTGCCCGAGTTCTTACTAATTTCCACTGCCTGGTACCGTACGATGGATGGATAGATGGAATTTCAAATGGAACCAACAAATATTAAATCTTCTCTCTACCAACAACAGGCAGCAGCAGATGGTCGTTGAAAGAAATTAAGTTCAAATCCCGGACATTCTTGCACCTTTGGTCGATCAAATTTTCAAATATTCAAAATGGCGGCGCCTACCTGTCGATTAAATTGCCAAGAGCTCAAGCGTTTAGAAGAAACTAAAATATATATTTTTTTTTCGATTTTATTGAAGTTGTTTTTTTTCTCATTTCATTTCGTAAAAACATGAAAAACAAAAATCCCATAAAAAGCAACATATACCATATATTCCGTATATATACTATATATACAATAAATTCAATAGGAAACTACATACGAGTTGATGTTAATTAGGGGCTCATCTCTCGGTCAGACTGAGTTCCATGTTTTTGATTAGATTAATTGAATGCTGTGTGCACGGTGTTTCATGGGGATGGTGTTGTTGTGTTTGTGTATTAAAGTAGCAACAAAAAACAAAATGTTTTAAAAAATTTATATTTTTCTTTACTTATGTTTCTTATTTTTGTTATTTTTTTTTTTCTTTTTTCATCTCTTTCATTTTAGGTAAATTTATCTTGAAGTGTGTTCGTTTCTCTCTTGTTGAAAGTAGTAGTAGCTGAAGTTATAATTAATAATAAATAATGGAGGAATAACATCGATGGAGAATGGTGTTGTTCTTGATGTTGTTGTTGTTATTTTTTTTTCTGCTGTTGTTGATGCTGATGTTGTTGTTCGTCACAAAGGACATATTTCTTACTCCTCAACTTGTCGATCGCACATTTTTGCGAGGAACGCTACGTGAGGAAAAAATTGCAACAAATTAGACCCTCATTCAGAATGATGTTCTTTTGAGTTTAAAAGTTAATTTAAGCAAATATTTGAAAATATTAGAGAAACAAAGTAAAGTGATACGAGTACGTATTGGTAGTTAGTTAAATGACTGCTAAAAACAGGACTTGGTGGAATTACTTATCCTTCTTTTTTTTTTTTTTTTTGTATAGTCGAACATCGCAAAAGCAGTTAGAAATTATTATTTTTTCTTCTTTTTTTTAATGTTTGCAGCGGAAGCTCTTCCTTACGTATGGATATTTTTGAATACTTACTGTTTAGTCGAAGACGACTGGATCGCTCATCAATCGCTGGATGAAATCTGTGTGTGTTTGGGTTGATTTATGCGATACATTCACAGGAATGGGGGGAGGTGACGTATGGTGGTTGGTGCAACAAATGTTGTGAGGTAATTATGCAGACACAGGCAGGGATAAACACGAAACGTACGTACAATAAATGTGCAAGAAATAAAAAAGAAACTAATTTAGCAAATACTACATTTGGCTTATGACTAAAGACACTTTCTAAACCTATTCTCATCTATTTCCATTTTATATGCAAAAATGCCTTCAATAAAACTCTTATCCGTTGTCGAACTTAATAAAATCGATAAATAACTTAGGGCCTATGTTATTTCATTGAAGACAGATTTTTATTTGTACGCTATTGGTAACTAGTATTTCTATAGTAATGTAATTAATTGCGAAGAAAATAGGTTTGCTTGTCTCGAAAACAGCCACCCTAGTCGAAAGTTATAACTTTATTCACTACCAGAGCTGGTAGTTCAAGGTTTCAAATATTTCTTTTACTTGTTCGGTGCGCGGATACAGCACATTTTCATGTCTCTGCTTGGTAGTATGAGTTCCGTAGTATTTTATTTTTGAGTGAAGACACTCATTTGCAATAGTATGTTCCCACTACACGCGAAATTGCATGTGTTCATATCAGAAATGAATGAGATGCCCAACTTCTACCTCTCTTGCCCTTTAAATGTTTGACAACCATTTTTCATATCGTTTTCTAAAGCCAAAGTGACCAATCAGAGAACGGCATTTACGTTATTTCGTGAATAACCGTCAAAAATTCATGAGTGACTGTCAAAGAGTCTGTGAAATTCGTCGATGCACTAGGGCAGAAATGAAGTATGATAGAGATACCCAACTTCACAGCTGATTGACCCCTAGTCCATGGCCGAATTTCATAGACTTTTTGACAGTTATTCATGAATTTTTGACGGTTATTCACGAAATAAAGTTAATGCCGTTCTGTCAATTTGGCTTTAGTAAAAGATATACAAAATGCTAGTCAAACAATTTAAGGAGCAAGAGAGGTAGAAGTTGGGCATCTCTATCATACTTCGTTTCTGGACTAGGGGTCCCGGCTGTGAAGTTGGGCTTGGATTGAAACTATTTGGTTTGACAGCGAAATGCCAAGAGCGACAGAGTTGCATTTATTAACTTATTTTTTCGAAACGAATGAAAACGCAATCGGTCAGAAATCTGCAAGTTAAATGGTATAATGGTTTGGAAATCTGCTAGAATTGTTGGCACAACTACACGCACACTGTCATAATTTTGTATAACACGCAATTTCATTGAAATTCAGGGGATTTTGAAATTTGTTCGTTGTATGGGAAATTGAGCAATTTGAATCCTAATTTGGATGGAAATTGCTGGGAACTTACTGGAAACATACTATAACACTGAAGTTTATATAAAAATTGGTTGAGAAAGAGATTCATATTTTTGTAGAAAACTTAAAAAAATAAGTTTTCTACAATGGTCTTGGAAAGAAAAATTATGAAAATTGCACAGAAAATTGGATAATCCAGAACCGTAAGTTTAGCAGAAAACTGTTTCTTCTTTTTCTTCTTTCAACAAGAAAATGCATTTTAAAAAAAATTGACAGATGTCATCTGCATTGACACTCATGGGGCTTGACAGTTCGTCCGCAGAAATTAATGAAGAACGTCATCGAAACCGCAATTTTGAAGGGGAAGTACAAAGGCAAAGACGTTCTGATGTTCATCTGTCGAAAAACCATCCTGTGACAATATGCCACATCACAATCAATCCCCACTCACAATATGTGTGAGAATGTGAGTTCTAAACAGTGGACAATTCTTTGTTTTAATCATGGTAAAACAGAACGAATTTCCCAAGTTCAGTTAATTGTCTCAGTGGACTGGTCAACTCAAGTCTATGTTCACCTTCGTTTGTGCTAAGTGATTCCTATCCAAATTTATATTCGTTTAAAATGTATCAAGTAAAATGTAATCTAGAACAAGCCCTATGCAAAAACCTTCCTATTAAAGGCCATAAACTAAAGTAATCTCTAGAACTAATTCAAACAAAAATTTCACTAAATCACATTCAAATGGAAATGTGCACATTTCTAGGACTCATGGTGCTAGATTCTGATAACACAAAACATTAAATGAATAAATTGATTCTGTGTGGACAATTTGAAAAGAAAATATTTATAAAATGACAGTCACTTACGGGCATATGGGATCATGCCTTCATCATCCTCGGGATCCATGCAGTCGGCGAAAAGTTCCTCAACTTGCTCGTCGTTCAAGTTTTCACCTAATCAAGATTGGTTTGGTTAAAGATCGAGTCCATAATCGAGAATTTAAAATAAATAACTTACCAAGGGAAAGCAGGGCGTGTTGCAATTCAGCGAGAAGCATGGTTCCGTTCTCGGCTTTGTCGTACAATTTCAGACATTCAATGAAATCCTCGTAGCAGCCTTGCTCCTTCTCTTTTTTGACTTGAGCATAGATTGGGAGGAATTCTTCAATTGTCAATTTCTTCTCGCCACGCTTCTTTGTGCCACCCATTTTCTCAATAAGGGCCAATGTTGGGTTGAGATTGAGTGAACGGAGGGCATCACCTAGATCAACGGCGTCGATACCCTCATTTGGTGTGCCCATAACCTCGAATACGAATTCGACATCTGATATGAAAATATTTATCATTAGAACATATTTCTTTTGGTTATTTGGCATTTAGAGGACAATTCTTGTGCAATGGCGTGAATTAAAACTTCTTGTTGATGTTACAGGAGTTGTGCCTGTTCTTGTTTACGTTTTTAATTGTTTACCCTCAAGTCGGGATTATTTTGTATCAAAGTGTTACACACAAAGTGTTACACATTACAAAACGTAAATTGCTTGCTTTTTATTATTATCATCGAGACAGATTCTTTGCAAATTAGGTTTAATAGGGTTCATTATCAATCGATGAGTTGAAAAAATGGCGCGAATTTTGTTCGAAGTGTTCGTTCAGTACACGCACAAATTATTATTTACTAAATCTTCTACTTCCTTAAGCAAAGTTTCAGAAGAAGTGTGAGGTTATATTTATATCTCCAAGGATTAAGTCGAGAAGGGGCTCAGATTATTTTATCTTGAAGATGAAGCAAGGAAGGTAGGGAAAAAGTATCTTCTAAGTCTTGGAACATTCGGCGCATAACAAGGAAATTCAAAATACGACGAACTTGGCATGGTTTCTAGGGCGTATCAAATGAATGAGCCCTTCACGAATTAGACTCGTCTCTGCATAGGTACAATTTGTACACATGATTAGTTTGATTGAATAGATCTGGCTATTGAGGAGCGTCTGATGAATCACCTGATGAGCATTAAACACCGCTTCTGAAAGTCGTCAGTCTCCTTTTCGCAAACCAACGGGAAATAACCACAAACTGAAAAGCTACTTCAACTATTTGGGTAATTTGATATTTAATTATACACACCGAATGCGAACAGAAATAAAATAGAAGAAAAGAAGAAACATCGTATTCTAAAAATATGTGGAATGAGCATTTGTCCGTGCTGTGTATAAAAATAGCTACGAGTGTAACACGCAGACGTGTGTACACATTTCGTGTAGGAGTTCATTGCGAAACAACGAATGAGTATTCGGGGAAAGCAACACAAACACGATTGTGTTTGAAATTCAAAATTGTTAAATAAGCAACTTCGAACACACATTTGAATAAATACTTAAATTATTCGAGCGATTTGCTGGGGTTCGTGTGGATGAGAACAAAATCTATACACATGAGACAGCCTCACATTTTAATTTGAAGTGACTGGATTAGGCATTGTACTTTGAAAACGTTGCGTCAACATAAAGCACATAACAGACATGGAAGTTGTGCCACACTCAATGAACACAGCCCAAATTTGTTGAGATTTATTTTGATTTGGCGCCAACTTATGGTCCAAACTTACGTAGACTTAGGCAATCGTGAGTGACGTGTACAACAATGTGAACAAAATAACCACTTCGGTTAGTGTCGTTAAGTTTCGTTAATTTGTTCTTACTTAATTTGGGACGAAATGAATCGTACGTACGTTAATGTCAGTTCGTATTGCCATTTTACGTAAGTTACCAGAAACAATTATGGACATTTTGAAATTTGATGATGCGTGTGGTTATTTTCCGCTCGTTCCTGACATAAGCTTAGGTTTACTTAAGTCACTCATTCTAGACGGGCCTTTAGACCTGTTGCAAAAAAACCTGAAATGTCAAGTATCAGATTCGTTAAGGAACATGGGGGATTCGTTAAAGTGCTGGGCATACATCTCAAAGCAATGACAGCCAGCGCGCAACTGATCATATAGCATGAAATGAGAATTCGATCTTCACAGAAAATGAGCAGTAAGAAACGTTTTTTGGAAGTATCCCTTGAATCGAAAGATTAAGGAATAGAGTTCGAGTATTTTTATCTTTCGATTAGTGCTCCTAAGCTACTACAGTTGAACCTTACGGTTGTACAGAATAGGAACAAGTTTGCAATAAATGGAAGATCCTTTAGAAACATCATACATTCGACACGGAATAAACGAATTGCCCGTCAATTCGTATTCGGACAAATGTTGGCGAGTTGTCAGTTTGAAGTCTGCTGAAAGTGGAACCCACATTCTTATTCCAAACCAATACTCTTCTTATCCAGTCGAAATACCAACGAGAACTTGGCCAATATTCAGTTTTGACGGTAATACATATACACGTGTATGTTTATGGGTCAACAGGTTGTTCTTTAGATTTTCCTGAATTGGTGCGCCCCATTATTACATCGTGCCGTGCGCAATAACGTCAACGAACGTCAATGGACGTCATCACATATACACGTGTATGTTTATGGGTCAACAGGTTGTTCTTTAGATTTTCCTGAATTGGTGCGCCCCATTATTACATCGTGCCGTGCGCAATAACGTCAACGAACGTCAATGGACGTCATCATGACACGTCAAATCATCTCAACACATAATTGTAAGTGCGATCGCACACAGATCGGAGACAAGATGTCTGCGATTTTGCGAACTGTCAATTGGCCTTTATGACTTATGAAGCGATTATGATGCCACACAGAAATGAAGTATGAAAGAGATGCCCAACTTATACTCTTGCCCCTTAAAACGTTTGACAACCATTTTACATCGTTTCCTAAAGCCTAATTGACCAATCACAGAACAGCATTTACGTTATTTCGTAAATAACTGTCAAAAGTAGGGCATTTCTATCATACTTCATTTCTGATGCCACATATTGAAATTGACGATTGAAAAAACGAATTTTTCCATCCTTGCTTTTAAAGTACGAAAGCCAATCGCTCAAGATTATTAAATAATCGATTGTAATTAAATCATCAGAATTGGGTTTCAACAACTTCGACTTCTTCCGTTCTCCAGCGTAAAAAAAAACCAGCTACCACGTCATAAAAAACCCAAAAATTACATCGCACAAATCAAAATATTCTTTGACGCCGAATCCGATTTCAAATGATTCCGTTCAAATTCTGATTTGCAGAGAAATTATCGAAAAAGAAAAGAGATCTATTCACTCTATTGTAACATGAGCCGTTTTGTATATATCCACTGTCCTTATATAGAACCACCTCATCTCACACACCACGTCGACAGATCCATTTTGAATCTCACTTCGCCAAAATAAGGCATGCGTATTGCGCACAAAAGATTCGATGGCAGCAAAAACGAAGCCATAAATTTTGATATCTAAAAATAACTGTATTTCAAGCACTCTAATGGCTGTGTTCAATAGGGCTTCAATAGTTCTTTTTCTATTCCGTTTCTATTCTGTTTCATTCTGCTTTTGCATTCATTTTCACTTGAGATTACTGATTTTCATTTTAGAATAGATTATGCAATGGAAATTGTTATGGAATTTTAAATTACTCAACACTTTCATCACTTCTGTCACTTTTTGATACATATTCGTTTGACTCGTGTCAACTTTTGAAGTTTTAATTCACGTTCGTAACGGGTATTCGATGAATTTATTCCACAAGACGTCTTTCAATTCTTCTTTACTTACTTTCAACTTCACGTTTTGGGATATCGGCCTACAGGAAATCAAAAAGAAACGAATCAAGGAAACAATTGATCAGAAAATCGTTCAAAAAATGTGCCCTAAACATTATTTAATTTTTTAGAAATTGAAGAAAGATTATATGAGACTTGAGTAGGGATATCCTTCTGCCACTCACCATTTTGTATTTGAATGAGAAAAATCAACTAACTCGCGGATGAGCTCGGTCTCGACTGAACAATGTTTTGCTACTACGCGATGGAAAGGTAATTCAGAGGTGAACACAACCGAGTTGGACTTATGTCTAAGTTGACAGGACCGCACTACAGACACACATCCGAGCATGCACACACCCAAGCGGCTGATGTTTCAGCTAGATCCGTCACGTATGTGCTTGGCTCTCAAATCTATTTTTAGACATTCACATGTTTTGGCCGAGAAGAATACATGAGACTATATCGGCCCCCAATACTGAAGCTCTCTGCATCTAGTATGTGTGATGTGGATCTTTTGGTTAAAAAGGCTTTTTTTGTATCGTTTTTCAAAATATTATCCATTTAAACGGTGTCTCATTGTGGGGGAGATGGCTCGAGGACGGAAGATATCATGCGACCCTGATATTTCTGACAACCTGTACGTCTTTCCTTTGCTCTCGCAGTCTATCCGATATGGGGTGTTCTCGGATACGGCGGCAGACCAGTGCTCACCTACAAAAAGTACAAACTCTTTTCTCAGTAAACTCTCGGGCGCAGGCATTCTTTTGCGTTCTGTTCGAATGATTAAACAAAACGCGTTCTATTTTCAGATTCTATGACACAGATACTAGATAACTTTTGGGTGAGCAGCGAGAGAACAGTGGGAGCGCCCTCGACGTACCTCAGCGGATACCTAAGCTATTGTCGGTTCATCAGGGAGTCCAAAAATACAATCCATTCTGTTGCTTGAAGTCTTCGGTGCTTTTTGATTTTTTGGTAAAAATGACGAAAGCATTCTCGACTATTTATGTAAGTGCATTCGGAGTTCTAGAAGTTCAATTCGATTGCATTGCATCGAACTTTCGCTTTTCGATGCAAAACACGGAACGTAGCATGCAAGTGATGAGCGAACGAAAAGCCATGGTTGGACATGTGCCAAACAGCCGAAAAAAAAAACTTCTCATGTTTGGTTGACAACCTTGCATTGCAGTTCCGGTGTCAGAAATGGGAAATATGGAGCAGGGTGGATCGGATTTCTTTGCAGAATCTATGCACCAGTGAGTTGGTTTGCTTTGTCTGTGCGTTCTCAATGAAATCGAAAGAATTTGCTTGTGAAGTGATCTGTTAAAAATTAATTAAGGATTTGGGCCAGTAGGTGTCGCTGGTATTAGCAACACTTTGAAGTCTATCGATGTCTGCCAAGCATTAAGGGTGTTTGACGCCTCAGTTTTACTTGCCAAAGGTGTTGTCAAACTCAATCCTTGTATAGAATGTATTTCCATCCGCCAACTACATTCCTTTGCTAATCGATATAATTAGTTGAGCATCTTCCGTCAGTTAGGAACGTCGCGTGGGTAAGGTTGTGTCAAAGTCCATCCAATTATACAAGCAAATTTAGCAAACATATTTCAAGGGCAACGTACAGCCAACATTTCTTAAGGTCACAAAATGAAATGCAATAAAAAAATAAGTGATTTTGAGTTTGTGGAACTGTTATAATTTGGAAAACTATCAAGAGCTCTACTTTACCTCGCTCGAATATCCAATTTATGAGAACTATCGAAAGTGGGGATATCAGAAATGAAGTTCTATAGAGATGGCCAACTTCACAGATTGGACCTTTATTCATGAATTTTTGACGGTTATTCACGAATGCCGTTCTCTGATTGGTCAATTTGGTTTAGAAAACATTATAAAAACGGCTGTCAAAAATGTTAATACTTCATTGCAGGATGAAATTGGAAGTATGAGACAATTTATTCAATTTCAATTATCCTGATTTGATGATGAACTGAGTTGTGGTCTTTTGTGACATCTACCGATCAAATAAGTTGTTGACCCTTCAAACATTTTAAGAATTTAAAGTCCTAATGTCCTACAATGAGTGCTGTCAGTGTCAACACATTTAATTGGATTAATGGCGGCGGTGGCGTTGTAGGAAGAAATGAAGTATGATAGAGTTGCCCAATTTCTGCCTCTCTTGCCTCGTATTTATTATTTATATACGATTTATTTGCATTTTTGACAACCGTTTTTTATAACGTTTTCTAAAGTATATCGTTTCTAATTGACCAATCACACAACGGCATTTACGTTATTTCGCCAATAACCGTCGAAAATGCATAAATAAATGTCAAAAGATCTCCGAAATTCGTGGATGGACTAGGGGTCAATCAGCTGTAAAGTTGGGCATCTCTGTAATACTTTATTTCTGATTATAGGTATGTGCGTCCACCCTACGCAACTGAAGCTCTCTGCCTGGGCCCAGTGTTCCCGGCCGGTACGACAAAAAAAAATGATTTTCACGACTCAAATGCTCAAAGAGTAATAACTGTCTAGAAAGAAACTTCTCTAACTTGGCCGATCGGAGGCGGCAGAAAATTGTAGGTCCCTTCCACTTGTGAGAGAACAATAGCACGCACAACAAGAGTGGCTTGCTGAGAAGCTAGGCCCTGGCCCGGACTGCAACGCCACCTATTTAATTGATCACTTTTTTAATTGAAACTATGATCTCAAATTCAAAATATTGTTCAATTCCAATAAGAGTAAAGAGCGTCTTGACCAACCAGAAGTACTATTCCACCACTAGGAGGGCTAGAAAACCAGTAGGGACATAATCTTGCATCTGATTGCCCGATCCCAGTTTTTGACTTGATAGCAGCAGACTTTTTAAGGAACTACCAGACAAGGTGATGAACTTGCGGAGGTCCTAAAAGCTTACAAGGCTGACATCACCGCCTTCCAGGAGGTGCGATGAGGGACATAGCATGTACGACTCTTATGATTTCCTATACTAATGCCCCAGCTCCGAAGATCATTCTACGAGACTCCAAAGTAAAGCTGACTAAGGAAGACATCTTTGCTAGAGTCATTGGAAAGCAAAGCGTGCGTGAATGGACAAAGGCTGTTGGATTCATCGTAAATCATATTGATCACATTGCGATCGACGTCAGACACTCCGCCAGTATTCTGGATGCCCCAATATGGCTAAGGGCCAACATCGACTCGGATCATTTCCTTGTTGTAGCCAAGGTAAGAACACGAATATCGATAGGAGTAGAGTAAGAGCATATCAGATTCACGTAACCTTCGAACATGGTGCAGACTGTCTGTGTAACTCTTTAAGGCAACTGGAGATGGAATGATAGGGCACATGCACTAACTCATCGGTAAGATATGATTGGAGGAAAGCATGCCCCGACAAGTGGAATCTCAGGATCTTTAGTGCTTCAGAAGTATCCAGAACTATATAGGAACGAATTTCAAAGCGTCTCAAACGAATCGTAGAATTGTGAACTCAAGTTGCTAATACCAAGTTGTAAGACAGAGTCTAGGCAGTCCCTGCAAACTTAGGGCCGTATGAAATGTCCGATTTTAACTCAGCCGTCGAGTAATGAGATTTTTTCGCTCGGCTGTGGAAGTTACTCGCCAGGATAGGGTGAAAAACACAGCCCGAGGAACTCACTGTTGAGGAGCTGCTTCCTCGAACGGGAAGGGCTATGCTTCGATGATTTGAACACTTTACACTGATCTCCACCTTATTATGACTTCCGAAGAGTGCCTCGAATGCGATTCCATCATGCAGGCGAGGTGGTTGGACCAAGTTCAAAAACAACGTTTGGGCATAGCTCCCAATGAGTTAGAATCGATGGCGAAGGATCGGTAGTCTGGAAGGTGCTCCGCCACCTCTTTAGTAGATCATGCGGGTCATTGATTGATGATGATTATCATGAGCTTTCGAGTAAACATCCTAAGCACCGTTGGCAGAGAAAAACAACGTTCGCCGTTGACCGACCCGAAACGACCCGAACGGGATTTCGTTATGTAGATATGCCCGTTCTAAAGGGGTCACTACTACTACTTGTATTCTTGACTCCTTGAGGTATAATTGAGGCTATCAGTGCAAAAGTGGTGTAACCCACAAAAATTGAAGAGTTCTGTGGGCCTCAAAAATTGTTATTGACAGTTATTCATGAAATAACGTGAATGCCGTTCTATGATTAATTAGTTTGGCTTTAGAAAATGATATAAAAAATGGTTGTCAAAAATTTTAATTGGCAAAAGAGGTGAAAGTTTTTCATCTCTACCATACTTCATTTCTGCTTGTGGTTTCCAGCGGAGAGCATGTCGGACGATGTCGTTATTTGGTCGTCTTACTGTGTGACCGATCCAGTTCAATCTGCTGCGTTTTATCTCATGTGATGATTGTGGTTGCACGGCGCGTGGCCATAAATCATTGTTCGAAATTCGTTGGGGCCACCAAATTCGCAGAATTCTTCTTAGACACCAGAGGACAGCCTTTACGTTTGAATTGAGTAAGCGAAGTTTTATTTTGGTGGTAAGCTGACTAGAACCCCATATGGGACCTAATTGTGCGAACGCAGATCTTGCTTTGCAAATGCGTGATTTGACATCCTCGTCCGCACCGCTTCTGTCACACTGCCGTGATACGCAAAGGACCTTTCCATTCTTTCGTTCGGTAAAATAATGTCAGGTTCCATAATGGCGCCATATCCGCTACACATAATTTTCGTTTTTGATGTATTTATTTCTAGTCCAACTTTCCGCGAGCAGTTGTTAATTCCTTTGAGATTATCCTAAAGATCGGAGCACTTTTGACATAATGAACATAGGTCGTCTGTGCATTCAAGATCTTACAACTGATTAACCTTTGCACCCCGTAAGTGAAAATCTGAATACCTTATCTAACGCCAACACGAAAAGGCGATAGGACGCATCCTTGCCTAGCTCCAGTTTTAATTGAAAATTAATCAAAAGTAGACCAGAATAGCTACTTTGGCTCTGAAGGGGTTGACATACACGGGACCATGACGAATTGTCCATAAAAAGGTGTGTCCCTTATAGAGGGGTGAATAATTGTCCGTAAAGAGAGGTGCCCCTTATAGAGGGGTGAATAATTGTCCGTAAAGAGAGGTGCCCCTTATAGAGGGGTGTCTGTTAAGAGAAGTTTCATTGTATTATTATAGTCTATGATTTAACCTTATTCCCACGCTTCTAGCTAGGTCTAGGTCATCTTCGCTATGTTTTAAGAGTACAGTTTCGATAATGATACCTATCTACCAACCTGTCGTCCAAATTTCATAGAGCAATGTACTCGGTAGCCTCTAGATTCGAATTAGTTACATCAAACCACAAAGAAATGAAATGCATTTTCAAACCAAATTGTCGTGGAAAACATGCCGAGGTCAACTTCGGGATGTAGAGCGACCTAGAATTTTTTTTATTATTTATTGAATAACAACAAAAAATGGGTGGCACTTTTATGGCGACTCCGAAAAGCGAGCATTGGCGAGAGGTGGAGGTGCCGTACCAGCCGCCACCTTAAATTTTTGCTAGACGACCTTCCAGTTTTCAAAATTCACGTAATGTACACTTATAGCACATAAAACAGACTTCGTATCCAAGAGCTCATTAAAAATCGAATTTCACTTAAAAGGTTAAACGCAATTATATAAAAGAGCAACGATGATAAACACTCATGCCTGTGTACGCATAGCGATTTCGAATCAAGGCAATAAATATTTTATTTTGAGAAAGGAATCTCATTTCGATTCAACAAAACAAAAACAAACAGCGTCAATAACTCTCCATGCAGTGGAGAATTCCATGGCAGCTCTGATTGGGTGATTGCTCTCAAAAAGCCTGTCAGAAGACCGGAGAAAACCGTTGCATGGATAGAAAGCTATTATTTGCTCTGATTTCAGTGCTGTGCTCCATCGCGGAGCTTCAAGATCGCAAATACACACAAGTTGGCAAAAAATGTACATTTTTTATGCAAATGGATTTTCATCACGCAGAAATCTCCTATTTTCGTTGAGCGCTATCGGAGGGTTCTAAAATTAAACACGACCAACACCAGTGCACGGCCGAATGGCGATTAATGTGTGAACACAAAACCGAGCAATTTTGAAATACCAAGTTTATGAGGAAGTTCATGGCGTGATGCCAGCTAAATATTTTTACCGGTCGCTATGAGCTGAGATTTACTTGTTCATAAGACCTGAACTGGCTTGGGTGGATAAATGAAAAAATAGTATTCGGTGTGTCATTACATTCTCGGTTGCGTATGCGGCTGAAGTGAGAAATTGTTCTGGCAACGTAACAAAGCATTTTCTTAAGAATTTAAGAAATGCCAAGGCATTAAGTTTGAGAGTCATTCACAGTAGTAAGTACAAGTGCTATTAAACCACGTCATTGCACTGTGTTCATTGAAGGACGTTTGCAAACTATGGTGGTTATACTTTACTTGAGAGGAAGAGCCAAGAGAGCAGATGTTATGGATACTCGAACTCTATAAGTCGAAAATCTTTCACTGGGACTCCTGGGAACTGCCTCCTCCAAGATGTCCCATGTCCGGAGTTCAAGGGGTGCTTCAACAACCTTTTTTATGCCTGTTAAAGGTGTTCAGGGGTGTTCTCCGCGCTCATGTTGTTCCCAAATCCAAGCTGCGCAGTTGGTAGACAGAGTAAAAGTTACGTATTCTCTGGGTACTTTCAAAACACATTTTCCAAATGAAAGAACAAATCGAACACAATGTTTTGGCCGCGGCTGACTTGGTGTGGCACCTGGTGTGTCCTCTTGACGAGTCGGAGTATTCTGTAGTTCAACAGGAAGTTACAGAAGAGCTACCGATTTCCAATGGCCATTGGCCAATATTTCATTGTAGCTCCAAATGGCAGAAAACTGTGGTCTGGAATTTATAAACAATTAAGAAGAACCCGTACAATTGATCTCCCAAAGAAGTAAATGTGAAAGCTGTTGGGTTTTGAAATGAAAACGCCGAGGATTTAAACTTTCTAAGAAGATCAATTATTTATTCTTAAGGATGTCGAGCACATCGAAAGCATATATTCAAATGGAAGTTAATCGAAAAATGACAGCTGACAGTATATTCAAAGTACGATAGTATTATTCAAAGTATTGCCCATCTGAAGCTATGACTTTTTCCCATCTTTCTGGCAATTTGTGGAACCCATCCCAAAAGAACAGCGCCGGCTTGTCAGCCAAGAATGAATCAAGCCAATTTTTGATATTCTGCTCTGATGTGAACCGTATTTCAGTGTGGGCGTTCTGCATCGACCGGAACAAATGGTAGTCAGAAGGGGCAAGGCCCGGGCTATAAGGCGGGTGGGGTAAAACTTCCCATCCACTTTTTTCCAAATAGTTCTTAACCGGAACAGCAACGTGGGGCCAAGCGTTGTCATGATGGAAAATTATTACCTCGAGTCTGGTCGCATATTCCGGCAGTCTTTCGGCTACTACTTTCTTCAAGCGGTTTAATTGTGTTCGGTAGCGTTGTCCATTGATGGTTTGACCCGGTTTTAGCAGCTCACAATACAGCACACCCTTCTGATCCCACCAAATACAGAGCATTACTTTCGCGCTATGGACATTCGGCTTTGCCATTGATTTGGCTAGGTGGACGGGCTTCACATATTTCGTAATGGATTAAATGTTCATGTGTAATGTTCATTAAACAAAATTCCACCAAAATACGGTGACTTTCGGCAGCAGTTTTCTTCATATTAAAGTAATGAAGGAGAGCTCCAAAAAAAAAAACACTTTTTCAGGCACAAAGATCGACAAATTTGAGTAAAAAAGATTATTGTTGTTTACGCTTCAAATGAATGACATATACTGAAATGACAGTAGCTTTCCAGCGCATGTTCCAATGGAATAATACAAGTTACGCCATCTCTTGGCAACCCCCACGAATTAAGTTATAGACCCAGTACATGAATAACTGTCAAAAAATCTCTCAAATTCGTCGATGGGCTAGGGGGCAATCAGCTGTGAAGTTGGCCATATCTATAGCACATCATTTATGGCTCTAGGAAAGTGGTGAGAGAGAGAGAAAGATAGTTACAAAAAGCAAACAAAAATAATGAAACTAGAGATGAACCTGCTCTGCCTTATGATTGCAACAGAAAGAACTGTTTTCATTTATATGAACAAAAGTGATCTTCAGTATCGAGGTCGTCTGTTCAATCCTCGCATAGCAACAGCACTTGCATGTTTTTGGCTTGCGTTACCTGCACCACCCAATGCAAGCGAGAGATATGCATTAACCAAGTTAAGTTCTCTTTGGGAGTTGGACGCCAACATTACCTTAATATGTACACATATATGTTCTCGTTGACATACGTACAGTCACTGCTGTACGTTTACTTTCTTAGTAAAACAGTGAACGTTTAAATTGAAATATGCTAGTCAAATTTGTAAAAAAAAAAAACTTACCTCACTTTCTTATCTAAAATACTCTGGTTTTCATGTTTATGCATGCTACACCTGACTAAGAATATTTCTGTACAAAACTTATGACGAACTCAAATGTCCCGTTTAAAAGGAACATGACAAATACGTTAAGCAGACTTGCCAGATTGATATAAAATTTTCAAAATAACAAATTGTTTGCCGTAAAGGGTGGTTCAATTTGGCCGATAGGCCGATGTTGAATGTGAACCACACCTAAATGTCAAGTTTTTTCCTGCATTTCATTTGACATTTCTCAATTTCAGACTAACTCAATTTAAACCATGGAACAATCGAACAACGCGTTAAAGTTATTCAGGATTATTATGAAAATGGGCGTTCAAATCAAAATGCATATCGTGCACTTTGTGGTTTATGGGCTGGCGGCATCATCGGGACGTATTTTTTACTAAATGAGGCCGGTCAGGCAGTTACTGTGAATGGTGTTCGCTATCGTGATATGATAACGAACTTTTTATGGCCCGAATTGGAAGATATGAATGTGGACGATATGTGGTTTCATCAGGACGGTGCAACATGCAACACAGCTAACGAAACAATGGCTCTTTTGAGTGACAAATTCAATGGCCGTGTTATCTCACGTGGTGGCGATATCAATTGGCCGCCAAGATCATGTGAATTGACACCGTTGCATTTTTTTTCTTTGGGGTTATTTGAAAGAAAAGGTGTACGTCGATATGCCAGCAACAATTCAAGAGCTAAAGGATGAGATAATTCGGCACATTAACGGCATAAAACCTCAATTATGCTTCAGCGTCATCGAAAATTTGGACCATCGGATGGAGGTGTGCCGCCGAGGTCGCGGCGGCCATTTGGCCGATATTTTGTTCCATACATAATTGAACCATATCAATATTATCATAATAAAAAGAAATGACAATAATTTCCTAAATAATTTGTGTTTTATTCAAAATCAATATCGGCCCTTAAAATTTAACCCTTCATAAGACAAATTGTGAAGGTATGCGAACATCGGAGCGAGTGCGCATTACTGGGTAGCTTACCCTAGTACATTTTCATATTTCAAGTTTGAATTTAAAAAGAATTAAATGTGAGAAAATAATTCTGTTATTTTACATGCTACCAATTCGAAAAAGATTAATTTAGGAAATTATTTCAGTTCATATTCAGGAGGTGAGAAAAACAATCTTAACAGAATTGTCTGCACTCGGCAGAATTGTCTGTCAGGGAAGATGATTCCACAGGTGTACAGCATGAATGAAAAAATGCCTGCGCGATGTTAGACATGTAAGTTAACAACGAGTACGCTGAATTCGTATTATCAGCGACACATACGCTGGATGCTTTCGATCAGTTTATTCTTAACTTCTCAAATGTCAACATTCTGCAAGCACTAGCATAAACAATCCAAATGATGAACTCCAAGCAGATCCCAGCAGCAATTCCCAGAAGCCAAATAGTAGCATCCGCTGCTTACATTCCAAGAGTGCACCCAATCCGCGCACTCTATCCAATCGCAGATCATCTTCCTAGAAGCACCCCACTCCAATAGTACCCGCAGCACCTGCAGAAATGCCGAGTCAACAATTTGCCGACATCAATTTGCCTATAAATAGTTGTAACCATCATTTTTAGACGGACGGTTGTCCAACTAGAAATGATTTTTGTAATAAACCTCGCGTTAGAAAACTTTATTTGTATGAACAGAAGGTTTCAATGTGATATTACGACTCGATCGACAGAAAGTAAAATTTTCCTACAGACAATTAGGCTATGAATGACTTTGAAGAATAGGATGCATGACCTGTAGTTTAAAAATGTGTCCAATTCACATACAAGAAGATTGCGACGTTGGTCCGAGATATGATCGAGTCTTCAAAGGTTAAAGACGTACCGTGCAGTCGCGTTGATTGCTTTTAACAATTTTTGCTGAGAGAAGTTATCACACTCAGAAAACAATTCACAGGCATACACAAGCTTTAATTATACATTTACTGGGAGTATAAATTTGCTAATTGACAAACCTTTAAGAGACGCGTATACCTGTCTATATGGTCAGTCCATGTTAGTTCAAGATTTTTAGCACAGGCTACATATTCGACTGGAACTGAGTTTAATTACATGGAGGGAAAGTTTGAAACGGAGGGTGGTGTTTTGAAAATGGGATGACTTTGGTTTTGTCAGAATTGAGCATGAGATCATTTTCGTCAGCCCACTTCGTAATTGAGCTCAAATCCTCGTTTAATTTTGCAACCGAATCTTCAACCACACCAAGCGGAAAACTAACGTCGATTTCAACATCGTCTGCATACATATGAAATTTGCAATAAGACAGTACTTTAGGAAAATCATTAATGAACATTGAAAACAATAACGGAGCGAGAATAGAACCCTGAGGTAGGCCGATGTGAACATCACGAAAAGACGACAGTTTTGAGTTATATAACACAGCTTGAGCACGGTTAGTGCGATACGTGAAGATTAACTCATTAGTGGGATAACTGTTTAAATAAATGGCATTCCATACAAGGCAAATAAAATGTCACGCAATCTGCTGGTAACGCTCCATTTTACGAATATCCCATCAAGCCTATCCAGGGAAATATACTGAAAATCACACAAGAATACTCCGAATCGAATTGTTCCCCATCTCTCCTAATTCCCAATTGCTAGGATATGCCCAACGGCGAAGGCAAAGATTTGCCATATCCTCCCCATTTTCGTAGAAACAAAACGTTTAAATCAAATACCGGCACACAATTGGTCTTCCACAAAATTGCACGCCATGAGTCAAGCATTCCTCTTATGAATGAATGCTGCACATGAATTCCGGTCGTGGAATCCAAGTCACCACCGTGCCAGTGCACTTCAACAACTGTCACCGACCCAATTATCTCGAGAGCCAGTGCTCACCTCAACCAATTGTTGCTCTTTGCAGAAATTCCACAACTCTCAGTTCTCACGAGCGACCAATTTTACTACGACCAGCTGACTGCCAAACAACTGTTGCGGCCATCCTCGTGGATTATGAATGAAACCCACCACTTCGTCGGAACGAGTTCAACAAGCCACTAAATATTTATATCCCTTTCATGGCAAAACACGCAATCTCCATTCTCCAGTTTACGAGCGCACATCCCTTTGTTCCCTGCGTTCGCTCTCTCATCGATTTTCCTGTCCCACATCGGTTTGACCCTCAAACGTACTATCATGTGCAGGGTGCAGACGAGCTAGAGCTAGTGTTTGTTTACTCAGAGCACACGTTCCCAAGTCCACCCCCGCTGTCGCCTGCCACCCCCGCCCACGGTTACACGTCAGTTGCCAGCTAAGTATCTTCCACCGTTTATCTACACCATATTTGGAGCTGTAACCGAAAAAGTCGCCATTTTCTCTCATCAGTCTTCCTTTGAGGGCAGCCGTATCTGCATCTACTCCCGTGGAATTTAACCTGATCGAGAAGTTATAAAAAAAAAAACCATCAACTCCCTGTTCCAATTAAAAAGGTAAAATCAATCGAGCTGATTGCTGTGTTAATTTGTACGGATATTCGAAAGGAAAATCGAGTTTGTTTGACCACGGAAACATCGTTTCCTCCCTCCAGTGGGTGTGCTGCGAAAATTTACTGCCTTGGGTGTGCCCCCGTTTGCAGAGCCCCACGGTCCGGGTCGGGCCCTAGTGGCCATTGATAAAGTGTGTGTGCGACGGTGAAATTGTTTTTATGATACTCCAGAGTGGGTGATAATTGCAGGTAACTGCAATCGACCTTCCAGAAGTCGATGAATCGCGAAAATATCGCGAACAAAGAAAATTTTTCGGTGAATCAAAAATGGTGGACTCTGGTTATATAACCAGGGTATCTGGTCGCTAGTTAGTTGTGAGTTTTCTCTTCGATATCCTCTCGGGTCTGTACCAAGATGGTGGACGTTTTTGGGATACACTTTTGGAGTCTGCGTCTACGCAGGCAATTTCCCATCAAAACACTGATCAGCTGACGCTGACAACTGGTGTGCCGACGGTGTGTGGGTGGATGGGGAATTGGGTTGTGTAAGTGCCCTCGTTCTGCAGGCTGGTGCAACGGATGGATATGTGAAGGAGCACAAGAACAAGAGCACTGGAAACATGCAATCGTCTGTGACTGAAAACCGACCACCTGTTGGTCGCCACCTCGTTTGAGTGTTTGCATAATTAACGACGCCGGAGACCATTCATCGAGGTTGGGGTTGCGTGACAAGCGATTGGGGCGGGAAAGAATTGTATAAACAGTGTAGCCATAAACAAGGATGGCATGTCGTTTGGTTATCATTTAGGTTAAATCACAGTGCTTACTGCTTACCCATTATTTCTAATTGGGTGTGATGGATAGCAATTTGATATCGTCTTTGAAGTCGTGCTTAGTGTGGTTCTTAATTGGTGGTCACTTTAATTAATCCCTAGTGACAGCTTGATGGTATAAAGACATAGTTTATGTTCTAGATGCAAATGAGTGGCGGGGAGTCGAACTCATGGTGGACTCGTTATTTGTACAATTGGGAATGCCATTTTCCGTTCTGTCTGTTGTGTGTGAACCAGCTTCAGATGAGGGACTTCCTTAAGCCCACCCTCGGGCAGTCAGCTTTATTCAGTTTCAGATTAATAGCATTGCATTAAAGGAACGTGTTGGAGAATGTCTTTCTCATTTTCAATATTCCGTATTCATCAAGGAGACATGTGATTAACCCTGGCATCGACATTTCCCTTATTTCATTCGAACCCATATAATTTATGTCTCTCAAAGAATTCGAGCTTTCGGTGCTGATTTAATCCGGAAGATTGCTGACGCGTCCTTTGTCGTTTCCAGGAATATAGCTTAATAAATACTCTTTCATTGGTTGAATGTCTGTGACCAACACGCGCGAATCCTTGTATGAGAGCCCTTCTCTTAATTACTCTCGATTCCAAACAACGCTTTGAATCTTCCTTAAGGCTGCAGCTAACTCTCAACATGTACTCAATTGCTGTCATTTTGTAATGACTTTACTATCTAAGGTTTTATTGCTTCACTCTACAAGCAAGCTACTTGGCAACCGCCAAGGATGCTTATCATACGCTTGATTAAATTTCTGGTTAAAGCTAGTTTCATTTGCTGTCAAATTCGGACAAAGAATCTCGCGTTATTCATTTTTATTTATACTTTATTAAAATTTAATTGCTATACAAAAACGATCAAAACTAGCTTAGCCAACTCTTAGGGCCTATAGGAGGGCTTTCTAAGCTTCACTTAAAAATGGGTGGTCCAAATAAAAATAGAGTATGAGTGTTCCCTCTGCATTTTGGAGGGAACACTCTGGTGTGAAAATAAAAATAGATTTCGTTAAGTTTAACCAGAAAACCCTCCACGCACATATTTTGACAGTTGAGTGTTCCCTCCATTTTGGTGGCAATAATGATGGAATGCATTGAGTGAACACTTTAAGAAGTTGGAGGTAACTTCAAGAGATAAAAAAGTTGAAAATAGAGAGAAAACTCTTTCGGATAATTCCATCATCATCATCGTCATAATCTTCTGACCTGCATGCTCCACTAAAGGGGTCGTGGGGGTAAACCGAGCACGAGAGATTTCCAGGCAACTCGATTCTCCGCCATCGAGTTATGTGCTTATCAAGAGTTATGCTCAACTTGGTCCAACCATCTCGTCCTGGGTCTGCCAAGAGGTCGCCTACCTGATGGAATTGCATTTAACGCCCGCCTCGGAAGTCGTGATTCGTGGACATTCATGCCACGTAACTAAACCAACGAAGCATAGCCCTTTCCGTTCGAAGAAGCAGCTCCTTAAAAGTGGAGTACCACGCGCACCGCCACGTTTCTCACCCCATCCCGGCGAGTTATTCCTACAACAGCACGGAGAAATTTCATCTCAGCAGCTTATATTCGCGATCTTAGTCTTTCAGTCATTACCCAAATTTAATGTCCATAGGTGAGAGTTGGAGAAAATACCGAGTTGAAAACCACTAACTTGGCTTTGACCAAGTTCGGCCTTGTTTCAAAATTGACCCATCTCTACAGGAAGGCTCAGCATTACTTCTCCCATCACCCATGAAAGAACCCGAGATACTTAAACTTCTTCACCTGCTTCAATGGGACTACACTAACCTGTAGAGTGCATTGAACAGGCGTTCTGGATGAGATGACTATAACCTCCGATTTGTCCACATTGACCTTCATTCCAGCATCAGCACATACGGCCACAAACCTATCGAGTGCGCTCTGGATTTCCGTCTGGGAAGGTGTGAGGATAACCAAGTCATCTGCAATAGAAGATGACTGACCCTCAACTCTCCCAATGTGAAGCATTCCTCGCCTCGGCTGCGCAGCAACATCCAGTCCATATATACACTGAAAAGAAGAGGTGACAAGACGCACCCTTGGCGAAGCTCAACGCCCACGGTGAAAGGTGTTGATTTAGCACCGTTAACCCGAACACAGCTGATACTGTTTGTATATAGAGACTGAATGGCTCTCAGAAGAGGACCTTCAATCCCACACTCTGCAGATCACAACCGAGTTTACCTCGAGGAACTCGATCGTATGCCTTTTCCAAATCCACAAAACAACTGTAGATGGGCTTGGCATACTCGCAAGAATCTTCAACCGATTTGTAGATGAAGCCAAGTCGTCGCAATACAGGACATATCACAGCAAATTGAACCACAATTTACAAGACAGAAGATATTTCATGGCAGGTTTCAAAACGGATATGATAAGTCACATCTTTAACTGTTTAAGTTAACTGTTTAAGCGAACTGTTTTAAGTTTAAACTTCATACCGCATCGCCCAGAACTGCCTCTTCTGTGCAACCTTTGCAACCTTCCGGAACGAGACGAAGTATTCCACTTTATCGCTATATGTCCCATTCTTAAAGAATTCCGATGCCACTTCTTTGGAGCACAGGTACTCTCGCTTGAAGAAGCGACAAACATCTTAAACGGTGACCGAGGCTGGGATCTATTGTACAAGTGTTCAATAAACGCACTGCGCTATAGAAAATGTATTAAGGAGGAGAACGGCCCTAAGCCAAACCACATAGACTAAGAATTTATTTTTTTATTGTTAAAATCGATTCTTTTTTGTGAAATAGTCAACTAAACTAATTAACTAAACTACTCCCAAGCCTTCTCAAGTACCATTATAAGAGTGAAAAGCTGGTCGGTTGTACTTCTACCGGGACAAAAGCCGCACTCTTCATCCCCCATCCTGGGCTCGACCAGTGCTCTAGAACGCGCTTCCAACACCTTGGCGTATGCTTTCCCGGGGAGACTTAAAAGAGATATACCCCTGAAGTTGGAACAATCTCTTTTGTCCACCTTCTTGAAAAAAGCGACAATCACCCCAGTTTGCCCATTGCCAGGTGTCTTACCACATTCCCAGGCCACTTTGATGACACGAGAGAGCCAGAAAACTCCCTCTTTACCCATTGCCTTAAGCATTTCTGGCCGGATTTCATCCACACCGGCGGATTTGCCAACTTTCTCCACCGTTGGACTATTCTCAACCCCACCCAAGACTACAGGTCTGGCATCCTCAGTGCCCTGTTCGGGATTGAGCAGCTCCGAAAAGTGCTCGCTCCACCTGCGTAAGAATGATGAGTAGTCATTCGAATGATTAGAAGTCACTTCCCCCATCATAGATAATTTAGCAACATTCGCATTCAACAAAATACACAAATGGTCATATTAATTCCGCGCCCGATTTGGACCAATCAGGATGGATTTCGCACTCCAAAATTTTCACGAGGATCGATCCCAGGAGAACCAAGGAGGCCCCAAAACTGGGCAAGCCTTATCTTCACACCGTCTCCACTGGTCATATTTCTGCCAATCATTACATTCACAATCTGAACCAGAGATACAGAAGGAAGAGACATTCGCCTTTCCAGTGGAAAACCTTCAGTCAATCGCAGTTCAAATCAGATGTTGAGGGTTTTGCTCTCAAGTCACGCATACTACTTTATTTCCATGCACACTTGTTAGGAGTATAGAGCAACGCAATGGGCTTAGGCGGCAGTAATCCGCTTCGCTTAGCTCACACGTATTCACAGACGCCTGTCTGTGAAGAGGTTATAAAAAATGCTGTCAGATGAATCTGAGGTGCAAGAAACGTAGAAGTGGCACATCCCTTCCTCCATTATCTCTGATCTGAACAGCCATCCGCGATCCTTTTTTTCGTGGGCAACATATGTCATGTCGCTTCACTTCAACGTTGGCTGCGAGAGCGTCAACATCAAGAAGGGGGCAACTAACCACCAATCAACGTAGTAGATCTCACTGAAAATAATGCCACACTTCTACTTTTACTCTCAATATTTACCACTCCATGCAAACAAAATCGTGCACCTATGGGAAAACGTCAAAACTCATGTCCAACTTTTGAACAGAGCTCATGTCATGTCGTTAAATCAAGATTCTCCGACACGATGTTGGTTTTTGTGCCTCCACTAGATTTTTCACATCATGTTCATGAACAGGGCATAGTTCCTGTCCAGTGGAGACGCCGTGCTAAGGATACTATATGCTGCACTTGATGGTCACTTCTCATGCAACTGTCAGTTGCACATGGTGCATAGCAGCTCAGAATACACCAGTCGAGTGTCCAAATCTGACATCAAGCAGATGATTTTAAAACGAACAGAATCACCTCAACAGGAACAGACTATAAGGACATTCCATCTAGAGAGATTATCAAATGTCTTAGCCTCTAAAGTCCATGATCAAGAAAGGGGACACAATAGACATACCATCATTGTCAGAGTCACGCTCCGGTCTTTGTTTCAATTCAATTCTTCCGCAGCTAAGAAAATGCTTGCGTGGTAAACTTGTATTTCCTGTTCTAAATAAACCCACTGCCGTGCAGGACAAAAGTGTCTACTTGCCTCCTTGTTCTTGTGCCGGAAACTCAAATATTTTTTTTTTTTCAAAACCTTCGGAAAACCTTTTCAGCGCTCTGTATCAAAAGACCTCAACACTTTTCTTATAACCACACCTCGTTTCTGCCTCCTTCCAGATAAATATGTAAACTGAATAAAGCTTTTACAAATCTCAACCAAGCACGTAAAGACACAAAACTCAAAATGGTGACCGCCAACAACACCGACCTATACGACATCGAGCAGGATGATGGCCTGCAAGACCTCGGCCTACCAGTCTCAGTGCAGACATTCCTCTGGCGTCAAATAGCACCGTTCATACGGCCCAAGCTCGGGAAACTACACGAAGCCAGCTGCATGGTGAGTAGCCCTTCTCACTCTAAATGTATACACATAATTTATGTCTAAGTAACATTGAACGGTTTTTTTTTGTTTTTGGTTTCTGATAAACAAAATTGAATGATCACTGTTCAGTATAAGCATATCCGTATAGTGAAAAGATGTTCAAAGATAAAGGCTTTTTATATCTAATTACGTAAATCAGTGAAACTGATACGGTCTGCAGGCTGTACATAAGGCTTTAAGTATAATATTTGCTGCGGCAAGACCAGTTTCCTACTGTGACTTGCCTCAATGCCTGATGTATCTTAACATTTGTCTTCTAAATAGAATCGGATTTGATGTTCTCTTGACTCTAATGTTTAAACACGTCTTTTGATTTATTCCCCCATTCTATCCCATTCTGAATCCTCATAGATCCTTGTTTTTGATGCCAATGAACTCTGTCTTTCAGTAAAGCTTTCTTCATTTCTGTTGTTGAGTTTTTTACATTTCTGTTGCTATAAGTTATTAACTATTCTCTAAAGGGGTTTAGACGTTGTTTTTTTTTTATTTTCACTTAAGGTGGATTTCCATTGGTCAACCTATGCATTAGCGTGCATTTTTAACAAATCAAATGTTCACCTTAAGGAAACTACAGTGGACCCGCGGTAATCCGACAAACGTTCTGCAAGGCGACAAATAACAAATCGAAAGTAAAATAACGTCAAGTTAAAAAAAAAAAACTCTCCACAACCTGTACAAAACCACCCAACAAACACTCACAAAAACGTTCCATAATAAGTGGCCAAGTCGCGTTATGATTTATAGGCATGACGGATGCCAGGGGCCGCCGCTCAAGACAGAGGCCGGATTACCGCGGGTCCACTCTATGTGTACTTTTAAACATAACTTAGATTAAGTGTACAAAATATATTTGAATTTAAGTATTTCTCTAAATGTTTAATTGTTTGCATTTGTCTTTTGCTTACACACCTGTATAAAAACGCATTCGTCAACGCAAATTTACAAAACAAAAAAAACATAAATTAAAATAAATGTGTTTTCGTATGAAATTGATGTAGTTTTGTCAACATGCACCCGGCCATCACGTAAGTCAAAAAACTAAGAAAAAAAAAATACAAAAAAACATACATACATGGTGTTCAAATGAAATACGTTTTCTGTTTAGTTTAACTTTGGATGGGGAAACTAGTTTGATAAGGATGCTATGCGACATCTTATACATTGATCGCCTTCTACAGTCTAGCTGTAAGAGCACCCTCTCACGCATGACGAACAGGGGTAGTGCTGTGAAAACACAAGTTTTGAAAACGTTTCTGAAATCGAACCGTGCAACTTAGGTCTTGGAGCCAATGCGACTCATTCCCTCAAACCCCACTCAATCAAGGACTATTGTACTTTTAATTTACCACAAAAATAGCACTTCTTTTTTTGAACCAACAAGCCTCTCTCTCTATGCCATAGTCGATCTCAAGCTAGCTGCCCCAGTAGACCGAGTTGATTATGTCCGACTTCAAACACAGCCAAAAGTAGTTTCCAAAATACTGCGTCATTCCATATAAGGAAATGAGAGGCATAAAATGTATTCAGCATGCCTACACATTAACGCCGGAGGTAATGGAGGAAGAGATATTCGTCTTTCCAGTGGAAAGCCCCCAGCCCATCGCAGTTTTGCTCTCAAGTCACGCATGCTACTTTATTTTCACGCACACTTGTTAGGAGTATGGAGCAACGCAATGGTGTAAGGCGGGAGTAATCCGCTTCGCTTAGCTCACACGTATTCACAGACGCCTGTCTGTGAAGAGGTTATAAAAAACGCTGTCAGAGACATCTGAGGGGCAAGAAACGTAGAAGTGGCACAAGATCTCTGATCATCGCGAGATCTGCGTCCATCTGACATTTCCTCGATAAGTTGAAAGTCCTTTTGTGTGTGTCAACTGACGTTTGAGAAAAGTATCACACAGCTGATGAATTTTGATTGTCATTTCAAAGTGCGCCTGACGGACTACTACGTTGCGTGTGTTGCATAATGTCACAAAATTGACAACTCACAAGCCCTAATGAGATGGACAGAGACAGCAAACACGGCCCACAAGTGGGATACATCGCGCCGGATGATATTGGTCAACTTTTAACTTTCTGTGCGGTTGACAGATGTTTTCGTGGAAATTCGGGTACTCATTGTGTGTTTGTCTTCACAATATTTTACGAATGAATGTTTTATTTTGTTTAAAAATTTGTTTGAATAATTCCTAATAATTTAGGGACTTCGAAATTTCGAATTTCTTAGATTTATGGAAAAATAAAGTGACGACTGGTACAGTGACAGTCCCTCCCGATGAATTTCGGACGCAACGTACGTATTTCATTGGGCAACTCCTTGCAATCCGACAATTACGATTCTTTTGGATTATAAATGCAACGCACGCCTTACCACTGCAAAGTGAAAACGGTAGTTGTAACGCATGAACAACAGCGCGTTCGTGCGGTCGGTCTTTGATAGCTGTTGCTATACATTTTATAGAGCATACGAGAATGTTGTGTCAGAAACCGCCAGTCTCAGTTTACCTACTAATAGTCTGAAATACAATTTTCAAAATTGTTTCGCAGATGTAAAAAAGGCCGAGCGAGAAGAGAGTAGCTTTACCTGGAATTTTATGCTCGGGCTTACGATATCTATGCAATCTACGTGCAACCCCGCCATTCCGGCTTACACACATGAAACACGTGTATCCCACTAAAAATGTCAAAGCCCGAACGCCTGAAGACATCGCGGCGCTTCGTTGCGATATGGGTACCCAGGTGCGCGTCACGCAATCTCAAATAAAAAAGTACTTTGTGTCTCGTTTTTTGTACAATCTGTCATTAAATAGATTTCGTACTAGGTAGCTATGTAGGTGGTAGTGGCTTGAGGATGCAAGAAGTCCAGCTAATGTCGATTGTGTTGCTACGTGGATTTATTAAGGAAGAAATCCGTCAATCGGACATTTTCTGGAAGGAAACCAGCCTGTAGAAAGCGATGAAGCGAAAAAGGCAAACGACGTCCTTTAGACCGGTAAGATCAGCGTAGCCTGCAGCTTACAATAGTCAGACAGTGGGTGTACTTAGTTTGAGCCGCCCTTTTTTCATTGACGCCCCCCAGTTTCCTAGTTTTCGATTAAACAGGGACAAGATGTACATTATTTAAGCAAGTACAGATCTGTAAAGAGATACGAACCTTTTTAGTCATCATACTTGAACTTTATATGTATGCCTGGTGTCTACTTTCCATGTAGTCATTTGTGATGTCTCATGCTTAGTTTCAAGTGCAATGGTTGTTGCTAGCTTAGCTACTTCGTGCGCTTGACAGTTCCGAGATGCCCTGATAGGCCGGAATTCGAAAGAGGCTAGGTTTAATCTAGTCAGCCATATCCTGCAGAGATGAGTGACAAACAATACGAATACAACTTTGCAGGTAATTGAGATTGATTTCAGTGCACCGACAAATTGCTCGCAGTCCATTCTTGGTAGGACAGTAACTGTCACAATTTCTGCCGGCAAAGAGAAAACTGCACTGCCGAGTCCTTATTTTGTTCTCGAGCAGTCAATCTAGACGTGCACCGAGTCACTGAAGAGTAGGAGGTCCAGAGTTCGTATTCTGTGCTTAGGGATGTGCAGTCCAGGAAGTGTTTGGGCGAGATGTAATCAGTCTTATTGGAAATCCATTCTACCTGTATTCTAATGTGAAAAGGATAGAAATCGGATTGCAGGGTTGGCTGTTAATCAGCACAAGATGTTAAATTGAGAATTGTGTCCAGCGCATATTATTGAACGATAAGATTAATTAAGATATGCATCTGCCTTATTTTTGTTAGATGTCGACATCAGCGTGTATTTTCATACGTTATGGTTGGCCCATAAACAAGTTAACGACACTTAACGAAACTTAACGAAACTTAACGAAACTTGACGACACTTAACGAAAGTGAACGAAGTTGTTATTTTGGCCACAATTCAGTCGCTCTTTTGCTTGATGCGTATATGATTCGTGATGCGTAAGGTGTGTATAGGTTTTACAAGCGTGCTAGTTGCATGCATGATTACATGTCAGTGCAATAATATGTCGCGTTTTTGCCTTCTTGACACATCTCAGATTCCCCTGGCTGCTTCGAAGCTGATCAGCTATTTCTTGCTCAGTGGAGTTTTTCGTCCCTCTTTATTCAAGCAATAAGTAGAATGAGGCCTAATGAAGTCAATTCCTGCTCACGCTTCAAACTACTTGTGGTATTTAATACTCGACGCCGGCGACATTCAGACTTGGAATTAGGGATAAAATATTTCAATTAATAATTCATGGTCAACAGTCTGTGTCATCAGGAGTGAGGGCGCTACAGCTCGGACTGTAGGAGCTAGGTTATTCCGGACACATAGAAATGAGAATTATGTGAGTCATGTGATGCAGTTCATTCAAAACAAAAATGTAATCTAACACAATCGTTTCTAAATTGTTCGTTCTGGTTCTCGGTCACACGCTATCAAACTAATTTCCTCTCCTCATGTGTAGATACTTGTCTTATAAATATACGAATTATCCACCCTATACTTATCCGCTGAGATAGACATTGAATGTCCAATGCAATAATTAACAATTATCAAATATTTCCTCTCCCAATCGAAATCGCTGCGAATAGGAGCTTAAGGAGGCCTGCAAGGTACTTCTCCTTTGAAGCCAAGTCCTTGCCACTGAATGTAACTTCATTTTCATTCCCTTGTGTATTTCCATTTAGTCTTTCGAGAAAGTCGTAGTACAGAATATTCAATTTGGACTATCGCCACCGCTGACAAAAGCCTTGTCCGCCATACCGAGATGGAGGCTATTGCAAGCCGCTCTGCCGCACGTAATGCACTGTGTAGCTGCCTTGTTGCATAACAGGTATGCAAATCGAACCTAGAAAGGATTCCCTCTCACAATTTCATTACAGAGTCAAGGACATGCAAGCCATTGGAGCTGTTGAGACCAAATTACTGTACACAATGCAATGGATTCTGCTCTACGCATCAGAGGAATGCGCCGATGACGAAGAGGAACTTGATCCCATTCTAAAGAAGGAGAAACAAAAGACAGAGAACTATTTATTTTCTGTCCCCACCATTACGGTGAGAAGGGATTTAAGTTGTGTGGCTTGAAAAAATTTGACTTTGATTACAAATTTCAGCTTTTTGTGTATTTGTTCGCTCCTATAATTCACCATCTGAAGGAATCCGACTTCCAGAACTTCCGCTTGGAGAATGGCATCAGATTGTGGCAAGGAATGTGGGATAATCGGGCACCAGGAGCACCATGCTTCACAGCTCCAGTCAAGCCCAAAGCAAGGAACTTACTTAGTCCGCCATCGCCAAAAGGAGATGTGTTCACTGCACGTATGTACATTCATTGAGAAACCTTTCTCATGTTTCGGAGATGAACTTGTCATTTTACATTTGCGGACTTCAAGAGGATGGTCTCGTCCTCTCTTAAGACCTCTCATTGGTCTGGGTTCTAAAATGCTAGCTTTTAGAATCATTGTTTCAAGCAATTCTTCTAATTCTCATGTTTTTTAAATCTCAACCGTTTTTAGGAAAATCATCAGCAGCTGGTGACGTCATTCTCTCCCCGAAGCCAGACTCGCCGAAAAGCGCATCTTATTCTGACATC
Source organism: Eristalis tenax (assembly GCA_905231855.2). Taxonomy (NCBI): domain Eukaryota; kingdom Metazoa; phylum Arthropoda; class Insecta; order Diptera; family Syrphidae; genus Eristalis; species Eristalis tenax. The sequence continues at coordinate 36,901,274 of HG993124.1, read as the reverse complement.
TCCAAGCACGACGAAGATGTAAGTGGAGCACTGACAAATTCCTCATTCATCCACAATCTGTTTTCCAGGGCTCCTGGGTGTCATCGCCAAAAGACTTTGTCTTCCCGGAGACCATTCCTGAAGAAGCGTCCAGCGTTGAAGACGAGAGAGTCGTCATTTTTCGCTTGCCTTCAGGACCACATCTAACCGATGCGTCATTCTACACTGTAAGCTACTTTTCCGCAAACAACAACATGCGACTGCAACTTTTTAACCTTCTCTGCAGGCCGATGCAAGTCTCCTTCAACAGTCCCAAAGCCGCCGTGGAAGCCGACAGTCTATCCACTCCAAGGATAAACAGCCAACGCGTTTCGACTTCGAGCAACATGAACTCATCCACGGCGCTTCGCAGAAGGATCCCAGGCCCAGTACGTCCACAGAAAAGGAATCGGAAACGGATGACAAGTTCGGCGAGCAGACCAAAGCCGATGTATCAGCCGCCACCTTCCTGGATGTGGCTGTCTTGCGTTGTCTCTTCATATCGCACTGGCAAGAGGAGGGCGTCTACTGGAGTCTCCAGTACCTCTACAACAGGTTTCATTGCACATACCTCACAAGCATAGTTGAATTTTATTTGTATTCTTTTGAAGACTTGCGGAAATAGGAGAAGAGGCAGCCATTCCAACGCATCAACCAAGAAAACGATCGAATTCACTGCCAATTCCGCAAATCGAGATTTCCTTGTACCAAGGGCCCGGAACCAGCAGTCGGGACAGTCCCAGTGGCGGCTCTGTGTCAAAGGATTACATCGAGATCCCTGAACCTGCAATCAACGCCTTCATAGGTACCACATCTAAGCCAGTCCCATCGCAGATCTCATGTCATTCACTTGAATTTCCAGACGAATCCAGTCCAACGGCTGAGCGCCGGGGCAGCGAGAAGAAGAAGCGCGTCAAAATGGCAGACCTGAGGGCCTTTGTCGAGACGAAAATGTTCTCAAAGTCTGAGAAGAACTTGGAAAAAGTAGGCCTTGAAACTCTGACAAATGGCAAGAGGCCACTGCAGCATGTCGTAAGATTTTTGAGTTGACTCATATCAAGCTCATATCCATGCCATTGGCCGCAGTTTGTCGAAATTTATAAAATCATTCACTTGACATTGATGTCTCTGCATTCGAATCGCAAGCGCGTCCTAAGTGAATCAATTTCTTTTCACAGGACTACCATCGAAGCCTGGACACTGGCGAGAAGAAACTTTCCCGGTCGGCGTCGATGATAAGCCGCGAGCCGAACAGTAATCTGATTAAGGGCAAGAGTATGCCCAGCCTTAGGTAAGTCAAACCGGTCCCATGTTTCCACGTGTCCAACCATCGATGACATCTAGACCATACACAACACAAGAGAGGCTCATTTTTGTAAAAAAAAAAAAAAAAAACAGCACATTTCAATTCACACTGAGCAGTTTGTATTTTGATCCTGCAATCCTTTAGAAAATCTCCCTAATGCTACATGAAAATGAAATTGTTTAATTTACTTGTTTGTACATTTTAAGATCTTTCTCTAATCAATTTCTAATTTACGACTTTTCTTCTTCACTCCTTCACTCCTATTCATGGTCTAAGTCAGCAGAGGTAGGTAGCAATCGACATCCTCATCAGTCCTTTCAACGCTTGTACCATTCATTAATCTCTGTGTGCTACGTTGAACCTTTTCAAAAAAATATCCACGGGTCTCTAGTTAGACAGAACCTGAATCAGGACTGGGTTACAACTGCTCGGGAACGCTGTGCCTGTCTGTGTACCGTATCGTCGTCTGTACTGAAAGCACTTATATGTTAAGACTCCTAGGTGTATAGCACCTTCTAATTCGGTTTTATTTTGATGTTGTTTCTGCATCTTTATGTTCTGTTTTTCCTGTGTTCTTTTTGAGTTTAATTTTTATTCCCTTGAGGAGCTGAGGAGATTATGATCGGCAACGAAAAAGCCTCGCATTAGCGTGGTAAGTTGTTGGAGTTGGAGAGTTATATCACAGCTAATCTTACCCTCTGCTGAGAACTGTACAATGGGCACGGGCCTCTAGACATCCTGGATTAGAGGGATAATAGAGTGGGTTCCCCATTCTTCTGTTAGGAGCACCTTTGTAAAAGATGTAGCTAGCATTGGAACTCCTGGCAAATTCACCCCTTCAGCGGGCTCGTGGGTCGGCTTAAGCCCCCTTAGCTCAGCTTTTCATATTCGTTCCAAGACACACTACCCTCCGGGCGTAGAATTGAAACGGCAGCGTAAAATTCCGATATTGACAGCATAATTAACTTGGGAAAGAACAACCGAGTGGGATTCAATGCTTCAAAAACTCAATAATGTCTGCTGTCACTCAAGCGAACTGGGGAAACTCAATCACATCTGCTGTCACTCAAGCGAACCCTTGTTAATCGGACATTATCCACGAATGGCGCTTGTGCCGATGAAACCGGAAAACTTTTCATCCAACACTTAGTTGGAACGATCACATATTTGAGGTATCCGCAAATGTTGCGACATGTTTGGGTTTCCAAGAAATATTTCCCACCCTCTGGTTTTAATCTATAAGGCGTATATCCGCCCCAAGTTTGAATACAACGCTCAAAATTGGTCTGGTACCCCCGTGAATCCAAAAGAGTACGTAGGAGACAGAGTATAGGAGACAATCGCAGAGTCATTAGACGTACCGTCTCCTCTTTGTTCGTATTTTATCGCTATTTTAACAAACAATGCTCAAGTGAGCTAGCCAACTGCATTCCTCCTCTCCCTGAATTCACCCGTAACAACCGTCTCGCTTACTTCCTACGAGTACTTTCGGAGGCACAGTTAAATTTAGAGACTCGCTCTTCAGCCGCACCACACGAATATAGCATGCTCTTCCCAGTCTAATTTTCCGACAGACTACAATCCGCAATGTGCACAGTTACCTCCCCTCTCACTTACTCCCTCTATACCTTTGGTGCGTGCTGTGTCTTGACAGTGGACACTTAAGGGTTTTAGTAAGTTGTTTTGTGTTTTGTTGTTGTGTTGTTATTGTGTACTCGGAAATTATAAAAAGACAGGCAAACTTGCACTCAAATCGGAAAATATTGCAGATGCGAGAGCGCTGTTCATTGCCCCCACGTGTATTCTCTTCCCATTAGCCCAGTCTAATCCACAACTCAAATATACTGGCAAGTTACACCAAATTTTAGTTTCCAGACGCTTGTTATGTACCGCAGGCGTTGGAATTCTTGGGAGCACCCAAAATATTCTTATTCGTTCAGTTAAGGCATTCTATCAGTTAAGGCTCCGGCAAATAGAATACTTCACGTACGCAGCGTCAAAGCATCCGTTTGTGATGCAAAGGATGACACATTGAAGCCAATTTCATTCGACAGTTTCTATACAGTCATTTACACGAAAAATGCACAACTTATGTACGTTAAATTTTGCTTCGACAAAAACCAACTGTCGGACGTTAGCTAAAAACCTAATAAAACGTCACAATGTGACGACTGTCAACCTCAAAGGAGAGAGGAAACTTAAAAGTTGAGCAACCACATCCATCGCATGGGCCCTAGCAATGTAGAGCAAACTGGGAATTTATTCTTCGTCGAAGGGATTCATTCATTTTTTGTTTCCTCCCACTGCTCACAGAACACGGCCCAGTTGGAAATAGGATCAACGATTAGACACAGTATATTATGAATGCACATCCGATTCAAAGTACTTCAGCAGCCCCGCACCATTATCAACATAGTATCCCGCAATCTCGACCAACGAACGAAAAAAAATATATTCGTTACTTTGATGGGTATTAGATCCTGTATCGCCTTGTTGGTCCTAGGGCCTGTACTACGCCTACTTGCCATCGTGTACTGCTTCTCGCAATGAGTTTCGACACTTCCCCAGCTGTCGAGACTCCTCCTCCACTGTTCTGCGCCGTGTACTTCTTGCACGACCCGCTATCTACCGTCTTTTGTTAGCGGATTCCACTGCATCGCATGGCTATGTAACTGTCGTCCAATCCAGTGTCACTTGCTGAATAGTGATGCTTATAGGTTCCTGGCCTCTTATCTCGTGGAGTTGTTCGTATAAGATACGGTTCGGCCAGTAAATCCTTAGCAGATTTCATAGGAACCGGGTCACAAGTGTATGTAGCCTTCTTGTGAAAATGACAGTCACTTTTCAAGTGCTGCCTCAAATAACTGCACGGACTCAATATTGGAGCGAAACAGTCCTAGCTTGGTGTTTAAGCTAATAGCATTGCTTCTCCTTATTGTGAACAACATACCGAATGGTGACTTGTCTTTAAACATTCGGTTCCTAAATTGGTAGAGACAATACTTCCAAGGTATTGGAAACTCTCTACTCTCTCAACCGGTTGTTGAACGGGAGAATTATGTGCGTGGCTGAGTAGCTTTGTTTTTGAAGAGTTTATCTTCCGCCCCACGGCGTTAGCCTCCCTGTCCACATTCGTTGCTATTTGTGGAGGTCCATAGTCCTGTGAGATAGTAGGCCCACGTCATCTGCGTAGTCAAGATGGTTTAAGTGAGATGAAAGTGTCCATCGACTTCCTTGTGTTCTCGATGACAAAGCAGATTAAAGCACATCTCTAACCACCAATGAAAACAATATCGGGGATAGAATGCAACCTTGCCTGACCCCGCTTCGGATTTCAAATTCTTCTGACAACTTTGCTCTGTGCAGTACGTGACGCTTATCTGTGATGCTTCTCATGCGCAAGGCCAAGCTCTCTGTTGACACTAACGAAAGCTTTCTCGAAGTCGAGAAATAACAGGTGAAGTGGCGACCGATATTTGGGGTTAAGCACGCCATATGCATCCTTACATCGTTACATTCTCTTAGATGGCTACTGGCAAAATTTCCGATCAATTTCTAACTGGATCTTTTGCAAAACTCTTTCGAACAAATCATGGTGTCCCATCGACATATGGGGAGTCCACTGTTTTCATTTTAAGACTATCTGAACTATCTTAAATCCTTACACACTAATGTTAACATTGTAAACATAGGTTCTTGAAAACACTCTTCTCTCTGAGCACATTTCAAACCATTTTCTGATTCTCACTCTCACTCACGACACGGTCCACAAACATTTTCCACACATTTTCTTGCTAAATCTCTTCATGCCTCACATCTATATTTACTTTTCAAATCCTTTCCACAACCAGCTGTCTCCTAGATAGCGGGTAAGTTACATGTGTATGTTTACAATATTCAGCATTTAAGATTTTTAACTCTTTCCCTATCCACCCTGCTTTGTCACTTTGTCTCAGACTACCCCCCTCTTTTAACCCAATTATGCATCTAGAATGTTCTTCCTTCTTTTTTGACTGCATTTCCCCATGTTCCGCAGAATGCTGTGGCATATATTACTCGTTTCCTTTTCTTTTTTTAACTCGAATAACCCACGTGTATGCATTCATCTCATTCGCTTGATTTATTCACCACGCTGAAGTGACTTGTTTATTTCTCATATCTGCACTATCATTCCATCCCATTTAACACAATACTCGTGAAAACCGATTAAGGTATTACAGGTACGTGGAGCCGCAGAAAATCATTCGGCCATCGCAGTCGTCCGGCCCGAGGACGACATTTTTCACACGGAATCCCATTATCACGGTGACGGAGCACACGCCAACGCCTTCGCCGGACTTCCTGAAGCGACAAGTAAACATGGTCGATAGCTGAAGCTAATGCTCCCAAATAGAACTACTTTCAGGGCTCTATTGACTCGCAGTTGGACGCGTTGAGTAACGGCGGAAGTTTGAGCGGAATCGCTGGATTTCGCGGTCATATGCTGCGATCGCATACAGACTCTCACATTGACTACACTGGAGTCGACGAGTCGGAGGCACCTGGCTCCTCATTCTACATAACTCGTGACGGTGGCATTGACTATGAGATTGTCCTTCTGGCTGTGTTCAATGTGTTCAAGAGGGACTTCAACATTGTGTCACTGCGAGTCCTTGAAGCCGGCTTGAACATTTGTGAAGTGCTGCTGGAGCTCGGTGTGATGAGGCTCGGTGAACACGCTCACGAAATATCCATGGGAATCATCAGGCGAGCCCTTCTTCATTTGGGGTGTCCACATGGATGTAGTGATGGTAAGGTGTTTTTCAGTTGATTGGCCCTGTGGCAGGAGGACTGTAGAGCCCAACCGTAATGGACGTAAGGAGACTTAAGTCAACTTAAACACTGAAGCGAATAAACATACAATGATGCTCTGTGATGTAGTTAAAAATTTCGCTCAGTTTCGTTAAGTTTCGTTGAGTTTCGTTGAGTTAAGTAATGATATTCTGTGATGTATTAACAATTTCGCTCACTTTCGTTAAGTTTCGTTGAGTTTCGTTAGGTTCAGTAAATGACAGTTTTCCAACCGTAATGGACGCAAGGAGACTTAAGCCAACTTAAGCACTGAAGCGAATAAACATACAATGATGCTCTATGATGTAGTTAACAATTTCGCTCAGTTTCGTTAAGTTTCGTTGAGTTTCGTTTAATTCAGCAATGATATTCTGTGATGTAATTAACAATTTCACTCAGTTTCCTTAAGTTTCGTTGAGTTTCGTTTAGTTCAGCAATGATATTCTGTGATGTAATTAACAATTTCACTCAGTTTCGTTAAGTTTCGTTGAGTTTCGTTAAGCTCAGTAAATTACAGTTTTCGTTGCAATTTCGCACAAGTTCCCAGAAGTTACCATAAACTAAGCTCAGTGCTGACAAAAGCTTGAGTTTACTTAAGTCAATTATGGTTGAGGCACAGGAGTGGTGCTATATCTTTCTAGCGAGGACGATGGAGGACCTCCTCCAGTGAAAGAAAGTCTAATACAGTTTTGTCCTTTCGTACAGGTATCCGAGGACCACCAGCGGATTTCCTGCGTAGTCAGTGCCAAAAGATTCTCTCTCGGATGCTCCGTCAAGCCGGAACCAGAACCAAGGCGTACCTCCAAGAAATGGTGAAGACAACCCAACTGCACGAGCTTGTTGAGTTCTTCCATGCTTTCGTCGCCTTCTGCGTAGACCCCAGCTCACTGCTCTCCCCGCTGAGTGAGTTAAGCACATGTTATCGTTAACCGCAAATCCAAAATCGTACATGCACATTGGTGTCACTATTTAATAAGTAGTTTTCCAAATTTCTTAAAAGCATGCTCAGCTTAACGTAGGCTCTCTATTCAATCATGATGCATTTAGAAGCCCCCCAAGGGCTCTCATGTGTACATGTACATAAATTTAAGATAAATAGGTGGCTTTCACATGTAGCAGCATGCATGCTATTTCTTTTCACTCCCACAATGTGTATATTAATCTATATAGACCATAAACGATCGAGCGGATATAAAAATCTTAACACCGATCTTGGCGGTATATCATCATCAGGCGGGCAGGGTGGTTATGCGACGAATTTCAGTGGCGGCCTAACCGGCGGACCTGAGAGTCAAGTGATCACCGCTGTATTCAAGCCGTTGGTGACTAGATTCGTCGAAGCGCAGAAGGAGCTGAAGACAGCGGACAATTCTGCCTTGTATTGCGACATAAGACAGTTGATAACTTATGTCAAAGGGGCGCATGGCGGTCCATTCAGGCGGGTGGCACTTAGTGGCATTCTTGCCGTCACTCCAAGACCTCATAAGAAAGGTCCCCTCGTCCAGACGACCAGAGTCATTCGGTAAACTGTCAATGCTCTGTTCTCTCAGTCAACTGATATAATCCTCTTCCTGCAGCCACATACCACAGACGGAGACTGCTCAGCCACCCAGTATTCAGATGGAGGACAACCGAAGCCAAAGGAAGATGCTCCTGAAGAAGCGCAGTACCTCATCTGCTTGCGCCGTGGTATGCATTTACAACCATCTAACTAGCTGTCCACCTAACCGGCCTTTACGCAGAGTCTTCTGGAGACTGAAACTTTCGACGAACATTATAAGTCGAGTCAGAGCCCTTTAAGTAACATTCGCCGACGAGCCACAACGATTCGACCAACACTCACGCCCCGGCACTCTGAACGAGCTCTGCTCTCAGACTCGACTTCGAGCTCCGAGAGGAACTCCCTGGGACGCTTGAGTGGCCTTGTGCGATGGTTCCGCGGAACACCCAAAGAACCGGCATCGATTGACTTGGAAATCGGATCCCTCAACCCTGACATAACCTCGACGTTCATTCGGCACGCCTCGCTGAAGATTCAGCGAGGACGCTCAAGTGACGGAATCGGAAGATCACTGCAGAGAGCACGGCGACGCGTTGAGCGAAGACTAAATCGATTTGGAATTGTGAAGGGCAAGAAGAAAGTCGGTGGCACTGAAGAAACAGCAGGTACGGTCAATGGAGCAAATCAGAAGAGCTTCCGTAGACTCCAGCAACTTGTGGTTTCATTTGACAGATCTAAGCAGGCGCAGCTCATCGGACTTGTGTGAAGGACCTCGGGAGTCTGAGGTTGTGGTTTTGAAGGAAAGGAAGCTAGTGCCCACGGAGCCCATCCAAGAGGGAATGCTTCGATTTTCATTCTTGCTGGAATGCTGTGCACCTGGTTCGTTCCCTGACCCGCAGCTGGTGGCAGCTGTCTTGGATCTGGTAAGACCAATCTTTCACTGAATTCATTTCCTGTCATTTGTACGATCACCTTTCACAGCCGCAAGCTCCCCTCGTTGCCAGGGCTGCATTCCTCATAGAATGCGCGCATTTCGTTCACTTGTGCAACAAGGGAATGTGGCCGAGTTGGATGAAGCAAAACGCCACCAATTATAGGCCATCGGGAGCGAATATAAACGCGCGTCAGCAACTCTCGACTGGAACTCGACGAATACATATTTTGCAGAGGTCTGCTGGAAAAATGTTCCATCAGGTAAGCTAACATCTGTAGTTTCTACGCCTTCAGAAGGAGGATATGAAGTTTGTAGAATGCAAGGCGCGTCTTTGTGTAACTCGTGTGCCTTTGACTGAACTCTTCAAACTGGTGTACATTTTATTTCTATTTTCAATTTGACTCGGGCTATGATGCGGAATCACACCAACTGGTCTTGCAGTTGATGCTAATGCTGATTCTTTTATGAGGTTGATGTACATCTTAGGGCGCCCGTGCAGCCCGGTTGAATCTTCTTTTCCAAAAACCCTCAATGCAAACGGGGCCAAAGATTCAGCGCATAGCTCTCCCGGAAGGAACAAGTGCTTCTTCATCTGCTTTTGGGACTGTCCAGGCTTCCGCGCCATAGGACGGGGATGATCAAGGTCTTATATAATGTCAGCTTGCTCCTCCGAGAGAGGGCTCTATTACTCAATTGCCTCTTGAGCCCAAAGAAACATCGATTCGCAAGAGTTATTCTGCATTTAATCTCTGCTCTGATGTTGTTCGTACTGTTTACTTGGGAGCCGAGGTAAACGAAGTCCTTCAATCTGGCCAAATCGGCGTCCTTTATCGATGACAGCAAATACTTCATTTTGTCCTCGTTCACTGCTGAAACCACTTTGGCTGCCTCCGATTCAATGCCAGCAAATGCTTCATTGACGGCTCCCTGTGGTCGACCAATCACGTCAATGTCGCTGGCAATTGTACGAACCTTTGAAAGATAGTGCCTCTTGTGTCGGCTAGTGAGTTTTGCACGACCTCCTCAAAAATGGTGTCAAAAAAGTCACATGACGGCGCGTCGCCTTGTCTAAAGCCATTTCTGACATTGAAGGTCTCGGTGAGTTCGTTACCGACCTTGACGGAGCAGCTATAACTCTCCATCGTCATCCTGCACAACCTGACGAGTTTGGCAGGAGTGTCAAAACTAGTCATGGCATTGAATGGCTCGTCTCTGTGCAAGCTGTCATATGCAGCCTTGAATTAGACGAAAAGGTGGTGGGTGTGGATCTGCACCTCTTGGGATTTTTTTTCCAGGATCTACTAAAGTGTGAAGATTTGGTCGAGGTGGACTACGCCGGCCTGAAACCACACTTATAATGACCTATCGGGTTATTTACGAATGGTTTCAGGCGGCAGAAAATATCGTGTAGGCGATGTTTAGGAGACTAATACCTCGTTAGTTGGCGCAGTTGAAGGGATCACTCGGTGGCTCGGTGGCGGTTATAGATAAAACGTCATGCTTGCAATTCAAGACCTAAACCGTGATTAGGTTCAAGAATTTCCTGCTGTGTAGTACAACCGCCAAGTAAGGTTCAAGTTTTCGACAACCGCCAAGCAAGGATAAAGTTTTCGACTCGATTTCAGCGGGGAATTTGTCTGCCGAATTGTGTGATTTAAACAATTTTATTTTTAACAGAAATTATTTTGAACAATTTGAGATTACAATTAAGCTTAAAACTTAGGCTTGGGTGGGTATTGGCTCAACAGTGATGCAGGTTGTTAAATTTAACGTTTAGAATTACAATATCTTTCTTCTCACCTGCAATGTCCAGTGCTTACATCGGGGTGTTCAAATCAGTGTGCCTAGGTTGGTCCTAGGATGATGATGTGGTAGCCAATTTAGGCACGATGATGACTGCTATCGCTGCTCTTGTGAGAACCATGCAGCTTGATCAACGATGTCGTTGGAAAGATCGGCACTCTTAGTGTTGTCCGCGCTTTGTTTCCCAGGTTCCCGATTGCCTTGTCAGGATGGTTGTTGATGTCTAGAAGCTGCTCTCTGTATGGTACCACAATGTACTGTTGCACGGGGATGTCGCGTTCTTAGGAATAAAGCTTCTTGTTGCTATGCTGCTTTCGGCGGTCTCTGTGCAAACACGTGAATCGCGTTTTCTGCTTGTCGTGACACCAAGGAAATGATTTATGTGAGAAGCCCAAAAGTGCGTTGTTAATGCTGGCCCCAACCCATGGAATCCATCGCGTACGTTCCATTTAGATTCACAATAATTTAGGTCTCCACAACGCAAGGTCGGGTGTGCAATGTACTTTTGTACAAATCTGCAACGCGCTTGCACCCGAGATAATGGAGGAGAGAGATATCCTATGGCTACTTCCGTCGAGTGAGGAAAATATTGTTTGTGGGTTCAAAAGCACGCGCGCATCGGATTCTCTGGGCTGTGACATTGAGCTTGTAAGAAAAGTTTGATTGAAATTTCAAACATGTCGGAAAATTCATACGAGAAGCTGCAAGGGAGTGCAGCATGTTTTCCGGCATCAACCTTCGTGGAGGTTTTTTCTCGATAAAAATACTGGATAATTGCGTTGTTGTTCAATAATGTTCAATATATCTGCGCAGATAACAATGAGCTGCTTCCTTTATTTCCCTCACGACAAATGTTTCATTTACTCGAACATCCGATAACGTTTATCGGGCCCGCCCGTCCTTATCTTCCAGACTGCTCTCATTTCTAAATTTATTGACGCCATACCGATCTGAGGTGTAAATACAGCAGCATTTCTACCGGTTTATCTTCCACATACCGGACTGGTATTACCAGTCTTAGAATATGGAAATAGGGAAGAATGGCATGGAATATTATGGAGTTTCATTTTATTTTACCTAGTGAATGTAGATTTGAATAAATTATTGATGTTTGCTTCTAAACAAAAAAAAAATAAAAAATATAACCGTTCGACGAGGATGGGATTCGAACCCACGCGTGCAGAGCACATTGGATTAGCAGTCCAACGCCTTAACCACTCGGCCACCTCGTCATGGCGCGCTCACTGTTACAACAGTGACTTAAGCCAACTTCCTGCTTCTATTATCTTTGCTCTTACGGTTTAGATTGAATTGATATTATTAACCAAAGCTTGTTTAGTGTTTCTGCGCCCCAATAAGATCTCGATGGTTTGAGCTGTAAAAAAAGGCATTATCAAAGAAATGAATACACATTAAAGACCATCCCCAATCCAAAGCCACATCAAACGTCTCAACTATCGTCTGCAGTCCCTGGAAGACATACAAGACCAACTCTTGAAGGATTTTTCCGCTTTGAACATAATTTAAGCTGATTCCGTGTTGAACGTCAAACGCAAGATAAAATTCTCATTTACAGTGGGCAGAGATGCTCGGGGCGAGACTAGAAGAACTCCTGTTCACGGAAAGAATGAATTTTGAATCGGCGAACTCGTGCCTGAACGACCCAGAGAAGCAGCGTGAACTGCTGCAGCAGGACGAAGAGGAGGACTTCCTTGATGAATGTCGGTATCCTCAAGTCAAGAGCTCTCAGTTTCTACATCTCCTTTCATCTCCTCAGCTTGCGTAAATCCACATGGAAATGATTGCCCTCATGCCTTGAAACTTATTGCGTGCGTTCTTCTGAATGAGATTACAGCGTTTTTGCGCGACACCTATCAAACGCTACCGAAGGCTTCGAAGCTTCTCCACAAGGACAAGCCCGCGCCGTGGGAAAAAGTGTACAGGTGAGCGTCGCCCCATCTCCCATCCCATCCCTTGTAATTGCATCCTCCTTTCAGGGAAGCCAATCGGCGATGGTCAATGGCGTTGAGCTCAATGGGCCACTCGCAGACCTCAGCTCAAAGTCTACAATCGATTGCAGGTAAGGAGGACGTGGCCTATCCAGGCTTCGAATTGCGAAACCAATTCTTTCTTTTATTTCCCCTAGGAGCGCCTACCGAGCGGAAGATATCGTTTGTCCTCCACGAACCGGACAACGAGTCGGAGAACAGTAGCAACACAACCCTGACAATTCAAGGGGAAGATGGTGAGTTGGAAGTTCGAAGTCGAGAGATTTTGAATTCTGAGTGAGGGCGTTTTTTTTTTGTAGGTGCCCCTCGTAGACCAGTGGCTGCGGTGAGGCCATTCCTTTTGCGTCGAGGAACAGCCGGAGCTGCTACGGGTGGATCGTTCAAGAGACGTTCTCTCAAACTTCGCAGGGGAACCAAAGATGGCAAGGATCTGGAGGCAGACTGTAAGGCACTGAAATGAAGTTTCAAACCTGTTATTGCAACTCTTTCGCATTTTCAGTCAAGAGAGTCGATTCCATTCAATCCCGAAGGAAGGTGTCATCTCTGTCCGACAGAAGTGACACCTCGGAGCCAGGTATCATCAGTGGCGGCGAAGAGTCGCCCGGAATCTTGAGCGACGACCAGCAGCCAGAGTCACCGACAGATTCAAATGAAGCAGACGATACGGCGAAAAATATGCCGTGGATGAAGGCCGTCATAGAACTGATGAACAGCTACAACTTCTACTGTAACCACAAGGGCTTCTGTCATCCGTACTGCTACAAGAGACACATGCGAGCCTCGTCGAGACTGATAAAGGCCGTTAGGAAGGTAACGTTTCAGATTGTAATTAGTCCAACCACTCAACTGACACTGGAGAGCCCGCAGGTTTATGGTGAAGATGTTGGTTTCACGATTGACGTTGAGCATCAGGCGCATCAGACGTCAGACAACTATGGGACTATGAAACAGTCTTCACGCCAGAGATCAACCAGGAAGGTGTCCGAGCAGAGTTCGACACAAACTTCGCCCTCAAAGAGGAAGGACAGCATACCAAGAAAGGATAGGTGAGTATGATGGCAATGGAATGGCCGATTGACTTCGCGTGCATTTCTCTTCAGAATCAGCGATGGGCCAGACATCGAAATGGTCGAGAAGCTGGCTAAGGCACTTAACACCGAGAAGGAGAAGAGAGAGGAGAAAGAGCAATCGCCCATCCTGAAATTTATCAAAAATCACATAAGAGGCCTGTTCCACTTTCCCATGACAACACTCCTTAAAGGCGCCGTCATTCTAACGGAAGAGCTGGTGATCGAAGCTTTGCCTGCTGCCTGGGAACTGCTTCTTGAACACAATCAGGTAGGTCTCGCTCGGCTTCCAAGTCAAGTGCTCAGTTGACTTCTCTTTCAGGAAACCGCAGCTGTGGCCGCTTCTCTGTTTCTCATGGGATCAGTGAAGGCACAAAATTTCGCTTTTGACATCATGCAGAGGTCCCTCAAGCACAAGGATCCCGATGTGCGGATCGGCGCTATTATGAGGTAAACGAGCACATTTGATTCCAAGAAATACGGTCCACATATGCTTGTGCTTCGTAGGTTCCACGTCCTTTGGAAATGCCGATTCCAAGTGTGGCCACGAATGGAGGAGGGCGCCCACGATGTGACGTTTAAAGTTCCACCAGGAGGCATTGAATTCACCCTGCCGTCGCCGAAAATCGGAATTGAAAGCTTGCCCGTCGTCGACCCCCCGTGGACTCCAGTCCAGCAGACAAAGGATATGGACGTCACTCTGAACCAGGATCGCCATGTGAGTCACAATTCAGTGAAATCTATTTCAGAAGACCTCAGAAGACCCCCGTTATTTCAGCGCTCCTTGGTGACTGCAACAAAAAGCAGGAAAATGCAACAAACCGAGGCCATTCGAAACGCCATGCGACAGCAACGCGACAAGCAGCGGGCTGAGCGTCATAGTTTCCTCATCACAACAATACCCATCAACCAACAGGCCTCCCACGAGCCAGGCCTCGACCATGCACCTGGCGAAGACCATGCTGAGGGCGAGGAGGAAGCCGAGGGAGCACGTGTGGCGCCACATTTGCATGCTGCACACTCCCTCTTTCCGTCGGTGCTGTGCTCGTCTGTGATGCAGATAGTCGCGTGTCTGGACGATGCCGCGATTGGTTCCGATGGAAACTCCGTCTACGAGGTGGCCTATCAGGTGATCTGGGTATGCCTGGTGGAGGAATCAGCACTCTTCCTGCGATACGTGCTGGAGCGATTAACCCGTGAGCGACAGGATCAGATGTTCAAGCTGCTGCGGCACCTGATCCGCTTTGTTCCACGACTGCCGCAACAAGCTGCCTTCGCTCTGTACAACTCCATCATCGGATACATCATGTTCTACGTTCGCTCATCGAACGAGCACAAGCAGGAGGTAAGGCTTCCCCAAACTGGGGAGAATTTAAACACTTAGCCCCACACTCTTTTCCGTAGCTCGTTGGGTCAGCTCTCTCGGTTCTGTGGATGGTTGTGCACAGCGTCCATGGCATTATGTTCAAGGACTTGAAGCAGATCCTGCGGAAGGAGCAGTGCGATGCATCGATTCTCCTCACAGCCAATGTCCCAGCTGCAAAGAAGATTGTCGTTCACGGACCATTCGAAGGTAACACTGTCACTGTGAGCTGGATGCCTGCAACTCAAGTGAAACTATTTTCAGACGATGGCAACATACCCTCCCAGTTCCCGGTGCAAGAGGACACCCTGTTCAGTCAGCTCTTAAAGGAGGCACTTGACTTTTACCCTGTCGATGAAAAGACCTACCACCACTATGTCCTGGTGGATTACAAGAGCAGTAAGTTTGACAACACAGCCCTAAGTTGGGAGCAGTCGAATTTTACTTCACATTCTCTCCCCCCTTTAGACAAGATCCTCAACCCAAACTGGTACATACGAGATTTGTATTTCTTCAAGCGCTCGCAATATCCCGAAGTTCGCTTGGTGCCCATGAAACCAGAGGACTCCTTCCTAGCTCTGCAGAAACAGGAACTCGGTAAGAAGTTCGTGGAGATCGGCAAGGTCCACTTGACTTGGGCCATCTTGAAAAACGTCGATATGGTGGTGCAGAGAGTTGTGTTCTTGCACGAGGAGCTGATGAAGCTGCCGTCATTCCCCAGGAAGGCCCTGGAAGTCGACCTGGACCTCCATCAAGGTGGAGAGTACGGCAAGGTACGTACAATTCCTTCCAACATTCACCATGTTCACTTCGTTCCCCTTGTGATTAGGCGCTCCTGGGTCTCGACGTGCTCCACAAGTTCATGTGGGTGCGACTGATTGCGAGAATGTTTGAAGCGATGGCTGGCAACTTCGCCTACTCAGCCGATATTCAATTGTTCCTAAATGTCCTTTCCGGAGCGGCTATTCTTCACGCAGAGGACTCCTGCATCATGCGGTACGTGATGGCTACCTACATCAACGCGGCGTTCAACTTCAAGAACATCTTCTCAACAAATGGGCAAGTATCCTCAAATCGAAGCTCTAGAAACCGGCTGCAACTGCCACACATTTCCAGATACTTCATGATTATGCCGACCCTTCTTCAAGTGTACTCCCTGCATCAGACGAACAAGTTGATCACAACGACCATTGAGTACGCAGTTAAGCAGTTCTATCTGCTGAATCGCAAACCATTCATCCTGCAAATGTTCGGGTCGGTGTCCGCGATCTTGGACACGGACGAGGAGGGCCCCTACGGGGAAGCGCATAAGGTTGAGCGAAAGATGCCTGGCAAGGATCATTGTCACAAGACTCTTCCTCTTTTCAGGTGCAATCGAGTTGTCTGTTCAATCTGCTGCTCAGCCTTGAGGACCCCTCGCCGGATCCGCTGAACATTGCAGAGCTAGTCAAGGAGCCGAAACCCCTAAAAGCCATCGACTTTTGCTACCACGACGAGGACGGCGATGTCACAGTCCTCGACTGCATCACTCTGTGCGTCATGGTCGTCTCCTACTCTGCGGAGAGCACCAGAGGCTATCAAATGCTGGTAACTTGTCAACGAACCCACACCAATACGCTCTTATTTGACCACTTTTCGCTTAGATCATCCTGGAGGCAATCTTGCCATGCTACTTGCAGCAAATACAATCGCCCAGCTACATCCCGCTGCAGGGAAAGTCCGAGCGGGACATCATCCTGCAGCTCGCAGTTGCGATTCGGACAATGGTGCACAACTGTGAGGGACTGGCGAAGAGCTACAACGGCCCGTACCGCAACAGCCCAGAGCACAAGGGTTCCAGCCAGCGAAACTGCAGTCGCGGTCCCCCGTGCTCGCCCGGACTGGAGTTTGAGGAGGAGTCCCACTCGAAGTACGTCAGTGATACGAGAATGAAAAATGTCATCGACTCCACGGAGGACTCGGAAATGATTCGCACGGAATACCGCAGACCCCGGGACGTCCTGTTGTCAGTTGTGGGTGATTTCCTCAGTAAGGCTTCAACACGCCTGCAGGAGCTCTCCAAGAAGCTGACGACCGACGTAAAACCAATGGAAGTCCTGGACGTCAAGTGTCACATCCGCTTGGCGGAGATCGCGCACTCCCTGCTGAAGGTATCGCCATACGACCCCGAGTCGATGGCGTGCAGAGGTCTGCAGCGGTACATGCAAGCCATCCTGCCCCGAGCCGAATGGTCGAACGACGCTCTCCGGAACGCCTTGGTCACCATCCTGAGGAGGATTGACAAGGTTTTTATGAAAATCTCAAAGAAGCCTTTGATCCGGCGCAACACTGACTGGGAAGCGGCTGCCGGGCTTCTGAAAGGCATCCACGAGACCATTGTTCGCCATCCATACGTCCTGCATTGGCAACACGTTAAGACCCTCATCAGCACGGTTCAGAATTTGATTGTGAACGAGCCAGGATCCGCGCCGGACGGTGTATCAAGTGCGGGTGCTGCACTTATGTCTCAGAATCCGCCGGCGTTCTTTTGTTCCACCGTTGTCCGTCTAGTGGCCCTTCAGGTGGTCAGCCCAGTTGATTTCTTCTCCCTGGTCCAGATCTGCGGTGGAAGTGCCGAGTTTGCCACTCAAGAGAAGGCCGAAGGTTTTCTGATGCATTTGTTGATGCCCCTCTGCCTGAAGGTGTGCTCCGGTCGCGGCGTCTCCGATATCGGCGAGCTCAAGCAGAGCGATGTGTCGTTCTTGTTGACTGCCGTGCTAAATGCAATGAGCCCTCCCGCTGGTCGAACCGGCCAGGCTGTTGTGCAAATCAATCGAACTGGCGGCGACCTGCGTGCGGGCTCGCTTACATTCACCGGAAGCAGAGATGCCAAGCGCCCCGCCAGGATATCCGGCTCGCTTTATCAGGCTGCGTTCTTGGCGCTGCGGATAGTCTGCATTTGCTTCGAAAACCGCCTCTCCACGGAGTGGCCGAGGATTGCCAGAGTCATGCGCGACTTGGGCAGAAGGAACGAAGCTGCCCCCGATCTGTGGAGCTTCATGGAGTTCGTTGTAACACATCGCACCCCACTGCACATTGTCCTCATGCCGTTCATTCTACACAAAGTAAGTTGGCGTTGACTGGGAATGTCAGCTGCAATAAACACCTTCTTGCAGATTGCCCAGCCACCCATTGGTGACCACGAGCGACACATGCAGTTCATCATCCGTGAACGCTTGCGTGGCACGCCCCCTCATGGAGGCATCAAGTCCAAAGGAGCCCTCCTACTTGAACTGGCGCGGGAGCTTCGCGATCTGCGCGAAGAGCTCGAAGAAAAGAGATATGGTAAGAACATCGTCCGAACTCACATCTGCCAGTAACGCGTCTTTCAAGGTTCCGTTTCAGATCAAACGAATTCGGATCACACGAAGCGAGAGGCCGCAGCGGCGGCATCGTCCACAACCGATGGACACAAATCCCAGCAAAGACCTTCGCTCATCTCAATCTTCACTGGCACCACGGGCCAGGCCAGCCATTCGCATGTGTCCGCAGTGCCCATCGATTCCAGAAGTGGTTCAGGCGGCATCTGCACGCCTAGCGACACCTTGTCACAGCAGACACTTCACCCACCGAGGGAGTCTCTTTCCAGTGGATCCACGGGAACAAATCGCGAACACGTGACCAGTGAAAGCCACAGTGGAGAGAACGCAGGTTCCGCACCCACTCTGGGTCAGGTGCCAGTTGGGCAGTCGGCAAGCACAACGACCATTGCTGCCATTCCAGCGGGCATAGCGGCGCACCTCTCTCACTCACAGTCGCTGCAGCAAGCACCGTTCAAGGCGCAGGCGCCAAAATTGCGCTTCGTAACCTCTGTGGAATTCAAGCACTCCTCGGGGGAAACATCGACAACCCCGCTCTCACCAGAGAGCCCAGCCGATGACAGCTCCGGCGAGCACCAGAGATCGCGACTGCAGCGCACAAAGGCTTCGAGCAGAAAGACCTTCCGCTTGAAGCGGACTCGTCATGCCCACCCCGAGCCTCCGCATTCGGCACCAATTCACCCACCAGAAGATCGCCCGAAGCCGCTGAACGAGATCTCCTGGGACTCCGTGTCTCAGACGTCCTCCACATCTGGCTATCGAGACAACAACAGCCTGCAGACTGGCCTCCTCTCACCCGACGGCTCTGTGGGTGGCATGACCCTGGGACGATCGCCATCGCAGCACTCGCTTCTAATGCTCTTCGAGGCGCAAGACGAGGACACACTCATATAGGACTTGGAGAACGACTGACGTTCGAAACGGAACGACTGACTGGAACGATTTGAAAGCTGCTAAAGAAATGCAAACATATTTATTGCCTAGCCAATGTCTTCGATGTTTTAGCCAAATGTAGACTTAAGGAAATTAGCAAATTAGTTGGTCGCTGTTGTCCGTGTCTTAGGTTTATACTTTTGGTATTAGTCAAGTCAAATTATTCTACACACATCTAACTGTTTTATCGTTTACAAAGAATCTATTAAATGTTACACAATATTATACACTGATCAAGTGGATTTATTCCGATCGCATGCAGTGACCGTGACCGCATTGAGGATGGCGAGAGCCGTGGTCTTCAGTGGGGCGGAGGAGGGTCCAACGGTGGAGGAAGTCTTGTTGTTGGCCACAAATGCGGCAATGGGTAAAGGGGGAGTTCTATGGCTGTCCCGTGTCCTGGTGGCCTGAGAAACCTGGCGACTGGCAAACTGGGACTTCTTTTAAAAAAGGGGGACAAGCGAGATTGATCCTCCCTAGTGATGATTCGAGTTGACAAATTGAGTCAGCCCGAGTTACATCCAAACCGAGTTAAATTTATGTCAAACCGAGTTACCGAACCTAAAACGAAACGAATAATTGAACAGCAAACGGTGAGAAGCGGCCGAAGTGGTTTTCATTTTGTTAATACAAAGTGAGCACATTACACCTACACATGATCATTGTTCTTATACAAATCGAGTTGTACTGCCCTGTTGAATACCTAGTCGGAGTTCGGTATTGTTTGGTGATATTGGATGCTTGCTTAGCTACCTGCTCATCTCTGGCTGTTTGTTTTTTCCCATTTTCTTCATTTTTATTTAATTCTTTTCAGGACAACTTATACTAGACAGAAATGGCCAAAATCTACCTTAATATCCAACAATTCAAGTTCTTAATTATATCTTACTGACCCTTAGTAAGTAATTTCAGATTGAACTCGTACTCGAGTTAGTCCATCTGAACTCGAGTAGAATAGCCGACTTCAGTGAAAAATTCAAAATAGCGTCACTGTCTGACATTCGTAAGAAAAATTCAAATTATTTTTACACCTAATATAAAAGAAGTGCGAGGCCTACATACATGGCCTCGTTTTGTAACGATTTGTTGCATATTGTTGCAACAAATGGCATTTCTTTTTTCTACCCTTTCTAACCGGGGTTGAAAGGGAAGTGTCCTCTCTTCCCAGCCACCAAAATTTGTGGTGCTGCATAGCAACATCCCTAATGTCCCGCCTGGATACCGCCTTACTAAGCCGGAAGGGACCCTCCTCAGCTCGTTGTGCGACGGAACGGTCTTGGTTGAGTCGCCCATCCACCGTTGATCTGGCGATGTGGTAGATGAGCGACACCGCATTTACATCTTGTATCAGACTGAGCTTGTCTAGATGGAGAAATGCTTCTGGGGGGACGAAGCCGTTGTGACGTACCCTTTCGTGGTATAATGAATTGGGGTACTAAGCCCCAGAGATCAGGTTATTGAGCGAGTTCATCGCTCTGTCAGTATGCCCTCGAACCAACTTCACTAGGAAATTGTCCACTCGTATCAGGTTCGCCTTGTTGTATAAGATCTCATTGGAATAGAATTTTCTGTACTGGGACTCTGGAATTCTATAAAGGCGAAGGCAAGCCCTAAGACAGGCCCTCTCGAACAACCGAATCTTTTCCATCAAGCTTGCACTCGCATTGAACCACACGGGACAACCATAGGTAAGCATTGGCAAGGTATTCCATGTTTAGCTGTGATTGAGAAGGAATCAACGGCTTGGGCTTTTTGATAAGAAAGACGACAGCGCCAAGTTGTTTACAATTTGTACAAAAAATAATGTGACTTTCGAAACACCTTCATTTGGCACACACAAAATCTGCATCCAAGTGCATTCATCAAACATCAATCATGGAGGAGGAAAGTGCGAGCCTTAGAAAACGCCAGTGCCTATAAAAACGGCATTTTCAACAGCTTTCATTGTCATCACTCATAACAAGCCATTTTAAACCTCTATGTCTATTTTGTATTGTTTAATACAATTTTTATGGAAACTGGAATGAGCTTTTAATGCTTTTTTTTACCAGAAATGAAGTATGATAGAGATACCCAACTTTACAGAGGCTTTTTGACAGTTATTCATGCATTTTTGACGGTTACTTACGAAATAACGTAAATGCCGTTCTCTGATTGGTCAATTTCGCTTTAGAAAACAATATCAAAAATGGTTGTCCAAAATGTTAAGGCTCAAGAGAGGTAGAAGTTGCGCATCTCTATCATACTTCATTTCCGGTTTTTACTCACAGCAAAGTGAACTTACCCTACTCGAGTAGGACTCGATTGTTTTTTGAGAATGACACGAGTTACTCGATTGAAATAGAATCACTCGAGTCCCATCGCTACTACAGGGGCATATCTCTTGTAAGTCTCTTTTTAGAGGCTCGTTCTAGGGCTATGGTCCAGTCAAGGATATGGGGATGAGTAGTGTGGCAGTAGTTGGTTGGTTGGTTTAAGTGCTTAAGGGTCAATCAGAGTACAAAAGCGCATTGTGTGCCGTTTTGAAACACACCTCGTAGACCTGGGTTGTTTGGGTTAGTAAAATCCAACCTGTGGAGCTTAGGAATTTGAAATGTTCGATATACATTGATTAGCGACTTCGTAGAGGTCACTAAGGAAGGGTTTACGGAACGCGATATATGTTTGGACAGCCGGACAGTCACAGAGAAAGTGAGGCAGACTTTCCTCTGAGAGAGTGCAGAGGCAACTGCGACAGTAAGAGCTGAACGATATTCCGAGTCTAGCAGCGTGGATGCTTATGGGCCAGTGCCCTGTCCTTACTGCCACGACTCTAGCTGTTTCGTAGTGATTTTTGAATGTGGACAAATCAGAGGTTATGGTCGTTTCCAGAACGAGAGTCCCATTGATGCAGATGGAGAAGCCTAAGAAAGTAAGACTCTCCGGATCTTTTTTACGAGTGGAAGGACTAGGCCGAGTTCATAAACGTGACACTGCGGCAGCCTTACAAGATTTGCGTTCATGAATGTAAATAAACTGCAGTGACTGTGCTTGAGAGCAGTCAGCAGCAGAGATGATGGAGGATCATCCTACAAATCAGAGATGATGCTATGATGACTGCTACAATTTGGCAGTGATTTTTGTTTTCTTGCACGATTGTAGGGAACCCGAAAAGTGGACTTTTTCATGGAAATGGTTCATAAGAACATCATACGGAAATTCTTTGATTATTTTAAAGAAACCTCGGTTATTTGGAACATGTTTTGAGATTCCAATTCTTTTTGTTTGCGAATTTGGTTACTGTTTCTTTTGTTCCATGAAATTTAGGAATAAGATCGCGAATACAGGCTGCAGAGATGGGATTTCTTCTGCTTCTTCGAACGGAAAGCGCTATAACTTGACCCAGGTGGAAGTGGTTGGACCAAGCCCAAAAACTCGCCTGGTTACGCCTTTATGAGATAGATTTAATGTCAGAGGATCAATCAAACCTTCAAGTGTCCCCGGGTTCAGTGGAATATGAGGGGCAGGGGTCAAGGGTATCTAAATTAAGCTGTGTAAACTGATGAGCATTCCTGATCAGACGGGTATTGCGGGTGAATTCCTGAAGAAGCCAAATGCAGTTGGCTATCTCACTTGAGCTTCGCCTGTATAACGATAAAACAACAACAAAGAAGACAATATCTACGCTGGTGTTCATTCTATTGAGCGTTTTTCATCGACCCCATCGCCATTCCTGGACAATAGCCTAGGATCTGGTGGTTGCTTATTTGAAAGGCTTCAATTAAAAGTACAAATACTTAACTTTAGAAACAGATAGCACTCATTCACGCAATTCATTGTGCCGTTATGATATATTCAAGCACCACGGGAGGTCAGGGCCTTCTGAGAGGTCTCAGGAGTGAGTTCGACCGAACAGTTGAGCGCCCGTTGTGTCAAGTGGTGGAAGTGAGTTAAACACAAGTGACGGGAACATTTTGAAATCCACGGTCGCATCACGGATTGTATCGTTATACTGTGTAACTGATGCACAAGCTTAAAATTCTGATCCAGCTCAGTGAGGAGTTGGATTTAAACTGGATGTTGCGCCCCCACATAGCTCAATTAGTTACACTTGCCAGATCCAGATTAATCCAGGACCACACTTAGAAATCCAGCTCGACTTAGCGACATAGCGATCCTATTTGTCCACAGGGACGTTGCTTAATAGGTTGCAGAGATCATTGAAAAGTAAGCTTCAAGTGTACGCCTACGCGTCGCCAGGAGATGGGTAGTGAAGTACTACCACTCATCCATGTAACGTGAACACAAACCAATAGGGCTTCTAGCCTCCAACAGCAGAACTGTGAACACATACCTTGCATGAAGCTTTTTTTGCACCTAGCGCCTTCCAACTATGTGTTGAGCTAGTGGCTAGTGTTGAGCATCAGTATAACTGCCTCCCACACAGGCATTTGACTGAACGGCCATTACGTCCAGTGACGACCGACCGTGAAATAGAGTTTACATAGATCATCTCCAGACTTGACGTTGCCTCACGGATTGCGATATCTCCGCCTAAAACGCATAACGCTGACTTGGAATTAAATTTGACTTGGTTTGAAGTTCAACCCATCTAATTTTTATTTCCGGCTGAAATGATCAGATTTAGACTCCCTACGAAAGACGATTCTGATTCCTGTGCGTTCACGTTGTTACTACCTAAAGAGCAGCACCTGAGCACTTGACACAAATCATTGGTGCGGCGTCACTTCACGCCTGGTGCAGGAGATCACAATAATCCAGACAGTCCCTACGGCCAGGAGGGATTAATTGACCAGTGAATAATAACAAAACAAAACGACGGTGACAGATGACGGATGACAAAGTGACGGTCGACCTAAAGTAAGCATTATAAAAAGAGTCCATCTTATAAGTGCATTTAAGCAAGTAGTCTCATGTATTCCTTTAAAATAGACTTCTCTCGTACAAACTAGTGGACTAAAATCAATGTTAGGGATTGCTTATTTTATTATTTGCTTTCAGGCGATTTTCTCGAACTATCTTCCGCCATTCTACCCACTTGGCCATGTCGGGATGCTCCATATTGCCCCTCTCTTCCAACTGCAGATAGTATGCTTCGCGTAAGATCTTGAAAGCCTGAATGCTGTAGAAGGGTAACTGTGTGACTGGATCAAAGTACCTAGCCGGCAGCCTGAAACGATTGAGAATTTCAAAATCACCACCACAAGCCCTGCTACTGAATGTACGCACTTCGTGATGGCACAGATGTAGCCACCCTTCTCCTTAACCCGAATCGGCTTGAATATCGATTGGAAAACCTTGTCATCTATGTCGTTATCAAAGGTGATGAATGTCCTTTCACACTTCGTATCCCCACTGTCATCCATAGTGCCCTTCTCGGTCCTGAAAATCTTCTTTACGACAGGCATAGTCATCGAGTGGAATCTGATCATTGGGCCGGCGAATGTGCGTTTTGTTGGACGTGTCTTCTTCTTTTCCAGTTCCATCTTTTGGAATTTCTCTGCAAAGAATACAAAACTGAATCTCAATCGTTGTCCGGAGACAATGACAATGGCATACCCAGAGATTTAATGTTCTCCTGTTCAGTAGTCTTTGCTTCTTCGAGGAGCTCTTCCTGCGTTGGCATGTACTCCTCGACGCGAATGATTTTCTTTTTTCTCTTCTTCGCTTCAATCAATTCTTTAAGGCGTATCTTCGTTGCCTCTGTTTTGATGGCTGTGGAGGCTCGAATGGATTTTCTACCGGAATCATGAATGGTGAATTTTGGTCGCATTTTTCGCTTCGTGACTTTCGTAAGCTTCTTCTTGGGACTTGCAGTCTTCGCATCTTTTTTCGGTGGCGCCGGTTCCTGGAATTAAACAACATCTTAATACATTGAAACAGGAATGGTTTGTAAACAAACTTTGTAGGCTTTTGTATTGATCCCCTTTCGTTTGCGCTTCTCTGGAGCGTCCTCATTGTCAGACACCGGTTCATCATTTTCGTCAATACTGAAGTCAGAATCGACTACATCTTCTTCTTCGTCCTTTTGTCTATAAAATGAGACATCATTAAATGGTGAAAGGTGGTACACCGTGAAATAATTCATCTTTTTATTACACATATTCCCTGTCGTCGTCCTCCTCCTGAAAGCCGCCGTATGATGTCTTGTAGAAATCGTCCTCCTCTTCTTCGTCAATTAACTTGGCAATTTTAGTGCCTGCATTGGCACGACGAGATCTGGATGCCGCCATGAATGATAATCTTGTCTGCTTCTATTTCAAAATACTAAATTTATAGTTTTTATAAATTTTTTCCAAACAAACAATTTCCCCTGCTGTGACAGCTCAAATGTCAATCACGTACATGACAGTTTACATCAGTGGTTCTGAATCTTCCACTACTGTGGTGAGTATTGTTGTGTGGTAGCTTATCAATTGGATTTTATACCACATAAGGCAAAGCAATTTCTTGCAGAAATAAAATAAATCGCAATTATTTAAAAGTACAAACAAATTTCGATCTTAGTCTTTGCATCTAACATTTATTTTATTATTTTTTACTTTAACTCCGTTTCATGCGCTTTTCGATACCATCCCGTCATGTCACGCTTTTTGACATATCGCACAATCAGCTGATTCTTGTTGTGATTTAGTTTTGGAACTGCTCATCATTTTCCGTGTTACATTTATTGTTATATTTGACTAGCTGATTTATTGCCTACAGAAATGCGTCGCCGAGCAGGTCTTGGAGCTATACAGCAGCAGCAATATGAAGCAGAAAAATACAAGGACAAGGGGAATGTAATGCAGGAATCACAGCTGCAACAAATGACCAAACAAATGGACGTGTTCCGTGTGAAGCTGGAGGAATTCGCTATGAATCATAAATCGGACATAAAGAAGAACGCTCAATTTCGAAGGCAATTTCAGGAAATGTGTGCCGCAATTGGTGTTGATCCGCTGGCGACTGGTAAGGGCTTCTGGAGTGTTTTAGGCATGGGCGACTTCTACTACGAGCTGGGTGTGCAAGTGGTTGAAGTCTGTTTGTCACTCAATGAGAAAACTGGTAAAGATAATCTTGTGTCTGTCTGTATATGCAAATGAAATGTTTAACATCGAATTAGGCGGTTTAATTGAATTGGATGAGTTGCGGAATAGGCTAGTTGCTTCACGCGGACAGAGCGCCGTACACCAAGAAATCACAAGAGAAGACATACTCATGGCTACCAAGAAGCTGAGTATATTTGGAAATGGGTACGTATAATCATGTTTAACTCATTTGTTTAAGGTAGGAGTGGTCACTAATTCACATGATCCAACAACGTGAACTGTGGAAACTTCTCCAAAGCTTCAGGCTGAAAGGCGAGGCCATGACATGTTAATCCAACTCTTATTGCTATAACTTTGTTGTACAATACAATAGTTCATTGTCACTTCATCTTCGAATTGTTGATAATGGGGTCTATTTTAAAAGCGCAGGCAGATCGACTGACCAACATTTGTTGTACCCCTTTGATCTAGAAATTGGGTGTTATTTTTCACTGTCTCCTATATTTTTTTTTACTCTGTCCACAGCTTCTGCCAGTATCTGTATAGCTTTGGTGGTGTAAGTCGGTGTTGGTGGACCTATTTTGTTGACAGGATGTACCTCATTCACCGATTCTCGATGCCCACAAACGCTCCTCATGTTCTTCCGGCGATGCATGTCATTGCATTTGGGAGAAATTTTACAGAATTAGTGTTGACGTCTAAGTTAGACACGTTATTCTCTTCTCGACTATGACTGTTCGTCGCCTTGCCTACTAGGATGGCTACTTTTCACTTCGATGGCGTAAGCAAAACCGATTGTTGTAAAGTCATTGCTGTTTACTAAATTGAGTAGTTCATCAAACGCTAACATTGTGGCAAATCCAATTAATTTTGCCAACACATCGAGCGTGGCAATTCTGAAACATGATTTGAAAACACACAAGTTCACTTTCAAACCAATAACCTCGTCAAACTTGAACTTTGTCAAGCAGCTACTAAGAATCAGTTCTCATCACAAATGTACACATTTTTTTTTATTTCTTAGATTTAAAGTTTATAAAGTCGCAAAGGGCAAATACATGGTGCAATCGATACCAGCGGAGTTGAGTCTAGACGAGGCAGCTGTGCTCACCGCCGCATCGAACACAGAGCAAGGTTTTGTTACCCTCAACCTCCTAGTCACGCAATTAGGGTAAGACATCTCAAACAACCCAAAAAGCTCAGCTTAACAAGAATCTATGTTCTCTTCCAGCTGGACGGAATATCGGGCTAAACAAGGAATCGAAAAAGTACTCAGCGAAGGTCTCTGCTGGGTGGACGAACAAGACGAAGAGACAAGTTATTGGTTTCCAAGTTTATTTCCGGGTCGAAGGACTACTTGATGAACACGTTAACATTTGCATATAACACCTAAGAACACAGAATAAATGCTTCACAAAATCATGTTACAGCCATTCTCTCGCTCGGTTTCAATCTGCGACCTAAGATTGGCATTCTCAGTCTGGAGTCGTTGGATTTCAATGCCGAACTGCTTTGTCATGTCCTCTATGGTACTTTTCCATCTGAAAAGAAACGAATGCAGGCGTGGGTAAGTTGGTTTCGCTTTGGCTTTCAACTACCTCTCCTTAAGCTGGCGATTGCTATCGATGTAATGTCTTAGTTTTTCTTCATGCTCCTCGTGATTTCGGTTGGCCCTTTTGTCTTCGTTGAGCAGCTTCTCGGTCGCATCCAACTGAAGTTCCATTTCAACCTACAGACGGGCGAATAAAGTCAAAGCAATCGTTTGTTGAGAGCAGACTTACAATGGTATGTGTGGCGACCTGCAAATCTCTGTCCAGTCTACTGTTCTCATTTATGGCGTCTTTTAGCTTCTGTTCGAGGTCGAAACATCGAGACTCGGCGGCGCGAGTTGCCTTTATTTGCAGATCCACTTCTGATAATGACTGCAAGAAGATAACAAATGCCATTCAAGTGAGGGGGAAGTTACCACGTCCAAGCACCCACCTCCATGTATTTGTTCGTCAGATATGTCTCCTTTTTCTCATACTGCGACTTCAAGGCGTTCACATCTTGTTCAACCTTTCGAGCGGCTTCCTCCATGACTTGTCCTATTGTCTTAGCCAGCGTCTCACACTCCTCCTTCACGATGAGTTCTCGCTTGAGAGCCTCCTCCTTTTCAGCCATTGCAGTTTCGGCTATAAGCAACGCTTCCTGAAGTTTCTCTAGAGCGTTTTTTTCGCGAGTAAATCGTTCATCAATCATGATTTTGACGATGTTCGTGGATGATTTCAGTTCGGAATTAGCGCGCAAGACCACTTGGAGTTGTTGTTTCAAGGCAGCATTGGATTCCTCGAGCCTCTTGCTGTCGGACAATATTTTTTCTTGGCCTTAAAGCGAAAACATCAGCTGTAGGAGAAAAACAAGGTTGGCATTTTAACCTTACTGCTGACAGTGTTCTGGAGTTCCTTAACACGTTCATGTGTGCGGTTCTTCTCCTCAATCAGACTGCGTATGGTGTGTGATTGTTTAGATATCTCACTTTTCTGAGTTGCTATCACCTGTTCCAAGCGTTCGATTGCCCTGCAGTAGCGTTGTTTAATCTGCAGAGGAGGAGGTGTTTGATTGTGCGATTCAATTGGTGCAATGCATTACCTCGACGAAGGAGTTCGGCTTGAATAGTTGATTCTTGTAACTCTGAATCTCAGTCTCTAAATTGGCAATTGTTTCCTGAGAGGTTCTCCAAAGTTGATTTATTGTCTGGCGTTCCTTAAGAGTGAACAAATCGTTAACTAACTAATTATAGGGAATTGCTTGAGATGTTTGAATGCGTGTGGTTGTAGCGCTTGGTAAAAATTGTAAATTACATCCTGGTGGCGCTCCGATGTAGGTCCTCTGCAACAGGTGCTAGTTCGGTGCAGTAGTCTACGTAGTCTACAAATTCCTCATGCGAAACGGGGCCGAAAACTGGACGGAAAACTGAAAGAATGTCTGAATCTTGGGCATGTCTGTGAGGAAGGCGAATGGTGGAGAAGACAAAACGGCGAACTTTACAAGTGGTACGAAAACCGAAACTCTCCTGGAATGTGAGCATTCAAGAAATCTCTGGTCCCTGAAACAGCTCGTAAGGAAGACATGGGGAATAAACCCAGAAATGAGTCTGTGGATCGACGACGTGATACTTTATGAAGTGAGAAAATGTGTACAGAATAGTGCCAAAAACAAGCTCAACAAAATACAACGGCAAGATGAGACAAGAAGACATCTAGAAAGTCGTAAAAGAGTGCACAATATTTAGCTGAGGAAAAGGCTTGTTGTTCCCTGAATTGAATTTTTTAAAAATACTGTGAAGGAGAAATGAGGGAAATGGAACAGCTGCTGCACAAATGGGTCGAAATCCGAAAACAAGAAAGGTATGATAGGATTAAGATAGGATAAGCAGCCTAAAAATTCCTCTCTGCAAGGTGACAATGAATTCTGCACACCGAATCACCGATAGAAAACACAAATGTATCAAAATATTTATACATCCTCTCTCAGATAGCCAAGTGGTTCTTAGCAGTTACACATTCAACTCGCTGTCGCTGCCACAAAATACTAAATGCACTGGAAGAAAATATCAGACTGGAATTTATATTATGGGGCTGCCAGGACTTGAAAACCATAAAGGTAATGAAAAGGCCAAGGCAGTTGCTCAAATAGATTTCATTGGCCCCTCCCCCGTTTATGGATTCACGCACTGTTTCTCTTGGAAGGCAAAAAGAGAAAATGTTCCCGGTTCCGGTTCGTGTTATAGGGACACTATCCTGCTCTTACACAAATGAGTAATTCAAAAAAATTAACCAATTTTGGAGCAGCCAAAGATACAACAAACAATACAATCCCAAACGAGCGAAAGGAGCTTTAGAACTTAACCAAGGGCTAAATGCAGCACTTCCAAGACAGTACCATGTAATAACCCCCTTTTTAAAGCTACCAGCACGGATACAAGAGGTTTTCTATCACATCAACGGACTATCCGGTCCCGCGATTTAATCTAACTAATAACTTTGACATTCTAATCCCAGAAAGAGCGGAATGGCATTGTGGGCAGATGTGCAGGGAATTTTAACTGGACCATATACACTGACGGCTATAAGCTAGACGGCTGAGTTGGTGAGGGTGTGTTCTCAGGATCCCTACCCATCGGCAAAGCCTATAGACTGCCGGATTATTCCTGCGTGTTCCAAGCAACACTATTTATTGCCAAGGCAAGAGGTTGTGTTATGCATTGATAGTCAAGCAGCCATCAATCCTTTACCACATATTCACAATTAGTACAGAAATGCATCGTAAGAATGCCAGCTGATTTCCCTTATATGGGTTGCAGGTCACAGTGACATCCGAAGAAATGAGAGCGCCGATGAACTGGCACGGATCAGCCATTCAGCGTTCGATAGCAGGGGAGGTGTTCATCTCGCTACAAGCAGTTAAGGCTAATATGTCTCCATCCTTCCTTCACACAGCAAACCTTCGATGGGCCAGACTGACAAACTGTGCAACATCAAGGAAATTATGGCATGCATAAAAGCAATCTGAAACAAAAGACACATTCTCCATGGTTCCGATGTGGTTGAATCTGCCAACAAGGAGACTTCGAGGAGTTGCCGAAAGTTGGGTGTACGAAGAAAAAATAAGCTTGCTGGATGAGATTAGTAGTAAGCCGAAGGATTATAACACATTTCCATCTTTTTAAAGTAAAATGCTAGAGAATACTACAACTAGACCTCCTTCGTCGAACTCGTCATGACATTGCTAGACTAGTGGACACAAGTCACTGGCCGAAAGGAGTGATGTATGACACACCCCATGTCCTTCGATTTAATTAGGTGTACTGTGATGCGCATGTAGTCCGTCGACTGGCGAGCGCCAGGACACCATTTCTAATCCGGTTCGAGAAGGAGAGAGCGAATTGATGGCGGACGCAATGCAATAGCGCTTGGTCTTGATGCCCGGTAGCAGCATACCAGGGCACACTTCAAATACACTTGCAAATAAGGTCACGAAATAAATCAAGAAACCAAAGCGAGAACCAGAACAAAATTCTGCTACAAATTCAAGGCAGATGAACACCAGCGCATGCCAAAATACTGTCGCCAAGAGGTTTTCTTCAGCTTGGACATAAGCGGTAACACGTCGGTCAACACTGTCAGTTCTGCTCGGGCATTAAGGAGTCCGTTGTCTTCCAACACGACACCAGTGTCCCATTCCAAAGCTCCACAATTGCCAGCCACTTAAAATACATTACCTCTTTCAGATTCTCGACCTGCTGCTTGAGGTTGGAGATAGCATCGCTTGTCAACTGCTCGTGTTCTCGATCCCCATCGGAATCGTTTGGCAGTCGGCTAATGTTTGCTTTCAAACCAACGCGACTATTCTCCTCGATAATATCTAAGACTTGTTTCTTTACCCTCTGCTGTTCCGCCTAAAAAGAAACCAACCAAACCAGCTTAAGAATTGAATTGAACACTGTAGTGGATTCGACTTGAAAGTTTACCTTTTGCTCTTCTAGTTCTTGAACTATTTTATGAATTAGGGTTTCGTACTTGTTTTTGATGTCGGCAAGGTTCCTAAAGCAAAACGCATTCAGTTACTCATTCAAGGATCTACACCAGGATACCAACGTTTCGGGTAGCACCACTGCATCTGTCATAGTAGCAGCCGAAATTTGTTGAAATTTGAACACATATTTAATTTTCGCTGTATATTATTTCGCACTACATAAACCTCTTGACTTCTGATTGAATTTCCAATTCGAATGAGTTTCGCTAACCGTTCAGTATTTACATTGGTGGCTGCCGTGCCACCCTTCGGCTGTGAATTGTTTTGGCAGTAAGCGTAGCTATGACTATGGCATTTGAACGTGCGTTGCCAAGGGGATGATGTCCAAAGGGGATTGTTTCAAAGCGATACGTGTAATTTTCTAGTCCGTACAAGTCAAGTGTGTTTTCAATTTGAGATGCCACTATTTAACAAAAAATTCGACGCAAAACCCATTCCACCGCGAACTGGTCGCTGTAATATCGGTTGTCCGCCGATAGCTGAGGATCTGGATGAGTACAAGAACGTATCGCTGCTGCTGGGCAACAAGGAATTAAAGTTCACCGACGGCCTGTGGATACATTCAACGAAGAAGGGCGACGTTGACGACGTAGCGAAGCTGAATAGCAAACTCAAGACTCTGGAGGGGGAGAACAACCTGAACCAAATTAAAGTCGAGATACTACTGGATTTGTTGACTGAAAACATTCTTGCTTTGGATGACAAGAAAGCCCATCATAAGTGAATTGTAATTGAGATTGTGAAGTGTACGTATTTAATGCATTTAGAATAATAAACAAATCGTTTCAAACATTTATGGGCTTGTGTATGTATTTCTGCAGTCAGACTGAAACGTTCAGAGATGACGTGTATGAACAAAAAATCATCATCATCTTCTGACCCGCATGATCCACTAAAAGGGCCGTTGTGGAGCTACTTGATCCACCGCCATCGACTCTAGCACTCCAGGAGTTACAGATGTCCAAGCAGAACCAGGCGAGTTTTTGGCGTTGGTCCAACCTCCCGGTCTTGGCCTACCGAGCGGCAGCCTTCCTAGTGGATCACATTCAAGGCACGCCTCGGAAGTTCCATGACCCAACCAGCAGATGCTCAACATTGAGTTCCTCGCTGACTTACTAAGAGTTGGAATAAAAACAAGTCTGGAACAGCTAACTTGGTTTTGACGCCTAGATCGGCCAAGATGTTCTCGAAAAGACCAAGGGCTTCTTCATCTGTTTTTGAGAGTGGCCAGGCTTCCGCGCCATAGAGCAGGACAGAGATGATCAAGGTCTTACATAATGTTAGCTTGGTCCTCCGAGAGAGGGCCCTAGGGCTCAATTGCCTCTTGATCCCAAAGAAACACCGACTGGCACTGCGTTTAAATTCGGTACCTATGTTGTCCGTACTGTTTACTTGAGAGCCGAGTTAAACGAAGCCCTTCACTGCCTGGTTGTGGCCTAGTCGTGTCCTTTCTCGATGACAGCAAATTCTTCATTTTGTCCTCGTTCACCGCTGAAACCACTTCGGCCGCCTCCGATTCATTGCCAGCAACGCTTCATTGACGGCTCGCTGTGGTCGACCAATCACGTCAATGGCGTCCGCGCATGCTGACAATTGTACGAACCTTTGAAAGATAGTGCCTCTTGTGTCGGCGAGTGAGTTTTGCACGACCTTGTCAAAAATGGTGTCAAAAAAGTCACATGGCGGCGCGTAGCCTTGTCTAAAACCTTTTTTTTTTTTGATTTTGAAGGTCTCAGTGAGTTCGTTACCGACCTTGATGGAGCAGCGATAATTCCCCATTGTCATCCTGCACAACCTGACGAGTTTGGAAGTATAGCTCGTCTCTCAGAAATGAAGTATGATAGAGATGCCCAACTTTTACCTCTCTTGTCCCTTAAAAGTTTTGACAAACAATTCCCAATCTTTTTCAAAAGCCAGAGAATGGCATTGACGTTATTTCCTCAATAATGGTAAAAAATTCATGAATAACTGTCAAAAAGTCTCTCAAATTCGTCGATGGACTAGGGGTCAATCAGCTGTGAATCTCTATAATACTTCATTTCTGTCGTCTCTGTGCACGCTGTCATATGCGGCCTTGAAATCGACGAATATGTGATGGGTGTCGATTTGCATCTCTTGAGTTTATTCCAGGATCTGCCGTTGTGTGAAGATTTGATCGATGGTTCCTCGAGCAGAAACCGCACCTATCGGGTTATTCACGAATGTTGGCGCAGATGAAGGGGTCCCCTTTCTTGCGGGTACACTAACTCATTGTCTTAAAAAATGATGTGTCAACTGTGTGCCGTACAGAGGCATAATTAAAAACTTTTTGTGCAACACTTTCACGCGACATCAAAAATTCGACGCGCAACACAAGTGAGCCATGTATGTGTGCGCCAGCCCCGGGGATTGTATTTGACTTCTTCTTAGGGTGCTACATTGTGAGATGGAGTTGGGCCTCACCCAATATGATATATGATACACCAAGCTGGCTGAGGTCCTCCTAGACTTGTGTAAGCGTTGTCCCACAGACTCAGGATCGATGATTCTTCGGGCCGGAGCTGAGTTGTCCATACGCTCTTCCTTACCTAGCCATCTTAGGCGTTGAATCCTTAAACGAATGGCTAGACTCATGTCGCTGTACAGCCAATAGAGTTTATGGTTGAACTTAATTCTCCAAATGGCATTATATGCCTGAAATATAATTCAAACATTAATGGCATCAAATTATATGCAAAATGTTCAGCAATTATTTTTCGGTTTTAATTCAATTAACATTTCTATAATTTACGTAAGGGATACGACATCACCCTTTCCTCCCAAACGCCTTAGGTTGTTGGAACGAGCACAAAAAGCTGTTTATGTCCGGGGTTGCCTTGGCCGCACCCAAAAACGCTTCATCTGCTTCCAATTGCGCACACGATATTGGTTGAGGTAGCGTTTCGTCTTAGAATCGTCCGCTGCTTGGCTCTTGGATCAGAAGACCGCACAATTGGAACAGTTCTAAATGACATCAACACAAACGGGATCAAAGATCACTTTTATCTTAAAAAGACCAACGACTACGTCATCGTCGATGTTCAATGTAATTGTCTTCAACAATCTAGCTTGGATGTTATTAGTACTATAAAACAAAGTACGTGCTGTCCAGAAAACCGTCAAGAATGAACACACAGCAATGGTGCATTGAACAAAGCGTATTACAATGGGCATACATATCAATGCAGTCAGTGACATCGTCTACTTCGGCCCTAGCCCTAGTCCTAGACAACAAACCGTTTACGTCTACGACGTAAAAAGTTGCTTAACTATTTTGAGAAGTCAGCGAAAATCTGTGCTAACTAAAGCAGCTTCTTGGTTTAGGCCCTGTTCCACTCTGGATATAGCGTTGTGGGAAGTAGAGTTGTGTCGCTCCGGACATGTATAGCTCCAATGAAACATTTCCTATTGTTTTCTAAACTCAACCTAAACATGTCCATACTCCATATAGTTCCATATAGTTCACAGAGATACGTAGAAACAAAGGAAAAGACACAGGAGGCAAACATTCTACACAAGCCTGGCACATGGCTGAGTCGAAACAATTTGCGGAGTTAGACATGTATCATACGACCACACATCTATTGGACATGGACATGTAGTCCATTAAATGCAACACATTTTTATGTGAGTTGTGCTTATAATTATCTATACTCCACAGTCACACACAAATCGAAAACGTCAGTCGAAGAGCAGACATACATCCTCGGACTAGGGGAACATCAACAACAAATCACTCTTCTTCAATATGTCGGAACCCTACGTATAGGGTTCTGTGGACTTGTATGATTTCTTCAAAATATTCCGAAGACATGTTCAATGCCATCATGTCGATGGAACTACACATGTTGAACTATACATGTGAATATTTATGAAACTACACAGTTCCGCGGATATATTCAATGCCGACATGTCTCCGCGAACCAGTTCCGACTGTGAAAACAAATCGTTCCATGTCCGTTCCGTGGTCGGAACTGTTTAAGACAACTCTAATGCGGAGAAGAAAATACTTATCTACATCCCTTCAAAAAAAAACTCCATTCAACTGTTCGATAAACTGCATTATCGGCAACGATATAAAA
Organism: Eristalis tenax; assembly: GCA_905231855.2. Taxonomy (NCBI): domain Eukaryota; kingdom Metazoa; phylum Arthropoda; class Insecta; order Diptera; family Syrphidae; genus Eristalis; species Eristalis tenax. The sequence goes on along the minus strand of HG993124.1, from coordinate 36,865,443 downwards.
ACAAAAACATTTCATGTAAATATGAGAAATCATATAACTGTCAAGGTATATTAACAGTTTACTCTTTTGGCGATTACTCTTTTTAGCGACTAGACGTGTTAATCAATTGTAAGAAACTTAAATATCAAGAGTGTTACCATAGCGTCTTTATCAAATGTAAATCCAAAAAATTACAGTTCACTTACAGACTACACTAGTGCACTAGAACACTAGCGTTTTAGCAATTAAATATTATACTACACGGTCCTTCGAGCCGGAGTGTGGAGTTCTGGATCGGGCAGAGGCAACCCATTGATGTGGCTCCATGAGGAGATCTGTAAGAGAAGCTCAACTGCCTGAAATCTCTTGCAGTTATCAGCAATTTAATAACCAAAGCAGTTGCGCAAGATTTTTGGAAAGAGACACTTTTATTGAAGCAACATTTAGTGTGCCAAAATTTACGTGGGCTTCCTATCGCAACGATTAGACCATTATAAGGTTATAAATAAACAACCGCAATATTTGAGATACAATAAAGATTAGATTTCCCAATATCAATCGAACAAAAAAATATTTATTAAACCTGTCTACTGTATAGAGACTTGTAGCCTTTCATATATTTGTAACCTTTCTACTCAAGATAAGCAGAAAATAACATGATATGGTAGCCAAGAAGCAAATACCTAAAACTATATAGCCCCCGATTACAGACTGGAACACTCGAATGGCAGCAGCACTGGCAGGTACAATCTATCGATTTGTGTTATCTCTAGTAAATAATGACTAATAAGAGCTAAGCAAGCAATTCGTATCGCTTGGCCAATTGTATGATGGTTGGTAGCTGTTAAGGAATAATTATATTTAGCGGTATACAGGTATGGTGCGCTTTTAACTACCTGCACCCGGTTATAATTGCGTCGCATGTTTTCAGCATTTAAGTGCATGCGTTGGCAAACTTTTATTTTCGCTCGCATTCTGGAGTAAAGTTCGGGAAGTAAAGTATGCTTCATTTCAACTCATATCCTTGCCAACAGGGCTGTTTTCTAATTACACAGTACGCTGCAGCAAGAGGTATTAAAATTTTTCTATTGACATTTTATTCTCTAACATTTACCTTCTTTGCAAGAGATAAAAAATATAATTTTAATTTAAGTCACAAGCATGTACCGAATGCCGGGTAATACCCAGCGACACTATCCCTGCGTTGTACGACCCGTTCGTGAAGGTGCGGTTTTTATCAGAAATCAAGCTTCTTTTATATCGTTTTTTCAAACCAAACTTAGCGGCTGTGACATTTTGGGTCGATGCGTCGACCGCTACGCACTTGGGCCTATGTTACCTAGGTTCGATTCCCGGTACGAGGGAAATAATTTTCAATGACCACGCTCTAAGAGTATGACTGTCTAGAAAAAGCTTCTCAAATTGGCTGTTCAGAGTCGGTAGGTCCCTCCCAATCGGGAAAGAACTTTACCACGCACAACACGAGTGCTTATTGACAAGCTAGGCCCACATTATTATAGTTCTCAAACCAAACAGAGAATGTCGCTTATATTAATTCGTGAAAAACTTTCAAAAGGTCTCTCAAATTCGTCAACGAATCAGGGGGCAATCACCTGTGAAATCGGCTATCGGCTATCTCTCTAGTAGATTGAAACTTATCTTTACGAGCACTTCTCTATAAGGGACACCTCCCTTGACGAAAATTCGTCAAGGTCCCAGCATAATTTAATTCGTGTATTCTTGTATTTCAACAACTTCAAAACAGACACCCCAACATAACGGACAACCATTATGGCCCCACTGATGTCCGCTATAGAGAAGTTTCACTTTCAACCAGACGTATACTTCGAAAGAACATTTAAATAGTTGGGGAATGTCGGAACGGCTAGGCTGACTTTACATTTAATACTTGGCTCAACATTCCACAGGTATAACAGATTTCGGTGATCATCGGTGACTTCCTGGAGGCACTCAGCATTGCAGAGCTAAACACGAATCAGGTTTGTTTTTGCCTACAAGTGCCCCCTTACAAAAATCGACAAATGTAGTTGAGGTCTTATATGTGAGGGATTGGTAATTAAGTCTCAAGACCCCTTGCCTAAAATATTATGCTTACCTATTTGATTAATGTTCAATGCAGTTTTAAAGCCCTTACAGGGACCCTCACTGTAATTAACCAGACATACCAGACAGCGAAGACGGCTCTAACTACCGCGCTTCAGCTTGTCTTCTCATTCATAAGCTTCAATTACTGTGAGACCCAGCAAACAAGCTCATTCCGTTCTTTGATACATGGTAGGTTATATTGAAGAACCATCATGAGCAGCCTCTTTTTAAAAGTATGATCGACACCAGTGCAACCACATAATTGGCCTTTGCTTTCGAATTTCTCAAATCCATTTCAGGGAGACCTGATTTGACATATTTATAAGGAATAGATACGAGTATTCGACGGATTAAAAAAAGCTGAAGTAAAATTTCATCGCTGAAAAATGTTCGTCGTCGAAGACTCTCAAAATTGAAGTACTTTTCAGTCGACAAATCCATCCCAGTTACATACGCATACAAAGTTGATCCGTTCCCTTCCAAAACCCAAATGTGTTTTAAATGTATATCCTTTTCAAATTGAATTGCAATTTCAATTCTAAAATTATTCTAAAGGGGTCTGAATGCAAGCAAGGTCCTGACGTAGTAAGTAACTTCATCGACTGGTCTGTGGTTAGAATCTCTTTGAAAACTTACATTTTTACACACGCAATCGCTCCCATGTCACTGACTGCTGTCCCTTATGGGTCTTAATAACTGGGAGACCACATTAAACTGTAGGCGCCCTGCAATAACGACGGAACAATAGCGCCAACAGCGCAATCACATGTCGGCACACAATCATTGTTTTATGTAGTACTTCATTTGCCGTGTCATAATTGTAAACTTTTAAACTTCGCTCAACTATTGCCCCCCAGATTACTCAAGCAAACGTGACCCGTACTAGGAACAATTCCGTGCCCACACGAATCTCTGTCTTTGGTGTAATTCTTCACAAGATGTATGCACACCTTACAATGTAATTCACTTTAAATGCAACGCTTCCGCAATTTTGCACAAACGCGGCAAAATAAAGAGAAAATTATAAATTCATTTCTTTCGTCGAACCTTGTCGCAACAAATATGGGAAAAGTGATGATGAAAAGCCGCCTCCGTGGCGGGAAAAATTACCCGTAATTAATCATCACGATTACAACAAGTTATCCAATCCACCCCCATTGCACAAGTGTTGTCGCCATAACGAAGCCGTTAAAGTTTCTCCCCCAGCATTTAATTAATAGTTTTCATTCTGCGTCATTGGCACTTGTATTAAATACAAGCCCGCGAGGTAAAAGAAAAAATAAAACACCTAATCGATCGCGATCTTAAGGTGAGCAACTGTTGTCTGTTTTGTTTCGTAATTTCCAGTCGATATTGCTCTCTAAGTACACCCAATCATTTCATCCATATATGAGCTCCCGCTCGTAGGGTTAGCAATAGTTGAACGAGGCGCTCTCTCTATCCGAATAAAAATCTTGATACAGTCAATCGCGCCACCTCCGGGCTTTGACGTTGATGAATGCCTGTCGGGGTGGTTCCTCATCTTCATCGTCTACTTTACGCGATTCGAACTTATCCATTCAGTTCGGATATTCCCATCGAACTATCGTCGTCGCCAGCGTCGTTGCGGCGTTAACGGCCGCCTCTAGTCGACAATCGCTTCTAGCTGAATATACTCGTATCTTCTAGTATGTAGATATTCTTCCGAGTTTTATGTACAAATATATTCGACGCCACCGCGCCGCGCTGTTCTAATTCAGATTTGATTAAGCACTCGCTCTGGATAAACGTTCAATAAATCGTAACAATCAGTGCGCGCCGGTCTTCACGTGTGAATAAATGAATAACGTTCTGCGGAAGCTCAGTGAAGAAAGAAAAAAAATAAATAATTATACATAGACAGACACTCGTACGTATCGCACATAGTTCTGTGATAAGATTTAACAATAAGCGCTTTTTATTGACGCCTTCCAACGATAGATACAAACAGTATCTACTCATCCATTGCAGTATTCTCGTCAATTGAAATTTGTACAGACGCTATTTGTCGTCGTTCGAGACCAAAGTGTAAATATTTATCGATAATAACCGATCATGTCGATACGGATACGAATACGAATACGAATGCAAGTATTGATGTAACTCGGTAGTTGAACAGGAATGGATACTAGATTCTGGAAGTCTGTTTAAACGATCAAACAATAATCGGTTTACGGAAAAGGAAAAAAAAAAAGCAAAAAAAAGGAAAACAACAAACATTTTGTCAATTCCAATGGTTTCGGAGTGTACTCAACTCAACTGTATTCGCAGAGTGTTTAAACGGGGGAAAAGTTAAATATTGTGCTGCTCGCGGCCCTGTAAATTGGGGAGCTTGATAGAGATTCCTTAATTTTGATTAGTACAAATATCGTTATCGATAAGCGGATTGTTGGCTACCAACGTACCTACCTAACTAGACACGATAAGGAATATTGATAAATGGTAAACATTTACTGCGTAAACGACGAGTGTATCCCTATCTGTGAGAAGTACATTGTATATGCGCGGATATAGACTACTGTTTTTCATTATACTCATATGTAGTTCAATTTTAGTTCTGTCTTCCCTTTGTTGTTGTTCTTCTGTTTTTTTTTTTTTTTTTTTTCTTTCTATAAATTTATATCAGCGGGATATTGATTAATAAGGCACATACTGTGTGGGGCTGACTCGTTGGGATTTGTTTGCGATTAGATTTAGACGTGAACAAGTTTTTATGGTGTTAAGTGTAGCCGTTGGACAGCATTTGCTGAATTTTGGATTAAAACTGCATTTCGGAGAATATTCTTGGTGAGTTAAATTAAGATAAGAAATCTATAAGAATCGATGAATCTGCATTTCTCTGATGCAGCTGTTTGATTATACCGTTTGGTGTGTTTCTATTTCTTTCATTATTTTGTGGTCGTCACCAATCCATCACACAGTGAGGTACGGTATTAGATGCGACAAATGCTTTGGTTTCCGCCACTCTGATGGGTGAAATGATTTGGTGAATGATTTAAATTTGAGAATATTCTGCTAGTTAAACAAAGGTAATTTCTAAATCTCTATACGCTTAATCAGAGATTCTCAATTTTATTTTGGCCACGCAACCCTAAATCACACCCTAAGTCACCCTAAGTCACAAGTTGACATTCTATTCGAATTAAATTACAGAAATGCTTCAAAAATCTGAAATGATTTAGTGCGAAACTTCGTAAAAGAATTTATATATTGGGTATATAACTTAATTCGCGATTTTTATTTTCAAAATGTGTACCATAGTATTATTCAAAGTATTGCCCATCTGAAGCTATGACTATTTCCCATGCACTGCGCCGGCTTGGCAGCCAGGAATGAATCAAGCCAATTTTGTATATTCTGCTCTGATGTGAACCGTATTTCAGTGTGTGCGTTCTGCATCGACCGGAACAAATGGCAGTCAAAAGGGACAAGGTCTGGCCAATAAGGCGGGTGGGGTAAGACTTCCCATCCACTGTTTTCCAAATAGTTCTTAATAGGAATAGCAACGTGGGGCCGAGCGTTGTCGTGATGGAAAATTATTGCCTCGTGTCTGGTCGCATATTCCGGGCGTTTTTCGGCTACTGCTCTCTTCAAACGAATTAATTGTGTTCGGTAGCATTGTCCATTGATGGTTTTACCCGGTTTTAGCAGCTCATAATACAGCACACCCTTCTGATCCCACCAAATACAGAGCACTACCGTCGCGCCGTGGATATTCGGCTTTGCCGTTGATTTGGCTAGTTGGCCAAGCCAAAATCACCACTTTTAAATCGTGCCACTTTTGGCACGTTCGCTCAGCTAGCGCACGTTCACCATATACATCCACCAAAATACGATGACTTTCGGCAGCAGTTTTCTTCATATTAAAGTAATGAAGAAGAACTCCCCGCAAAAACACGTTTTCAGGCACAAAGTTCAAAATATTTGAGTGAAAAAAATTATTGTTGTTTACGCTTCAAATGAATGACATACAATGACAGTAGCTTTCCAACACATGTTCCAATGGAATAATAACAATGGAATGATACAAGTCACGCCATCCCTTAGCAAACCGAAGAAGTAATAGAGCAATATAAGAAACAGTTGATGATCAGTCACCTTTCCAAATCCCAATTTAATAACATTATTCTGCAAACCGTCACGCCTGTTGGTTATGTAATGTTCTGTAATGTTCTGTCTGTGTCTTAATTTATGCAAAATAGGTTTCTTAGCTGTCTAAAAATGAAATAGACTTCCAGAATCCAAGATACAGAACGTTGAACGCGAAAGTGGCGTTATATAAAATTTTACACTTTTGGGTAAGTGCGGCATCTAGGTTCTACTTTTCACGGCCACACCTCTTTCAAGTCACTGACATTGCTCAAAAATGCAATAAATGCCCAGAAGAAGCTTCTCAAATTGGCCATTCGGAGCATAGACTGTAAATCCCTTCCACTCGGGAAAGAACATAGCACGCACACAACGAGTAGTTGTTATTGTTGGGAAGCTAGGCCCTGGCCTTTACGGGAAACACATATTATTATTATAAATTATATTATATTTTGCTTTTATTTGCAACAAGCTCCAAGTTATGAAAGCAGATGTCAGCGAGATGAAATACTAATTGTAAGTGGTTTGAGCATTAACTTGGAGTAGCTCATACAGTAGCGATAATACCAAGTACTGAGAATTATGCAATTCGAAGAAAAAACGCGGTTAAAAAAAGGAGAATAATCAAATTCTCAAGCAAACCTCGAGCCCATGGTACAATATACACCACTAACACTCTTCACCTAGCTTGACAGCACATTCAAACATTTCTTGACCACTTTTAGGCATATACACGCCGCCTTAGGTATGAGCAAATAAAACAAAAACTGTGCCATTAGTCAGGCTCCTGTATAAAAAGGTGATGGGCCCTAAAATTGTGCGATATATCTAAAATCTCTAATATCTGAAAAATCTGAAAATAAAAATATTTTTTTACAAGACCGAGATCGAAGATTGTCAGCTTTATTCACCGTGACATATCTCAAAACGAGTAACGCAATAAAAAGAAAGATGTCATAATCAAAACCCAAATATTGTTGTACAAAGCACACAAAGGCCAAAGATCATCGATCAATGAGGCTAACTGCGATTGTTTGAAGCGTATTAATTATAATTTATCATCTGAGATTGGCTAATGCGCATGTGCTGTGCATTTAAGTGAGCTCTCTTATCTGGACAATCACTTATCGTTTGACAGTATTTACCATTTCATTTGTCTATTTCTATTAATTGCTGTAAAAATGTCCTTTGCTTTGAATACACGCAATTCTTTATACGTTTAACGACATCGGAGCTATAAACTCGTTCCAAATGTTCAATTTTGGGGTTGTCTCATGGAGAAAAAAAATGTCGCCATAAAACACAAAATTTATCTGATGGTAATTTTTTTTATTAAGCTTCTTTGATTTATCGAACGTCTGCCCTATCAACGACTACAACCAAAAGTAAGCGATTTGAAATAGATGTCTGTGATGATATATTGTACAAGTGCGAAAGTATGTCGACTCGTAAACAGAAGGTCCGTGAATCTCTGCAGAGCCACCACGGACGGCAGTTAACTCTCGTTTAAAGCTTTTGAAACTTAAGGTCCGACTATAATTGAATAAAAATAAACGTATGATTTTGTCAGAACCGAACGACAAGTAGACAGATGCATTTCAAATTTCCCATAAATCCTTCTAAGACCTTACGCAGACGGATACCAGCTGTCGTGTACGGATCAAAATTTAATCACTTTGACTTAAGACAGATATCAAGTTTTAAAGAGATTTCAAACGCCTGCATCCTGGCAGCGTTTCATAATGTTTCAGGGACCAGTCGTCAACAAAATCAAGCACCATTTTTGAAACTTGATTTTTGCTCAATTGAAAGAAAATTACAGGGTTCCTGGTGTATGAACCAGACATGTCGCTGCAAACCTTAAGAAACTAGTTTGTATCGATTCATTGCGGTCCTCGTGTCGGAAAAATGACAGACACTGCTTGTCATTGCTGTGGTTGGCGTTTACAATACTCGGCACTTTTTACTTGCCACAACACCGACAATTGTCTATCACAGTCCATCCGTAGACACGTCCCTGTAGACCATGCTTTCTTATCAGGCCAACCACCCTTGAAGTGTCCGAACCTGAGCTATAGCTGCCTTCCACCGTTGATGGTCCTGGGCACTCTGCTTCATCAAGGCGAAGCGACGACTTGGTCTTTATACCGGAGGTTCGGTTTTCTTCGCCTTCTCGAACCAGGAGGCTCGGTTTCGAAGACCATCTTATGTGCATAATTGGTGTCCACGCGCTTGATGTGGCCGAGCCAGTGTAGTTGACGGATTTTGTGCCTTCCGGACTACATCCCGGACATATCCTGGTACAGCTTGTAGAAATCGTGGTTGTGTCTGCTCCTCCATTCACCTTCCTCGGAGATGGAAATTTCACCTTCCAAAACAAACTCTTCCACTACCTCAAAATTGTAGCTGTCCTGACGAGCGACGACACTTTTTTTGGTCGACAGCATATATTTTGTTTTGTCCTCATCGAGCTTGAGACGAGTTCGTTTAGTTCGCCGTAAAGGCTCCTACTACTGCACGTTGGCAACGCGCGACGACGCCGATGTCATCTACCCCCAACAGTTGGACTTGTAGAAGTGCCTTCCTTGTTTACAGCTGCCCGCCATACTATCTTCTATAGTACCAGATTGAAGAAATCATATGGCAACCTTCTTGAGCCGGACTTGAGAATCATGGTCGATGAGTGGATTTGCTTGGGAGGGAACCTAGTGCTACTTATTATCATATTACGTTAAGTATACATATTAATGGTGGCCGTGGCATTGTGGGTACATGTCCCGAGCCCTAAGCAACTAATTTGCACGGCTCCACCCCTTAACTGTCTAGAAAAAGCTTCTTAAAACTTGGTCGTTCGGAGTCGGGATTAAAGTGTAGGTCCCTTCAAGTAGTTAGAGAACATGGCACGCACAACACGAGTGGTTGCTGAGAAGCTAGGCCCTGGCCCTTTACGGGCTGCAGTCATATCATATAAAAAGTAACTACATTCAAGTTCTTTTCTTGGCGTTCCGTTTGCATTTAATTTTTGTTGTGAACTTTATGCTGAATACTTACTTTTGGGATTGGCTTAACATTTGTTCTTTGACTTTACAAGAAAAGTTTGTTTCACGCACACTAATGATGTTTTCAACGTCAGTTTAAAGGTATCTATGAAGTGGTCGCCTTGGAGTTGATGTTTGTGTTCATCGGCTGCAATGCCGAGAGCAGAAATTAAGTATGATAGAGATGCACAACTTCTACCACTCTTGCCCCTTAAAATGTTTGACAACCATTTTTTATATCGTTTTCTAAAGCCAAAGTGACCAATCAGAGACAGGCATTTACGTTATTTAGTGAATGACTGTCAAAAATTCATGAATAACTGTCAAAATGCCTCGGAAATTCGTCGATGGACTAGGGGTCAATCAGCTGTGAAGTTGGGCATCTCTAACATACTTTATTTCTACTAATGCTGTTTTCAACGTCAAAAGGCAACTATGGTGGCCTTCGAGTTTGTGTTCCTCGACTCCAGCGCCGAGAGTGACAGATTCAATTTTACAATTCAAGGCTCCACCTCATTCGAGTCACTGACAATGTTTCAGTATTCCTTTCTAGAAAAAGCTTCTTAAGCCTCGCCGTTCAAAGACGGCATCAAATTGTAGATCCCATCCATTATGGAACAACAGCACGCACAACACAAGTGGTTGCTGTAAAAATTAGATCCAGATCTACCTCAGGTGTTCCGCGTTATATAGCGCAGTATATGCTCTATTGCGATGACCAAATAAGACATTTCGTTTCAGCAAGGCAAAAATCACAGCACGTTTCCAAAGAACGACCAGCCTTTGATGGAATCGGTTAGATCAAGAAGAGCAAGTCTTACAAAAAAGTGCATTAAAAGTCAGTAGGGGCAACTGCGAAGCAGATGGAGGTACTCTGACCCACATTACCTGATTACTACGCAAATTATTTCTTGATTTCGTTGACACAGTTCCAGGAGGACCATCAAGTAATTGCTGTTTTTCCTTAAATCTACGCGATGGTTCTAGTAATCCCAAAGAAAACTAAAATTTTGAACCGCCTATCGAAACTGGGGTGCCAAATTCAAAAGTACAACCATTGATTACAAGAAGACTTATCACTTTCAGATGTTTTACTTCGCCTGCAAAGTTTAAGGTTACTAAGCTGGACTCAAGAATTCTCAAAGTGCAATCAAAGCTTACACTTGCGCACAGTAATTGCATTCAAAACTGACCAGTCAGTCATTCTCATATATATGCATCTATGAATGCTCTAGGCTGATCTAGTACATTTGGATTTATGCATGTGATCTCAGTCAATTCGACCAAGATACACATCTAAGCACCTCACTGCATTCGCAACCGTCTTCAAAACGAGAACTATACTTGTCATGCACATGTGCATATTTATCATTGCAATGGAAATTTAATATTAATGCTCATGCACAGGCGTAAACGTTGTTGCGGCGAAAAAGGCATTCCATGGATTGAATGCACACGTTGGTTCTTATATTGCCGATGCTACCTTGCAAAATGCAACTAGATTTCGAGCAAATTGACTGCACTCTGGCGAAGCAGTATACTTCTGTCCACACTACATTGCGAATGTGAAAAGTTGCTATCTGTGGCTTGTGATTTCCGAAAGGGCTTACAAAACGTAACCCATTTGCGTTTCCATGTAAGTAAGTGCGTAGGATCGAGTGACAAAATGGCAAAATTATTGCATTTTTATGAAAAGTGCTTCCTTTTTTTTGCCTGCTATCAAGATTCGAAGAAACTATGTAGATGTCAAGTGATTATTAAACTTACGACTTCCTGAAAGTCCCCACATAATTATACCCCTTTTGCGTATCATATTTGAGAAATGTCCATCTGAGACTGCTCGGGACTTCCTCAATTCCCCCCATTTTTATAGGAAAATCACGGCGCAATGTTCGATTCACAATCCAAACCATAGCAGGCTGTATTGCCTGTAGTGTCTTCTCTAACAATATCTGTGCGCAACAAAGTGTTTGCAGTTCGCGATCTAATATTGTACGACATCTTCCATTTCAAGTAAATGAAATTAATTGTTTCAACTCGTTCGTTCATTTGTGGTTGCTAGAGTGACTTATCAAGCATTCACTTCAGGCGTCAAGCACTCGTCTTCTCACCATAAATGCACGTAAGCACGTATGCTTAAATGTACTCAAGTGCTTCAGACTGTACTCGTAGAAAATCACTGACTGATAACACCCCAATGCAAGACCAAACACCAATTGACACTAGTGACTTAACGTTTAAGTCAACCCCACAAAATTATGTCAAGAGCTTGTAATAGTCCCCTACTCTAACTTGAGCAAATGATTGTACTTGTTCTCAATGACAAAATGGCAGCAGCAACAACGAAACGAAGCATATTTCTCAAACAAATCAATCAATCAGCAAAGCCCATCGGATGTGTTTATTTTATCTCCAATCTTAAGCCGAAGATAAAACTGCATGTTTCCACCACCCGCGCATACTACGAGTACTCGTGTGTCGAAATGTTTCGACAGGTTTTTTTCCCCCCTTTCAGCCTTTGGTTATTTTTTTGTAAACTTTGCAAATGATTTGATGAGTGTGCCTCTTGCGGGTTGAGTAGTCTGATGATACAGATTCGCCTCGTTTGTCTGCCTGCACGTCTGTTTATCTGTCAATTTTGTCTGTTATGACTACATTAAGAGGCAGGCAATAATTTAATATGTATCCCCTCGTATTTCATTCGAAAACTGACGCCTAATTTATTGATTCGTTTTAGGAAAATATACTCAACGAATGAATAATACGAATGTGCGCGCAGATTTTTCAAATAATCAATAAAATGTTTAAATAATATGGAATTAATGAAAGCAAACAAATATCCTTTTCGTGTGTATTCTTTCAGCAGCAGCCGCAGCCGCAGCTCTAACCCGGTCTACACTTCAACACACCATCATCACCCGCCAGCTAACCCACCCAGCAGCGGCGAACGAGGTGAAACAATTTTTTAAATAAACACACCGTCAACACCGGGCATTTGAAATAAATTGAATAATTTCAATTTCAAGAGAAAAAAAAAACGTAAATAAATAAACGAACAGAACCAACACCAGCCGACACAGTTAGACCAGACACTATTGAGCAGTTTGAATCTATCGGACTTTAGATTCTCTCTGCGGTAAAAAAAAAACAACAAAATTATGAAAATTTTAGCGCTGAGTACATTCAGATCTGCAGCAGTTAAGCGCTCGACCAGCTGAGCCATTCCCAATTATTGATGGTTGTGCTTTGTCTGGCTATTGCGGGAAGGAGCAAAGATCGCCGGAGCGATTTCGTAAACACAATTGCGGAAATAGAAAACACACGTTTTCAGTTTTTAATGCAATAATTATCGAACTCCGTGCCGATTGTGTGCAGTATCAGGTGGTGGGCGGATCTTAATTGGGCGGAATTATTTGTGGAGAAATGCGCGGGGTTCTTGACTTAATGCTGAAACTATAATGAACATTGATTGGCAGTTATTGTTGCAAGTTACACTGGTATTTTGGGTGCATGCAGCTTGGAGGGTCAATGGTTCATATATCGATTACACGGGTAAGACAATGTATGAGTTTTGAACTCATTTAATTCACTTGATTGATGTTAATGGTGTTGTATACGATGTGTAAATGGAGATCGGTATTTTGTTTCTAACACGAGCAGAAAATCACTCTTAAATGTGAAAGTTTTCGTAAGTAGTAAAACTGCTTGGCGTGAGAGCTTTTTGTTTCTGCTTTACCAAAATCAATCAGCGACATTTGTTCCCCCTAGCCCCTTTGATCAACTGGCGAATCTCTGGATTTGATTATTAATGTCCATCTGTTTCTAGAGTGTATTCACTCTCATTGATTAAGCCCAGCATACATTTTTTCTTTTTAAAGATTAGTGCCCTTGGCCTTTGGTTTGTCTATTCCGACCATCTTAGTTTACGGCCACTCTCAATATTTTGAACAATATTCTAATTAAGGCTCCGTCATCGAACTTGGGATCGTTCTACAGTCTCTCTGTTACAATGTTACAGCTTTTACATAAATGAAGCGATCGATCCTAAACACTTCATATCAACTTACACGCACTCGTCAACAACACTAGACTACTGTCAAGTTTTAAGCGGACTGCGCCACTATGGTGATCATCAGGTATTCTTGGCAGACTTCTAAAGCCCTTGAAAGCAGACAACCTTGTGCATTTTTGAATAGATAGGTGGTTGCCCGGCTATCTTCGTCTTGCGTGGGCTAGAGCCTTACAAAATCCCAGTGCATGTTCTGGATTAGATGATTCCGCACAGAATGTGCAGAGCCCTTCTTCTGATACCCCTAGTTTCCTTAGGTGCTCAGTGAGTCTGCAGTGCATTGTTAGGAAGTTAAGACACAGATGTTGTTCTTTCTACATGACTCCAACCTATTTCGGTTACATTACATATTCGGTCATGCGCGTTATTCCAAGTTTCTGTCCACTCTAGTTCCCTGAATTCTTCTCTGAGGACATGGTCTCCTACAGCGCAGATCAATTCAGTGCCTGTGAAGGGCTCCGATGATCCTTTCCAAGCTAAATGGCCAGGTTTCTGTTTCTCTTGCTCAACTTTATAAGCTTCTGTAGGCATTCCTCATTGGATTTGATCATGTAGGAGTCTAGTGTCAAGACAGCCTTTTGTGGCAGCTTTTTGACTAGTGCATCGAATTGTCTCAGTGTACCTAATGTACCTGTGTGTTCCTTCTTTTGTCATTCTATTGATTGTTTCGTTTGCACACTCATCAGCCACTAGACACAAAGAGATTCAGCTCCAATAGCACAAACATGGCACCAGTTGGGCGGGCTCTCATGGCCCCTAAATACAGAGGCATGCCAACCTTTGAACTTTGTTGAGTTAGGTAGGTTGTTAAGGTTCGTATAGTTCGGAGCAGAAACATAGTATGATAGAGAGGCGTAACTTCTACCACTCTTGCTCCTTAAAATGTTTGACAACCATTTTTTATATCGTTTTCTAAAGCCAAAGTGACCAATCAGAGAACGGCATTTACGTTATTTCGTGAATAAATGTCAAGAATCCATGAATAACTGTCGAAAAGTTACTCAAATTCGACGATGGACTAGGGGTCAATCAGCTGTGAAGTTGGGCATTTCTATCTATCTGCTCGAAACCAGAAATTAAGTATTCAGACATAACAAACTTCTTCCTCTCTTGTCCCTTGACATTTTTGACAACCGTGTTTATAATTCAAGCCAAATTGACCAATCAGAGAATGTCATTCATATTACTTCTTGTATAACCCTTAAAAGTTCATGAATAACGGTCAAAAAACCTCTCAAATTCGTCGATGGGTTAGGGGGCAATCATTTTTGAAGTTTTCTTCAAGCTAGAGGAGCAACATAATTGTGTGTGAGAAGAAATCCCGAAGCAAAACATATTGCTGGGTCGCCAGGAAATAAACTGTTTGATTTTACATTTATATGTTTCTTCTTGATTTGGGGGGTTTTATTCAAGAAATAATAAACACGTTAACTTGTTAGCAAGTCTTAAGCTATTCGAAAAGGTTAAACATACTTTTGTTGAAACATTTAGGGTCGTTGGCTGATACAGTGAAACTTCTCTAAAGCGGACAGCAGCGGGAAAATCTTGATTGTTCGTTATGTAGGGGTGAGCGTTCTAAAGGGGTTAATATACATGAATATCTTTATGCCGGGACCATAAAGTATTGGGGTGTCCCTAAAGAAAAGTTTGACTGTACTCAACTTAGCGGTTTAAGTTTCACTTACAAGTTATGATGGACCTACCGGTTTGCATGATTCCAAAAGTTGATCCTAAAGTCTGCTGACTAAGTATAACAATGTCGGGTTGGCGCGGTCATGCTCTGACATTTTAAGTAGGATACATGTGAATCTACATATTAAACAAGTCACAATGCAGCGGTCGGGCTTTGATAGTTCACAGACCGTATCGTAAGCGCGAGCACAAATTTCTAGGTAGAGCTACTTCTACGAACTCGGGCCTTTGACAGTTGTGAAATAATTTTCTTTTATTTACTCGTGATTTTTCATTGTTGGCAGGCTGAGGCAACTATTTGTGTACGTAATTAATTTTTTGTAGAGATTTTATGTGAAATAATTGCATTTTTTCTGGTGAAATGAATCTTAGACCATTTTACTTACGAATCTTGGCTTTGACATAATATTCTCCCAAGCTCGACAAAACGCGTACGACCCGCACGAACGCGACATTGTGATTTGACCATTTATACAGACAAGGCAGAATTTTGTGAATAAAAGCTACTTCCGAATTTGTGGAATTCGAATTATTTGAAGATGATGTGGAAGTAATAGAAATTTTAGAAGCAGATTCGATGAATTCTCATTTCACAAACTGTTTCGGCTAACCGAGGACAAATAAACAAAGGATTTCCAATTTAGAATTCCATTCTAACAGGTATGGTTGTCCCTATTCATTTGGTAATCCACATTTTGAATGATCATAAGCTGCCTGTCACAGTAGCTTCAGGAAAACGTAGATTTTCTTAATTCAAGATTTTAAAAAATGTTACGCTACAAAACAGTGTAGAGGACACCAGAAGAGATAGAGAGACCGAAATTATCACAACTGAAGTTCTCACTGTAGGCTTGGATGGATGCATTTTATTTCAATTAGTTTTCGAAGAAAGCGCGAAGTTTGTTTTGGAAGCCACGAAAATGTCTGGCGAAACCTCGCGGGCTCTGAAAAATTGGGCGAAAACTCGCGCTTTTGCTTGATGAGATCGTAGAATAAGGCAAACATGACCCAAGAAAGATTGGTAGGTCTATATATAATGTCAATAGAAATGGAGTTATTGAAGTCTTTGAAGAGTTTGCTAGAGCTTAGGCCAGAAAAGTTAGTTTCCCTAATTGAACTACCAAGACTGAAAAATGGGTCGCTAAACGTAGGGTTTGAGGTCTTCTTCACTCTTTGGAAAGGATCATTTATTCAAAAAGTCACTGACTTATGATAATGTCTCTCAGATCTTGACATTAAAACCAATAAATATCAAAATATGGATCTCTAAGAAACTTTCGAGCCATCCAATTCCAGTTAAGTCTCAGTGATTCTTTCATTCCATCTCATAAACACACATAAAGTGAGCGTAGGGGGCGTTAGTAGTGATTGCATTTAATGCATGGCAAGTTTGCTACAAATAAGTTCGAAGTGATAGACTGCCAAGTTGTCTTTTAGTCTCTAATTGTCTGCCAACAACAAGCTAGTTCACGCATCCAAAAAGCTCTACATCATTAACTTTTAAAATAATTCTAAACTGGCTTTCGGTCAGGGCTAGAGGTATTTCTGTTTTCTGTCATTTTATCACATTTTGTAGTCCCACTCGACGATATGTGAAGTTCTGCCTTATCTTTACCTGTCCAGCAATCGACCTTTAAGTACATTACTTTATTTGATTACTCCCCCATTCTAGAAAACACAGAGTTCATTCAGCACCGCGCGGGAAATGATGTTCAATTGAGTTGCGGATTGAAAGGACTGTCCGGCGATGAATCAATCAATAACATGCAGGTCCACTGGTACTTTAAGGTATGTATCCCCCAAATCCTTCTCGTTTCATACTCTAAATGTGCCATTTTTACCCTCAGCCTTGTGGAGACAATGCACATCAACGGTCGTGCCACGGCACTCGATCACAAGACTGGGCGCATCTTCCTTGTGAGGAGAATTTTTGCAAACTCCAACTGCACTTAAGAAATGTGACGGAAAAGTATTCAGGCCTCTACAAGTGCACTATATATCCCTACAAACTAGACGATGTAACAACACTAGATATTCAATTAGTCAGAACATATCAATTAGATGTTAAGAGTATGTCAGCCACTTGAGTGCGTCTCAATTCAATTATCAGAGATCTAACCTCGATTCGCTTCTAGATTCAACGATATTGGTACCAGAATTTCTCGATGCATTTCCGGAGAACAAGACAGCCACGACGGGATCTCAAGTAGTCTTGCAGTGCCGTGTGCAGAGCCAGGTGCATCCAACTATCAAGTGGTTCAAACGA
Source organism: Eristalis tenax (assembly GCA_905231855.2). Taxonomy (NCBI): domain Eukaryota; kingdom Metazoa; phylum Arthropoda; class Insecta; order Diptera; family Syrphidae; genus Eristalis; species Eristalis tenax. The sequence continues at coordinate 36,848,186 of HG993124.1, read as the reverse complement.
ATACCGAATGCCGCTTCCGGAATGGAGTACACTCTGGGTCAGGAAAACTTCAACTCGCACATTGTCCAGTACGATGGGCGGACATACGAGTTGTTGCAAACGGCGCGAGAGAAGAACGTCAACAATGACATTTATTTGAGCAAATTAATCCTGAACGGAGTACGTTTACAGGATCAAGGATTCTATGCCTGTGTTGCGATAAGCTATCGTGGTCACAGGATACGAGAAGCATTTCTGCAGGTCGAGGATGACTCAGAAGACATGATCGAAGAGGATAACAACTATTGGGATGACTATGATACGTCCGGCGAGCAAACTGATCCCAAAGAATTCTGGATGTTATTTTTGATGCCTGTGGGCCTGGCAATGCTTCCGGTTTCATTCTGGCTGTGTTATGTTGTAAATAAGAGATGCTCTGAGGACAAGAATTATATTCACGATGAGGAGCGATCTCTGCAGTGACGTGTTATGATGGAAAGTTAAAAGAGTTTTTATACGCTTATTAGAAATAAAATTATTTATTCATTTTTATAAAAAAAAAAAAAAAAAACAAAGCAATTGTTTGTGTGAATTCGAAGAAGATATCCTGTTCTGAAGGACGTACAGACTTCAGAGCATCAAACTCATCAGCGATTATTACATTTACGCATCTGCTGCCCTTAAGTTTGAAATCGGTTACATGCATTTGTCTTTAAAGGCTTTTATTTCAGAATAGTCGGGAGCTGAAAGAGAGGGAGTCTAAATACGTAAGTTAAGTAAACTTGAGCTCAGAAATGAAGTACTATAGAGATGGCCAACTTCACAGCTGATTGAGTCCGTGCCTATCCACGAATTTGAGTGCGGTTTTGACAGCTATTCATGCATTTCTGGCGGTTATTCACGAAATAATGTGAATGCCGTTCTCTGTTCTCTGGTCAATTTGGGCTTAGAAAACCATGTAGAAAACGACACAAGAAACGTCTGTCAAAAATGTTAAGGGGTGAGAGAGGCAGAAGTTGGCTGTATTTATTATACTTCATTTCTCCTTGAGCTTATGTCAGCAACGGAAATTTCTTCTTTATTTCAATACCATCTTTTACGTAGGTAGAGAGCGATTGATTTCACTCACACTTAAAGTTCAAATCATAAGCTGTCAGTCGTTGATAGGCGTCGCGACGCGTCGTTACGCGTTTTATAGAGCTTGCGAGAACGTTATGTCAAAGCGCGTTTCACTCACTTTTCCAAATCACAATGAAAGACCCGCGTTTCACAAGTAAAATGGTCTAAAATTCATTTTACCAGAAATTTTATTTATTTATTTATTTATTTATTATAATATTAATGTACAATTAAAATTGTAATCAATATGAACTATAGGGGCCAAATAGTGGCGATGACTTACGGCCCTCGAAATACTTATGTCTGTCTATATTGTAAGTTTACCAGAAAAAAAGCGATTAATTCACATAAAATCACTACAAAAAATTAGTTACGTACACAAGTAGTTGCCTCAGCCCACCAACAATGAAGAATCACTAGTAAATAAAAGAAAATTGTTTTACAACAGTCAAAGCCCGAGTTGTAGAACCAGCTCTACCTAGAAATTTGTGCTCGCGCTTACGATATTACGGTCTTTGAACTATCAAAGTGCGACCGCTGCATTGTGACTTGTTTAATATGTAGATTTACGTGCATCCTACTTAAAATGTCAAAGCCTGACAGCGCGAACTCTAAATTGTGATATGTGTATAAAGGGCGTGAATGAAACGCTTTTGTGAGTGATCTGGATACCCATCGACAGATTATCCTCAAAAACTTGTATTTTGAAATATATTACTATTTCCTGTCAAGTGAATTCCAGTCAATTAGAAAATGTGTTCTTTAAGCGTAATGTCCAATGATGCAGTCGCGTATTTGTATTGCTTGCGTATTTATTTTAGGCTACAGTGGCTGCCGCGATAATCAACTGGAGTGGAGTCCATTCATGTATTAATTGGAATACCGAACAGACTACTTCTGGATACCCATCAGAGGTCACAGATGAGGTCGCAGCTCCTAAATGGAGGAGCCTTTGCAAAAGGTCCAAAAGTCTCTGAGCGTGAGTACACCGGCGTATTGAAGGAAGACCGTATAATTTCCCATTAGTTAATGGGAGATATGTGGGATGCGCCGAAAGTCCAAATCAAAGTCCAATCAATTTAGGTTTAAGTACTCTAGTTTAGTACAGCAACATCTCTCGCATGCTGGGTGGTGTTTTACGGATGTTACTCCGTAAATTTCCAATCCGTGATTTCCACGTTCTTGTCTAGAACTCTGCGGTGTTTCCCCTGTGGCGTCTATGCATGAACGCAATTACTAGCTTATTAGGGAAGTTATGGAGCCTTTTGGTTAGATAATAATTATTTTGAAATAGAAATTATAAGGGCCAATAAGAGACCTCTGGGCGGCAGTATTGAGAATCCTTCCCGGTAACTGTGACATTGGTACTCATGCAAAACGCATTGGCCTTGTTAGTGGCTTTTGTAGATGTGACAGAGACGAAGACGAAATAGAATCCATTTGGGAGTCGATCTGCAAATGTCCAACTTTAACGCAGCATGAGAAAACAGCCGCAACTATCGGAGACATCTCTTTGAAATTTGAGAAATTTGCCGAGATTTATGAACGGATCTTGTTGCTAAACTGCTGTTATACTGCAAGGGCACCTGTAAACCTCAATAAAGAACACATTGTTTCAAACTCTTTTATTGCTGCTTATATTTACAAGACTTTTGGAAACATCAAGTACAACCAAACGAAATCATTTCCCCTTATCTGTCGGTGGTTTCCCGTCGTCGTCTTCGTCGTCTGGTTCCTCCACAGTATACTCTGGCGTTTGTTTTTTCGCAGCAGTATTCTCAGATTCTTCGTCATCACTTGATGGAGAGGTACGCGTCCTCTTTCCATCACATTCTAATTCAAAATCATTCAAATCATCGTTTTCCATTTGTGCATCCGATATGCACACAATCTCTTCACAAATCACATATCCAACATTACCGTTGTAGAAGACGTAAAAAAAAACGTAAATAAATAAACGAACAGAACCAACACCAGCCGACACAGTTAGACCAGACACTATTGAGCAGTTTGAATCTATCGGACTTTAGATTCTCTCTGCGGTAAAAAAAAAACAACAAAATTATGAAAATTTTAGCGCTGAGTACATTCAGATCTGCAGCAGTTAAGCGCTCGACCAGCTGAGCCATTCCCAATTATTGATGGTTGTGCTTTGTCTGGCTATTGCGGGAAGGAGCAAAGATCGCCGGAGCGATTTCGTAAACACAATTGCGGAAATAGAAAACACACGTTTTCAGTTTTTAATGCAATAATTATCGAACTCCGTGCCGATTGTGTGCAGTATCAGGTGGTGGGCGGATCTTAATTGGGCGGAATTATTTGTGGAGAAATGCGCGGGGTTCTTGACTTAATGCTGAAACTATAATGAACATTGATTGGCAGTTATTGTTGCAAGTTACACTGGTATTTTGGGTGCATGCAGCTTGGAGGGTCAATGGTTCATATATCGATTACACGGGTAAGACAATGTATGAGTTTTGAACTCATTTAATTCACTTGATTGATGTTAATGGTGTTGTATACGATGTGTAAATGGAGATCGGTATTTTGTTTCTAACACGAGCAGAAAATCACTCTTAAATGTGAAAGTTTTCGTAAGTAGTAAAACTGCTTGGCGTGAGAGCTTTTTGTTTCTGCTTTACCAAAATCAATCAGCGACATTTGTTCCCCCTAGCCCCTTTGATCAACTGGCGAATCTCTGGATTTGATTATTAATGTCCATCTGTTTCTAGAGTGTATTCACTCTCATTGATTAAGCCCAGCATACATTTTTTCTTTTTAAAGATTAGTGCCCTTGGCCTTTGGTTTGTCTATTCCGACCATCTTAGTTTACGGCCACTCTCAATATTTTGAACAATATTCTAATTAAGGCTCCGTCATCGAACTTGGGATCGTTCTACAGTCTCTCTGTTACAATGTTACAGCTTTTACATAAATGAAGCGATCGATCCTAAACACTTCATATCAACTTACACGCACTCGTCAACAACACTAGACTACTGTCAAGTTTTAAGCGGACTGCGCCACTATGGTGATCATCAGGTATTCTTGGCAGACTTCTAAAGCCCTTGAAAGCAGACAACCTTGTGCATTTTTGAATAGATAGGTGGTTGCCCGGCTATCTTCGTCTTGCGTGGGCTAGAGCCTTACAAAATCCCAGTGCATGTTCTGGATTAGATGATTCCGCACAGAATGTGCAGAGCCCTTCTTCTGATACCCCTAGTTTCCTTAGGTGCTCAGTGAGTCTGCAGTGCATTGTTAGGAAGTTAAGACACAGATGTTGTTCTTTCTACATGACTCCAACCTATTTCGGTTACATTACATATTCGGTCATGCGCGTTATTCCAAGTTTCTGTCCACTCTAGTTCCCTGAATTCTTCTCTGAGGACATGGTCTCCTACAGCGCAGATCAATTCAGTGCCTGTGAAGGGCTCCGATGATCCTTTCCAAGCTAAATGGCCAGGTTTCTGTTTCTCTTGCTCAACTTTATAAGCTTCTGTAGGCATTCCTCATTGGATTTGATCATGTAGGAGTCTAGTGTCAAGACAGCCTTTTGTGGCAGCTTTTTGACTAGTGCATCGAATTGTCTCAGTGTACCTAATGTACCTGTGTGTTCCTTCTTTTGTCATTCTATTGATTGTTTCGTTTGCACACTCATCAGCCACTAGACACAAAGAGATTCAGCTCCAATAGCACAAACATGGCACCAGTTGGGCGGGCTCTCATGGCCCCTAAATACAGAGGCATGCCAACCTTTGAACTTTGTTGAGTTAGGTAGGTTGTTAAGGTTCGTATAGTTCGGAGCAGAAACATAGTATGATAGAGAGGCGTAACTTCTACCACTCTTGCTCCTTAAAATGTTTGACAACCATTTTTTATATCGTTTTCTAAAGCCAAAGTGACCAATCAGAGAACGGCATTTACGTTATTTCGTGAATAAATGTCAAGAATCCATGAATAACTGTCGAAAAGTTACTCAAATTCGACGATGGACTAGGGGTCAATCAGCTGTGAAGTTGGGCATTTCTATCTATCTGCTCGAAACCAGAAATTAAGTATTCAGACATAACAAACTTCTTCCTCTCTTGTCCCTTGACATTTTTGACAACCGTGTTTATAATTCAAGCCAAATTGACCAATCAGAGAATGTCATTCATATTACTTCTTGTATAACCCTTAAAAGTTCATGAATAACGGTCAAAAAACCTCTCAAATTCGTCGATGGGTTAGGGGGCAATCATTTTTGAAGTTTTCTTCAAGCTAGAGGAGCAACATAATTGTGTGTGAGAAGAAATCCCGAAGCAAAACATATTGCTGGGTCGCCAGGAAATAAACTGTTTGATTTTACATTTATATGTTTCTTCTTGATTTGGGGGGTTTTATTCAAGAAATAATAAACACGTTAACTTGTTAGCAAGTCTTAAGCTATTCGAAAAGGTTAAACATACTTTTGTTGAAACATTTAGGGTCGTTGGCTGATACAGTGAAACTTCTCTAAAGCGGACAGCAGCGGGAAAATCTTGATTGTTCGTTATGTAGGGGTGAGCGTTCTAAAGGGGTTAATATACATGAATATCTTTATGCCGGGACCATAAAGTATTGGGGTGTCCCTAAAGAAAAGTTTGACTGTACTCAACTTAGCGGTTTAAGTTTCACTTACAAGTTATGATGGACCTACCGGTTTGCATGATTCCAAAAGTTGATCCTAAAGTCTGCTGACTAAGTATAACAATGTCGGGTTGGCGCGGTCATGCTCTGACATTTTAAGTAGGATACATGTGAATCTACATATTAAACAAGTCACAATGCAGCGGTCGGGCTTTGATAGTTCACAGACCGTATCGTAAGCGCGAGCACAAATTTCTAGGTAGAGCTACTTCTACGAACTCGGGCCTTTGACAGTTGTGAAATAATTTTCTTTTATTTACTCGTGATTTTTCATTGTTGGCAGGCTGAGGCAACTATTTGTGTACGTAATTAATTTTTTGTAGAGATTTTATGTGAAATAATTGCATTTTTTCTGGTGAAATGAATCTTAGACCATTTTACTTACGAATCTTGGCTTTGACATAATATTCTCCCAAGCTCGACAAAACGCGTACGACCCGCACGAACGCGACATTGTGATTTGACCATTTATACAGACAAGGCAGAATTTTGTGAATAAAAGCTACTTCCGAATTTGTGGAATTCGAATTATTTGAAGATGATGTGGAAGTAATAGAAATTTTAGAAGCAGATTCGATGAATTCTCATTTCACAAACTGTTTCGGCTAACCGAGGACAAATAAACAAAGGATTTCCAATTTAGAATTCCATTCTAACAGGTATGGTTGTCCCTATTCATTTGGTAATCCACATTTTGAATGATCATAAGCTGCCTGTCACAGTAGCTTCAGGAAAACGTAGATTTTCTTAATTCAAGATTTTAAAAAATGTTACGCTACAAAACAGTGTAGAAGACACCAGAAGAGATAGAGAGACCGAAATTATCACAACTGAAGTTCTCACTGTAGGCTTGGATGGATGCATTTTATTTCAATTAGTTTTCGAAGAAAGCGCGAAGTTTGTTTTGGAAGCCACGAAAATGTCTGGCGAAACCTCGCGGGCTCTGAAAAATTGGGCGAAAACTCGCGCTTTTGCTTGATGAGATCGTAGAATAAGGCAAACATGACCCAAGAAAGATTGGTAGGTCTATATATAATGTCAATAGAAATGGAGTTATTGAAGTCTTTGAAGAGTTTGCTAGAGCTTAGGCCAGAAAAGTTAGTTTCCCTAATTGAACTACCAAGACTGAAAAATGGGTCGCTAAACGTAGGGTTTGAGGTCTTCTTCACTCTTTGGAAAGGATCATTTATTCAAAAAGTCACTGACTTATGATAATGTCTCTCAGATCTTGACATTAAAACCAATAAATATCAAAATATGGATCTCTAAGAAACTTTCGAGCCATCCAATTCCAGTTAAGTCTCAGTGATTCTTTCATTCCATCTCATAAACACACATAAAGTGAGCGTAGGGGGCGTTAGTAGTGATTGCATTTAATGCATGGCAAGTTTGCTACAAATAAGTTCGAAGTGATAGACTGCCAAGTTGTCTTTTAGTCTCTAATTGTCTGCCAACAACAAGCTAGTTCACGCATCCAAAAAGCTCTACATCATTAACTTTTAAAATAATTCTAAACTGGCTTTCGGTCAGGGCTAGAGGTATTTCTGTTTTCTGTCATTTTATCACATTTTGTAGTCCCACTCGACGATATGTGAAGTTCTGCCTTATCTTTACCTGTCCAGCAATCGACCTTTAAGTACATTACTTTATTTGATTACTCCCCCATTCTAGAAAACACAGAGTTCATTCAGCACCGCGCGGGAAATGATGTTCAATTGAGTTGCGGATTGAAAGGACTGTCCGGCGATGAATCAATCAATAACATGCAGGTCCACTGGTACTTTAAGGTATGTATCCCCCAAATCCTTCTCGTTTCATACTCTAAATGTGCCATTTTTACCCTCAGCCTTGTGGAGACAATGCACATCAACGGTCGTGCCACGGCACTCGATCACAAGACTGGGCGCATCTTCCTTGTGAGGAGAATTTTTGCAAACTCCAACTGCACTTAAGAAATGTGACGGAAAAGTATTCAGGCCTCTACAAGTGCACTATATATCCCTACAAACTAGACGATGTAACAACACTAGATATTCAATTAGTCAGAACATATCAATTAGATGTTAAGAGTATGTCAGCCACTTGAGTGCGTCTCAATTCAATTATCAGAGATCTAACCTCGATTCGCTTCTAGATTCAACGATATTGGTACCAGAATTTCTCGATGCATTTCCGGAGAACAAGACAGCCACGACGGGATCTCAAGTAGTCTTGCAGTGCCGTGTGCAGAGCCAGGTGCATCCAACTATCAAGTGGTTCAAACGAATACCGAATGCCGCTTCCGGAATGGAGTACACTCTGGGTCAGGAAAACTTCAACTCGCACATTGTCCAGTACGATGGGCGGACATACGAGTTGTTGCAAACGGCGCGAGAGAAGAACGTCAACAATGACATTTATTTGAGCAAATTAATCCTGAACGGAGTACGTTTACAGGATCAAGGATTCTATGCCTGTGTTGCGATAAGCTATCGTGGTCACAGGATACGAGAAGCATTTCTGCAGGTCGAGGATGACTCAGAAGACATGATCGAAGAGGATAACAACTATTGGGATGACTATGATACGTCCGGCGAGCAAACTGATCCCAAAGAATTCTGGATGTTATTTTTGATGCCTGTGGGCCTGGCAATGCTTCCGGTTTCATTCTGGCTGTGTTATGTTGTAAATAAGAGATGCTCTGAGGACAAGAATTATATTCACGATGAGGAGCGATCTCTGCAGTGACGTGTTATGATGGAAAGTTAAAAGAGTTTTTATACGCTTATTAGAAATAAAATTATTTATTCATTTTTATAAAAAAAAAAAAAAAAACAAAGCAATTGTTTGTGTGAATTCGAAGAAGATATCCTGTTCTGAAGGACGTACAGACTTCAGAGCATCAAACTCATCAGCGATTATTACATTTACGCATCTGCTGCCCTTAAGTTTGAAATCGGTTACATGCATTTGTCTTTAAAGGCTTTTATTTCAGAATAGTCGGGAGCTGAAAGAGAGGGAGTCTAAATACGTAAGTTAAGTAAACTTGAGCTCAGAAATGAAGTACTATAGAGATGGCCAACTTCACAGCTGATTGAGTCCGTGCCTATCCACGAATTTGAGTGCGGTTTTGCAGCTATTCATGCATTTCTGGCGGTTATTCACGAAATAATGTGAATGCCGTTCTCTGTTCTCTGGTCAATTTGGGTTTAGAAAACCATGTAGAAAACAATACAAGAAACGTCTGTCAAAAATGTTAAGGGGTGAGAGAGGCAGAAGTTGGCTGTATTTATTATACTTCATTTCTCCTTGAGCTTATGTCAGCAACGGAAATTTCTTCTTTATTTCAATACCATCTTTTACGTAGGTAGAGAGCGATTGATTTCACTCACACTTAAAGTTCAAATCATAAGCTGTCAGTCGTTGATAGGCGTCGCGACGCGTCGTTACGCGTTTTATAGAGCTTGCGAGAACGTTATGTCAAAGCGCGTTTCACTCACTTTTCCAAATCACAATGAAAGACCCGCGTTTCACAAGTAAAATGGTCTAAAATTCATTTTACCAGAAATTTTATTTATTTATTTATTTATTTATTATAATATTAATGTACAATTAAAATTGTAATCAATATGAACTATAGGGGCCAAATAGTGGCGATGACTTACGGCCCTCGAAATACTTATGTCTGTCTATATTGTAAGTTTACCAGAAAAAAAGGCGATTATTTCACATAAAATCTCTACAATAAATTAATTACGTCTACAAGTAGTTGCCTCAGCCCACCAACAATGAAGAATCACGAGTAAATAAAAGAAAATTGTTTTACAACTGTCAAAGCCCGAGTTGTAGAACCAGCTCTACCTAGAAATTTGTGCTCGCGCTTACGATATTACGGTCTTTGAACTATCAAAGTGCGACCGCTGCATTGTGACTTGTTTAATATGTAGATTTACGTGCATCCTACTTAAAATGTCAAAGCCTGACAGCGCGAACTCTAAATTGTGATATGTGTATAAAGGGCGTGAATGAAACGCTTTTGTGAGTGATCTGGATACCCATCGACAGATTATCCTCAAAAACTTGTATTTTGAGATATATTACTATTTCCTGTCAAGTGAATTCCAGTCAATTAGAAAATGTGTTCTTTAAGCGTAATGTCCAATGATGCAGTCGCGTATTTGTATTGCTTGCGTATTTATTTTAGGCTACAGTGGCTGCCGCGATAATCAACTGGAGTGGAGTCCATTCATGTATTAATTGGAATACCGAACAGACTACTTCTGGATACCCATCAGAGGTCACAGATGAGGTCGCAGCTCCTAAATGGAGGAGCCTTTGCAAAAGGTCCAAAAGTCTCTGAGCGTGAGTACACCGGCGTATTGAAGGAAGACCGTATAATTTCCCATTAGTTAATGGGAGATATGTGGAATACGGCGAAAGTCCAAATCAAAGTCCAATCAATTTAGGTCTAAGTACTCTAGTTTAGTACAGCAACACCTCTCGCATGCTGGGTGGTGTTTTACGGATGTTAGTCCGTAAATTTCCAATCCAATCCGTTCTTGTCTAGAACTCTGCGGTGTTTCCCCTGTGGCGTCTATGCATGAACGCAATTGCTAGCTTATTAGGGAAGTTATGGAGCCTTTTGGTTTGGCATGAAAAAGTCTAGATAATAATTATTTTGAAATAGAAACTATAAGGGGTCTTCAGCGAGCCAATAAGAGACCTCTGGGCGGCAGTATTGAGAATCCTTCCCGGTAACTGTGACATTGGTACTCATGCAAAACGCATTGGCGTTGTTAGTGGCTTTTGTAGATGTGACAGAGACGAAGACGAAATAGAATCCATTTGGGAGTCGATCTGCAAATGTCCAACTTTAACGCAGCAGGAGAAAACAGCCGCAACTATCGGAAACATCTCTTTGAAATTTGAGAAATTTGCCAAGATTTATGAACGGATCTTGTTGCTAAACCGCTGTTATACTGCAAGGGCACCTTGCTGCTTATATTTACAAGACTTTTGGAAACATCAAGTACAACCAAACGAAATCATTTCCCCTTATCTGTCGGTGGTTTCCCATCGTCGTCTTCGTCGTCTGGTTCCTCCACAGTATACTCTGGCGTTTGTTTTTTCGCAGCAGTATTCTCAGATTCTTCGTCATCACTTGATGGAGAGGTACGCGTCCTCTTTCCATCACATTCTAATTCAAAATCATTCAAATCATCGTTTTCCATTTGTGCATCCGATATGCACACAATCTCTTCACAAATCACATATCCAACATTACCGTTGTAGAAGACGTTCCCGCAATTGTCTGCAACATACAAACCGCCACAGGTACACTGTGAAACTCCATCTATCAGGAAAGGGGGTGTGCTATAATTGGAGTAGTCCTCGTAAGTTGTACCCTCTAACTGTGGGCTGTAATAGCAGCCCGGCAGCAGGTACACTTCATTCTCTGACGTATCTGACAACGAAAACGCCTTCTTGTGGGATCTCTTTCTTGACATCGAGTCTATCGCAATCGATTCAATACGCTGATGTAAATCCGTATATAAAATATGTGCACTTCAAGATGACGCATCAAATAAAAATTTAGGCAAATCTCAAAAACCATATATCGCCAGCAAATACAGTTGAAGAGGAACAGTTTATGTAAATATATATCTAAAAAAGAATCACACAAAATTAACCGAAAATATAGTATCGCAGTCTAGTTGTTTGCAGACTTTTGAATTTCAATAGATTTGACAGTTTAATCGCGCTCTGTTCATTGCAAAGGAGTTCTAGAAATTTGTGAAAAATTGTGAGCAAAGTATTGTTATTTTTTGTGTTCCTGTTACCTTTCCAGCTCTAGGCAGTTTTATCGTCGACCTGAGAAGCCAATTGAAAGTAGAGCATTTTAGTACATCATTCATCGATTCGACAGTCGACTCACCAACTTGAATTCGGTTCAGAGGTTCAGTGTATTGAACTAGTTCCCTCTTCTAGTTCATTTAGTTCAATGTAGTTCACTACTCAGTAAAGCATAATAAAGCCCGTACGACACTACTTTTTTGAATATAATAAGAAAATAGACATTTCAAGTGTGTATGCCAGAAATGAAGTATGTTAGAGAGCCCAACTTCACAGCTGATTGGAGATCGAAGATTTGTAGAGGCTTTTTGACAGTTCTTCACGAAAATGCCGTTCTCTGATTGGTCAATTTGGCTTTAGAAAAAATGGTTGTCAAAAATGTTAAGGGAAAAGAGAGGGAGAAGTTGGGCATCTCTGTCATACTTCATTCCTGGTGTTTGCACTAGCCTCATAAATCGGAAACAATCAAACAATTTTGGTTGAAAATATACACCCACATTTTGCATTAGCATTTCCTCCGTGTTGATGTTTTTTGGAATAAAAACAAGTACATACAGATCACGGTACAGATAAAACACATATACAGTTAACTTACAAATAGTGTATGATCCTTTGAAACAAATAGCCGTCTCTTTCCAAAAAGGACCTTCTGACTCCTCTGCACACATGTAAGAGAAAACGTAGTGTCATACCGGCTTATGCAATACTTAACCAGAAATAAAACTCACTAATAGTTCATCCAGTCTAGACGTGTGCTAAATAGTTCCAATGGCGGAACGAACATGGAACGGTTCTTTTTTTTAGGTAAGAAGTGGTTCCTCGGATACGTATCCGAAGAAGTATAGAACAGAGATAATGGATAGATAATACTTTGAATGTTGGCGCCGAACGGTATGCTAGAGACGATATGTCCCATGTCCCATGGTTACAATTATCGTGTTAATTCCAGTTCCATGTAAGAGATTTAATACAACCATGATATGCCCATGTAACTCACATCGAAATTCGTAGTAGTACTAGAGGAGGATTCCTCTAACACCACCCATGTCAGAATACGTTCGGATTTTATTTTCAATCTGACTTGTCCATACAAACTTATGTTCCTCTTCATTCATACACATCTTTGCGAACATGTTTAATTGAAGTATGCGCAAACGATCGGAAATAGTTCCGACAGTGGACATAGTTTAAGGAACTATACTCGTCCGGAACGACCCAACTCTAATCCATTCACCGCATCAGAAAACCATTCCAGAAAGCATATAACGTTCGTGCGCATGCATTTAAAATCCCTTCACACACATCTTCGGCAACGCAACGCGCTTGTATGTGTGGTATACAAAAACAACCCTGACGTTCACGCAATGCCCATACACACGTTAAACAAAAACAACACTGATGAGCAAGCTCAAAGACCGCAGAACAAAGAGCAACGTGCTCAATTCAGTTCGATTTAGTTCGGTTGTTCCTGAGTTTGTTGAACTACTGAACTAAATGGCCTTAAATAACGTGACACTAGTTCGCTTGTTAGATCTATTTTTTTTAACTAGTTCATTCATGAACTACACAATCCCAGTCCAGTGCCAGTCTTGTCTCAGGGCATTTGTGATCTGACCACCAAAGACCGCGGATGAACTGGTGCGTCAAAACTAAATTTAGCGACGAGGCCAAAATAAATAATAAATAAAAAAAGGCTGAATCGGGGAGTTTTTATTCCCGAATTTTCGCGATCTCCATAGCGATTAAATGTGTCATCAAATTGATAATTGGAATAACATGCATATAATATGTAATAAAAGGAAATAGTGAACTTCAAATGAAATTTGATTTAATCAAGAGAAAGAGAAACTGCGCTCCCGTAAAATGGATACAATACTTCATTTGAAGCATTGAGTAATCCCACGTTCGGTTCTTTTTTAAGTCGGAACTAGTTCCTCGGATACGTATCCGAGGAAGCCTATAGCAGGGATAATGGCTAGATATGTAGAAATGTCCTATATTGACCCCAATTATCGTGTTGATTCCAACACTGATGAGCAATCATTGGATTGCTTTTAAAAGCTTTTAGTCGTATTCTGAGTCTGAGTTAAATGCGCATAATTATAGGAGAGATAGGATCGATTGTTTGACAATTGGACAAATATGGAAATACATCCTTCGGTTAGGATATTTACAAAATTACAAGTTGAACTAGCGTATTGTAAAAGACCTTGTTCATCAATTTTATTTTAACAATTTTGCTGGTACAAAATGCCTGCTTTGCCTTGACAGTCCAATAATCGAATGAATGAAAGCAAGCTTGGCTCACGGATCGCTAGAATGGAGGCGGAGCGCACTGTTGGTCTATGCTAATACGACAGTTATTACTCACTTCAACAATTCTATTCCAATATTCTAATCAGCTTATTGACTGAGACTTCATCCAACGGTGTCCGTAGGTAGACCAATTGCGTTAACTGTCATCAAACGAACCTTGTCTTCGAATATTATCCTGGGGAGTACACACATGCCAAGGAACTCTCCCAATTTGTAAGACCGAAACGTGATCAACTACTTAGATAATTCATCGGACCAGTAAATGGTCCTAAAAATGAGCCTATCGAGGCCGTTTTCAAACTCTGAGACTGAGAGGACAAGGTCAAATAAATCACGGCGTATGCAAACCACAAGACCATTTGGTCTTATTGTCCGTTTTACATGTTTCTTAAGTGGCCAACATGTGCAACGAAAACAACGTTTAAAATTATTTATAAGAAAAGAAACTCATACGCCTAGCTGAACTTCAAATTCAAGGCAGTAAAACTCTATACGCTCTGAAGTAGAAATCTCTGAAGCTTACCATTATCAGTTTGCCCTCACGAAACGAGCACAACTAGTTGATTTCAATTTGTATCAATCGAACACGTAAAAGCTCAAAGTTTTGCCTCGTTTCTTTTTCTCAAGATAATCAAGCTAACTCTGTATACACTAACTCTGACACACTGACCGTGCGTCGCGTTGGATCAGTCATATGGTGAATGTCAAATTATGTGTTGAACGCTGTTCTACTGCGTTTTCAGTGTCATCGAGTTTGATTTGGGTTTTGTGTTCGTTTTTTGTTTTATTATTTTATTGTTTTACAACCGTGCATCATACATGAATGAAGTTTGCTTAATCAGCAGTTTCTTCTCCCGATTTTAATCAAGATTTTTGTGCAACGTCTGTGCATACGATTGAAGGACTCACAACAGTAAGTAAAGGGAAGCATCACTTTATAGAGCACCTCATTTTAACATCATGTTTTAGACTAAATCCTTATCATCATGGGAAAAATGCCTTGCTCGGTTAGCACGAAGAGATGTACAGCGATGATCATTATAGTGGCGATTTCATTTGTAATATTTTCGTCACTCTTCGAGATCATACACAGTTTCATGGTCACTCCAGATAGCATGAAGATGGCCTTTATTGTAGGATAAGTTAACATCTCTTAAAATAGAATAATTTCAATAAAATCCACATTTTAGCTTTTTAGACATGGTGAAAAGAATCCGACAAGCTTCTACCCGAAAGACCCACACCAGCGAAACATGGAGATATTTATTGGCGGACCTGGAGCTTTGACGCAGGTATGACGAAGTGATGTTTTTCTTTTGTTTCTACACATTGTGATAAAGCGTCCATTATTTGAGTTTGAGAATGATGTCAAATGTACGGTTTAGGACAGATAAGCATCTGTTTGATCATTACATGTGTTCACTGTATGTGTGTAAAACAGGTGAATCGCATAACTCTTCATTTGTGCACAGTTCGAGGTGGGCCAGGGCATCATTTTGTGTTGTGTGTGTTATTGTCCTCTCACGAGTGGAAAGGACCTCAGTTTAGTGCGAACTCCGAACGGCACAGTTTGAGAAGCTTTTCTAAACAAGTATACACTTCTCTAGAGAACATTATCACTGACTTCGTGAACTATGAAAGTTGCTCGTGTCAGGCATTCCATCCAGAACCCCCACTTTGGGAGTCGACGCACCAACTCAATGCGCCACGGTGCCATGTATATCTGGTGGACACAATACCACGTTTATCTATACTTGTTTTTCCTAGAATGCTGGTCAACGCAGATGTGTAATGGGTGCGATTAATGCATAACAAAATTTCAACCGATTTTGATG
Source organism: Eristalis tenax (assembly GCA_905231855.2). Taxonomy (NCBI): domain Eukaryota; kingdom Metazoa; phylum Arthropoda; class Insecta; order Diptera; family Syrphidae; genus Eristalis; species Eristalis tenax. The sequence continues at coordinate 36,832,437 of HG993124.1, read as the reverse complement.
TTTATTTCATCAAAATTTCAATCATTTCGAATCAAATCAGTTTCAATTTTGTCAACTGTCCGATATCTCTCATCTTCATCCTTTATTTTCTATTGAACATATTTTCCCAACTCTTCACATTCTAGAAAGGTAGTTATCAGGCCTTTAATCTGGGCACAAACCTTCGCAAGCGATACCTCCCCATTCTACCAGAAAATGGCATATATTCCCAACAAGACATCAATGTTCTTAGCAGTTACGCCGAGCGGTGTATAATGAGCGCACAGTCCCTACTAGCTGGACTGCTGCCAGTGAATGCGAAAGCATCCGGCCTTCCAATACCATGGCAACCAATTCCAGTTACATCGATTCCTCGTCTAAGTGATGCTGTAAGTTAAATCAGATCCTCTCTTATACTCTTATATATTAACTGCATTAGTCTCTTTCAGTTGATTGCACAACGAAAACCGTGCCTCAAGTACGACGCGATGCTCAAGGGGATCTTCACAAACCCCCCGGAAGATCTCAAAGAACTAAACGAAGCCAGCGTTGGATTGTACAATGAGCTAAGCATGTACACCGGAAAAGTTGTTCACTCTGAGAGCTCATCGTTTCCACTCCTAAACGATTTTCTTTTCAGAATATTACCAGTGTCCTCGATGTTGAGATTCTCTACAATACACTGAAAGCTGAAAAGGATATAGGCCTAGGACTACCTTCATGGACCAAGAACCTTTACCCTGACAGTCTACTGCCATTAGCGGAGCGCAGCTACACAGTTTTTACGAACAACGAATTCATGAAAAAGCTAAAAGGTGGAGTATTTCTGCAGGAAGTGCAACAGAAAATGTTTCAAAAGACAGCAGACAAACTGAATCCCGACCGAAAATTCTTTATTTATGCTGGACACGACGTCACCCTAATAAACGTGATGAATTCAATGGGAATTATTAACCAGACATCAGCACTGCCAGATTATGCGTCCGCATTAGTTTTTGAACTGCACCAATTTGAAGCAAGCGGCGATTTTGTGGTCCAAGTAAGCTCTCCAAAACATGTCGTTCGTTCGAAACCCAATAACATTTGCTTGAACTGTTTAGATGGTGTACTATCAGAATAGTGAGTCGGAGACACCTGTTGTCGTAAGTATCCCCAATTGCAGTGAACCATGCTCGTTGGAACAATTTAAAACATCAGTGGCTCATCTTTTGACGGACGACTGGGACGTTCTTTGTGGGAATCCGAAAAAGGATTGTTGAATCTCAAGTGTTAGAAGAATTTTTATGTGTAGTACAAATTTGTGATCTAGATAAATAAAAATTGTTACTTATTGTATTTGTGTAATCACGCCTTGCATTTCTTCAGCTTGGAACATCGGCCTTTCGTTGTAGAATCTGGACGACTAACTGGAGAAACATCTAGAGAATCCATTGATTAGGCTCCTTTGAGTTGTCGCGAAGTGTTAACAAAAATTAGACGAATAGCGAATAATCCAAGAGAAATCAAAAGCGTGTGTATTTCACAGTAGTAACACAATTTATTTATTCAATAACTTGATCCCTTGTCTTCTTCGTACAAGAAGAATATGGGCACCTGCACCTCACTGCTCAGGTGAACTATTTCTTTGTGAGTTATAAGTGCCGTGGCTGCTATGCCATAAAAGAGGGTTGGTAAACCTGTAATTTTGCAATTGTTAGTCCCCCTAAGTCAAAGGTGATCCCAACAAACCTAAATTTAAAAGTTTCAGACAACCGAATATCATATTCTCCAGCGACAAGTCTTCGTATTTACGCTTGGTACAGTGGTATTTGAAATACGGATAACATCCAGTACGGAGGATATGATAATTCGTTCCAGTCGAAAGTGTCCAATTGAAATGCGATTGTCCAAATTGATCATTTACCACATCTCTTTGCTGTGAACAACTAAGAAACGATCATTTGATTCTCTCTTACGGTGGCGTTGCCTTAACTTACCTTTATAAAGTAGGATGTCCATGGTGGTTCTTTGCATTGTTTAAGATAAGCGGTTAGCACTTCTGAAGCTTTGGGTCTAAACAGAAGTTTGGGTAGCGCCATAATTTAGGGTTCATTCAAAAATTACATCACAAATACGCCGATATTAGATTTGGTTTGAAAACAAATTGGTTTCAAAAAGATGACAGATATTAAATGTCAGCTGTCACTCAGTCCCGATGGTTCAGAAGTACAAATGCGTTCAAGAAATTCATTACATTCTAAACAAGTTTAATAATTGAATGTGGTGGATTAAAGAGTAATTTATTCTGGGGGAATTTAACAAAATTTTAATCGCTTTGTCCACAAATATCTTACTCCCTAACAAAATGATATACAAATTCAGTAAATCAGAAGGCGGAACTGTACAATCGACATGCATTTCATATAAACGAATTTATTGTCTATGTTAAATAAAGTTTCTTACTTCATAACACACGACAAGAATTATATATTCTTATATATAAAATTTTATATTTGCACTTATTATATATTGTATAGTATCAATTATAATAAAATATTGAAATTTATATTCAAAACTACTCTACCGACAAATCCCGATTTTATAACATACCTGCTTTTCCAATCAGAAATGGTAAAAAATAATTCTGACAACGTCACCATTTCACATCCATACCAATTATCGCACATCAATGACGTAATCCCAATGACAGTTCAATAGAAAGACGACTAAGAATCATTTTTTTTTTCATTTCGCCTTTCGTTTGCATTCGAGGGAGTTTCTCTCACCACTTGGCTCATTCTTATTTTTATCATAATTTCTGTGCTGGTGCGTGCGCGAATTAGTCAGGCTCTATCGAAAGACGTGGAAAAAGTGTGTCTGTGTTCGGCGCGTTAGGTTTTTAACGTAATTTTCCATCCATAACTTTCCAATCGAACGGAAGAATCACGACGAAATCACGCGAAATGTTCAGCTTTCTGAAGCGAGAGAAAAACAACCAGGAGGTGGTGGAAAATGTCATTGGTGAGCTCAAGAAAATCTATCGCAGCAAATTGTTGCCGCTGGAGGAGCATTATCAATTCCACGATTTTCATTCACCGAAACTGGAGGATCCAGATTTTGATGCAAAACCAATGATATTGCTTGTCGGCCAGTATTCCACTGGCAAGACCACATTCATTCGTTATCTGCTGGAAAGAGATTTCCCTGGAATCCGAATTGGACCGGAGCCAACAACGGATCGTTTTATCGCTGTCATGCATGACGACAAGGAGGGCGTAATCCCCGGCAATGCGCTAGTTGTGGATCCTAAGCGACAGTTCCGTCCGCTCAGCAAGTACGGGAACGCGTTTTTGAATCGTTTCCAGTGCTCGACAGTGGGCTCGCCAGTGTTGCAGGCGATCTCTATTGTCGACACGCCTGGTATTCTTTCGGGTGAAAAACAACGCATCGATCGTGGCTATGACTTTACCGGCGTGCTTGAGTGGTTCGCAGAGCGTGTGGATCGGATTATTCTGCTTTTCGACGCACACAAACTCGACATTTCGGATGAGTTCCGCAGAGCTATTGAAGCCCTCCGAGGACACGACGACAAAATCCGGATAATCCTCAACAAAGCCGACATGATTGACCACCAACAGCTTATGAGAGTATATGGAGCCTTGATGTGGTCACTGGGCAAGGTGCTTCAGACGCCAGAGGTTGCTCGCGTGTACATTGGCTCCTTCTGGGACCAACCGCTGAGATTCGACGCGAATCGCCGCCTCTTCGAGGACGAGGAGCAGGATCTCTTCAGAGATCTACAGTCTCTACCGAGGAACGCTGCTCTGCGCAAACTGAACGATCTGATCAAACGAGCACGTCTGGCTAAGGTGCACGCTTACATTATTGCCGAACTTCGCAAAGAGATGCCATCTGTGTTCGGCAAGGACAGCAAGAAGAAGGATTTGATTAAGAATCTAGGACAGATCTACGATCGCCTCCAGCGGGAACATCAAATTTCTCCCGGAGACTTCCCGGACATCAAGAAGATGCAGGAGATTCTACTGCACCAGGACTTCACAAAGTTCCACTCGCTGAAGCCGCATCTGTTGGATATCGTGGATAACATGCTCGCGAAGGACATTGCCCGACTAATGGAAATGATTCCCCAAGAGGAACAACAGCTGGTTTCCGAACCTTGTGTAAAGGGTGAGTTTCGTTTTCGAATTCTATGTATCCTCTGCTTTCAATGGCAAATGGTCGATGTAAGGAGTGCGACAGTAAGTAATTACTAGGCGAACAACGCCCGGCTTGTGCCTTTTTAAAAATTCATTGGCAACGGAAATCGATATTTGGAATATACGAAGGTGCCGGCTATAGTACTGCTATCAAATGTCTTCATTGATGAAATGTTGAGTAGAGGGCTGTTATACGTACGTGCATTTGAGGATGATATAATGGCGAAATGATACTTCCTCTTTTCGCTTGACATACTTGTCGTGTCACTTGTTTCCCACCACATCAATCACTGTGTGTTTGCGAGTGAATCATTGTTATTGTATTTGTGTTAGTTTCTGCCTAAAAACGGTGGTGTTTTCCTAACTTACCCACGACGTACGGTGTTTTATATCATGCGGCAGGTCAGTTGGGAAATTACGTATGTTTGTATGAGTGCAAACATCGTGAATACGATTATTTCTGTTTTGTCCTGATTGCAAATCTGAGTGTTGGTGTAATGATCTAATTTCGAACTAGTCAATAATACACACACAATGCAGGAATTCGTGACATTCCTCTCCACACATCCGTTTCAGTAAATGCTGTTTTCAATGAGTGTGCTGTTTGAAATAACTTTGTAAAACGAAATTGAAACGTTATAGTTGACAGTGGATTTGTTAAATGAGAAAAAATGTCAACGTACTTCGCCGTCCAATCCAGTTCTGCAAAGTTTCCAATTTGGTAACTAGATTCCTGGTAGCTTTGAGCTGATGTGTTTTGTGTCAAAAATTAGATACATTTGCAGAAAGAGATGACATCTCATGGTGCAGAAATAAGCAAGAATGTTCACGACTGTTTACATACACTTTGGTACAATGAGAATATTTACTATCTCATGCTCTGGCTTCTTTGACCAACTTCCATGCATACAGTCAAACGCAAAATTATGGATACAGCATAGAGGTGGCAGCGTTCTCAAGAAAAGTGAACTCAATCGGACTAGGGCTAAAAAAATAAAAATTTGCAAAAATGTAACGAAATAACCCTTAGCATTGCATTCAAAGCGGCTCTTGACGTTGTTCATCTAACCAAAGCCATCCATTTTTTGACAAATTCCCATTTTAGGGCAGACCTCTCTGTGCGATTTACATGCGGTATTCTCACTTTTCCGTTGTGCTTCATTTTTAGGTTTATCCCCCAAGTAAACAAGCAAGCTATCATCTAGCTTTTGCCACTAACTGTATGTAGCTGTTTTCGACAGTTTACTTCAATCTATTCCACCATAATATACTGTTACCCTGATTTTTTTTTATTTGGGTTGGGATTATGAGTGACGTCACACAATAAAAGTGGTTCACACGGCCACGGGTGTGTCGCTAGTCTATCATCGTATTTTGTTTTGAATTCCATTTCAGCAATTACACGGTAATTCGTGAGCAGAAATCAACTCAGTCGTGATTGACTTTGTTTTGACAGTTCCCTCTTATTTTGAAGCTGTCAACAAACAGAAAACATAAAGCGCATGGGTGTACATTAGCTAGTGTCAAAACACATGACTACCCATATGAACTGTTGCGCGCATAGTCATATGCAGAAATGACGTATGATAGAGATGCCCAACTGTCAAAAAGTCTCTCAAATTCGTCGATAGACTAGGGACAATCTGCTGTGAAGTTGGGCACCTCCATAATACATTTTAAGGGTCGATGTTGATTTTGAATAAAACACAAATTATTTGGGAAATTACTGTCATTTCTTTTTAATATGATAAAATTGGTATGATAAAATTGGTAACAAAATATCAGCCAAATGGCCGCCGCGACATCGGCGGCACACCTCCATCCGATGGTCCAAATTTTCGATGACGCTGAAGCATAATTGAGGTTCTATGCCGTTAATGTGCCGAATTATCTCATCCTTTAGCTCTTGAATTGTTGCTGGCTTATCGACGTACACCTATCCTATCCAACGGTGTCAAATCCATGACATCGCTACCACGTGAGATAACACGACCATTGAATTTGTCGCGCAAAAGAGCCAAAATCACGAAGTGCACGATATGCATTTTGATTTGAAGGCCCATTTTCATAATAAGCCTGAATAACTTTAACGCGTTGCTCGATTGTGTATCTTTCCATGGTTCAAATTGAGTTAGTCTGAAATTGAGAAATGTCAAATGAAATGACGTTTAGGTGTGGTTCACATTCAACATCGGCCCTTAAAATTTAACAATAACCCTTAATAACCCTTTACTTTATTTCTGGTCATATGTCCGAAAATAATTATAATTCAATATCAGCCGATTTGGCCATTTTTCATATTTTCCCTTTCATCTGTCAAATTCCCGTCAATTCATGCTTAACGAAAAATGTTTGAGGTTGTACCAGCTGCCAAATGTTCGCAATAGTTTCTAAACGACATTAGGTAGGTTGGCTCATAGGTGTAGGTGTATTCGCTCACTCACCCCTGCGCGTTTGACACTACTTCATGCTGGCTCAGAAGTGAAGTATGATGGAGAAGCCCAGCTTCTACCTCTCGTGCTCCTTAAAATTTTTGACAACCATGTTTTATATTGTTTTCTAAAGCCAAGTTGACCAATCAGAGAACGGCATTTACGTTATTTCGTGAATGACTGTCGAAAAGCCTCTGAAATTCGTCGATGGAACAACAGCTGTGAAGTTGGGCATCTTTATCATACATCATTTCTGTGCTGGCTCATGCTCATTATAGTTGAGCCTTTGTTAACATACATATGTATTTCGTTCGAACTTACTAGTATAAAATGGAAAAGCAGACGACCTTATAAAATTATTAGATTAATCACGAAGTTGCACATATGCTTCATCCCGAATAAATCATCCATCATTGTTTGTTGATATACCTACTAGTGCACATGTGAAATATGTAAAAGAAAACGGATAAGAAGAGGTTAAAGTATCTAAAAGAACCACCGGTCACCGGTTTTAAATTTGTACTCACGATTTTGTTGTCAAATGTACTGACATTTGTGATGCAACAGCAGTGAACATTTCAATATCTTGTCGCAACAATGAATTGATCTAGAATATTATTATTATAATAATATGGTTGCCGCTACAGGCCGTACAGGGTTAGAGCTTAGCTTCTCAGTACTCACTCGTGTTGTGCATGCTGTTGTTCGTCCACGAGTGGAAGGGTCCTAGCGTTTTATGCCGACTCTGCACGGCCAATTTGAGAAGCATTTTCTAGACAGCTATTCTCTTGGAGCATTGTCAATGACTCGAAAGACCGTGAAAAGTATTCTGCTCGTACCGGGAATCTAACCTGGGGGTCGACGCACCAACCCACAACTCCACGGCCGCCACAATATATAAACTATGTATGTATCCAAACCTGTAAACTATTTGTAATACGTTTGTTTTATTCTTACTGATTACATGGTGGTTTATAATCCTCTGAGGCCAGGCATAGAAGCCTTCTCATAAAAGGTTAATTTTAAATCAAGATTGGAACTACATTCAAATTCGGGTTGAGACATTAAATTCATTATGTTAATAGGCGATAAATAACAGTGGTCATCCATTTTTGTCCCAAATGTCTTAAAATAAGGTTTGGATTATTATTTTTTAACTAAATTTAGCTGCATACATTTATTCTATTCAACCTTGTCCATCAAATTTCCCTGCTCTGACCGGATATTAACCCTTTGGAGGATCTCCCTCTATTTTGCACTATCGATGAACGCAGCCGTATTTCACCCATGCCGTTGAATTGTGGAATTCTGGGATTAACTTCTCATTTGAGACAATGCATTAATTTTCTTGAAAAAAGCAATATCGAAAACATACGATGGGGAAATCTGATGACACTCACCACATGTTTCCGACTTGGAGCCTCATTCTTAAAAGTCTGCTTGATATAATTTCGGGTTCTTTCTTCATTTTGTGACGGTTCTGAAAGGAGTGGCATTGGACCTCAACCAAAAGGCCTGCCTGGTACGATACCTAGGGTAGTTGCTTCAAGTGCGTTCTCTGGGAATAGGCAACAAGCTCGGAATCGAAGACTCTTCGGTGGCCATGTTCCCACACATGTTCTATTTTGGCGTGCGCACCTGGCTTTCGCAAAACAGAAATGAAGTACTTCAGAGATGACCAGCTTCACAGTGGAATGTCCTCTAGACCATCGACGAATTTGAGAGGCTTCTTGACAGTTATTCATGAATTGTTGGCGGTTATTCACGAAATAATGTGAATGTCGTTCTGGGATTGGTCAATTTGGCTTGAGAAACCGGTATACACGATGCATCATTGCGAGTTCCCTAACTGGTATTAAAACTAAGCAATGATAGACGATGAATTTTGTCAGATACAGCTTTATGAGTTACAGTTTTAATGCTTCTTTTCTTTGTATCCTTTTTTACAATCTTGTACGTCATGTTTGCTAAACGGGTTCAAATAGTCTGCCTACTGGACTACAGTTGGACTACCGCCATAACCCGTATTCAGTGAATAACTATTTGGAAAATACGCCTGGGCACACCCAACCACATTGACATAGATTATAAGAAACCAATAGTAGAGTTCCAAGTGCAGATGTAGACAGTTCGCCCGCATGATATCATCGTCGAATACTCCTCAGTACTCGGAGGAGACCTCACCAATAAGGAATTTCCTGCTTGGAGAGAGTACATAGTTTAAGTGGTGGCGCAAAACTTTCATCTCATAATCATGCATAGTTTTACCACGTCCCACGTGATGAGCTTTACGAGCAATCGATTGTTCTACAAACGTCGCGGTCGGTATTATTTCTTACGAAGGCCGCCTGCTATCAATTATGGATGCTTGACGTAATACATTCGTTATTCTCATTTTTATTGTTATTAAAATGAATGCCGGACCTTCAGCACTTTTGACAACCATTCCCACATGGATTTTGAATTAAGCAGTTTGAGTCGGTAAAACTGCTGAACGTTTTTCTCTCCCAGTCTTCAGTTTCAGTTCCCATGGCTCAGCCTGTGCGTCACACCTCAGCAGCTACCGATTGCCACACCCCATATCTAACACCTTGTTCGGTTGTAACAAGCACATATCATTGCAACCGACTCGAATTACCAAGTAAGTGCCTGAGTAGAACACAAAATTAAAGCAAATAAAACTCCACGTTCCTCAAAGCACAGGCAGTGTTTTCTCCTCCGTCCTAATCTATCGCAAATTTTCCTTATCCTTATCAGCGCGCTTATCATATGTGCCTAGTCTTTTCAACCAGCATATCATCAAAAGAATTCGTTATCGAGAATTAAAAGACTGTGCCACACATAGACTGAATGATGCAACCCCTAAGCCAGTTATCATACGCTCGCTTCACAAACTCAGGTTACGTAACGACCATCCATCGCAGCCAACGACTAAGTGTATGACTAAATTTATAATTTGTTGGCCTCATCACTAAGAATGCCTTAGCGACTGAATATAGCTGACAATTATTGCCATTCCTTCCACTGTTGGTTGGTAGGTGAGAGTGGGTGTGGATTAATCGTCTATTCCCCTAACGGGTGATGATTAAATTAGGTCAAAAGCTGTGCACGTTCAAGATCAGAAGTGGCATGAAAACATTACACATTTCACATTAACATTCGCATTCACGAATCCCCACACTCTCCAGCATTCTGAGACGAATTGTGGACGGAGTGTGCAACTGGTCATGCCAGTCATGGGACGTGTTGGATCGTTACTTTATTCGTGATGATGCTTTATGATGTTTAAACGGAATTCAAATTCGTTTGCCGCTGTAAATGAACTTGCGAAAAGGTTCTGTGCGTCATTCAGCAGGCATTCAAGATCTAGAGCCGAAAATGAAGGCTGGCCATGGCTTCATCCATCGATTTATTTACCAACGAAGGTTTTCACGCTGCTTTTGCAGATCAAGAAAGGTGAAAGAAATCACTTTCAAGTTCTCGGGTTCGGAAGGGGGATTTTCATATGTCCGTCTGAGCATTGGCCAAATGTTTCCAAACGAGCTTAACTGCATCAAGTCCATGAATACGAGATTATCGTGGAAGTAGACCACTGTCTAACGACCAACCTAAATCGGTTGTGTACCACATTGATGTACGACTTACGTACACAGATCCACACTGGCTCAAAATGAGTAATACAACGCAAGACTACACGAGTTTCCGATTGAGTTGCTTTCGTCATGAGGTTTCGACATGGAGAAGCAATTTAGCCATTTACAATGTGCACAGAACTGGTTTTAACTGGGCTCACGTGAGTGCTTATTTCCCTTGCCTCCCTCTCCTTGGTTTTGATCTTCTGCTCTGTGTGTGTGCATAGGGTATGGGCTTGTTGTCTTTGAACAAGGTTAACAAACTCTGAGCGTTGTGCTGGGAGGAGGATGAGCTGCGATATTTGGAGCAAACAAATGACCAGATTCCAGATAAAGATTATAATCATAAATCTGCGATTTACAATCTCTGTTCGTCAGTCACGAAGGCAGAGGTTGCGCTGCCTTGCAGTTGACAGCAGTTGTTGTATGCGAAGAATGCACGTGCCACGTTGGAATGACTGGGGAAATGTTGAGGTTAGTTGTTAATTGGAGGACAACTTGAGGGGCAATGTAGTGACGGCCCAGTCATGCTTAAATGTGCGCTTGTAATTAATGCTGCTTTAATCTTTTGAGTGAAATGATAAAGTACCTTACAATACAACTCAGAAATTCAATTTTTTTTTTAAATTGGAAATACAGCTGTTGTGAAATAGTACGATATTAGTGTCCCTGATCGCTTGAGCTTAGGGAATAGTCAAGTTGCACGGTGATCATGCAGGCAGGGAATACGATGGCTACTGAACGATTCTACGTACTTGCCAGGCCTGTGATGAGCAGAGGGTCTGCCTTCCATCTTTCACGGTTCTTGGCACGCTACTTCCAGGCAGCAGGTAGGTAAATTGGGTGCCCTGACGGCCTTCTGCCCGCGGCACACTTAGCCCAATGAGTTGGGTCAATTGTGCCCATGTTAGAGAGTGTTGAACTACCTTGACTGTTACAGAAGTTAGAAAACCAGCCATTTTCGTGTGTGATTCCTAGGAGTGATTTCCTAGAAAATGCCTTTTCTTTTATACTTAGGGTTGGGCATCCGCAGAAAAGATGTTGGATAGATTCTGTTTCTTCCTCGTCACTGCAGCTTCTGCAAAAGTCGTTGTGCGGTATTCTGAGCCTTTGAGTACTGACTCTTTTCGCGGTCTCGTCGTCTTTCTTTACGGAGCTGAGATTATCTGCGATCACTTTGCAATTCGGCCTTTGTCTCATTTTCGAATCAGGGGGCACGGTTTCGATGACTATCTCAGCTAGAGTCGAAGGGCCTTCCGGATTCGGTCAACATCTTGTGCAGCTTTTGCTTCTCTTAGCGTTCGTACCCCCTTGCGACAAAATGATGTTCTTCAGCTCCGGCCATAGGACCTTGTCTGCACATCCAGTGCATCAAGACAAAGCTGTCCTGCGATCCGGCAATTCGGCCTTTGACTCATTTTCGAATCAAGGGGCACGGTTTCGATGACTACCTCAGCTAGAGTCGAAGGGGTTTTGGCTTCCGGACTCGATCAACATCTTGGTGCAGCTTTTGCATTTCCCGGTTGTGTGTCCTCCTCCATTCATCTTCCTCGCAAACAGGACCATCTTTTCAGTCCTCCTAGTTGTTTCGACAAACCGAAGTGCCAACAAGGCTACGTAGAATCTCAATTGTGGATGAGTGAGAGTCAGCGAATCTCGTTTTGCGTATTCTTGTAACAAAACAAAATTAAACATTTTCTTGCACAAAACATCTTTCAAAATTGTCCGAACTGATCCGAATGAAATGCTGGCAATCAACGGATACTCTAATTGACATCGAATCTTTGTGTTCCTTCACCTGTTATTCATTAGATGACATTGTTTGTCTTAAACCCTTTTTCTGACTTATTTTAATTCTTCGTACCGTAGTCTAGTCACCGAAGCGATTAGGCAACTTTATTAAGGCTTTTGCAGCAAAAATTCAATTCCGGAACCAACATTTTATGTAAGATCTCTGCTATTTAAAGTTAGACATTGTTAAAATCGCTAAATTCACTACTTGTCTTTTACAAAACATGTGCGTAGCAGTTGAACACTTGCAGCAGACAGTACAAGGTGGGCCAAAGCAGAACTAGCAATGTTATACGCGTTCAACGCTTGTAACTCCTGTCTGCTCTATGTATGAAATATGACATCAGGCATGTCCACCATTTTGCTGAATACCGAAACTGACTCTTGTCCGGTTTGTATTGCATGCTCCGTATTTCGTCTGAAATATTCAACTTCACCCAACTAACAGTTTATTAACATGCATAGGTTTTGTCAGTTAAGTCTGGTGAGCGAGGTAGCCAAGGGAAAATGGAAGTTTTTTGAAATCAAGTGATCGTCAAAAATTTAGCTGATCATGCGCAGCCACTCTATCTTCTTGGAGCCACAAATTGGCTGCAAAAAGCTGTCGGTCTTTGTGCTGTATGTAAATATAGACCGACAACTAGTTCGGCAAAATACCGCAACGAAGAGTGTATCTTATTGGGTGCACATGATGCTGGTTTACTGTCCTTGGAGCCACACAATCTTCAGACTCGCGTGTTCACTCAAGGGCTTAAATAGAGCTGATCATGAATTAAAACATTGCTGTGAACTGAAAAAAGGAAAAAAGTCCGAAAATAATCTTCTCTTAGATCTTAATTTAAAAACTCCTACTCCAGCGGCTGCCTACTTCTAAATCCTTCAAACTAGAAGCCTAAACCTGGAGCGATTGCTGGTTTCAAGCTGTCAAGCTGTTAGCGAACAAGACTCAAATCCATTTGGCTTTGATTATATAGGCGTGAGACGTGATTATGAGACATCCAGTTCAGCGTCTCCACAAACCCAATTATTGCCAAAAAACGAAAAAGAAATAAGAACTGTTATTAGTGTCTAGCATAGGCTGGTCCTATCTCACCCACTGTTCTACAAACCTTAATAAAATACTGACCAGAATCGATGCTTCCCTTTTTTCAAAAAACAAACTCCCCTGCTTCACACCTAGTCAGTTTGAAAGACAAACTGACAAACACCTTACCTACGTCTAATTTGTTCACAAGCACAAGCCTTTTGTGGAAACCGTTTATTGTTTCGACCACCATCCGAGTGTCGAGAACCTAATCAATGTGTCGAGGAAAAGAAGCAGAAACATTGCCATTTCCAGCAAACGAAGTTAGTGCCTGCATCCATTGAAGGGCATCCTTCGCTAAAATGGTCCCAGCAAATGCCTCAGTTCAGTATCACCGTAACTTCGTCACGCTCAGAGTTAGCGGGCAATTAAATCATCAATTCGCTGCCTATTTATAAACATCATCGTCGTGGCCAGGGAAATAGAATTAATCCATCACGGCAACATGGCGGTTTCCGTGCACGAGCGCTTGAATCATGTTTAATTTATCGTCGACTCCAAGCGAATGGGAATGCCGTAGACTCTCCTGTTCGTCGATTGATCATATATCGAGTGCAAAGAATTACCTCGAATTGTTGACCCAGTGACGCAGAAGTTCTCGTCTGTTACGTCCGAACCTTGTTTATCGCAAATAGCGCCCCAATCGTCGGCGGTTACACACGGCATTGGGTGGCAGTTGTGATCGCGCCAATTCTCTAGAAGTGGACTTATCGGTTCGTTCGATTTAAGGAAAACGCTCCGGCATTGGTGTCAACAGCTTCGAACAGATTGTTACGAAATAGTGACCAAGAAAGATAAAGTGCAATCCACTTCAGTCGAAGACCGACATAAGCACCGAAAATAGACATGCCAACAATCTAAACAGAAAACTGAAATATCCAAACACTCGAATAACGAAAGCACAGCCCGCAGCAACATAAGCACAAAGTGTATCCGAATACATGGTTTTAATTGCCCGACATCAACGCGATGAACGTCGGGAGACTGGAACAGAAGGAACGTTCTGCTACGCCCCGCTGATCATTTTATCTGTCTATCAACGCAAGTGTAACCAGCTAAACACTGTACCCGACAGAGATGCAGTGCAGAACAATAATTCATCAATTGAAAAGGTTTCCTGTGGAGAATTGCAGCCAAGTCGGTCTTCTTACGACCATCCGTGTCCCTGGAGACCGACACAGATAGTTATTATTAAATGTGCTGAACGATTTGACTCGTCTGTAAGTTCGTTTATATCGCGCCACCTTACACGTTATCGTTCCCGGTTTCGCTCTTGTTCTCGTTTCTCCAGTATGACCCATGTCGCCATTGAGCGATTAACCTACAGACGACAGACGACATGGCCGTAAGGCATGCTAATGAATTTGCTACTGTCACAACGACGACGCTGGAGGAGGACCCAGCGGGTGAGGCTATCGTGTGTATGCACCGGAAATTAATAAATTCCCTGTGAAGTGTGAGTGTGGACACTGCCTGCAATTCGTTGTGCTCCCATTTTTGGGGCGGTAGCTGTCATGTCGATACGATACGTACATCAAGTTCAATATTGAAACACTTGATGGAGGCACAATACCATGAATCTCAGCCTCTAATTACACTTGAATTGGACACGCTGGATGGCCATAGAGAACGAAAATCGTTGACATTGTTGGATTCGTTGTCGACGTGGACAACATTGATAAACGCTTCAGTTCATTCACTTGGGCCGCATGTCGACTTGTGTGCGTCCGATCTGGTGTGGAATTGTGCACAGCAATCTAAAATAGCCTGTTGGCGGACGGTGATACTGTGCACGCGATTGAATCTAATTTGTTTTTACAGCCATGACAGAGTGGAGGAAAGGCGATGTGTTGGGGGGTCGGTGGCGCAAGCAGGCAGTCAAACGAAGATCGATCTTTAACATTAGTCACTGAGTGGCGTAAGCGCTCTCTACCTGATCATGAGGTGTTTTATTTTGCTGAATTCTTTTTACTTCTTAGGGATTTTCAAAGTTCACGCAGCTGAAGTGTTGCCTGTGTCGCATGAGTCACATCGGATATCCTTTGTGTGGCGAGAAAATGTGAGCCACTGTTGAAAAATTGCGATAAAATAAGGAAATGACGACTTGCGAGATCATCGCAAATAACAATCTTTCTCCGATGCACTTGCTTTTGAAGAATGTACTTATATCCCAGTTGGTTGAGGCGCAGGCCCACCACGGACTGTAGCGCCATTAGAAGAAGAAGAAGTCTTCTTCTATGGCAAGCATTGTTCGTGTTCACATAAGAGAGTTCTCAGAGTGAGGTATGCCCGAGAACGAACTCTTGGCAAATTCTCACAAACTCAAAGATCGTCACTTTTTGCAAACCCATACTTCCGCGATGAAGGGCTCAATGAGCCTGTTGCTTTAATCATCAGAGAGGATTTTTTTTTACATCCCACTTAAAAAATTTCGCATTGAGTCATTCCTAAACACAAGGTCAATAGCTGTGAGAGTAAAATGTGTCACAACTTGTATGCCAGGGCAGTCTGGCCCACTTTTTTCCGATCGGAATCACAAGGGACGGGACCCTCATATTTTTCAAAGGGAAGTGGTTTTGCTGTGGTTTCATGGGACCATTCCATTCGCGTTTATTCTTACTTTACCCTTCAATTTGAAGTGACATCATTTATTTCAAACATATTCCCGGCATTACGTCATCGTGAAGTGAACTCAAAATGCAAATGCCCTTACTCCCACAATGGGTTTGTTAGATTCATTCGCACCATGTCGCTAAAATGACACGAGAAGAGGAACAAACCGCCCGGACAGGTGCTCTCACTCACCTTGCTTAAGCTGTTGTTGGTGGTGTTTTTCATTTTATTCACTCACTTGCCATAGAAACGTATCGAAAGCACGGTTTGAAGCAAATTACACATCACGGTTCGCTAATTTCCCATGTGCAACTCTAACGAAACGAAACAAAGTGGTTCAGTGATGGGTGAAACTTGATAATTCAGGTGAGTAATACACATACTCCATCCAACTCACCGGCTGCGTCACCAGTGAGTAAGCAATAAATGCCACGTCCAACTGAGGATGACTCCAGTCTCGTCGCCAGTTCATCTCGTTCAGATGACTGTGCGTGCTTGAGCAGAAATCGATGATATTCAGCTTCGAGGCAAATGCTCTACATTTGCAATTGATTGCAATTTAACCAACAACATTGCATGGCTTAGTTTTCGGTTTCGTTTGCAGAGCGCCGTCACGCTGCATCTCTCTTGGATGTGCTCGTCGTTATCCAATGGATGTCATCGATTTGCGTGCGGTCGGCTCGTGCACTTACTTAAGCCAAAGGTGGCCTCGTTATGTGATATCTGCTGCTAGCCGCCTCATTGAAACCCCGTGCAAACATGTCAATCAAACAAGACTGCATTCTACTTATGCTCCCGCTCTGTATGCGCGCCATTGTGTCGTTTGGTTGTTGACCTCTTGGCATTTCACTGATTGCTAAGTTTGCAAGCGTTTGCTAGCATTAAACGTAAAAATGCCTGTAATTATCTGTAATTGAATGCATATATGTATTATAAAAGTTTGTGTGCGTGGATTTGCATGAGTAGCCTCTTATCAGAATTATGTAGACTCGGGACTTTATATGCGAATGATGTCAAGAAATGTTGCCCCGACGATTAGGACTAACACAAAAAGAACATTCATTCTACCTCGAGGGGACCAACAACTGTTACACTCCATCTGTTGATCGGAGAAGAATTCGATTTTCTGCAGATTATTTCGTGTCAGGGTGCTTTGAGAGTGAAAGTAATTAGCCGACCAAAGAAAGTGACGCAGTTGGATTAATGAGCGGAGTTCGGAGTGCTTGATACATCAGTTGGCTTATTTAAATTAGACGAATGAAAATGAGGCACTTGATTCCGTTGGTGATCCACATTCTTTTTTGCAACTTTCTCTAAATGATTCCTTCTTATTATTTATTTTTTTATTTTTAATTGATCCATTTTGAATGGCATACTTTTTATTGCTCTTGAAGTGCTTTATGATGTCATCTGCGTAAATATCAGAAATTAAGTATTAAAGAGATGCCCAACTTCACAGTCCATCGACGAATTTGAGTGAATGTTTGACAGTTATACACAAAATAACGCAAATGCCGTTCTCTTACTGGTCACTTTGGCTTTCGAAAACGATATTAAAAAAATGGTTGTCAAACATTTTAGAAGTTGGGCATCTCTATCACACTTCATTTCTGGTAAATATAAACAAGTGACGTGTGTGTGAGAATGTGCACGTGTTTGCGGGCAAACAGTGCATAGATGACGTGTAACGTTTCAAGCTGCAAGGCCAGACCATACATTTTTTGCGTATCATAAGATTTTTGCGTATCAAAGTTTGTCCAAGTCTGTCCAATGACTTTTGGTCTAAAACTACAATTTAGTCAGATTTTTTTCAACGATTCAAGCCAACATTAACTTTTACAAAAGTCCTTATGATTCGACAAGTTATACAGTGGTGGGCAAATAAATCGCACACTTGCGCTCCCATCAACAACAAGAAAAATGTTTACTTATTATTTCCATTTACAGAGTCATAAACACAAGTCACAATCATTTAATTGCAGAAATATGAGACTACATATTTGCATGGATATAATTCTGTTGAGCTATGCCCCACATGCATACATTGTACCTATGTACGTTATATTGCATTGCATTAAGATTATGAAATGCCCTTCAATGAAATGCCAAAAGTCAATATTTTGGTGGAACGCTCTTACATTTCAGCACTGCTGCACATCGCCTTGGAAGACTACCTTCGAAAGCTCGACATCGATCTATAGAAATGTAATGCGATCTGAATTCAATTGCACAATTCACCTGTGTCTCTTCGTTTTACAGTCACGATGTGATGTTCTAACCTTGCACAAGCCAGCCAAACGCAAAAGGGAGCTTAAAAAGACGTTTTGGTGTTATTATAATTAACCCCACTCCAAGCCAAGGAAATGCTGACCACACAATCACACTCCTGCCACCTTTCTTGACTTTTATCACCTTTTACGTGGTGTTGAGTTGTCTGTTAGGTGGACGTCAAACATATCTTTTCCCATCAGATCCGAACCTACAAAACATGGATTCATGTTTTGCAAAAAAATCATTGGTTTATAAAGGTTTCATTTTACAAAAGATTTTCTTGATTTTCTATTTTTGTGCCCACCACTGTGTAACCCGTGAATGAAGTTTGAGTCGTTGCAGGTACTTTTCCAATTTGATGGTTGAATTCAATGCTTGACTGATGTGACTCTCTTCATTTAAATTTTTGTGAACAGATGGCCGTAATGTTTTTACTTCTTTTTCTTCTTTGTGTATCGCTACAGGTGGGAGTGGCCTGAGCCTTTACCAAAAAGCCACCCCAAATAGTGCCATCTCTGTCTCTCTAGCTCCTTCCAGTCGCGCACACTAAGTTGTTTGAGGTCCTTCTCCACTTCTGTTGGTCATCTTAGGCGCTGTCGTTCTCTGCAGCTCATTCTTGGAATCGAAGTTTGAAAAACTCTTATTTTGAACTCTTAATTTTGAAAATTTAATTGCTAATTTGACAGTTCTATGTTGTTTTGAGGTTAGTTTGGTCTGCAATTTATCACCAATGAACTCACGCCGGAGTTACGTTTAAAAATTGTTCAGATTAATCATGGTTCCACTGGTTAATCATCGTGGTTGCGGTGGTGAAGTTGGTTGGTGCGTGTACTCTTACGCCCGTGGTGCCGCGTTCAATCCCCAATTTTCCTAAATCACTGACAATGCTCAAAAACATCGCCATTCGGAGGGCATACACCTGTGACCTCCTCAACTCGTTATAAAGTAATATCGCGAACAGCACTAACGGTTGCTATAAAAACTAGGCAAAAATCCACTACGGATCCAATATTAGTAGAAGCCCTCTTCGAAACGCCATTATGTACTTACATCAAAAAAAAAAAGTCACCTTAAGTGGGTCCTTAGAGGCCGGTGAAATGTCAAAAATGTTCATGGTCAAAACGTTCAAGTAAACGGTGAACGGTACAAAGTCATGATAACGAACTTAGATCTACAATCCTACAATAGAACATACTTATACAATCTACAATCTTCTACAATAAAAATAAAAGGTATTGGTGGAGGTCAGAGATGAAGGTCACTTAAGACACTGAACATGATTGTAGACAGATAACGAAACCTCGTTACTTCACAGAACATGTGTACATACATCCGAATTAGGGTGGATAATTTTCTCCCTTTTTCGAAGATGTTTAGGGTTGGAAAGTGTCACTTTTCTTTCCTTTCACCGTGGGCGTTGGACTTCGCCAAGGGTGCGTCTTGCCACCTCTCCTTTTTATTGCTTATATGGACTGGATGTTGCGGCGCATCCGAGGCAAGGAATGTTTTCAGTCATCTTCTTTTTGCAGAGGATTTAGTGATCCTCACATCTTCCCAGACGGAACTCCAGCACGCACTTGATAGGTTTGTGGCCGTATGAGCTGATGCTGGAATGAAGGTCAACTTGGACAAATCGGAGGTTATGGTCATCTTCAGAAATACTCTTCAATGCACTCTACAGGTTAGTGGAGTCCCATTGAAGCAGGTGGACAAGTTTAAATGTCTCGGGGTCTTTTTCACCAGTGATGGGAGGAGTAATGTTGAGCTTTCCTGTAGGATTGGTCAAGCTGGGTCAATTTTGAAACAACAGTCTGTAATCAGCAAGGCCGAACTTGGTGTCATAGCCAAGTTAGCGGTTTTCAACTCAGTATTTGTTCCAAATCAAACCTATGGTCATGATATTGACCGAAATACTAAGATCGCGATTACAAGCTGCTGAGATGAGATTTCCCCGTGCTGTTGTGGGAATTACTAGCCGGGATAGGGTGAGAAACACGGCAGTGCGCGAGGAATTCAACATTGAGCAGCTGCTTCTTCGAACAGAGAGAGCTATGCTTCAGTGGCTTGGTCACGTGGCACGAATGTCCCCTTCATCATGACTTCCGAGGCGGGCGTTGAATGTGATTCCGTCAGGTAGGCGACCGCTTGGCAGACCCAGGACGGGGTCTGCCCGTTGGACCAAGTCCAAAAACTCGCCTGGTTATGCTTGGGCATAACTCCTGATGAGTTAGAGTCTATGGCGGATCAAGTTGCTTGGAGATCTCTCGTGCTTGGTTTACCCCCTTTAGTGGAGCTTGCGGGTCAGAATATGATGATGACGATGATGAAGTATCACATGAAGAAACAAATCTGAGGAAATTCTATTCGCGATAAGGCTTATTATCTCTTTATGCCTAGTGATGTCATTAAATGGCGAAGCCTATCTCAATCGACAACATGCCAAAAAACACACAATCAATTATATAATTCTAAATTTTAATCATAAACTGAAGTTGGTTGGCACCATAAAGAAATTTGGGTCTCCTCCAATAGCCTCGAACAGTCGTGACTGTCGTCGCCGCACGCATACAAATTTGCTTGTTTAAATATTTACACCCAATTATCTTCAACCTGATATGAGCCTCTGTCAATTCATTGTCGATGTGGTAAATGCCGCGCCGGTGGTAGGCTGACATTATATAAATTAATTTTACTTTTTTCCTGCCTTTTATGTCTGAATTTTCATTTCATATTTGATGTTCGTTTTTCCTTCATTCAAATCGAATTGAAACCAATTGAACTTGAACTCTCTTTCTCCTCCTTTGATTTATGTCATTAAGGTGACGTTTTCTGACTTGTCTAATACAGTACTTCGTTAGACGAACGGCGAGGCATTGGCTGCGCTGGAGAGTGTTCTCAAAAGCATAAAGAGAGAATACGTTTTATTAGTAGGCAGTCTTTCGACTTGTTGCTCAATAGCGAAACGCATTATTTATTTTCCTTTCGTGTTAAGGCTCTCCGGCATACACTGTACGAGTGTGTTCGGAAAGAGCTACGCATTGGGTCCGAACTAGCTGCAGTGGTCCAATTAAATCTCACATGCGACGCACCAGATTCTTAAGAGCCACTTTCCCTAGCAAATATCATGCACGAGAGCGCTGTCGTGTTTGATTCTTGCATAAAATGACCGCTTGTCCACCAATGGAAACAAAGCGTGATTGATTGGTAATTCATTTGAAAATGGGTAAGAATTGCTCACATTGTCATAGATTTATCTTTCCATAGCACGCGTCTGCAGAGTTCAGCGAACCTTGGAGCGTGTTAGTCGAAAACAAAACATTCACTGGGCACAGCGCTTTGTCTGCGACTACGTGTTGATGCTCTAGATCACGTATGATGTGTGACAAGAAGAAAGATAAACCGAATCCTTGATGTTGTAACCAATATAAGAATTGGAATGAGTTAGCCGATAAACCATGGTGAATATTCAAATGCCATGGAATTTCTTTGTATCTGAAAAACAAGAATTATTGAAGGTTGATTGATAGACATTCTCAAGTGGATACATTCTGCGGAGGAATTTTTGAAGAAGATCGATTCTATTGAAGGATAATTTAAAAGTATAGATAAAACTGGTCTGCATGGTGCTTGAGTGTAATTTCTAATGTATTATTTCACATGCGTGTTTATTATTTATATTTTTTTATTTATTGTTATTATTTTTTATGTATTTATTTTTAGAGGCGTAGAACCTTAAACTGAATGTAAAAAAGGTTATTTATATATATTTGGCGGATAAGTTAAATTTAAATTAATTCAGAATTGATAATTGAGTTTGAAAATAATTTCGGACAGGTGCCTGGCGCATACATTGAGTAGGCTGTAGGTCCAATTTCCAGACACTCTTCTGTGCCCTCCCTGTTGAACAAATTTTTGAAGAATGGCTGAATAAATTAGCCGTCTCAAATCGTATGTACATATGTATACGGTTTCGTTATTCTGCAGTGTTGTATGTAAGTAATCCTGACTTTGTTCCATTCACTGTCTATGTTTTGAAAATCATAACTTTGGAAGACATATGGGCCAACGATTCTCCCGCTCCTAAAGCGCACCAAACGGTAACTTTTTCAGACTGTAAAGGTGTTTCGACAATGGACTTAGCTTGAGTTACTCAAATTGACCCATGTCTACCCATTCTAATTAATTTGAACCATTTTGTAAACGTTGCTTCGGCGCGATTCTATTCATGACGAATTTCCAAACTAAAGTAACATCAAAACAACCGATAACTGTCAAATCAACTGTCACAGAAAACAAAGATGCGAATTTAAAGTTCTCCTACTCTTACAAGCACTCTCGATGTATGTGGTGTAGCCATTGCGACCTTTAGTAGGCGTGTTTTATTGAGAATCTATACTCAGCTCCGTATTACTTATACATGCGAAACAAATTACTGAGCAAAACGTACTCAGTGACATTACATCACAGGTGGCGCCTCACCTCCGATTCAGGTACCACCACTGAATCACAGAATTATTAGTATTGGTGTTCTAATTATCAACAAAGCATGACGTATCCCAAATTGTAATCCATCCTTTGTTTGATATACAAACGCCTCTAGTGAATAAAACCATATTTGTACAAAAATTATAAAAACACATTTGTCAAGAAGCTGTGCGGACTCATTTCACCTCACCATCCTTAACTAAGTGCCCGGTCCGTGTTAATCCATGTCTGTCATTTCATTCCCCATTTCAAATGATCCATCACAGTACAGCCTAGCTCATGCTGTTACATTCGCCCGCCAGTCTCTACATCGATTATGAATAGTGATTTATGAGTTTCATAAGTCTTTTTCAAGATCCACCATAAGTCGCACGTTACATGGCGTCATTAAGGCTGCACATTGGGCGCATAGGGAACTTGGGATCAAGATAGTGAATCGTTTTTTGTGTGAAAACCATCAGAATCCAATGCTAGGAGACATTAGTTAGTCATGATCTTTTGATACAACATTTAAATTTATGGATATCATTTCTACTAATGTTAATGATTTTGATGGATGATTTGCGATGTTGAATGAGTTCGTAAATGTTATACAACATGCGCTTTGTGAATACAATACTGGCCGAGTTCATAATCTTCACACTGCGGCAGCCCTGCAACGTGCATTGACTATGCATGGCAACAGTCGAGAACTGCAATGTGACAGTAAAAGTGTAATAAAATCGGCAGTGATTTCTGTTTTGATGTAGGATTTTCAGGAAACCCGAAGGTGGACGTTTTCGTGCAAAAATGGTTCACATAAACATCATTCGAAAATTCTCTTATTACTTCATGGAATGAACATGTCTTGACTTCAAACTTTTTTAATTTAAAAGCATCGCCCTCATCGTACGCACTTTGCTATTATTTCTTTCTTTTGATATTTATAACCAAGTAACCAAGTTTTGTACATTTTTTAGACATTACGTTCAGTGAACAGGAAAAAATAACATGGTTAGCAATACAAACGTCACCCTTTAACACTTTTTATATCGCGTTCTGTTTTCCATTTTCGCATGAAAATGTATAGAAAAGGTACTAATTTCATGTGACTAAACTCAAATTACAAAGAATGAAATTCAAGTTAAAAAGTCAATGCGCTCTTTTCAGCCTGATGGTTTAACGAAATCTTTAAAAAATATGTTGTTCATATAATTTCAAATATATGAACAATATAAGACATATAATTAATGATGTGTTCTTGGCTCTTGTTTGCGCAGTGGCTGTTGATTTCTTATGACGTTTTATAATGCGATGCATCACATCGATGTCGAGGTTTGCAATTAAGGAATGCTTGACGTTGCAGTCCTGCACTAATGCAGTGAAAGCTCCTATTGACTACAACTCTCTTAGGCGAACAATCGCCTTGAGCGAACAATTTCTCACGACCTTAGATCTTGAATTGAAGTTCTATACATTTTATATTCCCTTTAGCAGACACCCCCTAGCCCGGACGCAATTCAGTAAATTTAACTCTCTTAGGCGGACAAAGTTTGTTTCGCCGAAACTTTCCAGTACCTTTTTTGTGTGCTACAATGAAAACAACAAAACAGCAACAGCACAGTGTATGAGTGTGGTGCAAGTGCCATCAAGTCGTTGTCTCCACTCAAATGGATAACGGATTTTATTTTGTCTTTGGTACTTCTGACTTCATGTTTATTTCAAACTACGTTCCCACCGAACCGAAATCCCGTGATTTGGATCAATTCGACAGCCCTTCCCATAGAGTTGAAGTGATTTCAAATGTCATGAGGGCTCAATTTTTAAATAGCCGCCAAAATAAATGTCTGTTGACAGGAAATAATAAAGTTAGAGCACCAGAAAATAGAAAGGTATAAAATGAGTAAATGAAAACCACAATTACCAAAATACCAAGTGTAGGTTTGTTCGGTTTGGCAATCTCTCATGGACGGATATCAGTTTCGAAAGCCGATAATATATGGTGAAACATACTAGATTTGGAGAAATTTGATGAAATCTTGCGATTTCGTTCGGTGAAAAGGTGGTATTCGTTTGTTTGCATATTTGGACTGCAGACGAAATAGTTTGAATCTAATGTGCCGTTTCTACCAAGCTTGAAGTGGTTTGCTCTCAATTTTTAAGTCAATCGCCCCCAATTTATAAGTGTGCGCCAAAAGAAATGTCACTCGCTCTTAATTTTTAAATGGTCGCCAGATCAGCTGTCTTTTGACAGGACATAATAGTGTGAGAACACCATAAAATAGAAAGAGACAAAATGAGAAAATGAACACCAAAATAAACTGATATTCACGCCGTAGGCTTTTTCGATACGACAATCTCTCATTGACGGATGAAAAATTCAAGGGGCCTGCAACTAGGTTTATCAGAAACCGCGAGGTTTCCAGAGCCCGAAAATGTATGGCGGAACATGGTAGGCTCGGTGAAAATTGATGAAACCTCGAGGTTTCGTTCGGTGGAAACGTAGCACGGTACTGCACAACCGTCGCTGTCCGCCTGTGGGGGCTTTCCCTGTACTGTCCCAAAAATATTATGCGACCTTTGAAAACAAAACCGTTTTGTGTTCCGTTGGGTGCCAGGTTCTCGATTAGCAGCTCTCTATGGAAATGGCTTGTTCTTGCACTGTTGTGTTCTAGTTGGAATGATTTTAAGAATCGAGATGCTTTTGAGATATTAAATGATTCGATTATTATTCGAATAGTCATTCGAAAGCGCCCATCACTAATTGAGTTGTCTTCACCGGAAAGTGGGATTTATTCTACACCATGTTCTGCTGCAGTGTATGCGCATTGCAAATATCGAACGGAAAGGTAAAGCTTGCCCAGTATTCACATGATTTGCTTCTTCATAGATTTCACATTTGTGTCAGCTTGTCAACGCAAGGAAACTGCTTCTATTCAACTGAGTTAATCTACGTGCATTGAGCTCTGTGTTTTTGAAACAAAATCAGTCATCTTTTCATTGTTTCTGCTCTCTAAGCAACTTTCCACACTCTTCATTGGTGTCATCGGCGAACGTTCGAAAAACGAAGTTCTTAGAGTGTAATAAATTTAGCATTTTCATAGCCTTTCACTTCGCGATGAAAGAATCACATCATTAAAATTCCATAAAAATAGGAACAAATTGCAACATAATTTTGCTTGTGAAAAGATTCACGCATACATTGACAACTGATCTTGTGTACCTGGCGTTAAATTTGCGTTTCCGCCCAGATACACCAGCATTCTCCAAGAAATGATTATTGTTATCAAATGTGTTCTAAATTGCCCCTATTTGCATGCGCCTGGCAGTAGAACAATAGGCACACAAGCATCTTGTACGAATCAGCTTACAAAAGCAAGAGGTTTGAGTCATTTGTGTACTCGATTAAATCCTCGGCATGTAGAAAAATGCGTGGAAACTAATTATCGCGCTGTGATAGTGACGAACTTCTGCTTACATGGCACAGATAGTGGCGCGCTGGCTATGGAAACGGAATGCAAACAACAAGCGTTCTACGGCGAGATTGTATTCTAATTCGAATCTCAAGTGAGCGTGTGTGCTCACAGTCTGGGAAACGGAGATAGTGTCTGCTGGCCAACGATAATATGCTTATACTGCGTCTCTTTTCTTATTTAGAATCACTTTGTCGTACTCCACGAACGAAATTTCTTCTGCTTCAGCATTTCTCTTGTCCAAAAATAGATTTCAGAGGCCAATACATGTTGTTCACATTATGTGCGTGGACTTTGTCTACCAGTAGAGCAAGCATTACTTAAATTCAATTCGAGTTATCGACTCTGGTTCAATACCAAAGGTCAAGTTCAAGGGAGGCCCATGTAACTGGCGTAGCGGGAAAAGTTTTAATGCTGAGGTGTGAGGGCATTTATTTAATGCCGAGTCATAAAATGGGTTGATACGTAGCATACATGTACTCTAGCAGCACATAGCGAATTGGCTTCTGAGAAGGTAACCTTTAACTTTTTCTTTCGGGTCACCATAAGGCTGGAAAAGTGGGCTTTAATTGTCAATATTACATGAGAGGTCATTCGACGGACAAAGAGCTACGCACCAGATGTATCATCCGGATCAGTGGGAACACGTTCATCCTGCAGTACTCACTCTATCAGCAGCGATAAAGGGTTTAGATCTGAATTGAGGGTATGATTCAACATTTTGGTGAATTGCAAATCTGGTCATGAATGTACTGAGTGGTTTTCGCGACGTGTCTTCGATCGATATGGTTTCTGCCTAAAAGACGCTGTAATAGATTTGCAAGAATATAGCTGTGACGACCGTGACGTTGTGGGCATGTGCGTGGTCTCCTTCGCACTTGAACATCGGTGGTTTTCAAATTTTCACGATCAGTGAAAGAAATGTATCTTATTTTGTAGCAGACGGTCAGTGTCAGAGAGTATATTGAGTCTCTACGAATTATGCTGCCTCTCCTCCGAATCAGCGCAACATGGGAATCTTACTTCGCAGGCCTAGGACCCATGGAAGTTCAATAGCTGCCTTCCATCAATGACTGTTCTGAGGATCCATTGCTTGCAGTCGTCAAGACCAAGGTGTTAGAGAGACCTTTTCTTCAGGTGCCGAAGCTTCTCCTGTTCCCGTCTTCTAGCCCGGTACTCCTCTTCCGCTGATCTGGGATTGCGTTGCAGCACCTTTCTGAGTGCCTCGTCGGTTGCACGTTTCTTCTGTTCACACTCGACATAATATCACCGGCATCTTTCTGGAGGAACCTCTTTGATAGGCCAGCGACATTGCAGCCACACTCGTTGTTGTTTGCGTTCGATGGGGCCATACCGACGAGTCTCTCCCTTAGTTGCTCTTCGTATGCTCTGGCAATCAACGCTGTGATCAGGGGTCTAATGTCAAATCTAATCTTTGTTGGCTGGTGCAGCTTTCTGACATTGGACAGTCGAGCTCTGGATCGTGCTGCCACAAGGAAATGGTCAGAGTCCACGTTTGCTGCTCTGAATGATCGGACATCCTGGATATTTGACGAACGCCTTGTGTTAATGGTCGCATGGTCGATTCGACCGTTTCTTTTGCGAGGAAACCTTGTGCTACGTGTCATCCAATCCAAGGGAGGAAGTTGCACATTAAGTACAGTGGATGCTTTTTCACGCTCCGCTAATATACATGGAGGCCAGTCGTTGCAATCGGCTAAGAGTATTACAGCCGACAGCTTTGCTAGGGCTGTCCACCGTCCACCAAACGGTGTTTCCCGTGCCGTATAGATCCTCCGTGGAAGAGTTTAAACCCTTTTCTGGATCTCTGAAGATCACATGTTACATTATGGATGGATAAACTTTTAAAACATTAGATTCACTCACAACTCAAACGTAAAATTACGTCTCACCCCTGCGAGTATTCACAATGCAATTAATCGCGTTTATTTTTTATTCGGTTTCATTCTTACGACTACATGTGACCTTTAACAACAGGTTAAGCCGTATGACATGACTCGTAAATATACATTGAAAGAAGCGGTTTCAAATTTACAGAGTACATGTCGAGATTTTAATTCTCTGCGTCACATGCGCTTGATAGCGTTGGGTGCGGCCCAAATTTGCCTTGCTTATCGGTGCTATCCCCCAAGATAAGAAGCCATGTTCTGAGACGGGGTTTGCTCAGACTACCCATGGCAATGATATCAATAACCTTGAATGCGGAATTTTCCTACAACAGAGTGTCTTTTGAACGAACATGGGCTTATGTAGTCAAAACAGTCATAAGAATGAAATTTTCCACACCCAAGATAAGACATTCAGCCCGGCTATGGTCATGATTCGTGTGTGTTTGTCTAAACTATATTCATTTTACATACACTAGATTACATCGCATAGTTATCATATTCGCAGTACAATGCCAATTAGTGAGACAAAAAACAATGCTAATTGGAAAAGCAAATAGATGCGAGTATGTTCGAAGTATAACACGGACTTCCGCCAGTAACATGAGAATTGAAATGACAATCGCAAACGCACGAAAATATTCCAATTTAGTTTAATGAACTTAGCAGATCACATACACTTAAGTCTGTCCAGGTCCGAGTTCTGGAGTTGACACGAGATTTAATTGACTTCTAATCAGAAGTATCACACACATGGGGGCTTCAAACTTTTTGGCATCTTTTTTAATTGATCCAGTCCATAAAGTGTTTATGGCTATGTACTCATAACACTAGTTAATTTTCGAGAGATCTTGTGTGGATTTGGGAACATTTTTATTGATTGAATATATAAATGTGACGGCAAGCGAGTTTTCAGCGAATCAAAAGTTTCAACATAAAATACAGCTGTAGCTATTTGGCGTTGCACTTCGTGTCCGATGAGCTAATCTGTGGGAGTCGACATGGTTTGTTCACGAGAGAATGTTAAGGAAGTTTTGTGAATCCATGGTTATGCTTGGCTGATGAGTTGTTTCGACCAAAAAGATATTCTTGAACAACCAATCAAAAGGTAATTAGGTCGAACGTAGGACGTAAGTGGTCGATTGTACTTCCACTCCACTTCACGTTATAATTCACGGTTCCGCCTTTTTCGAGTCACTGACAATCCTCAACGAGAACTTCTGGCTAGAAGAATCAAATCAATCTCAAAAAATCAGAAGTCCTATCGACTGTTGCTAGACAGTAGCACGCACAATACAAGTGATTGTTGAAAAAGCTAGGCCTGCTACCCCTAGTTTGCTTAGGCGCTCACTGAGTCTGCAATGCCCTGTTCTTGCTCATCTTGATACATGCCTCAAACCTCTTTCGGTTCAATTGAGCCAAGAGTTTATTGGCCTGCTTCATGGTATGGGTGTTTATAGAATTGTAACATTTACCGATATAGTACATTCTAGTAAAGACTGCGATCCTGAGCATGAGAACAAAATTAAAGTGAAACTTCTCAATAGCGGACAGTAGCGGGTCCATTAAGTAGGGGTGTCCATTATGAAGGGGTTGAAATTCACGAACATCTTAATGCCGGGACCTGACAATGCTTACAGTTTTGTTGACGGGTTAAATCATTTTTTCGCCAATTGTTTGAAAAAAGATTGGATTATTTGCCTTTTGTAGACACACTTATACACACAAACTGGATTTGTTGTCGTACGCATCATAGTTTTCGACCATGCATTAAAAGTAAAATCAATCAACAAGCGCCATAATACGCCATTAAAGAAATAATTTATACTCACCTCAGATCAATGTGGCGGTTGGCGTTGTGTTTTGGTGCGTCGACACTTTGATAAGTATACGCCTAGAGCCGATACCCGGTACGACCAAAAATAAGGTAAACGGCCTCGCCTCTTTCGAGTCACTGTCTTAACAATCTTCTTAAATTAGCCTTTCTGAGTCGGCATAATACTGTAGGAAAGACCAATAGCACGCACAACACGATTGGTTGCTCAGAATCTAGGCCCTGGTCCTCTACAGGCTGTAGCGCCACACGTATTATTATTATTATTACGAATCAGTCAGAATTCTACTTACATCCTCTTTCCATACACTTGGGCGAAATTATATCTATTGTCTAAAATTCCCGTCATGTGGATTTCCCTCATGATATGGAATTTCAAGGTTTTATTTTAAGTTCGCCTCCTCCTTTGATTGGGATTTGCTTCTTCAGTGTGAATCCACTTTGTGAAACCACACTTTATCGTCCTACTCACACAATTTTCAAAGTTTCGGTAGATATATCTTAACTGTCTGTGTCTCTTTATCTTTTTTGTGTTATCATTCACAATCACGGATAACCAGAAATCTAGTTATTCGCAAAAATGAATCGTGCCTCAAATCTTTTTATGGAATTATCATCACCAAAAAGTCTAGGTTTTTGGTCTTCATTTATAATTTCAAAATGTGCTTATCAATCAAAATATTAGGTCTATTTTAAGGTTCGATGTTCAAGGTTTAATGTCGATGATCTGTCACACCATAATAGCTTCTACATTTCTAAAGCGATCAAGTTGATATCTTGGGAGCAGTAATAAAAGACTGGATATCAATTATGTTTCAAAAAAGGGGTGATGCCTAACCGTTTGCATGTCGATTTTGTTCGCGGTCAATTCAGCATATTGAACTGAAACAGCTTGATGACCATTCTCTGTACCGAGAGTTAGAAGCATAGACTTATAGTACATTTACCTAAATTCAACATATCGGGAGAAAATGTCCACATCCAATTTTAAGTTCGCACTGAAACTTCCACGTTTCAAATTACAGCTAGTGTCAGAATTGATTACTGTTTTTTTTCTGTCCAGATAGCAGAAGTATATTAATTTAAAGATGAATTTCCATAAGTGCTTGTCATCGAGTCATCATCACGTTAATAAATTATCGTCATTTGGCAACTCATTTAGTGCCAAACAAGATGTCAAAAGGGAAAATTTAGGAAATTTTAGTTGTCAAACCTTGATATTAACTTAATGCCTGAAACACAATAGTGCGTTGCTGCGTTGTGTCGTCTTTCAACGCACACTATTCAATGGCCATGCACAGAATACTGCGGCGACCTACGTAAGTACAACATGAGAGAGATGAGAGGATCGTAAAACGTAAGACCATCGCATGTCATTATCGAACATGTTGGACAATTTTTGACAGTTTGGTGCGATGATAAACAGCTGACTAAATTTTAACGACAAAATCAATTTGAATTCGGAGCAAGGATTTGACATTTCACAAACGAAAACAGCTGACACAATATTTTTCATATGGTTTTTGAGAGAGAGATGTTTAGTAAGTTTTTTTCCTTCATTCGTTTCAGACTTTTTCAATTATTCCGTCCAAGCTGATAACTCATTAAATAACGTGCGGAATTTGTAGATTCAACATTTTGCCTGAAATGTTGAAACTAGCCGAAAAATTGGATTTAGGTGCGGTGTAAATGTACTGTTATACTGCTTCCTTCAAAACGGTGTTATTGTGGTATTATACGACTTCCATCACTGAACCGAGCTCAACTCGCACTTGGCCAGAATCTTATGCATTCATAATTGTCTCAAGTGCTATTTTACATTTCTCGCTTTTGTCTAGGGTAAAATGTAACATGTCTAAATCCCCAGATCACCAATGCAGCCCTTGAAATCGGCAAAGTTCTACGGCACAAAAATGCATTACACTGTCTCCAACAACTCTCAACTGACACAGGTCCCCTTTTTACAACATGTTTGTTTTGCAATTAACGCGTACTATAGTCTGACCACTGTTCGCACGACAAACATTATACTAGAGATCCATGTCACGTCCAACACGAAACAATTGTACACAATCATGAGGCAACTCCACTCTTTGCATTTTAATTAATTATAGAAAACAAAGCGAAAACCTTTTTTAACTTTTCCTTTCCCTCTTTCCAGGTGGTGCATTTGAAGGTATTGTCGATGATACAATTTCGCCATTCGGATACCGAAAGGGAGAAGGTATCGATGCAGGATATGGTGAACTTGATTGGATCTGCAGTCGAGATAAGGCCCGCACAGACCCAATTTTCGCTGCCCTAAATCCAACAGAGGGCAAGATTTCTGGAGCTAGTAAGTCAGCATAAAACATTTTGAAGAATTCAAATTAATTCCATTTCTCTTTCCTCATTGCAGCTGCCAAACAGGAACTGATCAAATCGAAATTACCCAATTCAGTGCTGAGTAAAATCTGGAAACTGTCCGATGTCGATGGCGATGGTTTCTTAGATTCTGACGAATTTGCTTTAGCAATGCACTTAATAAATGTCAAACTGGATGGCAACGAATTGCCGAACGTACTGCCTGACCATCTAGTTCCACCATCGAAGAGATGCTAATCACAGTTGTCAATGGTTTTCTAATCAATGAAATCTTTTTGACTCCTTTTTCTTTTCTTTTTTTTTAAATGTGTATAATATGAAAAACAAATTTTGTAAAGCTGTAAACCGAAATGTAATAATTTAGAGATACAAAACATTTACACACACAACTATAACAACAAAAAATCCAATTTGTACCCAGAGATGGAAGCATGCATTTCTATTTACTGCATACGTTACAGACTCTATATCATTGTGAAATGTGTGATGAGATAATAAAATAAGAAAGAGCTAGGTAAAATGGTATACACTCTATTGATAAAGGCATGTGTAAATTTTGTTTAAGTAATAATGTACCGCTTTTCCTTTTTGGGCGGACAGAGAAAAATGAGATGTGTGTGCACATCATTGTAATAAAGAAGCCAACTAAACTGTAACCTGCTGTGTATCGTATTAATGTTTCCGCCTATAGTGTTGTTCCGAATGTCCTATCAAATAGTATATTTACATATATTTTTTCTAAGCATACACAACAAAATGAGAACGAAGGAAACAAAAGCACAACCGATCTTATAACTTTTTTATTTTTTGCTTAAAATATGTATGATCTATTTGGCGTTGCCGCAGGATTATGCAGAAGATTTCGATTTTGTGTTATTGCTTGCAATATTTTAGTGAAAAATAATAATTTATGTGTGCAATTATTAATCATTATGATTCTATTTCCTACTATCTATTATTTCACGAGGCAATGGCGAAACGCGACGGGAAGGTGAAACCACGGATAATGCAAACGAGATCGAATTGCTTTTATTATTACATAATTTGTCTTTTCTTTTCGTAAATAATGTTATTATTGTTAAAGATATATAAGTTCACGATTTATTTTAGATTATTTATTATGCCAAACAAAAAAGTAAACAAATGAAAAATTTCAAATTATCACAAGTAACACCGAGATGCATCTAAAATAAATAAAAGAAAAATTGAAGAACAGTGTTTTGTGTGTGGTAACAAATATTAGATTGGTTGCATAAATTCGTCGGTTGCGTCGAGATCTTGAGAGGCTTACCCTAGGAGAAGACCTTCCATTTCAAAAATGCTTTTCAGGGGTAGAATGGTAAAAATACCAACAACCACAATTATACCAATGTAAGCTCGTTGTATTACTACGCGGGTCTAGTCGATCCCATTCCGCTAACCAGTTGCAGTTTTTGACAAAGCGATGGCTAACACTTATACCTAGGCGGTATAAGTATATATTCGGCCAGATTATTGGAAAAGAGGGGTCTAGGACTTGTGTACTTCGCACGAAGAGCACGTTGCAAGAACGTAGAAGATGTACAATTGTTTTCTCTTCTTCCTCCTCTCCACAGCTTCTGCAGAATTCTTTTTAGGCCAGACCCTACCTAAAGGCGTGAGTTGCACAGGGTGGGTGCCCTGTAATGACTCCAATAAAAGCCCGAGAGTTGGATTGATCATTCCTATCAAATCCTCAGTGTGATCCTCTCTTTCTAACTAGGAACTAATTCTACGAAGTTAATGCTAATGGGCTAATTTTGTCATATATTCCATTATTAGTATTCCACATTAGTAGTCCGATAGCATAGCATGGTTTATACACCAGAAGAAGCCGTTGGACTGGGAGACTCTTGAGCAATTGCTTATGTACAAGCAGTGGCGAGAAAATGTGAATAGATCATTTCAGTGTGTTGTTTCAAAAATTATTTCCTTACGACGGATATGATTGATATTCAGAGCTGTTTTCTAATGCACTAATAGGTGGAGGCATCAGTCGAACAATTACAACGGCTGAAAGAAATAAAAACCATGAGGATCCCATGTATACAGTTTTCCACGTTTTAATTTTGTTTGTTAACTTCAAACTTGACATATATAATCCCCCTTATGCTCTTAGTCGTGTCACCCAAAAGTATATGTAACTGTGGCAAATTTGTATTCTCATATTTATTAGTCACTTTATTTGACATTTGTCACCCGCACGACGATCGTGTGTGTTCCCTTAGTCACATTTCATGAAAAACATAGACAACCATAGAATGGGAGATATTTTGTCCTTACACCTTTGTGGGTGACGAAAATCGACGTAGATTAAATTAGTCTATCAGTGCAAAAGGGGCGTAACCCACAACCCCGAAAAAACAATTTTTAAGACCCTCAGAGCTATCTAGTGACGATCAGCATAATTTCAATTTTGGTGTATTACGAGACTTTTGCACTTATAGCCAAAAAAACGCAAGTTTGAACCCAAATTCTGTAGGCATTGATAGAAATAAAAGTTGTTTGATACGATCACGTTTATTGCAGTGGCGTATCGTGGGCTGGGGCCGCTCAGGGCAGACCCAATTTATGCCCCCCACAAGTAATTTTTTCACACACTAAAAGCCTTTGTATACTGTTCAAACATATACCTACGCATATGTAGGTTAGGTTATCTTGAACTGGCTGGCTGCTGTACGGAAAGACAGCGGGCACACTTAGGCCACCATAGGTCCATTGTGCCAACACGCGGATCTAGGAATACCTATTCCACAAACCCGGTAGTGGTTTTAACAAAGCAAAGAAGATGTCTGACTCTAATGCTGCTTAGCTCAGCCAGGCTATTAAAATAATAAGCTAACAGAAGTATAATCCTCGTCCAGCACCTTCTGCAGAAGTCGTTGTAGGGGAAACCTGGTCTAGAGGCGTTAGTTTTTATGGCGCAATGCCTTGCTGCAACGCCAATGAGTGTTCTAAGATTCGCCTGCTCAATCTAATCAGACCAAGCGATCTCTTAGGGCAGAGCGTAGGCTAGAGCTGTTTGGTAAAAGGGCATCCTGTGTCAGTTGACCACCTTATATTCATTTGAACAGAACACATTTGTATGTATGTCAATAAACTAGGTGATCTGCACAGCAGCATTTGTATATCCAATAGCAGGACGTGAAGCTGAATGTGACATATTTGAGTAATTTTGAGTAATTTCGGCAATTTCCCGCGAAATTAGGAGAAATTGCGCAATCTCTCATACAACGAACCAATTTCAAAATTGCAGCAATTAGATCAATTTCAATGAAATTACGTACGAAATTGTGTATCATCACCACTTCCGAGGCTGGCGTTGAATGTGATTCCACTGTTTGGCAGACCCAGGACGAGGTGGTTGCACCAAGTCCAATAACTCGCCTGGTTACGCTTGGGCATAACTCATGATGAGTTAGAGTCCATGGCGGAGGCTCGAGTTCCCTGGAGATCTCTCGTTGCGTAGTTTACCCCCTCGACCATTTTAGTGGAGCATAAGGGTCAGAAGATAACGATGATGATGATTGTGTATTATAACAGATTATCCCAGTTTCCGTACAATAATAACAAATCTAGCAGATTTTTCACCATTATGCCAGTTAACTAGCAGAATTCTGACAGATTGTCCATACAATGTCGACGTAAAGACATTTCGCTATGAAACCAAATTGCATCAATCGTAGTGACGGACAATTTCAAAAGAATAAAAGAAAGTGGGACTTTGTATCGAAGATAGTATTAAGAAAAGTCAAGTGTCGATCTTTAAATATCTGCAACTTTCTATTTCTTCCATATTCCATTGATATTCTGTCACCTCTAGGCTCGTCTGACCATTGTGTCGTATCAGCTAATTTCTCACTATTGCCAGAAACAGTTAGAGAACAAATTCCTAAAAGAACAATAAGGCTGTACAAGAAAGCCGATTGGAGCGGTCTAAGCAACTTCCTTAGCAATTTTAACTGGTCACTATGCTTCCTCGATAGTGACGTGAATGCCGCTGCTGATATGATCAGAAACATTCTTCTGCTGGGCATGAGATCCTCCATTCCTCATAGAGTGAAGTGTATCAAGCCCAAAGCAAAATGTTGGTATGACTCGAGCTGTAAAGAGGCTACCAGATTGAGAGAGTTGAATTTCCGGATATACAAAGCAAACCCTACTGAGGAAAACCCGAATAAGTTTAAACGGGCCAGAAATGACTGTAATGCAATTATAAGACGTGTGAAATTCTCGTACGAGCAAAAGTTGAGGCAAAAAGTGCTACAATGTCCCAAGGGTAGCAAAAACTTCTGGTCATTTGTAAAAAACGTAAAGAATTCCGCTTCGTCTTCAATTCCCACGCTCATTTACAATGACATCCCAGCTGTCAGCACTTTAGACAAAGCGAATCTGCTTGCGGCGCATTTTGCAGCCAGCTCAACACTGCCAGATTCCAATATGTCGCCACCTGTACTTGAGAGCGTTGACTTCACCATGGGACAAATCCACTTCCGTCGTGCACAAATCCGCTGGCTCACATGGTATTCCCCCTATTCTTCTGAAGAGGTGTTCTTCTGCGCTGGCAAAACCACTGCGTAAGCTTTTTCATCTATTCTACTCTTCAGGTCTCTTTCCGAGCAGATGGAAAACATAATTTGTCCAGCCCGTCACCCACCTTACGTCCCTTCTTTCTAAGGTCATGGAAATGCTGATAAATCGTCAGCTTATGAAATATCTCGAATCGCGGAAGCTTCTTAATGCCCGGCAGTATGGGTTCCGCCGCAACAGGTCCACTAGTGATCTGATAGCTTATCTCACCGAAAAGTGGAACCAATCTTTGTACAATGCAGGCGAAAGCAATATCGTTGCGCTTAATTTTTCTAAGGCATTCATCTAGGACAAAGTTTGGCATCAAGTTCTCTTGTCGAAAATGTGGTATCGATGAATCTCTTTTTCTAGGGATTAGAAATTACCTTTCGAACCGTCCAATTCAAGTTGTTTTCGTTGGGTTCAAGTCTGATATTCCCCAAATAAATGCTGGTGTTCCCCAAGGCTCTGTTCTGTCTTCGACACTCTTTCTCATTTTTATTAATGATCTCTTGTCTGCTACTTCAAATTCAATCCATTCCTTGGCTGATGACAGCACCCTCGGCTTTTAATATTCGTTCCAAGAATTGGAACGGCAGCTAATGTTAAGCACATTCAATCGGGGAAAGAACAATCGAGTGGAATTCAATGCTTCAAAAACTCAATGATGTCTGCTGTCACTCAAGCTAACCCTTGTTAGTCAGCCATTATCCATGAATTGCGCCTATGTCGATAAGACCGAAAAACTTTCCATCCTTGGTATGTGTATCAACACAACACTTAGTTGGAACGATCACATATTTGAGGTCGCCAAAAATGCTGCGAAAAGTTTAGAATTCCTCATTCCATGCAAGAAATACTTCAACCCTTCTGATTTGGCTTTTAATTTATAAGGCGTATATCCGCCCCAAGCTTGAGAACAACGCTCATATCTCATCTGGTGCCCCAAAACCACCCTGCATCTACTAGGTAGAATCCAAAAGTGAGCGATGAAACTTTGCAACAATATTGCAGTCATTAGACTCGCTCGAACATCGACGTACCGCCTCTTCTTTGTCCGTATATTATATTACAGCTATCCAATTGCATTCCACCTCCCCATGAATTCACCCGCAATAACCGTCTCGTCAGGAATTGTCATCAGTTTACCCTTAAGCCTTCTTTCGGACGCACAATTAAAGGGAGAGACTCGTTCTTCAGCCGCACCACACGCATATGGAATGCTCTTCCCAGCCTAATATATCCCACAAACCAATGTACACAGGTACCTCCCCTACCATTCTCCCTATATACCTTCGGCCCGTGCTGTGTCTTGCCCCCGGACACTTAAGGGTACTAACAATCCCTTGCGAGCGCGCAAATTACAACAAAAAAGTGCAGTGTCCAATTATGACGCCGATGAGCGTCCTGGGTGAAGATCTGCTATTTGTAAGCAGATTGTACGATCGTTTGAGATGAAGTGATGACCACATTTTCTTTGTTTTAAGGCACGTGATGCCTTCTAACCATTTACCAGAGATAATGGAGGCTAGACATATCCACTTTCGGCCATTTTTACCCCTTGTCCATGTCGGCATTGAGCCGTAAAGAATAAGAGTGCAGTGGAATGCCCTTTGCATTTCACACATACTCTTACTAAGTTCCTGGTTCCACTACGCACCAGATGATATCGAGGGGAAAGGGAGGTAGAAGTTGAAAATCTCTATCCTACATTACCTCTGCCATTTACGATTGATAGTGTTGATTGTGTGTATCTTGAGTAAAAGGTAAGCCGTAGCGGCATGGAAGGTTTTTTTTTAATATTAAAACAAAACAAAGAAAAGACTAGAAGTCGGGGCGGAAATCAAGCAACATTTTCTTAACGAACATATTTAGTTCAATAATATACGTACCCACTCTGAATTTTCTTCTACAGTTCGCTACAGGTCATGAATGGGTATCAGCAAACAAACCGACTGGCACGATCTTTATTACAGGGTGCTGTCTTTCTTCACTTGTGTGCACTATCGTTTTCGTTGGCCTCCTTTATTTCGTTGTCCCACTGGTGCCAAGTCGAAGCTTTTTCTTCGTGGGCTAGCCATATTCGGCTTTGAATTCCGCCTGGCTAGACTCATGTTGACAAAGGGCCTCCTCATCTCCATCTCTCTTCTTCTACGATCCAACTTCGATGTACCTTTGCGATCAAGACTCATCAGTAATCCGAGATAAGAGTCCGACGGAACATTCGACTTCGTCTTCGGCCACCTTCGATTAAAAATATAACCCTCTCCACCGAATGTTGAATTTTTTATTTTCTGAGAAAATAGTATTACGGTATTTCCGTATTTTTCTTTTAAAGTCATGTGAGCACGTTGCGCCATGTTCGTTTGGTTTTGCAAAATTTGCTAGTGTGTCTAGAGTAGTAGAAGTGAAGTTGCAAGGAACGGTGATTTCTTGTTTTGTTATTTTCTGATATTTTGTATTTCGAAAGTTCGATTGTTTACAGCGTTAAAATCAACAGATTTTACATTTACAAGTTGTGGTCCGTATAAAAGCATGCAATTTATTCGCACTGGTTTGAGGTTTAAAGAACATCAAAAATGACAACAAATCCAATTTGGGGTTATTTCGTCATATTCAGCTTCGGCAGAAGGTGATCAAAAGACCAAAGTTCGGCTTCGGCCAAAAAACTAGCCTTCGGTCGAACTCTATGCGAGAAAGTGTGCAGATGACACAAGTGCGCCTGTCTCATAAAAATTCGACTTAAAATGACCAAATTAATAATGAACCCGTCATCGAATGGAGTGGTACCAAAAGGTCAATACCAAGAGATTAAGTGGGAGTGAACGCAATAAGCTGTACATAGCCCCCCACCAAGGATAATGTCAATTTAATTAGAAGGACTCAATAAAGTTTCGTGACAGGTCCAAGCCAATAGTTATCAATAACTTATAACTAGAGCATGTCTATTGGTTTTAGCTTTGTATAAATAGAAGCATACAGTTTTATTGTACGCAGAAAATCAATACCGGTGTGGTATTGCGTGTAGGACATAGCTGAACCAACCATTGTTTGAATTCCAGAGGACATAATTAGTCGTTACTGAACTGTCGTGCAGAGTGTACAGAGAATCACATTCGAAATGGCTACCTACGAAGAAGTCAAAGAATGTGCCGACAATCCTGAAGTTTACCTCATTGACGTTAGAAATTGTGCAGAGATAAAGGCAACTGGAACTATTCCTGCTAGTTTGATCATTCCACGTGAGTAACGATTCTGTTAAGCATTTTAAATTTATTTTACTTATTTGTATATATATTTATTTGAAAAATGATTAAACTAAAATAACATGAATGACTCGTATATATACACGCAATCGTGTTACACGCATTTAAGAACAAATATTTAAGAGCACCAGGTTATAAGTATTCACTTTAATTTGTATTTAACGGCAGTATGTTTATAGTTGTACTGCTCCGAAATATGTTTGCACAGGTTCTCGTTTCTGACTATTTGTACGCATATTTACTTACCAATACAAATGGTGCCTTGCAACACAAATTCACGGGGAATCGTAGTTTCTGAAACATACGTTTCTGCGTTATCCATTAATCGAGCCATACGCATACATAGTGCGGACAATTTAATTAAGGTATGCAAGCCCCACAGCGCGCAATCGTTAAAAATAAGAAACACGAATAGTATAATATGTATTATTATACCAAAATCAACAGACATTAAGCAACATTCTAAGTCATTATGTGTATTATCATAATGACTCAGAATGTTGCTTAATGTCTGTTGATTTCTGAGTGCTTTAACGTACATTTTTTAAAGTTTGTGTATGAAACCTCACAAAATGTATTTTCCTATTAAAGAGCAAATAATAGTTCTTGGCGTATTCAGTAATGTTTCACGTTCAGGTTGTTATCGTTCTATTAAAAACCAATGTTTATCTTGTTATTCTTTGTGTGGCGCTACAGTCCGGAGTGGACCTGGGCCTCAACCAACAAGCCTTTCTTGCTAGCGCAATCTCTGACTAGCTGCTCATGCCAAGTTGGCTGAGAGCCCCTTTGGTGCCCCATCATTCGGAGTAGAAAACTCTTCGGGCCTGAGCTATGTTATTCATGACCCCACCACCTAAGGTTTGAAGGAGTCTACGTTTAATCTCGATATTGAATCTTGGTATCGGATGTATGTTACATGCATACGTAGTAGGGTGTCCAAGGTTTGGTGCGGAAATATGTTTTTGGAAGTATTTCTGATGGTGGAACGTTCGTGATTAATGTGCCTAAGTTACATTATTTGATTGTTGTAGCAAAGATGGCAAATTGGTGGCTGTTCTTTGGTAATGAGGTGTCTCTGTGTAAGGCTTTTATATCCTAATCGAAGGCGAATGAACACTTTACCTTAGCTGTTTGAGCAGGAAATGGATAGATGGCTCCTTCGGCTTTTGGATTTATTGAGGCGTCAAGGTGTGTATATTGTTAACAGTCTTCCAGTTTTTGGTTATCCAATATGTGGTGATTTTTTTTTTAATATCTTGTTTAGATAATGATTTGAAGGATATTCCTTGTTCTCTCACTGCAGATTTGGCTTGATTTGGCTACATTTCCTTTTATCCCAACATGTCCAAGAATTTACGTAAGCATGGACTTCTTCTCGTGGGCTATTAACTTGTTCCGATTGTTTTTTTTTTTTTTTTTTTGGAAATGGGAGTTGAATTGTTGATTTTTTTGATTGCTCTAATAGCTGACAGGCTGTCCGTACATACAATTGATGATCTTCTACCAGACCTTTAGAGAGGGAGCCGTCTTGATCGACTACTGCAAAAGCAAATGGTGGCATCGGTTGGTATAATAGAGAGAGGTGTACAGTACTTCAGTACAAGTGCCTGTACTGACACTTGTAAATCAGTACTTGATCCTGGTACTTTATTTTGCCCAAGTTTCAGTATTTTTATGTAAACACTTGGGAAGTACCTTCAAATACTTGAGAAATACTTAAAAAGTGCTTGCAAATTCGTAAGAAGTACTTGTCTTACGAAATCTTGCCCTAATTTGACTGCTTTGATTGAGACAAATTAATTTTAGCATTTGACAGAAATATGCATGTCATAGTGGAAGAATAATAACGAGTATTGGACAGCTTGTCCGCTGCCATATGTTTGTTGTGTGATGCTACGCTCCCACAGAACAAAACGGCGAGGTTTCATCAATTTTCTTCGAACCTACCAAGTTCCGCCATACATTTTCGGTGTCTGGAAACCTGGCGGATTCTTTTCAATTGGATTTATCAATTGAATTTATCTTTTCATGAGAGGTTGTCAGGCCGAACAAGCTTACAGTGTTAATTTCAATTTATTTTAGTCATTTTGTTAACGTCCTCATTTTTCTCATATCTTCTTTCCATTTTGTCATGTTGTCACACTACCATTTTCTTGCAACAGACAGCTGTTCTGGCGGCCATTTATATATTGAGAGCGAGTAAATTGAAAATTGAGAAACCGAAACCACTTCGAGCTCGGTGGGAACGGCCTATTGAGGTTTGAGTAGAGGTTCATTCGGACCTCGCGGTTTCTGTTCGTTGGGAACGTGGCATAAGTCGTGATCGCTAATCAGATATAAGCAATGAACTGCAAATATAAGCAAGAAGTTGCACTTATTTGTATGCCAGACATTGAGCATTCAATTATCGAGACAAATCTCAAAAACAGAATACAGCCCTTTATTCAGTCATCATTTGGAATTAATGATTTTGCCTTCAAGTCTTTGATTTGTTTTTCAATCATTCCTCTCAAATTCGCGAAATTAGTTTGGTATGTTATAATCACAGCAAACAAAAGTAAGGCCTCTACTGTATGTTGGTGCAAACAAAGCCTCAAAACGTCACGTTACGTCGGTTGATTTATTTATGATCAGATGTTTCTGCTAGTGTATATTCTATGCATGTGTGTGATGAAAGGTTTATGAACTTACCTATATCTAATCTGTGAAGTCAATAGGCGCTTCCAGTAGAGAAAACGATTCCGGCACATTTGCGATATAAACAGTCATACTCGTGTGTTCCGTGCAGAAGTTTATTAAAACCACCAATTTTTAAAATGGCAACATATGAAGATGTTAAGGATGTACCAAACAAGCCCGAGACTTACCTCATCGATGTGAGGAATCCAGATGAACTTAAGAAGACTGGTGTTCTCCCTGCAAGCATCAACATTCCAAGTAAGAAGTATACCCACTGACATTTATAAGGTCATGTGAAAACCAGAGCCGGTTTATCTTTTAATGACTCCAAAATTTGTTGTGAAATTCGAAGTTCCCTTTCAAAAGAATGTGCGCAATGTGATTTGATAAAAAAATCCATCAGACTTCTTTCGTATCAAGCTTATGGATTGCTTCCTATCTAAGATTATATCGTCAAGTTGATAAGATTTGATGTACCTACATACATGAGATTTAAACTAAACCGGTTTTTGGGGAACCAACAAAAAAACGTTTGTTTTTGATGTTTTCTGCTAATTAGAACTTTGCACCTCTACTTTGCACGCAATGACCATCAAATGAGGTGTGTTTCTTGTGAAATCTTTTACAGTATCATGGTACAGTTTCTAGACTTTAGTGTGGTAGTCACTTTGAATGGTTTTCCGTTTATCTTTCTGTAAAATCAATTTTAATTAATATAAGGTTATGATGTTCGCTTCATTGCTTTAATAAAAACTCTGGTTTTTGAGGTCCGAAAACTCTGTAGTTGGAAAGAAGAGCAAGTCTTTGCACTCTGCGTTTGTTACTCCACAATCAAAAACTTAAGACACAGAAATTTGTTGCATCAATGGTTGCTATAAAAATGTTACCAACAAGACTTGTATTGTACCTACTCCTTTTAAGACATGTAATGTACAAATGCTAACATTTACTTTCACTTTCTAGTACCGGAACTGGAAGCTGCCTTGAAGATGCCTGATCAAGATTTCCAGGCAGCATTCAATCGCGCAAAGCCGAGCAAGGATTCGCCTTTAATCTTCAGTTGCTTAGCTGGTGGACGCGCCCAACGTGCCGCTGACCTGGCAGCATCCAATGGATTTGTTAAGTAAGAAAACTATGACGGTGTTAGTTAAAAAATGTTTCACTGTTATTTTTCGTATGTTCTTTTAGCTCCAAGCCGTACAAGGGTTCATGGACCGAGTGGGCAAAGAAAGAAGGCTTGTAAAGCTCGTCGCATCCGATTATCTAACAATTATCATATTTATTTGTACAAATGTCAACAAATTGCTTAAATAATTACACAGTCTTGCTAAAGGCAATTAAAAAGGAAACATGTGCTTGTTTGAATTAGAACTTAACCTCTTCCAAATCAGCCCAAGATCTGCCGATTTTCAGTTTCACTTTGAGGGGTATGCTCAA
Source organism: Eristalis tenax (assembly GCA_905231855.2). Lineage (NCBI taxonomy): Eukaryota > Metazoa > Arthropoda > Insecta > Diptera > Syrphidae > Eristalis > Eristalis tenax. Next base: position 36,788,428 of record HG993124.1, on the reverse strand, counting down.
CCGCACACAGTTCTCCATCGTAATGCTGAGGACTTTTGCAACTTTCTTTGCTTTATCCTCAGGAACTTCGAAGATCAATTCATCATGGAGGTGCAGTACCAAGTGCACACAATTTTTAGTTAATCCCATTTTCTCCCGATATTTATCGATGTTTTTCTCCATGCGAAGGATTGCAGTTTTGGCGATGTCAGCTGCCGATCCTTGAATTGTTGAATTTACAGCCTGTCGTTCCGCTTTGCCTTGAATCAGAATTGAACTATGAAGTGAATGACCTGAAATGGGATACTTTCACTTACTCTTCAATTGTTGTTCTCCGGAGTTGATGTGTTCCAAGTATCGTCTCCGCCCGGTGATCGTTTCTATGTAACCTTGCTGTCGTGCGAATTTCATAACCTTTTCCGCATACAAGCTGAAACAAGAGGTGAGATGATGATGATGATGAGGTGATGTATACGCTGACTTTTCTTTAGACTCACCGTATTCCCGGATACGCAGCGTGAAATTGTTCTGAAACAGCCATAGCTTCTTGCTCGTTGCATTTCAATGATTCTGCTAAAGCTCTCATTCCCATGCCATATACAATACCGTAACAAATCTGCTTTGTTCCATTCCTTAATTGTTCGGAAACGGACTCTTCAGGTAGCTTATTCCACCTCGCTGCCAAAGCTGTGAAGACGTCCTTTCCTGAATTCATTACTTGGACAAGTTGATGATCCTTCAAAACGAGACATTTGCAAAATCCACTTAACCCACTGATCTCAACTTATATCTTACTTGTGACAAGTGCGCTAGAATTCTCATCTCTAGCTGACAAAAGTCGGCCGAGACCAAACAACGTCCTCGAGGCGGGAAGAACGGACTCCGACACGAAATATTGATTTTCTCCGTTGCTGAAAATTGAATGTGCTTTTGATGAACCCTTTCTTTACTCTCAATCGCAACTTACTCCCAATTGCAACTTCGAAATCCTTTGCAACATTTTGCAAATTTGGTTCGTGCATGGAAATTCGACCGGTCGGTGTTAACGTTATGCTTTGGCTTAGAACCCTACGAGAGCAAAAATTACATTTGGTGGCCAAATTCTGAGCAGAACATCATTACCTGTTATCGACCACACACTGCATCAATGGCTGAATAGTTGTAACGCACGTGAAACTAAGTTTTCTATGAGCGATAATCATCTGCGCGATAGGTGAATCGATTTTCTCCAAAATCTGCCGTGATGTGCTCACTTTCCCGTTGGCCTTGCGATGCAACCCTAACACCTGTGGAAAGTATTTCTTATAGAGTAGTTGCTATACACTTCAGGAATTGTAAGACGTACTCTTGCAACAGCGGAACTTGATCCCAAGTTGAATCGTGACCCATGGGTCTCATAAATCTTTGTTTCCAGCTTCTTCGTGGTATCCATCATTTTTTGATACAGATTTCTCAGTGAATTCTCATTCGTGGGAAAACCATACGTTTCCATGTTGCACAAGGAAAGTTGGAGAGGCATTTCCAGATCTGGCAGAAATTATCCCATAAAATCGAGTGTGCTTCCTGAACAAGTTTCTGAATCTTACCCAAAAAGAACTTTTGCAACTGTCCCTTGCCGATGCGTTCCAAATTCTCAATCTGCCCCTTGATTATGTGCATTGTTACACACGCTTCAATCGACGAACGGATCTTCCCAAATATTGCGCTGTTTGCGTCCATACTGATGCTACCGTGACTTCGACCACTGCCGGATAATTTAACCAGTGCTGTGCACTCTGGCGCGAATTGGTGAGCCTACAAAAAAGGTCTTCAGCTTATAGCCTAAACATTCACAAATTTCCCACGGGAAGACTGACTATCGGCGTAGATTGCAACAGCCAAACGTATATGAAACAGTACTACAGCTAGAGGCAAAGTCTTGGACACACTTACCATATTTGTAAGACTCAAACTGTTGTCTGGTTGCAAGAGCCAATTGGCGATCTTCGGATCCTCTATCTTGCACTGAATGTCATCGATTGCCGGCATCACCTTGCGTAAAATCTTCAATTGCTCCTTCGAATCAAATATTTGCAGTGTCATCTCCGCATTCTCAATCACCTTACGCACGGCACCGATTTTCATTTCTCTTGTCAATCCCTTAGCAGTGCCCTCTGACTGCAAATTCAAATAAAATGCATTATTTTCGCTCATCACCATTGCAATGCCCGACACATAGGACGACTCATTGATGGAGAAGTCCATTTCGGGTTCATTTCTGAGATCATCTCCACCGATCTGATTGATCAACAAGTTAGCTCCGATAAGGGGCTTCCGTTTGCTAGCTTGTTTTTCAACCCCAACAGAGAATCCCAGTCTCTCCGCCACGGCCAGCTCCTTGAGGGCGTTCTTAAAAAGCATCTGGCTTCCACAGATGTCCACGATGTGAATGCATTTGAGCGACAAGGCGTCAGGTTCAGTTTTGGAAGTACTCAAGATGTGAGATGAGTTCAATTGTATGGGGTTTTGGATGAGCGAGTTTCCTAGAGAAATATCGGAAACTTCAATTGATGCAGACTTGCTGTTGACGTCTGGAATCACTGCTGCTGGTGGCGGGGACCTGCTTTCACACTTCTTCCTCAATGGTGTTCTCTTTGGCGAATGTTTTGCTGCGCTTTGGGTGTTGTATGATCGCAGAAAACGTGTGCTCTGAGTTTTGGGCTGGAAAGTCATCTCTTGTGAGGGGGCAATCTCGTCGGAGCTCTTGTTAAGCGATTTTCTAGGTTCCGACTCCTTTGGAATTTTTCCAGCTGCGTTTGCATCCCCGATGGCATTGGCAATTTCTGAGTTCATTTCGAATGATGTGTCATCCATAAAGAGGTCGTCATTGTCTGGGGAAACTGGTGCCGGCTTTTTCGAAGTGGAAGGCATTTCAATCCTGGTTGAACTCGGCAAATGATTTCTGGGGCTGCGACGGACTGTTGTTGGGCCGTTTGATATCTTCGGTGACCAGTCGCGTTTGGGAGATGCTTCAGATTTCTCCAATTTTCTCAGGTTATTTGCTGGATGCATTGATTTTGTTTGCTTGTTAGCCATTTCAGACGGACGACAAGTTTCAGATTTCATCTGTGGTCTATTCTCCTTGTCTGACCGCTGATTATTGCCAGCTTTGTGATCGGCTGAATGTGTATTTTGAGCTTTCGTTTGTGCCTTATTTTCAACCCTATTTCTTTCGATGCTCTGCACAGAATTAGGTTTCTTCTCATTCGTCATGGAAGGCGATCGCTGATTATAACCAATTTTGTGGTCGGATGAACGTGAGTTTTGAGCTTTCGTTTGTGGCATATTTTGAACTCTATTGCTCTCGCTGCTCTGCACAGAATCAGATTTCTTCTCATTCGTCTTAGAAGGCGATCGCTGATTATAATCAATTTTGTGGTCGGATGAACGTGAGTTTTGAGCTTTCGTTTGTGGCCTATTTTGAACTCTATTGCTCTCGCTGCTCTGCACAGAATCAGGCTTCTTCTCGTTCGCCTTAGAAAGGGTAAACTTTGAAGCGCCAGTTTCTTGTCGGGGTTGATTCATTCCAGCAGACTTTGACTGAATTTGGACAAGCTTTTCTTGGATATTTCCAGAGGATGCCGAGGAGATTCCTCGATTGTCCTGGGGAGAAACGTACCTCGTTGCTCTCGCCGTTGAGACTTGCATACCATTATCTGGTGCATCTATTTTCGACCTAAGCACACCCGTCGCTGTGCTGGTACAGGGTCTCACATGTTCCGTATTTATTTCGACGTTTGGGGAAAGATTTGCCTTCATGTCCCTCTGCACAACTTTCGATGTTGAACTCTCCGTTTGAAGAAGTCCGTCTTTCATATCTCTGCGATTGACGTTGCTCTTGCCCGTAGAAGTTGCTTTTTCCTTTACCTCGCCACTTTTTGGACCATTCTCTCCAGCTTTACGGTCACCTAATCGCTGAATGTTGTTGGCATCAGACTTGATCGGTGCCATTTTTGCGATGTTATCCTCATTTTTTGCAATTGGTTTGCTAACAACTTCCACTTCATTCCCAAGTTTTCTAATTTTCGGCGGTGAAGCATCGCTCATGTGCAGACTCGATCTTCTTTTGGAACCTCCATCATCACTGGACAAATCCTGTTGGTTTGCATCGTTAGTTTTTTCCACTTTATCTCCCCTCTGACTCCAGTTAATATTTCCCACTCCGATTTCGTACTCTACAAATTGACGTGCGTCATTGATCAGGAGCTTCGCCGCATCAATGACCGTTAGTCCAACCTTACCAGTGATGTACAAGTTCCTCAGGTTGTTCCTTTGATTCGCCTCATATTCATCCTCGTTTTCTAGCCTTTTTGCTGTGTCAAAGCCCAAACTGTTGTGCAGAATCTTTTCCACAGTGAAGGCGTCCGAATTGGCCAAGTCAACTAGACTTTGAATTCCGGCGTCGAAGAGCGCACGAGCTCGCTTGTAATTCAAATCTGGGAGGCGCATCAGGTCAATCAAATCGCGGTGCACACCAAAGTAGAGACGTTCCTTAAACTGTCCCACAATCAACGACAGCATCGACCAATTGAGTGAGTTGCAAAATGCAGTCACAATTCCTGCAAACGTCGACGCCATTTGCTGGAGACTTTGTAGCATACCGCGGGTACACTTGTATTTAGCTGCGACTCTAATCACTGGAGTTTCATTAACGAGTTCCTGAAGCGCTAGCGCTGTGTAAAATCTAGGAAATTCAAATGTGATTAAAGCTAGATCCTCCCACCTACATGCTCTCAACAAACCTCTTGTGGATCTGCATGAGTTTGTAATCCAGTTTTGTTTGCCCCCGCATTGCTCGCACAAGAAATGACTCTTTGATCCCAACTAGTTCACCAACTTTTTTCATCGATGGCGAAAGTTTCTCCCACAGGTCGAGATACATGAGCCAGTCCAGCTCGTGGAGTTGATGGCACACGGAATAGGGTGTCACCAGATAGACGGCGTGTAGTTCAGACTCAAGAACAAAGCAACGACGTGACTTTTGGAGCTCAGAGAATAAGATTAGACCATCTGTTGGTGGCATTGACGAAGCTGAAAAAGTGTTTCATTGACGAATGCGTTTGTTTCTCTTCGTAAGTATATTTACCTAGACAAGCCATTCCCAGACGAGTTGCCACGTAGTTAACCTCAGAGTTGTCCTCATCCCTTTGCAGACGTATAAATTCGTACTCGGTCAAGAAGTCAATTGAGTCGGAAACGAAACTAAGACTTTCTGGTGCACCCTCATCGTCCTGGTGACTCAACTCCTTCTGCTTGCTGAGGAGAGTGCATTTGACAAATTGCTCGATGTCAGCCTTGGTTGTGGCCACACCTGATGAGATCACTTCCAGGAGAGCGCGTTTAAGGTGGGTCTGGTGGTGAAGCGATTATGTTTTACTGTGAAGATGTTCTTCATCGTGTACTTACACTGTTCTCCATATCCAAGCAAGAACTAATGGGCTTTAGTTCTGCTCCCACCAAATCTTTGCCAATCCTTGCGTTACTCTCGGTGCATATGAGGATTGACTCACCCAAAGTGTCCTGCAAAAGGAAAATGGCTGTCAACTGTCCTTTTCAAATTGGCTTCAAACAAGGCCTATGCATTATCATAAACGAGAAGAGATGACTGTTCACATACCTTTCCGGTTCGACCGGCGCGACCGATCATCTGTTTATAGGTCAATGAGCTCATTTGCTTGCCTCCAAAAAGTGGGGAGCGAATAATAACTCTTCTAGCCGGCAAATTAACACCAGAACTCAATGTGCTAGTCGCAACAATAACCTTTAACGCTCCACTCTTGAAGCAAGCTTCTATTATGTCCCTCTCTTCTGTTGTCAAACCGGCATGGTGGAATGCACACGCATAGTTTATAGACTTCTCAAGGACAGAGTCAAGGCCTGCATGAGGGCATGCGCGTTAAGGATTATTTAGAAATAAAAATTAAGTACATACCCGTCGGAATGTCTTTCAGTTGTTTTTTAACTTCTTCGATTGCATCCCGTTTGATATTGACACGCAATTTGTTTCCCAATTCGGAACCACTCTTTCCAATGGCGTGAATTGCTGCGGCAAGTTGAACGCTGAGGTTTTCGCACCAATCCTTGGAAGGACAGAACACCAGCACAGAGCAACCCTCGACTATGGTCTCGATGCAGAGCTGTGCGACGTGGTCTTGATCGTTAATTCCACCAAACTCGGACGTGTTGATGTCCCGAACAAAGTCCAAGTTGTTGTCAAAGATTTTCGTTCCGATTTTGATCATCTCCTGCAGTGCCACTGGACGATAATTTGTTATGTACAGTTCGGCATTCAACCACTTCCGCAGGAGTTCCACGTTCGCGAGGGTTGCAGACATACTAATGACTTGAATCTGTAGTGCATACTTCATTGACATGTACAGAACTTTTGCCAATAGCAGTTCCAGAATATAACCACGGCCAGGATCTGAAATCAAGTGAATCTCATCTACCACAATTGTTCCGATATGATCGAGTTTTCCCTGCTCCAGAAGCTTGTTCACGATTGAGTTCGCCTTCTCGATGGTGCAGATGGCCACGTTGATACTGTCGAAACCACCTGGCGGCGTGTAGCCCCCGAAGAATCCTTCAACCCGATAGCCAGATGGCACGAGCAGATCTTGGAGGTAGGACATTTTCTCCCGCACCACGGAGATGAACGGAAGGATAAGTATAACTTTTTTGCCTCTCTCCAGGATTGTTTTAATCAGCAGAATTTCGCTTACGAGAGTCTTTCCAGCAGACGTCGGTGCACTGTAGACCAAGTTTTTGTGCTCGAAGAGAACCTAGTGCATGAGGATGAAAACATATTAAGGTCTCGAGTTTCATCTTTCTAGTGGAAAAGTGAATTACCATCGGATTACTGAGACACTCGATTTGCCAGTCAAACATCTTGTTGATGCCTTTCTTCTCGTACTCCTTAACGACTGCCGAGGGCAGGCTCCAAGCTGAAATCCTCTTCAACTCCTCTAAATCACGTTTTAACTTGTATGGTTCATCTGAACTCAAAATTGGATCAGGTGATGAGTTCAGTTTCTCGACTGAAAGTACACTTTTATTAAACACTGAAATATTATGGCAATTCCTAGATTTATTGTTCTCTAGATCATCTTCTTCTTGCAGAACCCTGGTCACTTCATCTTTAATTTCATTTATTGTTTTGTCAACAAATTCTCTTCCATCATCGTCTGGACAAATGAACGTTCCATCTTCGATGTCAATGGCGTATTCAGCTTCCTCCAAATTGTGGGTACTAACATTTATATTGGCGGGGCTTTCTTGAAATTCCGAAAGCCGCAAGGATTCATTCCAATCCTCATTGGACAGTCCTATTTCCTTACGACTAACATCATTGCCTGGACTGCTGATGTTGAGAATTTCACGCAGATCCTCTGAGAAAACCGGCGCATCCAGCTCATTTGATGAATCCTTCTCTCCTCTATTACTCATTTCTTTCCTTATATCGACCATCATTTCTGAGAACATTTTACTGTCTTCAAACCGAAAGTCATCACCACCATCACCATTCACAGCCTTCTGATCATCGATGCTTTCGAATGCAGCCGCAATTTGTGAGGTGCTAACAAACGAGACAGGTTTACTGATGCGACTTGGTTCCATTTCAATGCTAAATTCACTATTAAAGAACTCCGAGTAGTTGTCACCTCTTGAAACAGCCGCTCGATTTCTGCTTAAGGATTTTTCACCAAGTGTCGAATCCGATTTAGTTTTCCGGAAATTGTTTCTTCTTTCGACACCCAATTGACTAGCATAGTGACGAGATCGTGACTTGTTTGCCTTGCCCTTTGATTTAGTGGGAGATTCATCAATTATGTCTAGAGGATTCGGCTTAGTGCTGGTAAATGTGTTTTGATTTCCCGGCTTCTTGGGGTTCACTTGGAGAACTTTGTTCACTTCACTTTCCAGATTCATGAAAGTACTATTTCCTAAGCCAAATGACTCCGAAAAAGCCATTATTAACTAATTATTTAAATACTAAATACAAATTAAAACAGGAATAATAATAAATTTAAACAAGTTTGATAGGGGATTTGTTTTTTGTTTTAAATTTTGACATGACGAACGGCTGCTGCCCGTGGTGCCATCTGTCGAGTTGAGTTGAAGATGGGAACAGGGATGTGATGGAGGCTTCTGATATAGATTTGCATGCATCTTTTTCATCGTCTTCGCACTTCTGCGGAATTAATTATTATTTTCCTTTTCTTTCAATGAAGATATTTTGTGGGCTTATTAATGCAATTTGTATGTTTATATTCTCTTTTTGGTATCTTCTTTCGTTTCTTTCATATTTCTAAGTGATTTTTTCTGTAACCATTTTTTGAATGAAATAGCTTTTCTGTTAAAGGTCATGCTCGTCCGAAAATGTACCTAATCTGGTTGAATAAATGGAAAATAATTCTTAGTTCCAACGAATATTTATAGACGGGGCCAAAGTGCAGAATTAAGTACTTACTTTACTTTACTACTACTTATTATCAGTATTATCATTGAGCACATGCCTCTTACCCAAGAAAATAATGCATAGGTCTTCGTAATAAATTATGAACCTAACACCTAATTTGAACTGATTCTTTAGAAAAGAAAACACAGTCTACGTTTGAATTTGCGGGACCGTGATCAAGATTCCCACTTAGGAGACTAAGTCCCCATTGTGGCACCACCAGGATTATTGTCGTGAAAATGTCCGCTTGTAGATGCTGCTGGATTATAAATAAGAAAGATTGTTCACACACTCGTCATATGACACATCCCAAACTTAAGTTAGGAACCATAAGAAAAACTTGTTGAAGAACAAGGACATTCATTCAACAACTCCTATTTTTCACATTAAATGTCATGCAAACAAGTAGCAACCACAGCAACGGTTGCCACAACAAATCTCCCAATCGACTGCCCACCACAAAGGTCTGCAAAGGAAAGACGAAGTCAATTTAAATGTCATTCAGTGTAGATTCTACTAACTAAAGTACTTTAACTAATTCGTGTCTTGTGGTTTTTCATCAAATTTGCTAGACCCAGGCGCCGTTAATGGAAGAGTACACCCCGAGTAGATATAAGATTCTGGAGAAGATCGGTGAAGGAGTGCATGGATATGTTTTCAAGGCCATTGACCTTCACGACAACAAAACAGTTGCAATTAAAAAAGTTGCCTTAAAGAACAAGTTTGGTAACATCTCCCTGAACACGATGAGAGAGATAAAGGTCCTTCAAATGTGTAAACATGAATATGTAAGTCATTCCTGGGCAACATGCTTGTTCCTTGTTTATTGCAAGTATTTAGTTCGTTTGCAGATATTGCGTTTGAATGACTTATTTCCGGATCTCATTGGACTTTCGCTTGTGTTGGACTACATGCCGGAAACCTTGCACACCAAACTGAAGAATGACTTGAACCCACTGAATCGGCAACAAGTCAGAAAATTCTCCTTAATGATGCTAAAGGGAATCGATTACCTCCATGGCATGGGCATCATGCACAGGGTGAGTTGGAATTAACATTTTTGTCAGAATCCTAAATAAAAATAGGCAAAAATCGGACGATCTTAAATCCACCTCATGCCTTGAGCGCATGGCATGGTCAACTTGGTCCAGACCCAAAATGTCTTCGACTCCGACAGTCCGACAATTTGTGGAAAAACTCACGAGAAATCGACTTCGTTTAAGGTGACGTAGACTCGTGAAGAGGAAAATCTTAGACAGAGAGTGTGCTTCTATTTTGTTCACACTGTTTCGCCTGCGAAGTGCAAAAGATAATGAATCGAAGTCAGCACTCTTTTAGTGAACACTCTTGCAGTTTATTTACTACATATTTTATATTGTTGGTTTCCCATTCGATTGGTAATTTATTCGTAGGACATCAAGCCTGCAAATCTGTTGATAAGCGAAAATGAAATTTTGAAGATCGCCGACTTTGGACTAGCTCGCCTGTACTTTCCCGAAGAAGAAAACAAGCTGTACTCGCCCCAAGTATCCACACGATGGTACAGAGCTCCTGAGATTCTATGGGGAAGTCAAAAATATGGGCCCGCAGTTGACATGTGGGCCGCCGGATGTGTCATTGCAGAAATGCTTCGAGGTGTCCCACTATTTGCGGTGAGAAAACCTTATTTTTCTTCACATTTGTCACAGGCATTTATTTTGATTATTTCAGGGCACCACGGATATTGAGCAACTTGCTTTGGTTATAAGAACCCTTGGCACACCCAGACAAAGTGAATGGCCTGAACTGCATTCTCTGCCAGACTTCAACAAAATTCGGTGAGAACGCCACTCAGAATCAATTGAAATAAATACAACGTATTTATTCCAGGTTCCCAAATGCTGTCGGGGTGCATTGGGACAACCTATTCCCCAGCTGCACACGAAGTATAGAAATCAATTTGGTTTCGAATTTAGTAATTTACAATCCCAGCAATCGGCTCACTGCATCTGAGGTTCGTTACTCGTCTAGTCGTTTTTGATCGGGCTTTTAATGGAATTCTGTACTTTTAGGCCGTGCATCATGACTATTTTTGCTAGAATTTCTAATTTGCCAACATTTTTTATGTGCGTAGTAAATAAAGAAAATAAAATGTCTAGACATTGAACCAGTCCATTCAATCTCATGTTTTGAAGTTGAGCTTGTTGAAGTAGGACTCACTATGTAGAAGCCAAGCCTGTACGATTGTTTTTCTTTAATTGCTACATCGGGGCAAAAGTGAACACGATAAACGACATCCTAGTGGAGGTCCGACGTAGAGTCGCCCTTGGCAACTGATGCTACATCTCCTGGATCGAAGGACGAATATCATGCTCTACAAACTCTTATTTTGGTAGTGCCGCTAAATGGAGCCGAAAGCTGACGATAAACAGAACAGCAGATTCTTGGTGCCTTCGAAAAATTATTTGAACGGATATGTGGCCGCATGTGAATGGAGGCGAACACACAACCGAAATATTCAGGCACTATCTTGATTTCTGTAGAATTTAGATTTTCTCATACGTCTCAAACCGAATATATACGATGCCCCCATATAAATCTGATGAATAGCGTTATCCATCAAATTATCTCTAACATAACTTATCTTGAATGACCCGCACCGCGTGATACCTAAAGGCGGGGGCAGAGACCGAGGCGGAACCAGACAAGTTTTTGGAATTGGTCGGTTCGTCCTGATGGACCAGCGGTTGCCTACCTGATGGAGTCGCAATCGAGACTTGGGGCCACACAGAGTCGTAATTATGGGGACTTTCGGGCCACGTGACCAAACCATCGATGAAAATACTGCCATAGAAGGGATCAATTGATATTAAGTTGCCCTTTTAACTCAATCTCATTCTGATTTGTATGAATATACATAGTTTTAGAGTACAGTATGTCTCAATACATTTCTTCTTCTTAGGGCTCTACAGTCCGGGGTGCACTTGGGCCTCGCTCAACATGCTTTGCAACCGGCCCGATTACTCGCCAGGTATCTCCAGTTTTGCACACCTAGCCGGCTGAGGTCCTCCTAGACTTGTGTTCGCCACCTTGTACGTGATCGTCCTCTGTTGCGTTGTCCGACAGGCTCAGAGTCGAATATTGGGCGGCAGCCAAGTTGTTCATACGCTCTAGATGGCCTAGCCATTTTAGGAGTTGGGTCCGTAGTCGCTTGGCTAGGCTCATGTCGCTGTACAGCCCATACAGTTCATGGTTGAAGCTTCTTCTTTAAATGCCCGGACCAAAGATCGCTCGCAGAACATTTCTCTCGAAAAGACTAAGAGTTGCAGTCCATGCCTCTGCGCCGTAGAGCAAGACGGGGATAATTAGGGTCTTATACAGAGTGAACTTAGTCTCCCTTGAGAGGGCTCTATTACTCAAATGCCTCTTGAGTCCGTCGAAACAGCAGTTGCCAAGAGTTAATCCGTGGAGCCGAGGTAGACGAAGTCTTTCACTACCTCGAAGTAATAGTTGCCTATGGTGACGTTCTGGCCGAGTCGTCGATGTTGTGCCTTTCTCGATGACACATCCTTTCTCGATGACATATCCAAAAAACCGCTGCCTTCGCTCTCTGTAGCAATCGCCGCAGTAGAAGTCGCAGTTTTTCATACTCTTTTTTCCCGGCCCATCACACCGCACTTCCAGGATGGCGGTGATATCTACCTTATACGCTTCTAGGGGCTCCGGGAGTTCATCGTCTGCGCGCGGTCTGTTAAGAGATCTTACATTCCACGTACAGAACCGAAAGTCATTGTCCTTCTTCCTTTTGCTGGGGTCGTCAACAGTAAATTCGTCCGTATCTGAAGCAGGTTCGTGCTTCTGAACTAGAATTTTTATTTACTTGGTGTGGAAGTTAACCCCACGCACAGGCTCCATCTGGGATGAGAGGTCAATTTGTTTAGACCCCGGACAAAGAGGTCCGGAAAGGATCCGGTGTCGGCAGCCTCTTCCAGGCTGTGAGCGCCGCCGTTGGCCCTAAGAAAGGGCTCACCCGTCTCTATTCCGGGGTCCCGACTTGACCTTGGAAATCGGGTAGCTCCTGCTTAGATTTCGGATGCCGCCATTGGTCTATCAGTTGATCAGCTCCTCCGCCGCCATCCTATAAGAGAGATGAGCCCTGGTAGGTTTACACATCCACTACTCATACGCTACTCCCGCCAATAATAATTGGTATAATATTGCGAACTCAGCAGCAACTGTCCAGACCAGAAATGAAGTATTATAGAGATGCCCAACTGCACAGCTAATTGACCCCTAGTCAATCGAATTCTTGACAGTTATTCACGAAAATACCGTTCTCTCTCTCTTTCTCTATCATACTTCATTCCTGGTCCAGACACTTGTCATACGTCATAGCCCGTCAAGTTCGAATACTCTTTTCGATACCTGACCTTGAAAGCTGTAGGAATGCAACGTCATTATTGCCCTGCGATGATTTGCGCTCTGGGAACACAAAATGATGTCCCACTGTATGACGCTGTGATAACACTTGGAGCCATCAAATAATTTACGTTCCAAGGGATATCTTGAGCACACACTTCAAAGAATACGCCCAATTTGCTACTGTGTGATCAAAAGTCTTCTGCCAGTCAACTAACTTCTCTTTCTCAGAGCAGCCTTTGAATGACGAATATTAGATGTGCTTTAAATCACACCATCAATGGAAATGTCAACAATTTGCCAACAACACATTGATCTTACGCACAATCACTTACGAAGACACAATGGCTTGCATTGTTAAAGATCCACTGAAATACTATTCGCTTGCGAAGTGCTCTTCAAACCTAAGTTGCTTAACTGGTTTGCCAGCAGTGTCACCTCTAACTAACTAAACATAAACCATATATAGACAGCAACGACAAGTCGAATTAATTGAAATTATTAATATTCAGGTATAGTAGTTGAGAATGTAAAAGAATATGAAACTGGAACTGAAAGCAATTCCTTTGGAAATTCGTAGACAAAGAAAAACTGAAATGAAATACCACCAAAACTTGTCGTTGGACAGAATTCATTTATAAAGATTAAGCTTGCAGAAGAGAGATGACTAAAAATGAGAAATGCTAATGTTGCAGATGAGGTTCAACAAACAGATATTTCAGATCATACTTGACCTACTGGCTGCGGAATTAATTCACATAAGACTCAAATCTCAGTTATGATTTAACGCTAGGAGATTTCGCTTTTATTGACCCATTTATTTAGTAAAACAACTTGATTGTAACTATCTGACCACTCACGGAATCGCTCAATTATGCATCCTTCCGAAATCCGAGACAATTAATAGGTCTTTAATTTTGAGAATACTAAAGATGGTTTATTTGATTAATTGGCATATCAATTAAAACATGCTTGACCTTCAAATTAAGTTCCTTTATGAATTCATTTATTCTGATTTTAATTACACACACTAATCTGTTAATTAAAGACGTATCGATTTCAGTTCAATATTCGATTTCGTAATCATAGAAAGAAAAGACGTTTGAAGACGAAGGCTTCACAGTGGCTGCCTACGCAGACGACGTGGCCATTCTAGTCTCAGATAAGTTGCCTTCAACGCTAAGCGAACGTCTCCGTCAAGGGCTAATGCTAGTTAACAACTGGACGCAAGCTCGACCGAACTGATCGAATCCAGAAAAAGTGGAGTTACTGGTCTTTACCAACAGGAGAATTATTCCTAACCCTAACCAAAGCGGAAATTAAGTATTATAGAGAAAGCCAACTTCTACCTCGCTAGTTCATCGCGTTCGCGAGGTCGGGCTCTGGCATTTTGAGTAGGATATACACATCGCGACAAAAAGTATAGCACATTCGCATATTTTTCCAAAAATACAGAAATACAGCAAATGTATTTGGACGCTTCTCTTTCGTTTTGCTTTGAGTGGTGCATGCAATGCATTTCTTTGAGTGCATAGGGGTGAAGCGAGTCGAAGAGATTTATCGTTACTTGCGACAAAATTATAGCACAGGACGATGAATTTGCATTCAGTTTTCTTTCTTTTGTAAGGAAATTATCTCTTGGTCCTTTTTAAAAACTAATAAAGGTTTCGTTAGTTGAAAATGGATAGAGGAAAGCGGCTTAACAGTAGTGAAGTTCAAGTAGTCCTAAATCTTCAAAAAGAAAACATGAAAATCGGTGAAATTGCAAAACATTTATGCAGAAGCCATAAAGCTATCATAGCAAAGCTCACAGTAGCAGACGACCGAAAGCTGTAACACCTAGAGAAAAAAGAGCAATTTTACGTGCGGAATCGAATTCCGACCTTTGTGCAAAAAAAAAAAAAAAATAGCGGCAAACCCGGTGTTAAGACTAATGTTCGCAATGTACAGAGAATATTAGAAAATTCTGAAATTATAAATTCTGAAAAAAAACAACATAGAAGAAAGACTCAATTCAGGTGCTCTTTACAGACGAAAAAAAAATTTAATTTGGGTGGCCCAGATGGGTGGTCATATAACTATCATGATTTGCGAAAAGACCAGAAAGTTCTTAGTCGTCGTCAGTATGGAGGCGTAATTATTTGGGGCGGTATAGGTTTATTACGGGAGAACTGAAATAAAGTTCGTACCCAGCGAATCTGTGAAAGAATTTTTTGCGCGAAAAAGAAATTGAAATTCTAGAATGGCCAGTTGGGAATATCTTGCGAGAGAAGTTTACGCCGAAAATAGACAGTATGACACAGTGGGGGATCTCAAAAGGAACATTGTAGAAAAATGGGGAGCAATGCCATGAAAATATACATATTAAAATTTATTTAAATCGCTTCCACAGCGAATGACGGAGATTTTGAAAAAACAAGGAGGGCCAACTCATTCCTAGAAGTCAAAATTTGTATGATTGCTGTAACTTCTGTAACCTAATTTCTTATATTTTCGAAAATGTGCTATATTTTTTGTCGTACCACTTAAAGTGTTTATGCCTTGTATGGAGTACTTCTTTTCGTTTTTGTATTTTTGAATTAGTATTTTATCATATTATCCTTTAAATAAACAACATTTGTGCAAAAAAGTCATTTTATTTTACACAAGTAATGTAAACACAAAAAATGTAAATGTGCTATATTTTTGTCGCAGTGTGTATGTAAATCCATTAAACAAGTTACAACGCATCAGTCGCACTTTAATAGTTCACAGATCGTAATATCTTTAGCGCGAGCACAAATTTCTAGGTAGAGCCATTTCTACAAACTCAGGCCTTTGACAGTTGTAAAACGATTTTCTTTGATTTACTTTGTTTTTGTTGTTTTAGTTTTGGCAGACTAAGGCGATCAATATACTTGACATCAGAAATGAAGTATGATAGAGATGCACAACTTCTTCCTCTCTTGCACCTTAAGATTTTTAACGATGATATGGACATTCATCTGTCAGCCTTCTAAGCATTCGGATAAACCTAATTTTCTTTAATTTGAAATATAATATTGTTTTAAGAATTTTTAAGTGATAAATTGTTTGATAAATGAAGTGTAGTATATAAAAGTATACAAGTTCAATTCCAAGTCTTCTGCCGTTTCTTCATAGGCGCACATGAAGAACTGCAAGGTAACGGATATAGTACCAGAGTACAAAATTAGAAAGACGAGAAAAGATGACTATTGACTGGATTAACTTGGATTACTTGGTGCTGGCTTTGAGAACATTGTCAATTTTGGCTGCGACTATTAGGCTCCTGTTAAACAGAGTTTCACATGTCACATGTGCACAGGCACGATACACAAGACATTTTGACAAATGTCAATTTTCAAAGTAACACACAAACATCTCACGATGGACAATGAAACGTGATACACTGGACCGTTTACAGTACAACCTCGATATAGGGGATTAGAAAATATTCGCTACAATGAAATTTAGAGCTAGGGTTGGACTACGATTCGTTTTAGCAAGGTATCCTCCACATTACGTAGGTACTCATCTGCTTGCCCTATTATAGCGAATGATATTCACTAATAATGTTTTTGGAGTTCTAGCTCCCAAGCGCCTGTTCGAATTTAGATGAAACATGGCTTAAAAGTGCTTTTGTTCTGCATAAGAACATAGGTTACGTTTTTCACGAAATATAGAAACTCATCATTGCTTTGAAAACTTAACTAAAAACTCACCGCAATTGGTGTGACTCTTTTCATCTTATCTGCGGCGCACCATGCCGGAACAAACACTGCGTTTCCATTGCTCCTCTTCAGTCAGCCACTCTTATTCAAACATTAATGCCATAAGATTATCCGTAAAATAAATTCAATTTGATGGATATTAAAATCATTTTTATGTGCTTTACTTCAGTTTAATGTTCTCCTAAAACTAACAACATTTATTATCATCTGATCCATTAGATCTCCATACTTTATACCTAAAATTAAAAAAAAGAGCTTAAGTGGTTACCTACTGTTACGTGAAAAATTAAAAATAACTGAAATTATTATTCAAACAGATCACGGTGATTAATTCCACAAGTTCTTCCGCGTCTGTGACTCATGCAGCAAACGTCTGGGGCTGCATAGATCGCAGCATTGGGCGAATCATGAGGAAGTGTTCGAAATGAATTGAGACGGAATTCGGTAAAAGTGTATTCTTATTCAAATAATTTATGTAAAAATATTCAAAATTAAACGTGGAATTCAATAAAATGTTGATCATGTCGCATCACATATTCATTTTGCAGCCAAAATCTAGCCTCTAGCCAATAATGGAACTATTGACCTCAAATACATTCTAACACTCCATACACTGTCATCATTTTCAAACTTAACACAACTTAGATGAATTGTCCTCTTAACTACAACCGTTTCGTAGATCACTCAGTTCATCAAACACGTTCGGGGTTTAATAACATATCTTAAGCTTGGGGGTCTTGAATCGCCTGAGTATGGAGATGATCCATCTAAGAAAGGACGCGATTCTTGTGTAGATCGCTGGTGGAAATCCAAAGCATGCCTGTCCATTCGATATGATGCCCACGGCATACTGTTGATAGCCAGCGGTCGCAATCAATGGTCCCCCGGAATCGCCCTTTACGACAAAAACAAAAAGTACAAAAACAAAGTAAAACGTTAGACGATGGATTCACTTTCTCACTTGACAGGTATCTTGACGACCTAACGGGTCTCCGGCACACAGCTGTGAGTCCAACAGTCCAAAGGGGAACTTCCTCTTCCGCTGGTGGTACACCCTACACACTTTAACAGTAACCGCGACCAAGTTCACCTTCTGCAGGATCGTAGTGCGGTTACCGGCTGTGAATGAAAGCACACATTTGAGACGGAAAAGTAAGGCAGACCTTCAGGCATTCGAATACCGAAAACGGTGGCTCCGTACCCGACGGCAGTCACTCGAGAGGTGTTCAACTTGTACCGCGCCCATAGGCACACTGGGCGTTTTCTAGAAGATCAAATGACTCATGAAACTTGAAGAGGAGATGTGTGAGGTAAATACTTCGAAGCATTCGTAAGCAGCAGCAGCGCAATGTCGTTGTAGGCCTGCGACTCGTCGTACTGAGGATGGACAAAGAAGGTCCTGACTGTATGGTCCTCGTTGTACCTGCTATTTAAGTGATTTCCGCCGATCTTTACCACATCCGGAAGTTGCCTGCAAAGAGAGAGAGAGAAAGAGTCAGCATCCTACAAAGTAACTCAGCAACAGTGAGGTCTACAAACCCTTCGTAGAATAGACAATGAGCAGCTGTAAGAACAAAATGCGTAGAAATCAGCATCCCACCACAAAGATATTCTATTTCGTTACTATCGTCTATCTTCCAGCCGAGAGTTGTCTACATTTGCACACGAAAAATATGGCACTCTAATGAATATTCAAAACAAAGGGGGGAACAAAAAATCACCGACCGTACCATGTACGGAAATTCATCGTGTCTACTTGAAACGCCAAAGGTCGCCGACTCGGGACGTATCTCGCCGTCGTATTGCGTGAACATGTCGATACTCGACCCGAAATTGCAGCACAGTGCCACTATTAAAAGTAGTTTCGTTCTCATGCTTCACAAACGGCCACTGTCGTCCGACTGCTTCTCGGATATCTCTTCGGGTATTATGAATCAGATTTGATTCGCGAAAATATTTGTCTGTCGTCAGAGATCAGTTGAGGGGAGAATACTCTTAACAGTTTTAGCCCATAAATTAAACGACAATGGCCTTTCGCGAGCACAGGAAAATGCTAATATCCTAATTTGTAGTGAACAGTGACTTCTAGGAACGCTTCTTGAAGTGATTTGCATCACTTTAACTCTCCCCGGCACAAGACAAGAGAGCACGGCTCCGTGTTCCATGCCATTCGATACCGTAATGCCGCCCACCACTCAGCGGTAGAACGTTAATTATGAACGCATGTATTTCCATGATTGGAAACCATTAAGCCAATTTAGCATTTGATGAACTGATTCTTCAATTTCAATTGGGAATAAATCATTCGTTTCGAAAGGCGAAGAGGGAGAAGGGGACTGCGCAGACTGCTGGCTGATCGTAGACCAGGTATAAACAACGCAGACATTCTTCTCTATGAGATGTTTTATAATGCTTTCAGTGACTGACTCGTAAATTGAAAGAACCTGAATTGATGAATCTATATCTATAGATTGTTGTTAAAAAGAACATAGCAAAGCATTCCCGACGTACAACATTGTGGCGGACTTAAAAATTGCTGCCTCGATGATCGTGAAATAAGGAGAGTGTCAAATAAATGATAAAGAACATGTAACGAATATTTGGCTATTCGGTATTCGGTTACTTTTTTACTATTCGGTGTTCAGCCGAATATTGCAACTCATTCGGCCGAATGCCAGTTCATTTTCTTTCTTGGGTTGGTGGAAATCTTAAAACAAGACACTTGTGACCCGTGCACCATGTCTGTACTAGTATTCTTGTCTAGTAGAGTCCTTTTCAAAATGATTTCGGGTGATCCAGGTAAATTTTCGATAAAATCGCCTGCCATAACCAACGTTCTTCTGCCTATCATGCTAACGACCCTTGAGGGATCAGAACCTAAGCGCCAGCTGCCTTTTATCGTTGTAGGTCCTGGGCATGCTGCTTCCCGTCATCAAGACCAAGCGGGCTTGTGTCGGTAATGACTTGGTTCGGCCTTCCACTCCTCCACGAACCTGGAGGATCGAATTCGAAGACCCTCTTAGCAGGAGCATTCGTGTCCATGCGCTCGATTTGGCCGATCCAGTGTAGTCGACGGCTATTGTGTCTTCTCTTCCATTCGACTTCCTCGCAGACGGGATCATATATCCGACGTAGAATTTTTTTTCGGATGCTTCTTAATGCTCCACTGCTTTCCCAATCATCGAGCTTTCGACTCCATATAGCAGGACTGGAAAATTGCAGCAAGAATTTGGTCCTTCGAGTCAGGAGTTTTGATCCCGCTTGCCAAGGGTGATTCTTCGTCGGATCTCCGCTGTAATGTCGTTTGTGGAGTTTCACGTTTGCCCCGGAGACGTTACTACCTCGAAATTGTAGCTGTCGATTGTGATGTTCTGTCCAAGGGGGTTCTGTACAAGGGAATATATTTTGGTCGACAATGTATGCTGTCCTCATTTGTCCTCATTGACCGTGGGGTCCGTTACGCCTGTTCTCCAATCGCCGTAAGAGCTTCTTCGAGGGCACTTTGGGAACGCGCGACTTTGTTGACCCCAACAATTGGACTGAAAGTGGTTTCCCTGTTAACTACTGCCCGTCACACTATCTTCGTACCAGTACCAAATTGAAGAAATCGCAATGCAACGCTTCTCCTTGCCGAAATACGGTGCAGGTTTGAAACGGCTCAGAAGCCCTTCCGCCGAACTGAACTGTGGATCGTGTGTGGGTTACCATGGTGCTACACAACCGGACCAATTTTCCGGGTATCCGAATTCGCCTAAAATCGATGAGAAGGTGGTGCGTATCGATTTGAATATCGGTCTTAAGTCGATTTGCCAGAAGTCGCACACTTACCGATTAGTGCGGTGCAAAAGGGCTTCAGACTTTCCCACTTAGCTGGCCAGGGTCTTGCAGGCGACGTTCAGGTAGGATAATGCCTGGAATAATTGTATCCTTTTATTAATTTGCTCCAACTGGGCAAACATTCCCACAGTTAGCTGGCCAGGGTCTTGCAGGCGACGTTCAGGTAGGATAATGCCTGGAATAATTGTATCCTTTTATTAATTTGCTCCAACTGGGCAAACATTCCATCGCTTTGCTACTCGACTCGAACAGACTGGAACCAACTGCCAACAAGCCTCAGACAGTCGCAACCCGGAGAATATTCGGCAGAAATGCAGTTATCACCGCAACTGCGAAACTGGGCGTTACCAAGCCTTCCAATTTATTAGAAATGATTCTAAATAAATTAGTTTTGGGAATATTAACCGCTTCTGTGCCTCGGCCAGGTGGATACTAATAATTTTTGAGACTAGTTATGGGTTCTCGGCAAGCGACAACATTTCCATTGGCAATAATTTCTTACCGAAAAACATAATTTGGTTACGCTGACCTTTCTACTCGTATGTGCTACTTAACTTGGACTCACAATCGCTTGTGAGTTTCATTCATCGTCCAGATTGAATACCAATGAAATGACATAGAAATATATCTACTCTCGAAATGTTTAAATTAGCAACGCGTTTCGCTTGAATTTATTTGAGGTTAGATCTTATTTTAAATAATTAAATTGATTTAAATTGGCTGCTGAACAGCTCCCTAGTCTGAAGAATAGCAAGCAAAGGTGGATCAAATGGTGCAAGCTTTGCATTTTTGTTCAGGGATTGCGTAAACCTTTGCATCACAAAGAAATAGTTCTGATGTTATGTTAATTTTGATTTAACCTGACGTGGGCATGAGAAAAATAGAAAATGTCAACAATAGCAAAACGGTAGAATGGTAAAACTGGGAAGGTCAACGAATCATGTTGAATACAAGAAAAAGTGGAGGCATTTCGGAATTCAATAAATGTCAATAAATGTAAAATATAAATGCAAGCTTTGTTACGAAGACGTGGTGTATAGATTATTTCATTGGCCGCCATGGCTATCACATATGATAGCCAGTGATGTTTCCCAGGGACAATCTTATTTTGAAGGAATAGAGGGTGATTTTTTAAAAGCTATAGGAACGTTTTTCAAAAAAAAAAATTCACAAAAAACTTCAGAAAAATACATGAAATCTTTATTTAAATCGATAGTACGGTCCATATAATTTAATGTTTAAAGATTATTTCATGCAAATGTTGACCTTGACTGCGCCTCAAATGGTCCATGCGCTTAGTCCAATTTTGGCATACTCTTTCCAACATTTCGGCCAGTATCTCACGAATAAATGCTTCAGTGTTGTCTTCCAATGTGTCAATTGAAGCGGGCTTGTCTGTTTAGACATGAGCTTTAACATAGCCCCACAAAAAATAAGGCCTAAGTCTAAATGCGTTAAATCGCACAATCTAGGCGGCCAATTGACCGGTCCCGAACGTGAAAAAAATGTTCACCGAACTCGCCTCTCAATAAGTCCATTGTTGCGCGTGCTGTGTGGCGTGTGGCCCCATCTTGTTGAAACCACATGTTGTTTGTATAGACAACATATATCTTCATCATCATGTATATCATCTCACGGTAGCGCTCACCATTCACAGTTACGTTACGATTCGCATCATCTTTGAAGAAGTAGGGTCCAATGATGCCACCAGCTCATAAACCGCACTAAACTGTGACTTTTCTGGATGCATTGGTAGCTCTTGCAATGCTTCTGGCTGATATTCACTCCAAAATCGACAAATCTGCTTATTTACGTACCCTTTGAGCCAAAAATGAGCTTCGTCGCTGAACACATGTGATGTCGCGATGAACTTTCTTAACAGAGCACGCATTTTGATAATAAAATTCAAAAATTTGCAAGCATTGTTCGTTTGTAGGACGATTCATGGTTAAATTATAGACCAAACTGAAGATGTTTGACAATGAAACAAAACACGAAACGTGCGTCAGCTGTTTAAACCAGTGTTGCCAAAAAGATAATAGCTAAAAAATCACCCTTTACTTACACACTAGACAAAAATGCTTAAAACTAGTCGGGCGAACAATGATTCTATTTTAACTTACACTCGTATCAGGTTCACCCTGTTGTATAAGATCTCATGGGAATAGAATTTTCTGTACTGGGACTTTGGAGTTATATAAAGGCGAAGACAAGCCCTAAGACAAGCCCTCTCACGTTGAACCACACGGGACAGCCATAGGTGAGCATTGGCCGGATGAGGGCCATGTAGCAGATTACCTTCACCCTCGCATCGAGCTGTTGTAAAACTTTCCCTTTGTAAGGGCGAAAGCGCCTCGGTCCCTGAAAAGATCAGCATCTACATATCTGTTAAAATATAGATACTGGTCTAGCCAGATCCCCAGGTATCTGACTACAGTCCTTTGCGCCAGTGGTTGCTTTTCCAACAATTGAGAACTTCCGCCAATTCTTTTTCGTATCCGCCGAGGCCCTATACAACGGCGTCCTGCTTTCCGACTTCCGAAAGATGATTTTCAACTCCCATTCTCTCTCACTCATCGCAATTTCTCATGAATGAATCGAAATCACCCTGCACGAGAGTAGTGATCTCCTCGATCTTTTTGCTTGATCATGTCGTCGGCGTACGCCATACTTGACTACCTTGCTGATGTTCGGCAGGAGGGTAATTGACCATGGGTTGCACGGATTCGAAGAATCTTTTCCTCGCTTGGAGTCGCATTTGAATTCTAGTCCCTTCATGTGACATTTGTCACTCGCACGGCTATCGTGTGTGTGAAGTCACTTTTCATGAGAAAGTTAGATAGAATGAGCGATATTTTGTAGCTTGCATTTTTGTGGGTGACGCCAAACGACGTAGGATAAACTCCAATCACACCCAGAAATCCATTTTTTAAGAACATGAAACGTTTGGATTGCCCTTTTTCTTGGACTCTCATTGAATATAGTCAATATGAAAAATATAGCAAATACGAGATCCAATACGAACGAGGGATTTAAAAATTAAAAAATTTATGTGAACGGAATTCTTTTTACAATTGAGATTACAACTAGACTTACAAACTAAATGTTAGGGTGTTGGCTCAACAATAGTGGACCAACTGATGTCTTTTGTTTGATTTAATTTTTATTATTATTGTCGGTTTATTGGTTTTTTTATGTCCTATAATGGCTGTTGCTTACATCGGGTTGTTCAAGTCCGTATGCCCTTTTGGACAGGGTGGTGATGTATTAGCCGACGTAGCCTCGATGGTGATTGCTATCACTGCTCTGGTAGAATCCATTCAACTCGTTGTTTGACGTCGTTAGAAAGTGCTGCTCATTTAGCAGATTTAACGCGTTGAAGTAGCGTTGTCCGGGGATTGTGTTTCTCAGGTTCCTGATTTCCTGGTTAGGATGGTTTTTGATTTCTAGTAGTTGCTTTCTGAACAGTGTCACCATATACTGTTGCAGGGGGATGATGCGTGCTTGGTCGTAAAGCCTATTGTTGCCGTGGTGCCTTGAACGGTCCCTGTCGAAGATGAGTCCGGTACATATTCGCAGCATTTTTCTTTCGAAAATTGCGAGCTTCGTCATGCTGGTCTTAGAGATGGTGTGCCAGATTGGGAAGCCGTACGTTAAGATCGGTCGTATAAGCTGCTTGTATAGCAGCAGTTTTGTCCTCTGGCTTAATTCATTTTGCTTGCGCATCAGAGTCAGTTTCGAATGACTGCTGAACTTCAAACTTTCTGTAATGTTAATGCCAAGATGCTTGACCTTTTCGTTTGTTGATATTTCTGCACCGTTAGGGAGCACTACCTTTATGCTTCGACATTTGGCTGCTGATCTGCATCCAGCTCTGGATGGTCTCCTTAAGCACATAAGAAACGATTTCCAGCATTGATACGAACACCAAATTTGGTATAGTAGTCAAATTTGTTCGCTGTTTGGGTCGAACTTTGCGCCGCTGTCTGTGGTGACGTCGAGCTGGCATAAGTCAGCGAGTCACTGTGTCAGTTGGATGTGGCTGATCTGCTGTGTAGATGTTGAAAAGCCACGGTCCCAGCTTTGATCCTTGAGCAACTCCCGCCATGGTGATCCGCTCCGTTGACTTGCTGCCTTCAACCGAGACGTAGAATCTTCTGGAATGCAGAAAGCTATAAATAAGGTTCAGCTTGCAGATGAATCCCTCAATCCAGACAGTCCTTTGTCATGTGTCATCTGTCATCTGTCATCTACGATACAATTTGCACATTCAAACATGGGAACGTTAGTGTCATTATAACTACATTTCCACTTAGCGCAGATATTGGTTCGCACAAACGCTGGCTTCGATGAATGAATCACCAAACGGCAGAGTGAGCTCGTAAAACAAGGCATTTAATTTAACCAGTCTGAGACTGTATCACATTCTGCAAGTCATTTAACACCCGAAGGTAATAAAATGTTTATTGCCCAGTATTAGTTTCAGGTTTAGCATAAAACATTTGGCAACGACTGGTGCTTAACGGCCACTTTAAATTCATTTGAAATAGTCAAGCTTCTGAATTTCGGTGTGATTATACCGTACAAGTCGCTGCTGACAGATGTAGTTAACTTCAGTGGAATTAATGTTAGGCGTCGGGACAGTCGATTAATAAGACACGCGAAGACGTGTTGAAAAGATAATTTCTCATCTTATTCAAACACTGACTGAATTGCTTGATTGATTGCCTGTCAGAAACACAATATATATTTATTTCTATACGACGAGGAGAATGCGCTGTTGACTACTCACTGCCCTTGAGCATAAGATCAAGTTTCCAACCATATAAATCAGAAATGATGTATGATAGAGATGCCCAACTGCTCAGCTGATTGACCCCTAGTCCATAGACGAATTTCAGAGACTTTTTGACGGTTATTCACGAAATAACGTAAATGCCGTTCTCTGATTGGTTAAATTGGCTTTAGAACACGATATACAAAGTGGTTGTCAAAAATTTTAAGGGGCAAGAGAGGTAGAAGATGGTTATCTTTATCTTACTTCGTTTCTGGATTTGTCCATTTGGTTTGAGGAAATGGTATAAAACTGATATACAAAGTTTTAAAGGGCAAGGGAGGTAGCGAAATACGTGTGGTTGCTGCAGACGTCAACTCCGGAATATACTTAGCTTTACCCACTATACGAGTTAGTCGCTTTTTCTGCATGGGCGAGTTAGCAGACATTCTGTTTAGATACTGTTTTTTTTTTTAATTGTTCCATTAAGATACTGCCGAGAATCTCTCTTTTTTTCGTCGTTCAGAAGCTAATAATCAATAGGATTATTCATAAGTTTTCAACAAAAATGCATGCACATTATTCCACTTTGCAGGTAAAGTCAGTCCAACTGTTGTGTTACGCAGATGACATCGACGTCGCCCCGTTACGTTTCGTAATGGCAATTGAAGAAGCGGCGAAACGAGTTGGTCATGAGGACAAAGCGAAATATAATCGATTCGTCACACCATCTCGGTTAAAACACTATGTTCGACAGCTAGAATGTTGAGATAGTAAAGGAGTTTTTCGATCTGACAAACGTGAACTTCAAAAACTGCATAATAATGCAAATCTGACGTAGAATCGCTCTTGTCAACCGCTCAAAACTCTTGGCTTGGCTCAAAACTCCTGATTTAGAAGCAAAAAAGTAGAACTGATTCTTGTTAGCTTCGAAGGAAAAATTCTACTTGGGATGCATGGTATCCGATGCGATAAAGGTAAAAATTGCGAATTCAAGAAGTTGACCGTGGCAGGAACTGCGTAAGGTGGTAGTTACAGTGTTGCTGTCCGCCTGTCGATAACGGGAATAAGTTTGTAGGTCCACCTTCCGTTTGCAACCCACATAGCTGGCCACTTTATTAGTAATGTTGCATGCTCTTCTTTTTTTATTTGTTTGATCTGTTACCGATCTAGAGTGGACCTACGGATATCGATGTGCAACATTCGTGCTAGAACGAACGATGCGTCCCATGATATGGCCCAACAACCTCTAATCTGCCTGATTACGCATAGTCTATATACCGATGTCGGCACCAGTTTCAATTTTCCTACTGTGCCCCTGAGCAAATAGGAGCAGGACTACCGATGTTAGCGAGTATTCCGGACAGTGCTGCTTGCATATGTGAAGCCTTCTTCCTGGTTATGAGGACAGCCTATGTCTTGTAGTCAGCTAATTCAGGGCCAGCTGTCTCTAGCCATTTTATCCATGAGACCGCCGTATTCGTGCGAGCTCCACTTCCATGATCTCCTGCCACTGCTTCGTCTGCAAACCCGATGGCATACACGACTTCTGGTAGCACCAGGCGTTAAACACCACCATAAATTATGTTCCAATGGAGGGATAGATCCTTGTGGAACTCCTGCTGTGACAATATGGTATCTGATGTCATTGTTGGTGTGATACATAAGCTGGTGGTTGCTGGAGTAGTATGTGTTTTCAGCTCGCCGAGTTAAAGGTTAAAAGTTTGGTTTTACATCTCCATCTCCATGGATGGCTTCTGTAGCCAAGTGTAAACTGTTTTTATGGCGTCAACAGCGGATCGGCCTTTCCTAAAACCATTATGAAGTGATAGCTCGCCGTTTGCTTCCGTTCAGGGATGTTCCCTAATGCGTCTAGTAGACATATGGGTTGTGTTTTTATATGCAAGCATCGCACTCTTCGGATTGCATCACATGACACTGAGCTGAAGTGTAGAAATCTATATCAAATGCGTGGGAAATGATGTCAGCCTTGGTAGATACTTCTTCATTCTTCTCACCTTTAATCCACACACCGTCTTTAATCCTTACATCGTAAAATAACTGTTCCCTTCACCGTGTGTCATCATTCAGTGACCTTAACCTTGAAACAGTCTCGCACCCGTGAAACCAAACCACAAGCCATCACCATCACCACCGCGTCATGCGCCCAATGGCTTTTCTACTTGTTGAACAATCTCGCACGGATTCGAATTGTTGCCGATGTCAACAAATCCGAATGGCCTCCATGTCATTTGAGGTCGTGTCTGATAAGAGACCGCTAATGTTTTTATTTACATTCCTACTACACATTGTTTTTCAAATTAATTCAACCACCGCGCATGTCGGAACACCGCCAACTTTCATTCACAACTTCGCAATCAACATCCGTTCAATTTTGAAAAGGATACAGAAATATTTTTCATCCTTTATCAGTATACTTCGAGATTCCTTTGGTGAACCATCACAGTCCGTGTATGTCTGCAAAGTTTGCCCACTTAATTGTTTAAAAAATATGTTCAAAATGTTTAAAAACTTCGATAACCATTAAGTAAATTCCGAAACATCCTCGCGAGTCCGAAAAACACTTGAAAGGATTGGCATTCGTGCACGGAGCAACCGAGAAGCCCAAGTAATAACTTTGCTGTTCTGAGAAAAATCAATATTTTTTCAAAATTCTCCCATTTTTAGCATAAAATCGTGAAAAGTTTATGTTTTTAACATATTTCCAGTAGGAGGCCGGAGTGTTTCAAGACTTTTACTTTGATTTTCAAAAAACTAAGTTTTTATTCAGTTCTGTTCGGGGTGTTACTTTGGCCCGCAAAAAGTTCTAAATCCATGGTTTTTAAGATTTCCAAAATAATTTAAGAATACCTACACATGTGGTAATATTAATACAAGGCAAATTTAAATTGACTTCAAGTTTTCGTCTTCGCGAGACGTAGAGTTTTAATATTTTTTTGCACCTCAAAGGACATGTGGGGAAAAATCGATTATCGTCGCACCTTGAAGACGAGTGTGCTTGTGCGTACATCAGCCAGTTTTAAGTGAGTACACTCACTCCAGATCATTTGGCGTCTGAATTCAATCAATCCCCCGAAGGTAACTTCATTTGTTATTAAACATCTTCGGCAGCAAATCGTCTTGTGTTTGGGCATTACGAAGGGTGGAGCCCGCCGTAGAAAATGCCTCCTTTAGTGCTATGACAGAACATTTTCTCTATCACACACTTCCCAGCTTTTAGTATACTCGCATTATTTGAATCGGCTGTTTTTCGTTATATCGATTTTGCATTGCATACATTTTTGCCATCGCCTTGAAGAGACATCAAAATGGACAGCCTGTAAAGGACGTCGGATTGCGAAATGTGGTCTTGAAAGCTTCAACAGCTCAGTACGCAATAGGTGCTACACAACTGTACGCAGTGTAGTGTAAATGGAGATGTTTTAAAAGAAGTGGGACAAGTGAAGAAGGGACAGCTTAACAGAAGTGTCAAACTAGAGACAGCACTTTGTGCACTGAATTCGATGAACCTTTTGGTGGGAAGGACACCTTGTCTGTACATTAGTCTACCAAACAATTTTCAAAGACCTTTGGTTTTCTTCCAATCGCAAGGCAAACCTCTCAATTAATAAAGTTATGTTTCCTAACGTATCGTAGGAGTGGCGGGACTTTTTACACTTTATTCAGACAAGCTCAATGCGATCGTTAGAAGTTAACAGTTCGACGACTTCTCTCGACTGGAGTGTTCTTGAATCGAATTATAAGTCAAGCTATGAAAACTAAGCTTACGGAAAGTATACATTCGCGAAGGATTTCGGAGTCGCTATAAAACTGTAAGTCCCTCCACTCGTGAATAAGAAATAGCATTCACAACACATTTGGTTTCTGAGAAGCTAGTTCCTGTATGGGCTGTAGCGCCACCCATATTATTATTATAATAATGGTTGTATATTAGTTGCTACCCCAGCTTGTGTAGCAACTACTCTTGCTGTGCGAGCATATTAATCTCTCACGAGTGAAAGGACCCACAGTGTTGTGCCGACTCCGAACGGCCACTTTAATAGAAGCTTTTTCTAGACAGGAGTAGTGAATCGAAAGAGGGGGTACGGTATTTTTGCCGTACCAGAAATCGACCCCAGACATCGGGATCCAAATACATAGGCCACGGCGGCGTTAATAAACAAACTAAATCAGAAGTCGAGTGGACATTCGTTAGGGAGGAAGCACAAACCAATAAAGTACAAAAAGATAGCCGACTTCACAGCCGATTGCCCTTTTGTCCATCGACGAATTTGAGACGAAATCATGTGAGTGGTATTCTCGGATTGGTCCGCTTCATTTGAGAAAACGGTATACAAAAAAACGCGCAAAAAAAAACGTATGAGTGGCAAGAGAGTTAGAATTCGGATGACTCTATAATAGAGATGTTCATACAAAAAATACATCGATGTCTTATTCGATGTAATGCATCGTAGCGTTACATCGATACATACCGACGCACCGATGAAAAACATCGATGTTTACGATACATCGAATAAAAACATGATCATAGTTGAAAAAGCACAAACAATGCCACTTTTACATACGCTAAATTGTCGCTTGCATACGCTTTTCAATGTTGTATGCAAGGCCGATGATACGTGCATGGTGATGGTACATTGGAAGCATGCATGAGTATGCATTGGGTACATGCATGAAGCATGAAAGGGTGGGAAACAGAAAAGTTGAGAATTGAGATCTCAGTCGGGAAGATTGAAAAATCTTCTGTTGGCTTGGGATCATAAAAGGGAATTTATAAAAATTGTCAGTAAAAGCGGCGCAACGCACGATTTATCGAGAAGCTCGTCCTTCACTTAGATGTCAGCACTAGATGCACGAAGTCCCGCAAGTATGTGCAAGTGCTTGCATATGCCAAGGATATTGATAAGCTAAGGCTTATACTACAAAATGCACTTACCCTCACCGACTAGAGACAGAGACACAACAACTTCAGCCTTACTTCAGGTACCAATTAAGTTCATGAATTATTGGACAATCATTCTCACTCGGTAAAGTGCGAGGCCAATCTAAAAAGTCTTCCTGCTCTTGCTGTCGCAATTCCTACCTAGACCACTTATATCATGTAGCAGAGGCGCACACGACCATGGCATTATATGCGTTAGCATTAATCTCCTACCATCACCGCAATTTGGGTTTAATGCATAACCTCCAGGACGCTTCCACAATATGGACACCGCTTTGTCAGACTGTTAGTTTCAAGGATTTTTGACCTCCCATTGCGCCAGAATCTAGTATATGTGCAAACCTCGCATTCGATTGATATGCGAGATGCCATTCTTAAGAAAATATGTGAGCATAATCCATTAGAGAGTGGGCTTTCCTCAGTTCATATGCTTTGAGGTTTTGTAATTCCAAACTAAGCCATATGGACGTATCTTAACCATCGGATCAAGCTCCACAGAACGAAGTTAAGAAAATTCAGTGAATACCATTTCTCTATTAAAACTTTAGGAGTGTTCAACTTTTTCGGAAGGTAGATATAAACGATTGTTTTATAAACGTTGATGTTAAATTTTCACCAGGGTACCATAATGGGACGATCGTATCTTCGATCGTGGGGTTTATTTTGCCCGTACCTACCGCTATATGCGTTTACTCTAATTCGTATTGCATAATTTACTTCCTTCTTCTTGGGAACACATTACCGCAATAACAAAGAATATTAGCCATGAATGGTGAAGCTGCTACCTTTCCCGTGTCTGTTCTCCGTGCGAACGGGGTTGTGTTTCTTCGTCTTATTTGTCTCATTTTTGTCTCATTTGCCCAAAATATTAAGGAAGAAATCCAACTGTGTACAGTACGTGCTTTCATTTGATGCATTAAATAAAATACATCGATACTTCGTTAAACATCATCAAACATCGATGTTTTCGATGTATTCGAACAACCCTGCTCTACCCTACCTGATGTCTGATATGAATCCTAGGCAAAATTTAGCTAAACACATCGGATAAGGCAAAACGTGTTTTGTTGATTCCTGATGAGACTACACACACCAAAGAAGGCGGAACAAAACACACGTTTTTGTTTTGAAGTGAGAGAAATATAATGAATTTCTTTTTACTACGCCTAATATTTACTACAAGACTGTATTTTAAAATAATTGGAAACCAAAACTTACTGCAAAGGCTCATAAATAGAATGTAGAAATGTAGTGTATTGGCAGCACAACGATAGAGCTTGGGAGATGCTCTACGATGCTCTCGCTGTATTGAATGCATGTCCAATCATCTCGCAGCCTCAGGGCAGTTGTGATCAGACTACCGACAAGTGTTACGTCGTGGTCAGAAATGAAGTATGATAGAGGTGCCCAACTTATACCTTTCTTGCCCCTTAAAATGTTTGACAACCATTTTTTATATCGTTTTTTAAAACTAAATTGACCAATCAGAGAACGGCATTGACGTTATTTTTTGAATAACCGTCAATAATTCATGAATAACTGTCAAAAAATCTCTGAAATTCGTCGATGGAATAGGCGTCAATCAGCTGTGTAGATGTGTATCTCTATAACACTTCATTTCTGATCGTAGTACAGTACTTTCTTGGTGTACATTACACCGACCCATTGTAGAGTCTGCTACGCCTTTGCTTATTTCGTAATTATTTTACTGACCTACTACTTTGGATGTCAGTGCATCATATTGCTTTTGGTGCGCTGAGTGTTATGTATAAATTGAGGCGTTTACTTTTTGTTGAATGGTGAATATGAGACGACGAGATAAACAGGGCGTAAATATATTGCGGGGACAAAGTGAGGAAATTAATTACTCTGCGTATGTGAGGAAATGGGGTGATTGTGGTGCGATCACTACACAAGTACGGACGTACTGGTGTCTTGACGCTACAGTATATAATAATGTACTTTTCTGGCAATCCTCATGTTATGCTTGAACCCCTGAGGATCTGTTCGATTATCGTGCATGCGCCCTTGAGTGTTTGTTTCGTTTTATTTCGAAAGTTATTCATGTCAAGAATTGAGCCTTACAACTATTGGCAGGAGTAGACGCACCGGATTACAATTTCACAAAAGCGAATAACCCAGCATCTCACAGCGCATTTCTATTCCCTTTTGCCTTTACCTTGCAGATTCATCAGTATGAACAAACTTTGGGTAATCACAGTCATCGCAATAGTCGTCTTCAACCACGTTTCATTTGGCTGGGGAGCACTCAAGAGGTCCGATGTCTACATCGCTGGATTTTTTCCATACGGCGACGGAGTTGAGAACTCCGACACCGGCCGGGGTGTGATGCCCAGTGTTAAACTTGCTCTCTCACACGTGAATGAACATCCAACAATTTTGAAGGACTATCGACTGCACATGTGGTGGAATGACACCGAGGTTTGTATCAGTTTCACCCGTTCGGTGAGCCGTCATATTAACACACAACAACTCATTTCAGTGCAACGCTGCCGTTGGAGTGAAGTCCTTCTTTGACATGATGCATTCCGGGCCACACAAACTGATGCTGTTCGGCGCAGCTTGTACTCATGTGACTGATCCTATAGCGAAGGCCAGCAAGCACTGGCATCTGACTCAGCTGTCCTACGCCGATACGCACCCAATGTTTACAAAGGACGCCTTCCCGAATTTCTTTAGAGTGGTGCCTTCGGAGAACGCATTTAACGCACCGCGCTTGGCACTGTTGAAGGAGTTCAATTGGACGCGAGTTGGGACCATTTATCAGAACGAGCCCAGGTACTCGCTGCCCCACAATCATATGGTCGCTGATCTGGACGCCATGGACTGCGACGTCGTGGAAACACAGAGTTTCGTTAATGATGTGAATGAATCACTCCGAAAACTGCGGGAAAAAGATGTCCGCATCATCTTGGGAAACTTCAATGAACAATTTGCGAGGAAAGTCTTCTGTGAAGCCTACAAGTAAGCGACCGATGTGGTTGACATTTTAAGCAATTTAATGCACTCCTCTCGTTTGACCCTTAGGCTTGAGATGTATGGAAGGTCGTACCAATGGCTGATCATGGCAACTTACTCGACAGAATGGTGGAACTCGACACTGGACACAGAATGCGCTGTTGAGGAGATCACTGCAGCCATGGAGGGGATAATTCTTGTCGACTTACTGCCGTTGTCGACGAGTGGAGACATAACCATCGCTGGAATTGTGAGTCAATTGTGAGGGACAGGGCCTTGGTGCTCACGTTAAAAGAGCTTTCTTTCAGACCGCTGATGAATACTTGTCCGAATATGACAGCTTAAGGGGGAACGAATACTCCAGATTCCATGGTTACACATACGATGGAATATGGGCAGCAGCTCTAGCGATTCAGTACGTTGCGCAACGCAGAGATGATTTCCTCAGCCAATTCGACTATCGGGTCAAAGATTGGGAGAATGTCTTTCTCATGGCACTTCGCAACACCAGCTTCGAGGGAGTAACTGTGAGTTCTTTATAATTGAATGAACCGCTGTGACGCTGATTCTATTGCAGGGCCCTGTTCGATTTTATGACAACGAGCGTAAGGCCAACATTCTCATCAAGCAGTTCCAACTAGGGGAGGAGCAAAAAATCGGAGAATATCACTCACAGTTGAGCCAGCTGGACCTGGCACTTGGCAAGCCCGTTCGTTGGGTGAGTTTTCCCTTGCTTGTGTGAGCATTGAGCATATAAATGATTTTCAAGCTGTTGCAAATGTATACAGCCGTTGACAACTAATTAGAAACGATATTTTTAACTAAAGATGTTAGTTTTTCTTAAATTATCATTGGAATTTAAAAAGACAAAAAAAAACACAATTCATTCAATTTCTTTGTTGGTTTCAGAGATGTTTTTGCTCTAAAACTCCATATTGAACTATGACAACTAATTAGAAACGCTGGGAAAATAATAACAAAAATGTAAGATAATCTTTACAAATAATGTCAAACTTACTGTAGTGTCTTATTATGACTAGTACTTAGTCGGAAATCCCTTTGCTTCAACACAGCTCCGCAACGATTCTGCATCGACCTGATTAGGCCTCGGCATCTCTCCACTGGAATCGCCTACCACGCTTCCTTGTGATATCCAGTCAAGTACACGCATAGAGTTTTGCTCAAAAAATTCATTTTTGAGCTTTGCGGTATGTTTAGGGTCATTGTCCAAATAACCGGCATATTTTCCTCCACGCATGGTAGCATTACCTTTTTGCAACATGTCAACGTACTGCTCCTTATTCATTATTCCCACAATACGATGAATTGGTACAAAGCCGTTCCACGAAAAACATCCCCAAAGAAAAATTTAACCGCCGCCATGCTTAACTACTGGAGAGGTGTACCCGGGTCGAGTTCTTTGCCTCTTGGTCTTCGGACGTACCTTCTTCCGTCCCTACCAATCCTATTTATCTTTGTTTCATCGCTCCATAGTACAAATTTCCACTCATTTGTCGTCGAAGCAAAGTCGATACGATGTTTTCTTTGCGCCAATTTGACCATCGGTTTCATTCGCGCAAGTCTTCCGTGAAGTCCGGCTTCCGTCAAACCACGAGCAACAGTCCTCCATCTCCTAGACACATTGATGCCCGTTTCATCCATTTTTCACGCTGGATTGCTTTGGCACTATTTTGGGATCCGCTTTTGATAGCCGGACAATTTTTTTTTTTCAATGTGCTGTGTAGTTTTGCGAGGTCTTTTTTTTGCGAGGAACATTTTCCGTGGTGCCATTTTTATGAAAATTGAAATTGCACCAAATACCATCTTTTTTGAACAGTTTAACTTCGTTGCAATGCGTTCATATGACTGACCCACTTTGTTTAACTCAACAATAGCCATCCGCGTGTCAGGTGTACAGCTATTTGAGTAAAATTTAACTTACTTATTTCAGTAAAACTCTCAAATATTGATGCATTTTAGGTAATATTGACCCGGTTCTAATTAGCTGTCAACTCAAGAACGCCAATTGAATAAAAACAGAAGTAACCCTAGCAAAAAGTTTACCGTTATGTTATTAACAGTAATCGGAATATGAGTAAACGCTACAATTCTGCTATCGTTTCTAATTAGTTGTCAACGGCTGCATGTACATTTGACAGTTTTTAGGATTTGTCAGAATCGCCACCTCAGAACACGATATGAGTTCAAAAACATTCCAAATAAAAACGCCTTTTAATCTGTTTACAGGTCGGAAAGACCCCCCCAAAGGATCGCACGCTTATCTACATCGAGAACAGTCAAGTGAACATCACCATCTACGTGGTATCGGCAAGCGCATCCGTTGTCGGCATTATATTGGCTTTAATTTTCTTGGCCTTTAATGTGAAATACCGCAACCAAAGGCAAGCACTCAAACCCCAACATCCATTAGACACATGCGTGTTTCATTCGTCCCCTTGCAGGTACATCAAAATGTCCAGTCCTCATCTCAACAACTTGATCATAATCGGATGCATGCTGACCTACTTAAGCGTCGTCTTCCTCGGGCTTGACACGACTCTGAGCAGCATCGCAGCTTTCCCCTACATTTGCACTGCACGCGCTTGGCTCCTGATGGCCGGCTTCAGCCTGGCATTCGGAGCTATGTTCTCGAAAACCTGGCGTGTTCACTCGATTTTCACTGACTTGAAACTGAACAAGAAGGTCATCAAGGACTATCAGCTGTTTATGGTTGTGGGGATATTGATTTTTCTGGACGTTGCAATCATCACCACGTGGCAGGTTGCCGATCCGTTCTACCGGGATACCAAAAAATTAGAGCCAAGGGTATGTCCACCTTGAATGCACTTACTCTCGGGGTTTTCATACTTCTCTCATCTCAATGTTCAGCACCATGAGACCTTAGAGGATGTGCTTGTGATTCCGGAGAACGAGTACTGCCAGTCGGAGCACATAACCATTTTTGTGGGCATTATCTACGCTTACAAAGGACTGCTGTTGGTGAGCTATCTTTGCAGTGTCACTCTGTGTGTATGAAGGACCCTCTGATGTCGACTGTTTCTTGTTTGTTTTCAGGTGTTCGGAGCCTTCTTGGCCTGGGAAACACGTCACGTGTCCATTCCTGCTCTCAACGACTCCAAACACATTGGCTTCTCCGTGTACAACGTCTTTATCACGTGCATAGCTGGAGCCGCCATATCGCTGGTGTTATCCGATCGCAAGGATTTAGTTTTTATTTTGCTATCATTTTTTATAATTTTTTGTACGACAGCCACGTTGTGTTTGGTGTTCGTACCGAAAGTAAGACTGGTAGTAAGGAGGTTTTGTAGTTTTAGCTGTTCGATGTTTTGCAATGCATTTTACTGGAGCTCTGTCCGATTCAAAAACTAACAAAAAAACTGTGTTTCCAATCACTTCTCCTTCATACGACTTAGAGTTTTCCCACATCTATCCCAAGCTTTGTTTGTCCTCGCAAGACTGTGTACCACTTAACCCGTCTCATTTTGTTCTCACTCCTTTCTCGCAAGCTTGTCGAATTGAAGCGAAACCCGCAGGGAGTTGTGGACAAGCGGGTGCGCGCAACTCTTAGGCCAATGTCCAAAAATCGGCGAGATTCCTCAGTGTGTGAGCTGGAGCAGAGGCTGAAAGATGTGAAGAATACGAATTGTCGATTCCGGAAGGCACTGATGGAAAAGGAGGCTGAACTGCAGGCATTGATCCGAAAGCTTGGCCCTGAGGCGAGGAAATGGATCGATGGGGTAACTTGTTCTGGTGACACTGAGCCCATTTTGGCGGAATCTGCTAGATTGTCAGCACCACCCGTCAGAAGGGAAATGCCAAGTACCACAGGTAATTAATGCAGTCTCTCTTCACTCCCGGTCTTATCAGAAATGTCCCGCTCTTTTAAGAAATCACTGAGCTAACATCCGTGGACAGTGTCACCTCAACTCACGTCGATATGGACAACACAGTTACGTCCGTCGCCTCGACAACTGTGGCTCCCTCTCTACCGTAAGTGCATACAACTGCGTCGATCGGTGTGACTCGAATGATCTCATTTTTAGGAAGAAAAAAATGCAAGCAATCACTCCTATGCATGAAACTACTCCCATCCAGCAGCCCTTGCAGGTCGTTCTTAACGCCCAGCAGAACACCAAGCCTGAAGAGAATATCCTTCATCATCGGAGTGCAGTCGTGGAAAAGAGAAATTCGGTCTCCGCCCAGACAGATGCTAATATAGGAGCCATCACAACCGCCAAGAAACAAGAGTGCAACAACATAAAAAGAGAAGAATCAGGTCTGAGGGAACGAAGGCAGTCTACAAACCTGCCATCTTCAAATTCTACGCGGGACATACGGGTAATATGACTGCTCTCCCCCACCAACACATTTGCTAACTGTGACATTTCCTTAGGAAAATGGCAGCCAGACACCCACTTCCAAGTCAAAGCACAATCAGAATCATCGAAACTCATCGACGAACATCCTCTCAACTTCGAGCACGGACTTAAACAATGTATGTCCCCATGGACCGCATGTCAAGACAAATAATGTTTCCAAAAGTAAGTTTCCGCCCCCAAATGTGGTTCATTGATCAAGTCAAGATGCCTTTGCTTTCAGCTCCAATTGAGAACAGACGGGTTAGCATGGGAGCTGGACTCAAGTCCGGATTCGTGGTCTCGCAAAGCGACCTCTGGGACACTCACACTCTGTCGCATGCAAAGCAGCACTCCCGGCAGTCTCCACGCAACTATCCGAATCCCCAGCGCTGCACGGAACACAGCCATATTGTGCCCTACGACCAAACAACATCGCCCATCCAGCGATCCGTATCCGAGAAGAATCGCAACAAACATCGACATAAACCCCAAAAGGGAACTGTCTGCCAAAGCGAAACCGACAGCGAGAGGGAAAAGGAATCAACTCCACCCGTCACACAGTGCGTACAACAAAGGAAGCTGGTTAAGACCATTCAACATGCGGCCCATCATCACTCGTCACCTAACGTAGCCCCGGACAAACGCAAGCATCGCATCAAAACAGAATCCTCAATGTACGGCGCCAGTTCAGAATCGGAACTGTTGGACGGCGAGACTGCGATCTTGCCGATTTTCAGAAAGCTGCTCACAGAAAAGTCACCCCACTACAGGGGACGCAGCGTGGTCGGACAGAGCTGCCCAAACATATCCATCAAATGTGATATAGTTGAGTATTTGTAAAGGAGAGACATTTGCTTGGACTACTCGTTGATTCGAGCATTCACGCATTCATCTATACTGTAGTTGTCATAATATGTAGCTGTTACGATAATCGTGTAAACTGGTGAAGCAATTTCTAGATTAAAAAATAAATCCATTTAAATGCAAGTAGGGACTCTCTGCATGTTCTTTATTCAAGCACGAACAGGCTGTGCTTGGCGGATAGGCTAACCCATTGAGGCAATGAAAATCCATTCGAAAACGAGACCCATTCAAACGAGTCAAGAGAGAGAGAGAGAAGAATAAGTTACATTTACAGCTCGCTTTCGGTAAGTTTCGTCCACAATGTCGACGACTCAATAACGTACTCGTTCATGTCACACCCGAAAACAAATATGTTGCTGCAACGCGATGACGGTCAATATCAGTGATTTTGCAATACCTGGAAGGGGAAAATTAATCTCTGGAACAGCACCTTTCAGGACTCTGCTAGATGCACGTGCTCAGAACAGAAATTGACACAAGTTCGGCATAGTTTGTAATCGGTCTTGGACCGTGCCTGGTAAGGTAGATGAATGAGGTATTTAAGAACAGAAGGTTTCAAAGTAATGTTGCGACTCGATCGACAGAAAATTATTTGTTCATAGAGGTAGTCAGGCTGTGTCTTTGAATGATTTTGAAAGTAAAATGCATGTCCTACAGAAATGCTTCCAATTCACTTCCAAGGAGAATGCGACGTTGGTCCGAGACATGATCAAATCTTCGGAGGTTAGGGTCGCGTTAACAGCTTTTAACAATTTTTGCACAGAGAAATAATCACAGTCAGAAAACAATTCACAGCCTTGGGTTAATAGTGGGACTATTAGTGCTTTGGCAAGTTTTAATTCAACATTGATTGGAAGTACGCATTTGACAATTGACGAACCTCTAAGAGACGCACATACCTTGTCTATATGGGCAGTCCATGTCAGTTCATGTTACGCATTATACCAAGATTGTTAACGCAGAGAGTTACATATTCGACTGGAACAGAGTTAAGTTCAATGGGGGAAAGTTTGAAAGGGATGGATGGTGTTTTGAGAGGATCCAAACGTTCATCAGATCAAAGATGTGGCAGAAATATGAGAGCTCATATAAATTTTAAACTTGGTCTATAGCCAGGAAATGTGCCACATTTTTGAGAAAAGCTGATTGCAACCCTCGTCAAGTAACCTGGTGCAGATGAAAGCAAATATCCAAGGATAAGCAACATTCACAATTCGACTAAAATAAGATACCGCTCCCAGGGAATGAGAGTAGTCCAACATTGGCAAATGAAATTCAATCCTGCCAGGCAGAGAATCTTTCACAATGTACCTCATATCCGCAAATAGTCATCAGCATTTAAGCGAATGCTTCAATCCAGATCCAGCAGAAGCAACTAAGTTCCAATGAATATTCGTTTTGTGAAGCGAAATTGCATTTCCCATTTCTGATTGACTGACAGTGGCACCATTGAAAAAAAGAAGGAACGCTTCATAGGTATTCATTCTGATTGCACCTTGCATGTGCAATGAAACGACATGCGATATGAGATGCGCATTAGAGCCCAAATGAAAACTTATAGTTTTGTAGTTCATTGGTTGACGGTTCAAACCAATACTCATTCACGTAAGTTATCGCATCAAATAAAATCATACACTTGACTGGCCAACCACAATGGATGTAAGTAGACTTAAGCTTGGGTAAAAACTAAACGCAAAGTAGCCAGAAGCATCGTCAAATCCAAATCAACGCTGGCTGCTTACCCAAGTGGAAATAAAATCATCTCGGGCAAAGTCCATAGAAACCGCTGCGTTTGATAGTATTCCGGATTGCAAAGAGGTGCCAAAATTAAATGATTTGGGTGGGAGAGTATGAAAAAGTTATAAGTTGACCACCTTCATCCGACGAGGTGCAGTCCACTTGTAGGCTGCATTAGCTACTCGCATTAGGGTTAATGAGTTGTAAATGGAAATTGTTATGTTGTTATGGGTTTGGGCCTTAAGTATACGGTTTTCAACGCCATCTACAAGTCAATCAGACAGGCACTCGTGCATCGTAATATCAATTTCCTCGCCTAACTGTGTTAGATCACTGTTGTGACTTCATACCCATAACATTGCATTCTTCGTGGCATCATACATGCAGCTTTGACTTTATTCGAGA
The DNA here is from genome assembly GCA_905231855.2 of Eristalis tenax. Taxonomy (NCBI): domain Eukaryota; kingdom Metazoa; phylum Arthropoda; class Insecta; order Diptera; family Syrphidae; genus Eristalis; species Eristalis tenax. Next base: position 36,747,885 of record HG993124.1, on the reverse strand, counting down.
TGCCGACTCTCCTCTGGTCGAAAAACACTGCCATAGCCAGATTCCGTGACATGAGCAGGCATGAATACTATAACGTACACTGTTAAGTTCTTCTGCTTCTTTGTGTGGCCTTTAGACCGAGGTTGACCTGGTCTTCGACCAACAAGCCTCTTCAACTAGCGCGATCGCTGGATTCAATTCCGCACGCCAGGTTGGTTGATGTCCTTCTCCACTTGGGTGTGACACGCTAGACGCGGGCGTCCTCTGTTACCATGTCTCAGAGACGCGGAGTCAAAGACTTTTAGACCACACCGCTCAGCCATCTTAAGAGTTGGATCCGTAGACACCGTACAACCAGGACTAAGATTCGCTTACAGAACTTTTTTTCTCGAAGATACCAAGGACTTCTTTTTGAGATTTCTGTCGTATATGAAGCCAGCTCGAACCTGCGACAGACCGCTATATTACTCAATTCCCTCTTGGGTCCAAAGGAACAGCGACTGGCAAGAGCTATCCTGGGTCTGATCTCGGTACTGGTATTATTTGTACTGTTTGTTGTTACTGCGGAGCCGAGGTAGAAGGCTCTAGGGGAGTTAGTTGCCAACCCTGATGGAGCAGAGAGCATTGTCCATTCTTATCAAGCACAACCTCACGGGTTTGGCAGGAATGGTGGTGGGTTCGTCTGTCACATTCAACTTGAAATCAACAAATGGGTGTTGATTTGCATTTCTTGCTTCTTTTCCAAGATCTGCATTATTGTGAATATCTGGTCGATGGTGGACTTTAATGGCGTGTTCACCAGTTTGTTTATAAACGACTTCAAACTGGCACACAAAACGGCAGAGAAGATGTCATATGAGATGTTTAGGAGACTTATAATAATAATAATATTGGTGGCATGGTCCTGGGTGGACCTAGCTTCACCACACCACCCCACTCATGTTGAGCATGCCATTGTCCTCTCACGAGTGAATGGGCGGACATACAGTCGTATGCCGACTCCGAACGGCGAAATTTGAAAAACGTCTTTTAGACAAGCAAATTCTTTGGGCTTTTATCAATTACTCGAAAGATGTGGAACCGTGAATTTTGATAGTTGATATATTCGGGAATTGAATCTGGCACGCCGAGTTATATGTAACTGTTAGCCTAACATCGGATTTCGGTGCAGACTTTACTTATGCAAACATGCTCCCAAGTCAAAGCACTCACGTGATGTTGCTGTGAACTGGATGAAGAGCGGTACAATAAAGCCATACCAAAGCATTGCGCTTGCAATTGTCCGGACACACTTCAAATCTAAAAACTCACGTGATGTTCCTCTGCATTAGGCGAAGAGTGGTATAACAAAGACAAACCAATGCCATGTGATTGCAATTGTCTAAGCACGTTTGTTCTGTTCTCTTTCTGTTGTTAATGTTGATCTTGTCTTAAGTTAAGTCATGAGTTTATTATTTATTAGTATACAATAAATATACTAATAATTAGGGAGCACAGGCCGAATGCCCGGCACGGTAAACCAAAGTATCATAATCCGTGATTTCATTTTATATACAAATTTGTGTGTGGAGTATGGTGTGCTAGCTATTATAACAAAATATTAAGCATGGTAACTAATTTGTGGTCAGCATTTATATTTTTATCACAGGGGTTCTTAAGTAAATCAAAGACGTTGTCGCTGAGCAGTTGGTTTGCTTGATTTGAAGAGAGGAAGCAGTTTCCCAAAAGATGGTCAATGTTGAGACTGGTTTTACATTTGTGGCAGGAACGGGGCAAGTTCATTTTTTAATAGATGTTGAAGTGTGGCTGCAGTGTGACCCAGGCGGAGTCTGACAAAATTGGTAATTGCACATTTGTTGGTAGTTGTTGGGTATACGGGAGGTAATTTTTCTTCATTGAGTTTTTTGAGGTGGCGCTGGTAGAGGTGCCAGTTGTCGAGAGCAATAGTATGTGATCTTGCTGTAATAAAACGACGTAAAGTCTTTTTTGCTGTAAACTGCAACGAGGCATGTGGGAGCTACACAAGTCAATTTAGCAGCATTGCCGCGTATACCAACGTGTCCTGGTACCTACGTTAGTTTCAATTTTGAAATGTTTTGAATGAGAAGATCCCGGATCAGGCAGTTGATTAATGAACTGTTGCTTATCTTATTAACAGCCCGTAACACAGAGAGGCTGTCATAGAGCAGATGTACGAGGGGCGTTCAATATATTCTCGGTATCGGGGTGAAGCTGTGGTTGTATTTATAAATTGACTTATTTATCAAGTAATGCTATTATTTTAGTGCATTCATGTAAAATTTCATATAAATGTGATTATTAATTCGCGTTTTATCTCTAGTTAAACAGAATCATAATGGCAACTGAGACGATGATGGTGAAAATTGAGCATCGCGCTGTAATTAAATTTCTCACTAAGCAAGGAAAAAGTCAAAAAACTATTCATGAAGAGTTGGTGGCTGTTTACCAGGGTTCCGCACCTTCATTATCAACTGTGCAAAAGTGGTCAAGTGAGTTCAAGAGAGGCAGAGAGAGCATTGAAGACGACCCCCGCTCCGGCGCCCCGGCTACTGCTTGTACGGGAGAAAGCATCAAAGAAGTCGAAAAACTTGTTCTTGAGAATGCCCGAATAAAGGTGAAAATGATGGCAGAGATCACCAAGCTTTCAATTGGTACCATTCACACCATTCTTCATGACCATCTTAACCTTTCAAAGGTCAGTGCAAGGTGGGTGCCACGAATGCTCACAGCGCCTCAGAAAAAAGTGAGAACGCGGACGGTGTTATGGATCGAATTGTTACTGGTGACGAAACATGGGTCCACCACTATGACCCTGAAAGCAAACAAGTGGCATACCAAAGGAACAGACCCCCCGAAGAAGTTCAAAGTCACTTCGTCTGCCAGGAAGCTCATGGCCACAGTTTTTTGGGACTCAAAGGGAATCTTGGTCATTGAGTACAAAAAAAAGGTGAAACCATCAACGCCACATCCTACGCTTCCACTTTGCATAATTTGCGGGAGGAAATTAAAAAGAAAAGACGGGGTAAACTCGCAGCGGGTGTGTTGCTTCTTCATGACAACGCTCCTGCTCACACGGCGCGAGTTTCCAAGGCTGCTGCCCGAGATTGTGGTTTCGAAGAAATCCAACACCCACCCTAAATTCCAGACCTTGCCCCTAGTGATTATTTCATGTTTCCGGATTTGAAAAAATGTCTTCGTGGAAAAAGATTTTCGGATGATGAAGAACTCAAGTCGGCAATAAATGGGTATTTTGCAGAGAAAGGGGAAATTTATTTTCTTGAGGGTTTAAAAAAGCTTATCTCAAGATGTAACAAATGCATTGATGTAAGGGGAGATTATATTGAAAAACAAAAACAATTTAAATTGAATTCGCATTTTCCTTCATATCGATACCGAGAATATACTGAACGCCCCTCGTAATAACTCGTGTTAGTTTTAGAAGAACGTATGAACGTATAAATAAATAAATTAAGGAAAACAAGTGTTTTTTTGTCATTAACACTGGCTCCCAAAACACAAATCCTGGAAGCCAAGTTAGCTCACAACACTACGGCGACCTCTTAAGATACTCTATATAAAAAGGGGTGTCAAAGGGGTATCCTTTCTTCTGGAAACTATCGTATTCCTGCCTAAATTAAAGATACGTCTCCGATCCGAACGAAGAGAAAGAAAAATCCAACCAATCTAGTACATGAAACATATTTATATTTATCACAGTTAAATTTACATAATACAAAATTTAAATATTTCACTGCAATGCTTCACCACATTAAACATCAATAATTTCTAGCATTGTCTATAGTACATGTAATTAGAATATATAAATGCTCGAATATAATTACTTGCTTAGTCATTATAAACCGGCATCCAACACAAAATGAAACAGATTACAAACTCAAAGTCGTAGAAGTGAAATGGTTACGCTTGTACGTTGAAATGTATCTCAAGACATATTCTATCATCTAGCATGCACTCGCACAATTCGACAATTTGTATATATGTATATTAAGACCTACTACATAGTGTGTACTACGTTCGTTTCAGTGGCTGCGGAACGCGTTAAACCCAACGTGTTACAAACATTAACAGTAATTTTATATAATTCAATACCTTTTTATATATGTGTATATTCAATAGGTCTACTATCTGCGTATGAAATAATTTCAAACCGTCTTTAAATATATGCGTATTTATTCAACAAACACTATTCACTGTATATACTGTGTATAAATGGGTCTTAGTTTAAATCTTTTTCACTACAATTACCATATAGGTGAATAATGGTATAACCTGAAGTTCGAATTATCTCTATTATTAGTCGCATTCGTCTCATGAATATAAAACAGTAAAAATATACTTTATGGGTTAGGTGCGATTACTATAATTAATTATTTTTAGTTCTCTGTCTTTGTATAAGGATTATGTACTAGACTTCGTTCGTATGTAACGACCAAATTAAATCAAAACTAAGTACTTGAATCTGAGTTAAGTACAGCCAAATTGTCTCTGAGCTATCGTTTGCTACACCTTGTAGTTGGGCTCATCGGAGAGGACTATCGTTATTGCACTACCTGTAGACGGACTTTGATAATCTTTGCAGTTGCTTGTTGCTGACGCTGTACGTATGAACGCCCGATCCAAATCAATTGGGGGTCGGGAACATTCCGACATTGGTTTTATAAGTGAGTTCGATGTCAGGGAATCTAACTCATGAGATTCAGAGTTGAGTAAATCACCGACCGCCGAGCTAGACGGTGTGAGCAGCTGTTCACTGGCAACGGCTTGACTTGGTTTTCTGTTGAATAATAAAAAAGGGTAAGCGGTTCAATAAATGATTTGATAAGACCTTTCCAAAGTGAAATGGATAGACGATAAGTAGCGTATTCTCGATTCGCTACGACACACTTACCTCTCATAATAACCCATTCCCGGTTTGGCTTGTCTCTTCTTAAACGACGGATAGCTGAATTGCATGAAGCCATACTGCGGTCCAATTAGTCGCAACACACTGATGAGAAAGAAAGTTGCATACAACCAACTAACTGTCATCACCACAACCAAGAACAGTCCAATTTGAATGTACGGCAACACATTTGACAGCAGCATAAGTGACCCCGCTAAGCCGGTTGTTAATGCAGCCATTGCAGTGGGTCCAATGATGCGTGTAATTGCAAAACGAGAAGCAGCCTCTCGTTCGTTTGTCGCCGACAGTCGGTAATGAATACCATAGTGCAGGCTAAAGTCCACAGCCAAACCGATAGCCGTACTAACTGAGACACTTTCCAGTATATTCAACTTCCAACCGAGTAAGATAAGGATCGCGACTGTGGTAAATATCGTCAGCGTTACGGTTACAACTGCGTACAAACTAATCAAAACGTTCAACGTAACGAACAATAGCACCAGCAACGAGGCACCCATTGACATTGCAATAGCAATGACGGTGCCCTCTGAGAGGGTGTCCTGTAAATCAAAAAATTCCAATTCACTGATAAACCATCCACCCTGCATCTCTGGTGGTGCTGATTTAAGTTCAATATCAAACCATGCCTGGACCGTGTCAACAAAGGTCTTCACGGTCTGATAAGACATCGAATACGAAACATTACTCTCAAACTCAATGACAATTGCTTTGACTATCGGCGGAATCTGTGTGGAATTCTCATCTGGCTGGTGATCTGGTGGTGCGATAAATTTCGGTCCAGCTACTCCGGGCATAAAGAATTCTCTAGAGGTCGCATACAGGGATGATATACTCAGCGGAAGGCAATATTCAAAGATTTCCGGCTCGTACGGAAACTTTGATGTGTCACAGCAGGGTGTTCTATCCGTTTTGTCCATAACATCAATGCACCTAAAGGATTTCTTAATCAACATAGGAAACAGAGTACTTGTGAGCGGTTTTTCAATCATTTCCATTTACAAAATGCGGGATCCGTATTGAATTAGAAGGCATTCCTCAAGATCATCACCGTCTACAAATCAAAATGATTGAATCAACTGCATAACGCTACTTACATCCGGCTCATGTATGATATAAAATTCTCTATAAAACAATTTGGCAAAAGCATGCCCAATGTGAGCTTATAGAAGGGCTCTTGCTTTATGCTCTTACAAAAGCTCAGCAGCCATTCTTGTGATGCTTTTGAAGATACATTAAAATTATTGTCTAGGTACAGCTTCCCATGAGACGACGGATTCGCATAGTCACCGTCGTCAATCGGCAGGACACCCCAAACGAATCGCATTGGTAATTTATCTGCGGACTATACAAACAAAAAAAAAGCATTATTCGTCATCTCCATGATTATCAACCATTCGCTTTGGCAAAAACTTACTGGAATCATTTTTTCAAACCAAAATTCATTTTTAAATTTGGCATCATACATCTCGAAGGGATGAGAACTAACAAAAAGCTGAAAATTTGAAGACTCGGGCAACTGAATTCCGGGGTAATATAAAACAATCACTCCGCTGCAAATTCCAATAGTACCTACAAATTAAAGCATATGTGTAACGAGCATTTTAATATACACAAACTGGGGACTTACTAAATAGAAGCACCCATACGATGGGACATTTGAGAACGATTCTAACGAAAAATTCCTCTAACGTTGTGCTCATTCGATTAATTGACTTGTTTATTTTTTGTATGAGGATCTGCGAGATGAACTTCCCACAGTCGCAAGTAATACGTTCCATTATTGAAACAGAAGCCGGCAACCAGGTTACCATTAAAATGAAATTCGACATGATAGCTGTCCCTGCAAAAATACTGCAAAGCAGATGAAACAGAATTTCAGTTTGAAGTCTTTTTCTTATCTTGTACTTGTACTTTCTTGTACTTACCCGAAACATTTTATCGACGTTATAGAACTTATGTAGGAAGCATAAAAAGCCCCAGCGGTGGTGAGAGAAGTCACAAACATTGACAGAGCCGAATGGCGTAGCGTTGACGCCATCAAACACTGTAGAGTCTCTGTATGTTCTGTGTCCATAACAGATATAGACTGAGAGTTTATGCTGGAAGATTTTGTTATGCGTTCGGCTAATATACATTGCCATATCTTAAGGAATATAAATGCATCGTCAGCACCAATTCCTGAAATGAAAGCACGCAAATGAACAACCTTGTCTGCGGCACAGTTGCTGCACTTACCAATAATCACAACCGCGGCAAGGAGATTCATAAATGGAAAAAACGTCATTTCGAAGACTAGAGTGTATATAAAATATGCTAATCCTAAAGAAAAAGTCACCGCAATGCATGTCATGATGGTCACAAAGAACGAAGATGTGTATAACCACATGCAGACCATCACAAATAAGCCTCCCAGTGCCACTAACCATCCATCCGATAACAGACATTCGTCAAAGAGAGCATTCTTTAGGCCAAGATCCATAGCGGCCACTTGCACCAGTTCATTTTTAAGTTCACTGAAAATAGGAAAACGTGCAAAATTCAAATATATAGAAAATAGAAAGTCGAAATTAATTGTGTGGTGTGGCAAATTTATTCTATTTACAGAAATAATGGACTGCCGCGAGTTGTTTTACGTAACGACTTATAAGAAATTTTTTGAAGAGAAAAAACTGGGCAATTCTTTTGCAAAGAGAGCGCCACCAATTCCAGAGACAGATCCAATCCTAATTCCTGGCCATTTCGCAAACAATCTCACAATCGACGGAGAGCCAAGAGATACTAAAACTTGGATGAGACCTGCACTAGACGTCAAGCCCGAGGAATATTTGACATTTTTAGAGAAACTAAAGGTCAACAAGAAGACAATACATGACAGGTATTTTTCAAGCCCCGTGGTAGACTTGAAACCCTCCATAGATGCTATCAAAGATTCAAAACTATCAACATACGGATCCAGTTACTCTCCCAACTCGTATGTGTCAAGGAAAGAAGACTTAAAATGGAGAAGGCTAAAATTAGACACTTCCATGTTCAAGTACCAAGAAACGCTTTCAAAAACATACTTCAGTAGAATAGACGAGATACCAGAGTTTCAGAAACTTGCAAGGCCCTTCTGCTATCCACACGAAGGGGATCAGTTGAAAAAGGAGTTGAGGGAAATAGCCACTACAAACCAGTCTGCGTATTACCTTCACTATTGTGATATGCGTATTCCCAAAATGAAGGCTCTGCTCATGGCTGGCAAAATGTGGAAGGATCCATTAGATAAATATACCAACAGGAACCTAGGATCCCTTGTGCATCAATAAAGTGGTGCATTTGATTGACGCAGTGAGATCCAACGCCTAACGGAGTTGTAATTTAAAGTAGACTAAAAATGTAAATTCGAACACGTTGGTGTTTCTTTCGCGGTTTGAGATCTATAATATAAATGAAGGAAGAGCGAAGGAATTGTTATGAATGCTGTGTTTTATTCCAAAGCCTGTCGATGTTGCTGCCGATATTGAAAGAGTAAGCAATTAGTCACCAAACGAATCTTATGCTCCTACAATGCCCTACACAATCCGTCGCAGACTTAGAATTTACAGAATTTGAACAACTTTCGCTTCGTCACAACTTCTACTTCGTCATCATATTCTGACAAGGACGAACTGAGATCCGCATTCCAGCGGGAATACCAAGTAGACACATGCCGATGCACCTGGAGAGGCACACCGTCGGCAGACCAAAGTAAGTACTTAGTCACCCAACGAATCTTATGCTCCTACTACCTAATCCGTCGCAGACTTAGAATTTGCAGAATTTTAACAACTTTTGCCTCATATCACAGCTCATCGATTGAGTTGAATTACCACAAACGGAAGTCAACCTCCACATTACACAAATAAGTTAACAAATGCCTCCACTTCGTCGCCATAATCTGACATGGACCAACTGAGGTCGGCATTCCAGCGGGAACATCAAGCAGACATACGCCGAGGCACCTGTAGCGGCACACCGTCGGCAGTGACTCAGTCTCTGAGCGTTCTAGTAATTTATAAATACGCCAAAGTGGTATGTTCATTAATTTGTGCGATGACATTTTCATATTTTTCTACATTCTGGCTATTGGACTTTTGGGGCGTTATTTCTATTTAAAAGTTGAGTTCCCGAAGGATCTGTTAATGCGGGAAACATTTCAATATGCCCACAACTCACGCAATTCACATCACTTTTGGCAATGCCCACACACGTGTATAAGAATTTTACTTACGTTTTTTCCCATTCATGAAAAAGTGGAAGGATTTTAGTTGTTTGTGAGACAGGAACAAATATCATTGCGTACTTAAGAAATACATTAGATTCCTAGAAAAAAAGAAGCAGTGGATTGAGCTCGCTACACAAGTGCATCGCGCATACGTACATTAACCTTAATAAAATTTAAATCAGTCAAAAAATGCAAAATATTGAACACCGCGTTGTGGCGCGTGCACTCTTGTGGTGCATAGCACCTAGCCTCACTACAGTCATAGCTTAGCTTCAGACTATTGTAATAATCATAGCATCCAACTAAAAGACTCTGCACAGCTGCCACATCCTCTTGCTGAAAGGAGAAAGAAAACAGAATGCTTTATATTTGTTTGCTGAATGAACTTTAAAAGACCCTAATTACCGTCAAGTCAAAACATGAAGTCTTATTGGTAAGTAATCCCACGTAGTTTGGAATTGACCACGGCCGACAGCAATTGTCGGTCATCATCTCTTTCTCGCAAAACTCCTCATAGTCAGGCACACTGATTATTTGTTGTTCCAATTGGCACATTGCCAGCAGGGAATTGATGTCAAACAGAGAATCTGTAGAATTCGGCCCAATCCGCTCGACAACAAAGTGCGAGTAGTCCTTAGCTAAAGCAGACATAGTTAAAATACATTTTGCCAGACTTTGCGGAAATGCTGTACATACTTGGTGATTGACAAAAATATCCACCGATATTTATATGAATTCCCGTATTCAACAGAGGCGGTGGCGTTGACTGTGTCAAAATTCGCCAAGTGCTCTTCTTATTCTCAATTCTCTCCTGTTGATCGTCCTCATCTATAAACGACGTATTCCTTCCATAAGCAAAGTGACGATGACTTGCTTCCTCGAGGGTCTCATTTGTAGTGAAGTCATGAAAAACACCCGTATCTCCGTTCCATTCGGTCGGATTGGCATCTACATCCGTCATAGCGAATTCACGCAACGTTTTCATTTTCCTCGAGAAGTCACCATTGAATTTCTTCTTGTTTTTGTTCTTCTTTTTCTTGCGCTGACGCTTCTTGTGATACCCCCGGAAACCATCGTTGAGGTTAAAGTCTTGTTGGAACGAAGCCAAGTCGCTCGGATTCGAGACCAATTTCCCCGATGGTCCCGTCTCGGTGTACAAATTGCGCCAAGCCGTCAAACGATGTCCAATTTGAGTACCCCGAGCTTCGAAGCCCTTAAAAGAAATGAGATTAAAATAAATATAATCGAATCGAATCGAAAGGGACATCTTACCAACGTGGGATCACTGAAATTCGGAAAAGATTTAGTAATCAATGAAACGATAATGCATGCTGTGCACAGAATTCCTATTGCTAAAACCATCAAATAAGGCCGTCGAACTAAAAACGAATAGTACCACTTCATTTTGGCTGAACATTGGTGATCTATTCATTGATGGCTAGTCAATTTGTTAAGCACCAAAGAGGAAAAACAAAAACAAGAAATTGTTGCTTATTCTCGCTGACCGTACTTCGCCATTTTCTTACAGAAGTGGAGGTGCAACAAAGGATTTTCCACAATCGGCCTGGCATGCAACAAGTGAATTAAAATGATAGACTTGTTAACTCTGCCTTAATTGATTTACAATTAATTTAATACCTAGTGTATTGTCGTGATTGAAGGAGTTTCATTCAAAAAGGAACTACAATTTTCATGAGATCCCATGAAAATTTATAACAAAAAAACTTTGGTGGTACATAAACAATTTTGACAAATGTCATTGATGCAGCAATGGCCAGGCCACAGTTTGGGAAATACGGACCAGTCAAATTATTAAGTGGCCGGTTATATTTTGCTTTGAGTTCTTTTGTTCTGTTGTAATAATTCGAATTGGAATATTCAACATTTGAATGGAGTGGTTTATAAAATGAGTTATAATTTCAACCACAGGTTCATTTTTGACGTTTTTGCATACACAAATATTTGAGATTAAACAAAACAACTTCTGTCAAAAATTAGGAAAATATATATAAAACCTATTCGTCTGCAGAGGGAAAGTGTGGTATGTTGTATTAAATGTATAATAGACTCCACGTTCAATTTGTAGCATTTATATTCACTGCATAAGTGGCACGACATTGTGCTCTTGGTGCACTTTAACCGTAATTGACACATGCCTTTAGTGAAGAGATAACGATGAAAGTAGCAGTTTCGACTTTTTTCTTCGGTTAATCGAAATTTGTCTTCTTTTCTTCAGCAACACTGCATTACCATGTTCGATTTGAGCGGGAAGTTTGTGTACTGTCATAACACATTCAGTTGGCGACTAAAATACCTTTACTGAAAGCTGCCTTAAGAATACCCCAAATTGATAGCAGTGGCTAAATCTTAATATGCCGATTATAGTGAAATCGTAAGTACACAGAATTCATCACGTTTTTAAAGTAAAAACCATTATCACTTGTCTATCCCTCGAAACTTTTGTAATTTTCAATAAGCTTGTTAAATGTCAAACAAATTCGGTTATCTGTCACTATGACATTTGGTTTTTGTTGAGATTTCGGCGTTTGGGCACTTCTTCAATTGAATTTGATGGAGTAGGTGGTGAAATCGTGTAAATAGAAAAGTATAGGTTTTACATTAGTGATTGAATAAAAACAAACAAAAAACAGTAATCATGTCGAAAATGGGGCCACCAAAAAAGTCTAAGAAAGACAAATCGAGCGGAGACAAGTTCGGTAAGTTAGAAAAAAGCATTTTCACCGACGAACCTAAATCATTTTGGCTTTAGGGAAGAAACGTCGCCAAGAAGACGAAGCATATACTCAACTTGTTGAAGATATTGATGTGGGTGATGTTGGAAATGAGACCGATGGTATTCCGGGAGCAGCGTCGAAAAACGCTGAAAAGAATGACGATGAAATCATGGAAGATGAATACGGGGCAAAGGATTACCGCGGTCAAATGGACCTGAAAACAGATCATAACAATCGTCCTCTCTGGGTAGCCCCAAATGGGCATATTTTCCTTGAGTCATTTTCACCAGTCTATAAGCATGCTCACGACTTTTTAATTGCTATCTCCGAGCCTGTTTGCCGGCCAGAACATATCCATGAATATAAGCTTACCGCATACAGCTTATACGCGGCCGTTTCAGTGGGCCTTCAAACACACGACATAGTCGAATATTTGAGACGACTCAGCAAGACAAGCATTCCGGAGGGTATCGTTGAGTTCATTCGGCTGTGTACCCTGTCTTACGGAAAGGTGAAGCTCGTCCTCAAACATAACAAGTGGGTCTCATTTGCTGGTCCCCTTCCTCCATTTGAAAGCACAATTTTTATTCCAGATATTTCATAGAGAGCCCTCATCCGGAGATTTTGCAAAAACTTCTCAAGGACCCTGTCATACAGACCTGTCGACTGAAGCGCAAGGAAGATGAAGGTGAGGGTTTCATCACGGGATCAGCAGACACAAAAGGAATCACAGCGTTTGGATCCAAACCAATTGCTGGCACAAGCACTGCAGCCGCGGCTGCGGCAGCTACAGAAGGTGATGGAACTGTTCCCGGCACGACAGTGGTACCGGATGATATCACAAACTTCTACGAGAAAATCGACAACGAAGAGGATGAGGATGAAATCAACCTAAAAACAGTATCCTTCGAGGTTAATCAGGAGAAGATAGAAGTGATTCAAAAGCGCTGCATTGAGATCGAGCATCCCCTGCTGGCGGAGTACGATTTCCGCAATGACACGCACAATCCAGACATAAATATTGATCTCAAGCCAGCAGCCGTTTTGCGCCCATATCAGGAGAAGAGTCTGCGAAAAATGTTCGGAAATGGCCGTGCTAGGTCTGGTGTGATTGTACTCCCTTGTGGTGCTGGTAGGATTCTGACCTCACTTCCCTATAAACTGATCCCTGCAGTTCAATTCCTTGTTTCTAGGTAAATCACTGGTTGGCGTTACTGCTTGCTGCACTGTCCGCAAGAGGGCTCTTGTTCTCTGTAACAGTGGTGTCTCCGTGGAACAGTGGAAGCAGCAGTTTAAAATGTGGTCTACAGCCGATGACAGCATGATTTGCCGCTTCACCTCAGAGGCAAAGGACAAACCAATGGGATGTGGTATTCTGGTGACGACATATTCCATGATAACGCACACGCAGAAGCGCTCTTGGGAAGCAGAACAAACCATGAAATGGCTGCAGGAACAGGAATGGGGCATCATGGTCCTGGACGAGGTACACACAATTCCAGCAAAGATGTTCCGTCGTGTGTTGACCATAGTGCAGTCCCACTGCAAGCTTGGTCTTACAGCAACACTCTTGCGTGAGGATGACAAAATCGCTGATTTGAACTTCCTTATCGGCCCAAAACTATACGAAGCTAACTGGTTAGAGCTGCAGAAGAGAGGCTACATTGCCCGTGTGCAATGTGCTGAGGTGTGGTGCCCAATGTCACCTGAATTCTATCGTGAATATCTTACAACCAAAACCTCAAAGAAAATGCTTTTGTACGTCATGAATCCATCAAAGTTCCGTAGTTGTCAGTTCCTGATCAAATACCACGAGAAACGTGGCGACAAGACCATTGTGTTCAGCGACAACGTGTTTGCTCTTAAGCACTACGCCATCAAAATGAACAAACCATTCATTTACGGCCCCACCTCGCAGAATGAACGTATCCAAATTCTGCAGAATTTCAAGTTCAACCCCAAAGTAAACACGATTTTCGTGTCCAAAGTAGCCGATACTAGTTTCGATTTACCCGAGGCGAATGTCTTGATTCAGATATCGTCTCACGGTGGCTCACGTCGTCAGGAGGCCCAGCGTTTGGGACGTATCTTGCGAGCAAAGAAGGGCGCCATTGCCGAGGAATACAATGCGTTCTTCTACACACTGGTCTCGCAAGATACCATGGAAATGAGTTACTCTCGTAAGCGTCAGCGGTTTTTGGTGAACCAAGGCTACAGTTACAAAGTGATTACACACTTGAGTGGAATGGATACTGAACCAGATTTGATGTACAACACGCGAGAGGAACAAGCGCAACTATTGCAGCAAGTTCTCTCTGCCTCCGACATGGACTGCGAGGATGAGAAATTACCCGGCGAGCCAGGTTATCGTCCAGGATTCAAGAGAGCCGGTGGCCTTGGGTCTATGTCCGGTGGTGACGATGCTGTTTACTATGAATACAAGCGAAAAAATGCTGGAAATATTCATCCGCTCTTCAAGAAATTCCGTGGATAAGGCCTGTGTGTGTGTTTTGTACTTTTCTCTTGAAAATAAATGTATGTACATGACTTAACACTTGTTTAATTGGATTTCATCCGCATTTAAGTAGTTTATGTGACGGATTTAGGAATGGAGCCTGAATCACCATCTGTCTTGGGAGTCCGCCAGTTTGTCATTGGACGTTCCTTTTTATTCTAGAGAAAACAGATGAATTTTCCCAGTTCCTCGGACACTCCTTTGGACGTCTTCTTGACAGTTGGCAGTTAACTATCCGTCGTGGGTACATTTTTTATTCTTTCGCCTCCGCTGCCTTCCCTGATCATAGCACATTGACTTGAACGCAAATTCCTTACCCGCTTCTATTGATAATCGAATTTTCTTCCCACGCAGCCCGAGCAACACAGAGGGCGGTCTGAAGGAATGGGCAATTGTTGAGTTGCAAGGAGATCTCTCGGCGCGAGAAAATGAAGACCTGTCTGGGCACTATATTGGAGACCTTTATTACAATAAATACGGTCAACCAGTGAGTCAATGGTAAACGTATACTTACACACGATAAACGGATAATTCCTTTCAGATAATGATCATAGGTCATCATATGCTCCAGGGAAGAGAACAAAAAATGGAGAAACCTTTCGCAGTGTTAGAGAAAACCAAAAACAACGATGGAGTTCAGCTTAGTGAAACAACAATGATTAACGATGCCACTCTTCTAAACTCAACCATGGAGCAAACCTTGCTTGACACAACAGCCGCCATAGAAAACAAATCCACCCAACGTACCGAGTACAAAGTGAGAGCAGTAATCACAAAGAAGCTGATTTTCAAAGCCCGCCCGAAACCAATTATAGCTAATGTAGATATTTGAGTTGGAAATACATCATATAATATTTATTCTCGTCTCATGAATGAAACCTTAAGCTAAACGATCTCCATTTCCCGCTCGATACCAACGAATTTCAGTTGCTCCGTTGGTCCGTATCTGTAGTCGAAGAAGAGCTCCTCGCCCGGTTGGATAGCCCGCTTCGCAAAAATGCCGATCCGATGGTCACCCGTGACCATCATTACTTTCGCGTAGCAATTGGGATTGATCGAGTGATTGGCGAAACGAATCTTGTTCCCCTTCCGTGTAGCGTCGACCACAAAGTCGTTGTTCAAATTGAATAAAAAGCTGCACATGTACTTGTCATATACTTTGCCCCGGCGATCGGCTTCGTCCTGCGAGATGATCTCACCACAATACTCCGAAATGAACTCGTTTTTCTGCGCGCCTTCTTTAAGGAATATGCCCCAACCAGCCACGTCGGAGGGCGCCATCAAAAGGTGCTTATCTGCAAGAGGAATTTTTTTGTTAAAACAATTCCATTCATGGGATGTGGTATCATTTACACTTACGCAGTCCGCGCTGAACACTGACGTTCTTGCAGGTTATCTTTGTGAGATTAAACTGATCTGCACCACAAGTCTGACAGAGATCGGGGTCGCACTCGCGTACAGCCAGGTAGCAGGGGCACTGTTTGGTATTGCACTGGGCTTTGCAGCGACAGCCTGGGAAGCGATTTTGGCAATCGCTACTGCAATTGCAGAATTTCTCGCAGAAGTTTTGAGTCTGAATGCATGAGCAGCTTGCGTCACATGGTCCCGCATGATCGCATGGAGTGTAATTGTAGACGTGATTCGACGTTGAATCCTTCTTCAGTTGAATCTTCCTGCAATGCAGTGACCAAAGACGTTGTTTCTTCTTCTTTTTTCTTGGTGGCGTGAAGTCTTGTCGCATTTCTTCGATGATTAAGTCGGCTGCTTCTTTTTGAGCAAATTCATATACCTGCAAATGGGGACAATTAAATGGAAGAACTTGGAAGAAAAGTGGAGTGCTTACCTGTTGGCAGGTCTTGGTTAGCATTGCTTGTGCGATGGCACAATAGTTTTTCAGGAACACTTTGTGTAAGGCACGAAAGAGGGACTGATCTGCACCTGTCCAATCGCACTTGGTGTTTGTGGTGTTCATCATATCGGCTGTAATGAGATATAAGAGTCGGTGTTACATTTTGAAGAGCTGAAGATGAGCCGGTAGGTGCATGTGCACCAACCCATGTGTAAGATGTGTTTGGGGGAAAGCGAGTATCGTTGCCCGATCCTACCGAGGAATAAGTCTCCTAAACAATCTAATAAATGTCTTCTCTGTCGTTTTATGTGCCGTCGACCACATCTTCCCACCAATTGCAGACAAAGGAAAATACCCAAGAGAAGCAACTCGTGCAGAACTCACTCGCCAGCACACGCCGATTTTCTAAAACTCCGTACAATTGTTAGCCTGACGTGATTAACCTAATACAGCGAGTCGTCACTGAAGGTTTTGCTGGTATTGAAACGGAGGCGTACAAAATGGAATAAGCGGTGAATGAGGGCAAATCGAAGTATATTCTGCCTTCAAGGAAGGACAAACCCCATCGACGACTAGGCCACAACGTCACCATAGGCAGATATACTACATCGGCTTCCAAGCAAATAGAGCGAATAACACAAGTATCGAGATCAATTGCAGAATTACTCTTGTCAATCGCCGTTTATTTGGGCTCAAGTGGCAATTGAGTAGTAAAGACCTCTCGAGGGGCCAAGCTTACGTTCTTTAAGACCTTGATTATCCGTGTCCTGCTCTAAGGCGCGAAAGCATAGACAATTGCAAGAGCAGATGAAGAAGCCCTTAATCTTTTCTAGAAAATCATTCTGCATTGAATGTTGGCGTTGATGGTTTTTGAAGAAGATTCAACCACGATCTATACGGGTTGTACTTGGAGGAGTCAACATAGCCGACGGGTACTCAACTCCAAACAACATAGTATAGGACACCCACGAAACCGATTTCGAACACAAATGGACACGGACGTCCACCAACAGTTGTTGGCTGAGGGTAGGCCCACCTCGGACTGTCCGTCCCGTCGTAGAAATTACATTCTGTACTGAACTGAATAGATTTGATAATATTCAGACATTCGACACCGAAATGTGGTGTACACCACAATTGCTACTTACTAATCATGGAGTTAATCTCTGCTGATGATGCTGTGATGCTCTCTTTGCTTTCCTTGTTATCTGCATTAAATTCTTTGTTGCTGTACTGACTATTACTGTCATTGCTATCTTCTGAGCTAATTTCATTTCCCGAATCCCCAGCCTGCGATTTGTTATCAGCCGCCAGCTTCTCCTTCATCCCCTCCTGAAAGGACAAAAGAAATTATCAATTAACGTCGTCATGTGTGAAAAAAAAACTAACCAAAAGCATATAACAAGTGTTCCCACAAGGGTCCGTAAATGGCTTCAGCTCTGGAAAACGCCTTTTCTGCAGATTGGGCCCTGCATGGCTGGATTGAAGTCCTGCAAACCGCAAGTATTAGCCAATCAAATTATAAAAAAGGAGTGCAACTTACGATGAAGGAAGCAATCGTATTTAAAGCAGCGACGGCAGAATAGCGTGTGAAATGAGTGCAAGGTCTTCTCCCGAGAAACACTCTCAGCCTTTTCTCCGTCGATGTTTGGAGTGCATTCTTGTGGCCGTTCTGGATCCTGGCGCTCTGTGAGTTCAATGTATCTGAAAACAACCACAATCAGTAAGCAAACAACAGGAGAATTTATACAACGCACTTTTCTTTGAGTTCTTGTGGTGTGCCTTTGTCCGGAAAATTAGTGCTTATTGCGTGAAATATTATCGGACGTGGGAAGGGAAACTTTTCCACAGTCGATGCTGCATCCTTCGGCTGTTCAATCTTGTCTGCATCTTTTTTAACCGTCTCTGATTTCGATGGTGAATCATTTCCTTCTTCATTCTCTTCCGTGTAGTTCTTCATAAGAGCGTGAACCAGTTCAATAAATATTGTATCGTCCATGAACGAAGGATCCTTATCTCCATGAACTTTACCATCATAATTCTTGATAAGTTCCTCAATGAATTTGCCATCCTGATCAAGGACCTCATCTCCCATATAGGGAATGTTATGAAGAACAGTCTCATCTTCAACCATGAAGTTCTGCTGTGTGGGAGCCCATGTGTACATAGTCGGAATGGGGGTAACTGCATTGATGATGCATATAGGAACCTTCTGTGGCTTTGCTCCTGAAAAAGTGCACATTTAATTGAAACTTTGAACTCGAAAGAATACGGGGAAAAGTTAATATTACCATCGCTTGTAGTGACCTCAGCGTTCTTCATGCATTCAATGTGTGGTGTGTCTATCGGCTGAGGATTCCATACTTTCGACTCACACCATATATCCTGTTCATCGTAGTTGTGCTCATCCCTAGTGCATATGGAAAAAATATGTACATATACAGAAAGAGTTGCTTGCACAGGAAAATATGTTTTACCAGTTTTTAATCCATAATTCTTTAATTTCATCGGCTCGCTTGTATCTTTTCTTTTGTCTTATCTTGAGGTATTCAGCCTTTACGCGTTTCTTCCATTCAAAGGACACTTTCATCTCGGCAGTGGCAATTTTAATTCAGGTTTTTCGACCGAAGTATGTAAATCTACTCTTCAGAGTTTAGATTTTTTCACAGACAAAGGTGTCCCGCCAAAATAAAAAAAAAGTAGTACTGACAAATGCCAAATGATGAGTTTGTCCGAGTTGCCAAGTGTGTACATTTAAAGCTGATTTAACGTGACAAGAATGTTGTTGGATATTTTATGATAAAAGTAGATCTGTGTTGTTTTTCGATTGTTTTCAGTTGAAACATCTGTTTGTTCTTCGTAATTATCTGATTAATAAACATCTATAAACTCTCGCACAACTCTCAATAGAAATAGTCTCTTTCAGCCATTCATGTAAGCATACCATTATCCGTAGAATGATAATTTGAGTGCAATCAAGTCAATCAAGTCTGGCCAATAACAGCTGATTGTTGTTTTTGGGAGGCGTCAAAAAACAAATGGATTCTGAGGCGAAAACAGTAAATTTTGTTTATAAATACAAAAACTATGATAACTCCGAAGTGGAAGTCTCCGAAGATATTTCAATTCCATTTAATGGATGTTCGGGAGAAATCGTTTCCAACTTAATGAATAAAATGGATCCCATGATGCGATACTTGGACGCCGACATTCGTAAGTTCTTGCAGAAAATCCAAATTTCAACTATTTACCTTTGCTTTAATTAGCTTTGAAAAATGAATTGGAGCAGTTCATTGCGGAAGAAAACCAAGCATTCTATGACGATCGTGATGAGGTGCTTCTACAGAGTGTACGTGACAACAAAATCGATGTGGAGGCAATCATAAAAGACACCGAAAAGCTGTATAAAGAGGAGCTTATTCAATTTGCCGATCGTGTTGGCCCTTCTGATGAGGAAATCTTTGCACAGAGTTTCCATAGGTACTGACATCTTCGTGGTGCATCAAATTTCCATCATAGCTGCGTTTTCTTTTAGACTCTTCCGCTTGGACTCATCATCGCTTGATGTGATTCTGGCCAAGGAAAGAAACCATGCAAAAGTTATTGCCGATATGATGAATCAAATGGAGAAGGAAACTGAAGCTCTCAACTGTAAGCAGCAAGAAGAAATGGAGTCAATAATCGAGCAACTGGATATTTCGACAACAACACAAGACGTCAATCAACTCTTAGCGCAGCAGTATGCTACTCAGAACTACATTCGCAAGCGGTATGAATCCGAGCTAGAAGCAAAAAGAGGGCACCAAAAGAATGAGTACCGCGAATGGATCACTAGCCAAGTGAGTAAGATATTCCTCCCATCGCCCCAGGAGCCACTGCCGCTAGGAAATCGTTCTTCCATGTACATCTCGCAAATGCCATCTATGGAGGAGAGTTTCACAATACATTTGGGCTCGCAGCTGAAGCATATGCATAACATACGTATTTTGAGCGCCAATGTAACCGATCTCTGCAGTCCCCTGCATTCTGACGAAAAGTATAGCGCGAAGGTCCGACGTTTTTTCCGACATTAACGGTCTGTCTTTGCAGTTTGAATGGCCTGAATATGGCGCTTGGTCTCTACTCGAGCTCGCTTTGCGGTGTAGTGGTTCTCACGCCATCCGTGCAAGCACAGGCAAACAAAAACATCATAAAGAACTCGAACATGTCAACTGAGTTCCATTTTGAGCAGATCGACAATCAGTTGGAGCAAATCGAAGCAGACACCAAAGAATTAAATGGGTCTAATTCGAGCAGCCCGACGAAATCAAGCCAGAAGTTGAAAACCGGTGACTTCTTCATTACAAAACATTCCAACCTCTCACAGTCGCATGTGATATTCCACCTGATCTCCGACGAGCCCATCAACAGCCCGAGCGAGATCAATTCACGTCATCCGGTGATTTTGGGTCTGCGGAATATCCTGAAAACCGCCAGTCGTCATGACGTGACTACATTGACTATACCAGCGCTTCTGAGACATGAAATGTCAGAGGTGTGCCATACTCATTTATTTTTGTTCTCATAACTTTTTAGTATCCGTGTTGTTTTCTAGGATATGACGGTACAGTGGTGCATGCGGAGAGCTGAACTCGTGTTCAAGTGCGCCAAAGGCTTCATGATAGAATCCGCTTCTTGGGGTGGTGCTGAATTGAGGTAAGCTACAGTCGACTCTCGATAATTCGAACTCATCGTTAGGTCGCTTGAGAAGACGTTGATAAATCGAATAAAACCTATGTATTTTGGTACGCTCGTTAATTCGAAGTGAGGCTGCCAGGGAAGACGCTGTAATTCGATATCAGCAGCTGCTTTCCCCTCTCTCCTCTCCTTGTTGTTTTTCCTTCTATATACGTTTTTCCAATGCTTTGATCTCGTTTTCATTCCCTGCTTCAACTCCACCATCTTTTGTTAATTCGAAGTTTTTGTAAGGTCCCTTGAGTTTCGAATTATCGAGAGTCGACTGTCGGAAAGTCGAGGGTGCATGATATTAACTTGCATTATATCTTCTAGTACCCTTCAACTTTTGCTGCCGCACGACATTTCTGAGGAATTATTCACCACGCTGGCCGGGATGGTCCCTCACGTCTTTAGGGTTACAAATCCGAAGATTTTTGCCAATAATAAGTAATTTTAACTATCTAAAGTATTGTTCTCCTTAAGTCATACTACTCTCTAAATATATACGCTGTACCTAAAAAGCTTACTCTGATTTTGTTCACGCTATGAAGAAGTACGACATTTAAAGCTCCACATTCCCGATTAACTCAGGATCGAGGATGAGGTCTAGAAGCCAAATTTGTATTTACTTGAGTACATAAAGAATTGTGCAGAAGATCATACAGATATCTGCATCTACAACCCTTGCAGTTTTAACATAAAACGATTGATCTTGTGCGAATGTCCGCTTGATCAAGTATCAAGAATGTTTTCTTCTGTTGATTTTCTTTCGGTTTTTCAAATTTCTCTATTTGTATTCCTGATTTGTTGTCTTCCTAGTCTCCGGTACACTTTATTACACTTCGAAAAATTCTTTCCACAGCTTGAAAATCTTTCGAATTGAAATCTCTATCAGGTCGGTCAGACTATCATGTCTGTTCCACCCACCAAAGACCAAAGTATAAAAACTTTTTTTTAAAATCATCCGGCATGTCTGTCCTTCCGTCTTCTGTTGAGTGATAGAACAATGCCTCCCCGGAGTGTGTACCTGGTACGCACCAGAGATCATCTATGGTCCGCACTCGCTTCATATATTGGGAAACATCAATCACAAATGTCATATCTGACACTCACACCACGGTACAGATCAGAGATAAATGCATATCCATGTACCATGCACACAGACAGTGTATTATCCTTCGCAATATAATTGCTGCCTCTTTCCAATAAAGACTTGTTGGCTGTCTCTTCGCAAATATCCGTTTAAAATATTAAAAAAAACGTAGTGTCATATGGGCATTAGTTCGTCAACAACGAATCGGTACAACCAGGCAAGGAGATGAAGTACCTAGGAGTTACTCTCACCAGAAATTTCACATCACCAACCGCATCCAGAAGGCCAAGATTCAACTCAGCTACTGCAGGAAAGTCATGTGGAAACCCAACACTCTTTCCACCAAGATAAAGAAGATCCTGTACAAGCAGATCATAAGACCATCACTGACATACGCGTGTCCAGTA
This sequence comes from Eristalis tenax, assembly GCA_905231855.2. NCBI lineage: Eukaryota > Metazoa > Arthropoda > Insecta > Diptera > Syrphidae > Eristalis > Eristalis tenax. The sequence goes on along the minus strand of HG993124.1, from coordinate 36,725,400 downwards.
TGGTTCCACCTAACACCATCCCAAATGGAGAAACTCCGACTGTTCGAGCGTAAATGCTTCAGGACCATCACCAACCTCCATCGCCAACAAAATTCCTACAAATACGTAAGGTCATCCATCCTCTACAACAACATTAAATGATGTAATCCAACAAAATATCTAGAGAAATGTAAAGCAACACATGTTAGATATAATATATATATAATTTCAGATTTGTTAAGTATTTTCATTATCTAAAAATTTATAAACAATTAGTTCAATAAAGGAAATGCATTTAAAAAAAAAAGGCATTAGTTCGACATTTGTTGCTAACGTACTTATTTTCGCATAATAAACTCTCGGGCATGGAATCCCTTAAATCGCTTTTTGTAATATTAATGCGAACCAAACCTGCTCCATTTCAAACACATTTATTCACGATCATGTCATCAATGACATAATGTTGTAAATTTATTAGTAAAACTTAAAAAAAACACGTGCGATGTAAACTACCCCTTAATCGAACTTAACTTAACGAACATGGCGTGGGCAAACGTATATCAACGCATAACCTACGACGTAGATTGTGATGGTCCAACAACAGCGCGTCGAATTGTCAAGCGTGTACGGTAAATTTCCCACGTATATTTACATTTTCTTTTTAAATTTCTAAAAAAGTAATTGCAATTCACATTTATTTTTAATTGCTATAATCAACAACCTCATGTAGAGTCTGTTGTTTAAGTTCTTTTAAATAAGATCAAATTGGGCGGGATTTTTTTTATGAAAACATGACGAAAATAAAGGAAGCATCTGTTAACAAATCAGGAGTGAAATTCAAAAGCGCCAGTGGCAAAGCTATTGAGGCTAAGCACTTAGAAGCTATTTCTGAAAGTATGACCAAACCACAGACGCAATTTCCCCCTACGGCTAGTGTTGCTAATAAATGCAGGTTGACGAGTTCATCCACACCGATGGCTGTCGCAGGAAAAAACAAAGCAGGGAACGGTGAACAATTAAATTTTAATCCCGCTTCAGCCTGCAGGTTTCCTTTGAGTCCCATTTTGATGGGTAACCATAATGTGATATATGGTGAGCACGGGAACGATTTGTTGTCTGCGATCAGACCAAGTACCGGCAACATTATCGAGGAAGATAAGCCCAAAAAGAGTTTGACTAAGAGAAGAACTTTTGGAATGAGACGATTGTTCTCTGCCGTTGATGACCAGATTGAGAATGACCATGGAAGCATAAATCAGAGGAAACCAAAGGTTCTACTACGCCGTAGTCCCCTGAAAACCGGTATCCATGCAGGGGGCAATGTTTCGATGGGAATTCATTCTGTAAAAAACACCGAAGTTCAAGAGTTTGCACTACAAGATAATTCTTTGATAAGGAATCTTAGAAATGATTGGTCCAATTCAACTTTAGGCGAAACACTCCTTAAGACACCTCAACTTCAGAATATTTCGAACGTCTTCAAAAAGCAACCGAAGCTTCGAGTTAAACGTCTGCTAACTCCACTTATTGAGGGAATATGTGAAGAGAGCAACTCAAACAAAAACAATGAAAATTGTGAAGACGGGAACTACTCAAGTGCTGCAGAATTCGAAAGCGACGATGAAAAGGAGAACAGTCGCCTAAAAAGAGCCCCGACTTGGAAGACTTTGCATAACAAGATAAATGAGTCTACACTCGTAAGCCCAGCTAAGTTCCAATTACGAAGATCGAGACGCTTATCCCGGTGCACTGATGTAAATCTGATAGACGAGAATGATAATGTTGAGCAGGCCGTATCAACAAACATTACATGTACAAAAATTCAAAATAATAATCATTTATCTCAAGTCACGGAAGAACTTAGTGAGAGCCATGTTGGGCAAAATGATATACAACTATGTAGTTCAAAGGATACAGCAAGTGAGGCCAAAGAATCTAGCAGCAATTGCCGAAGTGATGTGCATTCCAAGGCAAATGTCTCTGGAGGCACAAACTTACCAAAACTTAAACTACATAGGCTTAGATTAGATTCGAAAATAAAACAACGTGCTCGCCGAAATGTGGACAAACATTCCATAGCCTCGGTAGATCAACTTACTGGAGTGGAGGCTAGCCCGAAGTCCCAAATAACTAAAGAATTATCCGAAAGTCCCCTAGTGCTAAAGCTACCCAGACTTAAACTACGAAGGTTTAAAATAGATTCGAAGAAAATAGAACGGGTGCCACAGAATGCAGAGAAGGTCCCCGATCATTCCATAGATAAAGTTGCTGAAGTCACAAATGTTTTACAATCGCTGCAAGAACTCCGACCTACTGAAACCGGTCCATTGAGAAATGAGGAGTCACTATCAAGTGATACGGAAAACTTCCTCAGCGGTAAGTTTCATATATTTTTCATTTTTTACGTGTTCTTGATCAAAAAACTTCCAATGTTCAACAGCAGGTGCAAGCGAACAACCCTCGCACTCCCCGACATATGATGACGTCGAAGACAACTCATCGACAATTGCCAAATGTGATAACAAGAAATTCTTCCACTCTCGCATATGTCCTACTCCTACAGTGCCAAAAGCAATAGACAAACCTAAGAGCAAGGAGCCTAGGAAGAAGAAGAAGACAGAACAGGACAACATCTATGATTTTTTCTCACAGTCATCCTCGGAAGATATAGATCCAATGGCAGATATCATTCAGAAAATGATCAGCGCTGGAAAAATGGCTCTTGCCAAGCGTAATAAGCACACGGGAAAAACAGTCATCTCAAGGAGAAGACCGAAAAGGGAAAATAAAACTAAAATTAATAAAGAAGTGTTTGCCAAACCAAAATCTATTCCGAAGAAACAACAACCTCCACGAAAGGGGAATGAAATACCCGCAACTGTTTTGGACGATGACGACGAATCGCACTTTGGTGATTTTACTGACAATCATTTGGAGAGTGTTGATCCCAGACGAGAACAAGGAAGTTTCAGCGGATTAGCCCGATCTGCAATGATCAAGCAAGCGGGAAAAAGCGGTCAAATTCCACAGAGAAAAATGATTACCGATCGGGGAAAGCTTCTGGAGCTGGCAAAGAAAATCGTTGGTCAATCTACACCAATTAAGCCGAGTACAGAGGCCACAAACATACCGCAATTATCTCCAATATACGGCAACAAGTCCCCTTGGCGAGGTGACGAAAACGACCGCTTCCCAACGACTTTCTACTTCGGTCGCAACTCTGACAATATGCCGTCATACTCGTCGGATTACATTCCTGTGACGCAAACGGAAAAGAAAAACAAATCAGTATCATCCGATCACATTCCCATGCCTATAGCTCAAGCGGAAAACAAGACCAAATCGGTGTCATCGTTCTCTTCGAACGATTCAGATGCGGAAAATATTGCGCCTTCTGGTGTGCGAGAAAATTTGCGAAATTCTGAAACACCTATTCTCAGGCGGGGTCTCAGTAATCGCAGTCCGTTGAAATCGATTAACATAATTGACGTGGTCAATCTTCCTCCTCTTGCATTTGATTGCACAGCAAAGGAGAAGAATCAAAGCATTTCGACGCTACCCACGAACAAAAGCACCAGTCCCTCAAACAAAACTGCCCAAAGTGAGACCAGTACAAATAAAACCGTGCGTGGGGATGTCTGTGCTAATAAAACCGATTTATTCGGGTTTGAAGACATAATCGACGAGGAAGATGATGATTCGACAGGCACTAACTTAAGTACTTCCGCCATTCCAACAAAGGAGGATCTAAAGGAGAAGCTGCAGCGTTTGAAGCGGCTGCGGCCGGATGTGCCGCCTATAAGCGCACACAAGCCTGCATCCACAGCCACTGTCTTTGACGGCCCCAAAATGAGACAGAAAAGTCTCAGGCAAATGTTGTGCTCAACGATGATAGAACAGCCCAAACGTATTGATCAGGAGACTCGTAATGACCACCATGACTTTTTCAATGACGGCTGTGATGCGGATTTGTCAAACCTCTTCAAAGACCCAGAACCAGAAACGACATTCAATGAATCGGTATGACCGAAATTTTTGAATGAATCTGATTATTCCATCAAGTGTCTGACATAACCTTGTGTTTGCATCAAAGCAAACATTTGGTTTTGGATTTCACTAACACGCTGATTCTTGGTGAATTGGAATGTATTTTTTATTAATTTCAGGATTCACGGCGAACCTATTCACGGCTGCACAAGAGAAGGAAACGCAAGGTACGGAATAATTTTGTAATGTTCCTGGACAGTGACGCTTCAGAGGAAGAGGATGAGGATGCATCCGAGAAGAGGGTGAAGAAACGGCACAAGAATGAACCAAAAAATGTAAGTCTTAATGCATGTGCTTGAAAGCAGACATGATCAAAAACCTCTTATTGCTCTTTTTGCAGACAAAAGAGCTAAATAAGTTCGTCGATGAGTTCAATGAAATGTGCAAAGAAGTTAGTCAATACCAGCTAATCGTGGAGTGAACTTTTAGACGGTCGCATGTTTTTTTCTTTTTTTTTTAAGCCAAAATTCCTTAGAAACAGCCTGTTTATGTATAACGTGTTATTTGTGTCCTTAAAGTGTAATTTATTATTTTTCTCATGTTTTTTTTATAAGTATTTGTATTATATTGATAGATTCAATATTTCATGCCTGTGTAATTATATTTTCCTATTTTGTACACAAAAGTTTGGTAAGAGTACCGTTTAAGTTCATTGGTTAACATGCACACCATAACCTAACTGTCTTTGAGAAGGGATACAGGAGTGATTGCCGTCTACAGAGGGTAAGTAGTCTTCAATTAATTTGCTAAACAATTGCATCCGCGTTTAGTATTCGCTTTATTGCTTAAAATACATGCAATAATGTGAGCACCCACGAACGCTAAATTAAGATGCTATTTGTTTCTGGAGAGAAAACATTAGCTGAGCCAACAGGGCCTTAAAGATTTAAGTCAATCTTTATTGGTAGTAAAAAGCTTGGACATTAATTCGTAAATTATTCATATACGTGAAGAAGGTGTTGAAACATTTTCGTTTTTATTTTCAGATTCACTTGTCTTATAAGCCGAGTAGCTTAGTGACCTTAGTCAATTACTGACGTTAGATCTTTGCAGTGAACATTTGTTAGTTTTGAATGCCATTCCATTCAAAAATGGCCTTATGAATCTCTACAATCAAACTATGGCGGATTTTACCACGATAGAAATGTGGCGTGTGGTTAATCCTGTATATCTTGTTTGTTTTATACTCGTATATTGTGCAGTAACAGTGCGCCTAATATACAAAATAAAATTGATACATGAAAAAAAAATAGAGATTCCTTGATGTTTTATTACATTTTTTTCAGAATGGATTGGTTGTTTGAACGGCATAGGTGACGTAAAAAATTACGCGCAGAGGGAGGAGAGCAATTCCCAATGTCAGTAAATAAGATAACAGCAAATATTCGGAACAAGCATGGAATTGATTTGATATAGACTGGGCATAAAGTCAAAGCACGTTTTCCTCTCTCTTTAAAAATAGCGCTTATTTTGCCGGTTGAGCAGCCGTTTACCATATACAGTACCTCACAAAATTGAGCATGGGTGTAATTTCGCCTTTTTCGATGCGAAGAAATGTTTTTAAATATAATTTAGAAATTCAATTTGATTTATCCACATATTCTTTATTATTATATGAAATAAAATCCAAAATTTTAAAGCATCCTTCCAAAAACAACAATAGAACAAAAAAATCACCCCTTTCATTCACACAAAATTGAGCGTACAAAAATAAAAATATTTGGGAAACACATGAATCCTATGAAAAAAACAATGTTTACTGTTAAGTCAAGTTAAAGAAAGGAGAAAAATGTGTTTATTGATCATTTGTGTTGCATTTGTATTGATGAAGAAGTACTCGAAAGCATTTTCTTTCTGGCATGGAGAAAAAAAGGACAGAAACTGATATTTCAACACGAAAGCTTATCATTAAGATATTTTGTGAGGGAGAATCTTTACGAAAGATTGGTAGGACTGTAGGGCTAACTAATTCGACTGTAAAGAAAATTATAACAAAATATGGAACCGAAGGTACACTTAAAAATGCTCCTGGAAGAGGTAGGAACAAATTTTTATCGGAGCAAGGCTAACGTTTAATTGTTCCTAAAGTTAAGTGCAGCCCAAAAATGAGTGTACCAAAGCTAGCGTCAGAAGTTTCTACAACGATACAGAAGCCTTTGTCAGTAGGAACCGTTCGTCATGTGTGACGATCATGTGCTCTTAAGAAACCTTTTATTTCAGCTGCCAACAAGAAGAAGAGATTAGAATTTGCGCAAATATATCTAAGCGTGCCTCCAGAATTTTGGGAAACTGTCATGTTTACCGATGAGACAAAAATAAACTTATTTGGCTCAGACGGTAGGCAAATTTTGTGGCGTGAGCCTAATACGGCGCTGAAAACAAAAAATATGTGCCCAACAGTGAAACACGGAAGAGGATGTATTATTATGTGGGGTTCAACGGCAGCTAGTGGCTCTCAATTTTGAATTTATTGGCACAACTATGCACAAAATTATGTACTTAAGCATTTTAAAAAGAAACATGATCGCCTCTGCGAGGAAACTAGGTTTGTCAACGGATTTTTGGTTCCAACAGGACAATGATCCGAAGCATACCTCACATGTAGTTAGGGAGTGGTTATTCTATCATGCTCCAAAACAGCTCAGAACTCCTCCACAAACACCGAATTTGAATCCTATTGAGCATTTGTGCAGGAGATTAAAACCAGATTAAAAAAACGAATTCTTCTAATAAAGCCGAGCTAAAAAATAGTACTGAGAAGGCATGGAACAGTATCCCCCCTTCTTTTACAAAGAAATTGGTAGATTCTATACCACGACGCTTGCAGGCGGTTATAGACGCTAAACGTGGTCATACCAAATATTAACAAAATTTAAAAAAATATGTATCTGTAATTTTGAAGTCCGTTTTTGAGTTTTTTAAGCGTTTTTTTTACTGTGTACGCTCAATTTTGTGTTTTTAAAATAGTCCTTCCCATTGAAAAAGGAATAATTACGGTTGTTCCATGGGTGTACGCTCAATTTGGTGAGGTACTGTAGGATCTGTCCTGAAAATTTAAATTCAGGAGACTATCAGACGAATAGTAATGAATTAATCATAAATTATAAATTAAAAGACCCAAAGAAATACAAGATTGCAGCCCCTTTTTAGCATCATAATATCAGAGATAATGGAGGGATAGAGGTATCCATCTTCGCCTATTTTTGCCCCTTGTCCACACCGAGGATGTAATGGTGTTCCCTTGTATTTCACACAAACCATGGATCCGCTACGCAATGGCGGCCGATTCGTGGATTTTAGTGGGAATGTCGCAGATTCGCGGATTTTAGTGGGATAAAAATGGCGACAGATTGCCGAATTTGCCCACAATCCATGTATTCTTTTCCGGAGGGTGTTCAAAAGTTGACTCGAATTCTTAAGGGCATATACATATATGTATTATTATATGGAATTTCGTGTTCCAATGCAATGCCCACTGAACTGGAACTATTTGACCTCAATTTACCTAAAGCCCATCTGCAGACTGCCAAAAGTTAAGTCCAGAAGCAAGAGAAGTACAAGATGAATATCTGTATCCCTCCATTATCTCTGATAATATTCTCCACAATACATAACGAGAGTTTCTATGATTACATGGCGTCCCCGTTTCTATAATCTGTATAAACCCGGTTGATCATCGACTATAGACGGAATATGTGTCATCTAGTGTTCATCGTTGACTGTTATGCACATATAACACAAATTAGTTGAGTGAGGAGCTTGAAGCTCTTGTCATGCTGTCACCAGCTGATACTAACGTATGGAATGCGGCTAACATAGTTCTCGGAGGTATGGGTTGTCCGACATGAAATTGTGTCTTTGCTCCTGCATTTGTTAACCGTGTCTAGCCGCCCATAGCTTACTCTCCGAATGTACGTTCATGTGCACATTATATGCTATTAAAATTCACAGCCACCACCGTAAGTTGCTATACATACTTCTCACACAGGATTTCAAACAATATGTTTGTACAATACATCGTTTCACCAAAATATTTATTACAAGCAGCTTAGTTTTGCAATAAATAAAACGAAAGTTGAAAACCTCTGTTTTTGATACATAGGCACATGATAATAAATACTATCTCGTCGCATCTATTTGCCGCTACCGATGAAGACACACACAATTTCGATGACTCCTTTATTTATTGTATGCGGCTAATTTAACACAACACCCACATCTAGATTAGAATAGAGGGACTAGAATTGGACCTAGTGCATACTATTACAGTGATTTCACGCTCTTTTAAAAGCATTAGGTTACATGCCTTCTTATGCACTTATAGTGGCAACTAAGGCGGTTTGTGTGATTAAGGTTGTTTTTGTCAGCTGCGTTGATATTTCTGTATTCGCTCTTTGTACAGTTCAGGGGTAGCAGCCAATTTCAATCAATGCATTTCGCTTTTAAGAAATACAAACACAATTTCCCTTTCCTTAAATGCGATACCATCAGGTAGGTGACCGCTTGGGAGACCCAGGACGAGGTGGTTGCCTGATTCCGCTTAGACATAACTCCTGGTGAGTTGGAGTCGATAGCAGAGGATCTAGTCTCATATGGGCTTTGCCCCCGCGACCCCCTTATTGGATCATGTAAAGATGGGATGAGAAGAGAACAATTTCCCTCTTGGGACAATTGGTGGTTGCTTGTCGACGTACATATGTACAGTTGTGTTCAAAAGAATAGTAGTGCGCCTAGTTATATTGGTTATTTAAGTTTTGTCGAATGACAACAACTTATTTTTGAATTTCATTTGCATACAAAGTTTTTATTCTTAATTAAATATATAAAAGGTGTATTTTTAACAAAATAATTCATTCTTAGTTGGCAACAAAAAGCTACAAACAGAATTTGCCTGTTCAAAATAATATTAGACATCAAACAAAAAAATGGGTCTTAAACAAATGATAACCTTATTTTCTAGGACTGATTTGCACCGACGTGGCATGGAGTCCACCAAATCCTTGCATCTCTTGGTTGTAATATTCTGCCACGCGCTTTGCACTACTTGCCAAAGGTCTCTATAATTGGTTGGCTTTGCGTTCGCCACTGCTTTCTTTAAGTCACATTACAAGTTTTCTGGTGATTGTGCTGGCCACACCATAACATTAACCCCATTGACCCGAAACCATTCCTTGGCTTTTTTGCATATATGTTTCGGGTCATTATCTTGCTGGAAGACCCAGATTAAAGGCATTTCATATTCTGCGTAAGGCAACATTACCCATGCAAGAATATCAACATATACAGTCTGGTCCATGATCCCAGAAATAAGATGGATAGGCCCAACACCTTGGTAGGAAAAACAGCCCCAAACCATTATTTTTGAACCACCGTGTTAAATGGTCTTTAAGGTGTATTGAGGGCGATATTCCGTGTTCGGAGGACGTCGAACATGTTGACGGGACCCACATGCCCCAAAAAGAACAATTTTGCTCTCATCAGTCCATAATATATTGCGCCATTTTTCCACAGGCCAGGTGATGCTGCTATGTGCTCTTTAGAGAGTAATGGTACCTTGCGGGGACTCCGAGCGTATAGCCCTTCATTTAACAACAGCCTGCGGACTGTGACAGCACTAATACTTAGCCCCAACTCCTTTTGGATGACATTTGAAGGTGCAGAGGGGTGCGTCTTGCTATATCTTACAATTCGCCTGTCCTCCAATGCTGATGTTTTTTTTTCGTCCACGGGATTCGGGCTTAGGATGGTGCTTTATTGCGTTAGCATTCATTGGGGCTGTGCATCCTATGATTTCTTGAATTTCTTTATACGTTTTTCCATCTTCGCTTAATTTTAAAATTAATTTTCTCTCCTGCTCTGTGCAATGTTTATTGCGGCCCACTGTTTAATTAAAAGTTCAAGATTTTACTATAATCTTACTTTTATGGTACTACCTTTAAATTTTATTTTTATAGCAAATTTTAAGTCATTTAATTTTTTTCGAGCAGCTGTATAAGCACTTCGCCAAACCTTTAACGACTGACTAATATAACAACCGACATGCAGTGGAAAATATGATCAGTATTTGTTTTGTCAATTACCGTTAAACGTTTTTGCAGGCTGCATTCAGGGAAAATATAACAAAATTTGCTTGCTCGGGATATGAAGGGAGAATATACAAATTGGCATGGAATTACTTGGGATATGCAAATTAAAAGTGCACTACTATTATTTTGAACACTGCTGTATGTCCATGCAATATTTTCGACCACACTGTACATCTAGAACATAGTGTGTCGTCTGCTATATTCATCAAACAGCTTGCGAAGACTTCAAAGAAGAAAAAAAAAACACTCAAAAAAATATTAATTTTTGTAATCTTTTATTTTAATAAATAAATATTTGAATTGTTAATATCGTTCATTGCTTAACGGAAAGTATTTCAACTACTTCCACAACTTTTTTTCTAGTCAGACAATCAGAAATGCCTTCAGGTTAGTATACAACATTTTCTCGAAGTATTCACCTTCACAAATGCCTACTCAACAAACTTGTTGCGAGTTGGAATACATAAAATTTTCACTGACGTGCACTTAAAACGGTTCGCTAAACACCTAAATTGAATGGGAAAATACACATCTTGATAACAATTGTAGAGTATATTTTTGTATTGTTGAAATATTACAAAATAAAACCAGTCCTCTCTCAGTGGTTCGTTACCGTGTGTGGCTTGAGTGTTCTGTGTCGTTTTTGTTTGTGTATTGCAAGGAATATCAAGGCATGGGGCATTTTTAATTGAAGTCAAATTCTTATTTCATTCTCTCCTTCTATTTGGCAAAAAGGTGGTTTTATTTATTGGTGTTTTTTTTTTTGTGTGTGTTTTGTTGGCTTAAATTTTGTTTTATTCAAAGGGAAATATTTCAAAAACGATTTTGATCTAATGAAGGTCTATGATCTAGCACATGGATGCCATTAAAAATCAGATAACAAAATATTTGCCTACCGCTCGGTAATTCTTTTGTTTTCTTGATTAGTACACTTTTTTATTTAGAGTTTGCTTATTTATACTAAAAATTCGTCTCAATTACAAGTTTTTCTTAAAATATATACCTTTTCTTTAATCTTTGATTCTATGTGTAAATTACTGTAATTTATGTGACCTGTAGTATTAATTTTATTTGCGTTTTTTTTTTGTTTGCATTGTTAACTTGAATATGTTTACTAAAATAATTATGTACTGATTTGAATGGAAGGATTTTTTTTGTAAATGGACATGAACTGAATGAGCTTCATCCATATTGGGACACAATGAACAAAAACTACGGAATTAGAAAAATAGAATGAATACAGAAATAAAGGAAGACACTTGTCCCAACAATTGCGGAGCTTTGTTTTGCTCAATTCTTATTACTTGTAGGACCAAAGGGTTATGCATACCGGCCACCTTTCATTTAAATTTACAATATTCTTGGCAACCTATCTGTTCAGAGCTAATGGTGGATCCGAAGACTATTTCGATGCTCGGTCACAGATACTGTGCCCATCTAGGTGACAATTTCTACATTCCGAAAGTTATACGGATAATACTTAGAATAGCCATAGGAGAGAAAATCTGAGGAATGTTGGCAAGACTTCTTCTACAGGAGAAAGAACCAATAAATATTCACGAGCAACAATTGGCCAGATATATACATAACCTTAACAATAACTTTCTAGTTTCCGTCATGGGATTTAAAACTTCAAATTTAATTGCTTATTAATTAGAACAGCCTTACTCGCAATTACTTGACCAATGATTCTGAGGGATTGATCTGAGATCATTGAGATCAGTTATAAATTACAAGCTTCACCCAGCTTTCAATAACAGCAGCGCCACCCATCGGGTCCATAACTAATTCCCTGCCTATCACCTTTGTACCCTAATTATCTACATTTGACAAAATAACAAAAATGGTTTAAAATTACGGACGAACGAAATTTGTTGAAAACTACGGGCTTTGCTTACAGCTTAGGTATATTACATTAAATTAACTATTAGGAATAGATAAAAGATCTACAGCTCGTAGGGGAGCTGAGCCTAGCTTCTTACTTATACTCGTGATAGTCCTCCCTCGAGTAGTGTTAGCACAAAGTAGTACCATTATTTTGACTGCCGTAAAGTTTGAGAATCGTGTTCAAGCAAGCAGCAGGTGCCGTATGAGACTATAAGAGCAAGAGTGACTTAACTCACACAGATTGAAATTATACTCATAGTCACTGGAGAGCTCTGAGGGCATCAAAAATTGGCTTGTTGGGGATTTAATCACTTCGACAAAAAAATGTCAAGACGAGGCGATAATACACGATGAGCTCTCCAATTCTAGGAGAGCAAATGAAAAGCTTCAGTTGACCAACAGAAGTGGACCATGACACAGAAGCAATTCTTCAATGGAAGTTTCAGTTGGAGGAAAAAAGCATGGAATAAAAGCAAAAAAATTCAAGGCAAGAATATTCAAAGATTGACAAACAACTTTCTATAACAAAAATGTGTAACTTCGTGTGTTTCATGGAAACGCATTTGCCATCAAAAGTGAAAGATGAAGATGTCTAGACGGATTCTCAATTGCAAGCTGCCATTGATAAGCATCACATACCGGAGGAGTTATTATTCATACAAGTGAACTTAAGTAAAATGTACTTGAGTGTTATTGAAAGAATATCGATTGGTAGTGGTTGAGCAGGAGTCAAAACTAGATGTTTATACAAATGTGGAGTTCTTTTGTCTTTACTTTATTCAGCTGGCTTGGACGGCAATTACGTCGTAGTGGTAATACCTGTAGCAACAGCGCGTCCAGGAGCTCAGACTTTGAAATCTTCAGTTTCAAACACGTAAATTATTTAAATAGCAATTGGGCGGACGCGCTTTGCATGAGTGAACGTATGAGTGAACATGTTTCTCTTGTTTAACCGTGAGTTTGAATTTTTGGGCGACTGCAACTATTTGGTGAATTAATTCATTTTTTATAGTCCTTATTTGTAGTAATAGCTTTTTTCCTTGCAAAATGTATTCGTCAAGCGAGCTAGTTTTATTTCATTAAGGAAAACCGAATGCTGAGGTGTGTCAGAACGCGATAACATTCTTAAGCTCGATAAAATGTACACCAACGCTTGTCAAAGACTGTTGCGATTGAACCTTAACAACAAAATGTTTATACATTTTTGAGTCCTGACCTAGGTTTTATTCAGTTATACGCCCCAGAAGCTATCGGTTTCGGTTTTCATACATCCAGGAGAGATCATTAGAAGCCACACAGACCCCTTTAAAACTGAAAGGATTTGTCGACAAACCATTTTCCGCATCTCAAGTCATTGCTGATCCCTTGGCAACAAAAGAAATCCTCTCATTCAAACCAAATGCATTTGAAATGTGTCATAAATAGTGTCGTAATAGTTTATATAAAGTTAAAATAAAATTATGAGTTTTTCATTTTGTTTTGTTTTATTATTCTTTTAAATCAGTACTTTGTATGAATATATATTTGAGTTTGTTTTTCTCGTATTAATAGCTATAGGTTGAATGAAATCAATGAAGTGAAATTAATTTTAAAACAAAAGTGAGTCCTAAACAAATTAAATACACTACCATGGATAGTTAAATTATTTAAATAAGATTATTTTATTTTGGTTAAATAATTCATGTAATGAAATGCTAATTCAAATGTACGACTAATCCTAAATATTCCTTTCTTTTCCTCATTTCATCGCCTTGCTTTGTTTTCCTCTATTTATTTGTTTTTTATTTTATCATATTATATAATAGGCCTCTAAACTTTGTTGGTGTGTTGCTAATTGAAATATATATATATGTATGTGTATATACTTCGGTTAGTTTTCATCTCTACTCGGTGCACAATTAAGTTCTGTTTGAATATTTCAATATTTGGTCTTTGATTTTAACGAGTGTTGGTTGTATTTCTTTTTTTTTCTTCTTTTGTTTATGAAAAGTTTCAATTGATATTTCATACGATTATACTTTTGTTTTGAGTACATATTTAGAATTGAAATGAAAGTGACAAGAAAACTCGAAAAGAAAACAGCAAAAGTATTTGCCAAAATGTTTTAATTCAATTATTGCTTGCTGCTGTTTAAACTTACTTAAAGTATATCCTTAACTAAGTGAAATGTGAGAAATTTCTCCTATAAAAGGGTTTACTAAAGTGTTCAACTATAAGACTAAAGCATACACAAAAGATCATGATGTAATAAATAATTAAAAAACTGAACAAAAAATTAAACGATAAAAACAAATTTTGAGCTATCACAAGAACACTTTTCTATTTTAAAAAAGAAAAAAGGTTTTGTATCTTAAACGAATACAATACAAACACAAATCATAACGTTCTACAAGGAATTCAAGTTAAAATAAATTGGTGTAGAAAAGAATATAAAATTAAAGTGATTTTCCTTATGAATTGCTTAGGTTCATAACGTGTTTTTACATTTGACTCTCCTTGCGCCACTGGAAGGTACCAGACTTCACTCCAATGCTAGACGATCCCTGATTGCTGCTTGATGAGATGCTCAGCATGTTGTTGGTTCGCCGAATGAGTTGGGCTGCTGAATCGAATCGACTGCGAATCATTCGCATTGCTGGATTTGTAGCTATTCCACTGCGCTTCGATTTGTTACTGCAACAAAAATGTAAGAAAAGTTTACATGAGTTTATGCATCATTTTTCGCTACGACATTTAATCAAAACACAAAAACAAAGAACAAACTTCTCTTTACCGACATCAGTCCATAAGGGACAACTCGTCATAGGCCCAGCATGAAGATAGTGCTGTTCGTGTACACCCCTCTATAAGGGACACTTCTCTTTACGGACAACTCTTCATGGTCTTGGCATGAAGATAATGCTGTTCGTGTACAGTGAGACTGCTCTTTACGGACAACTCTTCATGGTCCCGGCATAACGATGGGACTATCGTGTACAGTGAAACTGCTCTTTACCGACACCCCTCTATAAGGGACTCTTCTCTTTACGGACAACTCTTCATGGTCTCGGCATGAAGATAGTGCTGTTCGTGTACAGTGAGTCTGCTCTTTACGGACACCCCTCTATAAGGGACACTTCTCTTTACGGACAACTCTTCATGGTCTCGGCATGAATATAATGCTGTTCGTGTACAGTGAGACTGCTCTTTACGGACAACTCTTCATGGTCTCGGCATGAATATAATGCTGTTCGTGTACAGTGAGACTGCTCTTTACGGACAACTCTTCATGGTCCCGGCATAACGATGGGACTATCGTGTACAGTGAAATTGGTCTTTACGGACACCCCTCTATAAGGGACACCCCTCTATAAGGGACACTTCTCTGTACGGACAACTCTGGAATAACGATAGGACTATTCCTACATTTAGACTCCTTTACAACGAACCCCTTCTACAGCATAAAGGGGCATGCATTTCAGCCTTTTGAGAAGTTGAACCCCCTGATAACGGACATAAGAAGCAAAAACGGACATGGAAGAGGCAAAATAATATCACATCGTGTGCATTATGTTTTGAAGCGACGAACGTTTATACAAACGTATTGGATTTCTAAATTCCACAAGGAGAAACAATGAATGTAAGCAGACGAGTTACATGTTTGTTTCATGAAATTGAGAGTACACGCTTCTAATGACTTTCTTCTTCCAATGGGTAGCAAAAAATCGCTCACTTTAAAACAAAAAGTGGATGTGCATTTTATTTGTCACTTTTCAGAACTAATTTACTCTACCCCCCTAGAAAGGACACCCTTACACAACGGTTAATTATGACGTTCCGTTTATGACGTATAGAGAAGTTTCACTGTATCATGCGACGTAAATTCTCTGCTCACATCGAGGGTTCTGTAAACAGCTTCAGGCAATTTGCAAACAAAAGTACTTACTTCGATGATGACTGACTGGTGTCTTTGAGATTTCCCAAAATGATCCTCATGTGCGTGTCGCGAGCAAAGTGATTATCTGTCGGTCCAGCCTTACTGCTACTGCTGCCACCAACTACTCCGCTTGTCAAATGATTATTACCACTCGTAGCACCACCAATTTCCTCGAATGCATTTATTGATGGCAGCTGCCCTGGTGAACTCAGTTCACTGCTTGGTGAGTGCGGGGGAGTAGCATAAAGCGGTGACATACATTCCATATCATACATGTCCGCTTCATTGGAAGCTGCTGTTGGAAAAAGAAATGAAGATAAAGAGGATTATAAAATAAGTTCTCTTAACTTTGGTCTTGAAGGGGCTGAGGGGGCAACGAAACACTTATGCATGTTCTGTGCTATAAAAATAGATAGCTTGCACGAAGCGCGGAAGGGGAGTGTAATTCCGTGATAAGCCAACCTATAAACGCATGAATTTGCGGAAAACGTATGCTTTATAGCACTAATCAACTGAATTACAAGTAATCATTGCAAAAACGTGCTCCAAATAGCGTCATTTGTAGAGAGGAGATAAAACTGTTCCTTACCCATATTGATCTGATGTTCACTTAAGTCTGGTAGCAATTGGGAATGCCGTTGATGGCTCTTGGAATATTTTGTGTTGACAATCGGAGCATTTTGCACAAACGGATTGTTCCTTGAATTAAGTTTTGTTTGCCTCTGCAGTTGCTGTGTGAACGAAAGCGGTGCTTGCTGGAAGTTAAACGAACATGTTATTTAAATTTAAATTCCATTCGGCGACAGAGAAACTTACCTCATTACTGCTGCCCGTCGACTGACTAGAGATCACACTCTTACGCTTCTGCAGGCTACTCGTGTCCGACTGCATAGTGTTTTCGTAGAAATTGTTGCTACTATGCGTTGAGGTGGATGCATTCAGGATATTCGGAGGTTGCATATTATTGTTGTTTGGTATCATTAGACTATTACCGCCCAACACTGCAGCTGAGGACTGCGATACTGGATGCGGTAGGAATCCTTGTGGTGGGGGATTATCCGGTGATCGTAACATGCTCGGATGGAATTTCGTTGGATCAATGTTGTTAGAGTCATCTGCTGATCAGATGGGGATGGAAAATGAAATTTTGGTTAGTTTGGGTTAAAGACGGGAATATTGAGGACGCATTAGACGTATCTTACTTTTTGTATAGCTTTCAAAGATTTTGAGAATGTTATTACGATTAGATTTCGCTGCCAGCTTAATGGGTGTCCTGCCACAGTGGTCTGATTTATAGGGATTGGCACCGTACTTGAGCAAAATTGCAACACATTTCTCATGGCCTTCTTGAGCGGATATGCCCAATGCGGTGGCTCCTTGTTTGCAGGCGTGGTCGGCCATTGCACCGAAATACAGAAGTATACCCATTACATCGTGATTCCCTTGCCATGCACATGAGTGAAGTGGAGATCTGCACTCGAGATCCATTGCATTCACATCGGCGTTACCTAATGTACAAATTCAATAGAACTGGCGATTTCCAAGATTTGTTACATTCACACTTACCCATTGTTATTAAGAGCTTTACCATATCAGAATGACCTTGCCAAGATGCAACATGCAACGCCGTTCGCCCCTCACTGTCTGGTATGTTTACATCAACATCAGTCACATCCAGAAGGTACTTGACCACATCCAGTTTATTCTCCAACGCCAATATGTACAGCGTTGTCCTACTGTCGGCATCTTTCGAGTTAACATCACAGCTGAACCTCAATAAAATCTGAACACAATCCAAATGGCCCTCAATGCAGGCCAACCTGAAGGCGGTTTTTCCATCGTGTGCTTTTTGATCAATGAATGCGCTATGAATCTCTAATAAGCACTGTACACATTTCTCACGACCTTCTTGTGCGGCCAAGTGCAGCGCGGTCTTTCCCTCGTTATCACACTCGTCTATTTTGGCACCAGATTCAAGTAGTTGCAGGCAGACTTCATGGAATCCCTCGAAAGCGGCGTAGTGCAGTGGCGTCCAACCGGCATTGTCACGGTGTGTCTCATCGAGTCCACGATCTAGTAGCTGACGTACTGTTTCGACATTGCCTTGTGCCGAAGCGATACTAAGAACTGTTCGTCCTTCTGAGTCCATACAATCAATGCCGCAGCCCCAGAAGAGGAGGAGTTTAACAACATTTGCATGACCAGCAGTACAAGCAGCCCAAAGTGGTGTTCGTCCCATGAAATCAGCTAGATCAGGATCAGCGCCGTTCTCTAGTAAAAGCTCGCATACTTCGGAGTTACCTTCGAAAGAACTTACTAACAGCGGTGACATTCCGTCATTGTCCAATTGATCAGTATTGGCACCATGCTCCAGTAATGTCGATATGACCTTGCTATAACCGGAAGAGCCACAGAGCGCGGCGACACACAGTGCACTGCGCCCGTCTAAATCGAGGTGATTCACATTGGCGCCATTTTCTAACAGTATTTCCACAATATCGTAGTGACCCATGTATGAGGCAGCTATCAAAGACGTCCGTCCTTGCCGGTCCACAGAGTTAACATCAGCTCCGGCTTCGATAAGAATCTTCAAGATGTCCTCATGACCACTCCACGCTGCTGCGCGAAGTGCAGTTCGACCCTCTTTGTCAGCCAAATCAATCTTGCAGCCAGGGTGAGCGATGAGCAGTTTAACAACTTCAGTATGTCCTCCCCAGGATGCTGAACGCAGTGGGGTCCAGCCATCACGATCAGCGTGGTTTACATCGACTCTTTTCATGCGTCCACTTCCATCGCTTGTTGGCTGTGCGAAGGCTAGAAGGAGCTTCACAACGTCTAAGTGACCATTTCGAGATGCGATATTGAGAGCTGTCTGACCGTTGTAGTCTTCGATTTCGAGATCAATCGGGCCCTTGCATGCATTCAGGGCCCGCTCCAGCAACTGATGATTGCCATCATTGGCTAGTATATGAATCAGTGCCTTCCCTTTGTGGAGTTCGATTCGATTTGAATCGGATAGCTGGTGAAGAGTGCTATTGTTCTCATCCTGACTGTCGGGATGTGGGGGTTCGCTCTTCTCCGAAGGACTCGTGGGACGTTGTGTCTCCACTAAGCACGATTTCTCACTCGACAACAGCAGATCGGCGAGCTCAAAGTCAATGTTTTGTGATTTCTCCGAGAGTTCCGGAGAAATCAACGATGAATCACATGAAGTCTGTAAGGAACGGAAGTTTTCTTTAATTGAATGTAAATGAAGGGTTTCAGAATTATATACTATACCTGTGAGTCAGCATTGTTGATGCCCGTTTCGATGAGTAACTTTAAGATTTTTGCGTCGGTTGGCAAACTGGGCTTAAAGAAATCACACAGTAACGTTGAGAAGTCCTCGTTTAATTCGTTTCCCAAAAATTTCTCCAACATATTTCGGGTCTTTGGCAAAAAGTTCGCATCATTCTTGAATTCCGATTCACAAACTGAACAGCAATTCAGATGATTGGTGTAGAAGCAGTCGTTCAAATTGATTCGCGACTCCAATAGCATGAGTATCTGATCGAGGCATATCTCTCGGCTTGTTAGATATTCCCCGGACTTGATCAAGTGATACACGAATTTCCTTACACTGTTCGCGCACAAAGTGTCACTTATCAGCATGTAGTACATTGAGATCATAACATGCCCTTCGTTAACGTCGCAGATGAATTTTTTCGTTGCGAATTTCACATCGACCAGCCAGTCACAAAAGGAATTGTGAAAGATCTTCACACGCTTGTGGCCATTGTCATACATGAGAATGTTCCTCATTAGCTGCAGACGCTTTTCAAATTCATCCGCATCGATGGTGTAGTTGTGGGTACGCAGGCAATTGAAGAGAAACAGTTTATCCACGAACCCGGTCGAGGCGAGGAGTATGTTCAGCAGTGGTCGAATCTTGAGATACTGCTTTTTATTGAACGACTTCTGACAGATGTACAAATAGAGGCCGTTCAATGTACACGGTATGAGCTTGATCTCTCGGAAGGAGAAAAAGTTCTCCTTGATTCCATTGAGCACCTTTTCCAAATAGAGAATGCATCCGTTTGATTTGATATACAATTGGTGCAAAGACTCTATGATTTCCTTGGTCAGCATGATGCTGTCTTTGAAATCAGAGTTAAGTCGATTGATGATGTACTCTTGTACGTCCTTGACGACGTGACTCTTTCGCAGGTCATCCAAGGTGATTTTCTTGAAGCCTGTGAACATTTTTGTGATGTGCTTCGTTTGTTTCTTCGTTGTACACACGAGGAACAGCCACTTGGGGAAGAGGTGAATGTGATTCGACAGAAGTTCTGCTACGTTTCGACTTTTCTGAGTTGTTGAGCATCGCCCCTTTAATGTCGAGATCAGATTGCCCTCATTTATGTAGTTCTCATCGATGGAATCGATCAACAGGAGAAGGGCGGTCTTTGGTGGCGTAAGTTCCAGCAGGGGGAATAGTAGAGCCTTCTTAAAGCATTCATCTGGGTTCTTCTCGATGTTATCGACATTAAGACACTCAAATATCTCCGGATTGGAGATCAACATCTCGTAGTAACCGTCGGCTATGATCGTGCGGCAACTTTTTGGCTTTGGCAACGGGGGTGGGATGTTGGCCGAGTCATCTCCAATCACCAGTGTCACCTCACATGGATTTTCGTCTTCCTTTAAGTCGATGAGGTTCTTCGTCTCTGCATCCGCGGTTAACTTATCGGCTTCGGGTTGATCGTCTTCGTTGATTGCCGCCGCAATTTCATCTTTCATCTCATCGCCACCAACTTCCGCGATGCCTTCGCCGCCACCCTGTTGGATTGAGTTGCTGTTTGTCTTTGGTGGTGTGGCGACAACTCGTGCGCTTATGGCCACGGGAATCTTCGATATCTTCTTTCCTGGACTTGACTTGGCTCCATCGGATTCTCTTTCCTTGTCTTTGTCCTTGCTGTCGGCTTTGGTAATCTTGTGCCCCGATGTCGATGGTGGGTGTGTTGAGTATGCGTTCTTCATCTCCAAATCAGTGCCGTGATGGTGTTGTTCAGGAGACGGGGCTGACTTCTGTCTTATCATTGATTTTTTCGTGTTGGATGTCGAGGTGCGACGCTCGCGAAAGTCTTCTTGCTCCACACTTTTCTTCAGTTCTGCAATAAGAATTTCTTCAGCATTCTCCTCCAGCGATATATTGTTCATTGCCTCATCAAGTTTTGATTCCATCTGCTGCTCTTCTTTTTTCAGAAACAATAATCCGTCTTCAATTAACCGCTCACTGTCCTCCTTATGAATAAGACTGGAGTGACTCAGTAGCTGTAGCACAAACTTTCGAATAAACAAACTCAGGCTGTGACATTCGGGATTCTGCGAGTTCACCAAGTAGCACGCGAGCAGCTTTCTGTTGAGGATGCCTTTGGTGCCCGAATTGCCGTTCATTATCGCCTGACATATGGAGGTCTTGCCGGATCCATTTGATCCCAATACTAAGCACCCGTGGTACATGGAAGCAGCACCTGCTACTTTTGAACGTGACAAATAAGCTGTGGCACCCAGTTCACTTTTTGCGCCTGCTGCGGCTCCAAGTAGTCCAGGTATAGACTTCTTTCCCGCATTTCTTTGTTCCAAGCACAGTGCAATCTTTTTAAGTACCCACTCTCGATGAATATACACGGAATTCGCTCTGGTTGACACTCCCACCGTGACTGGGGCTATGATCCCCTTCACTTCCTTGTCGGGCGATTGCTTTTTATGCATGAACACCTCCAAGTTTCCCACTGTTTCCTCACCAACTGCGGGCATTTCATCTTCATCCTCCACAGAATTGTGTTCTGCTTGTGGACACGGCTGGTCCATAGCGTCCTCTTCGTCCCCGTTTATGGATTCTTCAACCACCAATGCACCAGTCTCAATATTAAAATTCTGTTGTACCAGATTTGCAAAGTGCTCCTCGCGAGCTAAGCACGAGAAACTGGCATTCGGACAATCCCTTTCCCTGCTTCCTACAATTTCCATTTTCTTATGGATCTGAGTGGTATCCTTCAGGAAATTTAGAATTCTGCGATCCTCCAATTGATTGGCAGTTGATGTCATGGATGACGATGTTCCAGCGTCACCAATCATATCGATGCCATTGTCAATATCATCCGGATTGCCATTGCGACACTTATTGTCTTTGTTTAGCAGCTTGAACTCCATGAGGTTCGTTAACTTCTCATTTTTATCAATATCTATGCTGCTGCTGCCACCGCTTCCTGAGGTTCTGTGAAATCGACTGCGCTCACCACTCCTATACCGGTCTGACTTTCGTAGAGGTGTGGCATATAGCATCTCCTTTGTCGTTAAGTGCGTTGAGTGCTTCCCACGATGGCTATTCTGATTGCAGTTATTCAACAATAACGAATTGTTCGTTGTCGTCTTGTTGATTTTCCGCACCGATTCGTTGAACATTGCTTGACATGGCAGATTCTCGTAGATGTCATTGCGAAGATTATCGTTATCAGGTAAGTTGGACATTGTTGCTTCTTCACTTTTGATTGCTGTGTTTCTTCGTTATTGTTCCTGTCGAGTTTTAATATTGCTCCTCTTCAGTCATCGCATCATTTGAGTTGTGTTCTATATTTCTCAGTGGCTCTCGCTGGAAATAGACAAAAGGCAAAACGAGGTTAGATCCCATTTAAATTTTTTAAAATAGATCTTCATTCGATTAGCTGCTGTTGGTAGTGGGGTTTTCATCGCCCCCCTTACAAACAACACGCTAGAAAGAGAGTTGACCTTATAATGGGCGCTTGGGTGCTTCATTTTATTTTCACTCAGGCACTCTTACACACCTAATTGAATGGCATAAGGAAGCAGAAAAACGAATAAATCAGCAGAAAGCAGAGAACTGAGAACTGAGAATGGGGAATCAAGAACGGGAATGTTCATGGCAGAGTGGAGTTTCCCTTTGGATGGGAAGATAAAGTGGTGCTTTATGTCGTTATTAGTTTAATTTTGTTATTCTTTACTGATATTGAATCCCATGCTCATGCTGTGAAGTTGACGAGAATGTCGTCGACGACGACGACAACGACGAATGATGATGATGATGTATTGACGCTGAGATGAGAAGAGTACTCTGTGTGGGCACATAGAGGCTTCCTCATGAAGGATGACGGCCGCGGTGGTACGGGGGTATCTTTTATGTGAAAACTTTCGATAAATCGAATGAAATTCTATTCGATTTTATTGCGTTTCCTAAATGTGTGTGTTCAGTGAAAAGTCTGCAAGCAGGCACTACGGCTTTTTCCATGGCGGCAAATGTTGAAACGGATACGTGTGTATATTTGTATAAGCTTAGCATGAGGCAGATGTTACTGGGGAAGCGACATGCGCCAAGGTGAGTGGGGAATTTCGTTTTGTACTGAATGTCGGCGTCTTTTTGAGGCGTACACATGAGGTTATTCGCCTTTGAAGTCTAGACACAAGTATAGTGTTGAACTTAACTTGAACCCAACAAAAATTGTGAATGAATTCGTGAAAGCGAATTGAATCAAAGAGTATACATATAATTAGTCAGAATCTTCGAATGATTTCCCAGTAGCAGATATGTCAAGAATTTGATATTTTTTTACGATCGGATGAAGAGTGCCGTGGAAAGGAAGAACGGGAATCTGGTTGCACAAAAGATGGATCAATTCCAAGAATCAAAAGTAGATTCTGGGACACGTAGTCCAGCATCATAAAAATATCCAAAGGTATATGCATTTATTTATGAACAAGAAGAAAATCAAAAAAAAAAGATGAGTCCCAGAGTGTGTTTTCTTGTCGTGTTCCACTGATGAGTGCTGATGCAACAGGAGACTCTTTTCGTTTGATTAGTGAATGCGTAGGTACTTTGCCTGTCGTTCAGATTTTTTTGTTTGAATTTATTGTCACGTAGGAATCGCTTGGGTTATTGCAAGACCCCGTCTGCGATGGTGACATTTTACAGGCTTTAATATCAATGTATCATTTTTTTACAATGCATATGCCATTAAAATAGTCTGGAGAATTAATCGACAGAGAATGCGCAATATCTATGCTTAAGGCAAACATCAAACAATGCTTCAGGACTGCATGCCGTAAAACATGTAGTACTCTGTGTATCTCGCAAGTGAAGAGCTCTGCCTTTCTTTACGGGTTATTCTGTGACACTCGGCTGGGTACCGGGAAATACTAGAATCCAATGAAAAGACGGACTGTCTCACGAAAAGGGCTCGGGACTGGGAGAATCTCTAGCAGTGCTGTACCTACGCGCACACGCCACTGCGGTCCATAAGTAAGAAGATGAGGCCCTAGACAGAGCCAGTGCTCGCTAGCTCAGCCTGAATACTACAGCCACCGCAAGTGCTGAAGTTGAGCAAGGAGAGATCAACATCATTGATCGGGAGTCGTCACCGGATACAGATACCGGCCATAGGTAAACATACAATGCTGCAGAAGCAGCAGAGACGATTAAGAAAGAGAATCTATCCATCATCTCCTCTGCGAATGCCAAGACCTAGCAGTGGAGAACTTACGCCGTGTTGGATTGATAAACCCTTTTAGGATTCACACATGAAAATGGCTGGTTTTAGGACTGCGGTTGAAGACTATCTAGAATGGGAGCAATCAACCCAACATGTTCGTCTAGGTGAGTCGCGGC
This sequence comes from Eristalis tenax, assembly GCA_905231855.2. Taxonomy (NCBI): domain Eukaryota; kingdom Metazoa; phylum Arthropoda; class Insecta; order Diptera; family Syrphidae; genus Eristalis; species Eristalis tenax. The sequence goes on along the minus strand of HG993124.1, from coordinate 36,700,823 downwards.
CAGAAGCCACTCAGGGCACCCTCACTGCAAACATTCTCATGACACTGCTTCATCGTATGTCTTTAGCTGTTCAATCAATTCACCAAAGCGTGAATTGCTTCGTGTGCAAACTACTTTGTTTTTGTTTTTATTCAAATTCGAGAAAAGTGCCGATGAAAGTCATGGACTGTTGTCGGGTGTTTACAGAAAACATACTCAGTCGGTGAAAATTTGTGAGCTCTGTTTTTGAAGAAGAAACGGCGTTGCACACTGGGTGCGCCTGTATGGGAAGAGTGCCCAAAACTCAAAATTTAAATTCAGCACAGTTACAAGCATATTTTAGTCTTTTAGTTCGTTTAGTACATGTACACTGCACCTAAATTCAACATTCCGAAATCCAATTTTGCGTATCCACTGAAAATTTAACTTTTAAACCTACAGTCCGTGTCAGAATTGATAACTGATATTTATTCTGTTAAGAAGTTAATAGTGATTGATCCTTTTGGCTAGGTATATTAATTTAAAGATATAATTAAGTTGAGTTTGTTTCTTTTGCCAGCGGCTGATTTGATTTTGACAAAATTACAAATGCAGCGACGACATTTAACATTTCGCTTAAATCCTGGCTCTCTGAGCTAATATGTAATTTAAATTATAAACTTAGAATACATTCGAATGCTGTTGGACGAACAAATATGAAACAACATTCTCTTTGGGTTTTGCATCTTTGCCTTACTTTGGCCCCAGTGTGCGCCCAGTGGATCAGTTGAATTGCCAACAACATCCGGATGATGCAAGAATTGAAACTAAACTAGTTCGATAAGTGAGCGCTGGAAATGTTGCCAGGAGATAAGGACTTAGGCCAAACAATCATCTCTTCGGAAGAGACCCATGGTTGCCCAGCAGCTATGCCAACAAGCAAAACTGCCATTCCAGTTGTAAAATGGCCGCCTCGGAGGTTTTTGCCGACTGGGTAATTTCACGCTGAGTGTCAATAGGTCGCCTCGATTATGCGACGTTACACTACTCTCTTATTTTCTCTGGGACTACGTCAAGTCCTTAACCTAGACAGTCGAGATGCTAGTACGTGAAGAACGCAGCACATATTGGACTGAGTCGTCAGAAATTGGACTGATGGAAAGTCAAGCCGAGGCGGCAATTTGAATGGTGTGTTTTCCATACCTAATGACATGAATGTAGCTTTAATAAAATTTATTGTCCTATCGTTCTCTAACACACTCGCACACACACTGTACAACTCACGGACAAATCTTACGACGGGACTAATCAAGAAATAAAATAGAAATAATTATTTATGCTGTAATATTTTATATCCTAAAGCTCTGCAAAGTATTCCTTTAATATCGCCACAACATAACACTTTCGACTCGTCAGTGAACTTACATCAATGCATATGTGTTGCACATTTTGTGTTAAATGTGCGAAAGGGTTAATGCAGCGAGTGATTCAAATCATATGTCAATTGCATCTGTACCTGAAATGAGAATAGAGCACATGGATTCAGACATCTCCGCATGATCTCCATATCTGTTCCGACATTCAACTCTACACTCAAGACTCTCTTAGAAATTGCCTATAGGAACTTATCTTTGGGACTTGTACAAGGAATAATCTGCCCAAGCGATTAACGATGACAGACCTTTCACCCAAAAAACATTTCGTCCACTTTCGCTATCAGTTCACTAAAAGACTTCTTGCATTCGTTTCCATACATTCATCTTTGCCATATGGCCGACCAATCGAACAGTCAAATCCCATCAACCATATCGAGTTTTGAAAATCCACTCCACTGCACTACCTGCAGTCAACAAATACAAAGCAGTACCATTTGCCCTAGTTTACCCTATTTAGAATCGTAATCCATTAAGCCGTCCGTCCTGACACAAACTCAGCGTGCGTCGCGCATTTGAGACGGACGGATATGTGCGTGCACTCCTGATGTCAAAACAAGCCCATTAAATAAATGGATTACGGGTTTAATACCCCACAACCGTCAAGCTAACTTATTCTCAATTAAGCACTCCACCAGCGCTCCAGCCACTATCCCATCGACAAACACTGAGTGACACACAATACCCCAATAACGATTAAGCACTCTTCCAATAACTCAATAAAGCAAACCCGAAGCTCCAAACGGAATTGTGAATGTACTCGTGTCTGTATGTGTTAAGTAATTACAGAAATTGTGTGTACTGTGGAAAACTTTGTCTTGTAATGAGGGAAGTGCGAGGATGAGGCTCCTTCAACTTGATTTCACTTTCACTTCTCCGTATGAAAATTTCGCATTTACACGAAGCGGACTTTACTGTTGTTTGTATAAACATCGCCACTGCCATACCGTCATCATGCAACGGTGATCTATGAAAATATTGACTTTGTCAAGGCGATGATGGACGTCTTGGAGGGCTTTCATTTGCCTGCAGATTGCTTTGCATAGCAATAGAGCGCACAAGTGCACCCAGGAAATCATTGCACTGTAAATATTTATGGGTTTACTCAATGCAGAAGGAGGTCGGTAGAGATTGACTGAGTTTTCTTTGACGATCCATCGAGAAGTTGATGCATCAATTGTCTTCACCTTCAGCGATGGTCGGAACATTTTAATGCGTAATGTTTGTAATGAGGGCTTAGGCTAACCAAGAATGGATACATTATGGAGGCGTTTAACATTTTCAAACAGTTTTTCCTCCAATCCATAGGGTATTGGGTGCTGTCTATAGACAATTGTTAGGTTACGTCAATTTTACTAAACCAAGCGTCAGTGAACTTGGTATAGTACAATCATAAGTGCAGAACCGGGCCATACAGGTCTACTGGGGAATAGTTGACATTCTGGTCTCTAATATGGAACTCCTAGCCGTTCAACACGCCCCACAGCTCTAAGCTTGTTACGTGCGAGTTTAGAGGATGAAATTGTAGACACTTGTAGAATTTATTAACAGCCGACAAAGAGCAAGAGTGTATCATCATTAAAAATGAGTGTGGGAAATTTTGGTCCGGAAAATCATTCATATGCACTTTTAATTGCTAAATGTATGCAATTGCGCTGATTTTACGTTTAGGTAAGGCGGGTGCACTCAAGGAAAAGAAAAGACGTCAAATGCGCATTGGTCTCGTTTAAAAATGGCTGCTATTGGTAACCGGTCTGGAGCCTTATGACAGCTGGGCAACCAAGCGAAACACTGAAATGATACACTGTGACTGTGACGGTAATCACTGCGCTTCGCTTGATCTCGTTGGATTCGTTCACTTTTGCTTACTTAAGTTGAGGCCCGTTCCATCGCTCTGGAATTTGACCGAAGTTTCCAGAATTAAATACTCGACACACCGAGCTAGTACAACTTAACGAAAGTGCTGCCAAATCGAATAAGCGACCGTGGATGGTCGAGTTCACCACAATCATCATCTGTCGGAAAGATTCACGTAAATCAACGGTGCATTTTATAAATTCTTTAAACAACGTACGCTACAACAATCCAGCACGAAACCAGACTGCATATACAGCAGCTACATTCAGCAAACTGATACATCTACGCAAGCAGTACGATGATGTGTCAGAATAAATGTTGACCGCAGCTTTAAAATCTAAGCCAGACTCAATTAATTTTTCCTTTTATTCCTATCTGGTCATTCTGTAGTATTTAAGATGTAAACTTTAAGTAATTGTACGTTCAGTTTGTAAGCAGGTACGAGGGCCCTGTGTCATTGACACTCATCCATAATGTCATCCCTCTTGGCGACTTTGCGAGACTTTACGGAGTTGCAGAAGAAGATGTAGAAAATGTCCACCATTTGCTCTGTGACTGTCTTGAGCAGAAATGAAGTTTGATTGAGATGCCCAACTTCACAGCTGATTGACCTCTAGTACACCGACGAATTTCCGAGGCTTTTTTCCTTTATTTATGAATTTTTGACAGTTATTCGCGAAATAACGTAAATGCTGTTCTCTGATTGGTCAATTTGAATTGAGAAAACGATATGGTTGTCAAAAAATGTTAGAGGCAAGAGAGGTAGATGTTGTGCATCTCATACTTTATTTCTGATTTTGTGTTAGCTACAAATTTATTAAGACGAATATTATTATGTTAAGACCCAACGCTTCTGGGTACTTAAGTTGAATTCCAATTGCAAGTGCAGAGGAGTGAAACGAAACTTAAGGAGACTTAACGAAACTGAACGAAACGGTCGTTATTGATTTAAGTCCACGCTTGTCTATTATAATACGGCCCCTCTAGAATCGCAAACCTTGTCTACAGCCAAAGGTGGAATTCCCCTTGAATTAGAAAGAAGATAACGTTGCGATCGTCTGATCGGTGCTGATGGACAGACCGCCCAAGGGCTTGTGCCGGAAACTACAACCTGAATGGCTTGGGGAATTTCTTGTGAGATAGGTCCACTTATAGACAAGTGGTAATCTCAAACCTGGGCCACATGCCCTTCCACAAAAAAGGCGAACCTACCTCTTGCTTGGGGGATTCAAATATGGTAAATTTAAAATGCTTGGTTTTTGCATGGCTCAACCCATTTGGGTGGTCTAAGTAAGCCGCCGGAAATGCTCTCGGAAATAAATATGCTCTCGGACCAATGTCTTGCGATATTTGTTGTCGTAACATGTAACATGGGCCTCTAGGGAATCATACTTGAAACATCAGTCGAAGGCACTTTTGACTCTCGAATCAATTCCCTCAGAGATATAGTTTGGTCCACTTTAAAAGAAAATACTCTTATTCCCTATTACGTGGAACGCATGCAGATTGAAGTTTCATCTCATGTCAACGCTGCTCTTGTAACATGAATAAAAATAGTGGATATTCTATTTTCGCCCTCGGGACAGGGTTCCTGCCCACTCAACGGACGGCAGACTTTAGATTTATCCCAAGGATATCCTTCCTTTGGGAATTTTATGATCTGTGATACAAAATTCAATTTCCTTGACCCCCCTCCACACGTCCTCTCCCTCTTCTTGGCTATTTCCGTGTGAGTTCATCCCCATTTCTTTCAATCTGATTTGGTCTAGACTTCGGCTTAGGGGTTGAGGTTCAGAAAAAAATAGATATGTGATAGCGTCTTACGAGACAACTACTTGCATCTTTGTTATGCATAAGCATCTTGAAGATCCTGCCTTTGAAATGTGAGGAGAATCGAATCACAACCTTGACCAACACTTAACCCTTGCCATTGACTTCAGCCGAAGCGCCGACAAATTCCCAAACATGTTACTTCTTCCGAGTCTAAAGATAATCGCGAATAACTCGAGTGGGCAACAACGATGTCACTCAATCACTATGATCTCATTCGGGACACCAAACAGCCCCGACTAAGATACAATCAATAAAGATCAACAATTCAACTCTCCTCTCCTCCCACGCGATTTGTTTAGCATTAAAGCGACGACAGCACTTCACCAATACGCCTGTTTGTATATATTACAAAAACAGACAAAAATATTAAAAATTATCTCTGGCGGCGGCAAGTGCTCCACTCCAATTGTACAGGCGACACGCTCCACGCCAGGGGTTGTGCTGCCAACCCCAATTTGTTCTGTCGGAATTCAGCACATGTTCCTCTCCCGACACATGATTTACTTGCGCATTACAAATTAACGTATTCAATTTGAGTTTCATTAAACATTTAAATAAATCCACTCTTCATCGAGCTCTGATGTGGCAGTGCCAGTGCCCACGACCCAACCCTCGGGCCAGCGACATCAATGGAAGCGGCGCTGACGGAGGCGTCGTGCACTGCATAAAAAGTCAAACCAAAGAGGACATTATATCATTTAGCACAAACATAACCCAAATCAAGTGGAAGAACTGATAGCACAACAGTGGGGGGAAGAGAGAACGGATGCTTCCAACCAGCACGGCACAGCACCCTAGGAAAATGAAAGCGGAAGCGGTGAAGGAGGCGACTCTGCACACAGTCTAATGTGCTAAATAGCCGAGATGTTGAGAGGTGAATGGAAAAACCAGGATGGAACGACATGGCAACCGGGTTCAGTTGAATGGGAGACTTCTAGCCTCATTCACATGTCGTTAAATGTCATCGGGGTGAGAACGAGGACGACAGCAAGGAATGATGTACCCAAGGATGGTGACGCTGATGGTGCCTTTGCCGTTCAGTCGAGAGAGCGAGACGTGTGTGCAGATTTTCACACACCCTTCAGAGTTCTGGGCTGCTTCATGGGTGTTCCATGGGAATTAGCGTTCGACAAGCTGCCTCATGAATGGTGAGCAGACGGAGAGGGAATATCGATTTTATTTGTCATTTATTCGCTGTGGATTTTTCGCCATCATCGACGGATCGATCGAAAATTGAATCTGCCCGAATGCCAACCGGAGAGCCGGATTCGAGAGGCAATATGAATTCACAGCAAACGATTGAAGAATTAACCTTGTTGCTACGACTGATGCGGGGATGAGTTGGGATTATTGGGAACGTAGGCAATTCACTACATGTGCCAGTGCTTGGTGAATGGAAAACTGATTTCACCTCGAGGGTTCGAGGCGGACTGTACGTGTGTGTGCGCAAAGTTTGCAAAATTATTTGTGCCGATGGGCGGGATACAGGCGAGTTTTCATTTAATTTGTCATAAGGATGGAATGACCTTCCGGAAAAAAATAAATGAAAAAGCATTAAGGACCGGCGGCGTCGTGTGGCGATGCAATTTAATTAAAATCCACATCCATTTGAAGGGAAAACAACTTATGGATGTGTGAATGGAAATTCAGATGAATTGCAAGCCATCCAAGTGGAATTTGCTCACGTGTGCTGCGTAGGTAATGAGCCCAACAGAGGGGGATGAAAGTCAAGCAAGGGTAGTATGTTAAGTAGAACTTCATAATACCTTCAGGTTTTATCTGAGCAATGAAGGAATGATGTAGACATTATTCCGCATCGCTGCCAAGTAGTGAACTGCTGCGAACAAATGTCATTAGTCAAGGGCATGTATTCATTGAGGTGTTCACTTCATGTGGCTAAAATTAAAACCAGCGGAAATCTTTTTTCAGAAGTTTCTCGCTCTGGTGGGCAGGGTGGACTGAAGGGGGCCTAGGTCACCGGTTCCCAATTCATTGAATGTCCTAAAATTGTGGTTCATTGGACGGAAATTACATTAAAGGCCACTAGACCCAAGTGACCACGCGGTGGGGAAGGCTTTACTCTGAAACTGGGCAGAGGTTTCAACTTGACCAGAGCGATTGGACGGTTGGGCATGATGAAGGCGGAGTAGCGCCACAAGCTGGTGCTGTGCTTTAAGAGCAACAAGAGCGTAAAGATCGGCCGCGAACTTCACCGAAGTGGAGGAAGTACCCATAAAACGAACTCAATTGGTACGTGGTTCGGCGTAGGTGGACGTCCTGATACAAGCCTGGAGATCATGTTAGTCCCAACTCTCAATTGTCCGGGCCTTGCACTTAGTGCTTGGTGGCTGTGGCTCAGGTACAAGCCTGAAGTTAGTCCAAGCACTCAATTGCCCGGGCATTGGACTCAGTGCTTGGGGGCTGTGGCTCAGGCTGGAGGTCAAGTTGGTTCAAATGGCTGTGGCTCAGGTACAAGTCTGGAGATAAAGTTAGTTCAAGCACTCAATTGTCCGGGCCTTGGACTTGTGGCCGTGCCTCAGAGGTGGACAAAAAATCAACTAATTGCAATTTATACATAGTAATTGAGAAGAGTGATTGATCTGTGATTTTTAACACTTTTGAATTCACACTAACGACTGACAATGACTGGATGGCGCAGTTGGTAAGGGCCTGTCCTTGAATTGAATACGCTTATATCTGGTTTTCAGAGTGAGGGTATCACAATGGACCCACATGGTCTAAGTGTACTAGTATCCCCTCCTAACTACCTACCCTACGACTGACATGTTCAGAGAAAAGCTCCGGACGTTGAGCTAAGGACGACTGGTTTGAGACATCTGCCTATTCTAGTCCAAAAACTAAGAAGCTAATTGAGGAAGTGCCGTCTGACGGCAAGCAAAACCGAAATAGTTATCTTTTTTAGTATCCGTTACAGCTGCACTTCACATTTTAAGAGCTACTGTTGCATAGTAGCCTATGATGGAAACTCAATCAAGCGGAAGGGTTTATAATATCGCCGCTATCTCTATAAAGCACTTTATCGGAAGTGAAATCTTAAAAGTTATCGGGTTCGTTGGCGGAGTGGGTTGGTGCGTTGCTCACGGCTCTTGCCGGTTCTGTGTTCACATCTGGCTTATGCTATGTTTTTGTTCCTTTTTTTATAGGCAATACCACTTTTTTGTATTAACAAATTTTCGAACGCTCGATAATCCCAAAGCTCCACTAATTCGAACACAAAATTTTGTACGTCACTTATAATTAAAAAATGTCGTTTTTTAACCAACTGGAAGGAACTTTTTTCGTGTCTTGCATTTCATTGTGAATTGCATAATTATGGTTTTCTTCATTGTCCGAAAACTTATTTATTTTACTGTTAAAAGCTGTTTAAATTTTGTATTCCAAATATTGTTTACGAAAAGGGTATCCAGTCATCCGAAAACCTCCGAGACATCGACAACACTGTACTGCTGTAGTACAGGCCAGTAGGAAGAAGAAAGGAAGAAACTGCGATCATCAACTACACACAACCCGCTGGATGTACGAGTATGTGGTCATGGGTAGACCAATTTCAATGTACTATTTAAAGAAAGTAAACGGCGCCTGTGACTTTGTGGGTTGATGCGTCAGCCCCTATGCACCTGAGCCTACGTTGCTTAGTTTCGATTCCCGGTACGAGCAAAATATTGTTCACGGCCCCACCTCTTTCGAGTCGCTGACAATGCTCAACGAGTTTAACCGTCGAATTGGAATACACTGCAGGAGCCGGCATAAAACTGTAGGGATGGTGCCGTATCCTGCTTCCCGGTCACTTTAAGCTGCTGTTGATGAACTTCAAGAACTTGTTTAGATACAGTAGTTTCCTGGATTATGTATGCGTCCAACATTTTTTGTGTCACCGCTACCTACCTCATCCACCAGCTCTCTCTTGAGAAGTATAGTCCGACGTTATATTTTGTATCCATCGCTTTGGTTTACACCTTAATCGGGAGAAGAGTTCGAGATAAAAACCATTGCGCCTTGTAGTCTATTACGAATAATACATGCCATGTTCGAGTGTGAATTTGTGAAAGCAACTGCACACTGAGTTGGATCAACAATCTGGAGCTGCGACACGAACAGCAGCAAGTGGTATTAGACGGGCCCCGCCCTAAGGCAAAGGGCTGGGTTGTCAGGCAAGCCTCACCGGCAGGGTACCACGAATAAACACTCACCTCTCGTGCTCTTGAGCAGAAGAGTGCTTAAAAATTAACTAACCGTCAAACTTTGCGCATGCCACTAAGTGTGCAAACTAGAGAAGGATTCCCGCAAAAATTTCACAAACTTGAACGTACAGAATTTAAAATCCCTTACAGATTCAAGCACTCTCCATCCCCCTCTTGGGGAATCCATTAAATTGTGTATTCCCTTGTGAGTCAATTTGGGCTAAAAGGGAGACCTTTGACGTTAACCCAATTTCTCTCCCATTGTCAAGAAGTTTCCCGACGTATCTGTTTTCTATACACAGCACGTTGGTACCCATCTGCTTGAACTCTGCACACATCACCACCCTCTTTTCCCAGGCAAAGTATAAACCACTTTCTTTCGAATGACTCCTACGCACCGTAAAATTTGCTCCAATTTTTCGTCTCTTTTGTCTACTTCTCTCTGCCCTTTATGTACGTTCGGCTTGGTTGCTTATAGTTTTACTTCTAGGGCAGTAATCTGATATGGTACACACCACCTCCAGTTAGCACCCCGCACACACACTTTCCACAGCCATCCACTTTGCGAACACCGCTCGGGACTGAGTGTGTCCATTCATTAGGATAACCCACAATGACACAGCTAATTAAGGTAATTGCGACTGATAAAAGAAATTAAATCATTTTCCAATATTCGCAAGAGCATTGCGAGTATACGACCCCACATCCCATCTATCGATCAACCTTCGATTCGGATGATGTGGCCATGCTAACGATGATGGGAATGTTTCAGTAGGAAACCGTTAAATGTAGCTGTCAACTTCCAAATGGGTGTGTTCAATTAGATGTGTGCAAAAAAAAAAACGATTCCGATTCCGACCTAATGACGAGTCTCCTCTTCTCAAACGGACGAATGGACGGATAAATAAAAATACTCTTCGCTTCCTGTCATCGAATGGGAAAAAACGTTGCTGTTTCTTGATTATCAGTTTTTGGCACAGCATATGCACAAATGTCAAGCATCTGCTCTGATGGAAGTAATTTCGTTACTATCGGCAGCTGTGCGAACGGACGTGCTGGTTATGGACAAGTTGATGTAATCAAATGCCTGTGTGCGCGGGATATTTGACTTTTCGTACATTTTATGAGTTCCTCTTCGCGAAATCTGTGAACGCGATGCGTGTGGAGCTCCGATGTTCATCTGAGCGACTGGACAAGAGAGAGCTCCAAAAAATCGCTTTTTTTTGTTTCTGATGCTTAATGGCGGAAAATGCCGATGACTTTGCTGAAAGACGGTAATGGACTTTAAAGTGGATTCACTCATACCTCTAGGAGTAAGATTTTCTGATAGAATTCACTCTTGAGTGTTTTGGAATCTTTTTAAATCATGTGGGATGGATTCTTTGACTTTTTTGAATACTTTTGCGGTTCAATCATTTATTGAGGACACAACGGTCGTCGTAAGAACAAGAAAATCACTCACTGACGTTTTCAGTTGTTCCAGTGACGGTGCAAATTGAGTTGAATTATTTGGAAACTGTAAATTGTTTAATTAATCAGATAAATCGAGTCTTCTACTGCTACAGAGGTTTAAATTCATCGCACTCCGAGCTTTTTTCATCGTTAATCATTATTAAATATGTATTTTGTTCAGTTTACACCATCCCTTGCAAGAAAGGTTACACACGGAAAGAGAATGTGTTCAAAGCAGAACTCGCTACTTATTCATAATTATGTATATACAAAGTGCAGTTCAATCCGCAAGAGGTCTTGGAGAATGATGCAAATTAAGATAGTCGGAGCAAGTCGCCATAACAATTGTAGCGGCGCACATTAAAATAATGAGTCGCTGAGTGTTGCGTAAACAAAATACACTGCATTGCCGCAGTTTACTCTACTTGACGTTTTACCTTATCGACAGTTGACATTAACTGTGCTTTCAAGAATTCAGCCGGATTCAGCTGCACATGGTTCAAATCGGAAAAGAAGTACTACAGATATGGCCAACTTCGCAGCTGATTGACCCCTAGCCCATCGTCGAATTTGAGAGGTATTTTGGCAGTAATTCATGAATTTTTGACAGTTGTTCATGAAATAGCCATAATGACGTTCTCTGATTGGTCAATTTGGCGAATTTCAGAGCAGAAATGAAGTATGAAAGAGATGCCCAACTTCACCGCTAATTCACCCCTAGTCCATAGACGAATTTCAGAGGCTTTTTGACAGTCATTCTCGAAATAACGTAAATGCCGATCTCTAATTGTTCGATTTGGCTTTAGAAAAAGGTATAAAAAAATCAGTTTCAAAAATTTTAAGGGGCAAGAGAGGTAGAAGTTGGCTGTCTCTATAATACTTCATTTGTGGTTGAAATAATCAGATTTTGGGAAAGAAGCCGCGGCCACTGCTGTGTTTTATTCATTTGTTATTTTAAAATCAAATTTGCTAACAATTTTTGTTTAGTCAGGCCAATTCCAAGCCGACAAATTCTATGCATTCATTCCAGGTTTTTGCATTATGCACTTATCATACTTATTGATATTTTTAAGTGAAAGAAATCTCAATAAACTACTGGCCGCAGCGATGTTAAGCTTCTTCAGCTGTTCCGGCTAAACAATGCAATAAACGTCAAATTGAATGCCAGAGTTTCAATATCAATTAATTCAATATTTATCTCTATTAATGTCAATTGTTCAAATATTCAGGAGTAGACATGCAAATATTGTTGATGCAGCCCAGCTGGCTGAATTGGTGTTGAAAAGCACCCTGATGTCATTCTGGCTGCTCTTTGACTGCCAGCACATGTGGAAGCCCTACGTTGAGCGTCCCATTACTCAGTTTTGGTAGTTCAATATATATGCAGGTATAAAATGTATATTAGTATATCGATTTATTTAAGCTTCCCAATGCTCCTCGAAGCGATTGGCCGCCTGTGCATTTACACATGGTGGGTCCGGCCCTGCCCGTTTACCATGCCATTCGGCACGCAATTCGGCTGATAAGAATTGAACAAGGTTCTCTTTCGAACTGTTTCACGAATAAGGGATGAACACAATTTTTTGGGTGATGCAATAATAGTGCCTCAACTACAAACGTTTCCTAAAACACAACAAAACTTGCGAGAGGCGTGACTGCTTCCATGATCATCAGCAAATGAAAAAAAAGGCATAAATGACAAACTATTTGATCTTTTGTTTGGCGTTTCACAGTGCATATTGCTGCATCGGAGTTCTTAGATTCGGCCTACTCTTTTTGGCTACATTATTGTTTCGTAGTGAGCCTGTGTAGACCATCTACGACTAATAGTGTCAAGCTGCATGGCTCATGGATGACAGATCTGCATCCGGAAAGAGTTTTTGGAATGTCAGTTACCTGGCACTAACAGGCTAAAATACTCGGCCATTTGCGGGGGTTCAGGGAAATTAGTTTATTGTGACTGCATTTAGGGGCCATGCTTTCTCGCCAATACAAAGCTTCCTTTAGCGCTACTGTTTATGTTGAAAGCAGAAAAAGCGAAGTGATCATTCAGATTTCTTCGATCTAGGGTTGCCGTGGCTGTCTAAGCTAGCCTAGGACAAACAAATTAAAAAATCACGGACTTCGAAGGACATAATCTGCCTTAAAAAGAGGACAAAACGAAAGCAAAAACTAGGTACATGAGAGATATTTAAAGGGTTGACACATGGGTGTCAAAATGAGATTCGCAACCCTACTTCGATCCATCTGTGAAGATTCTCAGCGGATCATCAAGGAAAGACTTGAGAAGATCTTCTCGAAGTGTAGTTTATGTGTCACGTCACGAGATCGGTGTGTCCACAATTCGTGATTGCCCGTCAAACTGGTCGCTGGACAACGCTACTATCAGCTGTGAAATTTAATAGCGCGTTTCGCTTGATTTCTCTCAGTCAACTGCGCAACGACAGCCTTGTATGAATATGCACAGACACACAAGTTCCAGCAATCTATAAAATGCGTTCTTTTTTCATATTTAAAGAGTACATGAAGCATCGACACAATGACTTAAAGGAGTGTGTTGAAGAGAGTTCCATTTCCTCTTTATTCCATTCTCGGTTGGTTGGTTCAAGTGTCTACTAGCAAATGAATGAGCACTGTTATAAAAATAATTCAGACTGAGTGCTTACATCTTATATCAACGATGCACCGAAGGGTGTCCCAAAAAGTGTCAAATTCTATACCATTTGTGCGGCAGAAAACGACAGAGTGACAGCTGACATTTCAGCATATTAAAAACGGGGCGTTAACACGAAGAAACCCGTGGCTTCAAAAAGAAACACCAGCAAAAAGAACGATGTGACAAAGACAATGTCTTGCAAATCATACAAAAAATGACAGTACATCAAGTTATGCTCACTTTAAAGTCTCCAGATTTCTTCCACAGTCCTTCTCCTTCAGACCTGAAAATAAAGAAGAAATAACAATTGTCAGATAATATCTAAAGAGGATATAATTCCGGTAAAATAGAAGAAAACTCCGAGATCCTCTTAAAACCGAATTCACCCTAAATCCATGCTGGGACAATTCAAGTTGCAATCTCTTTCTCATTTCAATGATTAATCACTCACAGACATACGAGAAATGAACAAAAGCGCATTATCCTTTCATCCTTCAGTGCACTCAAAGATATCAGACTACAAGCGAGACCAACGGAAAAAACCCTGCCCCTTTGCACCGTTCGCCACAGATCACCTGCAGGATACAAAGGATACAAATACAGCGCCCTCCCGCCACAATATCAACAGCAGCTCATAACGAAAAAAAGGACATTCGAGCAGCGTTATAAATGAGAAACTATAAAACCATTCAGACAAAGACGACATTTATCATTCCCGAAGAATCACCGTGACAGCTGCAGCATCACAAGCTGACTAACAGATGGTTGAACAATTTCAATTCTGTGCGCCAGCCAAGTAAATCCGAAAAGTAAACACAAACAGATCCGAGACAGTGACTGCAAACCGAATCAGCAGGAAGTTGAAAATAATAGAGACCCCACAAGCCTCGGTTGCAGATGGTTTGTAAAGCGCACGAGCATACGAAGAAATTGCTTTTGCGACCGAAGCGCTGCTGATTAATTAATGGTCGTCGTAAATTGCCTTCTTTTGACGTTTTCACGTGTCATTTGGCCTGGTTGTAGTCGTTGTCGTCGTCGCCGCCGCCGCAGTCGTATGAGTAATGCCCCCGCCAAGTGACTGCGAACGACTTCGATGACTAACTCCCTCCCTATCGGCACATGGCTAGGTCGGTGGATAACGAATTTGCATATTCAAATGGTTTTTACCCCAAAAACGGCTTAACTGCGACTGCTTGAATCTGATTCAATCGGCTGTGAGAGGTAAGCTTTGAAAACTTGGCTTCAACCGAGCTTAGGCAGCATGACAAATTGCCGCGACGCTAATGTGGGTAGTGCACAGAAGCGTGTAACAGACTAGTGAATGGGTTCAAATTGAATCGACATTTTTGTTTGTGGTGGTTGTAGCGGCTGTTGCTTGGAATACGGAACGCAGTGCTTGCTTGATTGATTGAGTCGCCTCATTTGTCTCAGATGTGGCTGAGAATGGATTCGGAGATGGTTTCGGTTTCAATTATTTACCAAGCTCAACTGAACTAGTGTGTGAATTGATCTGTAATTGAATTGGAAAAAGGTTTTCCCTAGTAAATTAAGTTCAAATTCGACGAATAATTCATGCTCAATTTCATTTGGATTCATGTGCGTCGACTGAATTAGAAGGGTTCACTTGATTTTCAGGGATTATTCTCTTGTTCTAAGGGTGGACAAATTGAGTCAAGCTATTGTGTAGCAGGAGCTACGAACAAATGTTTGATTTTGAGAGCATATTGGACTAACAATCCTGTTAGATGGACAACCCCAAGTGAGAGGACAATTACTTACGAGCGTGGATCTTGAATTGATGTGCCATACATTTTAATTATTATAAATTCACTTCTCAACGTCTATCTTCAGCGAAACTTTCCAGTAGCTTCTTTAGCATAGAATGAGAACGATGAAAACAAAAGAACTGACTATACAAAGAAACCAACAATATAGTCAGAGCACAGTGTGTACACTTGCCATCAAATCATTGTCTCTACTCAAAAGGTTAAGGGACTTAATTTCTGCAGTTGTGTTCTGTTGTTGGATTTTGTTCTTCTGTCGTCATGTACATTTTATACTACGCTCCCACCGAACCGAAATCGCGGGATTTGAGTGAATTCTTATCGAAACCTCAATAGGGCGGTGCACCTAGTTGAAGTGATTTCATATGTCATTGGGCTTTCATAGCGTTGTAGGCTTCTTCGGTTTGACAACCTCTCACGGTCGGATAAACTTGAGGGGGTTTCTAATTCATGTCCGAAAATGTTCACCGAAACCTACTAGATTTGGAGAAATTCAATGAAATCTCGCAATTTCCTTTGGTATTTGCGTATTTTATGGACTGCAGATGAAATAATTTATTCAGGATTAGTTTAAGACTAAAAAATTGTAGGCTGACAAAAGTGCTGTGATCATATCTGTCTTTCACTGTATTTGCGTACATGTCCAATTAAGTACATGTACATGTAATCTTGATTACTTGTCGAGCCTCTGGTCTAGGGAGGTTCTGAGTCCCAGGTGAACCTGGGTCGATTGCCAATAACTCGAAAGAGATGAAGCTATTCAATTTGGATTCTGCTCGTATCGGGGATTGAACTCAGCATACCCAGTGTAGAGGTTCATTTCGTCCTTAAGCGAAATTCGGTTGTCCATTACTTCTGGAACTAGGTGGCGGCATTCGAAGATACTCTTAGAATTGGTGTCCATCCGCTCGATGTGGACGTGCCAGTGTGGTCGACTTATTTGCTTCCTGAATAAATTAACATCTTTGTTCAGCTCATGGGACGGGTCTCATATTTTCTTTAGCTGTCGGCTCCATATACGACTTTTTAAAGCATGACCTGTTCCTCCGAGTGACCCCAGTTGCTTCGCAATTTTCCAAGCCGAAGTAACAGGCAGTCATCTAATCCGATCTGGAAACAATGTTGCTGGAGAAATTCTTCTTGAAGATGGTTTGGAGTAGTAGCAACGGTGGCCCAGGGCGATTCTATGTCAGATCTCGTCAAAGATGTCGTCAACCCGATGTAGACAAACTCCTTTCTTCTTGTTCTGATGGCCGAGCAGTGCAATCCCGCGTGAACCTGGGCTTCAACCAAAAACCTGCTTCCAATTATGCACACAAGTAGGTTAGGGTCCTTCTCTACTTGTGAGCGTCATCAGCTATGTGGGCGTCCTTTAATTTGTTGGCTCACTCTTCGGGCTGGAGTAGTGCTACCCACGTGCTACACATGCACTAGCAGTGTTAGATGCTGAATCCATAGACGCTTGTGTCGTATCTCTGTAAGCTCATACAGTTCGTGTCTGACTGGAGAGCCGAGGTAGACATCAAAAGTATTATCACCTCAGAACTGCAGCTGTCGATCCTGATACTTTGTCCCAGGTGGATGAACGATGATTTACAGTGACATCTTTAATAACAGCCGCCTGCCGCACTACATTTTTCTGTATCAGTTGGAAGGGATTACAAGACAACGCATCTCCTTGCCGATATCCGGTGCAGGTTGCAAACGGCTGGTAAGTCCTCAAACGGAACTGCACTGTGCATCGCGCTTGTTGAGACACAACCGGACTTCTTGGCGTTTCAAAATAGACCATCATATAGTTCCTTGTGTTCAATGCTGTCGTACGCGGCTGCTTCAAATCGATACAAAAATGGTGTGTATGCGATCTTAGACTCGCGAATCTCCTCCCGTGTTTCCTTAGTGTGAATATTTGGTTTGTGGTCAACTTGCATGGCCGCAGCGGTACGTGCCAATTACTGCGGTACAAAACATCTTTAGGCGACGCTGTGCAGGAGTATACTTGCACGTCTATAGTCCTTGCGAGAACTAAGAACTCGCTGTCTTGTGGACTGCGTATTATATCCCGCCACCAACATATTACCTTCCTATATCCCTTAAAAGAAAGGTGGGCACAACACAAGAAGAACATCTCGGCTCAAGGATATCCACTCGTACGATAGAAACATATTTGACAAACTTTCAATGGAGGCAGGTGCCACATTCCAAATTAAGGCATCAAGTTTCCTTTCGAGATAATAACCAAATGCTCTGAGTTACATCTTCTCTGTACCATCCCATTATTCCAAACCGCATAAACCATCAATGACAGGCCCAAGTGCTAAATACCCTACCCCACGAGCGGCTCGTTTAAGCCTCAAACAAGTGAACAAAAGAAGCCCCCGGACAGGGTGCTCTCGTTTGTTGTTATCCCTCGGAAACAAATTGCCTGTCGTGTGTACATGTGGGCGGTGTTTTTTTTTTTTTTTTTTGTCGCGTGCGAACATTTGTTACATGTTTCAACCTTCAATTCAGTTTTGCAACGCATTTCACATTGTTGTTGGTGCCGTTGGAGCCCAGAGCACTCACCCAAACACTAATTGAAAGAAATTCGACCTCGACTAGTTTTTTGTGCTCTCAAAAAAGCCCGCAAAATACGGGTTCCATCGCCCAGTCCATGCCATGTGTGGGCGTCTGTCTACAGGGTAGGTGGAGGGGTCGCATTTCAAACGCCCGTCTGTGTTGTGTATCCATTTGTTGATACACTACACCATCGCATTGGGTGGGAGTGGAAGTAGGGACGCATGGAGATACATAGATGTCAGCCTTAGTCAGTAGGTCAACGGGTTTTTGTTTTTGTTTGACGGTGTCGGTGGGTGCTGGTGCTGTTGGAGCTGGTGCACGAACACCGTTTTGTGGCGCTTCCGAATGCAAGTTGAACATACAGACGCGCACTTCGACGGAAAGACAAACGAGAGCTAAACAGAGACAGTTCATATATGGAACATGACCGCTTTCAGGTGGTTGTTCGTTGAATGGGAGGAAACGTTGTGTACACGAATTCGGATTGACGTTAGAGTGTGTACAGTTTCCTTTTTCTCTACTTTTCATTTTCAATTCAACGCAGACGCCAAGTGAGCGCTGGTCAGACACTAAAGTTGAGAGGGGCTTCGCCTTCAATTGATGAACTGTTTCTATGATTGACAGACTGGGCAACAGCACACGACACCGAATGGGTATATCCTCCACTCGAAACCCGGAAAACAGTCCGCAGCGCAGTTCGGCTTCATGCATTAATGAGTTGAATAAATTACCCCCCACAGGGTGGCTCTTGTGTAGGATGAATAATTAACTAAAGTGTGGCTTTGCTGTTCCCCTGGGAAATTTGCCCGTGTGGTAACTTAATCTAATTGGATAGTAAGGGCGGGGCTGCATTGTTTGAGACAAATGGCACACTAATTTTGTCAAAAGCACTGATGTGCTATAAATGTATGCATATGGGAGTAGATGTCAACAGCTGTTGCCCAAAAATTTAGTAGATTCATGGTCCATTTGTAAATCCTGGGGAGATGGGAGAGGATATTTTCAGCCGACTTTACTCTTATTTCTTTGGAAAGCTGGGAAATAGTTCATCAGTTCAATAAGTTAAAAAATTATTCAAACTTTCTTCAGAACTACAACTAGCGTGGATGAGTATCAACGCTGCTAGAGATGGGATGTTTGTTCCCCATGAGTTATTTGGAATCGTCTATAAAATATGGAATTCAAATAACTTTTACTGGGGTATGTTTAAAGAACATTGTGCCTCCTATTCTGATCAACGATTTGAGAGTGCTAGAAGACGTACAACATCCACAAGTTAAGTATTTACTGTGAACCGGTCAAATGACTGCCACATCCAGCTTTGGAACAGCAAAGAGAGACCAAGAGGGCAGCCGTGGAGTTGTGCGTTGGTACATCGACCCCTACGTTGCCTAGGTTCAATTCCACGTGCGAGCAAAATAATGTTCACGGCCCCACATCTTTCGAATCACTGACAATAACCAAATATATAGACATATGCCCTACAGCCCGTAGAAGGACAGGGCCACGCTTCTGAGCAACCCCACTCGTGTTGTGCGTGCTATTGTTCTCTCAAGGAACCTACAGTTTTTGCCGACTCCGTACGGCAAATTTGGGAAACGTTTTCTAGACAGCTATACTCTTTGAGCATTGTCAGTGATTCGAAAGAGGTGGGACCGCGAAAATTATTGAAGCACAACGCCACGTCCGCCACGGGCATATATGTAGAATTTTTTTAATCATAATTTATTTCACTGTAAATGCCAACTTTTTGCTGGATAGAGGGTAAAGACACTAGTAGCCTTGCAATTAACACAGATCTTAACTTTGACATCTTCTTAATTGTTGACTATTAAAGCTTCAGTGAAAAGGTTTGAATATACGTATAAATAATGTAGATAAAGAATGTACATAACTAGGAAATCGTGAAAATGGGCTATATTAACCGAGAATGATGCACTCTTAGAGAAAAAAATAAAATGCTGTTCTGAAAAACAAAGTAGTCAAAAGACAATATTTAGTGAAAAATATGTTTCAGATGCCCCCTCCCAGATGAGTAATAATTTATTAGTAACGTACGCCTGGTGAGAAATGAATGCACTGTACCCTATAGAGGCACGTGGTCGTTCATTGTCAAATAATAAGAGAATGTTCCGTTTTATTTTGTGTAAATACAAAAACAACCATCTATATTTCGATGGACACGAAGTTTCCAATAGATGCGATAACTGGTTTGCGAAATACGCATCAGCGTATTGGAAGCAGCTAAGTGCGTTTTATTTATATGAAAATAGTGGCGTTATTTTCAAAATGTAAGTATGTTAAACATTATTTATTCCATATGTCCATCAAAGTAGGTTTAATTTTTATTAAAACAGTGGATGCCAGGGCTATCATTTTTGATAGCCAGGACAAAATTGTTCCTGGACCTCCAGGATGCATTGAAAACATATTTTATGTTGATATTTTTTATTTTTTGTTATCTAAACCATAGCACATATCTATGTATCCCATGAAATATCCTGAAATTTGGCTTGTTTTATGAACAAATATCTTCTGGGAAAATAGTTTGAGGTTATAGTCTGTGTTGTTCGCTTAGGCACACCCCTGCGGTGTTTCACAAGTCACAACTGTCTCACAAGAGGGTCACAAATTGAGAGGTGGGAGCGTGAAAATTACTGAAGCACAACGCCACGAATGAGAGGTCATCTCATTCTGACCTAAACTTCACAACTTGTGAGCAACACAGGAACCGTCAAAGCTTTGATGTCCGATTGAGCACATAAGATGAAAAAAAAGAGAAAATGGAGACAAATGTAATGCATGCAATAAATATGTTTAACTGCAACATAGAAATATTCTAACGAATTTACGAAATGCTTTCGCATTGGAGAAAACATGTTTCATTAAATTCTTCGGAATTCCAATTTTCTTTTTTTCTCTCCTACAA
This sequence comes from Eristalis tenax, assembly GCA_905231855.2. Taxonomy (NCBI): domain Eukaryota; kingdom Metazoa; phylum Arthropoda; class Insecta; order Diptera; family Syrphidae; genus Eristalis; species Eristalis tenax. Next base: position 36,680,160 of record HG993124.1, on the reverse strand, counting down.
TGAGAGGACAATTCTCACAAGTTAAACATCGGAATTTTCGGACTAGAGACAATTGTGAGTTATGACAACATCACAACCAGAATAGGGGCATAAAGCTCGATTGCATTAATCGCTCTTTCACGCATATTTCGAAGCAGCGACAGTTCTTCATACTGGTGAGTGGAGGGGAAAGAAATAAAACTAAAGCAAACAGCTACGTTTTCCGACAAACTGTTCAAGTGAATTAATAAAAACGTCTAGAAAGTAGAGCGGGAAATTATAATTACCTACCCCAGGAACAAAGTGGTTATAATTTCTGCGCGTCCACTGTACATGCAATTAAAAGCAGACCACAAACAACAGATACTCCATCCCCGACGTTCAATGAGCAATTGAAGCAGGCAGCCCCGAAGGGTATGGGAAAAAATTAAACATTGTACACTTTAACATGTTTCTTAATTTTGAGAGGAACTCTATTTTTTGGCTGTTAGTTCAAGATCGGCTCTTCCCTCCTCGTATTATGAACACTGTCCAAGGAGGGTCTCGATTAACACACGCCTGAACTGTAGAGCATTGGACAAGACTGAAACATTGTAGCATCTTATACGCAACTTCCAAGCAGTGCCAAGATGAGGAAATACTTGGCAAAGAAGGAAGACTCTCGCTAAATACTTCTTGAGCTCCTTCAAAGATGTGACATTCTACAAGTCTAAGGAATTTAATCAACTTCGCCATCAGCTCCAGAATCTTTCTTTACAAAGAATCCTAATGGTCAAGCATTTCTGGTTATTTTTCTGTTTCCCTGGCGTTTTTCGTGAAACTACCACCGCCACTCAAATCCAGCCTGTTGAGCGACATAAATGTCTACGATCTAGGCGCCAGCTGTCTGCTTATCACAGGGACTTGTTCTAGTCAAAATATCCGAGCTATACAAATAATACTCGATTTCAGACAAACACAAACAGCACATTTACTGGCAGACATGGTATAGGAACCTCATCCTCACTTCAACTTATATTTGATCGTTTATGTTGACTTTTGCTACTGGACTGTCCTTCAATGGACTATAAAATAAGCATCCCTTCCCACGGAAATAAATTGAAAACAAAGTGATATCCTGAGGCGTCTACTTATTATTAAATAAACCACGTCTCCGATTTAACAGACACTTGACTGTCACACAGAAAACGTGTACCATTTGATAGGTACTGCTTCCAAGGAAACAATTCAATAATCATCTCCTGAAACGTGTTGCCCCCCTCTACTTCCTCACTGTGACGCAATTGCTCCAACAAGTCATCATAAACAGTGCTGAACACCATCACAAGGTTTATTTACACAATCGAATAAGACTCAACTTGTATCACGAATCTCGTCAAATCTTGAAAAATTTCTTCAGAGCCAAATGAGAACATCTCGACTTTAAATATCCTTCCTCAAACAGTAAGCAGTTAGCGGCGTTGTCAGCTTATGGTCGCACAATGAAGACAAGATTTTATTGCCTCGTTAATTGACCGCTTTCAAAGCAAGACAAGCCAAGCCAGAGCAAACCGAGAAAAAGTCTTATCAACCCCATGACGAATCAGCCTCACATTGACTGTGTCTTCGTCTTCATTACAAACTGTCGGTCGCAGCAATTAAGTCTACGCGCTTGGTTACCCGCTGACGCCGCCGCCGCGCCGCACCGTTCTTTAAACATCCGTCACAGAGCCACTCTATTTTGGAGTCTTCAATTATGCCATCACCAGCAGTACTTCGTGTACAGAGGTTACTCGCACGCTCTCACGGCCAGCCCCTCAGAAGCAATTTATTTGCCTTCGTCTCACACAAGCCGGCAGCTGATGTTTATCTGTTCACCACAAGGGGCAACAAGCGCACACTCTTCAGAGAATGTGCGGCGGCTCTCCTCTTCAGTTGGCATTACATCACTTCTTCGAAATAATTTCGATCCAAGCACGCGGCAGATACGCGAAATGTAAAACGAAGTCCAACTGCTCGTACTTCAAAGACGTTACTTCTGCTTCCGCCTGTCACGTCTCACAGTGTGCTCGTGGTCGCTGCAATATGATCCACTCGCCAGCATTGAGCACCTCTCTCACAATCAACTAAGATTTAGAATAATCTGCTTTTGATAAGACTGCAGCAGCTGCTGCGTGGATGGGTGTCAGTGCAAGTGTATCGTTATTTGAATGTGTCAGGGGCCGACGCACCCTCTTGACAGAACGATCATCAGAGCGCTGTTGACCTACATACTCGCCCGTCGTGGTTAGGCACAATTCTTGCCTATTGTTCCATAAATACACATATGTGCGCAATCATCCGCTCATCGCGTTCACCGAGGTCACAAGAAGACCAGATTCCAGCTATGTTTCGGCCGCACTCTCGGTTTCAATTGCTTTGGGCGTATCGCCCACAGTGGCGTCCGCTGTGAACAGTAATCACCAAACGAAAGTAAAAAAAAAGCTCCGGCAAATGTGAAAAATGGCGCGGAATCGGCCTTACATTCGATTCTTTGTTTTTGTTTAAAACAATAAAACCGACAAATCGCCCGGGCCAAGCGTAGGGTGTTCCATGCGTCCAGGAAGACGCACAGCACGAGGCACGAGGAAGGGCTTCAGAGGTCAGTGCCATCGCTGCTGTCATGGAGCTCAGTGCTGGTTGGTTGGACGTTGTTTTGTTGTTTTCGCGATTCTCTCTCGGCAGCAAGGATTCAATTCCATTTCGAAACAAAGGCAGCATTGTTTTCGCTTATTTTCTGGCATGCCATCGTTTTCGTTTGTTACGCTTTTGAGACAAACAAATTAATTAAACGGAAAATTATTCACAAATGGAACCCGCGGGGGAATGTGGATCTAAATTTAGCAAGCGGAATACTTTCCGGAACGACTTTCGCCTGTGGTGTATGAAGGTGGAATTTGTAAACACTTTGAAAAGATTGACGAGCGAAAATTATCCTCAAATTACCGAGAACGGGGATATTGATTTAAATTGAAATTGTGTCAGGAATTTGCAATTGAAATGTTTGACGTCATCTCCTATTGAGGCGTTCTACAAAATACCCCTAGCTCGTAGTCATGGGAGGTTCGGCGATAGCTTGGTTGACTTTAACATTTTTTGGGTTGGATTGGTTAGTTTTAAGAAGACTTACACCAGAATTTCAGGCTGCGTCAAATATTTCACCAGATTTGCGGCATCCGATGATATATTAAGCTTGCGATAACTATAACTAACTATTGGGTCTATAACTTAATTCGTGCGGCTTTTTTTTCAAATTCGAACGTTTATTTAAGAAAAACATGTGCAATAGTATTAATCGAAGTATTGCCCGTCTGAAGCTATGACTTTTTCCCATCTTTCTGGCAATTTGTGGATCCCATCCCAAAAGAACTGCGCTGGCTTGGCAGCCAAGAATGAATCAAGCCAATTTTTGATATTCTGCTCTGGTCCGGAACAAATGGTATTCAGAAGGGGCAAGGTCTGGGCTATAAGGGAGGTGGGGTAAAACTTCCCAACCACTGTTTTCCAAATAGTTCTTAACCGGCATAGCAACGTGGGGCCGAGCGTTGTCATGATGATGAAAATTATTGCCTCGTGTCTGGTCGCATATTCCGGGCGTTTTTCGGCTACTGCTCTCTTCAAACGGATTAACTGTGTTCGGTAGCGTTGTCCATTGATGGTTTCACCCGGTTTTAGCAGCTCATACTACAGCACGCCCTTCTGATCCCACCAAATACAAAGCATAACCTTCGCACCATGGATATTCGGCTGTGCCGTTGATTTTGGTTGGGTAAGCCTTTAAGTCCGTTCCACCAAAATACGATGACTTTCAGCAGCAGTTTTCTTCATATTCAAGTAATGCAGGAGAACTCCCCGCAAAAACACTTTTTCAGGCACAAAGTTCGACATATTTGAGTGAAAAAAATTATTGTTGTTTACGCTTCAAATGAATGACATAAACTGAAATGACGTACAATGACAACAGCTTTCCAAAACATGTTCCAAAGGAATAATACAAGTTACGCCATCTCTAAGCAAACCGCACGAATTAAGTAGACCCAATATTTCCACAGGAGTGGAAACGCGGTCTGAATATGCTTTAATAGCTTAAATATTTAGTTCTGGAAGGAATCAAAGAGCATTTAAATTCGCGGGAGAGACATTCCGGAAAAACTAATAGCTACATATGGAGGCGGTAAGTGTTAGTGTCAGTTTCAAGTTGTCGGAGTAAAGTGGAATTCATCAAGGGTCCATACAGTCACCATTATTGTTTCCGGTGGCTATCTCCGATGTTTTCCATGTTGAATTGACGGAAGAACTGGGGATTGGGATTCCATGGACTCTGATATCTTAGGTTTGGTTAGGCTGAAGAGGCTGACTGCTGTATGGAGAGACGACAGCCACACTTAGGCCAGGATAGGCCTATTGCGGTAACACGCGGATCTATGACTGCCTATTTCGCAAACCATTTAGTGCTTTTGATAAAGTAAGCTACCAAAAGGCTATCAAAATAATAGGCCCTGGATGAGAGAGAGATTTCTTACCCATCGTCGTCCCTGCAGCTATTCTGGAGGAGTGAGTTCCTACGGCGCCATAACGCCAATGAGAGTTCTAAGATTCGCCCTGCTCAATCTAATCAGACTAAGGCATCACTTATGGTCGAGCGTAGACCAGAGTTGTTTAGTAATGAGGCATCCTTTGCCAGTTGACCACCTACGATTCATTTGAACATGCGTTTCAAGCTTCATTAGATGTTTCATAGCATGGAGGGTGAATCACCGCCCGGAAAGAGTACAGAGCTTGTACCCCTTATAGCCGATTCGTCCGCTTCGCAATTCTCTGCAATGGCATAGTCCCGGCGCCCACATAAGATGGATGTTAAAATACTTGGCCATCTCGTTAAGAGATAGACCGCAATTAAGGGAATTCTTGGAGTTGACAGTGACTGACTGAGTTCATAGATTTGATCGCTGTCTGTTGGAACAGATGAACATATCACTTGATATTACATTGTTTTTTAGCCAGGACAAAGCTTCCTTAATCGCTATAGTTTCAACCTGAGAGACGCTACAGCGGTAATTGGAAAGATAGCTAGATCTTTAGATCCTGGGAATAGACACCAGCACCCATACCTCCAACGTCTGGTTTTCAGATGCTGGGATGCTTGTTGAGAAGTTATTCTCGAATAGGAGAGCGATACCTGCGTAGGATCGCTGAATGTCCAGACTGAAGTTCTTTCCAGCTCTTTAGCGATCTTAATCTGCTCGCCGTGCTGGCCGCTGTTTGTCTACCAACTGGTTCTATCGGTGGTAGTTTAAGAAGTGTCTTTACAGCTTCGAAGAAGGTTATCCTTAGTGCTCCGCTGACACATACGCATGCCATCCTCTGCATACTATCGAGTGGTTTGAGGTTCATTTTCTTTTCGAGTGCTGTCCACCGAATTGCGACACCATACAGCCGCATGGGCCTGACTATTGAAACATATAGCCAGTGTACCATGCGGGGTTGTAGCGCTCATTTGCACGCTGTGACCCTTTTGCAGAAGTAGAATGTGTGTTTGGCTATGAAGCAAATCAGTTGCGACGAACTGTTATGTTACTCCAGTATTCTACTACGTTTACTAAAGTGCCAAACAATTGTATTCAATTATTTATTCCAGACTCTGAAGCATTAAGTCATTTATTTCATACTCCGTAGCCCAGGACATAACACAGACGAAATATGGAGTATGGAACATAGTAAGTGTTGATAATCATGCCTCAAGTGAATGTGAGGAGTCTGAAGAATTAGAACCAGACACCGATGAATTACCGACGTGCTATAACTGCTTGTGAGTCTCTTCGAAAATTTGCTCGACATGCTGCAGACCAAAAAGTCTCATAAATTTCGATCATATTTTGTTTTTCTGAAGATAATTACGGCTTCTGTTCTGGCTTTTGTTCTTTGACAATTACGGCAGAGCCGAAAAAATATATATAAAAAATATATTCAAATCTCATAGCAATTTTCTACTTTAATTTAGTTATTCCAGCGCACCATTTTTGGACAATTCCCATAAAGCGGACACTCTCTTGAGCGGACGAAAAATGCCGATCCCGCAGTTGTCCGCTTATGAGACATTTCACAGTACATGTGAACCAACTCTTAAAAATGCTAAAGACAGAAACAGTAACAAATTTTGAAGGTTTTAAACAAAGACAATTGCAAGTCAAGACATGTTCCAAAGAACAGAAATTTCTTTTAAGTAATAAGAGAAGAATTTCCGTATGATGTTCTTAGGATGGTTCCTTTTCCATGAAAAGGTCCACTTTTCGAGTTCCCTGCAAGCCCGCAACAAAACAAAAATCTATGCGAAGTTGGTCGCAGACTGACTGCCACATTTCTTTTATGAACGCAGTTGCCGACTGCTGTCATGCATAGTCAATGCAGTTTATTTACATTTATGAATGCAAATCGTGTCACGTTTGATGAACTCGGCCTATATTACCAGATCAGGCAACTGTGTGAACATAGTATTGTGTGTACAACCGTTGGTTATGGATGATTATCAGAAACAGCTACATTTTGTGATCGACTTTGTTCCTAGGAACAGTCTTTAACTATCAGGAGTTGGGGCGAACAGAAGGCGTTGCCGTACTTGTTGCAGATGAAGACATTCACTTTGAGCGCTCTGCAGTAGGGTTCGCGACCAATTTTATTATGCATTCGCATAAACTCATGGTGAGTTTGCTGAAAAAATGCGATTCATTCATCTCGTACAATCTTCTATGAAAAACACTGTTTCAACTCAACAAACACGATCTTCCGACAAAAGTTTAGACATGATCAATCTACTGTCTACGGCCTCCTGCATTATTCCACTCTTCAAGATATTCACGACTATTCAAAATCCACTTCAACTTCTCCACTCACTTTCAACAATTCAGATTGCTCTTTCAGTAAGAGCACAAGGTTCAAGAGCAAAAATCTCCACAACAGGGTGTGCTAAGTGGATGTCGAATGACTTTCATTACAATTTCTCTTGAAATTTATTGGAAATCCATCGATGAGCAATGTTCCGCACCGACGATTGTCTAGTGAACAAAGTGAGTATTAACTCGGGAGGCCACTCAGGGGATATGGCACTTAAAGATATTCTGAGCTTAGGAAGTCCACCAGATAATGAAAAGTCCCATAAATGATAATTAATAACTCAATTAAGCCAAGCTGTAAAGTGAACTCCCACGGGGGATGGCAAATGGTTTAGCGAAGTTTTCATAATTAGTTTATTGTTTCTTATTTGCTTATGGTTTGATTCTGTGGCAATTTACGACAATTTTTCGTGTCAAATTTTTAGAGTCATCCGGATCGAGGTCCGGAGTTGGATCCAAGTTTCAATCACAAGTCAAAAAATCTGCCGTTTGAGAATGTATTTGTTTAGTGGCCATTTTTGGCATTCTGGAGTGAAAAAAACAATCGCTGAATGTGTTGTGAAAACTTGCAACAAAAGTAATGATTCTGTAGTCATGGTTGACATAATCGTTCATCTAAGCGTCTGAGCGATGATACGCACAACACGAGTGGTTGCTTTAGAAGCTATGTCCTGGACCTCTACGGGTTGTAGCGCCACCCATATTATCGTTTCTATCAATTTCCACTAGATTTCACGGATACTTAAAAAAAAAATGAAACAAAAATGTACAAGTGAAGTTAGGTCATGAATTCTCGGCAGCTACAAGATGGAAACGAACATCAAACGGTTGTCCAACTACGAGCGCTCTGCTTTTTGAACAAACAATGCGCAAGTGAATTGGTTAATAGCAATACTCCCCTCAGAAGGCATTTTCAAGCCCTCGAGCCTGTTTTCGAATGAACAGTTAAGTCACGACACGCTTTTAGGCCTCATCAAGCGAATACGGAACGATCCTTCTAGCAAATACAAACCACAGACGTTTAAGACCATTTCCACAATCGATAAAATGTTTCCAGTTTTATCTGATTCAATATTTTTATATATATTGTTGAATATTGTCATAGCTGTGTAGGGTGGAGGTAATTCGTAGAGATACCTTCTTCAAATCTAAAATAAATTTATTGTTCACGAAGCTTAACTAAACGCTTTGTCCCAACCCTCAGCCCACCGTGTAGTTGTTTTTGGAATAAGTTATCTTCTTTTTGTCATGAATCTAAAAATAATTATGTACATATATGCATTCAGCATTATCATATCAAAGCGAACTTGCCATAGACTCATGCCAAGAAGAGATAGATTGTGTAGACCATAAATGAGTGATGACTTGTACTTTTCTTTTCAGAATTCTTCCTCAACAAAAACTAATTGTTTGTTGCTAATAACCCCAACGTGTCGGGCAACCTTTATCAGGGAACGAAATCGAAGTATCGATTAAAGCGCGACAATCAGCAGTTGTCGTGTGTGCGTGGTGTGGAGACTCCCAAGGGTATGAAGCATTTCTTATTCGTTTTAGGTTAGTATCGATATTTGCATTCAAAGAGGTGTCTAATCACTCGTGGCACATTCTTTTTAACCGTGATAGTCGTTCAATTGACTGGGAAGCGGTTATCCTTCGATGATACATAAAATGAAATCTGTCACACTGTCACTAAATGCAATTGATGCATAACACGGTCTTGAAGAAGTTCGTTATAATTAAGTGCACGTACGCCTGTGTCAACTAAGCGAATAAATGAAACGCAGTGACTACTAACCGCTTCGTTAACTTTCGTTCACTTCAATTGTGGTAAGTTTGAAAGTTGCCGTTGCTTCTGACTGCTTGTCATTCGATCGATATAAGCTTAAGTATGTATGTGAACTCCAGTGTTGAATAACACAATCGATAAATTTCCCTGAATCCGAGGCATAGTTTACATGAGCTTTGAAATGTCTCATAATTTCTGCCCTGTCCCTAACAATCACTTAGAAAAACAAGATTCTGCAAGGGAATGCGTTAAGAATTTCGCATATGAAGTGAAAATTCTCTGAATCCTTACCAGGCAGCAGCAGCGCACACAAACATTTTCCATATGAGCAAAACCCACACGACTCCCAACTCTGTGTGCGCACGATGAATCAAAGGGCTTCTATGTGAACTTGTGCATTGAACAATGCTCCCTCAACCAGAACATGACTCATAACCCCTTTGCACATATTTCATCCAATTGAAGGAAAGCCGGCATGTGCTCGTGCAACTCATTATGCGGAAATCCCACTTCGTACTTGCATGTGCCCGAGATACCATACGGTTTGTCGCATCCACGGAAAACCCTTCCACATGACTGATCTAAGTGTCTACCTAACGTCTGCATAATCAGGAACTGATTTCCGCCACAAACATGACCAGTCACAACGCCACTCCTCTGGAGCGAGCTCTAGTCAGCACGAATCACTGGCGCGACTCTGTTAATTGAAAGCAAACAAGAACTACGCCAGCACACGGTTCGGTGTATCTGGCCACGATACGGGTTTCAATCACTGTTTTCCGCACAATTAGTATCTGGACTTTAAATCGAACGCGTGCCCGGAATAAATTGAACCGGAAATGGGACCGACCACACTTCTTACGCTCGAGAAGGTGAATGTGCGAAGTCTTCGGTTCTTGCACAGATCCATACAAAATGATTGACTTGGTGCTGTCGCCGCTTTGGAATCGCAATGAGCTGTGAAACCCCGATTCGGTGGCGGCATTAGGCAATTGATTGACACCAAATTGAGGTGATTTCCTTTGCACAAGGGGGTTGTTAACAGTGATTGCGTATTGCACGCACCAGTTTTCACAAGAAGTCATTCACATTAGGGGACGGACCATGGAACACGAGTTGTGAGGTGTCGTTGGCGTCTGGGCTCTTATCTGGAGGTGATTACCTTTCGGACGACAACACTCAGTGGAATTTCAATGAACCTTATCTACTTGAGGAAATGTTTGCATCATGTCTGAGATATGGAACTTTCTGACTGATGAAGAGCGTGTGATGTCATCGGTGTGAAATTCGATTCGTTGTGATAAAACGCACAAGACTGAAGAAGTTCGTCGATTTAACGAAATTTAATTTGAGAGAAAAGAAGCACTTGGTCTAGCTGATAAACGATCTTTGTTTAATTCTCTTTAGAAGCTCGAATTCGAATCCTCACCGAATAAGACAAGCCCGCGATCGGTCTAAGATGTTGTTCTGAAAGGGGCTGAAGTCGAAAACAAGTCCCACATTATAGCCTTTGCAAACTTGTACCAGTAATCTCCGCTTGTCAGCATATTGAACGGACTTTTGAATTTCGAACACCCAGGTGAAGGTTAGCAAATATTCCAGAAATTTCATCTATGAAGTGGCAAAAATAGAAATTAATGAGTAAAGAGATATTAAACGTTATTTCCTGTTTCCCTTAATTTTATTTCTGCTTTTCTTTCTTCTCGTTTCTGTGAATTGGTGTCAGTTCTTGCAAACAGCTGATATCCCATCCACACTAACAAGGTGGTTTAGAGACTCTTGTAGACATGCAGACGGTCCTCTTAACGTACATGCATCCTAGGGAGGACTTGCTGCCTAAATCAGCTACACTTCCTACGATCAACTGAGCTTCTTCTTTTTTGCCCTCTTGGAGGAATCATCAACTTGGCGCGTTTATCGCAGTAGTAAATAATGCGCCACGAGTCGATCACGTAACACTTTAAATTTAATGAATATAGAATTCGTTCCACAAATGCTTTTGGTACCCACATTCCTCGATATTACTCAGGTACCAAACTATTGGGAACTGGTAAGGTTGTGGGTACCCGTACATTTAGACGAAATTAATATAAGATTTTCATCTCAGTATTTGTTCCAACTCTCACCTACGGTGATGAAATTTGGGTAATGACCGAAAGAATAAGATCGCGAATACAAGCTGCTGAGGTGAGATTTCTCTGTGCTGTTGTGGGAATTACTCGACGGGATAGGGTGAGAAACACGGCATTTCGAGTGGAACTCGAGAGGACACTCAAATATGCTTCTTCGAATGGAGAGGGCTATGCTTCCGTGGTTTGGTAACTGGGCACGAATGTCAACATCATCATGACTTCCGAGTCGGGCGTCGAATGCAATTCTATCAGGTAGGCGACCGCTGAACAGACCCAGGACGAGATGGTTGGACCAGTTCCAAGAACTCGCCTGGCCACGCTTGGGCACAACTCCTAATGAGTTAGAGTCGATGGCGGAGGATCGAGTTACCTGGAGCATGCGGGTCAGAAGATTATGATGATGATGATTAATCTCTTACTTACAATTAATTTAAATGCATTCTGCACTCTATGCATTCTGAAAGGACTATTACTTTCGGTAGGTACTTTCATCGTCTTCCCTTTCTGAAATATTCACAAGACTGGACAAGAATGGACTTTATTAATTTTTGTTTTGAATTAGAGTATGTGTTCCCAAACAATTGCGGGTACTCCGGTAAATATAGAATCGGGTAGGATGAAGAGCACTAGTAAATACAGAAAACTGAAGAGCCAATTAAAATGTGCGAAACTGGATACATGGGATCCGCTTGGTTTTCGTTTTAATTTAACCGTTGTAATTGTACGAATCTCACAGCACATTTTGTCCCACAGAATATTTTCTCAGCGCAATGCACATGGCCGACCCATTGAGTACGTTGCATGCGCAATCCACTTCTGTACAAATCTAAGAAATTCGAAATTTTGAAATTGTTAATATGAGTCATTCAAGAACAATTGTATACAAAACAAAATGTATTCATTCATTCGTAAAATATAAGGCAAAAAGACGTCCAAATAAATGTCCATGGAAACATCTGTCAACCGCTCAAAAAGTTAAACTTTGGTACATTTTATCCGGCATGATGCATTCCAACTGTGGGCCGTAATGGCTGTATCTCACTCTATATTAGGCCTTATAAGTTATCAATTTTTTGACGGAACACAACGCACGCAATGGGTTTTATGGGTTTGCATTTTTTATGGCATAAGCCTCCAATTTGAGCAGGGTACCAGCTTATGGGTCTCAAAATGTTTTTCCTGCAACTACAATGATAGAATTTGATGGTTTGCTGGGCAGGGGGAAAGCTGTGGGTGGGGTCGTTGAAAAAAACAAATATTTTGTTTCTGTTTTTATTCGTGTTCAATATGTAGTAAATTAAGTTTTTAATAATCACCCAGAATCGGCAATCGCTAGCGAAAACTAAGGCGTTTAAGATTTAAAAACTACTTTGCCTTTATTATTCGTCAGATGGACTCTGACCAACTGCTCTGCAACTTTTTTTATTGCAGGAACAGGTAAAGGAATATTATTTGAAAATTCGCTCATCACTTTACAGAGTTAAGATCGTAAGAAAGGACAAACGAACGAAGTATGCTAATGTTCGTAAATACACCAGCATCCTTGACAAATTACCATCAATGACAGGTGGTACGTGATACTGATTCTATGTCATGCGAAAAACTGTGACGAGACCAAAAAGAAAGAAAGAGCACGACAACCGTTATCGAGGAAATTAAGTGTTGCAAGGCACGACTGACGATCGAAAGTTTTAAAGCAACAAAAAACAAATTGGCATAAACAATCAATGGATTTCTTCGGGATGGATCTTTCGGGACGAAAAAAGGGAGACGAGATCTTCCTTCTGAAGGCCAAATAACAAAAGCTCGTTCAGTCTTTGACTGACGTTGGTACGCGCTTTATGGAGTGTGCGGGACTGTTATCTCGAAACGCGACAGCTTAAGTTTTCCCACATATTACAAGAAAAAAGTGCAATGAATGACAAAAATGATTAACTTAGACAAGAAATCAACATAGTCCGGCAAGAATTCACGATTAAATTAATGTTCCATTACTTTCAAAAATACCGACTTAGTAGAAAGTAGCTTTACCTAAAGCTCTGTGCTCTCTAAACTCCTAAACGATATTACGGTCTGCGAAATTGCAACGACCCACCGTTCTATTGTGACTTATCCTTTTACGATTTTTCTACTTAGACTGTCAAGCTACAATAAAGAACTGAAACATGCGCATTTTTTTATTTATTGTAAGCTATTTGAAAACCAAACGATTTAAAGACATATGTCGTTGAGTTACATATAAATGCTTGACGCAATTTACACACAGCCTTATTCCAGCATTCCTGTTCCACTTGATCATTCCAGTGGAAAAATTATCCTGAAAGGTAATCCGCCGAGCAAACTAACATTTGAATTAGTTTTCTGGCACAACATAAATCTGAATTTCCCTTTACTTTGTTCACAAAAGCAAACCTTATTCCCAGCAGAAAGTCACCTCCCCGAAGAATGTATCTGTACTCATTTGCGTAGTCTGCACGAAGATACCTGCATTGAGATGCCAAGCAAACAATCGAATCCAGATAAATGCATCAGGCAGAAAATTCCAATCGAAGTGAAGCCATTATCCCGAAAAGAATTATGCACGTCTGGCTGGCACTTGACTATACCCTTAAGTCTTCGTTCTTCCTCAACTTGGCATCGGATGCCATTGCAGTTGTTAACAATTTATTTTCGATGAAAAGAAGAAAGAATTCCATTAGGTACGCTTCCTAGTTCCGCCCCCTATATTTGCGGAGGATATTCCAACCTCACGGGCAGTGTAACATCCCTGTATTGTATTAAATGCATCACGACACAGTGCTTTCAAAACTTTGATGGTTACTAATGGAAATATGAGGTTTTAATGCAATACAAAAGCGAGACGCAGAAAGAACAGGAATCATGGAAGGGAACGAAGGCAAAACGATTGTCTACTGGGTGCTTGTGATTCATATTTATGTAACACCCTCCACGACAGCACTGCAGAACCGTAGTAACAACGAAACAATAAGAAAACTTTCTCATTTCTTACTGCAGATGCGAGAGATTTCGACTGTATAATGATTTCTTTTCTGTGTCTTGTTCCGACAAACCCATAGCAAAGTACAAAAGACAAGGGAGGCAACCCACAGTTGAGCCGAAAGACAGCGAGTATGCTACGGGGTGGCGAAGGAGTACATTCATTTTTGCACCTCAGTGTGTCTAAAGAAAGAACTCATTCTGCAAAATGTTTGTAGTTGAAGTAATTAAAGAAATTGGTCTCAGTTTTATTTGCCTTGCCCAGACGGGGATCTAATAGAGACGTCCTCCGTTGCGTATTGGGGACGCCTTGCATATACGACCCCCCTCTGCTTCTTGGACTAGACAAAATCGTAAAAACTATTCGTTAACGCAAATAATGAGCTTCGACATGGAAATTGAGAAAGAGGTCATAATTTAAACACAACCACATACGGAAAATGAGATGAGGAAGAGAGGAAGAACACGTCAAATAAGTACGACCACAACAAGAGTAATCACGAAGTTTCAGACGACCAAGAGGTCGTGGCGCGGCCTGCCATTCGCAGGCACTCAGCGTCAGATACCTCCTCGCTCAGTAGATGGAAGAATGAAGGGCGGAGTGGATGCGTTGTTCAAGTTTAAGCTTTGTCTTGGGATTTGATTGTGTTCCATGGTGTGGATGCGAGAAACGATGTGAGCCGTCCGCGAATGAACCTTGAACTTGACTGGATTGAAAGGGATTTACGTGTTAAAGATCCAGACTTTTTTTCTTGCCTTCACAGCTGTTGTGTGGCGCACGAGACTGATGAGGGGATCATGCAAGACATGGAATGGAAGCTGTGGTATGACCTCTGATGAACTGATGAATATTAATGGGCGTATGATTGAATTACACGTCTTTTGTGGAAACAGAGGACCTCAGAGGTGGACGTGTAAGTGATTAAATGTTAACAACGATAATCAGCGACTACACATCCGCCCAAGGAATGAATTTGTGCCACGAATAGTGAATGGACTTTAAACATTGTAAAGGGAAAGGCCGAACCACATGTTAAGCATGTCAGGGTGCCTAGGAATGAGGACTAATTCCGAGCTTTCAGACCAATGCGAAAAGTGTAGCAAAACGCTTCAGGAGAAGAACAAGAGTTGTCCATAAATCTCGCAAACTATTTCAAAACCAAGATGACTTGCTCACAGCCAAGTGGACATTCCCGGTTGCTCACATCCACGTTATTTTGCTGGCTCATTGGATAACTATCGCTCAAGACATAAGAAGAACAGTCACGACCAAATAGTGAGTCATGCAGTCCCCCACCAGCGCCAGTCATAGTCTATTCACCCGTTTCTGATGACATCACTTATTCGCAGAGATAGACGATTCCACTGTGACTCGATGCGACTACACCCGGAGACAGCTCACAATTGTTTTCTGACATTGAAGTTGCATCTCATCTGTCCGTGGTTTCTGCAGAAGTCTTCAACTCTGAGCGACCGACATATCGACCTTCGCGATTGGTTGTCAGCAAGTAACTCGATCGCCGACACCATTGTGGTCACACTCTTTACCAGAGATAAGACCCAAGCGCACAGGACCGTTCTCCGCAGAGACAAAGCCAAGACAATCTAGATCGCGAATGACCTTTCTTCTCGAGCTGATACAGATTCGTCGACTATGGCTTCCTATGCAAATCACAAGCAACTCTGCAACTGGTGTTGACAGCAGCGATGACTCCAGCATACGGCGCAATTTCCTGTCAGACTTGCACAAGTCTTGTTGCCGTGACTGTGGCCCCGGCGATAAGGAATGCTTGATGGTGGGCATGTTGCAAGTGCATCTTATCTCAACTCGATTCAATCCACTGTCATGGGGTAATTAAATTTCCATCAACACTCCGCTTTATCTAGACTCGTCTCGCATATTGGCAAAACCACTGCAGCGACGACGACGGAGAGGAAGAAACATGAGTTCACGCGCGCCTCTGAATCTCGGCTCGGTGCGTGGAAATGCGCTAACGACATCCACATCAGAATGATATGTCGTGCGTGAATTCATTGAAATGCAAGAGACGTGCACCGAGCGAAGAAGAAAGCGCGCTTCTCTTCTTTTTCTCTTGGGGGTCTGTCTCTTAATTGGTGAACGGCAGCGACACCGAGAGCAGAGCAACCACCGATGTCGCGTAACTTGGAACAGTGCCAAAACACGGTCGTTAAATATTAACGCAGCAACATCATATTATTTTGATTTGCCTAACCGAACCTGGATCGCCGCGCGGACGGCAGTAAATATTTCTGTTTACGGGGGCTATTTTCAGGGATCGCTTACGAGTGCAATGTGCACGTGAAATGCACTTCTAATGATGGCCTACAGAGCGGTGCTTCATGGGCCTCTGCATTTGCACTCCAGCTGGCGGCACAGATACGAGCCAGTGGCGGCGGCGGCGGTGTACCTGATGGTTGTCATTGTTATTTTTGGGTTAAGGGCCATTCGGGCGCCACACGCTTGAGAAGCAGTGCTTGTCGGAGCAATTACCACGGGACGAAACTGGATGGAACTAGTTTCATGAATCAATGTAATAGGGTGAATTATGTGACGGCCGTTATCCGGACGTTGAGCAGGTGAAATGAAACGCGTCAACACTGAGTAGGTGCCTACCTGAGGAGAACACTTGTCGGCGGTGGCGTGAGAGAGAAATTAGAGCAACAAAGGAAAGTATAACGGAAAAGTGAAAGTGTACTCAAAAGAAAGGGAAGAGGAAAACCGTAGTGGGAAACATGTAACAATAGGTGTAGTGTGGTCGTAGGCATGCGAGGACTTTTGGTTTCGAAATTGCATCGAGAATGATGTGAATTTGATGTCCTTGAAGGGTGGGTAATCCAACTGCTTTGGCTATCCAAAAGGAATTTACCATTACTTGTATGTAACTAGCGTACCTCTTATTTGTGTGTGTGTGGTGTAGACATATGTCAGGGAATACGCTGCCAGCTAGCATCGTCTCTGTCCAGCTGCATCCAGTTAACTCCAGTGCATCCTCTGCTTTTCGGTATATGTGGGAGCTTCCCTGACACCCTGTAGAAGCTGGTATAGAAGAACTGTCACGGCGTAGGAGCTGTCATTTTGAGGGGACGTTGTCAAAAACACGATAAAGAAGGGCATGCGTTTTTTGGTATAACTGAAAATTATGATTGTGGATTTTGGCAAATAAAATACATGCTTTCTTATATTTGTACATTGCGTAATTTACAACAGTAGCACAGGCTCAGAGGCAAACTCTATGTACTCGGTCTAGATCCATACACTTCGTGCTGGCGTCTTTTCATCCCGATGCCAGCAAGGCAAGTGAGGGACTAAATCTCATAGGCCGATCTTTTTTCTCGAAGAGACCAAGAACTTCGTCCACCGCTTTTGAAAATATCCATGCTTCGGAGATGAAGGGCACGACGGGCCTAATGTCTGCTTGATCTTTCGAGCGAGCGAAGATAGGGGCAATCCATGGCCACCTGGATCGCTGGAGTTCTTTAGAGGGAGACCGAAAATCGAGAACTCCAGCTCAGACCACACAAAAAGTTTACACGCGCTCCCAACATAATTCTCTACCAAATCTGTACAGCTAGCATGCAAACACAAATTGCCGCCTTTTGAGTTCGATCATGATGTCATCGCCAATAACCCAAAGTCTGGGCGGCCGCTAAGGAAAGAATGCCATTTGGGTGAAACTACATGACTTCCAATTTAATGGTATGCAAATTCGTAACCGGCTAACCGGCAGCTGGTTACGCTCTGATTCGATGACAGCGACAATCAAATATTGAATTTGTTCGATTTAAATTGTGCATGCGTTAACATTACCAATTTATGCAGAAAAAGTTTAAAATCCACGTCGTTTCTTAAAGTCTTTTGTGATGACGACACGCTTGTCGTCATGGAGTTATGTACTGTGAATGGACTACCCTCTCCGAGAGAGACGTGCAAGCATGAGAGTGGCGCCCACATTCACTTCAACCCTGAAGCCATTCCGCTTAGCCCACGCAATGGTCGGGCAATATCCCACAAAATTCCTCCAAGGAAAATAGCAAAGGTTATGTCGATTGACATGAGTGGGCTGGCGACCATGTGCAAAAACTCGCACCCTCCGTCCTTGCGAACCTCCATAGCCAAATGGCGCGACGCTGGAAGGGCCAAGTGTGGGTTTAGGCTTCAACTACGTTTTTTCAGAGCTAGAATGGATTAAAGGTTAGTTTATCTGAACCTCGTTTCTAACGCGTGGTTTTCAAGTCAATCGCTCTCAATTTCTAAGTGACCGACTAAACAAATAGCACACACTTTTGTTGCCAGAAAATAATTGTGTGAGGACACTAGAAAATAGAATGAGATAGCCACCAACAATAAACCGAAATTCACGCTACAGGCTTGTTGGGTTTAACTGCCTCTCATGGACGGATGAACTTAACTAGATTTATCAGACACCGCGAGGTGTCCAGACCCCGAGAATGTGATGGGTTCGGAGAAATTTGATGAAACCTCGCGGTTTCTATCAGCGGATGCGTAGTATTTATTAACTGCAGCATAGAGTACACCACAGGCACTTTTTGAGGGTCAGGCTTCAGTCTTCAACTTTCCTATCATGCTCTTAGCTTCTCTTGTGCACATTTTTTTTTCTCCGGTCGTGGTCATCTCTTTCTATCTGCTCCCAGCTAGCTATAGGCCCGCTGATATATTTTGTTTGTGAATCTATGGTGCCCCAGTTAAGGGACAAGAACCGATGAGCAGGGCTGTGCTAGCGCAAATTTGTTGCAATCCCCTTCCTCGGCACTAAAGATGACAACTTGTACAGCATTAAGAAAAAGTAGAGACAAAACTAAAGTACTGAGTCAATTGAGAAATTTAACCCATCAGCAGCACTGACCTGACTCTGACCCATTTCGTCATTTTGTGGCTTAGCATAATTTTAATTATGAAGTGCATGAGGCACTTTTTGTCTTCGGAATTAATTTCCAATGATAAAATGACACAGATTCTTTGGCATCTACTAAGTAAGCACGTGGTCGCCTTAGCGTAGTGGGCATGTGCGTCGACTCCTACGCTGGTTGTCTAGGTTTAATAACCAACACGAACAATTTTCATAATTCACGGCTGCTCCTCTCTCGATTGACTGACAATGGTCAGAAGGTACAACCGCTATCACGCACAACACAAGCCAACAGGTTTTGTAGAAGCTGAGTCCAGGTCCATTACGAGCTGTAGCCCCTCACATATTATATTAATTAAGTGAGCAACTGAACAGCTGCACTAAAGAATACTTGTCGAGATTCCGAAGTAGAATCTCCTCCTTCGAAGAGCCGACATCGTGATTATGGCTATATACGGCTCACATCAGTAGTTACTGTATGCTGTGTAAGAGTTAACGATACTTTTGTATGAAGACACGATTTGGAGGACTGATTACTTGCTTACTTGTCAGGCCGGCTACCAATCGAGGGTCCGAGCCTGAGCAATTGCTGCCTTTCATCGTTGAAGCTCCTGAGCACGCAGCTTCCAATAATCAAGACTAGACAGTTGCATTGCATTCGCGACTACTTGGATTACCGGAGATTCGATCTTCCTCTCCTTCTCGGCCCAGGAGGCTCGGATTCGAAGACCCTCTTAGATGGAGCATTGGTGTCCATTCGCTCGATGTTGCCGAGCCCGAGCAATCGAGGGATGTGTGCCTTCCGGACTACATTCACATTCTGGTACAGCTCGCGGTTGTGTCTTTGACCGTATTTGCTTCCTCGCAGACGGGACCATACATACATCCGACGTAGATTTTTTTTTATAGAAAGGCATCAAGAGTCCTCTGTGGAGTTTTGCTACGCGTCCACCTTTTGGCCCCATATAGCAGGACTGGCAGAATAAGAGTTTTGTAGAACAAACTTTTGCTCCTTTTTTGGCCAGTTAATTCGACACTCCAAAGTAACATCTGTCGCCAAGGGTGCTTCTACACCGGATCTCCACTAAGACGTCGCGTGTGTCGTGTCTGCTCCGAGGTAGATAACTCCTTTACTACCACGAGGACTGTGATCGTAAATACAACAAACTGCCTGCATCGGGTGGCATTCGTGTGTATCAGCGTAGTGTTAAGGACAACTCACTCCGCAGCCCTGAACATACTCCTTAATCTTCCACCGATAGACTTAACCGGCAGGCAGACGCGATAAGATTAAAATGTCTGCTTTCTGGACACTCCTCTTTACTAGGCAGGTATAGACAATGACACGGATCTCATGGCACCTAAAAACGTCTTCGGGAAGGAACGCTGGCTCATGTTAATTTCTGTATGGATGCGTGATCGCTTAACAACCAGTCTACTTCTAATCTCGATCACAAACGATCACTCAGGCTGATCAGAATGAGTAGGCCGATTTTCATCGGTGTTGAAATTCACACCTCTAGATTAGGCCTACATTGCAATGACTTTTGAGCTGACGTTTGAAGAAAGAAAGCAACAGAGTTGAAAAGAAGCTACAGTGACGTGCCACTTTCCTCCCGCAGAAGAAGTGATAGAATCCTACCATTCTCGGTTTCAAAAAATCAAAAAAAAAATTTTATTTGATTCGAACCTATAACTATTCAAGAATGTTTCTTTAAAATTTTAAGTGAAAATTTCATAAACTCTTGAAGTCAGGCGACGGCGAGAGTGCTCGTGCTGTCGTCATTAGTGCACCTGTCTCTCCATGGGTTCATCTTCGGCATATTTTGTGACTACCTACTTGAAACTTATGCTCCTAGTCCCCCCTAGAATGTACCGACTATTGAAAGAAGCCAAAAAATTGATAACGCAGTTAAGAAAGCAGCGTAAAGAGCCAGCCGCACCGTCTAAAAGAAGTAAAAATCAGCCTCCTAAAAAAGCTCAATTAACGGAAAAACTTATGAAAGAAATGGCTATTTTTTATGGATTAGGGATGCGACGTAATTCCGATTCCATTGAAGGTATGAAAAATTAAATTAGGGCTTCATTTTATCATAAAATTCCAACTGATGAAAATCGGCAGCACATGAATTGCCCCCCTTGAACTGACTCTTGGTGCAAGTGGCGTGAAGCCTCTGGAATCATCCACCGGAATTACACGATGACGTGCAGGAAGCCATCAAGTCTATCTCCATAAACTCCATAACTTCTTCACCGATGTCTGGGGAATAATACGCAGAACAACAACGAGTCGTTCAACAATTGTGTCTGAAATTTTGCCTTCAAACACATCTCTAATGGTAGAAACATTGTGGACATTGCTGCCCAAACAGCGGCATGTATATTTAGCGAATGTTTTGTGACAATAATGGAGTCCATGGGAGTTGAGATTGGACGGGCAGCAGCCAAACTCCAAGAGACGCGCGATGAGCAGCGCTTCACGCAGGCTGAGGAGGACCTCACTGAGGCTTTCAGAGAGGCCAGAATTGCACGGAGAGACCAACGAACCGAAGAAAATCAAGCCTATAAAGAAACCGAAGGAATTGTATATGGATGTGTCATAGCTGATTGAACGTAGGTAGGTTTTATACCCAAGAATTTGCTTCTCAAAACTTTAAACGCGTTTTTCGCGAAACAGTGTTTTTGCTACTGGCGCATGACGTAACTCAAAAACTACTAATCCAATCGGTTCCAAATTTTAATACGTTATTCTACACATATACACAGCTATGAACTCAATAATAATCAAATCGGTGACGAGATCTTTACTTTTTAACTTGATTAGTGGCCGAAAAAAGGCGATTTTCAAAAAAGAATTTCAAACGTCGGCCATTGTTTATTTTTGTGCGAAATTAATTATCCTAGTTCACACCAGAGCCAAGCATGTACTCTTTCTAATCCCGTTGCAAATTTTGGTTTTAGATGTTCCAGTGAGCGGAAATCACATGCGCCACCGAAAAGGAGGGGTTTTGTTTGATCACAAAAAAACAACAACAACAAAAAAATGTGTGTACAATGTTTTTCTTCTTTTTCAAGTTTTCAAATAAATGTATGTTACAAGCCTAAAAAATAATTTATGTTCATTTACCAGCCAATTGAAAATCGTCAAAATTTGAAATCGGGAATGGGAGGCGGTTGCATACGGGCCAGTCATCTTTAATGCTTTATCAAGCTCCAACTGGTTTTGCGGAATAGGATCACACATATCTGCCTGGTAACACAATGTTCCCGAGCTGGACTATGTGTAACCCGCTGTTAGCCACTACAACCTAATGTGCACAAGAAAACGAATTAAATCCGGAAATCTGTCGACCACATGATTCCAAAGCTCGAGCTAAATTAAGAAGAAGAAGAGAACCAAATCTTCGGTATGAAGACATCGCCGATGCAAGACAACAAGACCACCAACAATGGACTGCACCTAAAGCTCAGACTCTGACCCTCTGATAGGGAAGGGACCTTCTTTAATCTCTGTCTATAGCTCTCCCCACAGTGATAGTTTCTGGTTACCTAGAAGGAAAACAGATGGAAACAGATTAAATTAGATTTCTATACGCTGGCTCTTAAAAGCATAACATCCCACCACTCCCAGCATTTCCATTCCACTTTCGGTCTTCCACAGTCCCCCGTCCAGTCATTTACAAATGGAACTGTGCTATTATCGTTCCATTTACAGCAAAGCTGACGGGATAAAACCATCCGTACACGCTACGCACAAATGTAGTTACATCTCACATACGTACGTACATCTCGCTCGCATTCACCAGACATTCCACCGATTCTTTGAATTCATTCCACAACCTCTGGTAAATTCATTTGAAAACTAATTAGTGTTTCAGGAACTTCAAGCGAGGATTCTATTAACACCCCGAAACAGCTTCCACAAGTTACTAAAGCAGAAAGTGAGATCCATTCTGTTGGTGGCTTTGGGAACGTCTGTGGCTGCACTGTGCACACACGAGCGACTAAACTATTTCAATTAATCCCTTCCCATCTCTGGACGCATTATGAACGGTACGGCATGCTTTTAGGGCGTCTTGGAGCATCTCCTCCACACAGACTCACTTCAATGTACGGTTATTGTTCATTTATTTGCAGATACTCCGCAGGAGAATGGTTTACTCTGAGCGGATGTGTGTGCGATCTCACGAAGGCGAATCAGGAGCATCTTAGAAGGGTGGATGGTGGGGCTAAAGTTTTCTTATTTGCGTCTCATCCAAGAGATTCACGTGAGCATGTGAAACAGAAACACTTCGTGTAACGATGGTGTTGTGTGTAGCATTCCGTTTGCTTGCCGATGCTAATTGGAGAATTCCGCTCACTGTTACGGGACTGTGCGGCAGGCACAGATGCGATACTATTTTCAGAGCTCTTTTGTTTATTGCCTCCTGTCGCTGACGGATTACAGATGCAGGTTAGCTGCGAATGGTTACGCAACTAATTGTGATACCAAAGAGCTCATTAGTCATGCTCGGTGATGATGGCTTTTTAGGTGTTGAAAGCTAAATCACGACAACTCAGAGGAGGCGGAATGAAATTTACGAGTTGGGGGAGAGGGAGAGATGAGCTATGTCGGTTGTCTTAGGCGGTTAAGTTAAGATGACACGACTCATAACTTGAATTGTCATCGCATTTGACAGTCAAATTGTCCGCCATATCTGTTCCCAGCAGGGCCTGGGCTCAGATTGTGTGCTTTGATTAATGCCTCAGCATCTTGATGGGTGTTCCAGTGATGCAGTCTTCCTTCACAGCACGTAGCATGAAATATTATGGCTTGTTTTGAGTATTTTCTCTTGTGAAGGATGGTGTATGAGGACAAATTAAAGTAAGACTTGCCGTGCAGAGGAGGACGTATGTGCGTTGTCACCTTAGTTATGAATGTGCTGTGCCCTCGGTCGGAAAGATAAGACTGGGTATTGACTTTTGCGGAAACATTCCCGATAACAATGCAGTTGTTGTCGCCTTTCTTTATAGCGCACTCCCGTTCAAAGGTGTACGACTTTATGAGTTAACATGACACGAGTGGAGGACGGACACGAGGGAAACTGGTGTACTTTGCTCTTAACCAACAGATGGCTGCAATGGATAGGAGAAACCAGCAGCATGTTGCACATTCTTGAAATAATGCTAAATAATGAACTGCGCGGCCAGTCCGATATCGGGCTCACTGGTGCAAGGTTGAGCTTTTTGAGATGTGGAATACAGCCAGTTACTGGAATACTAAAAGGCGCCGTTTCGTCGCCTGTCCGACATCGGGCTCACTGGTGCAAGGTTCAGCTTTTTGAGAGGTGGACTACAGCCATTTACTTGAGCACTGAAAGACGCACGCCGCGGATGAATTGGATCCTAATCATATCAAGCCCAATTATGAGCTTTTTGTTCATTTATTTGGCGCTACAGTCTGGGTTGGACCTGGGTCTCAACCAACAAGCCTCTCCCGCGAGTGCTTCTGAGTAGCTGCCACACAAAGTTGGTTGGGGTCCTTCTCCACCCGGGTGCGCCGCATTAAATGCGTTTCTTTGTACCACATGTTCGTTGACCAGATAAGAAGATGGAAAATTTGCATCGCTAGAAGAATCCTGGGCACCTCGCAGCATTTCGGCGACGTCGAATTTGAGCTTATCGGGGAATGCAAGGTTATGCAAGTGCGATTCATGGACAGGTTCGTTTTCAGCTCGAGGTTTCTATTCCGTTGGAATGAGGGTGTGACGTATTGTGTTTTTGAAGCATTAAAACTCATCTTAACCGTTTGATATACTCCATCTTCATATGAAGACCGTGGCTTTCTTGTTTAGATATGACGGCTCCTTAGCTGGGGGTCTTCAATTAAATCCCCGACTCCATACCGTTCGAGACACTGGCAATGATCAAGGAATACCATTTGCCTAAAGAAAGATTCTTGGTTTTAGCGGGTCGGAGTCGGTATTCAACTCTAGATCCCCTGCACTTGTTAGAGAACAATAGTCTTCAAAATCAGACTGGTTGCTGTAGAAACTCGCCCAGGCCCAGGTCCACCTCGAATTGTGGCTCCACTCATGTTTTTTTATGAATCCTGAGAATTTCATCAGTTAAATAATCGCAACAGCAACGCTGTCATCAACGAAGTAAGATTGGATGTGGCAGACAGAAAATCATTGATGAAAATCAAAAAGAGCGGTGGAGACAATGCCTGACTTGAAGCCCAACAGAGACATATGAGGTTAAGGGGGTAGTTTCTAAGGTTTTTAATTTGAAAAACAGGACGAATTGTCGGCAAGAGAGCCTAGTGACAAGATCGTTCAAATACGCAATTATTTAGCTTTGACCAAGAAGATGCAAGGGTGCATCATGGAAACTGTGACCGAGAACATTTTAGAAGCTTCCCCGATACAAGATATCTATTTCATGCGCTGACAGTTTGGTTCACTCACTCACTGACTTACTTTGGCTTTCGGAAACGAACAGTCTCGCGGCGGCCGGTCTAGCGGAATATCTTGCAATCCTGTATACGCTCAGCTTCATAAAGATAAATCTAGAATCCAAAGCCCTGGGAAGAGCCAAAAATCGATGGCTTGGTCTGAGTATTGAAGCAACAGCAAGAGCTCTATGCCCGACGCTGAGCATAGAATTCGCAAGGATGTACGCATCGTTGCAGGGCACTGTGCCATAGTCTGAACATCCTGCATAATCACTTTTGCAGAAGCTGCAGGGATGAGGAAGGATCTATCCAGCATCTGCTCTGCCAATGCCCTATCCAGGTAAAGAAGGCAGTTCCTTGCAAAGCACTTCTTCGTAGAGCTAGATGATTTAAGCGCTGTTGAACTGAAAAATCTTCCAAACTTCATGTGTTGCTCTGGTTCGTAGAGTTCACGGTAGCTAAGGGCCTTTGCCATAAGCAGCCATAAGGCGGTCAGGGCACCCGTTTACCCACTTTGTCGTTCTTATAGAATCGGGGAGCAGGGATGTTAGTGCAATTCTTCGGCAGGTGGAATAATTTAAATCGAAACCAGCTGGACACATGCTGCTTCTCGGGAAGAAACGAGAAGAGTAGGACAAGCGACAAAGCCTGCGAGATTGTTTGGTCATTGAACAAGATCATGTAGGCCATCTGGACTAGAAGATTTGTGAACGTTGAGACCTTTTTGTAAAGATGCTTCCAATTGAAAGGGTGCGGAATTAAACTTGTTCAGCAGGAAGTAAGACGCGGGTGGAAACATTACACACCAAGGGGCACTAGAGTGACTGGCCTTGTCTGGGAAACTGACACATGGTGTCGCAAGGCATTGCCATTTACCGCTGAAATTGAGGATCCAATTTCTTGGTTTTTCGCGAATGACTAGAACTCCTTGCTCACTCTGAAAGATGTATGGATTCTACTTTCGGTACTCCTCGGTTGGGTTGCCATAAAAGACCGAAGACGAACCTCCCTTAACTTGATTAGTCTGATTCTGCTTCAGTTTTATTCTTTATTTATTTTTGTTGTTTTGATTTGGTTCCAGAGAACTGGAAATACTGGCGATTATTTCTACCGGATTATCAAGATCTAAAGTTTCTCATCTCACCTTGTAACTGAAATTTTTAGAAATACAATGCCTTTCAAAATGAGAAGAAAAATCGTGAACCAATTCATAGTAATGTCGTAGCTCACGATCAAAAATAGGTTTAGCATTAAGAAAAACCCCACCAGTCAGTGGAAGAAGTGCCATTCAAGAACCCGGCAAGTACGGTTCCATCAGAATCTCTCAAGCATCACTGCATCTCGTCCCGTCCTTCGCTTCACGCACGAGTGCTGTTTTCAAATCCATTCGCTTTGAAACCACCATCGCCATTAATCCAAAATCCATCCAGACTATCCCCGAACTAATCCACTGCAGATTTCGCAATTACATTCCACTGCTCCATTGCCGCATTCGCATTCATCTCATGGCCCTGGTCGCTGCTGTAAATCTCCGAGCGTACCTCCTTCGATTTGTATTTGATGAATTACTTCTACCCTCTCCGGCCCTGAGGTTGCCCTAATTTTTCAATTTCACTCACAGCCTCAGCGAAGTCACGAAGAGAGAGGGAGAGGCAGAATACAAAAACAAAACACCGTCCAATGGCTTCAAATAGACTCCATGGTGTTATGCCAAGTATAGCCCGATGTTTCTGGGCACTTTTTAAGTCATCTTCTCTTTTCACTCTTTTTAGCAGACAGACGATGGAGCACACCGCAAAGTCACTCCCGTATTGTGCAAGTCTTTCGCTGTAAATGGTCCCTAAAGTGGCACTCCGTGCTGTGAGGCCCTCAAGTTTTCTTTCGTTTTCCTTTCGTTCGCCTTTCAAAACGCAATGTGAAATTGTGTGATTTTTCGGAAAGAATGTCACGTCTCAGCCGGGTAGCTGGAAATCCATACAACGGGACAGCCGGAGGGCGTGCATAAGGGCGCTCCGCTTGTAAGGATTCTATTTTTACCCACCTGCCTGCCTGCTTCAATGTAGCCCCGTCTATTGATATCGTCTCTCCTCAGTCGTTGAATGTTCCTCCGCACAAACGCCACAGGGAGTGGGTTTCCCTGTTCACGAACAGAACACACATATGACAGACAATCCCCGATATGTGAGTCGGACATGATGTGGGTTTTTATGAAAACTTCGTCGAGCACTTCCTTGCACTTCGCTTGCGGGTGCATTTTTCGCAAATTTTATGCACGTCTGCACATCATGCGGGTGAACAAGGGGTGATGGTTGTGTGGATTCACTTTTAGCTGACGATGACATTCCCTTGAGTACATGTACTACGACCGCTCTGGACGATAAAGAATGGGGTTATATTGATGTTTTTTGTTTTTTTTTTTTTTTAAATTGTTTTCCCCCAGCCAAAGATTGGCTTTGGGGCACTATTTCATGGGCCATGATGCTCAGAAGCTCACTTATTGGAAACGACAGGTGTGAAATGGGTATGTTCGAAGATCGACGGACGGACTGGATATGTTCGACACATTAGTCATCGTCTAAAGGAAGCCTCATTTCTTCTTGTGCTCCGGTGATGCTTCTAAGCGGTGAAATTGCGGCTGTTTTTCTTGCCTCACAACCGTCTTCTATTTCTAGCAAATGTACAGTACGCTTCCATTACCCAGCGCAGTGCACAAAAGAATAAACAACTCAAAGAAATAACTACAATACATAAAAGGGAATATGCAACACTCAAGGACAGCGACTCTGTCTGCGCCTACCACGCCTACATTTCCATTGCTGTTTTCCATACCTTGCCATTTCATTATATACTAAATGCGCTAGAGAACTCCGTTCGAAGCTGTAAGAACAAGCTCATAATTTGGTTTCAGAAAGATGAGCTAGTTATTCAATCCTTTCCTTTTACTAAACGTACATGTGTCCCACTGTTTGTCGGGTCTTCAGAAATGGATTCGTGTTCATTATAAAGAGACACTACAGTATATGAGTCCATTTCCATCCACAGCTCATGGCTTTTCAATCTTCATTGTTTGGTTTTACTTTATTTAATAAATGGTTTCAGTTCCCCACACACACATGTGCTTCACTGTTTATTGATTAAAGGAAGTATCAATCCCCTCGACGAAGTTTTTAATTCCTCTACGTTCATCAAAGTGGGCGCTACTGTATGTGGGTTCAGCTGTCAAGAGCCCGCCAGTCATTCAAGCATATTATGGTGACAACCGAGTTTCCTTCACATTCCCAACACAAAGATCCACCAAAGGGATGCAACGCCCAGACGCAGTCCCATGACTTGTGGATGAATTTAGGATTTGTTTACAGAATGAAGCAATGATTACTTCCAAGTCAGATAGAAGAGCTGAAAAAGACGAATAATAAACAAATCAGTCGCACGCTAAAAAAAGAACATTTTGACGAAGGAACCCTAAATTCTGTGCCAACCATTCAGGGCTAGCAGTGCGGATACCCAACATATTTCTCCTATTTGTTTACTTGAAGATTGGCAATTGGAACTCGAACGACATTCAAAAGCCATTCATCGTCCGATCGTGCACCCTCAGCAAGCTGTATGACAAATTTCTTAGCTGGATACTGGCACGGACAACGTCACAAACCAGATAAACGCCAGTTCGCATTTATCCATAACTCAATCTGCGACACCTCAGTGAAACTTAAACCAATTTACGGGATGGAATGAAACTCCCAAAAGCAATTAAAACTACTACAGCGTCTCCTCGTCGTAATGTAACACCGTTTAGAGCAAAGCGACCTCGTTGATGTTGCAACCCAGAATAATATCGATTAGTTCCTAATTGGGTAACTTACTTCTCCAAGTTCGAAGCCAGACGCACGCAAAACCACTTTCAGCAGCGTTTCTGATGTGCGTCTTACTCCCTATTTCGGAATTTTTTTTCACCGCACGTTGCTGTTCGGCCGCATTCACGACACGACATTGGAATGGATAAACAATTTTTTTTTGTTTCTGTTGCAAAAAAGGGCAATAAAAATGAAGACAACAATGATAAGCAGTTTCATTTCTGTGTTCATTTCCGCTGCAGCGATTGTTGCCAACGCCATCACTCTGCTGTCTAGTGTGCACCCATAAATCGATTCTTGGTTCACTGCCGCCGCCTGCTCGATCAAAAGGCGAAAACCTACACTAAACAGTCACACACAACCAACAGTCAAACGTCATCATGCACTCACCCCCAGACAAGGCGTCTACTGCTGGTGCTGTTTCGGCGGCTGTGATTCTATGCACAGCGAATTCAGACTACTCTGGCTGCAGTAGCAGCAGCCACCACCACTACAGATGACAGATTGGGCCGCGTCTTCGTGTGCCATAGTGCCTGTTCCCCTCGGCCTTAGCACAAACCACCAGCCAAACGAGGAATAGGAACAGGATTTCGTTGACGTTTTATTTTATTGATTTTTGTTTTTTCGATCTTATTACTCACCGGTGTGTGCATTTGCGGATGGGATGCGCCCACTTCTGTGATGATACTGCGCTGCGCTTAGGTTGGCCTCTGTTCGTCCAGCGATTTGGGATTATCCGTCAAAATTGCAATCAAACTCAGAGGAATGAAAGGGGGGACACAAGAAGATATTCACAATCTCACAGAGGGGGGTGGACTAGCCTTTTTCTTTTCTTTTCTTTTTTTGCTCTCCAGACAACGACGGAGTCTCTGTACACTACATCGCCTTCGCACGCACACACAACACTGTATCACTATCCCACTCACTCCCGTGCGCCTGGTCCGGCGACGAGCGAAAAACAACAAAAAATATTCCCTTTAATTTCGAGAAAAGGATACTGAGAAGGCGCAGGTACCCTTGGCTTTCGCTAATGGGATTTCGGCCTTCAATCGGGGGTTTCTTATTGAATTCCAAGTGGAAAACGCAGATTTTATGGAAATTTCACAGCTCCTGCCTAGCGGGACACATTTTCTTCGTATACTTTTTTTTCCTTCAGCACGTCACCCACACGGCGGAAGACAACGACAACGACGATGACGGACCACGGCAGCGGCGACTCACACTCACTTCTCGATCTCGTTCTCGACTGCTGCGGCGACAGCAGCGGCAGCGAGAGAAAGACGTCCCGAACTGGTCAGGAACTTCACAGAGCGAGACAGTCAGTGTGTACGTGAAATTCTGAGAATAAAAAATGCACCAAACAAAAACACAAGTTAATTCAATCGATTGCGACTGACAAATAATCAATGGAACGCGCCTTGGAGGTATTGAAAAATTATTGTTATGACGATATCGAATAATTTTCAGAGGGAATTTGTAAAATTTTCGTGGACTTTGGTGCAGTTTTAAGGCAAAACGAAATGACAGCCGACACACGATGGTGAGCGCTTGACGAGAGATAACGCCATTTAAATGACCCATTCACAGTGAAATGCATTTGTTTTAGTTGCGTCTCTCTCATTCAATTGAATTGGTTTCGTTAGGTTTTATTGTTCGAAGTTATCCTCTTGTTGTCCGCAGTGACATCTGTGTTTGGCAGAGAAGATGTTTGGGCGTCTTGAGAGGTTTGTGCATTTGGTGGGGTAGTTTTCGTTATGATGTGGATCTTTACTTACCGAAGTTAAGTCGGTGTAGGTCTTGTATAATTGCAGATGAGGTTTTTGACGAGAGTAGGTTAATGTATTTCGTCAACTCGTTAATTTTAATCCACAGCGAATAGGAGGATAACCAGGAGTTCTCAAACTCCACACCTAGCAAAAAATGTGTTTTTTCTGAAAATGTTCCCTCACTGTTCGTGGCTCATGTATATTCAGACAGTTCAATGAATCAACGGTTTATAGAAGCATGACCAAATGATATGTAATCGAATCTATGTTTCATAGAAAAGCTGTGCTCTAGCGGCGAACGAATTAAATTCAAAAAGAAATACTGAGGACAAAAAAAACAATGCAAAAAGCCCAGAATTTAAAAAAAATTCATTTCCTCAATCTTCTTGTTTTTTGATTGGAGCTACAGTTCGGGCAGCTACGTCTGGCTAGCTGCATCCACTTGCATCCAAGTTGGTTAGCTCTCGTGTTGTCCCTGAGCCACATTCCCGCCACCTTCGGAGAAGGATGCCTCGGTCGGCTAGTATCGCTGCCCAACTCACACAGGTTAGGGTAGCTTAGGTTCAACTGGCTTTTTCTTCCTGCACACATACAGGAGTGACACATCAATTTGGGTCCGTTGTAAATAATTTTGTTTTACAGGCGGATCTGGTCGTTCCTTAAGTGTAAAGCAGTTGGTGCGAAGATGCCTGAAACTAATGCTTGTTCGGTCAGGCTATCGACTTTTGGAAAGGAGCTGAGAGAGTGCACGAATGTTTGTTTCAAATGGCACAGTGTTGACGGATGACTGGTGTCAACCCAGAAAGAGTGATGTGACTGTGATTTCGTCAGCATCGCTGGAATGTCTCCGTGCTCCTGCAGCGACATGAGACGTCAAAATACCCGATGATTCAGGCAAAAGCCCAAGAAAGCCTATTCATTGCCGCCTGGATGTCCCAAAATATGGCGATATCACATTGCTCTTAAGGCGGTACCAAGTCTGCAGTGCTCTAGGTCCCATAAACTTTCTTACGAAGCAAAAGCGCATAATGGCGCAAATTGTGTACGCTCTGCACTTTGGCAGTAAGAGGTCTGGAAAGCCTACATCAGGCAATCGCCTGAATATCCCGATTGGATCGAAGGCTATTGTACAAACGAGAAATG
Source organism: Eristalis tenax (assembly GCA_905231855.2). NCBI lineage: Eukaryota > Metazoa > Arthropoda > Insecta > Diptera > Syrphidae > Eristalis > Eristalis tenax. The sequence goes on along the minus strand of HG993124.1, from coordinate 36,648,270 downwards.
TAGCTATGCAGCCAGGAACAGACATAGAACTTAGTTCGCATTTAATCATAGGACGACGGGTATGTTTGAAACCATTCGTCAGACATTGACCAATGTGTCACCTGTTGCATACAAATGTGACAAGACAACGGATGTGTGATGGCCCCGAGTGCGGTGTAACAATAAGCGCTTCGTGGACAAATCTGACAAATCTGCGTTTGATTGACAGATGGCAGATGTCATCCAGATAAGGAACAATTGAACACCTTGCTTATCCGCGTCGACGCGTGATTTCACATCAAGTCTGTGGGTGGATGGGTGGTTGGCTTTGAATGACCAGACAGATTTCCTAACCGGGAGGCACGATTATTGCACTACCAGAAAAATCATATAATTTAACGCCAGAAACATTTCACCATGCGAACAATGCATGATACAGTTGCCACGAGCAAAAACATCAGCTCCGTACGTGATGGAATGCAGCGAATCGTCTTTCCACCGAACAGACGAGGCATCGACAACGAGCCGACATCTGAGCCACCAGCGGATAAGCGGACCTTTCGTCTGACTACATGGGACATGCGCCTAGGTTTAAGTTATAAAATATTTTGTAAGTTAGTTCTAAGCCAGCCGCGAAGGCAAACGTAAATAAAATTAATTTTTTTAATAAAAATCTAAGTTAAATAAAGGGTGATTTTTTAGCTATTATCTTTTTGGCAACACTGGTTTAAAGAGCTGACCACGTTTCGTGTTTTGTTTCCCTGTCAAACATCTTCAGTTTGGTCTATAATTTAACCATGAATCGTCTTACAAACGAACAACGGTTGCAAATTATTGAATTTTATTATCAAAATGCGAGCTTATTCCATTTTATGGTCAGCTCATTTTTGGCTCAATGGGTACGTAAATAAGCAGAATTGTCGATTTTGGAGTGAATATCAGCCAGAAGCATTGCAAGAGCTACCAATGCATCCAGAAAAAGTCACAGTTTGGTGCGGTTTATGGGCTGGTGGTATCGTTGGACCGTACTTCTTCAAAGATGATGCGAATCGTAACGTAACTGTGAATGGTGAGCGCTACCGTGAGATGATATCCAACTTTTTTTTGCCCAAAATGCAAGAGCTTGACTTGCATGACATGTGGTCTCAACAAGACGGTGCCACATGTCATACAGCACGCGCAACAATGGACTTATTGAGAGGCGAGTTCGGTGAACATTTTATTTCACGTTCGGAACCGGTGAATTGGCCGCATAGATCGTGCGATTTAACGCCTTTAGACTATTTTTTGTGGGGCTATGTTAAAGCTCTTGTCTATTCAGGCAAGCCCGCTTCAATTGACGCATTGGAAGACAACATTGAAGCATTCATTCGTGAGGTACCGGCCGAAATGTTGGAAAGAAAAATTGGACTAAGCGGATGGACCATTTGAGGCGCAGTCAAGGTCAACATTTGCATGAAATAATCTTCAAACATTAAATTATATGGATCGTACTATCGATTCAAATAAAGATTTCATTCATTTTTCTGAATTTTATTTGATTTTTTTGAAAAACTTTCCTATAGCTTTTAAAAAAATCACCCTTTAGTTTAATTTATACATTTGCATCTGCCACAAATTGTGTCACAAGTGTATCACAGTTGTTGGACTTGACTGTATTATGGTACAGACGGAGAAAAGGGTCGCACCTTTCCTCGAATTTCATCGAACTGGGGTATGAGCTCTTACGGGGAATTGACGATATAAGAGTGTATCACAATCGTTGTTCGAAGTAAAAATGTCACAATTTTCCTTGAATTTGAAGGAAAAAGCGTACGTGCATATTTTACGCCGACTTAACGAAAAGACAAGACTGTGAGTGGTGGGATGGGTATTAAATGCTGGTTCACACCATATTACATGACGTACGGCGCCGACGAGTCGTATGAACAGATCAACATTTTCGCCCGGTCGTACATGTTCCTTTCATTCTCATAATAGGTTGACACGAAAAATATGCATTGTATTTCATTTTGTCTCATTCTCATACTCGTATGTATCATCCTCACTGCAAGCAGAGCGCGCGCTTCCATGTTAATGCCATGAAACTACCCCCACTTCTGAAATCTGTCAACAGCGCAGTATAGGGTGAACTCAATGCATGTTTTGGCCCTACGACAAGTGGTGGATTCTGAACGGGGCTGTTGTGTGAGGATCGCAGCACAGAATTGTATAAATTTTGTTTTTGGAAGGGATTTCTGCCATGTATGCGTTTTTTTATTACGCCCACGAATCCTGATTAGGTCTCGTTTGTGGAAGTAGCTCTAGCTAGAAATGTATGCTCGCGCTTACGATATTACGGTCTGTGAATTGTCGAAGCGCGACCGGTGCATTGTGACTTGTTTCATGGATTTACGTGCATCCTACTTAAAATGTCTGAGTCCGACCTCGCGAGCACCACATTGTGACATGAATACAAAAAAGACTTCATCAGGAAATAACCCCCTCAATATGAGGTATGAAATAGATCCCCAAAGCCCATGAAATAAATTTCCAATTTTGGGGTTTTCGTACTAAAATTATTTCATATTAAATTGCTGCTTCTAAAATCGGACTTGATTTCAGAGGGCTGTCAAGATCTTCCCATTGTATTGTAAGTTGTTTGGTTATCAACAGTCAGATGGCGCTGTCGTCGCTGGCAGGGTTGTTAGTGGCACTATCGTTGTTATAATGTATGCCAGGGATGTTATAATATATGAATAAGGGTGGCGCTACAGCCCATATATGGCCAGCTTCTCACCAACCACTCGTGCTTCTCAGCAACCACTCGTATTGTGCAAGGGACCACAGTTTTATTTCGACACCGAATGACCGATTTGACAGTTACACTCATCGAGCATTGCCAGAGACTCGAAGAATTTGGAGCCGAGAAAAGTATTTTTGTTCTAATCGGGAATCGAACCTGGGCGGTTGACGCACTAACCCACAACTCCACAGCCACCACAAAAAGACATTTTAAACTTACCTGATTTGAAATGTATTAGATACGAATTTTAATTTTTCCATCGAAAGCTGTTCACTTCGAAACTTTGAAAAGCTGCGTTCTTGCCTAGTGATTTGCAAGTTTGAATATTGTTTCCTTTTCTCAGAATGTGTCAAAGTAACGTGCTTCAATTTGCTGTGGATATTCTGAACTACAAAATAATGAACATCAAAATAGTAAAACAAAACGCATTTGAAAAGGTTGGAGAAGAATGGATGAAATGGAACAAAGCCTGAACGGCAACGGTGGACATGTCTAGTTTAAGGAGCCGACTACAAGTGACAAAACTAGTTGGGGAGTTCCAGTATTTGTATGAAGAACAGAATCAAATTGTATGCTGCCCGGACTGTTGAGCCACAATTTTGAAAGTGTCCGAAATATGGAAGTGTCCAGGCCAGAGACTGTCCGTTGGCTGCACTGTACTAATATAATAATGCCCCTATCTCGAGTGATCGAAACCGTTTATAACAACTCACTTACAACGACATACCGCTTACACGATTTTTTTGAAATAAAATACTGGTTACGACGGCTAAAATCGATGCAGCTGTTGATACATAGAATTTCATAACACTGCTTGTGACACGCTGTTCTCTTCGCTTTGTGTTCATGTGTGGTGTTGGAAGTTCGGCTCGCATAAAGCCCTAAGTAAATCTTTAAGACTGAAGATAAAGCGGGTATCACTTTTAGATTGGAAGATGGAGAGCAAAATAAAGACCTTGCCAAAGTATTCCATTTCACATTGTGAGGAAGCAAAACTTACCGGCTGCTAGCATGGCTTAAGACACGGAGAAGTACTGGTATACCTACCAGATAAATGTACTTACTTGATATCGGATACAACGACACCCCGGTGGAACGATCAAATTTGTCAGTCACTTGTAGGTCGTTACAACCGATTTTGACTGTATTTATGATAACACGATTTGCCCATCACTGGGCTGTAGGCTGAAAGTTCGTCAAGTACTAGGCTAAACTTCTGTGTGGATGAATCTGTGTCATGGTCATGTACATTTCTAACCCAACATCAGATCAGTGAAATAAACGAAACCCGTGTGAAGTACATCAAAATTCGAACTTTTAGTTTTTTCGTCAAGTTTCGTTCAATTTTGTTCATTTATAAATGGAGGATGCAGATAAGTGGGACAGACTTATAATAATTTAATAGCAATATGGGTGGCCTATAGGCCGTCGAGGACCAGGGCCTAGCTTCTCAGCAACCAGGCATACAGTGCATGACATTCTTCTCTCGCGAGTGGAAGGGACTTACTTTTTTATGCCGAATCCGAACGGCTAAGTTTGAGAAGCTTTTTTTTTAGACCGTTATTACTCTATGAGCATCGTCAGTGACTGTCAGTGATTTTACAAGTCCTCAAAGTGCCTGGCCGGAAGCCGCACTGGTGAGTGCCTGCTTGAGGTATTACGCCAGGCAGGAATGTATCTCTTCAAGAGGATGGGACCGGATCGAGGAAGCCGTTGGATGATGTATTCCAGTCACCAGACATGCTTTCGACTTCCCGACTTCTGCAGATGATCTGGTGCATACCTTCTATCAGAAAAACCATCTGATTTTCCAGCTTTTTTAAAAGCTGTGTCGACTTCTGCTACATCATCGACTGGAGTAGGGTTACCTCTCTATCACAGTCGCTTGGTCATGCCCATTTAGCAGGTGTGGCTCTATTCTCCCCCTACGGTTTCGAAGGGTCTAGGTCTCTTCCCTAATGCCTGGGTACCGACTTTTGACTTTCTCAATTACTTTTCTTCACACGTAGATGCTTCATCTGACATCGTTTTCTAACTCGATCCTCATATTGGGCTTCCATTGGTTTGGCTTGCAGCGCCTCGTATGACACGTCTTTTGCATGTGTGCACGCATCAACAAACTTCGAGCTGTTTTTGTAGATTTATCCGCGCTTAGACTTGGGTTGAATAAGCAACATTATTCGCGGGTCCACCTCTCACAGTTTACCGCTCAACCTTCATCGTTTGGAATCGGCATAAAACTGTTTGTCCCATCTACTTGTGATAGGAGAACAGCACTCATAACACGAGCGATTGCTGCACAAGCTAGGCCCCGGTCCACCTTGGACTGTCGCGCCATCCACATTGTTCTTGTATTGGTCTTAATTTAGTCTTAAATCTAGGCTGGAGTCAACGTCCATCTTTTGTTTCACGTTCCGAATTCCAGTTCCACCATCCCTCCGTCCCAGCGTCTACTTCTCGTTTCGCTGGTCGTTTTGGCTTTGCCTTTGAATCTGCACCCAGAAGCAGTGCGACACATTCCACAAGTGTTTTCAAAGTGCATGTGTTTGTTTCAAGAGCTTCGAAAGTGGATTATGTCCGAAAAACAAAACCCAATCAATCGAACCGCAAAGCTCACAAACAAACCCCTCAAACCCAAATCCAAGAGATTATCTCCCATCTATTCACCACCACTTACGTTCACACCTCCACCTGCGCAACGAAGATGAAAAGAAAAGGGAGCGTTGTGGCGCGGTGAGGCGACACGCTGAAAGAACTCCTTCTGAGCACGCAAGTCCTTCACGAAGGCAGAACAAAGGAGAAACCAGAATCCAAACTTAATAGACTCCCAGGGGTGGCGGCGTTAGACGACACGATATAAAGATAATCAGCAGCTCATAACACCCACCCCACCCGGCTGGGGGAGCTAGACGAAATTCAAACACAAACAGTTCGCAGTGGCAAAACATCTTAAAACCCCTTCGAATTTATTTTGATAGCAAAAACTAATTAAGGTCACACGAAAGCGATGTTCTTAGGGGTGAACGATTCAACACGACATCATCAGTGGAAATTAATGGATTCGATCTGGGCTTGGTCGTGTTGCTCTACACTGGCCACCATCGACTATCCATCGATTCACCAGACACTGGCTCCGCTGACCGAGGAGAGAGACGATGGTGTCCTACCCGACGTGGTAGTGGCCAGAGTGGATAGCTGCAGAGCTGATTTAGTTTCCTGTCAATATTATTTATCGGGCTTGTCGCTTTCGCACAGACCCACCCGCGACTTGTAGTGTGTGTGGGAGTTGTCATAAAAATTTATTTTATTACATAACCAAGGCTACGTGGTTGATTTTTTTATTTCAAAATTTTAAGGCCGGTTTATCTTTATTCTCTCGCATGGCGCTGTTAGGGATGTTTGGGCGGAGGTCGAGCGGAAGGTCATCGAGTTTAATGCCGATATGCGAGCGGAGGGTATTGGAATGAGATCATAGCTGGTGGGTTTGACTGGGAAAGGCTCAACCGGCAAACACTCATAAAATGAGAAGTCAGCTTATTGAAAGAAAAGGGTACGACCGGATCTGGCTTTATATTTTTTAGAATCGTCGTCAGCAAGTGGTTAACACGTACCACTTGCACATGCACGAATTGAACTTGTCATCAGCATTTAGTAAATCACCGCCCAACACACACACAAGAAAGAAAACTTGCTCGAGGATGCTTAAGGGAAAATGCGTAGTTTGCATAGTTTGTGCCAACTACACCGTCTTGCGACGAGTAAAATTCTCCGATCGTGGCATCTATGTTGTTGTCGCGGGTTTAGTATCCGACTTCGATTATGGACACGGTATTAATTACACGCTATTATCAAGCTCGGTGCCCAAGATTCGATATTTGGGGGTTCATTCTCTTGTGCAGGTCACCAGGGCTCTCGTCATGAAACTTTTCAGATGACTATCTTCTCGTCCTTGCAGCTAAACGATGTCGTCTATGATTTACTTTATGTAAGTCTGTCGCTATTGTCTTGTTATCACTGTATTACTAACAATGTAGTGCTGCCGTTCATAAGCTTCAAACCACAAGACATGAGACTCTCTATACTCCGCCCCATTTATAGGTCTTTGTTAAACTTCGAATGCTTCTGTTTACGGTTGTTGCTCAATAGCCTACGGGGACCAACCAGCTACGTACAAAGAAGCGTGTGAGAAGCTGGGATTGGTAGAAGACAACGAAGCAGTATTGTGTCGTTCACCGCAAAAGTTGAGAGAACACTTCGCTATGTTAATTGGCACTTGCGGACTGCCCAACCCGGTCCAGTTGTGGGGAAAATACAAGGACGCTTTGTCAGAAGATATTTCGAACGGGAACGAGGGAATCGACGAGGCTAATGGAGGTTTAATTTACGACGAGACGCTAAAATTAGTTCAGGACAAACTAATTTCGACAACCGCAAAACAACTCTTTGACTCTGGCATGCCATCGCCTCAGCACTCGCAGATTTGTCCACTGATGTTATAAGAGAACTTAACACAGCCTTGGAACGTTATGTCAATCATAGACTGCCTGAGCAAAGAGAAATCAATCAGAACATTTTGCAACGTACCGAAAGGAGTGAAGGAGGGCTTTACTTTGTTGGTGCGCCAGGGGACCCAGGTGAAACATTTTTACTTAATTTGTTTTTGGCTCAGCATTACAAAGACAAGAATGTAGTCTTGACTGTAGCCGCATCCAGCTTAACTGTTGCTAAACGGTGGATGAACTGCGCATTCTGTCTTCAAATTGCCGCTCAGCCTTGCGAGTAGAGAGACCCCTACAAGTAATATTACCAAAAGAGCAGTAGCCGCGGTACTCTTCTTGTGTGGACGAGTGTACTGTGTCACATAAACGAGCATTAATGCTTCAATTAAGCCGCAGTCTTCAAGATATTCGCAACAATCGTACGTTGAGGGGTGGTGTAGTCGTCTTACTCGCCGGGGATTTCAGACAGACTTTACATGTTATTAAGCGATGGACATCATCCGCTGATGTTGACTCGTGTCTGAAAGCGTCGCCGTTACACGTCGCCTCCACTGAACATGAAAATGCCCTGTTCATGAACATGATGTGAAGGAATCCATGTTGAAACCTAGAAACTTGATTTTACCACATGCCAAGAGCTCTGTTCAAAAGTTGGACAATAGATTTGAAGTTTTCCTATATATGCACGATTTTGTTTGAATGGAGTGGTAAATATTGATTGGCATTATTTTGAGTGAGGTCTACTGCGTTGATTGATGGTTGGTTGCCCCTTGATGCTAACGCTCTCGCAGCCAACGTTGAAGTATGCCTCACTTCTTGTCCACGAAAGAAAAGATCGCGGATTGCTGTTTAGATTGTTGTTGTGATGTTGGGCAGAAATATATCCGTCATCGGCTAGGATCGAAAAGTTTGACCTGATTGCTTACATTTTCGATGGCTTTTAATACATTTCGATTTTGAGGTCATGAACTTGTGATGAATGTAAAGGTTGATTTTTTAAAAGCTATAGGAAAGTTTTTAAAAAAAAAAAAAAAAAACACATAAAATTCAGAAAAATGCATGAAATCTTTATTTGAATCGATAGTACGGTCCATATAATTTAATGTTTGAAGATTATTTCATGCGAACGTTGACCTTGACTACGCCTCAAATGGTCCATCCGCTTAGTCCAATTTTGGTATGTTTTGGGAGGTGCGGGAAAGCACCCGCGAGAAAACGTAAGGACTGCCATTTACCACAGTACATGTTACAATCTAGTCTTTTATAGTCGACATATTCAATGGTTGAGAAAAAATATCAGTGGCCAATGACTGCCTTGTGGAACACACGATGAGCCAACGAGGAATGGGGTCGGATGTTGAGTGTCTGAGGTGAAAATTCCCAAGGAGGAACGTGGAGTACCTTTGCTGTTAAAATGTACCCCACGTTTAAAGCTGCGACCCTCGCCCCGAAGCCATGTGATAAAGTGGGGCAGGAACTCATAATGTCGACCATAATCTGTTCATAAATTTCGAAACGACTCCGCTGCAGAATCACCATTTATAAAGCATGTTTTCAACAAGTTTTGCACTTTCAGCGATCATTAAACGATCAATTTTGTGAAATGGCACACCGTGAGCTAAGCATACGCACTTGTGGATAACAGTCTTGTGTTACGTACGCGGTTGAAACAGGGTGTCAACGCCGGACCACGTTTAATTGCAGCACGTACCCGCTGTACGGTCCTCCAAATGGGCCACAGAGATGTGATCTAGGATTAAAATTTCCATTTTGAAACGCGATCAAGTCTTTCAGATGCCTTATTTTGCTTTATTTCAAGACGGAATATATCAAAATCTGAAAATTCCCCCGGTAAATATGCGCCCATGAAGCTAAACTAATCCGCAAGTAAGTCAAGTGTTAGCTCTGTAACATGCGTCGACACGGAAAGACATAAAAGAAAATCGTCATCCAAGGACCGTATATACCCTGCTGCAGAGTAGACTCCTCATTCGCTCCATGCGCCCGCCCTAAACAGATACGAACGACGTAAGCCCGAAAGGATTCCGCACGAATTATAGTCAACGTGCGCGCCATAGAGTGCTCCCATAGAGTGCTCCCTTAATTGCGTATATCTAATTAACGTGATAATGTCTTCATTAAAAGCAAGGGAGCAACCTGTTGAGATTATCGGTGAATCCGCCTCCGACATTAAACTCAATCAGCATCAGGTTACACGCCCGTTGCCACCCTGTCCCTCCAACTCGGCATACATCCCTTTGCGAAGCTCTAAATATAGTACCCTAATTGTTATTCACTCAAAAGCTTAACAGCTGGCAGGCCCGACGCCTCCTTGTTTCACAACTCAACGAACAGTGGACGACGGCGGGCGGTAGGGCGCCCGCCCCCACGCCGTCATGTGCGAGCAGTACAATAGTCCGTCCACCGCTGCCGAGTTCAGGGCGAAAAAGAACTACACAAAAGAAAATGAAAATTACGCCGGGATTTATGATGTAATAAAATTTTATCGGACTTTTGAATATCACTACACAGGGCCGTAATAGATTTAAAGCATGCCTTCAGCGATGGTCGTTGGTCTTTAATGCCGCGCAATCCTTTCGTCGGGACCCGGCCAGCAGCGACAGAGGGAAACGCTTTAACTCCAGCCCAATCCTGCGTGGGGCACGATGAAAGGGGCCCGTTCTCTCCGTTTTGCATGCGAACGAGAAGGCTAGGGGATCAACTGTGTTGTTGAGTCAGATGGATGGTGTTCCTCGGAGGGAGGCCGTCGATGATGTCACAGCCAGCAGAGGTGGCGCGGCGGCGGCGGTGGTATGTATTTCAGTTTCGACATTGAAAAGCAGAACGTGCCTCCGGACAATTTTGGCTTTTTAATACGTGATTGTCATGCCACAATTATTTATTGTGCCGACCCGGCCCGGAATGCCTCGGCTATTGAGGGCGAGGCGTTCCCATTGTGCTGCGGTCGGTTTCGATTTCGGAATCCTTTCTGTTTTTTGTGCTGGTTACTTTTTTAGTTCTGGAACAATCCGAGGTCCAACGTCGGCCGATTACGTGAGCTGTTGTCTCGGTTTGCCGGTTTGGCGGAGAACTGTAGGCAGACAAGCTGGCGGGCAGGCGGTTGGTTCACTTTGTTGCGTTAAATCGAATTGAATAGTCGGTGACCGGCAATGTCCGGAACGGACTGTGTTTGCGTATTCCTAGCGACGTGCGAGGTCAAGGAAATTGGCGACGACTGGTTAAGTCCTGTCGATGGGCAATCTGGGCGTTGGGTGCTGGGCGCCGGGCGCGGAATGCATTAAAGGGAATTTTTTTTAATGCAATTGCTGATTGCACTTTGTCCTGCCTTGTGTGTGCCGCTTCGACTGCACTGAATGGTATTGTTCGCAAAAAAAACCCGTCACGTTGAATTTTAAGTGCTTGGTGGTGGCGGAGATGTTAGGAGGCATATGGAATTGCTTCGTGTTCGATTTGCCATCATGTGGCGGGAGAGGAGACGAGAGATTGAAGGCAGTTGGCAGCAGATGGAAGATGAAGTCACATCCTTGGCAAACTGTCCAATCAGTGGGACAACGATTGAGTGTTGGAATTGGGAATCTGAATCAATGGAATCAAGAGAAGAAGAGATTCTGATCTAGATGTGGGTTTCCTTCATCGCACACTGTGTTCTGTCATTCATTCATCCAATCATTTAGGTGACCATCTCAGAGTCATCTCAGCGTTTGCGTTAGTCAATCATGGCTCATTTGATCCGACGGCCTTGTTGCCTTGTCTTGTTGACCTTGTTGTTGATGCAGTCGAAGGGGTCTCGTTCCAAGTGGATGCAGCAGAGAGACTCTATTCATACGTCCTTCGAAGGCATTGTAATCACGGAGCATCTTCAAGCACCTTCGAGACGCTACCTGCCTGCGGCAGCAGAATGGTCTATCTTCAGTTTTAGTGTTGACACCTTAGATTCGGGTATTTTCGGGAAGGAAGGACGAGTAATTTGGTCAACTAAGGAGTCTGAAAGGAACAAGAACGCTAAGTACTATGTTGTCTTTCGATCCTTTTATACAGCGTCTAAGCTGGAAGATAATCCAAACAGCGGAGCTGATTCTTGGTGCCTCGGAGAGAAAGATTCTATGTCGGGTATATGGTCCTGATTAGAACTTGTACTTCTACTATACAAGTCCCCAGTAGTATGGATATGCCGTCTGGCGCACGGACACGCGTAGTCTAGCCTCAGCGACGTTGACGTCGACGCTGCCTGCACTCAGGACAGGCTCTGGTCAGAATCTGAGCGAGGGACTCGGATTTGGCGCTGTCGCGACAACATTGGACTGTCTTCCTCGTTAGGTAAATTCATCGGCGTCGGTTTCCCAAGCGAAAATCTATGCGATCCTAATGACCACACACTATGTTGTGAACAACTGGAAGAGGTGAAGTATTTCCGTCTGTAGCGACAGCCAAGCTGTGCTTTAACCACTTTAACCACTTCTAGGGCAGTTCAGGAATGTAAGTCTCCTCTGAATTTGATCAGCTGTCTCACGGGTCACCACGTGATCACGGGAAATGAGATCACTGATGAACTTGCTAGACAAGGATCTGAGGAGGCACTCTCAGGGCCTGAACCTGCGCTGGGACTACCTGCGTTAGGGCTTCCATTGATGTTGGACCCCTCGAGGGCACAACTGAAGGTGGAGTGAATCTCCAGGATTTGGGAGAACCAAGCGGCATTCATGGTATATCTTGACAGAAAACACTGCAGACGACTTACCGGCGTACTAACGAGCCACTACATCTTCACCAAACGTGTTTGGCCTAAGCGATGAAACCTTCAGCGAGACGCCTTTGGAGAAGACGACGACACTGCAGAGCACTTCATCTGCACTGTCCCGCCTTTGATCGCATCAGGTGGCATAAAATGGGACCTGATGAGGTGTGAGCTGATCATGTAGGCTCCTCGTCACAGAAACGCCTGATGGTCTCCCTTCGGATGAACAAGGAATTCCAGAAAATGTGGATTACTGCCATTGTACTAGCTCTTGAGACTGAGTGCTCCAGTGTAGTGTTGTGTATCGGGAGAGGGGAGAGTACTCCCCTCATGGGGATGAACAAATAAATAGAGTTTGAGGTTAAGTATTACTTGACCGATAATTTTTTCAAAATTACCAGGTTTAAGTGAATGGGAAGCACTCTAAGTTGAAAATGTTTAAATCAGCGTCTTGTTGGTCGAGGTGGACCTGGGCCTCAACCAACAAGCATCTCCTGCCAGCTCGATCTTTAGCTAGCTGTCTCCAGTTTCGCACGCATAGTTGGTTGAGGTCCCTTTCCACTTGCGTGCGCCATCTGAGTCGCGGTCTTCCTCTACTGCGCCGTCCCTCGGGGGTGGATTCGAAGACTTTTCGGGCCGGAGCATTGGTTTCCATCCGCTCTACATGACCTAGCCACCTCAATCGTTGGATCTTCACTCTTCTGGCTAAGTCGATGTCGCTAAACAGCCCGTATAGTTCGTCATTATATCTCCACCGCCACTCACCATCTATGCAGACGGGACCGAAAATCACACGAAGAATTTTCCTCTCGAAGCAACCAAGAGCAGCTTCATCCGCTTTTGATAAAGTCCATGCCTCCGCGCCATATAGCAGGACTGGGACGATTAAGGTCTTGTAAAGCGTTAGCTTGGTTGTTCGAGAGAGGCCTTTGTTTACCAATTGCTTTCTTAGCCCAAAGAAGCAGCGATTGGCAAGAGTTATTCTTCGTTTGATTTCAGCGCTGGTGTCGTTGTCTGAATTGATAGCGGTGCCTAGGTAGACAAAGTTTTTGACTACCTCAAAGTTATATCTGTCTGCTGTGACGTTCTGACCGAGACGTCGGTGTTGGGTGTCCTTTCTCGTTGACAGCATATACTTGGTCTTACCCTCGTTTACCGCTAAACCCATCTTCGCGGCCTCCGTTGCAATACCCACATACGCATGCTATCATACGCTGCCTTAAAATCGATGAAAAGGTGGTGGGTATCGATTTGTTGCTCCGTGTGAATATATTGTCGATGGTGGATTTTCCTGGCCTAAAGCCACACTGGTATGGACCGACCAAGTTGTTGACGAATGGCTTTAGGCGTTCACACAGTACGGCAGATAAGATTTTATATGCAATACTTAGGAGACTGATGCCTCTGTAGTTGGCGCAGTTCAAAGGGTCTCCTTTTTTATGGATCGGGCAGACTATGCTGAGGTTCCATTCATCGGGCATGTTTTCCTCTGACCATATTTTACAGATGAGTTGGTGCATGCTCCTTACCAAATCATCGCCTGCGGCCTTAAAAAGCTCGGCGGGTAGGCCGTCAGCTCCCGCAGCCTTGCTGGATTTTTTTTTTTGGATTTAGGTGAGAAAGAACGCTAGTTTTTAAACATCCGGAGTTCATCAAAGGTCGACTCTGCTTCTCGTGACCAGTGCACTGAGGCGCGAAGAATTTTCAAATTGGACGTACCAGCAGCTAAAGAGCAGCCTTGGAATGACGTCGGCGAGAAGTTGGAAAGCGACCATAGATCTGCGAAAAAGGTGTTCTGGTACACCATTCGCCGACTCAGAGGAAGGAAATTCAACATCATCGAAGCAGTCAAATCCATAGATGGTGTGTTGCTTTCCAATTGGGTGGCCATCTTACGCAGATAGGGCGAGCACTTTTCGGAGCTGCTCAATCCCGAACAGGACACTGTGGTTGGCAGACCCGAAGAATACTCCAACGGTGGAGGAAGTCGTTTTTGGCGATGAAATCCGGCGAGAAATGCTTACTGCAATCGGTAAAGAGTGAGTTTTATGGCTCTCCCGTGTCATATAGGTGGCCTGGGAATGCGGTGAGACACCTGGCGATTGACAAACTGGGGCAATTGCTCCTCCTTACACGAAGGGGACAAAGGAGACTGCTCCAACTGCAGGGGCATATATCTTTTAAGTCTGCCCGGGAAATTCCACGCTAAGGTGTTGGAAGCGCGTTCTAGAGCTAAGGTCGACCACAGGATTTCACAGAAGTACAACCGACCAGCTTTTCTCACAAAGAATTGTACTTGGGAGGGTTTGCGAGTATGCCAAACCTATCTACAGCTGTTTTGTGGATTTGGAATGCAATTGAAACTCTGGCGTGCTCTGCAGTGAATGAATGTGAATGTGAATGAAAAACCGCACGTTTAAGTCATAGACCAATAAATACATCAGATGGGCCCTTAAGCCTGAAATCGTACAAAACAATTTCTGTTCATAATAAAAATTATAAATCTCCTAAATCGACGGCAAGACGGTCTTCTCTCGCCCGGTGTCACAATGGATCTCCCTTAGGTCCAGTAAGGGAGACCTCCTAACCAAACTTTTATCGCAACACGCTCTGCGAAGCTTATCGTTTCTATTAGTGAAGGTGTTCAAGAAGATCCAAATCTATCGATTTCTCGGCGAGCATGTTGAAAAGTTAAGCTGATCACGAAATACCTACGCCTAACATCTAAAGTCGTCTCAAGTATGCACCAAAAAGTCTGTTCTCTTCCGTGCCTCACATCAGTTTAATTTGTTGGCTTTAAAGCACCCGTCCTCCGACATAGTGTGGCAACGAAGAGCAGTCTGGCCTTGAGTGCCACCCATCGGACCTTATTCTTGCGGATTTCTTTATGCACAACACAAATTTAATTTCCACCTCCCGAACATCAGGACATGTCCTTTCACAAAAATCCGCTGAATATATTTCAATGCCACTAAATCCTCGCAAAAGGAAAGAACCCCAAATCAAGTTTCTTGTCCCTCCGGGCATCTCCGGGCATCATATTCATCCGTTTTTCCGTTCCCCAAAAAGAATGATGTGCAATTGAGGCCTTCCTCTTTCTTTCTCTCCCCCTCTCTCTCTCAAATGATGAAAAAAAAAGAAGAATTAACCCTGTCACATCCTTTTTCGATAAATCATCAAATTGAATGCCGTAATCCTTCTTGCAACAAAACGTATCCTTCACTCATTCCTCCAGCCCTGTCTCTTTCAGGCGAGTTGTCGCTGCCTCGTCTATCACATCAAATCACAACTTAAACTATGACAGGACGTGTTTGTCCTTCATGCGGCCCCCTTCGGCTGTCCCCATCTGTTCGTCAAACCAATTTGGAAGGACGTAGGAGAAGACCAAGCAAGAGTGAGATCTCTGCTGCAAACTCCTATGTGACACAACAAGTTTGAGGATAGAACGATGCCAGGACAAGAATACAAGATGCCCACCCACCACCCAGCACACATCACCCCCGCACAGCAGAAGATGATGATTATTATGAGGAATGGAGTCACACTTTCATACAATAATAACGAGAATTTTTATTCTGAACCGAGATTTAATTTCAGATAACACACCCGCTCTCATCCTCAGACGTAGTTCTCATGAAATCCTTTTCACAGATCACAAGTTTCAGATATGTGTGTTTGGAGCTTGTGGCCTGGCGACGGCGACGGGGAGCAGTGGCAGTGGCGCTGTGCGGCGGCCCCCTCGGCGGCACTTGAATGCTGTGTGAGAAGTTCGTCCTTTTTTTCTGCCGCCCCTTCTCATTCGGTATTCTCTCCCTTTGTTCGTCGAGGATACACTAGGATCGCACACAAATAAACAAGCAATCGCGAACAAAAGAGCCGCGTGGGAGTGATGGGAAACGTCCGTCCACACACGGAGGGGGACGTTGCACCCCTCGTACGTCACCCCCATTTCCAGCGCCGTCATCATCATCATCATCATCATCAGAAGCCGCAGGAGGAGCAGAAGCAGCTCAAGAGGAGCAGCAACATGATTCGGTGACCAAGAAGGATCTATTGAGGAAATGTAAACAATTTGTGTGTGTTTGTATGTGAACAGTGGATCTGCCATAAGATGGTGTGTGACCAGTCTGTAATCACCCTTCTCTGCATTGTGCTCACACCCGTATCCTTCCCCCATCTTTCCACCGCTTCATCTCCCGGAGATGCGGTTCAAGTGGATAAGTTTTCACTTGATTGCAAAAGATGTATCTAGTAATGGATTTATGAATGCAGACGGGGCGGGCGAAGGAACGAACGAATTTTTATTCTCGCAGCCATCCACAGATCGTGAATGAGCGGGATAAGAATCCATATTTTGCACAAAGCGGTTGTGTGCCGGTGGTATCCTTTTATTTGGCCCTAAACGGAGTTCTACTCACGGAATGCACCTTAATAGCCAAAGGCGTTATCAAGAACGATATGAACTCACGCTCGGTCGGTTGGTTTGATTTTCGCAGCACCTCTCAAGTTTTGGCACGAGATAGCGACTCACACATGGCGGCCGGGTGGGAGTGCTGCTCCTTCATGCTTACATGATTCTCGGATTGAATTGGAAAATCGAAAGCATGTGGGCGGCTCCTTCATCTTCGTCTCGCTGCACGGACGGTAGTATGGACATGTTATCAGCTTTAAGGATTATCATTACCGGAGCATGCTTGCATTCAGCTCACCATTCGCCGGGCTGCTGGGGGTGAAGATCGAGTGGTTCGCTGGAGTTGGTTAACAGTGACGTTCAGAGATAAAAAAAACGGCAATCCCTTGATGCTCTTCACGTAATGGATGGACGCTTGGTTGGTTGGTGGGTTGTGATGTGACCTAAATGCGGTTGGTTATTATGGATTTGATGGCTGTTCAGCTTAATGAGTGAGCTCCTGGAGAACATCTCTCATGTTTACCACTCGGACGTAAACAAGTTGAAATTCACTTCATATTAGTTGGTTTTAATTTGACAGTCGATGACTGCAAGGATTCATAACATATCGGACACAGCGTCTGTGGGCATTGAGGCTAAAGGGGACTTTTTTCTGCTGTCCTGCATTAGAGACGACCACAAAGGCTCTCATTTAATCTCACAGCCAGCACCACCATCGCTCTCGTGTCGTGTGACATTGCAGCCAAAGGACGTACAAGTCGAACAGGATCAACTCGAATGTTGATATGATGATCCTGATAATTGTTTTAATGTTCACTTTCCGCGCACGAAATCTTAAGAACTTTACCAACCCCGTCAGTCCGTCCATTCCAGTCGAGTCTTTTTCTGTCTCCTCGTTGTTCAATGTCATTTGGAGGTTCTGCTCTCCGTAGCGTTGTCTGGGGATTATGTTTCTCAGGTTCCTGATTAACTCGGGAGGGAGGTTGTTGGTGTCTAAAAGCTGCTTTGTGAACAGTGTCACCGTGTACTTCCAAGGGGATGATGCGTGCTGGCGAATGTGGGATACGTACATATTCGCAGAAAGTTTCGAGGTTCCCCATGGTGTTCTTAGGAATGGTGTGCCTTATTCGAAAGCCGTTCGCTAAAATCGAGTGCATTAGCTGACTTTTGCCATCCTATTTGTAACTTAAGTGCTAGCGTCATCAAGCCATCCCGATGCTTTGATGAATCTGCAAGGAAATGCGTATAATAGAGTGCTACGTTCTGTTTCTTAAAGGTCATGAAATAAATAGTGCCCCTGTGTTCTGTCGGAGACTTGTGGCAGTGACAGATGTAGTGAGGAGTGTTGTCCCCTTCCTCTTCGTCATTACATCGTCGGACGTTAGCGAGTCCCATTTGGCTGGCTGCTTATAGTCAGCGAGTGCCGCACATACCATAGGTAGGAATTTCTTCGTCACCCTGAAGGAGTCTGTTGGTTTTTGCACTGTCAAGCCTGGGCGAAGGCATCCGAGTGGTCTGACAGATAAGGCCAGAGAGCCAGAGCACAACTTTCTGTTTGCTACCTCTACGTTTGCATCGTCTACCATCCAAAATGGGCTGTACAATTAAACAGATTGCCAGAACATGTTGGCAGAAGTGGTGGCTCGGTGAGAACCCAATTAGCACTATGTACAGCTTTAAGGCACAGCTGTGTCATCTAGCTGCCTTTAGGTCTTATTTATAAATGTTATTTTTTTGTTGTCTGTCAGTCGGGCCCATCTGAGGTTTGCCATCTGAAGGACTGCTTGTAGTGGGATGTCATTGTGACCTGGAACTCGGAAAAGAGGAACTTTGAGCCACCCTTCTAACGACTCTAGCTAACCACGGCATTCCTGTACTAATTTGGAATATGATGTAAGGAGGCAATAGCTTTGATGGCTGCTTAGCTATCAACGCATATGACAACCGTCTGCCTTGACAAGGATTTGAGTGTACTCTGACTAGACGACAAGCAATAATTCCGCTTGAAACATACAGGGTTTGTCTGGCGGTCTGAAGGCCCTGGAAATGTTTTGGAATTCCGACAACACGCCCATCCACATCGGTTCCGCTGCACAGTGGTCCCATTGTAATGGAGAGGAAATAAATCAACCCGTGGACCGAACTTAATGAAGTTTGAAACTTAATAAAATGACTACTACTTTTTTAAACCATTGAAAAAGTAAAACACAACTCGACTTGGTTCAATGACCGGTACACTCTTCCCTGAGCAGTCTGTGATGCGGGTTTGTATACCCGCGTGCATCTGATGCTACAGCTCGGCCATCCTACATTAGGTCTCGCCCCCGAGATCGGAATCTTCTAACTCGCTGCTGTCCTTGTCGAGCCCTTTGTCCGGCAGCTCGCACCAGCCCTTCATCCTGACCGCTTATGGGAGATGTCTTCTACCACGTACCTGTCGTTGGGGAGCACCTTCGCAACGACGTATGGGCCCCGGTACTTCGGCTCCAAATTCCGCGACTCGCCGGTGACGGCTGGCTCGTTCTCGATCAGTACCGGTCACCTGGCTGGTACGACGTTGGGCGCTTACGACAGGCGTCGAATCTTACCTTCTGCTGCACTTGGGCCCTTTCGATGTTGGTTAGGGCCTCGCTTCGTCGCCGCTTCATCTCTTCGGCATGCACTCCCCTCTGCTCTCTCAATTTTATCAGCAGCTTGTTGCCCGAAATATTCCTCGGTGCGTAGGCGTGCAGTAGCTCGTGTGGGGTTGCCTTGTTTTCAGCCTCCATTGCCGGCGGCGGCTGGCTCGTTCTCTATCAGTACCAGGTCACCTGGCTGGTACGATTTTGGGCGCTGACGACAGGCGTCAAATCTTACCTTCTCGTCGGCATCCACTCCCCTCTGCTCTCCTAATTCCATCAGCAGCTTGTTGCCCGAAATACTCATCGGTGTGCAGGCGAACAGTAGCTCGTGTGGGCTTGCCTTCCGCGAAGAGTTCAAACCCCATTGTACTGCCCGAAGGTGCGTTGCCCAATCCTCCCCCTTTCCTGCGAATGCATGCATTTGAGTGGCGGGAGAATGTTTTTAGTTAGAAAAATTAGCATTTGGTTACGTTTAGGGTCAGCCCGGTATCCCTCCGGATTTCCAGGAATCTCCGAAGCTTCTGAAGACCCTCTTCAACAGCTTTGCTGCCAATTGCGATGTCGTCCAAGTAGACAGCTATGTCTACCTTTCTCAGACGCGACTTGATGATATTCGGCATGACTGCAACTCAGCGGGGCGTTCACCAGACCGAACGGCATTCGGTTGAATTCATACATGCCGTCGTCAGTCTCAAGCTCCGCAAATTTATTGTCTTAGGGCTTGCTTAACAGAAAATTCTATTCCAATGAGGTCTTATACAACAGGGCGAACCTGATACGAGTGGACAATTTCCTGTAAAAATTGGCTCTATTTTGAATCGAACGGTTTGATACAGGACATAAATGCGGTACGCTCCTCTTTCATACCGCCCATTCAACTGTGGATGGGCGGCTCAACTACTACCGCTCCGTCGCACAACGAGCCGAAGAAGGCCTCCACCGGTTCAGTCTGTGACGCGGGTTTATATACCCGCAAATACTTCAGATTTAACAGACTTTTTCCGCGCTCCAACATTTTTATTTTTCAGTGATTCTTAAACGATGCACACAACACATCCTGTCTCGGGTTGGCATTAATTCTGTTTGATATATGCGATTGAAACGACGAAAGCGACGCGGAAGATGGTGCAATCCAATTAGAGTATAAAGAATGCCGTCAAGTAAGAAAAAACCAACAGAGGCCATGCATAATCGAGTACGTGCCGAGAGAGAAAAGGATAAAGGCCATTTTCCAAGGGAATTTCCCACAATGGGTAATTAACCATAAAAACCACAGCTCGTGGTCCTGGCGCATGGTCTCGGGCCGATTTGAGAACACTTTAGAAAATTATTTTCATTGAAAATTTCGCCAAACCAAAAGCGAGGCCATGAAATAGGCTTAGTTTAAAGACCACCGGCTCTCTCAGCCTTATGAGAGCAAATCCCAGCGCGTCTTCTGGCAGCAGAATCGCATTATCGGTCTCAATCAAAAAGGCTTACATCTGTAATTCCCTCCGGAGGCGATCTCCATTAGCGGACGCACCCAATCGGCACAAATCCCCCGTTTTTACGGGTAAATAAACGAAAGAATTAAGTCGCCCAAAATTGATAATCAAGAACATATCGATGAAACACTCAATTCGATTGCCCCCTTCCGTCCGTCGGCCTGTCCAATGCATGCGTCTCTGCGATTGGCAATAAAATACTTCGCATCTATATTTGTACGCCCCTCCACTCGGAGTCCATTGTGTGTCAATCGAGGAGGACTCCGGGTTGTACGCAATAAACTCATCCGGAAGCAATCCTTTACAATAATATTTCTATTGCTCTGAAAACAAGAATTGATGCGGCAATAAATGGCCATAAAAGGACTAAGGGCGCTTCCCTTGTCCCTCCTTCATGCCAGACCCTGACCGCATCGGCATCGATCTCAAATGCGAGAGAGCCGCGGTGCGTTCAATGCCAAGAGCGACGAGCTACGGGTACGGCAATTGGCCAATTGGTTTAAACGTAGAATGAGCAATACACACCAGTCTAATTGCGTCGTTACCACGCAATGCCCAGGCAGCACTGTCGTTCGAGGTCTCCCCCGGTAGCACCACCATCGACATCGCCAACACCCACCCCCACTATTCGCATCACTTCAGGTCCTTGCTGCAAACAATCACAATGTGGCCGCAACAGACAAACGGGCAATTGAAGAAGTAACGTCTACTTCAACCCTCCATCGACGGCCATGCTGCCGGCCAGCAGTATATTCTTCTCGGATGAATGCGAGAATTTATTGGCACTTGGAGAGCGGGTATAAAACCGTCCTAAAAATCTTCAAATAATAAATCTGCCTCCATAAAAGCCAACGAATGCACAAGCTGGGAACACGCCACGGCACGGTACACTGCGTCGGCTATTCTTCATGCCAGAGCGTCCGGACGAAGGGCCGCCCCCACTCAGCCACCGTCAGTGTTTTATTTTTTATGAAGCGAATGCCCAAAAGACTTTAAACATGAGATCCGAGTACATTTTCGTTGGCGGGACACAGACTTTAAGGGCTGTTCCGCCAGCAGTTGGCTTGTCCTTTGCATCGGTTAAGGCCGGGCGATGGGATTCATGATGTACCCCGGTGTAAATGAATGAATACAGCATGCGAGCTCCAAGGCGAAGCGTTCAAACAACCGGCGGGAGAGGAAACTAGCAGGGAAGCCCACAATGAATTATGAATGGAGTAGCGAGAATCAAAGGAATTTTTAATTTGCAGCCATTAGGATAATTTTGCAATTAATGCGAGAGAGAGAGGGGAATGCCCATTCTGCGCCAAACTGTGCAGATTGATGAAGGGGGTGGTGGACGGGAGGGACAAGATTGGCTTTGAGGTGGTCCTAATGAAGGACCCAGATGCAGGCTGCGGAACTGAACACGATGGATGGGGCAATAATAATCTCGAAATAGAGTGACTGCCTGGCTAAGGTGAGCTTGGTGAAAAGAATTATAGAAGCGGTGCTGGTGGTGGTGGTGGTGGCCATGGCTATGACGGGGGCGGGTGCAAGCTCCAAGGATGCCGAGGAGAAAATTAAAATATTTATGTTTTCTTAAAGAGGTGGTGGTTGTTGGGGAGGGGGGCTGCCGTTCCCTATCAACTGCAGAGAGTGGGTGACTCGGTAATGAAGTGCCAGCTCTGCGGGTAGTCTGTGCGAAAAGGGGGTGTCGGCTTTGATAAGATAAACATGAGATTATAAACGCGATGTCGGAGCAACGGTTATCAGCTGAAACGCTGCTTTGATATATGTTTGTACTCTCTAGTTCTTACACGAAGCTTGTCGGTCCTGAGGGAGGAGGCATACGGCATAAGATTAACAGCGTGTTCTTTGGAGTCGTTGGCAAATTGTCTGCAAAGCGGGAGTTAGACTTGATCGTTTGTATTTTTTGCCGTCAGATAAAATATGTAGAAGAAATTTAAAATATTTAAAGGGGTTTTTTAAATTTCACGCTTCGATTTTGACAGATCATGGATAAGGATAACTGACAATGACAAGTTACAATGTCGTGCAACACGTGCATGCGATGAAACTCTGTCTCTTATGGGAACGGAGCACACGATGCTTCCCTATTGCAATTTAAACGGTTGTCCTTTTCACTGTTCATTGCTTGGTTGTCAACGGTTGGTTGCAAGTCGTATCTTGTGGATCGGCGAATGAATGTTGAATGCGGTTCCAAAAGAACATCGCTACTCGCGGCACAGTTGAAGCCACAATGGATATTCTGATAATCGCAACCAGAGGTAACATTCACTGGCCGGAGAGATCGCCTGATTGGACTCTGGTCGCCGTGGCAGGTGCGTTGGCTCTTACGCCTAAGGTTCTCAGTGCAAGACACTTTCCTCGATGGGGTCGCTCCAGGCACCAAGAATGAGCACTGTTGCTTCTACTCATCATTCAGCATTGTGTTCCATATAGCTAAAGCGGCAAAATTGGAGTTTTTTAGAAGACGATTTTGGTCCAGCGAGTAAGGAGTTTGTGCGAAAAGCCGAAGAAGCACCGGTTGCCATGAGGATTCTACGTCAGATCTTCACTCCTTTGTCACATCTGTCCTGTATGGAGTCTAGATTTACCCCGAGGTAGGAAAAACGCATCAGACCCACTCTCCCATTGGGCGTCTTGGTGCTTTTATAGAAATATTTACCATTTCCCCTGGAATTTATTATATTACACTTCTATGCCTCAAGTCCAGTGTGAAGCTTAATTTGCCGACTGTGTGTGTAGGGTCGCTTCTGCAGGCTGAGTGTTGGAGAATAGATGTGCGCTAATTGAACAGCAACGGCATAAAGGCAGAGCGACTTAAAGGATCTGAGGGTCTGAGGCAAAGAACATAGAATGACAAAGCTAATCTATCTGTTTTTTTTTCTTGAAAATTGGAACAGTATGCCTGACAAGATTAATATTTTGTTTTCAGTCGGCTGATACACGAGAAGAAGATAGTACACACTTGGATAAGCAGACAACTTTATGTCTTCAAGACCTGGTATTTAGACAATTGACTTATTGCACTTGGACGTGCGTGGGGGTAGATACAAGAAAAAAAACCTCTTGATTCGTGAATCTTAAAACATTCGCCCATCTCAACTCATCGTGGTGCTTGTCAGGAGTGGACAGCAAATGAACCCATCATCAATTCGACCATCCATGTATACACTGACGGATCGAATGTGCGGGCATTTTCTTTGAATTGTTTAACATGCACTGGTCTGTCAAAAAACCCTGAATATTGCAATGTTTTGCAAGCGAAGGTCCTGGCAGCCAGAATGGTATCAGTGTGAGAAACACCATCGGCTGGTTTTACCACTCTAAATGACACTACAAGCATGCTGCAGCGTAAAGCTTAAGGTTCTTAGCACGCAGAGCTCGATTACTCTAATCTGGGTCCCAGCTCATAGGAACATAACCGGCAATGCAGCAGCTGACGAACTTGTCTGCAAAGGGGCCGAAACAGACCCATTCCAGGCAATCATACGCATCCGCAGGTGTAGCTTCTAAGCCCTTTGACGTTGGGACATGAAATGTGGGCCAAAGATCTATCTGAGTTGTCAACATATTTCCTTGAAATCAAAAATAGGTTACATAGTAGTACTAATACTAATTCCCAAGAATTTTTTTTTATATTTCGTAACTTGGCTATCGATGCTTTGGGGATAGTGTTAAAAAAGTGGACACTGACGGTACCAAGAAATTTGTCCGCTTATGTGAAGCGATTCGACTCTACAGTGTAGATCGCTGCCTTAGGATTAGGGGGCGCGTTGCTATGTAAATTTCAAGCCCCAATGAAACGCACTCCAGTCAAGTCTATTGGGTCTATAACTTAAATTCCATCCGGTTTGCTAAGAGATGGCGTAACTTGTATTATTCCATTGGAACATGCGTTTGAAAGCTACTGTCATTGTACGTCAATTCAGTCGCATGTCATTCATTTGAAGCGTAAAAAAAAATAATTTATTTTCGCTCAAATAAGTCGAACTTTGTGCCTGAAAAAGTGTTTTTGCGGGGAGTTCTTATTCATTATTTTAATATGAAGAAAACTGCTGCCGAAATCATTGTATTTTGGTGGAAGTTTATGGTGAACATGCGCTAGCTGAGCGAACGTGTAAAAAGTGGTTTGAACGATTTAAAAGTGGTGATATTGACTTGGGGGACGATGAACGTCCTGGGCAGCTTCTTGCCCTACACAAGAAGAGCTTTGGTTGTCACTCAAGCAGCCATTTCAAAACGTTTAAAAGCAGTTGGATATATTCAAAAGCAAGGAAATTGGGTTACACATGAACTCATGTCCAAAATGCTGCTGGAACGCCACAAAAGGAAGTCATATTTGCATCGGGTTGTTACTGGTGATGAAAAATGGATCCATTACGACAACCCCAAGCGCAAAAAATCATATGTGAAACCCGGCCAACCAGCCAAATCAACGGCAAAGCCGAATATCCATGGCGCGAAGGTAATGCTCTGTATTTGGTGGGATCAGTAGGGTGTGCTGTATTATGAGCTGCTAAAACCGGGTGAAACCATCAATGGACAACGCTACCGAACACAGTTAATCTGTTTGAAGAGAGCAGTAGCGGAAAACGCCCGGAATACGCGACCAGACACGAGGTTATAATTTTCCATAATGACAACATAAGAACTATTTGGAAAACCCGCCTTGTAGCCCAGACCTTGCTCCTTCTGACTACCACTTGTTCCGGTCGATGCAGAACGCCCTCACTGAATACAGAGCAAAATATCAAAAATCGGCTTGATTCATTCTTGGCTGCCAAGCCGACGCAGTTCTTTTGAGATGGGATCCATAAATTGCCAACAAGACGGGAAAAGTCATAGCTTCAGATGGGACATACTTTGAATAATACTATTGCACATGTTTTCCTTAAATAAACGTTACAATTTTGGAACAAAACTGCACGAATTAACATTTATACCCGATATTCCATTGAAATTTCAAGTGGTGAATATTAGTGTCTTGTTGAGGGGCATAATGCAATAAGAGCATACTGTATGCATGCATATATGTATTTAATCCATTTAAATCCTTCTAGCGTGATTGAGCAGTCATCCAATTATAATAATATTAGACGGAAGAACGATGGTAAGGCAGGACTTGCGTAGTTAACAGTTTTAAATTCCGATCGCTGATTTTACAAATTGGCAACACAGTGGACTGTGTTCATGTTCGAGTACTGCAAAAAATGAACCAGTGGCTCAAACATTGTCTTGTATCATTAAATCTCTCGCCCACAAAGAGACAAAAAATAAGCGAAAACTTCCAACGAAGTGATTCTTGTAGGACATGCTACACTTACAACTAATACCCTCAGTTCTCATACCAAGTGGAACTTAAACTGACAACAAAACGGAGAAGACCACGACTTTCCGCATCTTGTCAAACACACTTTAACATCAAAGAGAGGTGAACGAGAGGCAGAACTAAACCCCGCCAGAGAAAAGCACAACAGCATCGCTTTCGTTAGCGACGAAGATGAGAGAAATCAGAAAAACCAGAGCTAGAGGAAGACAAGAGGAAAATATTTGCGGCACGTCAAGCCGAACATGACTTGACAACGTTAATTGACCTTTATACATCACTTGCCATAATCAATGACGGCAACGGGCACTGTCCTGGCTCATAGTCGTGCGGGGTAATGGAACAATTAAAAACAACGAGTTTCTCAAGTTTGTGAAGGGTCCTGGTACCTGTCTCACCCACGCACAGTCTGCTGTATGAGCCCATGTGCGGCGTCTGCATTCGGGCACAATTTCGAGACAAAGTCGAAGAAAAATTCGATATCACTCTAACCACCAACACAGGACTAATTTCTTCTCGGATATTGTGTCATCATGTTATATCCTTATTATCCTTAAACACAGACACACACTCATGCGCGCATGTAAAGCATGGCCTCGAGCGTAGTTATTGTAAAATGTAATTTCTGTTCCGTCTCTTGTCTCCTTAATGGTGTGTGGCAGCACGTCCCTCACAATGTAGACGACATGCTTCCCCACTTCCATGCGAGCCGTCATGGGTGTGTGTGCGTTTCATGCCGAACAACTTACCAGCCAACAGAGCGTACCAGTCTAGTGCCATGAGTGTTGTTATCCTGCCTGCCGACGGAATGATATTCCATCTTTAACTTCCTGCTCGCCTGTTTGCGCCTGCGACTCGTCCTCGGTGTGGCATCGTCTGGCAATACTTGCGAAGAGAATGCGTGCGTGCACAGGAAGACATCGAGGGAGCGAGACTCTATGCCGCAACAGATTGAATTGCAGCATTTTGTGTCCTTTCTTTAGCCAAATACACAAGTCTACGTGGAGCAGGTCGAGAGAGTACGACTGTGATATTGTTTCGGAGTAGAATGGAGGACGTATTACACCGGAAATACTCCCTAACAAATTCATGGCTGATGAATGAACACATTGGCACAAGGATACGCTTCGTTTTTCATCAGCAGTAACGAAGTTGGCCCCCGAGGACCTTTTGTCGGCATCAACGGCAACGATGCCGACGATGATGAAGACGACTATGTCGTTTGTGCGAGATATTGTTTGCCTTGCCATGCGAAAATGATGGTGTTGGTGATGCCACAGACTAGGGGACGAAATCTTCCCGAGAAGGCGGCATCGACTCATTTCCTGACGACTGTCAACCCGAAACAGCTCATGGATGGTTAAATACTCATCGCATTTCGTTCCTCAATGTTAATGTATTCGGTTATGGGATGGAATCAGCACACGCAAGGATAAGGTCATGATTTGCAAATGAAGTCAACACCAAGAACTGACTGGACCAAGGGATAACGAAATGAATTCATTTCTTTGGCAAGAGTAACACGCCAGCAGTAGGTTGGTTGTTTACCATAAACAAACTGACGACTAACGCTCCTCTCCACCGCACTCATCATCAGTGTCAACAGGCGGCCTTGCACTTGCCACAGTCACCCGTGTTCCGCACTGGTAAAGATGAAAATAAATGAAAGCCTGTCTGTATTCGGTCCCAAAGTGAGTGAAAACTATTGATTTTTAGTGGCTTCACAGCCGGGGACACAGTAGCGCATAAGGACTACGATTAATAGCATTCCAAATGACAAAGGATTACGGATTTGCTTGACGCTTTCTTCATTAATTATGTAATTAATTCATTTCATGACTTCCCGATCTCTGGGAACGCGGGCAGAAGAGCATAAAATCAAAGTGGACGCCTTTGACCAGAAAATCAACCCATGCTAGCCCAATGGGATGTGGCCCACCCCATCGCACAGCCATCCGTCGGCGACCGAGTGGAGGTCGATTGTTGCGGATTAATGGATGAAAAATGTTTAGCTATTAATTTCAATTAATAGAGAAAAAGGGTTTAATGGAATCAAAAACGAAATGGCTCATTATTTAAACGGTGTGTCGGTTGTTAAACAATGTTTTCTGGCCTTTCAAGACGTCCACGTCTACATTGATGATGACGCCGATGACGATAATGACGACGTTATGAGCATTCGCTGGGCCGGGACGTGGGGAGGGAGGGAATAAGGCGAACGGTGAGTGTAATCACAATAAGATTTTTGACGATTTCAAAATGCCGCTTAGGGTTGGGCGAACAAAAAGTTGAAGGGATTCCATAAATTGTCCGTCTTAAAAAGCGTTCAACATTTCCAAAGAGTGCTGCGAAATGACGGTATTTGAGGAGTTTTGAAATGAAAAAGGGGTTCATTTAACGGTGTCATAACGGTGTGAAGTGAATTCAAAACAAGTGTTAATTTGAAGTCCGATTTTGTCTTAATAACTTGCGCGAATTACCGCAGCTTGGGAGTGGTTCAAAAAAGAAGTGGGGTCTGTTTGATTTGAGAGCTAAACGGCTTGATTGCAATTTTGCAGGATCTTCGGAAACTTTCTGATGGGAATTTTTTTATGGCGATTTAGAACCCTTGTATCCAACGGTTTTAAAGATAGGTGCTTCATGGGGGGATCTTGATTCGTAAATTTCGTATTTTATTAAATTCTACCTAGTGACTGCTACAATCGCAATTTCATATAGACAGAAACATCCTTAATATTGTGCTTGCTTATGTGCTTATGTATCTGCTAGAGTTGTAAAAAAAACCTCAAAATTTTGCCGAGGCGATTCTTTTGAATTCATCCAAAAGGATTTGAAGTCCTTTGAAATAACATAAGTCTCCAATATTTAGCACTCTAGTAGTGATGGGCAGCGAATGAGTGTCAATCCTTCGAATGACTACTAATCACTCGAATGACGACTAATCACTCGAATGACTACTAATTATTCGAATGACTACTAATTATTCGAATGACTACTAATCACTCGAATGGCTACTAATCACTCGAATGTCTACTAATCGCTCGAAGGACTACTAATTACTCGAATGTCTACTAATCACTCGAATGACTACTAATCACTCGAATGACGACTAATCACTCGAATGACTACTAATTATTCGAAGGACTACTAATTACTCGAATGTCTTCTAATCACTCGAATGACTACTAATCACTCGAATGATAACTAATCAATCGAATGATTACTAATCACTCGAATTACTACTAATCACTCGAATGACTACTAATTATTCGAATGACTACTAATTATTCGAATGACTACTAATCACTCGAATGGCTACTAATCACTCGAATGACAACTAATCAATCGAATGGCTACTAATCACTCGAGTGACGACTAATCACTCGAATGTCTACTAATCACTCGAATGACTACTAATCACTCGAATGACTACTAATCGCTCGAATGGTCACTACTTCCTTACTTATCAGTCCGGTGGCCCATGGAGGCTCCGAACCTGAGCAATCCTTGCCTTGATATGCAACTTTGCAGTGGAAAACCCGTAGTCCATCGCAGTTCACCTCTGATTTTGACGTCTGTGCTCTCAAGTCAGGTATACACATAATTTTCACGCACACGTTTGAGGAGTATATAGCAACGCAATGGTGTTAGGCGAGAGTAATCCGCTTCGCTTAGCTCACATGTATTCACAAACGCCCGTCTAAGAAGAGTCTGTCTAAGAACTCTGTCAAAAGAAACCGAGGGTCAAGAGACATATAAGTTTCTGGTCCTGTGCAGGCTGCTTCCAGCCATCAAGACTAGACAGCTGCCTTGCATCCGCCCTTACTTGGTCTTTATACCGGACATTCGGCCTTCCCTCCGTCTCGAACCAGTATGCTCGGATTCGAAGACCCTCTTAGCTGGAGCGTTGGTGTCCATGCGCTCGGTGTGGTCGAGCCAGTGCAGTCGACGGATTCTTGCCTTCCAGACTAGGTTGTGTGTCCTCCTCCACTCGCAGACGAGACCATATATTCGACGTAGAATTCGGATTTTTCGAATTTACCAAGAATCAGCTTTGCTTAGGTCCAGCTTTCGGCTCCATATAGCAGGGCTGGCAAAATAAGAGGTTTGCAGATTGACGATTTTGACCCTTCGAGTCAGGAGTCTTGAGCCCTGTCCAAGTAACACGGACTGCCATTCTACGTTGAATCTCCACTGTGGTGACGTTTGTGGAGCAGTCGCACTGGAAACTGTTGAAGGAGCTTTACGTCGTCGCTCCGATCTCGCGTGCACAATTTGCAATGTACTGCGCTCATAAAAATGATTGGAGAATTAATTAATTGTGTGCACAGCCATATCAAAGTAGGTACCCGCTGTGCAGCTTTTGCAAACATCATTATGTGGCACACTCATCCTGCTGCGTCAGTGTGTGCCAATTGCGCAGTGTCCTGTTATGACGCGGCCGATGAGCGTCCTGACTGCAGGTCTGCGTGTTCTAATTGTCTGCATCTTAAGAAGGTGGTAGGCTGTAGCATTCGGCAGAGAAGGTGGATCTCCTCCTGGTGTTGAGAAGAGGCTGCACCATACCCGGGGAGTTCACCGGCTTTGCAATTGCTCGATATGTCGCAGTGTACATTAAATGCTCAAGCATCTCGTTAAGAGACAGCCTGCAATTAGGGCATGTTTTTAAATTGAACATGACATTGTCAAAGGTACATGACATTGTCATAGGATATTACAGCGTTCTTAAGCCAGAACAGTGGCTCCTTTATCGCAATACAAAGCACTACAGTTTGGAAAGCACTACAGTGGTCGGGTAGCTTCAATGAGACGGCAATGTTGAGGTCTTTTGAGTAGACACCTCCTCCGACTGGTGGTCAGACATCCGATCCGATCTGGAGGGAGTGCTGGACGAGAATTTCATCTCGAAGATGGTTTGTGGTAGAGGCCGATCGGTGCCGTTGGCAAGGAAGTTCCGAAGGCCATCCCTTCGGACTACAGTCCGAGTGTCTCAGGGCTGTGCTGGTTGCTACTGTTTTACAGAAGAGTTCCAGTTAAGTGAGGTGGCGCTCCCTGATACACGCGTAAGCTAGTCTTTGCAAACGGTTGAGTGCCTAACAAATGACGGTCCACCAAAATTGAGGATCTCTACATTAGTGTCGGTCCGACAATCGATGTTTTTTTTTTTTTTTTTTTTTTTTTTTAATGTAATTTTGTTTTATTATATTGAGTGTAACTTACATGCTAGACAAAATAACTTAAAACTAGCTTAACTAACTTAAGAATTCACAATTGTTCTTAATACTAACCTACTGACCCTATTCGGGTACTCTAAGCTAATCTAATCTATATTATACATGTGCCTTTCGGCTTAATCTACGTGTTTTTTTTTAAAGTCTTTGACGACAAACTGTTATTAAATTTTTTTTTTTTTATTTTTGTACCAAGAAAACTGTTTAAAAACTTGGCTAAACTTAACTTAACTACTTAACCTACCTTATCCTAACTTACCCTAACATAAAACTTAAGACTATCTTAACTATGTCCGTAACAGTACGGACGCGTGCACCAGGGCGTATATGTTATGTATATGCTTAACATATATAGTTTATACGCCGTGGAGCACCTTTTTTTTTTGGGTTTTTATTTTACATTTTTTTTTTTTTTTTTTTTTTTTTGTTTTTTTTGTTTTATATATATATATATATTTTTTTTTTTTTTTTTTTTTTTTTTTTTTTTTTTTCCTTAATAACTACCTTAAAACCTATGTAAGCTGGCCACCATGGTCAACTACCGGGTCATTTAGAAAAGCCAGCGGCGGCGGAGACTGGTTTTGGTGTAACCACCAGTAAAATTGCCGTTCTTTGGCAGACTCTCTCCTGTCTCGAGCAGAGATCGCTCTACTGAACCGGAGGAGATCCTCGTGACTTCGAGCGACATCCCGTTCATATTGAAGTCGCCTATCCACTGTTCGGCGTACGACATGGAAGATTACAGGACATCCGTGTGGATCCTGTATTAGGCCAATTGTGTCGAGGTAGAGGAACGCCTCGGGAGGAATAAAGCCGGTAAGGCGCACTCTCTCATGATACATTACGTTGGGGTAGTAAGCCCCAAAGATCAGACTGTTGGAAGAAGACATAGCTCGTGCAATATGCCTTCTATTCAGCTTAATAATAAAATTATCAATCCTGTTCAAGTTTGCCTCGTTGTACAGGACCTCGTTGGGATAGTACTTCTTGTACTCAGACTCGGGTGTACGATACAACCGGAGACATGTCCGAAGACACTGTCTCTCGAACAACCTCATCTTTTCCATCTGGGAAGGACTCACGTTGAACCACAATGGACAACCGTACGCCATAATTGGCCGGATGAGGGCCATGTAGCAGATTACCTTCACTCTGGAATCAAGTTGGCTGCTGTAAAACAACCCCCTTGCCATAGCAAAGGCCTTTTTAGCTTTCGTCAGAGCAATATCTATATGTTTGTCAAAATACAGATATTGATCCAACCAAATACCAAGATATCTGACTACACTTTTCACATCTAACAGTCGTCCCCGTGGGTCCAAAATGCCGAACTTACGCCAGTTTGTGCGCGTATCCCATGATGCCAAGTACAACGGGGTTCTGAAAAGGATAGTTTCACACTTCAGGAAGTTGATAACCAACTTCCATTCGTCGCAAAATCGCTGAATTTGTTCGAAGTCACGTTGCAACAAGATATTTATTACTTCGACCTTCGGACCTGATCTGTACGCCACTAAATCGTCGGCGTACGCAATTAAGTGCGGCATTGAACCTATAAGATCAGCAGTGAATATTGAAAACAAGATCGGCGAACCAACCGCTCCCTGTTGCAGACCGTTTTTGATGTCAAAGACCATGAAAGAAGTTACATCGCCACTTTTCACGACGAACTTTCTACCTGTTATCATGTCATAGATCATGTATAGCAATGGTTTACTTATGCCTAGCCTGACCAGCTTGAGGAAGAGGCCCTCCAACCAAACGGTGTCGAACGCTTTCTCCAAGTCAATCAGGCAAGCACCCGTGCATTGTTTTTTGTCTTTATTCCATTGGATGTCGGACACCAGTTTAGACGCGGCATGTATGGTTTCATGCCCCGCTCTGAATCCGAATTGGTTGTCCGGTATGATATTATTTTCCTCAACCCATTGTTTCAGAACTCGAATGACAATCTTTTCAAAAACCTTGCTTATGCAAGGAAGAAGACTGATCGATCGAAGGTTCGTCGGGATTGATCTGTCTTTGTCCCGTTTAGGGATTGGTTGCACCACAGCTGTTTTCCAATGTTTTGGGTAATATACATTATTCAGCGCATTGTTAAACAATGTTGTGAAAATCTGCACAGCTTCGGGGGGAAGATGGCGAAGCACAATATTAGGTATACCATCGATTCCCACTGACTTTTTCTTCTTCAGCGAGTTAAAGATACCCTGGAGATCTTCTTGAGAAATCAAGATGTGATTTCCATCATTGGCGACGGCACTATGTGCCAAATTATCGTCATTGAACCATGTGAAACCTGGGTTCTCAGATCGCCATTGTCTTATCTCATTACGAAGATTGTTGTGGTTCAGCAGGGCTTCGTTCTCCAGTTCGCGATTCGGCCTACGAACCTCGTTAACCGTATACACTCGCTGGAACACAGCACCGATTGCTTTCACCTTCTCCTGAGGATCTTCAACCACGAAGAAGTCATTGTCTAGCACTGCCCCATCTGGATCTATGCCAACTGAAGTCAGTAACTGTTCGTTATTTGTCGTCCTAGGGAGTCTAACGGCCTGAATGTCGTTTTGATCTTTCCTCCGAAATATTTTGTTTACTTGAGGGAACATACCCGGGTTGTTAGAACGTACAGCCCGGATTTTATTGCCCCAGTGCAAGCTTATAGCCAAGCTATAATTGATACGTATTAATTGTTGGAGGTTCTTGATCTCCGACTTCAGTGCCCTGACTTCCGGGTTTTGTGGGTCTGTAAACCGCCTGTACAAGAGTTTGAGTCTCGACAGCAGCCTACTTTTGTGCGCGTGAAGTGCATCGATGGTAGCACTTCGATAAACATCGCTGTCATCGATTTGTACTATCTTCGGAATGATCTTGTCCATGGTATGTTTGATTATGTCATCCATTTGTCTGAGGTACCTGTCAACCTCCTCGTTTGTCAGGTTTCTGTTCGTCGGAGGATTGATCCCACTCGAACGTAGTTCTGTGACTAAAGTCCTGGAGAAGCGTGGCCAGCGGGCCTTATTATAATTATAAAGGTGCCTCTGGACATATTCCCCAAGTTCTTCCACCTCGTTCGGGAGCTGAATAGCCGCGAAGAGTCCGCAGTGATCACTTTCGTACTCAATCGTAGCTAAGCAGTTCCGTGTGCGTCTTTCCACGTCTCGTATCGTTAGTCTTTTGTCGATTAGCAATAGATCCAGATAGGACCCGCTTCTGGGATACGATGGCCTATCGGTTGCAAGCAAATCTAGCTTGAACTCAATATTGTGCTCTGCCAGCCAGTTATACAGTGGGGTTCCCCTGTCATTATGCACTCTATTGCCCCATTCTCTATGTTTGGCGTTCAAATCCCCGGCAATGATGTAATAGTTTTCCTCCGAGCTTAGTCGAAGGCTACTGAATAGAGTGTCGAGTTCTGAAATAAAGTTTCGATTGAGGGCACTATTGTCAGCTGCATAGATCGCGATCACATATAACCGCTTTCCACCCTGTAGCGGAATGCGTGCAATACACGTTTCTAGCACTTGAAATCTTCGCACTTCACTGCTATACAAGACCTTATGACACAGGCCTTTTTTTATTAGGAGAGCAACCCCGCCCCCTTGCAAGGATTGGGGCCGGTCTCTTCGAATTATGTGGTAATTCTTGTACCAGAGTTTGCGCGTTTGGTTCAGTTTAGTTTCGCTGACCATCAACACGTCTGGATTGTGGATTTGCAGAAGGTTACCGAGCGTTAGTTTTCGTTCAGTCCTAATCAGTGAATTCACATTCACTGCTAGGATCTTAAGGTTGCTGGCTGCGTGCGCAGCCATTAGGAAGTTGTGGCGTTAGGCACGGCAAACAACGTCGAGTAGATGAGGTCTACCCGCGCTGCTTGCTCCTGGAACTGCTTTTGGAGCTGAGTGATCTGCCCCTGGATAGAGAGCAAGACCGCCTTCAGATCCATTTCAGCTTCGGGTTGCCTGGTCACTGGGACCGCAGCCACCTTCGGCACTGTCTGTTGTACCGGTCGCCTACCTGATGCCATTTGGGCATAGGAGACTGCCGGAGTAACAGTGGTAGATGGAGCACGAGGCGCTTCTACCATTTTTGTTTTCTTTTTAGCCTCTATTATTTTTCTGAGTTCTTGCACTCTAGGGCATCCCCGATAGTTTGCCGGGTGTCCATTGGTCTTACAGATTACGCACATTAGCTTACTCCTGTCTTCGACCTTTTCCGTCCCTAAGGGACATTCCCCTTGGGTGTGGGTTTTAGCGCATTTGACGCAGCGAGACTGCATGTTGCAGTTCGCCGCGGCATGCCCAAACCTCTGACAACGAGCACATTGGAGTATGCGCTTGGTCTTTTTTAATGTTTCCCATGTAACAGAAATAGAACCTAGGCGATTAATGCGCTTAAGGCTGTCTTTTTTGCTGTCTGGGCTGACCTGGACAAGGAAGAACGGAAGTTTCCTATTCTCCCTTCTCGTTACCGCAGTGTTGAAGGGCTTAACCCCAACGAACGTGACATCGTCGTTCTGCGCCTGGCGCAGCTCAACGAGGATATCTTCAGGATCAGTAGCTGGATCCACGCCCTTAAGGAGCATGGTCTGCACTTTTTCTTCTTTGGGAGTATACGAAAAAAACTCGGCCCCCGCCGCCGTTAATTCTTGTTTTACAGCGCGGTAGTCTGCCACTGATAAGCAGTGGACAGATAGCCTTAAGGGCCCTTTATATTTAATAAAAAAGGAGTTTTCAGTGGCCAACTTACATAGTATATCAACATCCTTAGTCTCCATTCCGAAAACGTTTATTGGCGGGCATCTCTCTGCTTTCGGTGTTCTTGTTTGCTGGTGTTGCTGTTGTTGTTTCTGATGCTGTTGGTTCTTCTGCTGCTGTTGTGTATGCGGCCGTTGTTGTAGTTGCTGCTGCTGCTGTTTTTGGTGTTTGGCAGCTAACTTACGCTGTCCCTTTGGCAGTTGTTGAAGTTGTTGCTGCAGTTTTGGCTGTTGTTGTTGTTGTTGCTGCTGCTGTTGCTGTGCAGCTTCTTTGACCGCTCTCCTGGCTTGTAATTTTGTTTGGATTGCATGTATATGTGCATCCAGCTCCTCTCTCTTTCTTTGGATTTTGCGAAGTTGCTCTCTGTCCTCCTCCTCTTCGTCTTCCGACTCGGATGACACTAGGGAACTAAAGGGGTTGCCTTTACCTCCGTAGGAGAATCTCCCTTCGCCCTCTGCCGACTCGTATAGGACGTCGTCTACTGATTGTTGTTGTTTTGTTGTTGCTGCTACTTCTGTGTTGGCTGCTGCTATTGTTGTTGCTGCTATTGTAGTTGCAGTTGCTGCTGCTGCTCTTGTGTTCGGCTTTCCCGCAACGTACATGTCGCCTGAGGTCACCTCAGTGACAGTAGTTCGGCGTTTCACCGTGGTTGTCTGTGGTAACAGCTTCTTCTTCCTCTTCTTCCTCTCTTCGGCTTGGCTTGGTACACCAGCTTGGTGGCCTGATGCGCCCGCTACCGGTTCACTGTTTCTACCCGTTTTTGGGAGCGCGGGTTGCTCCTCTGCGTCCATCACGCCACTCACACAATGTGTCTTTGTTGTTTATTCTTAAAAAAAGAATGAAAATTTTTTGGATTTCCGTGGGTATTGAACCCGACTCGTCCGTATCACGAGCGATGACGCTACCCACTGAGCTATCGACACTATACAACTTGCCGTGTTATTTTGTGCACTTGAAAAGTAATACTCCGAACTGAAGCCGATCACGTCTGCACTGTGTGGAGGTCTATGAACGACTGATCGATGTGAACAGTAAGCGATGCGTGGCTGTAGTTCCTATTTGCCGCCAACGGCTTTTTTTTCAGCTAAATGAGGCAGAAGAGGCCATCCAAGCGTGAGTTTCCACTTTAGCGCATTATCGATGATGAGACCCAAAAATCTTAGCACTGGCGGTTAGTTGCCAGTGCAGGGGGCTGATAGTGGGGGACTTCTGGAGTAGAGTACAAGTCGCTAAAAATCTTGCACGTTGCCCTCCACCATGACCGAACCAGACCTCAAATCATCTTCAACGGGGAATTGTGCACTCTTAACAGGTCTGCCCTGTTGGGACTCTGGTGTTCTGTAAACGAGAAGGCGAGCCCTAAGACAAATCCTCTCAAACACCCGAATCATTAACATCTTATACTCACGCTGAACCACACGGGACAGCAATAGGAGAGCATTTGACGGAAGAGCTCCATAACCTTCACACTCGCATCAAATTGGCTATCGTAAAATAGCCTCCTTGCAAGAGAAAGAGAGATAGCCCCTCGGACCCTCGCTAAAGCGATACAGTAGCCAGTCCACGGTCCTTTGGGCCAGTGGTTGCCCGTGTCTCCTCCAACAACACAGAACTGTCACCAAATCTTTTTCGTACCCCCCACGGAGATCTGAACTGAAGGATTCTCGAAGTTGATATTCACGCAGCTCCCCATGAATGAATCGAAGTCAGTCAGCAGCATTGTTAACTTTCAAAGTCCCCACACAGGCGGGAGGCTTTCGCGTTGCTTCGTTTAACTGCGGCATTTCGTTTCGAACAACTTTGCGGAAGGGAGTACTCAACGTCTGAGAATTCTAACCAAAATTCATACTGAGCCATAGGAGAGACTGAATAGCCAGATTACCCATCAAGTTTCAGATGTCAATTGAAACTGTTTGACAGCACTGCGATTTGTCTTGGTTCAGAGGGACATGAGCTATGCACACTACCAACTCCAACCATACTTCCACAGCCATCATCGACGTTCAAGCGACATGCAATCACAAGACAAAGACTGCAGTGGAATGAGCCTCTTATGCGGAAGTATCGACTCCATTTGCCCCCACTTAACCGCTAAGCTGCCATCGATGAGAATGCATTCCTTCTAAATAGCTGCTGCATTCAATCCTTTCTCGAGTGCCACACTGTTCCCGATATAACGTCACTTTTCAACCAAATTGACAGATTCATTCACGAAATGATTATCGAGCAGCTCCACAGCAACCGGAGCAGTCACACTGGCAACTGTTGAAGCAGCTTTACGTCGTCGCTCCAATCCCGCGTGCACATGTGAGTGTGAACAATATCAATCAATCTCAGTGGCAAAAGCTTTATTCTTATCCTGGGGGGCGCATGCATCCCGTTCAGCCCCGAATCTTCCGTCTGGCGGAAGAAGACGAACTGTGAAAGTCAAGGCATTTATTTTCATTCTGGGACTGAGTCCTTTTTTCATTCCTCAGTGTGTCGCACAATGACAAAAGCGCGCACACAGCACACAGTTGAGAGGAGAAAAACAGATCCCTTCCTCGGATGGTAATGCAAGGAAACTCCAAGGATTCAATTGAAAACGAGGGAAGCAGGAATTCCCTCCGTCACACAGTCGTCCTGGGTCGCCGCCGCCGGCAGCCATGACTGCAGCACGTACGCCATGCTCGTGTGTCCTTATTCCCATCTGCATTCTGAAGAATTTTATTGATTTATTTTGGTGGCAAGAATGTATGCATTCAATTGAGAATTCACAACTCGAGAGTTCTACGCGTGAGAGCTTGAGTCCGGTCCCACAAAAATTGAAAATGTGCTCCTTCATCTCTGGCTCGTCAGCAGTACATTTCGTGTATCCTGAAAGGATTCCTGCGGAACACACCCGTACACAATTCGCCCATGTTCGCATTTGGTTTCGCTATTCGAAAACAATTATCATTAGATCCCCTCCGAGGAGCTGCTGTTTGCAGTGGTGTTGTGAATTTTCGATGCTTCGATTATTACTTCCGGTGGCGCTAGGATTGCCAGGATGTACTCCTACTGTGTGCAGGTTCATCCGCGGACCGACCGAGTGAATGAGTGACACACCACACAATGGCCAACTTGCGTTGCCATCGAACGAGTGTGTCGGGCTCCCAGGAGAAATCTGCGAAATGTTTTCGTTTGGATCGGGCAGCTTTGAGCGGTGTACACATGAATGGTCTTAGAAGTTTCCAATCGTCATAGTCGACGAATCCCAGCGCTTCCATTCGGGGCCTGATCAAGGGCCCTCAGCTGGTGTAGCGAGCGAGGCGGGCACTTATATGCGAGCCTTAAATTGAGTACATAACCGCTTGGATGGCGGTCGAAGAGCATGCATTCTAGTATTGGCTGGACTCGCGGCGATGGTATCACTGATTGCGAGTCCGCATATATTTCAGGGCAGTGGTGGGAGCTGTGAAGTGGATTACTTACTAACAAGTCTGACCTAAATTTTGCATTGACTCCGAAATGGAGTGTTCGAGCTTTTTGCCACTGGACCACTGGTGGCGGTTCCAAATGAGAAACCCATGTCGGCGAAGAAAAGCCTACTTTGTCTTTAGATTACGATCTTATAGAGTTTAGGAGCATCACTAGTCCCTTGATCTTGGGTATTTCTTCGCGAGTAATGATGAAATGCATTCTTACCGCTCGATGTCCAGATATAGCAAGTGCTGGAAAGGTACTAAGAAAGTGGTGCAGGGTCCTGCTGTCTGAAGCGGCATCACAAATCCGGCAACGATCATCATTGGCGAGGCCCAATTTGACTGTTGGCCCGTGAGGACCCCTTCTTTTTTTGTGATATCGGTCCGAGTTCGGTAGAGGATATCTGTTGTTCTAGCCAAATTTTAAAATGGCTAGATTTTGCAAAGTCGCTTAAGCTGGCCCATCTAATGCTGGCAAATGCGCTGATATTATTGCCTTGACCGACCCATGCGGGATCGGCACATCCACTGCTGTCGAACTAGGAAGTGCGGTTCCTAATCTTGCGACTTTGTTTCAGCTTTTTCCTTCAGAACGTTGCTACGTCATGGCACCAAGGGGTTACGAACACCCTTTAGTGTCTGGGGACAGGGCACAGCACGGGCCGAAGATATAGAGGGAGAACGAGAGAGGAGGTACCTGTGCACATTGGTCTTACATATCTGCGGATTGTAGTCGGTGGGACATATTGGACTGGGAAGAGCTTTTTTGATTGATGAGCATTCCTGGCGAGACAGCTATTGCTGGTGAATTCATGGAGAGGGGGGATGCAGTTGACTAGCTCACTTGTTATGCAGAAAATGAAGAGACGGTACGTCGATGTTCGAGCGAGTCTAATGACTGCGATATGGAAGTCTCCTATAAGCCTTATCGCTCGCCTGTGGATTCTAGCTAGTACCGACCGGAGCACCAGACCGGATATGTCCGTTGTACACAAGCTTGGGGCGGATGTACGTCTTATAAAATGAAAGCTAATATTTCACCATAGATTGAGGAATCCTAAACATTTCGCAGCATTATCGGCGACCTAAAACACATACGAGACCAAGGATGGAAAGACTTCCGGTTTCATCAACACAGGCGTCATTCATGGATAATGACAAGTTTTGGTTTGAGTGACAGTCACAGCATTGGTTTTTTGAAGCATTGGATTACACTCTGTTAATTATTCTGTTAATGTGCTTAACATACGCTGTCGTTCCAATTCGAGAGTCTTTGAACGAATATGAAAAGCTGAGGGTGATGTCCTCAGCTAAGGAATGAATTAGATTAGAAGTAGCACCCAAGAAATCATTTAGAAAAATTGAAAAAAAAGTGTCGGAGCCAGAACAGAGCCTTGGGGAACACCAGCATTTATTTGGTGGAAATCATAACTGAACCCACCCAGAGCAACTTGAATTGAACATATATTGCCCAGTATTCTACGATACCATAGGCACGCATTTTCGACAAGAGAGTCAAAACAGTCAGTCAAACAGTCAAACTCTGTCAATTGTACGCTTGTGCGTAGTAGTTCAGTCCAGAGAGCGCTCAGCTTAGTTCAAATCTGTCTACTGAACTAGTTCGTCCTTCTAGTTCATTAAGCATAATAAAACGCTTATGACACTACGATTTTTTTAATTAATTTTTCATGAGTCTAATGAGAAAATAAGGCAGTGCGAAAAGAAAATTCACTTAAAAATTGCCATTAAGTGTGAGGGTGCACGCCTCATAAATTTTAGACCACGGTGCAGATAATACAAATATACATTTACCTTCAACTCAGACGGTATACGATCCTCTGTAATAATAACTCTTTTCAAAAGAGACTTGGTGTTTCTCTCTTTCTCTGGAAAGAGTATGATGTAATGCAATCAACATATGGAAAAAACGAGGTGACATTTGGGCTTAAGCATGACATTTCCATTCATCGCCATTCATCGCGTCGGAAGACCTCTAAAAAATCATAGAACGCATGTGTGGTGTGTCACTCATTCACTCGGTCATTCACAGTACATCCTGGCAATCCTAGCGCAACCGGAAGTAATAATCGAAGCATCGAAAATTCACACCACTGCAAACAATAGCTCCTCGGAGGGGATCTAATGATAATTGTTTTCGAATAGCGAAACCAAATGCGATGCAAAATTCCCTCCCCATACACCTCCGGCAACACAATGATATATTAAACAAAAACAACCCTGATTCCAATGCCCATTCACACAAAAAGCAAAGCTGTCAATTCAGTTCGATTTACTTCGGTTGGTCCTACTGAGTTACATGTGTGCAGAGAAATGTATCCATAAGTTTGGTGAACTAATGAACTATTTGAGCTGAAATAAAGTGACATCGTGAACTAGTTCACTTGATAGATTTGTTTTTTGAACTAGTTGGTTCGCGAACCACACACGCCTAGTCAGATGGCTCAGAAACATTTGACGCAACGATCTTGCTTTCGCCTGCACTGTGCAAAGATTGGTCACACTTTTCGGTGAGATAAGCTACCAGAAAACCGGTGGACCTGTTACTGTGGAAAACGTATTACTGGTCATTTACAACTTCCGCGATTCAGGATATTTCATAAGTAGCGTTTCCATGACCTTAGAAAGAAGGGACGTAAGTGCTAGGGGTTGGTACGGGGTGCGTAACGATGATTCGCCCTTGGACAAATGTTGTTTTCCATCTGCTCGTAAAGAGACCTGATGAGTAGCAGTGTCTTCAAAAGTATAGGAATGGCATCCGGGCCAGCGGACTTGTACACGTCGAGATCTTGAAGTACTCTTGCAACTGTACAAGCGCGGAAATGGATTTGTCCAATGGTGAAATCCAAACTCTCAAGCACAGGTGGAGACATAGTGGAATCTGGCAGTGTTGAGCTGGCTGCAGTTTGACTGTGGTTGAGCTCATAATTGTAACATTGTTGCCCCTGCACTGCACTAAATACTGCACAAAATCTCTCTTTTACATTTATGAACAAGAATACTGCCACAAGTTTGCAGTAGGTCAGCATTGTCAAAAAAGTATTCATAAATACAACATCAGTGGACGACACAAATAGTGTTTGGTTGACTTTTGTATTGATAAAATGAAAGTCTACATCATGTCTAAGAAGAGTATGATACCAGTTTTAATGATCAATAACCAACTTTCAAAAATATTAAATAATGAAACCTAGCAAAATACGCAGCAACAGAATTGGAAGTCAAAATAGGTTCCAAGCAAGTAGTTTCTTTAAAAAAATAAGGAAACCATTTTCGCATGAAAAAGTCCACTCTTCGGTTTCCCTGCAATCCTGCAACAAAACAAAAAATCACTGCCAATTTGATCGCAGTCTCATTGCTTTTATGAACGCAC
The DNA here is from genome assembly GCA_905231855.2 of Eristalis tenax. Lineage (NCBI taxonomy): Eukaryota > Metazoa > Arthropoda > Insecta > Diptera > Syrphidae > Eristalis > Eristalis tenax. The sequence goes on along the minus strand of HG993124.1, from coordinate 36,605,575 downwards.
TCGACTGCTCACTGCAGTTTATTTACATTAATGAACGCAAATCTTGCAGGGCTGCCGCATTGTGACGTTTACTAACTCGGCCTGTGTCTAAAGAGTTGACAGCCGGGATGTCATTGTGAATGAGAGTGGGAATTGAAGACGAGGCGGAAGTCAGAGACATCAAACATACTGATGCGATGCATACTTGATCCTGATCGAACTGTTCGTTGATATTCCATTGCAGTGTTGCCGTTGAGAGAAAATAAAATCCGCTGGACCACAACCTAAAATCGGCAATTAAGAAATCTCCGCATTGCAAAAAATTCTAGCTGTTTGCAAAAATATCAAGTGTTTAAAAAATGTACATTTATTGTTAAATGTTGATTATTACTGAATAATCAAAAAGTAAAATAACGATCAAATTCATGAGAAAAAATAACATTTTGGCCAAAAGAAGAAAGAAAGAAGTTACAAATTAATTTAAAACTCCATGGTAGGTTATTCTTTGGCTGGATGATACTCCGAAGTTCGGTGTAGATGCCTAGGCTACAGTTTTTGGATTAGTGTGCGATTTTTTCGTTTCTCCGATTTTAATTACGACGTCGGTTGTCTACATACCAGATCGTGGTTACAGCAGCTCCTGTTCATCACTTGGACATTGCACCGTATGAAATACGCACTATAAAGCTATTTTGAAAGCATAAGTAGTAAAAGAGAAATGGTTAGAGATTGAAAAATTAAAAGACACATTTTTGACAGATATCGCGGTGATATCTGCCAGTTTGGGCTTGCCCTGCAATTGAATGGTTTCAAAAGACCTTCGAAGCGGGTATTTGATAATTAAGGAATGGATACGTAGAAATCTAGCAGACATTTTTTGTACAGTTATTGTAGTAGTAGGAGTGGCAGCGAAAAATCGCTAGAATTCACTAGAACATTGCAGCATGGGGAGAGAAGTACACACGAGAGTGAAGTACACACGACTGGTAATTGAATTCAGAAATGAAGCATTATAGAGATGCTCAACTTCACTGCTGATTGACCCCTAGTCCATCGACGAATTTCAGAGACTTTTTGACAGTTATTCACGAAATAACGCAAATGCCGTTCTCTGATTGGTCACTTTGGCTTTAGAAAAGAATTTACAAAATGGTTGTCAAAAATGTTAAGGGGCAAGAGAGGTAGAAGTTGGGCATCTCTATCATACTTCATCTCTGACTAAAACATTGCAACATTGAGAGAGAATTTCACTAGAGAGAAAATTCCACACGCCTGGTAGTTGAATTGTAGTCATTTTTGGTGCGTTTAAGCTTATTTCGGTTTTCCTCAATAGGCTTGTCCGAAAATTTAATCATGCTAATAGCCTCTTTACAGCTCTAGTCATACTCTACATTTGATTTGGGCTTGATACTCTTCACTCATGCCATCACTGCCGAGAAAAAATAGAGAGCGGTCAAAATTCCTGAAGAAGTTGTTCAGTTCGCTCCAATCGGCTTTCTCGTACAGACATACTGTTCTTTTAGGAATTTGTTCTCTAACTGTGTGCGGACGACAATTTAACTGATACGACATAATGGTCAGACGAGCCTAGAGGTGACGGAATTTCAAGAGAATATTTGTCAGGATAAGAGGAGTTGACGGAATGTCCGGATGAGAGGAGGTCCAGGGTGTTGACGGAATGATCTGCAATGTCAGGTATTCGTGTGGACTCATTCACTAGCTGGGTCAGATTGTTTAGCAAGATTTCGACATACCTTTTTGCGGGTGTTGTCTGGCCCAAACGTCGAAGCTAATTAGAAATGTGTTCTTTGAAATCGCCCGGAGTGGCGAGGATACAAAAATACAATTCTTGAGACGGAATCGGACATCGAATTCGTTAAAAGTTGATTAGCTATCCAGACTTGAACTTCTACAAATAAAGCAGTTGTGGATTAAATGCTTACGGCCATGGAGTTTTCACTAGAGAAAATTAAAAGAATCAATGGCCTGTTGAATATGTTAGCTACATCACTAGGCACGTAGATGGCGAGACCAAGGCAGGTTTAAATCCGATAAATTGTTATTCACCCCTACCTGCGTTTCACTCAGCGCCAAGACAGCTGGTTTATAGAGGAGTAGGTGGACATAAACAGCCAAGAGGTTCGCTCTAAGTCCATGAATATTGCTCACTTCAGCCCGAAAACTTCACACATAATACAGAACGGAGATATCAAAAAATCAACTCCGACTGCGGGTGGTAATGCTGAGTTGAGAAAGGCAGATTAGCTTCCCAACAAAAATCGGTGCACAAGTTGACACCGCAAATGTTCACACCCCAAAATTTTAACATGAACAAACAGCAAAACAGCAGAACAACCTCATCCGTTGCCAGCACGCGCAGACGTTGACACAAGGTCTGGACCACAAGACACCGCTGCATTCCATCACGTCCAATACACCTGTGGAAACCATTGCACGCCTCTACGATGAAAAATAGTATTTAAGGTAGTTTAGGAATTTTTCTGTTTAAGTTTATGTCTGGTCGTGTAAGGGCTCTAAGAAGCTCTGTCCTAAAAAGCTAGAAATAAAATTATTTTTTTTTTAAATCCAAAGCAGAGAATAATTTAATTTACATATGTAATGTCCCTACATCTATTCAAGAAGGACCTCCAACAAATTCACACTTCTAAAATCCGCTGCCTCAAATGCTACGCACTCTCAGTCTTTGTGCCTGATGGAATCAAACGGGAGTTGCGACCGAGAATGCGCGGCAGTGGCTTTAAAAGGAAATGGGCTACGTTAATGACGATCATCTTGTCCTAAGTTAAGTCCTGTTTAGTTTCTTGGGACGTTAACCACGAATTTCAACTTCTTTATGTTTTTCAACTGTTGTGCGCCACAATCATCATGGCGTCCTACTCGTCTGCCTGCCTGTGTAAGCTGAGTCCATTGCATGCTGTTCACATTGGAGTTGTCTTTGCGGTGTAGGGTGTTTCCAATCCACTGCCACTTTCTCCTTCGTATAGTTTTTATGTGCAATTGCCTGTTGTAGATCGGCCAAAAATCCTAAGAATGGCCTTCCTGTGGTATGGTAATGGTGTCCACATTCCAGGTACTGCAGCCATAAAGCAGCAAGAACCAAGTTGCTTCTCAACAGGCGCAGGTTCTCAAGCAGATAAAACGACTTTTCCAGACAGTGGCATTAAGAACGGAGGTTCAATCTTCCCTATTCTGCATCCGGTTCGGTACAGATACCGAATACAAAAAGTTGTTAACTTTCTCGACATTCTGTCCGGCAATGTTTAGTTGGGCGCGAATGTCAGAAATGCTTAGAGCTTTAATTTTTGTTGCATTTATTTTGAGACCCATTTTTTTGCCTAAGCTTCTAGATTATGCAACATCAAGTGAATGAATGGACGGTAGTCTTTATTTACTACATCAAGTTTAGTACCGCCCAGAAATTCTACGGGAGACTCCCTTCTTTCGTTGGTCTCGCTGCTGCCCCACAGTATGCTCGCCCGTCGTTGTGGAGTCTCATGCATTTGATGTCTTTCCCGATAATTGCCAACAAATTCCAAAAGTTACGTAAAGACTTTTTCGTCCTCAATAAGTGTCTATACATACAATACATTCTCTCTGTGATAGCAAATCTTTTTGGAAATATATTAACTCCAAAAGGAAATCCACAGAAATTCCTAACTTAATTCAGTTCAAGGAAAAAACCTCCGACAACATTGAATCTACTCTATTTGCGAAATTCTTTCAATCCATCTTTTCGGTTTCCAATCCTAAAAATATTACTTGCAATAACCTGCCTAGCTCAGTACACATCGGGTCCTTAGCTTTGAATTCGAGTGATGTCTCTCTTTCACTTAAAGACCTAAAGCCAAGACTTAATAGTGGATTGGACGGAATTCCAGCATTTATCCTCAAAAACTCTGCCGTTTCGCTTTGATATCCTCTATTACTCATTTTTAACCGCTCCTTATCTGAAGGAGAAGAATCATTTCTCGTTCTCATTCACAAATCAGGTTCCAAGAGCAACATTGAAAATTATAGAGGAATCTGCAAGCTTTCGGCAATACCTTAACTTTTCGAAAGTATTGTGAAAAACAAATTAGAATCTATAATTAAATAGCACATATCTGGTTTTGTATCCGGTCGTTCGATCTCCACCAATTTGTCAATATCCTCTTCCTTCGTGGTTAATGAGATGGAAAAAAATAATCAGGTCGATGCTATTTACGAGTACACATATTTCTCTAGAGCTTTTCCGTTCCTCCGTTAACCACTCACTGTTGTAACAAACTCAAAATTTACTTGTAAATAGAACTCAAAGAGTAAAAATCGGAAACTTGTTATCTAGGATAGAAAAATGTACATCAAAATAGTGGGTATTATACCGCAAGGTAGTCATTTAGGACCACTATTAAAGGGTGATTTTTTAAAAGCTATAGGAAAGTTTTTCAAAAAAAAACACATAAAATTCAGAAAAATGCATGAAATCTTTATTTGAATCGATAGTACGGTCCATATAATTTAATGTTTGAAGACTATTTCATGCAAATGTTGACCTTGACTGCACCTCAAATGGTCCATCCGCTTATTCTTTCCAACATTTCGGCCGGTATCTCACGAATAAATGCTTCAATGTTGTCTTCCAATGCGTCAATTGAAGCGGGCTTGTTTGTATAGACATGAGCTTTAACATAGCCCCACAAAAAATAGTCTAAAGGCTTTAAATCCCACGATCTAGGCGGCCAATTGATCGGTCCCGAACGTGAAATAAAATGTTCACCGAACTCGCCTCTCAATAAGCCCATTGTTGCGCGTGCTGTGTGGCCTGTGGCACCGTCTTGTTGAAACCACATGTCATGCAAGTCAAGCTCTTGCATTTTGGGCAAAAAAAAGTTGGATATCATCTCACGGTAGCGCTCACCATTCAGAGTTACGTTACGATTCGCATCATCTTTGAAGAAGTACGGTCCAATGATGCCACCAGCCCATAAACCGCACCAAACTGTGACTTTTTCTGGATGCATTGGTAGCTCTTGCAATGCTTCTGGCTGATATTCACTCCAAAATCGACAATTCTGCTGACCATACTGTACTGACCATAAAATGGAAGAAGCGCGCATTTTGATAATAAAATTCAATAATTTGCAAGCGTTGTTCGTTTGTAAGACGATTCATGGTTAAATTATAGACCAAACTGAGAATCTTTGACAGTGAAACAAAACACGAAACGTGCGTCAGCTGTTTAAACCAGTGTTGCCAAAAAGATAATAGCTAAAAAATCGCCCTTTATTTGTAATCTTCATTGATGATATTATTCGACCAGCTAACCATAGTAAGTGTTTGTTATATGCGGATGACATGGACATTTTCAGGAGCATACAAAATATTAATGACTGTCTTTTACTATAGTCTGATGTAAGTAACATATTTAATAGTTTACGAAATTAGAATATCCTTTGCAATTCAGTTATTCCATTCGGTCTGTTGCTCTTTCCATGGAACATTCCGTTAAGGACTTGGGAGTCATGCTCAACTCTTCATTCTCATGTGTGAGTGAACATTTCCCATATCTTATCAAAAGTCAACTCAGCAGTAGGTTTCATAAAGCGGAACACCAAAGGATTTACTAATCCATTCGCCTTGTCATCTCTTTACATTTCCTTGGTAAGGCCCTTCCTTGAATGTGCAGTTGTAGTCTGGAATCCAGCCTGCACTACTTACCCCGATCGTATCGAAAAAGTACAAAGGCGATACACTCAATATATTGTCTTTAGAATGCATTGGATTTTCACCCGAGCTATAAGGCTAGGTGCCAGCTGCTTGGCATAAAATCCCTAGCAACAAGACGCATTATTCGTGACGTAGTGTTTGTTAAGGATATACTTTCCTACCATATAAAGGGTCCTAGTCTTCTTCTTTTGATTAATTTGTATTTGCCTGCTAGATCACTTCGACCTCGGCAAATATTATCCATGAGATCTCATTACACAGAATATGGACAAAATGAGCCACTCACAAGGATACGTAGAGTTTTTAATGAATATGCACAACATTTGGATCTGTCTGATAACATATTGATTTTTAAAAGTACACTCTTAAGCCTGTTTACATTTTTATTGCTATTTTTTATAAATTGAAATTCCATAAAAAAATATTGTATAACCATAAAAATGTGTGTACTTTAAATTATCTGTTAGCGCATATGTAGCTTGTAGATTAAATACGTAAATAAATAAATAAATAAGAATTCAAATAGTTTTCACATAGACGTAGTCCCACCGAGACCGTGCCACCACCAAGACCGCCTAACAACCATCCCAGCTGCTTTTAGTTTTCCATTTCATTTTTGGCAATATGCAACTAAGCTGCCATTATTCACGCATGATTACCCCCTCGGCCGACGGCAGTGCTCATCACAGCGGGCATCATTAAAAGACACATTTACGAGCGTCAATTAAAAACTGGGCAAGACCTTTAAAACATGTCAAAACTCGATTGATTGTCCAATGGTGCCTCAGATAACTCAATTTCACATTAAATCGGCCCATTAGAGGGCGCTTAGGAAACCATAAATCGATTTAGTGCCTTTTAAATACCCCCAAGGCAGTAAAACTCTACACTAACCACCGCCCCCTCTCTCTCGGCCCCCTGTCACACCCAGGCGCAGCAATTGAATTGTCCTCCATCGTGGACTCCCCACTTTGGTGTCGCCTAATTGAATCATAACTTACCCATTTAAATGGCTCGCCTCATCGCCGCCATTGATTATCTCTGCAAATTCGATTTCCTATCCGCCCCGTTGGGCGGTGCGGTGGTGGACAATACGATAGATAAGGACATCATCTAGGGTACCCGAAGTGGTGGTGTGCCTCGAATCGAAAAATACGAGTATTTTCGCCGCAATTCACAAACAATTTTTGTGGCAAAGCAAGCATCGCTTTGCAAATAAATATCCTTCACAACCAGGCGCAGCCTCGTGCTGGTCGTATTTGCGTTGTGACGGGGTGTGTGTGGGTGTGTGCTGCGGACAGGGCCCCCGAAAAACCATATATCAGGCTTATGTAACTGATCCGAAAGCAATTTATTTACTCCTCCATTTGTGACAATATCTTGGCGTACATTAATCCTTTTTTCTTCGGTCTGGTCTCTTGGTGGCCTCTTGAGCGGGTGAAGGCATGAGCATGGGAGCATCGGAGCACCCTCCTCATGTATGCATGGATTTGCACGCCGCGCCGCACTCCCACACCAGCATACACACACACACCCTTTCCATGCTGACCATGAGAATGAAAGTGCTTCGTCACACTCGGCCATGGACGCCTACCAAAACGGGGCGAAAAGAATTGTAGTAGTTAAGCAATGTTTGTGGCACTGCCGGAAGCAAGGATTTCATTTCCTTCGCAGCGAAGGACAGCGCCAGAGAAAAATGGCCCCAGGACATTGGTGACTGTGTGGGACTGGTGAGATGCGGGTGCTCGGTGGACTCGGCTGAGAGGAAAATTATGTTATAACATAGAAGGATAGAGGAGGACGATCAGGACATCAAAACAAATCAAATGGGGCCCAAAGTTTGGTTGCGCTGGCATCTGAGAGGACTATCGAGTTGAGGAGCTGGACAAGGGCCACCAGCACCGGCGAGAAGACAGCAATTGTAAGGAGGTTGTGCCAGCTGAGCAGTCAGCAACAACAATAGCAAGCGGCCGGCATCGAGTGGGACAGCCCATATTCAATGCATGGTCTTACACACACTTGTTATGTGGCTTGTTGAGGATGCCACTAAATGTTGTAAGCCATCGACTGAGAGTGGACAACGCCATTAATGGATGTTTCCGTTGCCGACCCCAAACACTACACACACTCGCCTCTCGGAAACCGGACATGGATGGAGGGCCGATGGTAGTTAAAGGAGTTCACTGGCGTACTTAATGGCAATTTATCGGTGAGTGGAAGTGAAAAAGGTGGACCTGAATCGTTGACTTCTAAAGTTGTGGCGGCTCCTTGGTGTTGTTGTAAATATTAATCTATGGCTCCAGTCCAAGCTAAAGTATGCTTTGGGTGCAGGTATCCGGAGTCATGAAGTGGGGATATGCCAATGAAGGCAGTTAATGGATATTGTTCTTCTCTGAGAGGACGTTGACTCCGGCAATGAGGAGGTACGCTCTTATCGTGATATATTACTGCTTTCTCGAGGTTCGACATGTTACTTCTACTTTATGAGGAACCTGTACGTGATGAATAGATGTTCCTTGTGGGATCAAATGAAATGCTGCAGCTGCCACACTTCAGTCCTAAGTATTAAGTCTTCAGTCTTCAGTCTTGAGTCTTCAGTCTTCGGTCTTCAGTCTTAAGGCTTCAGTCTTCAGTGTTTAGTCTTTAGTCTTCAGTTTTCAGACATTAATCTTCAGTTTTTAATCTTCAGTCTTTAGACATCAGTCTTTAGCCTTCAGTCCTAAGTCTGCAGTCTTCAGTCTTAAGTCTTCAGTCTTCAGTCTTCAGTCTTCAATATTCAATCTTCAGTCTTCAGTCTTCAGTCTTCAGTCTTCAATCTTCAATCTTCAGTCTTCAGTCTTCAGTCTTCAGTCTTCAGTCTTCAGTTTTCAGACATTATTCTTCAGTTTTCAGCCTTCAGTCTTCAGACATCAGTCTTTAGCCTTCAGTCCTAAGTCTTCAGTCTACAATCTTCAATCTTCAGTGCTCAGTCTTCCGTCTTCCGTCTCCAGTCTTCAGTCTTCAGTCTTCAATCTTCAATCTTCAGTTTTCAGTCTTCAGACATCAGTCTTTAGCCCTCAGTCCTAAGTCTTCAGTCTTCAGTCTTCGGACATCAGTCTTCAGTCTTCAGTCTTCAGTCTTCAGTCTTCAGTTTTCAGACATTATTCTTCAGTTTTCAGCCTTCAGTCTTCAGACATCAGTCTTTAGCCTTCAGTCCTAAGTCTTCAGTCTACAATCTTCAATCTTCAGTGCTCAGTCTTCCGTCTTCCGTCTCCAGTCTTCAGTCTTCAGTCTTCAGTCTTCAGTCTCCAGTCTTCAATCTTCAGTCTTCAGTCTTCAGTTTTCAGACATTATTCTTCAGTTTTCAGTTTTCAGTCTTCAGACATCAGTCTTTAGCCCTCAGTCCTAAGTCTTCAGTCTTCAGTCTTCGGACATCAGTCTTCGGTCTTCAATCTTCAATCTTCAGTTTTCAGCCTTCAGTCTTCAGCCTCCATTCAAGAAGACTCATTATTGCAAACATTTTTGCATCGTGAAGCTCTTAACTTCGTCCTGGTTGACCCAGTTTACCTAACTCTCCCATCATGCTTATACCAACCCAGCGAAAACTAAACTTCTGCCATTATTTACGTAAATGAATAAACTTGTTTTCTCCATGCACCAGTCCCTCTCGTTTTCCAGGGATGGTAAGTAAATCAGTCAAAGAGGAGTGTACCGAACGAGGAGGAGGATAAGCAAATGATTTTCGTTTTGGGGGAACTTATGTTTTAAAGACTAGCACTCTAACATACCCTATCGCATCTTCAACGAAGGTGTGAGTGATGAATGTTCTTTCGACAAATATATAGTTCAAACTCATGTCTCCTTGGACATGTATTTGAAGATTATTTTGAACGGTGGAATGATTCATGCATTACGGTGGATGGTATGCTCTTCATATCGTCTCCCTTGCCAACAAATGCATTTCATAATTGTTTTGCTCGCTGGGGCGTAGCATGTAGCGTCGCCTTACTGGAACCACGTGTTAACCAGGTTCCGCTCGTGCATTTTACGTAAAAAGAGTTCGAAATCGTGGAACGATTCCAGGTGTCTTTGATGAAAATGGCAACCTCTAAGTCTTCTTTAAATAAAAAATGGGCCAATGATTCCGGTGGACCACAGACCGCACACAAAAGTGTATTTCCGTGGTCATTGGTAGCTCTTGTATTGTTGGACGTTGCTCTTCGAACCAAGTTTGTTACAGTTTCAGAGTTTCAGACATCGCCTTTTCGATACTCTCTTGTGGAAGTCCTTAAGTCACGGTTCTATGGAAATCAACCAATGCCGTCAAAGTCAAGATATTACCTCGTTAGTAATCCAATCGAGCTTCTAAGGGTGATGTCGTTGGATTGTAACGAATTTGCACAGGGATGGAACGTTCAAATAATAGAAAAAGAAAAAGGAATAATGAAAACCACTTTTTTAGTGGGTTTTTAGTCAATCTGGAGTGTAGCTCCGCACAGAAATTATACAGAAATTATACTATTCAAGTGAGTAATAAAAGTATTAACTAACAAACTTAACATCTGTCGTGATGTATCGAGACAAACAGGACGCACAACATCAAAAAATCTCTGCAAGTCGTCCCATCCGTCATCGATAAAGCAAAGGGACGTCATCCTGTGGCTGTGACACAGACCACGCGGTGATCATAAGTGTGGTGGCTAAGCGCTCGTCGAATGCAGGGATGTGGTGGCGACATGTGAGGGCTGCGCTCCAGGGATGTCGTCAATCGGCACACATGCATCAGTTCGATACAGAATTAAAACACAACACATCAAGGCTATGATTTTTATGCCATTCTGGTTGTGATGTTGTCACATCTCACAATTGTCTGTGATGCGGAAATTTGGTTGAAGTTTTATCAATTTCGTATTTTGCCCATAAGCTCACTAGGAAACATACGGCATGGTGTGGTGAATTTGCTTTCACGTAATAAAATTTAGCTTTTTCGTTCTCTTTGCTCATCATCCTCCCCACGTGGGAGAACTACTTTGTCGTAAATTCGTTGGAATATTTCCAAGTTGCAATCTAAAAAATAGTCTCTATTTGTTCCATTTTATGTGCTCCATCTCATATCACAACATTGACAGTATCTGTGATGCTCACAAGTTGTGAGCTTTTGCTCAAAATACGAAAACCTTTCAATCTGTCTCAAATTGTGAGTAAATTGAAGTGATGAGCGACCACATTGTATTTTTTAAGAATCATCATCATCAATTAGATAAGTATTACAGTACCAATTTAATAATTGGTGTGTTTTTTTCTAATGAATTTGACATCAAGAGTTCGGTTTACAATAGATTTTCGTTTTGATGGTGGGTCAGACGTAGCAGAGTTGTAAGCATTTCATTACTTGCTAGCCGAACGCACACGGCTGAGCGCCCTCTGCGTTTTCACTTCGTCAACTGAACTGGACGATCGGGGATCGCAGCCAACTTCGAGATGATCCTCGAAAGAGTGAATTGCAAGCAACTTCGTCCAGTCCTCTTTCTCACACAGACGCTGAAGCTGTTCGGACAAATCTAAGGAAAACTTAAGTAAATCTTTGAACAAAAGTTAGTTGTTTACGGTTTTTACATTTAAATTGTTTCTTAATTTGGTCGTTATGTTATTAACAGTTGAAAATCATCTCTCCGCTCCTGTACTGCTTAATATTGCTAGTTTAAGTTCGTAAATACTTCATTGGCCCTGGACTTTTAATTCGTTCTCAAAATCTCCACATCGTACTTAATTCACGAATACATTCACTGTACTATGGAAATGGGTCAACAATGCGTGATATACCGTGAAGGGCATCAGCATTTTGTATTTCCTTTGAATTCTTTAAGCCGTGACTTGAAAAGTCCAAACTTTATTTTTATTTTTCTAACTAAGCTAATGTAATAATTTTTAAAACAAGTTCTAACAAAAATCAATCAGAATGTCAACCGAGTTTTAACTCGCATTTTAAATAAACTCTTCACCAAAAACATAGACTCCAGCGGAAGTTGACAGGCAGCATCTTTAAAATCGTGCCGTAGGGAGAATGTTAAAAAGTATAAAAATAGTGAATACTTCAATTTGAGTGTAAGTGGCGACACTGGTTGCGACTTATGACACATCATAGAGGTGTGCCAGAATACGGCCATTAGTTCATTGGTTTCCAGTAGAGTTGTGCTAAATAGTTCCAATGGCGGAACGAACATGGAACGGTTCTCTCGGATACGTATCCGAGGAAGTGCATAGCAGATGATCAATGTTGGCGCAGGACGATATGCAAGAGACAAAATGTGCCATGTTAATTCCAGTTGCACTTTCAATCCTTGTCAGTAAAAAATCTACTACAACCACGACATGCCCATGTATTGCATATGTATACGCACAATAACTCACATCGAAATTCGTAGCAGTAGCAGAGAAGTATTTCTCTAACATTACCCATGTCCGAATATGTTCGGATTTTATTTTCAATCTGACATGTCCATACAAACATCCTTTTCATTCATACTCATATCTGCGAACTGGGAACTATTTGGATGAAATGAACATGTTCAACTGAAGTATGGGAACGATCGGAAATAGTTCCGACAGTGGACATAGTTCCATGAACTAGTTTCCAGAACAATTTTATTTGCGAAAATTTGTTCATTGTTTTTGTGCTCGTGGAAAGTTGAAAGTTAGTATGGAAAGTTGGAGGGTGTTCCGTATTGGTGATACAGTTTGTTGACGTTCTAACAAAATCCTTCGGTTCTCCTATTCGCGCCACAATATTCTCCTCAAACCCCATGAAACGGAGAAATGATGAGCATCAGAGCGACTGAAAGTGAGTGTGTGACCGAGTGCCTGATGTGCTTTTTTTTCTTTTAGAATTCCACTTAGTACATTCCGAAAATATTCAAGCTTCCATGAGAAAATTCTGAAATCGAGTTTTGCTTTGATTTTTGTTTTGCAAATTTTCCAACCAATCTGATTGTGATCCACGCAGCAGAGTTTGTTATTCAAGCATACATAAATAATATCAATCAATATGACATGGGGAACCACTTACAAAGCTCATGCACTGCATAGTTATCCGCATGCCTACATTCGAATTATTCAACTCCACGCTCCCTCTGACTGGTCTGCGTTTCCAATTTTGCATATCTTTCACACACACTGCTCGTAAAATATCGAGAAAAACAGAGAAAACATGCAACAAAAAAAGCTGAAAAATAGCGAATTCACGAGCAGGATGGGACAACGGGGCGAAGTGACTCGCTTTGTAATAGGGTCCGTTTCCTGAGTTCAAACCATTGTCCTTGGACATAATCCATGTTTTTGTGCTTAGTGCTTCCGGTTTTGCTACCCATCCTCAGCCAACAATGAATTCCGCCTTTTTTTGGTTCATTCTCATTTGCGAGTGATTTATACGAGGGATGAGGCACGAGAACGAAAATCAGACGAACGGGAACGTAATCTGAAAACGATGGAAAAAGTTTGCCAACGCAGTTTGTCTGACCAAAAGGCAAGCGACGAAATCAAAAATGTAAATGGTTAGCCGAGAGTTAATGGTGTTTACTGGAGTTCTCGCCGTTATAGATTGTCATAAAGGAATTCTCGGCTGCGGATGAAGTGAGAATATTTGCTGGAAAATGGCAAGTTATGTAGCTTTTGTCTTACTTTCATTTGGTGACAGTGGCATATGCATGGCGACGCTGTTGCTATCAGGGTGGCCTAGATACTCGTTCAATTACATTCAGCAGGATACGGTGGTTTTCGTCCAGGCAAATTCCTCCAAGCTCAGCATTTGAGAGTAAGTCGAAACCAAGTCGAATCCTAAGCTTCTCTATCGATGCTACAAAAAAGATGTGCAACACTTACAATGTCTTCTTAAGGATTGTCTGAACACAGGTACAAGGTCAGAGTGGTCTACATAACAAAAAAAAAGAAATTTGGGATCTCATGTAAAAGCGAAAGACCTCAGTTGCAGAAGTCTCTCTTACTGTAAGCAACTTGTCTAGGTCTCATTATCGGCAATAAACTGTGTTGGAAGTTCACAGCTGTTTACAGCTTTCTGCAAAAAAGCAATTGAATGTAAATGGTCATTAAGTTCGATGGTAAGAGCGGAGTAATGGTATGGATGGAGTAAAAGTATGGTGGGCAGCCCTTGATAAAGCAGTCAACTGAAAAACTGTATTCAGCCACAGCCCTCTATGCACGTCAGATAGGATGTATTCCATCCGCTGTACTAAATATACTTCTTTGGTACTGAATATACTTCGTTTTGGCCACTCCACGATTCTCAACAAGTTCGGCTTCATTGCCAGCGCCTGCTACCGCAAACAATCTTCGTAAAGGATTCCACGGAAAGCATTCTCTCTAGATTTAAGGCTGATTCTCAGACGCTGAATAAACCTAGATGATTTAAGGATTTGTTTCTTACGTGGGAATGTGGAAACTTTGGCACCATTGGTCCGACGTCCATTGGTAGTCGGGGAATCTATCCGTTTATCACGTTCCGCTACCGTTCTAAAATCCTTAGATCGCACATTATTCGTACAGCTGCATCGTTCACAGCCCAAAGATCTTGAATTTCAACATATATTGAACTATGTTTTCTGGCGTTGGCCGTTCAACAAATCCTATAGGTCTTTCGATTGCATACCGATTATATTCGAAGAAAGCGTGGTCCACATTCTCTACAGCGCTTACGTAGCGTGGACTGAACGGACTCCTATCACGGTTTCGTTGGAGTAGATATCCCCGGTAACCGCAGTGACGCGTCAAGAGCTGCGTAAGATCAGTTCGCCTCTGTTTTCTTACCCAGCTTTCAATCTCCTGGATAAGTTGGTACGTCCACCTCCCTTTCTGGAACTCGTTCAATTGTTGTGGCTTCTTTCGAACTCTTCGCTTGATGCAAGGTTGGCCCGAATTGCCCTCGATTGTCACAAAGTCGTCTGGCTTCTAAAGGATAACGAGTGGTACCACAGAGGATAGTACCAATATATTTTTTTAAACATTCTTCACAGACGGCCGTCTGTGAAATACGTGTGAGCTAAGCGAAGCTGATTACTCCCGCCTAACACCATTGCGTTGCTCTATACTCCTAACAAGTGTGCGTCAAAAAATAAAGTAGTATGCGTGACTTGAGAGCACAAACGTAAAAAACTGAGGTGGACTGCCATGCGACTAGACTTCTATCTCTTTAGTACTTCATTTTTGGATGCTGCAACTCTCGCAAGCATTAATCGTTTGCCTAGCTTCTGCCCGCCGGTATTCGATATGAGTCTCGAAAGAGCGCTTATCGCTTTCTACGATTTCGCACAAACGTATACGAGGTGATGCTTGAAACTAAGCCGAGCATCAATCATCACTTCCAGGTATTTTATAAATGGGAGTCGCAGATTCGTGCATTTTAGTGGGAAAAAATGTTGACAGATTGCCGAATTTGCCCACGTTCCATGTATTGTTGTGCGGGGGTTTTCATGCCCTGCCCACTGAACCTCAATTTAATTCTTAGATTATGTACCTACAGCCTATCTGACAAACTGTCCCAAAAGTTAGTCCCACTCTATACCCTTAATTAATGAATTCTGAATGCATTTTGATAACAATGACAAGATATTGCAATTGTAAGCAATGCTAAAAAAAGCGTATAAACTCTATCAGATGAAATCAAGGGGCAAGAGAAGTCGAAGATGGATATATCTATCCCTTCATTAACTCTGGTTTGAAGTCCAGTCCATCGGCGAGGATGTCTTCCTTTATATGCGGCTCCTGTGTGTCGATTAATGTATTTGTTCAGAAAGGGAAAATGCTTCTCGTTGGAGGGATGTTCTGTGGTTGCTGGTTGGCATGCGCACGTGTCTGGCTGCGCTTGCTCAACTGGATGAGGGCTTGTTTGCATGGGTTTGTTTGTGTGTCGTCAGACGTTGACAGGGCTACGGTAGCGTTATTCTACGTGCAATGAGTGTTCGGGGACTTCAAGTTGGTGTTTCCTAGGTGTGACAGCTGCAAATAACGGTGCTCTCGATTTTTATCGTTATCGTCTCTAGCACCCATCTACTATACAATGGAACTAGGCATTGGTGTCTACCCAAAGAACTTTTTTATTATTAGCATATCCATGCATTTCCCAAATCACTCTAGCCGTTTCCGGAAAGAGATTATGGCGCTTAACGACTTTCGTGGCTCAAAAACCGAGTGGTATCAAGCCGCAGTTAATTCTCTGGACAATGTCAGGTTCAACTGCCCAATGGCGACTCTCTCGACGAGATTCCGGCTTATTTCACAAAATTGTTGTCTCATTTCTCCTACCCTCTGACATCCTTCCAGACATACTTGTAGACGAGGTACCAACTCCTCAACACAAACAACTTTTTACAACCAAATTTGTATGGATCAGATTTGTTTTGGCGCCGGCAGCTTCATATTTGATTTTGGAAACTTAAATTGCGTGCTGTTGTTCTCTCACGAGTAGAAGGGACCTGAAGTTTTATGCCAACTCCGATCGGCCAAGCTTTTTTCTAGGCAACTATTGCTCCTTGAGCATTGTAATTGATTCGAAAGAGGTGGAGCCGTACAATTTATTTTTTGACGTACCGGCCATATCGAACCCAGGCAGCGAGTATCAGTTGCGTAGGGGTCGACGCACATACCCACAACGCCCTCTAAAGCTGAATGACAGCGTAAAACTTATTGTTGGCATCATTGGGGACACCAATTTAGTGTTTAGACCGCGCTAGATAAAAAGATCAATTGCAAACCGCTTGAGTGTACGTATCAGCGAGGCGCGAAGAGCAACTAGTCCTTACTCTTTAGCCGATTGCTGCGCATATGTCCTGACAGATACAGATTTGTTCCCGAATACACTGATCTCATGACACCAAGGCTCCTCTTCGAGAAGGGTTCCTCAACTGGCACAGGAGACCTCATCACGAAACCCTTCCGGCCTACTCTCGATCGAAGCCGTTCACACAGTCGCATCATGTGTGTAGCCAGGATTTCAGAATACTTATAGGCATCACAACCAGGCACTACGCCATTGAAATTCACGCCTCTAGACAAGGTCTGCCCTACAATGATTTCTGCAGAAGCTGATGAGACCAGGGGAGCAGGAAGAAACTATTGTACATCGTCTTTGCAATTGCATCGCCCTCCCACCCGAAGACAAATTCACCTGGGCACCTATCACATTGACTTTTAGTAGTAACACCATGGGCCTACCCTGGCTTAAGTGTGATTCTTGCTAACAACCCATCAGCCACTCCAAACTAACCTAACTTAAATGACATTGATCACAAGACCAAACGCATAATAAATGGCGCTCATCCGTCGGGTGCTTAACTGAGGACGCACACGTAGTGTACGCATACACCCACTACGCAGTATTGATTCCCAGCGGCAACCTCTTTTGCAACCATTTAGGAATAAGAACTGTCGGAAGTAAGAATGCGTCCTTTTGTCTGTGTTTTCAGTTTCGAAGGCGCCATCTGCTAACGACCCTAGGTGTGGCTCATGCAGTGGCTTTGATTGCTTTACTTTTAAGTGATCAATTTCAACACCCACCAATCTGGAATGTTCCCAGTTAGGCACACTCGCAGGTTCACTTGACCCCATTGCATCAGAGTGTACATATTCATCAACATGTCCCCCCCCCAGTACAGGTGGGACCATAAGGTGTACTCAGCATATTATGCTGAACAAACGCCCGTGTTGACTCGGTTCACACTATGCACACCACCTATAAACACTCACTTGCCCACGTCTGATCGATTATCGGAATCACCTGCCACCGACTTCCCTAATTGGTACCCCAGAGTGCAGCACCGAAGCTTGAGCAACAAGGCGAAACAAAAAATTCCCATTCCCAGTGGGTGAGTGGCAATTTAAACAAAACAACAAACAAACAAAAAATAACCTAACCACACAGAACAACGGACGCAGAATTGTGCAAACACGAGGAACTGGCTGTGATTCCCCTCGAGAAGCACGGCATACCATGGTTATGACAAATTACAGTTCGAGTGCAACGAGAGAAAGAGTGTGCTAGCACCAGAACTTCCGTGTGTTGAGTCCCACCCCTGCACCGGACTTGACGGAGTGGTGGATAGCAGTTGCAGCTGCACCTGAACTGGACACGGCCAGAGTCACCTTTGAGCAAGGGCAGACACTCTCTACGTACACATTTCTAAATTCAGCGATGGCACGTCAGCCAACGATTTAACTGCCATTCATCATTCTAGTTATCTGATTTGAGCCACGGTTGCGTACGGTGGTCGGTCATGCAATTCAAAATGGCAACGTCCAAGGAAATTGGCTTTTTAATAGAACCTGCGTCGGATGGATAATGGCATTTCTATATCCTTGTCGGGACGCAGGAGCTGGCCACCGATTGATTGATTGGAATTGATGCACACTGACCGTGGTCCTGGAATTTAATTTATTTTCGGTGCGGCCGTTGGCATGGGAATGTCCTGGCCATTGGCCGTTGATGCCCGAAGAATGCTTTTGCTTGTGCTCTGCAGCCATAGCCCGAAGGACCATTGCCAACAAAGAGAGGTATTTTCCAATCAAAACTGGGTCTAATTGTTGGCGAAAATCGATTGTTTTACGCCTTGGGAGCACTTTTGAGATGACACCCTTTTATGAATGGGTCGTCATTAGTTGGTATTGAATTGTCGAGGCAGGCGAAGGGGAGGCGACTTCGATTACATTTACACACTCTTTGAGTGACAGTCAATCGTGTTATTTTGCCGCTAGTATCTTTGTCTGACACGGAAACACGTGACCTTCGACATGTGAACATGAATAGGAAGTATGGGCCGACGGGAATAGCCAAAGGAGTAAGGACTTGGCAACTCAGCGAGGGATTGTATGGATTTGAATGGTTTTTTGTGCAGCGCACGAGGACTAGCTCCATGTTTCTCCATGAGAGAAGGAAATGCCTTACAACTTAAAATTGAACGTGTCATTTTATTACGGCTATTACTTTAGATGTCATCCCGAATTCGGTTATTTAATAAAAAAAACGTTTGGTAAAATTTTCTAACTTCTATTAGGGATTTTATTAAATGTTCAATCGTGTCGATTGATTGTGGTGTGCCAAGCAGAAAGTTAAAAAACCCGAGTTAAGCCGGGTTAGAATAGAAGCAGACCGAGTTGTAACCCGGGTTGACGAACTCGGTTTGATGATGAACCGAAAGATGGACTAAGGAATGGGGCAAATCGAGTTGTATTGCCCAATTCTATTCTGTTTCGGGTTTGTTTCGGTGCGGCATCATATGCTCACACCAAGTCGAACCGGCTGTGGTTTCTCTATGTATTCGGTTCGTTTCATCCATTATGCCAATTCGGTTTGATATAAATGTAACTCGCTCTAACTCAGTTTATGTGTAACCCGGGTTAACTCGGTTTTAACTAGAGTGGACACAATACTAATTGGAACGGGGTCGCCCAGGGCAGACCCAATTTATGCCGCCTCTAGTAACTTTTTCACACACTAAAATACATTTGTATACGGTTTCAACATATACCTACGCATATGTAGGTTGGGTGAGGTTGAAGTGGTTGACTGCTGTATGGAAAAACAGCAGGCAAACTTAGCCCACCACAGGTTCATTGTGCCACGCGGATCGAGGAATACCTATTCCGCAAACCCGTCAGTGCTTTTAATAAAGCCAAGAAGATGGGTCACTCTTATGCTGCTCCGTTCAGCCAGGCTATGAAAATAATAAGCTCCCAGAAGTCGGGATGAGAGATCATTGCTGTTGCATTGCAATGGTATCATCGTCATCCTCGTCTCTGCAGCTTGTAGGGGAGGCCTGTTCTAGAGAGACAGCACACTGCATCTATATCTCTTCAGGTACAGCAGCATTTATATTTCCAATAGAAGGACGTGAAGCTGAACTTGACATATTTGGAGTATCATAGCATCCTATTCGACGAAATTAAATAATTTCGGCAATTTGCATCGAATTTAAAATCGCGCATAACGAACCAATTTAAAAATTGTCTGAATTAGATCACTTTCAATGAAGTTGAGTACAAAATTGTGTATCATCACGACTTCCGATGCAGACATTGAATGCGATTCCAGGACGAGGTTGTTGGACCAAGTGCAGAAACTCGCCTGTTTACGCTTGTCATAACTCCTGACGAGTAGGGGTCGATGGCGGAGGCTCGAGTTGCCTGGAGATCTCTCGTGCGTGGTTTACACCAGCGTGGAGCATGTGGGTCAGAAGATGGTGATGATGATAATGATTATGTGTGTTATAATACATTATGCCAGTTTTTTCCCAAAACAAGCAGAGTTTTCACTATTATGCCACTTAAGCAGTTTCTGACAGATTGTGTTTTTTTTTTATAAAACTGTCCACACAATGTCGACGTAAAGGCATTTCACCGTCAAATCAAATTGCGTATCGGGCAATTTCAAACGAATTAAAGAAGGTGTGAATTTGTATCGAAGTAAAAAAAGAGCCCACGAAGAAAGTTTTAAGTAAAACCAGGGGTCGATCAGCAACTCTGCACTTCCTATTTCTGAAACTCTAGCCTTGTCATCAAATGTAAAACCTCCAACAGATATTTTGTCTGTTGACAATTCAGATTCTTAAGCAGCGCGAGAACTCAATAAAAACAGTCTGTCCTGAACTAAGCACTTTGTATTCGATATCTAGTACAAATCACGGAATAACACAAACTAATCCAAAAGAGCGTACCTGCAATAAAAGCAATTATTTTGTTACTGAGAGAATGCCAGCTTAGAGAAGAAACACCTATGGATAAATGTTGTTGCTTATCATGTTGATAAAATGTTGCATATTAGCGAGCAGTGTTCAAAACTAGGCACTGATGCAGAGAAAAATGTGTGAAAGTGCTATGGAATTTGTATTTAAAAAAAAACTGCTCAAGCATTCATAATAATATTAAATTAATTATTTTCTTTCTTGTAGTATCGATCTAATTTCATTACCTTACCGTTTCAATAAAATTTCTTCAGTACAACACCGTGTCGTAACAGTCATAAGTTTCTATGAGTGAGACTTCAGCGTATCTAGTCTAGTCAAGTCCGATTGCCTGATTGCCATAAGGCAGTAAGGCGAGATTGCTTATATAAATTAAAATTTTACTTATTCAGTTTGTTTAAAAAATAATTTTA
Organism: Eristalis tenax; assembly: GCA_905231855.2. Lineage (NCBI taxonomy): Eukaryota > Metazoa > Arthropoda > Insecta > Diptera > Syrphidae > Eristalis > Eristalis tenax. The sequence goes on along the minus strand of HG993124.1, from coordinate 36,584,733 downwards.
TTTCTTCTGACTCTATTTGGGCAGATTCACCCCTTACAATTTCAAACTTAGACTATATTTCAATTTTCTTAAGCCTACCTTAAATACTATCTTGCATCGTAGAGGCGTGCAGTTTTTCCCACAGGTGTCTTCGAATTGCCGCGCTGGACGTGATGGAATGCACTGGTGTCGTATGGTCCAGACGTTGTGTCAGCGATTGTGTGTGCTGGGAACGGATGAGATGTATCCAGGGACTTCCATAACCGACTTTATTCTTTCCTTTTCAAAGACTGTCTATTATTTTTATAATTTTTATTACTATGTAATTTTAAAATATGCTTGGTACCAAATATGAATGCTGCAGTAGCGATGCTCATACAAAAAATACATCGAATAATCCATCGATACATAACGATGCTTCGATAAAAAACATCGATGTTTTCGATTCATCGAATAAAAACGACGTAGTTGAAAAAGCACAAACAGGTCATGCGCAAACTGCAACTCAAATGAAAATAAGTTTTTTTGTAATTCTGACTCAAACCTACCGCTACATGCTTTTATTCTTATTCGTATTGGACCGTTTACTTAACTCTTCATGGAAACTCTATCACAATCGCAAATAAAAATAGACCGGACAGCTAAGTCTGCTATTTTTCAGTGCATGTTGTCCGAGCTCACGAGGTCGCGTTACCATGTCTCATTACTCATCGGATACATCGAATTGATGGGATATATTCAATACGATACCGAAAATATTATCACTGTATTTCATTCGACGCATCTATGCATAGTTAAACATCGAAAGTATCCGATACATCGGATTGATTCGATACATCGAATGGCAAACATCGACTTTTTCGATGTATCGAGGTATAGTTCATTGCTAACAATGGTCACAAATATTGGTGAACGAACACAAGCTAATCCTTAATCATTGGTGAACACATAAATGTTTTGATTCTTTCCCTCCCAACAAATAACAACTGCCTTACACATGTACGACGAAAATCTTTTCAATAGACCATATCATGTTGATTTTAACTTGCGCTCACATTAAATTCAACTCTGACTGCGGCCTGAGTATGAGCTGTAGTGGCACATCTAGCGCGGATGGCTTTCCGGCTGAATCGATATGCATACTATGATCATCCAATATTAGTGATGGGACTATCGAATGAATAGATGATGGAACTATCGAATGAATTGCTGTGGTTAGGAATTAGGAGGCTTGGGCTTTGTACGATCGGAAAGAAACTCCGTAAACCACTTTTTTAACTGTTGAAGTTGATGGTGCAGAGTCTCCGTTTCCTTGGTTTTGGTCATGGCTTTTCTTACAAAAAATAGTGCTCCATCATGCGTATATCTTCCGCCTGGCTCTTCGTCAAGTTTCAGGTCTGCCTGGAGTACACCGCAGTGATTCGGCAGGCGGCTGGCCAGAGATATCGTTTATATTAACACCACCGATCAGCAACTAATTCGTTTATAACTGAATTCGCGTCCCGTCCACAGTCAGCTACACACTATCCTCGAAGCAACCAAATTATCCCCACAGGCACAAATAAAGTCCTAATCGTGTCGTCACCGTCATTTAAACACGAATAGTACACAAAATCACGACCAGTCATTAAAATGCGATTTCGAATGCCACTGACCGCGACGCCACCGCGAGGGCAGCAATCACGTGTCACCTGCAACCCGTTGCCAGGCGAACTATGTGTGCCATCAATGCACTAAAACTGACACAACAAATAAAAACAAAAACAACAGCAACAACAAACTGTCATTATACGTCAAAACAATAACAGGAAAAAACTTTGCACCTGCCAATTTGATGTCGATTTCTGACTTCTGCCATGGCAGGCACCGCCCAGCCCCGGCGGACCTACGGTGGTCATGTGTAGCTACGCTGCCGCGTCGGTACGGTGTGTTGATTTATTGTCACACCAGCGAGAGAGAGAGAAGGAAAGAAAGACACACGGAGAGAAAGAGAGACGCCCGAGGGAATGTAGATTTGTAGTTGGCCCATGTTGTCATTGTGATGAGTCAAAGTGAATTTATATGGCCTGGCAACGAATGAGGCCAAAAGTCCAATAAATTTCACACTTTGTTGTGTCATCATCGATGGATGAGTGAGTGGGAAATGGGCGGAGGTGATAAGGCGGGACGAGCCGTCGAATTGTGCGTTCCGATTTCACGTGTAACAATTCGGACACGTTAATACCTGATATGTGGACTCATTCACTGATGAAAAGGGCTTATTGCGGATTTTGTGTTGTGTCTTCAGCCAGGATGGATGACCGCAGTGTCGTCGTCGCCATCATCGTTGGAGACACTAATCCTTTGATCTATGATTTCCATCATGGGAGTGATGATGCAGAAACTTTGATTTCGAAAACTTCCGGTCTGAGCAAGCAGTTAATCGGTAAGGAATCGTATTTCCAATTGGGAGGTGCCAGTCAATTCGATTTCAACCATCCATGTGCGTTTCCGTACGAAAAGCCCTTGTGTTTGTGTTTGGGACTAGAAACCTAAATGAACCGCGAAACGTTGTTTTTTGTTCGTTTCCGATTAACACTTCCTTGGATTTTCCCAAAAGCCAACGCGCTAATGGCAAATTTTCAAACAGACAAAAACCCTATTCTTTTGTGCTATGAATGCTTCTTGCTCTGATTCTGGTTTTTTTGCTTGTGTTTTGATTTTTTTTCCTACTATCTTGGCAGTTATTGTACTTTGCTGATCCCATGCAATTCTATGAATGTGTGTATTGAGTAAAAGTTTGCTGACATGCTCCTCACTTTCAGTGCGTGTTAGGTTAGGTTGAAGTGCCTGACTCCAGTTCGGAAAGACAGCAGCCGCCATTAGGACAACATACGCGACTTTCTGTTTAGCTGTCGTTCCGTCGGCTTTTTTTTTAGAGACATTTGTAAGTCCCCTGTTTTGTTGAAGGATAAGGCCAACAATTGGGACACAGATGGGTCGAAATCAGAAAACAAAGTAGACGCTAGTTTGATTGGACTGAGATGTAGCCTACCCTCTGTATGGACACAACAATATTTTACGCTGAACCTTTTTGAAAGTAATGAGGCGGCACGTCGCATTAGCGATAGAAAACCCAAGAACATCAAAATATATATTTTCTTAGATAGCCAAGCGGTTCCTAAGGCTCTGAAGAGCTACACATTCCACTCTAAAGTGCTCTGGGAATGTCATAAAAAACTAAATACGCTGGCAGAATATAAAAACTTTGGTTGCCAGGACATGAAAACCATGAAGGTAATGAAAAGGCTGATATACAAGCCAGGCAGGTACTCAGATACCCTTTATTGAGCAGACTAAAATTAATCTTCATCATCATCATCATCATGCTGACCCGGCATGCTCCACCGAAGGAGTCGCGGGGGTAAACCACGAACGAGAGATCTCCAGGCAACTTGAGCCTCCGCCACGGACTCTAACTCATCAGGAGTTATGCCGAATCGTAACCAGTCGAGTTTTTGCGCTTGGTCTAACCATCTCGTCCTGGGTCTGCCAAGCGGAATCGCATTCAACGCCTGCCTCGGAAGTCATGCTGAAGGGGACATTCGTGCCACGTGACCAAATCACAGAAGCATAGCCCTCTCCGTTCGAAGAAGCAGCTGCTCAATGTTGAGATCCTTCCTATCACGGCGGGTGATTCCCACAGCAGTACGGAGAAATCTCATCTCAGCAGTATTCGCGATCTTATTCTTTCGGCCATTACCCAAATTTCATGGCCATAGGTGAGAGTTGGCGCAACTACTGAGTTGCAAACTGCTAACTTGGCTCTGACACCAAGTTCGGCCTTCCTGATTACAGATCTATCAAGCTGTTTCAAAACTGACCCAGTTTGACCAATCCTTCAGGAAAGCTCAGCATTACTCCTTCCATCACTCGTGAAAAAGACCCCGAGATACAACTTCTCCACCCACTACAATGGGACTCCACTAACATGTAGGGTGTATTGAACAGGCGTTCTGGAAATTACCATAACCTCCGATTTGTCCACTTTGACCTTCACTCCAGCATCAGCACATACCATCACAAACCTACCGAGTGCTCCCTGGAGTTCCGTCTAGGGGGATGTAAGGTTAACGAAGTCATCTGCAAAAAGGAGATAAGTTCCGCTCAACTCTCCCAATGCGAAAAATTCCTCGCCTCGGCTGCGTTGCAACATCCAGTCCATATAAAAGAAGAGGTGACAAGACGTACCCTTTGTGAAGTCCAACGTGCACGTTGAAAGGTGTTGATTTAGCACCTTTAACCCGAATACAGTTTGCGGCCCTCAGAAAGCGACCATCAATCCGATACTCCTGCGGAACACAGCAGAGTCTTAACATTAATCTTTAACTACACAAATGGGTCATTAAAGAAATTAATAAGTTTTGGAACATTCAGGAGGGCACATGGAACAAAACTACGATCCTAAACGAGTCAAAGAAGCTCTAGAACTTCACAAAGCTGACGTAAGAGTGCTATGTGGAGCACTAACTGGGAACGGAGCATGCAACTACCGTCTTCATAAAATGGGCCTCACCAGTACAGAAATCTGTAGGCATTGTGGCTGTACCGAATGTACCAAACTTGCTAGAGAAAGATTCAAAATGATAAACAGAACGTCCTAGCAGTGAAAGACCAAGAAATCCCATCTAGGGGAGTTGTTTAAATTCTGCAGGCAGCTCTTAAGTCCTAGACACAGAGAGAGGATAGACCAATGGACATTTATGGTCGCAGTAATAGTGTCAGCTACGACACACCCCAAGTTCTTCAATTCAATTCAATCTCCCCTGTCTTTGCTAGCGCCTTGTGGAGTCTATCCTAGCCGCAGTGATTGTCTCACAGACTTTCCAAAAGCTTTCTCTTTTTGCTTTGTATTATAGGAGGAGAGCGACATTTTGTAGCTTTCCCAGTTGAATAGCATGTATGCCTCAGGTACTCGCTTCCCCTTAAAGTCCCTGTTTATTGGGCAGCTTGCTTCGAACGCTTCTATGATAGCTTTTGTTGTGCTCCCTGCAACAGGTTCTAGCTCTAGAAAGTGGACTGAAGCTGATGTGAATATACTCCAGTTTGCTTCAAGGAGACCCTAGTCTGTTTTCATATGATTTCTTTTACTTGCTATGCCCGTGTAGTTCGAAGCTTACACTATGGTCAAACATGGATGGTTCCTTGGACACTTTCCAGTCTCTAACAAGGTAGCTGAACCTGTGGTAGTCTATGGTGAGGTCTCGTTCCTCCTGTCCAACTCTCGTAACAAAAGTGGTCCCCACTTAAATATGGCTATAGAATAAATTGTAGCAGGTACTCATCCTCTGTCGATCTTGTCGCTGCTCCCCCACATTCTGGTATGGCATGGCATGCGCATCACATCCAATTAGTAATGTTAATTGGAGCCTGTTGCAGCGCTCCCTGGACACTACCATCTCACGCATAGTAGGCCTGTGGCTTGTGTCCTCACCACCCTCAGGCTTTTGTTACCAAAATGGGCTCAAGGTTCTAATAATGCAGGCTCTGTTCCAAACTCCTTTGACTGCTCCTTTCAGTAGATGTGGCGCCTGAATAAGAATGCAGGCCAGATCTTCATCCTTGATATTACAGCAGATGACGCTGTAGCATGGGGCACCTTAAGTCTGCTTTGGGGAAGCATTGGTCAATTGCTCGTTGGAGGCTGGCACCACTGAGCCCTTTCCTTTCGGCCGATCATCCATTCCCACGGGTTGTCATGAAGGTGGCCAAAGTTGACAGTTGCGTAGAGGATTGAGGAGTCGCTGAGTTTTGAACATCCGGTTCCCTTCTTTTCCTTACTGCCTCAGCTAGAGGTTGGGAAGTCAGAGCTTTTGCTGGGTTGCACCCTCAGTCCTGCACCTACATGGATTGTCAGAGGCTTAGAACCTTTTCCTTCTTTGTCGATCTCATGCCCAACACGGCTCACTGGAGCAGCTGCGGTTACACTCGGTGTGTGTTCCGATCGCCTTTTAATTTGTTCATTTTTGGCACCTATTTTGTTCCCACCTTTTCTTGTCACAGGATTTTACAGCTACACTGGAGCACTCAGACTCAAAAACTGGTCCATTGTACTGCCAGGCAGCAATCTACATTTGTTTGTGCCCACGAATTGCTGCGAAAATTATCGTCGGTCATGCCTGAGCCCCGCACTAGCGTAGTAAAGCCATTATTACTCCCCAATGTGGCCGGGCCTTGAAGAGGCTCCGTTAAAACTCAGCCAGTATCCACTGAGAAGGGTTCACAAGACACCCGGGATTAGGGGGATAATGGACTTAGTTTGCCGATCACCCCATCCATCCGAGTGGAGTACCTCTGGCAGAATTTGTAGAATTGCCCTGCCTGGCAGAGTCACCTCTTCACAAGGCTTGCGGGTCGGCTTAAGTCCCAGCTCCACACCAAGTCCATCTCGAGGGATTCTCTCGAGATTCGGTCTACCTCTCCGTCTCGATCCAGGAGACTCAGATTCGAAGTTCCTCCCACCTGGAGCCTTGTTGTGCATGCGCTCGATGTGGCCGACCCAGTGTAGTTGATGGTGTTCTGCCCTTTGCTCTACATCCACCTCTGGGTCTGCTGTTTTACTGACATTGAACAGGAGAAGCGAAATTAGAATTTTATAGAGCTTGGCTTCAGAGTCTTGATCCAAGTTGTGGTGGTGGCCAAGGGCGTCATTTGTGGCGTCCACGATGTGTAGACAAACGCTATAACTGCGTCGATCGCTAAATTTCGTATACACGTAACTTGTTTTTTTCCCCTAAAGCAGTCCCACCCTCGCAGTATTCACCCTCTGTGGATTCCTTTAACATCATCCCAAATTATTGCACCTTTCAAACGCGTTGAACTGTAGTCCGCAGCCTCGCGGGCCTCGTCCGCAACTTGCCCCATTCATTCATGCCGCAGAAAGTGCACCCGCCTCATCTTCCCCTCCGATCACAGAGCACGTTTGCAATTGTATTCAATAATATTCCGGCACTTCAGTTCGAGTTTACAAACTGCGGGTTTCCTGCCAAGATTCAAAACATTTTTTGCCCAACCGCCTGACCATATTTTCATACGAAGTGCATAAGCGCCATTCCTGACTTCAAACTTCGTCGTCCTCCACCGTTCCAATTACATAAATTTAAAGACACGTTCAAAAATACCAAGAAACTTCCAAAAATCCCACCCAAGAGCTGCGGACGGTGTTCCCGAAGTAAATTCCACTCGAATAACCATCCCTTGAGGCAAGCGAACATTTTTGCAAAACCCACCAAACATCACAAGTATCACGGTGGCAGGCACAGTACACCAGATGTCCCATCGTAGACCAAAAATATGATTCCAACCGATTGCCACCGGCTTTCAAAAAGAGCCGAGCAAAAGTTTTTTGGTAAACCCTCACACCGCTGCCGCACACAACTGCAAAAACTAATTCAGCCAACTGTGTACGCAGACACACGAGGACAAGTCGAAGAAGACGTCTTGTGTTCCCGCTTGCATCCCATAAAACCCAACGCCTTTCTGGTCAAAAATAAACTTTTCAAATTGTTTGAGAATTTCTTGAATAGTTCGCCTTGAGTTCGGTGGGTGGGAGTCTGTGTGTGTGTTTGCGATAGAACAACATGAAGCCGCATTCAATGCCAGGACTCTCTGGAAATGCCGTGTGAAAGTTTGCATCAGTTGCACACCTGTGGGTTGTCGCCCATCCCTCCGTCCGCAGTTGTTTTCTGACCAAAGTTTATGCGCCTGCATATTAAAACAATAAACAGACTTGTTATGCAACACGGTAAATTGAGCATGGTCTTTGTGCAGCATGCTTGATTGAGGCCAGTTATGAGAAAACATGGCCTCGCCTTCGAAACTAGCATTGGTTTTATAAATTCTTGTGTTCTGTTTGCGTCCTCAACGTCCTTGTGTGCCCTGTCAAAGGAGAGATAATTCCATGCCAAGTTCCTGCAATCGATTCTAATTGTGTCAATTACATGAGTGAGTTGTGTGCATGAACATCTTGCCCAAGGCTACGATACGGTACCGATGCAGTTTATGGTGCCTTCATTGAATTAGACACAATTACGGCTGGCAGTTCACTTGACGACCCAGGAGGCCCACATATCATCGGTTCTTGGGCACAAACATGCGGCGTAAGGATATCTGTGACTAATTCTGTAATTGCCTGCAAACTCCGCAGACAGCATTCAAATCGCTCTCCAAGGCAATACCAGAGAAGATATGACGTTTGTGTTGATTTATTTTCCCACATGTGTACTTGGCCGTGGGTGAAACTGTTTGAATTGGGGTGAAGAAGAAGTCGTAATAGCCAAAACGCGAATCGCGACTAAGCCTGGAGAGCCATGGAAACTTCAGTAAAAATGGGAGCAGCATGTGGTCTGGGAATGAATCCCCAAACTGGAGTGGAAGCTCAGTGTCAACGGAGGGGTCCCAATTAGTGTTTCCAGTGTCAGCAGATGGTGACTAAATCTGTCCTCTGATTTAGTCCCCATCTGATCCTTTAAATGTACCCAGCGATTCACTCATTCCGACGAAAAGGTGCCCCACACTGGCTACAATCATCTGATGTATCAAAATATGAAAATGTAACTTGCATTGACTGCGGCGCTGAAGAGGATCAGGATGGGTTGATAGAAATTACTGAAACTGGTTGCTCTGTGCTCTACATAGTCCAAAGCCGTTAATGTTATGTTCGGTAACTAGGGGGTCATTCCGTTTGGTTCTGCAGGGGATTTTTTTTACTGTGCCGTGTTTTAGTATTGGATTTGTACGACCTGACATATGTCACATTCAAATATTGTCAGTTAACAACGCATCAACCAGTGACGGGGTTCATGGCGTGATCGTAGCGAAGGCAGAAAATATCTTCAAGTCCCTAAGGAAGAAGAAATTAGTGGGAATCGATGGAATATCAAACCTCCTTCTTCGGCAATTGCCAACAGTAGAGGTGGAAACTTACGCCATTCTATTCAACAATGCTCTGAACAATGCACATTTTCCAGAGCATTTTGAAAGCTGTGGTACAGTCGATTCCAATAAGATGAGGAGACACCACCAATCTGGCTAATCTCCGGTCGATAAGTCTCCTTCCCAATATTAGCAAGGTATTCGAAAAAGCTATCAATAGAGCCTTGATGACATCGAGGTCGAGGGTCGAGGGCAACACGATAGTCCCGGACAAACAGTTCGGTTTCAATGCATGCCGCGTCGAAATTGGTTTTCGACACTCAATGGAGCAGAAGCAAAAAACAATGGTTGTCGTCTTGGAAAAGGCGAGTGTGGCTGGAAGGGCTCTTTTAGAAATTGGGCAGGCTAGGCAATAGCAAACCACAATTGCTTAATATTATGACCAACAGAAAATTCGTAGCTAAGAATAGAAACGTGACTTCTGTCGGTACGTTCGAAATTAAAAATAGTCTGCAACAAGGAGTGATTAACTCACCGATAGTCTTCAACATTTAGACGGCGTATCTTATGAGATATCTTGAACCCGCAATAGCGTATGCTATAGTAGTTGCGTACAGGTCTGGTCCTAAGATCGAAGGCATTGTAGCACTCTTGTGACGTGTCTACGAGACGATTTAGCTTCAACTGGAAGTTGATCGTCAACCATGAAAAGTCGGAAAAAATCTTGATCAGAAAGCTGCTATATACGTCTTCAACGTTAACCGAAAAGAATTGACGAAGGTTTGGACAGCAAGGCAACCACTGGCGCTGCGGATCAGTATCTACATTTTAGCAATCTCACTTTGCTCGAGGTCCCAGGTGATTTCGCTCTAATGAAGAGACAGTCGAGCAGCAGCCAACTCGACGCGAAAGTGAAGGTAATCTGCTACATGACCCTTATTCCACCGATGCTTACCTATAGCTGTCCCCTGTGGTTCAACGTGAGAGCAAGCTTGATGGAAACTGGATTCGTGTGTTTGAGAAGGCTTGGGCTGAGTGCCTGCCTGAGCCTTTGCAGAACACCAGAGTCCCAGTAGAGAAATTCTATTGCAATGAGGTCTTCTATAACGATCTTGATAAGAATGGATGATTTCCAAATCCAGATGATTCGTAGACATGTTGCAAGGACTATGCTCATGGGCTTACTACTCCAATTTCAAGTACCATGAGATGGTGAGCCTTAAGAGCTTTATGCCCCAAGAAGCATTCTAGTCTATTTCAAACAGATAGGTCTAATTCAGGATAAATTAGCAGTACCGTTAATTTTTCACATTTCTCGGACAATCGTGGATAGACGACTTAACTAAAGCCGAACACTGAGGAGCTATGAAGGATGTAGACAGGCTGTGTCCTGTACTGGTGATTAAAAGAAAGAGCCTCTGCGTCGATATCCTTCGACCAGACTAGATTTCGACAAGTCGGACGGGATACTAGTTCGCATGGATTTAAAAAAAAATAATAAAAAATGTCTTTACGTAGATTTGATTACGATTTGATTTACGTAGATTTGATCACAGAACCCGCAGAAACACTGAGTAACGCACCAACCCACTCCGCCGACGAACTCGATAGCTTTCTATAAGTATAGGTGTGACATACTTACACACTCGCAAACATAGCGGTTTATGTAAGGAGATTCCTGATCGGTGTTAATCGTCTTCATCAGCGAAGCTCATTTCGGGCTGAATGGGGATGTGAATAAACAAAACTGCCGTATTTAGTACAATGAGTAGTGGAGATCTGTCAGTGTCGGACAGATCCATAGAAACTGCACTCAATCAACTGACGGAAGCTATCGAATGTGCACTTGACGTGAAAGAAGTACATGTTTTTAGTGCTGTATTGGATATTGAAGAAGCATTTGACAACATATCTCTTGGTCTTCTTCCTCAACTCCTTTGTACTATCGATATCCGAGTTCTTCAAGGACTTGACCCTAATCTATGTTGGCTCCTGAAGAGGTTCGGGAGTGGTTGATACTGCAGTACTGTCTGTCAATCTGGTTGACAGGACTTCTATCAGAGAGGCTCCATGTCCTTTTGATTGATTTGTATATGCAGAGAGGTTCTTCCCCATGACAAATTACATGATCCACAATCTTGGTGTCAAGGCATTGGTCATATGTCTCTTTCTTTATCCTTTGTAGGATCATGAAAGCTGATGTATTCGCATTCAAGCCTGATATGGATTATTACGAGGTCTTCCTCCGTTGCATTCACATCATTGGATGTAGCAGGTTTCCATCCTCATTAACTTGTGTTTCCTCGATTGCGGTAATGTCTGCTTTATAACAGTTCACGGTCTGTGGAGCGTCTACAACATCCATTCTACCCCTAGAACCTTATTCCATTTGCTGGGGTCGTAAACAGAAATTCTGTCCGTACCCCAGACTGTGGGCTGTAGTTTGCCGCAGGCCCTTTTCTTTGACGCTCACGCGAAATGTCCTGAAGCATGCGTTGTTAGCAGCCTCGCTGAGGCTGTATGAGCTGCCTAGTTAAATATGTCCCATCCTACGCCCACTTACTCCGGACCTGGTATCAGAGGAATCCTTCTAGAGTTGAACTCCGAATATGTGAGCTTAGCTTCAAAAGCAACGGAACAGTCACTGGCTTCGAATAATCCGCACTAAGATTCTAATTGATAGTTCCATCGCCCAGTTTTTCTTGTTCAATGATATACCATGACCATAGCGGTCACTTCGCTTAGTTGCGTTAAGTTTCGTTCAATTTTGCTCAATTCTGGTGAGACCAAAATTAATAGTTTTCAACGTTAATATGAGAATTCAGCGCAGTTTTCTTTTGGCTACTTTTCGTTCGGTTCTGAAAAAAGCTCAAGTTTGCTGAATCATGTTATGGTTGGGCCTACACACCACAACGAATACACCCGCCGCCCAGGCTGCTTATCGTATTGTGTCGTGAACCAGCAATAAATGAAAATTGAAGCGTCTGTGCTTGGTCGGTTTGTCGGTGAACGCTCCCGCTGATTGGGTAGCCCATACAAGGTAATTACATCGTCATTTAATGAATTAATTTATCCCCCTCACCCTCCACATCCCACAATCCAATCGATCTTCTAAAGACAAAATGAATCAAAGTCCGTACAAAAGGAACCATTGAAACATAAACGCAAATGCTTACCACAAAAGTCTGGCGGCTTTAGACCTCAAAGCGACCACCCAACGCTACCGCAACCACCAACATCATCCCCACCCGCGTTCATCCAATTTAATTAAAGTAAACATATTCGAAGGCGAGCACCCTCATCCGTCCGTAGTTTCTTTTGACTTCGCTGCCACGGCTCGGAGAGCACTTGGCATTTGAAAAACGATTTGGATTTCTTCCTCTACACCCGCCCACAATTTCGAAAAGCCGAACAAGAAGATCCCTGAAAACAAATCAAATGAACGCTTGCCTATATTGAGCGTCTTTCTTCTCGGAAGAAAGCCAAAGACGATAACGACGACGTCAACTTCGTCGACCGATGGCGTTTGTGCAAACAAGCATGAAAGAAACACAATAACACAAGAGGTCCGGGACACACGCCCGCATGGCACGGTTGTGGTGCAGAAACTTAATAACCTAATGGCGGTCATTCGAAAGCAAAGCAAAGGAAATGAAAAAGGAACCGAGGTGCAGCAGAAGGTAAATCCACACAGCGCCACAAAGGAGCCGTGTTTTTTGCCCACGATTTCAGCAGAATAAGCCCAGAGGTGAGACAGAGTTTAGACTGAAAATACAAGTCAGGATATTGAAACCCAGTTTCGCTGTGCTCTCAGCACTAGTTGCCGCTGAGGCTGGTGTTGGCATCGGGACGCGTTGACATTTATTCACTTCACAGCCAAAGTCTGTGTGCGAAAGGGACATCGCTGGCAAACGAAGCAGATGCCGCAGGAATTTTCCAAATGGTAAACTTGAAAACCATCGTAAATCAAACCAGTTAACAGCCGAAAAGGATATTCGCCACAGGACCACTGCTAATGCCGCCACCGTCAGGAAGGGAATATTTTTACGACGACCAACGTAGCCGCGGACGCTGGTTTTTTCCCCCATTCAATCGGCTCTGGTTCCGGGCGACGAATGGGTTTCTTTTTTTTTTTTAAAGCTAAACCTGCATGTGTGCTTGATGCCACATTCAGTCTACCTCATTCTCTCTTTCTCTCTCTCTCTCTCCCTTGTCGACTTGTGGTTATACCCACGTGTGTGCACATCACGTCGTTACTCATGGTTGACTCACGGCGGAGAAGCAATGCTGGTCTTGATTCATGGTGCGGTAAGACACGCCCTGACCCATCTGGACATTGGAGCCTTTGAATTTAAATTTCAACCTGGTGGTGAGACCACTTCACTGAGGCTGTGAACTTAAGAGATCGACAAGCCTAAGGCGCTCGTTTCGTGCCTGTCGGACCGGGGGCATGATCAACCTCTGCACACATTCCGCAACTCACTTCAAAGCCAAACAAATCAATACACATTCAGCTAGAGCAATGTCCTAGCAAGGATAGACACCGTCGTATGGTGAAAGATTTGAATTCGTTTGGAATAAGTGCGACCACCAGTCTCATGATGATCATAAATGAGGCACAAAGCAGGCCCTGTTGGTTGTGAGATGTTCGACTTACATCTAATTCCAATGTGTGGCTAAGATAAGGCTCTGTCGATTATAGCCTCTAGCGTTGTTACAAATCGTTGCTATGCTCCGCATTGCATTACGTTGCGGAAAAAATGTTCGCAATAAATTTCTTGACGCAAAGCGTTACATGGTGGAATCGCTGACTTCCTGGGTCTTCTCTGAATCTCCAGTGGAAATTCTTCGAATCATAAGCGCGAGTTGACCTTTTCCCCGATGCCATCTTTGTTATGCCCATCTATAGAGCGGACAGTTCGATGTTTGACAGGGCAGGCTCAATCTGTTTCATTGAATGTTCTTACAGTTTTGACTACGGTACGGCCAGGTGTCCGATTATGCCGGATACTACGGAATTACTATTTTTGTGCTTATAAACATGAGCGTCGCCTGGAAGAGCATACAATCTCTGCGGATTACCCCTTCCTTGGGGAGGCTAATGCCTTGCGCCGACTTCCAAGAATTAGACCCCTAAAATCTCGTGCGATAGTGTACACCCCGCTGTTAAATGGAGGTGGTAGTAGTGAGGCAAAATCTGAGACACACGGAACATGACGGAAACATGAAAAAAATCCGGACCACGAGCAGGGCTGTCAGATGTGGTGATTTATAGCGATTTAAAGTTTCATTTGACGACACAAAAGTCGGTATATCGGCACACGCAGATTTTTTGACCTATTGGCGTTTCACTTTTGTATCCAAATCTTAAAATTACATATTTCTTCCTCATCTCAAATAGAACTTCATAGTAGCTGAATAAAGACATCATATTGTGAAGTGAATAGTATACCGTGCATAAGATGAGATAATCAGGACACCAACCACCACAAAAACGCCATCTATACGCAAGGAGAAGAACGATCAACTGCGAAGAGTATCCCCGAAATTGTTGTACATACTGCTAGAATGAATGTCGCCACCTATAGACAGACAGATTACAAAAGCATCTATATAAGCGTCAGCGGGGAAATTCCCTAGACTCGGGGCGACAGTATGATCTAGAAGAACTATTGGGAGGTATAAATATCGAAGCAAGCAACCAAGTGTAGAATCTTCAGTTTTCCGTACTGTTTGTTTTCCGTTTACTGTTTGTCGTTAGCTACCAAGCAATCAAATGCCCAGGCAGTACTATTTCGTATGTGTGCGGTAGAAGACCGTAGCACTAACGGATGCAGTATTGTGTTCTTTGATGCGCAACTGAGACCACATTTGTAAGGCGTTTATGATAGGCAGAAAATGTGTCGCCTTTTTATACTGTGAGAAAAGAGCCTTTTCAGTAAAGAAAAAAGCTCTTGTACCGTTAGATTGGCTTATTCGCTTTTTCTGATTGGATGAAGGTTGCCACTGCATTGGCTCGGATTGGTGACGGTAATTTACATTATTTTTTATTACAAAAATATTTTTAAAAAATGGTTTTCCACTCTCAGGCTTTTTTGAATTTGCGAATTGGTTTTTTTTTAACCATTCTTAGCCGATTTCGACCCGTGCTACGTGATACGGTGTTTGTTTTGGAAAATGTCAAGCAGTGAAGACTTATACCCGACGGGTGTTGAGCAAGATTTTGTACCAGAAGTCGAAAATGGTGGTCTGTATCCGCAAGACTTGAGCTAACAAGAGATCGAGCTAATTGATGGCGCGATATTAGCAGATCTTAAAATTATTTATGTGCTAACTCAATTTAAGTCTTTTCTTAATTTTAAATTAGTTATCTTCATCGGAGCAGCTACTGTGATGGAAATTCCTCGGGAGCCCTTAACAGGTCAAGACTATCTTGAGGTAAGGGGTTCCTTATTCTATGAAGCGATGTGCTAAGACTCGAAAGATACGGATCTGATGAAATTAGATAATATTACACGTTCCTTCACATTCGAATATATATTTCTATGCTTCTAGTGCGTGCCTTTGCACTGAAAAGTAATTCATTTTATTTTCACCCTCAGCAAAAAACTAGCTTCCTCCGGAGAGATCTTTTTACTATACTTTGTTTGACTTAATCCAGATTTGTTCAGCTCCCTTACAGGATTTTGTACATCTTTCTTGCCTATCAAACTTGAAGACGCATCTGCTGCAATAGGAAGTTCTCTTGTCGTTTTAGTGCATATGAGTTATTTTATGCCTGGAATGTCATCCAGAATTCGATGTCATGCTTGATGTTGGTACTAGATCAAAGAACTACCGGCAATCGGATTTCCTGGCATTATCGTTCCGAAACCTTGGCATTTTTCGCTTACTTGTATGCATCTCGCAACACATAGTAAAATGCCAGGAATTACCCAAATGCTACCCTTTGGGATTTTAATCGAGAAACAAAAATGTGAAGACAGGTTTTGATTGTCTGTAGTTATAATTTGAATTTGCATTATTCTCACCAAGAAACATCAATTAAAGAAGTGTTGCCAGGTTTAAGGAACATTTAAAATAATTGATGAAAGCAAAAGAGGAATTCTTGAAAATGCTTACGGTCGTTTTACATGCAAGTTCTGGACTCAAAACTATTGAGAAAATATATTCTGTAATGAAGGGTTCTACGGCTAGGATTTCTGGGATTTCAAACTTCCAGAAAACATTGATGTTAATAAAGTTGAAAGCATTAAATAGGCTCCACTCGTTCCAGCTGAAGTAGAAAGTTCATTTAACTCCTTAAATGCACTTCCAAAGAGTCAATCGGAGAAGATTATAATCAGAAAATTTCAAAAAGCTCTTGGTATCTACATGCTGCTATAAATAAATGTGCATTTACTTTCCTTTTCGTATTTTTTAGTACATGCGTGTTTTGGTGTGGCGGTCGTGACGTTGTGGTTAAGTGAGTCGATATCTACGGAACTGAAACTCGTTGCCTGGGTACGATTCTCGTTCGTGTCAGTGACAAGGCTCAAAGAGTAAAAGAAAAAGCTTCTCAAAACTTGGCCATTCGGAGTCGGCATAAGATTGTAGATCCCTTCCACTCGTGAGAGGACAATAGCATGTACAGCACGAGTGGCTGAGAAGCTAGCTAGCCACTCATATTGTTATTGTTAATAATGCATATGGACACAGATACAATTAAATTAAATTCTTTTGTATTTAAGTTCGTGAAACTTGCTCGTTGGCACTCAGTGGTCAGTCCTGCTGCTTAGAAGTGTAATGGGATACTTGGAATCGAAAATAGAGTAGCTGACTTCCAACCGAACGGATCAATCGGTCTTTTTCACCATTTTGGGTGTAACTGTCATTAATTAATTATTAACTTTTTAAAAGGGATAAGCAGCTGTGAAATCCGGTACAATGAAAAATAAGTATGACACTGAGGCGTATGTGGAACAAATTTTGTTTCGAGACTGGTAGTCAACCTGACGCTGTCATATCCAGTTTTTATGTGAATTTATGTGTGGCAGCAATCCTTAGTGCACTTGGATTTGATTACTTTTGTTGAGAACACACACGGCTTTACGCAGTTCACTTACTTTTGAGATTGTCAGTACATGGGTTGTGTGGGACCTAATGCGGCTGTCGCTTTAGACACGACCAAACTTGTGCCCACATAAAGTTGTTATTAGTTCAACTTGGAGTGATTATAAATATCAATAAATAAAGCAAGCATAGATTAATAATACTTATCAGTGGACAATACATTCCGTGGGAAAAGCACGCCGTCTGAACACTGGGTTTCTGGGTGACGTTGCTTCTCTATTGGTTGCCTTAATTACGAGAGCAAGTGTCCAGTCCATGATTATATCCCACTAGTCATGTTGTACATATCCTGGACAGACTCATGCCGCTGTACACCATCGATCGGCTTCATTCGCCATCATCGGAAGGGAACAAGGGAACAAAGGTTGCTGGCAGATCTTTCTTCTCGAAAACTGATGTCGACCCAAAGGAGCAAAAAGTACAAACTTCCAAGCATCACGAAGGTAATTAAACCACTTTAAGCCCATCGTTGGACTTACATTTCATAATTGCACAAGTCTATTGGTCGTTGCACATGGAATAACCGATTTTAACTTAGTCTACGAGTAAACATCTTTACTAGCAAGCGGGCTTATTGTCGATAAGATGAAGTGGTATGCGTGTTGACGTGTGCGACTTGTAGAATCCGTTGCAACCAGAACTTATTTTTAGAAATTGTTTATGTTGTTGTCAACGGTTCAACGGAATTCTTTACGATTTTAACTGGGGACCTAATGAATCGCTGAGTGATTTGCAGTTGACGAGGTAGTTTCCTGAATATTCAATGAGCCCCACGTGAGCAAAGTGACGTGTAAAATATCGAACCTTCCAGACATCAAAAGGCCAATGATGTACAGGAGTCTCAATGCCAAGCCTAGATACTTATGTCGCCAAGTAGGCGCCAAAAACTTGACTCCGGCCTGAGAAGTGTTGGACATCACGGCAGCGGGACAGTGCAGCAGATGATTTCCATAACTGCATCCTCAATCATCGAAAACGCCGTTATATTATTTTGCGAATTTAGCAATCAGACCCGAATTATCGCTCTTGCACTGAACACTAGAGTAAGCGCTCAACCGCAAATATATTGATGGCAGTTCCCTCTTTGTTCAATTGATACAAAATGACATTAACCACATCTCTCCTGTCAATATATGAACTCGATGTACACTTCCGAAACGAGTGACGTTTCAGCATTCACAGGCGCCCTCGATTAAATCTGAATCCTTCCAATTTATGGAGCTAAGCGGCACCTGTCCGCACAGTTGTGTATTAATTAATTAAAATTATGTTATGTAGCTTGCAAGATGCAGCGGTTTATAAATGCACTCACTTCTCCACAAAGACCTGCGCCACGTTATCCGTGGCAGCCGAATTAACACAGTTCAGTGATGCGGGCCAAGCTCGAAGACCCTTATTTCCCTTTCACCTTGCAGAACCACTAGCCACTACCCAATACAGAAACAAAAAGAAGGGGATTAAACTACCACCAAACCAGGGGGAATACAAAAAAAATACTCATTTATCATCTCGTACACAACCTCGAACAACAACTGCAGGAACCCCGACTCTGCCGCTGATCTCACCTCGTGCTCCGCACTGCAGGACCGCCACAATCGCCATCACCGCCGGCTATGTCAGTTTAATTCGTTCCCTTGCTTCGTTAATAAATTAATTTCTCTCGCCCTGATGGGCTGGCGCGCGACCGGGAACAGAGGGTGCGAGAAGGGATGGTACAGCAAGCTTAAATGCAGTTATTCACCAATCTATCTCCATCCGCTGGCATCCTTTGGCATTCGCCCGGTATCCAGTGACTCCGTGGCCATCGCCGACGCCGCTGCTGCTGCCGCCGTCCGACCAGGAATCCATCTGAAAAACGAGTAATAACTGTGATTTATGGGAAATCTGCAGAAATTATTTCGATTTATCCTCCGAAAAGCCAGAGGAAGTGAGGAGGCGAGGCTGCCGCCCGTTGTCCTTTGCACAGACGACAGGGAGTCAGCCCACCCGTGGCCAACTTCATTTGGATTCATTTTTAATTGAGTTTTACGGATCGGACAGTGTCAGACACTTTTGTTGTTCGCTCACACACACGCAACCCCACCCACCGACCACATGGGCACGAACACACGTGTGGGCTGGCAAGTACAAAATTGAAATATGAATATTTATGCCGCACAGATGTCCTAATTTGTTGGTCGACAACAAATGATGATGACGGTCGACCGCCGACCGGTGCGACACCATTGTCAGCTGACCCGGTGCTGGCCAACCTGGCTTTGTGTGAGGACCTGCCCAGACCTGGAGAAGGCCAATTTAATGGTCCGCAGAATACTTCACTCTAAGTAATTGGGTGGAAAATCATTTTTGTTTCCTGTGCCAAGAGGGACACTACTTCAGTGACACTCCAAGAGGTGACTACTATAAGCCAGTGGATACGACAATACATCTTGAGGGAAGATGCGGTGCCGTGGACCGCACAGTAAGGAAAAGAAAAGTAGCCCACAGCCGGGAGAGCAAGACAGCATTTCTTTTGCCTTTGACAAGGAGTTTAGTTTTTGTTCGCCAGAGCTCGACACCACCGGCTAGAGTATACATATTCATCCGTTGTCGAGTGCTGAAAGTAATCCGGATAGCTTGGAAATCCCAAGGACTGAAGGAAGTTCGTTGCGGCCAGCAAGGGAAGGGCAGCAAGAAAAAAAAAAAAGAACTAAACAAACGGAAGTTTTTGTGGTCCTTTGTTGTGGAAATGAAAGGATTTCCATTTGAATTTTTAATGGTAAATATTTATTTGGTGGTGGGTGGAGCTCCTTCGTCCTTCTGTTGTTCTGTTGTCCGCAGGACCTTGCGACAGCTTGTGAATTGAAGACATAAATTTTAATTTAAGCAAATTGTTCGAGGAATACTTTCCGAAGAGAGGGGCGGGCGCGTTCGATTGATGTCAGAGAGTGGAACCGATAAATTAGCTACGACCATATCCATTTCATTGCAATTCAGCCTGGATGGGAAGTTTCTGATGGCTGTCAGCTCTTCGTTGATGTATGCAATGTGTAAAAGGAATTCAAAGCGTTGTTGGCGTCGAGGTAGTTATCGTTCGGATTGTCTGTTGTAGAATGGCGGCTTTCGAATGATAATTCGAGTGTTATTCGCTTACTGCTGCATCCCTATTCGCAAAATTTTTGGAATGAATACTAACTTATTGGATACACCGGGCCTACTGTTGGATGTTCTACCTTGTAAAATGTCCCTAAGAAGTCGGCTCACATTGGTGGCGCTACTGCCCGTAGTAGGCTAGGGCCTAGTTTCCCACCATCCACTCGAAATGAGGGAAGCGGAACCTACAGTATTATGCCGATTCCGAATGGCCGATTGGAGAAGCTTTTTCTTGACAATTATAGCCAATTATAAACTCCTTGAGCGAAAGAGGTGAAAAATATTTTTTTCATATCGGAATCGAACCTAGGCAACATAGGCTCAAGTGCTTAGCTGTCGACGCACTAACCCACAACTCCACAGCCGCCACAAAAAGACATTTTAAACATGCCTGACTTAAAACCTGAATTTCTGAATTTTAATTTTACTGTCGAAAGCTGTTCACTTGGAAACTTTGGAAAGCTACGTTCTTGCCTAGTGATTCGCAAGTTTCAATATCGTGCTTCAATTTGCTTGCAAAATACGTCTTATCCTGAACAACAAAATAAAGAACTTCGATTTATTAAGCAGTTGAGACAAGGCATTTGAGAAGGTTGGTCAAGAATGGAAGAAATGCAACAGAGCCCGAACGGCAACAGTGAACATGTCTAGATCAAAGAGCCGACTACAAGTGACAAAACTAGTAGGGGAATTCCAGTATTTGTATGAAGAACATAATCAAATTGTATGCTGTCCGGACTGTTGAGCTACAATTTGAAAGTGTTCGAAATATAGAAGTGTCCAGGCTAGAGAGTGTTCTTTAGCTTTACTGAACTAAAATAATCACTTTATTATTGCCCCCATATAGAGTGATCGAAACCGTTTATAACAGCATCACTTGTAATGACATATAGCTTACAGAGATTTTAAAAAAAAAAAAAAATATTGGTTACGATGGCTAAAATCGACGCAGCTGCTGGCGCGACTGCATTTGACCATGAGTCATGTAAATTTTGACCCAACATCAGATCAGTGAAATACACAAACCCCGTGTGAAGTACATCAAAATTCGAACTTTTAGTTTTTTCGTCAAGTTTCGTTCAATTTTGTTCATTTATAAATGGGGGACTCGGATAAGTGGAACAGACTCATAACAATTAAATAACAATTTGGACCCGTAGAGGCCCAGGCCCTAGCTTCTCAGCAACCAGGCATACAGTGCATGACATTGTTCTCTAGCGAGTGGAAGGGACCTACAGTTTTATCCCAACTCCGAACGGCCAAGTTTGAGAAGCTTTTATTTTCGAGACTGTTATTACTCTTTGATTATGGTCAGTGACTCGATAAAGAGGGAGTCGTGAAAATTATGTTTCTTCGTACTGCCCGGGAATCGAACCCAAGCAGCGAGTTCCAGTTGCGTAGGGGTCGACGTATATACCCACAACGCCACGGCCGATATTACAAACTTAGTCTGATGAATATGTGGCAGATAGCAGTGGCTAACTATGGAGGATATAATTTTCATTATTGGATAGCTTCACACGCATTTTATTTACATTTGAGTGAACGGTAAGGGTCCACACTGCAGCGGATCAGAAAGACTCAATTCCAAACGTAGATGAAGAAGACTTGGTCTCGAAGTGACTATTTTTCTATGTGTGGTTTTTGCTATTGTTTGCGTAGACTACATCCGATGGAGAAGACTCACAAGCCTACTGTAGCCAGGACATGTAGAGCGCATTAACAACTTCATTCTGACTACGTGCCTATACTGTCGTACATGCAACAGAGAAAGCCCCCCTGGAGAACGACCTCAGCCATTTTAATGTGCGTACTGAGGGCAGTTAGATGGAGCAGCCAGGAAGAAGAAGAACAACACGGAGTTTGTCTACATAGAGATCCGATGCACAAGTCTTCTTCGGCTTGCTGAAACAAATCTCCTGACTCGAAAGGAGCACTATTCTGCCAGTCCTGTTAAATGGAGCTTGACCTGGACGAGAAACCGAATGGCAAGCCTAATTCTTGGTACCTTCGAATGGTAGAATCTACGTTGAATATGTGATTAGGCCTGTCGAGAAGTAAACTGGCTCAACCACATGGACATGAACGAGTGAAGTAACATT
This sequence comes from Eristalis tenax, assembly GCA_905231855.2. NCBI lineage: Eukaryota > Metazoa > Arthropoda > Insecta > Diptera > Syrphidae > Eristalis > Eristalis tenax. The sequence goes on along the minus strand of HG993124.1, from coordinate 36,562,495 downwards.
AAAACTCCATTTAAGGACCCAACCAACATTGAATTAAAAAAAAAATTGCTCATGTCAGTACTCAACGAAAATGGCCAGAGGCATTGTGAAACTCCAAAGTGCAAGCTGAAAACGGAAGCTATCGAAACTGAGGCTATTGCATTGTCATTATGGTAGGTTTCTGAGGTATTCCCTCGATTGTTTAAGCTGGCTTACGAGGAAGCTGGCAAGAAGAATCGAGAGGAAGACTGAATATCCGGTATAAAAACCAAGTGATGGCGGACGGGTTCTGCATTTTAGTTCCTTCTTGATGCGCAAGGGATTCATTTGAGATCTTGTACGCTTCTCGCAATGGATTGTGTTTTTCCGAACTTCTTGTAATTCATTCGAAGTTGAAGTCAAGCAGAGGATACTTTACATCTGGTTTTGTTCAGCAAACTGGAAGGAGTCGACTTTAGGCAGAAATGTTTTTTTGACAACATTTCATCTCGTGCGACCTTTATTTCCATCGATTGCCATAATTTCATTCCTGCACTCGTAATGCGTCTCCGTGACAACACCAGATGCAGTTCATAGACCTGATCAATCGGGTTTCGTCAAGCCGCTGAAGCATTGTGTTCGCTGCAGTCAATGACTACGCCGTGCATCCTGATGCGGCGAAGAGAGTGCTAAATCTCTTCAACTCCCACCATTCATGCACAACCGCTAAAACAGACTATATGGCGTGCAATTTGACATCAACTCGACGGATGCACGCTTCCAACAATACAAGCACAATCCTACACGCTATACCCTCGAAATTCACGCAATTCCACGCGAACTCATCGCACACCCAACGCCTGACGACACACGAATTCATATCAAAAGAACCCATTTGCATCGGAAATTCACACAATGCAAGCTTGTCAAGCCATATTTTGATTTCCTCTGAGGACGGCGTGGATGAGAACCGACATTGTTTCGCTGGGCCCAAATTGGGACTCATCATGAGCACCTGCTGCAGTTCCGCCGGCGGGATGGTAAATTCTCGGTTTATATCCAGATCATTACCAATTTCGACCGAAATTCTCACAGGGCTGCGCCGCTAGGCCTTCGTGTATTGCGATCTTTTTCACACCGAATGGCAGCCACATCGACCGCCCGTCGAATGTGCTCATTGACGTCAATTTGTTGCACTCCGTAGGATGGTGTTTAATTGTATATCTGGTGTGGTATTCGTATTCTATGAGACGAAAGGATAGCGTATGTATCTTCGTCACTGCTGCGACGTGAGTGGGGCGGCTGCCATTGACGACCGAAAGGTGATTTATCTCCCATTGTGCGGCGACCCGGTGGGCAGGATGACGGCATGCGTATGCCCCGTGTAACACGATGCCCAATTAGAAGAAACTGAATACATGGTAATGGCTTTCCTGTCAGACTCTCCATTGAGGGCACTTGCCTTTTTTCCTCTTTATTCCGGCCGCACATGCTCGCGCTGAAAGTGAAAGGAGATCCATCGCATTGTTAGTGTCAATTTGATGGATTATGTTGATTTATTCTCGAGTTATTCCTGGCAGACATCGGCAAGTGGGTGGCGGCTGGCAGATGGCGTCGAAGTCACTGGGGATGTGCGCTTGCAGATTGTTTGCCGTTGATATGAATTAATGGATTAGAGCGACACATAACGATGGTGTCCAGGGATCAAAATCACGGCAAATCAAAGCAGTTTTCTAAGGAAATCACAAGCAGTCCGTCTGGAGTGGGTGCGGCCTCAATGTGATCTGATATGGGGGACATTGTGACAGCAGTGTCATTATGCATTTTAAAGCTTGCATGTTCTGTGAGGATTAGTCAGTGATTGTGGAGTGCATTGGAAATTCCTGGAAGCGTGCTTGAAGGTGGAGCTGTTTCCTGATTGATTACGAAGAGACAGTTATAAGAAGTTGTAGTTCATTATCATCTTATTCTTCAGGATAGACATGCTTCTATGTATGTTCTCGCCTCACCTTCAATTGGGAGGTGACACAGTCTCTGTTTTTGGGTGGAACTACGGACTACAATTAGGTATTGTTGGGTCTATAACTTAATTGTGCGGTTTTTTTTCCAAAATTTGAACGTTTATTTAAGAAAAACATGGACAATAATATTATCCAAAGTATTTCCCATCTGAAGCTATGACTTTTCCCATCTTTCTGGCAATTTGTGGATCCCATCCCAAAAGAACTGCGGTGGCTTGGCAGCCAAGAATGAATCAAGCCAATTTTTGACATTTTGCTCTGTATTCAGTGAGGGCGTTCTGCATCGAACGGGACAAATGGTAGTCAGAAGGGGCAAGGTCTGGGTGGGGCCATAAGGCGGATGGGGTAAAACTTCCCATCCACTGTTTTCCAAATAGTTCTTAACCGGAATAGCAACGTGGGCCGAGCGCTGTCATGATGTAAAATTATTGCCTCGTGTATGGTCGCATATTTCGGGCGTTTTTCGGCTACTGCTCTCTTCAAAAGGGTTAATTGTGTTTGGTAGCGTTGTCCATTGATGGTTTCACCCCCAGCTAATAATACAGCACACCCTTCTAATCCCACCAAATACAGAGCATTACATTCGGCTTTGTCATTGATTTGGCTGGTTGGCCAAGCCAAAATCACCACTTTTAAATCGTGCAAACCACTTTTGGCACGTTCGCTCAGCTAGCGCATGTTCACCATAAAGTTCCACCAAAATGCGATGACTTTCGGCAGCAGTTTTCTTCATATTAAAGTAATGAAGAAGAACTCCCCGCAAAAACACTTTTTCAGGCACAAAATTCGACATATTTGAGTGAAAAAAATGATTGTTGTTTACGCTTCAAATGAATGACATACGACTGAATTGACGTACAGTGACAGTAGCTTTCCAACGCATGTTCCAATGGAATAATACAAGTTACGCCATCTCTTAGAAAACCGCAGTTATAAACCCGATATATTTTTCTTCTCAAATGCACTCAAGACCTTAAAGTAAACAATTTGCAAGCTTTAAATTAAGTTATTAAGAATATTAAAAAAAAGATCTGCACAAAAGTGTTCTGGCCAACCATTCGCCAACTCAGAGGAAGGAAATTCAACATCATTGAAGGAGGCAAATCCAAGGATGGTGTGTTGCTTTCCAATGATGTGGACATCTTACGCACATGGAGCTGGCACTTTTCGGAGCTGCTCAATCCCGAACAGGGCACTGAGGATGCCAGACCCGTAGTCTTGAGTGGGACGGAGAACAGTCCAACGGTGGAGGAAGTCATTTTGACGATTGAATTCCTAAAAGTTGGTGTGGATGGAATGGATGGAATTTCTTCCTTTGGAATCATTGTAGCGCTCCCGTTCTGCTATCGGTAATGGGAAATAGAACGAACATACAAATGGAAAAAAATGAGATACGGATGGGTTTCTTATCGAAAATGAGTTGTATTGACACTGAAATGCTCTCGCTCTCAAAAGAGCGAAACTAAATGCAGCTGTGACGTTTAAACAGGAGCAGACTTTCGTTTAACTAAAACTACAAATTGAGCTGAGCTCAAGGTTTAAACTAAACATTGAAACCGAATAAATCGTTGAACTGATGCTTAAACCAAAAATGGAGTTTGTTACAAATGCAGATTTATAACAGCCTCTTAACAACTGGTCTGCCAATTGTAGTAAGCAGTTCTGCAACACCCTCGAGGTACTCAAATACTTCAAGTCAAAAAATGGAGAAAGGCCATAGCCGACTGTACATTTTCCGTGGCTCTTATAGATCGTGTAGCATTGTTCGATCACTGGATTGTGACGAATGAAACATAAGAATTCGCTTACCCAATATGTGCACTAATTTAGTCACACTGACTGGTTTACTTCTTAAGCTATACAAGACTTTAAAGAACAGTATTATGTACTTTACTACAAAGCTTTGCTGCCTTTCAGGCTGGCTCGGTTTTCACTTTGAACACGCTTAATGAATTTCCAAACTGGACTGTTTTGCTTCGACCGCTGCACAGTGTGTGTTTTTTTTTTTTTTTTGCGAATCTGGCGGAACATAATTCAAATTGTTCCGTGCTATAAAAGTTTGATATCAAACGACAGGTATGACCCCAGGTATTAACGTTCCGCATGGAAACGTCACTATAAACCAGGCCACTTTTCCATCATTCCCGAGAAAGGATTCACTTGAGAATTCTTATCTTACTTCCCTAAGATAACGGATAAATCGTTATCTGTTGTCTGCAACGCTCTTCACACAAAATAACTTAGGTTTTCCGTAATATATCTGATAATACAATATATCCCCAATCATTTTGTTAAATAAACTTTAAAGTTTAAAAATAAAATCGGGCACGCTACTTTAGCTCAGAGAATTTACTATAATCAAAATCAGTGAAATATTTGATGTGTGGAAAAATTCTTAGGCTCAGGACCGAAATAGGCGAATTTCTGTTCACATAATGAAAAGTTTCGGCATTTTGGATACCAAAGTTCCTAGAGTGCTACAGACATATGTAAGTTCTATGAGTTCCAAGATACATGCAACGTGGGAAAGAAGGTATCGGAAAGTTAATGGGGAATGGTTGGATCAGGAAATTGTATTTCCGGTAGAATTTTATGATCTAGTCCCAACATCAATCCTGGACAAATTTTACTCCAAGCAATATCGAGTGAATATGAAATTGATGCAAACAAGTTTGCAAGTTATGCCAATAAAACAAAAAAACATATATCAAGCGCACTGCGCGTGGTACCACATGCCTGCAAGCATACGTAAAATACTGATACACTCTAAAGAGATAATTCAAGCCTGCATACAGCCACTTGGTCAATTGTCCGAGGAAGCTCAAGCAGCGAGCAATAAGGAACGTGAATGATACCGAGATCATTTTAGCCGGAAATCTTCCAGAAAAAGGTTTTGGGATGGCGTGGGTTTTGAAAACTTGTTAGAATTACTTTTATTCCGTCACCGAATAGGAAAATCCATTGTATGGCTACCAAGCGCAACAGGAGTAAAGTTCCGCTAGATGTGGAAAATAACACACTGTGCGCCGTTGCGGAATTTGTACCTGCTAGCATTCCTTCTAGATCATACTATCGCCATCAGGCTAGGGATGCCACTTATGAATGTACATATTTCAAATTCTGTCTTTGTATTGCTACGTTTCACAGAACTGATCTTTACGTGATATTAATTAAGTTTTGCACAAATAGAGTTCGATTACTGGATTGTGACGAATGAAATACAAAAGTTCACTTCTGCAATACACGAATGTATTTAAAACCACTGCTTATACTTAATTAGACTTAAAATTATACAGAAATCTTTGCTGCCTTTTAGGCTGAACACTTTGAAACACGCTATGTAAATTCCCAACTGAACTGTACCAACTCTTCAACTGAACTGCCTCGCGATTTAAAAATTTATGTTTTACAACTAGACTTACAAACTAAGGGTTAGGGTGTTGGCTCAACAATAGTGGCCCAACTGATGTGCTTTGTTTAATTTAATGTTTATTATTAGTGTCGGTTTATTGTTCCTTTCTTAAGTCCTACAATGGCTGGTGCTTACATCGGGTTGTTCAAGTCCGTGTGTCCATGATGTCCTTCTGGGATCGGGTGGTGATGTGTTAGCCGACTTAACCTCGATCGCTGCTCTGGTAGAATCCATGCAGTTAGTTGTTCGACGTCGTTGAAAAATTCTCCGGGAATTGCGTTTCTCAGGTTCCTGATTTCCTGGTTAGGATGGTTGTTGATTTCTAGTAGCTGCTTTCTGAGCAGTGTCACCATGTACTGTTGCAGGGGGATGCTGCGTGCTTGGTCGTAAAGCCTATTGTTGCTGTGGTGCCTTTGACGGCCTCTGTCGAAGGTGAGTCCAGAAGTATTTTTATTTCGAAAATTGCGAGCTTCGTCATGCTGGTCTAAGAGAGGTGGGCCATATTTGGAAGCCGTGCGTTTAGATCGAACGTATAAGCTGCTTGTATAGCAGCAGTTTTTTCCTCTGGCTTAATCCATTTTGCCTAGGCCTAGGTTAATCAAGAAGCCTAAGTTGACCTTCTTAAGGGTCAGTTTCGAATGACTGTTGAACTTCAACCTTTCCGTGAAGTTAACGCCAAGATACTTGACCTTTTCGTGTATTGATATTTCTGTACCGTTAAGGACATTTGGCTGCTGATCTGCATCCACCTATGGATGGTCTCTCTCTCTATCTTAAGCACATAAGTACCGATTTCCGATACGAACACCCCATTTGGTATAGCAGTCAAATTTGTTCGCTGTTTGCATTTCGACCCTGTGGTGACGTCGAGCTGGCATAAGTCAGCGATTCATCTGTATCGACAGCATTTAACTGTGTCAGTTGGACGTGGTTGATCTGCCATGTAGATGTTAAAAAATCACGGTCTCAGGTGCTCCGCTCTGTTGACGTGGTGCCTTCAACTGAGACGTAGAATCTTCTGGAATGCAGAAAGCTATAACTTATTCTGATGAGGTTGGAGGGGAATCCCATCTGGTTCAGCTTGTAGATGAGTCCCTCAATCCAGACCATATCGAAAGCCTTTTCTACGTACAGGAAGCAGGCGACGGTGACCTCGTTATTGTTCAGCGCAGCTACAACATCGTGGTGGAACTTCATTAGAGGATGTAGCGCTGAATGTTCTATCCGGAATCCGTACTGAATATCCGGAATGATGTTTAAGCCGGTAGACCATCGCTTTAGTTTTCGCACTACCAAGTTCTCCAGGACCTTGCTCAAGAGCGATATAGGCCCGTATCCTGAAACACTGGCAGCGTTACCCTTTTTTGGTATTGCGACAATTTTTGCTATTTTCCACTTGCAATCAAAGTAGCAATTGTTGACGCAATTGTTCATGATGATTGTGAGAAGTATCATCATGATGATTGCGATGGCGATGCCGACGCTGGCTGGCTGACTGAGGTGGTGGCCTGGTGTTCATGATCATCCCACGTCACAGGATGGTATATAAACATTTGGGGACGTCTCCGGTTATCATGCAATCACTTGGCCAGCTAATGAGTTCTTCAAAAGAGCGAACAAAATGCAATTCAGGAAAGACGTATGGAACCAAAAAAATCCATTTCCTTTCGACTACCAGCCCTTAAATGGTCATGGAAACCTTGAAACTACAGTGAAGCTCCTATTACGCACCACTCTCCTAGGCGGACAATCCAAACAAATTTCTCACGACCATACATCCATAACTGCGATTGGCTTCCAAAGCATCCCATCTAGAGTGGTTATGAAATAAAAATAATGGCGCATAATAGGTCTACGAGATCGCTTACCGATCTTAGGCGGCTTGCGTGTCACCTAGTGTGATGAAGCTCCAACTCTGGTGGTGAATACGATCAACAGAGTACCTGGGCACATAGGGGAATGAGAACTCAACCATTCCTTAATTAAATCAAACTCAAGAACAGCATGTCCACAACTGAACAGATGTGCCCAAGGATTGATTGTAACGAAATTAAATCAGATCCAAGGGGTAATTACTGCCACGTGTAGTCCAATCGGCCTAACACTCGAATTTATAGATAAATCACAGCACAAGTTGGCTGTGCGAATGGTCGCACCCTCACGCACACATCGCTAAGAAGGGGTAAAACCAGAAACGACCTGGCCGGGATATTATTACTCCTCGTCCATCATTCGTATCATTGGCCCGGCATCGTATGGGACACCATAATCGGAAGAAAATGAGAAATTAATTTCGCATCTCGCCAGGAGCTCCAGCAGCTCGTATGGCTCATATGCCTTCAGTTCTGAGTCGGCATTCCCCGCTGCACCTTGTTAGGTGAAATATAAATGAATTGTTCATTGGATATCGCCACCTAATTGGCCAATCGGCCATGTCCCAGTCTGTGCGGGCTGCGCCGGGCGGGGGGCCGGGAATCAAATTAATCATCGTGATGAATGATGACTTCCTTTGCATTGTTGAGGCAAAAATAAGCCCAACCGTTGGTCTTGTAATTTATCATTCGGCGACCCCGCCTTCTCTCTGTTTCTGTTTCTTTCCTTGTTTCCAGTTGTCTGTCGCTCTTGGTCCGGCATCCTGTTGGGGGACTTTTAAACTTATTTAATTACCGACTATTTTCCGCTGTGCGCATCCTGTTGGGGGACTTTTAAACTTATTTAATTACCGACTATTTTCCGCTGTGCGAATTATGGTTCTTTTGGCCGCCGCCAACTCACTGTGTCCGTTCTCGCCTCGCCACCCACTTGGGTACATGTTAGTGAATCATTTTATTCTTTTGCGCATTACCTTTGTCTCATTGCACGTGTCCGCTTCGGCGATAGCCATCCGGAATGGGGAATGAGCGGAGGACGTCGACGCTTGTAATCCGGGCGAAAATTAAGATTTCCCCTTGACAGCACGCAAAGTTGAAAAAATAAATATATATATATAAATAAAAAAATAAATAAATAAATAAGTATATAAATAAATAAATAAATAAATAAATAAATAAGTGAATAATGGTCTTTGCAGCAGGGAGACATGTTTTGTAGCATCATGTGGAGTTAAGTGATTGCCTGCAGCAGGAGCCATTGTATCTGATCTTTAGTTTCCTAGTGTCTTCTCACTTAATGTGATGTTTGAGGATCGATTAGTTAGACGGTTTAAATGGATTGCATTGTTCCCTCTGACTGACTATCAAGGTTCTTGACTGACAAGGTTTTGTTTCAAGAAACTTTGTCCCCGTTTATTGCTCTTCGCACCAAGCGGCTAAGGAGTCTTGCAGCAGATCTCATGCTTGAACCTAAGTAAGGACATCATGCAGTAAGGACGAACGACGAGCGACGAACGATGAAAGAAGAAGGATGAAGGATGAAGGATGAAGGATGAAGGATGAAAGATGAAGGATGAAGGATGAAGGATGAAGGATGAAGGACGAAGGACGAACGACGAACGACGAACGACGAACGACGAACGACGAACGACGAAGTATAAAGTAAGAAAGAGGAACGATGAAGGACGAACAATGAAGGACGAAGGACGAAAGACGAAGAACGAAGGACAAAGAACGAAAGACGAAGGACGAAGGACTAACGGGAAGGACAATGGACTAATGACGAAGGACGAGGGACGAATACGAATGACGAACGGTGAAGGATGAAGGATGAGGTATGAAGGGCAGATGACGAAGGACGAACGATGAAGGAAGAAGGATGAAGGACGAAGGATGAAGGATGAAGGATGTAGGATGAAGGATGAAGGATGAAGGATGAAGGAAGAACGACGAATGACGAATGACGAAGGATAAAGTGAGAAAGAGGAACGATGAAGGACGAACGACGAATGATAGGACGAAGGACGAACGATGAAGGAAGAAGGATAAAGGACGAAGGACGAGCGACGAATGAGGAACGAGGAAGAATGAAGGATGAGGGATGAAAGACAGATGACGAAGGACGAACGATGAATGAAGAAGGATGAATGATGAAGGATGAAGGATGAAGGATGAAGGATGAAGGACGAAGGACGAACGACGAACAACGAACGACGAACGACGAACGACGAACGACGAACGACGAACGACGAACGACGAAAGACGAAGAACGAAGGACAAAGAACGAAAGACGAAGGACGAAGGACTAACGGGAAGGACAAAGGACTAATGACGAAGGACGAGGGACGAAGGACGAATGACGAACGGTGAAGGATGAAGGATGAGGTATGAAGGGCAGATGACGAAGGACGAACGATGAAGGAAGAAGGATGAAGGATGAAGGATGAAGGATGAAGGATGAAGGAAGAACGACGAATGACGAATGACGAAGGATAAAGTGAGAAAGAGGAACGATGAAGGACGAACGACGAATGATAGGACGAAGGACGAACGATGAAGGAAGAAGGATAGAGGACGAAGAACGAGCGACGAATGAGGAACGAGGAAGAATGAAGGATGAGGGATGAAAGACAGATGACGAAGGAAGAAGGATGAAGGATGAAGGATGAAGGATGAAGGATGAAGGATGAAGGATGAAGGATAAAGGATGAAGGATGAAGGATGAAGGATGAAGGACGAAGGACGAAGGACGAAGGACGAACGACGAACGACGAACGACGAACGACGAACGACGAACGACGAACAACGAACGACGAACGACGAACGACGAACGACGAACGACGAACGACGAACGACGAACGACGAACGACGAATGACGAACGACGAATGACGAACGACGAACGACGAACGACGAACGACGAACGACGAACGACGAACGACGAACGACGAACGACGAACGACGAACGACGAACGACGAACGACGAACGACGAACAACGAACGACGAACGACGAACGACGAACGACGAACGACGAACGACGAACGACGAACGACGAACGACGAACGACGAACGACGAACGACGAACGACGAACGACGGACGACGAACGACGAACGACGAACGACGAACGACGAACGACGAACGACGAACGACGAACGACGAACGACTAACGACTAACGACGAACGACTAACGACGAACGACGGAGTATAAAGTGAGAAAGAGGAACGATGAAGGACGAACGATGAAGGACGAAGGACGAAAGACGAAGAACGAAGGACAAAGAACGAAAGACGAAGGACGAAGGACTAACGGGAAGGACAAAGGACTAATGACGAAGGACGAGGGACGAAGGACGAATGACGAACGATGAAGGAAGAAGGATGAAGGATGAAGGATGAAGGATGAAGGAAGAACGACGAATGACGAATGACGAAGGATAAAGTGAGAAAGAGGAACGATGAAGGACGAACGACGAATGATAGGACGAAGGACGAACGATGAAGGAAGAAGGATAAAGGACGAAGGACGAGCGACGAATGAGGAACGAGGAAGAATGAAGGATGAGGGATGAAAGACAGATGACGAAGGACGAACGATGAAGGAAGAAGGATGAAGGATGAAGGATGAAGGATGAAGGATGAAGGATGAAGGATGAAGGATGAAGGATGAAGGATGAAGGATGAAGGATGAAGGATGAAGGATGAAGGATGAAGGATGAAGGATGAAGGATGAAGGATGAAGGATGAAGGATGAAGGATGAAGGATGAAGGATGAAGGATGAAGGATGAAGGATGAAGGATGAAGGATGAAGGATGAAGGATGAAGGATGAAGGATGAAGGATGAAGGATGAAGGATGAAGGATGAAGGATGAAGGATGAAGGATGAAGGATGAAGGATGAAGGATGAAGGATGAAGGATGAAGGATGAAGGATGAAGGATGAAGGATGAAGGATGAAGGATGAAGGATGAAGGATGAAGGATGAAGGATGAAGGATGAAGGATGAAGGATGAAGGATGAAGGATGAAGGATGAAGGATGAAGGATGAAGGATGAAGGATGAAGGATGAAGGATGAAGGATGAAGGATGAAGGATGAAGGATGAAGGATGAAGGATGAAGGATGAAGGATGAAGGAAGAACGACGAAGGATGAAGGATGAAGGATGAAGGATGAAGGATGAAGGATGAAGGATGAAGGATGAAGGATGAAGGATGAAGGATGAAGGATGAAGGATGAAGGATGAAGGATGAAGGATGAAGGACGAAGGACGAAGGACGAACGACGAACGACGAACGACGAACGACGAACGACGAACGACGAACGACGAACGACGAACGACGAACGACGAACGACGAACGACGAACGACGAACGACGAACGACGAACGACGAACGACGAACGACGAACGACGAACGACGAACGACGAACGACGAACGACGAACGACGAACGACGAACGACGAACGACGAACGACGAACGACGAACGACGAACGACGAACGACGAACGACGAACGACGAACGACGAACGACGAACGATGAACGATGAACGACGAACGACGAACGACGAACGACGAACGACGAACGACGAACGACGAAGGATAAAGTGAGAAAGAGGAACGATGAAGGACGAAGGACGAAAGACGAATAACGAAGGACGAAGGACTAACGGGAAGGACGAATGACGAATTACGAAGGACGAGGGACGAAGGATGAATGACGAAAGACAAAAGACGAAGGAGGATGAAGGATGAAGGATGAAGGATGAAGGATGAAGGATGAAGGATGAAGGATGAAGGATGAAGGATGAAGGATGAAGGATGAAGGATGAAGGATGAAGGATGAAGGATGAAGGATGAAGGATGAAGGATGAAGGATGAAGGATGAAGGATGAAGGATGAAGGATGAAGGATGAAGGATGAAGGATGAAGGATGAAGGATGAAGGATGAAGGATGAAGGATGAAGGATGAAGGATGAAGGATGAAGGATGAAGGATGAAGGATGAAGGATGAAGGTTGAAGGATGAAGGATGAAGGATGAAGGATGAAGGATGAAGGATGAAGGATGAAAGATGAAGGATGAAGGATAAAGGATGAAGGATGAAGGATGAAGGATGAAGGACGAAGGACGAAGGACGAAGGACGAACGACGAACGACGAACGACGAAGGATAAAGTGAGAAAGAGGAACGAAAAACGAAGAACGAAGGACGAAGAACGAAGGACGAAGAACGAAAGACGAAGGACTAATGGGAAGGACAAAGGACGAATGACGAATTACGAAGGACGAGGGACGAAGGACGAACGATGAAGGGCGAAGGACGAACGATGAAGGACGAAGGACGAACAATGAAAGACGAAGGACAAACTATGACAAGAATGATGAAGGGCGGAGGATAAAGGACGAATGCAATGGCTTACTCATTAGGCTTGTGGCCCATGACCGATCTGAGCCTGACGCAAAAGAAGAGAGTCATATTAACATGACCCTGTTGGTTAACATAAAATTAAGTACTTTTCAGAACAAAAGCATGCGCCAGCAGCCTAGAAATATAAATTCGAATCATCAGATCAATATCCTTCGAGCCGTAGCACCGCGCTCTATAAAAATGAACCCACTACCTTAAGAAAAAAAAAAATGTCTTAAGAAGTAGTCATGAAGAAAGAAAGCTCAATGGTATACCAACTTTTCTGACGGGATATCTTTCCGATGAAGATTTGAACAAAATCGGTCTAATGGTCTTTCAGTTAAATACATGTGTATCCATGAGGTTCGATGGAGAATAGATGGGATGGGGTACATGCCCCCTATCACTGAACACATGTGTTCAAAGGTTTTAAGAACTGTCTGTCACCAAACAGGTAAATCCTTAGTTAATCGATGAGATGGGTGCAAAGTGTGTTACGCTGTGCGTCGTACTGTTTCGAAATAAAAATCAGTGTTCACGCTAACGCGAGTGTACTGTACTCGTATATTGTGACTCTACAATTCAGTTGGGAGCTTGACCAATTTCCACTCGAGAGCGACGCTGCCGTAAAAGATGAAATTGTTGAGTCCGCAAGAACAACTGACTATGTCGTGGCAGCCGATACTATTGGTTTGCACTTTTTAGTGATAATTTACTGGCGTGTTTAAGGACACGTTCCCACGAGAAGGTGATATTACTTTAGCGCTCCCCAGAAAATCTGACTGTGTTTCTTCGCTGTCAGTTCCGTTCCACTCAAAATTTTCCAAAAACAAAGTTAGATACCTCGGGCTCACTTATGTAACTACATGCGAGTTGACGAGTATCAATTACAAGTGCACAAGCCACAAACTTGGCTCGATTATGTGCGTCTCGCTCGGTGTGTCTCTGCAGGAACACGTCACCAATGCTTCGGTATATCACTATCCAAACGCACGTAAGTCTTACAACAAATCTCAATTGCAGATACATATCCTCAAAACACTGGAAAAGATCGGTTTAAAGTTTTCTCATTAGACGTCTGACAGGCGTGTGCCACTGCCACTGCCACCCATGCAGCCACCCACAAGGCAGACACACAAATCCTGTAGCCCTTTCCTCGGCTCGTTGTATTTTTCCGTTTCCTGAGATAAATTCGTACGAACAGGCACTTGTGATAATCGGATGGGAACAGTGATGGTGGGACAGTTCCGCTCGATGATACGTGCATGCACGGGGATTGTGCTGTTCTCTTTATGCACACGAATACCTACCTACATGCTCATCGCCCATGGGGCCACATAAGCCTGTTAAAAGGATCAACTTTCCATCGGGAACAATTGCATCTAATTACTGGGGAGTTTCTTTTGTTGCAATTAAAAGCTTGTTTACCACTCGTACCCGCAGTTACATGTCGTGTGTGGCTGCTTACTGGGATGGCAACTTTATTTTGCGAGTTCTTTTCACTGGGTGAAGGCAGCTGGAAAAAAAGTGCACGATGTATCCTGCTGCAAGGGGATATCACACAACTAACGATAATAGAATCAAATTCCAAAAGATATAATCATGAATAACTCGAACCCGTGCAGAGACAGACGGGAGCAGCGGCTCCCACCCAGACTTGGGGGTGTGTGGTATTTTTGTGTGCAGCACGACTTCCATTCTGAGCAATTAAATTAATTACAACATAAGAATACGGATATGAGTGCAAGGTACACACGTGCAATTTTTGAGAACGTCTTTGATGCTGGGAGCAGACAACTCCTCGAAACTGAATACCCACAGAATGTCTGGGTGAATTAAGGTCTGCAAGGTGAGAGCGTGTCACCTGCGAGGATGCCTGGAACGTCTTTAGAATTGGATCCCCGGAGGTGGCTGTTAATTGCAGGATACTTAGTTCTGAAGCAACAGCCGAGCAAGTGTGCGGTTGGGGTGTGTGCACTCCGGGGTTATGAATGGCAGCTTAGGCAACGAACGTGCTGTGGTCTCCTGGACTTAAGCCATTTTCGACTTTTACGTGGAATTAGTTTTACTTTTCACGTTCAATGTTCGCCTTGAACTTGTTGGTGACAGGTGAAGGGACTTAATTGAATATGATTGCGGATGAGTGATGCCGCCGCCGCCCGCGCCCTTGGGTGGGGGAGAAAGTTTCAGGCGCTGTGGCCAGACAGTGTTAGGGTATGAGTAAACTTGCTTTTCTGTATGAAAGGCGACGAAAGGATGAGTTGAAAAGGGACAAGAGATGAGCTTAAAAACGACGGTTTGCGTAGGGAATGTAATGCCTATCCATAGAAACTAACAACATTCAGTCATCGAGTAACAGAGGTTCTCAATTTGAACGGACTCTTGGGAGGTGAAGCTCGGAGCCAGTTCATCGGGGCAATGTCTTTTAATTCCTTTCAGAGACATTTTCCGCTTGGCTAAGGTCCAAGTTGGCTAGACGGACAATTTGGAGGGAGCACTAGAACTGTTTCACTTTATAGAACAGTCGACAGAGAGGACTGGAAGGAGAAGAGATACGAGTAGATCCAATTCTGTTTTTACGCTGTTGATTTTACACGAATTTGGAAAAAATATTCCGTTTTTAAACGATTACATTCGATTTAGCTATTCGATAAATACATATTTTAATTAAATCAATCGTGGTAACCCTGCTGCGATCATGCACTGACATAGACTCCGAAAAAAGCTTTCGATTATGATTTCTTGAAAACACATAGATTGACATACATTCAATTAGTTCTCTCTTCAAAGATACAGCAGTACGAAGGACGTTTAAACCCGTTTAGTCTCTGTACTCTGCTCATTGTACGGTCCTTTGGCTTTGTTCTTGTAAAGGCTTCTTCAAAGCGGCAATCGTAATGTCCCACGTTCGAAGTTATGTTAGTCTTATCAAAGCGCTCAGATGATTGACATGTGTTTTGTGTAGTATTCTTTTACTTTTTTGTTCTTGGTTTCTGCATGCTATTTGATACACGGTTTGATAAATAAATGAAATGAATAATTTTATTTTTCTTATAATTGTATCTTTCTTCTTTTATTCTCATCTTGTAATAGGCGAGTCGTTTTGAAAGTGTGAATAAAATTTGCATTTAAAATACCAACAAATCCTTTACCCGCTTAAATTACCCGTGATATTTATCGGCGCTTGCGAAATGAGCGCGGATAGCAACAATGCTTCAAACCATTATTTTCTGATTAGATTTTGTTTTTAGATATTTAGATTACTAGCCATATTTTTCGTCCGTTACTTTATACACACGACTTACAACAAGATTTATAACTAAGATAGGAACGTCGGCTAAACAATAGGAGCCGAATGTATTTCATTTGACATTTTTAACATTGTATCATTTTATAATAATTTTGGCATGCTTAATCTTATGATTGAATTACACAATAATTTTGGCTGGTATTTTCTTTAAAAAAAGGGGTAGGGGAATATGTATTTATATCTACATTTATCCATATAAAAATTGAGCCTCAAATGTTTGTCGCCGATTCACGCCTTAACGCATTTACCGATCTTAACCAAACTTTCACACATATTTGGTCTTAGTCTATATACGGGTCGTGTGGAGTTTGGTTAAAATCTGTAAAGGCATGTGTGTGTTATGCCGGCGTGAAAAATCGCATGCATTTCAGTACATTTATTTAATTTTTCCACAAATGGCACTCCTGGGTCTATGCAGCGAACCGTGCACCTACTACAAGTTGACTAAATTCAAGTCAGGGCAGTCAATCAGAAAGGGGACGCATGACTCAACGCTTCTTTTTTACTTTGCATGTTCTTTAACCATCTCAGTGATTCTTGCATGTTGTAATTATAATTTTCCTGTAAATTATATCATTTTAATTCAGTGCTTTGTTTTTTCATATTAAAAAATACTGAATTTCATGGTACTCTACATGTATAGGTGTGTCACAATTTTTCAAAAACGATTCGCAGTTACTTGATTTTTTTTATTGCTTGCTGATTATCGCCTGCTCCTTTGGAGGAACAACACATAACACAGATATACAGTGGACTCTTCCTAAGTCGGGATACAATGATTTGATCGAGTTAGAGAGAGAAGCATTTTTTTTTTTCGGTTTACCTTGCCATAATTCCGTAACATGTAACCAACACTTTTTTTTTAATTGACCATCAACTTGCACTTGGATGAAAAGAGGCCAAGTATTGAAAGAATGTGTACGAGTTAGTGGGAGTTTCGACGCTTTTGTATGTCAAATTGAGGTGAATGCAAAAATATGACGAAAAACTTCGAGTTAGTTACACTTAGAGAGTCCACTGTACATATAAAATACATCATCTGATTATCAATCATAAAATGTGTAAATCATCGAATTGACATCTGCTATCGTGCACAGAAATAATTTTGCCGGAAGAATAAGTTTCGAGATCACATACCACACAAAATGTCAAGTTTATACATGTACATGTAAAAGTCCGAGTCGTTGCAGTTCTCGTATGTCTTGCTTCGGACGACTGCCTATAGTACTTAACAGTTTCTTGGAGAGTTTCTGGAGAGCTTCAGAACAAAAGGTCCTACAAGTAGTTTATCTATTTGCCGTCGCATAGTATATTAAACTTTGGCTAGAATGAACATAGCCGTTTAAATGTGCTTCTTGAAGGAGCTACAAGAGTAGGAAAAAATTCACGCTGCAATTTCTAAATATTATGTAGGCTAATTTACCTGTATTTTCTTTTTATTAAATATTCTTTTTAATCAAACCATGTTTATATGACTCATGGACGGATTAAGCCCTGAGGAAAAATGGGTAAAGACCCTGTTAACAAGCGAAGCTAACCAATCGCCCCATACTTTAGACATAACAGACTTTCTTACAGGCGCCTGTCTGTCAAGTTATGGCATGCACTAGTAAACTGGCAACACTGTTCTCAACTATAAACAAATGAGCATCTCCACACCATCCACACCGATTGCTGGAAGGCGTATGTTTGTTTGGGTGCTCATGGATTTATTCATAAAAAAGTGAACCACAGTGATCCTGACAATCCTTTTGTTGGTCCTGACGGCATACGCACCCAAAATCGAAAGGGACAAAATCGAAACAGACTATTTTACAATGAGAATTTCTCTAATAATTTGGATGAAAATTGAAAAATTATATCACTTTGAAGAGTTGCTTCAAGCAGTGGTGCACGTCCATGGACATTTCAGAAAAAATGCTTTAAGACCTGGTGTATGAGTCAAAAAAACAGGGTTTGATTAAAAAATAATAAATGTTTATAAAAAAATTATATAAAAAAATAATAAAAACAAATCTAAAAAAAATTCATTTCCTCAAGCAAATTTATTATATTATGTTTTTTGGGGATATGAAGCAAAAAATATTTATACATATATACGAAATCTTAATCCGATGCGAACATAGCGGGATATATTGGATCTACAACTTAATTCGTGCCATTTTTTTTTTTATCAAAATTTTAACGTTTATTTAAGAAAAACATGTACAATAGCATTATTCAAATTATTGCCCATGTGAAGCCATAACATTTTCAAATCTCTCTGGCAATTTGTGGATCCCATCCCCAAAGAACTGCGCCGGCTTGGCAGCCAAGAAAGAATCAAGCCAATTTTTGATATTCTGCTCTGATGTGAACCGTATTTCAGTGAGCGCGTTCTGCATCGACCGGGACAAGTGGTAGTCAGAAGGGGCAAGGTCTGGGTGGGGCCATAGGGCGGATGGGGTAAAATCCCATCCTCTGTTTTCCAAATAGTTCTTAATCGGAATAGCAACGTGGGGCCGAGCGTTGTTATGATGGAAAATTATTGACGTGTCTGGTCGTATATTCCGGTCGTTTTTGGCTGCTGCTCTCTTCAAACGGATTAATTGTGTTCGGTAGCATTGTCCATTGATGGTTTCATCCGGTTTTAGCAGCTCATAATACAGCAGACCATTCTAATCCCACCAAATACAGAGCATTACTTTCTCGCCATGGATATCGGCTTTGTCGTTGATTTTGCTGGTTGGCCAAGACAAAATCGTGCAAACCACTATTGGCACGTTCGCATAGCTAGCGCATGTTCACCATAAAGTTCCACCAAACCATGACTTGCGGCAGAAGTTTTCTTCATATTAAAGTAATGAAGAAGAACTCCCCGCATGAACAGTTTTTCAGGCACAAAGTCCGACATATTTGAGTGGGACGAAATTATTGTTGTTTACGCTTCAAATGAATGACATTTACTGAAATGACGTACAATGACAGTAGTTTTCCAGCGCATGTTCCAATGAAATAATACAAGTTACGCCATCTCGTTATGCACGAATTAAGTTATAGACGAAAAGATTCTTTAATTAAAACACCTTGTTGTATTGTGTGTCGCACCACCTTTACTAACCTTTTAATAACAGCTGTCAAATTGTTTCTTTTTCAGTATTGCCAACAATTTACTGCACAAATGGCAGCTAATCTTGGTTTCAATTTGGGACAACCCTTGCATTAACCCACGTTTATCCGTCATCCAATTCACACATCTCACCACTTCAGCTACCACAATCTCACGACTCTGCTCGGGAAACATTTAACTTCTCACGCCTGCAGTCGTTGACAGAAACTCTTAGTCGGTTGGAGCGGACACTCTCAGACACTCAATCCTGATCCATTGCAAACCATTGTGCGGTTCCTCATCATCTCTTAATTTGTTCCCCTTCATCAATCACGAGTGCCAGATATGACGCTGTCGTCCTGCACCTCACGTAAATTATGTTTTTTTTTTTGTTTTAATTTAAACTCATTATATTCCGGCGGAGGATAATGAACGCAAAGCAAAACAAAGAAAAACGCAAAAATTCGAATTGAATTTGCATTTCTCTGGCCCCATTATGTTCGTCCGGTAACGAAACTATTGAATTCAAATGGAATTGTCCTTTCTCAACTCATCCTCCTCCCCTCGCTTCCTGTCATGCTTCTGTCATAATGATGTACTTAGGAACTGTCTACATGCATGTGAGGCACACCAATAGACGACGACGCAGAAGACGAAGACGGAGAGTACGACGACAGCAGCCAACCTAGTCGCCCAGCTCAGAGGGAATGAATTAAAATTGGAAGAGGACACAGGACGTGTTTTTCCTTTCCTCTGTCTCTGCGCAGCCAAGAGGCCGGGATGTGGACACAGGGAAGAAGGACGTGGGGGGAAGAAATGAGTTTTGGGACAACAGTCGAAAATAGGACATTGATATTGTGTTACGGAAAACTGAAGGATGTCTGAATAAAAGAATGGAAGCGAACAATTGAAAAAAACAATAAGGATATCTAACACAAAAATACTCGCAGATAGAATAGGAGAAGAGAATGCTGAAATACATTCTCCGACTCAACTATAAGTGAGTCCTTCAGTTTCAGTGCTGTTTTTTTTCCCTTCAGTGATGTCCTACATACAATTGTGTCCAGGGCTCGAGGATGAAGATGGTGGCGCATCAGGAGGTGTATGCGAGGAAGTTGCTGCGACTGTTGAACGCTTGAAATGAAGTACTCCATCGGGAATGGCTTTCGAATGATTGTTTAAACAAATCCAAGCCGAATGAACAAGAAGCATCCACTCCTAAATGAATGTCCAGCCAGGGGAAGGACCAACGGAGAGGGCGAGACGGTGAAACAGGGCAGGTTGTCGATTTCGTGTCCTGCACAAAGGCGTCTTTCAAATTTGAATACAAAAATAATAATGAAATGCTGGCAGATGGTCCATCCAATGACTGGGGCTTAGGGTACATGTCCTATCGTAGATTTGAAAAGGATTATAGACCAGCCCCGTGAACCACTCCTTGCACTGCAAATTTAGTTTAATTTATTTTGAGTAGCCTCCCGCACTGATAATAGCTCGGACTCCTTGCTTTGCTCAAACGAAACCAGGTTAGTGAATTACATGTTTCGATGGAGTACAGAGGAACCTTGATTCCAATGCTCACTATTACCATTCAGAATGAAGCGGCCGACATCAGACGAATCCAGCAGATAGATCTCGGGTACGGTCTATTCATCGCACCGGTGTATCTCCGACAAGAGATAGTCTTTTGTTGGGGGGCGACTTCAAAGTGCGACGACGACGCGACGGGCGGAGATTGCATTCAGGATAACAAAACATTAGAAAGCTTTTGTTGTCAATGGCGTCCTCTACTGAACCGTTGGGAATTCGGTTGTCATTATAATTGCTTTTAATTTCAGTGAGCAGTCGCAGGCACCTGTCCGCTTGTGCTGAGCCAGGTCTTTGATTGAAAAGTCTGAAAAGTCCCTTTGATCTGAACCTAGATTATCGAAAGGGATGGATTTTCAGGCTTTTGTGCGAGGAGTTCCCTGCCAAGCGGAACCGTATCACATGCTGCCGTTCCCAGGGAGGACTGCTAGCAAGACTTGATGCCCCTTGTGACAGCTGCTCTTTCTCACAACTATGTATGGACATGCGGAGATCACGCTCACATTAGAAGCAGATGGATCAACCCTTGTATGGTGTCTGTATCCAATTCCTGACCAGCCTCTTCCATGGCCAAAATCATTGTTGGTGTAAACGGTATTTTAAACAGTAAGCTCTTTCTCTACAGTAGTCCACATCAACCGCAGAATCACAAGCACTTCAGTTTTGAATATCATTCCAAACGAACCACAACCAGTCAGCAGTCACCTCGCCAGATACCAGCTAGCAGATAACAGCATAGCTCCCACCGCCCCATTCAGCGGGTTGCCACACTCGGGCTGCTTAAGCAAATTTACGCTCGCATTATTTGAGACCAGAACAAGTATCGGTGCGAGGTGGAATCCTTCGTCGTCGTCGTTGTCATCGCTCGAGGTCTCAGTGGTGTGCGGCGTGCTGTGTCCCTCAGTGCTGTTGTTTATGGTGTTTTTCTTTTCGAGAGCAGATGATGATTTACATTTCATTTGAATGAAACGTTTCGCTTGCGCTGCTACTGCTGCTTGATGGTTAGTGGTTTTGCCGGTAATCCAAGCCGCAAGCACCTCTCTGCTGAAACTACTTTAATGATGGCTGCCGAGGCGATGGTGGGCAAGTTGATGGGTGGCTTTAAAATCAAATCGCAGCGTCTTAACCTCTTCGAGAAGACAGCTTGTGCACGAGGGGAGCGTTGGCAGCAACCAACCAGAGTGGGTCTCTCGACAGGAGCTTCCAGATATGGCTACCAGATCTCATCTGAAGTGGTGGGCTACGGTTAACGCTTTGTGTTGTTGTTCTTGTAATTAATGGCACTCGTGAGAAATTACCATTTAATGGAAGCTTTGACAAGGGTGCTTGTTTCGTTGGTTTTCTCCCCAGCCCAGGACGCTGCGGATGGGGTAAAATGTTCGTCCCTTCCAAGCAAAGCAGACGACGTCGAATGAGTTACAGAAGCCCCAGGAGCAGCTACACCAAAATGTGTGCGAATAATGATAGTTGTCTTCACGGGCAAGGAGGAGGGCCGGGCTGCTCCCTCCTGGGCGAAATGAATTGCAGGGCTGTCGGTTATGCTTGTGAATAATATTTCGGGTCTTTGTGCGAGAAGATAACAAATTGTCTGCTAAATTGTATTATTTTATGAAACTCATAGTGAGTTGCACAAGCGAATGCAGACAGGGGCAGTGTCGCGAGGGCTGATGATAAAAATTAGTTTACATTTTGAATTAATGACTTGCGATTGTTTTTGTCAGACGTAATGGATTGAGGGGAGGGACCGACTGTGATGCTGATGTGCACTTGAGCAATAAACGACCGCGACTTGGGTGCGACTAAAGTGCAAAGTGATATTTTGATGGAATGCAATGTCTGCCGAATTTGCGTGTCTCTGTGTGTCCCTGCGGTAGAATAGTAAAGGTAGGGGACCGGGGCTGCTTCGGCCTGTAGCGGCATTCGTGCTGTAATATTAACGATCCTTGCATGGTCGGCTTCAAAGTTTAACACAGATCGAATCCTAAACTCATATAAATTGTTGCTCGATGCCTGCACAGTCTTCTTGTATGCGACGCAATAGATGCATCTAGCAAAGATCATGTGTTAAATATGATCTAGTGCCGACACATGGGGTAGGCCATATTACACACCCATTTAATTTGTTACTTATGTTGAATATGAAAACAAGTCATACATTATTTGTAAATCTTTGATTTGACAAAAAATAAGAAAACTTTAAAGACCTTTCAACCTTAACCTTACCTCACGCACCAGGGCAACCACGATAGCAACCGAGTTCATCATGTTTGTAGTGAACATAACTTTGTCTCTGTGCGTTTTCCCTCTTAGGAGATACAATCTGTCCAGTAATGGATTTTATATGGCAAGCAAATTTTAAATTGCAAATTTGGTCTTTTAAAAAAAATACTTCCATGCCGTTTTTTTTTTTACTTTTGTTGATGCAGTTATTTTTATTGACTTTCTTTTAAATATTTATGATGCTGGGCCACCCAGTAAGACCGAATGTTGAAAATCTTCCACTAGGGGCTCGGGGAAGGCGGGACAATTCTGGCAGAATCAAACAGAAAGGTTGCCTATGTCCCAGGAGAAGACCAACACGAAAATAAGCCAGTTTGTGCTGACCATTCAGTGGATATGACTCAGTGTGATCCATAATTCATCCTAAAATAACAGCTTTTTCATAAGATGCAATATATTCCTTTTTTCGAATCAAAATAAGAAAAATAATGTAAAATGAATAGAAAATATGAATTTATAATGAAACAAGTGCTTTTATACATTTCCAACAGTTTACATACATTTTTCCATGCACACCAGGGTGTGCTGGCTGTTGTTATAAGGGGTAAATCCCAAAAACTGCTTGTAAATCTTGACATAAAAGTAATTTTGGAATATGTATATCAATTCGAATTGAATTATCAATTTGAAAATGAAAAACACACCCGGGTATGTAGGTGCTGACATAAGGATTAAAGCAAGTGAATCTTTTATTTTTGTAAATTTGTAATCCAGAGATCCGACTGGAGGGATAGAGATATCCATCTTCGGCCATGTTTGCCCCTTGTCCACACCGGAGGTGTAGTGGTGTTCCCTTGTATTTCACACATACTTTACCATGGATCCACCACTCAATGGCCGAAAAAATTGCGACAGATTGCCGCATTTGTCCACGATCCATGTATTGTTGTGACGAGGGTGTTCAAAAGTTAACGCGTATTCTTAAGAGCATACACTTACATGTATTGTTATATGGAATTTCGTGAATAAAAATGTAATGCAATGCCCACTGAAGTGGGACCATTTGACCTCAATTCAATTCTTAGATTATACACCTACAGCCTCAAATCTGACAAGCTGTGCCAAAAGCTAGCTCCACTCTATACCCCGAATTACTGAATTCTGAAAACTCATACATTCAAATTACATTTTGATAACAACAATGAGAAGATATTGAAATTATAAGCAATGCATAACAAAGGATGTCCACATTTTAAGTTATTATTCTATCAATATTTTTGCAAAAAGCGAAATGAGCAAAGTGATTGATATAAACGTTTAAATAATATTCAATAAAATATGTACCCATGATTCGCGTGAATTTATATGCATAATTCATATACAAAAATACATACACTAGTCGTGTATTAGTTTTGTCCTAGTATCTCAGACTAAAACTTGCTCAGATGCGAGCTTAAGGAATCGACTTCATGAACATAAGCTTTGTTCATTTGCCCCACATTTGAAATAACGTCTAACTAACGAGCGAATTTTCAAATAAGAACTCTCTACTAGGTTGAGGAAGGGTATCAGCTGTGCGCCAGCTGATCTCAAGAGCTCACACGCATTCACAGCCACGGGAAAGAAGCGTATAAAAAACGCTGTCAGATGAAATCAGGGGGCAAGAGAAGTAAAAGATGGATATCTCTATCCCTCCATTAGCTCTGATGAATAGTAAAGGGTGATTTTTTAGCTATTATCTTTTTGGCAACACTGGTTTAAACAGCTGACGCACGTTTCGTGTTTTGTTTCACTGTCAAACATCTTCAGTTTGGTCAATAATTTAACCATGAATCATCTTACAAACCAACAACGCTTGCAAATTATTGAATTTTATTATCAAAATGCACGGTTCTTCCATTTTATGGTCAGTTTAATCGAAGCTCTTTTGTCTCAATGGGTACGTAAATAAGCAGAATTGTCGATTTTGGAGTGAATATCAGCCAGAAGCATTGCAAGAGCTACCAATGCATCCAGAAAAAGTCACAGTTTGGTGCGGTTTATGGGCTGGTGGCATCATTGGATCGTACTTCTTCAAAGATGATGCGAATCGTAACGTAACTGTGAATGGTGAGCGCTACCGTGAGATGATATCCAACATTTTTTTGCCCAAAATGCAAGAGCTTGACTTGCATGACATGTGGTTTCAACAAGACGGTGCCACATGCCACACAGCACGCGCAACAATGGACTTATTGAGAGGCGAGTTCGGTGAAAATTTTATTTCACGTTCGGGACCGGTCAATTGGCCGCCTAGATCGTGGGATTTAAAGCCTTTAGACTATTTTTTGTGGGGCTATGTTAAAGCTATACAGACAAGCCCGCTTCAATTGACGCATTGAGAGACAACATTGAAGCATCTATTCGTGAGATACCGGCCGAAATGTTGGAAAGAGTATGCCAAAATTGGACTAAGCGGATGGACCATTTGAGGTGCAGTCAAGGTCAACATTTGCATGAAATAGTCTTCAAACATTAAATTATATGGACCGTACTATCGATTCAAATAAAGATTTCATGCATTTTTCTGAATTTTATGTGTTTTTTTTGAAAAACTTTCCTATAGCTTTAAAAAATCACCCTTTACAATAGTATTATGCACAGTATTGCCCATCTGAAGCTATGACTTTTTCCCATATTTCTGGCAATTTTAGGATAACAGGGCGTTCTGCATCGACCGGAACAAATGGTAGTCAGAAGGGGCAAGGTCTGGGCTATAAATAGTTCTTAACCGGAATAGTAACGTGGGGCCGAACGTTGTCATGATGGAACAATTATTGCATCGTGTCTGGTCGCATTTTCCGGACATTTTCGGCTACTTCTCTCTTCAAACAGATTAATTGTGTTTGGCAGCGTTGTCCATTGATGGTATCACCCGGTTTTAGCAGTTTTGGCACGTTCGCTTAGCATGTTCACCATAAACTTCCACCAAAATACGATGACTTTCGGCAGCAGTTTTCTTCATATTAAAGTAATGATGAAGAACTCCCCTCAAAAACACTTTTTCAGACACAAATTTCGACATATTTGAGTGAAAAAAAATTATTATTGTTTACGCTTCAAATGAATGATATGTACTGAAATGACGTACAATGACAGTAGATTTCCAATTACAGTAGCTTCCAGTAGCATGCTCCAATGGAATAATACAAGTAACGCCATCTCTTAGCAAACCGCACGAATTAAGTTATAGCCCAATAATTGAAATGGAATTTGGTTTAGGAACTGCAATGACTTATAACTACAAACGTTTACATAAATGTCTTATAACTTATAGACTCCCGCTCTTTTATGAGGAGAGTGTGTTCGAATTGCGCAGTTTGTGCCTAGCGTGGTGCCCCTGGTTAGTGGTGTCGCCGGTTCGAATCCCAGTAAAAGCAAAGTTAGAGGTCCAGTCACCGTTTGTCGTTGGGATCAAATAGTATCACAATGGACTAAGATGGTATATGTGTGCTGGTAAATTCGCAAGCGACCCCCTTTCGTACCCCTCAATACACCCAACCAGAAGCCTTGACTCAGTTCCTGTGAGCATACGAACTCTTGGCAAACAATTTATCGAATTCTTGGGAGAGATCTCCGCAAGGAGCATTTAATTGTTATTAATGTTCCCGAGAGTCGAACGATACTTCCGAAACACTTCAATCAGAGCCGCAGAACAAAAACAGTGATGTTGGGTTTAGTTTGAATCGCCACCAAGCACACGCACACACACAAACGATCTCAAAACCAAAGATCTCCTAAAGCGAACTCGTTATGACATCGCTTAGGGTTGTGGCAGTCTGTACGGGACACTGTCCGATAGGAGATCATGCCGTCAAACGTTGTATCCCACGCAACACAAATTATCGCAGATGCAACATCACAGTGGAGTTTTGGGTTGATGCATCGACCACTACGCACTTGAGCCTGCAGAGTCTCGGTTCGATTCCTGGTAAGAGCAAAATATTTTCCACGGCCCCCTTTTTCGAGTGAAGGACAATACTTAGGGAGCATAGCTCTCTAGAAAGAGCTGCTAAAATTTGCCGCTCGGAGTCAGCATAAAACTGCAGGTCCCTTAAAAAAACTGCTAAGAAGTTAGACTTTGGCCCTTTAGAGGCTTTAGCGCCACTCATAATATTAACAACGCAGCTGATGAATATACCTTAACACATTCATTTGTGCCTAACAGGCTCTTACTATATCACGACCGTGGCGCTTTGTAGGAAGGGATACCCGACGAGTTTAGTCTCAGTATCGTTCCCCAATCCACGTTTGACTGAGTCAACTTTTTTATCGCCTTAACATCGCACTGTCTTCTCTGCCTTTATTGAAGTCGTCTACAAAAAACAACAAATCGAATCGAGAAGTTTGGAGAGGGAATGTGGACTTCAGCGATTGTGGCATCATGTCCCTGTATTAACACTCTGAACTGAAATGTACACTTTGACATTTAAATCATTGTCATCAAAAATTAAGTACTATAGAGGTGTCAAGTTGATCACCTTTCCCACTAGTTCGTCCACAGATTCGCGTGACTTTTTGTCAGTAATTCGTGAGCTTTTGACGGTTATTCACTAGATAATGTGATTGGTCAAACATTTTAAGGGGGATGAGAGGTTGAAGTTATATGCTCCTTTTCTGATTGTCATTTGTTCGTGATGAAATTCAAGTTTTGCTTGATTGGAGGGAAATACTTCCGAGTGTACGGTGTACACTCCTAATTGGAACACATTGTGTGCAGAGAACGCCTCAGAGCTGGACAGTCGCCAAATCCTGTGTATCCGACGTAATAACTACAACTTCGTCAAATATGAGGTTTGGGTTACCATCGGTAAGCAAATAACTTCAAAGTTCATAAAGCGCCTCAGGTACGTCCATCGAATGCGAAGCACCAAACCAAATGAGATAAAGTTACTTCTCTGCTCTGGTCAGTCCGAATGTCTGCTGTCTTTTTTGCACAAAACTTTTGTTTCCCAAAAATACGATGTTTTCTGTTTTCAACGAGCTCTTGCGAAGCGTTGCGGTTCCGAGTTGCTGAGGCTCCCAACACTGGAGAGGTTGCTGACAACCATTCATGTACGCATCGTATTTCTTCTGATTAATTGGAGTCACTAGATCTAATATGCAAGGACATGATCATGTTGCTAAGGTTCCCCGAAATGTGATTTCATGAATGTACTCGAAAACATCGAAACGCCCCCATCTGGGTTTCGGGGTGGATACTAAAATTGAGGCAAAGCTAAGCAATGGAAGTAGATGCTCGCCATGGAATCAAAGAAAAAGTCCCTAATTGATGTAATCTGTATCAGACCCCTGCTTCAAGCAATCGAAGGGTGACAGGCCAAAATAACACATTTCGGTTGTCTGCAGGAGTCTGTCATAATTTCACGGGGCAATTAAATCAATTAGCCACTAGACTGCCTGTGGCGCTTGTCACACTCGGTTTGCCGATTGCCTTCGCTCTTCATAATGCGACTTAAGACCAACCTTTGTGTCGCCGTTTCCATTCAGGGAGAGCCGAAAACAATACATGGCGCTCGCTTACAGGCGTTTGAGCACTGCGTCACGCAAATGACAGGCATCCGCTGGATTTTAATTAAACTTACATTTCATTCTTTAATTAACTCACAATCGTTGAATAATTCGACGATACGAGCCTCACCCATGGGAGATTTCATGGCTGTTCGAATACATGCCTGCGCAGCGTCGAAGGAGCTTTTTGTGGGGTAACGGAGCCGCCGCCAATGGGACTGGCTCTGCAATTAATTGTGTGTATCGAACAGAATCAGATACACAGTTCCGCAATTATCGATGTTATTCAATCATGAGATAAGCGATATCATTGTCCGTGCATTCCTGGTAATACGGTCTCTTCTAGGTTGCGGCGGGGATTGCACTTGTTTCAGAACATCAAGAGAATATATGTGCTGGGAATATCACACTTCACTGTTCGGAGTTTTCCGAACATTCTGTACGTGAGATGAGACCCGCGGATGAATTAAAAAAAAAGAATTTACAGCGTCACTCATGCAACTCTTTTCACCTCAGAACGCAGTCAGACCGATATGCTCTGTCGTCAGGAGAGAGAGAGAATTTGGAAATTGCTGGGAAAAAGTAGAGAAACGTACTGCTTCATATCCATGAACGAATGACGAATTGATCTGCAAAAGACCCTGCAAGTCTCTCGATCGCTGGCCGCCCAGTTGGTTGAGGTCCTTCCCCACTTGGGTGTGCCACCTCAAGCACGAGTGTCCACTGTTGCGTTGTCCTACAGGCTCGAAGATGAAGATTCTCCAGAATGGAGCTGAATTGTCCATATATTAGGCGTTGGATGCGTAGACTCATGTCGCTTCACAGCCCATACATTTCGTTGTTAAACCTTTTTCTCCAAATGCCATCAGCGCAAGCAAAAGCAAAGATCTCGGGCAGAACGTTTTTCTCGAAGAAACCAAGGACTTCCGAATCCGCTTTAAAAAATTTCCGACTCCTCCGTACCGTACGGCAGGACTGGGATGATCAAGGTCTTATACATATGAAATTTGTGCGGTCCTTGGAATGGAGTTGTTGCATTTCTTTTGTATAGATATATAACTGTGCTACGTTTACCCAAAATATGGGCAAGTTATATGGAGGAGATTTAGAGTTCTTTCCTGAGCTACAGTGTTAGATCCTCTAAGCTGTACCAAGTGGTTAACAGATTGTATGGTATTCCATTCGTATAAGTGTTTCATCCGCCCTGATCCGACCAGAACGCAGTGTACACATTTGTTTGTGGTTTAGACTTTGGTAATATTACAAAAGCTCTAATTTCAGCAACTAGGGCTTTATTTTGAGAAAAATATAAATCTTTCTTTAAAAAAAAATAATTAAATGAATCCTGGACTGTAGAAGAAAAGAGGCTCCAAATGGAGATCTAGTTTCTCATGGTGTAAATCGTATAGGCCTACAGACCACTAGGGCCTCAAGAGCCTTGTATGTGTGACAACACTTTGATCACAGCTCCACTTAAAATTAACCTTCTGAAAATGAAGGTGATTTTTTAAAAGCTATAGGAAAGTTTTAAAAGCAAAAAAAAAAATAAAATTCAGAAAAATGCATGAAATCTTTATTTGAATCGACAGTACGGTCCATATAATTTAGTGTCTGAAGATTATTTCACGCAAATGTTGACCTTGACTGCGCCTCAAATGGTACATCCGCTAAGTCCAATTTTTGGCATACTCTTTCCAACATTTCGGCCGGTATCTCACGAATAGATGCTTCAATGTTGTCTTCCAATGCGTCAATTGAAGCGGGCTTGTCTGTAACATAACCCCACAAAAAATAGTCTAAAGGCTTTAAATCCCACGATCTAGGCGGCCAATTGACCGGTCCCGAACGTGAAATAAAATTTTCACCGAACTCGCCTCTCAATAAGTCCATTGCTGCGCGTGCTGTGTGGCATGTGGCACCGTCTTGTTGAAACCACATGTCATGCAAGTCAAGCTCTTGCATTTTGGGCAAAAAAATGTTGGATATCATCTCACGGTAGCGCTCACCATTCACAGTTACGTTACGATTCGCATCATCTTTGAAGAAGTACGGTCCAATGATGCCACCAGCCCATAAACCGCACCAAACTGTGTCTTTTTCTGGATGCATTGGTAGCTCTTGCAATGCTTCTGGCTGATATTCACTCCAAAATCGACAATTCTGCTTATTTACGTACCCATTGAGCCTCACCATAACTGACCATAAAATGGAAAAAGCGCGCATTTTGATAATAAAATTCAATAATTTGCAAGCGTTGTTCGTTTGTAAGACGATTCATGGTTAAATTATAGACCAAACTGAAGATGTTTGACAGTGAAACAAAACACGAAACGTGCGTCAGCTGTTTAAACCAGTGTTGCCAAAAAGATAATAGCTAAAAAATCACCCTTTATTAGCCTCGACTGCATGTAGTGTGATGTGGGATTCCCCTACAAGCCCAGGTCATCGGCTTGCTCTGTTCCTCGGATATCACTGTGACGTGGAATCCAAATAAGGCAACATTTCAATTGGTCTTCTTCCGGTAGCATGTGCTGCAGAAGTAATTCCTCCGAAACCGTCTGAGACTCAAGCTTGATCCATTTTCGTCCCGGTAGGCTCCTATCGGAACTTATTACGCGTGGTGAAATGTTTGAGAGTCACTTCCGTCATGAGTCTCAATCTGCTTGGTCGCGCATTGTTCGCTTTTTTCCTTCGCAGAATCCTGAAGATGAACAGCTCTTCCCTGTGTTAGTTTAAAAGTCTGCACTTCCTGGACTGAAAGTCCGGAGAAGGAAGAGCATTTTGTAAGCTTCAAGTTAGGTGCCAGCAGCTGGTCTCCATTTTTGTGGACTTGTAAACCACAATTTTCGTTATTCTACAGTCTGACAGGTAAGCTTGGAAGCTTTGTTAGTCTCTTTGTCGTCTTGTTTACCTCTTCTGTCTCAATGGGAAGACTGTATAATTGGTTTTGATCAGGAAACACTGACCGTCTTCAGCTGCTGGTTGTGATACCGTGAGGCGTATTATCGGAGCTTCATCAGTTCACATATAGGTGGCGCTGTGAAAGTCGGTGTGTGTGTGTGTGTGTTGACCTAGATTTTAAGATCGTCGTCTTCGTCTATTTCAGCCATCAAACTGTCCGCAAATGGCATCTACAAGCTCAACAAGTGAAAAAGAGGACAGAGGCCAGCATCCCAATTCAAGCATCATTAATGTCTCACAGTTATGTAAGGCGACGCTGTCTCACATCTTGGCCCAGTACAGTCTTCACATGTTTTGCTTGCCCCAACCAAAGTTCAGTATATCCCATTATTTCCATGTGGCACGTCAGTTCCACCCACGAGCCGAGTACATAAATCGACACGAACAAGAACTCCAGAGATAAGGACCTCACTCTAGTCGCGGTGATTTAATGTACTCGTAATAACTCGGATTCACCTAAAACTCCAATATTCGTTCATTTCGCACCGAAATTCCCCAGAGCCCCACCCAATGCCACCAATTGATATCATAAAACATTCAAATCAAACCACCTGACCTGACCGAGGCTCGCCTCCCCACTGGCACACATCGCAACGATCCAATCGTACATCATCATCGCATAGTCATGAGGTTCAACCAACCAAGTAAGATCCACATTACACCGTAAATAAAATTTTTATCTTGCCACAAAACCCACAAGCGTGAGTGTATGTCTGTCGCACGGATAGACGTTGGGGACGAGGACGAGAACGAGCACGAGGACGACTTTGATGGGGGGCGCCCGTTTCGTAACCATGTCAATCCATTTGTGGGCTGTGCAGCGGTGACGGCGACTGCGGCGGGATCGAAGCAATCTTAATCTCAAGCAGCCATCTCGAGGCATACCGGTGTCTTGGCTTCTCGGCTCCTTGACGGAGAAGCACCATCATGGGAATGCTGGAGTGTATGCAAATAAGTCACTTACATGTAACTCTTACGATTGTCATGTCAGCACATTTAATTTGACATCAACGAACGTTAGAATGTTACATCCTCCGAACAACTAATGCGAACGGCGGTGTTGCAGGGAAGGGTTCCCCTCCGTGCCCTTCAACTCAGCCGACCATCATATTGAATCAATATTGTCGACATATCCTTTATCCGTTCGAGGAGGTGGAGCAGCAGTAGCAGTAGCAGCAGCATCTCGTTGAACACTGTGCGGCAGGAAAAGAGTTCGGAAAAGTCCTTTTCAATCCCGTATGCTGGATCCTGAACGGACCGGTGTCTTGGAAATTTGCATTTCCCCCCACCCCTCTATTCCAGCAAAGGACTCACTCCGTGGGTACCAGCGGCATTGCCAGTGTGGGTGGCGTTCCCTTTGGCTGTTATTGAATCCTTGAATTGAACTGTCGTCGGTTTTTATGCAACCATTGATTTTAAATAATTGCTTAACCCCGCTCTGCCCCTCAAAAAGAAAAGGACGATGGAGCAAGACAAATAAAAAATCCCCCCCCCCTCATACATACACACACAAAAAAACCGAAGGACTCTTAGCATCGCTGAGTTGTCAGGCGGAATAAATTACACGGCACGGATCCAGTGTTGCCAGGACGCACATTGAACAAGTATCCTTTGGCTGACTGCCGACTCGCCACCCTGAAAAGCGACCGATAACGAAAAGCGATTATCCAAATGAAGTGGGTTGTGGTTGGTCTGTCGAGCGGTCGGTCGGTTGCCAACGATGGGGTAAGGGGGATATCGAATCGAAAGTCACTGGCAGCACCGTGGACGTTGTTGATGTCGTTGTCGGATTTGGATCAGCAGCGCACACAAAGTTCGTGTCCCGAATCGGAAAGGACCCTCTCGAGGTGACTTGAGCACTTTCAAATAGCAAAACAAAGGGGTGTAGGGTGGAGTGGAGCTGGGGGCGGGATTTCCTGCAGTTGTTCGTGCTTATTGGGAACTCATCGTCAACGGCATTGCTCGTCACGTACGCAATCGCGATGGGGTTGGACTTTTGATGAGGCCGGGGTTTAGTGTAATTACTGAAGCAACTCGCAACGCCTTGAGTGCCGCCACCGAGACACGGGTCCGTGCCCAATTCAGAAGGTAAGAAAAGAAGTGCGGTGTGTTTCACTATTTTTTCGGTGTCACATGGTTTTTGTTGTGGACTTCAAGGACTATGTTATCGATTTTGTGAGTGCTTAAGGGTGTCACTGTCGGACGTAAAACAAATTGTTTTCCACACTGGCTCGGGGTGTTGCGGGTCTTAGGTCTCTTGCCAACCTTGTCGACGGTTTAAAGTGAGGCATTACGTATTTATGGGGACTTTATCTGTCTTTTCGCTAGAAAACGTCTCTGGATTCGATTGTTATGTTCGTCTGTGGATAACCCTTTTGTGGGCTCGATGCGTGGGTGCGGTGGCATTTCGGTGCCTGAGTCAGGAACTCAAAAGGGAAACGAATTTTGTTATTGAAGAGGCGTTTGAATTTGTGTCACGTCGACGAATTAATTACACGCAAGACGAATTTCTCGTGCCGCCATTGGGCGGAGGGTTGTTGGTGGATCGAGCAATAAATTAATTGGCTTCAGAAAACGCAATGAAATGTTACCAGCTAACAATCTATGACAGCTGTCATTGGGGGTCTTTAGACGGGCGCCACTTTTGAGGCTTTAACACTTATTGGGAGGTGGTGGTGTAAATTCGGCTCTACATACGCTGCAGTAGTCTCCGTGGGGTAGGAGACTGATTCGCACAGATTTAACTAGTTTCAGTGACCATAACGTTGAAAATAATGTCCTCATCAGGGACTTCGTCTTGAAGATTTGCAGAGCAATTTTAAATCAATGGAGACATGAAAGAGAGAATAGATAATCTCTGAAGTTCTTCAACCATGAGAGCGATTGCATACGACAGAAAACAAGAATGTCCTACATCTCATCCAAATGACCCGCTTTGGCTTTATTGCAAGAATCTGTTGGACAAGGTGTATGTTTATGCCAAGTGCAACAAAGATCGAGTGAGTCTCTCTTCGTGGACCCACGCAATCGATCGTCTTTATGCTCATGACGCTTCTCAAATTGAATATTCGTCAAGTTATGGCCAAGTTTTTGCAACATACAGATTCGATCAATATTTAGATTGGGTGAGGTTAAGGTGATTGCCACCACTGTAGCAATTGTGGCCCACTTACATCCTGGTTGGATCCCTTGTGACAACACTACCCGGTGCTTTACACCGGCTTCTTTTTAGGTCAATGGGACTATACTGCCTACTGGTATCCTAGTGGCCTATTTTGATGAATCCACTCTGGTGATTTACAGTCAATTTTTAAGTGTGAAATTTCCACTACGAGTAGGTTGCGTAGCATATCATTTCTGGGGGCTGAAGGCGTAGTTTCTTCTTCTTCCTCCTCGTCTCTACAGCTTCTGCAGAAGTTGCTGTGGGCTGCGCAGGATCCTCTGACATGAATACCGAGAAGGCAGTGGCCGGTGATAATGCCCACAACGTTGCTTATTACATTCCCGCTTAGTTTTAGGAGTGTATTTTTGTTTTGTAGATAGCTTAGATAGCTTTTACTTCTGCCTGGAATACACTTCATTGCTTGGGCAGTCGAAGAAACAGGGAAAAGGATATGTCGGGTTATGCTGCGAATACTCCTCCTCCGGTGCCCTCGTCTGTTTTTGAGCCAGCTGTGTAGATTTCTAAGTCTTCTCTGTCTGGGAAGAGTGTTTTGAACCCAAACTCGAAGTCTAAAGCTGGCGCTGTATAATGTGTACGCATTTAAATTCTCGCATTTCTTGTTATTACTGTATGACCTGAGCTGTATGATATGTTCCAGCGGTTGCATTTCCGCGTCCTTAACGCTGTCTTGGTAGTTACCAGCTTTCCATAGATGTCCATGGAAAGAAGCTGTGGAAATGTTTCCATGGCGGCTGTGGGGGTGAATTGGAATGTCAATACACGCTGATCTTTGAATACTGCTTATCGGTTTAAGATGGAATTTTTATTCAGTGTGGTGGCCAGCACTGGAACAAGGATACCGTACGTTAAGTTGGGTCTAACAACAGCCGTATACATCCAGTGAGCCATTCTTGGTTTAGTTCCCCAAAGATCCTCTTACATGTGTGATCAATATTTAAATCGTATTTTTTTAGTTGCCATACCTTAATATTTACGGATACGAAATTATAAGAGTCCCTTTGTTCAGTTGACTTGGTGACGTTAAGCCTGAAGCGGCTACTTCATTGGTTCTCATCCAGAGGACACGCTGTCGCAGGCAGGTACTGTCAGAGACCAAAGAGAGATGGTTCCACGTAGATCTTGCAGTTGCTCTGCTGGATGTGAACTACCACATTTAGCATTGAAGACATCGCGCTGCTGTCGAAGAAGCCACCAACATAATCAAATTTTCTTAAATAAACAGAAGAAAATACAACAAAACTGTGGACTGTCTGAAATCCTTGGATTGTCTGAAATCCAGTGTAATACACAAAGTTCTTCAATCAAATAGAGTTGGCCCGTTCTGGAAATGTCTAGCTGCCGGAAACATTTCCAATCGTTCCGTGAACTCAACCTAAACATGTCCATGTCCATTCTCCAAATAGTTCCGAATTCACAGAAGTACGACGAAACGAAGGGAAAAAAAGACTTCTACACAAGACACACATGGCAACACAAGTGGTTGTGTGAACCTGACTCGGCTTCGAGGTCGGACCTAGACATGTATTGAACATGGACCTGCAGTACATCAAATACACAACATACATAATCAAACTAAGGGAAAAATCAACAAGAAATCAATCTACTTTTTATTCGTTATTTACATAAGCTACATATGTACATATTACAGATCTGCGGACTTGTATGGTCCCTTAAAAAAGCTCGCGCACATGTTTAATGCAGACATATCCACGAACATACATATGTAGTTCCGCTGACATACTTATCGCAAACATATCCATGGAATTGCTTAGTTCTACGGACATGCTTAACGCATGGAACTACATACTTCCGCGGACTCCAAAACGAATCGTTCCGTGTCCGCTCTGTTGTTGGAAGTGTTAAGCACAGCTCTACAATAAAACCATTGCCAAATGTCTTTTTCAACGCATATTCTATTTTCAGGGAGGAAGCTTTTGTCGTTCTTAAAACAATCCAACAAATACAAAACAAACCTCATCAAACCAATGCGACTAAATGTGCATAAAATGCTATTTCCCTCGAAATCTGTGACAAACTCATTGCCAAAAAGAGAAACTTAAGATTTCCCGAGTTTTTAACCCGGAGTCTGTCAAGGCACTCTCAATCCTTAAGATTTATATAATACTCAGTGTGGGTCCTACTCGGTTATCACATGGTGACTAATCCACCAAAGTCTACAAATTCTATCGTCAATTTTCATGTGGAATAACATGAAATAAGAGGAAATGTCACTACGCACTAAGGTATCAATTACAAACAGCTGCTCAAAATCAAGTACTTGCGAAGGACTCCAATGTTCGAAAAGAGGTTAGGTTAGGCAGTAGTAACCAGTCACAAATAGGCAAAAGTGTGCCCATGGTGATACATAGCGGATTGATTTCTTTTAACATTGGAACACAGTGGCACTTGTGACGAAGTGGTTTAACTGGTTATTAAATTTTCTATGACAAATTTCATCATATTCATTCGAAATAGAATACTTCGGAAAAGAGTATGTGAAATGTTTATTCATACAAAAAAACGTGCTAGCTTTTGCCTAAAAAATAAAGAAAAAACCGGTAAAAGAGTGACCCATGCACCAACCCACTCCGCCAACGGACCCCATGACTATCAAGGATTTTTTTCCGTTCACGTTCGGTATCGGTGTGACATACTTACATGCCTAGCGTTTTATTATAGTGTGATGTAGTAGGCCCGTTAAGTATAAGTATCTACGACTTGCCAGAGGACTACACGACCAGAGCAGGTGATTTGTCTCCTTTTCATAGATGGAGCTTCTGCAAAAGTCATTAAAGTGGACACCCATCCTGCGAGCGTGTCCAGTTATGACGATGAGTGTCGTGCTAATTCAAACCAGATTGACTGATCGTTTTCGATTAAGTAATGGCGATATAGTCATTTACTATTGGTAGTGTTAATTATGTGCATCGTACGCAGGTGACAGGCTGTAGCTATTGTCATGGAAGGCGGACCTACATATATTTCTAGAGAGGAGATTATACCACACTTGTCATCAGAATGCCCTTGCACCCACATGATGTTTATGCTCAGTCATCTTGTTAAGAGCCTGTCAATTGAGGGATATTTTTGAAATGAACGTGACATTGTCCAAGGACTTTATTGCGGGCTGACTGTCCGAGCAGATGGCGACGTTTCTGTTGGATACTTAATTATTATTGAGCCAGGACATCGCACTAGTTTCTGCCTGGAAGACGGTACAAGCTAGGGTCAGGCTTGAGGGAGAGAGCAACATTAAGGTCTTTGGAATAGACACCTACATCCAACCCTTCGTCCATCTTCGATCCTGTGTGAAGATTCGCAGGGCTTGGATTACTAGGCTTGTATTACTAGGTGCCCGGTGTTGTTAGGCGGAAAGCTCTATTCGTTAAGAATGGTTGGGACCACGGTCGGAGTGTTTTGAGTCTCTGGTCAGTGCTGGCTGCTGCTTGCTTGCTAGAAATGTCCAGTGGTTTGAGATGGTGGAGTATGTTAAGTGTATCTGACGGAGTGCTTCTCAGCGCTCTGCTGATGCACATGCAGACCGGTCTCTGCACCCAATTGAGTGCCTTGCAGTTGACAGCTTTGTCCAGTGCTGTCCACCAAACTGAGACCGGGTATAAAAGTGTCGGTCTAAGATTGTTAACTAAAGGGTGACCAAAAATGAGTGAAAGATTTGAACATTGACTTTACATTAAGTACATGGATAACAGAGCCTTTACTGGCCTGGCACATAGGCACTCTTTTGTCGAAATTGTGCATAAATGTGACTGATGAAGCGTTCAACTTCCTCCTGCAATGCCCTGGGGGTTGAGGCCTCTTGTTGTTGACATAGAAACACGTTATGCGATTGCTCTATAAACATGCAAGCAAATTGTCGGACCCAAATGGGGAATCCGACTTTGAATAATACACTGGATCTACACGGCAAAAGTATGACCAATACTGACTTACGGAGTGTTAGTGTAATGGAAGGCAGTACAAATAAAGCAAAATCTTACCAGAATAAGCTGGATGCGAAGAATGGAATGCATCTGCATTACCAATGCATTCAGATCAACATCCACGGCGGAACTCAAAATCTTACTCAATCTCCTTCCCATGGACGTCTGCGGGAAGATTATAGCCACGCATGCAGCAATTAGATTGAGGGGCTGTAAGCAATGTGGAAAAGCCCACATCGAAGGGCATATGCAGCTACTCCAGAGAACGAAAATTCCTAAACAATCGGATTATATGACACCCTCTGAGGACTTCGAAATTAAGTGCTAAACAATGATCCCCACGAGAATAGAGAGGGATGAGTGTGGGATGGGAGAGGAGTGCAACTCCACTGCCACGGAAACAGGCTCTGGCGCATATGCCAGCTCGCCCGATGTATCAATAGCCATGCGACTTCCGATCCACTGCAGTTTTTCCCAGGGAGAAGAAGCAGCTATCAATGACCCCGATAGACGAAACATCTATTGCTATCTACACAGATTGTCAGACGGCCATAAGGGCTCTGAAAACAACATCGACTTTTACCAAGATGGAAAACCTTCCTTCTATCTCTAAGGGAGATGCAACCTTACCTTACTTAAAATGCAACAAGTGTATTCCGGGCAACGAAAGAGCCGATGAATTTGCAAGAGAGTTGGCGAGTGGTAGCACTGGCACAAAATCAGGACACACCTCACCGAATGCCGGTCTCAAAAACAATGCCATTGACAGACGCCCTAAAGCAAAACCGATCATAGATGGCGGAATTGGACATCGAAAACTATGTGACGTACCTTAAGGCCAACGAAAACTAAAACTCTCCTAGAATTTGATAGGAGGTGCATTAGCAAAGCAGAAGCAGAGGAGGAGAGAGAATCTGTGTTACATTACCTGGGAACCTGTCAGGCCCTTGCAGAGATAAGAAGAAAAAATGTAGGCAGTTTTTTCCTAAACAGCCTTGAGGACAAAGGAGCATGAACATAAAGGACATCCTTAAATTTCTAAAAACCACAATAGCGTTATAAGTAAAGATGCATACACCAACAGAGGGTAAGTGAGTATCGCGAAGTGACGGACCTTAAAGGTCTAAGTGAGGCAATGCCCCGGAGGACCTTGCCAGTCACATCTACCTACCTACGGCACGCTTTGGTGGAAGTCTTCCTAGGGGATATGCAGCAGTTGCTTTCCATTCCTTCCTAGGGCTGGGCATAGCTGGATCGTCTCTGCAGCTATGTGGTACCTACGGGTGTGGACAGGACCCATATTAGCACCCGCATTTCCTTGATCCAACGTCCGCACTAAGTCATCGATTTCTCGCTTCATCCGGAGCTTCTTCTTCCATTTTTATTTGTGTATCTTAGCGGGGATGAATAAATGCATTTGATTGACCCCCATATATGCCTTAGCTTTGTTAACTTATCCTTCATACGCACGCAAGTGAAACATATAAAGATATAAATTATTTTACTCGTTCTCTGTACAAAGGATATGAGACCCCAGCTTCCAGGGTCACAGGCAACGAGTGCGGTTCCCCTGAAAGAGAAGAAAATAATTCAACAGATTGTATTCGAATTAAAAGTAGTCAAAGAACGGAGAATAAAAAATCTTTAATTGGTAGAAAAATATATGCCGATTCAATACCAATTCATTGCATAAGCAGACAGCCTCCAGAGGCTTTTGTATTCCTTTCACATGGCACGGCAAGGCATTATCCCCTTCTGATGGCATTCAGTGACTCTTCGAGCAAGCCATTCTCCCTTGTCCCGTGTCCCACATCCAGGCGCTCATACCTCGCTTATTCTAAAAGGGGACTCGCGGAGGAAATATTTACTCTTCCATTTCCATTAATAATCAAGATGGGGGAAATGAACTGGAAACGAAGGAAGCCGGCAACAAGAGAACAATTTTTCCATCGCCTCACAAAGCGAAAATATCTTTGACTGCGAAGCACAAAAGGTAACGTTTTCCGTTTCTCAGTTATCCTGTCTCACTCTCTTCCTCCCCATCCATTCCCATATTTCATTGGGGATACATCCGTTCGCCGCTCCACGTGTGTTTGTATGTCACTAGGCCGTAAACAATGCTAAAGCCAATTTATTTTCGCATCTGAAACCCTGCTGCAGAGAAAAGAAACGCTCCTTCCGTTCTCCCTTCGGCTGGGACGTCGAGAAGGAACTACAAAAAAAATTAACTTCTGCAGGTAAACTGAATCCGCAACTAAGCTCACCTACGCTGACCTTTTGTGTATGCGAGTCGGACGATCAAAAGGATCCCGAAGCAGGAATCCAGAGCCCAAGCGGCGAAGAGGAGAATTTGTTTAAATTAACTTATCAGCGGAAAATTGAGAAATAGACATGAATTGCAGATTCCATCTTTTGGCAATTTAAAGCTTTGTAATCCATAATGGGATTTGGTTGGCTGCTGGTGTGTGCCTGTGCATCTGTGCTGGCGGTTGTGTGTCGAATAAACCGGCACAACAACTGGTGATGTCATCAGTTTCTTTCATTGAAAGAGAAAAGGCGGGAGATGGTGGGGGGAGGGAATACGAGAGCTGTCCTCAGGATTTGTGTCTGAAATGCTTTGCAGGGCGGCACCCTCCATTCTTCTTGAAATGAATAGATGAGATACATTTTTGCGGAGTATTTGCATAATGCCTGCTTTTGATAATGTATCTAGACCTGATTCCGTTGCTCTGAATCCAGCCACAGCTAGGACTCCCTGGCCCAGGCTCGGTAACTTAATCTGATGACGGAGACGAGGGATCTTTGCATGTACAATTTTTCAAATCATTGAGCGCTAGGTGGCTGTGGCTTGGGGTTGAGCCGTGGGGTGTGGA
The DNA here is from genome assembly GCA_905231855.2 of Eristalis tenax. Taxonomy (NCBI): domain Eukaryota; kingdom Metazoa; phylum Arthropoda; class Insecta; order Diptera; family Syrphidae; genus Eristalis; species Eristalis tenax. The sequence goes on along the minus strand of HG993124.1, from coordinate 36,521,119 downwards.
ATGGAAGATGGTTTCGGTTCGCATTCGATTAAAGTTAATTTTGGAACATTGATTGCGCTTGTGGCTGACTATGGCGGCGGCAGATGGAATCATTTGTGGCTGCGGACTTGCCCACTGGTTCAAGCTGTAGCCACTTAGCATCTTTTTGGTTTAAAATATTTTGATAAGGAATCAGTTGGAGAATTGTCTCGCGATGGTTTCTACTGATTTTGAGAGGTTGGGGTTTTTTTTTTTGGTTTCTCAGGGGTTGGAGACAAACACGAAGGATTTCAATTCACATGCGAATGTCGATCTGACGAATCCCCATGCGAACGTTCCCCAGAGTCACAAGCGAAAGCTATGTTTCAAGGGGAACCCCGTTTGAATATTGTCCCCAGAAACATTGCGCAAGCTAATTTCGGGATTAATTCAAATCTGCATATGTACAGCCCTTTCAAATGTTGCTGCTTATCCGCAAGCGATAAGTTTGATTGGAGCATGGTTTGCCTTTCATAACACAAAACCAGACTAAGCATACCCGATTTTCTTTCTTCCTTCTTTTCACAGCCCTTAATTGCTTTCGAACGAGAGAGAGAGAGAAAAAAAAACAAAATGAAAGCTCCAACCACCTCATATCCACCGAGCACTGCTAATCTGCCGAGTATCACGTGCGAGATCTGAAGTCGCAAATGCTTCCGGGCAAATGGAAAAAACGAATCCTTTTTCCATTGAAAAAGCCGAGCAAACATTTTACAAATTAACCCAACATACACACACACATCCACATCAGAGAGTATCGCATCCTATTCCACTGTCAAACGGTTGGTATTCATCCAAGGAGTACATGGCAGATTTAACACCTTGGAAACAAGGAAAATCTCTTGTGCACCTGCCCGGGCCGCATCCGCAGCCGCCGCCGATGCCGCAAGCCCTGTTTGTACCATCCATCCAAGATTTAATTTTAGATAATAAAATCCCCATTACTGGTTCGAAACTGGCGGTTGTCTGAAGACTGAAGAGAGCCTTCTGTATATCCGTGCACTACTTAGGCTGTGCATTGTTCGTGAGATATGATAGCGATGCGGCTTTGTCGGAGGGGATGTGTTGTGTGCATTCAAAGGGATGGCTGCTCGGTGAATGGCGGTTATTACAGCATAAGCTGAGGTGGCTGACTGGAGCACATTTCACCAAGGACTCACCTGACTTGATGACTCGGAGGAGCTGAGATGAATTTATGTCACGAAAAATGGAAAAAACGGAATGCTGTTAGGTAGCTAGGTAAAATGGAGGTCACTTCAAGATTATTTTTCGTTTTCCAACTGCAGCGGCATTCCAGAGGATCTTAAGAAGACTGAAGGGTGACACGTTGGCGTTTCCATTAAATTTCGACCCGTCCAGTGCCACTTTCAACCTGCGTACGACTTGTGTCAATGGAGTCCTTAAAATCCCATGCGTGGATCGTAAAGAGGAGATGTGTGCGAAGACTCATGTTTCTCTTCTTACAAGCACTATGTTGGAGTTGGAGATCACCGTGTCTGCTCTGCTCACAGCCAGGATATGTGACAGCTTAGAGCTCAAAATATTGTGACCTTCGGTTCTGTCAAGTTTCTTTACTTTTTAGGTGAATGGATAATAAGGTGTGCAAGACCGCCATTTTTTTGTTTTGTGACGTCACTCAGAGTCGGTTTTTGTCACTGGACAGATATGTTGCTTAACCCTTCCGTCAATAACTAGGTCTGGCCGGACCTTTTCCATTTTCGAAACCATTTTTTCCTGATTGATTGTGTAGCTATCTTCACCACATTTCATGACTTTGTCAGCGTATATGTGTTTAATGCACTAGTGTTTATGAATGTGGGGTGGAAATCTATGTGGGTGAGGAAACGTGTTTCTACAACAGCCCCTAGAATCAATGGAATAGGTCTGACCACACCTTGCTACATATTGTATGGAGAAACGTATTTAGAAGCAAATTGGGAACAACGTACTTATAGGAAAGTATATAATTGTGGCAAACAAATAGCAATACGTCAGAAGGCTTGTTGAAGGGAGTACGAAGTTCTGAAGTAGAAGATATTAGTTGCGATGGCGAATAGGACTAAGTTGATGACGGAGATACTTCTGATGGCAGTGGCATAGCGAGAGGGGCACAGGCTACGAGCGGCACATTGCAAGGCGCGGCAATTTGGAGCGGTTAAAATTGTTTGCTTTAATTAACAAAACGAATTCTTTTTTCATTCCAACGAATTTCTTCACAAAGTTAATTAGTATTAACACTGCTTCGCAGTAAGTAATCAGGCATTGCATGTCTGGGGTTCCTTGTGTTGCTTTAACAATAACATCCAATGAACGCTGCTCACAAATATGCAACTATCAACAAACTATTCATACTATTCAAACATACATTGAGTTCTCGTAATACTTAAGAATCTGAATTGTCAACAGTCAGAATATCTGCTGGAGGTTTTGCATTTGATGACGAGGCTAGAGTTTTAGAAATAAGAAGTTGCAGATATTTAAATATCGACCCTAACTTCGATACAAAGTCCCACTTTCATTTATTCTTTTGAAATTGCTCGAAGTATTCACACTACGCAATTTGACAGTGAAATTTTTTTACGTCGACATTGTGTGGACAATTTTAGCAACAAAAAAAAAAAAAACAGTCTGTCAGAAATCTGCTAGTTAACATACATAACGGTGAACAATTTTGCTTGTTATTACTGTACGGAAACTGGGATAATATCCCTTTAATATACAATCATCATCGTCTGACCTGCATGCTCCACTAAGATGGTCGCGGGGGCAAGCCACGCACGAGAGATCTCCAGCAACTCGATCCCCTGGTCATCGACTCTAACTCATTAGGAGTTATGCCCTCGCATAACCAGGCGAGTTTTTGGACTCCAACCACCTAGTCCTGGGTCTGCCAAGCGGTCGCCTACCTGATGCGATTGCATTCAACGCCCGCCTCGGGAGTCGTGATGAAGGGGACATTCGTGCCACGTGCCCGAACCACCGAAGCATAGCCCTCTCCGTTCGAATAAGCAGCTCCCCAATGTTGAGTTCCTCGCGCACTGTCTTATTTCTCACCCTGCCCCGGCGAGCACTTCCCACAAGAGCACTGAGAAATCTATTGTCAGCAGCTTGTATTCGCGATCTTATTCTTTCGGTCATTACCCAGTTTCATGACCATAGGTGGGAGTTGGAACAAATACTGAGTTGAAAACCGCTAACATGGCTTCGACACCAAGCTCGGCCTTCCTGATGACAGATCTACCAAGCTGTTTCAAAATTTACCCAGCTTGAGCAATCCTACAGGCAAGCTCAGGATTACTCCTTAAACTTTTTCCATTTTTCAAAACTAAAAACTAAACAAAGCAATAAATAACAGAAAACTTAAGCTCAGCCATACCAAAGTGCATTTGGATGGATCACAAGTTTTAACGTGGTCGCACGTCGGTTTTTTATGTGCCACTCCCAGGTGCCCTGAAAACGACTACCTCGGAGATAACATGACAATAAGCCACGATCTCGTATTGGCAGACAGCCGATTGAAGGTGCGCGAGCCATAAATATGTCAACGTAACCAATCTTGGATATGACAAGTCCAAGGGTTATTCATAAAACAATCCCATGAGATAAGGATTCATGGTCCAAGATGACGATACATTCATACGATCGTTAAGTAAATGATAAAGAGCTCAGATGGGAAAGCCGATGACTTGAGCTCAGGATGCGGTTTTAGATTATCGACGATCGGTTATAAAAGAGATGAGATGCATTGAGAAAACATTGAGAAACAATCGTGACAGTCTTCAGAACGACGAGAACGAGACACGTTGTCCGCAGCTAGTGCTTGAGATTTTCTTTTAAATAAATATTTTTAACTTGCTTTTTTGTTTTTTTTTCCTCCATTTCTTATTCTTCTATTTTGTTTTTGGACAAGTCATCCAGAATAAATAAATAATTGGCTATTTAGTTGACACAGTTGGCATGAAGTATTGGTCATGAGAAAGCTGTCTGCGCTCCGGACAACATGCGGCACCGTGAGGCTGAAGTGGCCTCAGCAGTGTTTGACGCTGTTTAAGCGCAATCCGAAGGAGTTACTGAGTCGTTTCCTGATCTTCGACGAAACATGGATCCACTGGTATACCTCCAAGTAGACCAAGGAACAGTAGAATCAGTGAATTTCACCCGGCGAACGTGCTCCGAAAAAGGCGAAGGCTGTTCTATTAGCCGGCATGATGGTCACTGTATTTTGGAATTCACAAGGTGTGGTCGATGTCGACTACCTGGAGAAGGTCAATCACCGATTCGACGAATTGCAGAAAAAACGGCTCATGTGGCGAAAAAAAGCCCTTCCAGCACGACAACGCACGACGTCGCCACGGCCAAATTAGTCGGATTAGGGTACCAACTGCTACCCCATCAGCATTCACCAGATTTAGCCAAGTGCGACTTCTGTTTGTTTCCAAACTTAAAAAAGTCTCGTCCGTGCTTGTCTCGGCAGGCTCTGTACAAGCCGGATATCGGACATCTTTCCTCGATCGGGCATTACTCGTCCTATATCGTTAAATCCAGCACAATCGTCCGCTTCGTCACACCTACCAACTAGGAGAAATAAGTCCGCCTCATATCGCAATGCTCCTACTTTGGCCTCATTACTATCTAACCTTAACCTAACATCCGTGCCAGTGTGACAGACAGAGCAGGTTGCGTAAAAGAAAAAAGAGTTTTCGAGTTTCAGACGCCATCGCATCGGTGGTGTAATGGTTAGCATAGTTGCCTTCCAAGCAGTTGATCCGGGTTCGATTCCCGGCCGACGCACATGCCTTTTTTTCCAACTTTCACCGTTTTTAATGTATAAACCTAATTGAGACGGGGCAAAGGGAACTAAATCAGGAATAACACGATATATTGGATATGATAAGAATTTTGAGGGTAAGGTAGAAGTCTAGACGACAAACTATCAAGGGCTATCATCTTCAAAACTGAAAAATGTCTACAATGGCTGCTCTGTCATATTGCTAAAGAAATTATGTATGATGAATTTTCGGTCTATAAATTAATTGTGCGGTCTTTTTTCAAAATTTGAACGTTCATTCAAAAAAAAAAAAACGTGTACAATAGTATTGTTCAAAGTACTGCCCATCTGAAGCTACGACTTTTTTCCATCTTTTTGGCAATTTGTGGATTCCATCACAAAAGAAGAACTGCGCCAGCTTGGCAGCCAAAAATGAATCAAGCCAATTTTTGATATTCTGCTCTGATGTGAACCGTATTTCAGTGAGGGCGTTCTGCATCGATCGGGACAAAAGGTAGTCAGAAGGGGCAAGTTCTGGGCAATAAGACGTGTGGTTTTAAACTTCCCATCCACTGTTTTCCAAATAATTCTTAACCGGAATAGCAACGTGGGGCCGAGCGTTGTCGTGATGGAAAATTATTGCCTCGTGTCTGGTAGCATATTCCGGACGTTTTTCGGCTACTGCTCTCTTCAAACGGATTAATTGTGTTCGGTCGCGTTGTCCATTTATAGTTTCACTCGGTTTTAGCAGCTCATAACACAGCACACCCTTCTGATCCCATCAAATACAGACCCACCAATACTTTGCCGTTGATTTAGCTGGTTGGCCAGGTATCACATATGATTTTTTGCACTTGGGGTTGTCGTAATGGGTCCATTTTTCATCACCAATTACATTCCGATGCAAAAATGACTTCTTTTTGTGGTGTTCCAGCAGAATTTCGGACATGCAAAACCGCCTTCCGACGTCTCTCGGCTTGAGTTCATGTGAAACCCAATTTCCTTGCTTGAATATACCTAGCTGCTTTTAAACGGTTTGAATTGGCTGCTTGAGTGACACCCAAATATTCTGCTAGCTCTTCTGTGTTTGGCAACAATCTTTATAGAGTAATGCTTCCAGTTCTACATCTTCAAACTTTTTTGGCTGACCACGGCGTTCATCGTCTTCCAAGCTAAAATCACCACGCTTAAATCGTACAAGCTACTTTTGGCACGTTCGCTCAGCTAGCGCATGTTCACCATAAACTTCCACCAAAATACGATGACTTTCAGCTGCAGTTTTCTTCATATTTAAGTAATGAAGAATAACTCCCCGCAAAAACACTTTTCAGGCACAAGGTTCGACATATTTGAGTGAAAAAAAATTATTGTTGCTTACGCTTCAAATGAATGACATTTACTGAAATGACGTACAATGACAGTAGCTTTCCAACGCATATTCTAATGGAATAACACAAGCTACGCCATCTCTTAACAAACCGATTCAGAACACGAACTAATTTATAGACCCAATATATCAACCAAAATTACATTAAAAATCGGGAGTAACAATTGTTAAACGAGTTTCTGCCTATTTAACTGTTCGTTTTTGTTGTTAGGATCTACGATAGAAGGAGGCATAGTGCAGAATGAGCGAAGTCCGATCTTATGGCAAGATCTTTTTCGGCTTTGAGTAAATAAAGCACTCAGGAGCTCGGTGCTATAGTGGATTGTCGTCTGAGTGATGCCGCGAATGTGACAGATGTGACTCGAAACCTGAGATCTTTCATCCTTTCATATCAAATTCGGTACTCCACAGTCCTTACAGCAGTTCATACAACAAATCTGAGAAACTGAAATTATACAGCAGAAGAGTTAGAATCATACAATGTAGATATGGGATGTTTGATCTTTGAAATAGGCTTCAAAGACCAAGTGTTGCTCGAAGGAGTTAGTAATCATTCTAGGTACAATAGCCTGAGATTGGGATTCTCGAAGTAAAGCGGTGCCGTGAAATAATGCCGACATTCCAGGTTCGGTCTTATTTCACTTTGTTAATGTAAAATAACGCTGAACATTGTTTGAAAGCCGAATTCAGAGTGAAGTCAATAGAATTTTCTAAGCCAGCTGTATTTGTTAGAAAAACAGCTGATGTAGGCGCCTGCCAGACGAAAAGCACCTACCCTGAGTGGAGCAACCAAGTTGGGTGAACTGGACCTGGACAAACTGAAATAAGACCGAACATGGAAATTCGACACTATTACATTTTCGTAAAGTAAAATAACGTTGATTTTTAAAATTGCTCGGCATTTCGAATTAATTTTTTTTTTTCAAATAAAAAAGAAACACGTTTCTCTGACGCGAGGTTGACTTACGAGGGGCGTTCAATATATTCTCGGTATCGATATGAAGGAAAATGCGAATTCAATTTAAATTATTTTTATTTTTCAATATAATCTCCCCTAATATCAATGCATTTGTTACATCTTCAGATAAGCTTTTTTAAACCCTCAACAAAATTAAATTCCTCTTTTGGAAACTCGCGCCGTGTGAACAGGAGCGTTGTCATGAAGAAGCAACACACCCACTGCTAGTTTACCTCGTCTTTTCCTTCTAATTTCCTCCCGCAAATTATGCAAAGTGGAAGCGTAGGATGTGGCGTTGATGGTTTCACTTTTTTTTGTACTCAATGAGCAAGATTCCCTTTGAGTCCCAAAAAACTGTGGCCATGAGCTTCCCGGCAGACGGAGTGACTTTGAACTTCTTCGGGGGTCTGTTCCTTGTTTATGCCACTGCATGGACTCTTGTTTGCTTTCAGGGTCATAGTGGTGGACCAATGTTTCGTCACCAGTAACAATTCGATCCATAACACCGTCTCCAAAAGCTCTCTACAGCATGCGACTCTCACTTTTTTCTAAGGCGCTATGAGCATTCGTGGCACCCACCTTGCACTGACCTTTGAAAGGTTAAGATGGTCATGAAGAATGGTGTGAATGGTACCAATTGAAAGCTTGGTGATCTCTGCCATCATTTTCACCTTTTTTCGGGCATTCTCAAGAACAAGTTTTTCGACTTCTTTGATGCTTTCTCCCGTACAAGCAGTAGCCGGTGCGCCGGAGCGGAGGTCGTCTTCAATGCTCTCTCTGCCTCTCTTGAACTCACTTGACCACTCACAGTTGATAATGAAGGTGCGGAACCCTGGTAAACAGCCACCATCTCTTCACGAATAGTTTTTTGACTTTTTCCTTGCTTAGTGAGAAATGTTATTACAGCGCGATGCTCAATTTTCACCATCATCGTCTCAGTTGCCATTATATATATACAACCACAGCTTCACCCCGATACCGAGAATATATTGAAGGCCCCTCGTGCCAAACCTCAACACAACCGAGAACTGAAATCAAATGTCACAAAAGACCTTGATATTTTCCGCCTTAAAAAAAACAGCGGTGAGCTAACTTCTACTTCTCTTCTCGAGTTTAGTGCGATCTTCTCAAGAACGATGTTAAAGAAGACACAGACGTCGCGGCGGTTTCAGTTCTAAACTGTATTCTTTTGCGCTGTCTGTCGCTTTGGATACGATCAGTGAATTCAATGGGCACAGAGACACTGCAGTTAACTGAGTAACTAACGCACTTCCCAAGCACGCCACAACTTTGGTCGTCATTCCTGACGGTCATCATTCCTAATATTTTTTCTTCGAGACTCAGCATCCCTTTCAACTAATATCAGATAAACGCAGGACAAACATTGTCAAACGCACAAATGATCTGGCTTCAACAGAGCGAATGTAAGTTTCTAGTTGGTAGCGAAGAGTCTAGCCAAACGTCCACCTCGTGTTATAACATTTTATAATTAGGGTGAAGGCACTAGCAGCCGGACAGTGCTAGAAGCCGGACACTTCGTCATTTTCGTTGTCAAAAATAAGAGAATTTTCCGGTTTAAGTGTGAAAAATAAACACAAAAACAACCATCTATGTTTCTTTCATACACACAAGAAGTTTCTACGCACGAGAGGTCACCAGGCCACTCGATCCTCCGCCATCGACTCTTACCCCTCAGGAGTTACGCCCAAGCGTATCCAAGCGGGTTTTTGGACTTGGTCCAACCACCTCGTCCTGGGTCTGGCAAGCGGTCGCGATGGAATCGCATTTAACGCCCGCCTCGGGAGTCGTGATGAAGGGGACATTCGTGCCACGTGCCCGAACCACCAAAGCATAGCCCTCTCCGTTCGAAGAAGCTACTTCTTAATGTTGAGTTCCTGACGCACTGGCGTGTTTCTCACCCTGCCCCGGTGAGCACTTCCCACAAGAGCACTGAGAAATCTCATGTCAGCAGCTTGTATTCGGGAACTGATGCTCTCGGTCATTACCCAAATTTCATGACCATAGGTGGGAGTTGAAATAAATACTGAGTTGACGCTGCTTGGCTCTGACATCAAGCGCGGCCTTTCTGCTTGCAGATCTATCAAGCCGTTTCAAAATGGACTTCTTTTCAAAAACTATATACTTTATTTACATATCCGAACCTTCTCACTGAGGCTTTAATGTTCCACAAATAAGAAGAAGTCAGAGTTAGCGTTTGGGTCAATTGTCCGGCTACTAGTGCCTTTACCTTACTTGGTCTGAGCATAGGATATTGCCTACTTAACGACGACTCGGAGCCCTCACAGTTATGCTGAATCTGTACGAATGGGGAGATGATAGATATCGGCATCACAGTCATAAAGCTCTTATTGGAGGGATAATGGCTTACATTCAGTTCAATCCAACATATTAGTACATTGGACAAGGTCAGGTCTAATGACAAGAATGTAGTTCTAGCAGAACAACAGCAGCAAAGTGTCCCTTTTCGCAAAAGTCAAAAGTCATTTAAGAAAGTCCATTTCAAAGGGCTTACACTGCTATGTGCAAGTGACGACAAGGGAATGTAGCAATAAAATACTTCACAGTTTATCCTTTCAAAGATTGACATCCTTTCAATTTCAGCTCACAACCATCAGTTTCCTGACACGAATACTGCCTCCAATTTCACTGAATCCACTCGCCATCAAACACCAGCATGTCCTTGACCAACGAACCGTGGCTTCGTTGTCGGCCCGCCCAAGCAGCACATTCGACGACCTCCTAACCAGCGAAATGGCATTTATTTCCATCAATCGACGCCATTCAAGCAACTTTGTCGGTCTGAAACTTGATCCCAACTCGATATCTCGAACGTCAAAGAATCTATAAAATTCATTTTTTATCCGTGACACTATTTATCTCGCTGGTTTCATCCTCGCTTAACAATGATGATGTCAAACAATGAAGACGCACTCGGGTGTCGTCCGTCATCGTCAAGGCTGCATACCATCGCGCTGCATACCCTTCCGTCCCTCCGTCGTCGGCGGGCGGCTCACTCAAATTCCTTTCGCGTTTTCTCCATTCATTGTCCTTAACGTCGTCGTCGTTGCCTTGCCGTCCTGTTTTGTATTTTCATATGACACTGTACAGCGTCATAAACACGCACAAACACACACACCCACACAGGCGCACAGCTTCAGGAAGCGAATAGGCGTACACAAACAACAACCTGACGACTGTCATGGGGATGAATTCAAATCCAGAACGACGACGAAGACCTACTAGTGAGCGAAGTTTGGTACAAAAGATACTTCAAGAGTGATAACAAATAACCTAACAATAAATCCCACAAGCTCTCCTCTCTCCGTCCGCCCGCTCCGCTCGCGAGGATGCTTCTGTTCCGCGGAGGCGTAAAGACGAAATCCTTCAAATCCGTCGCATTGGAACGCTCTAACGTAAATGTCTCGAAGGTGTCAAGGGATAAGAGATAAGACACGTCGAAGAGTTTCCTCGTTTTTCTTTGTTCTTTCCTTCCACTCTCTCCCTCACATGTGTGTGTGTATGAGAGAGAGAGGGGGTGGACACGAACAAAGGCAACGATGACGACGAACGGCGGCGGACCGAATGGCGGATGATATGTGAGCACTATCAATCAAAGGATATATGATTGAAATGTGCCGGCTTGTGAATACGAGGCAAGTACTTATCACACTTTTGTGTGGGTGCGTGAGCGGCAAATATGGAAATAAGCTCGTAAAGGCTAGCACACCAAAGAGTGTTTCGATGTTGTGTTCACTGATGTTCATGTCCTTCTTTTATGCGTCCTTCCACTCGTTTGCATTTCTTTTTCGTAGGCCATGACACCATTGCAAATGGGTTTCGTTGTCCTCTTGCATCTGAAAGTCGCGCGAATGCATGCGAAGGTGGATGAGTTCTAGGCTGGCACATAATTGAAAACAATGGAAATTTTTAACCGGGTTGGATGGAAATTTGTGCCAGAGCGGTGTGCGACATGATTTATCCGACTTGGCGGTTGACTTTAACCAAGCTGTATACAAACGTTTACGAGAAAGGACTGCGTGATGAATTTCGATTAGGTTTTGATCTGCTCCATTCTATACTTAAGAACCAAGTGACAAATATTTTATACTTAAAATTACACCTATGCCCAGCACCAACTCATGCCCGGCACTGTGGATTATGTTGCACCTCGTGTGTTCGTTGGAATGCAATGATATCGGGTGCATTCGTGGTATGTTCGTTGTACACATGCCGTCAGCAGTTTCTGATGAAATGCAACATTGTTGTAGGACCATCCGCAGGGTGAATGCTAGATTTAATGGAGTGGCTCGTATGACGTTAACTTGCATGACCAGGAAATGTCTCATGCAGTAACTGAATTTTTTCACTGGATCCGTGTAGCTGGCCATTCTTTAGACCTTGTTGAAACCGCGCACTGCCCTCATCAATATCATCCAATTTCGACACAAGGGACTGTGTTATCATGTCGCTATATCGAGCAGCGGTAACAAGCACAGCATAGTGGCTTTTATTCATCAACTTCTCAACAACTGATCAAGTTGCTTGACACCTCGATCTGCAGAGCAGTGAACAGAGGCACTCCACAGGGTGAAGTTTCTCTCTCCTTTATTATGGAACGTACTGGTGAATGAACTTCTACAGACTCTGCAAAAGATAAGGTTGTTGCCATCATCAATTCATATCCACGATAAGGGATCTCATGCAGTCGACCATTGGTGAATTAGAGAAATGGAAAGTGGTAATCCGCAAAAAGCAGATTTCATCTGTCATCTATCCCCCTAGTATCAGAAACTAACTCTGAAACTGAGTAACAGTGCAGAACTCCGAGAGATCATTCTGGATGCGAGCATTTAAATGAGGCGTTATTTTTGATGAGACTACAAGTGCTCTCGTCATGCTTCAAGGAAGGTTTTTGCTGGCATTATCCGCAGTTTAATGTGCCAAGGGCGATATGGTGACAATTACATTTATTTTGATCTGACAATTCACGGTACTCTGCGGAAATGATGGCTCGCCTCTTTGTGCGGCCGTACCTCTGTCAAAACTGTCAAATGAAACAAAGAAGTGATTACCAATTAATCTGGGAGATAGCTGGTGACCACAATGGTGAACCATGTCGTTTGTGTTTGATGAACGAAATAGGTATCCCTCAAATGTTCATTTGAATCACGCTGATTTCATCCACATGGTGCGATTACTTTTAGATTAAAGAAAGGTGTAGACAGCATCCCGTGATCGTAATGAACAAGGGCTATCATAGATGTTGTCAGTGGTTGGTGGTGATGAACGATGGCTGCTAGGCTTTGCTATCATCATGGTACGACTTCAGTCATGGGATGAATGAGCTGATCTCAAACTTAACAAAGCGTTTTATTGTCCTTACTGGCTGCTACCAGTCTGCCAAATATGTCCAGCCCGGCGAGCTGAAGAAGTATGTTTAGTGCTACTTAACGCTTCATTGATACCACCTGCAGGCCAGTCGACGAGAGTTGAGACATTTGTTTATCTATTTGAGACTCCGTATATCCGTATATTAATGTTATCGAGGTGAATATACAATGAAGAATGGGTATCTGTAATCCCTATTTACTGCAGGCCAGTTGGTAGTGACAGGCTTCCAGTGTAGACGCAACTTCTCTTTGTACGACGTCACTGGGGCCACATGTCCTAATTGAAGTTTGACCCAGAGGTCACAGTGGCGAGTTAGACCTATCGGGACACAAATTTGTTGGCCCAAGTTCACAGTGCAAGGGCAAAAGTTAAAAAAAAGTTACTGTCGATAATAACTGGTTATAACCACCTGAAGTACCATGAAATGAAAATGCGATTAACCTTATATGCAGAAGTTGCGGCGACAAATTATAAAAAGAGGAGACTCCGCACTATCTTTGTAACTGCCCCTCTCATGCCAGTGGAACCATTGCTTCCAAGACCAGCAGGATAGTTGATTTTGTACCCATCAACATGCCCACAAGACCAACCTCTTAACCCTCTCATATTTTATTATTATTTGAAAGCAGTTGAGAACCTTTGTTGTCGCGCCGGCGTATTGTATCCTTCGGCCTTGGTTTTAAACCGTCTAAATTCATTTTTTCAAAAACCTCCTGGACAAACTGTTCATCTACGACATCATCTTTAGCCTTCCATAAGTATTGTTGGAACATAAGAATACAGTAAACCTATGGTAATATGGTCACCCTTTTTATTACATTTATAATGGGTTCTTCAGTAACATTCTCTACATTCAGGCCGTCGTACTTTTCCTTTTCTTTATAATCTACTTCCGCTTTAAAATTCCTGTCGAAATCCATTATTTTATTAATCTGGACCTACAGCTTCGGAAATAAATAACTTGACAAAAATAAGAAGCAAACCGGTGAACAGTGAAGCCCAAAAATGTCGAAGTAAGGATTATAAATTGTAGATGTGATGCATCATATCCTCAGATCCACTAAAAACAGGCTTAAGACCACCCGCAAAAAATAAAACACTACCAATGAGCGGAGACGCTAGAAGCCTCGTTATCACTCTATAATAAAGGGCTATGTCTGTAAGTATGTCATACCTATACCGAATGAAAATTACCTTGAAAGTTATTGGGTTCGTTGACGGAGTGGGTTCGTGCGTTGCTCAAATCTGGTTGGAGCTATTATTTTTACCAATTTTTTTGTTTTATTTTGTTTCAATAAATATTTTATATTCTGCGGTGCGAAGTATTCTATTTCCAGTGAATATAACGAAATTTGTCGTAGAATTAAAATATATCTATCGCCCCATTCTGATTTTCGTACGTCAGCAGTTTCTACTAGTGGCATTATAAAATAACTAGTACTTTTTCTATATAAGTTAGCACCGCAAATGTTTACACTCCAGAAAAAGCGTCAAATAATACCTCATCCGTTCCCAACACACGGAATCGCAGACACAACGTCTGGACCACATGACACGGTCCAGCGCGGTAACCATTGCACGCCGCTACGATGCAAGATAGTATATAAGGAAGCTTAAGGATGTTTCTGTTTGAGTTTAAGTTTGATCGTGTAAGGAGAAACTCTGCCCTACAGAGCCAGAATTAAAAGACTTTTTTCGCTCTCTCCCTTATAAACCAACCTATATTCGCAATCTGGTAGACCACACTACATAAAGCCACCAATTGCAAGTCGCTCGAATGGCATGTGTATCCATCATTCCCCTCCATACCTTATATCGGCAAAAGGTTGTGAAGTGTATTTAACTTCTCAACCTTCTGCCGATACCGCCGCTGCCAATACTTTCCAATACCTTACGCCGCTGTCAGCACGGCGGCGATCAGTTTTAAATCGCTGCTTATGTGGAAGAAGCTTATTTCCGGACACTCTACCATCCTTGACAAATTCGGATAATTAACAGGAAACACCGACATCACCATCGAGAAGAATTTCTCAACCAGCATATCTTCCAAATCATACTGGGAGTCTAAACACTATACGTTGGATGATCCTCTGCGAATCTTCACAGATGGGCGAAGGAGTGGGTGTGGGTCTACTCTAGGGGCGTGAATTTCCAATTGTCATTTCGAATACGTGGATTGGTATTCGGAATGACAGATGGAAGTCTCTCCGGCTGAAACTATAGCAATAAGAAGCCCTGTCCTGGCTAAAGAACAATGTAATATTTGACACAATTATTGTCATCTGTTCGGACAGCCAGGCAGCAAGACTGCCCTTATGGCGGCATATCTCTTAGAGTTGGCTAAGAACTTCAACATCCTACTTATGTAGGTGCGTGAGCACAGTAATATCTCAGAGAACTCCTAAGTTTCTACTAAAGTTCGAAACGCTTACTCATACTAAACGTAGATGTAAGGAAACGCGATGTGGTATCATGTGACTCTCCATTTTAACTAACCATAACATGTCAGGTATCAAATTGTTTTTTTTTAGTGCTTCCAACCATTTACTGCGCCAAGCGTCAAAGTATAATGGTGCGTAACTTTTGGGACATCGTTTACAAGCAGCTGACCATTCAAAGCCCTTCTTCTTCTGGTGGCGTTATAGGGTGATGCCATGTAAGTTCAGCCCCCTTCAGTGGTCAGTCACTTCTGTAAAAAGGTCCACCAAAATAGTAAGTAAATGCCTATGTTTATTTTCCACGATTTTCAAAAAGCCTAAAAAACTTAAAAAAAAAAAATTAAAAACAATTGAAAATAATTTGGAACAAATATTAACGGCAATGAATTCCGGGATTTCTGCAGAGATCAAGTTCTAGTTATGAGGAATCGGAATATGGACAGGAGCAGCACATGAATGGCTGAAACACAATAGTTCGTTTGCGCTGACCTTCAACGCACAGAATTCAATGAGCATGCACAAAATACTGCGTCGACCAGCGTTAGCGAAGGTCGTGGCCTCTTGAAACCGGAAAGCAAATACTCATCCTGCGTGTGTCATTCTAGGCAAGGTTTTGTTTGGAATGAATTAATTCACAAAGTTGGAGTTTATGACGCCGAAATATGGAAATCCGCACACACACACGCTGAATTGCCTCGTTCCCCGATGAACGCATTGCAAATCGCGAAAGTTTCCCAAGGCTTCACAGACTTCAGTTGCCAGTTAGATGACGATTTTTACACGTCCACTGACGGCACACACAAACGGAAGCCTACACAGTTTTCGCGTTCTCGCTCTAAGCAATTTCGTCCCAAATTGAAAGTCATTGAAAGTCACCCCGCCAACAAATTGCAGTAAAGCCACTCCATTCCAGATTGCATATCCTCGTGCTGGCATCCCGAGGATGCTTAATTAATTAATGCCGACGCGAAGCATGCCCTGGGGGTTCAACAATCCGATTCGGCGCCATCGAAGGACCTTTGTCCTGCGAGCGGTGATTGCTTAATCAATTGTTGGCGTCCACTGTTTAAATATTCATCTGGCATCAGTTTGGCGCATATTTCATGCGCCGCTGGAGACTTGGGAATGCGGACTCCTGGAAATCCCAAGCATGTCGTGGACACTGCCACGTTCGGTGGCGTGTTACAGGAAGAAACAGTGATTGCTGTCACGTTCTGTGTTGCCAAAAACTGATGTCCGGGGCGGCGACGCGACTTTGTGGTTTGGGGTTGGTACCGCCTGCAGAAGCGATGCAGGGATGCAGCAATGACCTGCTCTGTGACACAAGTGTCCGTCTAGACGGTTTGTAATTATTTTTAGATTAATCTTGCAATGAATTGCTGCTTGGAAGGGGGTTGCGTCGCGTCAAAAATGAGAGATATGATGCCTAAAATGATCAATTGATGAAATTAATCTTTATGAGATTGCAGACGTGGTGGCTGTGAACACTAATTACCTGTAAATTAAACACGCACAACAAGGGAAGAGTGGGTAAATGTGGCAAGGCGAGAAGTGGGTGACGCGTTCCGAAGCAAATGTTGCCTTTTTTGAGAGGGATTCTCGGATGGACTAATTAAGTGTTATTCATTTGGACTTGTTTTTTCAATGTTTTGTTTTTTTGACAGAGTTTGGGTTGTGCGTATAAGTCAACGCAAATACGAAACAAAGGAAGCCATTTTGTAAATAAAGGTGTGCACCCAAAACGGTGTACAGACGGGAATCTCGCTTGATTGATATCGTTGTGGCAAAAACAAGACGCCAAACAACGAAATCAGCTGCAAAAATGTACTAGAATGTAGTCTCAGAAGAGCGGCGAATTGGGATGGTGTCCGCTGTATAAAGGAAAAAAAAACGGACCCGACAAAAGTTCTGCAAACTGAAAATGTATCATTTCAAAAATTATTAAATTAATATGTTAATTTGGCCCGTAGTTCGTGGGAAATTCGGTAAATTGAAGGTAAATACAGTGAACGCTAGATATTGTGAACAATCCAACACAGTGACTATACAATATTTTATACAGTCTATCCAAAAAAATTAACAAAACAAATTATTTGCTACACTGAAACGTTTTTTTGATTTTCTTGGAAACCTTTCATTATGCAAAAATAAGTCTAGGCCCGGTGCACACATTGACGTGCGGTCCCGCAGCGATGATAGTTCAATGCACACGTGTTGGTTTTCTCGCTGCACTCAATCTGCAGTTAGCATTTGGCTTGCTGCAATGGATGTTCATTAAAAAAAAAAAAAACGATTAATTTCGGATCATAAATGCCGTCACACATGCCGTGGGTGTTGATCATGGGCTAACAAAAGAGATGTTTTATCAATTTTTTGATCCATTTTTATTGTTTAATTCATAACAGCTTACATACTAGACAAAAATGCTTAAAACTAGTTGAACGAACAATGTTGCAATTACAAATATGTATGTGTTGGTATGCTTCGGAAGTACCACTCCGTATTTCTGGAAACCTTTGTATCTCATTAATAAATAATTTTAAATTAAATTCGTTCATGTTTGATGTCTTTCTTTAGAATTTTAATGAGCGGCAAAATGACGTTTGTGCCCTCTCCTCAATAACAAGCAAAGTACTGAAAGACGCAACTGCGTCTGCAGCGGTCTTGCGGAAGCCTGCGAGTGTTTTTGTCGTAGCGTCATAGCACCAATCAATTTATTTCGGAGTACAGTAAGACGTAAATGCGGTGACGTTGCTTGACCGCGCGACAAAATGACGCATGTGTGGACCGGCCCTTACTGAAATCCAGAAATGAACTCTTATAGAGACGACTTCCACCTCTCTTAACCCCTTACAATTTTTGTCCTAGCCAGGCTGTACAGTTAATTTTGTCTCCCACCAACGAAAAAGTGCTCTTGTTGTGCCTTTCCTCATCTCACCTC
Organism: Eristalis tenax; assembly: GCA_905231855.2. Taxonomy (NCBI): domain Eukaryota; kingdom Metazoa; phylum Arthropoda; class Insecta; order Diptera; family Syrphidae; genus Eristalis; species Eristalis tenax. The sequence continues at coordinate 36,503,197 of HG993124.1, read as the reverse complement.
AAGCACACTCAGTGTCTCTCTTCATATTTTGTCGATTTTCCAAAACCTAAGCACAGACCCCCCCCCGATACACTTTGCATAATGACCGCGACTGCCAATAAATCTGCCCAACCGCTATTTGCATGAATATGGTATTCCCGCGACCATAAACGATCCCATCCACCTGTGAGCCACCATACAGCCTCATCCCATTTGCTCTCCGTGGAGGAACCATCGGCCAGCCAATCCACTGGCTTGTCTGAATTGGTCAAAAAAATTCGTGAAAATTTAATGAACTACCGCTAACTAAACAGCCATTAGGGGGTGAGCCGCTAAGGGTACAGCAGAGTGGCAATTGCTTGGATTGTCCGCATCAAACTTGAGTCGCGCACCGAGGCCTGTTGATACTCGTACTTCGACCCGTCTGCTGGAGGGAATCCATAATGCAAACCCCACTAGTGCCTCCAGAAAAGTGATGATGGATGGAATGTAGCCGGCCTAATGATAATGGCGGCAATATCACTTTATAGTTCGCCGCTACATGTGCTGCGCGATAATATGCGTGCGAGCTTAGCTCTGTCCTTGGTCTGCCCTCCCCACCCTCAGAACCTGCCTTGGTCTCACAGGGAGCACAACAAATTGCTGACATTCATGACTTTATTAGGCATTTCCGTCGAAATGTTTCGGCGCGGCAACAGCAACGTACCCAGCCTTCGACTGCAGAGTGGATGTGTTTTTAGCCGAGCGCGGGTTGAGGTGAGAGCAGAGGCGTGTCAATAGGCTGGCACAGAACTGTGATAGGTTTTTAATAACAATGGCGCTAATAAATTCCCCAGGCGCCTACACACACGCATAAGGAGCCAGTCAAAGGGGAACAAAAAAAAAGAAACCTTCACAACGGCTCAACCAGTGGAGGGCTGCTCCAGTCGTTTCGCCATTTGAGCCATTCACGGTGTGCTTGGCTGTGAAAATCCTGTTAACGTGTAAAAATTTATTTACATCACGACAAATTATTTATTGCTTGTCAAATTTATTACCTAACCTTTGTTGAGGGCGCCGCCAGCTGTGGGGGAGGGTTGACGCTGGTGTCTGCTGCTGAGCATTGACAGTGGGTGGCGCAGTACAAAGGCTCCGCTGTAACGACAAAAAAAGGTGAAATTGTTGCCGCCATATGCGGCGTAATAGATGCCGGCAGCTAGGACACAACAACCAGACAACAACAGGAACAAAAAATGAAAAGGGTTTCGCTTGGCAGACCGGTGTTTAGTTGTGATATCGGATGGGATGCTGAGCTGTGCCTCAGTTGACAGCCGGGATGTGATACTTGTTCGCGTTGGTATATACAACATTTTATTTTTTGTTTTGTTTTCATTCTGTGGCTCTCCGCCCTGCTCGTTGTGACATAAAATCTATTCGCATGAGGAAACGCAATAAATTTGTTTTGCAAAGAAAGCAGAAAATAAATAAATATTGAGACCGGCAGGACGCAGCAGTCCCCGTCATCGTCAGTCGGTGGCAAGGCCGACATGGTTGGGTATTTTGTTTTGAAATGATTGCGACATTTTATGAGGCATATGGTCAATTTGAATGTTTTATTGGTGTTACATTGTGATTTAGTGAATTTTCCTTTAATTTGATTTTTTACGAGAATTTTATTGAAGCCTAAGCGTTTTAGGATGATGTTTCACTAATGACGTGCCATGCAAGGCGGGAGCAGTAGCAGCTGCCGACGACTTCATGTTGCATCTGTGTTTGAGGTTTGACTGTTTCCTCATTCACCGGGAAGGACTTCGTTCTTTGAACTGAAACGTTTTACAAAACGGCGTTTGGATGGGTGGACGGTGGAAGGGTTGTCATCTTGTCAAATTGCTTAGTTGAACATTGATTTTTCAGAAAATTCGTTTATTTTGTCCTAACCACTGATAGGTTCCCTTAAAGTTAGTCCTTAAGCCCTGACAAGCCCAAGTAAATTTTCTCATTAAGCCACCCAGGTGGTGGCCCAAAGTCACCGTATTGGAAAAGCGCTCATTATGTTTTGAAATAATATTGAAAAATAATTTGGATGGGACCAGTATGGGACCAGTAGCTGATACATTCTCAGGTTCAAGGACGGTCTCCATATGTGGCATAAAGGAGTTGTAATTTTGTCAAAGGAGTGCAAATTCGTCTTTCAGTCGCCTGTCTGATCCAGTTGATGTGACATCGAATCGTAAGAGTTGCGAAATTTCGGCGAATCGATTCTGTAACATTGTTTCCCGGCGGAACACTGGGTGGCCATGAACTTCATCCCAGAAGTCTGTAAATTTAAAATTGACTTCTTGATTAGTTACCGCGTAAAAAAGCATTCCTATGAAAATTCACATTTAAAAGGTTATCAGTTTCTGTCATACCTTTTGTGCACCGTGGTCATTCGTGAATTTGACAATCAGACCAATAATGGCCAACGACCACGTGACGGGCCCATTGCGCCTATGATACGGAGTGTCAAAGCTACCGTGAGAGACCCACTGCAGGCTCAAGACCTGCCATATTCATGTTTGAAACTTTCAGAGGTTTTTCGGTTCAACAATGCTTAAGTACCCCAAAAAACTGCAAAAGTCGTTGTGTGGTATGTTCAGTCGCATTGGATTTATACCTATGGCTCAGTGCCCGATGAGGAAGCCTTGAGTACGTCCTTGTGAATAATGCCGATCAATGATGTTATTGTCTTCTTGATCGACGTAGGCCTTAGAGCCTTGCTGTACTTCCAACGCACAGTCCATGGGTTCGTCTTGATCGATGATTGATTGGCCGGTAAAATTTTGGTCCACATGGGTTGCAGCCACTTCGGCTTAAAAAGAACTGCAGACATCCCTGGCATTGAGCGGGTCACGTAAGTGGTCACATACGTCCCCTAAACACCCCATCAACTGTATAAAGCGATTTATGCCCAATTCACAATGCTGCATTGGCGAGTCGCCTCGTTTCTCAGGCTACTCAATGTAATGGTTGCATGCCATTGCCTGAGTCGTGATACGATTTGACTTTTATAAGAAAAATGAGAGCGGTGAGAGCAACGTAATATTTTTCAACATGTATGTTTATTGGGCCGGAAAGTTTAGGGGAAATTTACAATGCTTAAAATGAAAGAAACAGATGATTAAGATATGTTTATGCCTTAAAGCAAATATCGTAACCACCACATAGTCGAAGCATTAACGCTGCACTGTGAGACGGGCTATTCTCGATTGACCCCTTAACTTCATTGCTTTGCTCTCGGACCGGAAACATTTGATAGAAGTCTTGAGTAATTACTTGTGTTCTGAAAACATGGTGCAAAGCGAACAAAAAAAATTAACGACCTATTGGTTAGGAACTATGACAATTCAAGCCACTTAGCATAAGAGAATACACAGTTCACACAAAAAATGCTTTCGCGTGTATTCTACTATTGTTGCAGTATGTACAGGTGACTGTGAGACACTGCCTGGATGGATTGGATTGTTAAATAATGACGACGGTTTGTAGCTGTAATCCTACATTTTTAACCATTTTTTTTCATTCCTACGTAGTGTTTCTTTACACGTCGTCTGGCCTTTCCATGATGTCAAAAAATCCAGTGGAGGCATAAACATCCACGTCCAAACTGACATCGTGTCGGAGAATCCTGATTTTACGTCATTTTGACAACCATTTTTTAAATTATTTTCTAAAGCCAAATTGACCAATCAGAGAACGGCATTTATGTTATTTCGTGAATTACTGTCAAAAAGCCTCTGAAATTTGTCGATGGACTAGGAGTCAATCAGCTGTGAAGTTGGGCATGTCTATCATACTTAATTTCTGGATGAAAAGGTGGACATGCGATTTGACGTTTTCCTATATGGGCACGATTTTGTTTGAATGTCGGGGTAAATATTGAGAGTAAGAGTAGAAGTGTTAGTGAACGTAATTTATTGATATTATTTTGTTACATCTTCTTCGTTGATTGGTGGTTGGTTGCCCGCTTCTTGATGTTGACCGGTGTTGAATGCGATACCATCAGGTTGGCGACCACTTGGCAGACCCAGGACGAGGCGGTTGGACCAAATCCGAAAACTCGCCGGGTTACCCTTGGGCGTAACTCCTGTTGAGTTAGAGTCCAGGGCGGAGGATCGAGTTGCCTGGAGATCTCTCGTGCGTGGTTTACCCCCGCGACCCCTTTATTGGAGCATGCAAGTCAGAAGATGGTGATTTTTGAAAAGCTATTAGAACTCCTCAAACATGTTTCTTATTGTGGATTAGACAACTGGATGGTTAAGTGCCTGCCCTTGGTTCCCGGTTCGAATCCCAGTGAAAGCAAAGTTAATACGCTTTTATCACTGGAGTGGTCAGTGGTAGTTGTCTGACTGTGGGTATCACAACGGACCAACATGGTCTATGTCTGCTGGTAAATTCCAGCAGCCTCCTTTCCTACCGCTAACTACATATTGTGGATAAGCGTTTTTTTTTTTTTAAATCATAAAAAAATCCGGACATTCATATTTCGTTCCCGGATATTTTTGTTTCAGAAGCCACGAACCTTTTTGTTCGTTTTTCACCAAACTTTTAGTCGGTCACGAAGGGTTGATCAACACACACCCTATTTGGCAGCTCCTTATTATTTGCCCGAATATCTTCTTAAGTTCGTGTTAAACTGCTTTTTTCCGCTCCAAACATCATAGTATAATGTGTAAAAAAAAGAAACCTAATTTTTCGTACCATTTTTGAAAAAGCCAATACGCATAGATTTGCCTAAAAGTATTAAAACATGAATTTAAAATTTGAATTCACCCGGAATCAGTATAAAAATTTGGGAACCAGTTTCCGGACACCAAATAATTTGAGACGAATTTAACATTTTTTTTTAATTTAACGCAGAAATTATTTATATTTAATTAAAATTAAACCCAATTTGATTTTACAAACCCAGATTAATTTTAAAAATGGTGTCACCTTTTTTTGGGGAAACATCACACTTAGTTGCACTCTTCGCGACAAGCACTTACTAACTGATGCGTATTTCGCAAACCAGTTATCGCATCTATTGGAAACTTCCGGTGCGAATGAAAGAAGCCTAGGTATTTGTTGTGTTAGACTTAACCCGGAAAATGTTCTTATTATTTGACAATAAACCACGAAGTGTCCGGCTACTACCATTGTCCGGATACTAGTGCCTTTACCTATGCGTTAATGTGGGGACACGCTTTTTTATGAACATATCCCACGCTCAGTACTATAGAGCGATAAGTCAAAAAACGTGTAAAAAATACGATTTTGCCTGTAAGTTTTTATGGAAAAAATTGTAAATTTTTCCACTGTCGCATCGTGCCTTAAAAACGTTATTTTATTTATTTAAAAAAACGTACCTTAATAAAAAAACTTTAAGCATATTAACTATCGCCAAAAATTTCTTATACTTTACAAAAGAGTGCCATTTTTTGACTTATCGCTCCGCCATATAATATCACAGTCTCCCGAAATGTAGTCGAAAATTAGTGATTTTCTTGGTTTTAATCAAAACCTGACCCTCGTAGATCTTTGCCGTTCGTCTATGCGAATTCTGTCCACAGGATTCCGTGACTTCACAAGAGGATTTCACAATTCCGAGTAAAAGAGAAAATATTTCCCATCCATTGTATCAAAAACCACATGACTGTCAACTAAAATATGGAATTGGTCCTTACAATCGGCAATTCAACTGTTTGTTGACAGCGGTCGGAAGGCTGTGAATTTCGAAATTCCGGAGAGCTCTAAATTATCCTGCACCACCTCGTTTTTTCGGATCCATTAATTTCGCTCCCATTAAAGGCATGCATTTCGATGCAAGGGCGGGTTAAAATGGCGACAAAAAAAATCGAAAAACCGCTCAGAATTAATTATGACAAAATTGAATTTCCTCTCTCTCTGCCATACCAGCTGGGCTTGGGTAGTTGCACTACTATATTGCCGCAACTTTTAGCTCGCACAGAACTGCTCTAAAAATGTGAATAAATTATTTAAGTCGTCTCCATGGAAAATTCAGAAAAAAAACCGAACCGGACCGAACAAAAACGTTCACATAACATTATTTTAATTAAAAAACAAATTACGCTTCATTGAATTGCAACATTGTGCAACGCCGAGCCGCCGTCATCTGCGATACTCGTATCGGTGCGATACATTGACACCGACACACCATGGACTTGGAAATGGCCAATGTCCACTGGAACTGGGGGTGTGCGGTAAACAAAGGTAAAAGGATACATCCGTTAAAATAAAGGCCAACCCCATACCCAATCAACTTTATATTGATGCATAAAGTATCTAGATACAAAAATATTTTTAACATTTTTATGCGCACAAAAAGATCATAAATAAATCGCCCTCGCAGAGTGGGGTGCTCTGTTTCGTTGCGTTTCGTTTTTTTTTTCCTCGATTTTTATTAACATCCCTGTGCGGAGCTGGAGAGCACAAGTATTTCATTCGCGACAGGCTGACTGACTGAATGACTGGTCAACTGTACAGTGTGTCGTTTTCGTGCCACGCGAGAAATCATAGACACCAACATCGTGGATCGTCGTTACAAGCCTGGATCGTGAAACAGGATGTAAATCCGGTGGAGTACGACTTCATTTCTACTCAACCGCTTGACGCTGTGCCAGCTCCGCATAGGACATGGTGGGGCGCACTTGGCCCTGTTCCGCGGAGAAGAGTGCAAATCCTTCAGTGTTATTCCATTAAGTCGTGAATCTATGGGGAGTTTTGCGCCATTTTTGGTCGTCCTCTCGTGTACAGTCTCTATCTTGAGTGTGAATCAAGGTTTTTTTCCTTTTTTTTGGCGAACACTCCGACTGGCATCCATTAAAACGAGCCATGATGGAAACATTTGGAATGAAAATAAAAAACACAAGGACGCGCTCGTGAGGGCAAGTGTGGGCGTAAAAGTGTTGTGCTGCTGTGCGGATGGGGTGGGCTTTTATTGCTTGTATCTCGTATAAAGTGAATCTCTGGATAAGTGACAGTAATAACGTTCATAAATTCCAAATGATCCGGACGGCTGTCATCGATTTATTCCGTTCTGCTTTTCCGTTCGCTTTTTGTTCCCGTTGTTTTGCATAATATTCCAATTGAATTCATGTAGCTGGAGTTACCGTGTGTGCGTGTGTGTGAATCTATTTTGATTTGAACAGATTTATTGGCAATTGAAAAACGAACGGCTGAGCATTGTGTATGTACATTTGACCTGATTTAAAAGGCAACTGCCTCTGATGCAAATGGTTTCATCCTCGATGAAGAGGAATCGACTTCTGACATGTGTTGTAGTCGAAGAAAATGGGGGTAAAAGGGTGAGAATATTGCATAAATAGGAATCGTTTTCAAGTCGTCGCTGCCTTCGAGCAACAGTTGGCGTAGTTTACAGCAGTCTTATTCAGCCGTGTCATTGTCATACATGCCTTTTGCAGTTTCCTTTCGTACACTGAATGAATAAATGATTGCTGTTAAATCAATTTTGATGGCAAATTACTTCCTTAGAAGTGAGGGCCAAGAGACAAGATGGCAATAGTATCTGGCAGTTGCGTGATGCTTAAAAGCTGGCCCTTGGACTGGTGCGCGAATACGTCACGGTTTCGGTGTTGAATTTATTTCTCGGGACAGTTTTCACTTTATCTGCCAGGAGTCTTCAGGAGTCGAAAAGGAAAAGGAAGATGCTAAGATAGTTTCTGCTGTTTGATTTCTCAAGTGCTCCATCGATTCGCGGACTGTGTGGCATGTAGCACCATCTTGCTGGAATCAGACGTCAATTGAGTTCAGCTCTTGCAATTTGTACGGAAAGGGAATGTGTTTAAGTAGCATTTCGAATGGTTGCTTTGCGGGCATTAAGGGGGCGTTTGGACAAATTTGTCTATGCGGAAGGCACATCATCTCCTAAGATGACATTGACATCATCTTGCTTTCCCAATCTTCCGTGGTTGAAGCTCTGATTGCGATGGACGAACTGGCCACACTAGCTGAGGGCTTGAGGGCAAAACTTAGCTGGGTAGCTAGGTACTACGGGACTTGTTCGCAAATGACACCCTAGTGGAGATCCAACGTAGAATCCTGCAAGATTAAGCTGTATCAAAATCACATTCCCCAGTTCTGCTACTTATGGACCCGGAAGCTGGGCGATAAGCAAAACAACAGAACTGATCCCTGCAACTTCTGCAGATCCATTCTGACACCGCCGATGAGAGTTCTAATTGCATGCCTGGACCGTTTGATCAGACCATATGAGCATTCAGTGTGAAACTGGATTTACTACCTCTCATAGCTAATTCCCTAGCTGTCAATGTAGCTGCCGCCACATCATTGACGCTGTTTTGACATCTGATAGGCTCCATACACCACACAGCGCGTCGCTGCAGGCCACTATATTTTGCTGTTCATGTTTGCGTGGTCTGCAGCGTGTGTATTCATGTCGCATGTTTGCAGCGACCGTCTGCGTGAATTCTTTTTTTGTATTTAGCACGGTCTGCAAGGACGCGTCTATGTCTTGTAGAGACAGTCTGCCAATTAATATAGTAAACATGAGTGAAAGCACATAAAGACAATTTTGGATCAAGTTTTTAGAAATTTATAAAAGTTGTACAACTCCTTGGCCCAAAATTCTGTTTTTTTTTTTTTGTCTTAAGAGCATTGATTAAAGCCGCGCAATCTGTGTCTGTCAATTATCCCACCCGACGACCACGACGAAGCCATTCAAACTAATCCTGTGAAGATTGTCCACACCGTGTGTGGCGAAGGGATGTTTGCACAGACTTACGGCTTGCAGCGAAGTGTCTGTGTCGTGTATGGATCCTATAACAAGTTCGAGTTAAGGGAACGCAATAACATGTCCACGACCACCGAAAGCCTTTGTAAACCTGGATACTGACAAAAATTGATGCTCGTGACAACGAAGCGACATTGCCCGAAAATATGGCCTAAAATAGTGACATGGACAACGATCGGCTTTCGGTGCAAACTGTACTTGTTCTGATCCTAAGCACTAGCGTGATAATGCTGTGCATTCGATGAAGAGCGATGAAACCAAGCCAAGCCGATGACATGTGTTTGCGATTGTCCACCGCGAAGGCCCCAAGGCCTTACGTGATACTGCTTTGGACTAAATAAAAGATGCCACAGCTAAGCTGCAGCCGTAGCCGTTTCTTCTTCTAATGTTCACGACCTAACACCTCTGTTTTGTTATTAATGTTGATAATGGCTTCAGATAAGTCCCGCTAGTTTTCTCTTTTAAATGTCAGAAGAAAAGACGAAGTATAATGTAATATGGTTGGCGCTACAGCCCGTAAAGGGCCAGGGCCCAGCTTCTCAGCAACCACTCGTGTTGTGCGTGATATTGTTCTCTGACTTTGAACGGTCAATTTGACACGCTTTTCCTAAACAGTCATTACTCCTTGTCAGAGAATCGAAAGAAGTGGGCCGTGAAAAAAATTATGTTTGGTCGTATCGGCCGGGAATCGAACACAAGTCAGTTGCGTAGTCGTCATTGGTTGTCCATGTTGAGCATCACCTCCCCATTTCCAGTTGGAACCAACTCCAGGTGCAGCTCCGATTCGGTAGTCGATAAGGACACACACTTTTGCCTCTGTGATGACCAAGACACTGGTCCATTTCCAAGTGTAACTAGAACGTCTGGTTAAAGGATCGCCCGCATAGTCAGCATCGCTGTATGAGTGTCCCTTTGACTCCATTGACATGAGCTTTAGTGGGTACATCCAAATGCCGCCAAACAATTCCCACAGCGAATACTATGTCCGGATGAGTGGCAACTGCCAAGTACATGAGACATCCAACAGCCTCCCTGTACGGGAACTTGACATCTTCTGGACATAATGAATCTGCAGGTTTCAGCCGGGGTTGACACTGAATTACAGCTGCCCATGTTGAATCTTCTTAAGACATTCTCCAAATATCTCCATTGACTGATTTGAATTCCACCATTCGGACTCAGAGCTATCTCCATACCCAGGAACCACTCAGGGTGCAATGTTGTTATCTCGAACTACGTCTTTAAAAATCTGATCACCTCTTTATCAATAGCGGCATGTAGGGATCGTTGATGACGTACATAGTTGATGTACATCGCGAGTATCACACGCCTTTTGATATCCTTCGAGATGAAAACACACGGGTCCATTAAGCTGGGTCTTAATCAAATTCTTTCCTTCAATAAATCAAAAATCTAGTTAAGTGTCTTCGGATCCAACGCTTAAGATGGCTAGGTCACGTAGAGCGGATTGACACCACAGCTCCGGCCCGAAGAATCTTCGATTCCGAGCCTTTGGGACAACGCATAAGAGGTCGTCCTAGAACAAGATGGCGCACACAAGTGGAGAAGGACCTCAACCAACTTGGTGTGCACAACTGGAGGCAGCTGGCGAAAGATCGTGCTGGCTGGAGAGGCTTGTTGGTTGAGGCCCAGGTCCACCCCGGACTGTAGAGCCAAACAAAGAAGAAGAATGAAACCATTGTAGACACGAGAGAAATTATTGCAGTTGTAGAAACAGCAAGAGCATGACTAATCGCTGCAACTGCACGAATGGAACAAATCATGAAATAACCATAAATGTATGATAAACTTTGCCTGTCGCTTAGACATGTTACGCATCTTCTAAACGGTTACATGACATAGAGGGCAGCCCATCCCCAAGACGTCCTCTGCCAAGGGTTCTTGGATAATTGACCCAGTTCAGGATCGACCAGGAGTATCCGGTCTAGTTCCAGGATTACATCCACATTGCAGCCAGTAATGCGATTAAAAGCAACACATTCACACTCGTACTTCAATCGAATGTACATACATATACCCAAATTCGAATTGCTGCGTACTGGAGGTTGACCTAATTTTACTCAACATTCTGCCACATTGTCATCCGGCTGAGTTCAGTGCATGTGACTGCGAAACATACTGAGAGTCATTCAGTCCATGACATTTGCAATCAAGTCCAGCAGCGGTACACCTAATTTCAGTTAAGTGCTGGACATCGAATTGATCGACATACAAGACCTGATTACAGCCACTAATAGCGGCTCACTCCGTCGCCCCCCGGGGGCATGCTGGATGTTGTCGACCGGTTAAATTAAAACTGGCCACAATGCAATCTCCTGCCAAGAGCCTGCCCAGCATCTGGGGAGGCTATTATCTCTCGTTGGGAGTGCGTCAAGAGTCCTCCGCTCAACGGAGTGTACATGAATAATTACTGTCGAGGACAGGCAGTGCCTACAACCAGCGGCAACATAACTGCGGCGAAGGGAGCTAGGGTTGTGCGACAAAAAGGATTACACTTCCGTTCCATGCGAGTGTTGGCTATAATTCGATCATATTAACAGCAAGGACTCTTACTAATTTATTGCCGTACAATAGGATGAAGGGCTTATTAATGGCAATAACTTCAAAATCGTTCCCAAGGAAATTTAATTATTCCGTTCGATGTCAGAGTCGACAGAGATATTCCTGGTGGCGTCGGTCGGTTGTCGGTCCCAGAGTATCAAATTTGTGGTTTAATGGAATTCATGTGGTTGTCTTGGGGATTCACTGGGATGGGACGAACGCTTCCTTGAGGACTTAATGGCGTGGAGTTATGTGCCGTTTATGGTTCGCAAAATATTGCGGGGCGTAGTGTGAGGCAATGTCTTTGAAACAACCTTCCCGGAAGTGGGCGGGTGAATGGCATGCTTTGAGTTCTTTAAGACGGAGTCCTTAAAGCGGGAACTTTCTGAAGGCAGTCATTTTGAATTGCTGCTACTAGTGGCATCAAACTTGTGAGCCGCACTTTTTGGATGTAAATTTGGGTGGATACCAGTCTCGGGGGAATCGATAGAGGCGGCTTAAATCGAGAAGTCTGAAGCGATTTGTGATGTAGTGTGGCTTACTCGCTTTCTGACGGACAACATTGGCATTTTTGGTACGAAACATTTGTATGAAGCATCGTGACTCCAAACGGCATGACGCTGTCGCGTCTATCCACAGCTTTCGACTCCGAAACGGACGGGTAAGCATTACTTACAGCTACTACAGACGCACTCATCCCTACTCTTTGCAGATAATGGAGGAATGACGTCTGCCGCAATCGGACATGAGTATTGTCATACTTGGAACTTGCAAATTCAAGTATGCTGCTGTGGATGAAAGTGGGGAGCATTAGTAATCGCTAACAAAGACCACAGTGACAGTGGATTGTCCGCCATTCCATTCCAGGTTACTCGTGTTAATTAATAATTACGGATGACACTCGAACGAGGATACGTTCCCCATGCAAAAGGACTCTTTGATGGACTTGACTTGACATCCGCGACATTTAGCCGCTATGGAACCTTGTTATTGGGCGGATATTCTTGAGACCTTTTTCCAAGCGTTGCTAAAGGTTATTGACTTTTTTTTTGTAAAATTCGCGGAAGGGTTTTGAAGTGAAAACGTGCACACTTGTAATTGTAACCAAAGTAAAAATATCAAAGGACGTCGAGTTGTGGATGCACTGTTAGAGGCGTAACATGCGTGGTACTCTTTCTTGAGTTTTGTGACCTTCGTCACGGCAATGACGGGCACGGTTGCTCTCTACATGTACCTGTATCATCAGAAGATCATGTTCGCTAGCACTGAGGCTACTGGAGCCAAAAATAAAACACTTTGTTGTTCAATCGTTGTCATCTCCAGACTGGTTGGTGGACTATTGCGTGTCTAAGGATATGGGTGATTAGTCTGTGTCCTGAGAGTCGGGCATTACTTAAATGAGGCACAGAACAGAGACAGAATCTAGAGCATCCACCGAATCTTATCAGGCGCATTTTCATTAACAGCCTACAGATTAAGATGTACGTGTACGTACGAGTTCTTGTTTGAGTACGATTAAGGAGTACCTCTTCATTGAGTGGCTCTTCAGTCCGAGTTTGACCTGGGCTTCAATCAAGAGCTTCCTCCAGCTAGCCTAACCTCTGACCAGCTGTCTTCAGTTACACACAACCTGTCTGTTAAGGTCCTTCTCCACTTATGTATGGCTTCGAAGACTCCCCGAATAGATGTTTTGTGTCGATTCTGATTTTCTGTCGTAATGTGAAGATCTGATCAATGGTGGCCTTCCTGTGTACGGGGGCACACTAATAATGACTAAGCACATTGTTCATGAACGGCTCAAGTATGCATGGAAATGCGTAGAAGAAGGCTGATTCTAATGTTGCTCAGTTCAGTCAGATGGTCAAAGAAGTGGGCCCCCAGAAGTCTGAGTCTGCGGGTTGAGAGAGCACTGCTGCTGCAAAGCAGGTGTTCAATGGTTTCTTCCTCGTCCTCGTTCAGGCAACTTCTGCAGAAATTATTGTAGGGAAGGTCCTGTGAGTTCCCATGCCCTGTGAGAACCAATGAGAGATCTGAGGTTTGGCCTGCTTAATCTGTTCAAGCTAAGCTATCGTTGGGGATCGATCATAGGACAGAGTTGTTTGGTAATGAGACATCCTGTGCTTGATGTCCATCCGCGGTTTGATTGAGCAAGCATTTCTAGCAGATGTTTTATAGTAGCGATAGACATGGAGGGTCTCCACCCGGAAAAAGTGCAGAATTTATGCCCTTTCTAGCGAGTTCATCCGCAACTCTCCGGAATGCCACAGTGTCTCGGCACCCACATGAGAGGGATGTTAAAATACTTGGCCATCTCGTCAAGAGAGAGTTGAAGATGACAGAGTCCAGAGATTTGATCGCTGCCTGGCTATCCGACCAAGTGACAATATCTGTTCTTGATATTACGTTGTTTTTTAGCCGCAACAGACCTTCCTTAATCGGTATAGTTTCAGCCTGAAAGACGCTACAGTGATTTAGTAGACGTAGGTAAAGTTCAGATGGATGTTCAGATCCTTGGAATAGACACCATCCCCCAGTCCGGTCTTGTGCCACGCGTCTCTATAATTCATTGTGAGACTGTCTTTTGTCTTTGTTCTTTGTCCTTTTTCACTTAAGTAATCGCTTTCAGTTTACAAGATGAGTTCAAAGAAATACAAGTGCTTCTTGGTCGCCCAGAAGCAAGAAATTATTGAAGTCGTAACCAATGGAGAAAAGCAGAAGTCCGTGGCTGAGTGTTTTAGTAAACCTCCACCCACGCTTGCATCCATTTTAAAAATGGAAGGGAATGGCTGTTGTTGGCTGTGCGAATATGTAAAATGAATATAATTTGTTATTGATATCTTTCTATCTTGAACTTGATCAATTTTACTCTCTATAATTCGTACGTCCTTTGGTCCTTTGGGATACGAATTATCGAGGCTTGGCATATCACTCATCAAATCCTGCATGATCATTTGGGCACGGAATTACTATGGGCAAGATGGGTGTTGCGTTTGCGAATGTGTGGGTGAAGATTTAAAAACAGAATTTTGAACTCTTCTTCGTTTCCTGAACCAAGAATCATGGACACACCACTTACTTACTTACTTATGGTGGCCCTACAGTCCGGGGTGGACCTGGGCCTCAACCAACCAGCATCTCTAGCCAGCTCGATCTTTAGCTAGCTACCTCCAGTTTCGCACGCATAGTTGGTTGAGGTCCCTTTCGACTTGCGTGTGCCACATCAACGGTACCACAAGTGACAGAGTTTACAAGACATTGATTAAATTAGTGACTTGTCTTCAAAATGAAATACGTAGACTTTATTTCTAGCGGGCCAAATCAAAAGCGAGTCACAGTTCTCATGAGTGGCATGTGACTTGGGATTTTGAATAGCCTTCTAAAATATTTTTTGTATCATATCATGGCGGTCGTGGCATTGTGGGTATGTGCGTCGACCCATACACAATTGAAACTAGCCGCCTGTGTTCAATTCCTGGCAGGTATGACACAAAAAAAAATTCTCGAATGAGGAATAGCCAGGGCTAGGACTTTTATGTTCATACTCATGTCGAATGAGTACATTTCCTTTCAAATGACATTTAATCTTTAGAGCATATTGCGACGTGGAATGACCAAATAACTTTCATTCTACAAATCTGTCAGCACTCTGAGTCCACTTATCGTGGACACCGCCAAATATTGAGAAAATCGACAATAACTCCGAAAAAGAAACCATTCCGAAGAGTATTCCCGAAATGATTGTAGTACATGCTTATGTAGAAACCGCCATCTATGCACGAATGGAATACTAAGAACTTTGTACATAATCGAGAGGGGAATCCGTAGCCAGATGGCGACAGTAGGATCTAGAACCAATACTGGGACTGTAAATATCGGAACAGTGGTCGATGCGAATCAGATCAGTTAGAGAATTAGTACAGTTCAGTTTGGGAATTCATACAGCGCGTTTAAAGTGTCAATCGGTTCAACCTGAAAGGCAGCGAAGAGTATTTCATTCGCCTCCACTTCTGACTGGATTTTACTCAAGTCGTTGCATGTCTCTGCCAACGCATTTGAGAACAATCACTGGCGCGAGTATAAATTCCTCGGCATTTGTGAGGGAACACTTCATCTAGTGTGAATACACATTTACTGTCCATTTTGGTGTGAATAAAGATTGATTCTTATAACAGATCCCTGGCAGAAGTTGAGTGTGCATAGGAAGTGACTTCAGAAGAGCAGAAGGTTAAGATCATTAGAATATGGAACATGGGCCAGTCATACCTTCTTTGAGAGGAAGTGCTACTTACATCTCCTTCATGCTGTCAGCATGCATAAAGGGCGGGCAGATCCACAGAAACTGTTTTCTATCAACTGACAGAAACTATAGAAAGCGCCCTTGAAGCGAACTAGTTTTATGTGCTTTCTCGGATATTGAAGGACCACTTGACAACGCATCACACGACGCAATAATTCGAACTCTTAACAAAAAAGAAGTAGACAATACAGCATGCCATACCAGTTTGGATTTGCCCTTGAGTGGAAAAACACTTCAAACAATTCCAAGCCACTATTGACAGAAACAACCAACCTCTTCTGACGATTGTGGACATGCAAAAACGTATGGCACACACGTTTAGCTCTTAACACAAGGGCTAAAAAAGTTGGAATATCGTTTTGGTAGTGGGATAGGTTCGATCAAATAATCCATCTTTTTCTTTATTTGGCGCTATAGTCCGGGGTGAACCTGGGCCTCAACCAAACTAGCCTCACCATCTAGCACGATCTCTGGCTAGCTGCCTCCAGTGCCGCACGTCCAGTTGGTTCCGATCCTTCTCCACCTGGGTGCGCCTCCTTAAACGCGGCCGTCGTCTGTTGTGTTGTCCGTCAGATTCAGAGTCGAAGACTCTTCGGGCCGGAGCTGAGTTGTCCATGCACTGTACATGGCCCAGCCACCTTAAACGTTTGATCTTTAGACGTCTGACTAGGGTCATGTCTGACGTGACCGTACGTACAGCAGGACTGGGATGAAAAAGACATTATTAGCTTGGTCTTTCGAAGATGCTCAATTCCTTCTAAACATCGGATGGCAAGACTTACTCTTCGTATGATCTCGGTACTGATGTTGTTCGTGCTATTTACTGCGGAGCCGAGGTAGACGAAGTCCTTGACAACCTTGAAGTAATAGCTGCCCGTTGTGACGCTATGTCCAAGACGTCGATGTTGTATGTCCTTTCATGAGGACTTGCCAGTAAACATCTCATTGACGGCTCGCTGTGTTCTGCCAATAACGTCAATGTCATCCGCGTATGCTAGCAGCTGTGCGGACTTCTGGAAGATCGTGCCTCTGGTGTTGGCGTGTGAGTCCTGCACGATTTACTGTAGGATGATGTTAAAGACATCACATGACAGCGCGTTGCCTTGTTTAAAAGCTTTTTTGACATGAAGGACGATCCTCTACCACCGACCCTCCTACCAACTCTTATAATTCACGACTCCACCTCTTTCGAGCTGCTCACAGTGCTCAAAGACTACGCCTGTCTAGAAAAAAACTGCTCAACTTCGCCGTTCCGTTTCGGCATAAAACTGTAGGTCCCATCCTACAGTACGCACAACACCAGTGGTTGATGTAGAAGCCATAATCCTGTCCATCTCGGACTGTCACGCCACCCATTCTATTTTATATTATCGTTTCGGGAGGTGTGTAGTGCTGTTGAAAAATAAGTGCAGTTTTTGAGAGTCACTGACTTACTTTGCAAAATTCATTAAAACGCTAAGTGGGACTGCTTTGCTCCACTAGTTTGAACAAAATACTTCCCAAATGAAATCCGACAATGTAAACATAAAGTTACATTCGAAAACAATTCCATGGGAGCCACAGCTCAATCGCCTCTTACACGAGTACATTGACTCGCACTCCGCCAGTGAGCATAATAGTTGTTCATAATCCCTTTTAGGGTGCTCACACAAGTTTTATCCTCCCCGGAACAAAGTCCATTCATTCACACGATAAGCTGAGACAAATACGTGCCACATACGCCGCCATAAGCCGGAATTAAATACTTTGTCAGGAATGCGATGGATAAGTACGAAATGCATTTTGCACTCAAAACAATGGCCGAGTGTCTAAGCGACTGAAATATTCAGCACGTCTGTGCACGGGGACAAATGAAACAGAATTACGTATCATTCGCACCGTACATCGTTTAGCATAAATCACTTGACAGTGAACAACTTGCACGTAGTGTGTGTTCCTTCGTAAATGACTGTGAAAAGTCCAACGGCTCAACAGCAATCAAGGGCCAGCTATTCACTGGAGATGTATTAAAAATGTATGCTCACTTGAAATTTACAATTCTCGCTTACACCTGAAAAGCGGCCCACGGATAACGTATGTGTGCATAACCTTGCCTTGCCAGCGCGCCGCTGGCCCCGCCACCGTCGCCATCACCTTCAGTCGACGACGGTCTCCTGCATGTAATACACCGCTTTCCCATTGACAAGTGCCACATTTGTATCTGTATCTCCCACCATTGCCCGCCCGCATACTCGAGTTGCTCCGCAGAAGACCAGTATGTTTCGAGAGGACATGGCAGCGGATGTGGGCGCTGCAAAATGCGAACACATACTTCAAATAGATATCACTTCTGGAGGAGACTACACTAGAGAGGGACCATCTCGGATCTTCCACACACCGTCCTCGTTATCCTACCTGCTGCGCTGCCAAACATCCTTGTAATATTCCACTTCACTTAGAATAAACAAAAACGAATCAGACTTCATGAATTTTTGAAAAGTTTTTGAGTGGAAAAAAGCAGCCCCATGAGAGATTTAGATAATACAAGCCCCCCGCCCATGGGGTGATGGGGTGCCGCTGCTGCATCCCCTCCCCTCCTTTCACTCTCGGCATGCTACAGATAAGAGTATTAGGGAACTATTTTTTGGAGGTGGTTTTCAATGCTATATCAGCCGCACAAATTTACAACTCCCAGCGGAGACCTTGAAGCACGCTTTGAGCAGAGAACCCCATCCTGAACCGTGCGTCGTGGAGCACCACCGACCGAGTCCGCCGCGCCGTAACCACTCCGCCTCGGATTGTTGAGGCGGTCGCAGCAGATAGAATGCCCGATAAATTGTACGTGTGTATTTTAGATTTGAAATTCTGTTTGCTGACTGCATTTGTGGTTGTGGGCAGCTGTGTGCGGTCTCTTCTTGTGTAATCCTTGTGTTGTGTTCTCCTGGGAACTCCCATCAAAGGGGTGGATGTTTTTTCTCACTTTTTTTTGGTTTTCTTTCCTTCAACTCCTCGGCGATTCGGATTTGAGTACATATTAAAACAGTGTCGGTGTCAGTTGCCGGGGGGCAAGGCGCGGCGCACGAGGCACACTAGAACTATGCTCCGAGGAATTCCTTTTGGGTTTGAATTTTTTTTGTTTCCAATTCTTTGCTTTGGTCTGATCCCGAAATTTGCGTGAAACTGCCAAATTGGCGAAAGTTTGCATAAAACGAGTATTGTCGGTAAATACCGATTAGATACTCGTCCTGTTGCATGGGGGATTGTTTCGATGCTATTCAAAGCATGCATAAATTGAGTTCCTTCACATGGATTGGGGGGGAGCAAACTCTGGATGGGAGTCCTGCGGGTATTGATGGGTTCTTTCGCACAGAACATCTCCGGTTCACATGGGAGGATATTTTTGCGTTTTCTCTTTGTTTGGCGTGACTCTTAAGACTGTGCTGACGGGAAAGTCTATTGACGTCTGGGGAGCTGTTGAACGCAGGGAAGCCTGATTTAAATAAATGCATTTGCTTGCTTCATGAAGGGGAATGTGTTATTGTGAAGTACTCATGAGTGTTCCGAGCGTTACGCATTTATTTTTAGTTTGGTATGCTGTACACAACAGAAACGACGCTGTTTCTGACGTGTGCCTTCTCTTTAAGAGACACTCAAACTAAGCGCATTTTTGGTGGTCTTTTACATAGTTGCTGTAAGTCTCCTTATCCGGTGAACAGTTTTGGGAAGCTTTCCGCCGTTAACAATATTTTAATTCCACATCTCGTCTGAAATGCCCTCAGTCATTTGGTACTCTCTTGCGGCTATATCGCGGCTTTATACGTTAAACGGACGTTAAAGGGACCCTGTTCTAATAGTGTTGAGCCCACCCTGTTCTTAAAGTGTTCTAAGTGCAGCGAGGTGACCTTGTACGATTGTAGGCTATGAAGGCTCATTGGGGTAGCTCCAGTGACGCGGAGGAGGACGACGGCACGCTTCCGGTGCACGGCTCAGCTTGTCGGCCGGGGTGGTTCTTGTCCCCTACCTCGTACACCACCCATTTACAAGCAAAAAAATCTGGCTAAGATAGAAGAGAAAGAAAGGGAAAAGAGAAAGAAATCCTAATATCCCAATTCAGACCTCGGTAGGACGGCTAAAGTTGGGAAAGAGAAGAAGAGAAAAGACGGGAAAGATGAAGTGGGAAAGTGTGTTCAAAGCCTATGGCTTTACCACCAAAAAGAGACCGGAAGAGGGCTCGTTTAACTGAGCTTTCTAACCTAAACTATGTCCCATCGGACCTACACAAACTTATGGCTTACCTTACCTGAGCCTAATCTAACTAAAATTTGCCAAGCTGAGCCCCAGTCTGAGTCAACGCCATTCCAGCGTTGTTTGTTGTTGAGGGAACAAGTCTGCCAGCCCACCCCATATGGCAATCGACATGGCCTTTGCTATCACCCTTGGCAAAATTTGTGGGAGATAGCTCCTTTGTGGAGACTTTAGAAACCCCACCCAAGCACCCAAGACGGCCTTTCCTCACCCAACACACACATAATCGTCAAAGGACACCTATTCCATGAAATGAAACTGAAACTAAACGAATAATTATTTAGCAAAACAAATCCATTTCAATATCAAATAAATAATCGGTAACTCCCGGTCTGACTTCTCGAACGTCTGGCACTTCGACACTTCTTTTGGCATTTTGGGACTGTCGGCATTTTGGGACTCTACCCGGGTCTGGCAAACCGTTGTCTACCACACCTCGGATCCCTTCTCCCATCACCTACCTAAGCGATCAGAAGTGTGTTCCTAACAAAAAATGATTGGAATAAGTTAATTCTCATCCGATTCCTGTCAACTAAGGGCAGGTCAATTTGATACGCAGCCTCCCGTTGCGCCCTCATACATTGGAGACTCTATAATACCCATTGTGGGGTGAACCAATGCATGCAGCGAGCTCATATTCACCTTGTCAACTCTGGCGGTAGATGTGCAGTAAGCTTACGAACCTCTCACGTAAAAAAAAAACTCGGCTTACACTCTCCATCGACCGCAGACCTGTCAAGTAAGTAAGTGCTGATGTAGCTGTTGACCGCGTATATATTCTCTATTAATTCAAAAGGCTTCGTTTCACGTAAAGGCTTGAGTTTCCGCTGCCTCCATTCTCTTGGCCACTCTGCTTCTTTCTCGCGGTTTCCGATAACTGGTCTCGGTTGCAGAATAAACTCACTTTGCGAAGTCCCTTCCGTTTTCTCAGTTTCAACGATGGCCATGCCACGTCTGTTATCTGTTCGAATCAACGAATTAAAATTCCCTTTCTGAGGACTTTGAGGTCTGCAGGCTCGCCGTTGTTGTCCCATTTGGTGAGTAACCATATGTGAAAACTGGAAAACGATTTCCATTGCGTCCGTGCTGCCAAATGAACTGCAAGATTACCAGTTTTAAGTACGTGCAACCCAGTTCCTTAATTAGGGCTCTCGTCACACATACACACGGACACGTCCACGGTTTAACTCGCTTGTCACTCCTTTCTTCTGCATAATCAAACACACTTCCATGCTACGTTGACAGGGTTTTAATGAAATGTAATGCGTGTCACGTGCTGCACGAAACCGTCTAGAATGCAGGGGGAAATGTACGCTCGCTTAAGGATTCGCAGCAGCCTGTTTGACAGGCTGTGTGGACTCAGTCTTGGAAAACAACGAAAGAGCAACAACGTCAAACACTGGCTAGATGGTGTGTCAAACTTTGCAGCGCTAATCCAGTGCAAAGAAGGCGATCCTTTTAGCTTCAGTTTGCAACTGCTTGCTACAGATACACACGCACATGCAGCAACGGGAAAGGATGCAACACAACCATCATATATCCTCAGAGGAGGACTGGTTGTATACGGATATGTTAATCAGAAGGACAAAGGCAAACACGCCAACACCCTTTTTGCCGCTTCATAATCCTTAGCCGGAAACAACAGAAGGATGCCTTTACGGATTCACTTTCGCATTCGGAACTCATAAGGACAACATCATTATCGCTGTCATCATATTTGTCGTTCCTTGAAACGAGGCACATGTCCTGAATATGTCCATAAACAGAATGAGCACTCTGATCTAACATTCATTAAGCAGGAGCTGCCCGCCCCGCATGTTGGGCATCGTGTGGCGAAGGGGGTTCCCGGGGATAAAAGCAGGAAGTGGACTATTTCTTGGATTACAACTCATTGTGTCGGCCGGCAACCTTTGTGTGTGAGCTGTCCATGGAGCATCCTCGAACGGAATCTGGTGTTACGACGCTGTAGGGTAATGATAAAAGTGAAGGCAATCGGCTCGAATTTCGTCTGAGAGGTGTACACACATCGCAGGCTGCTCGGGGTTGTGAAGTGATGGAAGGCTTGGACCTGCTCAAGGACGATGAGTTTGTAAAGATTGATTCCACTTTTATCGGAGTCATGCAAAATGACACATCCCCCCCACATGACAAAGAACGAATTACACATTTGAAATAACTTCGGGCCTGCTCTACGTAGCGTATGGATTCAGGTTTGGAGCGTGCAGTCAACGCACACAATGGGTGCCGTAGCTGACGTCGGAAGTCCGAAGCTGCAATTACAGATCGATGAACACAAGGTGTCGTGTGCGCATCTGATGGTTTATTTGTGTGGAATTCTTCTTACAGTAAGTTGATACGGACAAAGAGTGGTACTCAACGGAGTGCACTTGGTGTCTCCTCAAGTGATGCCAAATATAAGCCTGCCATAGTCTAGTCAGTAGTCACCCCAGTAAAGAGTATTGTCACATCTAACAATAATTTCCGCGGAAATAGAGGGCAAAGTTGTAGCTTGCTGGAGATGACTGATGATGTGTCCAGTGCGTTTGTTGAGTTTATTAATTCTTAAAAGACATTCCACTGGATTTAAAGAAACTTTATTCGAACAAGAAAGGCAAGCAATAACTCAAAAATTAATAAAAAAAGGAACGATAGAGAAAGTACCAGATTAATATGCATGATGTCAAATTTAATATGCCTGAGAATTGTAATAGCTTGGGAAAAGTTAAGTGGGTTCACCCAACGGCCTTTATGACTACCTTGCTGAGAACATCTGTTTGGAATTCGCTGCAGTGATAATCTTGGCCAGAGATGAGCCAGAGAGATGTCTGGCGATGCGCACTATGGTACCAAACAGAGTTCACCGTATCAAAATGCTTTTTCCAAAAAGTCTATGTCAATGAGTATGTTACTGAAAACGTATAGATAGATGTCAAAATTATATATTATTATTTAATCGGGTATATAACTTAATTTGTGCGGTTTGCTAAGAGATGGCGTAAGCTACTGTCTATTGTACTGTCATTGTACATCATTTCAGTAAATGTCATTCATTTGAAGCGTAAACAACAATCATTTTTTTCACTCAAATATGTCGAACTTTGTGTCTGAAAAAGTGTTTTTGCGGGGAGTTCTTCATCATTACTTTAATATGAAGAAAACTGCTGCCGAAAGTCATCGTATTTTGGTGGAAGTTTATTGTGAACATGCGCTAGCTCAGCGAACGTGCCAAAATTGGTATGCATTTGAAAGTGGTGATTTTGGCTTAGCCAACCAGCGAAAATAACGTCAAAGCCGAATGCTCTGTATTTGGTGGGATCAGAAGGGTGTGCTATATTATGAGCTGCTAAGACGGGGTGACACCATCAATATAGAACGCTACCGAACACAATTAACCCGTTCGAAGAGAGCAGTAGCCAAAAGCAACCTATGCGACCAGGCAAAAGTTTTCAAGGCAATAATTTTCCATCATGACAACGCTCGGCCCCATGTTGCTATTGCGGTTAAGAACTATTTGGAAAACAGTGGTTGGGAAGTTTTACCCCACCCGCCTTACAGCCCAGACCTTGCCCCTTCTGACTACCATTTGTTCCGGTCATTGCAGAACGCCCTCACTAAAATACGGTTCACATCAGAGCAGAATATCAGAAATTTTGCTCGATTCTTGGCGGTCAAGCTGGCGCAGTTCTTTCGGGATGGGATCCACAAATTGCCAGAAAGATGGGAAAAAGTCATAGCTTCAGATGAGCAATACTTGAATAATACTATTGTACATGTTTTTCTTAAATAAACGTTCAAATTTTGGAAAAAAAAACGCACGAAGTTATATACCCAATACATTTTGAACATTCATACTCAACCGTTATTTCAAAAAAATATTCCTAAAGTTATCAAAGAAACTTTAAAAAATTTGTAATCTCTATGACTGCTATGTCGCCAGGACACCAGGAAAAAGTTAAAAAAAGCACTGTTCAGTACTTCGCACACAAAAGAAAGAAAGAAGTTACTACGGATTGCCAAATAAGACAGTAAATTCATTTTAAAATCTTTATTTGTTATTGAATTGATGTTGAATTGATTACACAACCGATTTATGCTTATTGAAGAACAATATCCTCTGTTAGTTCACACAGGAATGAATTCCGTAGTTCAAACATCCTTCGAAGAAAGCATTATTATTCTTTGCCAATCTGCGGGTCTTTGACCGATCAGCTGGATCAGTTGTTACGCAATTTGATGCTGTTGTAGGTCAACGCCCTTTTCTCCACATCGAGTGGTGCCCATGATGGCTAAAAAAATCCTCAAGAGTACGAGCAAACAAAGCAGAATGCAAAAAAAAAAAGATTATGTTTGCTTGCAGTTCTGCACTCCCACATCAGTTCCGCCCAATGTTGTTGTTGCTTGGCTGGACTTGGGGACCATGTGTTTTGCCAACGGCAATTCAATTTATTTTTCGGTGTTGTGTTGCAACAACTGCAAAGTGTCATACATTTAGAAAAGCTTATAGAGTATAAAATCATGTTGACATTTGCATTTATTACAAATCATAATGTCGTGTTCGCGTTGTTGGAAGTTGATAGCGTTGCTTACGAGAATGTTATGTCAAAGCGAGGCTCCTTCACTTTTCCAAATCACAATGAAAGGCGCGCGTTTCACAAGTAAAATGGTCTAAAATTGATTTTACCAGAAAAATGCAATTATTTAACATAAAATCTACAAAAAATAAATAACCTACACAAGTAGTTGCCTCAGCCTGCCAACAATGGAAAATCACGAGCAAATAAAAGAAAATTGCTGTGTACAACTGTCAAAAGCCCGAGTTTGTAAAAGTAGCTCTACCTAGAAATGTGTGCTCGCGCTTGCGATATTACGGTCTGTGAACTATCAAAGCGCGACCGCTGCATTCTGACTGGTTTAATGGATTTACATGTATTCTACTTAAAATTGCAGAGCAAGACCGCGCGAAGTAGGCCTTGTGATATGGGTATAAGGGTATAGTATACTGCTTGCGCCAGCTGCATTTTAGCTTCAAATTCCCTAGTCTTGGTAAAATACGTCGCCTTGTTGCACGTCACTTCGCGTCAGTTTGTTCCTCGTCGTTCCTTGAAGTAAATGTTTTTGATTGTCTCGTTTGCTCGATTTGCGTCAATGCTCTTCCCGGCCTAATATTTATCGCAGATATTTAAGATCAGTTGCACGGATACCACGTCTCCCTTTCTACCGCTATACCTTCGGCACATGTGTAATGCCTCAAGCGCGAGTTCAAAATACACAACACTCTTAAGATAATCACAAAATAAAACGCAAGAACTCTGTTATAAGGTCTTTATTAAATGACGCCTCGACATAGAATAACTTATTATACGGTTAACTTAAGTACCAAGCTAGACAAAGGCGCAAAAACATAGCGTCTCTACTGCTTTCGCTGATTCTTTGTATCTTGGTTATGTTCGTTTTATAAACTTTTTTACATAACTTCGTAGAAAATTTAGCATAATTAAGCCATTTCCATTTTTAACAACGCATTGGAATGAACTAAAAGTGAGCTGGTTAGCCAATAGACATCAGTGTCTTAAGGCGCCTTAGTGAAAATGCAGTGACAGTACTTTTGGAGAAGATGCGGATTGCACTATCAACAAATGACTGGTTTCTTTCATTAAATTTCATATCGGTAATGTATCAAGTGAATTACCACAAATAACTCAATTGTTGATAGTGTCGAGCGTCCATATGCTATTTGGTATAAGCTCAAGATGTAGAGCTGCAATTGCCCATAATTGCTCTGGCTATCCTTGATAAAATGAAATCGCAACCACCAACACTGGGAATGTCCGATCGATCGCGTTCCTCATTGGCTGTCTTTTGAAGAGGCCGACAAAGCAGTTGTTTGCTGAAAGGAAATAATAGTGTTGAAATTTGAGAACACCCGAAATGAGAGAGAGGGACAATTAACACGAATATGACCAACATAAACTGAAGTTCATGCCGTAGGCTTGGTCGGCTGGACGACCTCTCCCGGACGGGTGAACTCAAGCGGGTTTCAACTAGCTTTCGTTGAAAGTATGAAGAATGTATGGTGAAACCTCGGAGGTTTGGAGAAATTGAATGAAACTTGGCGATTTCGTTTAGTTTCATCATCCGCTACACATTTTCCATCTGATAAGCAATGCTAAGTCCACCTTAGTACCCTCACTCTTGCGAACTGATTTTCAGCCTATTTTAGACCAAGAACAAAACACTCCAAAACACACTTAAATTTAAAACCATTGTCCTTGCTGCTGCTGGGACTGCAGTACATACTCATACTGAATGCTTTAATTTTAAAAGGGCCAAGCAAATAGTACGACTTTCGTATTGGCAGACAAACAGCTTCTCGGCCCTCTGCAACTCAACAAACGAAAGTTCTTGATTGAGTTCCACTTGTCTCCGTTCTAATGCGTCTCGTTGCACGTCAAAAATATCACTATTACGCTGCCGCTTAAACATATTCCTTTGCAATTCCAGAAATTCCAATTTGATTTACACGTCGTCTCCACTGGTCATGAACCAGGCCCTGTTCATGAGCATGATGTGAAAAAATCTAGTGGAGGCACAAAAATCCATGTCCAAACCTACATCGTGTCGGAGAATCTTGATTTTACGACATGGCATGAGCTCTGTTCAAAAGTTGGACGTGAGATTTGACGTTTTCCCATATGTGCACGGTTTTGATTGCACGGAGGGGTAAAAATTGAGAGTAAAAGTAGAAGTGTCAGTGCTTATGATTTTTTGGCATTATTTTTAAGTGAGATCTTCTTCGTTGATTGGTGGTTGGTTGCCCACTTGTTGATGTTGACGCTCTGGCAGCCAACGTTGAAGTGGAGCGACATGGCATATCTTGCTCACGAAAGAAAAGATCGCGGATGGCTGTCCAGATTGTGGTTGTGATGTTGAGCAAAAATAAGAGACGGTGTATTAAGTCCAAAGATGAAACCTACGTATTTGTAACAAATATTCTGTCGATTAAGTTACAGGATACGAAAATTGATTCCAATCGATACGTTTGTCGGCTATCGATTTGATTGACAGTCGACATTAGGAACCGGGACCAATTTTGAGTCAAAATCTGAAGAGAAGATCGATTAATATCGATCAGAAAACTAAAATCAATCCACAGTCAAAAAAAGTCGATTGTTGGTCGAGAGGAGACAATGGCGATCGGGGCAATGATTATTTTGTGATTTTCAGCTCCAGGAAAATAGTGGAAACTTGTGAACGACACACGCTGAAGAGAAAATCGACTAATATCGATCACAATTGACAATACCAAAATCAATCGACTGTCGACAAAAATCGATTGTTGCTCGAGACACTCGCAATTGGGGCCTCAAGTAGATCAAAGTTCAAAATTCCTCGAACTCTCGATTTGAGAATAAACTCACGTAGTGAAGAGAAAAAATGTTCAACTTGCCGCGCAACTCTCAATTTGATGTCAACTACAGAGTTGGTCACCTTTAGACTTTTCCTCAAGTTGAATAAAGGAAAACGAAAATTGGAGCTTTTGATTGCGAGTCTCAACCTTTTGTCATAGGCAACGATCGATGTACCGATTCGGTGAATTGCGTGTGTTTTAGCGTGGGACCCCCAATTCGACCAACCTCCAGAATAGTTCCTAACGGCGAAAGCATGCACAACAAGGTTGGAGTGTTGTCACTTCATCTGGCCCTCGGCTCTTTCTCAAGCACCCAGTAATAATTACCAAATTCGTCGTGTTAGCCCGTTTCATCAGTCAGTAACTTCCGCAGCGCTAACATCACCTCGAATAGAGTTCAATGCCCTCAGTCGCTCTGCGGAAATAATCTGTCCACACCTAACTGAAAGGAGTCAACGACAGTGCTTCTTCCTTCATCCATACGTCGGATTATGGGCGGCAAACACCGCCCTCCACCCCTCGACAACACCTATTTTCTCCTTTAAGCGGAGCATCCGCCTGGAATCCGTATCAAAGCTGGAGACAACATGCAGGATTTGAAACAGTGGAGATATGCAAGTCGATAAAGCGTTGATAACACTGCAATTCATTTACACATCTGATCTCGGAGCTCACGTTCTCCTTCCATTTGTATTCGTTTAAGGGTAAATTCTGTGAAACGATTTCATCGGAAAACGACAACTTGATCACAGGGAAAGTATTTATACGGGGATCCAAGGCCCTCCGCACTCCACCACGGCCATCCGGTATCCACAAAGACCTCGACATTTTTACTGCGACTGGGATTCGCTGACGCTCCGCTGTACGAGTATCTATCAGTTTTTTATTTCGCTCCCAGGTTTACTTTCGCTCCACTTCTGGGTTTAGTGATACTTCCTTGGACCACGCCGCTCCACCTCGGCCCCCGTTTTATTTTCCGAAATAAATTCAAGCGTTTTTTTGTGTTTCGTGTGAGTCCTCTGTGTCACTCAGTGCTTTATGGTGGCGATGTGCTGCACTCTGAAGTCATATGGAATATGGCGAGGAAAACTGCTGAACTGCTTCTGAAGAAAAGGGATTTTCGTTGTTTCTGTGGCCCGGGGAAGCTTAATGAAGGGGGAGAGTCTCGGGGCGAGGGAGGTGGTTTGTGTTTGAGTATCTTTTGGGATGAAGTGTTTTATGGTAGTTTACGATGCCTTATGCTCGTATAGCAGGGCAAAAGTGTCTGTTTGTACATTGTCCTGACTGCAGTAGCAGACATTTTCCATTTCCCCCTTTCGGGTTGCTGGCTGTGCGGCGTCAAGCTGAGTTGACTTCTGTCGTAAATCCTGTGACTTGTGTGAAAGGATCTATGGTATGTGTATGAGTGAAGGCACTGTGACTGCACTTAGAGGAATGAAAATTATATTTTTTATCTTCATTCTTTACAACCGCCGTCATAGTTTTACAGTTCAATCTGTTGTAGTTTAAAGTCGTTGCATATAGACAGGATTATTTGCGAATGTACACAGACGGCTCAAGTACGGACGAGAGGGTCTGTGTGGGAGTCTAATTAATCTTGATACCTCATCTTAAACTTCCTGCCCAGTGAAGCGTTTTTCAGGCAGAAATCATTGAGCTACAAGAGGCCCTATCCTGGCTGAAATTGTCCTTCAAAAGATATATCAGATATAATTCCCAGGAAAATGCCACATTCGACTAAAGCCGTCACTTGATTGCCGGCTGTCTCTTACTGGACGGCTGAGCATAACATACCGGTCAATTGGTGAGCCGTTGAAGCAAGCACTCTCAAAGACAGACACCACCCGTCTTTAAAAAAAGGAAATATGGCCAGCTCTACATCCCATACGATCTGGTCAGATTAAGCAGACCTACACCCAGGATACTCATCAGTATCATAACCAGACCCTGCGCAATTGGGACACACGCCAGCGGAGGCGTGTGTAACTAACAATGAATTTGGCATAAACCGAATGGATGAAGAGGAGGTGGAAACCACAAATCACATCTTCTGCTCGTGTAGGGCTCTGGATGGTCGTAGGCAATCACACCTAGTATAATATAATATTGGTGGAGCTACAGGGTGTAGCTTCTCAGCAACCAATCGTGTTGTGCGTGCTATTGTTCCCTCACGAGTGGAAGGAACGAACAGTTTTATGCCGACTCCGAACGGTCATTCTGAGAAGACTATTTTGGACAGTTATACTCTTTGAGTGTTGTCAGTGACTCCAAAGAGGTGGTGCCGTGAAGTGTAATCGGCTCGTAATGGAAATCGAACCTGGGCTGCGTAGGCTCAAGTGCGCACTAACCCACAACGCCAATGCCGCCATTCACTCACTCATACCTGGGGACATACTACCCCAACAACATCAGAGAACAAAATGGCATCACTATATGCCAGCTTAACAAGTTTGTTACAAACACCAATTGGTTTCAGGCTTAGGAGTAAGTCACCGCGATGTGATTGCAGTCGTGATCAAAATCAAGGTGCGTTTAGAGGAAATTCGCAGATACATACAAATACGTATACAGTTTTCTGTGTTTAAGAATTGTGTTTTTCCGGACATGTGAATCCTTATATTAGAACTATATCTTTATCGTTCCGTAAATTCAACCTAAACATGTCCATGTCCATACTACACATAGTTCCGAATTCACAGAGTTATGCAGAAACGAAGGACATTTTTGCACACAAATTCTGCACAAACCGCACATGCCCAGCCCAAGATTGGAACCACACATAGTTATGTGAACTTGTGTCGGAACAATGCGCGGCCATAGACATGCATCAAACGTCTACACATCTATTGGACATGGATATGTAGTCCACTAAATAAAACACATTTTGATGTGAGCATCTGTGCCCCACAACCCCATACAAATCAGACTATACGACATGTCTTAAACATGTCAATCAACAGCAAATCACTGTTCTTGAATCGGGCGGAACTTGAGCTATATGTATAGTTCTGTGGACTTGAATCATACAATTCAAAAAGTTCTGCGGATATGTTAAACTTCGGCTTATCCTTGGAACTACACAGTTCCGCGGATATGTTAAACTCCGGCATATCCTTGGAACTACACAGTTCCGAGGACAAGTTCAACTCCGGCATATCCTTGGAACTAAACTGTTCCGCGGATATGTTCAAATCAGGCATGTAATTGGAACTTCGCAGTTCTGCCGACATCTCTCCGCGAACCAGTTTCGACTGCGAAAGGAATCGTTCCATGTCCGTTCCATCGTCTGAACTGTTTAAATCCCCACTCTGGAAATTGACTACATTTTGGGACACTCGACTTGAGTTTTACCCAAGAGGGTTATGGATCCAGGTTCGAACGTCTCCGTCTGAGGGCATAATATGCAATTAATCGTCTGCCCGCCAAGCCGTATACCGATAACAGTTTCTTCTGCAGAGCCAATTGCCATCATGTGACGTTAATGCACAAACAGCTCATATAAGATTTAGTCCGATATTCAAACTCTTGTTCAAAAAAACTGTACGACTTTTTGAACACGAAGCTTATAAGTAGGCACTATCCACTCTTTACGGACACCCCTCTAAAAGGGACAACTCTCTCTTGATGTACAAGTCGTCATTGTTCGGAGTCGTCATTGTTCGGAAGGTGTGTTTAACGACCTTCTGAACGGACGCCCCTACATAAAGCATTACCATCATGGTCCCGCTGATGTCCGCTGTAGAGAAGTTTCACAGTCACTACACAGTGGTATGAAGTACATCGCTTCTAAATGTTTCATTCCGGACGATCGCGGTGTCAAGTCTGGCTTGGTTCAGCTTGTTGAAAGGCTCCTGGCTCTAGTTGACTAACGCGCCTGGTGTGGCTTGTTTGGTATGCAGGGCCACAGAAAATCTGTTAGAAGCGCTCTCTCACTAAGACCTTTTACCACAAATGTGTCTCCTTCCTTGTTTCGAGAGAAATAAGGTCCGTGATGCCGCAATAAACCGCTCGAAAGGTCGATCATTGTGGTTGGCTTAATATTTGAACGAACACGTGTGCATTGCGGATGACATAAAAGGGGATCGTCCGAGACGATGATGTTTTGGCCATAGTCCAGGGTTCCCGGCAAATATTTCAACTGCCCATTTAGCGAACTCACTAAATTGTCTGTGGCCGTCCGGCGTCAATTATTGCATCAGCAGAAATCCCTGTTGACTATCTGGCGACGCTCAACTCGGCTGATCAGCACCGAATCTACATATCTGGGTATTCTTCGGTATTGTCAACGTGCGCACCTTCATCCATGATATTCGTAGCATTTAAAGAACTACCAAAATTCAATAGCAAATTGTTACCACTCCACACAGTAGCTAATTCCCACGAAGAACTGCATTGGAAAAATGATTTAAATGAGTTCATCTCCCAAAAACTCCTTGCATACAGGATTGAACGAAGCAAGCCAGCCCCCAGCACTGCCCGCTCCTCGTCCTTAATCAATAATTCATTTTGTTCCTAGAATAAAAAATACCCTTCGAATATATTTGACTTTCTCTCTCACGCCCTGTGAAACCACAATGAGCACCAATTCCGCCTCCGCCCAACCAGCTCAGGGTATAATCACGATAACATCTTCCCAGCCCCTGTTCAGTAATACACGCTCGAAATCGGATTTTAACTCCCCCAGCATCCATCAGCTCCATCAGCAGTGAATCCGATGCAAACACCCATTTGTCTACTGACATTTCGAATTAATTAAAATGACTTTTGCAGAGCGTTTCGTGTGAGTGACGGGGGCGGCGTGCGGATGGCGCATGGTGTGTGCCGGAGAGGCTCTTTTGAATATGTTATTAGTCGACAGTGCGTTGGAACGGCTGTGCCTTGCTTTTTTGTTCCTTTTCGATTTCACGCTTTTGTTGTGCTGCTTCAACTGACGTTCGGTTGGTTTTTGAGCGCAGAGGATGCTGTGATAGGACAGGATGATAATTAAACATCTGAGCATTCCAATCGCACACTATGAATCGGTTAAACTATTGCGGTTGATGTTGTTGATGAGCGTAGTTCCGCTCTGTTTGACTGGGGCAACATTTATTCCGACTCGGATGGCAAGCGACAACAGAGAATACTCGCACGCAGAGGGTTCTATTTGATCTCTCATCTTTTGGCGAATGGAACTGTGTGGCACATGTATCTTCGGGACGGTTTATGCATTGCACCGAGAAGACTCAACGCTAACTCAATGAATTCGCATGGTTTTCTGGTCTCAGGAGATGGGGACGGTGACAAGCTGATGACTTCAATTACGGCGTACAACTATTGCAACCCGTCTCCATGACGTCTCTTCACAACCTGCGTACGACACGCAGTGCAGCTCGTTAATTTCCTGCATATCGCTGCAGTGCTTGCTGGTCAATCACTCCTGCGGCATTTTCCCGTCACATGTCAGCCCCCATGCCACTCAAAAGAGACGATTCATTCAAGCATCCCGGAAGCTCGTCTCCGGATACATCGGATATTATTCTGTAATTGCAATTGAAGAGACGCTTACATTATGTCCACATGTGCCTGCACAGACGGGTCCGTCCATATGTGCTCAGCGGCTATCCGTTGAACCGCAACGAGAGCATTCGACCTCGTCCACCACCCACAAGCTTTAATTAATTTTAAAGACGAGAACAAAGACGAAAAAGGAAGAAGACCAAGGGATCCTTTTCGCTCTAGTGTCGCATTCCCTGGCTCCCTGACCAGTCGCTCCCTTTGCGGGCGAACATGACCGAAGACGAAAAATGCAGCAAAAAAAAAAAAATAATTAAAAAGTCGAAGGGAATTCCGGGTAGTCTCTACAAAGTCGACTAACTGCAGCAATTCCAGCGGAGACAAAGGTCCTTTGTCAAAAACCGGGGTGAATGCACTCAGCTTTACATTAAATTTCCATGATTTCCCTTATTTTTTACTCCTTCCTTTCGGTATCTCTCCTCTGACAGAGCACATCCGTACGGAGGAACGGGAAGTGGGGTGGAAGGTTGGATTGGTTCACGAACGTTACGGGTCACGTCAAAGACATTTAAGAAATGATTTTCTGGTCCATTTGGGTTCATAGTCGATATCTCGTGGAGGCCACCTGAGAGTCTGAGGGCATGCTGTACATGTCGCAATGGCTGATGAGTATCGGATATGTGGCATGACTTGCAGACGCATTTGCGGAAATTTGCCCATCTCCCGGGTGGGCCAGGGACGACACCAGGATGGCCTTTTGCCTGTCGGGTCTGGTCAATAAATGGGCGATTTCTTGACCCGTAATGTGAAGTCATGTCTGCTGTGTGTCGACCTACTCATGAGGTTGTGGGGATGCGGTATGTGAACAGAGCTTGGTTGTTTTTCGACAGGGAACGTTGGTCAATTCAACTTCTCAATTGCAAACTTAAAGATGATAATGTCGGCGTGTATAACGGAAATTCCTTAAGAGCCATTCGTCAAAATCACAGACTGGGTTGGTGAAGAGAACCATTGACTTTAAATATGTTAAGCATTTTACGAACTTTTTGCTGAACGGAATACACGGAATTGGCGCACTGTGAATATAGGGCAATTACTCAATTTCGTCAAGTTTCGTTATGTTTCGTTGAGCTTCGTTAAGTTCATTTAATATGTAATTACTTAAGTGGAAACGAAATGAGTATCTCTCTACAGCAGTACAGGAGTTCCTGGAAGTAATTATGAACATAATTATTATCTTTCTTAAGTTTACGTACGTCAAGTATGTCTGACCCTGTGGAACTATGCCAACCCAATGAGGATGATGGACGCCACTGAATACGTTTTTTTTTACAACAAGAGAGTTGTTTTTGATTGGGTTGTGGACACTTCTTAGTCCGATGATGAGGATTGAGATTAAATGTCTTATTTACCAGAATTTTGCCCATAGCACTCCACTTTGTAAACGATACAATTAGGACATACATAATTAACGCATTATGTTACAACAGTAATTGGTGAATTATCTGAAACAGAAGATAGAGGCCTATGGGCCCCGAGGCCGCATTCAATTTGTGAGTTTTTTTTGCATTATGGTGAAGTCTGGAGACAGAATTTGCAGATTTCGTCATGGCCACATCGTCTGACGTGACGTCAACAATTCCCAGTCGAAAAGGGCGTATTCACACGTCCAAGTTCCGGTGGATTCTCAGACTAACGTCAAAAAGAACCGATTGTTCAGGCGACCAAAATAACCAGTGTCGACACGAATTATTTCTCGATGGAATCCAGTAGGTCCAGTGTCACCTGTATATGTGCTCCGGGAGCCTCTAGTTTCCACATCACACAACGACATGAAATCAATTGCAACTAAACAACCCTTATCAAAGTCGATGTCTTAATTTTCATGTCTGCACAGCCCTTTGTTTAGCTCAATGCGCGTGTTCAACATGAGCCCCTGAACAAAATTTCTAAATTCATTTTAGACCAGCCCCTTAATGCCGTTGTTTACAGCAGCAGAAAGCGTGTTTTCAACTTTTAAACATCACTAAGTCACTCCTACATCTCATTGGCATCACCCGTCGGTTGGTCGTCGTCCTGGAACGAAGAAGCATCCTCCTTAATATGCACGATGCGACGACAAAACAATTTTCGAAAACACCAAGCGAAAACAACAAGACGAACAGCAGAACAGCAACTTGTAGAAGCAGCCCAGTCGGTCCGAGATTATTCAAATGGTCACAGTGGAGCAGGGAAACTTTGTACTCCCGGTAGCACTTAAACTCCACTGAACGCCACCTGTAACATTCAATTAGATTTTATTACGATGAAGGAATTTAAATTCCCGTTACGTCCTTTTCACATTCAGTCCACCTCCCCTTGCATCAGCACATCCTTATGGAGTACTCCGTAATCTCACATGAAAGGGACGCTAGAAAGCACACCTCTCACTCTTTCTCTGCCATGTTGTGGGCTCCTCGACGGGCTGTGGAGGTCGAAGGGTTTTTTACTTATCCTCAGGCTCGGTGGGTGTGGGGCCCGGTGTCGGATGGAGGGAGGTGTGAAAGACCATTCATTTGACGGCTCCCCATTGGGAGTACCTTTGTTTTTCTTTCCTGCATTCATTCTCGTCGGTGGCGAAGTGCTGCCTCATGCTTTGCATGCGAAATGAATACATACGAGTATGTCACTTCACGACTGTGTGACCCTCCCAACACCTCACAACTCAACGAGAGCAGATAATGTATAGAAGTTTCCCAAGAAGACGCTGACGTCCCGCTGTGAAGTGAGAACCAATATGCGGCACGAAAATGCAAAAATTTAAGACAATTCCTCTGGGTTCCGAACTTGGAGGGGAACGTGAGGACAATTCAGGCGAATTCATTAGCAAAGGAGTTGGCAATAAATTCCTATTTGAATGGGCGAAGTCTTAAATGTGAACGGCTGTGAGTGAAATATCATATGTTGTCCTCTTGTGACACTGTTTGGTCTTGGGGAATGAAAACACTTGGGCTTATTTTCCAAGGGCCAGGGATTATGTTTCTAGCTTGGGATATCTTTGCAATATGCTGTCCTTCGTTGGATGACCACTTAACATGTGGGAAGCAGGTAGGCTTGGAGCAGAATTATGGGACCTGGCGGTTTCGTTCGGTGGAAAAGTAGCATAATAAAGGTACAAAGGCAAGCCTGCATCTGTATAAGTGGAGCCTTGAGAACGACTCCCACCGATGCACTTGAAACAATACTAAACCTTCCTGCCCTACATATTCTTGGAAAGCAACAGTGCGATTCGTCTAAAAACATTCTCTCAATGGCAAGACTGTACATTCGGACATGCCAAAATCTTAATAGAACAAGGACTTACCAACACTAGTCTGCATTACTTCTCAGGGAAACTTCGAAACCCTAATTCCAGAAAGAGACCTGTTCAGTTCAGCAGGGAGTGGGATATTCTCTGAACATTTTAACATTAACAAATCAATCCATCTGCCTATGCCAAATTACCAAACAAATCTGGCCCAGTCTCGACCCTTAAAGATCTGATAGTTTGATCTTCTTAAAAACATCCAAAATCAGCACCGCAGTAAGAGTCATCACCGGACACTGCCTTTTACCACTACATGCGACAAGAATAAGACTATTTTCTAACTATTTCTGCAGAAGCTGTCGAGACGAGGAAGAGGAGGAAAGTGCTCTGCAGTTGCTCTGCTCTTGCCGCGACTAGGAAACCCACTCTAGGTTCCTACATCTTCGATAACCTAAGAGATCTGAGAGACTTCACTGATAAATCTGGTTGGCTGTCGTAAATATCAATATAAACTCTCTTTTGTGTAAGCCCTGATCAGCGCTGCACTGTGGTCCTGTTGGACCCATTGTGATACCCGTGGGGGTGCAAAGACCTTCCCGACATCCTTCTCGTTTATTGCTGTTGTTGTTGTTGCCTAAGGGGTTGATTAGTCCCCTTGTTATGTGGTCCTGTTTAGCCATTCCGAGATTTTGACGTACCTGAAAATAGATCTTAATGGGATCCCTGTTATATCATGGAGATAGTCTCCCAGTGTCCTTTGTCCCACGAAGCAGAGACAAGGGCATTGACAAAGATAGTGAGTGGTGTGTGTCAATTTCTTCTTCGTTCCCGCAGCCTTGTGTCATTGGTAAATCCTATTTTTTGCTCGTGGTGTTTCAGGTGATTATGGCCAGTTAGCGCTACGTTAAGTGTTATGCAACTTTTTTTCAACGGTTTTCCTTTTCTCGCGTCATCGTTCCCATTGAGCTTGTTATCCAATATGATTCCAAAATAATGGAAACTATCGACGCTATCAATACGACAACAATCTTTGCTAACATTTGCATTGAAGGTAACACGACCTCGAGCAGTTGAATCAACTAAGCAAAAACGTAGACAACTAGCAGAATTTCAATTGAGATTAAACATCATACTCTTTGTTTTACTGTTGATTACCAGTTTATGTTTATAAAACCATGGTCGTAGTAAACCAAAGTCTTTATTAACGTCCATGTACACATTTACGTAGTTATCGCTTGAATACGAAAGTGCAATATCATCAGCAAAGGCCGTGATTAAGGAACATAAGGAACAATAGAGCACCCAGAACTGAACCTTGCGGGACTCCAATGTTCATGTCTTACAGAACAGAAAGCGTTATTATATTTTACTATTTGATTCCGGGTTTCAATGTTGGAAGTAAACCAATCATAAATAAAGCCCCTGATTCCAGCATTAAAAAGATTTTTTAAAAGAATGGTATGGTCATCCGGTGATTTATGATGATCAATAGGGCTGATGTTAGTTAAAAATCAGGACCATTGATTTATTTTCTGATGTCAGACAGGCCGATGCGCTTTCTTTAATGTTTCCCTCACTTAGCAAATGGAATTTTGTTTTAGGAAACAAAAATCCAGGCCTGTCTTTGGGGCGTGCTTTTTATGCTGTATCAAACGAAGTTTGATGTTGGTGGTCAGGTCCGGACTGGTACAGTAAAGTCATATGGACTACCCTCCCTATAGAGCAACCGGTACAAGAAGACTTACTGCCCCCACGGGGCGGCCACCGGGCAACGAATGCTACAGCGAGATAATGGGTCCAATATCTTAAGCATGTTCAATTGAACATTTGTTCTATTGCGCCTGCCTGCAATGCACGAGCTAAGGTCTTGTGACTGTTAGTATTCGACGAAAGAACCATCGTTCTCTCTCCCTCCACCATATTTCCTATCTATCCTTTCCCATCCGATGGGCTGGATCAAGGTGTAATACAACCCTCGCCGAGGATCAGCTTATCTAACACTAGGAGAACATTTCTTCCAGGATCTGCATGTACTTGCAGATACTCCACTAACGTCTATTTCAACAGGTCACTGGATGGCTGGAGCAACCTCGCAATGCACCGGAAGGATGACACGAGTAGGAATAGAAGGAATGGCAGGAAATCCTATCTGTTTCCTCCCTCAACTGGGTATCACTATGGGTCCTAAGTGTGGCGTGGTTTCTACTGCGCCTTCCCGCAAATCTAACCAAACCTAAGTTTGATATGTAGCGGTGGTAAACTGATTTTCTCAGATAGTACATGGTTCGTTTTTTACATTTTTCTAACCAACCATGAAACCGGATTTTAAGTGCCAGAGCGCTCTGCTACCCTATTGACAGACCAACCAAAACAACAGCATTTCGTTGTTTGCAACCTTAAAACTAGAGTCACTACCTTTAAATCTGCACATACGTCCCATTTGTGTTCCCCGTAATTTGAATTGATGTTTTTCAGAATTTGTTTGTCTGGAGTGTTAATTGCAATTATTTTAAAATACGCTTGATAAATTTTGGTAGTAAATTGACCACAAACTATAATTGACTGCGAGCAACACAAATATGCGGTATTTTGTTAATTTATGAGTAGTCTAAATGTTTTTATTACTTTTGTACACATCATTGATGTAATTTTATTGTTGCCCTCAACCAAGTGATATCGTAGGTAGGCCAGATGGGTGGATGTGACTGGGAAGTTCCTCCCTGGAATTGCCTCACTTAGACCTTTAAGGTTCGTTGTGCTGTCACTTACATCGGCTCTTTTCCCGACTCTTTGTTGACCTGCTTAAAAAACTTGATTCGCATTTACCCTCTGTTGGTGTATGTAGTGATTATTACTAGTTACTTATAACTAGTGGTGGTTTTTAGAAATTTAAGGATGTCCTTTATGTTCACGTTCCCTATGTCCTGAAGGCTAGAAAATAGCTCCCCCATATGTTTTTTCCCTATCTCTGCAAGGGCCAGACAGGTTCCGAGGTAATGTAACACAGTCACAGCCCTCCTCATCCCTGCACATTCTGCTGAAGTCATTGCAGGGCGCTCCAAATTTGGCCAGATTGCCGATTAGGCAATGGCCAGTAATTATGTCGACTGCTTTACTAATATTCCGCGTGCCAAATTCTAAGAGAGTCTTAGTTTTCGATAGATCCTAAGAAGGCCACATCGTTTTCGACGAGTTACAGGTGCGATTGGTTTTGCTTATGGCGTCTCTCATTAGCATTGTTTTCAGGCTTGCATTGGGGATTGAGGTGTCTTCTAGTATTTCGCCAGTGGTTGCCTGGAATACTCTTGTGCCCAAGGACCCAGCGCAATGGGAAATGTTGCCTCTTGTCACCCTTAGAGATAGGCCCTAAAGTCTTACCATCTCCGAATTAGTCGATGGTGTTTCCAGAACGTTAATGGCCGCCTGCCGATCTCTGTAAATAAAAAAGAAATCGTCCGTCTACCAGGGTCATTGATAGCCGGAATGCTGCCTCGTGAATAGCAGCTACGTCTGGCTGAAAAACACTGCAGTGGCTCGGAAGCCGCATGGCTATTGATAGCTCAGACGAACTGAAGTATACACCGGAGCCTGGGCCTTTCTCCGTTCTGAAGCACACTTTCACTAAATCCCACTCTATTCTCGTAGGGATTATTGTTTTGTGCTTAATTTCAAAGTCCGCGAACGGTGTCATATAATCCTATTGCTTACGCAGTAGTTTCATATGCCGTCTGATTTGGGATTTTTCCCAATACTAACATTCCTTGCACCATGCGCGCCAATAAGCTTCCCGTAAACGTCTATGGGAAGGAGATTAAGTAAGATTTGGATGGCCGCCGCACAATGGGTTAGTTTGTATGGGAGCGCGAAAAAAAAGTCTCTTACATCTGAACTATCTGACGGAATTTGGCTCACATATTGAGACGTATTTTGTCAAAATTTGAGTAAGAAAAAATGGCTAGAAAAAAAGTTCACATTTTTCTATTCGACATTATTGGGCTTCCTCAGATAGTGATCCAACAGAAAATGCAGAATTTAATTAGAAAAATTTAATCCGAAACGGGATGTCATAACTCCAGTAACTTGGTAATTACAACAAAATTGCCATTTATTGCCCATTGCCAGATGTGGTCCTACATAACATTTACAATAAACAGCAGATAACAACATCACCATTTATAGTCAATATATTTCGGGTTTATACTGATTCCGTTTTATTTTTCATGAATACAATCCCCCTGGAGCCCTAATACAAAATGGTGCACGTTACTAAGTCCACTGAGGGTCTTGGCTCCCATTAACTGGGAACTAAGTCCACTTTGGTAAAGTTTACTTAATTCCCATGCAAAGTTTGAACGTACTCCACTTTCTTATGGGAACTAAGTACACACTCAAAAGTCTGCAGTGGGAATTAACCCCCGACAACAATAATTAAACAAAGACCTCGAAACTGCAGTTGGTTATCAGGTTATCGTTGATAAGTACAGTCGATTCGTGCAATTTGTGAAAAGTGTGCAAAGTGTGTGATTAGCTGTATTAAAATGGAAAATGACCCAAGCACGTGGACAGTTTTTCTATGCATAGACTAACACATAAGAAGCTTTAATCTAAAGCAAGAAAGTCTGGTGTATTCAAAGTATGAGGTCGGTAACTCGCTTAAAAACTCCAGGTGCCTGCTTGGCAGTTGTTGACATACCATTAGCGGAGCTTCGAAATCGCGTTTGCTGGTTAAACCCTGCTGCAAAAATTGTTAAAATCCTGTAAGCG
The DNA here is from genome assembly GCA_905231855.2 of Eristalis tenax. Lineage (NCBI taxonomy): Eukaryota > Metazoa > Arthropoda > Insecta > Diptera > Syrphidae > Eristalis > Eristalis tenax. The sequence continues at coordinate 36,462,333 of HG993124.1, read as the reverse complement.
AGCGAGCCACCTACCTCACCTACCTACTTTGAATACTCCAGACTTCCTTGCAGGCGTCTTTAAGGATTTTCAATTCTTAAATATCCATTCGTCCTCTCCGCTAGGAACCGATCTAGACTTAAACTTCCTATGTGGTTTCCTATAGAAAAAATTTCAAGCAAATCGAAGGTAGTAACTTTTGTGAACTTTATCCTTTTTAAGGGTGGGAATTTATTTCACATTAAGACCCTCAGTGGACTTAGTTCCCTGCACCATAAAAAATGTGCACAATACGTGGTTCCCAACTTAGGTCAACATATTGCTACACTTAAAAGTCTCTCACAGCCAATGTTGTCTGTAGATGGATATGATAGAGCACGATTCCAGCTAAACAATGTCTCCTGTTTGAGTCTTTTGCAGCTTTTTGTATTTAAGATTGATATTAAGATTCTAGTATAAGAAAAGTGAATATCTCAGAGCTCCGTTCATGGATCCAATAAATTTTTTTAAAGAAAGCTTTATGTTTCTTCTAAATGAAAAGTCTTAGTTGCATTCATTCCAAGCATTATTAGCCAAGAAATTGCGATACAGAGCAACAATGAACATAACTCCGCAGGTTGCAAGAAGTTGCAGCTAATTTTTTCCGTGCTGTAATTTGAAAGCATGATGCACACGTTCATATAACTCGCTAGGCTTAGCTTGGCGTGGATCTATGTTTGAGGCTACTTATCGCAAGGAAGATTTTTTTAATATATTTTAATTAGACCAATGGAATCATGAAAAGTCTTCGAATCCACCCCAGAGGGACGGCGCAGTAGAGGAAGACCGCGACTCAGGTGGCGCACGCAAGTGGAAAGGGACCTCAACCAGCTATGCGTGCGAAACTAGAGACAGCTAGCTAAAGATCGAGCTGGCTGGAAACGCTTGTTGGTTGAGGCCCAGGTCCACCTCGGACTGTAGCGCCACCTTAAGTCAGTAATGGAATGATGTATGAAAGTACAGACTTCATTTTATGGAGCCAAAGATAAAGACATGTTAACTTTTGTAGAAAATATGGCTGGCAACTTGAATAAATATTTTGTTGACTTTGAGCGACTGTAAATTAGGGTATGGTATATCTTTGAAATCAGAAGCCAGGGTTATCTAAGAGTACTAAGTCGTGAAAGTACGGAGGCTACAGAGGGCTTTCTCCAACTACCTTTTTTTCCGAGGTTAACCCAACTGTGCGCCGTTTGTGTTTATCTGAGTGCACCCGCAGATTCAGATGGATAACAATATTTGTGAGATTTTTTTACGAACTATATCCACATCTTGGTATAGCTCGGACCACTTGGTACATGACGGAAGGGTTCTTGTTCCAAAATGTTTTGTTCTGACCTCATTTGTCTTAAGACCAGTCCGTTTCGCCAGTTCTTCAATCGTGGTAAAAAGCTTCCATAGCGGCACGTTGAGAACGCGCGACAATGCCGATGTGATCAGCATAACCCCAAAATTGGACGGACATTTAAAAAATATTGTCTTCCGTGTTTACAGCTGTCCACCGCAGCGACAGCACATCTCCTTGCCGGAATCAGGTGCTGGATTCAAACTGCTCGGGAGTCGTTGAACCGAACTGCTCGGTGTATCGTTGATGTGTTGGCTTCGTGCGGCCATCAATTTTCGGATAAATTTTCCCGGAATCCCAAATTGGACCATCAACATGTCGCTGTCTATGCGATTTTGAAATCGATAAGAGGATGATGCATCTCCAGGATTTGCTCAGTATGAATATTTGGTCCATAGTCGATTTGACGGGCCGGGAGACGCTCTAAAATGCCCAAAATGGCTTTGTACTCTCACACAGTGTGTTGATCAGCATCTTTTTGGACGACGTTGAGCAAGGATATATGTACAATCTACACGTATAAAGCCATCATAAATCAAGGAAAAGCTGTACGACTATATGCTCGGACATTCGGGTTGGGATTAAAACTCTAAACAACGTGCGTCGCCTTTCAACTCGTAAACAATTGCCGAGAGTTTTAACATCAACTTCAAAGGGGTCCGGAGACACTGTGCCGAACCTCGACAAGCGCCCTAATCCGACTGCAGTGGGATATCCGACTTACAAGCCTTTCAAACATACAACGATAAACCAGCGCCCTCGCCGCCCAGAGGAAATCCAACTGCATCGCTTCGTAGCAAGTACTTACAGGAGTACGTCTTATCTAATGCGCTTGGTATCACAGTGGGCTGCTACTTCACCTCTTTGCAGCAGTCCCAATGGTATCAGTCTTTTGACGGATCCTTATCCAACCTCAGCAACCAAACCAATCAACGTACGGTTAGTCTCGAAATCATACCCGTCACATAATACCCCAGTGGATACATTGTCTACTTATCCACTAGATGCTATCTAATTGGGACCATTTCAAGTACGGTGGTCGGCACTGTTCCCTTTCAAGCAGTGTCTGTATCAACGACCACAGATACACCTTCGTCGGGCTTTTCCCCTCGCAATTGCGAGAATTCTCTAACAAACCTTTGTTACCTTGCCTTCGCACAGAACTTGTGGTTGCGTGGCTGACTCGTGGAGAGTAGCCTGGACACAGTGTCCTTTCAAATTCCATTCATTGCCGGAGTCAATTTTAATTGCGTGCGTGTAGCAGTCAAGGAAACAGCCGGCATAATGTCATCTGCTTTGGAATACGTGAACAACCACAAGTGCTGCACTCGCATCCACAGGGCACCGTGGTGTCACTGTGCATGTGGCAGCACTGCTTTAACTTCGGTTATTTGAGGTTTTCCATCACCGTGTTGGCAGATGATTTTTGCAACCGCCAACCGAAAATGAATTCATTTTGCGCCTGCACCCGAGCAGTGGTTATGCATGACGCTCGGTGCGTGGAAGCATAACCGACGATGGTGAACTCAAGTGTCAACATTTTAATGGGTGTCAAAACCTCAACACTGCCGTTGCCGCACATGAGGAACCTGGCTGTTGACAGGAGATGCAGTAGGCGGACAAGGTGTGGGCGGTGGATGGGCCGGTGGTGCGCGGTATCATTGCGTGGCTGACGATCGTAGTTGTATGATAAAAATACGAGTAATTCACCGCCCGATTGTGGTCGCTGTTGTAATCCTGCGGCTGGCCTGGTTTTGATGGTTGATGTTATTCTATTCCGAAAGGGGGTGCTTATCAGGTGGCTGGTTGTGATTCTGTGGGCTGTCAATTCGCGGGAAAATGTCTGCAATAGACGGCATTGATTGTTGTTTTCGTGTTCAAATACCAGATGGGAGTGTAAATTAAAGAAAACACAATTTGTTCTTTTCTGGGTCGAGTTCGAGTAACGGAACACGTCCGCTCTCGTTCAACTTTATTTTCGAACTGCCTAGTTCCTTTTCATAATATGTGTATTATGAAACAGAATATCTCTTATCACTAGCCTAAAGTAATAATGCCGATGCACTTGCATTCGAGCATTATCTCATCTACAGTGTCAATACAACAAGTACTTAAACTCTAAGGGATGAAAAGATATTAACACGCGATTTATGAGGTTGGGACCCTTTCTGGACCGAATACATAAAAAAGAATATTTATTGCCTGTCTTACGTTTTATGTTCCGAATATTAAAACTATGAATTTATTGGATTTAACGGATTTTTCAGTTAATGAATGATAGGATAAAAGAAAGTGATATGGTACTTTAACTTGTAGGACTTCACAGTAGGTAATGTCATTGACTTCACTTCAATGTTGCTTGGCTTGATCGGCTGCAAACTCATAAGGCAATAACCGACGAAACGTGTTGTGTAACAGGGGGAGAGACGCTGCAATAGGAAACGTTCGCGTCAGTAGGTGAGTTCCTCAGTTGAAGTCTGGATGCTTGCTTTAAAAAGAGTGTCACATTTCTCCGAAAGCTGCATGGCATCCCGACTACTGGAATCTCGGGATGGTTTTCCCTAATCCGTATTATATCATGACCATTAGATGCACTAGTCAAGAAGCGACCACTCGTGGCCATTCCGAAAGATGACGGGATTAGGAAATTCAATTTTCAAAAGGAAAGTTGTCTATCAAGCTCAGCACCAAGGACTGAAGCAATCGATCCATAGTCCACAGACTAAGCAGCAATACAGTAGAATAGTCTGCAGATGGGCCAAGAACTGGCGAAGGGAAAGGAGCAGTGGTATTTGGAATACAGACATAGTCCATAGACAGATGCACTCAAATCAATCTTGACACGAACTATACCAACTGCGATATAGCAATAATGTCGGACGGAACCGAAAGAATAGGCCCCAAAAAATTCTGCTCTGTAGGGGACCATGTCCTCAGGAAATAATTCAGGCAACTAGAAAGAAGGAACTGTTGGTCTCACGGCAAGCCAAGGAACTCTTGAGTCAACATAACCGGAAGAGACTTAAGATGACGCTTCAGAATGAGTAAAAACAACCGCCGTATTCTAACAAGCTGACAAACAGTGCACTGTATACCCATGGACCTCCTAAGGAAACTAGGATTATCAGAAGTAGCCTCTGCAGATTTTGCGGAGAATCTAACGATGTCCCAGTACATACACTGTTTGCTGCATAGCTGGCCATACATGGATAGGAGGCAATGAAATAGCCAACTCCCTCGCATTATATTGGCCCCGCTTGTATAGGCCACTAACCATTCTGCGCTTTAGGAGACCATATCCTCAGGAAAGAATTCAGGGAACTAGAAAGAAGGAACTGTTGGTCTCACGGCAAGCCAAGGAACTCTTGGGTCAACATAACCGGAAGAGGCTTAAGGCAAGCTTCAGAATGAGTAAAAACAACCTCCGTATTCTAACAAGCTGCCAAACAGTGCACTGTATACCCATGGACTTCCTAAGGAAACTAGGATTATCAGAAGAAGGTCTCTGCAGATTTTGAGGAGAATCTAACGATATCCCAGTACATACACTGCGACTTTGTGAGGTACTAGCCCACAAAAGACAAACATGTCTGGGCAAGTACCTAACATCAGATGAAGAATTGAAGACTCTCTAGAACCAGTTCTCATTCTCAGATTCGTAAAGGCAACTGGCTTGGAGAGGATAAATCTCTTCCACCTTCTCGCAAGAGGAGTCCTTCAAGACAATTCTCAAAAGATCTGCATGTGACGGACCTCAGACAATAATACAGTAATACCTTGTTCTTTAGACTCTTGAATACTCACGGCGCTTAAGTGTCACCCGAAAATATGCATTTGCTTTTTGGAAATTAAATCCGCCTGTCTCCCGCCTGAATCTAATTTACTTTGGCTGCACAACGTCCCACACCGATGGTGGTTAATTAACTGCACACATTTGCTGCTTATTATGCAGATCCGCGTTCCGCAGAACGTAACTCGCTAATTGCCTAGATATCAGACAGAATCATAACTCAAACAAAAGGTACCCCGGAATGTGTTCACAATACACAGCTACTCCAAAAAAGCTAGACAGCCACTAGTTTCCACACAACATCTAATTAAAAAACAAAAAAATAAATTGAACAACTATCTTACATCATTTTAACCTCATTAGCGTTCACAAAACTTTCGCAGTTCAAGCCCGAAACAAAATCTGCTCTCCTAATAGAACACGATTTCATTTTATCCCTCCCCCATACCGCCGTCATCAAAACAAGGCAAACCATCATAAACCAAACAAATTCTATTATAATTCGGTCAGTTAGCCTGGTACCTGGAACTGGCTCACGTTCACACGCAAGAACACAGCACAACAACCGCCGCGGTGTCCCGAATAGTAAAATCAACTTCTCTCGACGCCAGCTAGCGATGTGGACCTAATAATTTCCAAGCACGTCCGTTACTGTCATCGTTCATAAAAAAACAGAGAAACGGAAAAAAATTCGAACATAAAAACGCAGAAGCGAACACGGGAAACGGAAAACTAATATCACACATCAGCAGCAGACGGGGTTGGCGCCACCACCCACATCCACCCGTGCAACCAACGATTCCGCCCCGAACAGAAAAAAGCGAAGAGAAAATAAAAAACGAAAAAGAAACCCCAACGAGGGGAGTGTGCTCCTTGTCAGTCACGCAATTTGAGTGTCGAGCAGATGTGATGGTAGGGTAAGCCCGTGTCGAGATTGGTGACTATTGAATCAGGGCCCAGTGCGGTCTCATGCTCTGTCACCAGAGAGTCCCTCGGAGCACCGAGAAATCCATGTTGCTCGGAATAAATGTAATTATCCGAACGAGGGTCCGCCATTCGCAGTTGGTGTCGGCGAATATCATCCGCTTCGGCGGCGGCTGAAGTGTGAACCGAAAACTTTGCCGAAAAGTTTGTGTCACAAAAGACACGGATCACAGCGGAAACTTACCCCTCGACTTGTGCGCTTTGTCAGGGCGAGAGTACCGGAACCTGGTCTTGGCGTTCGTGCCTGTCATCAATCACCTTAAATAGAACGTCACTTGATTTCCGGAAATATGAATAAAGCTCAGTACCGCCCTCACACTCTGACGTAGCGCGCCCTGACACCCGGGAATTGTTCGTCAATTATTTTTGTGCCGTCGCGATTTTCAAGTGCTTAATTATTTTGATAGAGCGGACTCGCAGCTTCCTGTCTCCGAGCGTTGATCGCGAAACGACCGCCCCGTCCATCCGACCGTTTGAGCGAGTTAATGAATGAAAGGGAAATTAATGAAGTTACACTAAGTGCTGGTCGCGGACGGCTTCGCCCACTTCGCCGACTACTGGGTTGCGATTCCACACAGTGATCCCGTAGGACCTTGCCGATGGGGAGGAGGTCATAAGTTATGGTGTGGGAATGAATGATTCCGACTTCGAGCGATGTCAAGGCGGGCTTCACACAAGCCACTGAATCTGTGCAAATGAACGAGGAATGAGGAAAATTAATGAACGAAAAGAATAGTTCGTCATGACAACATCCGCGAGGCCGACAATGAGGTGCCGATGGCAGTTGTAATGAATTAGCAAAGTGTGAGTGATGTGCCGACTGAAGGTGGTTTTTCAAAACCAGTTTTTGACTGTATTCCTGCATAGCACGAGGATGTTGAATGGGATGGGATCGGATTTTGAAAGAACAAGGGGCGAAAAAGTTCTGTGAATGGCTTTCAGAGTTCGGTGACTGGCAGAGATGAAGGCATTTATGTAGTTACTTCGAATAAATCAGCTCCTTTGGCCAAGCTCATAATCTCTAATCTAGAAGGTGACCACACAGTTCCTTTCCTTGCATCAATTAGATGCCACTTTCCAGCTAGGGAGGAGGATCTCACCGATAATGCAGCAATCCATACTTGCTTATGATGAATCGAAGATGCTAACAGGCGCACAGAGCTTATGCTCCGAAATCTTAAACATGCGTTGCCCAATCAGACTCCCTGAGGCAATGAACTTGTCAGAAAAGTGTCGGATACTAATCCGTTTTAGGCATGATGTCAAGCATAAGGTGGACGAATGTGATGCTTTGAAAAGATGCGCTTTGCACTGCCAGCAGGCTCCAGCAATGGTAGTTGAAGCACACAATCTGTCGCAATCAGCTGAAGTGTCATAATATGAATGGCGTCGACTATATATGGAGAGGGACTTGCGATGAATGGAAATGAGAAGATACTCCTCACTACCTCCGCAATGGACCCGTATTTGCTTAAATATGGCCACGAACATCGGTACCGTCAATGGGGACCAATATCGTTCAATGATTTCCAACTTTGGTCGACATGTGGTTTCAGCAAGATGGACTAGCTAGCGAGATACCAATCAATATGCTAGAAAACCCTAGACGTAACCGCCTATATCGTGTAGTGAAATCTATAAAACAAAAACGGTAAGTATTATTTTATTCTTGAAAGTTTACAGACCGCTATATCCGAAGTCCGAGAACAAAATTCAAAGTAGAGCTACTCTCCTCTCAGTCGGGTGTGTAGACTGCAGGCTTGCCAGGTTTCAAATTCGAATCAAATTCGTCAATCTTTGAACGGCCAATCTGAGAAGCTTTTTATAGACAATTTTACTTTTTGAGCATTGTCAGTTACACGGAAGAGGTAGGGCCGTGAACATTATTTTACTCTTACCGGGATTCAGCGGCGTCCGCAGGGTGGTGGATGTGAGGGAAAGGTAGGTCAATTGCCTAATCCCGGCTGTGGGATCCCACTAATATTTTGTATTCATTTCTTACTATAACAGTTTTTTTTTAATGGAACAATATTGTTTTTCCAGGAACAGAACCATGGCATTGTAGGCTCAAATGCGTAGATGTCGACGCAACAACCCACAACGACACGACCGCCTCTATCCATGCTAATAATTGACAAAGGGAACATCAACCAATGCTCTTCTAAAATAACAATAAAAACAAGAAATTTATAAAAATCTTAATATATTAAGCGCTTTGTATGTAAGTACCAATGTATGTAAGTATGTCACAACTATACCGCATGTGCACGAAAGAGACCACTGGAAGTTATCGGGTTTGTTGGCTGAGTGGGATGGTACACAGCTCACGTTTTCTATGCGAAATTTATTTTTTTGTTCAAATTCGGCTGTGATTTTTTCTTATGGGCAATACCCCTTTTTTGTTTTGTTTTGTATGAATAAACATTTCATAATGTGTTTAATTTTGTCGTAGAATCAATTTATACCTAGACCCATTTTACATGGTGATCCATGCATCAAAGGAAAGGAAATGGAAAAAAATACTTATTGCGAAGGACATTCCAGATATACCTTTTGGAGGTAAAGCACTATTACTTGGCGGTGATTTTTGATAGGTGCAGCAAGCATTAAATTTTGTCTGCACTGGCAGCAATTTAATACATTAAGCTTGACATACAATGTTGGGTGAGTAGGTTCAGAGTCTAGCGCTTTTCTAATTAAAGTTGGTGCCAGTGAAGTGAATGACTTAACTTAAATACCGGATAGGTATTTGCGTGAGGGTTCATAGAAGGAGGAGGAGGGTACAAGAAATGGATATTAAGTTTGACGAAAGCCAATGACTTCATTTGGCAATTGGCAATGCGGTGGGTGTGAGTTTTTACCTCAAATCAGAAAAAGAGGCAAATTTTAAGATTTCGATGCAAAAACAAAATCGATAACAGCTGCAAAATTTTCGAGATGAGGCTATATAACAATATTCGTGTTCTACAAGTAAATCGTCACCTCTGACAACCCTGATGCTCGATCGCAACAATATTTTTAAATTCATTCCTTAGTTTGAATTTTCGAGAAACTAAGACGATTATTTGGGCATCTATTTAATTGTTGGTGGTGGCAATATCGGCGTTCACACTCAACAAGTTGTCGCGACGACTTGTTTGACAACCGTGGTTGATGGACCAAATCGTCAGAGTGAACGCTCGTTACAACGAAACCGCCACGAACAACGGTTGTAGTGCGGTAGACAAACCATTTTGTCTTTTTAGCTTGATTGATCGACTTGTAGTACTCGTGTTGTACAACTTCAGTATATTTTTAATTTTTGAGTGGGATTTTAGTGATTGCACATCGGCGGAATGTAAGATGATATCAAATGTGGAAAAATTGTTTCCTCGATTTTGTTTTTCGAAATATAGACAATAAAAAGTGGACAATGCAAAAAAGGATTTAGTGGATTTTGATGATTTAGCAATACGGGTGCTACATCTGAGAAACTTCTTCCTATTGCCAAGGATCTTAGAATTGCAGGCAAACGTTAATGTTAAGTTATACCTTAAGTTATATGTTTTTTAAAAGGCATACTGCTTCTCTCTTTTGGGGCCATTTCAATGTTTGACGGGCTGTAACAAAAATGTTCCCAGGGGCTCCAACGGGCCAGTAACTTTTTCTAAAAGCTTATTCCCTATCGATAGTGCAAAGACTAAAGTGCCCTTTCTTGTACCCTGGGAGAACAAGACGTTTAAGTCTAGGAATGTCGTGCATTTTTTGGAATTTTCAAACGAATTCCCTTGCAATGCATGTAATGTGCAAATGCAATGCGAGAGGCAGTGAAAGTGTTTATTTTTATTGATTTCTGACTCCGGCCGATAGGCTATTAGTTTATGGCTACAATATGGAGATGCTGTACACTCACTGTACACACTAAACTCACACATTTACTGTAATTTCAGAACAATTGTTTTGTCAAACGCGAGCGTTCTCTATCGATATGGAAAGCAGAGGCTATCGCCTTCTGACACAACATTCTCGAAAGTTCGATAAAATCCGTAGCAGCGGTTCGATTACACGAGTGCGCTGTTGCGCTATAGCCTTTATGTTTCAACAGCTGTCGAAGTTACCAATGCCTCTGGAAATAAGGTCGAAATATTCAGCAAGGTTTGACACATCATCAAGCATAGTTTCAGACTTGTTAAAAAATGTTATCGAAATTCCGGCTATAAATACGCAATGTAAATTTCGTGTGAACGCGGTCGGTCTTTATTATAGCCTCTCATGTCATGTGTCTCAACTTAGCCGCCATAGTGGTCAGTATCGAAGAAGAAATGTCGATTCGAACCCGGTCATTCTAGTTGACCAGAGATCTAGATTTTGGCCATCACCTTTTCGGATGAGGACCATTCACGGCTTAGCAGCTATATCAACATGCTGCCATTGGACCGAACGTATATGAAAGTTAAACTCACGGACTGTGGTCGATTTTATTCTGCTTAAAATATAAAAAAAACCACCGGAAGGGTGACGAAAACTTAAACCGCCGCCAGTTCTTGCTGACGCTGATCTACCCCGACACAGGTGTTCCTGCACTGCTTGCTTGTCAGCGTGTCAAGTATCCGCACACGAATTGCACTTACTGTGCGGAGTCCACAAAGGCCGACTGTTTGGTGACAACGCTCGAACTTGTGCAAGGGAATGGGGGCGTTCTTGACCTGCAACATCACTTTATGAGAGGAAAGCTAACAAGTCATCCGATAATGCATCCAAGGCTATGAAAGTGTTTTCTTGTAGATGTCCCTCCAAGCTCTAACACAAAAAAGCCGAGTGCTTGAAGTAGCTTGAAGATGATCCCTTCGTTGAATCGAATAACTTGGCGTTCACAAGATTTCGAAATCCGTTGATTGGACAGGGTCCTAAATTTCAAGACTGCATTAGAATCTCTCAATCTGATCAGACTCTGCCAAGACGTTTTGACGACACGATTTTAACATGATCTCTGTCAAGACGTTGAGTTTCTTGTGCGTAGCAAATATTCTCGTAAGTTCTGTGTGACAGACGGTTAACTTACGGTTCAGTGATACTGTCAGTCAAATCCTTCAAGATTCACATGAGCTCTGACAGCCTTCACTTGCTGCCGGAGTGCAGACCTCCATTGAGCCGCACTTGAATATAATCGCGTTGGTTATTCATGAGCTCACTGACCATGATGCAATGTACTTCGCGACAGCTATCGGGCTCATTTTAACGAACTTCGGCAGGACGGAGTTAATTTTTAATTAATTTCACCATCCATCCGTTACTCGCTTGGAAAACGGCCCGATTTCCGCCGCCTGGCTGAACCAGCTCACCACTCGCTGCTCTAAACTGGGCAACAATGATGATTTAATAAAACTGAGATTAAAGTAATTAGCAACATCATTTAGTTACGGTTGGCCATCGCCGCACAATCTCATCATCATCCCTCTCGATGATCTACGCAGCTAGCTGCCACCCCCGTTCACCATGAATTAAGCTGATTTGAGTGAGTCCTCCAGAAACGATTATTAAAGAGAAAGCGAGGCAAAAAGGAAAACAGCACCATCAAGCAAAGCTTGGGGAAGCTAAAAAGAGGCTGGCCCACAGGAAGCAATGGAGAGGTGCACCCAGGAAAAACGAGCTACATCCATCCAAACTGCGGAGCCATTGCGGGAGAAACTTGAAAAATTAATTAAATTTCTGCAAAGATAATTGCATTTGGTTATAATGCAACGAGCGATGTGATCCACACACAAGACAAGTGATGCAGTAGTCGGGTGGAATAAGGATCTCTCATTCAGATGAGAATAATACCGAAATGGTTATCCAACGTTTTCCATTCGCTTTGCATCCGCCTTCAACTGGCACTGTTGGCGCATCTTCTTGGTCCTTCGCACGCCTGTGTGTCTCTGCATCTGCTGACGTATCCGAAGCTACTTTGTAGACGAATTATTCAACCATACAAAAATCCTTAAGTGGTTTCTGAGACCCAAATCAAAGTTTAGCTAGTTTGCATGAATTGCAACGGAGGAGCCAGGGTTGGTGGTTGTCGTGATGCTGGCGTGGGCGGTGTCGGTGGTAATTGGTAATTGAAGTGCAGCATGAATACGTTTAATTGTTTGTAACGAGTATCTGTTTAATTAAATTGTTTCCAAATGAAACCGGCCTCAAACGTCTGAAAACCGGAGACACACCGCAGTGATGTGGACAAAAGATCCGCCCGGGGGCCAAGATTCCATCATATTATCAGAGAAGTAGTGCCACTTGATTGACTTGTGTTCAATTTAACTGCAGTCTTTGTGTGGCCAGCTTGAAACTGATATCAACACTTTGAATGGGGATCTTGAAGGAACAGCACGCAGTCACAGCTATTTTCCTACACCCTCGTCTGTCTTCGACCCATCAGTGAAGTTGCGCAGGGGATCAGCCAGCGTCTGATTATCAGATATCCAGTCCAGTCTGGAAGGGCTGCTGGTGGAGAATTTCTTCTCGAAGATAGCTTGGGGTAGTAGGCGGTCGGTGTAGTTTAGAATGGGTGAGTGGCCGAACGGGAGTTCGTACCACAGTCTCAGGGCTGTGCTGGCTGCCACCTGTTTACTGAAAGTTTTCAGCGGTGGAAGAGGTAGGAGTATATTGAGTGCATCCGCCGGAGTGCTCTTCAGCGCCTCGGTGATACACATGCAGGCCAGTCTTTGCGCCCGTTTGAGTAGCGTGCATTATTTTTTGAAGGCGCTAAGAGACTCCTTGTGGGAGTCCCAGACCTTAGCACCACGAGATCTTTTCGCCCTGTTAAAGTGCTTTCGGCACTCTTTCCGTCATGTTATCGTGAATCTGGCAAACAGTACTGAGATTCCAATTGTCAGTTTTGCTTTCCCCTTTCCGTGATTTACAGCTGCTCTGGTGTATTCGCTCAGTCAGTTTCTCCCGTAGATGTCTTGAGAGCCGTCTGCAGAAGCAAAACAAAAACTCCAAGTCATCCGCGTCGAATGCCACTACTACAATCGCCAATTTTCGTCCTGGGGTTGGATGCCGTGGCCCTATGGAGCCTAGGCTGGATTCAGACTTGTCCACCTGGGTTTCGAATGAACACAATGACACTGCCGCGCGGATAAAACAAGGTATCAACCTTGCCAATCGCTTGGGGTTTGGTGTTTGGGCCTCTCACAAAGGTCCACGCTGTCCCCACATAAGACCTTGATAGTCGAAGTCGTGCTGTACGTTGCAGAAGCACGCACACTAACAAAATCAGGCGATATCGTCGTATAGTCTTAAATCCCATATGTGTTGATCGTGTTTTGGGGTCGAGACTGTACAGCGATGTGGATCTGGTCAAATCCACTCCAGTCATTCGTCTCCCAGTGATTCGGCCCGGAAAGCTTTTGACTCCAAACAAAGGAAGACCACGCCTCTGTTGGCGTACACAGATGGAAAGGGACCTCAATCAGCTGAAAGCAGCACATATCCGTGCTGGATGGAGTGGCATGTTGGCTGATGTCATGACATCATGCCCGCCATCAAACCTCAGCATCTCGTCGATCGCGGCTGGGTCTCTTCTCTTCATCTCTGTTCATGGAGCTCGGTACTTCGCTGCAGCATTGTCATGTTGGCTTCCTTCCAATGCCTGCACTCATTGTAAAATCATTGGTTTTCTTTATGTGGCGTCGTAAAATCCAGTCGATCATCGGATATGTCTCCAATTTTCATCGATTGTACTACAGAGGTCTCCTCACTCAATCCGCGGTGTTAGTCTTCTTCTTCGTTGCTCTCTCGATATCCGAGCCCAGGTAAAAGCCTGGACTACAGCAAGTCCGCCTCTAGTCACGTTCTGGTGCCATTTCCCCTTCCGCTAGCCAGAAAAGCTCACCCCAAAGCAACACCTGCTGTATGGATGCGCTTACGTTGATGGCCCATTCGCTTAATCACAACTCGAATTTCCATCGTAATACATCTTTTAAAGACCACCATATCGTCGTCGCATTATCTCTGTCATTATGCAGCCCCGCCATGCCCAAGCGCCAAACGCAGACGTTTCGTATAAAAATCCCTCAACCTGTAGCCCATAAAATTATGCGCAAGCAGTCAAACACAAATTAAATCTCCTCCTTCATTATCCCGGGGGCTAATTGAGTCGTAAATAAAAGTCGCTGACTCACTGCCGCTGCTTAGCCCCACGGCACGTATGTGCTACGTTCTCATATCCTGCTAAGGATAAAACCAAGCCCAGCCAAGCCAGGCCAAGCCAACTCCACAGCCACGCACACTGGCGCTGTGTTGTTGTGTGTGACAAACTTTTAAGAACTCACATGTGCGTAACTTCGCAGAAAAAAATTCGCCCATAAAATGAAAAATCAACTCAACTTTAGGGAAACAAGGATCAGCAGGCCTCCCCGCACTGCCAATCCAACCATTTCACAAGAACAACAACAATAATTTCGTTAGCGATGAAAACTCATAAAAGTTTCGCCGCTGCAGAGGGGGGGGGAACCACGAATCGTAATATCTCATCCGACATCATCGCCCCCAACGTCCACCAGTGTAGTGAGCACGCTACCAGACGGCACGAAGGAGGACTACGACGACGATGCGATGCGATGGCAAGGGAGGGCAGCGGCAAATGGCAGGCAGTGGCAGCGGGGCGATAGCTATGGCTTTGACTTTGGAAATTGTGCTTCACAGTCTCGCACCAAAATCCGCTGGGAGAATCATCATCATCCAGTGACAACGCTTTGCCATCACCGCACTCCATACGTGCGGCTCCCTCCATGGAGTACTCTGACGGTCCATGGAGAAAGTTCTTGTGTACCAAAACCAGTCGCAGTCTCATCCTTTAAGTGGGGATTGTGTCAGTATCTAAACATTTGCCAAACACCACCGGGCGGAGTGGGAGATTGGAAAAAGGAAATATTATCTCATATGTACTCGGCATCACCCAATGGAACTCTGCATCCGTGCGGAGCAGCGACTCCCCCCGCTGCCGGCAGTCAGTGCATATATCTGGGATTAGTCGGACAGCAGTGCTCCTCGGACCAAGTCCTTTCGTAAATAGTAAATGCGGCACGATGACTGTGCACTTGCATAGAGCATCTGGTGTTTCGTGGGCGGGGGTTGGACATCCCGTTTATGTTTAACTTCCAAAATGACATAAAGTTTTCTCACTGTCAGCGCAGCGCACCCACTCCCCGGTTCCGTGTCCGGCACAGTGCGCCCGTATTTCATAATAACCGATTTCCATTTGGATTGCTAACAAGCAACAGCACCAGCCCCCAGTCGCCGAATGGGAGAGGGTTTGAGGGAAACATGGGCGACAACAGCAGCTTGGTCCTGTCTCGGAGCCAGCAGTCAGCAGACAGCAGGACCTACTTACTATTAGAGAACATTCATTACAATTTGTTAAGACCTGGCAGGGTGTTCGAGAGGGGAGCGACGAGGACGGTTTTGTTCTGCGACACTAGATACCTTTCAACTGGCACAGCGGGATTGGATGTAAAACTACTCGTAGAACATACATAATGGTGAACCTTTTCCTTTCATCCGACCGACGGCGACGACCAAGTTGCACTGGTGATGATCGTTGGCAGACGGTCCCGGGGTGGGCGGGTACTTGTTGTCTTGAAAATCCCAGACGTGTAAATGTTCCATTCTGAGTATTTATTCGGGGTACCTTTTGATGAGGCGCCTTCGTACTACTGTCCGCGTGGACTCAGGTGGCAGGAGAGAATCTGCGAATGAAAATGTTACTAATTTATTGCAGCTATTCCCTTCTCGTGGATGGGGTGAGATTGAAGACGGACTAGTATTTGTGTTTGTTTACCCTTGCAAATGACACAAAGCATGATGGGGTAGTTAGTGTTTGCTTCTCTCTGTCGAGATCTAAATATGAGACTGAGTGTAGGTGTGCGGATTTGAGTTGCTGGGAAATGTGATGGGACATCGCAGAAGCGGACAAAGGATAAAGAATTATGGGATGTTGCGAGACCTGGTATGGGAAATCGTGACTGAACAACATGCACTGATAAATGACTCGCATTTTCTTGCTGGAGCTTGTGGGCGGGGCTGTGGTGTACGTATTTGATGCAGCAGGCTAATGCATCGAACGAGCGTGACGTTTGACGGCGAATGGAGAACATTCGGTGGTCCCAAATTGTGCTGCTTCCATCTCTTTGAGACTACACTTATAACGACTTTCGCCCTGCTTGCGAATCGAGTCGGAATTTGAACGAGAGTAGTAAAAAGCCTTTTGATTGCTTGCCGTATGTGCTGGTGCGCGACCAATCTCAAGTGTCAGTGGCCAGCTCTACATTACACACTGTCGCCATTGGACATATTCCTGCCAAACGTTACAGCCAAAATCTGACCAGCCTTCCGAGATATTTTCTTTCGTGGGCACGGTATGGCATGTCGCTTCACTTTGACGGTGGCCGCTAGAGCGTCAACATCAAGAATAGGGCAACCAATCATCTAATACTAACACTTCTCCGTTTACACTCAATATTTACCACTTAATTCAAACAAAATCGTGTACACATGGCGAAACGTCGTCTCAGGTAAAACTTTTGATCAGACCTTATGCCTTGTCCCAAAACCAAGATTCTCCGACACGATATGGGTTTGGACATGGATTTTTGTGTCTCCACTAGATTTTTTCACATCATGTTCATGGACAGGGCTTGGTTCTGGTCTGCTTAGACTAAGCATACGTTCACTCAGTACGCTCATCGGCATCATAACCGAACGCTGCACAATTGAGAAAACATGCCCGCAGGATGCGTTTGGAATAGAATGATTTCTGCAGAAGCTGCGTGGATGAAGAGGAGGTAGAAACCACCAACAAGTCGCCTACAATATGCACCAACTAGTTCCAATGGGCTCACATTGTCCAAAGTGTGATTGTTTTCTGCAGTCAGCCACTCTTACCTAATCTAACCTACGAGTCGGTGCGTGTCTAGTTCAGCTACTACAACCTAACCTACCCGGGCAAATCGGGCAAATCTAGTTGTATTGTCAAATTCCATTCTGTTTCGGACTAGTTGCTGTTCAGCATCATATACTTACACCGTGGAACTCGGTTTGACTCGGTTTAGGTGTAACCCGGGTTGACTCGGTTTTCTGACCCGAGTTGTCACGATTAGATCGAATCTGGTAGCTGTCTTTTAGCTTCTGTTTTTCTATTCACGTTACTACATGCAAGGAGGATCTTACTACCGACGTTCCCCTATGCCGCATCAAAAAAGCCGCCAAAAGTAAATTTTTTCCAAATGTAAAGTTAAGAAGTAATTTTTTGGCAAGCATTGTGTGTTACAATTTTTTAATCACCGTTATCATTTTTATTTTGTGTCATCCTATCCACAGCGTCAGTTCAAAGTCATCGATCGAAAGGTTAATTTATTTTGAAGAGAATTGGCGTGAAAACGAATCAGTTTTAAAATTTATTTCCTCCCTTTTTCGCCCATTGTGTGGTAGTTTTTTAATGCTGGAGAGTTCAGTGCCAAGTATGGCGTGTAGTGCTGTTTAAATGGCGAAATTTGTATTATTAAAATAGCATGAAAATCGACTCTGGTTTTGTTTATTATATGTAAACAATAGTTTTTTTTCCCGTGTAATTTGACATTATCGGTAGATAGCTTTGTGTCACATGACAAAACGAGATTTTTGTTATAGAAGAAAAAAAAAACTATCAGCTTTTTTTGCCTTTTTAGATCTGTAAATTGGTGAATTGGAAACATCGTCAACATGAATTCCGTCAGTATCCGAGGCCGTTGGATGACTCTGAACATCATTTTTTTACGCGGTGAGGAAGTAACCTCGCGCACAACTCCCAACTGGGAGCCCATGCGAATGGTCCGTGCGTATTCGGTGTCGGTAACCTCGCTAAAGCTGTAAGCGCCGCTCTTGGTCGAAAGGCTATAATGCTCTTCCGCCGCCATATCTGTTCCAAGGCTCCGATCTGGCCTTGGAAGAAACTTCTACACCTGAGCTCGGAATAAGTCGGAGTAATTCTGTAAGGAGAGCACACACGGTATCTCCTGCTGACTGGAGTTTCTGATGCCGCCATGGGCCAGACTCTTCCCCAGCTCCTCCGCCGCCATCTATAAAAAGAGACCAGCCCTGGTACGGACTCCTTATCCATCCTCTCTCGCCTGCAGCCGCCAAACAACGACCCACGGCGGTTGGGTACCCCATCTTCGATCGAAGGTGCTCGGCTCCCAGATTTCACCACGTGCAGGTGAGAGTAGAAGTTCGCTGATAGAGGTTAAGCGCAGCCTCCGCCGGAGCCTACATGAAACTCCATATCAACGCTTCGAAATCCACAAGAAAGGAGACCCCTTTGACTGCGCCAACCACAGGGACTTAGACTCCTTAAAAACTACAAGATCTTTTGATCTCTTGAAGCTGTTTGTAGGGAATCTGATAGGTCCATGGCACTGTGGTTTCAGACCGAGATCCTGGAAAACACCCAATAAGTTCAGATCAACATTCACCACCTATTCGTCGATGCCAAGCTCGCATATGACTGCTTGCATAAAGACGAGCTGTACACAACGATGTCTAGTTTTGACCTTCTGCCAAACTCGTCAGACTGTGCAGGATGACGATGGAGAATTATCGCTGCTCAATCAAGGTCGATAACGAACGCACCGAGATCTTAAATGTCAAGAAGGGATTTAGACAAGACAACGCGCTGTCATGTGACTTCTCTAACATCTTCCTGGAGAAGATCGTGCCGGACTCACACCATAACACTAGAGGCAAGATCTTCCAGAAGCCTGCATACACGGATGTCATCCGTAACGTAACTGGCAGAATTCTGCGAGCCGTCGATGAGGCGTTTGTTGGCAATGAACGAAGGAAAAGCGAAGCTGTCCTTCAAGTAAGGGTATACAACAGCGAAGTCTTAGACAGAGCGTCACAATGGGCAGCTATAACTTCGATGTAATCAAGGACTTCGTCTACCTCGTCTCCGTACGTAAATAGTACGGTCAATAATGCAGAACAGCTTTCGCCAACCGCTGTTTCTATGGGCTCATGAGGCAAAACTTTAAGAGTTATCTCTCGAAGGACCAAGCTGACTATATATAAGACCATCCTACTACAGCTGTACGGATCGGAGTCACGGACAATCTCAAAAGCGGATGAAGAGGCCGTTGGTCTCTTTGGGAGAAAAGTTTTGCGTGCGATCTTTAGTCTTGTTTGCGTTGACGGTTCTTAGAGGAGAAGATTTAACCACAAACAGTAAGAGCTGGCCGTACAGCGACATGAGCCTAGTCGAACGTCTACGAATCCAACGTATAAGGTGGCTGGGAAAGATAAAGCGTACAGACAACTTGGCTACTGGCCGAAAAAAAAAAGAAATTAAATATTGTAGCTTGCGTGGAATAGGATCACAAAAGGAATCGAGAACACCAGTCATCACGAAGAAAAGCTAGTATCGCCATCTTTGAGGACCAAATCAAATTCCCGAAAACCATTTTTTGTTAGTAATTTTTGGTTAGTAACGAAACACGCTATGCCCCTAGTGCGTCTCACCACCCTTGTCAACAAGATTGAAAAGCCTGCTACAAATTAAGCGTGTGTGAAAGCGGTCTTGGCAAATGTACCCAGAGTGTTCTGAAACACATTTCTGGAAGTATGAACACGGCGTGGCGTTTGGTACTGCGCTCAGGCTGGTGAGTCGCTGTTTTGTAAACGATGCTGGTGTAAGACTAAGCAATGGAAGTGGTGAATAATTTGTGTAGTGAAGTTTTGGGCGTGAAGAGTGGATAATGCACAGTTGATGTGTCTGACTGCGTTGCTCCAGCAGTTGAGTCTTCAGGGGCAAAATATTCACTAAAATTCTTCTTCTTCATCTCTGAAGCTGGCGCTTCAGTTGGACTTCTACCAAGGTTATTCAGATTACATGCATTTTACATCCGCGAGGCATGAAGTACGCTAACAATGACGTCCACCAAATCCTTTTTATCTACGAAGGATTTGGTGACATTTTCACGAGAGTAAAAAAAAACATCAACATTTTCTACAGAAAATAAATTCGAAATAAGCACAGAAATCAGGTAAATACAATTTACAAATTAACTTGGGATTCTACAGTCATTTAGGCAGCAAGAGAAAATCGATAGCTCCCAACAGTATCAAGCGCAGAGCGTAAAGTTATCTCCCATCAATCGCAATTGTTTCATTGTCGCGGTTTCACATCCACCACTGTCTAAGCTGACGTTTTCGGAAAATCATTTTCAGCTGCCCTCCGCCCTGTGCGCCCGCCCTCAATTTCATCAACTATCAATGTCTAATAACCCAATGACATTCGACTGCAAATCACACTTTAAGATACGTGATGTTGTTGCCGAAAACAAGATGTGCTCGTACTCGTACTCGCAAATGACCTGCCATCATAAAAGACCACTCTGTGGCATATGTAAAGGAACAGAAGCACACCCATCAGACGCACAATAACAACTTGATCCCCATTCTAACTTTACAGAGTCTCACACTTCAGCCTGTCGGCAACTTCAGCTCCGTCCATCGAAGACGTCCCCCAATGCCGAGGGTGCGTACACTCAATCTTCAACCGCATGTACTACTTCAACACAACGTCGTCGTATCCATCCCGATATAACGGTCTAACTGACCTAATCTGATTTAATCATACTTAATTTATGAAAGGTCATTTCATGGTACATTACGTTTTATGGGTAAATCCAGTGTCATGTCATTATCATGGTCAAACGACAACAATAACCATGGTCCGCTAGGACGTCAGATAGGCCAGAGGGATCGCTCTACCCCTCCCCTTGCCCCCTTACTGAAAGCTACAAAGCCAACGCACGAACGCATTAAGGCAGATGAGCGGGCATTCTGCAGCGCATCCAACACACACGGATGCTTAGATTGGCTAACTATGACAAGGACAACGACGATGATGACATCGTTTCGTCTCCCCCGTCTCTGGCACAATTTACTGCGTCCAACTCAATTTGTCGTAGGCCCTTTACCCGTGTGACGCGTCGTCGGGATGCGTGTGTCGTCCGTCCCATCGAGTGATGAGGTCCAAGCGGATGCGTGTCATGTTGTGTGCCCTGTTTCTGCCTAAAGTTTATTATATTTGAGATGTATAATGTCCAATCCCATTATGGTCTTCGATGTCATCCTGATGGCGATTGGATGCCCGTCACAGTTGCCGGTGCTTAGTGCAAATTTAATTCGCTCGTTTCCACGTTTCACTTGGTAACGATTTATCAGCATACACAAGCAAGCGAGCCGCATCATCATCTTCTGCACAAATCCACTTTGAATCCTCAAGCGGGGAGAGGAGGGGGCAGGGAGTCAGCACATGTGTAGCCTAGGACATCTGCGATATACAGGGAAATTTTAACGATGTTAGTGCTGCGCGACTTTGCTGAGAAAGGCACCATTCCCGAGCGGGAGAGCTTAGATTTTGGATCGTAAATCTGCTGAGTTCATGCGATAGTTTTACACACCACCATAACGTGCGTGTGTGCCTAGGACTGCACAATCCACGGCCGATGAGGATGCTAGTGTCGTCCTTTATGGGCATCAAGTCAGTTCAGTGGTTTCATAAAAGGCAAGTGTTCAATTAATTCGCAGCCGCATGTTTGTGGGTCATAAAAGTTGTTATCCCCGCAGCACGGCAGTTATTCCGCTTCGGCTGACTCTGAGAACTGATTTCAAATTAAGTGTCCCGTTAGATGACGGTGATGTGACGGATGGGAGGCGGATTAAATTGCACCATGCTTCGAAACACTAATTTCGTTTTAAATGAAAGCGTCGATGAGAGATATGAGAAACCGTCTGTGTTTTTGGAGCGACAAACTTGCTTCACGATGTGCTGCTTTACTAGCTTGGTTACAGAGCTTGGTTCAGATGCCTCTGAAAATGTTTGATCTGTATGTGTTGGTGGATAGCCAATCGTCCTCATCCATCGTAGTCGATCTTGCTGTTACATTTGGAGGATTTGATAATGAATTGATTTTTTCTTCCATTCATCTAACTGATGCTCTTTCCAGGCGGACAAACGTAATGTAAGCACGCAGTTTGAACCTCAATTGATTAAGGACAATTTCGACTCGTCCAAACCAATGATATCTTAACCGACTCCCAACTCAGTAATTGATAAAAGAATGCATTGAGTTGCTGGCAAGTTGCGGACCCGGGTCTCAACTAACAAGCATTTCCAGCTGGAGACCTTCTCTGACTAGCTGCCTCTAGTTGCACATGTTTTTCAGTTGCTTGATGAGCTGGGAACCTTACCTGAACTGGCCCGTCGCTAATGCATTGCTCCTTAACGAAACAAAGAGGGGGAAATCGCTCTACACACCGTTGGCACAAAGACGAGAGTGGCTACAGAGGCATGGGACCACTTCAAAAAATCCCTTGCTTAGGGACGACTGCAGCGCCCCTGAGAGACAATAACTTAACATACAAATCAATCACCCTTTTCTGATACCAAAGCGGCAATAAAGCCCTACAATCAGACGTCGAAGATGGTTAGGCTATGCAGACATAGCTTCAGCGAGATAATCTTGTAGAATTTGGTGAACCTCTGAGGGTACCTAGACATACTGGAAGCCAAGGACATAAAAAGGTGAAGTAAGGCTCGGCGTTGGGAGAGTATGTTGCAATCCGGTAAGCCCAGTTCCATAAAGAAAAATCGAGAAGACGAAGCGATGGACTGTACATTGGAGCTCTATGGTTGACGCTGAGCAAGAAGGGATCGACATCATTGATCGGCGCACGATAATAGGAGTCCCCACCGGGCACTGTGCTATAGGTACACATCCAATGCAACTGAACGACTTTTGCAGAAGCTGTAGAGATGAGGAAGAAACAGAATCTAACCAACATCAGCTCTGCGAATGCCCAGACCTCGCAAGGAAAAGAAAGCATTTTCTAGGAAAGAACCTCTTCACAGAGCTGGATTACTTAAGCGGTGTTGATTTGAAAAACCTAGGTTTCACACACGAATCACAATTATTGGTTTTATTGCCAAATTCATGACCATTGTGCACAAACGAATTGGAAGCTCACTGGCTCCATAGAAGTTTCATAGGACTAAGTAAGCGATCGCTAAAAAGGAAAGTATTTTTGATTTTACAGACTTTTGGGATGAAGTTTGTAATAGCCGAACCGGACAAGTGAGCGAAGAAGAATAAAAACCAAAGACAAACAACTCTCTGCTTGTGTGTCGTTTATTAACAGAAGAAAGAATGTATTTCCGCTGAGACATTTATATCTCGTTAGACATGCTAATTACAGTACATTGAATGTTATTAAAATCTTTGGAGACAATTCGGGTGAATCATACGATCAGATGGCCAAACATAGTGTGATGCAAAACGACAACAGATACAGTCTCGCAACAAAGTATGCACCCAAAATATTTTAATTAATTTTTTCGACTACAAGTTCATTGTCATCCAGTGCCAAAGAATCCTTCCCTTCTTGTTGAAAGAACTCGTATTTAAGCTTAAATGTAAGTACAGTCGAGACCGGATAATAGCACACCAACAGTGCAATGAAATATTGTGACATTCAGCGGGTTGTGCTCTTATCCGATCATTCTTACAAACTATTTAAAAATTGGAAATGCAAGCTCGAATACATGCACACAATTAAAAATAGTGGGAAACTTCCACGATAGGTGCCTACCTAGTCAAAAGCAGTGTGAAGTATAACACATATGTAGTAAGCTATGTTTTAAGTCAATTTTAAAAGAAAAATCTTGCCTTGAAAATCAAGTGAATTATAGGCCCGTGTAGGCTGTGTGATAATAAGCACGATTGTACGTAGACTGTTTGATTTGTCACATTTATGGTGTGCTATGTCAGTACAACATGTACAAAAAAGACAAGTGCCTTCGCGATAGTGTGAGGGCGACTGTGAATTTGTTCACCAATGAGTGCGCTTAAAAATACACGGCAATTATGTATTTATTTTGGATGACTTGTCTAAAAAGAATAGACGAATATGAAATCAAGGAAAAGAATACCCCCAACAAAAGAACACAATTGCAAACTATAAATATTTATTTAAGAGAAAATCTTACACACTGGCTGCTCCTTCTCTTCCTTCTGGAGACTGCCACGATAATCGCACCTTGAGTTATACGTGTGGGAGCCAGGCGTGGTCCCCAAAAAAATCAATCGTTATATGTCTTTATTGACTTGAATCCAAACATCGAGTGAGACTTCATCTATTATTCGAACTTCTAACACAGAAAACTAACAGGACTTAACTTAAGGCAATATAACAAAGAAAGAACAAAACAGAAGTCGTAGGTTGTACGCATTGTAAGGAAATAGAGGGCACGATATAAAACGTTATCGATGGCTTCGGTTGTAACTTGGCTGATGGCGTCCTTCACTTTGTGCATAGCAGGATTACGTGAGTTCCTTGGCTTGGCGCGTACTAGGACAATCGCAAGCACATGGCTTCGGCTTGGCTTGGTTGTACGCTTTTCATCCAATGTATAGCAACATCACGCGAGAGCTTAGGCTTGGCTTGGTTTTACCGCTCTCCATCGATGCACAGCAATAAAAATTACTCCTGCGCTCAAGTGGTCAATCTATTTCCTTATCTTTGACTTCCCCATCCGAGTTCCAGTGGATTTATCGTTTATTTAACGATCGTATGAATGCATCGTGATCTTGGACTATGAATCCTTATCTCTTGCGATTGGTGGCGTTGACATGTTTATGACACGGGCGGACTCATTGTCACATTGCCATCCAGACACAAGCTTGAAAACCGGAGCAGAGTTGTCCATGTGCTCTTCG
This sequence comes from Eristalis tenax, assembly GCA_905231855.2. NCBI lineage: Eukaryota > Metazoa > Arthropoda > Insecta > Diptera > Syrphidae > Eristalis > Eristalis tenax. The sequence goes on along the minus strand of HG993124.1, from coordinate 36,437,420 downwards.
GGTGAGATTTCCCAGTCGGTGGCAATGTTTAAACTCCAATTAAATTAATCAATCAACAAATTCAATCCTCTGAAAACTCATGCGGCGAAAAATAAAAAAGTTACAAAAATATATGCATTTCAGTCCTCAAACACCCAACAGTGTGGAAATCAAACGTACTCAGTTTTTATTTCCCATATTCCACTTCTTTATTTTAACTCCCAACAAACACTGGAGCCACGGTTTACCACCACGGTGGAGAGTCAATAAATTCACGAGGGCACACGTTCCTGTTATCTCTGGTAAGGCAGCTGGCATCTACCTGCCTGCTGCCTAGCCGCCCTACCACCACCACCGGAGCCGTGTCAAGGAAGAGAAGGAATAAAAGCAAAATTCAACTCAAACTTAAATTCAGTCCAGGCAAACTTTTGAATTCATCCCTCACCCTTGACAACACACACACAGAACTACCGATCCGGTGCACACACTCCGGCGAACGTATGCTCTTGATGTATCATCATGCAAGGACGATTACCTATCCCACGCGACAGAGCTATCTACGCTTGCGGAGAATATTATCCCGTGGCCGTCTGTCCCACCTTATGAATTACACTTTTCGAAATTCAGCCCCGTCCAACGAAACACCGTCCCACCATTTCACCACCTCACCGTCCATCCGCTTTCCGCAGAGATGGATAGAAGCTCTCTGCTTCCGCCCGCTCGGCAAACCCTAAATTTAGGCACGTACTTACATTTATAGCCGATGATTAATGGCTCAAGTTAGTCGTGGCCTGGGCTAGAGCACATTTTTGTTTGCGGAATGATGATTAATAAAATTTATCGCGTTTTAGCGTGTGTGAGTGTGTCCACTAGTTCTGCCCCGGGCGAGACTGAGCTGAGCTGTACTGTGCTTCCGTGCGCAAAAAACGTGATAATGGCTCTGGATGCGGTTCCAAAGGGCGCATAAATACACATCAAGTCCGCGAAAGTTATGCTCCGACGAGAGGAGGGCTGCCTTCGTCAGTTGAGGGCTTTTGCAGGAACGGATTTGCATGTGCGCCCTCGCCCAGATGCGCAGTTATGTGTCACCGCGGCCGCCGTGTGTGGCAACAGATTCATCAGGATATGCCACAAATGAAATAATAATCACAAGTCGATTGCAATTATTTGCCCCGTCTACAGGCGGGAGCCGTGCCTTCCGAGTGTGTGACTTCAATTATGAATACTTGTTCGGTGCCGTCAGTAGCAGTCTCCATGCAATGTGACCACACTGCCACCGCAACTTTCCTCACGGGAGTCAAAGCGAATCAGCCGCCACGCACGGACATTCCCGGATGCGGACGATAGGAACAACTAACCCGGCTAGAGCATGGACCAGCAGAGCACAAGCGTGCTATGATATCCTACGTCTGCAGTTTGACATCGGCAAATGGAAAATTATTGTTTCAGCACGTTGGACATCCGTCGTACCTTTGGGGATAGAATTTACATTGATAATTAGGTTTCGCTCCGGGAGCTGCCTCTTGTTGACTGTGGAATATGCAATGTTTGTCGCTGCTAAATGAATTGGGTTTGTGCCTTGGCCGATGCCAGACCTTAGGAACGGGGTAGTGTTGTCGCACTTATTCGCAATTGCAAATCTATTGTTCGAAAATTGCGAACATATTACGCTGAAATATTGATGAGCGAGTGGTTTGTTAAATTCGCTTCATCAAGCCGCGAGGGTTCGCAATGGAAATGGAAATAGGCACAACCTGGCCGGCATGGCGGCGGGATAACGACGTGCCAAATAGGAGCATTAATTCAAAATGATTCATTAAGAGCATTGGGCGCCTGCAATTAAAATACTCAGAGAATTCAGTTAATTGAAGCACACCGGAGACCGCTGATTGATCAGCTTTGTTGGTCGGTCTACATTTGCAGGGAAACTTGGCCTTGTTCAGGCTTGTGCAATAGAAGTTGTCCTCATTAGAGGACTCTGACGCAACGAAGACGGCGGAGATTCCGCTTAACACAGAAACCGCCGAACGCTGTCCAACAAGGGTACTTAGGGGGCATTCTGATACTGTTGCGAATATTGGAATCAAATTAACACTTTTTCATTTAGAACCGGTATATAAACTTACTTGTCAGGCCTGCGACCTATGGAGGATCTAGGCCTTCCTGAACGCTCTGCTTCTAGTCATACAGACCCCACTGTCTTTCGTTATGCCAAAAGTTCGGTCTAGAAGGTTCTGATTGAACGATCCTCTTAGCTGGAGCATTGGTGTTTCCTCGCTTAGTGCGTGTTTTTGATTGAATCATCAAGGAAACAGGATAGGCTTTTTTATTGGACACTAGCGGGTTCTGTGCCTGCTTCGCTAAGCAGACCACATTAATATAAGAATAAAAATAAACCTTTTTATATTTTCTTCTTTTTATCTTAATGGTATAATATAAACAGAACTAATAGCTTAACTACACGTGAACATGATATGACCGCGGGAGAACCATGGATATTTAAAGTCAATTCCGCACAACGGTTGTCATTGCGCCTTGTTTATTGTCATACCAAACTCATAACTCAATACATAATAAGTTGATTTCTTATAAGTTAAAACAAAATAATTGAAATGAAATGAATTAAGTAAAACGTAAAGTAATGTGCTCTGAAATGTTTCTTATTTGTTCTTTTTCAAATAAATTTAATTAAATTAAGAAAAAACTAATAATAAACAAAACATGAAGCACTTACCATACGATACACACACCAAAAGCAAGGAAACGGATCTTTCTTCGGGGACTTCTACTTACGATTCTAACATTTACCAGACACACGACAAAGAACGTAAACGGATATTTTTTCGTTTGCCTCCAGTTTCAATAATTTTTACTTTGACAGCGAATAGTACATATAAAACTTATTTTCATATTTCTTGACACACTAAAAATCAAAGCAAATGCTACGCAAAAAACACATTGTACTGAAATTCATGTACTTTTTCACACATACACAACACACACATACATCGAAGGTTTACCGATTTAAACCGAACTTCACGCACACCGTAATGTGTTAAAGTTAATGGAATAATTCTACAGCTTAAAATATTTTTACTGCTTTGTGGTCCTTGCCATTCAGCGTGAAGCATTCAGGTTTATCATGAATCACGCCCGAACAGCATTTCGCCCGAAATATCTCACTTCCTTTCATTGCCATGTTCGAAAAAATTCCCTTATTCCCGATCAGCAAATCCGGGCTAAATCTAATGCCAAATCAAGCTCAAATATTGCCTAGCTTTTTGCAGGCGAATCGTCATGAATCCTCGAATAAACACAAAATAAAAAAAAACCAAAGAATAAATTGCACACGGCTAATTTGGATTCAAAACATGAGCATATCAGCCGGACATATGTGTAAAGGTCCTACCCATATCAACAACAGCACCGCTGAAAAAACCCAGTTCCGCGACCAACCTCAAGCGCTTATCAAACATATGGACGATCACTAACACAACAGGGAACATCTTGCAGAAATATGATAAAAGTGAACGTTCTGTTTCTTTTCAATCAAAATATTTCGTTTTTGTTTTTGAATTTAGTTCTAAAATTGGAATTTGATCCAGTACCATGGACGTCTGCAACTGCTTCAATGGGGCGTAGTACAATTCTATAGCACTCAACTAGCAACTCCACCTGTTTTTTAGAACACCAATTGTTCTTTGGATTATGTTACGACAACGAGAGTTAATCTCATTACATTGTACTTTGGTAAGTATTGCATTGAAAGAAGATTGTCCCAGACCAACGTCGTGATCCTTTACTCTCCTTTTGGAAAGCAAAGAAAAAAAAAAAAACGCAAGCAAGCGGCGAGTTCCCGCATTGTTGGAACCGAAGAGTTCACGTTCTGGTGATATATAATACCTTTAATCAAACGCTAAACATTTTTGTTTACATACAAAGGTTAACGCAAGTCCAAAGGATTAGAATAATCTCTTAAATATCTTCGAAACACTTTCACTCGGTTAGTTTCTTCTTGCTCAGATAAAATCCTCATGACATGCGATGGTCTTACGTTTTACGAACCTCTCATCTCTCTCATTTTGTACTTACGTAGGTCGCCGCAGTAATCTGTGCAGAGATGATGGAGGAAGAGATGGGCCACTTCTACGTTTCTTGCCCCTCAAATTCATTTGACAGCGTTTTTTATAAACTTTTCACAGATAGGCGTCTGTGCATACGTGTGAGCTAAGCAAAGCTGTTTACTCCTGCCTAACACCATGGCGTTGCTCTATACTTCTAACAAGTGTGCGTGAAAATAAAATAGTATGCGTGACTTTAGAGCACAACTGCGATGGACTGGGGGTTTTCCATTGAAAAGAGGAATATCTCTTCCTCCATCATCTCTGATTCTGTGCATGGCCATTGAATTTTGTGCGTTGAAAGACGACCCAACGCAGCAACGCACCATTGTGTTTCAGGCATATTTCAGGCAAACAGAAATTATTCGGGCGGGATTCATGACAAGCCTACTGTTGTCATTATTTACTTATAACTGTTCTGTGTATCCACATCTTGATTTTGAATGTAAAAAAAGTGTAAACGTAGTTCATGACTTTATTCGTTTTGTTTATAATGTCCCCAGATATTGTAGATATTGTATCTGATTTGAAAAGTAAGTATCTGGGTTTGAACTTGGATGATTTTCTGAATTATGACAATATCCTAAAATTGCACAAAACTATCCTCCATAAGTGTTCATGCACATTTGTATGTTCTGGAGAGCTGGGCAGTGGCAAAGCAGATTTTGGATCGTTTCAGTCTCTTCCTGGTCAACGAAACTCCGGCAGAGATCGCTGGATTCTGCACACCATTTTCCGAGCATTGCTCCGATGGGGTAGTGTCCTGTGATCTCTCCTACCAGTACGGATTAATTACGATTAAGTTACGATCCAACGCTAGAAGCTTCTTTGTTTTGCCATAGTTGAGCTCTGGCCACGTTGATTTTCTCGTGTGACAGTCATTTTTTGACATGACAAGTTGGCTTTTTTTGCCAGATGCAATGATGTGTCCGCCTCGCCGATGTCCATTTCAGAACCTTGTCTGGCCAATTCGTCAGCTCTCTCGTTCCCTCTTATTGAGCTGTGGCCCGGAACCCAGCAGAGTTTGACCTTGTGGTGACGGATGGAATTCATAACAGCCCTTCATCTCATCGTATCGGATACTATTGACTTCAGTGAAGCATGTATGCGTTTGGCTGCTTTCTCTACTGCCAGAATATCTGCTTGGAAGACACTGCACTCATCAGGAAGTCCGAATGATTCCCGTTTGTGCAAGGGGCCCGAGTAGAATCCGGCCCCACAAAAAAGGCGTAAACATACTCACAAAAATGGTGCAAAGAATGATATTTCAAATTACAGAGTGATAGCTAAATTATCTTCTATCCCCAAACTCTTTGAATCTGTCGTGTATCGTGTATCTATTCTATCCGATCTATTCTACCGATCCACCACAACTAACTTTATTGAATTTGTCTCCAATATCCTTTCAAAATTGGTGCAAGATCAAGCAAAAGCTTTGACAAAGTCTACCGCCAATTTCAAACTGAAGGCTCTTCTTGTCCCATCGCATGGGTCAGATCGTACCTTCAGAATCACTCCTACAGAGTACTCTTCTGACACTCTAAATCCGACCTCTTAGTAGCCTCATCGGGTGTTCCACAAGGAAGTCCGTCTCGGCCCTCTGATCTTTGTCTGAACCATAAACTATATTGACTATATCATGAAAAATATGTATCTATCTGCATACCATGAAAATATGTAAAACAACATTTAACTCAACCGACTCACGCGCGCTCCAAAACGACTTTGACTCTTTGTACACTTGGCATGACAACAACTCTCTTGAACTTAACGTAGGAAAATGCCAGTCCATAGCTTTTCTCGCAGACGCTCGCCCCTCCTCTGGCTTGAGATCGACGATTTTGTAAGATTTCTGAAAGTTTGATCTGTGACAAATCTCCCCAGCCTCAAGGCTCGTTAATATATGACAGCATGAATACAGACCGAAGCGGCCCTGGTCTGCGGTCAGACCTGGTGCTGTGTATATGGTATTGTTCTATTAGACGTGCGTGTTATTGTTCCGTTAGGAGCGCAGTTTAAATTGAGCAACATCTGGAGGCAGGATCCATGCACAGTCTTATTCTGAGAAAAATCAAACTACACCAGATAAATCAGTCTTTTGATTAAATAAAGGACTGACTTATCTTGTATCATGCTGTTAAATTGATCTCTTAACGAATAAATAAAATACTGCAAATCACGCAATAGTTTTGCGGGCATTCTACACGACCTAGGCGACCTCTATTTAAACGCATTTTGCCATTCGATTATTTTTTTTGTTTTCCTATATTTCCTGACCTCCGAAGTCGTTTTGAATTTTATTTTGTCGCCGTATATAGAAGAGGCAGCATGCCAAGCCACTGCCTGTGCAAAGAGCGGAGATCTAATGATGGACACCCTTAGAAAGATACAGAAACAAAACTTTAAGAACATTCTCCTAGTGCTGAGGCCCAATGTATACAACGCCGAGATACTTATGCATTATTCTCTTTCCCCTGTCCCTGTTCCTGGGAAATAGTCACGGGGGTGTTGTTGAGTGCTAGGAGAACACATTCGATTGCTCGACTCATTCTCTACCAGCAGCTTCAACCTTACCCACTCAATTGATCTCTGGCCGCCCGACATTCTGCAGCACGTGACTGTTAACCAATTACGCCGTGTTTTTCTTTCACTTATCGAGCCAGCCACTCAAATTGTTTCTGCAAACTGAGTTATTGTTCACATGTCTGCCTCTCTTTTGCAACCCTTGCCTCGATAGATACTCTAACAAAAACTACAAATCCGGTGGAAACTAAATACCCAACAAACAAGTGAGCCTAACAAGATCAGCAAAACCACCCGGGTGCACACAAATCACGACCGCACTAAGTCGCTGCAAAGCTACACCCTTTGAGGAACGTTGCCGCCACGATTACGGACGAAAACGGACCCATGTCCGCGCCGGCTTAATCGGGCTTCTGTCCACAAGTAGCTTGCCATCGATTACCAGCTTCATCGCCCATAATCGCATTGTCACCTCGCACTGATTGCTGAGAGTGCATTGCGGCGAAATCCTAATCCAATAAAAGTGCACAAAGCACCACCCACCCATCCTAGACACTATCCGGCGGCGCAGTGATTGGGTTTAAACCACCGCCGCCGCCCGGCTGGAGAATTACAAAATAATCGTCAGTTGCCTTTTGGCCAGCCAATTAATGCCGTCTCTTCCACAGACTTTCCGTGTTTCCCTCCTCCCAAAACCGCGCATATGCTCACCATAATGCGATCCAATGAGATCAAAGCACTACATCCTTTTCTGCGTTATCCTCGGACACAAACATGCGGAGGAACTCGGGTAAAAGAACCAAGAAGTACGAGCGAGCCATTAATGTGCAATTAAGCTTCCAGCCAGTTGCTGCTGCCGGTCTTGGCGTCGGCGACATACCACATGTCCGCACCGATTAAAGGGGGCAAATATTTGCGGCTGCCACTGCATCTGCAGGCAGTCAACAGCAGTTGACGTCACCGACCCACCTCGGTGCCAGCTCACGGCGCATTTATGAGCCTCGCCCCCCGTCACATATCTGAAAGTCTATCGCAATGCCGGCTGTGGTGATATCTGGGACTGCTCGCTTGGCCGGCGGTCACGCCAACAGTCAACGACAATGGCACTGACAATGGCCATGGCGACGGTGACGGTGTAGGTGATGGTGATGGTGGTAAACCTTATTATCGTGGCTTGTAACGCTGGTGTTTACGTGTGAATGTTTTCGTTTCCACAGGACATGCTAAGGTTCACATTAGATTTAATGGCAACTAGCTCCAGGATATCATTTAAATATTCCGCTGTGCGCTTCTACACCGTCGCCGACGTCGACACCGGCAACCAACAATGATGACAGTTGAATGTGCGCTCATGCCCTTGTATGTACGAGTGGTCTAGTCTGCCGCTTGTGGCTGACGTTCAGTTACGGAGATTGTGCATCTCGGGTGTGCGTTGAGCGCGAGCGTGTGCACACACGACGTTCACACGTTCCCCTGTTGCCTGCTCAAACTAATTTCCGTGCCGGAGAAATATCCTGAGGATATGATTTCACTTTATACTTTCGAGTTTCGTCTCAGTTTTATTTTTCATTCAGTTCGTCTTTGGGAGTTTTTGACAGGGAGTTGTGCTCTTCCTTGCGCCGTTGGTGGAGGCAATTTCTGCGGCAGTGGGTCATAACAAGGAGCGACACACTGTCACTGACATGCTGGTCGCTGCTGGCATGGATGCAGTAATTGGTGCTGTTGTTGGCTGTCGTGTTGGATTTTTCACGGCTCGCTTGGATGCGCTTTATGGGCGTGTGCTAAGCTGAAGTGATTGTGTGGTGTGTGTGCACATCCTGGTGGCTTTAATTGATATGAATGGTGTGGTGCATGCGTTTAAGTAAGCTCGCTGGCAGCTTAAGAAAATTAATCTCTGCATTGGATTTCCCTGCTGTACATCAGTGTGTATCAGCATTAGGCTGTCCAAGTGAAATTGACCAGATTTGTGTAGCTGTCCCTGAATGGGTGGCTTTCCTCTCTTTCGGTGGGTGCTGTCTTCAGTGGCCCCTTCAACTCGTGGCCATCATCTTAGTACCGAATGTCCTTGAGAAAGTTGATTAAGAGGGCTTGGAGATCGGAGATTGCGGAGATCTACTTTAACTCGGCAGCAGAATTCTTGTGAAGCAGTTTTCTGTAGATTAAGGTAATGATCTAGGAGCAGAAACTTTTGGTAGAAGTCTGTGGTGTCCTTCCGGCCATATTCCGGTCTAGTATACTGATACTACTCATGTTCGGCATACTCTTCTACTTTTTAAACCGCCCAAATACATTTAAAATCTTCTTTATATTATAAATGAGAAAGTTTGGATGTTTGGTCTAAGATCCCGGCTAAACGGCTGGATGGATTTCAATGCATTTTGGTATGCAGTTAGGTTATGGTCTGGATTGAGCTATAGGGTAGAAGTTCGAATTCAACTAGTTCGATCATTAAAACCATAACAAGTACCATTTTTTGCGGCCTAGCTACATCGCCGATCACGATCACGGTGTGTAAGGGACAGGGGTTCCAACGATTTCAATAATATCCAGGGCACCGAAGCACTCTTTGCCATCTACAACGTGTTGTATGTGAATTGCTCTCTGCCACAGGATAGCTCACGCAGTTACCAGAAATAGAAGACTCATCGTAGACGTGCATGCACTTGAGGTCAAAGTGAGTTAAATGGTGGGAAAACAATTGGTCAAGTTAGCAAATTGTGATGATGACGAACTTAAGTGCTACGTTACACAAACACACAGTAGGAGATACTCGCACAGTTTGTAAGATACTCGCGCAAAGATGAACATTTTGTAGCGAACGTTTGCCAGTACTAAAATTAAATTTTAAGGGCCGATGTTGATTTTGAACAAAACACAAATTGCTTAGGAAATTATTGTCTTTTCTTTTTATTATGATAATATTGGTATGGTTCAATTATGTATGGAACAAAATATCGCCGCCGCGACCTCGGCGGCACACCTCCATCCGATAGTCTAAATTTTCGATGACGCTGAAGCATAATTGAGGTTCTATGCCGTTAATGTGCCGAATTATCTCATCCTTTAGCTCTTGAATTGTTGCTGGCTTATCGACGTACACCTTTTCTTTCAAATAACCCCAAAGAAAAAAATCCAACGGTGTCAAATCACATGATTTTGGCGGCCAATTGACATCGCCACCACGTGAGGTAACACTGCCATTGAATTTGTCGCGCAAAAGAGCCATTGTTTCGTAAGCTGTGTGGCAAGTGGCACCGTCCTGTTGAAACCACATATCGTCCACATTCATATCTTCCAATTCGGGCCATAAAAAGTTCGTTATCATTTCACGAACGATAAAAATTTTATATTCCAAACTGGGAAAGACGGCATGGCTGTAGATAATGACGAACGATTAGTCTTCATCAGGATTTGTGCGATGATGAGAGCCTTGAAAATGGGCTTTTGCTACACAATACAGTCTGGCTACCATGACCATCCTCAGAGTCGGGGAAAAATATGTCCGGCCTTATTACCAACAGCAATCATCCTTCTTTGGTGCCTCTGGATATAGCGATGCTAGTAAGATCATTCTTCCTCTTAAACAGAACTTTCACAGCAGAGGAGCAACATCTCCGAAGACAACGCTGTCAGCCTCTCTTGAACTATGTCAAAGTAATAACTTCGCAAAGCTTTGCTCTATGCCGAAGTTCAGCGGTAGTGCAAGTGGAACGTACCATGAAAAGATTGTACCGAAACACCTGTCGAAAATTTGCAACATTCGGCTGGATGTACGTGTGCACAAGTACCTTCGAATGTGTCTGCTTACGTTTGTTCCTCGAGCTATCCGGAGTGTCATATCACAAAACGGAGCTAAAAGTTCGAGCTCCAATTCTGCTGAAGCGTAACCTTCAGGTTCCGAGACTAAACAATGGAAACTGACTGCGCCTACCAGAGTAGGGAAGAAATGTGATCAAAGCCAAAGGAGAAAACTTGTTAATTCCTGGCATAACTTTCAGACCAAATAATCTGGCCTACAATTTCCGGTAAAACCGATGCATTTCCGATGACCATTAATGGAAAAAATTAAAAGCTGCTGGATAACATCTGGGCACTCCCCAGATTTGATGCGCTACTACTTTCCATCCCTGAGTTACACTAGCAATAACTAGACCTGTCTAATAATATTTGACATATTAGTATTAAATGGAATCTATTTTTGTTTAATTACCTTGTGTAAAACCGGTTCCTTCCCAAACAAAAAGGATGATATTTATTATTTGATTTACTGCTCTTTCCCGACGTTCTTATCTCGGATCAACGGAAGGATGGTCAGAAATGAGAGAAAACCGTCGGCAAGATATTTTTATCCGTTGAGCGAATAAAGGACTCAAGGGTAGCTCGGTGCTGTGGCGGATTGTTGTTTGAGTTAGACACTCTCGCTCAAGGTGAGGTTCTTTAATAACTTTGTTGTTCTCTTAAAGAAATCTCTTATTACACACACGTGCAGGTTTTTTTTTTATTTAATTGTTATTTATAACATATTTTTTGAGACATCCGCATCTATTTTTTGTTGCTTTAAGTACATAACTAATTGCTTTAAAAACTGCATTATATATATTTTTTTCTTAGGGGTCCCATTTGAATTAAATATTAATTAAAACGTCTAACACCTGTACACTTACTGTTGACGCTGACTGTACTTAATGTGTATAATATACCAGAGCCTGCGGCTATGTTGTTTCTAAGCTTTTCAACGGCTGTGCCGACTTCTTTCAGGGCACTTCTTCACCGACAGGAGTCGACTTCTTGAAAGATAGGCGGGCTGCCTCGTCGATTGGAAGTTGAATTTCCTGATTCCGTATCACTCTCTCCTGGTCATGCCACTAAGCAGCTGTTGGAAGTGATGCTCCACTATCCCCAGGGTTACCCTCACAATTTCCAAGAACACGTGTGCCTTTCCTAATGCCAGTGGCCAGGCTTTTTGCTTTGTTGTAAAAAGACTTTATTTTCTGTTTATTCCCAGACCCTAGAAGCTTCTTTTCCTCCCGTCTTCTAGCCATGTACTCCTCTTGCGCTGCTCTTGTTTTCCGTTACAGCGCTTTTTGGTATGCCCCGTCGGTTACACGTTTCTTCTGCCCAGACTCGCCATCTTACCACGGGTCTCTTGTCGGGTTGGTAGGTAGCCTAAATTAGAGTCCGCTACTTTTTTGATGGCCAAGCAGCGATGCAGTCACATTTCATTGGCGTTTGTGTTCGACGTATGTTTTATGGGGAGTCTCTCACTTAATTGCTCTTCGAAGGCTCTGTCAATCTTCGGTATGCTCAGGCGCGCAAGGTTCCCGCTGAATGTCCGCACATATTGGATACTTGACGCGTGTCTTCCGTCAATGAGCACATGGTGCGGGCTCTGTCTAAAGCCACAACAAAACTGCATCTTGAGTGGAATATCAACCGCATTCATCCTGGCCACTAGTATATCTAAGCTGCTACAGACAAAGCCTATTAGCATCCTTGTTGTCGGGAGAAAGTGCAACAAGATTTTTTGTCAAATGTTAATGAGACTTCGAAGACAATTTCAAGGGAAATGGCTTTTTTGTTCGCATGCTATGTCAACACTACCTGAGACCTGAAGGGACGCTTCGATTTGTAGAGATGTTGCTAGGACACACCGCGTTAGTGTGCACTTGTTCGTGAAATATCGGTTGTGTCAAGTAAGTGAAGCGTGCAAATACGCAACTATTGTGCAATTGAATCATTGATGTGCTGCTCAGCGAAATGAAAGAAATTACCTGTTGCCGACGGCAGACATTCTCGGTGCTCACCTCGCCCAAGTTCCTCTGCAAATAATCGCGAACTTCAGGCTTCCTTTCCAATTATCTCTGCACTACCCCAGTCGAGTTTGAAAAGTGTTCATCGATCCTGACCCCTGACCAAGGACAAGGAAGAACAAGGAACAACTGCTTTATCAATCCCTCAGTTCGATAGCAAGCAAGAGGACGAAACCCCATCGTCGCTCCAAAAGGGCACCATCGGATGTATCTCTCCAGGGGTACACAATGCTTCCATAAATGTAAATATTAATGGGAAAACTTTTCCACCAGGAAAACTCTACAGGATTACTTTTTACCTAGGCGAGCAATTAACAAGGAGTCGGTGGCGGCGTCTGCCCAATCCCCAGACGCAAACCCAACCGCAGCCGTCAGCCACCAGCGCACCCCAACAAACCGGGCGAACTCCGGTAATAAATTATCAGAGAAAACTTTAGCGCGCTCGAATGCATACTTCGCTTACCGCTAAACACCTTGCCTCACATGGGAGCCCGCCGCGTCGGTTACGGAACACAGTCCCCGTTTGGGTTCGCGCTCTTGGGGCCTGTGTAAACGGTCGCAATAGTGGGGTAGTTTCATAATTAATTTAGAACGCTGCATCCATCTTAGCAGTGGCCGCACGGAAATAAAGGCGTCGCAGCACTTTCTGCCGTTCCTTTATTCAGCTGCAGGAGCCGCAAAAGCGAAAAGGCACCAGTCTCCAAGCTTATGTTGCTGCTACACTCTAGTTGGAAATTAATTTTCGCAGGATTTGCTACAGCATTCGAAATAACGCAACACACAAACTCGAAGGCACTTCAGCGTAGACACTCGTTCGTTTGCACTCCGCGCCTTTTTCGGCAGCAAATGACATCTCAAACTAGAATGAAAGTGCCTGCCTGCAGGGATGGCACTTAAATGTGAAAACTGCAGGACTCGACTGCACGATAGATTGGTAAATGTTGCTTAATTGACGATAAAACTTACGATCAACTGCGTCGCGGATTCGCGGCTCATTGCATGCTGCCGAGCGTCGTCGAGGAACGCTTTCTGTTGTGTTCGCATTTTGGATTCCGGGTTTTACTTATTTTTTTCCTCTGTTTTTTGTTTCGTCGTGTTAATTATCCTAAAGTTAATTCGGAATAACTGCTTTTATGACTCGGGGCTGCACACCACCTGATGGGGTGTGAGGCGAGGAGGCAGCACTTGCCGTTGGCTATAATTACGTGCCAACTAAACGTTGTCACATTATCGATGGATATTCCCCGGCGTTGAACTGCTCTCGTGCGATAAGTTTGTCTTAATTGGAAATTTTATTCTGACACGCAGCAGTGATAGTCACTGAATGAGGGTGCGATCTGACCGCGTGTCTCACAAACGCGATGAGGCGAACCAGGGTGAGGCGTCGAACTTATCATCAATTTATTGGCGTTGTTGTCGCCCCGTATTAACTCTAAAAGTGATCGGATTGAAGGGCCACTGAACTAGTGGTCCGAATGGTCCATAGTCTTGACGGTTGTTGGCTGCAATGTCAGTTGGAATCCTAGGAAGTCGGTATCCTGGGAATGTTGGCCATTTAAATACTCAGCAATTCGGATGTCAATTGAACTTTATAAACTCGTTTCCAATTTAATTGTCTACCACCTTCCATCGAAGTACGGTGCCCAATCGAAAATCAGGGGAAAAAATATGTCCAACGGCTCCTCCAACAAGTGAACCAACTGCATTAAACACACCATCACCGTCAAACGGTCATAAATGCTTCGGCGAAGATTCTTCTATGTAAGCCGACGCGTTTGTTTATCCCCCATTTGATGACGCATTAAACAAGCGAGAGATCCCTCAGCAATCAGCCCATTAAACCCGAACAATGAATCGTCATCCAATTATCCTGGGAGAGCTGTAAAATATATAATCCCATTCTATTGACGGACATGTGTACGGAACACTCACAATCACCAAGCCGGCCGTAACCCAAGGCGATTCGCGCGCCTCTCTCTGCCGAATGGATTAACAGCTCATAAACGTGCACCGACACTGTGTGTCATCCCAATTCAAGCGGCCCAACATAATTCTCTATATCCTGCTTAATTCCATTTCAATGGACTCCTCACGCCAGTGGAACATAATGAGTGCTCCAAAAGCAGCACAGACCACATGCGTTGAACGAACTGCCAGCAGCTCGCCCAACCCGGCTCGCTGCCTGCATCATCTTCTCCCCAAATTAGGCAAGAGAACTGGGCAGTGAAGCTGTGACAGGAAATAAAGTGCGCACAAGCACACACACAGAAGCACACAGCGCCCAGCAGAATGCATCCGATCCGATCCGGTGCACTAATGGAACCAGAACCGACACACATCGTCTAGCTTCCGACTGGAATTGGTTACTCGCAGTAGTTCGGTTCCATAAATCCACTGTTATCGCGACGATGGCGGACGATTGAGAGAACTTTTCCCAGAATCGCACACATCCTGTTCAGACGAGAAGAGAGGGAGCAAAGAATCCGGCCACCATCAGCACCTAATCGCAGGAAGTCCACGAGGAGTGCGAGCGTGTAAATCGATAATTTGTTGCATTGGCCGCAAATGAGGGATGAAATCATTCACTAATAGCCTTCACCCCAGATTCACAAATTCCCCGACAAGGGTTCTGCGCCACCACGCTAGCCGAGGCTGCCCCGAGATGAGCACCATGCGATATTGGGATAATAAATTACTGAGGAATGTTAACAGGAATGTGAGGCTGCACATGAATGTATGCGGGACAGGATGGGACGGCACAGGACAGTGTGCGGCCCGGTTGGCCGCTCTGCTCTAATGATGATGACATGCCCCGAAATGAAATCATCTACAAATTTCAATTTAACATAGTAATTTGTGGAATGATGCTGCAATTTGCCTGGCACCACCCTCATTGATGCACGCCCCACCACGTCTGTGCCGATGGAGACGGTGGAGGTGCTTCGGTTAGCTCAAACACATGCGGACCGGCGACGTCCTTTGTCTACTGGTGATCCGGCTGCGCCGTAGCATTCCCCGAGTTTTTGGGAACGGTGGAGAGGCGACGATGATAATGATGATGATGATGCTGTCGAGGCATGGGGAGTGATTTATGAAGCTGGCCTGCGCTGGCCTCTGACGGCGTCTCGCCGAGTCCCAGTGAGTCGGTCGTGGCTCTAAGCGATCAGATTCGCTGCTGAGTTACTCCATGTCGTCACTTATGTCGTTACCAGTACTACAAGGGCAAACAATATGCTAAAGTCGTAAGTAATTTACAGTCCCTTCTTTGGGGAGGGGATGACCCCCAAATCTGTGTGTGGTGAGTGCGGGTGGAACAGAGCTCCATGTATCATATATTATTTATGACTTCTTGAGGTTATGCAGTGACCAGATTATTTGATTAAACTACGTTTGCAAGCGGGGGTGTAAACAGCTGGAGGGGTGGAAAGCCATGCGGTTTTGGAACGGGCGGAGGACTGTAGACAATTTAATTGAAATTCACAATTTATTGCAGAAGCTGCTTCGTGAACTGGGAGTGTATGCTGATGGGATGACATATGTGGAGGGGTTGGTTGTGCTTTGATTGAATTTTCAACGATCGTCACCACCTAAGTGTGATGACAGTTTTGTGCAGAATTAATTGGTTCCACTCTCGTCTTACGAAACATCGAGTGCAAAAATGGTATTCGGCGGATGACTGCGCTGTCAAGTTGAGAGACATGAATCTTGGATATATTTATTTTTAGGAAAACGGCGAGGTGACAGAATTGATGTATTATAGAGGCAACAGTCCCTTACATTTTTTGACAACCATTTTTTATATCATTTTCTAAAGCCAAATTGACCAATCAGCGAACGGCATTTACGTTATTTTGTTCATAACTGTCAAAAGATCATGAACAACTGTCAAGAAGCCTCTGAAATTCTTCGCTGGGCTAGGAGTCAATCAGCTGTGAAGTTGGGCATCTCTATCACACTTCATTTCTGCTGGCAATACTGCGGTAGAGCGTGAGAGCATAGGAGCTACTTTCCGATAAATCATAATGCTCATCAGGGCTGCCGGAATTACTACTAAGGGAGTATTTGTACGACTCTCGTATTCAGAGTACTCCCGTACTCCCCTCTACTCTATAACTTTCCATCAATAATTTTCCATCATGACAACGCTCGGCCCCACGTTGCTATTCCGGTTAAGAACTATTTGGAAAACAGTGAATGGGAAGCTGTAGCCCACCCGCCTTATAGCCCAGACCTTGCCCCTTCTGACTACCATTTGCTCCAGAACTCCCTCACTAAAATACGGTTCACGTCAGAGCAGAATATCAAAAATTGCCTTGATTTGTTCTTGGCTCCCAATCCGGCGTCCAAAAAGAACTGGAATGGGATCCCCAAATTGCCAGAAAGATTGGAAAAAGTCATAGCTTCAGATGGGCAATACTTTGAATAAAACTATTGTACATATTCTTCCTGAATAAACTTTCAAATTTTGAAAAAAAAAACAGCACGAATTAAGTTATGGACGCAACATATATGCATAATTTCACTTGGATTGATAACTACGATTATATTTTTATCGCTTTAGATTAGAACAAGTCGAAAGGTTTGAAATGCGGGAAAAGCAAAACTGTACAAAGAATTTTCGAATATTTACGTCGTCGAACGTCTACTTGTCCGTGCTTTAGTCACTACTACAGCTGCAAACAAAAACTCGCGGAAAAAATTGAGGTACTAGGCAAAAATATCTATTTTTATTCATAATATTGCTGTAAACGACAGAATGAGTTTTAATAGTTAAGTCGACAGTAGTTTGATGTTAAATTCCACAAGATCTTAAACACTTCTTTCACTAGGAGCTAGAAGTCAGCAGAATATTCGAGCAATGGACCTCGAGCAAATGGCATCAGCTCTTCTTATCTTCTGAACTAGACTAAAAAAGAAAATTTACTTTTACCTTATTTCTTATATTTTAAATGTAATTAAGACAATCAATTTGGAATTTTAATCAGAAGCGCCGCGTATTCATGTTCTGTTGCATCTACAAAAATGTTTGATAAATGGGTCTTTCAATATTTTACCAAACCTTCTTTTATTGACGGCTTGGACCTTAATAAAGTAGACTTTGACAGACTTATTGTGAACAAAAAACGTACGTGGGCACGACGTACGACATGCTAGGACGAATCTTTAGCTTACATATGATCAAGTTTTAGACGACGAAGCAAAATAAATTTTAAGTTACAATCATAAATACTACATCGAACTATGCCAAGAATTTAGCTCTAGGATCGATTTCAACGACGCTGTCTTAAAGGCAATAAACATTCCAGAACAAAAACCAAACATGATCCTCTGGTTCCATACAGATTTTGCCAAATCTCATACGAGATGTTAGGGTTCAGAAGCTGGATGAGGTATTTAGGCCTTTAATTAAAAATAATCCGTTCAACAGGGAATGCAGTTTCGAAGAGTTTGTAATGTATTCGCACTAAAAAATGGACTTGGCGAGCCTATGTTCACTAACTTCGGTACCTCACAGTAGGGCAAATGATGACCACATTGTTTCCCTACTCTCTTTGCTTCAGACTAAAGCCAAAAATTGTTTAATCTCATTTGCAAAACCAACAGGCTGACAGTGGGCATCTTCAAACCTTTTGGATAATTAATTCAAAGGAAGTGCTAGATAAATGTTTTGAAACTTAACGAACTATTTAATGATTAGAGTGCAATGTTAAGTGAATGAATTGAATTAAAAATATTATATTAATTTAATAAACTAGCCTTTCTGTGGAAATAGAAAACAGTTTTATTTTATGTACTCCCTTCGAGAGCAAAATACTCCCCTCTTGACCGTTCAAATACTCCTCAGCGAAAATTGAAATGGCAGCCCTGATGCTCATGCCATGCATCTGCCATGCTCTTATCGTTTTTGTCTTGTGTGCATGTTCAATCTTGCCTCAGGGCAGTAAGGTCGTAGTGGTGAGTCAATACTACAACACAAAGAATAATCCTAATTATCAAGCAAATAAAACCTAAAAACTCCCTATTAATTCTAGAAAAAATGAAAAATCGAAATATATTTCGTGGTTTGGCTAAGATCGGGCCTTCTAATTGATCTTGCTTAGTTACAGTGAGGAATACTTACGACTTTTTGCGAATTTTATGGTCGATACTACAACACCAATAGGCAACCCCGCCTTCTATGGAGCATACAACTTAACATTTGGGGGCTATTCTTTTCGTCGATCATATGTTCATGATATCAGCGACGAATTTACATGGAGAAGAGTTGATATCAAAAGCAGATTGCAGTTAAATAAATTGAAGTAAAAAGAACATAGTGTCTTATTTGCATAACGTTGCTTACATACTTGATCTCGAAATTGAGTACAATTTTCTAACAAACATTCAAAATGTTTAACCACTCCAAAAAATATGATTTCTCTTAATTATAAAAATTATATAACATTATATTATAATATTAAATAATTATTTAATAAACTTGCATTTTTGAGGACTATTAATGAATCACAAGGACAAACATTAAAAGTGGACATGGACAACTATAGTTCGTCTGTTCACGAGTATCGAGTGACAAAAAATGTTTTTCCACATAAAGTGGAACTTTTACGTTTGTGCAGGAACATTTTACAAAGTTATCAAAGAGCAGTATAACCTACGAGTAAGGAATGGGGAAAGGAAAACGAGGAGAAAAAAGATGGTTGAAGAAAATAGAAGGTGGTTGAAAGTGGAACAACTAAAAGATATTTTTAAATCGTTCTATTCTATATTAATGGATTAATTCATTGTATAAAAGTCAAAAAGTTTTGCTTTGAAGCAATTTCCTGCACCCACTCCTTTAATCTCCGGTGAGTGTGCATTCCATAAGTGAATTGCGTTCACAAAAAATTGGCTTCCTGTATTCAAGTACTTATGCCTGGACGGTATAGGTCGAGGGTTGTTTGGGATTGCGCAAACCTCAATTACCTCGGTGCTTTTTGCGTATTTTTATGCAGAGCAAGGACTGTACGATAACGAAGAAATTGGTTAAGACTGCAACCAGTAATCCTCTTTGGAAAATCTGAAACGTGAGCGTACCGATCTAAATTATAAATACAACGCGCACAATTGTTAAAATCCACGTTCAATTTGTGTGAACTTTCAAGGTCAAGGTTAGAGAAAATTTCGCAACCGTACAGAATAAGAGGGTGGATAATGAGTTTCTGGTAATTAATGTTTGGCTGAACTTAATCCTTGTAAGACGTAGGAAATTTTGCAAACAATTTGGTTAATCTTGTCATTCAAGCTGGTTAAAGACAATTCCCAGATTTTTTTATTTTGGTGACGCATTCAATGGTACTATTATTACTTTGTGGCACTCCGGCTGTTGTATTTGTTTTTCTTGTACTTTCATGGAGAGCCTTAGTTTTAGAGGGATTCTGTGGTAAATGATTCTTTTGTGACCACACAAATAGCGACTTTAGATGACTATCGAGATCAATAAGTGCACTTGACTCTTTTGGAATTTTAATTGTCTTCTAGAACTGTACGTCGTCAGCGTAGATGTGATGCTTCCTGAAATGTCATGTATAAATAACATCAACAGGACCGGACCAAGAACAGATCCTTGGGGTACGACTGTAAACACTGGTAAACTCGATGAACTCTTATTCACATGAAAAACAATTTGCGTTCTTTCGTACAGGTATGATGATAGAAGTCTACACACGCATTCATCAATACCAAATTGATTTCTTAGCTTACGCCGCAAAATGGAATGGTTGACGGAGTCAAATGCTTTTGAGAAATCAAAAAAAAAAAACTATTACCGATGACCGATATCGTCAGATAGTTTATAGATACGAAAACCCGATTGCAACTTCGTCACAAATTTATGTTTCTCCAGATTCGATTTCATCTGATTACACGCTATTTTTTCAAACACTTTGCTAAGAAATGGAAGGATCGTAATCGGCCTTGATTCGGATTTATTAGCTTTGGGAAGAGGCATAATCTTAGCCACTTTCCACCTAAAATGGAAAACACCCGTGGTAATGATAAATATGTGATGTGCTTGCATACGACAGGCAACACAATCTTTATAAAATTAGGATGTACATCATCAAATCCTACTGCCTTAGACTTGATAGACAAAATTGCTTGGCCTACGCATATGAAATCAACATATTATAATGAATGAGACGTTTCAGGGTTTGGTGTGTTCGATTGGAAAATGTTGAAATCTATTTTATCCGTTCTTGGTGATAAGAACTCAACAAGCTTCTTATTTAGCTCGTCCAGCAGACTCCAACTTCTTTGATTGCCTTCCGAAATTCTGTGCTGGATTTATTTGCTCTGAATCAACTCATCATCATAATCACCTTCTGACCCGCATACTCCACTGAAGGGGTCGCGGGGGTAAGCCACTCACGAGAGATCTCCAGGCAACTCCGTCCTCTGCCATCTCATTTTGGACTTCATCCATCCACCTCGTCCTGGGTCTGCCAATCGGTCACCTATCTGATGGAGTCGCATTCAAAGCATGGCTGCCACTTCTGGAAAAAAAAAAAAATGATACCAAATGAAGTAAAAAATTAACCAAAAAATTCTAAAGCTGGGAAAATTAAAAAAAAAAATGCAGTTGGCTTTGATTACGACTTTTATCTAATTTATGAGCTTTTATTATGAAATTCAGTGGTGAATGCTAAAAAAGCAAACATAAAGAGCGAGTTTAAAATTAAAAGAATTTCTTTTAGTTTTTTTAACATAATATTTAAAATACAAGTCTTCAAGTTTAAATTCAAAATCACAATTCATGGTAATACTGACAATTCAAAGGAATGGTATTAAAAAATCAAACACATTTATAAATAAACCTAAGCCCCAGCCAATTGAGTCGCCTTCGTCCTCCTACACCTTATTAGTTTTACCGCTTGTGAGTCCGGAAAGCATTCCCTTAAAAGGTAACCCAGCAACATGAGATTGTGGGAAAGACAAAGCAAGAGTTAATTCTGCCGTATACACCGTTTTTTTCAAATCTACATTTTCTGCGCTCAGACATCTATTAATTTTTAATTGGTTTCGGCGTTTTTTTTTTCCACATTTTTGATATGCGCTTCGTTTTTGTCATGAGCTTTTGGAAGGCACTCGCTCATCTTCCACTGGAATCCGTTCTACTTCTGTTTGAGAACCTTTACCAGCCCTTCCTACATCAAAACATAACCTATCAGAATCAGAAGACATTTACATATACATGTACACGCGGCTTTCAAACGAAATAAATGTGTGTGCATTCAGTAATTTATTAACCTCGTTTACATGAAGTATTGTTCCTGTTGTTGAACCTTACATTTCAAAGTTCGTATTTAAAGTTAACTAAATTTTTGTCTAACAATTTTCAATTCGTTTTTTATTTACAATTTTGTATATATGGTCGCAAAGACGACCTTTCCACCAAGATCGAAACACCATTTCGACGATTTCTTTACCTACCAGCAACTTCGTTTAGTTTTAGTTTTACGAAAATAATCTTGCAGTGCGGGGTTAACCAAATGGCCAAGCGACTCGTTCTAACGTGATAAAGTCCCTGCGCATTTGGGGCAAATGATGTTTTGCTTAGCCCGTCGGCCGGAATCACTCAACCAACTCACCTGAAATAACATCCGCACCTAATGGAACTTGTAATCACAAAGTCAACCAGCCCATAGAGGGAGACATCACAGCCCCAAGATGTTGCACCACCACCACCCTGTGTACACACAACTGCAACAGGGGCTTCATTTTCACCCAATCAACTGGTAATTTTGGCCGGCAATCTGCCAACATTCAGAATTAAATGCTTACGGTCATGCATTCCAGTGTTCATAATCGATAGCACACAAGTGAATCCCTCCTCGTAAGCCCACCCCCGTCGCCAGCAGTATAGCTATTCTGCACAAAAGGACGACGCGACGCACCATCACTCAATCTCAAGACCGCAAAATTTACATTCAACATGTACCCGAGCAGAGGTTAACGCCACATGCAAACGGTATTCGCAGCCGAAACGTTGTTTAATGAAATTAATTTCAATTACAACCCTTCGAGATTCTCTGTTCTGCGGGGATTGCTGAAGGCTGATTATACGGACCGAAGGGTGGGGTGGGATTTTGAAGCTCCGTGCCGACGTCGTCGTCGTTGTTGCTCGGAAGCCTCTCGAAGAGCTTGTGTCTCCATTCAGTGCGAAGGAGAAGGGGACAATTTCTGGAAATTAACATCAATAGCCAGGATAATGTGAGTGAATCTGGTGATGAATTCGCGGCCCATTGTGGGGGGATATGTCATGAGATGTTTGGATTGGATCTGGGTTTTGTTTAAGTTGTAAATTATGCGAATAGAATTATTATACCGATACACATCTACACGCTGAAAGAGATCCGCTTACATCGGTGGGTTGGAGTGGGGGTGGGGGTGATGAATTTAATGCGATACATGCTGGTGCAGTCCTGAAATGTTGAAATGCTGCCATGTGAGCTGGTTTTTAAATGAATTCCTTGCACCCCTTGGCTCCCTGCAACATGTCTCGATTTGCAGTGACCTGTAGCTGTTTAAACATTCAAGGGGACTTTCATGTCGCACAGCTATATGCGGGTTTTTAGATGCATGCCACCCCATGGTGATGCAACAGCTTCTGTGGTTTTTCCTTAACTTGTCAGAATGGAGTGCGTGGTTGTGGTTGTGCGGGTCCCTCAGACTCCGCATATGTGCAAAGCGTTAAGGAATATTTTGCTCATCCAAAAAGTACCTGTCAACTTTCGTCCTTCCAGTTGTACTCGAATTTATATTCACTTGCCGAAACATTTACTTCAGCTCTGGATTGACCGGAAAGTTGTTGCAAGTAAGATGGTAAATATGTACATCCTTCGAAATTCGCATCAAACATTTTGTGCAAGGGTTTACAGTGGTTTTATATTTCTGGCGCTTGTAATGTGGCGAAGATCCACTCGCCGCTTGCTCCTTAACCCTAGGATGGGCAGCTGGGCCAAATCAGGCCCATTTTGTGTTTGGACTTCTATAACATTTTCTATTCCAAATCAATCGGCACAAAAATCTCTGACATCTTGCGGCGATGTTGACTGAGCAAAACGAAATCATATCCGGGTCCTTCCGAGCCGAGTTCGCGGAAGAAATTGTTTTGTTTCGGAGTGTCGTAAAGGTAGCAGCTGGGCCTAGGTCCCGAGGAAACGCGTTTAACTTCGATTGTAGTGTGTACTGTATGAGGTGCCTCCGCAGAGCATAATATTAGGCGTGTCTTTTGCAAACGTATATACGCTTAAATTATAAGTGCACAAAAAAAACTAACATCTGCGATTAATAATTCTTCATAAAATCTTGGCAGCACCGATGACATTAATGACATTTGTGGCAGTCAGAGGTAGAATCGTGTGAGGTGATGGTTAATCGTTAATGGTCACAATCTCCGATTTGCCGTTGTGTAGCTTGACCAGCACTTTAATTCCAAAAATATTTAAATATTATCGAATTCATCGAATGAAAGAAAAAATGACAAGAATCGATTACGAAACTTAAATAAAATAGAGCATAGACACGAATCAAAAATGGTAGAAACATGCAAAACATTATCCAATACATCAACCATACATACAAATGGTGTGTACTATCGAAATATAGTGAGTCACATACACCAACCTAATCAATGAATTAATACAATCAGGAATGAACACACAGAAAATAGTGTCAGTGTTTCAGGATACAGACCTACATCGCTCTTAAGGAATATAAGAAAGATCATGGAGGACCTGGTAGTGCGAAAACTAAAGGGATGGTCTACCGACCTAAACATCATTCCGGATATTCAGTACGGATTTCGGGAAAAACATTCAACGCTACATCCTCTAATGAAGTTCCACCACGATGTTGTAGCTGCGATGAATAATAAAGAGGTTAATATCGTCTGCTTCCTGGACGTAGATAAGGCCTTCGATAGGGTCTGGATTGAGGGACTCATCTACAAGCTGAACCAGATGGGATTCCCCTCCAACCTCATCAGAATAATTTATAGCTTTCTGCATTCCAGAAGATTCAACGTATCAGTTGAAGGTCGCATGTCAACAGAGCGGAGCACCAAGGTGAGAGTTGCACAAGGACCAAAGCTGGGACCGTGGCTTTTCAACATCTACACAGCAGATCAACCACATCCAACTGACACAGTAAAATGCTGTCTATTTGCAGATGACTCGCTGACTTATGCCAGCTCGACGTCTCCACAAATAGCCGCGCGAATTGTCGAAATCCAAGCAGCGAACAAATTTGATTACTGTCCCAAATGCGGTATTCGTATCAATGTTGGGAAATCGGTACTTATGTGCTTAAGGAGACCATCAAGAGATGGATGCAGATCAGCAGCCCAATGTCGAAACCTGAAGGTAGTGCTCCATAACGGTACAGAAATATCAACAAACGAAAAGGTCAAGTATCTTGTCAATCTAAACTGAGGGTCAACTTAGGCTTCTTGATTAACCTCGGCCTAGGCAAAATGGATTAAGCCAGAGGACAAAACTGCTGTTAAACAAGCAGCTTATATGGCCAATATTAACGTACGGCTTCCCAATCTGGCACACCATCTCTAAGACCAGAATGATGAAGCTCGCCATTTTCGAAAGAAAAATACTGCGAATATGTACCGGACTCACCTTCGACAGGGACCGTCAAAGGCACTACAGCAACAATAGGCCTTACGACCAAGCACGCATTATCCAACAGTATTATGCAACAGTACATGGTGACTCTGTTCAGAAAGCAGCTACTAAACATCAACAACCATCCTAACGAGGAAATCAGGAACTTGAGCAACCCAATCCCCGGACAACGCTACCTCAATTGTAAAAAGAATTCCGGTCAAATAAATGTTTACATCGCTTTTTTGAAAATATCCCGGGTAAGCGGGGATAGGATTTATTGTGAGAGTATTTTACATGCAAATTGAATTTTAAGCGTATATGCGCTTGTAAAAAAATGCGCCAGGCTACGTAAATTGTCAATTTGTATTGTTTCTAGTTTCAGTGTCATTTTGTACGATTTGTTCGGATTGTTGATTAATCTTGGTTCTTGTCCAGTGAAAATGGAGGAACATAATGGATTCAGATCTAGACGGGCAAACATATCTAGACGGCTAACTGCAGAGCATTGTCGGCGAAAGATATTACTGAGGAGAAGGATACTCAGGCCGCATCGATACTCAACATCATCGTCTTCTGACCCGAATGATCCGCTTAGGGGGCAGCGGGGGTAAGCCACTCACGAGATATCTATAGGCAACTCGATCCTCCGAGTTTTATTCATGCAAAAGATGGAATTATGTGGATGAAAGCTCCACCACCAACTGGCAGGCAGCAGGCGCATAATGTGTCTGTTGCTGTAAGAACTGGACCCAGTAGTAATTTCGTTCAAATTCTTATTTGATAGTATTTGTCGAGAAACAAATCGAAAAGAAAATTAATCACATCCAACAGCAAATCCAAAGGTTTGCCAGCCAACTTATGAAACTGAATTGTATGCATTTTCTGGTTTGTTATTGTTTACTGGTCTCTTCAACTCCAACGCCCAGCCGCTTAAGGAATTGCGTGCGCCTTATTATCTCGACATTTACGCAGCAACAATACACCTAAAATGTTTTTACATTTTGCTACATTATCATTCGTTTTGTTAATAATGACACTGGTAACTTGTAAGGCAGTCGACGACATATGTATCATGTTGAAAGCAAACTTAGAGAGAGCCTACTGCACCATGTGCCAACTTAAGTAATACCAATGCATTGATCCAACGATATCATAATTCAGGTCTCACTGTCAACTATTGCGTTAATTTTGTTTACCTCATTGTCTTTGAGCTTTATTTGCTTGGACTCGCCCTTGTGGGCACTGTTCGCAAAGAAAATCAAAAACTCGTCCGTTGCATCATACATTGCTTGGCGTTTACAATCAGAAATACGCATTGTGTTCGTACGTGCAAAAGCTGAAATAAAGCCGTGATTGTGTTGTCGACAGAACATTTTACATGATGCGATGACCACTTGCTGGGTTAATAATATTTTTTTTATGGGTTTCTAGCTTCTACAGCAACCACTCATGCTGTGCATGCTATTGTTCTCTCACGAGTGGAAGTGACCTACAATTTAATGCCGACTCCGAATAGTGAATTTAAGGAGCTTTAAGCAATGCCAGTGAATTAAAAGAGTCGGGGCCGTAAACATTATTTTGCTCGTAGCAGCAGGCATGCCTACGTTGCCAAAGATGCTAGAGAAATCAATAAAGCCTTGAAAAAATGATTTTGTACCGGGAATCGAGCCCAGGCAACGAAGTGCAATTGCGTAGAAGTCGACGCACTACCCACTACGCCACGGCGACCCATTGTTGGTTTGGCTTCGCTCATTATTTACAACCATTTGGAGTCAGCAAAGCAAATCGACAAACGCCGTACGTTTTCAACAAAATTGGCCAGACAATTGGTTACTCCACGTATGGAGTTTAGAGCAATGAATGGCCACGTTTCATGACAACAAAAGTTCATACTTACATACATGTCTATCCGTTACTCTTGACAAAATATAAAATCAGTGAGCAAGTCGGTTTTAGATATATTTTCCAAACAATTGGTTACTCCACGTATGGAGTTTAGAGCAATGAATGGCCACGTTTCATGACAACAAAAGTTCATACTTACATACATGTCTATCCGTTACTCTTGACAAAATATAAAATCAGTGAGCAAGTCGGTTTTAGATATATTTTCTATAAAATATTCATATGGGCCTATCGAGGCTATGTTACCGCCTCACAAACAGCTGTCCATCCCAGGGCTAATTTGGACATATTTCTGAATTTGCTGTAGAGTAGAAATCCAAACAAGTTTGATTTACGAATGTCAGTGCCTTTCTGAATGAGAAAATAAGGTTTTTTGGCGACTTTATCCTGGACTGCAGCCACATGTGAGAAACAGGATATTGGCATCGTCCATTCGAGCTTCCGATCATGTAAGATTTAAGACTTTCGCCTCTACTTTGAGCAACATGCGTGAATTGATAAGCAGATCTGTTTTGAAGACGGTACTGATTTCTCTCTCTCTGTTCAATCGCTTCTGATATGTGCACAGGTCTACGCATTCTCTCTATCTCTTGGCGATTCACAGCGGAGAGCTGAAATCACCTTTGTTGATGGTTATACGAATTGAGACCATTATACAGCTGATGCAATGTCTCATTGTACACATTTTGAAGTTCACCACGAAATCCTGTCCATGTCGCGTCATGTGAAGTTTTGTTTTCTTTGGTACCTAAGATTAAAATACTCATGAGCAATTGCTTTGCTGTTCTCAGCATAATTCTGATAGATCCCGCGTAATTCGTGACATGTGTCACGGCCAAACATGCTCAGTTCGCGTTGTCATTTTAAACTTGGATCTTAACAATAGTTAGACTATTGACTTCTATTATATAAGTGTTTGGAAAAGTGACGAAGCTGTACAAAATGGTCGTCAGCGACGAGGCTCACTTCTGCAGCGGACAGCTTCAGTGCTAGTGCACTTGGAAAATTACACAGTGTGGTCCAGTCATCGTAATCCGAGTTTTTTCCAATGTGACCCTAAAAGTAGCTTTATCGTCAATGGCATCCTCTAGCGGTAATCATTACACGTGTTATTCGCGGGATAAACAGGCGAGTCATTGGACTGGGTCCATCCATTTCGTCCATTGTTCCTTCTCCATATCCACCGCCAAAGTTCCAGACAGAGATGATGGAGGAAGAGATATTCCTCTTTCCAGTGGAAAACCCCCAGTCCATCGCAGTTGTGCTCTCAAGTCACGCATACCACTTTATTTTCACGCACACTTGTTAGAAGTATAGAGCAACGCAATGGTGTTAGGCTGGTATTCACAGACGCCTGTCTGTGAAAGGGTTATAAAAAACGATGCCAGATGAATCTATGGGGCAAGAAACGTAGAAGTGGCCCATCCCTTCCTCCATCATCTCGGGTTCCAGATGTGACTCGTGATCAGAGGATGGTCAATTCCTCCTTCCACATCGTTGCTCATTCATCCTCCTTCCCACATCAGTTATTACCAGTCAGATGGTGCTGTCCTCGTTGACAGGGTTGTTAGTAGCCCTATCGTTCTCGGCAGGGATGTTACAACAATCAGTCATTTTTTTTTTACCACGCTTGTCTCTTTATGTTGGGTCTATTAGCAGTGTAAATGTATATTATCACTTTTGATCATAACAAGGACAACGAGATTACACAGTTGACTGCGATAACCCGAAAAACGTTTTCCAAGGCGGTGTCGGTTTGTCAAATGTGTATCGACTGTAGACTACTGCCTCAGACACCCTGAAGTCCGACACTTTTTGAAAGAAAGTTCCTTATCGTGGTAAAATGAAAATAAGGTATGCTCGACAGCTTGTCAAAACCGTCATCTTTTTGCTTCGTGACTTCACTCAGGGTCCGTTTTTGACATTCGACAGCTGTGTCTCTTAAGCGTTGACCGCAATTTCAATCAATTCTTTGATAAAAATGTGAAAATTAAAAATAAGTGCGTAAATTCAAAAATGTTGACAGAATTAATTTCATTTTGTGATTTTATGATGTAGATGTTGCAAAAGCCGGAATACCCGGGAAAATTTTGGAAACATGATCCGGACGTGCAAAAGTCATGGACTACTGCGTGCTCCTTACATTTTTCTATTGAATATAAACGAAACAGTCTTCATTAGACACAAAGGCAGTACTGAGCCGGAATCTTACAACAATGGTCGATGGAAATCTTGAAAATTGTTTTCACGATTCCTCCAGAATATTAGTTGGACGCTAAATTCGTAGAGGTTGCAAGTATGCAAGCTGTTCAAGCACACATTACAGGTGTGTCGGATTACAGGCGAGCCGTTTAAGACAGAGGCTAGATTACTGCGGTTGCACTGCATTTGAATACTTGCCAGTGTCATCTCCCATTGAAAGATGATAACGACCGAAGGCAATCCCGACAAGCTCCCAATAATATGGAAATTCTCATCATTCAAGATAGATTTAATGTCCCGAATACAACAAGAAACCGCCTTGACAACTATAACCATGCGCTACCGACATCCCTAGACGGGTTTAAGTAAAGTTGCTTCAACATCGGGATGGCTGAGGAATGGATTTAATTCCCCAGGAATCCTAGGCATCCCTAAGGAAATACCAACCGTCAGCTTGAGCAAATTATTGCAAATTATATGTACAGGTAGACAATTTGCGGCGCACTGTGTCTTGCCTAAACATAGTCGAGACTTCCTCGAGTGATTAAGTGTAATGCCAACAACTGGAGTAACCATCTTGACCCCTCCAGTAATCATCTTCCGCAATCCTTGTTATCTCGACCGAATACATTATGCAAACGCACACAAATGAAATCAATAATTTATCTCGACCCTGGGTCGAACATTCGTTTACAATGGTTCAACCGCCCATCGACGACGATGGCTGGGGGGGGGTCCATCCACTTCTCGTTCACTTGAATATTTCATAAGTACAATTCATTTCTGCTGATAAAAATGCCTCTAGTCCCGGCGATAAATTCAAATTTTACTTCTCGGTTACAAGGAC
Organism: Eristalis tenax; assembly: GCA_905231855.2. Classification (NCBI taxonomy): domain Eukaryota; kingdom Metazoa; phylum Arthropoda; class Insecta; order Diptera; family Syrphidae; genus Eristalis; species Eristalis tenax. Next base: position 36,407,377 of record HG993124.1, on the reverse strand, counting down.
TATTACCAACTCGTCGTCGTCGGTCAGGCAAACCTCAGGCCGACCCTCGGATGTGCGCACTTGGAGCCGCCCGAGAAGTCTTAAAAACAATCATGTGTCCTCTCGACGGAGGCCCCGATGTCCAGGTGAATGGGTGGGTCTGCCGACTCCGGAGTGTCTTTGAATATTATTTATTCATATCCCATGGTGACCAGAAAATTCGATGGAATTCCTTGTCACTGGAATTATCAGGAAATAATTTACTTCAAGTGATATAAATCAATGTGGCGATGGTGGTGGTTGCTGCAGGAGGTGGGTGGGTGGGTGGGCAGGTGGCAGCTTAGGAGGCGGGTCTGTGCAGCCATCATTCTTCGTTGTCGCACAAAGCCTCCGATAACATGCCTCTGTTTCATTCTGCCGAAAGAAGGGCACTTGAATCAGTTAAGAAGGTAGCTACGCAACTGTAAAGGCACGGCGCGTCGGCGGCGCGACGGTGTATAGGGGAATGGAAGCATCTTGTTAGTTTGGGCTCTTAGAGGGGAAAAGCCGACGAGTAAATAACATTTCTGATTGTGATTCCGTGGGAGATACATATTTGAGGACGATTTCATGTACGGATTGTATATTTAACTTTTTAATGGTTCGTCATGGGGACCGTCCTGGAGGGAGGGGGTGGGGCAGGCACGTGGGATTTGAAGGGGAAAGCAAACACGGAATACGGCCGGGCGTTAAAAGCACTTCAAGGACACACCGGTACAACGGAGGAATGTGTTGAAAGTGCTTTTTGCCTGCAAAACGGGTCGGGGTAAAATGTCTTAAATTGCGCGACAGAGCACTTGAATGCGGATGCTCTTAATGGATTCATGTGAGATTCACGTAACATATTCGAATTTCAACGAAAACTGATACAGCATTCACCGAGTGGAATGGGCCGACAGAGGTGGTGTCGAGGCCGAAGGTCTGATTGATGGAATGTCAGCGATTATTTGTCGAGTCGTCTTAGTTCGCAAGTGTGCTTGTTCACACGTAATTTTTGAATGAAATGAAAATATTTTCTAAACGATTTTATGTCAATTTAAGTCACTTTATCTGTCACACAAGACCCTGCAGATACACAGAGTTTTAGCAACGTTGCTGAGTGATGACGGGTAGAAGTCAGTTTTTGGCACTGGTAATATCGTCCCTACTGCGGAAGCTGTTAACAAAAACTGTCCTAGTCTACACGTGCCGCCGAACGTTCTGGGCGCCCAAAAGATGTCGTCACGGTTAAAATCATCGGTAAAGTCCACGGAATACAACCGGATGATCTGCTAATTAATTCGCAACGGGCACATACGATTTTACACGAATATTTGGATATGAAAATGCTATCCGCACGGTGAGGGGTTGTATTCAGAAAGTCACGAGCTTATAAAATATATATTGTATATACCAGCAACGACCCCTCTACAAGAACCATTGGGGCACGATCTAATGTATGCAGAGATGGGCGTAGGCTAATGGGGGTCTCCCAATTGAAGGAATCTCCACCCGCAAATAACAGACCTAACAACCGCTGATGAACGAACACGGAGCGAATAGGATTTGAAAGGTGCCTACGGTGACTGTCCGAAGTAGGTAAGTTAAAACCTTTCTCGGAGACTCCAGAATGCCAAATTCAGTAGGGAGAACATCTTTGGGGAACCGGACCATACAACGGCTTAAGATTCACAGACTTTGCGACAGAGCACAATGTGTCTTCACAAAAGTATCTGGTTATCAATAGATAGTCAAACTGCCAACGAAATCTACCAAGCGTTCATGGATATAATGCATGCATTCACTACAGGAGATCACCCAGAGGCACAAGAATCGCTTCATACCACCACGAATTGGTTTTTCAATGTCCAAAAACTGCACAAACAAGGAGGAGTCTTCCAGATCGCGTCGGCGGTTTCTCTCATTACTCGTCACGTCATAACAACCTATTTTGGCGTCGACTCTTTTCCATTGCCCTCGGTCATGGTCGTATCACGTTTTGAAACGTCTCCAATTTCGAAACACATTGTTGGCCCATTAATTAATGAGCGCCAGTTCGAATGTGCGGAACTGAAAGATCAGCAACTGCACTCGAACCCGAATGTAGATCGATATACGAATGACCGACACGGATAAATAATAAAGCCACAAAGGATATGCAATACGGAAGCATGGAAGTGCATGTGAGATTGCGAGGTTTGGTGAAAAAAAAATGAAACTATAGATTCAATAAAGAAACGATCCCGTGTTTTGTTTCTTTTTTAAAATCAAAAATATTTTTGATTAAAACTTCTTCTCTCAGGACCTTCTTCTTTTACAGGCGCTAGAGTCCGGCGTGGAACTGGGGTTCAACCAACAATACTCCAATTTCGCACACGAAGTTCGGCCGGGTCCTTCTCCACTTGTTCTGTTGTGGTGTCCCACTGGTTCGGAGTCGAAGACTCTTCGGGCTTTAGTAGTATTGTCCATGCGATATGCATGGCCTAGCCATCTTAGACGTTGAATTCGCAGACGCCTGGCTAGAGTCATGTCGCTGTACAGTCCATACGTGATTGAATCTTGACTTCATACCAGCGGTTGAAAAGAATTACTCTGCGTTCGATCTCTGTGCTGATGTTGTTGCTGCTATTTACTACGGAGCCGAGGTAGACGAAGAAACTGAGTGTCGAACCACCTCGAAGTTATGTCCATGAGGTAGACGTTTTAGGCCCTTTCCCAGCAGCATACACTTCGCTTTGTCCTCGTTCACTGCCATGTCCATTTTATTCGCTCCGGTGTCAATGCAAGTAAAGGCCTTATCGACGACTTGCTGTCTTTTACGTAATCTAATCGTTGTTACGTAATGTTACGCCCCGAGTGAGTCTTGCTCGGTCTTCTTCAGGATGATACAGGAGATGTCACAAGACAGCGCGTTGCCTTACCTATCTCCTTTTTGACATTGAAGTCTCAATGAGTGTGTTATCGACCTTGATGGAGCAGCGAGTATCCTTCATCGTCATCCTGCACAACCTGACGCGCTTAGCAAGAACGACACACCTAGACATCACGGTGTATAGCTCGTCTCTATGCAGGCGTTCATATGCGAGCTTGACATAGACGAATAGGTGGTAAGTGTTGATTTGCACTTCTTGGCTCTTTTCCAGAATTTGTCATTAAAGCTGTCCTATCGTTAAGGTCAGTTTCCACGACAGCCTGTTCACTCTGAATACAGCAACGGAGAGTATCACGTTGTTTTAAGGTTTGCCAATGCTGAGCGTGAGTGTAATGGCGTTGCTGGAGCCATCTGCCGTTGATGTCGGGTGGGATGTAGCGCTTCTAGGCTTTGGCAACTCAATGTGATACGTATTTTGTAAAAGGCCGAGGCCGAGGATCATTGATATGTTTAACATTTCCCAAATGGTGCCACCAGCAAGGCCAACGGATGCGGTCAACCTCTCTTCCTCCGGCATTTCCAACTGTGCGCCAAACAAATATTTTGATTTGGGGCTAAATGTCAAATGAAGACGATGATTTGAAACCCTCATCATTGCCGCGTTAGGTGACGACGATACGGATAGTGTCAGTAGCCACCAGCATTCCAACAGGGACAAAGACGCTCGCAGCACAACCACAGTCATCTCAGATTTCAAGCAATGCCCTGAGTCTGACGGCATTTCAACCGATGGAAATAAGCTTCCCATGCGGGGGCTTCCAAAACGCAAACATATTTTCTACTTTCCATTTAGATGCCCACAGACAACCACCACCATGGCCCGCTTGGGCACACACAAAAAGGGCGACCATTACGATTCGAAGAGCACCCAGCTGGGACCCGGCATCTGCACTACACATCCCAGGGAGCACGTTCGCATTTGGAAAGTTTCTGTCTTCAAACAGAATTCACACGTAAAATAACAATACATCACCCGGTGTTCCGAGAGCAAACCCAGACAGTATCCTCTTGTACAATACACATTTTGCTCTGGCTTTCCGCACGACATATAAACGTCATTAAAACGAAGTCCATTGTCCGGTTGGAGGACAGTTTCCATCGTCGTCTGCGTGCCCTTGTCGGTGTCCATCATTCCGTCCTGTCGGACAGAACTTGTCACGAAGGTACAACACATTCAGAGTTTACAGGGCGCTCAGAGCAAACAAACTTTTCACCTCATCTTATTGTATTATTTGCTTAAATAAATTACCAACCTACCTACCTATCCACATGCCCGCTTCTGTCGTTTCTGTGAGCGGTTGAGTTGCTTCGTGGATGCCAGTGACCACTGCAAGGACATGACCATAACAATTAAGGTTGTCACGCGGCACGATGAGCTCTGTCGTGCTCACTCATACCCCCAGTCGGTCCCGGCTCGCTGGAAGTTCACTTAATTAATTTAAGTGAAACGAATTCATTGATGAGAATGAAGATTGCAATCGTTAGGATAGGAGGTCGTTACGTTCGGGTTTTAAAACTCGATCGCTCATCAATAGCGTGGTGAGTTTCGTGGAATTCGCTTGACGCTTGGCCAAACCGCCACCAAAGTGCCGCGTTTCACTGGTCGTCGGTTTTGAATTTGACGATGGCATTTTCTATCTGATGGCAGTAAAAATATATTTATTGGACGTGGTCATAAAAATTGAGCTGAGAAACGGGGATCCTTAATGTAATAACAGACGTTGGTGGGTGGCCACTGGACATTCAAAGGAGATGCGAAGAAGGCTGTTCCGAGAAATGCCTCCGTGTTGACTTTCGTTGGAGAATGAGTGAATTCGGTTGGCGGCATTCAATATGATGAGCTCAATAACACAATGAGCTGAGTCACTGACAATCAGTAACCTTTCGCCAAGGGCAGTCATTTTGAATAAAGTTTACTTTGGTGGGGTAGATTCGAACAAAGGTGGAGAAGAAATAAATCCATTTGTTGCATTTGTGCATGATATTAAAGATTTTATTTGATGATTCGATTTGGGTCAGTTATACGCCGTTTTATCCGATAACTTGAAGTCATTTTGAAGGTTGTTCCACTAAACCTCTCTCTCTCCATAGTGGCAAGAAACTGAAAGTCGTTTTTCACAAGACTGGAATCTTGATGCATAGGAAGCATCCTAGACCAAGCTCCCGGAGCTAGTCACCGGAGCTAGTCACTTCATGAGGTTTTCTTGTGGACACTCCAGTGATTCAGTCTTATTCAACTGATTCCGATCAGATTTATGCGTAAAGTTTATCCCCTAGGCAATCAAACCAGTGTGACGGACATGCTCGATGAATTCCATGATTTGATCGACATTTTCGATACTACTAATTCAAACTGCTCGGGACTGGCTGTTACAGGATCAGGAGAAGGATGAACATCACAGTAAAATAGCCGCGTTCTTTAAATGTTCGCCTTCATCGGAGAAGAGCCTTAAAATAAGCTCTCTCAAAAAAAAAAAAAAAAACATCTGTTGGAAAAATACAAGGTTTTTCTGCGATTTATGAACTTAGCCTTAAGTCTGTAGGACGTCGTAAGCTCCACGACCAACAATCAAGAGTGGTGACCACGTTCTTCAGGAGAAACGCTTAGAGCTGTGTGGTGGAACGTGGAGGTGGCGAGGTGCTGAGGCCGGAATGTTGTACGAAAGTCTGAAAAAATATAATAATTCCTGGCAGGATAAATAGTAGTCGCTGCTTAGAATTTGGACGAATCGCCTTTTGCAGACTGTTCACTAGCGATGAAGACCCAAATAGCGCTGTCACACAAAATACACTCAAGTTGGACGATGATCGACGAGAATTCCGACCACCATAGCAGTATCAAAACTAAAGTCTAACAAAGCTCCTGGCAGGAGGTGAGATCGTCTCAGGACGAAATTCAATGTGTGGCCCATAGAGTCCATACTATAATTTGTTTGCCCAAAGATCTGACAACTTTTGTTTAAGCTAGTTTGCACTGTGAGTACATTATAAGGGAGGGTTGGACAAAATTCGGTAAAATCTAAACCAGTGTACAGATTTTGATCAGACTTGTCATAGCACAAATGGTATGAGCTCGTTCCAAAATGCTCATACATTGATTTATAAAATCGATAAAGTTTAATTTTTTTAATACAAAATTGTTGTAATGCGGAAAAACTCATTTCAATCTCATTATGATGTCGTATGCCTTTCAATTGATAAATATAAATATATAATTTACATTTTGCATACCTTCCGCATTTATTTTTCAATGGAACTATTTTATAGTCTTACCTTATTTTATATTATTATAGACGAATAATAGGGATAGAGGGATATTACTGCAGGAATGAGGTAAAGAAGTTTTACCAAAGGGTAAAGTTAACCAGTCAAGGTTATAAAGTCCGAACCGAAGCCTGTAAGGATGATCAAGGGAACATCGTAGTAGAGTCACAGTCGATGCTGAGGTTATGGAGAAACCATTTCTGCAGACTGTATAACGCGACGAAGAACCAAATTCCGCTGTCAGGCAGAACGAACCATTCAACCCCAATGAAAGGGACGATGAAGATCAACAATTCCGTACACCCGACCCAGATGAAGTGAGGATTGCCATATCCAAACTAAAATCCAACAAGGCTGCGGGAGCTGACGGCCTACCCGCCGAGCTTTTTAAGGCCGCAGGCGATGATTTGGTAAGGAGCATGCACCAACTCATCTGTAAAATATGGTCGGAGGAAAACATGCCCGATGAATGGAACCTCAGCATAGTCTGCCCGATCCATAAAAAAGGAGACCCTTTGAACTGCGCCAACTACAGAGGCGTATTTCTAAGTATCTCCTAAGTATTGCATATAAAATCTTATCTGCCGTACTGTGTGAACGCCTAAAGCCATTCGTCAACAACCTGGTCGGTCCATACCAGTGTGGCTTTAGGCCAGGAAAATCCACCATCGACCAAATATTCACACTGCGGCAGATTTTGGAGAATACCCAGGAGCAACAAATCGATACCAACCACCTTTTTATCGATTTTAAGGCCGCGTATGATAGCATTTATAGAGACGAGCTATACAGAGCAATGTCTAGTTTTGGCATCTCTATCAAACTCGTCCGTTTGTGTAGGATGACGATGGAGAATGCACTCTGCTCCATCAAGGTCGGTAAATACCTAACCGAGACCTTTGATGTCAAAAAAGGATTCAGACAAGGCGACGCGCTCTCATGCGACTTTTTCAACATCGTTCTTGAAAGAATTGTTCAAAACTCGAACGCCAACACCAGAGGAACAATCTTTCAGAAGTCCGTCCAACTACTCGCATATGCCGACGATATTGACATTATCGGAAGAACGCAGCGTGATGTCATTGGCGCTTTTGTGTTTATTGCAACGGAGGCCGCGAAGATGGGTTTAGCGGTAAACGAGGGTAAGACCAAGTATATGCTGTCAACGAGAAAGGACACCCAACACCGACGTCTCGGTCAGAACGTCACAGCAGACAGATATAACTTTGAGGTAGTCAAAAACTTTGTCTACCTAGGCACCGCTATCAATTCAGACAACGACACCAGCGCTGAAATCAAACGAAGAATAACTCTTGCCAATCGCTGCTTCTTTGGGCTAAGAAAGCAATTGGTAAACAAAGCCCTCTCTCGAACAACCAAGCTAACGCTTTACAAGACCTTAATCGTCCCAGTCCTGCTATATGGCGCGGAGGCATGGACTTTATCAAAAGCGGATGAAGCTGCTCTTGGTTGCTTCGAGAGGAAAATTCTTCGTGTGATTTTCGGTCCCGTCTGCATAGATGGTGAGTGGAGGAGGAGATATAATGACGAACTATACGGGCGGTTTAGCGACATCGACTTAGCCAGAAGAGTGAAGATCCAACGATTGAGATGGCTAGGTCATGTAGAGCGGATGGAAACCAATGCTCCGGCCCGAAAAGTCTTCGAATCCACCCCCGAGGGACGGCGTAGTAGAGGAAGACCGCGACTCAGGTGGCGCACGCAAGTGGAAAGGGACCTCAACCAACTATGCGTGCGAAACTGGAGACAGCTAGCTAAAGATCGAGCTGGCTGGAGACGCTTGTTGGTTGAGGCCCAGGTCCACCCCGGACTGTAGCGCCACCTTAAGTAAGTAAGTATAGACGAATAAGACCTGTGCTTCAATGCTCGATGGAAGTGTATAGTACGTGACATCCAATTATAACAGAATTTGATTAAAAACTTTATTAAGGAAAAAAGGAAAAGAAAGAAAAAAGAAAAACGGGAACAAAAGCCACATTGTTATTTGAAAAGGTATATTAATTTTAGTACTTCATTCGCAGCAGGTACTCGAAGGCAAACCAACTAAGTTTCACTTACTGTTGTGCTGACCCACAACAACACCATTCACGGACATATTCGTGAAGCTGCAAGAATTCACCACACTCCTGACTTATGTCAAAGCCAGTGTGAGTTGAGACTTGACGTGACCGGATTCCTTTCTTCCTTATTCGGATCGGATGCACACTCAGTGGGGTATTGTAAGCACATGTATTTTGTATAAGTGGTTCAAAAATAAAATGATTAATTAGTAAGGTTAACTAGCCAAATATTTACGTAACACTGTAAACAAAGCTAAATAAAGTTAATAAAAATAAGAAATAAAAATAAAGTTACAAAAAGCGCTTTGAGCAGGGGTCCTATTACATTGACACTTTAAATTATTTAAAAAATTAAACTTAAGTTTTTAGGAAATAATGACATTCTTGTTTAATACCCACAACAATTAGGTATTGCTTACACTTTCTTAACACAAGTATTCACTATCACAAGTTCTCTAGTAAAAAAACGGTGCCATGAACAAAGGTCATTTGAATTAAAGCCATAATGGCGTTAATTGTCATTTCAGCGAGAATTTACATTATGGCTTTATTGCACTTTTAAATGAGAACTTAAGTCATACCTTAAATGAGAACTATTGCCATATGTTGTTAGTTCACATTCCACTAATCCACTAATCCAATAAAATTAATCCAGCTCCCGGCGCCTGTCTGACATTTTTTGACATACCATTAGTGTTAAAACCTGCCGAAAAAAGGGATAAGATCCTGTCACCGAGCGAAGCGCACTTCATACTTTAAACACACCGGACTTTCTTACATGCTTATTTTCGAATTAGCCAAATCTCGAAATCTGGCGTAATTTCCAAATAAAACGACATAAGGCCAAATTTATCATTTTTGGCTTTATTTCGTTGGGTCTTATTTCAATGTGTAGTTTGGAAAAAGTTTATAAAAATAAACTTTGCCTGCACTGAACCCTGCCTCTACTTAAAACCCTCATTTCATTACTTATATCGAAATTGCCTTAAATCGAAATTGTTTTTCGACATTAACTAACACCACATGGCTTTAGTTCGCCTTTGAAAGTGAAATAAAGCCACAATTGGATTATAGCCTTAATTCTCACTTAAATGAGAATTAACGCCATTATGACTTTAATTCAAAAGGCACAAAAAAAAAGCGAGCTGTATGTTTTTATGTACGTTAACTTTGAATGGCTATAAGGGAATGAAGAAAAAATAATGCGTAAAAAATTTGTTTGGTTTTGGTTTAGCGGGAGTTTGAAGAACCTTACTGACACTTTAAATTTCTGATACTTAAAATTCTGAATTTAATTTTTTTAATTTTGGAATATGAAGGTACCCTCTGTGTGTTCATCATTTGTAGGGTGGAGTGGGCGGATTTATCAGTTTTTTTTTTAAGATTGGGAATTATTTCTTTCGCTTACTTCATTCACAATGGAAAAATTGATTACTATCAATCGTCAAATTTTTTGGTAAGTATCATTCATCGTTTATTTTTTGACACTCACAATAGGGGTGTATGACATTGTTAGAGATCTATTCTACGTCGGTGACACTGTTCTTTATGGTTAATAGATAACGCGCTATTATTTCGAAGGCAAGTCACATTATGAGGTGTTTGATGCCAACCGAGCACCACTTGCGAGCATTTACTCTTCCTCATTTCCCACAACGAACGAACCGACGTCGTTGCAAGCGACCATTCACAAGTTTAATGAGTACTCATTTCCTCACCTGGCTTGGGTTCCCACATCTCAATCAATTTGAAGAGTATCTCTTCCAATGGAAACATCCGCCAGGTTCCCAGATCATCGTCCGCCGTACATGTGTGTGTCATCACATGAATTATTTCTTTCGGGCATCACCGCAGAGAAAGGAGCTGAAGCTTTGCCATCATTGCGTCCATTGCAATGACGGTCGAGAGACGTTATGATGGAGCATATCTTACAATTCCATTTCGATCCAATGCTTCACCACAAATCATCGTGATCTGTGGAGTGGAGGAGGACTGCTAAGCCTTTATGCTCATAACATCCGAGGAATACATGTCGGGGACTTAATGGGCAGCGGGGCACAATTGCATTTCTGAAAAGCGCCGACGTTCGCTGAACACGCAGTGACATCTAGAAATATTACACTGCAAGGACATAATCACTGTCCATCCGCCTGTTGTAAAGCCTGTCGGGTATCGTCGGGTTGTCCTCTACACCATATGTGTTCATTCACAGAAGTTCTGAGGCGTACAAAGACTGCAGTAAACATCAGGTTTTGTCAAGACCTGTGTGCATGGGAAGAGCTCAAGTCGCCATAGCTACTAAATCTCTCGTAATTGTAAAGTCCTTGCGAAGGAGTTGTCTGCTTTTGATTATTCTGTGAGATTTCAGGGGGATGTTGATGGACAAATGAGGTACTAGGAACAGTTTGCTTACAGAAGTGCCGGGTGGTGATTTCTGGGATAAGTTTCGAGCCTGCGTGGAAAGACAGATCTTCTCAGAAACTATCAAACTAAATGCAAACTGCCATGGCTGTCGATTAACGAAATCAGCAATTAGTGCCAGTTAGTGAAGCTGTTCATAACTTTATTCCATCTTTTGGCTCATCCAGTAAACCTACGCTCCATCATGATGAGCTTTGTGTGTCGTACAAATAGTGTGGACCTGGAACCCTAACAATCTTCGACGCACTGCTTAATATTGATCTATTTAACCCTGGTGTCAACACCCAACAAACACACCCGGGTGTGTCACATGTATTTGTATGTCCACGGCCATCGGAAGGCGTTTGTTGTGTCTGGCAATTGCGACAAATCTATACTCGTATGGCACCTTCTGGAGAAAGAGAAACGTGTGGTCAAAGATTTCTGTTGGAATATGTTCCGTGGAAGTGCCTGAAACGTCGTATGTTACAAGCTGTTGCAAGCTATGTTTCGGCTTCTACTTTGATGTTAGGCCACAGTTTGTCAGTATTGGGAACTGTACACAAAGGACGTACATCGTGTATCGGCCCAATTTCCTAATAGAATCCATCAATCTTTGGATTCAGCAGCAAATCAGCAACATCATGCGAAAGTTTCTATCACGTAGTGGAATTGAAAGTATGTTGGGCCACCCAACAACATCGATTTTCGAAAATCTTCCACTAAGGGCTCAAGACTGTCAATGGTTCCCATAGACGGGTTATCTATCGCTATATGCATACACAGTGAGGCGGCCATAAAGGCTCTGGATGCACCATCAAAAAAATCAAAGATGATAAGACTTTGCCGCCTATCTCTCAGGGAGATAGCGGTCAGATGCAGCTTACCCAATGCTGGGTCCTTGGGCATAGTGGTATTTCAGGCAACGTAAGGGCCATCGAGTTAGCTAGGGGAGGGGTGGGTTTGCCACTGGCAAGTAATCAGAACATTCCATACCACTCTCTATATGTTATAAACACATTGTTAATTACACTTGTCATCAACGCCGCCAATAGGAGGTGGATGGAAGGAGATACTTACCGGACTTCAAGTCTAATTTGGCCTTCAATAAATCAAAAAAGGTAAGCACATTCCTAAAATTAAATAAAAAGGAAATTAGAAATGTAGTTGGCATTATTACCGGTCATTGCCTATTCGGCACACACTCAAGAAGGATGGTAACCCCCCACCAATGACACCGGCAGAAACTGCAGAGACGAAGAAGAAGAAACGGCACCTGCCCAGCACTTGCAAGGACAAGGAAAAACAAGTTAGGTAGCTATTCCTTCAATAGCCTAGAAGAAATGTCAGATATGAGAATTCTGGAAATAGCAAAATGTATAAAAAGCACTAAGTGGCTGTAAATCCAGGATGTGTCATCATCCAGGATGTGTCACTAGCATACCAGTGGGTAATTTCAGGTGGATAGTTAGTGCCCTATAGACGAACCGGTGCTGCAATCAGCTGCCGAATAGTGATTTCACAATGGATCCAATTAGGATCTAAGTGAGCCAAGACTGGTTAAGTTGCGGCATTCAAATTTACCTTATCGAACCTAAGGGCTCGTGAAGGACGTTCTAGCATTCGGGATTTTTGTTCGGGATTGGGCAGCTCCGAAAAGTTCTCACTCCATCTGCGTAAGATGTCCACCCCATTGGAAAGCAACACACAAGTCAACAGTCAGCGAATGGTTTGCCAGAACACCTTTCCAACTTCTCGCCGAATTCCGTCCAAGACTGCTCTTTAGCTGCTCGCACAGCCAATATGCAAATTCTTCGCGCTTCAGTCACGAGAAGCAGAGTACCAGTCACGAGAAGCAGAGTCCCCCAAGAGAATGCAGTCTCTGTAGGTCGGGGAGGAAGGAACTTACATTTTTTAAAGTGAAGCTTTTGGTCACTTTTGTGAAGTTGTTACCTGATATGTAAACACGATTGGTGTGCCAAATGTAATCCAAGCCGATCTCGCAAAAATGTGTACCCGCACTAACAATTCTCCATCCTTTCAAGCGAAACAATACAAATATATGTGACATTTCAGTCCTCAGTAGAGGACATTTCCTGTTCATGATGGGAGTGGCATGAATCATCGCACTCAATCATTGCGTTGCAAAATTGTCTATACCCAGAAGAGGGAATATAAATAACCATCCCAAGTGAAGGCACTCAAAGCTTTTTTTTTACCACAGCCGACAAATATCACTGAAACACTATTCCGACCACATGTGGATGATTTGAATTTTTTCCGAACGGTGGCAACCAGGCTTGCTTCAGCGGTCCCACCAATTTACTGCACAAATGGCTAGTTCAAATGTAACGTTAATTTTGGAGCACCCTTTGAACAGATTACTTTCCCCATTCCATCGCCTTGCACCTTCCACACACTTGTACTCAAAATGTCCTTGAGATTGTTCTGGCTTTATGGGCTTAACTTGAATTGCTGGAATATTTTTGCTCTGCAATTAGTGCGCCACGCAAGAGATACATACATTTTATCGCTCCTCCGTCCCCGTAGACGCCATCCAGAAGCCAGCCAGTCGACCGTACACACCCAAATCCCATACATCATTCGCATCTCATCCTCTGTAGGCGAATAAGGCTGCACACTTGACGTGAGTGTAATCATAAATTGCCAAAGGACTTGGTAAATATTTCAATAAATGCACTGGAAATGTGGCGCCCAACGTACACACCCGCTCTGGTGATTCTTAGGTGTGAAGCAAAGGTGTTCCCACCCCTGGCCCATTCCGCCACGCAGGCACACGTCTGATTCCCTTCATTGGGCGAGTGGTGATGGGACTAACTTGAGCCGAGTCGAAAATGCCCTTGGATGGTGTAGGGGGTGGAATGATGGCCACTCGAATGGGGCTTAAAGCGCTCACTGGATGCTGGAAGTTGATTTGTTATTATTTCACTTAACTTGTAGGATCATTATACTCAGAGCACGAGACCGTACCACCTGAATGGGCTTTGTTCGTACTTGGGCGGGCTTTTGGAGTGTTTTGCCAGCAACCGCCTCCTCTCCATGTCTCCGCCTCACCAGGCAACTGAGAGAAATGTATGAACCTAGTGGATAGTGTGTGCCCAGACTGCATGCGTACGAGCATACACAGGGCCTTAAATCTTTTACGTAATGTGGTAATAATTTTGGGCAATAAATAGTATTGTTCGCTGGAACGATTGTTTTCGGAGCAGCAGGCTGGTCGATGCGTATGTGTAGGTGTAAGCTGGGGGATAATGGATTGGGCACCAATTGAGCGGGCACATGATAGCTTTAATGACCATCATGTGGTGCACTTCTATGGGAGTTCGCAGGAATGAGATAAGCCGGGGAATTTGTTGATAATTTCAAAGTGCTTTTAAGATATACGAGCACAAGGCACACAGACGGAATGAGATAATTGAATGCAATTAATTGGTGCTCGCTGGAATCTTACGTATTCCGAGGATGTATCTGATTTCGAATTGAATTCGTATTGATGCTCGGCGAACTTCCAGCTGAGGTTGGATGCCCGTAAACGAATGTAGTAATCTGATTTGGTACATTTGTGCGGTTGGCAAAATTAGCTAGATCTGCTGATGAGTTGCGCATTAGGTTAGGATAGGTATGTGGCACTTGCCGTGCGTTATACTGGAGTGATTGTGGACGCTCTTTGAGGGAAGGTAGTCCTCATGCTACCCTACTCCGTTGTATGGTTTAAGCGGTGTTCAGTCATTCCCATAGAGTCTGAAACGCTTCCAATCGCTTTAAAGTTATGGACGAAGCATTCTCCCATCTCAACTGACAGAATTGAGGCAGTGGCAGAGGTAGGTGAGGCACTGTTTATCTTCATCGCCACAGCCCCTGCACGTGGTACCTCAGATGATTGTAGCCAGTGAATTCTCAAACAACCATCTCTGACAACTGTTGGTTGCACTGAAGGATAAAGTTGGTTTTTGTAGGAGGGTTATCGGCGGTACTGTGGCCTGTTCACCGACTCTAGGGTCGTGTCATTCGGTGTTTCTTGACATGGGTCAACATGACCCCCCTTTCCAGAGAAGTAAAACACCTGCATTATTGTGAGATATGTCCATAGCAAAGGAAGCATCAGCCAACGATATTTCAAACGTTGAAATCATTCTGGCCGGTTCTTTGTCCGCCAGAACCTCCACAAAATTGGGTTAGGCTGAGCAGTGCTGGTTTAAGTCGTCTGTGCCTGTTGACATCTTCGATCGTAACATGGATGGTGGCTTTATTAGTGTGATGTCAGTCACTTCTAATTGGCTGCGTTGTGCTGGTGGTGATGTTAGCGCACCAGAATTCCCACGTATTAATGCTTATGGTCGATGGCGCCTAATGGTAAAATTTGCAATACTGACCGCTATCGTTGAACAGAGAGAACACCTTCTATAGATGTCTGTTGCAGACGCAATTGGTTGAGGAAATCTGCTCCCAGTATGAAGTCGGCGACGCGGTATACCCAGAGTGAGCTTCACTGTGACTTTTCAGTAAGTGTTCATTTTTGTGTGCTTGATACCATAACGTACATTTTCGAGAGTGCTGTTCGGCTCAGCGGGCAAAAAAGCATGATCAGTAATTTTGTGTGTAATGAAAATGCGGGGAGAAATACAAAGAACCACGGCGCTTCTCTTGTTGCTGGTAGTCGTTGCTCGTCGAAAACGCGCACGGAAATACACACTTTGAGCGTTGTGCTGATGCTAGCTTTCTGATGGCGTTTTTCCCGACTTACTGGGCGAGATCTTATGTTTTACGATGGCTTTCGACTAAGTCTGAGTCTCCCAGGTAACTACGGGATCGCTAGAAGTGAGCCCTTCATGAGTCCTTCGTTGGGCTTCCATTGATAATTGGAGGACGTAGAAAGACCAAGCGCTTGCTCTCAAACGTATGTAAAAAATCCGCGGCGTTCTTGTCTATCCCTAAGTGCGCTGGGCAGACAACGACACTGTAGAACCCTTGGGCCTCTGTCACCCCCCTTTGTTCGGCTCAGACGTATTTTTTAAGCAAAATTTGATGTGGCATATTTCCTAGAATTATCTGCTTTGGAATCTAAAGTAATATTTTCTTAAAGGGAACACATTTAGCCTTCAAACTGCATCTTGAGTTTTTTCATATTGCTTATCAAATTTCTTAAACTAGGCTTTTTAAGTGAAGCCACCTTTTAAGCGGGGCATTTCAATGTTTGATGGACTATAACAATAATGCTCCAAGAGCCTATAATGAGAGACAAACTTTTTCTGAAAACTATAGTATTATCCATCGATGCTGCAAAAACTAGACACTCTTATCCACTTTGGGAGAACGAGGCGTTTAAGTGGAGCAATGTCGTTAATTTTTCGACATTTTCAAACGATTTCCCTTGCAATGCATGTATTGTGTAAATGCTATGCGAGAGGCCGATGAAGTGTTTATTTTTGTGAATTGGAATACTTTAGGTCATAAAATTATTATAATTATGAAACTATTTGCTTTAATCTTGTTTTCTTTGCTGTGTAAAATGCGGATAAAATGCATGTCCGGTTCACATGTCGCCATGGGGATAAAAGCTAGCAATTAGAGTGTTGTTGGTGGAAAAAATAGGTTTCTGACTTTGGGGGATAATCTAATCTATGAGTATTGACTACAATATTGAAGATTTCAACCAACGATGGGAACACAGCTCGAAGATTATTCGAAGACCCATTGCCAACGGCAGAAATAACTGAAATAGATGTGCAACTAAGAAAAAAGATTCAGTGTTATCCTGGAAACAATATGTAGCAACTTTTGGATTGACGCGTATGCCCAGGAAACTGCTACAAACAGCGGCTACAAATGTATATCCCTGATATTATATGCCAGCAACAGTGCAAAAAATTCTGTTCCACGGATCAGAAATAATATCTTCAGCAGCTTTGCTCTTCGAATTATTATCAGAGGATTCTCAAGAAAGTCGGAATAAGGATTACATGTACTATCGGACTAATAAAAGCAACAAATTCGTTCGGCAACAAATGAAGATGTTATTCATCAAATATCGAACCTTGTGCCTGGAAAAGTGTTTTTGTGGGGAGTTCTTCTTCATTACTTTAATATGAAGAAAACTGATGCCGAAAGTCATCGTATTTTGGTGGAAGTTTATGGTGAACATACGCTAGGTGAGTGAACGTGCCAAAAATGGTGATTTTGGCTTGGCCAATCAGCCAAATCAACGGCAAAGCCGAATATCTATGTCGCGAAGGTAGTGCTCTGTATTTGGTGGGATCAGAAGGGTGTGCTGTATTATGAGCTGCTAAACCCGTTTGAAACGAGGCAATAATTTTCCATCATGACAACGCTTGGCCCCACGTTGCTATACCGGTTAAGAACTATTTGGAAAACAGTGGATGGGAAGTTTTACCCCATCCGCCTAATAGCCCAGACCTTACTCCTTCTGACTACCATTTGTTCCGGTAGATGCAGAATGCTCTCACTGAAATACGGTTCACATCTGAGTAGAATATCAAAAATTGACTTAATTCATTCTTGGCTGCCAAGCCGGCGCAGTTCTTTTGGGATGGGATCCCAAAATTGGGGGAAAAGTCATAGCTTCAGATGGGCAATACTTTGAATAATACAATCGTACATATCTTTCTTAAATAAACGTCCAAATTTTGAAAAAAAAACCGCACTAATTAATTTATAGACCCAATAATTTTTTTAACTTAAGATTACTCCATTGGCCGATGAGCTACAGTAACCATGCTACTCTACCATATAACGGGACCACTGTGCGGCGGTGTCAAGAGGAGTTGTTCGGGATGTTGCAATGCAACACCGACAATTCTGGTGGCTGGGGAGAGAGGGACCACTCTCGTCGAAACCTTTAGACGCTGTATAGAAAGGGACGTACGTATCCCCGAAAGGGGGAGCAGTCGGTCAAATTATTTTTTTTATTATTATCTATGAGAGGCAACATGTGCCGACCTGCATAGCCTAGGGTAGTTCTTAAGGTAGCTTGTAGGTGGCAAATAGAAAAAAGAGCGCATTACTTGACGTACGAGGCCTAATCGTTCGTTCACACAATATTGGGAAGTCCGGTTTCTGAACCCTTGGCCTACATACGGGCATGCTGCGTCGTAGGATGAAGAAGTGTTATCTTCAGTTATTCGATCCCCTTTAAGATGAATGGAGCCAAGATTGTGTGCCTTAAAGATGGATAACATTTGAAACTGCCCTCATGCAGGCGGAATGTATTCGCCTGACAGATCTTGAAGTTATAGTTTCCTTAAAATGGGGGCAATTATATCCTAGGTTTGCCTCGTGCAACAACTTCGAGTTCATTCCAATTCAACCTTTTAGATATACAGGATCCGCTGCACCCTTCGTTGCCTAGTCAAGGAACAGTCAAATCTTCTGAAAGCAGCCGTACTTCACAAATGAAACATTCAAGATGTCAAAACCAGTTGACACTGACACCGACACACCCCCACGCATGGAACGTCGCGTCTACGTCTTTCAGAATTACTTTGCATCATTTCACCGTGACAGCACTCATATGAAGACATTCTGCATTCCATTCCCGATGCAATCCGGTTTCGATATAAGACTTGTCAAGGGGATTGCAGCGACATCCGTACCGGCGTGCAGCGAACAAAATGAAAAGTAACACTCTTGAAGAGAACAAAAATCAAATCCGCCATCTATAACGAGCACGGGCACGAGCAAGAATACGGGCATAGGCAGAAACCTTCCGATGAGGACAGGGATAAGCACACCCCCATCGCAGTGCATACAGATGCAGAAAAGTGCACCACGATACTTCGCATGGTGTACGTTTGCGTAGCCGACTTCTCTCGCTATGAATTCGAGTCAAGCGAAAAGGACGGAAAAATAAGAATTTCGTCGTCCCACTGAGTCCTCGAGCGCACTTGAAGATGTTCATGAATTTCCAACATTTTCATCGGCAACCCAGAGGACATACATCTATGCCTCTGTGGCAGCGAACGATTGTATCCAAGCTCGTGATGGATAACCAAGCGAGAACTTCAAACCTCACCCCAGCACCCGGTCACTCCTCGGCTTCCTCAACACTTCCTTTAGCCCCAAAGTTCAGGCGAGGGAAGCAGATAAAAACGAAACGGAATCCAGTTGCGAAGTCATTGCTGTTTTGTTCGTTCACCACCCTCCTTGTGTAGTCTTCCTGATGCTGTTCTGCATATCTCCGATGCCATGACATGCAGATTAATCTGCAAGAACGTTTTGCACTCATGCTCACGACATCTTGGGTATGCTGCTGCTAAGCTGCCTTCTGTTTCGTAGTCTTCCTCTTCGGTCGTCCCGTGTCTCCTCGGTCGTCTGTTCTCTCCCATCGTCGCTTGTATGCCAGCGATGCGAGATAAAATGGCATTTTTCAGTTGTTATCCTTAAACAAGAGCACCATCCCCGAACCTCTCTATTCCGTATTCCGTAGCCTTGTGTGATCTGGAGAAATTGAAAAATGTCCCCGAACTCATTTCCGAGGGCATCCTTTCGCATTGAAAATTGAGAGCGATTTCGGAATCTCGATGAGATTGCATGACCATCATTATCCTCGAAGACGAAACAAATGGAAAACTTCTTCCGGTCGGCTTCATGCCACCACTCCCGAACTATTCCTAATCCCCTTCAGCAGCCTTATCCTGGAGACTGCATTCCGGTCGGAGTGGATTTAAATAAAATTTACTGCTCTCCACCCCACTCAGTGTGGGTCTCAATTTTAATCTCATTCCTCATTCCCATGCACGTCAGTGTCTTTCACACGCACACACATGCCGCTCGTTTTGTTAGTGTCTCGTTGATGACCCCGATTATCGGACGTTCTGTGCCGCAACACACACTCGCACGTCTCACGTGTGAAGTGATTCACATTTCTGCTATCTCGCATGATAGCCTACAAGCCCTGCCGACTGGCCAGGAAAAAAAACTTGAAAATATGTAAATTTGACGATGGACAACTCAAAGTTTTGTATGAATTGTTGATAACTGTCAGGAATACAAATGAGAGGCGGCCAGGGACGATAGGTTGGCGGAGGTTGGCAGCGGAAACCCCTTTTTTCGGTTTCCATTTTCCGGTGGAAATGAATCGTGTTGCTGGGGATGGGGGACGGGGGCGGCGACAAGTGAGCTCCCCAAAGAATAATTAGGACGGACGTTGGGGTAGTAGTGGGGTTGGGCAGGTTTGGGTTGGGTTAGCACTCTTGATGAGGAGGGAGGGGCGATTTGAATTTGCGTGTTTCTGTCATTCTAGAAGGGATGGAAATTAGTTGATCCAGCGAGGGGTAACCGACTGTGGGACATTCGACATAATGAGCAAATGCCCAGAGATGGGTGAAAGGTTGAATATTCTTTAAAGAGGAATTTAGTTTGAAGGTCCTTGCTGGGATCCACCCCACAATCGAAAGATGGAGTCCTTATTCACATCTGCTTAAGGATTAAATTTTCAGCTTATTGCATGCATCGCATATCATGATCCGTGCCTAGATTGAAGGATTCGCAGAATACTGTGACTTCAGATTTTGAGAGATTACACTGTGGCTTGTAAAATCAATAACTAGCCCTTTACAGGGTTGCTCGGTACACAGACAACAACCTACTGACCATTACGAGGAATGACAGACAACAAGATTGCGCCTTTATTTTTCCATTTTTTCATGTGACGTAGGCCGGGACTGCGTGATTTGACAGCTGACTGGATTTGATATTTATTTACATACAATTTGCGGGAAGGAAGATTAAAGTTTCCAGTTTTTTGTTAAATAAATTAAGTTTTTGAAATGATATTTCTGTTATTCAGTATATAATAGTTTAAATTGGCAAACTATTCCCAACAAGAAGACCAATACATGGTAGCAACCAGAAAAATGTGTTTTTATAGAACTTCAAGTGGAGTGCACTGTGAGACTGGTCTTATATCATACAATATTACTATTTATGCCTTTACAATGTCTGTAACTTATAGCATCGTATTTGTTATCGTCGTGTTGTTATTAGCCGAATACAAAAATATCGAATGAAAGATAAGTCCTTGCTTTTAGTGAATTGTTTTATTCAATTTCCTGTTTTCCTTTGTGTTGATGCTCAACTATTCCTCTAAGAAACATGTTGTTCTTTCATATGTCTCTCATTTTCAGCATGAGCTCAGTCATGTCATTTAAATTTGGATCTTGGACATCCAAAGCTAGACCGTATCCATGAGTTCGCTTACTGGAATCTGGATATGGTGCTCTGATGTTCATAACATCGAACCAGTGATTGGTCTGAAAATTAGTAAAAAGTTTCGTGTTTCAACTTTATAAGCAAATATTTTTAAAAAATATCACAGTTTTAAATAATTTGGAGTATTGTTCCCAATTGCGATCACATAGTTGGCCTAAGGTTGCAGCCCTTGTTAGAGTCTGTGCAATAGTGTGGGAGAACATTTTTGCTGCCGCCTTAACCTTTTGCCTTTTGGGTTCAACAGCATTAAGATAGCCTGGAGTAATTTTATGTGTTATTGAGAGTTCTCCCGAAGTTAAGGAATCGAGTGAAAACATTATTTCCTCACTTACTTCTTTGCCATTTATTAAAAACTCATGATCAACAAAGTGGTTTCTCATGAGTTTTATTAAATGGGGGACATCAGGAAACACAAACACTGTTTGTTCGTTGTGAATGAACCTATAACGTAAAGCAATTGTTAAATGATTTGCAATTCGAGTGCTTACCAAGGTTTCTCCATGGTTACTTCTAGATTCTTGTATAGTCCTCTGTTTCCTCCTCCCAGATCACTGACAATAGCAACAGCATTATACCCAGATCCTGACATCTCGATATGAAGTGGGAGCTGTTAACTGTGTGTGACCCTTCCTATCTTCAACTTGCATCCATTATTTTTGCAATCAATTGCGATTCACTATTATGTGTAAATGGAACAACGAATATATTAATTTACCCATTTCAAACTGTAAGTTACTTTCGAAGTCATCTGGAGTAAAATGTGCAGAGCAAATCCGAGACGTATTTGGAGTTAAATTGTTCTTCCTTTTGCAAAGTGAATCCATTGCTTCCGCAAGATGTTGTCTTTTGGAAAGACATAAAATAAAGGACAAAAGATTCAGGTTTCCTTTGCTATTGGTTTGCATGGCGATTAAATACTGCACACCTCATTTCGGAAAAATTCTTTTATTTATCTCTTCACAAACTTCTATAGTTCTAAGGCCATTTGACAGGGTTTGGCCTCAAGCTCTCTTGTCGAAAATGGGTGCTTATAGTGTCGATGAATCTCTCCTTTAATAGATTAGGAATTACCTTTCGAACCGTTCAATTCAAGTTGTTTTGGATAGGTTCATGTGTGATATCCACCAAATAAATGCTGGTGTTCCCCAGAGCTCTGTTCTGTCTCCGACACTCCTTCTGATTTTTAGAAATGATCTCTCTCTCTGCTGTCACTCAAGCGAACTCTTGTTAATCAGCCGTTATCCATGAATGGTACCTGTGGCGATGAAACTGGAAATCTTTCTATCCTTGGTATGTGTATCAACACAACACTTAGTTGGAACGATCACATATTTGAGGTCGCCAAAAATGCTGCGAAATGTTTCGGTTTCCAAGAAACCACTTCTGATTTAGCTTTAATTTATAAGGCGTATATACGCCCCAAACTTGAGTACAACGCTTATAATAAACTGACCTACATTTAAAAATATTAAAGAAGGAAAAAATACGCAGCAAAAGGGCCATAAATTTAAATAAAATTAGTTGGAAGACAAAGCATGTTCCAAATAACAGAAATGTCTTTAAAAAAATAAGGGAATTTCCGTATAATGTGCTTAGAAACCATTTTTGCCTGAAAAAAGCTGAAACTGAAAACTACTTTTTGTTTTCCCTACAATCCTGCAACGAAACAAACTGCAAATCGATTGCAGTTTGACTGTCACGTTGCTTTTATGAACGCAGTTGCCGACTGCTCTCATGCATAGTCACTGCAAATTATTTGCATTTATGAAAACAAGTCTTGCATGACTGCCGAGGTGTGACATTTATGAACTCGGCCAGTGTCTCAAATTGCCCATTTTGACTTATTATAAAAAGAACGTTATATCAAATACACGAATTCAAAAAAAAAAAAATTAAATTTTTTATTTTCCTTCCATCGCAAAATTTTGGAGGTCACTTTCACATCCCGACATCCTCACTTCCCGGACGGAACTCCAGCGCACACTCGAAAGGCTTGTGGTCATATGTGCTGATGCTAGAATGAAGGTAAACGTGGATAAATCGGAGATTATGGTCATCTTCAGAACGCCTGTTCTGGACTTGCTCCAACTCTCACCTATGGTCATGCAATTTGGTTATAATTTGGAATAAGATCGCGAGTACAAGCTGCTGAAATAGTTTTTTTTCTGCTGTTATGCGAATTGCTCGCCGGGATAGGGTGAGAAACACGGCAGTTCGCGAGGAACTCATTGAGGATCTGCTTCTTCGAACGGAGAGGACTATGCTTCGGTGGTTGATTTTCCAAGATTCACAGATTCACAGATTCCAGCTATCACAATAGCGTTCCAGCCGATTGATCATCCGCTACATTCCCTCAATTGAGTCTGCTAGAAAAAACGATGCCGTAGGCAAAAATGAGGTCTGGAATTCACCAACTTCCGAATTCGATTCCCCCTCCAACTTCCTCCAAAATATCGTTTATAATCAAAATAAAGAGCAAAGTATTCAGAGCACATCCTCGACTGACGCCCTTATGAATTTCAAAAACCTGCGACGTAAATATGCCGTCCCAAACTTAAGAATCATTGTTTTTATACATTGCTTCCAGTAGACTCACAATTTTACTTGAGATTCCCAAGACTGTTCATTTTTCATCATATATGTATTTTGAAATAAAGGGTTTTAATAAGACATTTTTTTTTTAAATAAAATGCAAACGATTTTGATACATTTCAAAAACATTATTACCGAATTGAAGTACAATCAAAACATTTATGAATGGAACTTAACTTCGTTAATATGGCACTTTTTTTTCAATGACTTGGCCACACATTTCTATTTCGCGTTCAATATTGACTCTGAGTTCTTCCAACGTCGTCGGCTTGTTGGCATAAACCAAAGACTTAACGTAGAAATTGACGGTGACAGTTTGCTGATTAAATTCAATGTCCCTATTGGAAAACTTATTATAAACATCAAGGCAATTGCGAATTGTTTATTTTTTAATCTTTACTTAAATATCTATACCGAAACTTTTTTAAATTCATTCGTCCATCCGGAGCATATCGCAACTTATGAGATAATCCAGTGACGAGCTGCAGTGATCAGGACAAACAAGATAGCAATATGAAGTCTAAAGTCTAAAAAATAGAGATGGTGGCGGTCTGTTCGCTGAACTGAAGATGATCTGGTTTGGCGCGAGCATCAGATACTATAAAATCCAAAGTCGGCCAGATTTTAGATCCTTGAAAAGAGCCATCAGATGCTGATCGACACCCACCACCTATTCGTCAATTTCAAGACCGCAAATGACCGTCTGCATAGAGACACCGCTATAACTAGTTCTGACATCCCTGCCAAAGTTGTCAAGTTGTACAGGATGACACTGGAGAATTATCGCTGCTCCATCAAGGCTGGTAACGAACTCACCGAAATCTTCAATGTCAAAAAAGGATTTAGACAAGGCGACGTGCTGTCACGTGACTTCTTTAACATCATTCTTAAGATGATCGTGAAAGACTCGAAGGCCAACACTAGAGGCAAGATCTTCCAGAAGTCCGTAGATCTGGTAGATTTGATTGACAGAACACTGCGATCCGTCACTGATACGTTTGCTGGCATTGAGACGGAAGCGCCTAAAATGAGTCTAGCGGTGAATGAGAGCAAAACGAAGTATATGCTGTCATCAAGAACGAATACGATACCGAGATCAAGCGCAGACTAACTCTTGCCAACCGCCTTCTCTCGAAGGACCAAGTTGACTTTATATAAGCCCAGTCCTGCTGTACGGCGCGGAGGCGTGGACAATCACAACAGCGGATGAGGAAGCTCTTGGTCACTTCGAGAGAAAAGTTGAACTTGGGTCTTTGGTCCTGTTTGCGTTGACGTTTTTGGGAGGAGATTCAACCATGAACTGCACAGAGTGTACAAAAACATGAGCCTAGTTAAGCGTCTACGGATCCAACGCGTTAATTGGCTGGGCCATGTACAGCACATCGACTACTCAGCTCCGGCCCGCAGAGTCTTCGACTCTGAACCTGAGGGACAACGCGAACTCCGAGTTTAAGGTGGTGCACCCAGGTCGAGGATGATCTCAACCAACTTGGCGTGCGACACTGGACGAAGCTAGCTAGTTTGAGGCCCAGGTCCACCCCGGAATTCAGCGCTAAAAAAAAAAACAAATTCTAGGCCGTCAGGTCTGTTGCGGGACCTAACACTCCACTTGGAAAACCGAAAATTGTTGTCCTTGTTTCATTAGCTGGGGGCCGTTGGTTATCTCTAAATAATATTATAATACGTAGTGAGGAAGATAACCCCACGCACAATCCCTAAATTGGAGGCCCTAATTTTAACCCTCAGGCGAAGGGTTCGGGTATATCCAGTGTCGGTAAATTAGCTGAGGCTGTGACCCGCCACCATCTCCATTCCAAGGCCCCCACTTGGCCTTGGAAGTACCTTCTACCCCTGATCTTCGAATATGTCGGAGTAGCTGTAAAAGGAGAGCGCACGATATAGAGAGACGAGCCCTCACATTTTCTCGTCGTCACCCGCCAACGACGTTAAACGGGGGTTGGGTACCCCATCTTCGGTGCTCGGCTCTCAGATATCTCGACCTGGAGGTGGGAGTAGGAGTTCCTTGATAGAGGCTGAGTGCAGACGTCGCCTGTGCCACCATGAGACGCCATATCAATGCCAATTCAAAGATGCATTTGACCCCAGAGCAAAACAAATCCAAACCTCTTCGATATAAATTGTCAACTTCATCGGTCCTCCTAGTTCCTCCAAGAGGCTATTCGCAAAAAATTGCTTCCATGTCGAATCAGACGCCCAATCCAACTGCCTCCCCACACCAATTTGTGTACTCATCCCCGACGGCAGTGGTGGTGTATCTCAACTTCCCGCACAATCTCAAGCAATAACTCATCGAATTACTAGCCAAAGCGCCCGGCCGCACATAAATCATCACCAACAGGACACATCCCCAATCATTATTAGTCATGTGCTTATGATTCTTATCGTCTAGTCATCAATTCGTGGAACAATGTGTTCAATTACTTAACAATACAAGAGTATGACGCGTCGGCTGGATAGGGGGGGCGGAGGGACGGCATACCTCAAAATGGTAGCGCCGATCCGAAAGAACATCACCGAGGTGTCCCCTCTATCCGGATGAACAACGAAACTTTTACACGTTAATTAACTCCACACGTTGCTCAGAAAAAGGGAGTGACAGCAGCACAATAGGAGACGCCTGTGTAGGTGGACGAGTATATGAGACAGTTGGTAAAATGGTCAGTGCGAGGTGAAACGAAACACACACCAATTAATCGTCTCGAATGAATTGAGTCACATTACAAATTGCCACGACCAACGTCACCGAGTCCACTGCCATTGACGGCCATAGTCGCCATCACCATTATTATCAACATCGCCACCGTAACTACCACCAATTTGAGCTAATATCCTCTTTCAGGAAATTCATACTTTTCTCTGTCCGGACGGACGATTCATATTTTATGTCATCATTCGGCTGTACAATGGCGGTCGCACAGGATATGGCGTACGTGAGCGAGCATTCAGCTATGTCTGTGTGTGCGGATGGGTGTGGGTACATATGGATAGGACAGAAAAGAATATCAAGCTGGGGATATTTTTCAGAGAGACAGAGAGTTTGGTGGGCTCTGCAGCGGTTGCAGATTGTCTGTCGTTGGTCTGATAAACGAGATGGAATCAAAGTGAAGTATTCGAGGCCATTAATTGACTTCCGATTTCACTTTTACTGCATGTCCTTACAGGAGCACGCCTATACATGATGTATAACTCCCATGTCTATTTGACAGGAAAAATTCATTGAAATGCCATCCGGACAGTGAAGGAGGTGGTTCTTACTTTCGACACTTTGCTGGGGACTTCCCTTGTGTAGTAATTTTTTTTTTCTTTTCCTTTTTTTCGATGACAATCGAGCGGATTTCTGTGTCATAGTTGAGTGGGTGGTCGATGTGATTGCTGCCAGGGACTGAGTGCCATTTCGATGGGATCAAGTTTTGCCGGATATTTGATTGATGGAATACTGGTGCCGGAAGGTTTTCGGTTTGCGGGAGTGATGGGAAAGTGTGGCCGTCGTTGAAACTCAGACACTGCGGAGAACTTTTGTTCGGATGATTGTGAGTGAAGAGTGCAAAAACAACATTTAAGAGAGCTCAATTGTTTACTTCGACGGATGCAATTACAGTGTGCTCTGTCACGTGCTCTATCGTGGAACGCACAAAAGTGGTTGCTGAGTAATTTGTAAATGCATCGTACGTCAGTTGTAAATAACATTTGATATGAAGTGATATCTAGTAGAAGGTACAGCAAATCAGACAAGAAATAGTTTAACTGGTGAACTGGGAAATGGGTTAAAAAAGGCTATCGCCGAGGGCAGTCACACGTAGGCCACAAATGTGCCCCCTTTCTGATACCACACGCGGAGTCGATAGATTCTACTCACGTTACCATTTGGTGACTGATATGAAGCGATGCAATTAGCTGGTGATGATATTACTCAACTCGCTTATACTGCAGCAGATGTGCCACAGTGGCGACTGTGCTGGACGAGAAGAGGTGTTTTATGGTCTGCTCTTAACCGACTCCCCACCAAACCATGGGGGATGGTGTCTAAATTGAACTGTCGGAATGAGTTCAAACGATTTTCGTGATGAGCTTTTAATGGATGGTGAATGTTTGCTCACTCGATGAAATGACTTTTCTTCGACCTATTGCATGACGCCAGACAAATGAGATTAAAACTTGTGACGCGGAAGAGTCAGCTCAATGAGGTCATTTCGCCATGCAGATCATTTGCTACTTGCTAGGTACAACTAAGTTTCCTTAGATAAGACTAGACCACTCGTGGGTTTTCATTCTGTGAAGGTTGCCAACTTTGTTTGCGGGATATGTCGGGTGTACATTAACAATGTAGGGCCAACATCACTGCCTTGCGGTACGCCATCGGCGATCTCTTTCAATTTTGGAATTTCATATCCGTAGTTAACTCTGAAAAACATAAGTAAAGTTTTAATAACTTCCTTTGAAAGCCTCGACTAGAAGAATTGAATGTGTGTGAAGCTCCAGCTCCGGCAGTTCGGATTTTGGCGGAACTTAGTGCCTCCTACCGGCTGTGCCAATATTTTGTTGGGATCGAAAATATAACTCGCCCTTCGACGGTCGAAAAGCTACTCACTCTCGACAAAGGGGCCAGGTCCCTCAAAGCGATGCATTTGTTTGAAATGATTTTTTTCAAGCGATCTACTAAACGGCTTTTACTGGTCAGTCGTTCTTTCGAGATTACAGCTGTGGTCTTTATCCTTCATTACAAGGATTAGCATTCTTATTTTGGCCTAGATGTGCAAAAGATTGCACATGAAAAAGCATCTCACGACTGATGATTATGCCCTCGCAGTTAATCGCAAAATACTTCTTCGAATCGATGAAATCAGAAGATGTACAGTATTTAAACGTGTCAACACGTTATATGACAATTCATCTGCGCCTAGCTGTTCAATTTCAGCATTTTACGACACCATTCACCATTAAAGATAAACACTGTGCTAAATTTGTAACAAGCTGAGATATAACATTCCTACCTCCTCGCACCTCCTTTCCACCCTTTAATGATAGCGTTCCAAATCGAAGAACCCCAAAGTGCTGGAAGGCTTAGAGCCTTGCAAACAAACAACAATGTTTGGCCTTCTTCTTAGAAAACAATTAGGATTACTTTCCAGAGCTGGCACGTCCCTCAAACACTACTCAGGACAGACCTAGTTCCGTAAGTCCATCCCACACCCATGTCCATCCCTTTGTTTTTGACACCCTCTGGTTGCATATTTTCCCATGAATGCCTTGTCATTACTCTTGTCAAAGTCAGCTACTTACTGTTGCAAGAACCAGTGTCTGAACAAACAGAACAGCTGCAACACTTTTCACTTTTACGATTCATTTCCCTGAAGGGCGGTTGTCAAACCAGAAGCTTCTACAATGTCCTGTGCATTCTATACGCCTTCTTTGAACACAGTTTATCTATCCCCGAGCGCTGCTTTGAACAATAAGTTCCATCGGAATACAGGAGACAAGCCAATAGCCAGGCGAACAATCGAACTAGGATGCTCCATTCAGCATACAAAGCAACAATCCATCCGTATCTTCTCAGAATTGGCAAAGGAAAGCCAAATTCCACCACCGATATAACGGCACAATCTCGCACTGCCACCTTCGTCATCATCAGCAGCATCGGCATCAAATTCTGGAGCAGTGCAATGCAGCACCGAAGCCATTTCCATATTAAAGAATTCGTCTGCAGTTCTTCAGCTGGCACTTGGCATGGGGTGTATGGGGTGGCGGCGGCTTTTTCACCACCAGCTCACTTTACTGTGCACAGCTGGCGGAAGGGAAAATCCTTTCTTGGTTTATATTTCTTTTCGAAGGCCTCTGTGCATGCTGTGTGCCACTTCCATCCTGTTACCCTGTATGTTATTTTTTGCCTCCTGTGTTTTTTTCGCCTTTTTTTGTGTTTTTTGTCTATTGCGCGAATTAACTGGTTGAAGATTCTTTGTAGTTTTCTGCTTAGGTCTGCGCTTTCAATTCTCTTTGTAGCCGAGCGCTCTTCTCTGTCTGCGCCTGCTAGGAGGCAAAGCGAATCTTCTGCCACCGATGCACTTTATAGCGAACGGAGCGCGTTCATCTGCCAGTGGCTGTATGTTGTATGTATCCTTTTGAGGCATGGCATGTGTATTTTTCCCTTTTTTCCGAAGCGAAAGGAATTTATTTGTATTCACGTACCTTAAGCAAATCTTTAAGTGCCGACTGCAGGAGGGTGGGAATGCTTTGTGGAATGTAATACCATCTACAAATATTACTCAATAGATTCAGTCGGCTGAATGGAGTTCTCTTGGAAATCGTTTTCCGTTTCGGTGCCTGCATCAGATCTCTCCCAAGTTCGACAGACCATCGTTGTCGGTGGCATTATAGAAGCAAAAGTCAAGAGTTCCTTTGGACGCAGTGTATTTTAACTCTGAACGTTCTTCATACAGTCGGGGTGAGTTGGAATGGGGTGGGTTTTCGCCTGGTCCTCCCTTTGGAGGGCTGTGCTAAATTTGCGCAATAGAAATTGGGAATACAGTTGTGGTCATATGGGACATATCTTGAGATGTGATGTGGGTTGCATATAAAATAATCCGAGGGCAACAAAATGACAATATTAAATATATGTAGAATTAATTGTCCGATCGGCCTGATCCAGGACACGGAAGGAGGTCCTGTAATATATCACGCGGTACGCCGAACAGTTGGAAGGTGACTCCTCTACGAATCGGATGTCGTCGGCGAACATGAGGATCTGTTCAGTAGAGCGATCCCTGCTCGAGACAGGAGAGGGAGAGAGAGAGAGAGAGAGAGAGAGAGAGAGAGAGAGAGAGAGAGAGAGAGAGAGAGAGAGAGAGAGTAATAAGGAGCGGCACTTCTTTTGTTGGCTACACCAGAACCAGTCTCCCTCTTCGCCGGGGGTTTAGGTTTTTATTTAGGTTAGCTAACAGACATTCTAGATCACCAAGTTTCTTATAAGCTTTTTTGGCCAGTAAGCCTTAAGTAATAAAGTCTGTCCTTAGGACTAAATGACAGTTTATAGATTTTTTAGATTACCCGCGAGAGTCAGTGAGCTAGAATTAAGAACTTGAATTGTTTGAATTTTAGTCATATTTGTCTAGCATAATTTGTCCTGAAAAGAAAACAATAAAAATGAAAAAAAATAGTTGGTGTGAAAATATATTTACTTCTGCCGTTCTGTGTACAATTTAAAACAAAATTGTCAAAATTGTCAAAACTGTCAAAATGAGGGGGCCAGTAGAGAGTAGCTTTGTGAGCAGGTTTCGATATTTCGGTCCCTGAAGTTGCAAGTCTCGACAGGCCCGTTCCGACTTAAGAAGTAATATACGTGTATCCCATGGAATACGTCTATGAAGGATTTTAGCACTTATTATATATAATCGAACTTGCCTAAGTGGAATTTCAAGGGTCCACATAAGTTTGAATAAGTTTGAATTATAGAAACTTCGAGTTACAGAAATTCTTAAATTCGAGTTACGGAGCAAAAAATATATGAAAAATGTAACCAAAACTTAAATGTTCACCATAAAAGTTCAAGTTAACCTTTATGTCAACACCCACACACCCGGGTGTGTTGATACATTTCGGGTTCTAGGTTTCGGGTATCGACTTGGGATTTTCAATAGCCTCCAAACAACACACCCGGGTATGTACATTGTTAGGGGGAAATGCAGAAAAGCTCTTGTTTCATTAAAAATTCATATTTTGTGTTCCTTTCACATTATTTTTTTATTTTGTTTGGAAAATATTGCATTTTATAAAAAAAAGGTTGTTATTTTAGGATGGACACCTATCCACTGAATGTTCAGTACACACTGGCTTCCTTGCAGACCTATCGTGTAGGTTTTCCCCTGGGACATAGATAACAATTTCCTTTCCGTTTCCCTTCTTGAGCTTCTAGTGGAAGATTTTCGAAAGTCAGTGTAACTGGGTGGCCCGACATACTTTCAATTCCACTACGTGATAGTAAATTTCGCATGATTTGTGCATTTTGTGAACGATCCTGGACTTCTGCCACGGCTCAACTGTTCTAGGAAACTTCTACAGTGTGTTCAAGTCTTCAAGTGCGGATTATTTTCTATGTTGCAAATGCAGCATCCACATCCACACTGTTATAAAAAAAGCCAAAGGTCATCTGTTCGTTTTTCTTTTCGTAGTGTATTCACCAAGGACTTTGCCCATATTGTCAACACCTCTTTTACTTGTTTTGTAATGGAGTACTATTTTTGTCTTTTTTTAGGAGCTTGAATTTCAATACTATTTTGGGAACCGCAACCGATTTGTTCTTTCAGCACTTACTTATGTTGAGGTCACTGTGTCGGCGATTGTGCTTGTTTGTCCTTACGTTTAATAAGCGCTTCCGGTTGGTCCAACATCCAGCTTTTTTCCAGCTGCACAGAGTGTGTTTGGGGTATGTTGACGCATAATTTCTTCGGTGTTGAAACAAAGGTTTAAGAAGCTCAGCTGTATTATATTATCCTCCGTATGTACCAAGGATTTTTTAAACTGTTATTGCTTATTTACAGCCGAAAATGAAAGACAATTAAAACAGCAAATTTCAGTTCTGACGTTCACAATTTTTAGAAAAATCAAAATTTGTTAATTCCTTTTCCGGAGCTGCATATAATTAAATTGGGATTTTGTTCTTTAATTTTTCGTTTATTTCGGATAACCCAGTGAAGAGCTGCAGTGATAAACAGAAACGCTATTTCTTGGAGTCAGCACAAATTTTGTGTGTTTCTCTTAAATACAAAACTAAAAAAAAAACACAAAAACGTCTATTTAAGTTTCGGAATGAGTACATCGACGTGCTATACCAGCGAGTAGCAAACTCAATGCGTTTTTATGTGAAAGAGAACCGTTTTCAATATTGATGACAGGCCAAAATGTCGATGAATTTGCGTGTAAAATGTACGTCAGTTCGCGCAAAAACGCAGCCAAATAGATGGTCAGAAGAGCAGCAGGATATATTTGGGATAATTTTACAGAATCACATGTCCACCTTTGTTCTTTTCCTTTCCCTGCACTAGATATGTGCTAAGTGTTTTTAATTTAATGAAAGAATAAACTAAATGTACGAAAATGCAGCCATAAAGAGACACAGCAGCAAATTAAACTGGTGTCTGTGGATTTGACGAGGTATATCCATCCAGGAATACGCAATATTGGGACAAATGAAAAATGCAGTCAATGTTTGGGAGAGAAAGAGCAAAAATAACCACACTGCTCCTCTCAGAATTAAGAAACACGTAAACAGCGCTGCCAGATTCCAAGATTTATCGTATTTTTACGATTTTTGGTCATCAAATCGTTTCCAAGGATTTTTGAGCTGGAAATTCATAAAATTACAATATTTCGAATTTCCAAATTTTTATGTACAAATTCATTTGCAATTTCCCAAATATTTCAAAAGAAATATGAAGGGACTTGTTGGCAGTTGGCCGCTCATCTGTAGCTCTGAAAAATGCAGACAGCATTTTGAGTAAATATACTTGTAATGACTGTCCTTGTGTTGTTAATTATGAATTACGATTGACTTCAAATTTTGTTCCTCTCGACTTGTGTTTTGCAAACTATGGGTCGCGACACCCTAGAGTTACTTGGGGGTTTGGCGGTCGCAAGCCTGTAAGAATAATATACAAAAGTCCTGTGCTAAACAAATAAATGAAAAATGTTAGCTTTTAAATCCTGGATTTTAGCCCTGGATTATCGGGCTGGACGTAATAAATTTGGTCACGTAACATCCAATAAGTTGACTTTACGCAACTAAATTTATTACAGTAGTCACAAAAGGTTGCACATATATGGATGCGGCTTTGTTGAGAGAAAACAGTTAAGGTCGAAAGTCATCAACTTCGGATCCGTATCCAAGGCAGATTCTACAGCAAGAGCCTTATGTGGGCACACGTCCCTACCGATGAGCCTGACAACTCTATGTCCAAGAGAACATAATAGTCCTCGCTTTCGTAGACAGCGAAGCCTGCCCGGAGTACTGTGTCAAAATCAACTTGGTGACTTCAATGTCAAAGTCGATACGTAAAACATCTTTGGCGAGGTGTTCGGAAAGGACAGCCTCCACGACACAACATCATATAATAGCAGCCACCTGGCGATCTCCGGAAACCATATCGACCATCCAACACAGACAAGTATTTTTTGGCGAGAGGAAGTGAGAAACGCTCCGGTATTCGTACGTCGAACACCAATGCCAACGAAATGTGCTTGCATTGCGCTTGGCTATCAAAGAAGTAGCGGAAATCACCTTACGCTACCTACAACAAAAAAACCGTGTTATGATATTGAGTGTAAGCAGAATAAACGTGCAAACGACGAGGCACACCAAAAACCGCAGCAAGGGAAAACAGGAGAAGCGCATGAGGAGTATCGTTCTAGAAGACGAGAGGAGAAGATTCATGCTTCTATGCATGAAGAAAAGGTATCTCGAAACTGGACCGTTTCAAGGATATCGAAAATAAGGGCCTTTTGCCAAAATCCTGGCCTCAGGTTTTAGGAACCTGGCTCTTTTTAATTGTGAGGGTAATCTAGTGGCCTGCTTACCATCAGAGCTCTTCAAATTCGGTGGCAACTGGCGACGTTCTGGTAAGAAACATGGTAAGAAACTGGTAAGAAACAAGACTGGAATCTCAGCTCCATATAGGGCATATCTACGAAATAAGGCGACCCCACTTCTTGCAACAACTGTAGATGTACATCCCAGCTCAACGTCGCCTACCAGACCCTGTCCCGAGTACTGTGTGAACGTCTTAAGCCGCATTACTCGGCATGTAACCAGCCTGGCAGATTGTCTATAGAAAAATGTTCACACTAAGTCAAATGCCTTTTCCTCGACTTTAAAGCCGCACGCGCCTACGCAGTCATCAAATGGACCTATTCGATGCAATGGCCGAATGCGGGATCCCGGGAAAACTGATTCTGTTGTGTTGCACAGCGCTGACACATCTGCGATGCACCATGCAGTTCGGTTCAAAGTCGGCTTTCTCTGAGCCGTTTAAGACCTGCCGTTTGGTTTCCACAATCTGGTACTGGAAGGCACAATCTTCTACAAGCCAGGCCAACTGTTGGGATATGCAGATGACATAGACATCGTCGAGCGTTCCTTACCTGCCGTAGTAGAAGCATACGCGGAAATCGAAGAGAAGGCGAAGCGAACTGGTCATTGAGGACAAAAAAAAAAAACATATATGCTACCAACTAAAAATAGTTCCGTCGCACACCAACCAGGATCACACATCACGATCGGCAGCAGCGATTTCGAGGTAGTAAAGGGGTTTGTCTACCTCGGGGCAAACGTGAACTCCACAAACGACATCACAGTGGAGATCCGACGTAGAATTGCCTTTGCCAACCGGTGTGACTCCGGTTAGGCGAAACAACTAGGCTCAAAACTCCTAACTCGAATGACCAAATCATGTTCTAAAAAACTTTTATTTTGGCAGTATATGGGGCCGAAAGCTGGACGGTAAGCAGAACTGCAGAGCTGATTCCACGCTGGATAGTTCTGCGAGGAAGGTGAATGCGGGAGAAGAACTCTAGGATGTAGATTGCATACAGGAAAAAATACGTCGACTGCACTGGCTCGGCCACATAGAGTGAATGGAAACCAATTCTTCAGCTAAGAGTGTCTTCTTATCCGGTTCGAGAAGGACAAAAAGAACGAATCCCTGGTATAAATACTAGGTAACCGCGAATGTAAGACAGCTTGGTCTTGATGACTGGAAGCAGCTTTAATGACTAGGACCGCGATGGAAGCCATCAATTGCTCATTCTCGGACCCTCGCCACTCCAGCGACCGTGCCGTTAATTTGATACCAACGGCAAATGGTGACTGGACCAGATTTGAAAACCAAATAAAAGCATATTAACGTTGGTTTAACTGGGATTCGAACCGAGGATCCCACTAAAGAGTGGCAAGCACTTAACCAACTGCTCCACCCAGTCGTCTTCGCTCAACTGTCAAACAATAGTGAATACCAGAAACAAGACACGATGAGACCAGTTGTGTGACTTACGCAACTCACCTAGCTTGGTAGCTGCGACATTGTTGCATCGCGTAGACAGGACAGGGCTTATGTTGGACAGTTCGGATGTCTGTGTTATGTTCCGCTTCAATTGAAGATGCCGGACTGTGATCTAAATTTTCGAATAACGCCACCTGATTTCAACCACTGTTACTTATTAAGCCACCCTCACACGGTTGGACTGCGCATTCTTTTAGATAATCATAACAAATTTAGCATTTCCTAGCATGTGGGTTCAAAAACCAACGATTCTTCCCCGTCCACATACGTCCCACTCGAACCACACTTTCTCCACCACAGCCAGTCTTTCAATCAATTTCCAGAGAACAGCTTAACGCTATCCCGCATTCACTTAATCTATTTATGTTGCCAATATTTAAGCTCCTACTGGCAGCACACAACGCGTGGGAACACACGCCGCAGCGGAAGCCCAGCCAATGCCTTCTCCAATGCGAGAGAGTGAGATTATTTTTATATCGCTTTTAAAGAGCGCCAGTTGACAGCGACAGTTTACAACTTCATTGATTGAATTTCTCACTCAATTGCATGGATGATGTCAAGCGGGCAGAGCAATTTGTTGGGAGGCACAGCGACTACCGTGCCATTTTTCACGGCAACGTTCGCGTCACATTTCTGACACTCTTTGCCTCCAACGCAAGTGCAAAACGAAAACAACAACGACACATAATAAAGCGAATAAATAAATAAAACAACGTTCACATGAAACAACAACAGCGGCGATGACAAGCTTTCAAACTGAAGAGGATTTATCGTGCGGTTAGGGGGGTGGCAATGCGAAAGCGCCAGCCAAGGGCGACTTTTAAATTAATAAGTTGGAACACATGAAAAATTGAAGCAAAGTGTATCTGAAAATGGAGTAATCTATATTTGGCGGAGGCCACACACTCACTCCCACCCATCGACGCCACCACCCGACCGCACAGCGAGTGTGTGTAAAGTCTGGGCTACGAGCCGAGATCGAGTTCGAGAACACGGCGGAGGATGTGAAGTAAGTGAAGGGATTAAGTCTGCAGTGTTTATGATGAGTTGTTAGGGCATTGTGATGTAAACTTCTTACGAATCCGCGGAAGATAAAATGGGAGGGAGCAAACAAAACTTTGGATTTAACTATCAGAGTAAGGTAGTTTCCAGAAATCGCATTTTGAACCTCGAAATTTCTCCAAAGTTAAGAAGAAAACAAAAAACAGAAGACAGAAGACAGAAGACAGAAGACAGAAGACAGAAGACAGAAGACAGAAGACAGAAGACAGGAGACAGAAGACAGAAGACAGAAGACAGAAGACAGAAGACAGAAGACAGAAGACAGAAGACAGAAGACAGAAGACAGAAGACAGAAGACAGAAGACAGAAGACAGAAGACAGAAGACAGAAGACAGAAGACAGAAGACAGAAGACAGAAGACAGAAGACAGAAGACAGAAGACAGAAGACAGAAGACAGAAGACAGAAGACAGAAGACAGAAGACAGAAGACAGAAGACAGAAGACAGAAGACAGAAGACAGAAGACAGAAGACAGAAGACAGAAGACAGAAGACAGAAGACAGAAGACAGAAGACAGAAGACAGAAGACAGAAGACAGAAGACAGAAGACAGAAGACAGAAGACAGAAGACAGAAGACAGAAGACAGAAGACAGAAGACAGAAGACAGAAGACAGAAGACAGAAGACAGAAGACAGAAGACAGAAGACAGAAGACAGAAGACAGAAGACAGAAGACAGAAGACAGAAGACAGAAGACAGAAGACAGAAGACAGAAGACAGAAGACAGAAGACAGAAGACAGAAGACAGAAGACAGAAGACAGAAGACAGAAGACAGAAGACAGAAGACAGAAGACAGAAGACAGAAGACAGAAGACAGAAGACAGAAGACAGAAGACAGAAGACAGAAGACAGAAGACAGAAGACAGAAGACAGAAGACAGAAGACAGAAGACAGAAGACAGAAGACAGAAGACAGAAGACAGAAGACAGAAGACAGAAGACAGAAGACAGAAGACAGAAGACAGAAGACAGAAGACAGAAGACAGAAGACAGAAGACAGAAGACAGAAGACAGAAGACAGAAGACAGAAGACAGAAGACAGAAGACAGAAGACAGAAGACAGAAGACAGAAGACAGAAGACAGAAGACAGAAGACAGAAGACAGAAGACAGAAGACAGAAGACAGAAGACAGAAGACAGAAGACAGAAGACAGAAGACAGAAGACAGAAGACAGACGACAGAAGACAGAAGACAAGAGACAGAAGACAGAAGACAGAAGACAGAAGACAGAAGACAGAAGACAGAAGACAGAAGACAGAAGACAAAAGACAGAAGACAGAAGACAGAAGACAGAAGACAGAAGACAGAAGACAGAAGACAGAATACAGAAGACAGAAGACAGAAGACAGAAAACAGAAGACAGAAGACAGAAGACAGAAGACAGAAGACAGAAGACAGAAGACAGAAGACAGAAGACAGAAGACAGAAGACAGAAGACAGAAGACAGAAAACAGAAGACAGAAGACAGAAGACAGAAGACAGATAACAGAAGACAGAAGACAGAAGACAGAAGACAGAAGACAGAAGACAGAAGACAGAAGACAGAAGACAGAAGACAAGAGACAGAAGACAGAAGACAGAAGACAGAAGACAGAAGACAGAAGACAGAAGACAGAAGACAGAAGACAGAAGACAGAAGACAGAAGACAGAAGACAGAAGACAGAAGACAGAAGACAGAAGACAGAAGACAGAAGACAGAAGACAGAAGACAGAAGACAGAAGACAGAAGACAGAAGACAGAAGACAGAAGACAGAAGACAGAAGACAGAAGACAGAAGACAGAAGACAGAAGACAGAAGACAGAAGACAGAAGACAGAAGACAGAAGACAGAAGACAGAAGACAGAAGACAGAAGACAGAAGACAGAAGACAGAAGACAGAAGACAGAAGACAGAAGACAGAAGACAGAAGACAGAAGACAGAAGACAGAAGACAGAAGACAGATGACAGAAGACAGGAATTGAATCTTGGCAACCAAATGTTAAAGTTGACAAATTTTGCCAATTCAGTACATAGAATGTGAAGAATAATTGAAGGAGAGAAGATCACGTTCAGCGCGTCCGCCTACACCATCATATAAGCTGTTATTTAAATTTATAGACAAATGTCAGAAGCACGCGTGAAGTGCATCCTCAGCAAGGCAACTCAGTTGTGCTTCACTTGAAAAAAAAATGCAACAAGTACTCCTTTGCAAGAGAGAACTTTTTACCACGAGCCCAATCAAATCCAACCCTAACCTCGCACACTCGCATCGCAACGCCTGTCACGGGCAAACTGCATCTCTTGGATTCTCTGCATAAATTCATCACCTTTCTCAACAATTCTCTCGTCACCACTCTGGTCTGGCACTCTCGGCTGCTTACATTGGCTTAGGTTCCACGGTCATCACGAGAGAATACAATCCACAAGTCACAAGATAACTCATCAGTCATCACGCATGACAAAGCTTTTTTTGGGCTGCTCAGTTCAGTGCTCACTTCAGTGCTCGGCGCTCAGTTCATTCTCTGGGGCTTTGCCATTGGCTCTCTCTCTCTCTCTTTCTCCATTTCATCCTTTTGGGCTTTTAGAGACCTCTTCGAAGCTTGTTGTCCGCTCTCAAACCTATCCCAGGATGATTTAATTGGTTCTCTTCATTTTGCACAGCTCAGCAGAACAACAGAGCCTGGTAAACCACTAAAGTACGCATAGGTTAGGGTAATTAATGTTTGCCTAAGAGCGTTTCCATTGAGTGGGTGGCTAAGTGCCCGTTGAGTGAGTTCGCAGAACTTGCCTGCTGGGAGTACGAGTATGTGTAAACACGACGTATGTGTTGCTGCGCTGGCAGTGAGGAGAGGATTTTGACATTTTCAACAGGTTAATAACATATTTAGAATGTTTCGGGCAACGTTTTCGCATTAACTGGGACCGGGTATGTACACGGTACGACTTGCGACGGGAGGAGGTCATTTGGCACTCATCGCAAGCTGAAAGAGACGGCTGTGGAAGTTGGTGTGTGAGTATACTCTGCATTGGAGGAGCACTCTATTTCGGATTTTAATAACGTTTCGGAGAATTAAGACGTTGCCTGGTAAAACGCCGGAAACCGTGGGCATGGGGGTCTTATGCTTTATTTAGCAATATTTGTCGACTGCCGTTTATTGCTGTTGGGGATAAAAATAGCTGCAAATGACTAGGTGAAATTTGGATACAGGGCCTTTCGGCATTTTGGTTATGGGGCGATGAGAGGACATTAAGCCGGCTATCGAATGTCAACGGCCTGTCAAAAAATAATTGAATTTCAGATGATCCACTTAAGGCAAGGACTCTTTAAAATTATGTAAGACGGGTGTATGATGGATCTTGGATTACATTTGTTTATTTTCACGCATGAGGAGATTAGAGTTCTGCAGACAGCGAACAAACACGAGACGCAGTGCTACCTATCAAGGTAGCATGATCTCCGGTGAATTGCTTCCAATTGCCCACACCAAGTTGGTTGAAATCCTGTTTCATCAGTGTGGGCCAAGTTAGACTCCTGTATCGGGGCCGGAATCAAGTTGTCCACTCGCTTCAGATTGCCCTGCTACCTTAGACAATGGATCTCTTAACCTCAGGCCCGACTCGTGTCACTGTCTTTGTTCGAACAGTTCGTAGTCGGAAATTCTCCTTCCCATGACCTCAACACAACCAGTACCTCGTCCATGCCTCCAGTAAAAGACGCAGTTGCCATGAGTTATACTTCGACGAAGCTGCACCAACGTGATCAGTGTTCATGTTCACCAGGTAAGAGCTGCTTGGCAACGGAATTGTACTTTTACATGGCATAAGATTTGATATAAGTTAGTGCGGAGCTTCCCTATGTCTATTTACAGATTATTTTTTTTTTAACTTTGATAAGTTGTTGAATGCTGTCCTGCTTTGATTCCCGTTGATTGCTCCTGTACATACTCATCTGCATGGAGTCGGCCATTTGGCTTAAAATCATCGCAATCACAAGGCACCTTGCTTCAAGATGTGTACTGTTTGTCACCTTAAAAGTACAGCACTACATTAAATAAATTCTCTTGGCCCCTAAACAAATTAACCGAATTACGATTTTGGTAAAAGATTAAATGACGAGTACAAAAAAAAAAAACAGAAAAAAATACGACACTCTCTACATCGAGCTCAACAACTGAATTAAAGAAAGGTGCTTGTTGGGACTAAGGCCAAAAGCAAACTAAACACTTCAGAATGGCTCCCGACCTAAAACTCAAGTAAGCGGACTGAATTGAATTGCTAATAGAGAATATGAAAACAGTCAATAACACTGCACAGGGGTTTTCGCTGGATTCAATTCTGATATAATAGTGTTCGTTACGCTAGGCTATAACTTGACGAATATTCACTTGAAGAAAAAATTAAACTGCCTTACCCAGTTCACATCACGGAAACGACAATTATTTTAGTTGACGAAACTATTCGGCACATCGAATATTAAAATTTTAAAGTAAGCATATTTATTACGGAGAACTTACCCAACATTTCAACATCAACAATCTGTTGGATACGTGGGAAGCGACTGATTTCGATGCCACATAAGTACGCACAAGTTAACGAAACTTAACGAGACTTAACGAAAGTGACGGAAATAGTTATTATTACTACCGTGTGTCCATTCTGTGTATATCCACCTTCGCTTAAGTTGATTCACAAAATTGTTGCGTCTTTACAATGACAACCTGGGCCTAGCCTGTACATAAACCACCCCCTGTGCCTGAAATTCATATAGCTACGAGTATAGGGTAAACGTGACAGTTCTACGTCGATTTGATATGGGGAAGTTTCAGGAGCATTTAAAGTCGAGAGAGTTGGGGTCTAGAGTTTTGGAACATGTCCGTGTCGGAGATTGAACCCAGACTTCACAGAGTAGGAGTCAACGCAACTGCCCCCTGCATCGTGCCGGCTACGCTATGCAATAACATTCCTATCCAATATGATTGAATGCCCTGAATCACATGGTTTGGTGGACTGGGTCCATTTACTAAGGCAACCACTCCCTCGGTATTGTTTCTAGACGACTGGAGGAGACCTATTTCCCGCGGAGGGTCTGAAGAAAATGTTCACATATCTACGAAAAATTCCATCACATCCTGAAACTCTGAAGCCTCAATTTGCACCATTCAGCGGCGTCTTCTTCGTATGCAAAGAACGATCGCTTCTTCGAGGTTTTCAGGATTATCAAACCAATGCGCCAGCAACCAGTAATGAACTCCGCCAGGAAAAGTACGCCTATTTAAGTATATTTTGTAGCCCAAAGGCTGTGTTAATGCACTTTTACTACATTCTCCCCTTCCTTGAAACCACTTCCAGTTTCAGAGCCCCAAAAACCCAGAGCCCTAAGAAATTTAGCCCTGCCTTCGGAAGACTTTAATTTCATTCATTTATGCCACTGTAATTATGCTTATATCCGCGGAAAATATGTATTTGACGACAGCCAATTAAGCTAATTTACTAGAAACAGCAACCATTTGAAAGCGAAGCCCTTTGCTGAAATTAAGCAGTTCGCCACCCATGCATCAGTAGAAGCCAACATACCACCTAATGTCGCATTCGCAAGACAGTATCTTCAGGATCCTACCGAATCCCAAGAAACACACACTTACGGCCATAAATAACTTGCAGTTGCTCCAAATATAAGAACTCTCTATGCCGCGCCGCACCACACACCACACTTCGAAGAGATTGTGCTTCTAATTCAAAGCCCACATTGTCATCATTCCTGCCACATCGACCTTGACACAAAAGCAAATCCGACGCACCAACAAAATTCGGGTGACTTCGTCTCCCAGAGGGATGACACCTCGTATCCGCTACACAACCAAAATGTTGCAAAAATACAACCGAATCCAGGAGCCAAAGTCAAGCTTTCAAAAATCACTCAATTTGAGTTACTCTCACCGATCATTGAACCCGTAAACTCGAGCTCTCGTCATCATCGCTCTCTCGTCACTCGAGTAGTGACTAGTGAGGTGAGCTTTCAGGCGGTTTCTCTTAAATCAATCCCTCACCTTACACAATTTCAATCCAATTCTTGTATCCTTGCCCCGATTATTGAGTAGAGAGTGTGCGGCAAGTGCCCGAAAAGTGAACAGAAAAGCTTTCTCCCTCCTCGACAAGGACTCTTTAAATACTTAGAATGTTTTGAATTTCACTAGTCTCACATTGAATGCACGTCGTGGTGGTGCGACTGCCTGCGCGAACGGTATTTTTCTTCACCGCGTTACATCTGAGAAAGCAAAAAGGATTACCCCCTGCGTGTCGTCGAAACAGCACAAATAAAGGATATCCCTCGGTCGGACTTAGTTGGCGGGTTCGCGGCACGTCTTACGTTTTCGTCCTTCTCTGCCAAGTGCATGGGGATGGACTATAGTCTTACGTGTAAAGTGCTCCGAGTTTTGTGTTATTGTGGAATATTTTTTTTGCATTGGTAAAACTCCTGCCGAATGTCCACTCGTCCAGTGCCAGTGTGTTGTTTGTCCGATTGTCACAAGGATAAAGTGATTTGTTGCAAAGGATATCCAGATACCAGTTATCTATCAATCGGAGTGCTAAAATCTTAGAAATAATTGGAAAAGTTTGAAAAGTTCATTGTTGTTCGCGATATCCAACACCACCCCGGGCGCAGTCCGCTGGGGGGTTCGCAAACAAATATCAGAAATTTTGAAGGAAAAAATATGCTGCTGCCTGTGTGAGGCATCTTCGTGGATACCATCATTTCTGTGCTGGAGGTGGTGAAGATTTCCTTCACTTCCATTCACCCTCACCGCCATCGTCATCGGATGTCGATTAA
The DNA here is from genome assembly GCA_905231855.2 of Eristalis tenax. Taxonomy (NCBI): domain Eukaryota; kingdom Metazoa; phylum Arthropoda; class Insecta; order Diptera; family Syrphidae; genus Eristalis; species Eristalis tenax. Next base: position 36,363,923 of record HG993124.1, on the reverse strand, counting down.
TCCTAGGATCAGAGCGCAGTCCAGAGGAGGAATACAAATTTAGGTACACAAATTGGACAAAAACAAATAAAACAATTCCCTGTCAGAGATTTGCGTGAATAATTTATCGAGTAATCATTAATCGCAGTCCTTCAGTTTGGCCTCCCCCCCCCCTTATGCCCCTCCTCCATCGTCTGCCTCTGTCTCTGGGCGAGATTTTGGTTATTCGATTGTTCATATGTTTGTAGGTCGAGCTGTAATCCTTACACACGCCACCAGGCACTTTCGAACGATTTTGGTAATTTTTCACTTCCAAGGGATACGACTTCGGTTGGGTGGCTGCCGCGGGAACGGGGGCTGCCGCTAATTGTGTGATTGCGTTTTTTCCTCATTCACCACCACCATCATCCGCTGGCCATTACCTCTGAATCCAATTCCGTGCCGCACACACTAAATTTGTAGATATTTGCAGTTAATGAATTTATTTATTGTGTCCCGGGATCTCAGTCGGTAACGCGGCAATAAATCGTTGAGTCAACGCGTGAATGTGTGTGACACTGAATGGAATATGAAAATAATTATTTTCCATTCCGGGCCGTGTGCGAGTATTTTGGGGGCAATTTGTGAGTCGCCGTCACTTGCTAGTGAAGTTTGGCGGGGTTCGTGCTGGTGATGTTTTTCAATTTTCAAGACCGACTCGGTCACTCGGCCCTGTGCCGGAATGTGTGGTGCTTCTGACAGGACTGTTGCCAGTTAATTACGTAATTATTTTAATTGAATTTGCTTTTTAAATGTTTATGACAATCGAATTGTTAGCTAATGACTAACATATTCCACTGTTGGCGTTCACACCACATCTTGGATGGCGTGATGGAGCAGCTTAATCCATTCGCTGAGGACCTCCGTTACACGAGGTCAGATTTTGCTACCTGTTACTATGGGTAGTTGGGTATCGTGACTATTATCTAGTGAAGGGAATCTCAGACATGATGTTCATTGCATGCCCTTAGGTCGTTTGGTTTACAATGCCAAACTTTGAATGAATTGTTGTCAGCTCGTGCTAAAATTAAGATTTGGGGCAACAGCATATTTGTGGCGTCTATCTAGGACTGCAGTGTCAAACTTGGAGAGTTTTGTTAAAAATGCAAAAGTGAACAAAACTTGACGAAACAGAGCCAAGTGGTTTTTATAGCTGACACGTCATTTCCCTCGCTTAAGTCGCACACAGGATCGCTTAAGTCCTGTGTCGAAACGGGGTTTTGCTTCTGGAGCAACCACTCTTGTTGCACTTGGAGAGTGTCCGGATAATGTCTTCTGAACAAACCCATAAAAACGCGATGTGAATTGTGATTCTGAATCTTTTCTTCAACCACAATTGACATCATTCAGTGGTGACTTCTTCATAGACTATGATTTGTGGCAACGACATTATTTCCTTCCTCTCTCGCCTGGGATGTCTTTGTCAACTTTTGATGAACTTTTATTCTTAACGAGTATTTTTCTTTGATATGATTACAGTCCAGGCAAATTCGACTGCTCTGGACTACTGGATTGATCAGATATTTAGTAAGGATTACAATTGTTTTCAATCAATCCTCAATGCAACTCGACATTTGAGACCCATGCCATTCATTCATTTGTGCGGTCAAAAGGATAAACAACAGCAGTACGTTTTCAATTCACGCTTCATCCTAATCTACACCAATGACGCAATAATCGTAGTTTTCTGGAATTACTTACTCGATAAATCGAACCTTTATGTATTTATTTTTACTAGGGTTTACTGAAGGAACCTTTGTTTTTTTTAATAAAAAATGGATTTAGAAAAAATAGTAAATAAACTTCAGTCTTATGCGCACAAATTAAGTAACTTTACGTGTCAATTCGCTCTTAAATCACTCTTAAGTCAAATGAAAAAAAAAGTTAAATGAAAATTAAATAATTTCTGGTGAACAACTTTCGAACATGCCGACGTTTCTTCTTCATTTCTAAAAATTAGAGTGTTAAATTTGACTCGACATCAAATTGTTAACACCCATTAATCCGCGTAATACTACCGACCTGTGACGGATTCAAATTTTATGGAATCCTCAGCTCCTTATCGAAAAGAATCAGGGTAAGCTAATTGTTGTCGGTAAATCAGATAATCGAGGTTTGTTGGAAAGTGGCACACTCGTTCACCCTCTTAATCTTATTGAAAAGGTGTCCACAGAGCTGATGTCTCCAGTAGTAAGGTGGTTTTAAATCAGGAGTGCTTTGGTTGTGGAGCGGTAGGTGGTAGAACCAGTGCAGTGTGAGATGGGCGACAGTGTAGTGCCAGAGTTGTCCGCCTATAATGGTTTGTCAATAATTTTTGAGCATCGGCTCGTACGTGCCGGGTTTAGGAACAGAGGTGTCGGGATGACTCTGTTGGAACAGTCCTCTGTGTTCAAGGAAAACCTCCAATTCCTGTCCACTGCAGCTAGAGAAGGAATCTAATAAGTTGTTCTAGCGTTTACTGTCTCGCTATCCTTACCTCAGATTAAACTTGAGTAAACTTAAAACAAATTGATCGTGGTTTAACAGGTCTTGAAATTACCGAACTTTACTTGGGATCTGTCAATTTTTCTTCCGCCGCTTCTAATCCATTCCTCTTCTGTTGCACTCACTCGTGGGTGATGCGGCCAACATTCGTCTTGCTCTCACGACCCTACAGCTAGGTTTCTATGGGGACTTTGCCCAGCCAACAGCTTCTCCCCACGTCACTCCAGCCCTAAGAACCTACCGCTGACCTCCTCCATACTGGATACAGAAAAAGGAGACGAGAGAAAAAATAAAGGCCTTAGCACGATTCCAAAATGGGCACCCCTTTTTTGTTGATTAGTTGAATTTGATGGCCGAATAGGGCTACATTGGGTCCCAAATGTCGTGTTGCATTACAGAATGATTAAAAACCATGTCAACCTGTCTTTACTAAATATCTGATCAAACCTGTAGTCCAGAGCAGTAGAGTTTGCTTGGACTTCTTTGCGTCGCAAATATTTCTTGATATCTCTGCAGCTGAAATTGTATCATCAATCTGACAATTTAAAAATCGATAAATTCACAAAACACTCAGATTTCAGTGATAGAACCGACAACCAAGGCAGTCGGAATTTCCTCAAGGAAAAGCAGGTTTATCCTTTTGAAAAGTTGCAAACGTGTTGGCTGGTGTCTCGATAGTGACACATGTTGTCGTACAAGGCTGGAATTCCCTCCGGCTTATCAGCATAGAAGAGCGATTTGACGTAATCAATAAACCGCACCTAAGCGATAGACAAATTTTTGTTTCTTTTCTCAATTTGTTCATCGATTCGTGAGAAGTGTGCAATTTGAAGTCGAGTGCCGTCTTGCTGGAACCACATGTCAAGTAGAGAACAATAACAATGAAACCGCCGTACCATAAACCGTGTCAAATAGTGCATTGTCTGGTTGCTGGCATCTTTTATTTTTGTTTAAAGGACTCACTTAGCATGACATTTCTCACAGAGAACTAATTTTGTTTTAAACTGCAATAATTTTGATGAAATAGCTATGAGCATCCTGGAGTGACACATGACACAAGGTAGGCGTGAGCTGTTAAAACAGTGAACACTGAAACCAAACAAAATGCATTTAAGTAAGTTGCAAGCCATCCGAAATTTGAATGTCTTCACGCTGGACTGTACTAGGCGGCATCGGGCTCTGGCTGCATTCACTTTCGCTTTGTTTGAACCTTAGTCTCGATGTAGAAACTAAATAGAATGTAACTCTTAAACATTGTCAGGAGATCGAATTAGGTGTAGAATGAAATTCGAAGGTTGCTAGTCTTGGCTATTGCAGCCAGCGTGGAATTCGTGATTTGTTAAAGAGACTTAGTCCTCCTCTTTTGTGCTGCTGATGAATATGCCCCTTCCTGTCTGTAGTCATCCACAGTTCTTAGTTAACATGGCTGTACCTCCCACACCCGCTTTACTTTGTTCGTCAGGTATATTGGTGGTGTCCCATTTTTCATTTTGAAACTGCCATTGGAACATTAGCCTCACACCTTGTTCATTGCTTAGTCCGAATTGCAATCCCTGCCATTCGAAGGCACTTTAGTATTGTCCTCATTCCTATTTGTTGTAAACTGCTTGTGGTCTGCTTATTTATTCTCTTTTACAACAGGAGTACATGATGGCACACTAATCGAAATGGCATCTAATTATGGCGTTGTAAATGATAACAGTAGTTAATTAGTCATTCCATGTCATTATGGGCACAATTTGAATGAACTTGGGACAGCTTTCTTCACTCTTGTTTAACCTGCAGAAATCTCTAGAGTACTGCCGTACCTACACTATTTATACAAACCATCAACTCGAGAGTTGAAATATGAAAGTTGACCTACTTGAGGTTTTCAAAAATTTCCAGGGGAAATTGTCGATTTCAAGTTTCGGTGTTTATTTGCGAAGATATTTGCTATTAAATAATTGGTGAGAATTCGACCCAGAACGTCCGTTAGTTGCAGATGCCCAAAAATCATTTTGCTACCACACGCACAAATTCTGTAGTCCGCCAGGCAACAGCTGTAAAAAAAGCCTTTAACATAAAAATTAAAGTATAAATTTATGAGGTTTCCAAAATGTAATGAGAAATTTATTCAATTCTGTTGCATCGGTAATCTTGGATGTTTGCTAGATGGTCAAAAAAAAAAAATACTGAAAATACGTTCGCACCAACCGAGAACTAGCATCAGTTGCTGAGGGAGCTGACGTTTCATATTCATATCCTGCAACTTGTTATCATTCCCTTCAAGCTTCAGGCATTCGAACAAGTCGTTGCGTAAGTCAAATCAAACTCTATTAGCTACAGAAAACAAAGTCACGGTCCTCCCATTCGTTGTGTTCAACACGTGCAAGCATCTTATTTTCTCTTCTCAAAATCTTCCTCCTCTACATCATCGCTTCCCGGAACAAATGATGGCCAACATTCCAAAAATAATTTCCTCGAAATATAACACATACCTTAAAAATAAATTGTATTGATACCGAAAATAAGTTTTGAAAGAACAAGAATTTATTTTCTGACTGAAAATCATAAAAATATCAAGTTTGGTCTGCCAACTTCAATTTGTATTGTGAGTTGAGAAAGTCTTAAGGTGACCAATTCCAAAGTTGAAAAGCGGAAGTTGAAATTCTCAACTTTGAGGGAACAAAAAGTTTAAAATAAGAATACTCAAGTCGTGCTCAACTTCTAGTGAAGACAATCACCCTCTAATTTGCCTAACTCGCGGTTAGGCAGCATCCAATGCGTAACGACTTGAATTGTGCATTCAAAATGTAATTTCAAAGCATGACCAGTCAAACTCTGTCAAGTCACCCATTCTATAGGTGACGAGACTCCTTGTTTACTGGCGCCACAGATTCTCACACCTGATACAAAGACTCATTAACTGCCTGCACAGTTCAAACGAACTCCAAATCGCAGTCATCGACCCTTGTCATGTATTGGCTCACATTTAATTAACTTAAACGATCGAAAGGAAGTCTGTTAATCAAATGATTAATCCTTTTCAGAAAAATGGAGACGAATCTTCATGAACGTCATGTCAGTTCGCGAATCAAAGAGCGATTTAAGTGAAGACTGACTGTGAATGTTGTCAAAGCGCTGCTTGAACTCTGGTTACACGTTTATTCGTCATACTTGATGGTGTGATTACATCAACGAGTGGATACATTTTCACATGTTTCTCATGTCATTCATTTTGATGCAAATTACAAATCAAAGCATACAATTCACATGGTTTCAGTAAACCTCAAATGATGGCTAGATAGGATTGTGGTTCAATAAATAGGATTGCGGTTGTACAAATTACTCTTGAATTTTTTTTCTAGTTGACAACCAGTGAAAGTTGATTAATTCAATCAGGATCTCATGGCATTATGCTCATCATAACTTTTGTCTTTAATCACTGTGAAAACCAATACGTTCGCTGGGCATTTGAAAAGCCGCCTTCCTGTTCCACACTGATGGCCTCATTCATTGAGAGTTCTGTTGGCCAGAATGGAACAGACTCACTTAAACCTGCAGCTCACATAGAGCTAGTTGTCCACTCCACCATACCGAGGTCACTGGCCCAGGACCAGCAATCAATCAATTAAGGGATGTTGCGATTGCGATACGGATCTGCACGAGTTCGTCGTTTGCAACCTTACCCCGTGCTCTGTTCCAGCCAACCAGGATATTCCAGGCATGGAACGGCTAACCAAATGAGTCGGAATGAGTCGTTAACTAAAAAGTTACAATTTCCGTCGAACATTTCAGATGGCATCCATCAGTTTTCATTCGAAAAACTGACTGCTACTCAATCAAATTACTCATTCATTATTCTAAATTATTCCAGTCCCGTGGATGTCCCACGAGAGATTAATCAAAAATTAAAACTGCCCTTTAACCAATCTCTCTCTTTTACTCGTTCTCTCTCTGCCTTAAGATAAAATTAACTAAGCTAATTATTTTGTCATAGCGTTACTTACAAAATCATAATTAAGATTTAATTCTACTTCGCGGCACTAGGCTACTTGAGGAGGCTTACTTATTCGATTCTATTTGAATCTGTGGTTAGAACTGGACGTTTCCAATGGACTTTGCACGCTGCTTTGACTGACGCCAGTGTAGGCAATTCGTTTGAATTTTTATTCACTTTTGATATTGGTTGTGGGGATTTACTGGCATTGACCTGTTGGCCTTATCTTAAACCTTATTTTTTTTTAAATTTAATTCTGACTTATAACTTCCCCTGGAGATATTGAGTGTAGATCCCCGTTTATTATATAATTAAAGACAAAAAATATTACCTATAAGAATTGGATAAATGGACAGCAGCTACAACTCCGATTAACGAATAGGAAGACGTACTTCACCTAGACCAGTGGACATATAGTCATGGTCTTAGGTAAGCTAAGAGATTAATCAGACCTTATTCATAAAAAGAAATACTCTTAATGAAGATAGCTTAAGATTGCCAACGAGCTAGTTCGAAATATCAATTAACAAACTAATCCTGTGTCAAGACACGGTTTGTCAGCTTTGTCTCAAACAAGATGAGACTTCTGAGCACATCTTGTGCGAATGCCCAGCAATAATCTGGTTAAAGAAATGTATCTTCCATAGGAAGATGCTCACTTCAGTGGAATCGAAGAATTCCTCTACAAAAGACTGACTATCTTTCATGAGGGAAGTGTCCCAGTCTTTTGGTTTAACTCCAACCCTTCGATCCAATAGATCTACCCTGGTCGCATTGTCGTTGCCTACACGGCAAGGGTTGTACAAGAGAAAAAACTACACAGAAAACAGATAAGACCACTGGGACTACCTAGCTTCAAACATACCATTACCTGTAGAGCGGCACATCATTCAAAAAGGCGCCTTAGTTGGCAGTTCTTCAAGCGGTCGGTCCAATATGTGCAACGTTATTCCGACTTTGCCGTCCCGAATGTAAGCCTCCAGATCATCCAATTTGGTTCTCTTATAAACGTTGACAAAGGATTTGACGTGAAAATAATGGAGTGGCGTGAAATCGTGAACTTTCTCCTTCAGAACTTCGAGCATTGTGCATCCTGATATGTAGCGCCGCCTTGTTAGAACCATAGCTCGGATATGGTGTTGAGCTCTAGCCACAGAATGTCGGTTAATATCGCTGAATCTAAGAGACCATTGACGGTAATGGTTTCTCCCCATACCATGAACCGCACTATACCATGACGATAATGGTGTCTCCCCATGTAACCATGAACCGCACCAAACAGTCAATCGTTGTGGATTCATTGATGCTGGATCGAACACTTGTAGTTTGTGTTCGTTTTAATAGTGGCTATATAATAGTGACCAGGGTATGTGGCAGGTAATCCGATGTGTAACGTGGCCATTTGAGCACCACACATTTTTCTTCAAAAAGTGAGTGCGTAAAATGGAAACTTGGGCATTTAAGGGCTTAGGCCCAAGAGAGTGCACTCCGGCTCAATCTTTTCCACGTTGCGACGAATTGCCTCCTCACGACATACCCCACAAAGAAATTCACGTTGCAAGAATTAACGTCAGAACTCAGCCGGAAAAAATAAACTAGCTTTACCCCAGAAATGAATTATTATAGAGATGCCAACTTCACAGCTGATTGACTCCCAGTCCATCGACGAATTTCAGAGGCTTTTTGACATTTATTCATGAATTTTTGATAGTATTCACGAAATTCCGTTCTTTGATTGGTCAATTTGGCTTTGGAAAACGATATAAAAAATGGTTGGCAAAAATGTTAAGGGACAAGAGAGGTAGAAGTTTGGCATCTCTATCCTACTTCATTTCTGCTTTAACCGTGACTTCGACGCGTAGGCATTAGAATAACCTAACGTGACGCTTTGTTACGTTCACGTTTATGTAACTTATGGATTAGATTGGATTAAAAATAATAAAAATATTTCGAGTAAGTTTAGATGAAAAACATTATTTTTCATAATTATATGAATTATGAAAATTATGTTTTTTTTTAAATTAATTTTTATTATTTTTTTTTAACTCTTACGTGCTAGACAAAAATTATCAAATATAGCTTAACTAACTTATTGAGTCTAACTTACTGGCCGTCTTCAGGCGCACTAAGCCAAAGTTAAAAGATTAACTATGTCCTCCGACTTATAAGGCCACTTCAAACTGAGAACATATATGAACTAACATTTTTCTTTTTAACCTAAACCTAAATAAAACTTAAGCCTACCTTAAAAATAAGTCTTAGCCTACTTTGGATTTCATACACGAATCGAAAAAGGGCATTATAGAAGGGTTAGGTTAAGCAGTTCGTTATATATAAGATATGTAAGATACTCAACCAATTTTAAAAATTAAAACAATGTAATTTAAAATTGTAATATAAAATTATCGATTCACTCAACTTCCTGGATTATCGCTTGAACACTAAAGTATCCATTGGTTTGTAAAAGCGCATAATAATTTTATTGTATTGTGCTAACTTCTGTACACCTATGTTGTATTTTTCGTTTTTTGACTAAAAACAAATGTGTTCAACAGATGTTAACAGATTTGCGGATTGTGGTCGCACCAATCGCTCTGTTATTGAGAAGCTGATGAATAAAAGCCACTATGGACATTTCGATCCCGAGCCTGTTGAGTGCTGAGGTTATTGCATGGGGCTTAATATTATTAAAGGCTACCCTTTCGACCGACCAGCCTGAGATTGGCAGTTTGTCTGTGACTTTATGTCGAATGAATACGTCAATCAGGCCTTCTAGTGTCTTTAGAAGAAAGGATGATAGACTTATGGGTCTTAGGTGCTTTGGCTTGACATGAATTTTCCAGTCTTTGATATGAAGACTACGGTGGGCATTCTTCAGATTTTGGGTACGTGTCCGAGATCTATCTTTGAAAGATGCAGACCAGCTAAGTGGAAATGAGGCTTGCAACCTTTTGTAGTTCAACTGGGTAAATGCCGTCTGATCCTGCCATTTAAGGCTCAAAGGAGTTGATAGAGCGGGAAATGAGTGTCAATGAGGAGGCCTAGACTCTCCACACTGGAGGTGGTCCAGATTCCATCCGCCCTTTGAACTTGGAAGGCCATTTTGATGCCAGATGATGCTAGTACTTTCCTAAGCCTGGAAGTCTCGGAAACTTCCTCGATCTACCCACAGAAAAATCTCCATGAATACCTTTTGGCTTTTCTTATTTCGGACTTGTAGGTATTGAGAGTTGTACGACTTCCAGTTGGAATCGGTCTGTGTTGTCTTGGCTTTATTAAAAAATTCCCTGGGGTAAACCTGGGAGATTTTTCGCGTTTCAAAAATGTGTTTTTATCACATTAGCATTTGCTCTAAAGAAACATTTGACTGTCATTTCTAAAAAATGTGATCCGGTAAGTGAAACAACCCCTCGCTTATTGCTTCAAGGCCAAAATGCCTTTTTCTGCTTTTTTTTTTGTAACCGCTGCATAATTTGGCGATTGGTTAAGTTTGTTGCTGTCTTCCTGTCACATCCAGACACGCACTGAAGCAAAGCAATAAAAATGTTACTGTTGTCCGGTACTAGCAACCATACTCAGGGTAAATGATATTGTACGAGAATTTTCGAGAAATGGACTGTATAACCTAGAAATCAGAAACCCAAAAAAAAAAAAACAAGTACCGTCGAATTTTAATTGCAAAGTGAAAGTTTTTGTTGCAGTAGGCCAAAAATAAACAAGAGAAAACAATATTACAACAGAGAGAGAGAGAGACAACGTGATGACAAAACTGGTGTTTTATGTTTAATTAAAGCTGTTAATGGGCCAACAAACATCTCGGATGGATACCGATCCTCTGAATCGGAGAAGCTCCTCAGTGCTCAGTGCTACGTCTCAAATGTAGTTCAGTCACGTATCCGCGGTAGCCAGAGATTTCTTGAAAATCCGTTTCGAAAAATTTTGTAATCCTTTTGACGAGCTTCTAAGACATCTTCCGAAAAGCACAGTGCAACAGAATTTTGTGGACACTTACTGGCATTCGTCCTCGTTGTCCAAATATACGAACATTCTTGTGAAATAGCTTTGGATGGTACTCGCATCGGAGTGTTGTGGTTGATAAGGGTGATGCATGTTGGTTGTGATAAGGATGATGCGATGCATTTGTTTCCTTGAATCACATTTTCCCGCAACTCTGATGCACACCTGACTGAATGCTACATTCGACTGTATCGCATAATCTCATTTTTCGGACTAACAGCGAGACACAAATCCTTATGAAGAAAATCTTTCGTCATTGTATATAGCAATGCCGGCTCTTCACATTTGCAATATAATTCCGGCAAACGTTCCTTCAGCAAGTAAAATGATCGTACAACCATCACCGCATAGTTTTGCGAAAATCTTAGTGAAATGCAGCTTGTGTGACATACTACTTTGGGAGACTGCGACAACTTATTTTTGATAATCTTTTTTTATTTCTCGTCACTGCCGTTGAAGGTCAGTGTATTTATACAAAAATGACTTGACTTGACGTTATCCGTTTGTGGAGACTTCAGGTCGTTCACAATCAGCTGGTGGATATTCACGCTGATAAACGGTACTGTGGATTAGGTAATCTTGCATTACACTATATCGGGCAAGTAAGATACCGCATAATATTTATTGTTCTACACTACCGAAGTTCGTAGCTTGCATTATACTTCGGCACCTGATCAATTATTTTCATCATCATCATGACCCGCATACTCCACTAAAAGCGTCGCGGGGGTAAACCACGCACGAGAGATTTCCAGGCAACTCGATCGACTCTAACTCATCAGGACTTATGCCCAAGAGCGAGTTTTCCGACTTGCTCCAAACACCTCGTCAAGGGTCTGCCAAGCGGTCGCCTACCTGATGGAATCTCATTCAACGCCCGCCTCGGAAGTCGTGAGGAACAGGACATTCATGCCACGTGACCAAACCAACGAATCATAGTCCTCTCCGTTCGAAGAAGCAGCTCCTCAATGAAGAGTTCCTCGCGCACTGCCTTGTAGCTCACCCTAGCGCGACGAGTAATTCCCACAACAGCACTGAGAAATCTCATCTCAGCAGCTTGTATTCGCGCTTTTATTTTTTTTCCGTCATTACCCAAATCAATTATTTTTCGATCTCAGGTGCATCCGCATCTAGGATGAGTTATCCATTTCCGGTACCGCCGGCTATATATTCATAATTTGGATACTATCTCCAAACAAAATGTGGAGGAGAAACAATACTTAAGGATAAAGGCAAGCTCACATTTAAAACATTTATAAAAACTGGCCCTTAACTACGGAGAACGCATCTCGTTCTGGACACTGCCTTGATTGATTGTTCAATCTGCATCTCTGTCATTATCCATCGCCATCAATTATTGCACCTTGAGTTCAAGTGGTAAGACCATTTGCTTATCATGATCTGTCCCATCCGAGCTCGAGTGGTTTTGCTAGTGATCGTATGACCGCATCATCATCTGCAAGTATGAGTAACCTCTCGGCCTGGCATATCCATGATTGGTGGCTTTGACCATAAACATTACTTGGGCTAGGCATCCTTTTATAAATGGCAGAGATAGCGCTTGGGTTGGGATGTCTGGATATTTTTGAAACCATTTCTATCACTGCCTGCGTGCACAACAGCAACAAACAAACAGCGTGATCGGCAATTCAAGTAGTTCGCAAAATGGTACATGTTATTTTTGCATAGATCAAACTGTGAAAGTTGATGTCAAACTTCTTATAACGAGGTTGAAAAAAAAGCCTATAGCAGCTATAGGAGGCAAAGGATAGAGGTGAACACCAAGTGCTATAGATTATTTATCAGATACTAGATTAGAGAAGAAGAATTAACCCTATACGTATATTCGGTGTGGTAAAGTTACGAGAACACCTTTGACTGATAGCTATGTAGAATATTTGCAAAATGGGAAGAAGAAATAGGGTGGGTGTGGGGTGAACACCTGCACACCTTCCCATAAGCTTCACTGTCTCCAAGACAGTTTTGTTCAGGAATCTGAGAGTAATGGATGTTGATAGTGAGTAGCCATAGTATAGCCAGTCCATAAGCTAACTACATGCTAAATTCCATCAAAATCCGTGCAGCCGTTTAGCCGTGAGGCCAGATCAAACATGCACACATCCAAACTTACATTTTTATAATATTAGTTATGACAAAGATTTATTCCGAATGTTCGGCAAGAATGAAACGATGAATATGCAAACCTTACTGAGAATTTTGACAGGTGGCGGTTATAGGTACCTTTGACAGCTGCTGATACATTACAACTGGAAAAACAAGAACTAAAAGCTGAGTTTTTTAGACCCCGATGCCTGCATTAGTGATCAAAATACGAATGTCTGAGCTATTGATGGCTTAGAATTTATTTGCAAACAAGCAACCACAATCATCATATAGGGCTTACCAACAACTTGCGCACCACACCGACATAGCTTTTAGAGAACGCAATACATTGACGCCAAAGCAAACTGCTCACATGGCATAGTTTTTCCTCGGAACTGAACGCATATTAATTTTCGCTGGGAACAACCAATCCCGCGTGAGATCAGCAACAGCCAAATCGAAATGAATTCGAATTTTTTTTCTAATGAATGTTTTTTTCCTTTTCTCCGGAAAGGATTTAACAAAAACGAAAATTGAACAAATTGGTGAAATATTGATTGTCGGAGTTCAGCGCAAACTGGATATTTGCGTGTATCTGCATGGATTTATATTCAAGCGAGACGTGTTGATGGTTATTGATATTTTCATTTTAATTGTTTAAATAACGAATTGGATTAAGTTTATACGCTTGTTTGGGGTTTCTGATTTTCTGCATCCTTTTTTTTTGTACTGGGAGTGGTCACCACCCATCGGCATTTGTTGAGTGCATGTGGTGGTCTGTATTAATTGCAGAGGCGAGTAAATGATTGCTTAATATGCATTTGGATTGATTTAAAAAAAACCGACGACACAAATAGATATCAATTTAAGCATCACGTGTGTATGGCGCTTCAAGGTGGACTTGACGGACATAACGAAGGCGTCCTTTCCTTCGTTGTCTTTCGGGTCGATGGCGTTTCCAAAAAGAAGTCAAACAGTCAAAATCTTAACTGGCTTAGCAAGTTCTACGTATGTTGAGCTATACCACATTGACCACATTGGTATTAATAAAATGTAGTTGCTCCTCGTTTCACGATTGAACATAAATTGTTTACCAACACGGATTGATCCCACAGTCTCTACATTTACGAAGCTATCGCCATGTAACTTCGATTTGGTTACGATTGGCTTGGATATGCACTTCCGATGCTCGACTAACGCATATGTAGGTTAGGTTACCTTAAGGGTAGTCGGCCCATTCTGATCAGTTCGCGTGAGCGTTTTGGATCGTTATTAGGCCATAATTGCTTTGTTATGTGGCAACCAGTGCCGGAAGACCATCTACGTTTGGTGTGAGTAGCGTTTCATGCTTTAGTAGAAGTTTTGTAGTAGCGAAAGGCATGGACGGTAGTTCCCCATCCGGAAAGAGTGTTGAGGGTGGTGCCCTTTCTAGACTCCCACACCAACTCCTTCGACCATCTTCGATCTAAATGTTTTTAATTTTTATTTATTCATCTTTTTTATAGAAAAAAATTACTTAAATCTAGCTTAACTAACTTATTAGATCTCGGTTTTAGTAATTTTTGCCTAGCAGAGGACCGTCCGGCGTCTGGTGTTTAGACGTCCAGTAAGATCTGCTGGTCGAAGATGAGCTCAGTGCTTCCTGGTGGGGATCCAAATTTACCAATGATTGTAGAGTGTCCGGAGCTAAGCTCCTTCCACATACGCAACGGTTTCAATTGAATAGCTGTGCTGGCAGCGTCCTGCCGATAGATCTCTTCGGCAGGAGGTTGAGCAGTGTATTTAAAGCTTTGCAGTGGGTTGTTCGCATCGCTCTGCTCATGCAAATGCATGCCATCCGCTGCACCCTTTACAAACTGTTTGCTGTAGGTATCTTTGTCTAACGCAGTCCACCAGATCTGACTACCGATACGAATAACCTAAAATAGATTCTATTTGCACACCATATGCATACGCATATGTGAAATCGGGGTGGATTCTGAGATGTCCATGCACCGCATCGAGTAACATATCAGTTGAGCCTCTAATTGCAATCGTTTTGTCTACAAGTGTTACATTACACGTAATTCATGTAAACACGTGTGTCCTAAATACAAGTGAAATAATTAAACTTGTCCGTGTAAACCTCCTAAAGTTGGGACTATGAAAATTTACACAAATGTGCATATTTTTTAAGCAAACCTTGATAAAATTACGTACTTTAAAAACCTAAGGTAATATTTTTTTTGGAGGGCATACATTTGGCCTTCAAACTGCGTCAACAGTTTTTGCGTACTGCTGACCAGTTTGGTAGGCCAGGCTTTTAAGTAAAGCCACCTTTTGGTGGTTTCAATTTTTGATGGGCTGTAACAAAAATGCTCCAACAGGCTCCAACGGGAAACTTATTTTAGCTGAAAGCTTAAAGTATTCTCTATCGATGGTGCAGAAATTAAAGTGCCCTGCGAGCGAGTCCGGAGCGTGCCGAAGCGAGGTCGTGCATTTTTCGGCATTTTCAAGCGATTTCCCTTGCAATGTGGAGAGGCCGAGGAAATATTTTATTTCTCGAATTGGAAAACTTTGTTCTTGAAACTGTTCTTGAAACTGTTATAATTATGAAACAATTACATATAACAATGGGCATAAAAGTTGGAAATTAGGGTGTTGTTGCCGAATTGCATTTTACAATGAAAGATGGCACAGAAGCACAGGCTGTAAAAAACACGTCTTCGGGGAGTTTATGTGTTATATGTGACACAGAACCGTCAGCGATGAACGATTTGACATTACTGAGAGTAGAACCAAGAAATCAGGAGGCTATAAAATTAGGAATTTCACCTTTGTAAGCTCCGCAGGAAACCGCTAAATGTTGGTATCATGTGATCCCTGAATTGCGTATTTAAGGCATGAACTGAAAACAGAAGATGCGCTTCCACTTAGCTCAGTTTCATTACTTTTAAATGGAATTTATGTTACCGGTACTTGTACAATTTAATTTATTTAGATTAATAGTGATTACAGCTTTGTCTTAAATCCCAATTTAGAGTCAATAATTATTTTATGTATTTAAACAAAAAAAAAAAGTGATTTTGTTTTTCTTACCTTAACATTACTCCGTTACCCGTTGAGCTACGGCGACCATGATGACATCTCGTGGCAATTGTACTATGTTTCAAATTTCATTAAGATCGGTCCACGGGATCAAAAGTTACACATCTACGTGAGAGAAAAATAGCGCTCCCAACACGAGTGATTGCTGAGAAACTGCACCTTGACCCTTACAGGCTGTTGTACCACACATATTTTTTTTTACATTCGGTACCGATAATGTGACAATGGGTGAAAAGTTGGTAGCATTCAGTGGAAGCTGTCAATTGCGAAAGTACAGGCCATCCAGAACTGCGGACTATGGACTCAAGTTATGGGTACTTTGCGATGGTTGGAATATGCAACCTTATACACGCTCTGGAATGGCAAAATTTTGTCTCATCAATTTGGACAAAAATTAATGGAGAAACAGACTGCACAGAAAGCATTACACAGGAACAGTTCCAGGTAGATACGATGCGTAGAGGGTGTTCCAAAATTAGCACCACTTGTGCAGTACATTGTTGGCAATACTGAAAAAGTAAAAATTTAGCGTCACGTGTTTTCGTTATTGGACAAGATCTCAAAGGTAATGAATGATTGGCAGCCACAGTTCGAAAATCTGATACAAAATATGGGCGGATTAAAGTTTTAACTTCGCCAACTGTGAAGAGACTATTTAGTGAGACTGGATCAATTGGAGAGGCGAAGCAATTGGTCAAGCAGTGGCTTGTACTGTTGCTCGATATCACGCCATGATATTGATGTGGCTGCAACAAGACAGTGTCACGTGCCATACAGACCCTGCAACTTGAGAATAATATTAAGGTAATTACAACACCTAAGTCTAGTCTAGCCTAGTCTAGCAAGTTCCCATCACAGTTTTCTAAATTTTTTAGCCTCCGAGTTCAGTCCATGCCCAGCAAGTGAGTGTTTTCCAGCACATCAAAATATCTGACTAGGTACCAATTCAGATCGGAGTGCGATTAATAAATGAAATTGCATGATGCTGGCAAAAAAACCCCAGACTCATACGAACAACAACCGCCTCAGGTTGCAGGGCTGTTTTACAGTAATATCCATGCCTATTCAAAGCGACCCCTCAAATCCCGAATTCGTGCGACAGACTGGATTTGTATAGTTTATTCCACCCCAAGGCACATATGTACTCGCCCCCAGCTCTCTTTTCACACCACCCACCGGTTCGACTGGAATATGTCACTAAATCCTTTGCTGATCTCTCGCACGCTCCGAGCCTATGTACTCGTAGAAGCTCCGTCTGGCAGCGCGAGTGAAAATTAAAAATTCCATGAATCACTCCGCATTTGTACGAGACGGAGGTTCACATCACCTCCATGCTATACATTTGAGTAATATTTTCAAATTTAAGTCCACCAATTGATTTTCAGTTTTGCAAGTCTCAACGCACCCGCCCCGTTGGCGCCACCCCTCACTTCGGTGGTGAGGTATTTTATATGACACGCGAGAGATAAAAATGTGATTCTGGCCTGGGTGGAAAAAAATGCGAAAAACAGGCGAACAAAATTCGGGAAAAAAATCACTCCGTAGAATGTGTGCACATAGGCCCCCAACAACAAGTAAATCCCTTCCACCATTCAGCCGCCATTCCCGCCGTCCGCCCTCTAGTCACCTTCCAGCATCGCTGCCGCCATGGGCCGCTCACAGGAATACCAATAAATTTAAATTCAGCCATAAAATACATTTCACATATGTGATGATCCAATAAATCCCCAATAAATATGTTTTTTCGTTAGGTTTTTGTTTCGCTGTATCCTGTCGAGGTGTGCTTGTGGCGAATGGCAGGACTGATTATTATTTCGGCTATCGGAGGAACGGTGTGTGTGTGCAGAAAACCGGTACGCTACAGGTATGCACGTGAGCGGCGGATGCGAATGCGGGGAGGGATTAGTTTCGGGCTATAATTCTGGCCGTGATCGGTGCCTTAAAGTGGATTTATGTAAGTGGCGTGGGCCGGGCATAGGTGTAGCCCTGCAGAATGGGGATACGAGAATTGAGCCTCATGAGTTTTATGAGCATCCATTGTGTCTGAGATTTGACGGCTTTTCTGCCTTGGGTTTCGTTTGATTTTTCGAGGGTGATTCCCGGCTATAAGGAGATTGCTACTTCGGAAGGGTTATGACCGACTGGGGACTGTCTGACGATGCTAAATTGTGGCGTCTTTAAGAAAATACATTTACGTGCCGGTCAAGAGGGGAGCCGATGTATGCTGTACAAATTTGTTCCAGAGTTTGAGCATGGATTACAAATTGATATTGACTTGGTTATGCGCCTCATGAACCAAGTTCGATGCACCGTAAAAGTCACTGGATCCGGTACAATTGTCTGTAATTGACTTAGGACAGGTTACTTTTATGAAGGCAATCCACAAGGGAAGCGCATTTGAAGGCTGTGTTGTGAGAAGGACAAATTAAAATACCAGCACTTTGGCTGTTCAAATTTGGACGAGTCCTGCTAGATCGATTGATTATGTTCTGAATTGGGAAAAGCTGAATTTGATATCAACCCGGAAAAAAACGCCGGTACTCTTTTGGAATCTAGACAAAGTACTGCAGCAGTCTCTGTAATTTACAATATTTTTTTATGATTCACACACAGAGTTCGAAAGCGATTTCAAATTATCCAGACACCCTTCCTGCGGTTCATACCATATTTATGCAGCTTGTGAGTTGTTGTTAATATTTTCGTTGAAAATGATGGAAAGCATTCAAAGGATCTTTGTAATCTGCACATCCCGCAGGTGGTAAGTAATCGATGCAATAATGTCAGCAATCAAAAAAGCGTATTTACCCAACTTACAACAATTTATGCCGCTCCTGGTAATTTTTTCGCACATTGTAAAACCTTTGTATACGGTTTCAACATGTACCTAAGCAATGTGGCTGGGTTTGGTTCAAGTGGCACACTTAGGCCACGATTAATCTACCACGCGAATCTGGAAATACATATTCCGCAAACCCGTTACTACTTTTAATAAAGCGATGAAGGTGGCTGACTCTAACGCTGCTTAGTTCAGCTAAAATCATCAGCTCCCACAAGTCTAAATCTACGGGATGAGAGAGCACTGTAGTTGCAGCTTGTATGAAGGCAATCAATGGAGGGGAGGCTTGGTCTAGAGGCGATAGTTTCTATGGCGCCTATGGCGTTAGTTCTAAGATTCGGTCTGCTTAATCTAACAGCCTAAGCGATCTCAGAGGGTAGGCAAGAGCTGTTGGGTAATACGGCATCCTGTGTTAGTTGACCACCTACGATTCATTTGAGCAATACACATGTTTATGTATGTCAATAAATTTGGTGGTCTGTTCAGGTACAGCAGCATTTGTATTTCCATTAGAAGGACGAGCAGCTGGAAGTGACATATTTGGAGTACATATTATAGTATGTTCCCACTAGACGAAATTGAGGAATTTCGGCGATTTACCTCGAAACCAATTTCAAAATTGCCACAATTAGATCAATTTCAAGGAAATTGCGTACGAAATTGTGTATCATCACTACTGCCGAGACAGGCGTTGAATGCGATTTTATCAGGTAGGCGACCGCTTGGCAGGGACCAATTCCAAAAACTCGAAAACTGTCTCGCGCTTTTCCCTGTTGTGCTTAGCTGCAGGTTTTCATCCTGTTTTCTCCCGGTTCACTCTATATTTCTGGATTGCGATGATTGCTGCTTTATATCACTCCGGGGCGTCCACGAAGACATGGCCTGTTAATTCGTTGTCTCCGTCAATATCCATTCGGAGCTTTTAAACAGAAAATCCGTCCGTATTGCAGAGATTTCTTTGTTTCTGAACGTCATTTATAAACCAAAACAGGGGCGACAGGTTTCTTTCTTTGACCGTCGAGATAGAGGTCCGAATGTGTTGGGTGATGGTGCCGGATGGAGTCTTTCAGAAACGCTTAGACTGACACAACCTGCAGATATAATCGATTGAGGCTGTGACCGCCGCCGTTAACACTCAGGGAAGGAGTGAATTCTTTCAGACCTGAGACCTGAACTTATTTTATCCGACTGCTTCTATAAGGGAGATCGCACCAGGTAGCTCCTCCTGAGTGAAGTACTGGGCGCTACTTTTGGTCAATTAGTTTATCATAATAATATGGGTGGCGCTACAGCCAGTACAGGGAAAGGGCCTGACTTCTCAGCAACCACTCGTGTTGGGTGTGCTATTGTTCTCTCACAAGGGGAAGTGACCTACAATTTTACGCCGACTCCGAGAACAGCCAATTTGAGGTTTTTTTTTTGCCATTTATACTCAGCGACTCGAAAGAGGCCGTGAAAGGTATTTTGCTCGTACCCGGAATCAAACCGGGGCTCAATAGGCTCAAGTGCGTAGGGTTCGACGCGCCAGCACACAATGCGCCGGCAGCGTGGTGCTTCCGTAAATAGAGACGAGCCCCGCTACACACATAATTACCTCCTTAATCGTTTGCAGTCGCAACTACTCACGCCGCCCCATAGGAATGAGAGCTGAAAACATATGTCGTAGGTCGAAATAGAAAAAAAATCAAACATTCAAGACACCTCTTCTGCGATCTCCGCGAATGCCACACGAATAAGATCCCGGGTCCTGCTGGTTATTGATCAATTAAGATTTCCTCCTCGGGGCTCCGACCTCATACCTCCTTAACCATCATTCCCTCGAGATTGGATTGGAAGTCTGGCTCAATGCCGGCCCCATGTCGACATCGGAGATGCCCTTGCCGTCAGTCACTTGTAATTATCTATCAGGTACAGGCGTCCTTGGAGACAAATGGGAGGATATCTACAGCACAATAGTTAGTTCAATAGTTTGCAGATTCATCGTCCACTATCTTGCGAAGCCACATACTTGGAGTAAGTGAGTGATGTGTTCCCATTTCCCGTCAATCGTTTCCGTGACGCTTACGTGTTTCCCTTAGTACGGTCAACACAGAGAATGGAATTATTTAACGGAGGAATGTCCAGAGATCAAATTGAGATCAAATTCCAGCCAGAGCAAAAATAAGATCCTGCCCGTCTCCCGATACGTCTTATCTGATATCACTCTCGAGACATCTAGGATGTGTGTTATTCACTCATTAAGGATAATACCCTCTAATTCCACGCACACCATGCTGCTCGCACGGACCGACTCAAGGCAAGCAACCCCTTTCTCATGTGAAAGCAAATATTTAGTGGGCGGTTCTGTTTGCGGATGTGTGCCAAGCCGGAAGCCCAATTCCCATAAGTCGCGCTAATTGTTTTCGCTTAACGTGCACACACCAGCATCACAAATGGAGGATCGAGAAACTACCCCGAACCGGGCCAGACGTCATTCACGCACACAATTATCTTATTGTTTAAAACGTGGAGCGACGGTGTCACCTCTCGTTGGGTTAGCAAGCCCTCTGGCTCTGTACATTATTTGCTCTCACAGATTCCACTGCTCTGCAGAAGCAGTTCCCTCGGGGGGCAAGGCGGTGTGCCAAAGGATAAACTAAACACAAAACAAAACGAAACACAATTAGGACTTAATTCATCAGAATGTGCTACGGGCGGGCGGTGCTTTGTTTTGGGCCTCAACCCCATGGTCTCGTGATTTTTTTTGCCATACACACACAATCACTCGAAGTCGTGCCGTTTGCTCCGGGCACAATATGTTGGGATACATTTTTTCACCTCCGTGTCACGTTGTCAGGATGAAAGCCTTAATCCTCGCACGTAGCGCATCACACGAGGAGTTGAATTAGACGAAATTGCTGAGAGAAACGTGCATGTGTGCTGTGACTGAATGTCAGAGTGTGTCGGAGGTAAATTCCTCCGATTGTGTGTAGCGAATATTCAATATTCAATAAATCAGCAAATAATATTATCTTTAAAAAGCCGACAGCTCTCGATTCCCCGGGGGCCCTCTGCCAAGGAGGAAATTCAAATCCACACTGCGGTGCATAATGAAATATTCATCAAAAGTCAACCGCACAATAACCCAAATAGAGCGCTGCGATTGGGGAACGACAGGCAGTGGCGGCAGCGATATTAAGGATATGAGAACCAGAAAAAATTCGAATACAACTTTATTGTCTTCTCAAAGAGCTTTTATCGATTCCAAGTGATTGATTGTCCTGGCGACACTTGCTTGCCATGGTCATGGAGGAGTGTGTGCTCCTGTTCTTCGCAGACCTCATCCTCTTGTTCCCCATTTGCCCCTTCTTCAGAATGAGTGTCTTAAATAATTGGAAAATCAACTGGGAGGGAGGGGACTAAGCAACAACTACACTACGGGGGCGAAAGGCACGAAATGTGAACTCTGCAGGGAACGTGCCACCCATTTGGCTTGATTGATGGTCCTCATAACAAAGCCATCACTCAGATTTAAAGTGTAATATTTGATCTTGTATTCTAGTCGTTGGGCGCAGCCAGTCCTGTGGTCTTGTGCGGCTGATGCGGGGGTGGTTGCTTCCTTTGTTTTCACAGCTCAATCGACCATATAGAAGAACTTCTCAAAAAGTTTAGATTAAATTGAATTTGGTGTTGAACCGGGAAAATGGCTATTTTGTAGCACATTTGGGTAGATCGATGTGCTGGTGTAACTGGGAAACTGATGGCGTGTGGCAGGGCAGTGAGGCAAAGATAAAAAAAGCCCTAAATAACCCTAACAGCGACCGGTTGAGTGAACTGGGCGGATGGCGGAAAATGAAACGGCGTTGAAGGGAATGATATGACTAAACGGGTTCTGCCTGCTCGATGACAGTCAGGGGAACAGGGAATATCAGGAAGAACATGGGAAGACGGGAACATGAATTAGACGGAATAAGTGAGCTAGGAATCGGAGGATTCGACATCCACTGTGGTAAGAGTAAGCAATCTTAGACATTGAGCATGTGGGACAACGCCACGGAAGACAGTATGGGCTGTTCCGCATGCTCTGAGCCAGGCAGGAGCTGAGTCGTCATACAGCCAGAGGATTCTGTGACTCCGAAGGTGTGGGACTACGCAACAGATGGTGCCCGTATTTAAGGACCATATCCGCCAAGGACTATAGCGCCAAAAAAAGATCAATTTTGTAAGAAGGTAATATTTTAGGAGCTCTTGATAGTATGAGACGTTTACTTACAAGGTGGACAACACAAGTCAATGGGGACCCTTTCCGACTTAGTGTGCGGAACTGAAGACAGCTGGCGAGAGGTCGCTCCGGTTTGAGAGGCATGTTGGTTTAGGTTCAGCTCCGCATCGGTCTCGTGAGCCTTAAGAAAAAGATACCTTCGTGTCTGAGCACCTTCGAGGGTGGTATGAGTTGAAAAGGGAGCTTGGCTGAGCTTGAAGACTCACATGTGCTTCTATGTCTTGGATGGGTCCGCAAAGTGTGTTCCTGCTGCGGCACTTCAATTTGAAGCCGCGAATACTCGGCTATTAACACATGTTCCCGGGTGGGGTATTTTAGGTTAAGAATCACGCTCCATTTAGGAACAAACTTCATACATCACACATATTCTCAGAATTTGAATGTATGCCCAATAAAGTGACTTCCCAATCAGTGGATTGTCTATCAGGTGGAAGTCATCGAAAACAGCGACTTTTGCTAGATCTGTCGTCTCCAATTGGTTCCTCTATCTTGCTAGTCTTCCAATCCATCTCCGATCATCATCATCTATCACATGAAAGCCGTCTCGGTGTATCAGTGATCTGGTCCACGGTCTAGATCTGCAGCCTTGCTCCGTGATCGGCTTCTTTGCATGATGGGCGCACGATTGTCATTACAAGCCGGAAACAAGATCAGGCGGATCAAACTAATAATTCGTGGTGCGAATCAAATCAGTAAATCGACTATGACGACAATAAGATGGTCAGAGCCCCAACCTTGATTATAAAAAAAAAATCATCACAAAATCACCCCAAGATGGGTAGCTTTTACGAACAAACCCCAATAAATTTGAAGAGAATAGTGCCCGGCTTTATGCTTAAATTGTCTTGAATTACCAGAAAGAAGCCAAACCTCTGGAGATGAAATGTTCATTCATTGAAATGGGACGACTTTCCAGTGCGTTCGTCCTACATTTCTGATTGTCTTCCGTCTTTGCCTAAGATACGGGACGCCTTCCGCACTTTGAACACTTGGGTAATTTATCGAAATCCATTCCACTCCAAGAACACTCCCGACTACAGTCCCTTAAAATATAAATCTTCGCAGACCCCTGCACTGCAATAAATAAAACCGCGCGCACTCCCTCACAACGTGCAAGGAGCATTAATATCGATTCAACGGCGGCAAGCAATTTTATGTCTATATTCCTGTCAGGAAATAAAAAGAGAATAAAATAAAAAAAGCCCATCGAAGAATGCCCGTCCTGAACTCAAAGTTATGTTGCAATTGCTCTAAGCTGACAGCATCAGCCCATGGCCCGGAGGCGAATTGAGAGGGGTTTTCCACACCCGCTGGGCGCTTGGCCCCTTTTTTACGTTCTCTCTCGAGGAGGCGCGCAAATTTATTGTGTCGCGCATTCGGTGCGAAAACGACAAGAGAAATAAAAAAAAGCAACGCGAACAAAACTAGAAAAGTAAAAGAACACCACCGCCAACGCCACCACACCACTTAGCTGGTCTTTGCAACGCCCACACAGACGTCTAGGGACACCCTGTGGGTTGGGTAATTTCCAGGGAGAACAGCCACGGAGGAAAGAAAATTAAATTAAATTCTTTGTTGAATGAAATTAGAGGCAAGTGGCTATTAAATTTTTATTCCATTCACCAGCCTCGAAAGGAAACAGGTGAGCTGAGCCTGTGAACGCACTGTTCGCGACGCGACACGGCCTGATGGCGCGGTGAACTTAATGGCCAATGACTAACTGCCATCAAATAAAAATTAAGTAATGGTTGAAATATTTTCTCTTCCGGAGAAAATTTTTATTAATAACTCGAGAATTTATTGCAAAGAAAGTGTCTCTCTCCTTCTTCACTGCTTAGCCGGTCGCTTTGGATGGAGCATGCCTTTTGACGTGCAGAAGCTTCGGTCTGTGCACACAGCGGACGGAGGCAGGCCGACGACAATGACGAGGTTGAGAAATTTTAATTGCGGTCTTGACTGGCGTTTAAGGACGAGTAAAGTTATTAATTCTTATCCCCCACCCCCACGTTTTCGTCCCCGTACATACGAAGCTTGCGTGACTTTTTGATGTGTGTGCAGATGAAAGATGCACGCTTGAATAAGGACACTTTCGCATTTTGTAGATATGTATTTAATTAGACACAAAGCCATTGCCATGGGCATGACGGGCGGAAATTGATGGATCCAATTAAGCAACGTGGCTGGCGTCTTTAATGTGCGGTCCTCTTGGGCGAAGTATTTGTTTCAATTTGCATGAGTGCACGAGACAAGGACATCTCATCCCGAATGAGAAATGCGGCCGTAATAGGACATTCCACTGAACGGTCTTTGTGTTGTAGCGATGATATATGGAGCGATGTCAGTCGAGTGCTTTTCAGATGATGAAAGCATCCACTCACCTCCTTGGCCCTGTAGTGAATTTTTTAACATAAGCACTAGACAGTGGTGGTTGAGGCCCAGGTCCACCCCGGAGTTTAGCTGCTCCCAAAAATTAAGAAGCATAATTATCACAGTGGGAACTTGGACGTCCTGCTCTCTTTAGTTTGCGAGTGATGTGGACTGAGGCGCCAGAAAATTATAAGCCGCATGAGTCTGTTGTTATACAGTGCCTCCTTTTTGAAATGGTGAACTCCGATGTCACCTTAATCATGGCACCTCAGTCCATTCTGATCCCCAATCAACAGGCCTCTCCAGTTAGCGCGATGTCTGGCTAACCCCTTACAGTAGCCCACAACAAGTGCGTTAAGGTCGTACTTAGTTGTGGGACCTTGTTTGCACTCAAACGCGTGCGTTGTTTTTTTTCCAGATATGTACAGGGACCATTGCTCTTCGGACTAAAGCAATGTTGTTCGTGCGCTCTACATGACAAGGTTAGCTTATGATCATGTGATTGTCGCGCCTAACCAGTCTTGGCTCACTTAAATCCTAATCGAATCCATAGTGATATCACCATTCGGCAGCTTTCTAAACACCTGAAACTACCTACTGGTAGGCTAGTGAGTCGTCCTGGATGATGCACTCCTATGCTGGTTTACAGACACTTCTCGGCTATTGAAACAATACCTACCTAGCGTGTTTTTCCTGGTCCTTGCAAAAACTGGCCAGATTCCGAGGTAGTGAAACATATTTTCTTCTCCTTCTTCGTCCCTGCAGCTCCTGCGGAAGTCACTGTAGGGGGTTTCCATCCTTCTGTCGTCTGCGCCGAATAGGCAATGACCGGTAATACATTTCCGATTTCCTTTCTATTTAATTGAAGGAGTGTGCTTGCAAGTGGGCGTCTTGTCACCTCTCCTTTTCATTGTGTATATGGACTGGATGTTGTGGTGCAGCCGAGGCGAGGAATGTTTCACACTGGGAGAGTTGAGGGTCAGTCGGCTTCTTTTTGCAGATGACTGGGTTATCTTTACAACTTCACAGACGGAACTCCAACGCGCACTCGATAGGTTTGTGGCCGTATGTGCTTATGCACTTACGCGAGTACAACCTGCTGAGATGAGATTTGTTGGTACTGTTGTGGGAATTACTCGCGGGATAGGGTGACGAACTTAACTTTGAGGAGCTACTTCTTCGAACGCAGAGGGCTATGCTTCGTTCGTTTGGTCAAGTGGCACGAAAGTGCCCATCATCACGACTTCCGAGACGGGCGTTGAATGCGACTTCATCAGGTTGGCGACCGCTTGCCAGACCCAGGACGAGTTGGTTGGACCAAGTCCAAAAACTCGCCTGGTCACGCTTGAGCATAACTACTGATAACTCATCAGTACTGATGAGTTAGAGTCGATGGCGGACGATCGAGTGTCCTGGAGATCTCCCGCGACCCCTCTTACCCACTTTAGTGGAGCATGCGGGTAAGAAAATGATAATAATGATGATGAGTGTGCTTGCCTTTTTGGAAGGCCTCGAAGTCCTGCAAGTATCTACTTCCACACACCTCCGATTGGCGGCGTTGATGGCATCTGGAATTAACAATGTGCTTATTACATGTAGAGAGGTGTATGGGATGTCCTGATTACTTGCCAGTGGCAAACTCACCCCCATTCTAGCTAACTCGTCGGCGCTTTCGTTGCCTGGAATACCCTATGCCCAGGGATCCTGGGTGTGTCCAGGGCCATTAAGGCCGCCTGACTGTCTCTGTATATAGCGACAGATAACCCGCCATTCGGGTTCATTGACAGTAAATGGGCGGCCTCTTGGATAGCTTTTACTTCTGCCTGGAATATACTCCAATGGTTAGGCAGTCGCCGCGACAGGGAGAAGGAGATTTCCTGCTAAGATGGGAATACTACCAGTCCGGTGCTTTCTTCCGTTTGGGAGCCGACTGTGTATACTGTCAGATAGGCAGATTCTCTGACCAGTCGTCTCTATTTGGGATGAGTGTTTTATACCCAAATTCGAAGTCTACGACGGGCGCAATATTATCGGTATGCTTTGCAATGTTCCCGTAAATGTCAGCTTCCCGTAAATGTCCACGGGAAGTAGATGTTGCATTGTTTCCATGGCAGCCGAAGGAGGGGACCGGAGTGCACCCGTAATGCAAATGCAATGCAAGCGGATTAGACTGCTGATCATGACAAACTTGCCCAGACGCATGTCGCTCTACGGACCCTTCACCTTCGTGGCTGAGTTTTGTGCTTAAATGTCCGTCAAGGTATGAATATCTCGTTTTGTCTGCATTTAATTTCATTTCAACGAATAAGCGGGTATTGTACACGACATGATAGACCACAGAGGAGAATGGACTGGAAGGCATTTGCAACACGCATGCCGACGACGGAAATGGTTATATGTGCTTTCTTTGATATTTTAGGAACATTTGACAACATAGCGCGATTGTTAAAGCTCTGGACAAGAAAAAAGTAAATCGAACAGTTTCGAAGTGAGCACGAGAACAGCTTGGACGCATACATCAGAAGGTCTAATAAAAGTCAACACAACAAGCGGATGTCCTCAAGGAGAAGTTTTATCTCCCCCAATGTGGAGTCTAGTTGTAGACGAACTTCTGGAGATGCTAACAAATCATCAAATGTCAGGGATGGATGAGACCCTGTGCGATATCACCGAATGGGGACTTAAAATGACTACAAAGTGGTGCTGGGTTAATCTAAGTCCAGCTAAAACCACCAAAGTACCTTTCACAAGAAAACACAAACAGAAACGACCAAAAGAAATTCGTCTGTCAGGCACAGTACTGGCTCCAGTAAGAGAGGTAAAATCTTATACAGCAAACACACAGAAGAGGTAATCAGGAAGGCGACGCGTGCTTTAATGATTTGTAGAGGCCTAGCTGGCAAAACCTGGGGTTGCCGTCCAAGCATGCAAGACCAACTAAGGTCCAAAGGCACCAACCTGATCAGCGCAAGAGAGACACTCGACCAAGTTCAAAGGTTGGCATGCCTCTGTATTACAGGGCTCATGAGAACTTGCCCAACTGCCGCCACGGAGGTGCTATTGGAGCAGATACCATTGCATCTGGTGGTCGTAGAATAAAACAATCATGAAAATGGCAAAAGAGTGGATGGGAAAAGACAGGTGCGAGACACTTTGAGATACTAGTCAAAAAACTACCATTCCTGGCCATTACCAAGGATGACGCGATCAGGAAATTTCAATTTCCAAAAGGAAAGTTTACTATCTAGCTCAACACCAAAAAAGACTGGAGATGGATCAAGAGATGGAAAAAGACTGGAATGGATCCATTGTTTTTTTGTCTTGGCAGTTTGGACGCATAATGTAATGTGGTAACTGAATGAGAAAAACACGCGTGCATTGATTTTTTGTCTTGACAGTTTGGACGCGGAATGTATTTTCATGTCCCACCTTGAATCCGAGCTAGTTGGCCGTTATGATTGTATTTCCCTTAGCCCATTATTTCAAGACTTCAGAGAGAGTCGCTCAACTCTTGAATGACCGTGGTTATGCGAGGAAGAAGACTGATCTGCCGGAGATTTGTTCTTCTCCCGTTAAATGATCGTTGGCACCTCAGCCGAATAACATGCTTAACTTAGTGCATTGTTGAACGGTGTTGTGTAATTTTGAAGAGCTTCAGGGCGAATATGGGTAATTACAATGCTCGGTATACCATCGAAAAATGTGTTTTATGCCATGGTTGGGGCCCGAGTCCAGACCGGACTGTGGTTGCAGCAACTGTGTTTGGTGAAACCCCCTTTTTTCCTTGGCACGTGTTTCGCTTTCTCGTCCTTACCCCCCGCATCTCATCATCCATACTGCGCCGAATATTTTGCACAGGATTTTGCAAAATCATGGCTTTTAAACACACACACCAACATTTGATTGCCTCCATCGAACAAAATCAAACAATTTAATAAATTCCCGAAGAAGCAAAATGATTCCCGATGGCAAACAACTGCCCTAACGAAGTCTAATTTTTTTCGTTGGTTTGATTCAAATGCTCCCTCCCGGCCGTCACACCTAAACTCTGCTCAAACAACCCGAAAAAGTATAGCATTTTAATAAATTAATTACTTATCGTTATCGTATGGTGTTTGACCTGATTTGCGCCCGCGCCCTGAGCCCTCCCACATCTACACGCACATCCAACCCCGAGGTCGTTGCCACACACCCAATCGCCGCAATGGCTGTGGTAACATCATTAAGTCCTGTTGTCCATCCTCAGTAATTTTCACCTAACAGCAAATCATAAATCCTAACCAAACAGAAATTGTAATTAATTTCCTTTATTCCTCAATTTGCTTAATTCCTGACCCCTAGTCCACTCCATGCCCGCTGTATGTGTCACATTATTGAGGACGGCCTTT
The DNA here is from genome assembly GCA_905231855.2 of Eristalis tenax. NCBI lineage: Eukaryota > Metazoa > Arthropoda > Insecta > Diptera > Syrphidae > Eristalis > Eristalis tenax. The sequence continues at coordinate 36,334,380 of HG993124.1, read as the reverse complement.
GCCACATGACCCAGCGCCACCCACCAACCACCACCACTCCGATTCACTTATGCGTTTTGTGTCCTGTCAACACTTGATACACACAGCACCCCATCCCCGAGCCTGCCATAAATTATATTTACTTCTTTGGCGTTACAAAATCAATATTTCGTCATTAATGTTCCATTAGGGGGCTACTTGTCCGCACAGAGATACAAGATACATTCGCATTCGTTGGGTTAGGGTTAGTTAGCATGTGTTGTCGTATCGCTCGCTCCGCGTAAGGACGTGTGTCCTCTCGTTCCTGCAGTGCAGCCCGTGTTTGGTTGTGTGGAGAAGAAATCAATTTTAATGCAAATTTGATTGAGTGTGTCGACAGAGGCCACTGGTCCCCGGCCGATGTTGACTGCCCACTTTGCGTGGCTTCGTAGTTCCGTCCCAGCCACTCTCGATCCCTTGGCCGGGCCATCATTAACATTTTGCCACCGCCCCCAGTATTCACTGTGAGCACCCGGGTGCGGAATCTATTATCATTCGCGGAGAGTCAACATGTGTGGGGGATGTATCGATGATGACGCCTGGAGCATTGTAGGTCAGGTACAAGAGAAAGGAATACCTACAACAATAACAACAAAAAAGATTTAATTATTCATGGCGGGGCATGTCAATATTTGCGTAGAACAGTGTCGCTAAGCGATGGGATGTATTCCATGAGCGGCGATGTCCTTTTTCCTCTTAGTGGTTGTTCAACAGATCCACCATGCGTCTGGTGGTGGGTGGGGCCCGGGGTACAGGGCACGCCGACAGCCAGTCCTTGAGAGTGACACTTACGGGCATATCTTATCGCTGCTGGTTACACGGTAATAAATGTATTGAGTGTAATTACCCGCCCAGGGCATCGTGGTTGCATACACTATAATGACGGTGTAATTCAATAATAATATGAGTTGGATGTGATTTTAAAGAGGTCACGCCATCGAGGCTAATGGAAGAACATGATGTGTTTTATCTTGCCGGAGGACCCGTGCATCCGACGAGTGGGGCAGGGTTGAGGGAATTGAATTTAAAGCGAGTTTGAAATTAGATTCTGCGGAGAATGGTGGAAAGCCCGAGCTAGGTTGTATGAAAAGAAGGCAGTTGTAATTGCTGGATGATACGAGACTCGCTGCTGATCACGTCTACGTGGGAAAAACTTTGCAAAATGTACAAGTATAATCAAAGTCCTAAGTGGCGTAACGCGTATGCATATGTTTGTACTTCTTGGATGAGCGCCCATGTTTATGGTAATATGCTTACCGTGGGAAGGCGATGTGCTGGTGATGCCGTGTCTGGTTGCTGTTTGCAGGATGGTTACGGAGTGGTTAACTCTGGTGTAGACTTGTGTGGGCATTCTCTTCAATTTAAGTTCAATACCAGTGTAGCTCTACCAGTGTCAGAATCAATGCGATTCCGTCCGCTAGAACTGCAAGAACATGAAAGCTGCAGCCTAATGTCTATCCCAACCTGCCTGTCAATTGTGTCTGCACACCGGAGCGCATTAGTCCAGCAGTATGAGTTGGATCCGAAGAAACTCCCTGTCGTTGAAGTGATTGATAATTACCAACAGCCTAAGAGAAATATTCAATTCCCAAGAGTCGAGCGTCAGCTGTGCTACCGTGCCACAGTGTCGGGGGCATAAGGTGGCTCTGGCAAGGCATCCTCAAATCATAATGACAACTGAGAAACTGGACGTACTGGGGCATTGACTCCAAGGCTTGTGATGCCCCCATTGACCATTACCTATCAGAGGGATGGTCCCATTGTTGCAGATTCTCGAAAAGGCCCAAGAAGTGGAGATATACACCCACCAGTTCGATGTCAAGACCGCATGCATGGTGACGAGCTGTACACCGCCCCGACTACTTCTGATTTTAACGAACTCAGGGTGGCCTTCAATGACAAATGGTTTAAGACAATGTTTCGTGCCTGAAATGTGACTTTTTATTCAAGTCCTTTTACTTGCTAGCATCCGTAGTTGTCATGTACACGATTGGCAGAACGTAACAAGCCGTCAGAGTGTCATTTGGTCTCACAAAGACGGAAACAATGTAGATGCTGTCTCCCAAGGAAAAATATACATCGTGGATGATTTGGATAAAGCGTCACAATTGGCAGCTGTATCTTCGGGGTAGTAACGGAACGTACATAGATTAACGATTGCAATCCGCTGTTCCATTGGGCTCAAGAGCCCTCAAAAGAGGAAGCTCTCTCGAAAGACTTTGCAGGGCGTTGACCATCAGTCCTGCTCTACCGCGCAAAGTCATGAACAGCTCCGATGAAGAAGGCTTTTAGAAATGAGTGCAATCCTCGGTTCTGTATAATAATAATACAGGTGGCGCTACAGCTTGTAGAGGACTAAAGCCTAGCTGCTCAACAACCACACGTGATGTGCGTGCTATTGTGCTCTCATGAGTGGAAGGGACCTACAGTTTCATTCCAAATTCGAACGGCCAATTTGAGAAACTTTTTATAGACAGTTATACCCTTGAGCATTGTCAGTGAATCGAAAGAAGTGGGCCGTGGAAAGTATTTTCTCGCACCGGGAATCGAACCTGGGCTGCGTAGGCTCAAGTGCGTAGGGATCGACGCCACAACCCACAACGCCACAGCCGGCCGGTATCTGAAGTAAAGTTTCGGACACACCCTCCAAGGCTTGTACCGTGGCATGAGCATAGCCAAGCGTGGACGCATCCTGCTCCTAAGGTGTTTGGCCACAGCCCGAGTTCACACCAATATCGTTCTAGGCTATTTCAACGCTTGGCTGAGTAAGGCGGACACTGTACAGACTGCTGCTTGTAGATCGAGAGAAAAACACGGTCTGAAAGGTGCACCTAGGGCGATCATCAAAGAAGCCACTGAAGTGTTGTGTGCTGGGACGACACCACTGGAAGAGCTGGAGGATTAAAGCACCACGAACTTAATGTGAACATGAGTCTAGCCATGCGTCTTGTGATAAAATGCCAAAGCAGGCTGGGCCGTGTAGCGCGCATGGATAACTTGTCACTAGACCCAGCAGCCGATGATGTGGGAATCTAAGGTGGCCCCGGCTCCGGTTAGAAGGGTCTTCGCTTGCGAGGTTGCGTGATAATTAACATATGACGTGGCTTATTCAGCGTGGCGTATACAAGTCAAGAAGAACCTCCTGTCTTGAGAGGCTTTTTGGGTGTGGCTCATATCCAGCCTGAGCTGTAGAGTCACACAAAGTAGCCCCAGAAGCTATTCTGGTCGATTTGATGAAATTATAGAAGCAGCACTTGAGTCAAGTCGACAAGAATAGTCTTTGCAGCATACCCCCATTCTTTATAGCAGCTGCTTGACACACTGACTATGTCCATGATGTGACGGAGTTACGAAATGCCCGGCAATATGTTCGTCTATATAAATCGGAACTCCGTCACAAACTAATTTTCCAACAATCAGCATCGCCCTAGGACTTCACACACCGGCGTCTATAATTCGAGCATCAAATCAACCATCGGTGCGAAAAAGTCCCCAATCGTCCATTCGCCACATAATAAGCTCGGTCGACTTCCCTAATGATAGCCTGGGGGTAATAACCTCTCGCACATTGCCCGACATATCGCAGCGAGCACCTCACTCTCCTCCTGTATGGCAGCTTAAATTATTAAATTCCGGCACGGTGCATATCCCAATTCGTTGGCCGGCTATCTCGGGGCTTTCGCTCTTGTTCCGCTTTATTCGCTGACATTCATTTTCTTTTTTAATTAATTTGCATCAAAAGTGGCTGGAATTTTATATTACCATCATTCTTCAAAATGTTACTTGATTGAGCAGGAGTAAAGCACGAAGGCGACCACCTCAACAAGGACACGCCTTCACCTACGAGCAAGCGGAAGAGAAATCAGGAAAAAATTGCTGGAAAAAAAATAAACGAATGAAGACAAAAGCAACAAAAATGTCCTTTAAACAGCAGCCCCACACACCTTCCGGGCAACGGAGAATACGTAATTTACAGGAGCAGAGATGACACAAAGAAAACAGAGATGTTGAACCTGAGCGGAACTGACGACATGACTCATAAAAGTGACGGTCATAAAATAAAATAAAAATAAATCAGCACCATTGCGAACCGGAAGACGGAGATGGTATACACGGCCAGAGGAGGATCCTCGCTGTGCGACAAGATATGAAATTGGGCTAAAGTTTTTGTCTCGTGCCGCCTCCTGCGCTGTCTTGCCTTCTGTCTTGTGTCGTAAAATCGTGAAAGTTAAATTTAAATTCCTCATTTCTCCCCTCCTACAGCGTCCCCTCCTCAAACTCATCGTGGGGCTGTGAGATTGGACGCCTCTTAGTTGACCTGCCCCCCTGCCGTTGCATTGACAAACATCAGTAGATGCTTTTAAAAACAAGTTTTATATTCATGTTGGTGTTTTCTTTTTCCTCGGCGCTTTGCGCTTTTTTCTCTGCGTGTCCTTGGCTGTCATGCTTGCGAGGCTAAGTGTCAGATGGATTACATCATTCGAGTCGTTGCCAACTTCACCGAGAGTCACCCATCTCACTGGCATTGTAGCTGCCGCAGGCCACCGCCGCGTCGCACCGCTTCCTCTTGCAGCCCTAGCAGTGGGTGTTTAAAGTTGTAGATGTTCTGTGATTACTTAAGTAGATACTTTAGGTCATTTGCAGTCTGTCGATGGAATAATTGAGATTTCAGTTGTTTTTTCTCCGCCTTCAGTCGTCTTGCCTCTTTTATGGGTCCACTTCCGTCCATCCTTTCCGGTGGAAGAGTAAATAATTTTAATGAAGGTTCGGTCCTTGCGCGGTCCATCTGTTGTTGCCTGTTCCTGGAATGGCTGTTTGATGAATTTATGATGCGGAGAATTGCGATATATTTGGCTTTTATTCAAATTTTCAGTGAAGTGTGAAACGAGTAATGAGAACGGAGATGGAAAAGTTGAATGTTTACAGTGAATTGGCAAAATGAATGGAAATCAACTCAGCCCAAGGACGGACGACCCCACGAGACGGTTGAATCGGCAACGACAATGGAAAAGTTTTTCGTGGGTTGTTTGCATTGGAACCTTAACATTGCATTACGAGCTAGAAACAGCAAAGCAAATTTATTGTATGGGCGTGTTGTTGACGTGGGGGAGATCTAACAGCCCACCGGCAAGGGTATGTGAAGGTCATACATATGCCCGTGCGTGGCGAAACCTCATTAGAACATTTGAAAGTCTGCAACTTATTCAACATTTTTTGGTTCCACTTGCAACAGAAGGAAAAATCAAAGGATCCTCTGCCGTGGAAAATTCGATCCGGATCGACCTAGAACAAAATGTCGGACACCATTTTGAGATGGTTTAAGAGTCTATCAAACTCGTGGCAACCGACCACCGAACCGAGATGTCCAGAGCTATACGCGACCAAGCCATTTTAGCGGCTAGATGCGAAAAAGTCTGCCTAGACTAGACATGTTTCTTTACAGTCGCTCAGTTCGAGGTCGAATTTTCAAAAAGGACCAGAACTTGCACCCTGAGTCTACTAACTTCTTCATCCGCTTTCGACATTGCCCATGCCCTCAAGGCTGTGATGATCAGTGTGAGATACATGCCTCTGTAGTCTTCAAACCAAATTCTTGAAGACGACAGATGCCTATAAGCCGACTAGCAGAGCTGATTGCTGGCGCCTTCGAATGGCGTCTCTTATGTGGAAAGGAGGGATATGACGGACATGGTTCAATCGAGAACTTTGGAAGTTCTACAAGGATGTGTATGTAGTCGAGAACAGGCTCGCTGTCGTGGCGTAGTTGAAAGGTTTGTCTACTCGTATGCTGCAGGTCCGAATTTAACAATAATTTAACCTCTTAGGAGGCATTGCTCAAATAGTATTCCTCAAATCTACTCAACACGCCACTAAGTCACAGCTACAGGTACAATAACACGTACAACATAAAGGGTGTTTTTTTTTTGCAAACTCGTGCAAAAAAAAAAAAAAAACTATCATCGCCAAATCACAATGCCGCGTTGGCGCCGTCGGGCGTTGACAGGCTTCTATAGGCGTTTTATCGAGCTTACGAGAATGTCACTTTTCCAAATCACAATGAAAGACGAGCGTTTCACAAGTAAAATGGTCTAAAATTAATATCACCAGAAAAAAATTGCAATTAATTCACATAACATCTCTACGAAAAATTAATTATGTACGCAAATAGATGCCTCAGACTGCCAACAATGAAAAATCACGAGTATATAAAGGAAAATTGTTTCACAACTGTCAAAAGCCCGAGTTTGTAGAAGTAGTTCTACCAAGGAATTTGTGCTCGCGCTTACGATATTACGGTCTGTGAACTATCAAAGCGTGACCGCTGCACTGTGACTCGATTAATGGATTTACGTGTATTCTACTTTAAGCCCACTAAGCGTGGCCATTACTATAAACGTAAAAATACTTAATTAATAAATTAGTTAATCACGTTTTTCATCGAAAGAAAGAAAGAATGAAATGAATCGATTACGAAACATAAATGAAAGTAGAGCACAGGCACGAATCAAAGAATGCTAAAACATATCAAAATTATCGAGTACATCAACCACATCTACAAATGCTTGATATCGTAAGTCACACAGGGACCGTGGCTTTTCAACATGTACATGGCAGATCAGCCACATCCAACTGACACAGTGAACTGCTGTCCACGTGCAGATGACTCGCTGACTTATGCCAGCTCGACGTCACCACCGATAGCCGCGCGAAGCGTCGAAATCAAAACACCGAACAAATTTGACTCCTAAAGGGTTATCTTTTAAAAGCTATAGGAAAGTTTTTCAAAAAAAAAAAAACAACACATAAAATTCAGAAAAAAGCATGAAATCTTTATTTGAATCGAGAGTACGGTCCATATAATTTAATGTTTGAAGATTATTTCATGCAAATGTTGACCTTGACTGCGCCTCAAATAGTCCATCCGCTAAGTCCAATTTTGACATACTCTTTCCAACATTGTCTGTCTTCCAATGCGTCAATTGAAGCGGGCTTGTCTGTATAGCTTTAACATAGCCCCACAAAAAATAGTCTAAAGGCTTTAAATCCCACGATCTAGGCGGCCAATTGACTGGTCCCGAACGTGAATAAAATGTTCACCGAACTCGCCTCTCAATAAGTCCATTGTTGCGCGTGCTATGTGGCATGTGGCACCGTCTTGTTGAAACCACATGTCATGCAAGTCAAGCTCTTGCATTTTGGGCAAAAAAAAAGTTGGATATCATCTCACGGTAGCGCTCACCATTCAGAGTTACGTTACGATTTGTATCATCTTTGAAGAAGTACGGTCCAATGATGCCACCAGCCCATAAACCGCACCAAACTGTGGCTTTTTCTGGGTGCATTGGTAGGTCTTGCAATCACTCCAAAATCGACAATTCTGCTTATTTACGTACCCATTGAGCCAAAAAGTAGCTTCGTCGTTGAACACAATTTTTCGGTAAAAAAGCGCGCGATGAACTTTCTTAACAGAACACGGATTTTGATAATAAAATTCAATAATTTGCAAGCCTTGTTCGTTTGTAAGACGATTCATGGTTAAATTATAGACCAAACTGAAGATATTTGACAGTGAAACAAAACACGAAACGTGCGTCAGCTGTTTAAACCAGTGTTGCCAAAAAGATAGTAGCAATGCTGCGAAATCGTTACTGAGGTGGATGCAGACCATCAGCCAAATGTCGAAGGGTAAAAACAATGCTCCCTGACGGAACAGAAAAATCAACAAACGAAAAGATCAAGTATCTTGGCATTAACTTAAGTCGGCCAACCTAGGCTTCCATCTTCGCATCTAGCACTTAATGCGCAAGCAAAATGGATTAAGCCAGAAAACTGCAGCTGTACAGGCAGCTTATGCGGTCGATCTTAACCTACGGCTTCCCAATATGGCACATCATCTCTAAGACCAGCATGAGGAAGCTCGCAATTTTCCAAAGAAAAATACTTCGAATATGTACCGCACTCACCTTCGATAGGGAGCATCAAAGGCACCACAGCAACAATAGGCTTTATGATACAAAACTTTCCAACGACGTCGAACAACGAGCTGCATGGATTCTACCAGAGCAGCGACAGCAATCACCATCGAAGCTAAGTCCTTACCTTCACGCCATCCCAAAAGGAACACGATGGACACACGGACTTGAACAACCCGATGTAAGCACCATCCAGTGTAGGACATAAAAAAAAGCCCAATAAACCGACAATAATAATAAACATTAAATTAAACAAAGGACTCGTATTGTTGCGCCAACACGCTAACCTCTAGTCTAGTTGTAATCTGAATTGGAAAAAAAATTCCGATCAAATAAATTTTTAAATTTAAAAAAAACGTCACTTACATCGACCTGATGAATGAATTAATACAATCAGGAATGAACACCCGCGGGTTTAGGACTTGTTGTTAGCGTATTTTACATGCAAATTGAAATTTAAGCATATACTCGGAAAAAAACACGCCTATAAATAGTTGCTGTAGAAACTAGACGAGTTTTTGATTGACCTGGTCAAATTGGGACGGTAGAACCGCCCGCATTAAAACAAACTCGTGTATTGCCTTGATACTAGGCAATTGTGTACTAGCTCAGAGTATGAAGTTAAAGGGGTTTGATGGCTACATGGCATTCAATACATAAGACAACTTTCTGTTATGGAAATATATTTGTGTGTATTTTAACGACATGGTTCCCGGATTGCAAATAGTTCTGCTTGGAACACACTGGAATTTCCCGGCTGTCTGTAGGCTTTGGAAATGCTAAGGAATTCTGAGAATTCCCCCGCACCGTCTTCGCTACCGATCTTAGTCAGTGCAGGTTACCAAGTTTAAATGCCTGTCTAACTGAGCTCTGTGCCATTTTGCTCATTCTGGAATTGGAGTGTCAAAGCCGTTTGATAGACTAAGTTTGAGGACTGTACAGTCGGTGGGGGATGTTACGAGATCTCTCGGGAAAATATCCGGGATGGTGATGTGACCATTGGGCACTGATGTCCAGCACCCGGATCTCCCAGCTTGAAAGCGCTCTCTGTGCTGTAGTGTTTTTATTCCGTAAGGATAGAAGGAGTATTGTAGCATTACCGTCGTAGCGTCTCACGGAGTTGATCGTAGAGCGCCTGTGCTGTCAGTGTATGCTGTTCTTTGTACTTTGTTTAGTTTTGTAATATTGTGTTTTGGTCTAAGGGCCGGCTAACATACTAGGTGTCCATATGCTTTTTTCATAATTTGCGCGCAAGAGGTGTTACTAATACCCTTAAGTGTCCGGGGTCAAGACAAAGGACGGGCCGAAGGTATAGAGGGAGAAAGAGAAAGGATGTACCTGTGCATGTTGGTCTTAAATATGAGTGGATTGCAGTCTGTGGGAAATATTAGGCTGGGAAGAGCATTCCAGACTCGTGTGGTGCAGCTCAAGAACGAGTCTCTAAATTTAACTGTGAACATCGTCTGTAGCGTTCACAGCGATAAAATACAGACAAAGAAGAAGAAGTCTAACGACTCTGTAATATTTTTGTCTCCCATAAGTTTTATCGCTCGCTTTTGAATTCTATACATTAGGTGCAGGGTGGCCTTGGGGGCACCAGATCAGATATCAGCGTTGTACTCAAACTAGGGGCGGATATACGCCTTATAAATTAGAGCCAAATCAGAGGGTGTCAAATACTTCTTGCATCGATTAAGGAAACCTTAATATTTCGCATCATTATTGGCGACTTCAAATATGTGATGGTTCCAACTAAGTGTTGTCTTGATACACATACCAAGGAAGTTTTCTGTTTTCATCGACACAGGCACCATTCGTGAATAATGGCTGACTATCAACGGTTCTCTGAGTGACAGCAGACAGTATTGAGTTATTGAAGCATCGAATTCCACTCGGCTGTTCTGTCCCTAATTAATTATGCTCTCATTATCGCTGTTCCAATTCTAAGGCCGAAGAGCGGGGTCGTGAGTCTGGAACGAATATGAAAAGCTGATGGTGCTGTCAACAGCGAAGGAGTGAATTGGATTAGAAGTAGCAGATCATTTAAAAAAAATGAGAAAGCGTGTAGGAGACAGAACAGAGCCCTGGGGAACACCCGCATTTATTTGGTAGATGCCAGACTTGAACCCATCCAAAACTTGAATTGAATGGTTCGAAAGTTAATTTCTAATCCATAGAAGAAGCGATTCTTCGATACCATAGGCACGGATTTTCGACAAGAGAGCTTGATGCCAAACTCTGTCAAATGCCTTAGAAATATCAAGTGCAACGATCTTGCTTTAGCCTGCATTGTGCAAAGATTGGTTCCATTGACCTGTAGCTGCGGAAAATGCGCCGCAAGCAGATTGGCGTTGTCTAAAGAGCTGACAGCTTAACAATGACATCCCGTAAATAAGCGTGGGAATTGAAGACGAAGTGGAATCACTTATGTTTTTTGCAAATGATCAAAATTTGGGACATTGTAGCACTTTTTGTCTCAACTTTTGCTGATAAGAGAATTTCACACGTCGGATAATTGCATTACAGTGATTTTTGTCCCGTTTGCATGCTTAAATCGGGTGAACTACCGCCGTATACATGCATAGGATCAACGTTATACTGCAGGAGTAAAAGGCCTCCTTAACTCGCTGGTCTACGTTTATGATCCAAGGTAACGCCTTGATTTATAGCGGCGGTACATAGAGAAAGTGTTTGAGTCTCTCAGGCCTTGTTAATAAGAGCATCAGTTCCATTTTCCTTGAATCCAATTGAATTAGTCTGGCAATGCTTTGTATTTTACATTGCTACAGCATTTGGTCAGACTCCTGCACTTGGGAGATTTCTTCTTCTCTGCGAACGATTGCGATTACAGCTTACTCGATCTCACTATTAGGTTCAGGTCAATGCATAAATTAGATTTTGGTTGTCTTGAGGTTGGCTTACTGTTACCCTTGCGGTTCATTTAGAGTAATACTACGTTCCCACAGAACCCAGGAATCCGAGGTCCGAATGAACTTTAAGTGAACCTGAATATGCCGTTCCCACCGAGTCTGAAGCTGCTTCGGTCTCAATTTTAAGTCTCCATTTATACGTGTCCTCTAACGCAAATGTCACTCGCTCTCAAATCTGAACAGCAATTCAGAACAGCTGTCACTTCTGTACAGGAAATAGTAGGCTCAGAGAAAATTGATGAAACGAGTCCGTTCCATTGTGTTTCGAGGTAACCAAAGTAAATCACAACTTTTGTGTCTATTGTTGGAAGGCTCACTGCACCTGAACATACTAGTCTTGTCGCCACTGCAAAATCCATTTTGACAAAAATAGTTTCATCCTTCGCACCCTTTTACTCCATTATCAGACTTAATGATCCGAAATGTTTCGCATTTATGATTCAAGGCAGAGGCATATTCCATCAAAATGTCCATCAATTGATTTTAGACTGCATGATTTCCGAAAGAAGTTGGGCGCAAAAAAGACCAAAAGAACCCTACAAGTTAACATTTGTTTATGTTACTAAGTACTTCAGCTGCCGTTCCCCCGTTCCACTTCATCCCAAAAATAATGGTGTTTCCGACACATTTCATAAAAACGATTCCACCACAATTCTGCCTCCCCGCCCTTTGGATGCCACCAACAGTTCTTCACAATTTATACGTCCTTCTTCTATCTCATGAAACACACACCCACACACAGAGACGTCATTAAAACCAACACAGACAACGCAGGACGAACAAGAAGTAATATCGAAAGTTTTCCACAAGATTTATTAGCTACGCGTGATGTGTCAGAGTGTCGGCTTCAGAAAATTTCAAAACCATGCCGCAAGGCAAAAACGAACGTATCTTGGTGGCATGAGCTCTCATGGTTATCCTGGCTGTCGCCTGGCTACAGCTCTACGATTGTGGACGTAATAGTGAGCATGAAACAAATGAAAATTTTGTGAAATGAATCATGCCACAAAAACAAGCATTACGAAAAAAGAATAAAACCAAATTCGGGAGCTGGTCGGCCACGTTGGATACGCTTGTACCTGGCCCGGCAACATGGGCAACAGGGAATGGGATTTTAAATCAAAATAAACCTTCTCTGCGGGATTTAGTTCCGTTTCGGAGATCCCAACGGCGATGCTGGAAATGGGATACATAGACGGCAATGGGGGGCCAGTGGGTGGGCTAACAATCCAGAGGAGGTGGTATGGAAAAAAAAAAAGATTAAAAATAGACATTTCGGGTAGGATTTCCGAAGGGTAAACAGAAGTATATACAATGTGGCTTAGACGCCTCGAACATAAGCACATAATCACGAATCAATCTCCTTGGGCGGCATAAACACTGGATTTTTCTGAAAATTTAAGAAGCGCTGCAGTAAGTCGAAGGGAATACAGACCAGAGCTCTGCACCTCTCTGGCTTATATATATTGCGGGATAGGTGGCTTATGCTTATACGGGGTCATCCAAGACGTATTCCGGACTGACGAGAAAAATAACTAACCTCCGGGACGGAATGTGTTTAGTTTAAGGTTTGCCATTTTGCAATATCGATCGGTTAACAATCGAGTTTTCATAATGATGCGACCTACCCTCGAAAGGAGGACTTCAGTTTGAAAAATCGCCAATATCTCGAAAATGGCTCTCGAAGTGGCATTCGATCGGTATCGACTGTGATTCCTGCTACGTAGAGGGCAGTTGAGTTTATTTGTTCATTATTGTTTGCACTTTCATCCGTTGCACTCACCATTCCTACATACAGTGGGCCATAGGGATCATCATTACTTCCCAAGAATTTCTGTATAAATAGAACGAGTTTTAAAATCAGTTTGAACTTATTCTTAACTCAACTTTAAACAGATAAGCAGAGCAGGCGGCGCTTTATTCGGCATAGGGCGGTAGGCTCCGGTTAAAGAGATAGCGTAACACATTACATGTTGTTAGTGAAAGTGTTGCAAAATATCAAAATCGTTTAGTATTCATGACAGATCTTGAACTGAAAAGACTCAAGAACTGAACCCATGTACCCATTGCATCCCTTGACATACATCGATTGGCGTAATTGGCGATTCAGCCCTCCAGGATGTCAATGGCATCCATTGTACTGCACTTATTTTACGTCCTTTAAGCTACCGAGACAGGCACAGAGAGAGGTACATGTAACGACAGAAGCTTGAACCATTGGACTGACTTTTAAATCTATCGAATACAGAGGACACGACTTACCTCTTTAACAGACGTGCCGGCCGTGCAGGGTCCGTGGGAGGCTACTGCTGAATTCGCGTTATTTATACTTTACCGCAGTCCTTCTTGTCAAGAGGACATGCAGGGTCTGTGGGAGGCTTCTGCTGAATTCGCGTATTTTATATTTTGCCGTAGTCCTTTATTCTCAAGAGGACACGACTTACTCCTATAACAAACATGCCGCCAAACGGCATGCAAGGTCTGTGGACGTCTTATTTCGCTCGGGGTTATTTTACCGGCCGCGTTCACTATACCGGAGTTTTAGTGTGTCTTTCCTTGCTTTCAGGCAACGAACCGAGGCTATGTGCTCAATGTAGCCAGGCCAGGTGACGATTTTTGCCTTCTGGACTGCATCCATATTATGGTTCAGCTCGTAGAGTTCTTGTATTTCTGGCCGCCTAAATATCTGACGCAGAATGTTCCTTGCGACAAGACCATTTCGTGTTAAACATCCGATCAATTGCAAACAATGCTCAAACATTTAATGAAATCTGTCACTATCTACAGTGGATTTGTTTATAATAATAATATGGGTAGCACTACAGCAAGATAAGGCCTATCTTCTCAGCAACCACTCGCGTATTCTGTGCCATTGTTCTCTCACGAGTGGAAGGGCCCTACAGTTTTATGCCGACTCCGAACGGCCAACTTGAGAAACTTTTTCCAGACTTATACTCTTCAAGCATTGTCAGGGACTCAAAAGAGGTGGGCCGTGAAAAGTATCTCCGAGGTTCGGCTGCGTAGCGGTCGACCCACATACCCATGAAACCACGGCCACCACCAGCTTTGCGCGAACCACGGCCACCACCAGCAAAATCGCGATCGAACAACTTAAGATCCGACCATAATGGACTTTATTAAAACTGAACTTAGATGTGTCGCAATGGAATTAATATTAACCGAAGGCATCGTTCAATTTCAAATTTCCCATAATTGCTTCTGAGAGCTTATATACAATCCCAACGCCATTAATTCCGCCCCACTTAAGTAACAAAAATTTAACGAAACTTAACGAAACTCAGTGAAGAGGCACGCGTTATTACTGGTCATGAAATTTTAGCTTACATTGAATTAAATGTGAACGTACCCTAAACGGCTTCCTCCACTGGACATGGTTCTGGGAGTGTCGGCAATCACAGAGCCTTGGCTTGAACTCTGTTGAACTTCTGTGGCCATCTTCTAAAATATATTTTCGAACATCTTAAACGATTCGCATTTCGACAGAGACTAGGAATGAATATTCAAACGCAATGAAGTTATCTCAGCCGGGACCAGTGTAGAATCTGAGTGCGAATCTGGTCCGAATAATATTCACTTCAGATTCAGGGGAACTCTCATAAAAAGAGCAGTTCCACGGAGGCAGTCAGGAGAGTTTTCACAAAGGCCAGTCACGAGGAAATGAGTGTTGGCGGAACAATTACATTTGTTCCAATAATCAACTCCTTGTGATGCAACGCAGAATGGATTTGACACGTCGATTTGGTAACTACAATGAATAACTCCCTCAGATACCAGGGACAGGCCCAGTCAGGGAGTCTGTGTACCAATCCCGATACGAGCCACTCTCATAGTGCTTGCGTCGAGTCACTGCCAATCCGCAGAGGGTACAGCTTTCATAAATTTCAAACTCAGCAGTTCGGAGTCGTCATACACCTGTAGGTACCCCCACTTGTGAGAGAATAATAAATCTCACTCCAGCAATAATTTGCTATTTTTTTTTAATTTTCTACTTCAAAAGCACTTGGCCACCTACATTTTTTGTTCGTCAGTCTACCACACACACGGTATGGATGTCGCTGCCACCATTTCCTACTCAGCTTAAATTGGTAAAATCTCTCCTCCCATGTCACTATGACAAAATGCCCTCCTTTCTCACCTCCTGGACCACCTAACTCCATCGCACCACATTCCTGTCAACACAATCACTGCCATAACAGACTACAAAAGAAATTCTGCCAGATTACCATGGAAAAGGAACACACAGTCTAATCCTAGGCCATGTCTCCAAATAAATGATAAGAAAAAATGCATAGAATACTAAATCTAAGTTCTAACTTTGAAGAGTTTTCATCCATTTGCTAAGCCGTGTTCTTTCTTCCTCTCCTTGCAGGATCTACCGAAATAATTAAGTGACACATGAAACTGGTTCATAAATGCCCTCCAGCGACAACAGAAGCAGTCGGCATTCGCTTCGCCATTATTTAATCAGGAGCAGTTCAGTGTGAAACTTTGACACTTTGTGCTCATTTCATGCACCTCGCCTTGCTGCAGCACACACCTGAAAGGGATACGCCGTGCCGTGTCGGACATTATCACCATCATCATCGTCGGTAGCGAAAACTAGAACGAGAGCGAGAGATATTTTTGACTTTATCCACGCCATGGTACGGGCGTCATTATATCCACATCGTGCTACGTAGAGTGATCTTTGACGGAATGCTGCACAAATACCATTCCCCTTGAGCTCTGAATGGTGCTGACTCACTGCACAGGAAAACTCCTTAGCAAGCAAGGACACATGAAATAGTCATCGCGAGCATAGCCACCCATTCAAGCACTGGACTGGAGCGCACGCCGAGCCGTGGAGCAAAGTGAATGTAGTAACGCCATAAAGTGAGTTACACGATCGCATAAGGACATTTGAGGTAAACGAAGCATCGAACTTCTGTGCGCCATTGTCGATGTTGTATGAGTGAATGAAATACACAGGATATGAGTGAAAACAGGACTTCTTTATTAAATGAAAACATCTTCCCGGTAAAAAGCGGCAACATGGAAATATGTGTTTTAGTGCACGTGATCCAGTGACGCACTGGTACTCGTTTTTTATTCGCTTGTAAATTTGTTTAACAAGAAGTAATTCCATCAAAAGAAACCTGCAAGTAACAGTGCTAGCATAAGACACATACCACATCCATCCACACACACACTACGCGGACGTGAAAGGAGTTAAGGATTTCCTCGTGTGTTGTGTGCGTTTGTTTTTTCGTTCTTGTTTTTTCTGTATTTTTCGGTCGCTCGGTCGCTTTTACGCGGTTCGTTTCGTGAGTGTTTGTCGTGTGTGTGTGCGCGAGTGAGTACACAACGCATTTTCTCAACTGTCGGCACATCAAAAGGATTATGCTCTGAAAATGAATTTATCCTTCGATACACGGATCATTCTACTTATCTACAGTTTACTTCAAGGTAAGTGATATATGACACGAAATGTGTTTGTTTTACTTTTTTTTTGAATTTTTTTGTGGACACGTCCTACGAGCGAGGATAATTCGATTACAGAGTGAAAGACTTGTCAGAATGAGGATATTTGTCGTGGATATAGGTGCATATGTATGTAACAGTTTCCCTCAAACCACGGCAGAAAACATTTCAATACGAGCCGCAAATTCGTGTCCTTTTGACATGTCCTGTTTTACGATGAGAACGAAAGACTGCAGGTATCGTTTTAAGATTTTAAGTGAAGCAAAGCAGCTACTCCTCGCTCCTTCCTGCAGCACACGTCGTCGCAGTGGAAATTCGATGGATGTTCGGGTCGTTAACGTGTGGAGGCAGATAGATTAAGAAGGTCATGTCCTTTGACACGTTCCACCATGCCCTTGTTTTTGTGTACGTTCGTTTTTTCCGATCCACGGTGGTTAGCCGTGTCTTACTTTGTTTTAGTCGCCTCCTTTGCTGGGGTGTTCGGTTGGTTGTATTTTCTTTTAGCGTTGTTTACTTTAGTGAGCCGATAAAATAAATTGGATTCGGTGCTGTATGTAGTCCTTTTTTGTGTGTAAGTATTTTTAGGCTCACCCAGGGGGTGGGGTGGGATAATTTTATTAGCGTTTTTATTTTATGGCGCTAGAACGGGGAAGGCTGTCTAAACAGGTTGTCCCCTCGACAAAATGTTGTATTGCTGCCCTTGGTCTGCTGCCTGGGATGCGTTACGCGATAGCAGCGATACGTGTGTACACACACGAGCATGTACAAAATGAGACAGCGTCCTTGCGCATTTATGATTTCAAATGCTGCTACATTTCCTATCCTCGTTTCGGCAGTCGTTTGCAACTGCTCCTGCCGTTGCTATAGCTGAAGGACATTAACTTCTCTTTGCGTTTGCTTAAAGTTTAGAACGTTAATTATATGTAAACTTTTTCCTCTCTTCCTCCTTGTGCTTTTTGGGGTAAGTTTCCGGCGTACGGGGGTTGCAAAAAGTTGTTCGTTCCGCCCCCACCCCCACCGTCATGCATAAGAAAACTGAAGGTTGAAAGGGTAGATGTGTAGTTGGGAGGTCTTACCCTCTGCGATATCCTTGTGCAAGAGCGAGATAGAGCAAAAGAAAAACAAGAAAAAAAAAGGATGACGGAACAAAGTTTGGTATATTTTAACATAATTACATTCAAATTTGCTTACGGTGCAATTCACTTAATAATTTAAGTTTGCAATAAAAAGAGCGAAAAAAAGCCGAAGCCAGGGGCATGGGCAACGGCGAGGGGCGGCTGAGTGTTTTCGAACATGAGAATTTTGCGTGTCGGTTAAGGGGGAAATTTAAACAATTTGGCACAAATGGCAACATCGAGAATTTTTTCATTTGATGTTATTCCTCCTTTTGGAGTGAGTTTGTGTGGTTCGGGGAATTGTTGTAGTTATTTTTTTCAGATCATAGACATAGACAATAGACAATATACGCAGTGGCAACTACAATAAAAGGAGTTTTCGAATGTGTACAGGAACTTGTTTGACTGGATTGGGCTGGAAGGGCCAAAACACGGATGTAGGTTCTAATAATCCTTGTTACCCGCCTGGAGCTCCGGCTCCGGTGACTAGGTCCCCACTAAAGTGCTAATTTAGATGCTTTAAGCAAGGTACCCTGTGGCTGTCTCCGAGTGGTTGGTGAGAAGCTAGGCCCTGGCCCTCTACGAGCTGTGGCGCCACCTTTATGATTACATTATATTATAAGATCACACTCAAGGGCCTTCATTTCACTCTAATGTGCATTCTCTGGTCCCCTCATTGACTCAAATAAAATTTCGCAAATATCAAGAATTTCCGTCGGTGACGCAATCTCAGAGGCGACTTATGTATTTCGCGCGTTAAATGATATAAATGCAAATGATATGGTGTCAGATTTCTCTCTTTGAGAGCGTACCTTCCTGCTGATAGCCACCCTGAAAACGCATTTTCAGTGAAAACGCGGTTCTGAGGCGTATACGCAACTTTTTTTTTGCGTTTTTCGGTTAACGCGGTGACAGGAGTGTGCCGATTGTAGACAGATAATCGTCTAGATATGCCAATCCAGGCACGAGAAATCTTCGGGACACTCGATTCTCATCGAACGATTCATCAGGAGTTATGCCCAACTGAGTTTTTGGACTTGGTCACGGCGGGAGCCTACACGATGGAACCGCATTCACTAAAGTCGTTATGATGGGGACCTTCATGCCATGTACCCAAATCATTTCACGCTCTCCCATCTCTAAAGCTTGTATTTTTTTCTTTCGTCTATTATATAAATTTAAAGACTGTAGTTTGAGTTGAAAACAATGTTTGGACACCAAGCTTTTGATTGATTTTTGATTACAGATCTGCCTGATTACAGAAAATTGTTCCGGGTCAGTACACTCTTACACACTTCAACCTACGAAGGCTAGGTTCTGTTCCCACTACTACCAATTATTTCTTTTGGTCTACCTCTATAGTTTCAGCGACAATGCCCAGAGGATAGTAGCTTAATTTCTGCGAAAACCTCATCGAAATTTTTCTAACTGGATGTTTTTGAGAAGGTTTTCAACCATCTTAATACAAAAGCGACTCAAAAAGGCAGACCCCCAAAATAACACAAGCACGAAAGCTTCAAAACTTAAAGACCCCATGTTGCAATTGACGCTGGCTATTAGGAATAAACAAGATATTTGATGTATCCCAAAAAATATAGAACAAATAAGTCAATTCGCACGATTCACAAGCCAAGACGAGAATTAGATTCCTTACCGAAATCATTCCTCACTCTGTCCATCGATTTGTCACCAGGCTCGTGAGGTCCCGTCATACTAGGACAACATGTCGACCAGCTTGAGCTCGCGTACAAAATGGAGACAGATAACTTCGCCTTGCCATAAACAATACTCGTGCAACTTCCCGGCATTTGCAGTTCTTGCATTGTCGTAGGTTCCCCATCGGACTATGTATGAAATTTAGTCACTCTGTCATGAATTGCTTTCAGTAAGTCGATTATGACAACTGCACAATAAGAGAAGTGCTCGAAAAATATTCGATAATTGCTGCTTCAACAATTAGTATGTTCACTAAGTAATAAGAGTAGTTCGAGTGCAATGGTGGAAGAATAATAAGGTGTGCTGGACAGTTCTACAGACGTCCTGAGTGACGTCGGCACGGGAATTTGTATACCAACAGAATCTTAGCGGCAGAAACTAATAAACTTTAAGCTAAATTGGATAACTTTTTATAACAATTTGCTGAACATAATAGCATTTTCCCATATACTATCATGAATAAAAGAATTAAATCCATTCATCTTATGTAATAATAATATGATATGACTGGCGCTACAGCCCGTCGAGGGCCAGGGCCTAGCTTCTCAGCAACCACTGGCGTTGTGAGTGCCATTGTTCTCTCATGAGTGGAAGGGACTTCGGCCGACTCCGAACTACTAATTTGAGAAGCTTTTCCTAGACAGTTTTTACACTTTTAGCATTGTCAGTGAGTGAGAAAGAGGTGGAGCCGGGAATCGAACCCAGGCAGCGAGTTTCAGTTGCCTAGGGGTCGACGCAAATACTCGCAACCCATTCAATTGCGGTGTGGGGCTAAGAAACATATCTGTCCAATACAAAAAAAAAAAAAGATTATGCACGACGTCACAAGATTTGAAAAGCAGTCAAACACACCATTTTGTTCATCCACCATGGGTCTTTGCAGGACGAAACGTCAAGGCATGTTTGACTGTGACAGAAGTCAAGAACCTCGCTTGACCTGTCCAAGAGAGAGCGCCGAAGAAATAGACAGCGAAAAATGCACTCCTTATGTTTTGTTGACCAAGTGCAAAATGCTTCGCCATAGTTCCGTGCTGGTAGAATCCTGTATGCCATTCCAGAGGAATTTAATCAAAAATGAGTTTTGTTTAAATGTACTAATGCGTATATGTAACATTTTTGTCATTGCCTCTTTTACATTATTTGACATTTTAGAATCATTGCCGTCCTTTGAGCCCCTGCAGCGTGTTCTGTAAAAACTTCAGGGCATAATTCATTGGCCTACTTCTCAGCTCATATGTCAACTTTGACCGTATTTTTAATCTGATGTGCTTTCATCGTGAAAATGCCAATTCTATAAATATATTTCTGTTAAGTTTCCACATTTCCCCTTCGGTTGTCAAATTTAATTTCTTCAATCAGCCAACCGGTCGCTGACCGCTCGTGACCAACATTTGCAACCATATGTGGGGTATATAGTTCATATCATTGCGACAGCAATCTGACTCGACTTGGTGTATTTTTGTTTTTTCATTTATCTATTCTATTCTATTATATTTCTTCATCCGGTTACCTCTGTACTTCCGCCGACTTAGCTATTTAATAGAGTATGCCTTCCGGCCTAGCAGTGTGTTCGAAAACGATTCAAGTGAAATGGCATCATCTGCCAATCAATATGAGTGTCTTCATTCTTATTATGAGTCATTTCCAAGTGCTGAAGTTCACAAGATGAACACCAATGAACACTGAAGTCAATGCCTGGATAATGACAAGGATGATTGCAATTAACTAATTGCCATGAGTTCCAGGAACGAACAGTGTGCAACGAAGTAATGAGTGGTAATCCAAGTCTAATTGGTCCAAGAACTAAATTGCTTGCTTTTCTCCGACGGACATATCGAGAGTGCTAATGCCAACTTTCATTTGCATATATCCTTGGATACACCGATACCTTAATTTGGGAATGGTTTTCTGAAAACCTGCCACTTACAAGAAGATCAGACTCAAATTATAAATAAAAGCGCATTAGAAGCTTAATTACAGGGAAATTATCAGACGTTGGGATTGATGGGGTAGAGGGGAGGACAACACTCGTAATAGGAGGCTTGGGAATGTGTAACCATGCAGGCATTTGAAAATATTCCCCAATTTCCGTCTGACACTTAAAACTTCATCCAGGTCCACCGCAGAGAAGACCTCCGATAAGACCAAATCCGTTTTAATTGTTTTCTCATTTGAACACGGACTAATCATCGCTACTTACAGCTGAAATCGCTTCTTTACCAGCAGACTGAATAATTAAGCATAATCCGTTTGTATGCAGTGACAGGGATAGAAGTAGGTGAGTGTTGTTGGAATAGATGGAGAGGTCAGTCGGTAACAGTTGGGAGGATGTCTGTGCCGATTGTGGGGGTTGGTTGTTTATGTAAATCGAGTTTCCGCAGGTACAGACAGAGGTAGAGAAGAAAATACCAGCACTTGAGAAATCGCATTTCCTGAAAGAGACACTACCCTTGATATTAGTGACATGGTTTCTAAATCTGGACTTTTTTTTAAAAAAGAAAAAAAGTTCTTGGCCGTAGGTTTGGTTTAACGTAACTTGCTTCTATATATTATTCAGCTTTTGATGAAACTCCCATTAACTCAACTTAAAGTTAGAGCCCCATGAATGTCCGCATGAAATCATTCATTTGATCTTTTTGTATGTGGGCAGTACTACTCAGTGTTATTTTGAAAGAGTCAAATACTGTAGAATACTCTTATGTGCCGCTTAGCACGAGTCAATGCCACTAAAAGGGGCCATTATTTCTCAACCAAGGAGTTGAGGAAATTTGGAACGTATTATTTTAGCAATTTTTGATCAACACAAAACACTCTAAAGTTCGAGTCTATCAAGAAAATTACGCTTGGCATTGGTCTTATTTCCTCCAAATCAAAATAAAGCCAAATTCTATTTGGAAATAAGGAAAAACAGAATGTCAGGTGTACTTAAAGTATGAGGCTCATTGCTTCGCTATGGGTATGTCAACAATTGTGAGACAGAGTAAACGAAGCTTTTCGTCTTCCATTTGGATGGCTTATCATCCTCTACCTTCCTTTTAACCTTATATGAAAGGTCTTCTATAGAATTTAAGTTCATCGACTAAGTCCACCACTGCTTTGTTACTTGACTGACGCCTGGATAGCGCAGTTGGTGCCTGCCCTTCGCTAGTGGGGTCCCTGGTTCAACTCCCAGTGAAAACAAAGTTATTGCGCTTTTATCTGGTTTTCGAATCTGGTCCAGTCGCCATTTCCCAAACAGCACTAGCACTGGAGCTGTCGACCAATGCTGTGGGTATCACAATGAACCAATATAGCCTAAGTGTACTGGTTTTCTCTAGTGTTTCTGCTTGCATGTTTCAGGTTATTATCCTATTAGAAGACCAATGTGAGGGCATGTCTTATTTGCCAAAAGGAAGCAGCATTTTCAATGAGCGACACAATCTATTAAACCTACGGCAGTCAGGTTTTCGTAAAGTTCATAGCTGTGTCACAGCCTTGTTAAAGGCAACGGACGATATAAGAAAAGCTATTGACTCGACTTTTCGAAAGCATTTGACTGCGTTTACCCAAGGATACTCTATCATAAACTGTCCACCCAATTCAACTTCTGTAATCCCACTAATTAATTATTTGTTTCTTATCTTACTAACCGAGTCCAAGCTGTTTTCAATAATTCAAAACTGTCATCTTTTTGTGACGTCAGCTGTGGTGTTCCTCAAGGTTAATTCTCGGTCCGTTATCATTTTCAAAGTTTATCAATGACCCTCCAATGGTTTTGTCATATTGTAAATTCTATATCTACGCAGACGATGTTCAAGTCTACTTAAGTTTCCCATTTGGTAAGGTGGAAGACTCAGTTGCTAAAATAAACACAAAACATTGGCTCTATCGCCAATTGGGCTACAAAAAATGGCCTAATGCTCAATCCAGACAAAACCAAATCCATCCCGTTCTCGAAACGCCTTCTCTATCCAATTTCCCGCCAACTGAACTTGACTCGACCGCAATTGTATATGTTACATGTGTAAAAAACCTTGGAATAATGTGCAATAGTGATCTGACTTGGACCCTAAGAGACTTGTCAATCAGCAAATATATTCTCCCTATCAACGTTAAATGAAAACTTGTCAAAGCACTCATACTGCCAATCTTGACATATGGATCAGGGTTGTTCGCTGACTGTGATTATTCTTCTTCGCAAAAGTTGACGAATGCAATAAACGCGGCTGCATGGTACGTTTTTAATCTTCGCAGATTGGGCCATGTCTCGGAACAACGTCGGAATCTCCTAGGATACGAATTGGAAGCATTAATAGGTTAAAGATCGTGCAGATTACTCTTCAAAATTATTCACAAGAAACAGCCAAATTATTTTTATGAAAATATCACCTTCTGTCGATCGAGTCGTAATATTAACTTAATCAATTCATATCTGTTTAATGTCACGCAGGCACTTCTTCGTTCATGCTGTTCATCTCTGGAATCATCTAGCTTCATAGGTACGGTCTGGGACAGAGTACAGACAATTTTGTACCGCTTGTTTCTCCTTTTTCTCATCGAGCTGAAATAACTCCTACAATCTTTTTTTTTATTATTTCCTTAATGCATTTGTATTATTAATCGTATTAGATCTTAAAATTGCAAAATTTTACGCTCTAAACTGAATTGAATTTGAATTGAAATTGAAATCAATAATTGCAAAAATTCGATATCACTTGAATTCAAGCATGTCACCTAAAGTGTATATTATTTTATATTGCTCCTGTACTAGTAAAAGAACATAATGTTCTTAATGTACAGCGACAAAGAGTTGCCCACTGGGTTCCTCAAAAGGCTTTTATTAGTCAGCATCTTGTTGGCTAAGACGGCACAACGCGATGTGTCCCGGCAAAGAAGTTTTGCATTGAAATTCATCTCAAACTAATCCAAGAACAAATTAATCTTTGCATTCACTCTTAAATGCGAATGTTGCCATAGTCATAAGAATTTTCTGCCTTAATCCACAGTTAAATACTTTCTTCGTACAGTCTTCATATTTTCGATCCATTTCCGGGAATCACTGTAACTAAACTAGTCCTCCTGGTAACCTTTGAAAAACTAACTGAAAATGCCTTATCAAAGCCCCGCTAAGTGAAGAATCCCACGTGCTTCCTGGAGCATAGGATAATCCCTCATACGAGCACAATCGCCTGTAGTTCCCGAGTAGTAATTTTCCAGTAAATTCTGACATTTACCACGAGAACCAGGGTTCTATTTCATTCATCCAACCCGAACAGCCCATTTCCATAGATAGAATGAACACAAAGGTAATTAGGTAACCCCAAGATACCAAAGTTAATCACAATACGTAAGGTAATGGAAAAGTTTGTTGCCGGCAAACGTTACATGGTTTCGCATATAAAAATTTAATGAGCCAAATAGGCGCGTGCAGCGTCTGTACACCCCACAAGTTCCAAATATCAAAACACTCAAGGCATGTAGTCGGGCATGGGAGCTGGGATATATACAGCAAATTCATTAAATTGAAAAGGCAAATTGTTTTCGAAAATATGAATTAAGTGATTCGGAATGGCTTTGAAGACACAAGGTAAATTGCTGTGTGCAGAGGAAATTTTAAAGATTATTGTGTACGCTACAAGTTGGCGGTTGTTCAAAGCTAGTTGACGTGAAATCAGTGGTCAGTACTCAACGAGAAGGATTTTTGTAAGCCTTTATAGGTAGGCCACAGTGCCACATATGAAAGGAGGTGAGCGTTTGGGTGCATTGGAATACATGCGCATGGATGGTGCGCGTAGCATGTGAGCATGTTCTGTTGAATCGCTTCCTTTGAGGATGAGAACATCAACGTCTTTGTTTTCTAAAAAGAGACTGGAATTGTATGGAATTGTAAAGGACAACCTATCATCCGATCCTGTTTACCCCGAACGGCGTCAATGTAGTATCCACAGGTCCCAGTTAAACTTTTGTCACTTTCAATAACACTTAAACATTATTTTCACATGACTGAGTTGATTTAATTTAAAGTCAACTGTTATCACTCCGCACAAATAATCATCCCGCACGAAATGATAATTCTGACGTGCACAAGAAAATTTCATCTTCTAAATACCGGCTCCCTTTGCTAAGATTCTGTAAGTGAATAAAGCTGTTGCCATTGGATGTGAAGTTGCCTGGAGATGCCTCGTACGTACACAGAGCAAACGCAATCGCTGTCGTCTGATGATTACTTGAATGTACCCCAGAAGGAATATTTTGTCTTATGCTGCGGTCCATCCGAATTGAAGCTACTGCAAGTAACTACACCACATGCGATTTTTAATTAAATGTCCAAAGCCATTTTGCACCGTTCTGATCGGCACGTAGCATTACGACTTCACACTGAGGCTGAAAGACACTTAAATCTTGAAAAGAGGACGTTCTCCATCTTTTTATCGATTTCAAAGCAATTGTAAGGCACGGTTCCAGGAGCTTTCTTCGATTGAAGAACAGATGGAAAACGCTTTCGTAAACCTTGAAGTGTGTGTTCTCCAGCAAAACTCGTTGCGTCACCCGCCACCTGAGACAAAGTATTATGTTGGTTGATGTTCTAAAAATACGAGTACAAAATCCATATTTCGATAATGACCACTGATACATCTACAGAAATCTGAAAATAGTTTGCCTCTTTTTTTAATCGATTAACCGTTTTGAAAATTATACAAGCTACAAATTTGTGGCAGTAAAGGAGATTGTCTCCTCCCTTAGGGCAAAAGTGAACTCCATCTTAGTCCGAAATCCGACGCTGAATCGTTGCTACTTCGGTTTGTCCAATCAACTGTCAAAACTCCTGATGTGAGTGATTAGCAGCATCCCCTACAAAACCAGCCCTGCTATGCGGAATCGAAAGCTAGATACCAAAAGCAGTTAGTTAGTCAGCTATGGTCATGGTCATGGAGAAAGATGAATGAAAGAGAAGACAGAATCGCGAATTCGATGAGCGAAGATGTGGATGCATTCCAAAAGGCACACACATCCGTCAAATATGCTGACTCTGACACTGAGAACTTGAAACCGACTTCCTGCACATCCTACTCATTCGTTTTCTTACACAATGAGACCCGCTCCGATAGCCAGACAAAAAAAAAAAACAACAGGATCAGCCAATCTATTCACTGTCTGCAGTTTGACATCGCGATGGTAAACATGGTAAATTTTTGTAACACCAAAAGCCGCCATTTATCAGAATTAATTGTACCACCCTTTCACATGCTCAAACTATCAAGTTTCGGTATCATATAAATGTCCTATATCTCTGTATTTTGCACACAGACGAGACGAGACACAGACTTCTGTCACAGTCAGCACTATTAAATAAATTATAAAACCTTTCAAAGTGAAGAAAGCCGGAGGGTTCGATGGCATAAAATATATCTATCTGAAGCATTTGCCTTCTGTGTTTTTAAAATATTTAACATTCCTGGTCAGCGCGAGTTATATTTGTGTACGACGACTTCAGACAATTTCCTTCAAAAACGAAAATCAAAACACAATGATACACTTTTTACTATTTTATTTCGACCTTCCGGTTTAAATTACAAACCATCAATGAAAATCTCGGATATGCACCAACATCGACCCATGACATCGAATTGTTGTCGTCAGTAGAAAGGCACGATCGTCGTTGCAGGAACAGAGTCGGCGAAAATGCGTTCATTTAAAATATACTCGGAGGTGGTCGTTGAATCTCTACGTACGTCCGCTAACTCGATGCCAGCTGCACTTATAACACACGGGTCTAAAAATACACTATTTCCCAAATAAGTATAAAATGTCTAAAGTCATAGCGCTATTGAAATCAGCTCCCACAAGGTAGACCTTGGCTACTGCAACTTGGGCGCATCCAATTTCATAATACCTCTCCACAATGTCTCAGGATATGTAACCATGTCAAATCTAATTGTTCTGAAGATAAATGCACAGGTATGATGCTGCTATACCTTGAGAAGGCATTCGACTCTGTTTGGTACAATCCAATAAAACGTTAGACCTTAACTAGTTGTCCAAAGTTTTATGGGTAGTCGTAGTTTTCAAGTTCATATTAATAGCTGCACATCTCAAGCAACTGCTTTTAATTTGGAAGTCCCGCAAGCGTCTGTATGAGCTCCCACACTTTTTTATATACTTACTTCGGCCTTCCCTAATCTCCCAGATTGTCAAGCAGCACTATTCGCAAATGATATCTGCATTTTCACGTCGTATGAGTTTGCTCTCGACATTGAGAGTGCACTTATTAATGCAAGTGAGATAGTAAGCAAATAGTGGATAATAAGCAATAAGTGGAAAATAGGAGTTAATGAGAAAGCTCAAGCTATAGTAGGAAAAGAAAACCTAAACCTCATACGAGCACAATCGCCTGTAGTTCCCGAGTAGTAATTTTCCAGTAAATTCTGACATTTACCACGAGAACCAGGGTTCTATTTCATTCATCCAACCCGAACAGCCCATTTCCATAGATAGAATGAACACAAAGGTAATTAGGTAACCCCAAGATACCAAAGTTAATCACAATACGTAAGGTAATGGAAAAGTTTGTTGCCGGCAAACGTTACATGGTTTCGCATATAAAAATTTAATGAGCCAAATAGGCGCGTGCAGCGTCTGTACACCCCACAAGTTCCAAATATCAAAACACTCAAGGCATGTAGTCGGGCATGGGAGCTGGGATATATACAGCAAATTCATTAAATTGAAAAGGCAAATTGTTTTCGAAAATATGAATTAAGTGATTCGGAATGGCTTTGAAGACACAAGGTAAATTGCTGTGTGCAGAGGAAATTTTAAAGATTATTGTGTACGCTACAAGTTGGCGGTTGTTCAAAGGTAGTTGACGTGAAATCAGTGGTCAGTACTCAACGAGAAGGATTTTTGTAAGCCTTTATAGGTAGGCCACAGTGCCAAATATGAAAGGAGGTGAGCGTTTGGGTGCATTGCAATATATGCGCATGGTTGGTGCGCGTAGCATGTGAGCATGTTCTGTTGAATCGCTTCCTTTGAGGATGAGAACATCAACGTCTTTGTTTTCTAAAAAGAGACTGGAATTGTATGGAATTGTAAAGGACAACCTATCATCCGATCTTGTTTACCCCGAACGGCGTCAATGTAGTATCCACAGGTCCCAGTTAGAAGAAAGCCGGAGGGTTCGATGGCATAAAATATATCTATCTGAAGCATTTGCCTTCTGTGTTTTTAAAATATTTAACATTCCTGGTCAGCGCGAGTTATATTTGTGTACGACGACTTCAGACAATTTCCTTCAAAAACGAAAATCAAAACACAATGATACACTTTTTACTATTTTATTTCGACCTTCCGGTTTAAATTACAAACCATCAATGAAAATCTCGGATATGCACCAACATCGACCCATGACATCGAATTGTTGTCGTCAGTAGAAAGGCACGATCGTCGTTGCAGGAACAGAGTCGGCGAAAATGCGTTCATTTAAAATATACTCGGAGGTGGTCGTTGAATCTCTACGTACGTCCGCTAACTCGATGCCAGCTGCACTTATAACACACGGGTCTAAAAATACACTATTTCCCAAATAAGTATAAAATGTCTAAAGTCATAGCGCTATTGAAACCAGCTCCCACAAGGTAGACCAATAGGCTTACTGAGCAATTTTAGCAAAATATTAGAGAAAGTCATATTCTAGAGTTTGCTACTGCAACTTGGGCGCATCCAATTTCATAATACCTCTCCACAATGTCTCAGGATATGTAACCATGTCAAATCTAATTGTTCTGAAGATAAATGCACAGGTATGATGCTGCTATACCTTGAGAAGGCATTCGACTCTGTTTGGTACAATCCAATAAAACGTTAGACCTTAACTAGTTGTCCAAAGTTTTATGGGTAGTCGTAGTTTTCAAGTTCATATTAATAGCTGCACATCTCAAGCAACTGCTTTTAATTTGGAAGTCCCGCAAGCGTCTGTATGAGCTCCCACACTTTTTTATATACTTACTTCGGCCTTCCCTAATCTCCCAGATTGTCAAGCAGCACTATTCGCAAATGATATCTGCATTTTCACGTCGTATGAGTTTGCTCTCGATATTGAGAGTGCACTTATTAATGCAAGTGAGATAGTAAGCAAATAGTGGATAATAAGCAATAAGTGGAAAATAGGAGTTAATGAGAAAGCTCAAGCTATAGTAGGAAAAGAAAACCTAAGCTATAATAGGAAAAGTAAACTTTGCTGTCTTCCACAAAATCCTTATTTATGGTAGTGAGTTGAACTAAAATCATTCTATTAAGTACATATGCATAGACATGGACTCAAAGGTAACTTTTTCAGGATTGCGACTACTTCACTGTATCTGTTCATTTCCAGGAAATGTAAACCATCTATTTCCATTAAAATGATTATTTTTAAAATTAGTTTTTCAAGCGATACTGACTAGCCTGGTGTGGTACGGCTAAATGTCATCTTAAAAGACTGCAAGTTACACAAAAGAAAACTTTAGAGATGATTTTAGACCTTTCATGGCGATTTTCAACAATTGAGTTCCATCTAAGGGTTGATGGCTCACCGACAAATTTAAAATTCGCTGTTCTCTTGCCGACAATCGTCCTGTAAAAATTCTTGATGTTTTTGCAATACGTTTTTTATAGATGGTATTTATAGAGTTTTGTAATATTTTAGTTTCTATTTCTGTAGTTATTTATTTATTAATTTATTTGCTTATTTATTTATTTTGTTTGTAAAATCCATCCTCAATAGATCTGTAATTTTGAAATTAACAGTCATCATGGGGGAGGGATAACTGATAATTAAAATTGAGACCTGAACGCTCAATAGATTTTATAATTTCGATTGGTAGGGGGAAAGATAATAAGAAATAACACTACACGCTGCGTTGCTTATATTAGATCTGGCTTTATTCTGTGCTCTACATGAGTATCTATACAAACATTTTGTTACAATTTTATCTTAAGTTCTATTCTATGACCCGATTTATTGCTGGTACCCAATCTGGTCATTAACTACTGATTTACTGTCGCTCGGTTCCATACTTGATGTTGTGTGTGACATAAGACCTGCAGGGTCATTCACAGCTGTGTGTGTACGGATCGGCTGACGTTCTATTGCTCAACCAATGTAGTCTGGGATTGAGCAAAGTGTTTATGCGCCGTAGGGTGCAGATGTATCATGTGTTGGTTGGGGTTCAGTTTTAGTTATATGTTTTTGTACTTATAGACGTATTTATTTATATATTTATTTTACACATAACTTATTTATCATCTTTTTATACACAATTTTCTTATTTAAATGTCTATTCATTTTATATCTATTTTATTTATTACTTTCTTGTGTTTATACATTAATTATTTGTCATCCTTTTTCTTTTTTTCCGTTTTTACTTGAGATTTTTCATTGCAAATTTTTCCTCCTCGTATACACTTTCGTTTTGCCTTTCCTATTTTTTACATTGTGAAACATCTTTTTTAGTTGTACGGTAATTTTGTACTAAATCTCGAACATATATGTAAAATGTCCAGTAGCAACACTGTAATCGTTTAACATGCAAAATAAAGAATAATATCGTAATGAGCCCTCTAAACTCTACTACTGACTCCACTCTTCGGGGCATGGATTCAGGGAGGTTTTTTTATAACTGCTTCTGAAATTTTACCCAATTAACCAGTTCCTCGGAAAACTTAAAATAAACCAAAATTGTGGGGAATGGCAGATCAGAATTCAAAGCGATGGCAGGCTCACAGATACGAACATCCTTCTATTCATAACTTTCCAAACCCATTTATTATTATTCATCAATCATCAATCCCAAGTTGAGACAGTTTCATTTTATCCAGTAATTAAGTAATGGAGTAAGAACAACGCAAACTTTTACTCCTGCAAATGATATTAAAACCACGCGACAGCCATCAAAGAGGTTGGCTAAGTTTTTGAGCAGCCACGGTGGTGTGCAAACTAATCAATTGAGCGATGTAAGCCGATTAACAAAAAAAACAAAAACAAAGGCAGACTCCCCGCACTCGTCCTCAATAAGTTACGGAACAACACTAGTCTAACGCTCCAATGTTGCCATCAAAGTTTCTGATAAAGACGAATTCCTTCGAAATTCCCCACAACCAGCCTTGTGTAGGTACTCCCTCAGCGCATTCTCACGGAGGCAGCACTCGCCTGTGATCTCTATCAAGGCATAAAACAGGAAGAACGAACATTATTGAGTGGCGGGCGGTGGGCTGTCGATGGGGTGGCAGCAAGAACAAAGAAAACTCTTCCATACCACTGACATAGGCGTGAACTCATAACACCGTAAAATGGAGAATGGACTAATTTAATGATTTCCTTCCCTTGGCCGACAGTTCAGTTCACCCCTCATGCTGTGGGGGCTGGTGAAAAAGAATCTGACGGGATGAAAACACGAACTGAAGGGTGTGTTCTATGATAAGGGTAACGCCTCACTGTCCCCCAGGGCTACAAAACTTTGCCATTCGGGAACAAAAAAAATATTTTGTATCTACCATCAGTTCAAGTCTCCCCGCTCGACTAGCCACCACCGACTGAACTTTTACTAGCAAACAATGACTTTTGTGCGTCCTACTCGAAGGATGCAAACGACGGCTCATTAATTAGGTTATCTTGGAAAAATTCGCTCCGCTAGATGGCCTGACCGGTTGGGGCACAGTTGAAGGGTTAAAATTTCTTTGATTTTACTTCTATTTTCAGCCTTTGCTGGTTTCTTTTGCCTCGCAGATTAAATTAAGCTATTTGCGGGCGTCGCTGATGGACTAATGGACATTTGGCCACCAAATCTGTGTGACGGTTGGGGAATGAGACAAGCCGCTGACAAATAAAATTAATTGAGAGCTCTTTTTTTGAACGATACGAAGGGGTTGAGTGGCCGATTCTCCAGACAGAATCAGAGTTCTGGTGTGACAGTCCAAATGTCTACTAAACGGTCATTCAATCCATCGAAGCTTCAAACCGCCGCAGCAAATATGACTGCATCACTTGATTAACCGCTTAAATGTTCCACATATTTGTATGCATCACACGCAGCAAAATGCACACCGAATCGCAGCAACTCCGTTTCCGATTAGGCTATATTTAGGGCTCTTGCCATTACCTGTAACTGGCGCCATTTCATGAGGACGTGCAAGTCACATTCGCAAAAGCTTCCAATTCACCCTCAATAACGATGAGATTCTGTCGTATCCGTGACTATTATGTAATTACTTCTAGAGTAACCTCAGGAAATTCGACATTGCGTCACATCGCCACGTATCCTCTGACACATAACACGTCGTGTGGGATGGCAAAGAAAGCACACAGCATATGAAAAGAAGAAATCAGATATGTCGAATCACCCCGCACGTAGTCCTTATTATGTGCACGGAAAAGGAGTCTTTCTTCGCAGATGTAGATTAACACCGTTCTCGTGATGGTTATACTTTCCCCCTCCCTGGTGCACTGACGAAGACACTCACTGACATTGCTTCGTTCCACATTTGTGACTTAGGGTGCGCGTCGTACCAATTTTCAACTGATGGTAAACAGTTCAGTCGATTGACTCCCAACCACGGCCGTAACCAGATCGAGACTGACAGTCGCTCTCCCTCACACACACACACGCACACACGACTTCCATGCAGTCAGCGAAATGAAGTGTCGGAGTTTATGTGAGCCAACAAGCAGCAATTTACTCCTTCTGGAAAATCGATCAATTGAGGATATGCAATTTTGATTTATTTTTGCACATTTACCTTCGTTCAACCACCATCCGTAGCCGTGCATCCGTGCTGGGGACCAAGTCGACGGGCGTGACTGCGTTTTGTTGCAGCAACGTGCGCAATTATTGCAGCCGATAAACCTCGTTTAGTGGTGTATCTTGGTAGTTGGTAGACCGGTGAATCTTGTCGACCGCATTGAACTGGAAATTCCTCTACATGGCAGCTGAGCCATCATATCAGCTTCGTCATCGCCTACTTCCGCTCCATCCCCCTCTTTTCTAAACGAATATCGGTCGATGGCAGTGGTTTCAACTGGTTCAAGTATCATGTCAGATCAGGGCGTAGAAATAAAAGATTACACACACACACACATCTCTCCGCCAAGGAAAACTGCACACAAAGGAGGACCACCCGCAGAATCTATATCTACCCCAACGGATCCACATGTGAATTAAATGTGTCTAATTACCATGAGTAGGCCTGTCCTCGGAACCAGAAATCTCGTCCTTGACAAAATTTAATTAGGATAAGCATCTCAGGCTCATTTTTCTGAATAATTTAACGCACACAAGCTGAGAGGTCGGACAGCTTGGGAGCGCGGCTGAGTTAGAGGGTGATCGCTCGTATGCCACCACCAACGCTTATCACTGATGGGCATTTGACGACACAGGGATTGGATGATAATCACTGTGAACTAATGAAGAGGACGTATCGTTGTCGTTGTTGCTTTGGCTGGTCCACGCCCAGGAATTTGTCGTACGCAAGCAAGAAGCAATCAAGTCAAGCAGTAACCAACCACCCACGAAAGACAGATTGAGAGCAAGGGGCGGTATCCCCATTGAATGTCGTTAGATTCCCATTTGACGCAATCAATTACCTGACATTGTGTCACTAACTCGAAAAAGATACGATTCACTAACTCGTGTCGCAGATTCAGTGCGTTCCAGTGTTAGCTGTCCCCGACGGATGATTGAGGTTGCTCTGAGAGAGGGAGAGAGAGAGGCGTATACAAATTACTCGATCCATAAATCAATCAGTCAACGCTGCTCGTCGGTTGCGCTCTTCTCGGTTTTGTGTTGTAATTGTGGTGTGGTTAGAGAATTCTGGGGTTTTGTAGTTTTCAGGATTTCGTTTGAGTAATTGAAATGAAACCGTCACGGGGCGGCCCTGTGGGAGGGGCGTAACATTGGTTTAGTCATTTGTTAAGGTTGTCAATAGCTCTGCGGGATGTTACAGTTGAGATAAGGAATCGAGTGAGGAATAGGGTCTTGCCTTGATCCTTGAGTACCTTCTGGCGGTGGTGTGTGGGATGAATGTGGGTTTCTTGGAACAGATAGGACAGCTTTTGACTGAATTCACTATCTAGCGATGCCATGTAAAGGATGAAATATGCTCTCGAAGAACCGTTTGAGATTGCCATCGAATTTCAAGTAGCGCTGTGCTTTCGCTTTCTTTGAGTTAAAGAGAAGATTTCAGGAAATCTCGTATGTGATTCTGGGTTATTTTCCTTTGCACCTGAACACTCGCACCCCCTTTTGCATGTGACGCAAAGGGACAGACTGCATCAAATGATTTCAAATAAACTGACACTTAGTTGAGTTGTCTGGGAATTTGTCCAAGGTGATCCCTGGAAGGCGATTGCTTGATACTCTCAGCACTGGCAGCCGCACTATTTGTAGAGAAAGTAGAATTCGTAATGACCGCTCATGGGAGACGAATTTCCCGTCTTTACTAGCGGATGTCGCTATATAGGACCGAAATAGAGGTGGGAAACCAAACATTAGCTGTTAGCTTTATCGTCACAACCGAAGGTAATACGACTGTAGTTGTAAACACATGGTTTGAACGTTAATCGTGATGGCACCTCATAGTCCCATTCCCTCTCCAATATTTTCATGTTTCATGTTTTATTTAATATCTACTTGCAATAGCAAGATTGTAGAAGACAACGTATGCCCTAAAAGCGAAAACATTGTACAGCAACTCACTCAAATACAACAAATGTCCATTAGCCCATCAGCGACGCCCACAAATCGCTTAATTTAATCTGGCATAAGACACCAGCAGAGACTGAAAATAGAAGTCAAGTCAATGAAATTTAAACCCTTCAACTGAGCTCCAACCGGTCAGGCCATCTAAATACAAATACATGCGTCCACCACACGTCATCATTCAATCGGCGTTCGTAGAACTAAATCCAAAATGGCATGGATTTCATAGAGTCTGTTTTTACGCTGTTGTTAATAATTGAGTCCCAGGCAGGCCACTTCCAGTTGCCTTGTGTCCGCGGTCATTATTTGAAGACCCTCTCTGCGGATCCACGGCAGTAGACGATCTTCCAGACTGCATCCACATATTTGTACAGCTCATAGATTTCGTGCGTCATCTACTCATCGTTGCATTTTTCTTTCGAAAGTGCCAAAAATCAGCCTTGCTGTATTGCCTATTGTGGGGTCCATAGTTTGAGTTTTGACCCCGAAGTAGCACCGATGGCCAAACACGATTCAAAGTCGGATCTCCACTAGGTTCGCGTTTGTGGAACGGTATTTGCCCCAAGATAGACAAGCTTGAAGCTGTTTGGAACATGTTTTGACTTCCAACAATGTTGCAATTATGATCGGCACTATCACCCATCGACCAGTCCGATCGGGAGGAACGGGAGGGCTTTCCCATTTTGTTCATCCTCTCCACGCAAGAATGTTATACAACATAGTTACATGATAAGCCTGGGCTTACAAGTTATGAAGAAAAATCCTGGACCTGCAAAAATTAAACCACAGCGGTTCCGTTGATGCGGAGCCCTAAAAGCATCACTCAGTCTCAGTCATTAGTTCTGCCTCGGAACATGTCCTTGTAGAGCACAAGTCACGGCCAAAGCTTACATCTCACATCTTTTGGAAGCCACTCTAAAAAATAATGCAATCACGTTTTTCCGTCTTTATAGCTTCTGGAATATTTAGAACCGCACAAACTAATTACATTCAATGAATTTTAAGCGACATTGCACATAAAAAGGCAACGCTCAGCTACGAAACTTCCCTTCGCCAACGGTGTAATGGTGGAGAGAAGTACCTGCTTGCCTGCGGGTAGGGAAAATGTTTTGCTTGTTTACATTTCGTTTCGTGTTTTCCATTCAACTGCAAAGTTAGTTATCATTGTGGAGCGTGGAATAACAAGAGCACGTGATGCGGAGTACAGATCTCGCTCCAGATCGGAACGCCAAGTCCAAGGACCCGTCAGGTACACAGCTATTGTTCAAATTAAATTAATTTTTTGCCTTCGCTATGCTAATAGCAAGTCGCTGCAAAAATATAGCTCATGTGTGGCACACGAATAAATCACATGTCGGAGTGGCGAAAGGAGCGGTGGAGCATCACCACCGTCGCCGGAGGATTGATGTGAACAGTCGACAATGCTCAGCGGCACACATTCACGGCTCAGCGTCATCGTACTCTTCGTCGTCGTTGAAACGTACTCAGGAATTAGTTGGAGGAGCGAAGTTTTCTATGCTGCATATACTTCGCACTTGTGCATGGAAGTTATCGGGCAAACATCTAGAGCTGCATGCTATTCCCCAGGAAGTTTTTGTTTTTCTTTTGCTTTCTTGTCTGAAACAGTAGTTTCAGTTGACGATGCATTCTGGCAAGCACCCCCCAGACGGCTGGAGGCGAGCTCCCTTAGCCGTCATTAGTAGATGGACAGAAATGAGCTGCAAAGTGCAGTGGCCCACGCCACGGCTCCTGTTGTCAGTCACAATTAAAAGAAAACGCTCACCAGGGACTAACTGCGACACGAAGATATTCGTATTTTGAAAAACTTTAAATTTCATTCGACGTAGACGGAGATAATTGCTGCGACGTTCATATTTCCCCACCTGTGCAGGTGGCGGTCGGTGTTGTCTGCGTGTTTGCTCAGCTCGTTCAGACGGTGACGGAGCGAGGCGTGCTATGAAATATGTGAAAAACCGCAGAAAAGTGAGTGTCATTCAACGGAATAAACCATTCTCCCTTGGCTGAGGGGCAACGAGTCGAGGGAGGCAGACACCACTCATGTCATGGGAGAAGCTGCGGAAAGAGAATTGGAATTGAGTTTCTTCCTGCAGCAAACTTATGTGACTGTTTATTGTTCTTGAGGATGTGTGGTCGGATGTGATGCGAAGAGGGACTGTTTGTCTGTGGTTGGAACAGTGTATCACGAAAGAAAGGACCCTCGAGGATGTAACGAACGAATTCTCATGTGTGTTCTGTTTGGCGCATTTTATGTGGCCACGGGAATTTGGCCAGGTCACCGGACAGATGCATCGTTTGGAGTTATTTCCAAACAAAGTTCGGAAACAGTTTTTTTCAGATTTATTTTTCTTGCCGAATACTTCTTCTGTTGAGTTTCTAGTTTCGGGGACTCTAAACATATTTTATAACTTGCTCGATAGTGATTAGCAGCATTCAGGGTGGTTGTGGGGTTGGCTTGAGCGTTAAGAGATTTAGTTAGTAAATCACTCGTAGACCAAACGAAGAGAGTGTGTATGGAGTGCAGTCGAAAAAATGATGTTCAAAAAACGAGTAGTAATTGAAGTGTTGTCTTCAATCAAGATGTGCCGGGTAAGTGAATTAAAATATCGCCCCTTTAGTGGTTCCTGCGGGTCAGAAGATGAAAATAATCTTTGATTCAAAGCTCGCTTCAGAGAGTGTTTAATTTCGTGGGTAGATTTATGTAAATCCAGTTGATCCCATATCATTGACAGCTTCTTCTCGCGATCGGAGCGACTCGATCCATCAACTATGAATAACAATTCCTGTTACCGATGTTCATTTTATAAGGTATGAGGCAATGCGTGGGAAATTGTCCGATTATGAAGGCAACTATCGATCGACTGCGATTCGTCAAGAGTTGTCATTCCAGTTTGTTTAATGTGAATTACTCTCTTATACCAACGTTCAGGGGCAACCCCGCTCGTTCCTGTATACGATAATAATTTGCTCTTCATACATTGGATTGAGGCAGGTCTGTAAATCCGAACGTCTTATGGCAGCAGACAACGAAAAATTATTGGTCGGAGTGGTGGATTTATTGGGTTTTCATATACCGAACACTATGACTATGTGTGTATATTCGTACAATTCAGAATGATTGAATAAAGAGCGATGTTTGGTATGAGTCTTAGGAACAATATGAATTTGAATTCACAACTTCAAATTACAGCTTAAATTCACTGTGATTAGAAAATTGGATTCACAGTTATACAAGTGAATACAAAACTGCAACTAAAATCCATTCGTACAGCATCTAGTGTTGACTCCGGATATGTGGGTTCAAGGGGATATTTCTTGAATTTATCTGAAGTTAGCGCCAATATTAAAATAAATTTTAATATACAGTAGAGACTCGAAAAAGTTAATTAGTTTGCTCTCGGGGTTGTTAATTTAAGCCAATTCCTTTCCAAGACACTGATCAAATTTAAAAAAATTTACAAATGTAGGCTCTGTTACCGTTAAGTGCAACAACCTCGGTTATTGCAACTGCCTTAAGTTCTATTAGTTGCGTAAACCGAGGTTGGGCAGTACATTTGAAAAATATGAAATATCCATTAGCCACAAGGATTGATAACCTTTTTTGCTGATGGCCTCCTGAAATTATGTGATTTTCTTTCAATTAAGCTCACGATCCGGGATTAGCTCATAACACTGAAGAAATGTATAATAAAGAGCGACAAAAAAAAAAAGAAAACAAAAATGACATGAAAAAGTTAAAACAAAACTTAACTCTTTAGAGATACCCATGGAGACAGAAACCTACTTAACTTTTCCGAACACTTAACTTTTGTGCGTCTTAACTTTTTCGAGGCTTTACTGTTTATATAAATAAAACAGAGAACTTCGCTTGTGTAGAGTAACTGATGAAGTGATCCAGTGATCCAGTTCCAGTACTTTCTACAAATTAGGAAGTCTGTCATTTTTAAGGAGTGGACGTAAAAATCTCTGAGAGAGTCAAAATCTAAAGAACGTACGGGAACGCAGTTATTCCAATTGTGTAAATTATGTCATTTATCAAATCTGAAATCTCACATACATTTGTTTGAATTAAATTACACTTTGAGTGTAGTGATATACATCGGTTGATTTGACAGAAGAATAACAAACTCCCCGCAGTGGTTTCTTGTGTTAACATGGACAGGGTGGGGAACTTTTTTACTCTCGAGAAAGAGCGCATAACAGACAGAGTAGAACAGACTTGCGTAGGCTTTCGTTGTTTTGTACTGTTTATTTTGGGAACGGGAAAACACCTATTATGTTTAGGTGTGCATAATGAGAATCAATTTTGAATTGGTCATCTTCTTGAGGCTCCAACATACTATTTGGGTGGGCATACATTACCATCAGAGATGTCATTATGTTCGACCCAATCGTTCAAACCTTGGCCTTAAACTCAGCTCTCGTGGGAGAACAGCACTCATCCGCCAACCTCAGTTTTCCTTAAGACTTTAACCTCATTTTCAGTCACCCGTTTGTTCAAAGAACATATCAGTTCGATAAGTCAATTTTGACGCACGATCGAGTTGCTCTGCCATGGGCACGTTGACTGAAATTCATGTACCCATGGAATATCTGGAATTTCGAAATATAACGTAAGGCATATCTACTCATCTTGAGGGTCTAGGGATTTCATAGAGGCAGCTCCCTTATCGATCGCTTCACTAAACCTGCTTGTGCAGACACGCATGAGAATCTCGGGCACTTCAAATTCATCCGCCATCGAATGGATACAATCGGCACTCAACTTATTTTCGTACAAAGGGAAAAACACACGCTCTCCATCCCCAAATCGTCGAATAGTCGTCGTTGTCGTTGTCCTCGTCCTCGTTTCCATCCCTCGGTTCCATCGCAAAAATTTATTACATCTTCTACAATGCTCGGGTGAGAAGCTTTCTTGAATGCATAATTTCATTCGTATCCGTTTCTCAAAGACCATACTGTGCAGCAGTATGCCATCTCTTCCTTCCGATTGGTAGTTCGCTCCATAATGGTGCACATATTATCCACATCGGGCTGACGTTACTCTGCAGAGCTTAGCGTAAAAAGGGATGCGACACTGTCGCACTTGAAACAAATCCTAAATCCATTCCGCATCCTTGTTGTCTCGAGCAGCAGCAAGAGCACTCCTACGATGCACATGCATACGAGTATAGTTAGTCCTTGTACAACCTTGAATGGGTGGGCGGAGGAGGGTTGTATGGAGGAGGCGGGAAAAGAAATGAGAAGAAAACTGCATCAAATATCAGATAGTGATGGTGAAGGAAGCACTATTCCCTTCGAGCCACACGTACACACTGTCAGTGCGCGAGTGAGGGGGATGTGATGAACAGCTTTAGTTTATGGCTAAGCGCCTGTGGAAATATAAACAACGGGGACGGCGCCGTCGGCATCTCACCAATTGTGGTACCACCAAACACAATGCCCCAGCACTTGCATACACCATGAGTAATTCGATTAAGGATAAGAAGGGATACACTCGTGTATAGAACTACAGCAATGACACAATGAAGGCTAAACAACAGAGGCAGCGGCAACAACACGAAAAAAACAAGACAGACAAATAATAAAAGAAAAAATGGAATAAAACAATGGCGCTTCAGCTCTCTCCTAAACAATTTATACCCTTGCACGAGTAAAGCATTCCGCCTTGGTAAGGATTTATTGCTCGAGGGATGCAGTGATGTACTTTGGTACTTCAGCTGCCCGAATAAACTTTCATGTCAAAGTATCTCAAAATTTATTTCAACTGCTGCTGAGATACATATTTCGGTGTTCGGAGGCCAGAAGACTGCTGTGTGTGGTCGTTGCAAAGTGGCTTTGGTACTGCATTGGACGTAAGCAATTATGGAAATGCTATTTCAAAGTGGAACTCCAAAGAGAGGCAGAGAGAGAGAGAGATAGAAAGAGATAGACTGCTCGCGTCAGACTTGGGTGCGGCTATTGCTTTCTGCATAAGTGCTTGAATTAACATTTCTCTAGACAATCAACTTTAGAGGTGAGTTCTTAGGCAGCGATGATTGTTATTACGTGCTGCTGTGGGGCACCCAAGTGCCCACGGGAAGTCAGTTTGTGAACTTTGATCGTTCAGCTTCCGCTGTGTGGGAGTGGAGCAATTGGTTTTCTTGAAATGAGAACGTTTCAGGGTAACTTTTACCTCAGCCTCGGAATGTCTGTGTTGCTGGGGGTCATCGGGGCTCTTTCATGGTTTATCAGCACACAAATGAAGCTGTGTTCATATATTACTGTTAATTGTTAATTTTATTTTAAATTTGTTTTTCGTTTATGAAATTATTTAATTAAAATATTTGTATTATTAGTTAAAATCTGTTGCCTCTCGTGAGTTTATTTCTAATGTTAAGCGAACTTCAGAAGACTCCTTCAGACGATTTGATTGAGCATTGTGTTAAATATTCATTATCCAATGAGGCTGGTATCCGACTCCAGAGGTTGGGCAAAACGTGCACTGCTTTCAAGGTGCTGCCTTATGTGTGATAGAACCTGGAACTAGGTTAGGTTAGGTTGACAACGTTGCCACGGGCTATTTTAAGTTTTCGAAAAGTAGGACTCTTCTTCTTTCAGAGAAAACATTTGGTTTCTGGCCAGAGGAGTGATTAGTTGAGTTGGGTGGTTTGAACTGGACCAAGCAGTTGAGCGCCCTTTTGATAGAACGGGATTTCTCTTGCCTCAATGGGATCACTAACATTCATATACTCGTACCAAATGTCATCACACTCTTGTAAAGTGTAATCTTTACAACCTTTTATCCACTCTGTTCCATTCCAATCCATTGCCTTTTCACAGATTCCATTCATTTCAACATTCAACTCAGTTCATTTGCTGTTTCCTTTTTCATCGTCGATACATCAGACCCAAGCCCATTCGGCTCTGCCGCTCTACTTAAACGTCCGCTGTTCATTTACAGTCCCATATTTTATTCTCGATAAGGCTTTACCCCAAAGTCCATTCAACTCTGCTGAACTTAAACTTCCGCAGTTTATTTACTGTCTACAATTTCATCCTCAATCGAGCCTGTGAGACAATGCAACAAAGGACGCCTACGTACAAGGTGGCGCACATAAGTCGAAGGGGCCTCAGCCGGCTTGGTAAACTGGAGACAGCTGTCGAGAGGTCGGGTCGGTTGGAGGGGCATGTTGAGTAAGGCCCAGTCCACCCCGGACTGTAGCGTGGGACAATGCAACACAGGCCGCCCACTCACAAGGTGGCGCACATAAGTCGAGGGGGCCTCAGCCGGTTTGGTAAACTGGAGACACCTGTCGACATTCGATCCAAAACATTTTCACACAAATTTTCTCACAATCACGCTGCTTAATGACACTGTCATCCATTGAGTTGATAGCGGACATTCTGATTTTGGACTCTCGATACCGAGGTCGCCATATTTCTAAACGAAAGAGGAAAGAAAACTTGCGTATTCTTGGCATATGCTTTACTACGACGAAGGACCAGACGAAGGTCGCAGAGAAAGTTAACACACATACAGGATGTTTTGGACGCCACAGTGGTGACAAGCAGGCGAGAAATTACCGTCAATAAATGGACGTTATCAAAGGATCTCTCATCTTCTGATGATAGGCACAATTCCTTATCAAGTATATTACACCACCAGACAGCAGATTCAGAAACCCAAGGAAAGCTGACTGAATCGCAGAGAACCCATTCTCTGAGAGAATGCAAGATTTTACGGGGTTATGAACTCCGCTGTTGAAACCGCCTGTCCCCTGAGCAGATAAAAGAAAACCAGCAAGCCAATATGGTGGAATCGAAAACTAGCAGAGCTACCTAAAGCCAGGAGGTGATTCAACAGAGCGTCATCGATTCAAGTAGAGGGATTAATTCAAGTAGAGCTTTGAATGCTACGAACAAAAGGGACTCAGAAAGCGCAAAATTAATCCTGGAATAAATTCTGTGAAAGCACTGAAAGTACAAATGACTGCAGTCGGCAAAGTCCAACATACATGGAAAAGTCCTCGGGATTGTGAACACACTCGAGTGAGCAGACCATTCAGCTCCAAATAGACACCCATTTCGCGGGAATCGGAAACCCAACAGATGAGTCAAACGGCGTTAGACAAGAGGAATGAAGTCAGTCGTGGTCGGTACCACTGTGTCTATTAGCCCCACCTGAACTACATTGGGCAGTGAGTAGCTTCGATCCCTACAAATCACAGACCTGTGCAGATACAACATGGCTTCAAGCTAATAGAACCATGGCTGACATCAGCAGCTAACTTAGATTCAGCTATACCACAGTACCATGGAGAAAGGGTAAAGTGATCCTATCTTTTGGAACCATCACGCTCGCCTCCTTTGTTCTTAAAACCACGGAGAGATGATAGATCGTCTATTCACATACCAGTCTCCATACCTACCACAGCACTACACTCTCTCCAGTCAGCACCATTGAAAAATCCCTTGATAACAAGGATTTCGTCGAATGCCCTCTCTAGGAAAGTTACCACCTAGAGAGGGTATTCAACAATTTCCAATTCCAAGCGATAGAAATCGCTTTTCTAAAGCTGAATGTTAAAATGTATGACAAAAGATAGAATAATAGGAAAAGCGAATCTCGGGTTAAGGGTTCTCAGATCAAGAGTTTTCGGAGGAACATCTCAATGGGGATTCCTTTTCTGGATTATATTAGTTGTTGACATCCTTAAGAGATTTTTTTTCCTCTTGTACAACCCATGCCGTGCAGACAACTGCACCGCGACAAGGACAGATCTATTGTATCCAAGGGTTGAATTTTTTAATTCCTCAACCAGATTATTGCCGGACATGCACACAAGATGTGCTTGGAAGTCTCATCCTCTTCGAGGCAAAGCCGACGAACCCTGTCTTGAGACAGCTTTAGTTTGTTAAGTTCGTATTTCAGTCCGCAGTGACCGCTAAGAAAGCTTGTTAGCAATCTTAAAGTATGTTTATTAAGATGGAGTACTACCTTATGTGAATAAGGCCTGGTTAATCTTTTGGATTGTCTAAGACCATGACCACTGGTCCATTTGACATTGCAGTACAGTTCTGGACCGATGAACGCAGATTCCAAGCCAGCTCTAGCGAGCTGCTCTGCGGATTTATTGCCTGCGATCCCTCTGTGTCCAAGGACCCAGCCAAGCTTCACTTTGTTGAGTTTGGCAAGGGATTGCAAAGCGTCATAGCAGCACTTGACTGTTTTGGAGTCCATTAGATAGGACGAGAGTGCCTTCAGTGCTGCATGACTAAGAGATGGCTTGTCGGACACAAATGGGGAAGCCGACTTAAAATAACACGCTCTTCACGGTAATAGTGAGAGCAGTACTGACTTACCATTAGT
Organism: Eristalis tenax; assembly: GCA_905231855.2. Taxonomy (NCBI): domain Eukaryota; kingdom Metazoa; phylum Arthropoda; class Insecta; order Diptera; family Syrphidae; genus Eristalis; species Eristalis tenax. Next base: position 36,290,067 of record HG993124.1, on the reverse strand, counting down.
CTTAGTTAGTTGCAGTTGGTTAGTCTTAGAATACAAAGATCGGCATGAATCTGGAAAAGTAGCTATCAGAGGACATATGGGGCTACTTCATAACACGAAGATTCCTAAAAAATCCGACTATATGACACCTTTTGAGGAATTCGATTAAAAAAGTGGTGTGCAACTCGTCTGCCATGAAAGTCTACACTGATGGCTCCAAGTCTGAGGAAGAGTGTCGAAGAATTAGCAAGAATGGGGACAGCTCTACCACTGGCACAAGATCCGGAGACACCAACTCCCCACCGGAAGCTTTTAAAACAATGCTACTGGCAGACGCCATTAACAAACATGAAACAAAATACATCAAAGAAGATGTGGCCTACAATAAATCCATCGAAAACTAAAGCTCTCCTAGAACTAGATAGGAGGCAAAGTAGTAAAGCAGTAGGCGTAATTTCTGGGCATTGAATAATTGGCACTCGGGCTAGGAGACTTGGAGCGCCCTACAATGACTTCTGTAGCAGCTGCAGGGATGAGGAGGAGGAGTGCACTACCTCGGTACTGCACTACCTCGGTACCTGCCCTGCCATTTCAGTGACAGCTATTTCATCAGCAGCAAAGGGACATCCTTAAATTTTTCAAAAACACCAATTGGTTACTGATTCTCGATAACATCAACAGAGGAGAATTGCGAGTAGGTCACGTCAGAGCGACGGGAAGGGCGATGAAGTGACAACACTTTTTCCCATAGGTGTTTCTGCCAGTCACATCCACCTACCTCAACCTACTTAAGTTTGATGGCTGTCGTTTTTTCGCTTTTAGAGTTTTCGCTTGTACGTATCAATTAAAGTTTGAGGGTCGGCGTTTTTCGCTTTTTGAGCTTTCACTTGTACGGATAATTTTTCTGTATCGTCGGCTTAATTGCTTATTAAGCTAATTGCTTATTATTTCCGACTTCCTTAAAAAGTCCGTGTATTGTAAGGTTATAAAGTGTATCACTTAAAAAAAATGTTCTAATGAGAAGTAAAAAATGTAAAAACAAAACAAATAAAAATGTGAAGTGTTAAAAAGTGAACAAATTTAAGGACACTAAATGTAAGGCAGTTGCATTGTCTGAAGCCATGTTGTAACACCAGAACATGCCCAGATTGTCAGAAGAGGCAGCTAACTGCAAAGTACATTTGATTGTAAAAAGTCGCCAGATGAGAACAATAGACAAAGAAACACAAATAAAATGACAACGGTCTGGGTTTTATTGTAAGCTACATTCATGCGTTGTGTAGGGAATATCAAATCATTGCCTCGACATCGGCTTCGGTGGCAGTTTTTGGCAGTGTTTGGAAATTGTAGCCTCGGCATTCTGTCTCATTCTAACGACCAGTGTAACTATGACCGTACCCAGACTTGCCTGTGGTCAGACCCACTGTGTCTGGGAGCCAATATGGCATGCCCCAAGTAGTTGATCAACTCAAGCCAGCAAATAATTCAATCCGCCAGGATATCGCACGGAGCCACAGCATCTCATTTGCCATACTTACTTCGGTCCCATCTCACCGTTCACTCTCTTAGGAAGAAAATAAGAGCGGAACACATCTTCACAGCAACACCTTCAATGGAGTAATCCCATATCACCCTCAGCAAAGTCCCACTGAACCAAATGCCATTTGAGCATCACATCCCGCATCGTAGCTCACGTACTCAGAGTTCACCCTCGTACTACACTCAGACGTCTATTAGTTTCCCAAACTCCAAGCAAATCAACTCCATACCAAATGCCAATCACTCTGTCAATCCCTTCATGCAGTCTAATAGCTGGGTGGGTACGTCGTTAACGACAATCTCATACGCCACGCTCGTCATTCGAACCCTTCTCAAGGGCCGTGATTATAATTCAGGCTTCTAGTGGTTTTACACTTCATTAAAGTATGCCCAGCCAAGCCGCAACCGAAAGTTTCTCCCCGACTCCTACTGTTCGCAATGTCAACTACCAAAGTAAATAATTTAATTATTCCCACATCCAGGCCGCCTTGGCGTTGCCGATTCGTACTCAAGTTTTCGATGCCGCAACGCCATGACTGACGTATGCAGAATGGCAGTGCCACATCGACCGCCACCACATAAGTAAGACAGTGAAGCTGGTGAAACGCCCGCTTTTTGCCGAACTTTCGGACCAGAAAACTTTCCAACCGAATGTGCAGCTCACAGTAATAAATTCAAATGTCGAACTTTTGCCTTGGAGTGCAATTAATTCACCGATTAAATGCGAGTTGGCCATCCGCATAAAGTTTTAACCTTCGTCCTGCCGAAGGAGTCTAGCACACGTTGCCGACCCCGCCTGCAGCCAGTGACATCTGAATCGGAACAAGAAAGTGCAGTGCATCGATGGTGGTTCGAAACTTTGGAATAAATTTTGAATCCAAAGCCGGCCGAGAGATGCGGTAGGCGGCGAGTGGTCATGGTGAGGCTGAGGCAAAACTTTATTGTCGTGTACATGACCCAGCAGCACATAGCGTTTATTCAGAGCCGATCGAAGTGTAAACACGGGTTCGCTTTCAGATGCTCTTTGCCGGGCTTAATCCAGTCATTAACGCCCCTTTTTTCTGGATCACTATCCACGCCACGCCACTATCCATGGACCAATTGGAATTTCAAATCAGATGTATCCGAGAATGCCATTAACCATGTCATTAAGCAGCAACGGCACGATGTCAGTAGCTTGACTCGCGGTCGTAAACTGCGAGGCAAATGGAAAAAAGAAAAACGGAAAAAAGGCAGTCAGCCACGTTGCCGATGGCGTATGAGTGACTAAAAGTCCTTAGAAGGATGTCAAGAGACAGAAAAATGTACCTAAACCAGTCTCCATAACGAGAGCATGATGACACACTCCAACTTCAGCAGCAGGGGCGCGGCAGCAACGGGCATCGGAACACGTTGTGGCGGGTGGCAGGCTGCAGTTGTATGTTTTTTTGCTCATTTCAAGAGTCTCTTCCAAGCGAAAGTGTACATTATCCTTTGCACCGTCAAAATGAGCATGAGAGGAACGAGAGAATGCATACACGGCGACTTCCACTTACAAAGGGTGTCGCTAGTGGGTGGCGAAGGATGCAGAGGGCGAACAAAAAAAATAACAAAAACGAGTGAAAATGAAAACGTTTATGTGCACGAAAATGTTTGATGTCGTCCTTAGATTGCTCACACACACACACACACACACACTGTTGCTGGCATAGCACGAGGCGGTCGGGCGGACGGTTGGCAGGATAATGCGGTCTGAAGTACCCTCAATGAGGTCATGCAAATAGGAAATATGTATCTGCAGGAAGTCGCTGCCATTTCTGAATTCTGCTTTTTCTTTTTTCTTCTCCTTTTTTTCTGTTTTTGTTGCGTTGGCTTCTTCTGGCTTTGGTGGCCTAGAGGACAAGCAAGGCGGTAATGGAGCTGTTATTCATTTTCAATTGGGAAAAATTGGTTGTGACAGGAGGGGCTTTGAAGTGGAAATGAAATGGAATCCTGCACTGTTGAGATTCATCGTTTTACGTGTTAAATGGCTTTTGCGACGGTAGGTATAATGGCGAGTGCATGAGAGGGACATCTTTGCAGGTCATTGACTGTGCTTCATTTGAGATTGCATTCGAGATCAGACCGAACTAATTATTCGTTCTCCTCGTCGGGATAAGTGAAACGGGCTGGGACAAATGTGAAAAGCATATTGGCGCGACGGGAGTATGAATTGAAAGATTTCCTCGCCTGATTTGTGGCGAACTCGAGAAGCATTGAGCGGTTTTACTTTGTGAAACTTGGGTGTCTGTGCACGTACTGCGCTGCAGAGATGAATGGTGCCTATGTGGAGAATTAACTGGTGTTGGTTTTAAATACTCACATAGACATCTTGCTGTCTTCGTCTAGAATGGGAGTGTAATAAGAAAAAAAAAAAAAAAATAAAAATTCCTGCAAGAGGTTACGCCTTCCTGTACATACGAAAGGAGTGCATACATTAGGTGGGCATTTTGTTTGAAAAGCATTTTATTCTCGCTCCATTCCTTCTGCAATCGCTGCAGCTGCTTTGTTGAGCTATGGTGTATTGGTTCAGAGACGTCTTGGTTAAAAAGAACTCTTTTCCTGCTAAGGTTCGGTATGCAAACATACGAGTACGGCCGCAGTCCTCTATAGAGGGATTTATCTACCTCGGAGCAGGTCCGACCAAGAATCGCCCTCGACTACGACTTGTCGAAACAACTGGGTCAAAACTTCTGATTCGAAGGATCAAAGTCATGCTCAAAAGCACTCTGATGGCTATATGAAGCCGAAAGGTCTTCAAAAAGAAATAGCGTGAAGCTGACTCTCTGTGCCTTCAGATTATTGGCCTTCAACGAATATCAGAAGAAGATCGCAAACTCTTTGAGCCGCGCAAAGATGCGAATGCAATCCCATGGAAGCTTTTGATGAATGGAAGCAGAGTGACAGCACAGTCACTGACCTTAATGGGTCGCCAATCTGAAAAGTAAGGAAGTACTTGTAAAAAAAGCTTGCTGTCATCCCCTTGGTAGAGACATCGATCAAATCAAGTGTGTAACAAATATGGAACTAGCGGTCTCCAAAAGAGGACACTATTAGTCTTGTAAGTTCTTGATGTAAGCTTCGGTTGTCACCTTGAACTTATGTAGGAACTTCCACCTATGCCGACGACTGCATGTACTTGTGTGATAAGCGTCCCGCGGATATTGTCAATGATCTCTCTGCGAGTGGATCGGAGTTACTCTACGGTCGCGTCTTCTGAAGTCACGGCGTGGCCTGCTCTAAAAAACAGCACAAGGAGACAAAAGGAGCAGCCCCTTCTCCTCTTCTCTGGGTTTTGCTGATTAATGAGATCGCTAAGACGCGGGAGACGAGTGAACTCACAACATGCCCGGAGTACGACGTATTTGAATTGAATTAAGGATGATGGCTTTTGTGCCCTTCTTTGACTAAAAATGTGGTAGCCCGTATCTCGAGGAGATTAACAGGTCGAGACTGAAGTACAACAAGACTGTTCGTTGAAATCCTTAAGCTAGGTATTAAAATCCATGCACCAGCTCACCTTAAGTAGAGCTATGTCCAATGTAGTTAGTCCGATCCAACAAGTAATGAGATCCCTCTGACTTTCTGCTTTATTAAGGCTCTAGAACTGGCTACTCGTTGTCATGAGAATTTTTAGCAAATTTATTCACAACTCTACGGACACATTCTTCTTGTTTCTATTTGCGCTAATATCATCTGGAGGAGGGATATCAACCACGAACGTGCACCTTTGCCGTAGGATGATGTCCGCACTCCGAAGAATCATCGACTCCGAACATGTTGGTTGGCGCGAACAAATGAGAAGGGGTGAGAAACTGAAAGCCGCAACTAGTCAACATTCGTGCTGGCTGAGTCCTAGGTTCATGCGGGCTGTAGTGCCACGCAAGGACGAAGAATACAGCCATTTGATTACTGCCCATATGCCCGCGCTGGAGCTTGAACCGCTGGCTTAGGACGCCTCACTTCGCCAGTGCCTACCTTTCAATGAACAATGTATTTTCACTGAACGAAGCCAAATCTTCTGATGGATTGCTGTCCATTGAGAGCAAATCACCCGAATATCCACCAGGCGAGGTCAGAAGTCCCTGAAACTAATAATCCGTTTCTATGTGATTCAGTGGCCCTTGTGGAGGCATCGCTTTCCTGTGGTTACATCGCGGGATGATGGATGGTAACATCGAGCGATGGAGCCTAAAACTACTGCCCCATGCAGTTTATCAGGACTTTACGGACATAGTCGAATTTGAGATATAAATGTTATTATGGTCCAATTCTGGGCGGAGTTGCAACCGGAAACCACGAAGGAATTCTCAGAGTCCCGTGACCTATACAACTGAAATAAAAATGAATCCCTGGACCCCATGGGTGAGAGACCCCTACAGCCCAGTTGTCCATATGCCTCGAATGACTCAAGGAGTCGCACATAATCACCATCACTTGCCACATCATTTCTTTTGACCCTCTCCGCAAATCCCCCAGTTCTCCATTAACCTGATTTAGCAAATGATTCAGGAATATCCTCACATGCTTGCCCTTCACATCAACACAGCCCTCAACCATCAGCACTATACCGAGCCCTCAACCCAGACGCTGTACTTAAAGTCAAGTGATTTAGGGTCGCTCATATATCACATCACCTCCTGAGTATCGCTGAACTAACCCCAAAATATTATGTCACGTCAAAACTTATCACCACCCTCACACCCCACTCACAGCCTAGTTGACATGCACACACACACACACTCTGACGTCGAGTCCGTCGGTATCCGGGTATGAGTTATGATAGCGCAATCACCAGCGCATGCAGTGTGGATTTTTTTCGTTCTTCCCTTCCGCTTAGCTCGCTCGCAAACAGTGTTTCACTCATTGTGAGTTATTATTCTCAATGAATTAACTAAGGATATTTACAATCGAGTCCAGCAATGCTCGAACACACAAGGCACATAGGACGTTCCGCAGAGTAATATGGGCTACACAAGTCGAGTTATAGCGTCAATAAATTTTCAATAACGAGTCAAACTGAAGGACGATGGACTCGCACACAAGACTGCTCGTTTTATGCGATTTCCACCCCTCTCTCAGCCATCCTGGGGGAGTGAGTGGTTATTCAAATATTTTTGAGGTCATGCCTCGCGACGTACAATAATTCTGAGTGACTGAGTCCTGGTTGCAGTCCTAGTCCCGGTCCCAGTCTTAGTTGTAGTCGTGGTCAGTTCACTTCATCTGGCAAGGAATCGTGGATGAGAATAAAAGTTTGATTTGTTACGCAGACCTTGGCTAAGGGTCCGGATGGAATTTCCATAGCCAATGGCAAATTCCTGCTCAGCTCATTGCTCGTTCACTTAATCAGACGGGTTCTACTGCGAGGCAACGAGAACGCCGGATGTGTTGCCTTTTCTGTGCGTATCCCTCAGTCCTTTGACGTCGTTGGGCTGAGGCTGGAAATTCTTGAGGCATTTTCTGGATGTTGTGATAGAAATGATATTAATAATAAAAATGGTTTCTAAGGACAGGCGGGTGTGGGAGGCAGGGAGGCAGAATTCTCGGAACTGTTTCGATGACTTTGTCTTTGTGTTTGTCTTTTCCACAGGTTTCGCTGGCCGGATGGGGGATGAGGGAAAGGACGGATACAATTGAAGCGTAAACAAGCCCGCAAGTTTTGTTTTTTAAGGATTTCATGATTTATGACACCACCCCAATAACGCTGAGCATACTGTGCTGGAAAAGTTCATGGGATGCAGGTTTTCGCCTTTGCTTTCGAGAAATACCGGTTTAATTTTTCTGTTGGCTGTGTAGTCCAGGAGCTTGAAATGATGGGGCCCTTCGGCGACTGTTGGGCAACGTCTGCCGTCTATCTATGCGATAGTGGTGATCATTTATCACGGAAACATTTTGCTACGGTAAGAAAATATTTACCCCCTTTCGTGTTGCGTCTTGGACTTGGGGTGGGTGCCCGCGTTGACTTGTCTCCAAGTGTGTCTGCGTGAAAATAGCGTTCATTCGTACAAATCGTGTTGCCTGTCCCATCTTTCAGACGCCCCTGGCGCTTTTCGAACCACCAACCAAATCACCTGTTTGACATCAGTCTCGTCGCATAATGTATCCTTTTTCCATGCCATTTGTGTCACATTCATCCGTCTAATGACATCGTGGCCGGGAATGCTCCCGAATTAAGGGTGACTTGCACTTCCTTTGTACGACTATGACGTGATCATATTCAAATCCATCACCCAAACAGGTACGGAGACACTGCCACCGTTATACAGCCAACCGATAACACGATGCCTGAGTCAGCGTTTATCACGCACAAGAACTTAGGCGGATAAGGATTATCACGAATCAGATTCGCGATTTAATCAGCTTAAGGCCACCAAGGGTGCTAGTGTCGAACAAGTGTCGCACTTCTCCCTCCTCACCGTTATCCGTCCCCTTTCGTGTTGGGCTCTGTTATTCTCTGCGGTGTGGGCGGGGTGACTTAACAATAAATGTACACCATCGCACAAGCCCACAAACAACAAGTGTCAAGGCTATGTCAACAGGAAAAAAAAAAGTTTAACAATCGCGGACTAAACAGAAGTGGGGGAGTGTGGATGGGTGGGCGGCTTGTGAGAGCACAATCAAAACTACAAAGTAAAATGACACAGAGTGAACAAAAGTATAAATGTGAGCCTCTTCGGAAGTGAAACATGTAAATGCAACAAAAAGGATTTCAAGCAGAATCCTTATGTGTCCCATCGGCCAAACATCATTCCGTGTGTACACACTCCACAGCGGCAGTTATTTTTGTTTTCTCCCTTTTAGTGTTCCGGTTCGGGCCCACCCCGAAAGGATACCCTCATACCATCGTTAATCCTGCCAGATGTTTAATCCGCATGGTATTACATTTTTTGCAAAACCCTCTCTCAGACGACCCTTCAGAGTCCTTTGTTGCCACCGACCCGGTGGTAAGAAGAGCTCCATAAAAGCGGCAAGTTGAAGACATCCTTGCGGGGGAGTCCCCCCGCCTTATTTGTCCAAAACGAACAGAAGAACACAGAAGGAAACATCTTATCACTTCGCTCGGGACAAGGACGCCGCTACAGGGCATCACGGGAAGCAGAGCTAGAGGGCGATGCCTGCCTCCACACTTGACTAGGCACTCTGCGGGTAGTCAGCCATAAGAGTTTGCCCTTACCTTTGTTAATTATACACAAAACGACGAAGGTCGCAGTCGTCGATAGCCCAGCGATGTGGGGCGAACGAACGCTGCGACTGAGACTAGATATTCAGCCCTCAGACGGTGGTGAGCGTCGTTGTCATCGCATGAGTACATAATCGCAGGTACTTCGGATTTAGATTACGCGCTCGCTTTGTTAGAAATCACTTAATCCTTTTTTAAATTACAGTAATTTGGCGGGAATTCGAGATTTATTGAGCGGCAAATTAAAATTAAGAACTTTTCGGTCTAATCCTCGAGTGGCCCCGCAGAGTGGTGTTGGCTGGGCATCCCTCTTTCAGTCGTCCCCATAGCCAGTCGCGGTGCTGCGCGGCGAGTCGTTAATTTTTATGAAGATATATTTGCACAGCAGCACCCCGAGTTCGAGATGGTGGACGTGGACTAACAGAAAAATTTAAATGCCATCATTATAGGTTCTTAAGTTGCAATTCCGCTGTTTGGGGTTGTATACCTCTTCATTAGGGCACTCCACGGGTTGTGGGTTAAATGAGCGAGGTTTTTCGCGGATTTTTTTTCGCCACTGCTGAAATGTGGGCGGGATCAAAGTGTGATGATCTTTGAAGTGGGGAGGGATTTGATGAATAAGCGCTTAGCAGAAATGGACGTGGGTGGAGAAGATGGCATAATTTTGGACGATGCGACAATGCGTTGAAAGTATTCCGATCCGTGGGTGGTTTCCCAGAGAAGGACGTGGAAATTGTTTTGTGTGTTCAACTGTCATGTCATACGAAGTAAATTGCGAACATGTTGGTGTTCTTTTTAGGCACAATTTGAGGAGAGAAAGGCAGTGAAAATCATACTATATGCGTGTTCTTTTGAGAATCTGTACTCAGCTCAAACAAATCATTGAGAAAAAACCACTCAGTGATATTTGACTGTCAACATTGACTAGAGCGTGTTGAAGAACCTCTATCATAGGTGGCACCTTACATAACAGCACTGAATCACAGATGCAGGTGACAGACAACACTTTTTGAAGATGGGACAGAATTATCGGCATTGGTGTTCTAAGTTCGACATAGGATGAGAAACCCCAATTTGTAAACCTACCTTTATTTAATATCTAAGCTGCTTGTGAATAGAAATGTACGAACATTATAAAACACATTTGCCACAAAATGGATGGCGCTCTTTTCGTATTTTGATAATTAATGCCATGAAATTAAGCAAAAAAAAAAAAAAAATGAAAAGAAGAGCTACTTGGCTGAGTACTGAGTTCTCAATAAAACACGCCTTATATTATTTTGATGAGGATGAATCCAGCGCTCTCAAAATCCAGCAAAATGTCGCTATGCAGATACAAATTTTGCAGAAGCAGGACTTTTTCAAAAAAAAATGTTTAGTAAACCTAGATGGCTTTAAGGCTTAAGGCATAATTCAGCGTGATATGGAGAACAAGGACTGGGCCTAAGTACAAGGACCAGGAATCTGTCCTGTGTGGTTTGTACTCAGTCTCAAAGTTAGTATGTACGCCAATTACAAGGCAATAGCTCAATTCCGCATAAGAAAATTTAATTCGAAGCGCCGACAATTTTATTGCAGTCAAAGAGGATACAACTTGAACTTGGAATTTTATTGCAGTCAAAGAGGATACAACTTGAACTTTGAAAGCAATCGATCTTTCGACGAACTGTGTGAAAACTGAAATATGCGCATCCCTTCATTCCGAATTGTCACCACCGAATTCGATGCGTAAGTGCAATGATCGTATATTATCCACATCTTGTACTTGATGTGGTTAGAGAAAGAACGTGAAAGTGTTAAGTTAAGCTCTGCAAGGTCGGATGAATGGGCTCTAACCTTTCTCGATACATTTATTTATTTTATCAGATCGCTGTACATTAAGAATTCTAAATTCATATAAATGTACAGTGCATGAAATTCGAGTTATTAAGTGGCCTACATGTTAGATATTACGGATTTAAATGTGCAATGTAAATGTAAAAATTCAATTCATGCAAATGAAAAAGAATAAGAAACAACACACTTCAAGAGAATTTATTAGCTAACTAAACTATATTAAAATAAGGGTGGCATCGCCAATCCAACAAATAACACAGTGGCATCCTCGTTAAACTCAGAAAAAGCCATCGATGGCCAAACCGTAAACCGAAGGCATTTACAGTCGACCCATGTATCGCAAAGTAATACATAGTCGTCCGAGAACTGGTCTGTTCGATACGTCATTGGCATTTTTCGAGAAAAACGTATTTAAATGTTTGCGTACTTGGTACTCGGAAACTGTGTGATGGGATTTTTTATTAGTTTTTTTTTTTTTTTAGCTTGATGTGAGTCTTGTAAAGAGTTAGCTTGAAAATGTTTTGTCAGGCAGCAACAAGTTACGTTAATTAACGCAAAAGTTTTTTTACTTGTCTCCCATCCATTATCGCACAAAGCAATCCAGATGATAAAATTTGAAACGAAAAATCGATTTTATATTTTTTAATAACAAAAGTTTTTAAAATAAGAATATTCTTCAAAGTGAAAACACAAAAACTTCTTCTTAAAAAACCGTGGAATATCTGCACAACTATACTGGAGGTGGAACAAACTAGCACTAAAATTTTGTTTGCGATCTGTGTCACAGTGCATACGTGGAACAAAACCATTCTCGCAAAAAATTTCGAATGATTATATGGAAACGCCAATAATGGTTTATAGCACAAAAAACAATTTTTCAAACTTTTGATTTAACTGGATATTCGATATCTCGGCATAGAGCAGACCGAAAGACAGATTTAAAAAGAGCATTACAAAATGTCCAGAATCCGCTCCTTACTCAAATACGACTAAAGCCGCGACGACATATGTAATAACAAATACGCCATACGTAAATATCGTTCAGAAACAAAAGTGAAATCAATCTTAATCGATCTCGTTTAACGGACCAACATGCGTAAGTGAAGCACAGTATGAAAAAACTTACTTCAAGTTTACCGTGTCATATTTCAGGAACATCTTCAAGTAATATAAGATAGTTTTATGAATTGTATGGTGCCTCCACCTTGCGATGCAAGCGCCGTCTGGTTGGTGCTCATATGAGTGATGGCACAACACATCACTCTTTTGCTCTTCCAAAACAGCTTGTTTTGTACTCCACACTTAACCATTTGTTTACCTTGGAGGCATTTAAAGACACCCGAACGACGCGACAATTGGGTTTTGCTTTAATTTCATGTGAATACAATAACAAAATAAAGGATTTGGGAAAAAGGCAGAGGCAGCGAGAACTTATAAATAATTTTAAATCGAGTGTGAGCAGCAGGTCTGCGGTTTCAGTGGATCGCAGGAAGGGTAGGATAAAGACACTAGCAGCCGGACACTTCGTCGGTTATTGTCAAATAAAAAGAGAATTTGCCGGTTTTGGTGTGAAAAATAAATACAAAAACAACCATCAATGTTTCCTCCATAAACACACGAAATTTCCAATAGATGCGGTAACTGGCTTGCGAAATACGAAATTAGTGGATACATACGAAAAATAGTGGAGCTATTTTTAAAATGTTAGCATTTTAAACATTATTTATTGCATTTGCCCATCAAAGTAAGTTTAATATTAATTGAATATAAATGATTTCTGCGTTCAATAAAAAAAGTAAAAAATATTCAATTTTACCTAAATTATTTGGTGTAAGGATACTGGAGCACAGATTTAATACGAAAAATTTTATACGACTGAAACCTTAATGCAAGTTTTAAATTCATATTTTAATACTTGATAATGATATATTTGTGTATTTTGTTTAATTCTAATAAATATTATAGCATTGTTCCTTAAAAATTTCAGCATGCGGACAATGTTTTTTTTAACTCAGAAGGCGGTTTTAGCAAAAAAACTGGTTGTCCGCGTATTGAAAAATTGCTTTTGTTTTTTTTGTACACATTAAAATATGTGAAACGTTAAAAATGTCATATTTAGAATGGACGAAAGCACTTTAACACGATCTTTAGAAGATATTCGGGCAAATAATTTGAGATTAATAAAAGCAGCTGCCAAATATGATGTTTGTCAATTCTTCCTGACCGACTAATATTTAAAAGGCTAATAGTGAAAATGCTGATGACCTATGGAAGTGTTCCCATACCTACGTCCCAGAAAGCGTATTGTCGAAAGTACGCTCCAATCTTGTATACTAAGAAAAAACGAGAGCGGTTTATATAATACGCCTATACCTATCTTTGAATTAAATATCTTTTACGATGTGTTTAGTTAAAGAGTACATAGATCCATACAAATATTCATTGTTATGTACGTGTTACTGAATCTTTGATAGCGCAAAAATAAGAAGTCAAAGTAAAGATTTGTGTTAATAGCTCGGCGACTAGTGCTTTTACCCTATTAACTTTGCTTTCTCTGGGATTCGAACCGGGGATCCCACAAACCAACCTCAGGCACTTATCCAATCTTATTCATCGCTTGCCTGGACGATGTTTGTATAAGAATTCCCGACCGATCTCACGACACAGAGAGGTAACAAAAGGAATCCTGTTCTTCTTAGTCACTAGAGTGTGCGGAAGTCATACCTCCCCCAAAAAAGGAAATCACACTTTTTTCTTCCAACTTTTTTTTTTCAAATTTTTGATTTCATTCTTGGCAAATCAACGATTTCTTACAAGCAAGCAAAAAAATCGCTAAAGATGCGATTCTTATCTCGTGTTCTAAATTGTATGAAGGTCTTAATGCTTCGAAACTTTTTATGCAGGACGACTGGATGGCGTAATTGGTTAAGTGCCTGCCCTTCGTAAGTGTGGTCCCAGGTTCGAATACCAGTGAAAAAGCAAGGGTCAAATTAACGGCACTTTTACTGGAATGGTCGATCGGTGGTAGTAGTCTGACTGTGTGTATCACAATGGACAAACATGGTCTAAGTGCGCTAGTGAATTGACTAGCCTTCCCTACCCTATCCCTACCTTCTACGGGGATGCTTATCGATATGGCCAAATTTTACTGTATAGTCTTCGCAGTTTACTTTTATATAAATTGTATACATCAGGTTTTAGGGGAGTTGGTCTGGACGGGTTTCATTATTATCTCAAAGACGGGAGGCAAAAAGTCAAAATTAATAGAGTCTTAAGTATATTCGTTTAATTGCATTGCCAGTACCAATGAAGCTATGTGCTTGCCAGTCATAGCACTGGTTTTGCAAATACTTAACCAATGCTAACTATGACACAATATGCACTGGCATACAGCTTCAATGTGGTTTTACAAGTTGCGGCAGTGCTTTTAATAACACATCGGATCGCCTATCTAAACCAAACAATGTAAGCACTGGTACAAACAGGAAGAGACAAGAGTTCACTTCGTCTTTCAGTAAATACACCATCTCGTTATAAAATCATGAATACCAGATGACCTACGTGACGACAAGCTTTCGGACGATGTCCCTCTTCAAAACTACTGTAGATCGAGCACAAAGAAATGCTCCTTGGTTCGACAGGTGCACGGGGACTCAACCAACTCCAAAAACTAATTTCTTTGTGCCAGGCCCTAATCAAGCGGAAAACTAACATCATCATCGGAGCCCACCACAAAAATGAGCACTCCTCTCTCAACGCAATCTCTCCCGCATTCCTGGTCAAACTGAAATTCACCACCACTAATTTTAATGGCAGCGCACTAATTTTCAAAACTACCATCCGCTCACTAAATTCAGCAAGACCCCGAGGAATATTCATTAGTTATTGCAGCAAAGTGTCGTTAAAGTTTCAAACGACAGAAGATTCTGCGAAAAGGACGACCCCAACCTCATCCCTGCCACCCCATCCACTCCCGTCGAATTAAACATTAATTTTCACAGCCATAAAACCTTTAAGTTAACTACTTCATTGGGGATACCGAATGTCGCCGCTGCTGTTTCGTTCCCACGGCACAGTGGTGGCCCGTTTTCCTCCTTTTTCTTGTCGCCATGAACCCTACAGATAATCACAATTGAAACTCAAACATTCACCTTGTTCCCTTTGTTATCCTTTGCAGTGTTTTTGTCCCCCTTTTTTGTTTGCCAGCTCGTGTTCATCACTTAATTGTTTCATTCGTCATGACGGGCACAATGAGTCCTTTCTTTCGTGTTTTTCGTTTCGTTTATTTTTTATTTCTGTTAGCCAACATTGCACCTTGTCAGCACACAAACACACACATACACAGAAAAAGGTGGTTAAGCCTGTGTTGGCGAGGCCCACAAGGTTTGTGCCGGGCTCATGTGCCTAAACTGTATTACGAGAAGGCGGGGGGAGGAAAACCACTCACTCCGACAGAAGCATGGGAGCAAATGTAATTTGCATTTCATGGAGTTTATGGGCCAGAATCACTTCGAACTCGTACCGATTGTGCTGGGGTTATTGTCGTCTTCTTTAATTGTCATTTCACCTTGCCTTATAGCCTGTAATTATCTTTCAGAGACACCACTGCTACTGCCACCAGTCCCTGCAGATCTGTGCTGGGCACAAAAAGAATCCTTGCACACACATACACACATTCTAGGAGAGTGAAAGGACATGGGAGTTGTTTTAATCCATGGAAACATGGATAATTTACCATAGTGATCCCTTTTTCATTCAGAGCCTTGCTGTTGGTGGTGGCTGCGATGACGATGGCAGACGAGCGTGCATTATGTTTGCCTGGCTTTGTGTTCTCTGCCCCGACGCTGTTCTGAGCGGAGCCCTATTTGTCTTCCAAAGGGACGCCGCCGCCGGCCAGGTTGAATGTGGAGAAAACAAAAATCCAGTCACTTCGTGGTACAACTCCTGTTCATGGTCTCAGCGAAGAAGACCCTCGTATGTGAAACCTACACCCGTACTCCAGCCACATCTAGATCTGATTCAGCTTTTTATACCCTCACCCTCTTCGCAGGGCACGGCTCCATAGGGAAGGATTCGACTACTCGTCCGGAATGTTGTAATTAAATTTCTTCTCCGATAGATTGCTGGAAAATCAGGGATTCAGTAGTCCGGGCAAGGGTGTGCGCATAGGTGACGATAACCCCCTACCGACTCATCCGTTGCTATGTTAGAGAATCCTCTTATCTTGGCCCAGAATTTGTTCTCTTTAGCTCCGGTCGGACGGCGCGGCGTTGGGTCTCCTTCTGTTTTCTTTTCGCTGGTGTTGTGCATCGTGAACAGGCGCCCGATGGAAGTTGGTGGCGTGTGGATAGTTTTTCCGTTGATTTTGCAAAATTAGTCTAGGTGCTCATTAGCCATTGTTCGTCATCACGAGGGCCGTTTCGTGGAGAGTGTGTTCATTAGGATGCGGAATGTTGAAGCTGGTAGATGTTGGTGACTTTGTCCTCTCGAATTATTTTCTCAAAATTAATTCACTGCATTGTTCATTAAATGAAGGATGTCCAAGTGCTTGTTGTGAGAATGCTACCAGGAAGTGGCTGTGTGAGGGTGCGTTGGGTACTTCATTTCATGAGTTGCCGGTGATTGAAGTGCAAGCACCTTAAGATTCTGATAGTCATCGAGGGGCGATCTGCTGACGGCAGGAACAAGGCTCTTCCATTTGTTGGCATAGTTGCTTTGCGGAATTAGTTATTCAATAGTGAACTTTAAAATTAATTCATTCCCCTAATCCCTTGGGAATAGATCTCCTGGGTGGTTGTGGTAAAAGAATTCAGTTGGCCAACATGTTTGTAGGGCAAAGAGAAGGAGGCTATCTTGCGGTTGCAAAGCAGGATATCAAGGGAGTGCAGTATTGAACAAAGCTGAAGCACGGAATATCTTCACGTTGGAAAAACTTGGGTATAGGCATCACCCTTCGGCCTGAAGTTGAATTTCAATTCATCGGAAAAGTTATAGTTTTCCATTCTTCAGGGAAATACATTACGCTTTTGAGTCTCCCTTATAAGCGACCAGCAGTAGTCTGCCAAAATTGATGGTTTCCATTTTCCTTTGTATCGTTTCTCTATCGCTGCAGTATATTGGTGGCTTCTCGCTGTGCTCATAGTGTTGCTGTACGTGATCCGAGCTGAAGTTTATTTTTTCCATTATCTACAGGTCGAGTACTATGAAAAACAGTATTCAGTATGTCCGAGTATTTTTCATTGTTGACCAGTGTTATTTTATCGCCGCTGGTGGTTTTCCGGTGAATAACAAAAAAAATAACTGAACGAGTAAAGAGAGGTGATTGGGTGAACTAAATGAAGGCTGTGATATGTCTACATATTACAATATTGTTACTTAAACAATTCAGAATCTATGGGGAATTGTAGATCAGATGGTTTAATGCACGGGGAGGAATAATTTGGACCCACGACTACAACCAGCCCAAATTCTCTGTATCTCACTGAGTCTATTATTCTTCGATGTCTTGCTTTCTTACTTATACATTTAAAAATGTACATGAATTGTTTACACTTGTTCTTTAACAGATAATTTTTAATTAAAAAAATTAAATAAATTATTATGATCTCTCGAAAAACTATAATTGTGAATTAATAACTATTCGTTTACAAGTAGGAAACATTTTGAAGGCGGTTAATTTCATAGCGATGATTAAAAAAGAAATAAAAATATCGTGTCACCCTGCACCCTTCCACATGCAAACACACAATCATTATTAATGCAATCAACTTGCTATAATCCTCTCAATGATATATCATCTCATGTCAAACTCATAAATAAAATGACATATAAAATATGTCGAACTTTGTGCCTGAAAAAGTGTTTTTGCTTCTAAGTTATAGACCCAATAAATTTGGTTTGAATTATAAATAATTTATATAAAAAAACAACGGCAACACTTACAACGAAGTACTATACCGAAGTTGAAAGACAGAATCAATTCAAAGTCGAAAAGCACCTACCTTTGGCGGTGCCCCTACAAAAAACAGTTATCAATTCTTGTCGCCAAAGTTATCATACTCTCTACAAAATATTGTCATTTTCGATTTTGCGGTCGAAAATCTGCACAAAAATATTTATTTTCGTCCAAAAGGTAGTACTTTCGGCTTTGAACGAACTTGGCGTGGAAACAATGGAAAGTACAATGTTTAAACTCTGAAAGTAGCAAACAAATAAATGATCTCTTAACACTTTCTCCCGCCTAGAGGCGCTGGTAAGCATTAGAGGCTATACACAGTCCGGGTAAAAAGTGAGTGCATACAGGTGGTCTGCTTTCTAGTTAAGATTTAATTCAACCGGGAATCGAAAGAAAAAAAATCTGTAATGCAGATTTCTAAAGCAATTAGTTATGCAATTAAAAGAACCATATAAAATAAGAAGGTATCTGAAAAATTTTAGGTCGGTTTTGGCCCTTCTGATCTTTGCTTGTAAACGCTTTTGGCGCAAGTTACTCTTTACATAGTTCAAATGAGCATTCATTTTTTGATCACACTAAATTGACCACGTTCATGGCCGAGACGACCAAAAATAATCTTCACGGCCCCACCTTTTTCCCTTATTCCTTCTTTGAGTCAATGACAATGCTCAAGGAGTAATAACTGCCTAGAAAAAAGCTTCTCAAACTTGGTCATTCGGAGTCGGCATAAAACTGTAGGTCCCTGTAGGACCCTGTAGGACAATAGCAGGCACACCACGAGTGGTTGCTGAGTTGCTAGGCCCTGGCCCTCTACGGGCTGTAGCGACAACTATTTATTAATTTATATATATAGTTTTAAATATATTATTTATTTTTATTAAATTTCTATATATTATTTAAATTAATTTAGTACCTGGAAAATAACCCATACTCATTCAATCGCCTATATGCTGTACAATTACTTTCGACGCTGACTGTAAATTTGTGTAACTCTTATAATAAATGCCCAATATTAAATTATTGCATGCATTTAAATAATTCAATGAATTGTTTAAAGATGAAAATACTTAATACATTCTCTGAAAGAGCTTGTATGAGACAGATGACAGGCAGATGAAATCGAATCATTGATAAGCGGCACGACCATTTTATATGATTGCATACCATATCCCTAGCAAACATAACGTCATGCATGGCGCATCTAGTTGATAGAGATTTTAAACCAATTTGCATCAACCTGTTATTTGTTTGACAACTAAGGAAGAGTAAATTGGTGTGTTGCAAGAAGTCGAGTGTGCTGTGCAACCCCTCCGATATGTGCTCCTTGATTAAGAATTCAGTCTTATTCTTTACTATACATTCGAATAGTCTGATATCGACAGTCTATATCGACAGTAACGCTGTCTTGCAGTCGATGCTGACGCACTTATGGACGAGTGACTTGACGTATATCGATAAATGAGATTTTGGCCGGTCCAAAACAGGAGAATTGAAATTGCACACAATTTTAATTTTTAATTCCCGTGCTGTGTGGCACGTAGCGCTGTTTCGTCCAGCTCGAGCACTTCAGCCAAAAACAATTTCGAAATTATAGAACGTCGCCATTGCAGGCGATGTTGTTATTGCGTCGATCTCAGAAATAATACGAGGTAATGCCTCCGTAGATAATCTGCTGCACTCTTCTTCTTCGCAACATACTCTCACTCCTTCCGTACATAACTTCACACTTTGTATAGCCACTAAATGAGTAAACTGATATTTCACCAAACCATAGCAAAACGCACAAGTCGAATTCAAGTGCCCCTATCCCTCCTCGCTCTCTCAGTAAATCAGAAAATCTCCTTACGAACGCGATTACCAAGTTCAAGCCAAATACGAGCATTTCTCACAATCGGTTGAGTCCCTGTAATCGCAGATAATCAATTTGCCGGCTGCAGCCATCAAAGGACACTGTGGTCCGTAATCCACGAAATGCCATAGATTAGGACAAAAGTTCAGGCTGCACACGAGGAAAACAACCACGTGCCCCAACTCCGTAAACCAATCGGCTACCTCAAAACTAATCCAATTTGCTGGTAATTTATTGATGATTCCCCCAAAGAATGAGAGCAAGTCCTTCTTGTCCTGTCTTCGTTCCGTACTCCTTTGCCATTCTGCGGCACAGACTGCGACTAAACTGTAGGAAAAGAACAATCAAAAGCAATTTTTCGGTGGTGACGGCGCAGCGGCAGTGGCAGCAGCGTGCAAAAGGCATCTCCCCAGATGCCCACAACTGTTCGGCATGTAAGGCTCCTACCCAAGACGCGCACAAGCAAACGCCCGTAGTTGTCATCCTCTCAGGCATTGATTCCCAAACATGCTTCACTTCCGAAACGAACATATTTTTTCGAATCTTTTTCTTTTTATCATCTTTTCTCTCGTTTTCTGTTTCTTTTCCATTGATAAAGATGGAAACTTTTATTTCTCCCTCTTGATGTTGTTTTAATTCACTGGAGAGGACGGCGCGGCGGGTGGACATGGGGGCAGCCGGCAGAGATAAGGACCAAAACTACACAACTTTGTGTAATAGTCGAGCATGTGGAAGGCTGCCATCGAGTTCCGGCGGTGCGGCGCGGCACAGGGGCACAGGCTGATGGGTATCTCTGGATGGTCTGGAGTGTGTCTTTGATTCGTTGGCAAACAGTGACAGGGGAGCATGGCATGTAATATCTTTTTCATTGTCTAAATGGGCTTAAGAATTTACGAGACCGAAATATGGTTGAAACGTGTGTATATGGGACGTATCGGGGTCCCATTCACGGGTGCGCGCTTGTCGATCGTCTTTTCGTTGAAAAGTTTATTGAAGAAAACCGATTTAAACATGATTGTGGGGGCGAAGGGAAACGATGGCGATGTCAAAGGAGGACTGCTTTGTTTGACAGTGGCGGCAGATTTGCTGACAAAGACGCAAAAAAATTGGCTCAAAAGTTGCCAGGCATGCACTTTGAGATGATTATGTCAGGAATTTCGCTTTGTCCTCTTCAAAGAGAATCACTAATTATCGGGCGCTCTGGAGAATATACATTTTTTTCAATTTTGTGCTGCATTGCTATGGGAATTGGGGCAGATGTCTGAGCTTGGGGCTCCCTGAAGGTTTCAGAGGGGGTCCATCACCGGTTTAATTTCATGGGAATTCCGTGGCTGATGGGTGGATAGCGTAACCGACCAGATGCTTGGGCTGACAATAAGATTAGATGTGATTTAGATGTCGATCGATTTTGCAATGAAATGCCTGGACTTGGCAAGAATTTGTCTGCAAAGCGTCAAGAGTTTCCGAATGGGTGCCTAAGCACGATGTATAGTCCCACCGAAAGAAATAATGTCTGAGTCACTAAGACATATTTTTTGTGATATAAAACTTATTTGGACGGAGGACTGAGAGAACTTACATCTCATTTATTTTGAAATTTTGAAAAGAGTGCAGCCACAGGCCCCTCACGCTTATGCCATCGTGAACGAAAGAGGGTGGTTTGATAAGTCAAGGACTTTTTTTTTTCCTGTGCAGTAACTTTAAATGCAACACTGTTCAGAGTTTCTAATTTGTATATAAAATGAGTAAAAAAATATTCGTAAAATGAATTTAAAAACTTTCGAAAACCGCATTTTTTTTTAAGTGTAACCAGTCAATGAAATAATAAGAGTTGAAAAATAATAAAGTCAATTTTTATATTCAATTTAATATTTGGCCATGAAAAACCCCGTGCTTTAGTTGCCGCATTTGCTCACAGTGGCGATTTGGGCTACGAAATGCGACCCTATCCAGCCATTCCTGTGTCTATTTCGTGTTACCAAACATGAGATGCGTAGTAAAAGTTCTTCGCCGATTTTGAAACCTATTATTTCGAGGGAATACAAAAATATATCCAGCTAAAAGGACAATTGTTTGATGCTTCTTCGTATTCTCTCTCCGACCATTGACCTTTCCCCCAGTCGAAGAAAACGCATGGGTCCGATGCAACAACCAAGCCAAAATAATTGACCATGTTAGGGGCGATGTGCGGTCTTGGCAGGAGTTTACTATACGGTGAGACACAATCAAGTGGCGAAGGTCAAACATTAGCCCAAAAATGTAAGTTAGCTTCGCAAAAAGTTCCGCACTAGAATGAAAAAAAAAATAGAGCAATCGTAACTGAGCGGACTCTTAGAGTCAACAAACCTGATATCGCCCTCTTTTATAAGTCGTCAAAAGTTACTAATCTCCTTGATGTAGCCATTCCTCGTAACAACACCATCTTAATGTACAGTAATACGACTGGAAATTACAAAGAGGTCGCTAGGATTTAAGGATTATGTACCAGGTGGAGCGAGTGACGATCAGGTCATGAATCATCTCGGCGACAGGATTGATTCAGAAAACCCTGCCTTTTCATCTCTCGAAAGCGCACTTGAGACTACGAAAAATCCTTTCTCCTTAACACAATGTTGTGAGGCGGCTTATGCAGCAGCCTAAGTCCACCTAAAGGGACCGAACATGATCTAGGCCTCATCAGAGCGCAATCTCTTGGCATGGCCCGGGATATGTAATGTCCAACCTCACAGATGTTGAGAAGTATATAAATCATAATAAAATGATGAAATGATCATAATAATAATAATAATACGAATTTTTTCGAAAAACAATTCAATACAGCAAGTCGGTGGCTTATCAAACAACCCCCGTAAAATATTGTATCAAGCCATTGTTGCAATAAACGAATCACTAATACGATGTAAGGAACAACATGAGTAGATATCAAGTATGCCTCCTGTAGGTAGTTAGGCGTTTTTGACTGAATCATTGTATCGATTGCTTCAGTAAATGAATGAAATGAATAAAAATAATCAGCAGCGTCAAAAAAGGGTGTCCCAAACCAAAACTAACGCAAGTTTAGGAGTTGACTCCATTTGTACAGTAAATTATTGGCAAAACTGTAACAAAAATAACTTGATAGATAGGGCCGCACGATATTGGCTGCCATAGTTCGACAATTTACAGGCTGCTCAAGCAGTTACTGGCAGAGATAATGGAGGATAGAGATGTCCATCTCCGGTCGTTTTTGCCCCTAGTCCATACCGGAGTTGTAGTGGTGTTCCCTTGTATTTCATACATCCTTTTAAACAAACCATGAATTCTCCACGCAATGGCGGCCAATTCGTGGATTTTAGTGTGAATATCGCTGATACATGGATTTCAGTGGGAAAAAAGTGGCAGATTGCTGAATTTGCCCACGATCCATGCATTATGGCGCGTGTTCAAAAGATGACTCCTATTTTTAAGAGCATGTACTTATGTGTATTGCTGTATGGACTTTCGTGAAGAAATTTGATACAATGCCCATTGGAACTGGAACTGTTTTACCTCAATTTAATTCTTAAGTAAAATACACAGCCTAATAATAAACCATATCTGACTGCGATTAATTTCACTCTGAATTCTGAAAACTCATAAATTAAAATTACACAATTTTAGAAAAACAATGAATAGATAATTATAATTATTTTTAAATTATTAAAATTACTAAAATCATTACAATTATTAAAATTATTAAAATTATTAGAATCATTAAAATTATTAAAATTATTAAAATTATAAATAATGCGTAATAATGGTTGTGAAAATTTGAACAACTTTTTATCAAAGAAAGATTTCAAAAGAAAAAGATTTCATGCAAATCGGTACGCATGATTCGTGTGAATGTATTTTATATGTATTATTCATATACAAAAATGCACACATTATGTAGAGCACTCATTAGTATCTCAGACTATAACTTGGACAAATGGGAGCTTAATAAATCGACTTCATGAACATGATCTATGTTCGTTCGTTTACCCCTACATACTGTGTTGAATATTTAACACCAAAAATTTGAAATAACGTCCAAGTAACGAGCAAATTTTCAATTAAGAATATTCACAGTCAGGGGACAAGCATCGTATAAAAAACGCTGTCGCATTTCCTCTCTTGTTTCGGTGATCAGAATTATTGGTCCCAAAGATCGTGCTATAGACATTTATGCAGAATGGTCATGCAAAATTTCAAAAAGAAAAAATCCAAATTTGAAGACTAAAAACTGCGATTTCAATTTAATATAAATCTTGCGTTAATTTTGGTACACCCTTTACAGGACAAAATATATAAAATAAGCAAAAAAGAAATGAAAACCAAATTGCAAGAGCTGAGTTCTATTTCATAAAAAAAAAAGAAGCAATTAAAAGAAGGAAGGAAAAAACAAACACAAAACAACACGACACCTTCACTAACACTCAGCAGCTCCGTGAGAAACTCCAGTATAATTAGTCTAACTGCTCACTTAGGGCAAAACAAACGGGGCCAAACAAGAGTAATCATTTAATTCCAATGCAGATTTCCATTATCTCAACAGCAGCGTCCATCGCTATCTGAGACGTAGATGCAGTTCTGCTTGATAAAACGAAGACATCGCGTCGTGTCTCATTCTATGTCCTCTTCAGAAACTACATTGAATAGCATCCTTAATGAGGAGTCCTCCTTCAGATGCCACCACAGTACAACGCAACCACCACACCGTGGAAATGCAAACACTAGCAAGCGGGATCCGTCACTAGGAGGAGACTCGGGCTTAAGTGAAAGTTCGTTCGCTGCAGAATGTTATTCCCTCGTTCCCTGTCATGGGGAAGGATTCACCGGAAACTGATGAAATGAACAGCGTACCAGATTCCTAGGGACTGCATTATCGCCTTAAAATATTATACGATGACATCCTTCCGGCGATATAGCCATCTTCGTCATCTCTTCGCGTGAAGTGTGAGTGCCGTTGGTCGTTTGCCGTTCGTCGTCCTAGTCATTGTCCTTGTCGCTTTTCGTGTCATAAAGTAAGTAATTCGTTTGCCACTAGCTGCATTCGACTTCCGGCACCTTGGACGACTCCATCGCGCCACTCGTCCGGATGCTCGATGGGGTTATGGCGAAGGACTTGTGTGCGAGAAATCAAAGTCAACGGTATGCAGTTAAGCTATTAATATGAGCGCACAGAAATCATTCAGGGCCAGAGAGATATGAGAGATACACACACTCCTTTGCGTCGAGAACTGGAGGAGCTCTAGCACGACCTCATCATCACCATCATCGTCATCATCATCAAGACAAACGGCAGCAGCACCGCCAGAGATGCCATCATCGTAGTATGTCGACACAAGGACAAAGGAGTGGAGTTTGGTCTTTAGTGCCTAAGTCGATGAGGGAAATGGTTATTTCTGGAATGAATTTAAGTTCGGAACGGCGCGGGAGGTTGGGGCCCACCATACTTGGTCCCGATGGCATAATAAAACCTGAACGCGTGTTCGTCTGACGTGAGTGTGCTAGTGATTTCGCATTGCGCAAAGTGGATTTCACGTGAACGGAGACTTTGATGGTTATGACTGGATGAGAGAGTGCTGTCCCGCCGACGAGAGATGTGCATTTAATTCTGTTATAAGTCGAGAAGTGAAGAGATTTTCATTAAATCTTGAAACCGATATCCTCTAAGCGGTCGTTTGAGATGTCTTAACTGGTTTAGATAGTATATGACAGCGTGGTGGTTGTTCTGAAGTTAAGTCATTAAATCTGTTGAAGACATGTTGGTAGAGTTTTCCTTCAGGCGAGAGTGCATTGCGAAGCGTTAGCACATTCAGAGATATCAAGGACGTACTGCAGGTCGGGAAAGCTTTGGGGGAATGTCATTTAAGTGACTTTCGAGAACGACGTGCCTTAGTTTTGATCTGTGCGGTTTTGGCAACTGATCTACGAGAGCCACCACCGGGTGAGTGCAATTGTGAGGTACCTCATCTTCAGACGAAGATGATTTTGCTTGGTTTTCAGACTTCTTCACATGTAGTGGTAGTAGGAGTTCGTTGACAGAGGCTAAATGCATACACCAGCTGCAACGTGTGCATATTTTAGCAATATTACATACGGTCAGTAAAAATATTGTCTGCGATTTTCGTTTAAAGGGACATACATATTTCGTTCGTCAAAATTAGAAGTGCTCACAATTACATCAGGGAACTGAAACAAAATTTCAGTAAGAAATGGCATTTACGTATACGTAGAGTGTGAATTATTCCGAGTTAAAACGAAAGTGATCGAAGCTTAACGAAACATACCGAAATTGAAAGAAGCAGTTATTATGACAGCACTTTCTTTTTTTCTTTCTTGAATTTGCTTGGTCTTCAAACTTCACCACATGTAGGTGAGAGTAGGAGTTCGTTGACAGATGCTAAATGCATACACCAGCTGCAATGTATGAACATGCCAGCAATAATATATACATTTTGACGGTATCTTCAACCTTCAAAATGGATGGTCTAAGATGGATGGTCTAAGATATATTTTAGTTCGTCAAATTTCAAAGTATTCACAATTACTTCAGGGAACTGAAACTCAATTTCAGTAAGAAACGACGCTTACGTATACGTAGAGCGCGATTTATTCCGACTGAAAACAAAAGTGAACGAAACTGAACGAAACTTAACAAAATTGAACGAAGCAGTTATTATTGCCGTACTGTATTACATATTTCTTTGTATTCGCTCGGTTCTTTCAGTTGACTTGTGTTTCCGTGCTTTCAACTACCGTAGTCTATTTCGTTTTGATGATTAAAAATTTTGTCAACTTTAACTGATTAAATTTGTATTTTAGGGTAAATTTGCATTTGTGCCACACTAGCGACGATTATGCAGCAATGTTGAAACGTCCATTTTACACGCTGAGATACAAATTACTTTAAAATACCAAACAGAACATAATGATGGTCTGAAGATAATGCACAGTGTTTTGTCTTTTCTCATGAACATGCGTCAGAAATGACCATACCGACCGTTCAATGCAATTCTGAGATGTACTAAAAAATGTAGGTGTTCCACGAGGCTCTTTTGTGTGGCCGAGACTTTTCCACACGTTTTTTTTTTGTTTACCCCCTACTGCTTATCTCATTCACTTTTTGGAAGACTTGGGCCTCCACCAACAGTGACAGACAGTACAGCTTCAGACAGTTCTCAGACTAGCCTTAGCTTTAATTCGCGTTAATGGTGCTCAGTCGGAGAGGAAGATATATTATTTAATTTCTTATTTCAAACATCACTTTATAAATCTAATTGTAGACCGGAATGGAGTTTGATATCTCCAAAAACTAACAACCTACGATGTCCTTCAAGCGAAGCTCTTTATTCATTAATTTCTATGAATGACTGTCATTGTTGCATTTGAAGTTTGATTTACACAGGTCTGCTGCTTGACACTGCAGTGGAGGCAATGACAGAGAGAGCCATTAGGATGCCGCCGAGTTCTATGAGGCAGGCCCTATTACAGATGTTTTAAAGTCAATCCATCGCCGAAATTCACGCTCTACAGAAAAGATGGCATTCGTTTGTGAAATGACTATACTCACTCTTGAATTGAAGCCAGCTGACTACGGAATGTCTTGAACATATGCTCTTTTTTTGGACGAAAAGCTACATCGTCTACATCGTGCAAGTGGCTACTAAATCAGTTTCATCCAAGCACTTCACCTAAACACCTTTTTTTTATTTTTGGACTCCTAACCCGTGGGATAATGCAACAGAGGTCTGCCGCGTATATGTTGGCGCACCCAAATGTAGAATGACCTCAAGCAAGTTAGCATGCAAAAAAGAAATCAATCACATGTGGAACAAATCACATCCATTGAAGCACTTGCCTTTAAAATACGAAATTTTTGATAATTTTTTCCAGAGGATGGCATGCCATGTAATTCATGAAATTTCTACTCAGCATGTCAGAAGCAAAAGAAGCAAATATCTTATGAATGGATATTGTTGTGACATGTTGACGTTTGTCCTTGATGGTGGATCTTAAGCACTGAGCATCAATATATCTTTAAAAAGCAGTTTAATTGACACATGTCTCAAGGCATAGGCAAATCAACACACTTCCAGTCGAAAAATATGTTAATGTAGACGTCTTTCCTTGGAATGCGTGGGAAACGAATTTTTCTTCAAAACGCTGAAGACCAACCAGGCGCTGTGAATGGAAATCTGCGTGGTGGGGAACTCATTCAATGCAGAAGCATCAGAATGGGTTTCAATCATGTTCTGCTCCAGCCAGATGTGCTTTAGTGAGTTCCAAAAGTGCAAATGTGTTTCTTTTCTGTTGGCACACATGTCGACTTATTTTTCTGACAGCAGCCAACAACAAAACTTCAAAGTATTTACTCGCAACACGGGGGATCGATTCACAAATGCAAACAAAGCCGCAAACATCCTTCAATTCAATTTGTACTCTCCACTTCTCGGCAATCTATTCAAACTATTGGCCCACTTAAATCAGCCAACACGGACTAAATTAAAGTTAAACAACAAATCAAACTGTTTGCACACACTTAAGCGTAGTTTCGTTTCACCAAACAACCCTGCCTCTCTGTGTGGATCTAATGAATTCGGAAAGCCACCGCTCAGCAGCCCAACGCCAGCCCACACTTATCCGAAAAGCAATTAATCTTCCGCGCCTATCACCGCTTTCGAAGCAGAACATCAACAATTCAACTCATTTCAACTCCCAGTTCCAATTACATTTAAGTTAACCGAAAATCCATGCTAATCCTCCTGGGCCCGGAGTGGGCCGACGCGTCGACGACCGTCGATCCACCCGTGCGGAAATGAAACTGCTGTAGCCAGTTCAGGTGGCTTGCGTACTCAGAGATTGCCAGAGATATGGATGTGAAAATTATCGGGATCAGATGAAGATTGAAGGACGATGATGCGATGGTATAATGAACTTTCATCAAGAAAAAGGGCAAAGTGGGTCAACCAAGGGGACACCACTCACAGAGTATTCACTGACATTCCGGACTCTGTTTTGTTTGTCTCGTCCTACATGCCTAACGAACTGAATAGCCACCCCACTTCTCCATCCCACAGGGACAACCGATTTGGCAGTGAAACACACTCCCCGGGAAGGTACAGCTAACTACATAGTTATTTCGAACAAAACACCGGGCCACCCGTACAAGTCCGACCGCATAATTTATTCCGAGGAACGACTCCACATCCCCATCAGATTGAAAACGAAGAAGAGGAAGAGGTCTCTCGACAAGGGAGGACAAATATTCCGGATGACAAAAAATATGTCCAACCACCACTTGGCCCACCGCAACCACTCACACATCCTTCGTCTCACAATGGAATTCCATTTTCCGAATAAATTTCTGGCTGAACCGCATTCAGCACACAAAGACCCAGAAAATGGAAACATGACTTCATGCCGGATCGAGATCCCTCTGAAGCACCTTGAAGCGGAGGGACATTTTCCATGTAATTTGGTGAATTTAAAATAGCACCCCATTCTACACCTGATAGCAGCCAGCACGCCATCATGCCACAATGTAACCGAATCTATGCCGCACAATGTGTGGAACCAAAACGATTTAATATCCTCAATGCTATCGGGCAACCTCGAACGAAAACCAGTGTGGATTCCATTTGGCTGATTCCGTTTCACACACGAACATGCCGGGGTCGCTACATATTTCCACCGTCATAAGCGGTAGCCTTGAATATGAAGCCTCATCATCATCACCATCAGCTTCAGCATCATCATGAGAATCAGTATCATTGATGCCGACTTCGACGTCGACGTCCTCATCCTCGCGCTAACACCACACCGTCGGTCGTCTGGAGTTAAAGGAGCAGCAACATCATTACACGGTCCGTATGGAGCCCGTGCAGCTGTGCGGGAGGGTGTCAGTTCGCTCCGTTGAAAATGGGTGAAATTTTGCACCGAAAATAGCTTTCGCCGAATTCAAATATTTCCTCATTCCCCAATCATTCGGTCCGCGCCTTGCTGCATAAACTTCAACAGACGATGGGGGTTGGTGGTTGGTTGCGTTCTGAACTCCAGATCCTAATCGAAATGAATACAATTTTTTCTTCGCAGGTTTTGTGCTCGGCGAGATAAGAAAATAGGCTCGGCAGCGACACAAGCAACCGCAGACAGGCAGTACTTGGCTCTCCCCCCGGGCACGCATATTCGTCTGTACGCGCGTACATCACCGAGGGCTGTAGGGCGTCGTCTGATTAACAATCCCGAGGTTTTTAACAATTTTTATTGTGTGTGTAGCTTCAGGTGAATTATCGATTCCTTCCCAGTAGCAGCATCAGAAGCGGCATCATCAGCATCAGATTGCCTTTGGTTGAGGAAATAAATTCGGTGCGTGGTACACAAAGGTCGGCCCTAAATTGCCGGCACTGGGTCCTCAAAGCTGGCCGATCGTTGGGCTGGTTGCCTTGCAGATGGTACGGGAAGATTTGCGCTGAGGCGTTGAGAGGCGGATTCCTCGTCCCAAACGGGCAGATTAAGGTGATGTAATAGAGTCCATTATGGGCATTTGTAGCCATTGTGCTGGGCGGTGCGCCCGTGGGTGAGTGCCAGCGGAACGAGTGATTAATTATTTTCCGATTACCTTAAGTACCGCATCGAGAAAGGCAGCTGAATAAGCTCTTGTTATCTGAATGAAATAATTTACAAGTGTTTGGGATACAGAGATGAATCCCGTGGGAAATGGGCTGGATCAATTTAGACCACAATGCCATGGCAGGAGAAAATCTTATTCTGGAGTTATCTATGCGGAGAATCGATGTAATGGCACAAGACGTTTGTGCGAAATGCCTTGGGGCTTTGGTTTCGTTGTTTCTTCCGCTCGATTTATCTGCTCTTAAGACGACAAATTTATGTAGACAAGTGTCTCTCAGGTATTTCTGTTGATCAATGCGGAGACATCAATTACATTCGATTTGTGTTTAAATCTTCATAGGCCACTCTTGTCTTGGGAGAGTCGTCGTCGTATTCGGACTTTGGGTGCGGCTGTTTGGGCAGCTCAAGCCGAAGGCAGAGTCAACTCATATTGCTTCTTGCTGAAGCTGAGAGCGTTCTACCACTCGTTACCAGTCGCATCGAAATTATTCAGCCCCTGGTTAAGAGAGCCATGTCACTCCTTTGGTGTACATCGTACCACAGTTTGGTTCAAATGGCTGGGTTGCCATTGGTAGCCGTTCTTGGAACCATAAATGTAGTTTTATAGCGACAGCGATTTTCTACCTCGCTTGCCCCTTCAAATTGTTGACCACAGTTTTTATATCGTTTTCAGAGAACGTCATTCACATTATTTCGTGAATAGCCGTCAAAATGGCGAAATGAAGCTTTATCGAAAGTAAACTTTCTTCACTTGACTTGGCTAGAAAATGTTTGCAACTTGAAAATAACAATTCAAGTCCAACAAAAAAAAGAAATGAAAACAGTAGTAGGGTTATCCTCACCTTTTTTTGGCCGCCAAAACTTGACAGCGTTTCGTTTGTAGTTCTCTTGGAACGTTCACAGACTGATATTCGTGATTAAATCTCAAATCGTCGGTGGACAAGGGGATAATCAGCTGTCGTTCAGTTCCAAGTAGAAGCGAAGTATTGTGGAGATGGCCAACATCACAGCTGATTGTCCCCTTGCTCAGCTACGTATTCAAGTGCCAAAGAATTTGTTCACCACAAAATGTTAATGCCGTTCTCTGATTGGTCAATTTGGTTTGAGAAAACGACATTAAAAGCAGTTGTCAAAATGTTAAGGAGCAAGAGAGTAGTACACTGTCTCTATTCATTTCTGGCCCTAGAATTGATTGTACAACTTGACTGCTTGTTAAACGTTTGACTGTGCAGTGATTGACACGAATGCTGATGATGCCCTTACTAGAAGTATTCTGTGTCTCATCTCAGTCATTTCTATTATTAGGATTGCGTACAATATAGTCGTGCACGGCGCTTGAGAATCACTTCTTTGAATAATGATTGGACACATGACGAGGATGTGACAGAATGCGACTTTGTGATTAAGACATATTTTCATTTGGGTCTTCGTTGAATAAAATGCCGCCCTTACAAATTTACTGGAAGTTCGTGACGTATTTCGGACATAAATTTCATTGATTCAACTTGATGTGGAATTATACTTATTCAATTCTTCCCGAATGAGGGCGTATCAGGTTTGCGGAATCAAGATTCTGGGAAGTCTAAGGAAAATAATGCCTACACATTTCCGGTTTTCGAATTCAAACATAGTCGCAAACTCTGCATTTTGTCAATAGTCACGCATGTGTTTTGTAAGAGCGATTTCTAAAGTCCTCCAACGTTATGGCAATCTTGTTGCACCAGAGACGATTAGAGGCCATTCCGTAGCGGAAGTGGCAACGCTAGGGCCAGAAAGCGACTTTAAAATCTGACCCGAATATTAGCAAAAACGTTGACATATGCGTATTTATCACATCATCCATCATGATCAGGTCAAATCCACAGTGGTTTTGTCTAGTTTGCCTCGAGTTAGGGTAGATACCAGAGATAATGGAGGATATCCAACATCTGACAGTGTTTTTTATATGGTGTTGCGATGAGGTGTGGAGCCGGGAATTTTCTAAAAGTATGTGTGAAATGCAAAGGGAATTCCACTACACTCTTATTCTTTACGGCTCGATGCCGACAAGTGCCAGGGGTAAAAATGGCCGAAGTTGGATATCTCTATTCTCCACTATCTCTGGTAATACAAGATAACAATGAAATGTAACAGGTCTTCAGTGCGGAACCTCTTTGGATATGTAATTCCACTTGAGTAATTCTCTCTCACTCGAATTATCATTGACATTGGGACAGTACTGAGGTCAGTATTCATTCGTTGTTCGATTCTCCTAGATGGTGGAGGGCAAGGAAAAGCTTTTCCATAATTTTAACACTCATATTTTAATTCATGATAATAATACAATGATTTCATTGCAAAAAGGTAATAAATTCATCAATTAATTTGAACAAATCTAGATTCGTAACTTCGCGACCGTAGCCCGTAACCACAAATCACCTACTACAGATACTCGTCTTTCCCACCGAAAATAGCATGGCGCACTGGAAATCACTCATACTACTTTATTTGGAAGCTTTATTTCGCGCATACTTTAACAAGTGGTGTCGTTTGATCAGCTGTTTAGCCATGTTATCCCTTCTAGTCTCAAATGAATTTCCAATTTGGCTAAGTTTCCCAAGATCTGGAAAGATTCCATGAGTTACTTCGGCATGTCTATTTTTTCGTTATTTGCAGTGTAAGTGGAAATTATTATTTTATAAATAGAAGTGTATACAAAATTTACAAATATTGCTGCTCACGTTGCATTACTGTACCTATGTGTGAATGACTTCTGTTGTGGCCCCATTTTTCCCAATTCAATAGCAAAATCGGAGTGATTAGTTGATAAATATGCAACGTTTAAACGACTGTACGAAAAATCAACAGAATTGGGTTGTTTCCCATACAATTTTGTATTTTTATAAGACTAAAAAAATGAACCGTATGTATGTGCATTTTCTGAATTTATCGTTTTATCGTTATTGCATTATTATGAATTGTGAATGATTATTTGAATTTGACAACAAAATCACATTAAATCCACTTCATGTCAACTATTTTCTAATATTTTAACCATCACTCCAAGATGCTTCCAGTTAAATGAATGTGCCTTCTGAACACAAGCTTCTTTGTTACGCTGCTCCTACTTTTTGTGGTGAAATATAAAGCTTTAAAATACCGCCCGAAGAAAGAACATTTTTTCAAAAAATGGCCTTATTTTGTCGCAGGGGAAGACTTTCAGCTGCTCATGTATTCACAGACACTGCAAAAACAACAAACTGTCAAACGATTAAGATGCATATCTCTATTAGGTTATCTGTGCCCGTAACCGTCTTCACTCGATTACCCGCTCAAACCTTCTCGCTCCTGGATTCGCCTGAATCTTCACAGCTTTTTTGGATTATAGGGCCAGGGCCTGCTTCTCAGCAACCACTCGTGTTGTGTGTGCTATTGTTCTCTCACGAGTGGAAGGGACCTGCAGTTGTATGCCAACTTCGAACGGCCTTGTTTGAGCAGTGATTTTAAAGAGAGGCCGTGAACAGTATTTTTGCTCGTACCGGGAATCGAACCAGAGTTGCGTAGGCTCAAGTGCGTTGGGGTCGAATCACCAGCCCACAACCCCACGACCGCCACATCTTGTGCAAAATTCCGAATAATATACTCCGCTCTGGAATATTCAGCCCTATCACAGAAACCATTCGTAACGAACCACGAATATATGCCATCATACAATCTGAACGCAATCGCAAAAATCATTGCCACTAGAACTCACTTACTCTCATTTTCGAAATCAGCTGTTTAGTGTCAAATGAATGAAAATGATGAAAAAACTCGCTTCTAATCTGAAATTTAAATATTGAATCATAAAAAATGCAAAATATTGGCAACTAATCGCAGCTATTGCTGCTTAATTGGAATCCTTAAGGCGAAATTCCGTGGTCGGATGACATAGGCACGTCTAATAGAGTCCAGTAGCCTTTTCAGATCAAAAGGAACTTTACTGAATTGGTAGTCTGAAGCTGGATCACATCATATTCCATTTTTGAGAGGGTGTAGTCGGCTTTGTCCGCCACCAGTTACGTTCACTTCTTTTTTGTTTTCATACATTTTACTTTTTATGTAAAATGTCCATTCCAACCAAACCGAAGATATTAAAAAATATTTGAAAATTGATTCAACTCACAGAATTGTGTACTTACTTTTCTCCGCACAATAGCTTCTTTGGAAGATGGCCCAAGGTGGTCCTTTTGACGCAAAAGCGTCACATCTTACCTTGGCGCTTTTGTATACCTTTGTGCCAGATGAGGGCCTTAATTTAATATTTCTAGAAGTCTGTCATATCGTGTCACTTTAGTCTTTTATAGAAAAAAAATGTATTCACAACTTTAAAATGAATACACCGTCGACTCCGCTTATTTGCTTTAAATGCTCAAAATGTGTTGCAGTTAAACGGAGTTTTTATATTACCGATGTTCTGATGCAGCAGTCGGCTGTATTTGTAAATACGTACACTTTCATTCAAAGCACAACCACTTTCTTCTTAAATTCCGACGTGAATTACTTGTCGTAGAAAAAGAAAACAAATTCCCGTTTCATTCGCATTCAGTGATGCCAATTTTCACGATCTTCGAGGTTCGTAGAAGATTATTCACTACGAATCTGCTACTAATGAATTCGGAGTTCGCAGCACATTTTCGATTACTATGGAATTCGTGATACGGGTGATTACATTCGCTTAGATCAGACTAGAATAGACTATTCTCCCAGTCTTTTTTTTAAAAAAAAAAAAAGAAAACAGTTCGAGTTTTCAGTCAACCAAAGGCCTGCACGTAAAAATGATGGTCAACCATATCACCTTCCTAAAATCATCTTAATTTCCTAATTTTCAATTTACGTCTTTAGATTGAGAATGGTGCCACTAGATATGAAAATGTTAGTGAGGTGTTGTCTATGGTAACCTTAAAAATATTTTTTTACAAAGAAGCATAACAATTCTTCCCGTTCTGTGCTCCGCAGCACTTTACTTATTTTTGTTGGAATTCCAGCATAAAGTAGCCTCAATTTTTCTTGACCCATTTTGGGAGTCTCCCTTCGTAACGATCTCATAAGTTCGTTAAGCTCAATGATTAAATGTTACGGCAGAAAATTATCAACAGCACATCAATATCACATGGTAAATATACTTCATTCGCTTTAGGTCGCATCATTCCAGTGTGCCTCAAATTCAGCTTCTCCGATCTTGAAAAAAAGATCGTCACGGACTTACTCCAGAACCCCCAATTTCCGTTCTTCTTTATAAAAGTTATCTAGCCGCTTTCATCCGGGTACCCCAGGGCTGAGCAGTTGCACCAAATATGTTTAAATAATTTTTACTAACCCTAAAAAATTATACACTTGTGAAGCTGATATCTTGCCATGCTCTGCCATGCAACACTTCATATTTTTGAAATATCGAATTCCAATTCACTGTTCATAGCTTCAAAGTTCAAGAGTTCAAATCAACTGAAAGAGCAACATGTACAAATCCCAAGTGGGCCGCATGAAGTCAATAACAGCTCAGCCGGACAGAAAGCACTTCAATATTCTTGTCCATCCACACTGGTAACCTGGGTAATGAAAATCAGTAGGAACTCAAGTGCGCGTCCATCTGACAAATCACACAGAAGCACCACTCGTCCAGCATTTCGTTCGATTTCCGTTCCCTTGCATTGGGTGTGCATTTTTTTTTTTCAAGAGGCTTTTGCATGTCAACTCAGTCTCAGTCCTCGTCTCCGCTTTCAGTGGCGGGCAGGCATGTCCCAGGCTTGTCCCCGGTGTATGAACGCACTCCCCAGCAGTACTTGGAAACATTTA
This sequence comes from Eristalis tenax, assembly GCA_905231855.2. Lineage (NCBI taxonomy): Eukaryota > Metazoa > Arthropoda > Insecta > Diptera > Syrphidae > Eristalis > Eristalis tenax. The sequence continues at coordinate 36,254,262 of HG993124.1, read as the reverse complement.
ATTAAACAAAATCAAAAATTTGCTTATCCATTGCAGGTCTAGCGTGCCTCCGCTTGGTCAAAGTATCCATACCCGCCTACAAGCTGCGTGGTGAGTCCACATTTCTCGAGTGTCAGTACGAGCTGAATCGACCGAATGGAAGCAAAATGATGAGCGGTGGCAATCTAAGACACGGCGGCAGCAGCGATGGCCGAGGCAACAACGGAGATACCTACATCGACATGGATTCCGATGATGGACTGTACAGACGCATGAAGACCCATCAGTATCGCAGAATATACCACCAGCAGCAGCCGCAGTACTCACTGCAATCGCAGCAATACCAGACGCAAGCATCCTCCTACCGGACATACGACGAGCCAAGTCGACTGCGAGACCACCACAACATGTTCGGTGGCAGCAGTAGCGGCAGTTCGACCAATGGCGGCGGCGGTGGGGGCATCGGAATTAACAGTGCCGAGCAAGCTGATGAGGGCGAAGCACTGTACGCCGTAAAATGGTACAAGGATAACGAAGAGTTCTATCGCTTCGTGCCGAAAGCGGATCCACAAAAGCAGAGCTTCCCAGTCGATGGGATTCGTGTTATTGTGAGTATATTTGTGTTTTTGGGAGGGGCGAAGTTTGGTTAGTTGCTCAGAAGGGTTGACGGTTGGACCATGCCACTCACCACCTGTGTCTTCAGGCGAATATTTTCTGTGGATTATCCTGGAAACCCTTATGTGCACCATTTTCACATAGCTAAGCCGATTACCGGCTTTCCAGATCGTCGTGCACACTATACTGGTAACCCTTTTGAGAAACCGGCTCTCAATGTGTGCGCAATCCACATGTCGCCCTCACAGCTATTATACGTAACGGACGTACGAATGACTTCAATTAAAAATCGTTGTAATTTCAGGACGAGCATTCGGACAGCAGACGTGTCCTATTGCGAGGACTGACACTCAATTCGACTGGACTCTATCGATGTGAAGTATCCGCCGAAGCACCGAACTTCTCCTCAGTCCAGGGCGAAGGACGAATGGATATTGTATGTAAGTAACGATGAAATTCCATTTATTGCGACCCAATCGCATACACACGAATGCATTTCACATACACACACACCCGCACCCAACAACAGAACAGCCGTCACACTTCATGAGGTCAGATCCCTTTCTCACACATTAAATGGTAATCAGCTTATGGCCGGAGTAATGCAATCCGAAAGGACGAACAAATATCAATTCTCGGCGATTTCGATTCCTTTTTCTCAAATTGCCAATTTGCGAACCACCCCCACCAGAGAGGCATTACCACTCCACTCACTTATCCAATTCAAGTGAATGGCCGAAATTGTTAATTAAAATGAAAGAAAGGAGAGAAGGCTCAATGTGTGTCACTGTGTGTGCGTGGCATTTCCTTTTTGCGGAAATGAAAATACTTTAGTTTTTTCTTTCAATTTTTTTCCGTGCGCTTTTTCAGTTACTCCTCGGCAGTCGACATCGGGCTTCTTTCTCTTTTTCTTTTCGTTATTCAATATTTCTACTATAAACACTATCTTCCTTACTATTTATGGAGGATATAAAAGGACTTTATATAGATCCAGCAATTTGCTCAGCGATTACCCAGATCCTTTGTGCCTTGGTGCTTCCGATGTTCAACTGGGTCCATCATTTCGGAATTATAATAATCCAATGGGCATTCTGGTCAAGTTTGTGTAATCCGCTTCTATCGGATTCTGCTATGGTAGCGTATCCCATCGACTGATTTCATATACGTACGCCTATGCCTTCCTCGCCTCTTCGTCGTACTTTTTTAGATATATTCTTGGCAAAACATGGTTTTTTCGTCGAAGTTATTCGCAAGGGGGAATCGACACAGATAAAGGACACGCCACCTTCCTCCTGCGCGCCCCGTGTATCCGAAAAAGAAGTGAAATAAAATCAGCCCGGTAGATCGAGTAACATCAACGGCGGAGCAGAAAAGCTGCAAGGGAGACGAAAACGAACGTATATCCTCCGAGGGTATCCGCAGTAACACTCAAGGATAATGAATAGATTGAAGAGGGGACAGGATCAGGGAAATCGTTCAGAGTTCCAGGCTAAATGATATACCCAATCGAATAATGTTTTTGCAAAGCTGTGCGGCGGCTGCGGGGCGACGAACAGGGTTTCTTCTCCTACGTGAGATTTGAAGGTGGATTCTTTGCGACACATCTCTTTCGGCTCACTTAGCAATCTGGCTGCACACGTCGGTACTTTTTAGATGAGTATTCCGATTAGTTGAGGATGCTGCGTCAGTTTGTTTATTAGATTTTTACTACAGTGACAGTTAACTGCATTTTTGACATCATCTTAGAGCAGCAAATAAATTGCAACACATTCTTAACATATTACCAGAAATCACGAAAAAGTCCACGTGAGCTAAGAATGTGTTTTAATACCTTTTTTGTTATTCTCTGTGTGGCTCTATAGTTCGGGGTTCCCTGACTTTCAACCAATAAGACTCTCAAGCTAACCTGATCTGTTTCGAATTCTCTATGGCTCTGTCTGTCGCATGCCTAATGAGGCCAAGCTGTCAGACCACGACACATTCCCCAGCCACCTGTCATACCCTGTGTCGGTATATTTACAGGTCTTACAGCTCGTGGTTTCATTTCGTCCTCCAATCCCATCAACGCAAGCAAAATTAAAAAACTCAGAAAATTTTCCTGCTTCTGCGCTTCGAGACAGAACTTGGATAATCAACGCTTTGTAGGAATATCCTATGTCTAGAGAGTACTCTATTGCTCAGTTGGTTCTTCAATCCACAGCAAATTCGGTTACCAAGACCTATTCCGGGTTTCATCTCAAACGTGCAAATAAGTTGTGAAGCCTTCTCCAAGACTTCGATAGCGTATGTCCCTTCTTGAGAACTACATTTCTCCCTCCTCCTCCATCAGACTATTTTAGAGTCGCAATGCCCTCAAAGGCCTCAGTGACGGCTCGCTGAGGGTGTTCTTAGAAGAAAGTTATGTATGACCTTCACACCCATGATGCCGAAAAACTCACATGAAAGCGTCGCCGTGATGGCGCTGCGAATTCTCCATATGCCCATTTTGCACAAGTCGACAAGGTTTGGCAGGAATGTCTAGACAAGATAAGGCGTTATGCGTGCCATAAACTGACGAACAGGAGGTCATTGCGTGATTCCTGGGCATATTCTAGGATCTCTTCCAGGATATCCTGTAGCCACACTGACAAGGAGAAGTCTACACACAGGCAGATAATTTTTTCCCTAAAGTGCCGCATCCGTTGAGTAGAAGTTGGCGCAGTTAAAGGAGTATCCTTCCTTGTGAATGGATCAAACAACACTCAGATTCCACTCATCAACCGTACTGTCCTCCAACTTCCAACCTGATCAACTCCACCTGACTTAACGATTTCAGCGGATCAGGAATTGTGCTAGACTTAAGTCTCGATATAGCTATCTTGACCTCGTCTGAAAAGGCAGGACGAAGTTCTAGTCGATTATCGTCCGAATTGCCTGTTTAATAGTATGTGGCAGTGATGCCTCCTAGTTCCAGAACCAGTTGTCAATTTTCGTGCCGATATTTGATACGGTGATCGACATTATTTCAAGTTTCCATCGGTGTTGCTCAAGGCTCTGTTCGTAGTCCAACACTTGCCAGTCTATATGAATAAAAAAGCTAATCTCTAGATAATCACTCCTTCTTGGTCGAACGAGCTCGGCTGCTCGAAGTCTGTGCCACCAATTCCATGAGAGAGCGAATGGAATTTGAATCAGTTTAGACAAGAAAAAAAGATATTTGAATCTGAAACAATAAAAGTAGCTCCATTTCTTCGTCTAATCGATTGACTTTGAAATTCCCACAATTCATGACATACCTCAAGACCATAAGTGTTGCTGCGGCATTATTCACGTCGTCATTTCACGCTTGCCTACCAGACGGACTCTTGTCGGCTATTGACTTGTCAACTTCTACACCTGATCATACACACGTACATACGTATGCAAATCCCCAAATCGGCTTACATCTATTGCCTTGAAAGCGTTGAGCATGTCCTCGATATTCGTACACAACCGAAAAAGACAGAGACCATTCCGCATGCATTGCTGTTGACTTAGAGAGGCAACGCTTGAATATTCATAGACTGCGTCATCCCCCAAGGAAAAAGATATCAAAAACCTTAAAGTCTACTCAGAAATGAATGAATTTAAGGTGTAATGATGATTACACGTGACAGCATCCAACTCGTCGGGTTCCAGCATCACTACGAACCTATTGAATCTGCCAAACAAATTGGGAGGAAACAAGCAAATACCATGGCAAGGTCATTTCTTTTATTGGTGATTGGAGATTGATCACATAATAAATCCTTATCCACTCTACGTGCATTTGTACCATCAATCTACCTTCTTCCGCCCGAATTACACGACCTTTTTTGTTCGAGGAAAAGCATAAAAACGTCCCAAGGACCTTGTTCGGTTCAACCTTCCCAACATCCCCCCATGCTCTCCTCCTCCGCCAGTCATAGTTTTATTTTATTTCCTCCCTCCATCCCCCTCCAATGTCCTTGCCCACTCATCGTCGAGTGGAACACAGGAAAAGGGTGAACAAAAATTGATTAAAAAAATCAAAGTAAACACGAACTGCTGCTGGAATATTATTTTTGGCATTTATCGGCACCCTCTGACACCGCGACCCTTTCATCATTTTGACTCACTGGCACAGTTGTCATTTGTCTTTGGCGCAATTATAGTGCGCTGTGAGTGTTGTACTTGACTGGTGATCGATGTAAAAGTACTTCTGCAGAGCAATCGACTCTGTTTCGCCTTGCATTCACGTTTAGTGCACTCATCTGTGAGACGAATGAGGGCCATTGTAAAGGATGGACTCGGGAGTGCTGCTATGCGATGTAGTTTCACTCGTATTTTCAATCCAGCATTGATAGCAGCTTTGCCGTTGCAAGTGTTTTATCGTTTCTGATCTGCCTCTCGACCCATATTCTTTTTGGTTATCAAATATGGTGAACACGTCTAAGTGGCGGAAAGAGTCTGAGACGGGTCCTTGGCAATTGCAATGTATCGAGTGTTTGACTGGTTTGAGGTGAGCAATGTTTTCCTTTTTGTGAGAATTAATTAAGACACAAAAAGAACATCACAGCAGATATATCATCCGGCTTGGCAGTGGCAGTCCTTCGATTGGATATTCGAGAATGGTAAACTAGGTGAACAGAATTCGAGAGAGAGGAACAGTGGGAGTTCCTGTTTGTTTTTAGAGAAGAAATCTTTTGAATATTTTAGCTAACTATTCGATGACCTTCAACTTTGTATATCGGATGAAGTATCACTTACTCGGAGTGTAGCTCTTTGTATTGTATGGTGGGGCACTATCGACTTCCGGTATTTTAAAAAAGCTGTTCTTTTTTAAATAAAATGTTTGATGGCAACACGTCCCAGGCTGTTTCCCCAAATGGTGCACTAACTATGACAGCTCTTCTTCAGCAATTGTGGTGGGTTCACCGGTTTTTATCTCGTTCACTGATTTTTCGCAATGTTTCCTGCACACGAAGTAAGTGATATTTAATTGTTTTTTTGATTGGTTGTGCGTGTCAAATGTTTAGGTTTGTACTGTATTTAAGTTCTTAACATGTATTGATTTTTTTTTTGTGAAAAACAATAGCGTTTACCAAAGCAAAGGATGGGGCACTTTCGACAAACGTCGAAGGCCGGGTCTTTTAGCTGAACTCACGAACATAATACCCATAACATCAGCGGCAGCTTCTTTGATGACTTCGTGACAACGCCGCCAATCTCCTTCGACTGCTTACGTATAAGAGAGAGATTTCGGGAGACTCGAATGGCAAAGATCCTGGCAGAACGTCTTAAAGACTGTTAATACACTGCTTCATCTAAATTCTTCGGCATAACTCCTGATGAGTTGGAGTCAATGGCGGAGAATCGAGTTGCCTGAAGGTCTCTCGTGCGTGGATTTCCCCCGCGACCCCCTTTAGTGGAGCACACAGTTCAGAAGACGATGATAATGATGATGAAACAAACAACGAAAAACAGGGAAATTCGAGATTCCCTCAGACTTCGTAGCGATTGGCCTTACGATTTATTGATTGCCATCGCAAAAGATAATCGAAAGGGTAACTGAATCCACTTGAATTGGAATGGAAGATCAGTTGGGATAATCTAAATTCGTGCGATTCCTTTCCTTTCCTGATCGTCGCTTGAATCACATCATCACTTTCTTGACGAACAGCCGCGAACTGTTGCTCAATTTCGAACTATTCAAATTGTTATGACAGATCCCGCCATCCGCTGTAAATTATAGGGCAAAGTTCCTGGCACATCCATCGAATTCAAAAATTCCATTGGATAGCTGGTCGCCTCATCCCCGTCGCATCTTCAGCGATTTGACTTTGAATAATGAAGTTCAAGCTATCAAAGTCCTAAATCGTCGCTTATCGAATCATGAAACTGCAATGCATTCCAATGTTTCCATACGCCAGACAATGAAGCCATATCAATGCAGCCAATATCTCTGTTGGCGATTGGGGGCTGGCATTCGAAAGCCTTGCAATTGAAGTCTACATTTACCCCTGGTCTTATTTTAGTAACAATTTGTCGAATTTGAGGGGGTGATTGAGTAGCGCTAACCTGAGCGATATTGGCACGTCTTCGTTCTTCTGCACGTTCATCTTGCGTTTGATAAACACAGTCATTGATCATAATGCTTGTACTACAGTGTGACTTCACGATTTTCCAATTTACCGACTTTTCCGGCGGGTTTTTTCTTGGTAACTACGAAGAACTGAGAAAAATATTGAGCCGAATCGGGCCACCGTTCTCAATTGATGAATTACTATACATTTTTCACACCATTTTTATATATTGGGTCTATAACTTAATTCGTGCGGTTTTCAATATTTTTTTTTCACTCAAATATGTCGAATTTTGGGCTTGAAAAAGTGTTTCTGCTCAAACCTAGAAAGAATCTGTTAAGAAATACCATAGCAATGTCAGAACTTACAATCATGCCGTACCCGACGAATCGGAGAACTGAACAATAATCTAATAATCTCGTTCCGGCACTTAAAACGTTTAGATCAGGCAGAAGTTCATATGGTTGTTGAGGAATTCCTAACCACCAATTCGTGTGTAGATGTACGCATTCCAACTAGTGATTTTGTGGGTAATGAGTGTTTGACGGTCAGCAGAGAATGTCTCTTATCTGGTCTACAGGTCACAGTGATTGATGAGAATGGGAACGTCAATTAACTGGTTAGGCAGGGTGCTGGCACAGAAGTGCACATCCCACTACAAGCGGTCAAGTCTGAATTTGGGCCAGACTAACAAGCTATGAAACATCAAGTAAAATATGCCCTTATTACAACCGATCTAAGACAAAAATATCCTTCGGCGAACTAGTCATGTAATCGCTAGATTAAGACAAAAGATATCATTCGGTGAACTAATCGTGATGTCGATATATTACGGCAATATGCCATTAAGACAGAACATAGTGCCACTTGGGTCCTCACCGAAGCAGCACCTCTACATCCATCTATATTCGTGCTATGCGAAAACTATCATCAACGACGAAGTTGAAACTGAATCACCAGCTGGAAGAAGGAAATAAATCCATCTGACCTTACTTTTGGGAAAACGCAAAAAACTGATTGACTTCTTTGTTTGATGTGCATTTTTGTAAGGGATATTTTTCCTTCTTCCAACTAATGCTTTTTAAAATCATAAATGTGTCTTTTACGAAAACGGTTCTCGTGTCTTTTTTCGACCTAGTAGATGCGTGCACGTATAGAGACGACATTTGCATCACAATTACATTTTTGGAAATCTCCGGAGTTACTCAATTCTTCCAACTGGTGGTTCAATTTCCTTCAGTACCCAAGCTCATTTTTGGTTAAATGGGTTTACATACTAACCTGAGGCAATACAAGAGCTAATCAGGTGTTTACGGGTCCAACGATTAAGATGATTAGACTATGTATAGCGTATAGACAACTTACCTCCGAGCCGAAGAATCTTCGACACTGAGACAACAAAAGACGCCCACGTACAAGGCGCACAAGTCGAGCGGGACTTCAGCATGCTTGGTGAGCGAAACACAGCTGCTGAGAGATCCGGCCAGCTTTAAAGGCATGTTAGTGAGGCCTAGGTTCACCCCGGACTGGCACCCTAAAAAGAATAAGAGCTGGCGATGCAACCGGAAAAATGCACTGTTGGGTAGAATGGCTAAATTTTTGTTACCCAATATGCACGAGGATAAATTCTAGTCGTCATATGGTTCCAATTTCTTATGGGATACACATCAAATCACTCGTCTAAGCCGATAAGGTATGGTGAATTGTAGCCCTTGGGGGCCAGCATTACACGTGTGAATATGCTCGAAAAACTGACACAGTGCACATGGACCACTTAAAACATATGGACCACCTAAGCCACCTCAGCATTTAAATAAAATAATCTTCCAAACCTAAATGGGAAGCATTGAGAACTCAAGTAAAAATTATATACACATTTGCGAAATTCGTGTTTTAATTTTGAAAGTTAAAAGTGACACAAACTGTCGCGACGATTGATTTGTAATTCTGGGGTTGTACCAAAAGAGCAAACAAACACAGTGATGCCGTGTAAGACAATAAAAAAAGGCCACATCAGATTTGTTCTCAGGCATACATGAGCCAACCGAGAGCCGACGTATTGTCTGAAGTGGACTAATACTCATAGCATTCATCGATTGTGCGAAGTACCTTCGCCACCTTCAGAGCCGTTGTAATGAGGGACTAAATTATAAGCAGGTCATGTTTATTTTCAGCAAAACTACCATGCACCTGCAGAATTCTACATCCTGCTTTGATTAATTAAGCCATCTTTCAATCGAAACGACTTGCTCAAGATATAAAACGGGCACTCTGAAAAAACTGTTTATTGCAATTTTCTTTGAATTGAACACAGTTCTCTTCTTTATAGCCTGTCAGTGATGCCCTACCTCGTCTGTGGAGTAACCAATAAAATTCGAATTTAATGGGACATCAACAGATTTTTCAGGGCAGTTTATGCATCCGATAATCGCTGTCGTAAATACTTGCGAACCTCATGCACTGAGATAGTTAAAAGTGCATGGTTATGATTCCTTTTATACTAGCCGTGTCCCTGATGAGATTTCGAAAGTTATAACCTTTCCTGCCCTCCCTCCGCATATACTCGTACGTATTTTAGTGCTTAGTCTGAGTAACGGCAGCTCATGTTCATGTTTCTAGACAAAACACTTTGCGCTCTGCGTGGTCTGGCCAGCGTGTTGGAGTAAGTTGGGATTTTTTTTCGTTTGTTTTCAGATGGCGGCCATGGCGTTGACTCCGTTGTTGAATTATTTGTGCTAAGTCTGGACTAGAAAGTGGATGCTTCAGCCTTCCAACCAACCCGCCGCTCTGCCGTTGTCTCTGTCTAGGTCATCGCTAGCCGCTTCTGAACAATTGCTTCCTTCAGACAATACAGATAAAATTATTGACTATAAAGGCCCGAACTAAGAGTTTTCCTGCCAATCCCGCCAAACATACAGCAATACCAATTTGGCCACCGTTTGCGCCGACTCATCACAAATCGACCACAACCGTTTTCACTCGACGTTGTCACACGTTATCCACTTTTCGTCAGCAGTCACCATTCGCTTCAAAAATAGGTCGATGTTGTCGCGACTCAGCAGTGATGATCAGATGGAAATTCGGTACAGGAGGTTCTTCGGCGTTAACTCGTGTGGTGTACCCATGCATCGAGCTTTCTTTTTTTATCCAGCATATGTACGAGTATATCGAAAATAAAACTGTAAAGCATGGCGTATTTTCTCTTTGCTGATGTCCAGATTTGACGCGCGGTCAAGCAAAACTTGGGTGAGTCGGGGCTAAGTCATATTCTCTCAGACGGCAGATTCTGTTGTCCCAGCCAAGGTAAAGGTTTTCAACGCAGTACTTTTTCCTACTCCCACTTGTGGTCATGTAATTTGGGTATTGGCGGAAGGATAAAATCGCGAATACAAGCTGCTGAGATGGGATTTCTTCGTGCTGCTGTGGGAACTACCCACGCGAATAGGGTGAGAAATACGACACTACGGAAGCTGCTAAGCAGGTGCTACTACCACTTTGAATGGAAAGGGCTATGCTTCGATGGTTTGGTCATGTGGCACGAATGTCCCCTTCATTACGACTTCTGGGGAGGGCCTTGAATGCGATTCCGTCCGAGCGCTTGGCAGACCCATGACGATATGGGTGGACCAAGTCCAAAAACCCGCTTGATTACCCCTTGATTAAGTCCAGGTGAACTAGACTCGATGACCGCGGATCGCGTTGCGTGGACATAACTTGTGATTGTCTTACCCCCGTACACTGTCCATAGGCGGGTCTAGATGAGATGCAATGAGATGTACAATATCTTTCTCCTCGATCGTATCTGCGTGATATCAGCACACGACTCCAAACCTGACAGGCGGCCCATAGAGCGACGTTGAGCAGAGTAGATTAGAAAATGGGTGAAATGGATCTGGTTAATTGGAATGGACAAACTGTTGAAGATCGAAATAAAAGAGACAAGTCCCACGATTTTCAGCTCTTCAGGTCCCTTAATAGAAAACGTGCAGGCGATGAACTTCGGTGTCCATATACTATACACTTCTTGGATTGCAGTGATGTCTGCTTGTAGTACTAAAACAGACATCACTGCAATCCAAGAAGTCCGAGGAAATGGGTGGAACAAAAAAGAAAATATGGAGATTTTAGCAGACAATTTTGAATCAGACAAAGGAATGCGAGCGGAATCTAGGTCAGGATTAATAAAACTCCGACTAACATCATTAAAGGTGAATTCTGCTATTTGAAACAAAATCTTACGCATATATTTAAGATTTTGCTTGCCTTAAGGTCCCGTCAAAGTTTAAGGGAATACTATGTCCCTCAAGAAAAAAAAAAAAAACAGAACACAAAAAAAGAGCAAGACTTTCGTCCCCCAAAATCACCTTAATCTGTTTCTCTCTCTCTGTTGAGCATCTCCTGAGATTTCATGCACATCCACTGGTTGTAAGGTTTTAAAATTATCCATGCCCACACAAGCCGGATGCTGACCTTCTAGAGCACAACTTAAGAAATTTCCCTCACGGCCACTTAAGCCAGCCTCCGTCCTATTTCCATTTCAATTTCTGCCTCCTTCGGCATCTATGAGGCGGCAAATCGTCTGCGGTAGATAATCATAAACTCAAATCACGTTGCCGAAGAATGTTTCGGTCTAGTTGTGGAAATCTCCTCCTTCGAAGGAGAAGAGCATACAAAAAAAGTCGAACAAATTTGATTTCGCATCCCGTCGCAGTATAAATATCGGTGTCCTCGCCCTGCCTCAGATACTGGATACAAACACAGCGCAGATACCCTGGAATTAATTCAAATTCTTGTGGAATACATTCCTGTTTCTCGTGCAGAGAATTGTGTCAGGGTCTCATGGAAGAGGGCAAACTGCCATGATCCCTGACTGCGAAATGACCACCTCATGGCATTTCGGTTCGTGCCCCTGTGATGCGTGGCTTTGCTGCAGACGAAAAGGGAGCAGGGAATTTCGCATGTGATTGAATTTGATTACTGCAGCATGGCAAATTCATATCTTCGAGGCTAAATTGCCATTTTGGGAATCATGTAGGTGAGTGCGAATTTGCTCTTTGCTATGTGAGCAGCCACGAAAGAAGGCTCATGAATGATTACGGCGTAGGCTGTGAATGAGGCTATTTGATTTGCGAACATGTTTTTGGGACTTGAGGCAGCACTCAATTCATATGCGATTCTGATCCACTTTGATTTGACTTTGCAGTGCCAGTACAGGTGGCAAGGGCGACATTTTCTGTTGTCGCAAATGTATTCACATACAACCAGTTTGATTGCAATTTTATAAACGCTCACTCGTGTTGGGCGTGGGAGTGAAGTATTTAACATGTCAATCTGTCGTATATTATGCAAAGAATGTGTCGTAGGCGATTATGTTCACATATTACAGTTGGTACTTTTGATCATCGTATCTAACTGATTCCATTAGGAGCTTAAAATAAAAGCATAGCAACTAACTGAGAACCTTGAGGAACTACATTGCAAAGCATTTCAAAGATTAGGTCAGGTTAGAGTGGCTGACTACCTTAAGGGTGGCCACAAAAACAGGCCCGTCGTGTTACCACATGGCTAATGGATCCTAATCCGCGAACCATTTGCAGCTCTTAATAAAGCTATGGAGCTGACTGATTCTGCTTAGATCTGTCATGTTGTAGAAATATGGGGCGTCCAAGTTACTAAATCTGTGATATAAGAGGGCATTGCAATTGCAAAGATGGTGTGAAATGTTTTCTTCTTCCTCTTAGTCGTTATAGAGGATACCTTATCTTGAGGCGTCCAATGGCACAATATCCGGTTATAACGCCGATGAGAGTTCTAAGATTCGATCTGTAAGAGTGTTCAGTTTGGATCGAGCGTAGACCATAATTGAATGAGGCATGCAGTGCCAGAGGAACATCTGCGTTTGGTGTGAGTAAGCGTTTCAAGCTTTTGTAGATGATTTGTAGTGGCGATAGGTATGGACAGCAGTTCCCCCTCCAGAAGGAGTGTTGAGGTGATACCCTCTCTAGCGAGTTCATCTGCTTCACAATTCTGTGAGATGTCACTATGTCTCGGCAGCCGGCACCCACATAAGTTGGATGCTAAAATTCTTGGCCATCTCGTTAAGAGATAGGCGGCAATAGAGGGATGTCTTGGAGTTGAATATGACGGACTGAGTTCAAAGATTTGATAGCTGCCTGGCTGTCGGAACAGAATATTACATTGCTTTTTTTTTTAGCCAGGACAGAGCTTCCTTAATCGCTATAGTTTCAGCCTGAAAGACGCTACAGTGAGAGGGAATGACAGTTGAAAATTTAGATCCTTACAACCACTTCACTGCCCATCGTCGATCCATCAGTGAAAATTCGCAGAAGACCGTCCAGCGTCTGGTATTCAGACGTGCAGTAAGATCGGGGGGTATGCTGTTTCAGAAGTTTTTCGCCAAGACGAGCTTAGGTATCGTCAAAGCAAGACGTATTTGAGCTATAGGACACAATTTGGATAGATTTAATGATTTACTAGAAGATTGAGAATGGGAAGACAGGTTAGGGCAGAGAACTGGTGCCGAAACCAGGTCAAATGTTTTCAATAAATTAAGTGAGGTCAGTAGGGTGAATAGCTCTTTCTACATGGTCAGTCACCTTTATTGAGACTGTCCATCTATCATCAGCCAAACCTGCGTTGGCAGATCTCAGCTTGACACGATCCCTGAATAGCTATCTCATGTGTCGAGTGCCATGTTAGTTGAGGTTCTTCTCCACTTACCTATGCCTCCTTAGACCCAGATGTTCTTTTGTTTCGTAACCCACAGTTTTGGAGTCGATGAATCTTCGGACCAGAGCTAAGTTGTCCATGTAGCCACCATAGACGTTGTATCCATAAAAACTCATGTCGCTGTACAGCCCTACAATTCGTAAATGAATTCACTCCTCCTCCTCCAGATGTGATCAACGCAAATAGGACCACAGATCGCACGCAGAATTTTTCTCTCAAAAAGACCAAGGACTTCTTCATCAGCTTTTCAGATTGCCCATGTCTCTGCGCCATACAGCAGGAGTGGGTTGATTAATGTCTTATATAAAATCAATAATACCACATGTAATGTTGTCACCCAAGACTGCCAGTGATGCCAGCGTAGGCGAGTATTCGTCCCGCCTTCTCCTGGAAAATCGATGGACTGGCGGAAGATTTACAAAGACGTGACATGAGCCCGGGTAGCTCAGTCGGTAGAGCGTTGGACTTTTAATCCAACGGTCCAGGGTTCAAGTCCCTGCTCGGGCGGTCATTACTTTTTTTTATGCCACTTTTCGTGCTGTGCGGTATGTTGCATCGTGTAGCAAGTCATTCGTAGTTCGGTTCTTGTGTGAGCTGAATTTGGAATGTTTTAGACCGACATCCTTACACATGGTCTGTGCTGTGAACGGCGACGAGTGAACAAGTCGCCGTCTTCATAAACACTGCCGGACACCAAAAAAAAAAAAAAAACAATATTTTGATCTGTACCTACTCTACGCATATGGTAGGTGATTAAGGCAGAGTAAGCTAACTATCATAAACCGCTACAAAAGTCTCCCCTGGCAAGATCTAAACTAAATGCAATCTCACTTAAATCTACCTAGCTCAGTGTCTCGTAAATGCCAGATGCTGGATGTAGTTGGCACACATCCGCCAGCCCACTTATCATGCCAACCGACTTGACCTTTGCTAAATCCCTTACCGAAAGCTTGTGAGCCCACAATAAAATGGGCGTGTTATCTTTGCACGTTTGACAAAGAAAGACCACTGAGCATACAAATCTCTCGGTATAAATAACAAGAAATTTCAGCCAAAATAAAGGTTTGCCAAAATGTGTAACCTTCTGACTACCAATGACAAACTCAATCGAAGTGTGGAATGATCCGTGTGACAGCGCAATGCAAAGAATTTTTTTAAAGGCTATTAACATATTTTCTAAGCAATTAATTGAGCGTCAAAAGTCGGTTGACGTTGACTGCCGAAGCATCAATTGTCATCCTGACAGACGACGCGATTTCCATTCCCACTAGAATAAGAATTGGAATCAAATTTCCAGGACTTCCGTTGATTGGTTCTGCCGTTACTAACGACTACAGTTATGTTAAGAAAACGTTTCTTAGTCGAAACGAAATTCCCCATATTGCCAATCGTACTCACATTTGAGGAGACATCAAGACTTGCTTCCCTACTTGTCAGAATTCCTTAAGCATTCGGCTCATGTGACATCCTGTGAGCGCCCTTATAAGGAGCTTCCCCCGCTTCGGTTTCCTCGCCACTACATCCTCTAAGGATACCAATCAGATGTATATGCATGTATTGTCGTCCCGATTAAAGGGAGACTTGTGTTTCGCCAGTCCACAGCTCCAGCTTGCGTGTCCTTGGTTGCGGCTACACAACCTGTACAGCCCTACACAACACCCAGACTGGCAACCAACACACATGTGAGGTTTTAATTTCATACAATTTGGAGGATGTTATTTGTCGTTTTGATATCTTGCAAAATGACATTTTTCAACAGAGGCGGACGGTTCGTTTTCTTTGCTTTGCTCAAGCTTCCTGCTTTGTCTTGAGACAGTCAACGTGATTTGCTTGCATATGTAGTAGCTTGCAACAGAAACTCCTTTGAAAATCAGAACTATCCATCAAGTTGCATGCTAGTCGGTTAGGCATTATCCGGCACTGGTTGATTTACTGTTGATGTCTAATTGTGTCATTGGGAATTTGTTTTTTGCGACAGCTGTAAGGATTTACCCTCCACACATGTGTATGCTTTTTAACGTCATGGGAGGTTTTCTTGCGATTCCAACCATCTCTGCTACAGTGGCTAGTCACTATTATCCACCACCGCTGGGGAGCTCTCTCTTTTAACCACCAGAATGGTTGGTGTTGCCTGTTTTCGCATTTAGCATCTCGCCTATATGAAGATCGACTAACGACGGGGAAACTCCTCAGTGATCTGTGCTGTTATCCTCTCGTGGTGGTCTGTGCGGGAATAGTGAACTCGAACTCGGGTGTTCTGTTAAGGTGAAAACAAGCTCAAGCGCCCAAAAATGTCCATCACGTCTGCTACCTCGTTGCACCACAAGGGATATGTAAGCATTTGTCGAGAAGGGACCACATTCACTCTTGCATCGCGTTGACTACTACGAAACAGGCTATTTTTAGGAGCGGAAGAGCCTCGGGCCTATCGCGATAACCATCTACACGGCTTTTAACAGCTTGATGCTGATCTTGTGCCTTCCAGCAAATGCGAACATTCGCCAATTCGTTTTAGCATCCTCCGATTCCTTATACAAAGGCGTGCTGAGTCGTGCTGAACATTGCTTTCCCGGCTTGATGATGAACTTTCAATTGTCATGTATATCATCATATGTTTCATGAACCACTTACAAACCTATTGTCCAGAACCTTGTAAATCGCTCAGATAGTAAGAAAAATTCTATAGTCCCTTTTGGCAGTTTACAACATCAGCTCGTCGCTCTCCAACGATCAGAATGCGACTAATATTTTCTACGAAAGTGTGCGGACTAGACCACACACATCACAATTTTAGGAACATTGAAACAAGAATGAAAACATTCTCAAAATGCAATTCACAAAAATGGAACTATGAGGCGAAATCGGTGCCGACATACAGGATACATTTGCTTTCTACTTACGACACAAGTGTGCTGCGTACGCGACACTTTACAATAACTTTATTTACAAAACACACTATTGCATTTAGCCGATCTTTTAGTTGGATATCAGGCAAAACAATATGATGTAAGTACAAAAATATGAAGAGGAATGTCTTAATCCTTATTTTGCTGATGGTTGGATGTGTTCTGACTAGATCGTGGCGATTCTGATTTGGATGGTGTTCTAGCTAAGTGGCCGTTGAAGCTCTGTCTTCGATCCTACTTATTTATGTCTTTAATTCCGATGGTCTTAAACTGTCCGTAGCAAGTTATTTTCCACCGCCAAATGTTTGCGAGAATTATGAAAAATGAAAAAAAAAAAAAATCAATCGTAACCAATGATGGTACCCACAAAAATATAATACGTACCGATGAGATGCACTCCCTACTTTACTCTGCCCTGTCGTAGGATATGCTGTACTAATCCGCCCGAGTGTGGCATTGCGCGCCATCTTGTTGAGACCCATAATTCTCCAGAACTTTTTTACACATTTCTGAGCAGACATAATAAGCCAACATGCACCGACATTGCAGAATTGCCATCGAATGTTTCGCCTTCTCTGAAGAAAATGGCCCACTGATGGTCTTGGCTCAACCGCCGGCTTTGATCCAAAAACATGACATACACCCCATTTTGTTTACACACCTCAGGAAAAAAAAATATTCCAACTTTAAATAAAATACCGTAGCTATCAGGAAAACCAATTGGCCAGTGACTGTGCGAATTGGAGTGTTTTTCATAGATTACGTGTGCAGTTTGAAACTCTTGAAAAACAACATATAACATTTGCGCGTGGTTTGGTTTTTTTGGAAATCTAATAGGGTGGGGTTTGGAATGGAATTCATTTTCGAATGTTTGTGCTGAACAAAGAATAATAAAACAATACTGTGCGATGTGTTTTATTGTGTTTTTCACTAACAAAGGCTTCAGCACCTGTCCAGTAGCGGCGCTACAGCGTGTAGAGGGCCAGGGCCTAACTTATCAGCAACCTCTGGTGTTGTGCGTGCCATTGTTTTTTCACGAGTGGAAGTGACCTACAGTCTTATGTCTTATGCCGACTCCTAACGGCCAATTTGAAAATCTTTTCCTAGACAGTTGTACTCTATGAGTATTGCCAGTTACTGGACGAAGAGAGGTCATGGAAATTATTTTTCTCGTAGCGGTACGTTTTGGTCGACGCACTTTTAACCCCAAAATTAAATGGAAGAATTGTTTATGTTCACCAGCAGTCTCAGATCTTTTTTTTTAAATTGTACCTTCAGATGTCTTCAAATCGCGGAAACAGATTAGCTGCACCTTTTTGCTCTTTTCGGAGTTATCGGGAATTTTGTGAGCGGCCCATGCTGCTTACATTCAAATTAGTTAGAATTAAGTTATTGATTAAAGGGGTACCCTCAGTTGGGAATTTGAGAAAAGAGAGAGAAAACAACCTTGAGTAGAGCATGTTAATTGTACTCATAACTTTAGACACGTTTTTCTCGCAACCATGTCTTCGAAGTCGGTTGTCACTGAAACTTGAGAACGGCTTTACCGGTCGTTTGAAATTTGCATCACTTATTCCATATTGTACTGTCCTCTGTGTGAACGAAGAACATTTTTTCCTCTGTGTGAACGAAGAACATTTTTTGGACGCTTACTTTTTGAAATTTGAGAAAAATGTATGTTAAAACAACAAATTCGAGTTTCAACGTCCGCTTTTTTTTGGATTTTTTTTTAAATTCTTTGGGTCAACCGGAGCATCATAGCATTAAACAAGCCAATGAAGAGCTGCAGCAATCACCGCAAATTTTTTGACGTTCGAACTGAGGGTAACCCCTTAAGTGATTGCTGATTCTGGATGATTCTGAATTATTTGAATTATTAAACTTAATTTATGAAAATTAACAAAAACATTTTTTTTTTTAATCCACCCGACCCACCCACAGCTTCCCCCCGCCCAAACCCCAAAAAATCAAATTTATTTTCAGAATCTGGAAAATATTTTTGAAGAAGGTTTGTGCCCTATTTTGCGGTCAAATACACCACTATGCGGCATTGTTTTTTAATGGATCTCGTGTGGGTTCTTCGTTCCCCAAATGCGGCGAATTTGCTGGTCAAAGTGCCGGAGGGTGTGAAAAATTACTCGTGTCATCAAAATGTTCTTCCAAAGTGTAAACCATTCGAGCGACTGTTTGGCCGCATTCCAATGCAGGCTACGTGCCGCAGCCACTGGTGTTTGATACATTTGCCCTCTGTTCCGAATCAAATGATCAAAATCATCCTTCAAAATGCAAGGCACGACACATGTGAGTTACTGGAAACACTCACTCTTACCACTTCAAGGTGTTCATCAGAACGTCTTGGGCGTTGATGGACGGCATATCTTTGATCTCCAAGTGTCGTGTGCTTAGCCAAATTTTGCCGTGATATCTGCGAGTCAGAGTCACTTTATCGGCGTATTGTTTCATATTTGAAAGTGTACTAAATTTAAGGGAAGTAAATTGCCCACAGTAAAACGCTGATTGTATACGTCATTATAAAGTGAAGCTTCTCTTTACGGACACCCCTGTATAAGGGACAGCTCACTTTGCGGGCAATTCGTTATGGTCCCATCATGAATGTTTTCGTATGTTTCCATCCTTTCCGAGCCGACACCCCTACATACCGGACAATCATGATGGTCCCGTCGCTGTCCGCTATAAAGAAGTATCATTGCATTTTAAAAATCGTAATCACTTTTTATCTTAAATTCGCTATCGCTCAAACTTGACACAGCAGATCTATCAAATGAAATACCCCGCAAACAAAAAAAGGTTAGATATTTAAATGAAATTCAATTACAATAAATCCCAAACAAACGTCTGGTGCGGGGAAAGATTTATCAAATTAAAATACTCCTCGACAGGTACACCTCCAATCTCCGGATAATCTCCAGTCCTCTGAGAATACCTACAGCTCCATACAGTCAAATCAATTGAAAGCCCTCCGTCCATTGTCCGTGGTCCGTGGTCCGTCCAGCTCCCACTAGAAAATTGCACTCAAAATCAATATCAATAAATATATAAAATTAAATTCTCCTGAAAATATTTGCCGAATGTGATTTCAGCAGATATTCGTACCACAGCTATAGGAGAAACAAATGAAGGCAGCAATGCCAGTGTCTAAAGCAGGTGGGGAGTTGTAGAGTTGTTTACACAGAGAGACACACACACACAACATCTGTCCACCACGTGGCCATTGGTTCAAATCGCTGCCGTAAAGCAGAAGCATTCCCCAGTGGCAAAGTGATTTCAGACTCTTGTACCGAAAAGTAATTGAAATTCATCGTTCGACTGCATACAGTTGGTTGAGAATTGTATTCTCTGTTTCTGTTTGTATTTAAAAGAATTTCACCCGTAGGGACATCCTAGCAGGATGCCAGATACTCCAGATGCCAATCGCCTGTGAGTTTCTGCATGTGTGTGTATGTTTGCGTGATCAGACTAGGCTTCTGCATAAATGGGACGTCTCCCTAATCATGTGCAGAACTTCATAAGAACGATATAAAACGAAGAAGAACGTTGTGGGGAGCCATCAGAAGAGGATCGAAGCGAAATTGTTTTGTTGATTGTCCTCATTATTGGAATCATAACGGACGCGCTTGCTCCGCATGTGCGACGGATGTTCAATGCACAAAAGCTAGCAGCTAGGCGCCTGGAACGTATCCCCCGATGGATGTGTGTTGCAAGAGTTCTGCTGCACTGTTTTTCACCTTCAGACATCCCTTTCTTTTAGCTGCCTGGTCAATGGCAGGTGTCAGAACGAGTTAGCTTTGTGTTATCACATAACAAAGTATGAGAAGTGAGAAAAAATGCTTTTGACGAGCATGATTGTGACTTGATTGTTCCGTATTCCACCAGGGGCTGAGAAACGTTTTGTTGCTGTTGCGTGGGGCGGGGTTTCTATTATGCTCACTAAGCAAATTTATTTGTTCTTGATTTTCTAACTTAAAGTGGTATAAATAAATATAGTATTTTTGTCTCGGGCACAAATATCATTTTTTTTTTAGTTAATTTTTTTAAATTTTAATATTTTTTTCAATCAAACCATTTTTTTTTCTTGTATTGAATTTTAATATTTTTTTAGTCAAACCATGCACATATTTAGCAACCATGTACACATAAGCGGGTTAAAATAATGTTAACGAGCGAAGTGAGCCACCTGCCATACTTTAAACACACCAGATTTTTTTTACATGCGCCTGCCTGTCAGTTTTGGGTGTACACATATTCAACCACGTAATTAAGCTTATTGATCGAAGTTATTCCACCTAAATTGGCAACACTGTTCTTAACTATATACAAGTGAAAAACCATTCCCACAGCATCCGTACCGATTGTTGGAAGGCGTACTGTTTGGGTGCTCATGGGTTCATGGGTTGGCTTTTAGACCTTTCTTTCCGATATCTGAACATGTCTCCATTGCTTGAAGCAACTCTTCAGTGGGATCTATTTTTTCTTTCTTGCTATTTAGTGACAACACCGTTACATTTTCGCATGTTTTACATTTGTTTATAATTGAGAAAAGTCTTGCTAGTTTAAGTGAACTCACACAATAAATATAAGTGTATACCAAGAACTATCAGGTAGGTAAAATATTAAAATTTAAATCAGCCAGGCAACTTAAGAATTTGAAATATTGCATAATTACTCTTGTTATAATTCGTTGCCTTAGAAACTTATGGCCATGCCCACTAAAACACCCGCCATCAGTTATCGTCAAGTTCAGTTTCCAAACCGTAATAAAATTAATTTACATTTACTTCAACCGCGAACAAATAGTACGATAGTTTTACATAGTTAAGTTTCCATTTACAGATGTATGCTTACTACATTTTCCAAGGCTTACTGAATGGATCACGTCTTTTTGGACAGTGAGTTACTCTGAAATCTCACATTCAATCTCTTTAGATCTGTTTTTACAGATGTGTTTTTTGTATACAAAACACAACAATTTTGTAAGAAGGAAAATATACTGAAATCGTGACTGTCTTGCTCAATTATCAATGTGAGCTCTTCACATCCAGTCATTGAAGTAGTTTGAGTGGACTCATTTAAGCCTTCATACATTTTTCACTATGACTTAGTGGTTGATTCTCGAACTAATCTTGCAGCCCCCGAATGTCCAGATGCTCTTAAACCCGTTTCACTAGCATATGTCAACTATACATGTCAAAGGGATCTTCTCAACTCTTCAGTTTTCTTATTTTTGTCGATTTGCTCTCACTCTCTCTGATCCTTCTTCAAACGAAATGTTCGGACGGATAAAGTGTGTAGAGCATATTAGTGAAAATTATGGGAGTTATGAGCCAAGCGTAATTGTTTTTTTTTTTTTTTAATCGTGCTTCTGCTCCACAAGCTCTATCCCAGCGTGGTTAAAAATACAAAAACAAGCCAAAAATCTATACAAAAAGTAAACAAATCTACTTTGTAATGATCGGCTCGAGGTCATGTGATATTAATGACTATAGTCTTTCTCATTTCAATTCTCAATCGTATGGCTATCCATATTTTACTCACACAGCCGCGCCACCTGTATTATTAGAAGGTATTATAAATATATTAAAGTCGAATCGACAAGGTCTCATCTCAGGTCTCTCTCAGGAACTCATCTTCTCCTTGCAATATGTTATTTTCAGATTAACTTAAGATTTTCAATTGAACGTCTTAATTTATTCCCAGTATTGCTACCATACATGGGAGGATAGAGATATCCAACTTCAGCCATGTTGACCCCTAGTCCACACTAGAGAAAAATGAAAAACATTTCACGCAATGACGGCAGATTCCTGAGTTTTCCCACGATCATGTTAAGAAGTTGACTGGTGATTTTAAGAGCAAATATCTACTATATATGGACTTGCGTGCATAAAAATGTAATGCAGTGGCCATTTGTCAGGAACAATTTGTTTCAATTTAATTCTAAACTGTAATCAGAGACTCAACAATTTAATTCAATTCAATACCCTTCATTCATGAATTGTGCAAATGAATTCAACTATTTTCAAGGACACTGGCTAGATATTGAAGCTTTTAGTACTGCATACAAATGGTACCTCAGACTGTACTAGAGTTGTGCTAAACAGTTCCAAGGACAGAACAGACATCGAGCGATCCTTTTCGCAGTCGGAACTAGTTTCCGGAGACATGTCCGCGGAACTCCCTCTTATTCTCTTAGTCGTGTCACATGTCACTGGGTGGTGTAAATAAAAACTGAGTGTGAGATTTTCCTCAGCATTTTGGAGGAAACACTCCATCTGGTGTGAATAAAATTTCATTTCGATAAATGTAACGAAACCCCTCCACTCACAGCTGAATGTTATCTCCATTTTGATGTGAATAAGGATGGAATCTAATGAGAGATTCCTTGTAGAAGTTGAGTGTGCATAGGAGGTGACTTCACGAGAGAAAACAGTTAAAATATGAAGAATACTGTTTCGGAAGAGGAATACTTCGACGGATTATGTGAAAACCCATCAAAAAATAAATCGGAAATGCAAGAAGAAGGTTTTATAAAATATTTTGAATTTTATCCGTGCTTGGTGAAATAAACCCAAACGCCAGACATGTTGCGTTAGAGAAAAAATCGTCTTGCTAAAATGTGGATCTCCCAATATCCTCACCAACTCCAACTTGGGATCCCGGGTCACCAATGTATCGAAGGAATATTTTCATCTTCTCAAATCTTGTACCACCACTGGCTCCACCATTCCATGCTATGAAATTTGAATCTATACAGGTTCTTGAAATTATCACCTTTGTTCCCGTTTCTTTATGCCTGAAAGCATAATTGCCTTTACTTTCCATCCTTCTATGCAGCCCCCCTTGCTCTAGTTTTCCAACGTCAACTTGAGCGAAAGAACCCACTTTGAGGAATTTTTTTATTCACTCCAAATTGAGTGTCACCTTTAACGAAAGTACTTGACTCGTGGGTTTTTACTCGAAGTGTTCCCTTTAGACTTTTTTTCATAAAGTCGGTGGTAGTATTGCTTATTTGAAGACGTGACCAATGAATATCTACAGGCGTTCTATTGAAGACATATCATTTTGTTTGGACCAGGTGTAGGCAGCA
Source organism: Eristalis tenax (assembly GCA_905231855.2). Taxonomy (NCBI): domain Eukaryota; kingdom Metazoa; phylum Arthropoda; class Insecta; order Diptera; family Syrphidae; genus Eristalis; species Eristalis tenax. Next base: position 36,230,845 of record HG993124.1, on the reverse strand, counting down.
TTGATATCTCCGTTCAACTCATTCATTCCAGCTAATTCTTCAGATTCCGTGAACGTTTTTAAAATCTGTACAGAATGCACAATGGAAGTTCCAAAATCATGTATATGTCGTTGTGTGAACAAAAGCTCTGAAAAACTGAATCTAGGCCAATCCATGGTACTGACATCCATTTCCAAACCAATAAAGTTTTAATAATACTTGCTGAAGCAGTTGTTGCAATTTCTTGAACGTACGTACATTATGAGTACGCTCAATTTTTGTACTTAGTACTCAACGCACATCTTTGGTAATCTGAATTTTTCCACAAAGTACAGACCTTCAATGTTCAAATTCACTCGCGCTACAATTATTCTAGGACGTCTTGTGACAGCTACATCAATTTCAACTAGTTCAAAAACATTTTCATAATCGTTAAGTAACTCCATTATTTATTAGTTTTATTTTTATTATTTATTATTTCCCTCCAAATTATATTTTTTAATCCACTTTACTTTCTCGGCGCTATTTTGATTCTGAAATTTGTCTTTCACAATGAAACGTCAAACTAAACACTTCCAGTGGAATCTAAAAAAAAAAAAACGAAATTGTAGCGTATGATGTATGAAATGTAGGTGTTGTATGATCTGAGAAATAGGCCCTAGTAGTGATACGATCGCTGTGAAATGAGAAGGTTGTGTTAGAAAAATTAAGATTCCCAAAGAAAAGTTTGTCTATCCCATTTCCTCCCAAAGGGGTAACCATAATTCACGCGTTTGAAGTCTTAAAGTGGTTTAAAAGTGGCTCTTATACTGAAATTAAAAAAGAGAGTATTCAGGGATTTTTTCCAATTTAAAAAATAAAACGATTTTTCGAAAATTCTATTAGCGGCGTTCACACTCAACAATTTGTTTGACAATCGTGGTTGATGGGCCAAATCGTCAATGTGAACGCTCGTTATAACCAAACCGCAGACTTGTAGTGCGGTAGACAAATCATTTTGATTTTTCAGCCTGACTGATCGACTTGTAGTTAAGTGTGAACACGTGTGCAACTTTAGTACATTTTTCATTTTTGGTTCGGATTTTAGTGAGTGCATATCGGCTTTCGAAAGCATAAGAGACGATATCAATAACATAATGTCTCTATTTTTTTTCGAAATATAGACAATTTGTCAAAGGAATGGATTATGTTAAAGGAATGGCTTCAGTCGATTTTGAGAATTTAGCAATATAGGTGTCAAATCTGAAAAACTTCTTCCTACTGCCAAGAATCTTAGAATTGCAGAGAAACGTTCCTGCGATGTAATAGCGTGTCTTAAAATATTGGCCTTTCGTTTGATGTGTGGGTTAATTTTCTTTACCTAAATTTGCGAAAATCATCAATGTTATGGAAGATAAATTATTTCTTTGCTTAATTCATGGTTTCACCCAAACTAGTTTGATCTGGATTTTTCTTCATTTTCCATTATTTTATCTATCAGCAAAACCGAAAGCAATGCACGTTCCGCAATTATGTGCAAACACTTCGAAGTTTCTCTCAGGACTGAAATCTGCCAACATATTTTGTGTGTGAACGCTAAGCACCGATTTGTCGCCGAGCAAATCGTCGCGAGAAATTGCTGGGTGTGAGCGCCGCTAGATAAACCGCAGATAATGAAACTATTGTTCGTCCGTTCGACGAGCGAAAACCATCCCGAGTTAAAAGATAAATAAAATGTTATTATTTGGCAAAGTATCAACTTCTCAATTTGATTTTCTTCAGATAAGCCAGAGGGGTATTTTATGCTACGATTGGAAGAGACTGTCAACTTTTTCCCTGCAATGTTACTCACAAAAAAACGAATGGATGGCGCAGATGGTTAAGTGCCTGCTCTTGGTTAGTGGGATCCGCGGTTCGAGTCCCTAAGAAAGCAAAGTTAATACGCGTATTTTTTTTGCCGTTGGGATCAAATTATTGGCACTATCACTGGAATGGTCGATCGGTGGTAGTAGTCTGACTGTTGGTATCACAATGGACCAAAATGCTCTAAGTGTGCTGATGAAGACACTAGCAGCCCCTTTACCTTCCTACCTACCCTACTCACGAAAAACTCCTCGTTTCTAGTAAGGTCCGTATGAAGCAGTTTTCATTTCGCAATTTGCATGACCTGGCAGGTGACGCTCCACAAATTCCCTCACCTACTTTCCACCATAAAAGGTGAAGGAATTTAGATCTTTGAAGATGGGATAAGCATTCATATACTCAAGCGTCACTCATGGTTACGAGCAACAATCATAATGTGATGGTGTTTGGATTACTTCAGGACAGACACCAAATAAAAAACCTCTCCTAAGTATTATACTCATGTCTCCATAAATTCGGCTTTCTAAAGAGATCACTTCATTAAATCAAATACCTTCCTCTTCTTATCTGGCACTGCAATTCTAGTCGAAATCGGGCCTCAACCAATAACAATCAGCTGGTGGACGTCAGTAACTCTCTTACTTTCCTTCCCTTATTTCATTTGAGTTCAATAGACTTCCAAATGCGTCCTTTGCGAAATCAACTCAAGATACCTTTTCTCAGAGGCTGATAGACCATTCGGGAGTCATTTGACTTGAAGGCAATTCAAATTCGATAACCTTCGGCATTCCTAAGAGTTCGCCCACGAATTGCTCAAAATTGTGTTCTTTTGTTCAAATTAAATTCTGACAAAGACGGAATCGGTAATTGTTATGATTTTCAGCCCTTTCTGATACTCTTTACACAAAGTGAGCGGAATTCATTTTGAAAGGCAAATTCAGTTCTTCCAGTTGCAGGCATCCCTCACAAAACCTTCCTTTTACCTTTGTCTTCGCCTGTGTATGAGACCGTGTTTCAGTAGACCAGATTAGCAAATGTTCGGGCATCATCATTGTAGTCGTCCCTTGGGGCATGACTCCGCATCAGCAGACACTATTCGCTTGCGGTGATAAACGAAGCCAAGGCAAGCCGGTCAGCCCTGCACTCAGACCGTACCTGTATGCACAGGCACAATACATTCATGCCGCAATCAGTTTTAAAGTTTTCATCTCAATCTCACTCACTCCGCCCCACCTGGCAGCTGTCGACACACAGGCATGTCCTTACAGTTGATGTTTTCTGAATTTATTTCCGCTTTTATTGCCCCGAATAACTTTTTCCATCATAGCTCTTGTCGTTTTTATTCGGACTCTTTCACACGTAACCCCCATCCATCCGCTCAGCACACTTAGGGGAACTCAGAACAAAAGGGTGGTCTGAAAATACACGTGTAGACCGGACGCTCCTGAGGCCACGGGCACAAGGTGAAAACCGGATGTGATTTGAATATGACTGACTTGTGGTCCAGGCAGAGCATGCCACATATGTACAACTTAGTGTGCCTTCTCACCAGAGGTGTATGTTTTCTCTTTTGTTTCAGATCTTCCACGGGACGGTCCACATATCAAGGGTCAACAGTTTCAATATCAGATTGGAGATACGCTTAATCTGAATTGCACATCGGGAAAGTCGCACCCTGCATCGCATCTACAGTGGTTTATTAACGACGAACCGGTAAGTGAAGTTCATTCCTCTTTTTTGTTTTTAATTTTTTTTTTCACTCTTCGGGAATACGACGTTGGTTTGTGAACGGGGTAAGTGGAGACAAATTGCATCGTCTCGGGATTTCCTGGAGGATATCGATTCGACCCCTGCGATTACCCACTCACTCACCGATAAGCTAAGTTGGTCGTCACTGCGTCGGGATATGGGATATGGACCATCGGATGGAATGGTTTTAGATTGATGGATGATTCGCTTAAATCTTGTACATGAAGCGTTAAAGGAAGTGAAACCCTTTTTTGTTATTTAACGGGGGTGGCACGTTCATTATTTTGATGGTCAGTTTAATAGGGTCATCGGTTACTTGGCGAAGATACTTTTGAGTTGGGTTACGAAAGGAATCAGTTCTTCGAGGGATATCTTCTCGGGTCTCTAGATGAACGAAGGAAAATGTTTTTTTTCTGTTTTTTTTTTTTTGTTCTTTGAGAACAATGGCTTCAGACTGAGCTCTTTATATTTGAACTTGACATCCATTTCGATAAGGTCGCCGACGGTTCATTATCCCTTTATTTGGAAGAAACTTGGCATGTATATTCAACATTATGTGAGCTTTACTCAAAGTAGAGGATGCTGTATACGACCAAGGAAGTGGGAAGATAGCAGCTGTTTTGGGGCGAGAAAAGCAGAGTTCGACTCTTGTTAAGGTCTCTTCGTGAAGATGTTGAGTCGTCTCTTAAATCTCCGAATATGCTCTGTCAAACTTATTCGTCCGGGTGCATAACGCCGTTTATCGATCCCCTTCTTAGGTAACGTACGGTTGTGTGTTTCAAAAAACTTACTCATTGCATAAATGCTACGTAAGCACATTCCATCACGTATCGGGGAGAGCGTCTTGGTTTTTCATGTGTGGTTGTCGGAGGGCGGTTGAATTTGATAGATTGTAGAGAGCGCAACGAAAATAAAGGGTGGTTACATTTTAAGGGCCGATGTTGATTTTGAATAAAACACAAATTATTTAGGAAATTATTGTCATTTCGTTTTATTATTATAATATTGGTATGGAACAAAATATCGGCCAAATGGCCGCGGCGACCTCGGCGGCACGCCGAATTATCTCATCCTTTAGCTCAATTGACATCGCCACCACGTGAGATAACACGGCCATTGCATTTGTCGCGCAAAAGAGCCATTGTTTCGTTAGCTGTGTGGCAAGTGGCACCGTCCTGTTGAAACCACATATCGTCCACATTCATATCTTCCAATTCGGGCCATAAAAAGTTCGTTATCATTTCACGATAGCGAACACCATTCAGAGTAACTGCCTGACCGGCCTGACCGGCCATAAACCGCACCAAACAGTCACTCTTTGTGGGTGCATTGGTTTTTCGACAATCACTCTTGGATTGGATTATCATTCGCCCAATGCGGCAATTTTCCCTATTGACGAATCCACTGAGATGAAAATGTGCATCATCACTGAAGATGATTTTCTTCGAAAATTGATCATCCACTGTTGCCATTTCATGCCACCATTCTGACTATTGACGACGCTTGAAAAGGTCAAGAGGCTTTAGTTCTTGAGTCAATTGCATAATGTTCATCAACGACGAGCGTGAGAGGTGCACTTGTTGGGCACGACGACGAGTTGAGGTGGACGGCTCTTCAGTCACACTATCGCGAGCAGCTGCAATATTTTCTGCAGTACGAGCTGTACTAATACAGACCCGGTTTGCTCAAATTTTTGCACGATTTCTCCGATTATACGCACATTTGGACGATATGCATTTTGATTTGAACGCCCATTTTCATAATAAGCCTGAATAACTTTAACGCGTTGCTCGATTGTGTATCTTTCCATGGTTCAAATTGAGTTAGTCTGAAATTGAGAAATGTCAAATGAAATGCAGAAAAAAACTTGAAGTTTAGGTGTGGTTCACATTCAACATCGGCCCTTATCATTTAAAATATAGAAGATATAGAAATAAATATAGAAATTTGTGAAACAAAGCGAAGACGTAAAGAAATTCTTTTAAGCTATAAGTGTTAAAAGATAATAATAATGCCTGCACAGTCTTCTTGTACACACATTTTGTACGCGAGCTGAAGATGCACATAGCAAAGGTCATGTGCTAAAATTGCCTCCTAGGCGATATTGCAGACACATGAGGTAGGCCACACACATAGGCCAATGTTGAATTTAAACATAATTCATAATTTTTTTTAAAAAACCTTTGATATGATAGAAAATAGGAACACATTACAGGCTTTTCAACCATATGTTAATATTGTGAAATTATCGATTATTCACTGAATAAAAAACAGAATTTGACGCATATATTGCACATCTCTCGCACCAGGCCAACCACGATATGCTCAAACAGAACCGATCACATCATGTTTGTAGAGAACATAGCTCCATCTCTATGCGTGTCCCCTTTTAGGAAACATAAGGGTGGGCTATATACTCATGTATTATACGAATGTAGCCTTAAACAAAGAGCGGTACACAGTTACATGTTTCCTCAGCTGATCACCTGATGTAGGACAAGTAACGGACTACGAACTGTGTTGTCGATAGCATTGTGGTCAGTCCTCTACACAGCTCCGCCTGTATCTCCGCCTGTAGCTTCACCTAGTAAATGAAGAATAGAGAAGTATTGTTATGTGCATACATGAGCCGCGGCATAGAGCGAGAGTTCACAAAACATTAATACAAATCGATACGGTGTAGTGTAAAAAAAGTTGCAACATGTCAGCACTGATTGTGCCACTTACCCTATGAGGGACGACAGCGCCACCTGACTGTGTACAACCGGAAGAATTTTACGGTCCTCTGATCTCGAGTCACATTGTCTTGTCTCTCATTTCTATTTAATTTTTCCGGACAAGGGTAACTTATACTAGACAAAAATGATTAAAATCTGTCTTAATATCTAACAGTTCAAGTTCTTAAATCTGACTTTTTACCGATCCTTCGCGGGTACTCCAAAATAATTAAATCTATCTTATCCATTTTTATTTATTAGGACTTTATTATTTATGACATACTGGCCAAGAAAACTAGGATAAAACTTGGCACTCTAAACCTAATCTCGAGTTACATTTGTGACCTGGGCGGCAACCTTCCCAAAGAAGCAAAATTATTCCTTAACATTGCAAGAAACCTTCCGTAGAATTAAAATGAAATGAAATTTAACTAAAACGGCTTAGTTTTCAGTGACCACCAGACTTTTCCTGATCTTGTCCAGCTTCTGCAAAAATCGTAGTGCGGTATGGCCGTCGTAAGCATATGGTCACCTATTAACATGCTCACTTTCGTACCACTAAAACTTAACCAACGATGTTCATCTTTTTGACATCACCGTTGGTCATACTGTTGCTCCAATTTCCAGACCAATCCATCGAGTTCTGGCTGAGTCTAGTGCTTTGGTACCGATTTTGTTTTCTCTTATCGAGCTAAGCGGCTTCAAGGCATATGGGGGCTTATCCGGAGTTTTCAAAGCTCAAATCGATTTTTGATGGATTGGTGTTCCCTGATACTCCGTGTTCAACAAGGATACCTCTTCGTGCCTTGTTTCCATAACTCGACCCCCTTCGGTGCCAGAATGCCCAACACTATGGCCTTTATTGCCGCTTGGCTATCAGAGAAAATGGTGACCCAATTGTTGGTTATGATGTGTTCTCTCTAGGCGCAAGTGCTGCCTAGTGCATCACAGTCACTTCAGTTTGAAGACTGCTACAATCGTCTCTTAAAGCCCGAGGTTATTCGAAGTGATCACAGAGGAGCCCTGCGCCTGTACCAGCACTCGTTTTTGAGCCGTCACTGTACAGTGAGATTTCGCAGATAGAAGGACTTCCCCGGGACTAAGGTTGGTGGCAGGTAGGCAGTTTGGTTTCTGAAATTGAATACAATGCTAATTGAACACTTAAGTACCCATGTCGCATCCCATCCTAATGAAGAACTACATGTTACATTCTATTTCAGACTCCATCCAGAAGCATTAAAGTTCTAGAGACACCCCCTAATTCAAAGTGAACTTGAACTTATAAATCAATTTTGATATCGAAAGAGGAGCAGCTCCGCCGTGCACGGCCGTACACAGAAGAATCGCACTTGCTCGTATTAGTTTCGGCTACAGTATTTTCAGATCACAATGCACGACGCATTCAACTCCGTCGACACCACTTCCGAAAAGTTCTTCGCCGCCCAGAGCTGCTACTCTGGTAGTAACAAAATGAATGTAAGAAATCCACTTAAACTCCATGTGATTTGGGATCAAGTTTACTTCTTGTGGCATCGATTGAATTTCGAAAAAGTTATGATTTCAGATTTTCGACTTTTGCAGTAATGCAATAACAAAAAACAAAAAAAAAAAAAAAAAAAACAAAACAAGGCACAACTATCCAGAATAACTTCAACTCGAGTTGGAACAGTGCGCACTTCTCGTTTTTCCTCACTTGCTTCCGATGACGACCGACTCCAGTAGCCACCACCCACTCAAAGGAAATTTCAATTATTTTACCAGCACTCTATAAAATGGAGCTTGGAAAAGTTGCTCCTTGCGGTCGATGCATAAGAACAACAACGAAATAAGAAATAGCCACGCCGCACAAAAGTTTTTCAAGGAAATGGTGTGAGAGAGAAAGAGAGAAAGCGAAATAAAAAATATACAGAAATCCACAGAAACAACATTAAAAGGACTACAAACTTCTGTCCAACCCCATGGGCGACCAAAGGACAAACAACAGGCCGGGCTGGGATGAAGAGCGCACGGAGCGAGTATTAAGATTGCATTTGAACCCAACTCGGAGACTGGGTCAATTTCGAGAAGAAGGGCCAGCCAACGAACGCTGCTGCAAGACTCGCCCACCCCACGAGGCCGAATCCTCTATTAAACCCATCCTCTTTAGTTTTTAACTACAAATACGTATAAAGGGTTCCTTTGGCAATATGGATGAGTGAGTGAGAGGGTGAGAGAAAACAAAAAAAAGAAGAGCAGCCAACTCATAACACAGGGCATAACAGTGTAATCGAAATAAAAACACCCAAAGGGCTTATTGTCGGTAAAGTACCATCAGATCCAATGGCAGCTTCTCCCGGTTTGAGGATGTCGGCGCGAACGCGTGTGATAGTGGCTGGAAGCGAACGAGTTTAGAGTGGCGCGGCACTAAACCGTGATGGTGGATCATAAAATATTTAAAGGATAAACGATAAATGGCGAAGCGGACAGTTGCAAGGTTTCAAAGCGCAACAACAATGAGAGAGAGGGGACAACAAAATGTTCAAGTGAACTGAAACGTCCTTGAGGGGACAGCGCATCCCCCTAAGCAGCTTTTTATGCTCCTATCGGTGGATTGCAGTATCGTGCTGCTATGCACTTTGTTGTGCAATACAGCAACAGTTTTACAATGTCCCTGAGACATCTCCCCTCAAGGGGCATTTGTGGGAGGTTAGCGGATTTCGTTTTCATACTCTTTGACATCGGAGGTGGTCGGGGTTGGAATTAATTTTTTATTGACATCCTCTTTGTGGTGATTACATGGAAGTTTATCTAATCGGTGGGGATTCTCGAACAATGCGAAGGGTTGTTTTGTGGCATCACGTTAGTCTTATCGTGTCCGTTCGTGGTCGTGCGGTGGGACTTAACACAGTTGACTAAGTGATGGCGTGCACTTTCTTACGACGCAGTGCGAAGTACTTGCCGTCGCTGAAATGATGATGAACAACATTGTGAACTACGGCTAATTGTGAATGTAGTTTGTCTGCTGGCCGTGATCAAGTGGGTGTCTGTGTGTGCACAAAACTTGTCGACTTGCGTCGCCACCTACATGGTTAATTATGTTTCCTATGATTAAGTGTAAGCATACCCATTTAGTGACCCTCATAGTCTTCTGGTTCCATAATATTTTAGACCCATGGACGGTCCTTAGGTCGCTCAAAGGACACATGAAATGTAAAATACTGAAACACTCCAGTGAGTTTTTTTGAGAATTTCGGTTGCTTCTGACGCAGACGGAAAAAGGCGTAAGGAATCGCCTTTTTTCCTTCCCTTCTACTCTTTTCTTCTTGATATTGAGGATTAGAATCAAAAAGCGTGGACCTGAGGTTGGACCTGGGTCTCAAACCAAAATGCCTCTCCTGCTGGTACGTACTTATGCAGCTGCCTCCAATTCGGCACGCCAAGTTGGTTGAGGTCCTTGTGCACTTTTGTGCGCTATAGGTTCCGTGAGCGTCCTCTATTGCGTTGTCCCATCCGTTCGGAGTCGAAGACTTTTCGGGCTGGAGCGGTGTTACTCATGCAATTGCTGCAATTATCCCTTGTTCTTCAGCATTTGATAACGGTTTGTTTGACACTGTGGCATTACGACATATAAGAGGTTGAAAAAACGAATTACGGTCTTGTGTGTGAGAGAGATATAGAGAGATATAGACAGAGATAGATAGAGAGATAGAGAGAGATAGATAGATAGATAGAGAGAGAGATAGAGAGAGACAGATAGAGAGAGAGCTTATAAGAAAATTTGTGTTCTTTGCATTGCAAATGAGGTACGAAATAACGAGGAAAGAAAAATGTACAAAGAAAAGTGTACATTTTACGAATTATACCCATATCACAATGTCAGGTTCGCGGGGTCGGGCTCTGACATGTTAAGTAGGATACACGTAAATCCATTAAACCAGTCACAATGCTGCGGTCGCGCTTTGATTGTTCACAGACCGTAATATCTCAAGCGCGAGCACAGCACTCTAGGTCGAGCTTCTTTCACAAACTTGGGCTTTTGGCAGTTGTGAAGGAATTTTCCTTAATTTACTCGTAAGTTTACAGTAGTGGCAACTATTTGTGCACTGAATTAATTCTTATGTGAAATAATTGCATTTTTCTTTTCTGGGAAAATTAATTCTAGACCATTTGAAACGCGAGCCTTTCATTGTGATTTGGAAAGGTGATGTATCCGCGCTTTGATATAACATTCTCGTAAGATCGATAAAACGCGTCTGAAGCCTATCAACTCCCGACCGAGCGAACGAGACATTGTGATTTGGCAATTATGGCTCCGGCACAAGGAATACTTGACCTGCGTTAGCTTCACTGATGCTTTGACAGATACATAAAATGCATGAGACCAAAGCTGGCGCTGACGCGACGGATGTAGTTGCTCAATTTTGAACTTTTGTCTCTCGTTCATCGTTGACAATCGTCACATTGTCACACTTCAATTCAATTAGAATTTTAAGTTAAAGGCTGGGAGTTGGTTCTTAGTCGTAGAAAAGTTAAAAATACATGATTGATTTGTAATTGAGTATTTAGAATAAAGTAAATATTTTATTTGTGCATTAATAATCATAACCACTTGCATTTTGCATTGAAACTTGAGACTGACAAATGAAATCAGCTGTGCTGTTTAATCTTCTTGCATTACCCACTTCACCGTGAACGAATGCTTTGACGCTACGCAAGTTAAGTATTCTATGTCCCGGAGCCCTTAAAGACAATTTTTTAAGGGACTAGCAGTTTGGCACGAATTTTGATTTATCGGTGTACGAATTATAGCGATGCGACTGTACATATAAAATTATCGCCGAATAAAAGATCATATTTGGCGGACTTGTTGGCCTTGCGGTTGTGGCAGTCAAAGGAAAATGAATCACGAAATCGTTTGTTTTTCAAATGTCACGTTTGGCTTCTGTCGTGAAAGTGTTGAGTGATATAGGTCACAATAAATTATACATTGATGTCTTCGATGAAAAGGTGAAATGACAGTCGCGGCCGCCGTCAAAAAAATTCAATGGGCTCCGTTTTTGTGTGTGATTTGTGCACTTTTCTCCGCTTTAGCACTTTGTGGAAGCGGAAACATCATTCATATCCAGCTGCAAGCAGGTTGGATATATGGAATAATTCAAAATTGTGGATTGACTCAAAACTCAGAGTTCACAGGTAACAGCTGTCCTAAAAATTTCTTTTTTAGTCTGTTCTTGGAAACAATTTGTTTCTTTGACGTTTACTCGCATGCCCACATAGAATGTCATTGAAAAGTTAAAAAATACTTTTGAAAAGTTTAGAACATGACTTGGAAACTCCATAAGTGAGTCTGCTGACTGACATTTATTCATACGAAGTCCATTACCCAAACTGCAAAAGCATTGACGAATACGTACGTCAAGAACGTCAACTTTTGTGTCAAAGACTACATTTTTGGTTTGGTTTTTGCTTTTGTAACAAAAAATGACGTGAAAAGTGCTCTTTCAAATGATTACAATCGAAAAGGTCACCAACACGAGGGAATGTAACTTTCCCAAGCATGGCAAGGTAAGCCATCACATTTGACTTTATCAACTTTGCGTTAACCTTCACCGATTTATTCGGCTCAACAGTGCATGCCTTCAATGCCCAACGGCCAACAGGTATGCTTTCAGGTCCCACTGAATTCAATTAAGGAGTCCATTTCTTTATGTCATAACCATGAGTCTCGTTGCCTCTTCGTGGAAAGTAATATAGACGTATGTACACATGCCTTGTGTTCCACTGTGGACTCCAATACAAATGGCAAGGAAACATGAATACACTCTGTGCTGGTTAGTGAGTAATGAACATAGGTCCTGTTCTGAGACCTGAAATTACATTTTTGGGGGTGACTATGTTTTTAGTTTTTATCATATTTTAATTTGGAAATCCGGGGACTTTTTGGTGACTTCAAAGCAAAGTCTTTGGAAATTTTTGTTGGGGCTTTGTTTTTACAGCAGAACTGCGTTAATTAATGTGATGATTTCCTTTTCTCCGAAATGTAAAGCAGGCAGTTCGGCTTTATGCTCCTCGTGTGTACTTGTGACTCAAAGGGGGAAAGTCATTTGTTCCAAGAACCATTGCATGTTCTGTGTAACAGCTATAAACGAATGTTTAAAGAACAGTATGTGTATGAACATGCATTTTATTAGCAACGAGTGATAAAAATCTGCCGAGTCATTCACTCTGCTCAGGAGGTGAAATTGTCATACTAAGACTTGAGGTCCAACCATAACCTTCCAGAAGCATAGTCAACTCTCAAAGTGCTTCTTCAACTATTATTTACGTACGTAGGCACTGATTAAAATCGCACCCACTTATCAAGCGTAACCAACCGCCATTATACTCACACTCTGCCATTTCTGTGTACTCCCTCTGCATCGCATGTTGACATAAGGCTACTTGCATCCATCATAGTAGAGTTTTCAGAATGTTGACAAATATGACGGTGCAATTTTGCTTAACCCTAGGATGGGCAGGTGGGTCTATTCAGGCCAAATTTCCGATTGAGCATATATAGCCAAAGCAATGGGACAGGAACCCTCTGACTTCTTGCGGCGATGTTTGCTGAGCACAACCTAACGATGTCCGGGTCGTCGTCGTTCCGGAGTCCGGATCCAGTTCGCAGAAACACATTTTTGCGTGTGAATGTCGAAATGTAACAGCTGAGCCTAAGCAGCCAGAGAGTAAACTCGTTTCTTGTGTGTACTGTGGGAAGTGTCTGCTCAGAGTATAAAATTGTATCGTTTGTTTATGATTCTTGGCTCTTGTGTAGTGAAACATGCCGGAACAAAACGAGTTGTGTGTTGCTGTGGATATATGTAGTTCAGAATCAGCAACCAGATCTGGAGGGCTACCTGCAGAACATTGTTGGCGGAAGATATAACTGAGGAAGGGGATCAATTTGCTGATCGCCATAACTATGCAGATTATGTGCCGGATAATGATGCTATTGATGCGTCTGATCTTGTGATCCGCTGCCCGAGGCTGACACTGATTACGATCATGATCTGGAGGCTGGTGATGACAACATAACCGTTGGCAACCAATTACGCCCCTACCGCCGTAAAAGGAGGTGAATCAAATTGATCCGCACAATCCATTGCGCTTATTTTGTTCCACCTCATTGCCATTGACTGCGCATTTGCGTCAAGTTGAACTCGCCTTTGTGGGAGCTTCTCGCTTTAACAAACGTTTCGTTCCGGTTGATTTAAAATAATCAATCCTCCATTGCATCAGGCATTGATTGGTTTTTACAATGAGAAATAGACATTGTGGTAAAGCCGTAATTGTGTTTTACCTGTGCTACCGACCAAGAGAATACCCTAAAACCGAATTAAATCTTGGACTATAATGCCAATGAGGCAGGGGTTAGGCTCCATGGACCAAAAGATCTACAGATGGCCATTGGTACCAATCGATAGCTGGTTATGCTTCATTTATTATTTGCAACCGTTTGCAGCCAGCAAATCAAAGCGATCCAATTGGCCACTCATTTGGTTACTAAACATATGGTGGTTAGTGCGATGAGTGGCCATGTTTCACGGCAACCTCGTATCAAACAAGTAATGGAGAAATTCCACATTACTTACTTACTTATCAGGCCGGCGACCCATGTAGGGTCTGGGCATGAGCAATTTCTGCCTTTCATCGCTGACGGTCCTGGGCACGCTGCAGCCAGTCATCAAGACCAAGCCGTCTTGCAGCCGTTGAACTTTCGGAGATGTTAGGTACATCTTGGTAGGTACATCTTGTATTTAACTTTTCACAATGTTAAGTTTATGACAATGTCGGTTTTTTTATTTATTCTAATGACTTTTCCATAAAATATTCATAAGGGCCTAGGGAGGCCTAGAATGCTATCTTACCGCCTAACAAACAGCTGCCTACCTCAGGGTTGAGATTCCTGAAGAAATTTATTACACTTCCTTACTTTTCAGTTCTGACAGAAGACTAAGTTTCAGAACTTCGCCGTTCCAAATCGTCTTAAGTCACTCTCCATACCGTGCAGGAATGCACACATTTGCACAGCTTCCTGCCGTTGGAGTCTCTCTAAAAAAATTACACTTCCATTTGAAAGTATCGCACTTTAAGGCGGCGAATGGTCAGTACCCTTCAAACCCAACACGTACATACGTGGTTTACATTATAATGGAGCTCTAAATGCAGAACTCGCTATAAGGCGTCGTTAGACAATCGCGGGGGCTGTGCTCGTCTCGTTCGATTTGGATCTTTTTCTCCACCCTCACTAACGGCGGTCATATGTGAAGAATATAGTGCATTTCAATGAGGGATATACCTCAAGCCAACTGCAGCAGAGCCAGTCTGTTCGAATTGTAAACACTTTAAAATCACAATGATTACAATATGTTTTTACAATGTGAGCACGTACAGTGATTGTCAACCGATCTAGAAAATGAGAAGCCTGAGACTTATTCGACATTTTTGACTGAAGTATCCACCAGGAAAACGATGTAACTATTTATATCAGAAAACCTGTTCGGAATTTAGTCCGAAGTCATTGTCCGATATTCAGCGTTACTTTTAAAAATAGTTTCATGGCAACGGACATTTAAAATCAGACAAGGGCACTGATGACATCCAGACCTCCTACAACGTCCGATCCGTCGGAGGAAATCAATACCCACTCACCACCATCCCAAGCAGACTTTATGCTTCAAGCAATTCATGAGCATGTCCGTCTCTAGCATATTTCCACACAAAGCCTTTCGTGCAATTTGTTTCCCTTTGAACGGGATTACGACTAAATAGAATTCGCTCCCCATTTATTCCATTCAGCAGTTATAAATAATTTTCAACCTTTCACTGAAAATGTAAATGGATACAATCAGCTCATCGTCCCCCATTTAGCATTCTAAGTGGGTTAAATAGAAATGTCTTATCATTTATTTGCCGGATGCACCGACCCAACCGAACCACCAGCAACCGAGTCCATTCATGGACCACTGCTCCTTCAACGACCCACTTACTTAGGGTAACTCCGACCAAACCAGGACATTATTTTCATCTTCGCAATTTTTCATTATAACTTCCTATACATATTCTTGTATTATTGTGCAAATGTGAAAGCAATTCCCTCTGCCGCCGCCCCGAACCATGGCTGTGTGTGAGTCTCTGGTGGGGTCATCAGATAAAGGATATTTCAGAATCGTATTCCAGCGGAGAGGGACTTCAGGATGTTCCTTTTTTGCTTCCATCTTATAACCCCCCCACCATCCACGCCAATGTACTAAGCCACTATATCCCACCTTAGAACGGAAGTCATCTCTACCCGAAATCCCGATGTAAAGAGTTGCCTTCGTGGAAACGATTCAAAGATCAGAAGTTCAAGCAGCAGAAGCTCACGAGATGCTTTTATGTGCGGGTTCCGGGCACGACCGACCGATGGGACATGCTTACGTACATGCATGCTCCCGCGACGCCTGTTAGTCCCCCCCGGGGAATGGCGCCAGCAGTATGGAGAGTGGAGAGTGGAACCCTGTAGTTTAAACATTCGTAGACTGAATTTAAATGAGCACAAAAGCTGTGGCCGTCGCACAGCCACCCGCTTCGGGAGACCCGGTGACAGAAGATACTGCTACCTTGCACTGCATCCCGCAGTGGCTGCTCTGGCTGCAGTCTGGCTTGGAGTTGATGAAAATGCGGCACGTTCCACCAGTGAGCAAGGGACGTGGGAAAGAATTTAAATTTACAGCTCGGCTTTATTTCGCTGAGCTTTTAAAAACGAATCCTTGGCGCTCTGTGCACCGCAGTCAGCAGACTGCAGCTAGGCGACGACGGAGCACAGGGACCGATGATTATAAAAATGTGGTCGTGTGCGCTTCTCCGAGCAGAGCATACACATGCACCGCGTTCGTGTTCGGGTTGAAGGGTGTGCTTGTGCTGCATCCGCGACATTAAAGCGCCACAATTTCAAATGCAATTTTAAAGTAAGCAGCAAGTGTATATGTTTGTGTATCCTTTTGACGATGTTTGCCATTTTAAATGTATTATGACATTCCCTTGGTGGGACTAATTGACTTACGCGGTTACGACAAGCGAGGTTGAGGAGTGTTCTAAAAGTGCCCGGGTGGGCGAGAGACGAACTTGATTACCGATGGTAAGTATACCTAAAGAGTGCTAAAGTATGTGTTCACTTTGCCGGGGCCACTGATGCGTGGGATCCATCAGCTGGAGCGTGGATGTGGTGTTTGGTACAATCGCTGTGAAATACGCACACACAGCGAGCTAATGTGACCTAGGTTAGAATAGGTGCTGCAAATGCTAGTGTGACTTTTCAATATTCCGTGAACAGAGCTGAAACTGAATCGTTTTAATTCTGATGACTGTTTGTCTGTTTCTTTGGTCCAGCTGTAGGTATACATTCGTCTGTTTGTCAGACGGCTCCCATATGATCTTAAACAGAACAACTCAGTGATTGTACCTGGGAGCAACCTGTCAAAGTTGTAATCGATAATCGATAAACAACTGCATGTGGATTTGAAGTTAGCCAATCGTTTTGAAGTAGTTGTGGATATACCTAAGCTCTACCAGCAGTGCTTAAAGTGCCTAAGAACATGCACAAAAATGATAGTCAGCGAGTTTGGAATGAAAATGCATCAGAATACAAGAACGTCTTCTGAGTGCTGGTGCTTTTTTTTTTAGGTATTTTCTGAACATGACTTGAAAACTTGAAATTTTAAATGTTATGCGAACCATATGATACGATTTGGCCAACATTTGGCTTGAAGAAGAGCTATCATTACATGGAATCGACGACGTCTTTTATAAGCCCAACAGATGCACGTCTACAGCGTTCGATTCGTTGACATTAACTCGGCCTCAGAATTTAGCGGAAACGGTCGTTATCTTTCGACCGCTCCTTTAACAACGCGGGCTTGTTGACATAGATAAATGACACAACGTAACCACATAAACAACTGTCTAGAGGTGTTACATGTCACGATCCAGGCTAAGTTCGATATACATAGCACGTTCATCGAATCGAGTTTTTGTAAAAGTTGATTGTTACCCCCGCTGTGTGGCTTGTGGCACTGTCTTGTTGAAACCACATCAGAAGAAATCGACCAAAGAAATAACGTTGCAACAAGACTGTAGTGATCTCTATTGACTGTCAGCATGATAACCACATCATATGGTTTTATTTTTGGGGATGTTTCACGAAGCTTATGAGGGTGTTCACCCGACCAAAAAACATGCATATTCTCTTTGCTGACGCAGTATTGACGGGAGCAAAAATATACTTCATCAATGAATATGATTTTGTGATTAAAGCTCCTTAAAATATTTCTAGAGCCGAGATGGTAGATAACTTCATATAATCATGTGTTTTTAGATCTTGACCAAAATCCTTTCAAAAAATTCGCCACGGTGTCGTCCTAGCGACATCCGGGTCCGACACCGTTGAATCAACTGCTTTGGTTAGTTTTCTACGGACGCCTGACTATTACCTGCTTGCCTACTGAGGCGAGAATCCGTCACGAACTCAAAAGTTTGGTAATACATTTTAATTAATATGTATATTGTCAATTTGTGAATTTTACCAATTTTTTGTTAATGAGTGTACATAAAGGTACGTTTGCTGTGAAAGTTTAAAGTTGGTGTACCTGGTGTTCCCCTGGGTTCAGGCCTGTCTCCAACCTTGTTTTCAATATTTATCAACTTATCTCTTACTCTCAATCAAAACCATTTTTTTGCAGATGACAAGGGCTGCAAGCCGTTGAGTTACAACGTCAGCGTATGTCAACCACACTCAATACTGATATCAAGCCCATCATCATCTGGGGTAAAGGAAGCAAAGTTGAGAACTGTTCAAAACAGTGAGGCGGGTACAAACTTACCCAAATTACAAATTAATGAAGTAGTCGTTGATGAAACCGACGGTTTGTGAATGCTTAGTATGCACATCAGCCATGACCTTCGTAGGAACCAGTAGATTCCTAAAGCGGTAAATGCTAATGCAAGATATATCGGTTTTCTCAACTGTTTTTCACTACTACCGGCAATATACGAATCATAGATCCATCCGAAGCTATATCAACAGTTTTCTTCAGTACCCAGCTCCCATAGTAAAAAAATGCAATTTCCCAGCGCCAAAGTTATCGTGCTCTCAACGAAGGACAGAAACTCGAAAATTGCATTTACCCCAGTTTCCATTTGGTGCAACAATCGAGAATGCGCTGCATTTAGAATGAAGAGGACATGAAACGGGTTTGTGTAAAGTCAGTACTATCTTCCGATTAACCACAAAAAAAGTTACCAAAATCCTATCGCTGCTTACTACATACATAGACCCTGAATTCGGGGGCACAGTGAAATTTACAAGTACGTTTCTCAGCCACACAGCCTTCCACAGTATTTCCAGAAACATACAACCTGCAAAGATTCAAAACTATTGCACACCGTCACATCCCTCGCTAACCTTTCACTTCTAATCTTTAACTCTTCTGTATACCCTTCTCCTTCTCTCCATCCCTGGGTTAATAAACACTAAGGGACATAGGACATTTGAAAAAAAGATTGTAAAACGATTTATAAGGAATTTGCGTAATTAAAATGACCTGTTGTGTCGTGTTGTTTCCAAATTCACTATAGTTGTTGTAGTTTGTTTTCAAAATGTCTAAAAACAAAAAACTCGAGTGTTTGCGTTCAAATAAACGTCTGCTTTGTTCCGCCTTGTGCCGTTTTGCATTTGATTCTGACTACAAACCACCAAATTTTCGTCTTTATAACTATAATACATGTGTAAAGAAGATGAAGTCGGATGTGAGTATATATAGAAAACAAAGTGTTAAGCGAACAAAAAAAAAAATAAAATAACGTCCGCCCGAGCAGGGACTTGAACCCTGGACCGTTGGATTAAAAGTCCAACGCTCTACCGACTGAGCTACCCGGGCACATGTCTGCCCGGTGCCAAACTACACCCAGGCTGTTATCGCAAATATAATATGTACTTCAAAATAATACAACTCGAGTTTCAATTAACTCAAAACACTTCGTTCGTGTACACCGTGACAGAAAGAGGGAGGGTGTGAAAGAAAGACACAGAGTGAGTGAGAGAGGGGAGGTTCACAGTCATGTCGTGAATTTCTAATGAAACAAATGAAACAACATTTTTTTTATTTAACAGAATGTTTAAAATAAAAAAAATTGATTAGTACAATTGTCAATTATCGCTGTCTCATTACATTACATGCTTTGTTATTGTTTGGAGATGAACCAACGTTGACATTGACAGGTCGGATTCCAATCGCATGTGGGGCATTTTCAGTGCTTTATTTAAATGTGCACATTTGCGCGGCCTGGCATATGTTTTGTGCGTGGTCAAATGACCTTAAAAGGTTTATACGAGATTGTTCGATAACTCTGTGGCGTGACGCAAGTTGGCGGTCGGGTTGAATAGAATATTTTCCTAGACGTCTTTGTTTCTTTTTTTTTGTCTTGTTCAACCCATGCCGTGAATTTAATGGCGCCGTGACCAGCAGAGATCTATTGTATCGGAGGGTTGGTGATAAACCAAACGAAGCACTAAAATAAAAGTTCCAATTCACGAAAACACCACTATTTACTTTGTAGATAAATTCTGTTTAGAACTTGTGGCGGTGTTGGAGTAATATCGAAAGGCAAACAAAAAAACGTTGTTTTCTTTTATTTTTTTTTTCCTAATTTGCGAAAATGAAAACATGGTTATTTAATTAAATGCTCTAAGCAAAAATATTGAAAAAAAAGAGCTTAATCAAAATCATCATCACCATCATTATTTTCTGACCCGCATGCTCCACTAAAGGAGTTGCGGCGGTAAACAACGCACTAGAGATCAGGCAACTGAGTCCTCCGCCATGCACTCTAACTCATCAGGTGACCAAACTACCGAAACACAGCCCTCTCCGTTCGAAGAAGCAGCTCCTCAATGCTGAGTTCCTCGCGCACTGTCGTGTTTCTACAGCACGGAGCAACCTCATCTCAGAAGCTTGTTTCCGCGATCTTATTCTTTCGGTCATTACCCAAATTTCATGACCATAGGTGAGAGTTGGAGAAAATACTTAGTTGAAACGCGTTAGCTTGGCCTTCCTGATTACAGATCTACCAAGCTGTTTCTGAATTGACCCAGCTTGACCAATGCTACGGAAAGCTCATCATTACTCCTTCCACCACTCGTGCAATAGACCCCGAGATACTAAAATTTCTCCACCAGCTTCAATGGTATATTCTGGAGATGACCATAACCTCCGATTTGTCCACATTGACCTTGGCATACTCCCAAGCCTTCTCAAGTCCATTCGATTCTACTTCTACCGGGACGAAAGCCACACTGTTCATCCCGCATCCTGTTCCCGACCATAGCTCTAGGACGCGCTTCCTAGTAGTCCAAGTGTTACTGGAATAAATTAGTTGTCATTTCTCTGTACCACTCGCCGGTGCCTGTAAAGTTTTGTCCATCATCATATTTAAGATACAGACCATCGATCGATCAAACGGACCAAACGATGACTTCTAATTTGAAATAAAAAAACCAACGCATGAGTGATATCCAAAGTTATTGACCACCAACTTGAGGGTAATATGTCATCTTTATTTACTGAGACACTAAAATGTGCGGACCTGTGTGACAACTTGGATTTTGCCACCGGTTTGTGACCTTCTTCGGATCACCTCTTCTTCCTTTCGCACCCCATGTTGCTGATCCGAATTGATGAAATGATCGCCAACATTTGCATGTCCAATTATTTTTGTGAATTGGATTAGTCAGTTTTCTTTTAGGTCGCTCAATGTACGCATCTTCTAGCATCAAATTCCTGTGCCCACTTAAAGCTCACCGTGCTCCATCCTTAATGTGAGCGAATAGCTGTAACAGATTGCCACAATGGACTCGATTCCGAATACGGCTGAAGGAAGATATAGAGTGTGGTTGGGGTGAAATTGGAATCGGTAAAGTTTGTTCCATCTCCAGGCTCACCAACAGCACACAGAAGACAACGCTATGAATGCCAGGTTATTTGAGAGTGCCTGACAATATCCGCAAAACCGTAAAACTTGACTTTTCACTTTCCCGTTTTGACTGCGTACTCCGTCTCTCTTTCGGAAACTTACACTTAAACCCTGAAAATTTGTTATTAAACTTCCCCTGAATGAACCTTCAGCACGAAATGTCTGGCTCAGGATTCTGGTAAATTACCGGATCATTACCTCGGATGGTCAGCTTCTCGGAACTATTTTCAGCTAGTTAGTATTTTCACATTTTCCTAATGTCAATTTTCATTTCCTGCCAAATTCAGTACTTTCGCAGGAGAAAATGATTCAGTTACCTTCTTCGCATGCCGTGTCTGGAACACTCAACCTCAGCAAACCCGGCAGAGCTGCTTTCTCAAATATTTCGTGGTTTAGTCGGTATGTACACCACGAAATTTGCGAATCCGACTGCAGCCAACCACGAACGTTATTTGAAAAATGTCAGATCCAAGGTACAGCTCTCAGAGCCAAATCAAACCGCAGCTTGTTTTGCTGACTCTTCCACCATAGCGGGCGCCGTGCCGTAGCTATGCACGATTTAAATGAATTTCAGAAACTGAAAACTAGACATTGTCAGCTAACAAGAGATGTCCCTAATGTCTGTGGCTGTGTGCGGGGGAGGGGGAGGAGTGTTGTTCATTATAATCGTAGTCTGTGCATGACTTTGCTGCATTGGCACATCACAATTTTGAAGTGAAACTCGAGCAGGAGACCCTTGAACATGGTATCAAATTATCGACGGGAGATACACTACATCCATCAGTTAGGCGGGGAGTAAACTGTTACGTGAATCATGAATAAGGATGAGCTCCGCTAACATAGCGACGTCGAATTAGATGATTTAGAGTGATTTTACCGTCAGTCAGGGAAGAATCTAATGGCTATCACTCAGACAGTTGGTAATGCGTGTACAATTCAGACGAGATGACAGGCATACGAACTGCCAAATGATGTTAATTAGCGGTTTTTGTGACTCGTGACAGCTAAGCTAAGGATTTGGCCTTTGTCAGGGTACGCGGCGGTAGCGTTGGTCGGTGGTGGTTGGTGGTGGTTGGCATGGGCTTAAATAATAGGATGACTCGTTTCACATGCCAATTATTGAGGGAATTATTTTTAGGACCTGGGCATAAAGAGTCGCCCGATGGCGTTTGTTTCACAGTTCTGCACACATTTTAATTGTGTCTCCCTGACAAACGTGTTGTGCAACGTGATGAGTGACAGTAATTGGTTGCTTGTTATGTAAGGGCACTGTGCTGGCTCTACGGAGATGGGTTGATTAATTAGAACCCAAGCCAAAATCGATTTGTTTAATTGCACATAGGTGGTGAATTTTCAGTCACTTCGGATACGTAAGTTAATTACGTCAGTTGGCTTTGCTCGAGCTTTGAGGGAAAAAGTGAAACAAGTGCCCGGAAATAGATTGAAGTCTATTTGAAGAGTTTTTATCGCCATTCCGAGAAAACACACGAATAGGTCACGTGAGTGCCATCTTGAAGGCACGTGCATTGAGAGAGGTTCCGAGTTCTGAAATATCTATCCCTGGGTGTGGAGTGTTTTCAGAACGACGCACAGAATGTGATCTGCCCCGGTGACGCTGCTTCACAAGAGCCCATCAATTGGTTTGCTTTTTGTTTGAATGTCTGTGAAGGTGTCCTGTTTCTGAGTCGTGCTTCGGAATGCGAATGAGATATAATCATTACCAGGTCCTGAGCAAAACGTCAACATTTTTTATTCAGATTCAATTGTTAGCATGCATATGACAGTGTATGCTGTCGCAGCTGCATGTTCCATATCGATCCTGTATAAGTTCTGTGCTTGTGGTGCTTTTAAGGGGTATGAGCATTCGTATGTTTATTCTTTAGTAATGAATGAAGACTCTATAAATCCTTATAAACTGAGTCACAATACTCTCATCGCGAAATTTTGTTACATCAGATGGTTTAAGACACACCTGGGAAGGGGACCTCGCTCTATCTTTTAAAGATGGAGCTAGGTGGGGTTTGTGTGGCTAACAACGCATAAAACCCACACACTGGTCAGCGTATGCCTATTGGGCTGCCACGAAGATATAGATGATCCTTTTCTGTAAATCAGAGGAGAGCGCTACGAGAGCAGAGAAGATGCACCTCCTCACATCTCTAAATTCTGCAGAAGTGTTTGTAGGGCAGACATAGTGTGCAGACGTGTATTCCAATGGCACATTGGGCTGTGAATTATGAGACATAGACCGTTGTAATCATACACTGCAACCTTTCATTTTTAGAGTAAGGCCATAATGATCTCTTAAGGCACGTGGTCCCCCAGACCATCTAAGATTAGCAGAATTAACGGCTGTCAAGTCATTTTCAGAATGATAAGCTAGTTCGTCAGCTTCTCAATTTTCTGAAATGTCACAGTGCGCCGGAGGAACTTGGCCATCAAACCAGTGTCC
The DNA here is from genome assembly GCA_905231855.2 of Eristalis tenax. Classification (NCBI taxonomy): domain Eukaryota; kingdom Metazoa; phylum Arthropoda; class Insecta; order Diptera; family Syrphidae; genus Eristalis; species Eristalis tenax. The sequence continues at coordinate 36,207,079 of HG993124.1, read as the reverse complement.
TAATAGTTTTGGGTATCACATTGAGTGAAGAGTTGCTTCAAATCAATCTCGATCTCCCAACAAGGTTAAATCCGTAGAGATGGTCCATCACATGAACACAAGGAATTGCAATATCATTCTCAGCTCCGCCCCATGTGGGAGCACGGAGAGTGCAATATTCCAGAAACAATTATGACCGATACTCAAGCTAAACGTTCACATTGTTACGTTCACAGCTGCGGTCCCTTAATAGGCAAGAGAGAAGGAGCATGCGGCAACTCATCCGTAGGATATAGTCGGTGGCAGATCCGTTGGACAGATCTTCAAAACAGGAGACCCTTTAACTGTGCTAACTATCGAGGAATAGTCTAGTAGCCATCGCTTGTTGCGTGCGCGGAAAATAACCATTCGGGACTAATCAGTCCGGCTAAGTTCACCATCGATCAAATGTTGACACTACCACAGAGGCGGAAAAGCCCAAGGTATGCATATAGACACCAGCCACCAAAGCCTGATGTGACAGCACAGCGCAGAGCTATACCATGCCATGGTGAATAAGGGCAAAACGAGCGATGCATGTCTTCAAGAAATGATACACACCTTCGACGACTTCACCACAACGTCAGCATAGGTATTTATACTTTGAGGTATTTATACTTGATTTATACTGTGAAGGACTTCATGAGAGCAAAAAGTTAAATGCAGCATAACCCTTGTCAATCGCTGTTTTTGTGGGCTCAAGGGGCAATTGGGTAGTAGAGCCCTTTCTGGAAGGACCAAGCAAACGTTTTATAACACCTTCATCAACCCTGTCCAGCTCGAAGCATGGACAATATCAAGTGCAGATAAAGAAGCCCTATTTTTGAGTTTTTTTTTTGATGGTACTTGGGAAGAAGATTCAGCCACTAACTGTACATCAGCATAAGTCTAGCCAGGCGTCCAACGTCGAAGGAATCTAGGCCATGTATATATAATTGGCGTTGTCAAATTGGCTCAGCAAAAATATTGCCTGAAATATAAAACTGCATATTGACTCAACGAAGCTATACAAGGTAAAGGGAGCAAACCAGTTGAACATGACCACGTTGTAATTTACAGTCAGTATTCACTATCAGACTATTTAGCAAGACAGATAGGCTGCAGTTTGAAAACCTGGTCCATTGTAGACTGGCCTGTTACCACGCCGAACCACAATCTCTCTTAAACTGCCGACAAGTTCTGAAGTGCGCTCACACAAAGTTCCAGAGACTTATATTGATCATCGAGGTATCGATTTATTCTCGCTTGTTCGAGTGACACTACTTGGAAAATTCACTTTCAATGGTACACTGCTTGGAAAATTCACTTTTAATGCCAACCATTGGTCCAAGCTTCATATAGTTCGTGAGAGGGCGGATCAATAAGCTTGGAAACAGTTGTTACGTGTCGCTCTGTGCTGTCTTGAGGAGGATGTCAAAAAAAAAAAAAAAAAACACATTTGGATTGATGCAACCTCTTCTCCCATCAGCAGCAACTCGAATGGTCATCAATTAAAGACTCTATCTTCCATCGCAAGGGCCATTTACCACAACAGCCGCACTTCCATGAAATACTACATCTGATGGATCATTTGTAAGTCAAATCGTTCATTACAAAAGCGTCCCCTCTACCCCATGCCACCCCCTTCAAATACTCATTCCGGTATGCGTAGTGGGATCTGCACCCCACGCTCGAGGGATCCACGCCATAACCCAATTCCAAGGAAACGCCATTTTAATTAAATCGTTTTTCTTGTATCTGCATTTGGAAATTATGCAATTTCCATGCAAATTACCTCGGCACTTCACCGCAGGACAGGCTCCAGCAAAAGCGAACAACTGTTAAACATCCCGGTGTGACACTTATCATTTGAATATTCCCTAATAGGTAGGACGGAGTCCTTTGTCCGACTGAAGAAACGACACGTTTGCTTGCATTCCCGAATCACGTGGTACTGGTTCCCTCTTCGCACCGCTCGCTCTCCGATTGGTTTGGTCAATGGAACGTGTCACAGTGAGGTTTTGTCACAACTCCGTCAGAACAGCCGCACCTGGCCGTCGATCAGGTGATGAATTTGTGGTGGCGAACAGTCTCATCCACACACATAACCACCACCCTTGATGGGAAACATGACAGCCTACGGTGGGGTTGCGACGCGTCGTTCGCTTGTCGGAAAGGGTGATGGATAGAAATTCTATTGGAAGCGAAGCAGGGATTAGATTTGATATTCCGCATTCATGAGGTTGAATTTCCGCACGAGTTGGGCGCTGTAAATACCCGGGTCACGGCAGGTGGAGCAGCTCACCAGTGTCAATAGCCCCTCGTTGGTGCCAAAGTATGTACGTTGGTGTGCAACAATAAAAAGTGTAATCACTTTGAAACGACATCGAAAGACTACCCAAAGGGGTTCATTATATAATTCTCCTACGTGCTAGCATTGAGTTTTCAGTTCCAGACCTGCGAGGGTCTAACCGCTTATTCGCTTATCCGTAACACTACAATTGTGCTAATGCATTGCAGGGGGCTGTCGGAATGCCCGGATGGAGCATGGAGGCAGATATCATTTTCTGTTGGCCATTTGAACACATCGTAGTCCTGGCTAAATATACTCCCGGCCGCAGAGGGATGAACACTACTCGTGTCGTGCAGTAGAGAGTGTAGCGGAGCCTCGAATGAATTCAACTCATGTGAAAAGACATTGCCGGCGGAGCGATGAGCACATGGAATCCTTTCAGTCAAGCATAATTTCATCTCAGCCATCCGTGCATAAATTTCTCCATCAAATTTCGACCTTCGGCCGTTCCGCTTTATCTCTCTCTTTCTGTCTCACTGTCCCTCTCTGGATGCGGTATCGATGTGTGTTTGTGTGGAGCCGAGTGGGGCTTATGCGCGCTAGAATGCCCAAATTGAGAATCATTTTGGACTTGGCTGTGTATCACAGTCCGGTTAGTTCGTTTTGTTTCTTTTTTTCTCCTCTCCTCTTCTCGTGTGTGTTCGTTTTTTGTTTCTGTTCCCTCGCTCTCCCCCTCAATCGTTCATCGAACAAGCACTTCTAGTTTATTTAACGTGGTAACATAGGGGGAGGTGCGGGTGGTACATAGTTCCGGAAAATACTGTGTAGTTTTCGGGGGGATCTTCGTGTGTCATTGTCGTTGGGGGTTGGCGTGAGAGATTTGTCTGTGCTTTAAATTTCTATTCTGAGGTTCTTCGTGCAAGGATGCTGGTGCTACGGTATTCCTTCAATTGGAAATTTACTTAAAGCTGAGAAAGAACTTAAGTAATGGAGATGCTTGTGGTGAGCGTGAGGTTTATTTAGCTTCAAATCAACCTGGCCAACAGGGCGTATACGTAATTTCTACAATTTTGGATCATTCTCTATACGTCCCTACTACTCATCTCTTTTTTCGCTGCTTCTTGTCTACCTGTCCCCCTGGTCATCCATCAATGAGTGGGCATTTATAAATGTCCGTCCTAATCTGCTTCGGAAGATACGCCATTACGAGTCCTCATGTTCTGGGGCAAGTTGAAAAGTTGATGCTTACGCCCAATTGGCAGTAGATGGTCATCGCAAGATTGGTGCGCATTTATCAAGGCGGAATCCTTGTTTTGGATTGATGTGTGTAGCTGTAGTGGGATGATAGGAACTTAGTCGATACACGTGTAGGCATAAACTTTTGTTTCCTGGTCCTGAGTAGCAGCTTACGTTTTTCTGACAGTGATGCTTCCGGAGGATCAATCCATCGAGGTGGACGTATGGAGGAAGCATGTTGATGTGTACCTCGCCCTGCTGATAGCGTGTGCCTTGATTCTGGGTTTTTTAACTCTCACTACATGCCAACTTTCGAATTTTTGATTCGATTGAGCAACCGACCCACTATTCGGTCTTTGTGGAGACATAAAACTTAAACACTTACATCTGAATTCTTCTCGGCACTGTCCTCATCGTTTTCTTTTAGTCACGACAAGTGGATGCCGAAAGAAAGAGAGAATAAAACAGAAGTGAACAGATGTTGCGAGACGTGCTGCGCCGGTATGGAAAATTTTGTGTCACGTATCTCGCTTGTTTACGCTCTTGTTTCAGGTTGGGCTTTAGCCGTATCCCGACCACCTCTCTTCGACTAATGGCAAATCTTACCGCCTTACTCCGACACTAGAGAGTGCCTACCAGAAATTAGAGGGACGATTGCGCCCCCGTCCATCAACAAACTTCAGTAACTTTTCGACCGATAATCACGAAGTTTTGAAAATTAACCACGAAATTATTTACATCATCTGATTGGCCATTGCCCCGAGAAAACGATATAAATAAAAGCTGTTGAAAGTGTTAAGGACAGGAGAGGACAGGACTGCTGCTTTGGAAGTGAGAGAGAGAGAGAGATGACTATAAGCACGACAAACATTGTTGCTGGATTACGCAGGAACCTTGTCGTTGGCACAAACTAATTTTTATTTTTCAATTTTTTAAGTTGTCTGTGCACGCTAAATTGTTCTACTGACACGCTCTCAATGAAAATATTTGAGAACAACGCTACCGTCAATGGCGTCCGCTATATGTAGTTCAATGATTTCGGACTAATTTCTGCCTTAAATGTACTAGCAGCTTTATGAGTTATATGAGGCATAATATTTCTATATTAACTTGAGTCCAAAAATTGAGTGAGATGAAAACTACTTTAACATAAAATTATCTCACACAATGCTCCTAAAAGAGTCCTCTTAGCAAGACTTGTCACAAACATTGGGTCTATAACGTGCGGTGTGCTAAGAGATGGCGTAACTTGTATTATTCCATTGTTATACTTCCATTGAAACATGCGTTGGAGAGCTACTGTCATTGTACGTCATTTCAGTATATGTCATTCATTTGAAGCGTAAACGGCCAACCAGCAAAATCCAAAAAAATTCAATAAATAAATAAGAAAAGAGCTGATTCCAGTTATTATGAAGCATTCATTATGAAATATCTGAATTACATTTTATAAAAAGAACTTTGAAAATTCACTCAAGTCTTTTGATTATCAAACGTATCTGTGACCTCACAGGTATTCCGACCTGACCTGCTTACACTGCTCACATCCCATCCAATACACATTCTATTTTTTTTAATTATCTTGACTCATTAGATTGACATGCGTTTACGCCTGCCTCTGCCTAGGCACTGCTTCGCCTTTGCTCCACTGGAGCCATCCGTGAACGCATCGTAAAGCTTGTGCCAATAGTGGGGAAATTCCAAAGTACATGTAAGTATTCGGTCTCAATGCAAATAAAAAACGAAATGTTCCTTCACGGTAAGCGATCTCCGGCATTTACGACTGCCAGCGAAGCAGGCATTTCATGTGTCATGACATCATAAAATCCTGTCCCGTTTCGCTTTAATTATGCCACGTGCATAGTGGTTGAGCAATTCGAATAGGAACTTTAATTAAAATTCTTCGCAGTCAGTGGGAGGCGTTTACATATCTAGCCCTGTGTCATGTGACGGAAAATTTTTTTTTTTGGGATTTTGGTCTGGGCGTCAAGCAGCAAAGAAAACTCTAGGGACAACGTGAACATTCGGTTTCCCAGGAAACAAGTTAAATAGAAGCACAAGGCACTTAGCTGCAGTCAGCAGCATTTACAGCGTCATCCTCAGAGTGGGCCCCACTTTGCAGTGTCCGAATTTTAAAGCAGCAGCAACGAGCGGTGATGCTTCTAGTTTTTCTCAAGAGCTTAACTCGAACGCCCTTCTGCGAGTTCAAGTGGTTGGCTTAGATTTTTTCTTTTTTTTTAACAATTTCCCTTCTCTTTTAATTTCAGCTGATACACTCCAGTTCCTTGGTGCGGTATAACGACACGGTGCACAGGCATGGCTTGATTACGTCGGCATTGGGTCTTCAGCTGACAGTTGACGGGAGACACTTCCACGACGGAGCGATGCGTGTAAAGTGCCTGGCGAGCATATCACCGGTCCTGTGGAAGGGCGGCAAGGAGAGTGTGCTGCAGCGTCGACCCGGAGTCATAGACAACAGGGAGGCGATGTTATTAGGTAAGTACTTGGATTTTATTTTTTTTTTATCTTTTCTTGGTATTTCTGTGTTCGTCCTTTACCATCGACTCAACTGTCATTCCGTTAGAGCTTATGCAATTCATTTCCAAGTGCGATTGAGTGGAAAACTGCATAGTGAAAGACGATTCATGGTGCTTGTTGTGGATGCACCAAGCAGCACACGTCATGTGTGTACGAGAGCTGTAACGCCAACATGTGCATCAAAGTGAAAGTAAGCATGAAAACTGCTCAGTGCAAAATGAAAATGTTATTGTCTCAAGGAGGGTAAGGGTATTTTTCATAGTCGCCATATCTCGTTCGCGAGTGATTGCAAGTTGTTTGCGGCTTACCTGCCTTTGTGCTGCCAGCTTAGGTGTATACGGCAGACACTATCGATTCAGAAAAGGAACATCCGCAGTGAATTGACTTCGTTGCAACAGCGTCGGCTGGACTTATTTCGCAATATGATTTTTATATTCAATATGTTTTCAATTCTAAAATTAAAGTGTGTACAGTTCCAACAATATGGACTGTATTTCGAAAATTGTTATAAAAATTCCATTCTGCGCCTAAAATGGCAATTTATGTTAATTGTAGTGTAGACCATGCAGAAGAAAGTGAAGGTGATTCATTAGGACTTGTTGTTTACTAATTTTGACATTTACTTTTGGAATAGAAGGCGAGAGCGTATCTATACTCAGCTCAGTATTGATTCTGAATAAAACACTCTTTCACTCATTTTATGTTTCATTGTCAAAAGTTGGTGCCTGTCCTTACTTTAGATGGTATTAGATGTTAAAATACAAATAGAGAGCCCCTATGCCTGTCAAATGTGTTTTGTAATGTTCGTACAAATATGGTTTTATTCACTAGAAGCGTTTGTATATGATGGACAAAGGATGGATTACAATTTGGGATACGATATCCTATGTCGAGATTTAGAACAACGATGTCGATAATGTCTATAATTCTGCAACAAGCGTTGTCAGCGCCATCTTTGATTTAGTGGTGGTATCGGAATCGGAGGTGAGGCGCCACCTATGATAGAGATTCTTTAACGCGCTGTAGTCATTGTTGATCACTGAGTTAGTTTGTTTTGTTGTTGCTTCGCGTTTTAAAAGTAAAACCGAGCTGAGTATAGACTCTCAATAAAACACCTACAATTTCCTACAAATGATGCCCGAGTTTTGGAGCCACGAATTAGTAGGTCCATTTTAAAGGTCCAATATTGTATCATTGGCTCCAGCGATGGATCATTATTAGCCCAATTACGCACAATGTTCCAAGTCCTGAATCGTAGCTGGTGAGTGGTTAATGCAATAACAGACTCGGCAAGTCGATAAGATGCGCCATATGGTGCTCGAAGTGCACAAAAAACATTTTTTACTGACAGCTTATTTTCGTAATACAGCTGGACGATTTGGAGACCTTGTTAAAGTGTGAATCTTTCCATGATGATTTGTCAAATAATACTGAAAGATAATAACACGGAACCTCGAAAACAAAAAATAAAAAAAATAATGAGGTAGTTCCAGACTCTAAAGCTGTATATAAATAATACTGGAAAATTTCTAGTCCGGTCTAAATTTTCCTTGGTGGAAGCTCTCTTAACAAAGAGGCGACGGAATGGTCGAAGTACCGATAATAATGATGCCGTTCAAGCGTTCGTCGCTAACGAACCGAAACAGTTGACTAAACGTCGTTCTCCAGAAATGTTTTTCTTTAGCGGGTGTTGAATTCCGGGGTGGACCTGGCCCTCAGTCAAAATCACGGTCTTCGGGTAAGCGCCTCCAGTTTCGTATACCCTGCTGAGTGTGGTTCAGATGAGAGGAGCTCAAAGACTTTATTGAATGGGTGATAGTTGCCGGTTCCGTAGAAGAGTGTGGCCGAGCCAAAGATGTGGATTTGTTAACAAACACCAACACCGGGGCCCAAGATCAGTTGCCGGCATGACGAAATATTGATAATTCACAGTTTGACTCCTCTCGACTGGAAGGTTTAATTATGTTAAAAAAAAAGGTATTTTCAGACTAAAATTATATTCGAGTAGAAAACAAAAAATATATTACTCGAAGGGGGTATCCCTTCTAATGCGTTCTTTTTTTTTCATTTCAGTTCTGAGTTCATCATTCAAACCACAATGCAATATAGCAGTGATGACCATGTCACTGATTTTGTGTATACTCTGTCAATTAATCTCAACACACGGACTGAGATAAAACATTACCGGGACTCATATCAAAAATCAGCGCTCTTTGTACAGAACAACTGACAACCAGAGGCATTTTGATGAAAAATAAAACTAAAAAAAAAACAAAATTAAATAAATAAAAAGAAAACAATCCACTATCGCTTAGTTTCATCAAGGAGATTCGTTTGTATATATGAAACCATCAATTAGATGAACGTGACATTTCAACTTGCTTTGCTGTATATACCTTAAAATTATCATATTTTTGTAAACAAAAGAAGAAAGAAAAAAAACACTAAAAACAAAATCAATTAATTTTCATACTTTTAAGTTGTTTGTACTTAAGTGGGAAAAAAATTGAGGAAAACAAAACTGGATGCAGGTTAAGTAGAGAATGAAATAACAAAACAAAATCACACATAATCACGTCAAATTTTATATTATATGTATGTCTTAAGGCGAGATAAATCTGTGGTGAGTATATTAAACAAAACAAAAGTGTATATCATAATCGAAGGTAATACAAACAAATAATGTAGTCAATGTAACTTAAGATAAGCAAGGAAAAGGCAAAGAAATGAACAAAAACCAAAAGAAACAAAATTGTGTATATTTAGTAGATAAAGAATCCTAGGGATATTCAGTATATAAAATGTGCTTTTAGTGAAGAATTTCAAAACAAAATATGACATTTTCATTTAAATTGATTGCAATTTAGTTTAGATTTTTTCACATTCGACATATCCTTGAATTGAATTAAGAATTACTTTCAAAATATATGTGACATGTACATATCCTTCTATGAAGATGTATCATCAGTGAAGCGACGATACACTAACTGTTTTATTTTTTGAATACAACTATATACTATGAGATGTTCAATGTTAAATGACAAGCGAAAAAAAATCGAAATTAAAAATTTTAAGATTAAAGAAAAATGTGTACACGATATATTAGTATGTGAAATTTATATACATATGATACATTTATATGAAGTTGTGGTGTTTATCTTCGGATTGTTTGTTATTTTTGATCGCAATGCATAGCTCGTGACTTATATTCTGATCAGTTTATTTTACTTGTTTTTATTTTTTTGAGAATCATTGAAATTATGTAAAAAAAGAAATTGCCTTATGTTAAAATACCAGAAAGAAAACGAAATGGAGAAAGACGTATGTAATGGAACTAAGAATCAATTGACATGAACGATAAAACTGAAGTCAATACTGAATAAATGAGTATATAAAAAATACGTTTTGTGTGTTTTTCTTCCATCATTGATGGGTGGAACTGAAGAGTGATTGATGTTTCGCACTAAACATGATATTCGCTTTCTTTCTTGACTCTCATGCTTGAGAACGCGTGATGGAAAGGCAGCGCAACAACGTCTCCATATTATTCATCTGGGTTATGTTCTTTTTGAGAAATAACTTAAGTGAATTAGAGCTAATTTCGCGCAGTGATCGAAAATTGGGCCTTGTACGGCGCACGGTGGGTTAACAGCTGAAAGGGGGTCTTTTGAGAAAATCGTCTGCAGTCTTCTTTGTTTTATTTGTAAGAACTCTTATATAACTCGTGCTTATAATTTCAAAGACATTTTTAATATATAAACAATACACTTATTTACAAGCCCTCAAAATCCAGGAAACATTTATTCAAAATGCGAGTTATATTTTCAATAAAAACTTACATGTTATTATCCAAAGCTTGATAAAATCAATTCTGTGTTTGTACACATCATTCTACTGGTCTATTCTTGGCTATTTAAAATAATAAAAAATCTTCAAAGATGCCTTCGACAAGTGGCTTTAAAAAAAACGTTTGATGACTACTCCTTGAGTTAAAAAAAAACGCCAATCTACGCCAAGCTACGCGCAGCGACTTATAGCAATGTGTGCTTCAAAGTTTCATGTAGCAGCAGCGAAAAAAATAGCTGCAACTTATTGCAACCTTCAAAGACATGTTAAAATTTGTTTCCATTTAAAAAACACGGTTTTGACTTTGGTCATGTTACAAAAGTCACAATTTCTTGGCTAATAAAGGTTGGAATGAATGCATCTAAGACTTCGTTTTTAGAAGAAATATAATAAAATACAAAAATAAATGGATCTATAAACGGAGCTTTGAGATATTCAATATCTTATAACAGAATCCTAATTTAGCACAAATTTGCAAGGTGTGTGTTTTATGGTTTGTCGAGCTGTAGACCAAAAACTCCAAGGGACTCCAACAGGATACCTTGTTTACCTGGAAGCTAGAATAGTGCTATATTCATCATGTAGAGATCATATCCATCTACAGACAACTTTGGCCATGAGGGACTCTTAAGTGTAGCAATATGTTGACATAAGCTGCAAACCACATATTGTGCACGTTTTGTATTAGAGCTCCAGAGGGATAAAAATACAATGAAATCAGTTTTAAAATATTTATGACTGAAATGCGGATATTTTTATCTGTTGTTGTGCTGTCATCTAGGATCCACATCAGGCATTGGGCACAAAATGACCACGAAAAAAATCTATGGAGTCTATCCTCCTATTTTTGCCTACAATTTGGAACCTAAAGCATGCAGCTGTTACGAGACGCTCAAAAGAAAAAAAGGAATTTCGGTAAAACCTGGGCATTGTTGTTCATGTTGTGAAACAGGGTATGGGAACCAGCAATGCCGGCAACACACCAGAAGGTTCTTCGACAATGACTTCAGAAATCACTGGAGTCAGTGAAGATCTAATTCGGCGGTTTGTTGTTATTGTTGAGGTAATACCATCGCTGGCTATAGCATTATAAAATTACTAATACTTTCTTAAGCTTTCTAATGAATGTTTTATGTTTTTCTCATGTTTATAGTATTATATTAAAAATAAAAATATTATTTCAATACATAAGTCTAATTTTAGAAAATGTGAATAGCTAATACTGATCTCTATATGTGTGCCAAATTTCATTAAGATCCGTTGAATATATCAGATTTAATAGACTTTTTCCCGCGCTCCCATACAAACTAACCCACTGTGCGGCGTATTCGTGCGCAACGCTCAGGCGAATTTATGTTCAAAATGTAGAACACACTGTTCTTTCCGACCACAATCAAGTTGCCAAAATCAAAATGTATGAGTCCGATGAGGTCTAAGTCTGATAAAGTCACCCATTATAAATGGAGGCATTTCAGTTTATTATTACCTTCCGCATATACCTTCCGCGATAGTTGAAGCCCCTAAAGCGCTACAAACAGCAGAGTTCTTGTGACAATCGAACATCAAAGATCAGCGAGCATTTGAGCCTTTATCATCGCTATAGCATACGGGGCCAATTGAGTGTGTCCGTGGGCTTATAGGAAAATAGGTCGCCACGCGAGAGGATCTACCTACTCCTGCCGAGAATCGCAATCCAAAGACAGTAGACGTAAAAACAAAAAAAAAAAAAAACGATTCTCAGACGATTACAATATTAACCTTAACGTATATGTACCAACAAAAGCTCAAACATCCCTCATATCTTCATATCCCTCCCAGTGTTCAAAAAGAAAGGGCTATATGTTGCAAAATTCTGATAGTAATCATAATACCGCCCGTAGAGGTCCAGGGCCTAGCCAACAAACAAAATATGAAATAACAAGTTTAAATGTACATAAAGTCGCACTTGCCAAAATTAATTCAAACTTTACCAGAGCTGAATGTGCAATGTTAGTACATCGATTGTAATGTTATGCGGCTGGTGCATCATCCGCCAAGCGGTCAGCTACCAGATGGAATCGCATTCAATAGTCGTGATGAAGAGGACATTCCTGAAACGTGACCAAACCACCGAAGCATAGCCCTCTCCGTTCGAAGAAACAGGTCCTCAATGTTGACTTCCTCGCGCACTGACGTGTTTCTCACCCTATCCCTGCTAACAATTCCCACAACAGCACGGAGAAATCCCGTCTTAGCAGCTTGTATTCGTGATCTTTTTCTTTCGGTCATTACCCAAATTTCATGACCTTTGCTCCCGATCGAACATTTATACACCTTATAACCTTAACCTAATCTATTTGTTAATCCCCCTGTCTGTTCCACGCTGTTTAGTCTCGGACTAAACGCTCTAGTGAGCATGCCCACTCTGTTACCCTATCCTGAGCCCTGACCTTGCCTTTTACCTATTCTCCCGAATCTGATCAGGACGATTTCCCCCCATTAAAATCGTAAGATTTTTTCCGAGAAGAAATCATTATAGAGCACTACACCTATAGGCAATCAAACGGAAACACAGAAATGATGCAATGAGACCATAATCATCATCATTCTCTGACCCGCATCCACGAAAGGGTTGCCTGAAGCAACTGTGGGCACTTTAAAATTCGGAAATTTAACAATCTTTTTGTCTTTTTGCGTTCGGACCCCACCCTGTAGTCACGCTCCCCTCAACCATCTTGTTGACAAGTTGACTTGGGAGCCTAGCCCGTTGTTAGCCCTTGCTTAGCTCTGGGTACGAATATCCTAAGGTGTCCAAAGACAGGACATGTAACGGTCAGAAGGTACAAAGGCAAAATGCAGATGGTTTGGAGCACTTTTTTTTTTTGTGGATCTGCTGGGTCCTGGGCGCCAGAAAGCCTGTGCAGCTACCGCATTTACCTATTTGCCAATAGTGACCTCGGTTGTAACGACATTTTGGTTAGAACGACGAAGTTAAAGGCTGAAGTTTGATTTTGCATACAATAATGAAAAACGTCTTTCGGTTGTAACGACTTCGGCTATAACGAAGTGGTTTTTTTGACAAGAAATTCGGATACATTGACCAAATATAGAACAAAACGGGAGAATTGCAGCCCACGTTTGTCTGACTCCTATGTTTACTGTTAATGTTTGTGTTTGAATGCGTCTGGAGTTTATTTTCTTTAATTTTTGTTTTGGCTGTGCTAATTTGTTGGTGGGTCGACCCCTACGCCCTTGAGCCTACATTGATTGGGTTCGAATCCCGCTACGAGCAAAATAGTTTTCACGGCCCCACCTCTTTCGAGTCACTGACAATGGACAAGGAGTATAACTGTCCTGAAGAAGGCTTCTCAAACTCTGAGAACAATAGCATGCACAGCACGAGTGGTTGCTGAGAACCTAGGCCCTGAGCCTCCACTGGCTGCAGCGCCAAACATATAGCTTTGGTCATTGTAGAATGAATTCTAAGAAAAAATATTAAATATAAAAAAGTAAATTATCTGATGTAGCAACATCCGCTTGTAACGACGGAAAATTCGTCTCCTATGAGTGGCCGTTATTACCGAACTCTACCGTATGTTTTAGCGCGTTGAGGTAATATTGTCCGGCGACTGTGGTTCTCAGGTTTCTGATTTCCTCATTAGGATGGTTATTGATGTCTAGTAGCTGCTTTCTGAACGGTGTCACCATGCTCGTAAATCCTATAGTTGTTGTCGTGCATTTGACGATCCCTGTCGAAGGTGAGTCCAGTACATATTCGCAGTATTTTTCGAAAGAAAAATACTGCACATAGAGATGGTGTGCCATATTGGGAAGCCGTACGTTAAGATCGGCCGTACAAGCTGCCTGTATAGCAGCAGTTTTGTCCTCTGGCTGTTTAACATCAACCATTCCATGAAGGTAACGCCACGATACTTGACATTTTCGTTTGTTGATTTTCTGTACCGTTAGGGAGCACTATCTTTATGCTTCGACATTTGGCTGCTGATCTGCATCCCCCTCTAGATTGGTCTCCTCAATCACATAAGTACCCATTTCCATAACATAGTCAAATTTGTTCGCTATTTGTTCTGTGGTGACGTGGAGCTGGCATAAGTCATCTGCAAATAGCCATCAGTTCACTGTGTCGGTTGAATGTGGTTGATCTGCCATGTAAATGTTGAAAAGCCGCGGTCCCAGCTTTGATCCTTGTGCAACTCCCGCCTTGGTGCTCCGCTCTCTTGATTCGCTGTCTTCAAATTGGACGTAGAATCTCCTGAAATGCAGAAAGCTATAAATTATTCTGATGAGGTTGGAGGGGAATCCCATCTGGTTCAACTTGTAGATGAGTCCCTCAATCCAGACCGTATCGTAAGCCTTTTCTACGTCCAGGAAGCAAGCGACGGTGACCTCGTTATTGTTCAACGCAACTACAACATCGTGGTGGATCTTCATTGGAGGATGTAGCGCTGAATGTTTTTCCCGAAATCCGTACTAAATATCCGGAATGATGTTTAGGTCGGTAGACCATCGCTTTAGTTTTCGCACTACCGGGTCCTTCAGGATCTTGCTTTGTTGCTCAAGAGCGATATAGGCCTGCATCCTGAAACACTGACAGCGTTCCCCTTGGAAACTTCCTAGGAAAGTAGCGACTGTTGATGCAATTGTTCATGATGATTGTGAGAAATATAATCATTGTTTGTGGCATTCTCTTCAGTACGAAATATTGTCGGCCCCAACTGCTTTCCTCGTTGGTCTACGTTGAATAATTTCCGCAATTTCTTAGGCCGTTGTGAGGTCATCATTTCCTGTCGCGTCGTCCTCTGGGTTGGTTTCGCTGAAGATGATGTTTGGTGCGGATGAATTCTCAAGTGCATTGACGTAGCTGTTGACTTCTGTGAAAAATCCCGGGTCATCGGGCGGTGATGGTTGAAAGTTGCCGTCGAAGAAGGATGAAAAGGCTTCTGCTTTCTCCGCCGGCGTGCTTGCGTCTCCTTCGCTTGTTGTCAGTGTTTTCTTCTTCCTCTTACCGATGATTTGGTGGATTTATTGGAAGAAAAAAAGAGCGCGGATGGCTGTTCAGATTGTGGTTGTGATGTTGTGCTGGAATATGTCCAGTGGCGACGGCATGTTACTCTACTGCCTCGGAGGGTAGGATATCTAGGGTAGAAGCCTAGTTATCAATGCGCTCTAAACGCAAAAGCTGCTAAGAACATCAGTCGAGTCTCAATAATTCGTATCCCAATGGATCAAGAATTTCATACGAATTACTGCAATTTACGAATTGTCTAGAGTAAGATGCATCAAGCTTAGAATAGAAAAAGAAAGCGAATTATCGAAATACATATACAATGTAAGGCGAATTGTATTCATTTTACATACACACATAGCCAACGTGTTCTTCATTTTTAAAATAGATGTAAGTGTGGATTTTACGATACCAAAACGGTCAGCCTCAATCTTCAGCTTTCCGCATCGGCTACGGCTTCAATAATTTTGTTTCTTGGCATCAGAGAGGTACTTTAATCTTTTGCACTCAACTTGCAAACTGAGAGCGATTGCTTAAGTGACTACCGACAATAAACAAAGCCAACAGGCAATCCCACAAGTACATAGACATAAACTAAAGAGTGAATATCAGCCAGAAGCATTGCAAGAGCTACCAATGCATCCAGAAAAAGTCACAGTTTGGTGCGGTTTATGGGCTAGTGGTTTACTGTGATTGGTGAGCGCTACCGTGAGATGATATCCAACTTTTGTTTGCCCAAAATGCAAGAGCTTGACTTGCATGACATGTGGTTTCAACAAGACGGTGCCACATGCCACACAGCACGCGCAACGAAGGACTTATTGAGAGGCGTGTTCGGTGAACATTTTATTTCACGTTCGGGACCGGTCAATTGGCCGCCTAGACCGTGCGATTTAACGCCTTTAGACTATTTTTTGTGGGGCTATGTTAAAGCTCAAGTCTATACAGACAAGCCCGTTTCAATTGACGCATTGGAAGACAACATTGAAGCATTTATTCGTGAGATACCGGCCAAAATGTTGGAAAGAGTATGCCAAAATTGAACTAAACGGATGGACCATTTGAGGCGCAGTCAAGGTCAACATTTGCATGAAATAATCTTCAAGCATTAAATTATATGGACCGTACTATCGATTCAAATAAAGATTTCATGCATTTTTCTGAATTTTATGTGTTGTTTTTTTTGAAAAACTTTCCTATAGCTTTTAAAAAATCACCCTTCAGGTTTAATTTCCATTCGGTGGCTGCATTTGGTAATTTTTGTAAATAACGCCTTTGGTTCAGAAATCGGAAATATTGATGGACTACATTTCAATGACAGCCCAGGAAAAGAACGATTCAAAATGGATTTCTGGGTGTATTTATCTCACTTTCTCATAAAATGTGACTAAGGGAATACGCACGGTCGTCCTGCGAGTGGCAAATGTCACATATAGTGACTAAGAGGATACAAATTTGTAGAAGTGACACGTGTTTTTTAGTGACACGACGAAGAGAATGAGGGGATAGTTATAACATCTAGCAATTTTTCTTAAAACTGTATGTTAGTTGAATTCATGAGTTTGCAGAATTTGTGAATGTTGGGTTAACTAGGCTGTGAATACACTTAAGAATTAAATTTCGGCAAATTGTTTCTGGTAAATGGGCACTGCATTACATTACATTTTTATATATATATATTACCCTTAAAAATACCACTGAACTTCTTTGGACTAGGAGTTAAAATGGCCGAAGTTGGACACCTCTATCCTCGGTTTGTAAACTGATGATTATCCCTGGAGTAGAGATGAGTATTGGGGGTAAATTACTGGAGGGAAGGAATGCAATGGAGTCTGTTGAAATAGGCATAAAACAGGGACAGAGTTGAGACAGTTTGTTCGAGTCTATCGACTTCGTTATATGTATCTTTTTCCAATGAGAGCAATCGTTAGCTTCTGGATTCTATCTGGTCTAATGTGCTTTTTTGGCCAGCAGATCAGACATGACGTTATACGCAAGCTGCAGAGTATGAATGAGTGAATTTTACTAGAAGTAGCGACTGCAGGTCATTATTGAAAATGAGAAACTGTGTCGGAGACAGAAGGAATCCTTGGACACCACCAGCGGATGCTGGATATCATACTTGAACCTATACTATACAAGAATAGAGGAAGAGATCGAATAATAAAATAAGCCTTCATTAAAAAAAAAAAAAAAAAAGTGTCTGATGCCATACTCTTTCAAATGGATAACTCATAAATTCCTGTAATTTGTTGGTACATACAAAGTTTAGCCGATTAAGCTGGCTTACGCTCATTAAACTCGCTCAAATTGTAGAAGAGGAAAGTTCCTAAGTGTGTTTTCCCTCGGATAGCGAAGGCCTTGCAGCAGAGCAGACGGTGAAGATTTCTCCTCCTCCACAACCCTGCAACTTCTGCAGAAATGCCATCCTGCAAGCATTCGTGTCAACTGCGTTGTGACTCACGCCGCGAGTGCTGGCCTTTAAACCATTTGTGATTAATTATCATGACTGTATACGAAAGTGATCTGCAAAGAGACTAGGAATTAGGGAGAAGAGGTCGGAACGGCTCTGAACTCCTCCATCGACCTCGGCTCATTGGCATGGCCGTTGACTTAACCGTTTCGAGGCGCAATTCAAGTGATGTAGTTACAAAAAGTTCTCACAATCGAATTAGTTAAGGACCTTATCAATAGCACAAATCACAAAAAAGAAGAGAAACTATTGAAAGGCGTGGCAAGGCAAGGAAAAACGCCAGGATTTTCTCTTTACATTACACCGACGATGACTGGTGCCTGAAGGATAAGCTATTGAATATAAATGCATTTTTCATTAGACAAAAATGCGGTACCGAGTCGTAACTCACAACTATGGTCGATGAAAACCAGAATTGTTTTCACTACACTTCCGGAAAATTTGTTAAAGAATTGTATTTTTGAATAAAGCACTCAAACAAATCAATTAAATACGAAAAGACGTTCAAAAGAAAAATTATTAAAACAGAAACCTGAAATTTGCAAAAACAGTTGTCTCTGCCTTAAAATTTCTATTGACACGAACATTTTTTGTCAATTCAACTGTCAACTGTCAAGCACACCTTACTATCCTTCCACCATGATAGCAGCCAAACAGATAGTGAGACCCAACTTGGGGCGGACAATGCCCTTGAGCCCTCTCTGATATCCTTGAAACCGATCAACAAGGCTTTCATCAGACATCTGTCAAATAGGCTGAAGGAATTTAATACTTCGTTATTCACATATTAACACAGCGATTAAGTCAAATTCACCTAATGCCTGCGTGATTTGTAGCATTCACATGAAAAAATTCGTAAGAACAAGCTCAAAGGACTAAGGGACTTCCAGTCAAGTGTCCCGCTCTTGCTTGTTACACTCATTTGGCCACACATCGCCGTTCTGTTGGCGTTCACGTCTTTAAAGCTCTCATTTGGCCAAAGAAATGAACCCTCATTAGCGCACTTTGCTACAAACTTGTAAATGAATGGCCGCTGGCACGCACCCACACGAGTGTACTCCCAGCAACGTAACGGTTTTGCAACAATAATTAGCCACATAAAGGCAGTCTTTAAATCGAATTAAAGAAAGGCAACCGACAGCCCTCACCCAAGCTGCCAGTCAGGTACCGCAACAAGAATCATCAATCAGGAAAAAAATAAGCTCACGCATGTATGGAGAAGGACGGATGGGGCCCGTCGAGTGAGTGTGTGCGAAGAAGGAAGCCACCCAACCCACACACCTTAGGGCGCACTCAACTTCAGCTCACGTCAATTAACAGCAACGTGCATTAGTGATTACAGCCATCACGTGGATTTTCCTTTTCTGTTTCTTCCGCCCATTCCCTATCCACCCACAATCGACCAAAGGCAGGCAAAGTCTGCAAAAGTCTGCCTGGAAGAGCGTACGTGCTTTTGTGGCCGAGTTTTCACTCGGACGGGCCGTCAAAGGAGGTGTGGTAGGGAGGGCCTTGCAGCTAATTTATTCGTTAACGCGAAATTGTGGCCATTCACCTTAATAACGGAGAGCACTAAATTTATTATGACCCTCCCCGTTGCGCTGCCCAGCTTCACTGGGCAAGGAGTGTACACCATCGCTCAATGCAGTGTGCATGCTCCGAAGGAATCAAAACGACTATCCAGCCACAAACGGAATATAAAGAAAGGAAAATAACTTAATTCTCTTCGATTACGAGGAGACTCCGTCGCTGCTGGTGCTTGGTGGTTGAAAATGGGTGGGCGATGGGATTGAGGGTGTTCCAGCCACCACCTCCTTCCGACTTTAATTTACAAATGCAAATATCTGATTTTGAGGAGGCTACGTTTGTGCCGGTTGGGCGTTGGACAGGGCTCGTCGCTACCGTCGCTACCGTCGCTGCCGCCGGACCGTGTACACAGAGCTTAACGATGGTGATGAACCGCACACATATCGACCCAGGAGGAGCCAACAGAACATAAGCTTGCACACCTTACAAGTTTTCGGATGGGCGTTCGAATAAATTGCTTCTGGCCATGCAACGATGTGGAAGTGCCGGGTGCAGCAGTGTCGACTTTACCATGTTAATGGTGTACTTCAAGTGATTTCGGTGGGCACCTGTGTAGTCTGAAAGTGGGTATCCGAGGTTTTTGTTGTTTTTCCATCGTGCCCATCGTGAGTTACTACTATCGACGTGTTGGAGAAGGGAGCGAGGGTGTGTCACCACTCCTTGTAACACCCAGCGAATGTAGAACATGGCCAGTGTCAGCTGCTACTGCCTGGCCATCTCAGCTATGTGCTGTGTGCTGCTGTTGATCGAAATTCTACTTCTGTCCCGTATTGACATAATCTCCTTACTTTGCTTTGAAATCGAATTTCGGTTTCGGATACATCGCAGAATAGTCAGCCCACGGGAGACGACAGACCTCCGGGAGGCGGCGCGGCGCTGGTATGGAGAGCGTAACCCTGCTATGCACCCGATAATTCGCATCTGGCCCACGCCCACCCTGCCGGACACGCTACGAAATTTATTGGTTCTATCGCTTCCTTTGTGCTGGTCAAACACGATTGTTGCCATAAATTTGACCGACATCGTTGCTGTCAATCCTCAACTATGTATCTGACAATTGGGTGGTAGTTGATGGGTGGTGGCTGGGTTGTATATCAAATTTCACAACCTTCCAACGTAGCGCCCGTGCCATTGTCATGGAAGTTTTGTGGTTCTTGCGGAAATTAAGCTTTCGCAGATGAACTGGCCTTGGACCAGTAGAAACAATGTGCATGTGAAGCAGTTAATGTAGCGTGCAGCATCCATGCCAATCAAAAGTGGGACGCTTGCGTGTTGGTCATCTCACCGCCCATCTCACTCCAGCATACCCGAGAGCATCATGAGCTGAGCTTGAATCGATCCCAAGCTTGCAGTAGAATATTTGTAATTTCATTAGTCCCGTCAACTTGACCATCACTGGTAATGTGGGTTGCCTACCAACAAAGAAATGGGTAACAATGGAAATTAAGGACACATGTGGACAGACTTGTAATTGGATTCGTCGTGCTGAGGAAGCTCGAATAATTTACGTCCAAAACATGCACACATCCATAAATGCATACTCCATAGAAATCCATATGAGTGGGCATCGGGTATGTCCGGATGTGTGCACATTCGGGAGATGAATACTGAGTGGTAATGGAAATGGAAGATTCAGTGCCTTTCCGGTTTGATTGTTTTCAGTTAATGTGATTAAATTGAAGATTTGCACTGCAAGAATTTAAGAGATGCGACACTGATCGAAGACTGACCACAGCTGCTGTGAAAGTGGATAAACGGAACGAACTGGGGCGAGCGTTTGTGGGCTATGGGCTTTGAAGAATGGCATTCTACAGCCTCCCCTGGCCGACGAGGAGTATATTCTCGAGAACAAATTAAGCCCAGGGACTCCTTAAATTCAATTCATAAGCCATTGTAGGCAAGTGGAGAATGTTTACTAAAGGTTGACGGGATAGCAGATCGATATATTGCAACAGGTTTCAAACTTAACAATGACATTCATTTTCTTCCTTATATGACGTCACAGTCAGGGGTGGATCTGGGCCTCAACCAACAAGCCTCTAATACTAGCACAATCGCTGGCTAGTGTGTGTCGCACACCAAGTTGGTTGAGGACTTTTCCACCTGGGTGCGCCACCTCAAACGCGGGGATCCTCCGTTGCGTTGTCCCACAGATTCAGAGTCGAAAACTGGAATTGAGTTGTTTCAACGCTCTACACGGCCCAGCCACCTTAGACAAGGCTCATGTTGCTACACATGTCGTGTAGGTCGCGGTTGAATCATCTCCTCCAAAACCCGTCAACGCAAATAGGACCAAACCCGTATGCAGATCTTTTCTATCGAAGACACCAAGGACCTCTTCAGTTTCTCCGCGCCGTATCCTTGACTACCTCGAAGTTATCGGACGATCATTGCCGTCTATCTCTTAACGAGATGGCCAAGAATTTCAACATCCAACTTATGTGGGTGCCGGGACACTATGACATTCCAGAGAATTGCAATGCGGAAGAACTCGCTAAGAAGTGCACAATTTCTGTACTCCTAGCTCAAATGAATTGCAGATGGGCTAATGGCACAGGCTCCTCATTTCCAAACAACTCTGGCCTACGATCGACCCTAAGCGATCGCTCAAACTGATTAGTCTAAGTAGGCTGACTATTAGAACCCTCATTGGCGTCATAACAGGGCATTGTGTCGCCTCTAGACTAGGCTTTCCACAGAATGACTTCCGCAGAAGTTTGCAGGGACGAGGAAGAAACCATTGAACACCTGCTGTATAGCTGCAGTGCTCTATCTTCATCTGGAGGCCTACTACTTCGATAATGACTGCCTGAACTGGGCAGCATTAGTGTTAGCTATCTCCCTGCTCTATTAAAAGCACTAATTGGCTTGCGGAATAGGTATACACAGATCCGCGGGGAAGCACCATGGGCCTATTTTGGTCTAAGAGTGGCTGCTACCTTTTTCACGCAATAGTCAGCCACCTCAACCTAACCTAACCTATCGGTCGGTCAGAAGCATCAACGCTTAAGTAGCCGTAGTTGAGATTGAGCTTGAGTGCACTAGTATGGACCTTTTCTCCGACAAACACTCAATGCCTTTTGAGAGCGAACACAATCCAAAATTATTTCCAGGAATCTACGCAAACAAAGTGATTGACTATTTGACAACTATAGGTATATCCCCTAACGAAGCCACTTAATAACAGGGTCCCCAGGTATGATTTTTGCACGAAATTTAAAGCTGTAGTAAACAAAGTTCGATTTAGGTTAAATATGCGCCGTTTTAGTAGATTAATTGTAGCCGGCTTGACAGCAACTCCGCGTATTAGAAACACTGGAGAAGCACTGAGAGAGTATTGTTGTATAAGCCTCTGTTTGTGAGAACTGTTCACCATGGACATGAATAGATTTTCGCGCCAAACACGCAGCAAGATCTGCCTGGCCATCAATCCTGACTTGACCACCATTTGCGTCGACTCACTCTGAGTCGACTACGACCGTTTTCGCATGACCTTGTCGTAAGTGATACACTTTCTGTCACCAGTCAGCATCCAGTTCAAAAATGGGTCAATGTTTTTGCGATTCAGCAATGCTTCGCAGATGGTTTTTTCATAGATTTAGTCCATGAGGTTCCTTGGCCTTAACTCGTGTTGTACCAATAAGTCGAGCTTCTATTTGTGTCCAGCTTAGAAAATGTTTATCGGAGAAGAGATACAATTTAACATATGGCGTTCCTATTTTTTTTTTATTACTGGAGTCCATCGTTGATACGCGGTCAAATAAAGCTTAGCCAATCAATGACAAGTCTTCTTAACTCATCTGTTGGACAAAAGTGGATTTCACTTCAGTGCACTTTATATACTGGACCTAAAAAATAATCGGACGACCTTGTGTTGCTAAGTCAGTTAGTGTGGATATGTGATGTTTATAGTCTCTATCTCCAATCCGGGCCATATCAAACAGCACAGTCGGCCATTCTATGCTGACATTATACGAGAATCCTTAAAGATCTCCAACGCGATGGTGTACGGTTTTCTCTATTGAAAAATTAAGACTTACCCTTTTGTGTCCAACGGGCAATTCGCACAATTTACGGCTACATCTCGTGGCTGGTAATATTCAAAGAGAATATCTCTCGTGACAACTTCAAATCCTTAGCTTTCGGTGTCGTCATAAATCTATCTGCCATGAGGGAACAATAGCACGCTCAACAGCACAGGTTTTTGTACGTCCATTACAGACTGATTACAACTTGCAATTCTGGATTCCAAAGAACAATACAAGGACTGTCAAAAGAATCTTGACTTTATCGAAACATTGGCTGACAATATGGTGAAGTCAGCCATGGATGGTGAAGTTGGTTGGGTTCCTGCCCTTGGTCAGTGCGCGCACAGTGGTCCCGTTGTATGGGAGAGTTGGAAATAAATCTGTAACTTTTGATCCCGTGGACAAATTTTAATTTGTTGCTGCCACGAGACCTTGCCATGTTTAAAAAACTCATCGAGTAACTGACTAATCTTTAAAAAATAAAAAATCACTTATTCCTGTTTAAGTGCATAAAATAATTATTAATTATATTTATACCCAAAATTGGGATTTAAAACAACAACAGCTGCAACCTCTATTTATATAAATAAATTACATTTGTAACATACATTTTATTTAAAATTAAAAAAACTAAGCAATTTAGTATAATAAGGCTTGCGCTTCATTACTAAGTGGAAGCGAATCTTTTGTTTTCTGTACAGGCCTTAAATACGCAATCCAGGGATCAGATGATACCAACATTTGGTGAATATCGTCTTCATTGGTTGCGAAACGAGAACATTTTCTTATATTATCAATTCAATAGTACCTGTAATTTTTATTCCGACTTTTCTGGGCCCCCTCAAACAATGAATTATATTTGCTGATGATATTATTACTGCTCCGCGGAACAGAATTTTATGCACTGTCGCTGGCATATAATACCTGGTGGTTTCCTGGGCATAAGCCGAATATTTACCTAAGAACTTCCTTTATCCTAAACCGTCCATTAAAATGTGGCAAAAACCTTTGTCTTACTTCTTAAACTATTTGGTTAATTTGAAGCGATGTTAAGCTTGCGTTTCTATTTGAAAAAAAAAACTCCCGAATTTGGAAATATTTCCCTCAAAAAAATAATCACCCAACTTCAAATTTGCAAACCTTCTTAAATGAAATATTCAATATTGTAGTAATCATGAGCTAAAAGCATACCCCACCAAAGTCAGAAATCAATTTTTTTCGGCAACAACACCCTGACTGCCATCTTCACGAAATGTGAAGAACATGCATTTTATGACACAGCAAACAAAATAAGATAAAAGCAGTTAGTTTCATAATTATAACAATTTTATGACCCCAATTCATAAAAATAAACACTTCCTCGGCCTCTCGCATAGCATTTGCACAATACATGCAATGCAAGGGCAATCGTTTGAAAATGGCATTGCTCCACTTTAGCGCTTCTTTCTCCCAGAGTGCAATAAAGGGCACGTTCGTTTTTAGACCATCGATAGAGAATACATTAGACTTGCAGAAAAAGTTAGGCTCCCACTGGAGCCCCTTGGAACAAATTTTTGTAGGACCCTGTCGAACATTGAAATGGCCCCCAAATGTTGGCATTACTTAAAAGCCTCACATACAAAATTGGTAAGCAGCGTGAAAAAACGGTTGATACAGTTTGAAAGCCAAATGTATTCCCTTTAAGAAATATATATATAATTTAAGGTTCCAAATTTTAGAAAATATGACATGTCAAAGCTACTTAGCAAATACGTCCGTGTTTGTTAATTTCAAAGTCCCAACTTTGAGGTAATGGTACAGCCAAACGGAACGTCAAAAGTCAACAAAAATGTTTGCTTTTTGGGTTCTCATATTTGTAGAATCGAAAAACTCATATCGACAAAAATGTGATTTCGGGTAATTATTTCCACTACTGTGTGCCGTTGGAAAGTTAATACGCTTCTATCTGGTTTTCAAATCAGGTCAGGTCATTTGCCGTTGGGATCAAATTAACGACACCATCACTGGAGTGGTCAATCAGTGTGCGTTGTCTGACTGTGGGTCGTTGTCTGACAATGGACCTACATGGTCCAGGTGTGTTGGTGAATTCAATAGCGCCCCCTTCCCTTGTCGAATTTCTGGCAATTAAAGACGATACCTCTTAATTCATTGCCTGCCATTTGGCGTTACCAAAATTAAAGACGGAAGGCCTGATGAGTGATGACTGATTTGTTGCCAACAACCCATTTCATTTGCAGTCGTCGTGGCCCGCAAAGCAGCTGTTTGTTGAGAGGAAATAATAGTGTTGAGAGCTCCAGAAAACAGAGAGAAAATGAGAAAACTGACACAAAAATTACCAAAATAATCTGAAGTTCACGCTTGTTCGGTTTGGAAGCCTCTCATGGAACTCAAGTGGATTTCAATTAGCTGTCGCCGAGAGTGTGAGGTTTGCAAACCTCAAAAATGTATTGCGAAACATCGGAGGTTTTGAGCAATTGCATGAACCATCGCTATTTCGTTTGGTGAGAACATAGCATGAAATCAGAAATGTCGTTTGAATTAAACAAGTTCTCTCGCTCCGGTATCCATAACACACTCGCTTGCGAGGTGTTGCTTGATAAAGCAGCACGTACACTTTCGACATTAAAGTTGACTCCACTAGATGTGAAATGTAATCCCTAGTCGAGTGCGTTCGCATTGTCTTCTTTTTGTAAATATCAATTACATATTCAGTCATCCACTTTGCAGCTCTCCGAGTTTCAGTCCAGCAGCAGAACAAATAAAAAACACAACAGCAGGTGGGCATTGGGGGCTTTCATTCAGCTTCCAGATATGAAAAATTATTATAGTTACTCCAAAAGGGATCACCCGTGAACCGAATTTACGGGAAGGAGGTAAAGGCCAACCCACCGTCCTCACACTCGTATAATCACAAAAAAAGTAATTAAAACAATTTTCTTAAGCACATACCGACCGCCTCCACAGTTTGGTAAACGTACCGCCATCAACACCGTTCAACGGTCACATACAACTCAAAACGAAAGGTCCTTGGAATATGATTAAAATGAAAACAGAAAAGACCTGCCATCTGCCACCACCGGGGAACGATAAACCGAACCGAAGGGCTGCAGGTAGCTATGGCCAGAATGGGGTTGGCATGGTCGAGCAAGGGACAAAAGAAAAAATAAAAGGAAACCAACACAATGACTCTCAAATATTTATATTTAGCATTAGGGAGCCATGGAGGAGAACATATTTCTTTTAAATTGACTTAACCCAGGAAAATTGGAAAAGTGTCTCTTTGGTTATTGGATACAAGTCACATCCACATATTGCATGTGTAAAGTTTTCACATTAAACTTATCGTTCTCCTTTCGTTTGTTGGTGGCGCGGGTGTTTTCTTCGATTCGACGGGGATTTGTGTGTGTGCTTGTTTGTGTATTCTGGGTGGAGTTTGTAAAGTTTACCTCAAGTCCAACGAAATAAAAGTTCAGCATATGAGTTGAAAGAGGGGGGGAGAAAAATGAAATGTTGTCACAGCTCTGATGGTCCACATTTGAGTATCCTGTTGAAATTGTTAGGTCTGGGAGGAATAAACGTCGGGGTATTGGGGAATTTCAAGAGTTTCACTATTGACTGTAATTATTTGAACAAGGATGTAAAGATATCTGACAAGTTTTGGGTTTCTAATTTCAGTCCCTTGAGTGCAGGACAAGGACCTCAGAGTTTGAAAGTATTCAACCGTTGGAGCGGAATTGAACGTATTCGTCAATGTGATTCGAAGGCCTATTTGACTGCTTATTTGAACGCCTATATAATTGGGCAGTAACCTGTTGTTGATCTTTTAATGGCCACGAAATATGCGTATGGTATTAGTTAACGAATAGTAAATTCACAACAAGAATTCACAACACAAGCAAATTGTAAATTCAGCTGATGTCGCAAAGCAGCAACACGCGCAGCAACAACCGATCCGCATGCCGTCATCCGACGCAACCAATGCAAAAATCGAAGCAGTCACCTTTTCTCACATGAGAATTCAGACAAGCAGACCCAGCAATAATTATGTATTCAATGGCCTGATTTTAAGCTCACCTTCTACTTTTGAGGTGCAGAATTGCTGCCCAAATTAAATAATTTTTTTTAAAAAGAACTTAATCTTAGAAGTTTAATTTATATTATTCAACGTCGACTCTCTCTCTCTCTCTCTCTCCCTTTGAAGTTGGTCGTTAGGTTTTCAGGAACAACTACAAGGTGTCTTGCAAACATAGGTGTCCCCCAAGGTTCCCTTGTAGGTGCTATATTATTTTCAATATATATTGTCTGCCTATGCCAGTTAAAAGAACTACGGGCGGGCATTACATATTGGGAAATTCTTTGGAGAACAGGACTTGGAAGAATCAAGGATTTAAATCGGAATACCCCCTCCCAGCAGCTGTTCTTAAAATGTGTTCTACGAATCGTGTTCATACACAGCGGCAGTGAAACAAATTCCGTTGGTTTGAAGTTACCAATTTATATGCCGGCAACATTCTCAGGCTTAGCACCCAGACCATTGGTTACAACTCCAAACTATGAAAAACATCTTTCGGCCGACTCCGAAAACCAGAAGTGATCTGATTTCAATTCATAAATACCCAAGTTTCTACAAGGGCACATCCCAATAGCCATAGACCCAACCGTATATAATTCATGGCTTGCAAAATTTGTACGTATTTCGGCAAACATCTAGGAATGTGCGCTGCCAAATATTCGAAAAATCATTTACCAACAACTCACCCCATTTTCCGCCGAATACCCTAATAAAGCTGCCACTTCCCTTGTATGTGCGTATATGTGTGCGATAATAGAATAATTTCCTTAGACGCTGGCGTTTCACGCAAACAAAAAATAAATCGAATTCCGAAGTAATTTTCCATCACTTAAACTCATTTTCATAGCACCGCAGATGCTGACATCAGTGGGTATGGCAGCATAGCTTGCTGCTGGTGCCGCCCTCAGACAACCCCCTCCACCGACGACGAACAGCCCAACCGCTTTATGTGGGCATACCATCGTCATCCCCGGCGTGGGGAGTGAAGCCAAGCCAGTAGCTATTAGAATGCCATTCGCGTTCCCTTTTTTCCTGTCCTGTCTCCCTTCTTCGCTGACTTCGCCCATTCGAAGAGACTTCAAAATTATATTCACTTGGCGAAATTTCAATGAGGAGCTAAGCTAATTTCATGTTCGTTGGTTCCCATCGAAATCATTGCATGGTTCTTTGGGATTCCTTCGTTCCGCCCTCCCCCATTCGATTCAGAGCGAAATCACTTATTGCCAATAATTTTTAATTGTCATCGAAGAGGAAGTGAGTCGTATCTGTACCGCAGAGGGGGGCGTTATCGATCAAAACGAGATGCAACTGGAATTTCATTAAATGGCATTGTATTTTTTTTTTACCGCCGAAGCAGTAATTATAGCTGACTGGGGACTCAATTGAAATTGATAAAGATAATGACTTTTTTAGGATTCCCTTTGGCGCGCGTCCAATTATGGCGCGAGAAATAATACGATTCGTGAGCGGAAAAGCCGATTTTCTCGGAGTTCTGGAGAATAATTTACAGAAAAAGAAGTTCCATTTTTCATTCTAACAAGAGAGTTCTTTGAGCAAATATATGTGCTTGATTATTTGCACTTCCAGGCGAAAGTTTTTCCAGGTTTCTACTTTCAAACAAACTGGCCGTTGCTTCCCTATATTGGCTTTAACTGTCTGAGTCACACTAAAGAAAGTGATTGGTTCTTGCTAAGTTTAAAGCCCTTTTTAGACGAAAAGTATCACACGCTCTTATGGTTTGTTTGATCTAGGCATGTTACTGGGCACCAACGACCTTGTTTGGCTTTATGCCCTTTTTTGTTCGCACAAAAAAACCACGTGACAGGAGCTCTGCTCAAAAGTTGGACATGAGATTTGACGTTTTGATATATGTGCTTGATTTCAATGGAGTGGTAGAGAGTAAGAGTAGAAGTGTTAGTGAATATGATTTTTTCGCATTAGTTTCAGTGAGATCTGCTTCGTTGATTGGTGGTTGGCTGCCCACTTCTTCATATTGACGATCTCGCAGCCAACGTTGAAGTGAAGCGACATGGTATATCGTGCGCACTAGAAAAAGATCGCGGATGGCTATTCAGATTGTGGTTGTGATGACGGTGTGTTACGGACACGGGGCATGAACATTTTGACAGTACGTGCAATGTTCAAAAGTTGTACAAAGCCTGTCGTACAACAGGAAGAAAGTTATGTTTGGCTTCCAAAATGTATGTGAGATCAGGAGCCGGACTAATGATACAAACCCTACAGACAGAACAAATTACATTCAGATCACGGGACGAAAGAACCGTTTAAAATCGGATGACTATGTTTCCACCGAACGAAACCGTGAGGTTCCATTAATTTTCTCCGAACCTACCAGGTTCCACCATACATTTTCGGACTCTGGAAACCTCGCGGTTTCTGATAAAACTCGTTAAATCCTCCTCGAGTTTATCTGGCATCCGTCAGTGAGAGGTTGTGAACCCGGATAAGACTACAGCGTGAATTTCAGATTATTTTGGTAATTTTTTTCTCATTTTGTCTCTTTCTATTTTCCGGTTGTCTCATTCTATTATGTCCTCACAACAAACAGCTGTTCTGGCGGCCATTTAAAAATTGAGAGCGAGCGGCATTTCTTTTGGCGGGCACATATAAATTGAGAGCAAGTGCGAAATCACTTCAAGCTCGGTGGAAACGGTCTATTGAGGTTTCAGTAAAAATTCATCCAGACCTAGCGGTTTCGGATCAGTGGAAACGTAGCATAAGACGAATATCATACGAACGCATTCACACGGAATAGAACGGCAGAAACAGTAGGGCAGACGCAGGGTTCATAGGCTCACGAGTACATAAAAACACACGGACTTACGTACAACGCACAAGGCATATACATGCACACGTGTAAATGGACGATCCACGGACATAAAAGACAGAAGAAACAAACATCAGTTGTACTGCACACAACTGATGAGAGAACTGAAGCCGGAAGACAACGCGTTGTTTACTTGGAATGCTGTGCGGAGATTCAGATTTTGGCCAACAAATCATCTACTCGGACAAGACTCATTTTTGGCTTAGCGACACAATCTACAAGTGCATCAATTCATATACAAGCATTGACTGCTTTGTGCGCTTTAACCGGACCTTATTTCATTCGAAACACCAAGGAGACACACCTAATGTCTAACAAGACTAGAGTATACAGCGATGTTAAGATAAGCTCAGCGGTCAGAGCTTAACAACATCATATATTCGAGATGTGGGTCCAACAGGGTTGCGCTATATCTTACGACGCAACGGTCGGAGTTGTTCATTCATTAACTGGCGGCAACAATCATGTCATTTGACAAGACATGATTTTGTTTACTGACTTTACAAACTTTGGAGGGATTAGAGGCCAACATACTACACGCTATTGCCAGAATAACTCTGCACATAAAAATTTGGAACGATAGCTTAAAGAAGAGTAGAAGATGTGCTTATTCATACATAATGGACAATTGAACTTAATAAGATTTTCAGAGATCTCAAGGCTACTCCATGCTCCGACAGTGACTTTATCTCTGGAGGCGCAACCTTTCAAAATTGTAAGCTTCGTCAAACAATACCGCCGTGGGTCCGCCAAACGGTCGCATACCTGATTACACAGTCAAGACGAGACGGCCATGACGACGACATGACCAAACCAACAAACATTCATCGCTTTTTGTGCTGACACATACCGTCCATAAGATAAAATGAAAGAAGTTGAGTTTTTATATTTTTTAAAATACAGAAGCCGTGGATTTATTTCATGGTTACTAAAGAACTTAACTACAAATCTTTTCTTACACAAATTTTTCTATATTATTTACTAACTCAGCACTTGCCGATTACCATCATATTGGGCTGCGCGTGTATGGTGTTATTTTGCAGCATGTATGAAAATAACTTATGCAATGAAAAGGGGAAGGTGAAAAGACGCATCCTTGGCGAAGTCCAAGGCTCACTGCGAAACATGCTGATTTAGCACCGTTCACTCCGGAACAGCTACTACATGATTGACGAGAGTACCGTCAGTCCCATACTCCTGCAGAACACTCCATTTCCCAGTTCTACAAAGCAAAGTAGTGTAGTATGAGAATTAAAGTTGTAATATCCCTGTCTGCACCGATTGTGCGACTAACAACCTTGTGAGCGAAGACAGCGAAACCTGACTGTAGAGAATCGAAGTTGACGATATGAAAGAAAGGAGGTGGCGATCCTCTGATCGGTAAATGATCCTTAGTCAGGCAGCAAAAATCTGTTGCGTAAAGCGATACTAATAGTTAACGATAGCTAACATTAGAGTTAGAGAACTTAGTATTTTGTGTGATCAAACGCACTTGGAAAACAGACAAGCTGCATTTTTATACGTGTTTTTAGTGAGCAAATAAATGGGGTATCAAACCGTACATGCTTACTGCTCCCGGTGGTCTAGTTCTACAGTTTCCTGTATGTATTCGCAAGCACGAACAAACCGAAGAAGGGTAGCTTGTCGAACGTTTTCTCTGCAACTGCTAAGGGGTAACGTCGTACACGAACAACCTTAACAACGTCTTCTATTGGCAAACGTTTTCTGTGCAACTGCTACCTACACGACCTACGACAACCTTGACAACGTATTCTGTTCGGCAAAGGTCCTAGGTAAAAAACAAAAACACACGAAGCAAGGAATTAAACGAGAATCAGAAGGAAGTGGCCGGGTTTTCTGCGTGCGTCTTGCACTAGGATTGGAACTCATCAACAGGATCAAACCCGCACATGAGCGAGTTGTCGAGCATGGGCCATCCTCATCAGCGCAACATTGACGAGACAAACCCAGCCGAACTTTGCCACTCCTCAAACTCTTGACAAATCCGTGAGTCGAATACTGTTTAGCTTGTAGTGACAACATATCGAATTCGAGTCTTAGTGACGTTGTCCAGAGGTACGGCTCAAACCAGCCTCGTAACTCATGCTTCAGTTTGCCACTCGATATTAATTGCCCATAGCCGTACCGCGCATCCAAGTGGTCAACTCTGCCCATACGCTAGCTATATCAAATCCGACCAACCCCAGCTGTCCTTCGTGTCGACAAGCAATTCGTCTTCGTTGCGTGCCAAAGAGCAAAGGCGTCCCAGATACACACTGCATGACGCAGAGTCGAACGCGACAGAAGAGGGCTTACTGTGGTTGACGCTGAATATAAAAACGAACTCCAGGATACAAACACGGGAGCAGGAAGCGGCAGGAAGTGGGGCTTTGACGACGTCGCTTTCACTGCACACAATCATAAACAAATTACATTAAGTCCTGAAGGATGTTCGGGAGCATGTGGATATCTTGTGCGGGGGAGTGAAAGGGGGATGCATTGTGCTGAGGGGATATCGGGCGTGTTAGATAAAATCGATTTCTTTTTGCTTCGTCTTGTGCTCCTGCTTCATTCCTGATGAATGAACACTGAATCGGGATACGATGATGGATCCATGAAGGGTTGTACTCACTCACTAACGGTTGTTTTTGAACAAAAGCTCCGACATTTCTCACCCGACCCCCGCCCTAGGCACACGCTCAGCCGATGGCATGTCTTAAGTGTGCACACAGTCTGCATGGAGCTCAGTCTGTACAGCAGACGTGTTTAGGGTTTCCAGCAGCAGGAAATCATTACTTTTATTTCGTCCTTTTTGCACTCCGTCGCCCTCTCAGAGTTCTCGCTTCAAAGGAACTTTGTACTTTCTTTTCCGTCGTATTTTTTTTCTGTGTTAATTGCTCACTGGCTAATTGCAGGAAGCAGGAGAGAATTTTAAATTGCCTCGCAGGATGTCAAGAGGGAGTGACAGATAGCTCTGTGGCAGGCAGGGGCAGAACACTACATTGGTCAGGTTATGGGCGGTTGATTTCGTTTATGTACTGCGCGATGATACCGGGCATAGAGGAATGTAAGGCATCCAACTTGACAATCATTTACGCCATCGGTGTGTAAAGTATGACTTTTGCGAACACATTAACCGGGCGACGCGACGGTGATGTGTCCATGCCGAGCAGGCGATGCGGAGACAGGACGCACTGGTGACCTGCCGCATGCCGTCCCCTCATTTGGTCGATATTGTGTGTGCGTGTGTGTGTTGTAGATACATACCGTCTCCGCCGTGCCGAGACGAGAACAGCTTACCTGCCGCCCATAAATCCCTGTGCCATGCAAATCCGAACAGAAATTGAGTTTGCTCGAACATTTTGATATGCAAATCGACACCGGAACAATTGAAAACAATCATCATACATTTATGCATGAGATTGTTCTTTGGGAGATTTCAGCCCTAACATAAATTTAAATATTGATTTTGCACGAGGGTCGTCGGCCGAGTTTGCTCTTGCTGGAGAGTCGGGATGTGTCTCGTCGTGGCAAGGACACTGTTTGTATGGATGCGGATGGACCAAGGGGATACTGCCACTTTTGTGTACTGTTTAGGAGGGTTGTGTCTTTCGAAAATTGAGTTTTAGATACGGTTCGGTACACCTGTTATACGCACACGAAGCACCTATGTGCCTGCGTTTGTGTGCTTAGACGCTACTGGGATTTGAGCCTTCATCGGAGACTGGCACAAAGCAGACAGTAGCATTTTCGAACCCCACCGTGGTGGGAAATCAAAGGTTCTAAAATAATATTAATAGGCGTCTGCTGATCGAAAATTGAAAACAACCCAAAAGCAAAAATGTTCCATACCAGAGAAATGTGTGTTGGAATTTATTTGGGGCATTATCTTGGCAAATATTGCAGTTTCAACGCTGGGGTTGAGAGTTCTCATTTTATGCTCTGTTTCCTACAGATTGACAATGGTATTGTAGATGCATCTAAGTGAAGGTGGGACGAAGTGCAAGTAGGTCATGTTAAGCATATCCAAGGCCATTCAAAAAAGGAAAGGCGTCTCATCCCTTCATACAATATGCGAAGATTTCGTAAAAAAGCGGAGGCTCTCAACATAGTGAACGAGGATATAGTTGTTCTTTCCGAGGGTAGGTGGACATCTGCGACAAGGCTCTAGGGTGAACGTTCGATTTTTACTCACTAAAACCACGTCCCTTTAAATGTTATGACAACAACTGAGTGAAGCACTTAACCATTAGTTTTGAATTTTATTATTTAGATACTATTGACAGGTAAGTCACCAATGAAAGTTCCTGCTAACACCGCAACATGCGCGGGTGTAGACTATCGCACGAGATCAACTGGTCTAGTCATTTGAAGTCGGCGCAAGGTAAGAGTTTCTTCAAGGATGGGATAAACTGCAGAGTTTGTATGCTGTTCCAGACGGCGCTTAAGATTTTAAGCGAAGTTCTTAATTCCATCTTGAACTGGTAAGATTATAAGATCCCTGTGGATATTGCTTGGTTTGGTACAACCCCAAGTTGTACGCCACACGTCCAAACATGTTTTAGGATTTGCTTGTATACACGCAATTTGTTGTCAATCCTCAGCTTGGAATGTTTACCAATAAGCCAGTACATATCTTTGTATTTCATGTCGAGTTCTGTAGGTTTCTTTTTAATGTGCTCCATCCACTTGAGTTTTACGTCAAGAGTCATCCGAGGTAATTCGCTTTTTTACGGAAAGGTATTTGGACACGATTTAGGAAGACTGGTTAATAACTTATTAACGTGCCTGTAGGTAATATTAATATGAACTGATTTGCCTTCATTAGGGACAATTCGCCAGGAGTCCATCCATTCGTTTATCTGATCGTTGTAATTTTGCTGTGACCCTTCAACCGTTTTGGTTGTTACCGATGTCGGTGTCGTCAGCAAATGTGCCTAGAACAGTGTGTTCTACTTGTGATAAATCACTAGTATACAGTTGGTATATTAGAGGGCCAATATTAGAGGGAATTTCTCCTTCAATTAAATCGTAACCAGGAGCTTACTTCGGTGATTAGGAACAAACAAACGAATCTGGATTAAATGTGAACAAATCGATTTTGTTCTAAAGAAAACAAAATGGTTCCAGGTGACTTAACCTTGTTGCTCTGCTCTGCTCCATGCGACGATCGAAATCCAAGTGGCGAAGAAACAGAAACCACTAGTGCTGTGCGTGCTATTGTCCTCTCACGAGGCGGTGGGACCTACAGTCTTTTGTCGACTCCAAACGGCGGATTTGAGAAGCTTTTTCTAGACAATTATTGCCCTTTAATCACTGGCAGTGATTCGAAAGAGGTGGAGGGAGACGAGAAAATTAATTTTGGTCGTACGGCCGGGAATCGAACCCAGGCAGAGAGGTTCAGTTGCTGAGTGGTCGACGCACCAGGCCACGACCGTCCACATTCATAGGTTGGCATCGCCTAAATAAACAACAGAACAACTGGTCAATGCTGATGAAACAGGCTTATATTGCAAGCTTATTCCCAAAAAGACATACAGTAGCGGACAAAACCAAAGCACTCTCCCATTTCTCTCCCAAGTTTTTCCTGAATATCTCAGTTTACATAAGTCAAATTTTAAGAAAGTTTGTTTTGTATTATTCTATAACATAAACCAAATAAGAGAAAACAAAATCGATGATCTAAAATAACAAATGAAATTTAGAACCAAGCGGTAGTACAATTTGCCCAAAAGTAGTGGATGGTTGTATGATATCTTTGTATTAACTATTAACCGTGTCGATTATGTCACAGCACTCTGTCCTTGACGCAGTACAAAAGGACATGGAAATAAGCAAGACAATATCTAGCTCAACCGACTCTTGTGCGCTCCAAACCCATCTCGTAAAAAAACAACAACCGAAGGTAGATCATCCGATTTGTTCAGTGTCCCCTGGATATCCTGTCCAATTATTTGAGAAAGCACTTGAATGATCAACTAACAATAAAGTGGAATACACGGGTGTTTTGGTCCTTAAAAGGTTGCAAGAAAAGGTGATACTAATTGGCATAAATTGGCAACACTATTATTTTGTAACTATTTAAGGACAACTTATTTTTTTGTAGTTTTATGTCTTGTCTTTTTTTACGGATTAATTATATTTTTTGGTTTTTGTATTGGTTCACTATATCAAGCGCCTACTGTATTGCAACATCTTTCATAGAGACTATGGTTTAATGGTATGAAAACTGATTCGTGGCGTTAAGCAGAGATTGATTGTCGCTAAAAACACAAATACTTCGCTCCTTTCACATGTTCTTCACAATATAGTTCGTAGCCATTAGGATCGCATAGGCTCCGCTTGGAAAACCGACGCAAAATTGATCTGATCAGGTGTACTGTAGAAGGTTGTAGGCCTCTACGAAGGTCCCAGCGCCAGAGCCTATATTGGACTTGGAGCCATCCGTGAAGATTCGACTACATTTCTAGCCTGGTCAGGTTCTGGCATGAGTGCAGGGAAAGCACGTTGTATGTGCCTCAGACGGCAAGCAAAGGTGCGCAAGGTCATCCAAGCTCCAGTGCAAGGTGAACCGAAGACCCCTTGATAGTTAGCCTTGATTGTGCAGCCCCGTAATGTCGTTATTAAGGAGGAGAATCAGCGGTGCATCAAAAGCAGAGCCAGGCGTACTAGTGAAAGCTCCTATCCAACCGAAAAATGTCATTCTTTGAAGCTTGTTGACAGCAGCAGTTATATGTTTACCCGAAAACGAATTGAGGCCCACGGCTTAACACTAGTGCTGCCATTGGATCGCTCAAGCTACCATCACCTTAAATTTCTTCGAAGTTGCCTTTAATTCCGCTAGAAACGTGCCACTCTGTCCATAGAAATGCATATCATAAGTGGCAATAATTGAATTTGCCTTTTCGCCATCCACTCGTGGTCCGTTAATTGCCATCCATCCCCGCGCACCCAACTACATCGTCCACACTAGCATGCTCTCCGGTTGAGTGTCAAATTAAATTACAATTGTGACAGGAGATGCCAACAAAAAAAAAAATATCGTGGCCCTCACATGTTGGAATTTCCGCGTACACCTATGAAATGTGTGCACTAAAGGTATGTATCGCGATTGTACATGCCTTCTTTGTTCGTGTTATATCTTGTCGCTGAAAGCGCATTTACATTATCGCCAAAGAATGACATTAATCATGCATATTAACGCGCTCAATTTACCCTACCGATGGAA
Organism: Eristalis tenax; assembly: GCA_905231855.2. Lineage (NCBI taxonomy): Eukaryota > Metazoa > Arthropoda > Insecta > Diptera > Syrphidae > Eristalis > Eristalis tenax. Next base: position 36,169,931 of record HG993124.1, on the reverse strand, counting down.
ATTCAATATCAATCCTTGTGCTATTTCCCGTCGATTCGGTGTCTATGCCGGTCGACGCATCACAGGCGCGCACGAGAAGTGCTCAGCCGCAGCCTGGCGCGGCATGATTCCGTATCGAATTATGTAAATTACAGCATATTCCGAAAACTGAAAATCCATTCGGATTGATTCAAGGAAGGAATGACATTTAACGAAACATCGATCGGAATAAAATGAAATAGTTTCCCGACAACAATAACAACGAGAGCGGGACGCTGCAACGTGAAGAGTAATGTAATAATGCAATAAAGAGGAAAATGAAGAGGAAAAACTGACACACACGGCTCTGAAATAAAATGTAAAGTGCAGTAGGATCCACGTCCGGCACTGTTTACTGAAGTGTCCTTTCATTCAAAACTCATCAGAGCATCGACGGTGCTCCTTGTGTGGGACCAGTCCTCTTTACACACGCAGTTTGTGTAATGTGGCCATTATGTTTCTCAACCAAACGGGATTCTGGAATTCCGGAATTCCAATTCGCATTCGCAATTGCATCAGGATGTAGATAGGAGTGACTGGCTGTTGCATATCTCCGAAGGACGTCCCATCCACTGAGCGAAATTAATTTTAAAATGCCAAAGAAAGCAAGCGACGACAGGGAGTTGTGCATGCATCCACGATGATTCCATGCTGTCTTCCTGAATTCCCAGCGCCAACGGCAATATATCAAATCAATTTCAAATCAATACAATTCGGTGTGCGGATGCCTGCATGTTAATTTTTTCTTTTTTTTCCAGTGGAGAGCGCTATGTGGAGTCGGCAGTATGTGTCGGCAACTGAGTTAGCAGCTGAATGTGGACTTTATCCGTGAACGTCCATGTACATGAATAAATTATTTTGAAATCCAACACCCCTACCTGGATGGGATTGACGGCGCAGCGCGTTCTCTCCACTCTCCATCTCAATTAAATGACGATTTTTTCTTCATCGGCTGATAGTGCTGAGACTGACACCCACAGCATCTGTGTTTTGTGTTTGTTGTTTTACATTAGATTTTTCAATAAGTTCGTATTTTGTTTCATTGGCGTCCTCTTCTGGCGTGTGTGTGAGTTGTGCCAGGGAATGCCAATGGCAAACAGGAACTCATGCTTCCTGCTTTATTTTCGAACTACCAAATTGGCTGCGCAAACATTTTCGTTTCTGAATGTTCTGTAGGTCTGGAGTTTAGATGGCCGGAGCTATACTAGCTGGTCCCGTTCGTAAATAGTTGATATGGAATCGCTCGCCCGCCGATACGGTCTGACTTTCCACTGAACTCGAAATCGGATGTTGAGGATTATTGCAAGTAAATTTACATTGCAGTGTTTTTTTTTTTCGCGAGCAATTAACTTTATGTAGATTTGTGGGATTTCGTCTAACTTGTGTGTAGGAAACATATTTCATTCAAATGACATTTACATACTCGTGGAGTTTACAGCACACACAAGCAATTCTTATGTTGTCTCTTTTGGACTGTTGGATTTCAGCTGGCACCGTAATCTGCAGACGTCTGGCTAAGCTCTTCGTCGCATTACAGTTCATATAACGGCCTCCACCAGATGTCATCGGGCCAAAGCGAGCCACAGATAGCAGGCCTAACTAACCAAGGACCGCGCTTTTTCCCCCCAACTGAACTGGAATGTCCAATGTCTTGCACAACAATCGACTGCTTCTCCTTGCAGGACCTGACTTATAACTGTCTCACAATGGTAACGGCCCCGTGCATGCTTAATGTAGACCAGTGGTTCTCAAAGTTTTCAACAGCATGCCCCACAAAGGAAAACCGCCTGCTACTCAAAAAAAAAATTCCTAAAGTTCACTGAAAAATAAATTTACAATTATAGATATGTTTCGAGTCAACGGATATGTTCGAGAGGGTTTCGGCGAAATGGAGAACGAAGGAAGCCAACAGAAAAAGAAACGACAAGAGAACAGAAACCCTGGTTGATAATAAGTAACAATGTTTATTTTATATATTGGGTCGTACGGTTTGCTAAGAGATGGAGTAACTTGTATAATTCCATTGGAACATGCGTTGGGAAGCAACTGTCATTGTACGTCTTTTCAGTATATGTCATTCATTTGAAGCGTAAACAACAATACTTTTTTTCACTCAAATACGTCGAACTTTGTGCCTGAAAAAGTGTTTTTGCGTGGAGTTCTTCTTCATTACTTTAATATGAAGAAGAATGCTGCCTAAAGTCATCGCATTTTGGTGGAAGTTTATGGTGAACATGTGCTAGCCAGCCAAATCAACGGCAAAGCCGAATATCCATGGCGCGAAGGCAATGCTCTGTATTTGGTGGGATCAGGCGGGTGTGCTGTATTATGAGCTGCTAAAACCGGGTGAAAGCATCAATGGACAACGCTACCGAACACAATTTATCCGTTTGAAGAGAGAAGTAGCCGAAAAACTCCTGGAATATGAGATCAGACACAAGACAATCATTTTCTATCATGACAACGCTCGGTTAAGGACTATTTGGAAAACAGTGGATGGGAAGTTCTCACCCGCCTTATAGCCCAGACCGTGCCCCTTCTGATTACCATTTGTTCCGGTCGATGCAGAACGCCCTCACTGAAATACGGTTCACATCAGAGCAGAATATCAAAAATTGGCTTGATTCATTCTTGGCTGCCAAGCCGACGCAGTTCTTTTGGGATGAGATCTACAAATTGGCAGTAAGATGTTAAAAAGTCATAGCTTCAGATGGGCAATACTTTGAATAATACTATTGTACACGTTTTTCTTAAATAAACGTTAAAATTTTGAAGAAAAAAACAATATAATAATGTCATCAACGTACTTGTGATTTTTGCAATTCTTAACGATATCTGGAATTTCATTGTTAAAGATGGAGAAAAGGAGTGGCCCCAGCACAGAGCTTTGTGGAACACCTTGCAAAATGACTCTAGGGTTTGAGTAGCCCAGCCCTGTGGCGACCCAATGTACTCTATATTTTATTACAATAGATAACAGCTTAGTAGCTTGGTGGCAGAAGATATGTTCAACCTTTGTACGCAACAAAGAGCACAACCGCACGAATTAAGTTATAGACCCAATACTTAACAAGAGTTACCCATAGTGGGTGAGGGCCTGTCCAAAATCCAAGTGGCCGACTGCTTCAGAAAGTACAAGCTTCAGTTTTCTTGCCAATTTTCCCACACATTTGAAAAGCGCATCAGCTGTGCAGTGCGCGAATGCGACAACCCATAATAGTCCGCAAGAGATAAGTGTGCGTGCGAATGAATACATGTGACGTGTGCGTGTGAATGCCTGCGTGTGAATCGTCAAAATCGCGTGATTTATGGTGCTGATAAATTGTTGCTGTGATGAGACTGAATTGAAATGCTTCGATGTAGATTTTTTTAGCAATTTCGGCGGCTTGGACAGTGACTCACAAAATTAAATAATTAATATTACAAATAATTGATATTATAAAGAATTATGAAAAGATTATACAACAACATATGCATTACTATATAACCTCGGGCGAGCCTTCATAAGTCGAATATTGTGTTCGATTTATGGAGTGCAAAATATAAGAAAATTTAAGTCTCGACAAAATTTGACTTAAAGATGTTTGGTTTACAGAGGTCTGACTGTATATATATATATTATTTATTAGTAATGTTAGATGTTCAATGCAACTTGTGGTGTTACATTTACTTCACCAGCTCTGAGAATGGGTGCAAGTCTCATGTTCTCAGCTAGCTGATAAAGAGAGAGTCGAAAGTAGTTGTTCGCATGAATTTGTTGCTGAAATGATCACCAAAAATGGAATAGCATAAGAATGTCAATGTCGAGGACTTGTGCACGATTTCCCGCTCTTAATCCAGAATTCTTCTAGTTGACTTGGAGTCATTTTTTTTTTTTCAGTTTTTTCATAATATTGGCAAATGGGTTGCGCACCATCGCTTTCAATTACCCAACTTCTTTTTTTTCCTCTGGAAAGTACCCCGATTGTCATATTTTAGGTAGTTGGCTGCTTTTTCCCCGTTTTGCTAAGATATTTTTCTCTCAAAGACCGATTATTTGAGCGAAGACTCGAATCCTATCTTTGCCCAAATGTAAATCTAGCTCGTATGAATGGACGCAAGGTTCTGATTTTTTTTCGTCCTACTATGCACTTACCTCATCACTCAGGTCCAACTCTTAAGCATGTTACCCTAATTATTAATTACATCATCATCATCATCGTCTTCTAACCCTCATGCCAGAAGACGATGATGATGATGTCATGCCACTAAAGGGGTTGAGGCGGTAAACCACGCACGAGAGATCTCCCGGCAACTCGATCCTCCGCCATCGAATCTAACTCATCAGGAGTTATGCCCAAGTCTAACCAGGCGAGTTTTTGGACTTGGTCCAACCACCTCTACTGAAACATAGCCGTGACTACTGAACCGAACTACTGAAACATAGCCCTCTCCGTTCGATGAAGCAGCTTCTCAATGTTGAGTTCCTCGCGCACTGCCATATTTTTCACCTTCTCACGTCGAATAATTCTCACAATAGCACGGAGAAATCTTATCTCAGCAGCTTCTATCCGCGGTCTTATTCTTTCGGTCATTACCCAAATTTAATGTCCATAGGTGAGAGTTGGAGAAAATACTGAGTTGAAACTCGCCAACATGGCTTTGACACAAAGCTCGGCCTTCCTGATTACAGATCTACCAAGCTGTTTCAAAATTGATCCAGCTTCACAAATCCTACAGGAAAGCTCAGAATTACTCCCTCCATCACTCGTGAAAAAGACCCCGAGATAATTAAACTTCTCCACCCTCTACAATGGGACTCCACTAACCTGTAGAATGCATTGAACAGGCGTTCTGGAGATGACCATAACCTACCATTTGTCCACATTGACCTTCATTGCAGCATCAGCATATACGGCCACAAATCTATCGAGTGCGCCCTGGGGTTCCGTTTGGGACTATGTGAGGATCACTAAGTCATCTGCACTCCTAAACTCTCCCAATGTGAAACATTCCTCACCTCGGCTGATCTGCAACATCCAGTCCATATATACAATGAAAAGAAAAGGTAACAAGACGCACCCTTGGCGAAGTCCAACGCCCACTGTGAAAGGTGTTGATTTAACACCGTTAGCCCGAACACAGCTGCTACTGTTTGTGTATAGAGACTGAATGGCTCTCAGAAGAGGACCTTCAATCCCATACTTCTGCAGATCACAACCGAGTTTACCTCGAGGAACTCGGTCGTATGCCTTTTCCAAATCAACAAAACAACTGTAGATGGGCTTGACAAACTCTCAAGCCTTCTCAAGTACTATTCTTAGAGTGAAAAGCTGGTCGGTTGTACTTCTACCGAGAAGAAAGCCGCACAGTTCATCCCCCATCCTGGGCCCGACGATAGCTCTAGAACGCGCTTCCAACACCTTAGCGTAGACATTCCCGGGGAGACTTAAAAGAGATATGCCCCTGTAGTTGGAGCAATCTCTTTTGTCCCCCTTCTTGAAAAGTGGGACAATCACCCCAGCTTGCCAATCGCCATGTGTCTCACCACGTTCCCAGGCCACTTTAACGACACGAGAGAGCCATAAAACTCCCTCTTTATCCATTATCTTAAGCATTTCTGGCCGGATTTCATCCACATCGGCGGATTTGCCAGCTTTTAGCGATTCAATCAAATTCAATCAAATGACTTCCTCCACCGTTTCGCTATTCTCCGCCCCACTCAAGACTACGAGTCTGCCATCCTCAGTGCCCTGTTCGGGATTGATCAGCTTCGCTCCATCTGCGTAAGATGTTCACCTCATTGGAAAGCAACACACCATCTTTGGATTTGACTCCATTCGATGATGTTCCTCTGAGTTGGCGAATGGTTGGCCAGAACACCTTGCAAGTTCTTCACGCCTCAGTGTATAGGTCACGGAAAGCGGAGTTCCCCAAGAGGATATAGTCTCTGTAGGTCGTCTTCTTTTCTCACCACCAGCCGCCACTACAAGTCGCTTCACTCCACATCCCGTGCAGAGGCAATGACAGCTGCTGAAAACAGTCGCCATTCTTCCTCTACACGCTATGGAACAGTTGGAAGTCGCTCCATCCTATCAGATATGTGCCGCGCAAAGTTTAGCCGCAACTCATTGTTCTGTAGTTTCTCCCACCGTATGCGCCGCATACCACCGCTCTTGGTTTCCTCCTTGGCAGGAGAGGTACTTTATCATTGAGGTACAGCGTACACAACACCAAGTGATGATCAGTTGACAGTTTAGCCCACACTAACCATCCATTTCACAGACGATGGTACAACAAACAGATCTATCAACGACTTCTGTTGCACATTCTGGTGGTACCACGTGTATTTTTGGATGCATTTGTGTGGGAAGAAGATGTTCATTATGGACATGCCATTTGAACAGCAAAAGTCCAACAACTTCTCTCCGTTTGCTTTCGAGTGAGGATCACCGTTCCTCACGAATAACCCTCCTCCATGTCGTTGCATCCACACTGACGTGAGCATTGAAATCACAAATCAGGATATAGGAATCCATTCCCTATCAAGGAAAGCGGCGTACTCTGACTCTACATTTGGTGCATACACCTGCACTAGAGCCAAAGTAGACCTTTCAAGCTTGAGGTTTAAGATCCCTAGTCTCGCTTCTAATGGTATCCACTCCAATACCCTGCCTGCCAACCTGGGACTTGCGAGTGCCCCCACTCCCGCCTGTGCAGACATTTGAGGTGAAACTCCCGACAGGAAGAACATAAACCAGTCCAAAAGGTCCACAGTTCTAGATGCCTTTTGCTTCGTCGAAGAGATACCCACGATATCCAAACGATAACTGGCAGCCTCAGCAACTAGCTCGAGATCCTTTCCTATAAGCGATTGAATCTGCCTATCCTAATTCGATACCGTTGTCGGTTGCCTTTTGTCCCCGTACGCACTGGTTTGTGCATGGCGTGACTTCCCCGCACCCCCATAGCGGCTCACGAGGCCACTGCTGGGTTGCTCGTCGGTCCTTCGGTCCCCTCACCGACTGCGGAGTGGAACAGGCCGACTCTTTTAAAGACATAAAGACGAATTGTATAGTTAATGTAGCTGTAGTTTAGTACCCTCTTTCCTTATAATTTTCTCTTTTTAATTTTTTGTTCTTTTACGAATTTTACTTGTTGGGATTCCAGGGAAGATGGTGGATTTTTTGCGCCATACTCGTTCCTAATTTTGCACACTCCCAACAAAAAGTTAGCTTACACTACATTCATGACTTTGAAAATCTGTTGTTTTTTAGCAATTAGTCAGTTTTATGATTCAAAGAAATATAACAGGCTGTGTTACGTGCATTTTGAAACAATGATTTTGACAGTAAACCCATCTAGCCTGCACTATTAATTCTCATTTACTTCATTCACACATGACAATAAAAACAGCCTTAAAATGTGTAACCCTCATACAGTTCTACTTCAAATCAACGTGCCCAGCCCGACCCCGCAGCAACCCTGTCTCTTCCTGTAACTTTCAAAATATCCATTCACAATGTTCGTTCCTTTAATTACAGGTACAACATTCGACCATGATGCGAAATTAGTATAACATCACACCTAGGCTCAGATGTATGGCATGTAGGAGCATCATACACTACTCAACCAATTACTCACAGCAATCCCAATTAGTTCCGCATTCCGATTCTTGAAACAAAATTTCGATAAACACCGTATCTGGAGACAAAGGGCTAACACCTATGTAATCTGCAACAAAACAAAACGCCATGTCCTCCAAAAGACCCCATAACACACGAGCACACACCCGCACACGGGTACAGACGCACAGACAAAAGCCGTAGGAAAATCCTTTTCAGCAAACAACTACTCCGGCCCGGGCACACAACAAGAAGTGACCCAACATAATCCAATTAAATGGCATTACATAAAATGTAACTTATACCTCGTTAAAATAATCAAGGGCCGAGTTTTTGTCTGCAGAGATACGAGCACGAGCACTAGCAGCGAGAACCCAGTCAACCCAGTAACCCTCAATGCCGGCACCACAGCTGACCGTAACCTAAGCCGAGTCCGTCCGACTCGTCCTCATCGAACCAGGACACACTCTGTGGTCCTGCAGACACATGTGCACGTACAGCCGTACACATATCCATGCGTGGGTTGAGTTGAGTAACTTTATTCTGCCGAAAACCACGAGAATGTGTGCGAGTGCGCTTAGGGAGGAGTTGACTTTGGCTGATAGTGTATCTTGTTTCAATTAGAAGTGTACACGTCTCTGGATTACGCCTGCCGGTCGAAGTTTGCACTGCTGAATGTGAGAAGTTCGTATTTTCGCAGACCACCCCATCGGGCTTGTGCTTACATCTCTACATCTCTCTGTCTGCGTGACGTTTTGCCGCACGCTAGTTCCCTCCAGCCACGATCCGCGAACGTTGAATCACATCAACATCAGCGAAAGCGTTGGACGTTACAAGTGAAATTCGATTGCATGGCAGTGATTTATCCGCAATTCTTCCTCTCCTGTTGTGCTCTGATTTGATTTTTGCTCTGTTTTGCAATCGTCCTTTCCGTATCGTGACCGTATCAGCGGGGTGGCTGAGTAAATCATACAGATGTACACGTAGGCAATAGAAACCGGGACGTGGGTAGTCAGCCGGCAGCGTGTTGCTGGACAAAAAAAAAATCCGCGAATACTCCTGAATCAACAAATCCATTGGAAACAATTCGATCGGAGCGTGGATGTGGTAGGCGTTCGGTTTGGGCTTGTGCATGTACACAGAGCAGCGGTGGGGAAGCGTTCAATTGGTCATCAGCCTGACCATAAAAAGGACGATAAGTAAGCTGAAAGCATCCATGTTTTACTTTTCACGTTCTGCCCATGGCGGTGCAACATTTGATCCGCAATAATGTCTGACGTGCAATCGCTGTTTGCTGGCATTGAAAGGCGGCGTATGATTTGTTTTTTTTTTTATTGTATTGGAAGCAATTCTTATCAGACGCTATTTGTTTTAAAGCTCGCGCTGCTGTCAGATGGGTTCATATGTGGTGAAGTTGGGCTTGATTGATGACCACTTATTATTTGCTGGTTTTATTCGAGCTATCAACTCGGTGGCGATGGGAAAGTTGAAAACATTCTCCTGTTGGTTGGGTGCGAACCTGGCAGATGTCGCATTCGACACAGCAGAGGGGATGCGTGTAATTGATTCAACCTCTGATGGTGGTTGCCAAAAACAAGGGAAACTAGACACACATTTCCACGATCTGTGGGAAGAAGTAGAAAAGACGTATATGTGCACTGTGCAGATGGAACAGTACCCATAATTAGGGATATTAAGTGTGCGTTTAGGTGCATCTAACCATGCGTCTGAGTGAATATTTTGCTTAGGGACTCACGTGAGTGTGGTATAAGTAAGCTTCTTAAAAATGGTTGTAATAGCCCAGTGCATTTAAGAGATGCTACACACATAGGATGTACGGATGGCGTACAGTAAACCAGGGGAGTTGGTGTTTGTTACTAACGAGGAATGAATGCTTTTGCTAATGTGTTAAATAACACTTGCGTTTTCAGTCAACAGTCATTAAATACCGTTCATATCCCTCGAAAATTATTAGTGTCGGAGACTTCTGTGTCATATTTATGTCGTCATTTACATTTCATACTCATACCAGCTTCACCAAGCGCATCTAACACAAAATTACTCACTAATCTTCTTGCCTGTTTAGTTGTGCTCTTGATGTTACCCGAGTATTATCAGTTTCGACAATAACCCGCCTAATGCGATACCCAAGTGGACGGGGATCGGGTACCCGTTTTTATTGGGTAACGGGTTAATTTTTTAAACAGAATTTAATAAAGTCTGAGACAAGCGGGAGCGTATATTCTTCCTCTATGACATATAAACAACTTTGAAGCTTACCTTAGCACAATGCTGGAACACACTACAGTAGAGATTCGTGACTCACGTCACTCCCGAACGTTTCTTACAAAGGTCGCTTTTACACGGTCAAACTCAGCCACAATGTTGATTCGTGGTCTTCATAAAATTGTTGATTCCAGCACTGAATGCACTAAAATGCATCGAACCGTCTATATCCGTAATGGGACATCGACTTAAAATAGAATAAAAGCCCAGTTTGGGATTTGGTGCTATTAGTTTGGTCGACTATTGATTTTGTGAAATGAGCTTCAAGATAGAATATAGTTTGGGTAGACGTTTCGCGTTATAAAAAGGTGTCAACACTTATGAAGAATTATTCCAACTTACATAGTTAAAAAAAATTTGAGAAATAAACGGTCAATGAAAACTTTGAACTCAATAATGCTCATCAGAAATTAACTAAAAATTTAATGTGAACACCGACGAAACAGTTGACATCGTTTTTTACCAATAATGAGGTTTCTCCGAATGATTTTTTACCCGTTGTTCTAGATGGTAATCCCGTTGCCTTGGTTTTCATTCACTCTCCACCTATCTGTTGTGATGCTATAGAAGAGGTGGTGAAAAAGGGTATTGTGGACTTTGTAGATTGCGTTACTCGGTCAATTAATTTCGTCACCTCCTGAAAAAAAAAAGATGAGCTAAAACGCTTGTAATTCCTTACACTTTGTTTAATTGTGCTTGTTTGTGTTTCCTTTTCTTGACTCTGTTTGTAAGCACAGGCTTAGTGTTGCGTTTAATGACTGTGTCCGTTTTACGTATAATGTTCCACGGTCCGGTAGTGTGTCCAGACTTTCATCCTTAACTTACGGTCTGGCTCTAAATCAGTATTTAGGCTTCCGCAATATATTAAAATTACTTAAAATTATACATACTAAGTCGACTGGTTTTTTTTTTTTTTTAATTAATTTTTTACACAATCTAATAGAGGAAGAAAACTAATTATACCTTCGTTTACACGTTGCATTGGAGAGCGATATTTTTTTGTATCTGCAATTCGCGCCTCTAACTCATAAGGATTAACTCCAAGCGTAACCAGGCAAGTTTTTGGTCTTGGTCCAACTATCTCATCCTGGGTCTGCAAACCAACAAACTCCGTTCGAAGAAGTGGTTCAAGAGGTAACAAGACGCACCCTTGGCGAAGTCCAACGCCCACGGTGAAAGGTGTTGATTTAGCACCATTAATACGAACACAGCTGCTGCAATTTGTGTTTAGGGACTGAATGATCCTCAGAAGAGGATCTTGCTTATTTAATCTAATAATTTGTAGCAGATTAAATAAAAAAAAATGTAATTACGACCAAACCTGTACTCGATGACAGCTGCGCGTTGCTGTTGATTATTTCGAACCGCAGCCAACTTCGAGTCGGGGTTGGCCCTTTTTGAAAATGAGATCGCCACTCAGGCACATATATATGTAAAAGGAAGAGGCGAAACGCGCTCGAGATCAATAAAGAAACATTTAATATCGAAGCAGAGTCTTTAAAATAAATTCTACTACAAATTATAATATCCATTTATTCATTATTTTTTTTTTTTGTTGAAAAACGTTTACTATCTTATTTGTTATTCATAATAATTGTTAATTCTTACATACAATCTGTAACGTCCGGGAAACTAAACATTTAAAGATATCCAATCTTGTAGTATTCATGTAAATTCAATCGAAACACAAATATAAATCCATTTAAAAAATACTGTTTTGTAAGAATTCGTGGACGGCCGTGGCGTTGTGTGTATGTGCGTCGACCTCTACGCGACTGAATCTCGCCGTATGGGTACCATTCCCAGCCGCCTACCTCCACATCTTTCGATTCACTGACAATGCCCAAAGAGTGTTCCTGTCTAGAAAAAGGAAATTGAGATTTTCCTCTCGGAGTCGGCATACAACTGTAGCTCCCTTCCACTAGTGAGAGAACAATAGCACGCACATTACGAGTGGTTGCTGAGGGGCTGTAGCGTCACCTATATTATATATCTTCTGTAGTAAACCTCAAGGCCACTGTATTGGAAATTCACCCCTATCACGACCTCCATCGTAATCGAAACTCCGAACTCCGAAAAATATATCATTCGCAGCAGATTTGTGGTGAAAAATCTTCTACGAATTGTGAAGTTCGTGAATATTGGTATCACTGAATACGAATACAAGACAAGTAATTTACGTCGGAATTAGGAAGAGAGCGGTTGTGCTTTGAATGAAAATGTAAGTATATACTATGTATTGTTTTACAGTTTTACAGTTGTGAATACACATGTTTATTCTTCGAAAAGGCAAAACCGACAACTAAAGCACAGTACGAAAGGCTTCTGGAAATAGTAAATGAAGGGCTTGATCTGGCACAAGGGTATATAAAAGCTCCAAGAGGGGATGTGACGCTTTTCTGGGAAAATGTGAAGACCGATTTGAACACTCTTGGGCCATGCTATGGTGCGGAGAAAAGGAAGCACACTATTATGTGAATTCAATCAATTTTCAAATATTGTTTAATATCCTAGGTTTGATTGGATTGGAAACTTTACATAAAAAGAAAACTGGTGGCGGACAATGGCGACTACATTCCTTCTCAAAAATCAATGAGAATGCGATCCAACTTTGAACACTTCCGAATTCAGGAATAAAATGTAAACACTCGTTTTGATCTGAAAAGCCTGCAACAGGCAGAAAGTGTTGCTCATGAGCAGAGGTAAAGGATTTCATTTAGCAGCGTTTTTTATACGGTGTGCGATGCGTGTTGGAGACGGGAATTTTGTTAGAGCATGTGTGAAATGCAAAGGGAAATCCACTTGGATATCTCTATCCTCCATTATCTCTGCTCATGACACTCTAGACATGTCTATGTCGTCCGACCAAGGACGTTCGTAACTGTAGCTTCACAGAGTAAAAAATGGAAACTATTTTTGTATTACTTTTTTTAAGCTATTTATAAGTTTAGCGTACAATTTATTTATTTGACATTAAACAGCTGATTTCGAAAATGAGAGTGAGCGAGTTATATGTGGCAATGCTTTTTGCGATTCCGTCCGGATTGTATGATAGCCTTATCCGTAGTCCGTCTCGTAACATCTATTCGTAGATTTGCTACGAATGGATTCTATGATAGGGTTGATTATATTTTTTTGTGTTACTAAATTCCGTTATTTCATTGTCAAAGAACTTACATGTTTAATTATAATTAACTATTAAATGAATGGCTGGAAAAAACTATCCATGGAAAACTGGAATCGTGAGGTCGACATGATTAGCTGGTTTGAAGTATGTGCAACATTGTGTGCATGATTATGTTTTCCAAAGACTAATTAATAGATTAAGACCTCACTCGAAGAAACAAGTTGAGTTAATATCATTAAATTGCCACCGAATCCTTTTTGGGTCATATTTGTGTGGACATTCAATGGTTAGTGTCTAGATACAACTGGATGGCGCAGTTGGTTAAGTGCCGGCCCTTGGTTGGGGGGGTCAGCGGTTCGAATTCGCGTGAAAGCTAAGTTAATGCGCTTTTATCCGGTTTTCAAATTTGGTCCAGTCACTACTTAACGATGGGCAGTAGTGGTAGTAGTCTGACTGCGGGTATCACAATGGACCAACATGGTCTAAGTGTGCTGGTGAGTAGCAGCACCTCTGCCTGCCTACCTACGTACTTCAACCATGCGTCTACAAGGCCAATATTAAAGGTGGCCGCGCGACGCGGAACGCATGACCAAATTTTCTCCAGCCAGAGCAGCCCTCGACATCGAGTCAATGCAAAAGAGGACGCCCGCGTTTATGTGCCTCAACCAATCTGGTGGGCGTAGCTGCGAACCAGTAAGTAGCTAGCCGCAAGCCAGCTGTAAGTTGCTGAAGATTATTGTTGATTGAGGCCTAGAACACAGCATCACAGGAAGAAGAAGACTGAAGCATAATTAAACTAAGCCAACAGATCGGGGTATATGAAGTAGGCGTTTCTTTTAGTTTCTTGTGCAGGGTTTCCCGCTCGAGCTTGGCGTGCACAACTGTAATTTCCCATTCTCACATTTGAAGCACAAAACTAATTAACGCCTATTCGGAACCTCACTTAAACGACTCCAGCCAGATTGACACAATTCCCCAAAATCACTGTAAGTAATCCCTCAATACCCGTAACGATGATGAAGTCGTCCCACCGCCAGTCACAGCCCAGGCCCTTCACCAAACAAAACAGACAAACAGGCAAACCAAAAAAAAACGAAAGCAAAAAACACGCTGGAACCCATCTAATTAAGAGCACTCACATGTATTCCCTGATTAAATGCTAAACTTTTTAAGTGGCGCTGCCGCTCCCCTCTTCGCCTGTCGATGTGCTTACCACGACTCCTAATTTATTATCGTTGAACTTTTCACCGAAGGTTTCACATTGTGTCTAGCGCTGCTGGAAATTGTTTCCCCACGCCAAGGAAAGTTCGAAAAGGTTTTCGGAATTATTTACGTTCCTCAAGAATGGTAATTAACTCTCGTCGGAATAAATGGCTCAGCGAAAGGCCCTCCACACATGTATGCATTACGCTCGAGTATTTTAATTCAGCCTAGCTGTTCGATCCGGCTAAGAGGATGAGACCTAAAAAGGGTGCGCTTAGCTTGGCTCTAAAAAACGAAAATCGGAAAAAATACCAAAGCCCTGAGGCAACTAATTAAATTGGTCCGTTGGCATTTCAGAATTTCAGCAAAATGAAACAAAATGAAAGTCCTTTTTGCCATTTACTCTCACCATCGAGTCTGATTGGTGGGCAGGCAATGTCTCCGTGTCATGCAATCCAACTGCGGCCGGTGGCCAATTTGTGAATTGGATTTGAATGCGAAGCTACTATTGAGTAGACCCCTGAGTGTTCAGCGTGTTCAGTGCTCCCGGCCCAGACTCTAGTGACTGAGTTTGCGTTTAATGATTTTCTTATATAACTAATTGCCGCGGTTGATTACGCTGTAGCTTCGTTATTTACAAATTGCACTTCATGTGGTGCCACTGGTGGTCCGAGGTTCGGTGGGGCTAAATGTTTACAAGCAATTACATCGGCATGTTGTGCCCCCGCTGTGGGTAATGCTAGGTCAGAGTTAGTCATTCGCTGTTTGTTTGTCTTTCATTTTGTTCTGTGCCCGTTTAGTGGGAACCGCGGAGGGGGTGGTTGTGTTTCTTTATTTGCGGGCAGATGGTAAAGCATTTGTGGAATACACTTCCTTGCGTGTCCATCTGATATGATGTAATGAGCTTATTTCCCTTGATTGCCAACTCAATTGCAGGTCTGGTGCGGCTGAGATTAGGTTAGGATCAGGTGGTTGATTGCATGCAGCAGTCACACATAGGCCAGCATGGGTCTATTGTGCTAAAACACGCGGATCTGGTTCATTCTGCTCCCTAATCCAGTTGGCGCTTCTTACAAAGCGATAAGGATGGCTCTGACTAGATTTCTAAAAGGAAAAGAAACCCCCAGAGCTGAACCATGGTTTCCTAGTCTTCCTCATGCCTGGGACTTATGCAGGAGTGAGTTAAGGACATTCTGAAGCCGTTGTGGCCCTTGAGTGCTGATGGTGTGCTTGACCTCTCAAATCACTGGAGTATTCTTGGTGCTGGATGATTTCCGCTGGTGTGAGTGGACTCCTGGAAGAGGGAGTGAATGCTGACAGGATACAGGTTTCATTGTGTTATTGATGATTTCCGACTGAATCAAAATTGACAAAATTTCAACAAATCATTCCGCCATTGGTAACCGGTGATACTACGGTTTCTGGAAACTCCTGAATCGAAGGATCATTATCAGCTCTACAAAACTCTCTTTTTCTGGTCCTGCTATATGGAGAAGGCAGCTGGACGACAATGAAAGATTCCTGGTAAGTGGAAAATTTCTGAAACAAAATTCTGCGTCAGATAGGTATATGGTGAACAAGCATAACACTAGCACTAGTCTACATTCAGTTCTGACGAGGTGGCACAATCGAATAATAAAGGAAGAACAGAGGAAGTGTCACATCACAGAAGCGAATGACCTTATTTGAAGGTTTAAACACATTTTGACACTCAACATAAACTTTTCTTCAAGCATTCAGAGCCCTCTGGCGAGAAACATTAGAGCGGAAATTAGAGCGGTAGTGGTTTAAGTAGTATACTACACTAAATGATAGGATGAGAAACATGTCACTGCGCGAGTAACTCAACATTGAGGAGCTGCTTCTTCGAACGGAGAGGGCTATGCTTCGTTGGTTTGGTCACGTGGCATGAATGTCACGTGGCGGGCGTTGAATGGGATTCCATCAGGTAGACGACCGCTTGCCATGACGGACGAACGAGTTGGCTGGAGCTCTCTCGTGCGTGAATTGCCCTCGTAGTGGCGTAGTGGCACCCCTTTAGTGGAGCATGCGGGTCAGAAGAAAATGAAGATAAAAAAAATTTGTGTGAAAAAAAATTTGTGTCAGATTGACAATAAATATAGACTAGTGCTAAGCTCCACCCGCTGCTCCGGTCTTTAAAACAAATGAAACAACAGCTCAACATATCAGGTCCACAACTTTCTATCTTAATTATCTACGAACATTGAAACAAAAAACAAGTAAATTGGTCCAAAATTACGGACGGTAGAGGGACTTGCCCCTTAGTTCTATATAGAGGATGGAGGAGAAGACACAACCGCGAACTCAACAAGCGGAAGCAATAAATCCGTTGATTGCACACTGGCCCTGCCACATCGATCGCAGGGACCCAATGTCTTCAGCTCAGAGGGTCTTAGTATGCGAGCCACCTGGTTCGAGGAGAGGCAGACCAAACCATCAGCAGAAAGACCAAGTAATCGCGGATGCAAGACAGCTTTATTCTTGATGACTGGAAGCAGCTTATTCAGGACTGGCGATGATGGGAGCCAGCTGTTGCTCAATCACAGACCGGATGGCGCTACAGCCCGTAGACGAACAGGGCCTAGTTTCTCACCAACCACTCGTCGTGGAAGGGACCTACAGTTTTATGCCGACTCCGGACGGCTAATTTGAGAAGTGTTTTTCTAGACTTTGAGCATTGTCTCTGACTCGAAAGAGGTGGGGCCATGAAAAGTATTCTGCTCGTACCGGGAATCGAATCTGGGCTGTTCAGGCTGAAGTGCGTAGGGGTCGACGCACTAACCCACGACGTCACGGCCGCAGAGGTTACATCTGAGAAAAATTTAGGAAGGGGTTTCGGCAGTGTCCGTTGGTTGTCTATGTAGAACTACGTTGTGTCGGCGTTGAATAAATTATCACCTCGGGTGGCTCATTGAAATGGTGTGAGGGTATCAAGTGCAGTCGTTGACGGGGTGACTGTTGATATTACTCGTATGTTCCATTGACAAGGCCTTCATTTCTTGGCAACTCGTTTTAGTTGGGATGATGTTGAGGGGTATCTGTGGAAACTGATTGATTCTCTCCATGGCTGTAGGGCGTATTATATACGAGATCGGGCATCCGTATGTTATGACTGGTTTGATGAGTTCCTTAAAAATAAGCATCGCGGTGTTGCGAGTTGTTAAGACCAGTCATTCGGAGCAGTTTTTATACCAAATTCAGGACAAAAACTACACGTTTGAGGATAGATTAAGGATATCATTCTCGTGGTACTTAAATCTGAACATCTCGTTAGACAATATCCCAGCATATGTTGTGTTCTTGGTGGAAGATATTGATGTGTTGTCTCGAAGACTTCAGACCTACGTCTTTCTCAGACTTACGTGCTTCCTCGGATGTGTACTTAGGGTGTTCGGAAGCATATGGGTACAGACTTGTCGCTGTTAATTTCCAGTCCCCATTGCAGCACTCTCTGTGTTTATCTCCAGTGAGAGGGATATAGTATGTAACGTAACCTAATAGAGTTATCCAACTTCCACGTCTCTTGTCTCTGAAATTATTAGGATAGCATGTTATATTTGCAGCGTATGTGTATACATGAGAGGGGGGTTTCGAACAGCTGAAGGTCCTCCCCTCATATAATGAGGCGAACTAGAGCTTTTATTTGGAAAAAGTGTTCGTTATTTGAGCGTAACTTCAAAGCTCTGAGGAGGGCCTTAACAAAGCAGCTTGTGTTCAGAGGGTGTATTCATTTAACTGGAATTATATTGGAATGCAGTATGCAGATAATCATTGACAATTCATAATAATGTAATGACGGTCTAATATAATTTCTGAAAGTACACATACAAAGACTTACAAAAGTACAAAATTGTATCGAAAACAAAGCGTTTCGTATTGTCGTTTAAACATTGCATATTTGTCAATTAATTAAGCACTCCGAGTTTGTCACTGATTTCGCAATAATAGTTTCACAACAGAAGCCATTGATTGAACGATTTTCGTTTGTTTCACCTCTATTGCGAGAGTCAATTATCAATCAATTGATGATAGATAAATTTGTCAATAGAAAAATGTTTCGGCATGTAACTCATTTGATGAAATTTGTGACCATTGTAATACATTTTCAGCTTCGATTGAGACATGCTCTTTGACGATTTTGTGTGTGGTTCCATTTCAAATTGAAAGAGTTCAGCTGAATTGTGTTGTGGCCATGATGAACAGTGTTAAATTGTTCGTTTATTGGAAACTCTCAGACGAACTACGCAGTTATGGGATGTTTCCAATCTAGAATAAGAGGAAATTTATTCCTTTCCATTGAAAAGCGTTCCCACTTTTGCTTCAAAAATCTTTTTGGGCAAACCAGCAAGTTCCAATTGTTTTTTATTGTTTTCTATTTTTGCCCTAGAACCGTCAATATTTCCCTTGTTTTAGATACATTAAAATAGTAGAAACAACAGCCAAAATGTAATGCTTCGCAGAATATGAACAATGTTTCAAGCAAAACGAAACAAAAATAAAGATCACCGAAAGCTGGACGAATTGCTCAGGCTCAGACCATCCATGGGTTGGTGGCTCGGCCACATCGAGCGAATGGACATCAACGCTCCAGATAAGAGGGACTTCGAATCAGAGGCTCCTATTTCGAGAAGGAGAGGTAGACCGAATCTCTGGTATAAAGACCCAGTATCGCGGGTACAAGACAACTTGGTCTTTATGACTGGAAGCAGCGGTCCCAGGTTGGTCAGTGGTGGAAGGCAGCAATTGCTCAGGTTCGTTTCGTTCAAGCCAGATTTGAACAACGGATCTGCAGAAACCGTGAGCAAAGCAACACCCCCAGCCGCCAGAGAACACGGTAACTTCAAAGGATTTTTTTTGTTCACAATTAGTATAAGAGTGACATACTTACGAGTAGATGCTAAAATAGATTATATAGTGAGTAGTAGAAAACCTGTTTGACAGGCAGAATGTTATGCGTCGCTGCCACATGTATATTTTGTTTATACGACAAATTACATATATATACATATATACATATATTTATTGGATAACATTAATTATAATATATAATTATATATTATATATAATATTCGGGAAACTTATAAAAATTGGGAAATAAGAATATGAAGAAACGCCGCAAAAAAGAGTATCAAAAAATGTATGCATCATTCCTTAATTCAAACTCATCAGACGAGTATGAACAATTTAATGAACGCGGAACAAAGCTCAGTCCCCAAAAGTTCGTGCAATTGTTAGAAAACGACATTGAAGTGGTTGGTCGAACACACTGAGCACAGTGAGCTATAACTTCGAGGTAGTGAAGGACTTCGTCTAACTCGGCTCCCAAGTGAAGATTACGAACAATATCAGTACAGAAGGAATCTTGCAGAATAAGTCGCTGTTTCTTTGGGCTCAAGAGACAGTTGAGTAGTAGAGCCATCTCTCGAGGACCACGCTAACATTATATACGACCTTGATCAGAAACAGATGCAGGAGCCCCTGGTCTTTTCGAGGAAAAAGTCTTGCGTTCAATCTTTGGTCTTGTTTTCGTTGATGGTTTTTGGAGAAGGAGATCTAAACACTGTTCCAGCCCGATAATTCGTTGACTCCCGGGACAATATAATGGAAGATACCTATAGACCCGATAGCGCACACAAATGGAGGAGGATCTCAACCGATGCGGCATGCAAAATTGGAGCTGGCTAATGATCGTGCCAGCTGCAGAGGCTTCTCGGTTGAGGCCCAGGTCCACACCGGACTGCAGCGCCACATCCGTAAGCACTTATATCCCTGCATCCGAAACTATGTGCCTTACTGAAATGCAAGTCAAAAGAATTGTTGTTTCAACCGAGGGAAGATTCTAGACGAACATAGCAATGGCAGAAGATCCAGGCGAACTTCGAGACTCGCAGTAGGGGTAGTGCAGATCGCTCCTGTCACGCCTATACATGAGCATCTCTGTATGTTTGTTAGAAGTTCCACGTTGGAGGCTTTGATTAAGACAAGTATGCCACCAGACTACACTTCCACATGCCAAGATAGGCCAAACGATAGCTGTGTACATCTAAAGTATAATTTTGGGATTAGGACCACAGGTATAAGGCACAGGCAGCCTTCTTTGCTCCTTCCGTTACGTTGAGTTTCCTGTCTAGGATAAGACCCAGGTATTTCGCGCTTTCTTTTAGGATGAGAGTAGTACCCTCAATGGATAGGGGCTCGAAAGGTAGAATGACCTTCTTATTGGTAAAAAAAAACAACTCTGTCTTTTGTGGGTTTATCTCTAGACCGCAAGATTTTGCCCACCTGATTAGGGTATTTATTGCGTGTTCAATCAACTCGCTTATGGTCGGGAGGAACTTACTACAGGCTATTATGGCTACATCGTCGGCATATGCAATAGCCTTGGTTCCCGTAAGTCTGAGTTTCTCTTAGAAGACTTCCTTGGATAGATCTTGTCAATTTACCATCATACAAATCTAGGTTAAAACTGATCAGCTTAGACAGTCTTGAAGCGAGGAGAAAATTAGCAAGAGTCACTTTTATTCACATAATACTGAGAGGTGAGACTGACTGCCCGAAAATTAAATAAATTGATTATCGCTACTATCGACAGTTTAAAGGAAAAGAGCGATAATATCGAAATACTAAACTATCGAAGTCTAACTTACCCTAGTATTGCTTGTAAAACACAGAACCTGCTCGAAAGAGCAAGCAACGCGCCAACCCTCTATACTACACCCGATGCGACCCCAAGGGTTGTTGTTCCTTCACATTCGGTATAGGTGTGACGTACTTACATGCTTACATACTTAGCGCTTTACTTAGAGTGATATTTCCTCAAAAATGCAATTGACTAAAAAATTTACATTCATCAAAAAAAAAAAAGATTTCAATCGACACTCGCAATACCACTTTGGCTCGATTCACAATGCCCAAAATTAATAACGATCAATCGTTCATTGACAATTGACAATGGCAATACCAGCGAATCAATTTTTTTGATAAGTATCGATTGTCATTTATTATTTGACACTCGCATTAGGGGTGGCACTATTGAAATGGAACAGTATTTGTTTATTTCTTACACACTTCGACTTACGTAGTTCGCAAATAGACTTGACGAACAGAACTTATGGAATGTTTCCAGTTAATCTAATTGGAAATTTATTCATCCTCTTGTGAAATTATGGGTGAAAATTAGCTTTCAAATAAAGTACTATGCGTGTTTCGATAGGGGAAGGTCTTTTGGCTGAAAAGTTGAATATCTCTTGGCTGGTTCGCGGTGTAATGATTAATTAGGGCTGGTCCCATCCTCGATCCCTGCGCTACTCCCGCGTTGCTGCTCTTCACTGCAGTGTTAACCTGGGCAGAGACAAATTTATATGTAAGGACATTATATGCGAGTCTTACCGGATACTTGGAGAATACCGTATCAAATGCCTTCTCGATGTCCCATCGTCCTGCCAGTGTTGTCTTCAGTTCAGGCCTCGGATGCAGGGAGGGGTTGCAGTACATCGTCCAATTGTAACTCCTTTGAAGTGGTCACACGGTTGCGCTTATGGCTCGGTGTAAACAAAATTGTAAAAATCAGCTGGCAATACATTTCGAAACTGCCCAATCCATTTCAAAGCCAAATCGACGCACGGTCACCACGTAAAACTCCCCACAATTGAATGCTTAACTTCCCCTTTAAATAAAAATGCCGGCTACCAACAAAAAGGCAAAAATACTATCGCGGCAATGCATGCCACAAAAACAAAAGGTTACATTCTTTGTCGGAGCAATCAACTGCAAAAACCAGGGAAAACACGATAAAACGTTAACTCGTGACTGTGATCATTTTACGATACGTAACCGAGGCCCGAAGTGCTCCCACGAGGGACCAATCTAACCCTTAATGCAAATGAATTCCAGGCCCGCACCACCGAATTACGTTTGTGGGTATTAATCGACACGGAGATAGCACTACACGGTCATTACCCGTCGAGCGTTTCCTTGTCGGAAAACCCACTAGGACAATGGACAACGTAACAGCATCTAGATGACAATGTCTCCCCTGTTTGGCATATCATTTCGTATTTCTGTCACACACG
Organism: Eristalis tenax; assembly: GCA_905231855.2. Classification (NCBI taxonomy): domain Eukaryota; kingdom Metazoa; phylum Arthropoda; class Insecta; order Diptera; family Syrphidae; genus Eristalis; species Eristalis tenax. The sequence continues at coordinate 36,147,600 of HG993124.1, read as the reverse complement.
CAGATGGTCAAAATTGTCCATTACATGCCAGACGCCAGCTTCTCTGTGGACAATTTAGGTTTTTTTCTCAGCACAGTTTATCTGATTGTCCTTCAAAATCGTACCTGAGAGAAACTGGATTATATATGGCACGGCATGAATTGAGAGCCTACAGTAATTAGTTGACAAACATCGGCGATACCACATCGCCAGTATCACCTTCCTGTTCACGCTTCAATTAAGCTGTGTCGTCCCGTGCCCACAAACACAGGACGTTCACTTTTAATTGAGCAATGAATTGAAGCAACGGAAATTGGTCGATGAAAACTTTCGAATTTCAATATTGGACTTTCTCTCGAAACACGTCATCCTCCCGCATGGAGGCTGAAGGGGCTCGTCGTAGTCGCAGTGAAAGTCTTACGCCAGAAGCCACTGAGAAGTTGCACTTTGGAAAATCCTGCGGGCGAGTCTCATGTGTCTGTCTGCCTCCGGGAGCACATTCAACTTCGAAGACACTCTGCACACACCGGCATGGGCTGCATCTAACAGATTGATGAGGCAAGACGAGCACCACTCCCGCGTCGCTCCCGCACTTCATCACGGTCGAATGTAACGACTTAAGTGTAATGGTTTTCCGAAAGTTGCCAAGTAATTATTGTTTGCGCAAAGTTTTGTGCTTCAGGAGCGTGTGGAGAGATAGCCGTTTGCTTTGGATGCCTTCCGCCTTTCTACGAGTGGTACACATGGTAGTGTGGGGTTCGAAATTTTACGTCAGCTTAGGGCAGAATATTTGCAACTAAATTGTCATTTTGTCAGATGCGATGTGCATGTGCAACGGCAACCAGAGGGGGATTGTCAATAAAATGTTGTCTGCTTTAATGACTGCTCACAGTGATCGACATACATCTTTGAACAGGGGGAAGTTCAGAATATCCTTGAGGTACTTGTTGAACTCGGAGCAGCAAAGATGAGTCTGAAGAGGATTTCGACTTTACTGTGGAAAGGCGCAAAGTTTATCCATTAAGTACCGATGTGGTTGAAAAGTCATGCAAGTTTGTACTTTGTTTCCATACCAGACTGTATTGGGAACTTTCTCATGTTGAACATAGCGGGAGGATATTCTTTTTTTGACGACTATTCTGGCAGATGAGGCAACCACGCATGAGTAGAAATGTAATGGGCGAAGGATTTAAACGAACAACTTCTACGAACACGGCTGTAACTGGCATCGGGAGGGCAAGTAACCTCTCCAGCATTACTCGGGATTTGTGTACAAAGCGGCAAATTTTTCTTGATTTATTCAAAAAGTTAGTTGGATATGATTTATGTTAATTTGAGATGTGTTGTTGCTGCGTCTGATTTCGATTTCCTTTGCATCCACATCGAGGAACTCGTGTATGGCAAGTTATGAGACATTTGGTGTTAATAGGTCGTTTTGAAACTTGCTCGCATTTTTAAATACACGCAGTCTGTTCTATTTCCGATGGGACCAGTGAGACCAAGAGGATCGCAATCTCTTATCTTCCATTCAAGCCTGTATACGCATCTCTAATGTATGCTTATATTCTAAACGCGAAAGCTTGGAAGCTTGCACATTTGATCAAAGATCACGGCTAAATGGCTGGACTGATTTTGATGAACTTTGGCACATATCTAAATTATGGTCTGAATTGAGCTATATGCTATTTTCACAGCTATAGGGGTTTGACTTCAACATGCATAGTTCATTTCATTAAAAAAAAAGAAAACAAGTACCCTTTGTGTCAGTAGTTGTTTGTGTGCAGGCAGGGGTTGAAATGAAATCCCAAGCACTCTCTCCGCCGTCTACACAGATGGCTTATGGTGTTTTACCTAAATTGTTGTCATACGAGAGGTTACATAGCGCAAGTCATAAACAAGCCACCAATCTTGGTTAAGCCATAAGGTAACTCATTTAATAACCCCATTTGATAGGGATGTCATAGTTTAAGATGACGATCGCTAAATGAAACGATCACTAACTAAACAACTGGAGCTCGGATAAGACAGATAAAGATAAGAAAAGGCACAGACCACTTGAGCTCAGTGCGCGACAATGAACATGACAAACCCGATGTAGGCACCAGCCATTGTAGGACATAAAAAATAAACAATAAACCGACAGTAATAATAAACATTAAACTAAGCAAAGTACATCAGTTGGGCCCAACAATATTGAGCCAACACCCTAACCCTTAGTTTGTAAGTCTAGTTGTAATCTCAATTGTAAAAATAATTCTGGTCAAATAAATTTTTAAAGCGCTTTTTAAAATCGATCGATAATGAAAGTGCGGCATAGTATGGAAGTAATTTTAACAGTGAAAAAATAACTGACAACGTGCGTCAAATGTAATGCAAGCTAAGAACTTAGGAACAGTGTTACAAGAACACGCTTATCTGATGTCTAAAAGATATTCGCAATACGATGCGGGGGTAGGTTGTGTTATCACTTTCTTGCAGAAGCAATGTTTATACCCTGCAAATAAGTCAATAAAATTACATACATTTTCTTCATCAGGCATTACATTGCAATTCTGCCAGGTTGCGCATCAGAAAATGTGATCCAGTGAAGCAAATGTGTGGCGTCCTTATTTAAACCAACAACACGCCCCCGGGGGGTGTATCTGGATACTGCTATGTCAGTACCATGGCTCTTCGACGTAATATTGTTATAAACTAGCTGACATGGCAAGCTTCGAACCACCATATTTTCGAAGAAATTCCTGGAAGACACTATTTATGCCCACCTCAGCTGCACACAGGTGGTGTACAGGGCACTAAGGAAATGTAACACTTCCGGAAAATACATATCATTTGGGTTATTAACAATTCCTCATATTGACACATTGGATAAATCGAAAGTGAAGGTTTAAAACGTTTCGAGGTACACCCTGTTACGTTTAGCAGAAACGAGTCTACGAAAGATTAATTAAATCGCCCACAAATACGGGTCCACAATACTTTCCTAATTCTTCAACTGAACTGCACTGTAATAATTATTTAATTGAACTGAACTGTAGTAATCTCCAACTGAACTGGCTCGCATCGACCGTCGTCCTGATATTTATAACCCCAATAGTTCTTCTCGATCATACTGTCGCCACGCTTATATAAAGGGTGATTATTTATATTATCTTTTTGGCAACACTGGTTTAAACATCTGACGCACGTTTCTGTCAAACATCTTCAGTTTGGTCTATAATTTAACCATGAATCGTCTTACGAACGAACAACGCTTGCAAATTATTAAGAAGAAAGTTCATCGCGCGAAAAATTGTGTTCAGTGAGGAAGCTCATTTTTGGCTCAATGGGTACGTAAGTAAGCAGAATTGTTGATTTTTGAGTGAATATCAGCTAGAAGCATTGCAAGAGCTACCAATGCATCCAGAAAAAGTCACAGTTTGGTGCGGTTTATGGGCTGGTGGCATCATTGGACCGTACTTGATGCGAATCGTAACGTAACTGTGAATGGTGAGCGCTACCGTGAGATGATATCCAACTTTTGTTTGCCCAAAATGCAAGAGCTTGACTTGCATGACATGTGGTTTCAACAAGACGGTGCCACATGCCACACAGCACGCGCAACAATGGACTTATTGAGAGGCGAGTTTGGTGAACATTTTATTTCACGTTCGGGACCGGTCAATTGGCCGCCTAGATCGTGCGATTTAACGCCTTTAGACTATTTTTTGTGGGGCTATGTTAAAGCTCATGTCTATACAGACAAGCCCGCTTCAATTGACGCATTGGAAGACAACATTGAAGCATTTATTCGTGAGATACCGGCCGAAATGTTGGAAAGAGTATGCCAAAATTGGACTAAGCGGATGGACCATTTGAGGCGCAGTCAGGGTCAACATTTGCATGAAATAATCTTCAAGCATTGAATTATATGGACCGTACTATCGATTCAAATAAAGATTTCATGCATTTTTCTGAATTTTATGTGTTTTTTCTTGAAAAACTTTCCCATAGCTTTTAAAAAATCACCCTTTAGAGCTATATAAAGCCATAGATAATTCGCCATCCCAAACAAACTAACGCGACTAGGCTGACAACGACGAACGTCAGAAGCCAATTTAGGGCAGCCGGATTGCTGTTCATTTCACCCTGGCACTTGAGCAAGCAAACTTGGGTACATCTAGAAGAGCGACAATATTCACCAAGTCCACCCAAACACTGGCTTACGTAGACGATGTCGACATTTGCGGAGGATGTATTCAACTTAGTCATTCACGGAGAATAGTTGGCTCCATATGCGAGCATGGGTGATTCCGAAGACGATAGGCTTGTATGCAACCTGCCTCGATGAAAAATGACAAAAATAAAGGTCTGTACACGCTATGATCGAAGAGGATCCCGTTCAGAAAGTTCGAAGGCAGAGTCGCAGACCACACCCGAAGACTTAGACTGCAAAACTGAAACTGACGGAAAAGGTGGAAGTCTGATGTTACGTTCCCACCGAACGAAACCGCGAGTTTTCATAAATGTTCTCCGAACCTGCCAGGTTCCGCCTGAAGACCTCGGGGTTTCATATAAACCTAGTACTGAAGGGGTCAAAGTGTCAAACCGTAGAGGCCTACAGCGTGACTTTCAGTTTATTTTGGTGTTCTTTTTCTCATTTTATCTCTTTCTATTTTCTGGTTTTCTCACACCATTATTTCCTGTCAACAGACAGCTGTTCTGGTGGATATTTAAAAATTGAGAACGATTGCGTGGAAAATTGAGAGCAAAACCGTATCAAACTCGGTAGGTATGTTGGGTGACTGTTCGATTAAAAAGAAAATCAAGCTCACTTAGACCATCCGGGTCATTGTGCTGCCACGTAGTGCTTTATGTCTAAAACCCATTAGCCCTTTCACCTTGTTGTAGTTTTCCTTTTTCATTCTCTCTTGTAATTTGTTGATTGCCCCTTTTATAGCCAATTAGAGGCTTTAAGAAACTGTAGGATATCCTTTGGATCTGTGTTACTCAGGTCCTCAAGGTGGTTGAAATAATATTCTCCTAGTAGTTTTCTTACAGTTTCTGTAAGTGCATGGCATGTTCCGAGGTAAGACAATATTGTTTCCACTTCTTCTTCATCCATGCAGCTTCTGCAGAAGTCATTATATGGTTCCCCAAGTCTTCTGGCCTATGAGACAGTTGCCAGTCAGGACGCCTATTACTTCACTGGTAGCCTTCCTGCCTAACTTTAGGAGGAGGTAATCAGTCCTTCCTTGAAGTCCTTCCTGCAAGTGTCATGTTGTGACCATTTGCGGCTTGTATAGTGTATTGATGTAGTGTCCAGAGCTTTTTTAAAACATGTATAAAACAATAGATCTTCCGTCTATTGGGCTCATTGATAGTCGGATGGCTGACTTTTGAACAGCTGCTACTTCTGCTTGGTATACATAGCAGTGGTTCGGTAGCCGATTTCCTCAGAGATCTGGCAAACTTTTTCCTAGCCGATATCGTTTGTAAGATTTGTACCTCCTATTGCTTTTGCATTTGACTTTTAGTTGCCCTCGTGGTTTTCGTGTCCTGGCCACGATATGTGATTTCAATGTGTCAATCCCAGCAGGCTGTTAATGGTCGAATAGTGCAAAGCCATTTGGAAGGAAAGTATTAGCGCATCACTTAATTGGAAGTTGGCATTCGGAATACGAAGTTCATGTGAGCAGCACTAGCATTTTTGTATACGATCACGTGAATCAATAGCAACTACCTCTTCTTAGCACATTTATAAGCGGTCATTTCTGGTATAACCGATTAATCTTAGATCCGAGTTGATCCAATCACAAATTCGAAACGTACATCTCTTCGATTTTCAGAAGTCCTTGAAGTTTCCTCTGGAATATCAATGCCAATGCCATAGAGCACATTTACAGAGCTCCCAGCCACATCAGTCAACACGTGCTGCAAAAAGTCGAATGCTCTTAGTATGTGCTCGTGAGCCGTTTTGACGGCGGTTATGTGGTTCCAAAAGTCAATTTCACCTTCAGCCACTCCGCTGAAAAACGAGGGAAAATAAATAGAAATAGATTACCCCGACAGGAATGTACCAAAGGCCGACACACACAGGATGCGCTGATTGAAAAACCATGTTAGATACATTGAGTGTGCCTAACTATGAGTGAAATGACATTCCGATTCGAATATCGGTACTCCCCTTCCGATGGGGATGTGTACATACGTGCAGGCATCCGGCGAGCGCGGCGTGCGCGCAGGGTATTTCCGTTCAAGTCGCTATGTAAGAGATTTCACCATCCACTCACAGCCGTGCAAGACGTCAAAGACGTACTTAAATGTGATTTTCATTCGTCTCCCTCGGAGACTCCGAAGAATGAAGAAGGTGTCTGGAGAATCTCTCCTGGCGAACTCTGTCTGGGCGTATGAATTATTCACCGAGTGAATGATCCATCAATGGATTAGGCTGAGAGTGGGTGCGATGCGGAGGCCGCGACGACGAACCACCACCTCTGTCGTTGCCACTGACACTGCCAAATGCTGGGGTATCCTATCCCAATAGCATTACGGCATGAAATGATGTGGAATTGTGCTATTACGAGTCGTTAGGGAGAACCTTTTAAAAACGCTAGATTAGGTAGAAAATGTTCGGGCATTAATTCCTTCAGTCATCTGTGCTTGTGTCGTGTCTGTCGTACCGATGGAATGGCTCGTCGATGCGGGCGTTCGGTGACGACAGTGACGATGGTAACGATTGGGCGTACACCAAATGAGGACAATGACATATGTGACATAAGTATTAATGTGTGCATGATCCATGATGGTATCGTGTTACTCGTGCGCCGTATTGTTTCGAAGTAATAATGTGTGCGTTGCGACGATGATGACGAGGATAATGATGATTACACTGCAAATTGCCTCAAATGAGCTGATTTAACAAACGAAAATAAGTCTGGTCCCGTGCCTGCTGTGTTATAGCCTGGGGAGGAGCTAAACTGCACATAATTTGTCCGCTTTCGTCGCAAAATTTGACTTGTGCTTGATATCTCCTCCAGGGTGATGAAAATCCTTGCATTTGCGGATATTACGCCCCAAGGCGGTGTGGCAAGGGCAGTGCAATTACACGGAAATGAGTTGTTTGCAAATGGGATCTGGGTAGCATTTACAATTCGATTGAAGTTAATTTCTGTCTACAGATCGGAAAGAATACCTCTCAAGTAAGGTGACCACATCAAAGCTGGCAGGTAGGATGGTTAGCACTTATCTGTGTAAACGCAGGACCAACCGATGGCCACTAACGTTGTTCTCCAAATGTCAAGAATGCATTTTGGCTTTGAATGCTCTCTTGATCTTCACTCAATTGTTCCAAGAATGGAACAGGAGTAAGAAAAGTTTCCGCCGACGATTGGTTTTGTTGAAATTGGGCGAGGCCTTATGTGAAGACAATATCAAAGCCAGGGCACGACCACCACATGATATAAATGCGGCGGAAGGTTTTCGTTGTATGCGAGATCCAAGTTCCTCGATTTCACTGTATTCCTCTTGCTCGAACTCTCCATTAACACAAAAAAGAACAAAAAAACGAACAAGATGTCACATGTAAATGTGTCACATAAAAATGTCACATCACAAATATTCGCAGTGCTCGCTGTGACATGTGCGTGAGCCGAACTTGGGCCAGAATTCCAAGTCCTTCATCGCAAATGAAATTTCACTATTCTCGAGTCGATTCGAATTGTCCTTTTTCCATCCATTTGGAGTTTAACTGTTATTTATTTATGTTTTCATGTTTCCAGCATATCATAGCTTTTTTTGACTCTACAATCGGCTCGATAAAAAACCTTGTGTCAAATTGAGACTAAACATAAGATTTTCATGGGAAATCTAATTATAGACTAGTGTTAAAGAAACAAAGCGATTATCATTGTCAATGCGGTCAGTGTAATCTCAAGATAGTCTCAATAATTCCGTGGCTCTCTGATCAACCAGCTGCTGCATGGTACCACGAGCATGCTTCCACAAGCGTGCTAATGTGCGTCCCCATTTGATGGACACATTTTCAATCTCTTCTCAGCTGGACAAAAAGTATATTCCTCGTGAAGAACTCACTCGACCTCACCGTATCCCCGTGCTCACACACAGACCTCAACAGTCACCAACAGCAGAGTTAGGCAAATCCAGGATTCGTGTCAAGTCGAATGTCATTAGTTCGAAAACTACACAGAAAACCGATGTAAGTGTTTTCGGGTACCTAAAGAATCATTTCGTGGTTCTTGTTCCTTTTTTATTAACACCAATCGTGTTGTTAAAAACCCATGGGAGGTGAGAGACCGCTGTGGAATAATGCTCAGCACGAAGTCTGCAGTTATTGCGTGCTGGTTCGTACGAACAATCGTTAAAAGGGTAAATGTTGTGTTTCTGTTAGTTATACGAGAATGGTAGTTATTTTTGCGTTTAAGTGCACTCAGAAGTTCCGGCACAAGATTTTATTGACCATGGTAGGACCTACTGTTGGTATCCTGCTGATTATGCGTGACTAGAGAATTGCGGAAAAATGATTTCTAACAGGCGTGTTTCTGTAAGAACCAGTGCTATAAGAAGTTCTCTTGATAGACACCTGTTTCTATTCATCTGCAAGACGTTTGCTGTTTTGACATAGTTTGACAGAGTTTGTTGAAAACCAGCGTCGAGGCTCGATGTCGAAATATCTTCAGTTCAGATGAACAACTCGTTGTCACATATTCTCCACCGAATGCCGTCAACACAACAATGGTAAGGCACATGCCTTACCTAGCCCCTAAGTAGACCAAGGAAATTAAGGTCGTGGGGGCCCTGCTACTTGAATACAATTTGAGATCAAAGAATCGTTCAAGATTCTGTTGATGTAAGCGAGTCCCTGCCCATGTAATAGCTGCTCATTGCAACGTTCTGGGACCATCACCACGCGACATACATACATACTTCGTTTCGATATGGCTTCTTGTCGGTCTATTCTACTCAATCTATAGATATTGTACAATTCACGATGGCTGGCTCAAAACTGTATTCATAGCAACGCCAAAAAGGAACACCGCTTCGAACTCTTCAGACTACAGAACAATATGTCTCATGTCAGAATCGTACACAAGAGAGTGTACAATAAAGTCGAAGAAGGCACAAGTCCCTCTCAATTTGGATCTAGGGGTGGCTTCGGATTCGGCACATTTACTTATCGGTAAAAACAAAGTTCATAAAGTGTTACATTTGGTCGGTATTCCTTTATGGGGTAGAATCATGGACACTGCACAAGGCCACAATAAGAGAAAAGGAAGCTTTTAAAATGTGGACCTACAGAAGAATACTGCATTCCTCCTGAATTGGCAGGGTGACAAATGAGAATGAGTGTAAAAAGGGACCCCTCCTCACAATAAAAAAGAGAAAAATATAATACCTTGGTTATATCCTCAGGAATTAAAAATTTAACTGCTGCAAATCATTCAAAATCGAAGACAGAGACTATCTTGGATTTCCAACATCTGTGAATGGCTAAACCTCTCGACTACAGAACTGAAACTAGGAACAACCCAAAATTATGATTTCCAACGTGACTAGTGACGTGACGGAACGGAACGCAACCTTACCCACCGTCTCCACTGGAGATTTTTCAACCCAACATCACAACCACAATTTGAACAGCCATCCGCGGTCTTTTATTTCGTGGGCTAGAGCGTCAACATCAAGAAGCGGGCAACAAACCAAAAATAGTGCCAAAAAAATGTTGTTCACTAACACTTCTACTTTTACTCTCAATATTCACTACTCCATGCAAACAAAATCGTGCATATATGGAAAAACGTCAAGTCTCATGTCCAACTTTTGAACAGAGCTCAGGCCATGCCGTAAAATCAAGATTTTCCGACAGAATGTAGGTTTGGGTATGGATTTCTGTGCCTCTACTAGGTTTTGCGCATCATGTCCATGAACAGGGCTGGATCATGTCCAGTGGAGACGACGTGTTGAGAAGAAAAATACTGGGACCCTGAATGTTTTCAGAAGGAGGAATTATCTGAATTATGATCGGCGTTATTTCTGGTCAACTCTAGCAGTCAACGGCCACAAATAATCGTTTTGTGCAGCCAAGCATGTCCCTGTGATGCGCTTGTGCTAAATGTTGTGCGAACTTTTGGAAGAGTATGCAAGGGGTTGACAAAGGAGTCGGTTCTGCACGATCGATCGTCATGCTTGGACAACCAGAGCATGCATGCACGTGCAGTGAAGCTAGCAACATACAAGGGAATGCTATAATGAACTAGTAACTTCCCTCGAATGAATATAAAGCTCGCGTCGTCTTGAATAAACGTTTCTTTGGAAGTGAAGACCTTAAGTTCGGAGCCACTATGGAGCAGCAAGCAATGTCCCCACATGACAATGAACCATGCATGGTGTATAGACATGACGTGAAGAAATCCAGTGGCTTCATGCAAATCCATGTCCATACAAACATCGTGGCAGAGAATCTCGATGTCCATAACAATTTCAGTAGGAGTTCCTCAAGGATGCCATTTTGGTCATCAGCTTTTTCTACATCAGTTAAATGTGTGTTTCCAAACCACTCGAATTTTGGCTCGACATTGCCGCATTTTATGACCTCAGCATCGAAAAATGTGAACGATGTGCACCCACAGAGGTTTCTAAATTCCATTCGAGTGGAAAATATTTTAAAAATATGTACTATGTCTTCGACGAGAGATGAAATCTTTGCATAAGTAAAGATTTTCATATCGCCATGTGCATATCCATCCAAATCCCCCCAACACATCGAACATAATTCACAACCCTCAGACATCCATAATCACCCAAGAGGCTCGTAACAAATAAATTCAAACCAAAACGCAAGGAGCGGGTTTACCCTACATCACCCTAAATTATGCTCAGATCATTTCAATATGCTACAAGTCCCAATACCGTTGCAATTGCCTATCACTCATGACACACCCCACATCGCCACACCGCACAGAGTCGACCACTCGCATCCACCCCAAATCCCTTTGAGTACACCTGTCTCCATTTTGCACCAAGAAATATGGCCAAAGCCCCTGCCGGCCAAGGATGGGCAGGCACACGAGACTGAAAGGAAAAAAAAAACACACATTTCAAATTGAAGACCATTAGCATCGAATTCACCTTCGGGAATCCCCAAAGATTATGTCCGCATACTATTATACATTTTCATAAACATTATTATCCTTTTTTTGCCTCCCTCTCCCTCGCCCCTCTACCGACAGACGGATATCAATTTTACTCTTTTGCCGCCTCGGGATGGCAGACAGGGTCTAAAACGCAGAGGAAAATAGTAATGGCACTGAAGTGGATGGATGTGGCAAAGGGTTAGTATGGAATTTAATAGCCACCCACTCACCCCCTCCGGGATGGACGCCCACGAATGAAGTCGCATAAGTGTATTATGGCAGCATCGCATATTTTAATCCTCACACAGGAGACTGCTGCGGCTGGCAAAAAGTGCTTTTGAGTTGTTGCTCTTGTTTCTCATCACTTTTTTTCGCAGGTTTCCCCAATGCTGGCGAAAGAGAGACAGCGAACGAGCCCTGGGAACGTCCTGTGTTTGTGTTTCTTTATCTCTTCTCGGTAGAGCGGTTGAGTCTCTGTGCTGTGGGCCAATGGGTTACCATACGAATGGAAATCCGTCGAAAACCGCAAAAGGATAATTCCCTGGGAAAATAGCTACCACCACCTCATGCATGTCAGTGAAAAACTCACCACTTTTCACTTCAAAAGGAAGTCGTCACAGTTATCCTTTCTTCGGTTTCTTCCCGGCAATTTATTCAAATTTAATAAAGACACGGGAATTTGCCCATAAAGTGGATAAAATTCACTGACCCATTTTGTGTATGTGTGTCTGTGCTGCTGAAACTTTTTGGGCACTCACTTGCCTTTTTTCATATTTTTCTCCCTTCCTTAAAGTCTCACACTGAGTCGAAGAGTGGAAGAGTGGAATGTGAATGGTATGAATATGTGTTGCCCTTGTATGGGCAAGGATAACACTACGACCTGCAGTATGAGGCAATGGATCCCGCACCCAGTTATGTGCATATATTACAATAATGTCAGGTTGTCGGTTGGCCTATTACTAACCATTCCGTATAATAATGGTTGAGTAAATCCTTTGAGGTTGCCGGGTACGCTAGCGTCGTCGTAGGGATGTGGCGGCTCCTCGTGAGCCGAGTATCGTTTTTCCCTGAAAGGGTGGTCCTGCAAAAAAAAAAAAGAAGAAAAAAATACTCAACGGGATTGGAGACTAATAATAATATTTTCTTCTTGAATGGATCAGTGATTCCAAGTGGTGAATATATTTTTCCATGCTGTAATTCCTTGGGGCGATGTGAAGGCGATGGTAAAGGGGGAGGAGGGGAAATAAAAACGGAAAGCTGCAAAAAAGAAAATGAAAGACGAGACCTGATCGTCGACTTGTATTGGTATCGGGTTGCTTTGTTGTTTGATATGTGATAACCTTCCTGGCAGTCATGTGCTAATTCAAGTGTGCCCTGAGTGGGTGCGCAATTGAACGAAATGCTGTGTTGGTTTGGCCATTTTGCTATTTCTGCGTTGTTGACGGCAGCCAGGGAGACTCTCAGAATGGGGTTGGTTATCAAGTTGTAACTCTTTTGTGGCCGCCAGAATAATGCGTTCGCAAGGGCATCAACTTCAGTCACTCTGGCGTTGCGTGGGTCAGGTCAGATCGAAATTGCTAACTTGAGTGGATTTTGTGATACATGAATGGAGAAGCAGGTTAAATGTCTTACTTAATACTTTGTTTAGTTATTCCGTCACTTTGACTGCGGTGTTTGTGCGTCGCTTTCAGGAACTGCTCAACTAAATGGGTTGCGATTCAGTAGTTCTCAACTCGTACTCGTATACTGTCATTCCTTTGGTGTCATTGTGGCCTGCAGCAATTCCTACAACTCGCGTAGAAACATCTCTTACTTCTACAGCACTGTTGCTGTTCCATAGTTACCCATAGTTGATTTCTGTAGAGTTCATACCTTTTTTGCTCATGCAGTGATGTCTGCCTTGTAGTACATAGTACAGGGCCACCGGAAGTTCATCGACTTCAAATTTTCTATAAAGAGACCGCACATTGCACCTGAAGAACTGAAAATCGTGGGCCTTGTCTCTTTCACTTCGATCGTAAACAGAATGTCCATCGGTATTTTTTGATGTCATTGAATTCATATACTTACCGTGGTGGGGAAGTAAGCCTCACGCACACTAAAAGGGAGACCAGACCCATTTCTCTCCCATTCTCGACTGACTGTCAGGTTAGGGGTCGTGTCCTGTTATCACGCAGATCCGATCGATGAGAGGGGGTAGGTTTAAAATCGGGCTAATGAGATCATTAGAGAGGTCACGCGAGTAGAATACCATTCGATCCTTGGCCATCGAGTCTAACTCCTCAGGAGTTATGCCCAATCGTAATCAGTTTGGACTTGGTCAGGTACAGGTTGCGGTGTATACGGTAGGACTTCTATAGCTCTAGGTCTGCCGGACCACTGCAGTGTATTCCAGGCAGAGATAATAGCTGTTCAAAAGGCAATCCTCCGACGATTAATGTGATCGATAGACGTAGATCTACTGTTTTATGCAAAGACCATCCGACGGCCATAAAGACTCTGAAATCCCCAACGATCCATTCGAAGATTGAAGTACTCTTCCGCCCATCTCTAAAGAAGATAGCGCACAATGCAACCTTATCATTTCCGGGTTCCTGAGCACTAAAATAAATTACAAGTTTTAATGTGATAAAATTATATTTAATAATTTCTTAGAAATTAAATCTTGTTCGTTTTTAAAGGTATCTAGTTTTTTCAAAAATAAATTTTATTTAACCTTTGTTGAGTTCCTGGGCGCAAGGGTATGCCGGCAGTGAAAGAGCCGATGAATCCTCAAATTAAAAACAAATTGTTCTGGGTTCATTCGCCTTTCGCACTCATTCGCCTTATGTTTAAATACCTTGCATTTAAAACTCCGAATAATATCATTTCTATAGACTACCTTACATGGTTCCCATCCTATATTAACTTTGCCTGCTTCCATGATTTTAATAAATGATTTCAAGTTTTATCACATTGTATGTAGTTTTAAGTGTTGTTGTTTTTGATCTCACAGTATTTTATCAGTCTCAATTCACTTTCTTCATTTAATTAATTATTCACTTACTTTTAGTTTCTAAATTATTCCATTTATGTAATTTCATATTAAATATATTTATTCTTGTTTTTGTGGTACTTTTTTTTCATAATCATTCCCAACTTCCTTTTCAATCGAATTTTAAATTGTATTCCTCTCTTCATCATTAGCGCTTACAGCAATTACTACCCTATTGTGCTTGTGTTCTATTTCGGAAGTGTTTAAATTTGTTGGTTCGAACTTATTGTTTAAATTGATCTTGGTCTTAGCACATTTGCTTTGCCTTAGATTTAATTATAAGCGGCAGCTCTGTTTTTGACTTTGGCATTACTCTTTGTTAATCTGTCATTATGACAGTTTCAGTAAATGTCATTTCTCTTGCTACCATTTGCTCATTGTTAACCTTTCTAATTTCTTGCACATAGTGTTGCTACTGTTTTTTCTTTTATTTCCAAAAACAGACTCTCACCTTCTTCCTTATTACAGCTTCGTCTAAACCGTTTTTGTCAACTCTCTCGGTCCTACAATGTGCCGGTTTTCATTTGCCTCCAATAAGTTTTTACTTTTTAACTCATTTTCACTTCTCTTTTTCTTCTACTGAGATCTTGAATTCTTCCTCATATTTATAATTAAAGGAAATTATTGTTTTCACCCACTTCCTCCTTCATATCTCTGGCTACCATATCCAGGTCTTGTATACATGTAACACACGTAAAAAGCACGATTTATTTCATTCCCAAAACTCCGCTGTTATATTGACTCAGTCCCGAGCATATTGGGGTTGTGTTGTATGCCTTGTTGCATACACCTTCGCAGCGTATTCCTGTTTCCACACGAATTGCCGTTCCGCACTTGTTGCAATCGTGCATCGCTGTTTTATTTAACTTACTTAATGTCAGCACTTTATTTCAGATGCACTGGTTCATGACTACTACGCAAATATTGTTAAATATCATATGTGCTGATGCTGGAATGAAGGTGAACGTGAACAAATAGGAGGTTATGGTCATCTCCAGAACGCCTGTTCAATGCACTCTACAGGTTAGTGGAGCCCCATGGAAGCAGGTGGAGAAGTTTAAGTGTCTCGGGGTCTTTTTTACAAGTGAAGGAAGGAGTAATACTGAGCTTTCCTGTAGGATTGGTCAAGCTGGATCAATTTTGAAACAGCTTGGTAGGTCTGTAATCTGGAATGCCGAGCTTGGTGTCAAAGCCATGTTAGCGATTTTCAACTCAGTACTCTCACCAATGGTCATGAAATTTGGGCAATGACCGAACGAATAAGATCGCGAGTGCTGAGATGAGATTTATCCGTGCTTTTGTGGGAATTACTTGCCGGGATAGGGTAAGAAGCGCGACAGTGCGAGAGGAACTCAGCATTGAAGAGCTGCTTCTTGGAACGGAGAGGGCTATATTTCAGCGGTTTGGTCACGTGGCACAAATGTCCCCTTCATTACGACTTTCGAGGCGGGCGTTGAATGCAATTCCATGAGGTAGGCGACCGCTTGGCAGATCCAGGACGAGGTGGTTAAACCAAGTCCAAAAACTCGCCTGACATAACTCCTGATGAGTTAGATTCGATGGCGGAGGATCGAGTTGCCTATCGAGTTGCCTGGAGATCTGTCGTGCGTGGTTTATCCCACGACCCCATGTGGAGCATGTGAGTCTGAATATGATGATGATGATGATGATTGTTGCGTTTTTTGGCGATTGATTCACTATTGCCTAAACATTTATATTGTTTGTTACATGATCTAAAACTGAAAATGCCAAATTGTGTCCTATAACAATGATACTCGATCTCAATTCTAATAGCTTTGCCATTCCTGTCCAGTCTAGGTCACGTTTTTATTTAAATTTAAAACGGCGTCATTGTTAACTGATTGTTGTGCGGCTACCTATAAATCTATCATTTCATGCCTTTACTTTCTTAGAACTCCGCTCTCAGGCAGTTCTTCAGAGTTTTATTGAGGGTTATCTGCTCCTCCTAAGAGATTTGTCCTGCTATAGATCAGAGGGGAAGCACAACAGCGTTCGAACAAAACTAAAATCAATTGTTCCCAGTCTGATTGTGAACGGTGGTGTATGTCACAATTTAAGTTTGTCTTAGAAACTTTCAGCAGCGAAATTATCAGACACAGTGGACAAATTCTGTGTCTTAAGAACACTTGAAAAGTAAACAAAAAAAAAGCTAAATTTCATAAAATATTTAACATGCATTTTTGCTTTGCATTGTTTTAATCAGTAAACAAAACAATTTCATTTCGATACATTTTCAAGAGACCCCTCTTCATCCGTGGCTCTCTACTCTGTAGTGTCTCTTAAATTTTCGCTCTCAGATGCCATGAGTATAGGAACCTTACGCTCCATGTCATTTTAGGTCTAAAATAAAGGTATGTTATCTGTGTACCCATCTTCACTTCATAATCTCTACATTACCTTACCGCTTTGTGCAAGATACCCTTGTAGCCATCAAGAGCAGATGCCATTTGTTAGACGACAAAAAAATTGCGAGAATAATTTTTAAAATGAACAGGTCTTCAACCTTCAACCTGCTTGTTTTGCTGGGCGATTTCTTATTCATACCCCCGACAAGCATTCCCCGTTCTGACTCTCCTGCGCGTCTTACGGTGCATGCAAACCTTGTGAAATTCTGTTGAATCTCATTTATATTTCGCTTCTTCCGCCTGCTTGCCTCTCACCCAATTTTCCCTTCAAGCATATGTACATCCCTATCCTCGTGAAGCATTTGCATTTTGAATTTGTTTAGGGAAAGCTGAAGAACGGCAGAACCTGAACAAAAAGAACATAAACATTCTTGATTTTGAAAAATCCATTCTGAAATCATTCGAGGACCCGTGAGAGCTCCCTACCTTGCACAAATCCTCTCCTCCAGTGGACAGTGTATTCGGTGTTTCCTTCCGAAGTGCCAGTCTCGCCCTTTCCCTAATTCCCTGTGATGTCTGGTTTTTCCCCCATGGCTGGTGGTGGATGTGTTGGAAACCATGTCATCTAGTTGAATACTTTAGCGAGCCAAATGGAGCATAGATGTATACAAAAAGTTAAAAGTTGTTCTATCGACGAAATAAAAGAGGCGACACGAGAAACGAAGGGAAACGCGACGAGAAGTACCCAAGAAATCGTGAAAAGCAAAAGCGAATCATCACGAAGGAGAGAGAAACGTTCGACCTTTTAAACAGTCAAACAGATTCGTTGAATCTACTTCTGCCATTCAAATAATATCGGCTGTGGTTAAGGGTATTCGGATAAATGGGGCCTTTCCGGGGAGACTCAATATTTGGGGACATAAGGGCGCCCACTCTAGTGTGGCTTCCATTCAAGAGAAACTGAAAGAAAGAAATGTGTCAGAGAATTGGAAAAAGGCACTACTGACCCCTTTTTGGCCCTTGAAAAGTTTTCCGTTTGCGGGCGGTGCCGTGCCGGGATTGCAGTTGGTAACCAAATCTGTAATACCAAAGTTTTTTAGATACGGACAGATGTGCGGATACAATGCGTTTAGTGTGCGTCATCTGTTCCCAGAGGGTGATGATTGCTATCTGCTGATTTGATTTTTGTGGAAACTTACATATTTTTGGTGACCTTTTATATCTGATAAATAATTTCTGCAGCAATCCCTCGGTATTGCCCTCAGACGAGTGGAAGCGCGCTGCAGTAGTTTGCCGTCTCCGAATGGTGCAGTTTGTGTAGACAGCTATGCTATGTGTGTTATGTCAGTGATCCAAGAGAAAGGACCAGACACACGCGGCGCCCTCCGTCTGGATTCAAGTCAGTCAAGATCTGTCATCTATGGAAACCTCCGTACTGGGAAAAGGACCAAGTAATAATATGTGCATATGGAGAAGTTCCTGCACACTCAATTTTCCTAGGCATTGCTTCTTCCGTAATACAGGCACTACTAGACTGAGAATGTTAATTAAATACGAGAACTTTCAACATCATCTTATCTTAGATGTATGGAGTGACAAATTGCGGACTCTGTTGTGATGTGCACCAGCGGACACTAGGTACGTTTCATTATGTCCTCAAAAGTAATTTCGCCACCGGAAGTAGAGATGCAGCCTATAATACCTTAAATACTAGTCCACTTACGCCTTCAAAACGTCCAGCGGTGATTCGCCGCCAAGAGTGTTGTCAGGTTTCACAGGTGCTGGAATATATAGGCATAGGTGGCGTGTGCTCTAGACGTTGTAACAGCCAATGTAGTGGAGATGTTATCCGATTCGAATGTTTATTTGCCTCGAGGTTAGCATATAGAAATAACCTGACAAATATTTGATTAATTTCGATGACGGATGATGCCCTAGCAAATCGGCATTGGATAAGCTAAGTTAGCTGCCCCAACAGCAGTTTCTCAAATACAGAATTGGATAGAGTCTGCCGTTAGCCTATTCTTCCATTCTTACCTCAACTACCGGCTGTATTCAAAACTGAGGCTGTATTCAATCACAAGAACCACCGATTTTTGCAGCTAAGGTAACATCGGTGCACTTGGAATGCGCGAATTCGATCGTTTTTTCGCGAGTGGTCGTCTTAGTCCTCCTATAATCTGCACTGTCTCGGGGGAGAAGGTACTCATGAAAGACGTTTTTTAAGTTCCTCTAGATTCGAAAAATAACACATTGTGCATCGTTAAAATAGGTCATAAAACAAATATTCCCCCTTATTCTCTAAGACGAGGTGATTAATTCTCGCCTCTCATTTTTCTGTCACGTCACTTCAAAATCTGTATTCTTGCATTCGAGTGAGGTGCAAATAAAAAAAACAATCAAATTCTTACTTCGAATAAATTCCAAAAAGTTGGCAGCACACGTTGCAGATTGTGTCTGCTAGTGGGATCAATTACCACTCGGTGGATATATTTACTAATTCTTGCAATTTCAGGATGCCTTTAATGCAGAACTAGTTCGAATAGAATTGCGTTTGTGCTATACCTCCCAGCAGAAATGAAGTATTAAAGAGATGGCTGATTGCCACCTAGTCCATCGACGCTTTTTGACAGTTATTCACGAAATAACTTAGATGCCGTTCTCTGATTAGTCAATTTGGCTTTAAAAAACTACATAAAAAATGATTCTCAAAAATTATAAGGGGCGAGAGAGTTAGAAGTTGGGCATATCCATCATACTTCATTTCTGTTTCCCAGATTTACTATATTCAATGACAGTCCAAGCAAAAGGACGATGCAAGCGTTTCTTTTTCTTAAACAATTGGAATTATCCTCCATTAAAGAGACTTGCTGGTTTTCAAATTGCTGGTTTGTTGTTATTTTAACAGTAAACGTGAACATAGTGTTCAACTTTTATTCCAAAATTTGGGTTAAAACATATTTACCCTAAGTCGTTTGGCGTCACCCACAACAATGCCAGCAACAAAGTCTCTCTCATTCTATCTCACGTTCTCATGAAATGTGACTAAGGTAATACACACGGTCGCCGAGCGAGTGACAGATGCCACTTAAAGTGACTAAGAGAATACAAATTTGCCAAAGTGACACATATTTTGGGGTGACACGACAAAGAGCGAAGACAGGGCTGCATATGCAAATGAAAACTACCAAATAAACTGTTCTTAGACCACTCATGAGGAACCAACTGAAAACCGGGTTTTTTCCGTGGTATTTTAATTTTCTGCGCTGTTTTTCGGATTCTATCAATAAATATATCGAATTGAATTATTAATAAACCTCATGACGAGTGGAGCCTAATTTTAACCATGTATGAGAATATTTCTCTCTCTTCTCAGTTTCCAAATCAAGTAAAAGTAATTATTTTGACATGCACCGCACTGTGCGGCATCGTGTGTGCGATTCAATGTACTCCTCAATTCAAATTGTATTTCTTTAAAAAAAATTGTTTGATCCAAACTGTCTTCAGTGAGGACAGTCATTCCTGTGAAGGCGTATATCAGTACACAAACTGCTGCATTTGGACTAACCTCATGGACCCCACTTAAAAAGGGCACGCGGTCAGCATTCTCTCGAATCAAACCTTCATCACTTTCCCAGCGGCAGCCTTAAATTGCCTAACGCCCTCTCAGAAAAGTTGGCTTTAATAATTTTGCAAAAGTCTTGTTCATCCGTTCCTCCGAGAGAATATTTCGCCAGCACCCAGCGAAATAATTATCCAAAGTGTCATTGTCTCGCCGTGATTACTTTCGTAAGTCGCCGCGAGGGGTTCATCGAAATACAATTCCCAGACCAGACATCAATATCATCCGAAGAGGATCAATTCTTACGGAATTCATAATCTGATTAGAAAGAACTTTAATCGAATCGATTTCTCACCTTGGTTAGCGTTGTTCGACATCCCTGCTGAAGGAAACACATTTTTTCATGCCACCCCCTTCCGGCGTCATAACGCTCTGACTGTGTGGTTCTGTGTGCGTTTCATTGCAAATCAAACACTACAGCCAAGGTAAGATCCTCTTGGAAATGCTAGATGAACCAGTGGAAAAGTAATTTTCAACTGCTGCGAGGGGAGTTCGAAAAATCGTGCGCCGTGCTCGACTCTGGCAAACGAAATGAAATCGATTCGCTTGCCGCATGCCGCGGTAATGAAGTCATTATTATCAGGAAATAAAGTGGAAACAAATTCACACGAAGGATAATCGAAGAAAAGGGAAAAGTTCATTCGACTATCACGGGAGTTGCTCGTGCAAAGCAGCGACACGGATTGAAGGCGAGAACGAGGCTACTACGAGTGCAGTTTATTGTTAATTTTCGTATTCGTATTCCATTCTTAGTTGTTTTTTGTTTTGTTTTCATTTGCACAGAACAGCAAAGACGCGATAAATCCCTTTCACTTGTCTGCTCGTGAATGCCGCTCTTCGTTTGCGCGATTATAGCACATCACGAGCAGGTTTTCCAATTCCCACATGAAAGCTATTCTTGAATCAGGCATGTATCTGTGTGTACACTCAAACGTATCTCATAAATACCTAATCAAAAGTCGAAAGCATTGCGAAGGATGTGCCTCGCTGGGGGTGAGGTCTAAGGTGGTGAACAGTTTGTTAAGCAAGTAAGGCACTGCATCTGAGGTAGGCCTTAACAATTCCCAGCAATGCAGAAGGGTTTCAGACGTTTCCATTCCATGCGTAGGTTCAAAATGATTTACACACCGAAGGTTAGAGTGGCTGGTCACACTTAGGGCAGAGTAGGCCCGTTGTGTTACCACAAGGGTCTAGTTCCAGTATTTCGAGGTTTTAATGATGAAGATGACTAACATTGACAATACTTAGTTCTGTCAAGTCGATGAAATATAGGACGTCTAAGTGACTAAGTCTGCGAGACGAGTGCGCATGGAAGGTGTGTAATGGCTTTTTTCTTCTCTTCATATCTGCAGAAGTCGTTGAAGCGGATATCTAGTCTGGTGGAGTAAATACCGATCGATGGAGCAATGCTCGGTTATAGCGGCAATACGCGTTCTGAAATTGGGCCTACTCATACTTGTCAGGGTGCGTGAACGTTCTGGATCAAGACTAGGCTATAATTGTTTTGTTATGAGGCACCCATTACCAGTACCGTTTGGTGAGAGTAAGCCTTCTGTGGGGGTCTTTTTAAAGGGACCCAGTATCAGAGCTTTAGTAGATGTCTTGTAGTTGCAATAGGCATGGACGGCAGGTCTCCATCCCGAAAGAAAAAAGGAGGTTGGTGGTGGTTCAAAAACTAACCTAATTATCCATGAGTGTCATTTTGATACTACAGCTCTGATTGAAATGAGATTCTTGGTGATTTAGAACCATCGTGCAGTTTCAGGAACATTATAAATCTTTGATACTCCTTTCGGATAAGTATCTCGCCGATAGATTTAGTGGCGATTTTGCCTAGACTCTGTTCCCTTGCTTTAGCAAGTGCTGCAAATGCACTAGGCCGATGTGTCTTGTTTTGCAGTGTCATACCAGCTGTGTGAATTATCAGCAATTCATTCGCATTAGCCTCTATCGGGCTTATCACTGTCATGCTTGCAATACCGGTGTCGGAAGATTATTGGTGCCTGTTAAGTTATACTGTTCTTTCGAACAAGCACCGTACTGCAACAATGAACAAATTATCTCTCGTATCTCGCTAAGTAGGCCGCCATGGAATCTTTTGATGACGCAAATGTATTAACGAAATATTTAATAAGGTTCGTCGTTTTATCATGCAACGTGTCATGCTTGCTAAAGTGTGGAAATAGGAATATTGTCGAAATTCCGGCTCAGTTGTAAAAACGCAAATGAATTTTGTCTCGATGTCGGTCGTCATCATGTCTCGTGGCAAAGTTTGAGCAACCAGACAGAGATTGGTGCGAAATGAAGAAAACACTTTTTTACGATTGATGTCCACACTGTAACTGAGCTGAGTTAGCGCATATTGGACCAAGCCATCAAAAAGACCGACCTACAGCGGAGTGTTTGCATCGAGAGACTGGACAAAATTATTTTTTTAAGTAAAACAATTTAGTTGTGCGCGGAAGTAATTAATATTGCAATTAAAACAAATTTCAGATATGTTTCACGTGGTCTTGTGTAAATAAATTGAAAATATTTAATTTGAATAGTTGTAATCGTCTTGAGCAAAAAAATCTTCAGTGTCCTCATTTTCTTCAAAAATTTTATCATGGAGAGATGAATAACTACCATCAGCTGCATTTGTGTCCTCTGGAAGAATCATTTCTATGGTTTCCTTAGAAAACCCTTTCTTAGTCCTTGAAGATGATTTTCTGAGGCAACTTGTTAGGTGGATCAGAACTCAAAAGCAACCTATTGGGTATACCATGGTTGCAGCCTCTCCTAGAGAATTCCCTTGCATAACTTAGTCGTTAGAGGCTATTAGGGTAGGAAATTGGTCCATTGCGATACCCACATTCAGACTACTAGCACCGGTCGACAGCTAATTTGATCCCGACGGCAAATGGTGACTGGCCCAGATTTTAAAACCCGATAAAAGCGTATTACTTTTTATTTATTTCAGCTTCTTCAGATAGCTACCCAATTGGAAGCAGAGCGTTTTCAATTATAACTGGCCCATGAATTAATATTTTTTGGATTTGGATACCATGAGTATAACTCCATATTAAGCATAAGATAATTCCTCAGTTTGAACTGTTTTCCTTATTTGTTACGTTTTTATTCTCTTACTCCGCAAAATTCGCACAATTCTTCAAAAGATTTTTCATTTCGCACAAGCGATGGGTATTGTAAATTACCACGATTCATTGATATCAAAAATTTAAATTTGTTATAACTCGTTTCAACCCATTTATTCTTAAAAACGTACTAAAGCTTAGAAAACTTATTCTTATGGCTTTGAAGTTGGTCTTGCGAAAAAGGAACAGAAAGTAAAAAACGTTTAAGATAATTTAATTTTTCTTTTTATTCCCGTTCCAAATTTCTTTCATAATATCCAATAGACAGTTTTTGGTTACAACTCTTGAGTCTGATGTTCCTAATGGAAAATGATTATTTTGTTTTATGTTTTTTGAAGCCTATTTCCGACTTATTGCACAGAAACTAAGCACTCACGGTATATTTTGACAATAACAAATGAACTACTCTCCAAATCAACCAAAACAATTGTAACATATAGCACGTGGTAATTTTAAAATAAATGAAAGTAAGAATTGTCACAAATCGTTTAGAATTAGTTATAAGAATAGCCACCATAAAACCATAAACCATAAATTTAAATGAAGGCGGAATGACAGAGTATTGTATAACAAAACATAAACTTTTAAAACATAATGAAAAATATCAACATATGACAGAGCTATTTCCTACTGTCAATTAAACAAACAAAAGAATTGTAAATTTCCGAAACTATTTTTTAATTATTTCATACCTGTAAGAAAAAAAAAAACAGTTGACTTTGAACTTACTTTGTCACTCCACAAAAGAAAAGAAATGCGTCATATGAGCCCATGTATATTTGCCTCTCGCTATGTAAAGTATTACTTCAAAATTTAACAATTTAGAATATCGGCTTCTGTCCAGGTTTTCAATGCTAATACCCCACTGTGCGCCCGCGTGAAGCACTGGCTGAGAAGATGTCCCGGGCAGACTTTCAATGATTTGTTATTCTTACATAAATGCATGAATTAAAATAAAGCCAGAATAATTTGTATTTCCAACACCGTTGTTCTTTAATTTTAATTTGACAATGACCAGTGCATAGATGCTGTGTGGTAGTGGGGTGGACATGTTAGTTGTCTGGACACATGCCTGTATATCGGGCAATGGTTCCTTCTTACTCGTCCCTGCAGCTTACATGAGAGAACCTCCTCTTCGCACACATGAGAGAACAACCGGAATTACACCCATAATCACCCCGATTTCTCTTTGTAATTATAAATGTTTCGGTAACTTTGTGGTTGAACGAGGACCACAGAAGTGTCGCTGTCTCACAAGTCTCCATTCACCATCTGTCAATGAGTAGCACTCTCGGGACCCTTTCCATTTTTCCTTATTTATTGTGTAGCTAACTTTACCAAATTTCCTGACCTTGTCAGCGTGCATCTGTTTAATGCTTTACACAAAAACAAGAAACATAAAGTCTAATTTCGCGAAAAAATGGGGTTTTCTACAAAAACCTCTAGAGTTTGGCCAGATCTATTCCATTGATTTGGTTTCAAAACATCCATTGACAGAAGGTTGAAGTTCCAGCTACGATTCAGAGTTGACAAACTCGCACTAACCTTGTGAATTGGTCGGCTCTCTCGTTGACTGAAATACTTCTTTGACCAGAGACCAAGCGTAGGATTAAATTCCATCTGATCAATATCTTGGAAGATGTACTCGGAAATGTCTTACCAGCATTGAATGGTTTCGAGGTGACGTCGGAACCTCGGTGTCCACCTGATTCTCAATGCAACGGTAGCTAGATTTGCCGTCAAGAGGGCAGTAAACTTGTATCCTCTTGAACTGCTTTAACCTCTGCCTAGACAATACTGCAGTGATGACAAAGTCGGAGTCTCGTTAAGTTTTATCACAGAAGCTCGCCCCTAATGCGTCTCATACAACAGTAACAGAGTAAGTATACACTCTGCCATACAATCGGCCATTCCTTTCACACCACACTGTCGCACTGGTTAAGAGGTACTCATACAGAACAAACACCAAGGGTGGTATTCCAATACGCCAACGTCGTAAATTTCCACAAGGCGCATTTATAAAATTAGTACCTACATGCGAAGCTTACTTATTAGCGCCGCCATTCTGAGACCGAGTCGGAAAATGAAATAGAACGTTGGCTGGTTTCCCAGAACCGTGACTTTCCCTACCCTCGGCAGTAAATTTGATTTTCATTTCTTTTATTTCGTTCGTTACTGATTCCTTTTCGCAGTTTATTTTTCCCCATTTTTTTTTACTTTTTCCTATCGCGTCAAAACAATTGCCCGAAGAAGTTGAAATCGACAGCCGAGGTGCCCCGGTTTTTCTTTTCCATGTGCGGTCGGTGGGTACAGTCGAGTGTGAGGGGTGTAAGTGGAAAACCTCGCGTTTTTCGCGCAATTTAAAGACTTCCCCATGCAGCACGCAAACTTTAAGCACTCTTGCATTATATTCTGACGGCAAGAGTCATTTTGAGTAATAAACAAAAATGAACGAAAAAACGTCACCCATCCCAGGCGGCGTGCTGAGCGTGGTGGCGCCCGCAGTCATAACTAACACCCCACTCAGAGGCATCGTTGACGACAGGTAAACTACAATTTCTGTAGGACGCCCCAGCAATCGGCACAAACAGCTCGTCCTCGTCGCCGCCATCGTAGTCGTCGCAGCCGCTACCGGTTCAGTTTGATTTCAAGATATCGTGCCAAGCTATCACACAATTATTGTTACTCAAGCATCTGAGTGTGCCGCAGGGCTGAGATAGGCAATTCGTGTTTTGTTTGTTGAACCTGCAACTGATAGGCATTCACGTCGCATGACAGGGTGAGTTGGGCGTGGGGTGTAATCGGAAACCGGCCCGCCATGGATTTTAACGATGAGAGTCTCACCTTTCACGGTGGTACCGCCGCCGTCGTCGCCACTGCCGCCTCGCCAATGATCGATATTTGAATATAAAATTATTCTGTTTTACAAAATGACTGCAATTATGAAAAGAAAAAAAGAAAAAAACATGGAGAAAGAGACGACATGCAAATTGGAGGTAGCACAGCGCTGAGTTGTTTTCACTTTAATTAGTTTCCGTCATGCCATTTATTTAAAGGATTTCCGTTGACCCAAAATGGATGTGGTAACTGGGATTTGTAAATTGTGCGAAAATTATATGAAACCGTTGTTGACCTTGTGTCCGAGGAGTTCACCCTGGGAAATCGAAGAAATGTGCCGACAGTTTTTTGAACCAACACATAAGAAGTAAGCGATGCGAGTTGGCGCTGAGGATTGCACACGATGCTGCGTTACCTGGTTGCATCATTATCATCTTGGCGAGGGTAGGGACTCATTTTAACCCTCGCTGTTGTATGAGATTAATTTACATTGCACTTTGTCTGCTGTGTTGCATTACAGCTATTCTTCAATTCGGGGATCTGCATTGGTGACCTCAGCTTTGGGCTGTAAATAGTTGGAACACCGCCTAAGATTACAAGCGATGATGAATGAATATGAATAGCTCTGGAATCAAGCCAAAATCAAATGGCAACAACAAACTATGACTTCACTCACTTCACAACACCGTCTACAACTTCAAGTCCAATCTTCCAAATTGCATTCATTTCTCCTCCACTCCGCTGCCATTATGTAGACAATTACGCTCAAGGTTGCCCCACATACGTGCTCCTTACGTCCTGCCACTACCGTCCACACGGCGGCGTCCGCGGGGCAGCGACCAGAATTTGTTCTCATTGCAAACACACTAATGTGAGCCTTCCTCCGATTTGTAATTTGTAAGCCCTTCACCGTCATTCCCGGTTCTCCTAAATCCACAATTCCTGGCACACAACCGGCATGAGAATCAGCTGCTGCACAGAAAAGCAGCAGGATCTGCTGCACGTGCGGCCAAAGTTCAAGGTGGTTGCATCATTATCATCAGCATGCAACTCTCGTGCAATCAACTGCAATTATTTACAATTACAATGGAACTCCTCTCGTCTTCGTTTCCTTTCTTTTTTTTCGATTCTTGTTTTTTTGTTTGTTCCTTCTTTTCTGAAACAGACCGTTCTGTGCGCTCCCGCTCGGTTGGCTCGAATCCAATCAATTTTGGTTCTCAGTTCACCACTACCACATAAATAAGGAGTTAAACATTGTAATTCCATGTTTCGACGTCTTGCACTTCACACACATACACACTCGCACACAACAGCTCATCCCCAGTGGGAGGGGGAGTCATTGTGTGGAGGAGCTACCCTCCCATGGCAAACACGTAATCAACCCTTAGCCCCCGAGTGGAAAATTAGCATAATTCCGCAGCTAGCTCCTTAGATGTTGGATGGGGTCTTTGCTGCTTCTGGTCAGGTGCAGCGATTCTGGTGGAAAATAACACGAGGCAAAGTAATACTGTTCGAGCCTTTAAATAGGGGCCAATTGGCATGGTCTAACACTTTTCCTGTTGGGGGTGTGTGTGTGAATGGGCAAGAGGGATGGCCCGAGAGAGGAAAATTTATCGTCAAATCACGTGCTTAGCGTTAAAGTCAACAAGAGTTAGCCTGTCCATCCTTAGCCATACCGACATCTAGATTCAGGAACCCACGGGCCGCCGGATATCCTCTGAGGCCTGATGTATGGGTGATCGTGTGGGGTAATATCATGTCAGATTTTCCGATGATTGTGTATATTTTATTACTTAATTGCTAACCTCGGTAATGGGCCTGAGCTCGAGAACGGACTGTTGTCTGTGCATGCACGAGGGATGAATTGAAATGCAAGAAGTTCCTGAACTGGGAAAGTTTTTTGGTGGGTTGGTGATGGCAGGTCGGCAGGATTCGATTGAAAATGTGGAGGAACTTGCTGCCGCTGTGGTTAGCGCTAATCGAAGACGAGCTGTGAAAGATAGATGAGCTGTTTTCAACACAAAGTGGGTATGG
The DNA here is from genome assembly GCA_905231855.2 of Eristalis tenax. NCBI lineage: Eukaryota > Metazoa > Arthropoda > Insecta > Diptera > Syrphidae > Eristalis > Eristalis tenax. The sequence continues at coordinate 36,119,458 of HG993124.1, read as the reverse complement.
AAGCAAGACGGTTAATCGATTGTGGAAATACTGGCAAGTTCACAGTGCTTTGGCGAGTCAATGACATGCACATCGATTCCATGTGACTGTGAGCCTTGCGATTTAGGGACCATTTGAACCTTTAGGTACCTTTACTGAAAAAACCTCGCTAGCGGAAAACACAGACACTTGACATTTTGCATGAAAATGCTTCGAAGTTTGAGTCTGTGAGAAAGCCGACACGGACATCCGATGAAAGCCACATGGAATTGTTCCACAAGTAATGGGAGCGTATTGACAGAGTCCAGAAACGCACAAGAAGAGCAAAACCAAAGTAGCTGGAATGTTAAGTATTTTCCGAGTACGACTTGCGACATCGTGCATGGAACATGACAAACGTTTACTTTCCAACTTCCTGCCAAAACCATGTGACATAAAACTGACAGTCAGTGACTGACCCTTGTCCATTCGCGAATAAGAGAAACTTTTTGATAGTTATTCACGAATTTTTGACGGTTATTCAGGAAATAATCCACCTTATTCCTTTAGTCGGTGGCGGACGTGTCGTTATGGGTATTTTCGTCGACCCCAACGCAACGGAAAACGCCGCCTGATTTCGATTTCAAAAAAAAAAATGTTTTCTCGGCTCCACCTCTTTCGAGTCCCTGACCATGCTCAAAGAGCATAACTGCCTAGAAACAAGCTCGCTTTCACTTGTGACAGAACAGTAGCACGCACAACACGAGTGTTTGCTGAGAAACAAGGGTCTGGGCCTCTACGGGCTGTAGCGCCACCCATATTATTATTATTCCTTTAGTCGTGTCACCCGAAAATGTATGTCTCTGTGACAAATTTGTATGTTTCCTCACTTGCATTGTTGTGGGTGACGATGATGGACCTACAATAAACACGCAAGTCATCATCATCATCTTCTTCAGACCCGCATGCTCCACTAAAGAGAGATCTCCAGGCAACTCGATCCTCCGCCATCGATTCCCACTCATCAGGAGTTATGTCCAAGAGTAACCAGACGAGTTTTTTGACTTGGTCCAACCATCTCGTCCCGGGTCTGCCAAACGGTCGCCTACATGATGGAATCGCATTCAACGCGGAAGTCATGAAAACGTCATCACAACATGCAAGTTTGAACCCAAATTTTGTATTAACAGGTATAGCAGTAGGAGCTCGCAAAGGCGAGTATCCTCAAGTTCTGCACCAAAGGCATTATGAAATTCAAAAAATTTGGCAAATACAACCACCGTATGGAAATTGTTCCTACTTGACGACACAAAATTTGCTGCAGGTGTTGCCAACTTCAGCGAAACTTCTTTGTACGATCTTCCTTACAGCGTGTATAATAATACATATGAAAGAAAAATACATAAAAAGAAAAGAAATAAAAGCGAACGTGGGAAGAGTTGCTGTCGAATATGACGAAGGATTTCGTTAAAATTAGCTCATGTTTCTTCACGCTCATTATAGACCTTAAGTCTTCGAAAACCCTTAAAAAATATCCCTTATGAAACAAACTTTTTGTTACTAAAATTGAGCTGGATGCTCAATATAACCGAAAGAGCAAGGAAAACAATTACGGGCTTATATAAGAGAAAAAAAGCCATCGGGTAAAAATGGGGTCTTCAATCCCACATTATACACTGGCACACTCTTTTATAGCGTAGCAGTATGGTGGCCCATACTCAACGTCGACACACACCTAAACATCCTAAGAAAGGTACAAAGGCAAGCCTGCATCTGTATAACGACTTCCACCGATGCAGTTGAAACAATACCAAACCTTCCTCCTCTAGATATTCTTGGTAAGCAATTAGCAACCAACTGTGCAATTCGGACATGTGCGGACATGCCAAAATGTTAATAGAAGAAGGACTTACCTCCACTAATCTTTATTACACCTCACCTGTATACTTCTCAGGGAAACACTTCGAAACCTTAATTCCGGAAAGAGACCGGTAGTATGGCGGCAATATACTCTTCGGTAACGCCATTCATTTCTACACAGACGGATCCAAAAGGGAAGACGGAGTAGGCAGTGGGGTTTTCTTAACATCGTAAGCTTAAGAAATCTATCCGTCTACCTAATTACTGCAGTATTCAAAGCGGAAATAATGGCGATCAGTGAACCCCTGTCCTGGCTGTGGTGGAAGGTGATATCCGCCAGTGATATTAACATCTTTACGGATAGCCAGGCAGCAATTAAATCCGTAATATCGTTCTCTACAAACAAAAAAAATAGTCATAAGATGTCACACATCTCTTGACGAGATATTCGAATAGTTTCTAAATCGACGAAGAAATTTTCATCGTATTTTGGTGGAAGTTTATGGTGAACATGCGCTAGCTGAGAGAACGTGAGAAGAGTGGTTTGCACGATTCGTGATTTTGGCTTGACCAACCTGCCAATCAACGGCAAAGCCGAATATTCATGGCGCGAAGGTAATGCTCTGTATTTGGTGGGATCAGTCGGGTGTGCTGTATTATGAGCTGCTAAAACCGGGTGAAACCATCAATGGACAATGCTACCGAACACAATTTATCCGTTTGAAGAGAGCAGTGGCCGAGAAAGCGGAGTTCTTTTGGATGGGATCCACAAATTGCCAGAAAGATGGGCAAAACTTTGAATAATACGATTGTACATGTTTTTCTTAAATAAACGCTCAAATTTTGAAAAAAAAAAAAAAAGAAACCGCTCGAATTAAGTTATAGACCCAATACATCCATTCGTTTGGTGGTCCAGTCAGTCTTTTGTATATGTTCCTTTGTAAGATCGATTGAGACGGAAAACAGAAGAAAAGGGATTGTAGCAAAATGAAATAGGAGCAAAATGTGTATGTATCGAAGTTACAACTCACTGGATTTTGCTTGATGTCCACAACTTGAAATGGTTTGGTACCGGATTGATGCAACAACACTTTGTTTGAGAAATTTTATTTTCGTTTAAAAAGCGATAATTTATTTTGCTCCGCATGCGATATTTTCGTAGGAGTGATGGTTATTCATACAAAAGAGGATTCCCTATAAAAGAGAAGAAAATTATACATTTGAACACACAACCTACACGAAGGAGTGAGCGGTGGGCAATGCACCAACCCACTCCACCAAGGGACTCGATAGCTTGCAAGAGTTATTTTTCGTTCGGATTCGGTATAGGTGCGACATACTTAAATACATAGGGCTTGATTATAGAGCGATACAAGTTAACGACATACGAGCCATTCCATGAAGTCTATCATTTACCCTGCGGATGATATCACAACAATGTTGCATTCCATCACTCGTTCGACGGAACATTCCACGAATGCATCCGATATCATTGCATTCCAACGAACACACAAGGTCCGCGGTGCTGGGCATAGGTTTAATTTTAAGTGTGAAACATATTGTCAGTTAGTTCTTAAATAAACAATAGAAAATATTTTTTTATATTAAAACTAAGTATTAGTTTTTAACTTACACGCTACGTATGTACGTATGTAAGCGAAGGTTCAAAGATGATTTGTCGTTTCGGTGATCTAGGCTCAGTCAGTGATATGAGTCAATTGGATGTATCTTCTGAGGACATTTAAATGTTTACTTGGGTGGTTCTACTTGATACGACTAAAAATAATCCACTCTCAGTTGATTGATGTGTTTATACACTTCAAACCGGTATTTTATAAATCACAGAACACTTAGGTAATTTAAATTGTTTAGTGTTCCCTTTTTCTTTGTTTAAAAGAAAAAGTGACGCAATTTCATTTACTTGCAAAAAAATGTTAATTACACGTGTAATTAGATTCACGTATGAATAAGTCATTAAGTACGTGACATGTACAACTTCACACTTCATCACGTTCACAAGAGCAGTAGTGTTCCAAGGATGAACACTTTTGGATGTGTGCACAATCAGCACGAAGTTAAGGCATTTATTAAAACACATTGATCACTTTTAGTGCTGCCTTTTCACGCTGTTTCTAAAGACCGCAGGCAGCTATCCTCTCGAGGAAACGTGCAAATTAATCGCAACACATCGATCCACTTCTCATGCACAGATTAACCCAAAAGGGTTAACCCAGAAATTCCTTAATTTCTCCGTCAAGGCATGTAAATCATGACCAAGTGCAAAATATCATGATTAATTCCAGAGCCACGCGCTAATGAAATCATATCAGCAGGCAGGCGTGTGTTTGACTTTAATGTCTTATTCGTGTGCACAGTCCCGTCGGTCTTCCATTCCAGTACTTTTTTTTCCTTTTCCCTTTTCCGTAAAATTTATGTCGAATATTAACTGCGTATTAACCCGTCAGAGTGATTTAAAACAAGCACATTTGACCACACCACCGCATGTACACATAAGGGACTATAAGGAATATTAACTTAGAGTGCCTTAGCAGACGACGACGCACGGTGGGAGCGAAGAAATTTAATCAGACGAACGCTCGTTAAAATTTACAGCTCTTCGTCAAATTCATAAATAAAGATAACATTTACATAATTAGCTCCCATTCGTTGGCCGTACTCTTTCCTCCGCTCTTTCCATGGCTATTGAATTCCACACAGCAGTTCCCATTCGGACGGAAATGTGAGAATTTCGTGTAAACCAGTCATTAAAGTCCTTCGAATGGCAGAACTAGAACTAACTAACTACCCCCGCGAACGTCGCGCCACCCCAATGACCCGATTGAATGCAGAAGAAAGGAAAAATCGAATTGAAGTCTGCTACTGCACAAATCCATCACGACCCGAACATCAGCAACGAAGAAGAAACTATCCCTTTTCCATTTATTATGTGTATCAAAGTGTCCTCGTTAAAGCAAACGGGAACACATTCCTTAGTGTGAGTTCGGCAAACGCATCCGAAGTCCACCATGCCACCCCTGAGCGGTTGGCCTAAATTCTCTGCGCCCACACACAGTGATCCGGCAAACCGGGAGTGAGACGGAGGACAGCCAGCCGGGAGGCGGAAATCATAAAACAGAGCGTAACGAGTGAGAGAGAATCCTTTTTGTAAATTCTATGGGTGTATTACAAACAAATTCGAATCCCTAATTCGAAATATTTTCTGCTAACGCATACACATCATTCAAACAACGGCATACGGCAATCAGATATCATTCAACCATCTCAACGAGGACTCATCCAAACAGTCCCTCCAGGCAAAGGACGAGTGGGTTGAAGTCTCTCCCCCTCTATCCATCCAACTTCGCACACACATGACAGTGTATACCGTCTCGGCGAGGAGGAAAGGGCGGTGTGGAGTGGAGTGTATGGCGTGCCATCACTTACAACGCAACCCTCCTCCGTTGCTGCTGTCAGAGTACTCTGAGTGCCAGGATACTGAGTCGTATTTGCGAATGTCACACCAGCGCTCGTGCTGAAAAAGCGCGTTTGCTAAATCAACAAATTTGATGTGTTTCGACGAATCATCTATTCCTTGTCTAATGCCTCGTCTTTGCAGCGCTTCATTCTTCTTCTACTGCTTCTTATTCTCCCCCATCGCTGCCATCAGTGAACGCAATGTGTGCGTGCGGGAGCTGGAGACGAGGAAAAGCGAGCTCATATCCTTTGAATGATAAAAGACAAACAATTCTGCCGAATAGTTTCGACGATGACGATGACGATGACGACCCTTCGGTTGTGGCGGTGTCAGATGAGAGTGGGACTTATTGCGAACTAGAGGGTTCTTTATGTAATTGAAATGATGATTTATACAGTTATTGCTGGAGCTGAACAATGTGTATTAAGATGTGTCTGTCGCTGGGGCACGAGGGGTGGATCCATTTCGTTTCGTGTTTTTATTTAGCTCGTAAAAATTGGGCGATTAAGCGTTTTGTTTTCTCTTTTTCTTTGCATTCTTTGCTCGAATTGCGCCAACGAATTATTATTGACAATTGATGAGTGATTGGTTTTTCTTTCTTTGGATTCGCATCGCAATTGCCAGTTATCATGCAATGATGTGACACTGAACGTCTTCATTTAAGTGAAAAATGATGAGCTTGGGTGTTGGCAATGACAGTTAAGAGCTTGTGTTTGATTTCAAGAAGTCATGCAATTTAACCCGTATGTTGATACCGAATTTGACCGACACCCACAAGAAAACAAATTAACTTCTTCTACCGGGACGAAAGCTGCACTGTTCATCCCCCATCGTGGGCTCGACCATAGCTGTAGATCGCACTCTCTATGCGCAAACTGTAGCAGCTGTGTACGGGTTAACGGTGCTAAATTAGCACCCTTCACCGTTGGCGTTGGATTTCGCCAAGGGTGCGTTTTGTCACCTCTCCTCTCATTGTATGTGTTGCAGCTCAGCCGAGGCGAGGAATGTTTCACATTGGGAGAGTTGGGGAGTGCAGATGACTTAGTGATCCTCACGTCTTCCTAGAAGGAACTCCAGCGTGCGCTCAATAGGTTTGTAGCCGTATGTTATGATGCTGGAATGAAGGTCAACGTCCACAAATCGGAGGTCATGGTCATGGAATGCCTGTTCAATGCACTCTACAGGGTAGTGGAGAAGTCTAAGTATCTCGGGGTGTTTGTCACGAATGATGGAAGGAATAATGCTAAGCTTTCCGGTAGGATTGGTCGGCTGGGTCAATTTTGAAACAGCTTGGTAGATCTGTAATCAGGAAGGCCGTCAAGTCCAAGTTATCGGTTTTCAACTCAGTATTTGTTCCAACTCTCTCCTATCGTCATGAAATTTGGGTAATGACCGAAAGAATAAGATGGCGAATACAAGCTGCTAAAATGAGATTTCTCGGTGCTGTTGTGGGAACTACTCGTCGGGGTAGGGTGAGAAACACGGCAGTGCGAGAGGAACTCAACATTGAGGAGCTGCTTCTTTGAACAAAGAGAGCTATGCTTCGGTGGTTTGGTCACGTGGCACGAATGTCCTCTTCATCACGACTCCCGAGGCGGGCATTGAATGCAATTCAATCAGGCATTCGACCGCTTGGCAGATCCAGGACGAAGTGGTTGGACCAAGTCCAAAAACTAAATTTTGACATACATATCAAAATACAAATATAGGTCCAACCAAGGCCGCATTTACTCGGTCGCATTTTGTTGCTTCAAGTACCGCCAGTAATCGAAAGTATTCCTACCAAGCCTTCACTTCATTTGTCGATTAGCAACAAAACTGTTTGTTTGTGATATTTATCTCTCTATTTTACGATTTCTGCACTTTTCTCTTCCCTTGTCAAAATGTTTGTTTGGCGTGAGTCTTTAACACAGTTCTGGTGCACTCAGACTCAATAAGTTCCCAAAGAAGACCAGAAGGCCTTTTTGTGATGTGGAGCCTCATCAGCTCTCACCTCATCAGAACCGAATAGCTGCCACCTGATCCGAGCAAAGGCGAGACAGTGACTGAGAAAGTGATGTAAGTCAAAGTTCGCATGGCACACTACAAGTATTGTGAAAAAGTGAAAAAGAAGTACATACAGTGCATTCTTGATTATCGCAACTAATATAAACTGTGGTAGTTGCAGTTAGTCTATATGGAAAGTAACGATTACTGAGTCAATAATGATACACAATTCGGTAGTTGCAGCAATACCAGTACCCGCAGTCACTAGCTTTTCAAAATGATCCAAGTAGAGTTGACCATAGTGGCCAACATACATAGATTTGAGGTAACTATTTAAGAAGAGTAATGTAAATATATGAAATTAATAATTTCTTTAATTTAAGTTATTAAATTAATAAAATCAGTATTCCAAAAAAATTAAAAAAATATATGGCAATGACCCAAAAAAGGTGCACCACGCCCTTTTGCACGTTGCCATACCATTATGGACATAGTAAATATAGCTTTTAAGTTTGATGTTACATAGGTTAAGATAATTTAAGGTAGGTTAAGTAAGATAATTAGAGCCACATAGTTTACGCCGAAATTAAGATCAAATTAAGACCCGTCCCGTATTGTCAGTAGGATAGATGTAAGAAGTTTTGTTAAGATAGTTAAGCCAGTTTTAAGCATTTTTGTCTAACATGTAATTAAAATTAATTAAAATATGTAGAATAGCTCTTCCAGGAATCCACTCTCCTCCGGAGCACTACCTCTGTCTGCTGCTTTGCTTTATTCTCTACTGCGAGTATGTTGTCCGAGAAACGCGGTATACGCTTAGTAGGCAATGAAGCTTAGTACAATTAGAGAAGTAGACTTTGACAAGTAAAATTCAATTTCAAATATTTATTTAACAGAATAATCATAAATAATCGCAGATTCGATTGGTGCAAGTGTGGTAGTTTCCTTGGACGGTCGGGGAACTCCGCCAGTCAAAATATCAAACATGAGTAATTTTCCACTGATCGGGCGGCTTCTTTTATACTCCTTCTCGTTGAAGGTCCGTAACGGATCGTCTTCAAGTACAATGTGTTCAGGGTTGAAATGTCGCAAGAATTACATTTTGAAATAATTTGCGTTTGACATTGGTATAATGCTAAATTAACAATATTTCTTTCATTTACAATTCAATAGCTACAATAAAATAATATAATTAACAGTAATTAAATAAATTTAAGGAAATCATATGACAAACAATGATTCAAAATAATAAGAAGAACCAGAAGTGTGTCGTCACAAAGAGAAATAAAAACAAATAAAAAAAAATAAGAATTACAAAAAAATTCTATTTATCTGTTACAATAATCGAGGAGTTGTGCGAATCGAGAGTTGCGTTAATTGTTGTTTATTAATGTGTTTATTGTTTATTATGAACATATCACATACGTAATGACATTTAGTGCATCCGATGGCGTGCTTATCAGATATCTACTAGGGAGCCAAACTATGGCAATGTACAGATAAATCAAACGTATCCTAAAGTGTCCCATTGAATGGACATCTAGTAGTTGGAGTAAAGGCACTAGTAGCCGGACAGTTAACACAAATCTTAACTTTGAACTGTTGAAGCGTCAGTCAAAAGGTTTGGATTTATAAATAATGAATATAATTTTTTGGAAAGATAGTAAAACTCGATAATTGTTTTTTTTTTTTATTCTTAAAAGGACAGTAATATTTAGTTTCCGGACGATTTTGTTTCAGAAGCCGGACACCAAAATTTCAACTTTTAGCGTTTTCTTTTGGATTAATGAAACATTTTATTTAGTCCTATACGAAAAAAATACAAATTATTCATACATTTTTTTTTTCTACAATTTATTCATATGTTTATTAACTAATTATTCACATAGCAAGTAGATAACAAAAAGATATTTATATGGATCTACGTGGTATAAAAAATTACATTTAATATAAAGATAAGTATAGGCGCATCCAACTGCTCTCAATTTCCAATAGGATTCAAGATTGAGCGTATTTAACCAACAATGTCCTTTCGAGGACGTAAGTATGGAGACACTACCATAGGTTCAATGAGTTTTCCATCATCATTTCTTGTAGCCTATTTACTTCACCAATAATAGACAAACATCTTATTTGGCAGCTGCTTTTATTAAAATCAAATTATTTGCTCGAATATCTTCTAAAGCTCATGTTAAACTGCTTTCCTCCATTCTAAATATGACATTTTTAACGTTTATCTTATTTTAGTGTGTGAAAAAAAAAAACAATTATCCGGATACGAAACCTAATTTTTCAATGCCCGCACAGCCAGTTTCATTGCTAAAAACCGGCTCCTTAGTTAATTTTTAAAGAACCACGCAGTATTCTTTATTTAAATTAAGCAATATACATTTAGCTATCATTTAAAAGTATTAAAATATGAATTGAAAATTTCATTAATCTTTTTAGCAGCCGGTCACCCTGTCCGGAAACTGAAATTAGTGTAAACTTTGTGGCTCCAATATCCGGACACCAACAAATTTGCGCAAAATTTAACATTTTTACTTTTTCTTGTTGAACACAAAAATCATCCTTACAAAAATCCTGCTTTGATGTCCAAGTGCGTATTTATTTAATAAATAAATAATGTTTAAAGTACTAATATTTTGAAAATAGCTCCACTATTTTTGTATATTAAAAACGCACTTAGCTGCTATCTTCGCGACTAAAATGCACTAACTGATGCGTATCTCGCAAACCAGTTATCACATCTATTTGAAACTTCGTGTGTGCATGACAGAAACATCGATGGTTGCTATTGTAGTTATTTTTCACACTAAAACCAGAAATTTCTCTTATTATTCGACAATAAAATTTGAAGTGTCCGGCTACTAGCCCTGCCCAGATACTCTCGCCTTTATCCAATACCATTCAAATCCTTCAATAGGAAATGTGCACCTGCGGACCTAGCTACGCATACCCCCACACAGGTCCATACAATCTCAGGCATCAGCTATTTGCCAATTTAGATCCAGTTTGACGAGTAGGGAATGGAGTTAAGTCACTCCTCAAGCAGATAAGCATACGTAAGCACCACTTACGAGACACATGCTAATTTTCAATGACCATACAACTGAACTGAATTGTAAGCTCCTTCCTTTGATCTTCACCATACAGGCTGTAATCGCCATCGGATCAATACAAATCAAACACTAGGTCCTAATTCGTCTCCCGAATCTCCTAATTCGATAAATTCCATTCCACCTGAGGGGAGAGGAACTTCATCATCCCCATGAACGTTAGTGGACTTATTACTTTAAATGAGTGCCGACATATTGTTGAGATTTAAAAGAAAAAATTAAAAGAAAATCTGAAAGCCTAGGCTCACAGCTCAGAATTTCGTTTAGTGCGCCCTCAACCAGCCCCATCACATTAAGTCGAGCGTCTAATCTGAAATGGATTTCTCAGTTTTCCTCGCACCTTATGTGCGGCTACCGAGCCCAACTACAAAAGGCACAGTCAGCCCTTCGGTCGTCCTTCAGTCCGGTCGCTGTGGATTTTGCCCCTTTTAATCTTGTTACACAACAACTGTAATATCCATTCGTTTGAGAGACCTCCCTCGCTCTTCGTCGCCGTCTTCTGCAGAAGGGACCACACTCAGAAGCGGCAGACTTCACTACTTCACTTCGCACAGAAAAAAATACATCAACAACAATTTATAAATAAACCATCCGTTTTTGAGTTTCTAATCCTATCATGTCTCCCGTCAACCAATCGAGCGTCCAGCCAAAGGGTATGAAAAGCTCTTCCTGATTGACAGGGCGATGCTGACGAGCGGCCAGTGAGGTGGTGTGCTTCTGGCGGGGCGACAGCACAAAGGGCAAGGATAAAAGAAATAATACAAATAAGTGCCAAAGCGAAAAAACTACTCACTTAAGAACTGGCGGAGGAAAAACGAAATCTACAGCAATCGATTTAAAAACATTTTTCAGAGCATCACCGGACCGGTTACCACTATGGTGGGATGGCGTCCCGTACGTTCGTCCAAGAGTGGGGTTCGATGGGACGCAGAACAGAAAGTGTTGCGAAAAAAGTGACAATGTCTATGAAAGGAATTTGAGATAACGGACAGAAGGTTGATTGCAGAGCCGCGCTGGGGCGGGAGTGGGTGTGCGAGTGTAAATGGGGGTGTGTTTCCGAGTCCTGGTGGCGGTTTTCACGTGTAGAGATTGAATTACTCTTGTTATCGGAATACACTTGCGAATGTTTGTTGTTGTCTTCTTCTCGTGTCCCCAATTTTCGTTTCACTAGGGTACTGCCGTGTCCCCGGTGATGGCGAAGTTTTAGTTATAAAGTCGTCGATTTTGCTTTACTTTTTTTGTGTCTCCCTGTTGCTGATGTTACGTGCTAGTAGTTCTCTGCAGGGCAGGTGGTGGAGGGAGCCACTTTTTTGATCAAAGGTGAGGCTTTTATAGTTTTCACGGCACCTTTCCTTCTGATTGTGTAACTGCCGTTGTCATTCAATGCCGCGGCGAGAATTTAGCGTGCGACGGTTGGGTTGGGGAAGCTGAGAAGGAATACAGAAACGAAACAAAAACAGAATCAAATTATATTAAGGCGTAATGACACAGAGCACGGCAAGGACACAAGGAGCCTTGCACGAAAGGTAACTTTCGAATTAAATAGTGGCTTTCCCTTTCATTGGCATTTCAGTGTTTGACGCTTCATCTTTCTCGCTCTCACATGCCCTTCACGGTTGTCCTTGAGTTTCACAAAAAGTTCAGAGGATGAAACTGTGGAATATTTTTCTACAGACGTCACAGGGATAGAGGATATTCAGATTATCGTAGGCTAAGGACTATCGGCCCATATATGATTTCAACCAATCGCATTATCATTTCGTTGTGATTGTCGTTTATAGTATCGATTATGGTATCTCGAATGGTTAGAAGTTGGTGAGTATTTCTCGAGTGTGGACTGTTCCACAATGGAAAATGCATCTTGAATGTAAGGAGCCAACATGAGGTTTTTTATTATTTTATTTTTTTATCATGGGTATACAGGATACAGGAAACACAAATGGAATCCGAGTTAATGATCATTCATCTAAATTTTGCGTGACTCTCTCAAGTGATTGATTAGTAGAGGTACCTACTATTACTTATGATAAAGGCAAAATTCAAATTTGAACTTCAATTTGGGATCCCACAGATCACAGATTGCATTTCTACCTTTAAGAGCAGCATTCAGAAGACATTCTTGCCTTACCCTAGACTAGAGTTGTCCTAAACAGTTTCGACGACCGAACGGACATGGAAAGATTCTCTTCGCTGTTGGAACTGGTCCACATAGACATGTCTACGGAACTATGTAGTTTCAAGGACATGCCGGAGTCGGGGTATCATACAAGTCCACAGAACTAAAGGGTGGTTAAATTTTAAGGGCCGATGATGATTTTGAATAAAACACAAATTATTTAGGAAATTATTGTCATTTCTTTTTATTGTGATAATATTGGTATACTTCAGTTATGTATGGAACAAAATATCGGCCAAATGGCCGCCGCGACCTCGGCGGCACACCTTCATCCGATGGTCCAAATTGTCTATGCCGTTAATGTGCCGAATTATCTCATCCTTTAGCTCTTGAATTGTTGCTGGCTTATCGACGTACACCTTTTCTTTTAAATAACCCCAAAGAAAAAGATCCAACGGTGTCAAATCACATGATCTTGGCGGCCAATTGACATCGCCATCACGTGAGTGTTATCTCATGGCCATTGAATTTGTCGCGCAAAAGAGCCATTGTTTCGTTAGCTATGTGGCAAGTGTCACCGTCCTGTTGAAACCACATATCGTCCACAAGTGCACGATATGCATTTTGATTTGAACGCCCATTTTCATAATAAGCCTGAATAACTTTAACGCGTTGCTCGATTGTGTATCTTTCCATGGTTCAAATTCAGTTAGTCTGAAATTGACAAAGATGCTCCGATTGCGTCGTGTAACTGACTATGTTTTCTGAAGTTGTCGGGATTGTCCTGTTCCCTTAAAAACGCCTGCAGTGGAATATGATTTGTTCAGCATCCTCTTCAGTGCTTGGATATTCCGGGCAGTAGGGCAATTTGTCGTATCCACATTTGAATAGGTACTTGCTGTAACCGTCGTGCAAAGACAGAAACTGCGTAAAGTTGTAGTTGCAGTCCCCTGTCTGCCTTGATGATCAATGTTTCTATGGTTGGTATGAGCTTGTGGGTCCATATTTCTTTGGGGGAGTTGGTCCACCGGTATTGCCATTGAGCCTTTGATCTATCCCTCTCCTGGGATTTTATGATCTCCTTTTCTTTTTGCCGGTTTGCGGTTCGTCCAAGTTACACCCTTTGTATTTCGTTCTGTTTCGATAATGTGTATGGGGACCAATAACTGCTAGAACGCAAGCTGCTCCGTCTGATTTAGTTCTGGAGCCGCAGATTGTTCTTATTGCGCAGAGTCTATGCACCGACATCATCCTTCTTTTTTGTTGCTACACTGCAAGTGCTTCCGTCCAAACGGGGGCAGCGTATAGGAGAACCGACGTAACAATAATAGCAGTATCCAACGGGCATATCCAGGCCCACCGACGCTTGGTAGCATCAAGTATGCTAGTCGAGCATAAAACTAGGGTAATTTAGTGACTCCTTGGGTTTTGTCATTTGGTTTCCAACCCGGATGCTCGCGTATTCTACTTTCCTGCGACTGAAGACCCTCAGTTTTATGGTCAGCAGGCTTCAGGCTTCGTTTGTCGCACTCTCTACTTTGTGGATGTGCTTAGCTATGGTGACGGTGGCTATATCGTCAGCGAATCCGATGACTTTGACTTCTTCTGGCAGTCGCAATACATCGTCGTACATTATGTTTCACAGGAGAGATCCGAGTATCGATCCTTGCGGAACTGCAGCTGTGACATTGTACTGCTTATCGCCATCATCTGTGTGGTACATAAACTTACTGTTGAAATAGTCCATGACTGTCTTCATCAGGAAGTTTGGTGTGTCCATTCTGGACAAACTTCTCACTATGTGCGTCCAGCTTACCGTGTTAAACGCTTTCTTGACGTCAAGTCAAGTACGTGCAGGTTGTACGTAAATACTTTTTTTTCGTTTACAGGGCCTTTACACGGCACAGACACGTCGCTGCAGACCAATATATTTTGTTGTTGTGCACATGCCTCGCAGACCGTCTGTGTTGTGTGTATTCATGTCGCATGTTTGCAGCGACCGTTTGCGTTGAATTTGAAACAGCGACGTGTCTGTGTCGTGTGTAGTGAATTTTGCGTTTTTTTTTTTTTTTTTTAATTTCAATGCACAAGCAATGTCTGTAATTTTTCGGACACAACGACCAAGAAACGATACAAACTAATGTCTGTGCTAATGTCTTGTGTGGCCAAGGGCTGTTTGGTCAGACTTAAGGTTTGCAGTGTCTGCGTCGTGTATGGGTGCTATTAGGCCGGTATTAGAACAGCAGTAGGAAGTTCTATGCCGGTACATAAACGCGACTTTTGAGAAATTTCTCAAAACAGTTTACAATATTCTCAGACACGGTCACCATAGAAGTGGACGCACATCCCTTTTCTGCTGGCAGGTGGTGACGTTAGCGTACCGCTTATAAAAAGCTTAGGCCAAACCGTGCAAGATAAAAAAAACATTTGAGGAGTAACGGATTAGGTCCTCACTCGTTCACCTTTATTTTCGAACTAATTAGCTACTTAGAAAATGATTTTTCAACGCTAAGCCTAAAGGCGTCGACAGCGATGCCATGTTAGGGGATTTCTTCCGTTTTCCGAAACTTTCAATCAAAAAGGGATAAAGGGGACAACAGCTTCGAAAAAGAAACGCACTAGTCTCTCAAACCAACATAGAAGTAATAAATAGCTTTAAAGAAAATTGCCGAAACCGCTTCATAACCTTATGCAGACATTTTTTTTTTTTTCAAATGTCATGTCATGAAGATATTTTAAAAAGGTTTCATTTTTCAGAGTGCGGGGAACTTTTCAAACACTTTGATTTTAACTCGAGGAACTCGGTCGTATTTCTTTTATAAATCCACAAAACAACTATAGATGGGCTTGACAAACTCTCAAGCCTCAAGTAGAAGCGGTATGGACCGAAATGACTTTCTGCACAGCCAAGTGTCCAGAAACTCGTTTCGGTATGGACCGAAATGACTTTCTGGACAGCCAAGTGTCCAGAAACTCGTTTCGGTATGGACCGAAATGACTTTCTGGACAGCCAAGTGTCCAGAAACTCGTTTCGGTATGGACCGAAATGACTTTCTGGACAGCCAAGTGTCCAGAAACTCGTTTCGGTATGGACCGAAATGACTTTCTGGACAGCCAAGTGTCCAGAAACTCGTTTCGGTATGGACCGAAATGACTTTCTGGACAACCAAGTGTCCACAAACTCGTTTCGGTATGGACCGAAATGACTTTCTGGACAACCAAGTGTCCACAAACTCGTTTCGCTATGGACCGAAATGACTTTCTGGACAGCCAAGTGTCCAGCAATTCGTTTCGGTATGGACCGAAATGACTTTCTGGAGAGCCGAGCGTCCAGAAACTCGTTTCGGTATGGACCGAAATGACTTTCTGGACAGCCAAGTGTCCAGAAACTCGTTTCGGTATGGACCGAAATGACTTTCTGGACAGCCAAGTGTCCAGAAACTCGTTTCGGTATGGACCGAAATGACTTTCTGGACAGCCAAGTGTCCAGAAACTCGTTTCGGTATGGACCGAAATGACTTTCGGACCGAAATGACTTTCTGGACAGCCAAGTGTCCAGAAACTCGTTTCGGTATGGACCGAAATGACTTTCTGGACACCCAAGTGTCCAGAAACTCGTTTCGGTATGGACCGAAATGACTTTCTGGACAGCCAAGTGTCCAGAAACTCGTTTCGGTATGGACCGAAATGACTTTCTGGACACCCAAGTGTCCAGAAACTCGTTTCGGTATGGACCGAAATGACTTTCTGGACAGTCAAGTGTCCAGAAACTCGTTTCGGTATGGACCGAAATGACTTTCTGGACAGCCAAGTGTCCAGAAACTCGTTTCGGTATGGACCGAAATGACTTTCTGGACAGCCAAGTGTCCAGAAACTCGTTTCGGTATGGACCGAAATGACTTTCTGGACAGCCAAGTGTCCAGAAACTCGTTTCGGTATGGACCGAAATAACTTTCTGGACAGCCAAGTGTCCAGAAACTCGTTTCGGTATGGATCGAAATGACTTTCTGGACAGCCAAGTGTCCAGAAACTCGTTTCGGTATGGACCGAAATGACTTTCTGGACAGCCAAGTGTCCAGAAACTCGTTTCGGTATGGACCGAAATGACTTTCGGACCGAAATGACTTTCTGGACAGCCAAGTGTCTAGAAACTCGTTTCGGTATGGACCGAAATGACTTTCTGGACAGCCAAGTGTCCAGAAACTCGTTTCGGTATGGACCGAAATGACTTTCTGGACAGCCAAGTGTCCAGAAACTCGTTTCGGTATGGACCGAAATGACTTTCTGGACAGCCAAGTGTCCAGAAACTCGTTTCGGTATGGACCGAAATGACTTTCTGGAAAGCCAAGTGTCCAGAAACTCGTTTCGGTATGGACCGAAATGACTTTCTGGACAGCCAAGTGTCCAGAAACTCGTTTCGGTATGGACCGAAATGACTTTCTGGACAGCCAAGTGTCCAGAAACTCGTTTCGATATGGACCGAAATGACTTTCGGGACAGCCAAGTGTCCAGAAACTCGTTTCGATATGGACCGAAATGACTTTCGGGACAGCCAAGTGTCCAGAAACTCGTTTCGGTATGGACCGAAATGACTTTCTGCACAGCCAAGTGTCCAGAAACTCGTTTCGGTATGGACCGAAATGACTTTCTGGACAGCCAAGTGTCCAGAAACTCGTTTCGGTATGGACCGAAATGACTTTCTGGACAGCCAAGTGTCCAGAAACTCGTTTCGGTATGGACCGAAATGACTTTCTGGACAGCCAAGTGTCCAGAAACTCGTTTCGGTATGGACCGAAATGACTTTCTGGACACCCCAGTGTCCAGAAACTCGTTTCGGTATGGACCGAAATGACTTTCTGGACACTCAAGTGTCCAGAAACTCGTTTCGGTATGGACCGAAATGACTTTCTGGACAGCCAAGTGTCCAGAAACTCGAATGAAATGAAATGACTTTAAAAAAAAACTAAACTAAACTTTCTGGACAGCCAAGTGTCCAGAAACTCGTTTCGGTATGGACCGAAATGACTTTCTGGACAGCCAAGTGTCCAGAAACTCGTTTCGGTATGGACCGAAATGACTTTCTGGACAGCCAAGTGTCCAGAAACTCGTTTCGGTATGGACCGAAATGACTTTCTGGACAGCCAAGTGTCCAGAAACTCGTTTCGGTATGGACCGAAATGACTTTCTGGACAGCCAAGTGTCCAGAAACTCGTTTCGGTATGGACCGAAATGACTTTCTGGACAGCCAAGTGTCCAGAAACTCGTTTCGGTATGGACCGAAATGACTTTCTGGACAGCCAAGTGTCCAGAAACTCGTTTCGGTATGGACCGAAATGACTTTCTGGACAGCCAAGTGTCCAGAAACTCGTTTCGGTATGGACCGAAATGACTTTCTGGACAGCCAAGTGTCCAGAAACTCGTTTCGGTATGGACCGAAATGACTTTCTGGACAGCCAAGTGTCCAGAAACTCGTTTCGGTATGGACCGAAATGACTTTCTGGACAGCCAAGTGTCCAGAAACTCGTTTCGGTATGGACCGAAATGACTTTCTGGACAGCCAAGTGTCCAGAAACTCGTTTCGGTATGGACCGAAATGACTTTCTGGACAGCCAAGTGTCCAGAAACTCGTTTCGGTATGGACCGAAATGACTTTCTGGACAGCCAAGTGTCCAGAAACTCGTTTCGGTATGGACCGAAATGACTTTCTGGACAGCCAAGTGTCCAGAAACTCGTTTCGGTATGGACCGAAATGACTTTCTGGACAGCCAAGTGTCCAGAAACTCGTTTCGGTATGGACCGAAATGACTTTCTGGACAGCCAAGTGTCCAGAAACTCGTTTCGGTATGGACCGAAATGACTTTCTGGACAGCCAAGTGTCCAGAAACTCGTTTCGGTATGGACCGAAATGACTTTCTGGACAGCCAAGTGTCCAGAAACTCGTTTCGGTATGGACCGAAATGACTTTCTGGACAGCCAAGTGTCCAGAAACTCGTTTCGGTATGGACCGAAATGACTTTCTGGACAGCCAAGGGTCCAGAAACTCGTTTCGGTATGGACCGAAATGACTTTCTGGACAGCCAAGTGTCCAGAAACTCGTTTCGGTATGGACCGAAATGACTTTCTGGACAGCCAAGTGTCCAGAAACTCGTTTCGGTATGGACCGAAATGACTTTCTGGACAGCCAAGTGTCCAGAAACTCGTTTCGGTATGGACCGAAATGACTTTCTGGACAGCCAAGTGTCCAGAAACTCGTTTCGGTATGGACCGAAATGACTTTCTGGACAGCCAAGTGTCCAGAAACTCGTTTCGGTATGGACCGAAATGACTTTCTGGACAGCCAAGTGTCCAGAAACTCGTTTCGGTATGGACCGAAATGACTTTCTGGACAGCCAAGTGTCCAGAAACTCGTTTCGGTATGGACCGAAATGACTTTCTGGACAGCCAAGTGTCCAGAAACTCGTTTCGGTATGGACCGAAATGACTTTCTGGACAGCCAAGTGTCCAGAAACTCGTTTCGGTATGGACCGAAATGACTTTCTGGACAGCCAAGTGTCCAGAAACTCGTTTCGGTATGGACCGAAATGACTTTCTGGACAGCCAAGTGTCCAGAAACTCGTTTCGGTATGGACCGAAATGACTTTCTGGACAGCCAAGTGTCCAGAAACTCGTTTCGGTATGGACCGAAATGACTTTCTGGACAGCCAAGTGTCCAGAAACTCGTTTCGGTATGGACCGAAATGACTTTCTGGACAGCCAAGTGTCCAGAAACTCGTTTCGGTATGGACCGAAATGACTTTCTGGACAGCCAAGTGTCCAGAAACTCGTTTCGGTATGGACCGAAATGACTTTCTGGACAGCCAAGTGTCCAGAAACTCGTTTCGGTATGGACCGAAATGACTTTCTGGACAGCCAAGTGTCCAGAAACTCGTTTCGGTATGGACCGAAATGACTTTCTGGACAGCCAAGTGTCCAGAAACTCGTTTCGGTATGGACCGAAATGACTTTCTGGACAGCCAAGTGTCCAGAAACTCGTTTCGGTATGGACCGAAATGACTTTCTGGACAGCCAAGTGTCCAGAAACTCGTTTCGGTATGGACCGAAATGACTTTCTGGACAGCCAAGTGTCCAGAAACTCGTTTCGGTATGGACCGAAATGACTTTCTGGACAGCCAAGTGTCCAGAAACTCGTTTCGGTATGGACCGAAATGACTTTCTGGACAGCCAAGTGTCCAGAAACTCGTTTCGGTATGGACCGAAATGACTTTCTGGACAGCCAAGTGTCCAGAAACTCGTTTCGGTATGGACCGAAATGACTTTCTGGACAGCCAAGTGTCCAGAAACTCGTTTCGGTATGGACCGAAATGACTTTCTGGACAGCCAAGTGTCCAGAAACTCGTTTCGGTATGGACCGAAATGACTTTCTGGACAGCCAAGTGTCCAGAAACTCGTTTCGGTATGGACCGAAATGACTTTCTGGACAGCCAAGTGTCCAGAAACTCGTTTCGGTATGGACCGAAATGACTTTCTGGACAGCCAAGTGTCCAGAAACTCGTTTCGGTATGGACCGAAATGACTTTCTGGACAGCCAAGTGTCCAGAAACTCGTTTCGGTATGGACCGAAATGACTTTCTGGACAGCCAAGTGTCCAGAAACTCGTTTCGGTATGGACCGAAATGACTTTCTGGACAGCCAAGTGTCCAGAAACTCGTTTCGGTATGGACCGAAATGACTTTCTGGACAGCCAAGTGTCCAGAAACTCGTTTCGGTATGGACCGAAATGACTTTCTGGACAGCCAAGTGTCCAGAAACTCGTTTCGGTATGGACCGAAATGACTTTCTGGACAGCCAAGTGTCCAGAAACTCGTTTCGGTATGGACCGAAATGACTTTCTGGACAGCCAAGTGTCCAGAAACTCGTTTCGGTATGGACCGAAATGACTTTCTGGACAGCCAAGTGTCCAGAAACTCGTTTCGGTATGGACCGAAATGACTTTCTGGACAGCCAAGTGTCCAGAAACTCGTTTCGGTATGGACCGAAATGACTTTCTGGACAGCCAAGTGTCCAGAAACTCGTTTCGGTATGGACCGAAATGACTTTCTGGACAGCCAAGTGTCCAGAAACTCGTTTCGGTATGGACCGAAATGACTTTCTGGACAGCCAAGTGTCCAGAAACTCGTTTCGGTATGGACCGAAATGACTTTCTGGACAGCCAAGTGTCCAGAAACTCGTTTCGGTATGGACCGAAATGACTTTCTGGACAGCCAAGTGTCCAGAAACTCGTTTCGGTATGGACCGAAATGACTTTCTGGACAGCCAAGTGTCCAGAAACTCGTTTCGGTATGGACCGAAATGACTTTCTGGACAGCCAAGTGTCCAGAAACTCGTTTCGGTATGGACCGAAATGACTTTCTGGACAGCCAAGTGTCCAGAAACTCGTTTCGGTATGGACCGAAATGACTTTCTGGACAGCCAAGTGTCCAGAAACTCGTTTCGGTATGGACCGAAATGACTTTCTGGACAGCCAAGTGTCCAGAAACTCGTTTCGGTATGGACCGAAATGACTTTCTGGACAGCCAAGTGTCCAGAAACTCGTTTCGGTATGGACCGAAATGACTTTCTGGACAGCCAAGTGTCCAGAAACTCGTTTCGGTATGGACCGAAATGACTTTCTGGACAGCCAAGTGTCCAGAAACTCGTTTCGGTATGGACCGAAATGACTTTCTGGACAGCCAAGTGTCCAGAAACTCGTTTCGGTATGGACCGAAATGACTTTCTGGACAGCCAAGTGTCCAGAAACTCGTTTCGGTATGGACCGAAATGACTTTCTGGACAGCCAAGTGTCCAGAAACTCGTTTCGGTATGGACCGAAATGACTTTCTGGACAGCCAAGTGTCCAGAAACTCGTTTCGGTATGGACCGAAATGACTTTCTGGACAGCCAAGTGTCCAGAAACTCGTTTCGGTATGGACCGAAATGACTTTCTGGACAGCCAAGTGTCCAGAAACTCGTTTCGGTATGGACCGAAATGACTTTCTGGACAGCCAAGTGTCCAGAAACTCGTTTCGGTATGGACCGAAATGACTTTCTGGACAGCCAAGTGTCCAGAAACTCGTTTCGGTATGGACCGAAATGACTTTCTGGACAGCCAAGTGTCCAGAAACTCGTTTCGGTATGGACCGAAATGACTTTCTGGACAGCCAAGTGTCCAGAAACTCGTTTCGGTATGGACCGAAATGACTTTCTGGACAGCCAAGTGTCCAGAAACTCGTTTCGGTATGGACCGAAATGACTTTCTGGACAGCCAAGTGTCCAGAAACTCGTTTCGGTATGGACCGAAATGACTTTCTGGACAGCCAAGTGTCCAGAAACTCGTTTCGGTATGGACCGAAATGACTTTCTGGACAGCCAAGTGTCCAGAAACTCGTTTCGGTATGGACCGAAATGACTTTCTGGACAGCCAAGTGTCCAGAAACTCGTTTCGGTATGGACCGAAATGACTTTCTGGACAGCCAAGTGTCCAGAAACTCGTTTCGGTATGGACCGAAATGACTTTCTGGACAGCCAAGTGTCCAGAAACTCGTTTCGGTATGGACCGAAATGACTTTCTGGACAGCCAAGTGTCCAGAAACTCGTTTCGGTATGGACCGAAATGACTTTCTGGACAGCCAAGTGTCCAGAAACTCGTTTCGGTATGGACCGAAATGACTTTCTGGACAGCCAAGTGTCCAGAAACTCGTTTCGGTATGGACCGAAATGACTTTCTGGACAGCCAAGTGTCCAGAAACTCGTTTCGGTATGGACCGAAATGACTTTCTGGACAGCCAAGTGTCCAGAAACTCGTTTCGGTATGGACCGAAATGACTTTCTGGACAGCCAAGTGTCCAGAAACTCGTTTCGGTATGGACCGAAATGACTTTCTGGACAGCCAAGTGTCCAGAAACTCGTTTCGGTATGGACCGAAATGACTTTCTGGACAGCCAAGTGTCCAGAAACTCGTTTCGGTATGGACCGAAATGACTTTCTGGACAGCCAAGTGTCCAGAAACTCGTTTCGGTATGGACCGAAATGACTTTCTGGACAGCCAAGTGTCCAGAAACTCGTTTCGGTATGGACCGAAATGACTTTCTGGACAGCCAAGTGTCCAGAAACTCGTTTCGGTATGGACCGAAATGACTTTCTGGACAGCCAAGTGTCCAGAAACTCGTTTCGGTATGGACCGAAATGACTTTCTGGACAGCCAAGTGTCCAGAAACTCGTTTCGGTATGGACCGAAATGACTTTCTGGACAGCCAAGTGTCCAGAAACTCGTTTCGGTATGGACCGAAATGACTTTCTGGACAGCCAAGTGTCCAGAAACTCGTTTCGGTATGGACCGAAATGACTTTCTGGACAGCCAAGTGTCCAGAAACTCGTTTCGGTATGGACCGAAATGACTTTCTGGACAGCCAAGTGTCCAGAAACTCGTTTCGGTATGGACCGAAATGACTTTCTGGACAGCCAAGTGTCCAGAAACTCGTTTCGGTATGGACCGAAATGACTTTCTGGACAGCCAAGTGTCCAGAAACTCGTTTCGGTATGGACCGAAATGACTTTCTGGACAGCCAAGTGTCCAGAAACTCGTTTCGGTATGGACCGAAATGACTTTCTGGACAGCCAAGTGTCCAGAAACTCGTTTCGGTATGGACCGAAATGACTTTCTGGACAGCCAAGTGTCCAGAAACTCGTTTCGGTATGGACCGAAATGACTTTCTGGACAGCCAAGTGTCCAGAAACTCGTTTCGGTATGGACCGAAATGACTTTCGGGACAGCCAAGTGTCCAGAAACTCGTTTCGGTATGGACCGAAATGACTTTCTGGACAGCCAAGTGTCCAGAAACTCGTTTCGGTATGGACCGAAATGACTTTCTGGACAGCCAAGTGTCCAGAAACTCGTTTCGGTATGGACCGAAATGACTTTCTGGACAGCCAAGTGTCCAGAAACTCGTTTCGGTATGGACCGAAATGACTTTCTGGACAGCCAAGTGTCCAGAAACTCGTTTCGGTATGGACCGAAATGACTTTCTGGACAGCCAAGTGTCCAGAAACTCGTTTCGGTATGGACCGAAATGACTTTCTGGACAGCCAAGTGTCCAGAAACTCGTTTCGGTATGGACCGAAATGACTTTCTGGACAGCCAAGTGTCCAGAAACTCGTTTCGGTATGGACCGAAATGACTTTCTGGACAGCCAAGTGTCCAGAAACTCGTTTCGGTATGGACCGAAATGACTTTCTGGACAGCCAAGTGTCCAGAAACTCGTTTCGGTATGGACCGAAATGACTTTCTGGACAGCCAAGTGTCCAGAAACTCGTTTCGGTATGGACCGAAATGACTTTCTGGACAGCCAAGTGTCCAGAAACTCGTTTCGGTATGGACCGAAATGACTTTCTGGACAGCCAAGTGTCCAGAAACTCGTTTCGGTATGGACCGAAATGACTTTCTGGACAGCCAAGTGTCCAGAAACTCGTTTCGGTATGGACCGAAATGACTTTCTGGACAGCCAAGTGTCCAGAAACTCGTTTCGGTATGGACCGAAATGACTTTCTGGACAGCCAAGTGTCCAGAAACTCGTTTCGGTATGGACCGAAATGACTTTCTGGACAGCCAAGTGTCCAGAAACTCGTTTCGGTATGGACCGAAATGACTTTCTGGACAGCCAAGTGTCCAGAAACTCGTTTCGGTATGGACCGAAATGACTTTCTGGACAGCCAAGTGTCCAGAAACTCGTTTCGGTATGGACCGAAATGACTTTCTGGACAGCCAAGTGTCCAGAAACTCGTTTCGGTATGGACCGAAATGACTTTCTGGACAGCCAAGTGTCCAGAAACTCGTTTCGGTATGGACCGAAATGACTTTCTGGACAGCCAAGTGTCCAGAAACTCGTTTCGGTATGGACCGAAATGACTTTCTGGACAGCCAAGTGTCCAGAAACTCGTTTCGGTATGGACCGAAATGACTTTCTGGACAGCCAAGTGTCCAGAAACTCGTTTCGGTATGGACCGAAATGACTTTCTGGACAGCCAAGTGTCCAGAAACTCGTTTCGGTATGGACCGAAATGACTTTCTGGACAGCCAAGTGTCCAGAAACTCGTTTCGGTATGGACCGAAATGACTTTCTGGACAGCCAAGTGTCCAGAAACTCGTTTCGGTATGGACCGAAATGACTTTCTGGACAGCCAAGTGTCCAGAAACTCGTTTCGGTATGGACCGAAATGACTTTCTGGACAGCCAAGTGTCCAGAAACTCGTTTCGGTATGGACCGAAATGACTTTCTGGACAGCCAAGTGTCCAGAAACTCGTTTCGGTATGGACCGAAATGACTTTCTGGACAGCCAAGTGTCCAGAAACTCGTTTCGGTATGGACCGAAATGACTTTCTGGACAGCCAAGTGTCCAGAAACTCGTTTCGGTATGGACCGAAATGACTTTCTGGACAGCCAAGTGTCCAGAAACTCGTTTCGGTATGGACCGAAATGACTTTCTGGACAGCCAAGTGTCCAGAAACTCGTTTCGGTATGGACCGAAATGACTTTCTGGACAGCCAAGTGTCCAGAAACTCGTTTCGGTATGGACCGAAATGACTTTCTGGACAGCCAAGTGTCCAGAAACTCGTTTCGGTATGGACCGAAATGACTTTCTGGACAGCCAAGTGTCCAGAAACTCGTTTCGGTATGGACCGAAATGACTTTCTGGACAGCCAAGTGTCCAGAAACTCGTTTCGGTATGGACCGAAATGACTTTCTGGACAGCCAAGTGTCCAGAAACTCGTTTCGGTATGGACCGAAATGACTTTCTGGACAGCCAAGTGTCCAGAAACTCGTTTCGGTATGGACCGAAATGACTTTCTGGACAGCCAAGTGTCCAGAAACTCGTTTCGGTATGGACCGAAATGACTTTCTGGACAGCCAAGTGTCCAGAAACTCGTTTCGGTATGGACCGAAATGACTTTCTGGACAGCCAAGTGTCCAGAAACTCGTTTCGGTATGGACCGAAATGACTTTCTGGACAGCCAAGTGTCCAGAAACTCGTTTCGGTATGGACCGAAATGACTTTCTGGACAGCCAAGTGTCCAGAAACTCGTTTCGGTATGGACCGAAATGACTTTCTGGACAGCCAAGTGTCCAGAAACTCGTTTCGGTATGGACCGAAATGACTTTCTGGACAGCCAAGTGTCCAGAAACTCGTTTCGGTATGGACCGAAATGACTTTCTGGACAGCCAAGTGTCCAGAAACTCGTTTCGGTATGGACCGAAATGACTTTCTGGACAGCCAAGTGTCCAGAAACTCGTTTCGGTATGGACCGAAATGACTTTCTGGACAGCCAAGTGTCCAGAAACTCGTTTCGGTATGGACCGAAATGACTTTCTGGACAGCCAAGTGTCCAGAAACTCGTTTCGGTATGGACCGAAATGACTTTCTGGACAGCCAAGTGTCCAGAAACTCGTTTCGGTATGGACCGAAATGACTTTCTGGACAGCCAAGTGTCCAGAAACTCGTTTCGGTATGGACCGAAATGACTTTCTGGACAGCCAAGTGTCCAGAAACTCGTTTCGGTATGGACCGAAATGACTTTCTGGACAGCCAAGTGTCCAGAAACTCGTTTCGGTATGGACCGAAATGACTTTCTGGACAGCCAAGTGTCCAGAAACTCGTTTCGGTATGGACCGAAATGACTTTCTGGACAGCCAAGTGTCCAGAAACTCGTTTCGGTATGGACCGAAATGACTTTCTGGACAGCCAAGTGTCCAGAAACTCGTTTCGGTATGGACCGAAATGACTTTCTGGACAGCCAAGTGTCCAGAAACTCGTTTCGGTATGGACCGAAATGACTTTCTGGACAGCCAAGTGTCCAGAAACTCGTTTCGGTATGGACCGAAATGACTTTCTGGACAGCCAAGTGTCCAGAAACTCGTTTCGGTATGGACCGAAATGACTTTCTGGACAGCCAAGTGTCCAGAAACTCGTTTCGGTATGGACCGAAATGACTTTCTGGACAGCCAAGTGTCCAGAAACTCGTTTCGGTATGGACCGAAATGACTTTCTGGACAGCCAAGTGTCCAGAAACTCGTTTCGGTATGGACCGAAATGACTTTCTGGACAGCCAAGTGTCCAGAAACTCGTTTCGGTATGGACCGAAATGACTTTCTGGACAGCCAAGTGTCCAGAAACTCGTTTCGGTATGGACCGAAATGACTTTCTGGACAGCCAAGTGTCCAGAAACTCGTTTCGGTATGGACCGAAATGACTTTCTGGACAGCCAAGTGTCCAGAAACTCGTTTCGGTATGGACCGAAATGACTTTCTGGACAGCCAAGTGTCCAGAAACTCGTTTCGGTATGGACCGAAATGACTTTCTGGACAGCCAAGTGTCCAGAAACTCGTTTCGGTATGGACCGAAATGACTTTCTGGACAGCCAAGTGTCCAGAAACTCGTTTCGGTATGGACCGAAATGACTTTCTGGACAGCCAAGTGTCCAGAAACTCGTTTCGGTATGGACCGAAATGACTTTCTGGACAGCCAAGTGTCCAGAAACTCGTTTCGGTATGGACCGAAATGACTTTCTGGACAGCCAAGTGTCCAGAAACTCGTTTCGGTATGGACCGAAATGACTTTCTGGACAGCCAAGTGTCCAGAAACTCGTTTCGGTATGGACCGAAATGACTTTCTGGACAGCCAAGTGTCCAGAAACTCGTTTCGGTATGGACCGAAATGACTTTCTGGACAGCCAAGTGTCCAGAAACTCGTTTCGGTATGGACCGAAATGACTTTCTGGACAGCCAAGTGTCCAGAAACTCGTTTCGGTATGGACCGAAATGACTTTCTGGACAGCCAAGTGTCCAGAAACTCGTTTCGGTATGGACCGAAATGACTTTCTGGACAGCCAAGTGTCCAGAAACTCGTTTCGGTATGGACCGAAATGACTTTCTGGACAGCCAAGTGTCCAGAAACTCGTTTCGGTATGGACCGAAATGACTTTCTGGACAGCCAAGTGTCCAGAAACTCGTTTCGGTATGGACCGAAATGACTTTCTGGACAGCCAAGTGTCCAGAAACTCGTTTCGGTATGGACCGAAATGACTTTCTGGACAGCCAAGTGTCCAGAAACTCGTTTCGGTATGGACCGAAATGACTTTCTGGACAGCCAAGTGTCCAGAAACTCGTTTCGGTATGGACCGAAATGACTTTCTGGACAGCCAAGTGTCCAGAAACTCGTTTCGGTATGGACCGAAATGACTTTCTGGACAGCCAAGTGTCCAGAAACTCGTTTCGGTATGGACCGAAATGACTTTCTGGACAGCCAAGTGTCCAGAAACTCGTTTCGGTATGGACCGAAATGACTTTCTGGACAGCCAAGTGTCCAGAAACTCGTTTCGGTATGGACCGAAATGACTTTCTGGACAGCCAAGTGTCCAGAAACTCGTTTCGGTATGGACCGAAATGACTTTCTGGACAGCCAAGTGTCCAGAAACTCGTTTCGGTATGGACCGAAATGACTTTCTGGACAGCCAAGTGTCCAGAAACTCGTTTCGGTATGGACCGAAATGACTTTCTGGACAGCCAAGTGTCCAGAAACTCGTTTCGGTATGGACCGAAATGACTTTCTGGACAGCCAAGTGTCCAGAAACTCGTTTCGGTATGGACCGAAATGACTTTCTGGACAGCCAAGTGTCCAGAAACTCGTTTCGGTATGGACCGAAATGACTTTCTGGACAGCCAAGTGTCCAGAAACTCGTTTCGGTATGGACCGAAATGACTTTCTGGACAGCCAAGTGTCCAGAAACTCGTTTCGGTATGGACCGAAATGACTTTCTGGACAGCCAAGTGTCCAGAAACTCGTTTCGGTATGGACCGAAATGACTTTCTGGACAGCCAAGTGTCCAGAAACTCGTTTCGGTATGGACCGAAATGACTTTCTGGACAGCCAAGTGTCCAGAAACTCGTTTCGGTATGGACCGAAATGACTTTCTGGACAGCCAAGTGTCCAGAAACTCGTTTCGGTATGGACCGAAATGACTTTCTGGACAGCCAAGTGTCCAGAAACTCGTTTCGGTATGGACCGAAATGACTTTCTGGACAGCCAAGTGTCCAGAAACTCGTTTCGGTATGGACCGAAATGACTTTCTGGACAGCCAAGTGTCCAGAAACTCGTTTCGGTATGGACCGAAATGACTTTCTGGACAGCCAAGTGTCCAGAAACTCGTTTCGGTATGGACCGAAATGACTTTCTGGACAGCCAAGTGTCCAGAAACTCGTTTCGGTATGGACCGAAATGACTTTCTGGACAGCCAAGTGTCCAGAAACTCGTTTCGGTATGGACCGAAATGACTTTCTGGACAGCCAAGTGTCCAGAAACTCGTTTCGGTATGGACCGAAATGACTTTCTGGACAGCCAAGTGTCCAGAAACTCGTTTCGGTATGGACCGAAATGACTTTCTGGACAGCCAAGTGTCCAGAAACTCGTTTCGGTATGGACCGAAATGACTTTCTGGACAGCCAAGTGTCCAGAAACTCGTTTCGGTATGGACCGAAATGACTTTCTGGACAGCCAAGTGTCCAGAAACTCGTTTCGGTATGGACCGAAATGACTTTCTGGACAGCCAAGTGTCCAGAAACTCGTTTCGGTATGGACCGAAATGACTTTCTGGACAGCCAAGTGTCCAGAAACTCGTTTCGGTATGGACCGAAATGACTTTCTGGACAGCCAAGTGTCCAGAAACTCGTTTCGGTATGGACCGAAATGACTTTCTGGACAGCCAAGTGTCCAGAAACTCGTTTCGGTATGGACCGAAATGACTTTCTGGACAGCCAAGTGTCCAGAAACTCGTTTCGGTATGGACCGAAATGACTTTCTGGACAGCCAAGTGTCCAGAAACTCGTTTCGGTATGGACCGAAATGACTTTCTGGACAGCCAAGTGTCCAGAAACTCGTTTCGGTATGGACCGAAATGACTTTCTGGACAGCCAAGTGTCCAGAAACTCGTTTCGGTATGGACCGAAATGACTTTCTGGACAGCCAAGTGTCCAGAAACTCGTTTCGGTATGGACCGAAATGACTTTCTGGACAGCCAAGTGTCCAGAAACTCGTTTCGGTATGGACCGAAATGACTTTCTGGACAGCCAAGTGTCCAGAAACTCGTTTCGGTATGGACCGAAATGACTTTCTGGACAGCCAAGTGTCCAGAAACTCGTTTCGGTATGGACCGAAATGACTTTCTGGACAGCCAAGTGTCCAGAAACTCGTTTCGGTATGGACCGAAATGACTTTCTGGACAGCCAAGTGTCCAGAAACTCGTTTCGGTATGGACCGAAATGACTTTCTGGACAGCCAAGTGTCCAGAAACTCGTTTCGGTATGGACCGAAATGACTTTCTGGACAGCCAAGTGTCCAGAAACTCGTTTCGGTATGGACCGAAATGACTTTCTGGACAGCCAAGTGTCCAGAAACTCGTTTCGGTATGGACCGAAATGACTTTCTGGACAGCCAAGTGTCCAGAAACTCGTTTCGGTATGGACCGAAATGACTTTCTGGACAGCCAAGTGTCCAGAAACTCGTTTCGGTATGGACCGAAATGACTTTCTGGACAGCCAAGTGTCCAGAAACTCGTTTCGGTATGGACCGAAATGACTTTCTGGACAGCCAAGTGTCCAGAAACTCGTTTCGGTATGGACCGAAATGACTTTCTGGACAGCCAAGTGTCCAGAAACTCGTTTCGGTATGGACCGAAATGACTTTCTGGACAGCCAAGTGTCCAGAAACTCGTTTCGGTATGGACCGAAATGACTTTCTGGACAGCCAAGTGTCCAGAAACTCGTTTCGGTATGGACCGAAATGACTTTCTGGACAGCCAAGTGTCCAGAAACTCGTTTCGGTATGGACCGAAATGACTTTCTGGACAGCCAAGTGTCCAGAAACTCGTTTCGGTATGGACCGAAATGACTTTCTGGACAGCCAAGTGTCCAGAAACTCGTTTCGGTATGGACCGAAATGACTTTCTGGACAGCCAAGTGTCCAGAAACTCGTTTCGGTATGGACCGAAATGACTTTCTGGACAGCCAAGTGTCCAGAAACTCGTTTCGGTATGGACCGAAATGACTTTCTGGACAGCCAAGTGTCCAGAAACTCGTTTCGGTATGGACCGAAATGACTTTCTGGACAGCCAAG
Organism: Eristalis tenax; assembly: GCA_905231855.2. Taxonomy (NCBI): domain Eukaryota; kingdom Metazoa; phylum Arthropoda; class Insecta; order Diptera; family Syrphidae; genus Eristalis; species Eristalis tenax. Next base: position 36,088,746 of record HG993124.1, on the reverse strand, counting down.
TGTCCAGAAACTCGTTTCGGTATGGACCGAAATGACTTTCTGGACAGCCAAGTGTCCAGAAACTCGTTTCGGTATGGACCGAAATGACTTTCTGGACAGCCAAGTGTCCAGAAACTCGTTTCGGTATGGACCGAAATGACTTTCTGGACAGCCAAGTGTCCAGAAACTCGTTTCGGTATGGACCGAAATGACTTTCTGGACAGCCAAGTGTCCAGAAACTCGTTTCGGTATGGACCGAAATGACTTTCTGGACAGCCAAGTGTCCAGAAACTCGTTTCGGTATGGACCGAAATGACTTTCTGGACAGCCAAGTGTCCAGAAACTCGTTTCGGTATGGACCGAAATGACTTTCTGGACAGCCAAGTGTCCAGAAACTCGTTTCGGTATGGACCGAAATGACTTTCTGGACAGCCAAGTGTCCAGAAACTCGTTTCGGTATGGACCGAAATGACTTTCTGGACAGCCAAGTGTCCAGAAACTCGTTTCGGTATGGACCGAAATGACTTTCTGGACAGCCAAGTGTCCAGAAACTCGTTTCGGTATGGACCGAAATGACTTTCTGGACAGCCAAGTGTCCAGAAACTCGTTTCGGTATGGACCGAAATGACTTTCTGGACAGCCAAGTGTCCAGAAACTCGTTTCGGTATGGACCGAAATGACTTTCTGGACAGCCAAGTGTCCAGAAACTCGTTTCGGTATGGACCGAAATGACTTTCTGGACAGCCAAGTGTCCAGAAACTCGTTTCGGTATGGACCGAAATGACTTTCTGGACAGCCAAGTGTCCAGAAACTCGTTTCGGTATGGACCGAAATGACTTTCTGGACAGCCAAGTGTCCAGAAACTCGTTTCGGTATGGACCGAAATGACTTTCTGGACAGCCAAGTGTCCAGAAACTCGTTTCGGTATGGACCGAAATGACTTTCTGGACAGCCAAGTGTCCAGAAACTCGTTTCGGTATGGACCGAAATGACTTTCTGGACAGCCAAGTGTCCAGAAACTCGTTTCGGTATGGACCGAAATGACTTTCTGGACAGCCAAGTGTCCAGAAACTCGTTTCGGTATGGACCGAAATGACTTTCTGGACAGCCAAGTGTCCAGAAACTCGTTTCGGTATGGACCGAAATGACTTTCTGGACAGCCAAGTGTCCAGAAACTCGTTTCGGTATGGACCGAAATGACTTTCTGGACAGCCAAGTGTCCAGAAACTCGTTTCGGTATGGACCGAAATGACTTTCTGGACAGCCAAGTGTCCAGAAACTCGTTTCGGTATGGACCGAAATGACTTTCTGGACAGCCAAGTGTCCAGAAACTCGTTTCGGTATGGACCGAAATGACTTTCTGGACAGCCAAGTGTCCAGAAACTCGTTTCGGTATGGACCGAAATGACTTTCTGGACAGCCAAGTGTCCAGAAACTCGTTTCGGTATGGACCGAAATGACTTTCTGGACAGCCAAGTGTCCAGAAACTCGTTTCGGTATGGACCGAAATGACTTTCTGGACAGCCAAGTGTCCAGAAACTCGTTTCGGTATGGACCGAAATGACTTTCTGGACAGCCAAGTGTCCAGAAACTCGTTTCGGTATGGACCGAAATGACTTTCTGGACAGCCAAGTGTCCAGAAACTCGTTTCGGTATGGACCGAAATGACTTTCTGGACAGCCAAGTGTCCAGAAACTCGTTTCGGTATGGACCGAAATGACTTTCTGGACAGCCAAGTGTCCAGAAACTCGTTTCGGTATGGACCGAAATGACTTTCTGGACAGCCAAGTGTCCAGAAACTCGTTTCGGTATGGACCGAAATGACTTTCTGGACAGCCAAGTGTCCAGAAACTCGTTTCGGTATGGACCGAAATGACTTTCTGGACAGCCAAGTGTCCAGAAACTCGTTTCGGTATGGACCGAAATGACTTTCTGGACAGCCAAGTGTCCAGAAACTCGTTTCGGTATGGACCGAAATGACTTTCTGGACAGCCAAGTGTCCAGAAACTCGTTTCGGTATGGACCGAAATGACTTTCTGGACAGCCAAGTGTCCAGAAACTCGTTTCGGTATGGACCGAAATGACTTTCTGGACAGCCAAGTGTCCAGAAACTCGTTTCGGTATGGACCGAAATGACTTTCTGGACAGCCAAGTGTCCAGAAACTCGTTTCGGTATGGACCGAAATGACTTTCTGGACAGCCAAGTGTCCAGAAACTCGTTTCGGTATGGACCGAAATGACTTTCTGGACAGCCAAGTGTCCAGAAACTCGTTTCGGTATGGACCGAAATGACTTTCTGGACAGCCAAGTGTAAAGAAACTCGTTTCGGTATGGACCGAAATGACTTTCTGGACAGCCAAGTGTAAAGAAACTCGTTTCGGTATGGACCGAAATGACTTTCTGGACAGCCAAGTGTAAAGAAACTCGTTTCGGTATGGACCGAAATGACTTTCTGGACAGCCAAGTGTAAAGAAACTCGTTTCGGTATGGACCGAAATGACTTTCTGGACAGCCAAGTGTAAAGAAACTCGTTTCGGTATGGACCGAAATGACTTTCTGGACAGCCAAGTGTAAAGAAACTCGTTTCGGTATGGACCGAAATGACTTTCTGGACAGCCAAGTGTAAAGAAACTCGTTTCGGTATGGACCGAAATGACTTTCTGGACAGCCAAGTGTAAAGAAACTCGTTTCGGTATGGACCGAAATGACTTTCTGGACAGCCAAGTGTAAAGAAACTCGTTTCGGTATGGACCGAAATGACTTTCTGGACAGCCAAGTGTAAAGAAACTCGTTTCGGTATGGACCGAAATGACTTTCTGGACAGCCAAGTGTAAAGAAACTCGTTTCGGTATGGACCGAAATGACTTTCTGGACAGCCAAGTGTCCAGAAACTCGTTTCGGTATGGACCGAAATGACTTTCTGGACAGCCAAGTGTCCAGAAACTCGTTTCGGTATGGACCGAAATGACTTTCTGGACAGCCAAGTGTCCAGAAACTCGTTTCGGTATGGACCGAAATGACTTTCTGGACAGCCAAGTGTCCAGAAACTCGTTTCGGTATGGACCGAAATGACTTTCTGGACAGCCAAGTGTCCAGAAACTCGTTTCGGTATGGACCGAAATGACTTTCTGGACAGCCAAGTGTCCAGAAACTCGTTTCGGTATGGACCGAAATGACTTTCTGGACAGCCAAGTGTCCAGAAACTCGTTTCGGTATGGACCGAAATGACTTTCTGGACAGCCAAGTGTCCAGAAACTCGTTTCGGTATGGACCGAAATGACTTTCTGGACAGCCAAGTGTCCAGAAACTCGTTTCGGTATGGACCGAAATGACTTTCTGGACAGCCAAGTGTCCAGAAACTCGTTTCGGTATGGACCGAAATGACTTTCTGGACAGCCAAGTGTCCAGAAACTCGTTTCGGTATGGACCGAAATGACTTTCTGGACAGCCAAGTGTCCAGAAACTCGTTTCGGTATGGACCGAAATGACTTTCTGGACAGCCAAGTGTCCAGAAACTCGTTTCGGTATGGACCGAAATGACTTTCTGGACAGCCAAGTGTCCAGAAACTCGTTTCGGTATGGACCGAAATGACTTTCTGGACAGCCAAGTGTCCAGAAACTCGTTTCGGTATGGACCGAAATGACTTTCTGGACAGCCAAGTGTCCAGAAACTCGTTTCGGTATGGACCGAAATGACTTTCTGGACAGCCAAGTGTCCAGAAACTCGTTTCGGTATGGACCGAAATGACTTTCTGGACAGCCAAGTGTCCAGAAACTCGTTTCGGTATGGACCGAAATGACTTTCTGGACAGCCAAGTGTCCAGAAACTCGTTTCGGTATGGACCGAAATGACTTTCTGGACAGCCAAGTGTCCAGAAACTCGTTTCGGTATGGACCGAAATGACTTTCTGGACAGCCAAGTGTCCAGAAACTCGTTTCGGTATGGACCGAAATGACTTTCTGGACAGCCAAGTGTCCAGAAACTCGTTTCGGTATGGACCGAAATGACTTTCTGGACAGCCAAGTGTCCAGAAACTCGTTTCGGTATGGACCGAAATGACTTTCTGGACAGCCAAGTGTCCAGAAACTCGTTTCGGTATGGACCGAAATGACTTTCTGGACAGCCAAGTGTCCAGAAACTCGTTTCGGTATGGACCGAAATGACTTTCTGGACAGCCAAGTGTCCAGAAACTCGTTTCGGTATGGACCGAAATGACTTTCTGGACAGCCAAGTGTCCAGAAACTCGTTTCGGTATGGACCGAAATGACTTTCTGGACAGCCAAGTGTCCAGAAACTCGTTTCGGTATGGACCGAAATGACTTTCTGGACAGCCAAGTGTCCAGAAACTCGTTTCGGTATGGACCGAAATGACTTTCTGGACAGCCAAGTGTCCAGAAACTCGTTTCGGTATGGACCGAAATGACTTTCTGGACAGCCAAGTGTCCAGAAACTCGTTTCGGTATGGACCGAAATGACTTTCTGGACAGCCAAGTGTCCAGAAACTCGTTTCGGTATGGACCGAAATGACTTTCTGGACAGCCAAGTGTCCAGAAACTCGTTTCGGTATGGACCGAAATGACTTTCTGGACAGCCAAGTGTCCAGAAACTCGTTTCGGTATGGACCGAAATGACTTTCTGGACAGCCAAGTGTCCAGAAACTCGTTTCGGTATGGACCGAAATGACTTTCTGGACAGCCAAGTGTCCAGAAACTCGTTTCGGTATGGACCGAAATGACTTTCTGGACAGCCAAGTGTCCAGAAACTCGTTTCGGTATGGACCGAAATGACTTTCTGGACAGCCAAGTGTCCAGAAACTCGTTTCGGTATGGACCGAAATGACTTTCTGGACAGCCAAGTGTCCAGAAACTCGTTTCGGTATGGACCGAAATGACTTTCTGGACAGCCAAGTGTCCAGAAACTCGTTTCGGTATGGACCGAAATGACTTTCTGGACAGCCAAGTGTCCAGAAACTCGTTTCGGTATGGACCAATGTCGAAGAATGTCCAGAAACTCGTTTCGGTATGGACCGAAATGACTTTCTGGACAGCCAAGTGTCCAGAAACTCGTTTCGGTATGGACCGAAATGACTTTCTGGACAGCCAAGTGTCCAGAAACTCGTTTCGGTATGGACCGAAATGACTTTCTGGACAGCCAAGTGTCCAGAAACTCGTTTCGGTATGGACCGAAATGACTTTCTGGACAGCCAAGTGTCCAGAAACTCGTTTCGGTATGGACCGAAATGACTTTCTGGACAGCCAAGTGTCCAGAAACTCGTTTCGGTATGGACCGAAATGACTTTCTGGACAGCCAAGTGTCCAGAAACTCGTTTCGGTATGGACCGAAATGACTTTCTGGACAGCCAAGTGTCCAGAAACTCGTTTCGGTATGGACCGAAATGACTTTCTGGACAGCCAAGTGTCCAGAAACTCGTTTCGGTATGGACCGAAATGACTTTCTGGACAGCCAAGTGTCCAGAAACTCGTTTCGGTATGGACCGAAATGACTTTCTGGACAGCCAAGTGTCCAGAAACTCGTTTCGGTATGGACCGAAATGACTTTCTGGACAGCCAAGTGTCCAGAAACTCGTTTCGGTATGGACCGAAATGACTTTCTGGACAGCCAAGTGTCCAGAAACTCGTTTCGGTATGGACCGAAATGACTTTCTGGACAGCCAAGTGTCCAGAAACTCGTTTCGGTATGGACCGAAATGACTTTCTGGACAGCCAAGTGTCCAGAAACTCGTTTCGGTATGGACCGAAATGACTTTCTGGACAGCCAAGTGTCCAGAAACTCGTTTCGGTATGGACCGAAATGACTTTCTGGACAGCCAAGTGTCCAGAAACTCGTTTCGGTATGGACCGAAATGACTTTCTGGACAGCCAAGTGTCCAGAAACTCGTTTCGGTATGGACCGAAATGACTTTCTGGACAGCCAAGTGTCCAGAAACTCGTTTCGGTATGGACCGAAATGACTTTCTGGACAGCCAAGTGTCCAGAAACTCGTTTCGGTATGGACCGAAATGACTTTCTGGACAGCCAAGTGTCCAGAAACTCGTTTCGGTATGGACCGAAATGACTTTCTGGACAGCCAAGTGTCCAGAAACTCGTTTCGGTATGGACCGAAATGACTTTCTGGACAGCCAAGTGTCCAGAAACTCGTTTCGGTATGGACCGAAATGACTTTCTGGACAGCCAAGTGTCCAGAAACTCGTTTCGGTATGGACCGAAATGACTTTCTGGACAGCCAAGTGTCCAGAAACTCGTTTCGGTATGGACCGAAATGACTTTCTGGACAGCCAAGTGTCCAGAAACTCGTTTCGGTATGGACCGAAATGACTTTCTGGACAGCCAAGTGTCCAGAAACTCGTTTCGGTATGGACCGAAATGACTTTCTGGACAGCCAAGTGTCCAGAAACTCGTTTCGGTATGGACCGAAATGACTTTCTGGACAGCCAAGTGTCCAGAAACTCGTTTCGGTATGGACCGAAATGACTTTCTGGACAGCCAAGTGTCCAGAAACTCGTTTCGGTATGGACCGAAATGACTTTCTGGACAGCCAAGTGTCCAGAAACTCGTTTCGGTATGGACCGAAATGACTTTCTGGACAGCCAAGTGTCCAGAAACTCGTTTCGGTATGGACCGAAATGACTTTCTGGACAGCCAAGTGTCCAGAAACTCGTTTCGGTATGGACCGAAATGACTTTCTGGACAGCCAAGTGTCCAGAAACTCGTTTCGGTATGGACCGAAATGACTTTCTGGACAGCCAAGTGTCCAGAAACTCGTTTCGGTATGGACCGAAATGACTTTCTGGACAGCCAAGTGTCCAGAAACTCGTTTCGGTATGGACCGAAATGACTTTCTGGACA